>OY728132.1:2083603581-2086510254 GCA_963277665.1 Viscum album | reverse complement strand
TTCAAATATAGTTTACTCACAAAACCTGACTAAAAAAACCATGAAAATGTGTAGAACAAAAACAAAAAACAAAACAAATTGAAATTATGGGGTATACTACCACACAGACCTTGGGTGTTGGTCAAATCAAAACATAAAACAAAAAAAAAGATAGAAAACATTGAACCTAAGGTACCACTTACATATTTGAAGTACAGAACAAAACAAATTTCTATTTGAACAATGGAATAATTTTCCGAGTGAGAGAGATTTGTGTCTTGGCTTTTGGTCTACAATTGGGGAGATGGGGGATTGTGGTTTCTAATAATTTTAGGGGAAAAATTTCTCAACAGTTTTCAAAATTTTTTGAAAAGGATTCCTAAAACTCACACTTACCAATGGTTTTATAAAACCATTGGGTAAATTCTCACATATCCCAATGGTTTTATTAAACCATTGCTTAAAAATCATCTAAAAATCACTATTCCAATAGTTTATTGAAACCGTTGGGTAAAGACGTCTCAACATTCCTTCTGCAATGGTTTATGAAAACCATTGGAAGAAATCCATTAGTATATCCTCTATTTCCAGTAGTGATTGGAAACTTGGATACAGAAAGAACTAGTTCCTAATAAATCTACATATTATCTCACCTATTTCTTCATAACTACAATCCTTTTTTATATATCATACTTAATAAATTTATTCATATTCTAGCTAAAAGAAACATAATAAAGGTTGAGATCAGATGTTTAGTAAGGGTAAATAAGGTAAATACACAAGAATAACATAAAAATTAGGGTATGAGAACATAAAAATAACATTTGAAGATCATAACCTACATATCAAAGATCATATACATGAGTCATGGCATAAATATTTACATTTCATAACACATTAATCATAAGGTAATAAAAGAACATAATCCATGAAATCATAACGTTGACATAAGACATAAAATAGTAGCATTCACAAAAACTTGTATCTGTTTGAACATGTATAAATAGAAATAGGTTCACTCATTAATTTAAGGACTTGAAATCAGGCCCTTTCCTAAATATATATACATGAAAACTAGGTCCATACATAAAATTATGGACATGAAAACCAAGTCCATGCATAGAATTATAAACATGAAATCAGGTCCATGCATAACATATATACCTCAGGAGTAATCCATCCTTACCTAATGCATTGTATGGATATATAGGTCCCACATTCACATAATTAAATCATACATATATGAAACACAAGATCATAAGTCATTCATCTTGTCAGAAATCATGAAAATAAATGGTTTTTGTAATCATTTCATCATAGCATATCTCATTGAACAATAACAGGATTCATAAAATTTTTTCTATTAAAACCTAAACCATTTATTGAATGAATATGAATGAAATACTTGGATAATATGCCTAGTAAGGCAGGAGTAACACCAACAAATGTCATCTTATATGGAAATTATTTTTGAAATATCTGTTTAAAATATTTTTTGAGGAAAATATTCTTTTAGCTTTGAAAAATGATTTTTAAATAATAAAACATTTATCAAACCTTTTTCATTGAAAATAACCTTGAAAAAATATAAATAAACTCTTGAAAACCATTTTAAATATCTTTAAAATAATTTTCCATGAAAATTCTTAAAAGATCATTTTTTAAAAACATTTTTAGAAAACTTGATTTTTGAATAAACAAATTCTCAAATGAAGAGAGAATAACATTACATGAAACCTATAATATGATGAAAATAATGAGACTCATGATACAACCTATCAAAAGGTAGTATATAAACCTCATAAAATAATATATGTGTATAATACAATATGTGTCTCAAAGAAATAAAATTGAGTTAAAATTACCTAACCAAATTGGTAATTTTAAACCATAAACCCCATGAAAGAGATATAAAAAAATGAAAGTGTAAATACCCATATATTTAAGGATAATAATCCTAAAATTAATTCATGGTAATTATATAAACCACAAAAAATAAATTAGTAGTGAATATGGCATAAGTTTCACAAAAATAAAAGTGAGACTAGAAATCCCTCTACCTCAAGTCTTGACTTCCTTCACACACAGTCGAAGATCCTGCACAATAAATATAAGTTTATTATAAATAATAAATGGAACCATATTCATATATATAATACCATATATTATTTAATTATGAATTTATATTACTCACTCACTAATAATTTCATGTTAATGTTATGTTTCAGGAAATAACAGCTTTGTTTCTCGCACATGTTTCAAATTGTTATTCTTAGTCCTCATAATTAAGATCATGATTTCATCATCAAAATAATGATAAATATTTTATAAATATCATATATATTAAGTAAAAATTAATTTATGGTTATTCATAAAAGTTATAGGTTGAAAATAAAATACACCGTTTATGGGGACAGAAGGCTGTACGTATGCATGAACGTTGATTTCATTTTCTTATTGAATTAAAAAAATAAAATTATATGATATATTATCATTATAGAGTAATTTTTATGTAATATATATTACATATTTTTATTAAAACAATCTTTAATACATTATATGTAAAGTGTAAATGAATCACATCGTTTCGTGAGATGGTAGTCCGCTATACAGACGAACGATGTTATCGTATTCACAAAAGACAGAAAGTATGAATGTATTCATGGTATAAAAATTAAATAATAATAATAAAATTATAAAAATAAGAAAAATAATATATAAATAATAAATCTATAATTATTATCGACCATTAAAAGTGGTAATGGAAGAATAAATGACGTCACTTTGCTAGGCGGCAGTCTGCCGCACACATGAACAATGATTGCGTATCCAATTTGATGGCAGTGTATGAATTTGTAGGTCATAAAATTAACATAAAAATAACTCATTATATTTAAGATTCTATTTTTTTTATATAAACATGAGCTAAATATAATTTAAGTTGTTTAATGAAGAAATAAAACAAAAACTTTTGTTGATGAATGTTACATCTTCTTTGGATATCTCTTTTTGGTTTTCACAAAAGGAATTCCATGATTAGAATTTTTACCAAAAATAATGATTCTATCATGGAGATATGGAAGTTTATAGGAGATTTTTACAGGGTTTTTCAAAAAAAATATGTTTTTGAGTGTTAAGGAACGAGAAGAATAGATTCCCTTTTATAATTGAGGGGGTGATCACTTTTGGAATTTGTCAGAAGATTAATTTATAATAAATTCAATATAAATATAAATACCTCCAAAAGGAAATTTATTTGAAAATAATATATTATAAGGTTGTAATATAAAAATATAATATATTTTATACAAGTATTAGTTGTATTTTAATCCTTATCATTTTAATTAACTATTATTTAACACATTTTAATTTTAACTATGGTAACAAAATGTTCAATATTAAAAGGATTTAATTTGTACTGATAAAGTGTAAATTGGAACATAAAAAGAAAACTTATGAAATTTTTTACCATATATCACACATTTTCCTTATTTAAAATTTTTATGATTTTTAAATATTTTAATAAAAAATTATTTTTATAAAATATCATTATTGTCAATTTTGATACTATTCATTACATTGACTTTAAGAAAATCAATACAACAAGATATATTCAAACCAAACCATTTAATAAACCCATAACATGTCATATTGATCTATATTTTTTATCAACTTAATTAAATCAAATTATATTTATTTTAATATTTATAATATCATTTAATTGATTTATTTCATTAATTGAATAGTTACTGCCTCATTATTGTGTAATTATTTATGATAGTTATTTTTCATTACTAAAAATTAACAATAATTTTACCTGATGTATATAAATGTTTTAAATTTAAAGTTACTATTTATAGTTATACATATTCCCTAGATAACTCCATATTAAAAATATTTCACTTGTTAAAAACAAGAGTATGAAAATTTTGATGTTTATTTAAATAAATTATTATAATGGTTATAATCTCATCCAAATGGATATAAATTATCACATAACCAATCCTTTAATTATTTTAGATTAAAAATAATCATCCAATAAAATTTGTTCATGTTTTAGGGTTATTTTCTAAAATTTATAATGTTACTTTTACTATTAATTACTTGATTTACCCTTAATCATGGTAATAAAAATAATACCAAGTTTACAATTCATATTGTCCATTAATAATAGGTTTATATTCAATAAATTTTTAATTTATGATTCCAAATATTTAATCTATTATTAAAAATTAAAAACAAAGAAGTGTCTAAAATTAATTAATAATTTATCTTATAGATAGGGCAAGAAAACGGGGTTTTGAAGTGAAAATGTTCAAAACATTACTAATTTTTAATATCTAAATTAAATATAAAAATTATTCCAATGACCTACATTAGATTAAATTATTTATAATTGAACTACTGTGACTTTAAAACCAATTAATAATATAATTTAACACTGTATATTATTTATAAGAAAAGAGAGTTTTCAATTAAAATCCAGTATTTTTTACTATTCATCAAAAAATGAATTTTCTAAAAAAATCCCCCCTAATATAATTTTAACATTCCATAATAATTCTTTTTCTTTTTTTTCTATAAAATTCTTAAGGGTTTCAAAATTTAATTTTAAAACAAGTCATCCATTAAAAGGTATCAAAACTACCTATTAAAAAAATATAGCTTTTTTGTTTAAAAATGGATTTGTTATTATTTTATACCATTAAAACTTATTGGATGAATTAAAAAAATAATAATTTAATATATAAAATATACATTTTATAAATATAATTCACTAATAGTTATTAATTTAATTTATTAATATAAACCACCTTTTGGTAATACAAATAGTTTTTCATAAAAACCCATCCTTTATTTTTAATTCGTTTTTATCTAAATTTATAATTAATTGGTAACCCAAGAATTATTTTTATAAAAAATTTTAACCCATATTTTCATTATTAAGTTAATACTATTTAATCCCATCATTCCAATGTCTAGGTGATAACTATCATAATAAATAGTATATTATTTTTTGGTAAAAACTGTCTTGTATGTAACCCAAGATATCAAAGGAACTCTTTGTTGTGTATTAAAAAAGAGAAAATAATTCTTTCATGTACCAAAATCCAAACTCTGTGTTGTGTGTAATGAAAACTTGTATATAAATCAAGATTTATTTAGTGTACCATGCAACACAATCCATAAAATAATTAAATTTATTTTTTTTTAAAATAATTCATAAAAAATCAGGATGTTACATTCCACCACACATAAAATGAATTTTATCCTCTAAAATCACCAATTTAATAAATAATTAGGATACCTCTACCTTATCATATTCTCAGGTTCCCATATAGCTTCTTCAAAATGGTGGTTTCACGACGAAACTTTAAAAAGATGAGTGTTCTTGTTTTGTGGAACTTTATCTCTACAATCCAAAATTTCTACTAGTTTCTCTTTATATGAAATATCTTTATCCAACAATAAAACCTTTGAGTCTAGTATAGGGGAAAGATCTTGTATGTACTTCCTCAGAAGATACAATTGGAACACATCATGAACTTGAGATATATTTTGTGAAATTTCCAATGGATAATCTACCATTTTGATACAATCACGAATTTAAAAAGGAAACCACGTCCTTGAAATTTGAAATTGTACTTAAAAAATAAATGATGGATGTTTGAGAATTTATTTGTGGGAAACCCACATCATAAACAGGTCAATAAAACTTCTTCATAAAAAGACATAAAGTAAAGTTTGAATATCACCACATTACTAGGATTTTTATTAGGAGAACATTAGAAAAAAGTGAAAACATGGACATAAAAGAGAATTCTGACTATCATGTTATGACAGGGAGTGATAGAGAAAATTATCATTATAAATTTAACCATCACGGGATGATAAATCTGTGATGATTTAAGGGACCATTTGATTCACCAAAAATATAGGTACTAAGATTATTTTTCATGGTACTTTTCTTAAAGTTCAAGAACTTTCACAAAAATATATACTTACTTGATTTAATTTTAATTTTTAATAAAAATATCATCCATTAGTTGCACCTCGATCAATTTATGCATCATCTCTTTCTCTAATAAATGAGTTTGAAGTTGTAATTCTTCAAGAACTAATGGATCATAAGATCGATAATAGGATGATAATTCATTCCTTATATCTCAAGTTATAATCACTAAAAAATGGTTAGTACAGGTTATCCAATACACATAAATCTTCATATGGTGATGTAATACATTAATATCTAGAATATCATCCAAAGTTTAACTTAAAAAAATTTTCATAAATCGTTACCCTTATAAACATTCCAAAAGATTAAAATATAAACTTTTGATATAAGGTTGTTAAATTTCAAAAAACAACATATCCTTAATCCCCTAAAAAACATGATGTAGCTCTTAATTGTCACACACCAAATATGTGAATACCATTATTGTTGGGTATGTATTTTCCCAAAAATACACTACAATTTATGATGATTTTTATTCTCACAAATACCCTCTTTTGTTTTACTAATGATTTTACTTAGGTGTATTTCTGGGAATTAATATTCCCATTATTTATTCTAAAATTATTTTCAACCTTTCAATTCACAATAAATATTTATGAAAAGTGTTCAGGATTTGTTTTTCAACATTCTGTAAACACTATTCATACCATATTTGGTTCACCATAATGTATGGTATCAATTCTACCTTTTATACAACACGTATCGATCGTGATCCCTACGTTTATCTTCCACCTTATACTGGAAGAATAAAATACTGTTTTTCAACCCTATGTTCATCTCAGTATGTATGGTTAATCAAACTTACATTGTCAGAAAAGTATGGTAAAAGAATCTTATGTTTGAAATGAACCTTACATTTAGCAAGAGAAGAAAGTAATGTTAAAGAACCCTACATGAGTAATGAACCTTACGTTCTAAAAAGAAACATATGGATCATCAACATTAATTTTATGATCAACCCTAAATTTTCAAACATAAATTCAAAATATGAACAATACTTAGTTTAAACCTACATCTAGTATTTTTTTTGATTTGTGAAGGAACCCTACAAGTTAATTTTCAACATTAGAGATTAATTTTTGCGATATTTTTTGTAATTTCTACAATGGACTTGATAGAGTAATATGACATTTTAAAGATAATTTTTTACCATTTTAATGGATTAGTTTGATTGTTTCAAAGAAACATGTTTATAAAATAAACTCATTCCTATTTCTAAGGGAAGTTTCGACTCACCTGGTCAATTGAAATTTGAATTTCCACAACCAATAATTTTATTAATTTAGATATTAAATATCTAAGTAAGTCAACTACTCTATATATTCCTTTAGAATATATATTCAAATTTATCTGTGATAATTAATTCACATACAATACTATATTTTGTTGAAATTGTTTTCACAGTACTTCACCAAAATAATAACTCAAGAAGAGTACTACAATTTCGAGATATACATTTTCTATCTTGTTCTATTGTATGTTTGTGACTACTCTGTTTTTTGTTTTTTTTTTTTAAAATCAATGATTTATTGTGTAATTGAATCTCTTCAGACTTATTTCAAATTCAATATTGTCTTTCTAAAGAATAAAGATCAATCAATTGTTAGTTGTGTGCTGCTTCAACTGTGAAGATCAATTTGTTTCATCAAATTAAATCTCTTTTTGATTTATTTGAGTTTTGAATACTTGTACTCAGTTAAAGGAGAGTGTCATATTCTCGATATAATTTTTGGATAATTAGTTCTATTTTTAGAACCATAAGACTTTTTTTAGTCTTAATTTTAAAGTTTTCAATTTCCTATATTCAATTGTTAAAATTTTGATCTTGTGATAAGAGGACCAAACTAGGGAAATTCACCAAGCTCACAGAGAATGCTTCCGGTGGAGTAGAATATGAGATATTTTTACCCTGAACCACTATAGAAATCATTATCTTTTATTTTTATTTTTTTGTTCCTTATGCTTTGACCATAAGTGAAACATTACTTATCCTTTCTAATTAAAAGATGGTTTTAAAATTTAGAATTATGGAAGTGTTTTCGAAAAGATACAATTCACACCCTCTTGTATTTTTTGTATATTCCAATCTAACAATTTGTATTGAATGAAGGATTTTGGAGAAAGATATTGCCATATAAATGATTAAAGAGGTCTATAAGAATATAGAAATGACTGATCCCATATAAGGGATGTCTATGGTTCATTCTCCACAATTCATTGGTGAAAATTATGGATGTTTGAAATAAAGGACGATCATTTATTTAAAAAATCTTAGATTTAGAGTTTATTTGAAGATGAATACTTCCTATAAGATTCCTAAGAAACCAAAAAACATGGAATGCTGCAACAGAAGATGAATATGATATGAACTCTAAAGTTATTAATGCAATTATCTACTGTCTTTGAGCAGATGAATTCAATCATGTCGCACAATGTCCTACTGCTTATGAAATGTGGGAAACTATTATAGTTACCTATAAAGGAAGAAATAATGTAAGATAGATGAGTTATGCGGCAAAAAATATGAAATTTTACACATTTATAATGTTTTATGGAGAAAGAATCACACATATGAATTGAAGGATTACAAAAATTATCAATAATATTATAACCTTAGGAGAACCTATCAAACAATCTGAACATGTGTTGAAAGTACTAAGAGTACTACCTTTTAAATGGAATGGCATATCTACTTCTATTTTACAATCATCACCTATCAAAGATCTATCCATGGAAGAACTAATTGGTAATTTTATGATGTATGAAGGTGAAATTAAAGATAAATCTAAAGATCATAAAATAATTGTAAAAAAGGAGATCACTGCTCTAAATGTAACATCTTATAAGTCAAGAAAAAAAATGAAACAATAAGTCAAAAAAGAAAAGAATTCAGATTCATCTAATTCTAAAATGGAATTGGCTCAATTATCCAGAAAGTTTAGCAAGTTTTATAAGAATAAAAGGGGATTAAAAAATCTCTTCAAAAAGGATGAAAAAGAAACAAGAGAAGTTTGATGATATGAATGAAAAAATTGGGTCATATCATACATGATTTTACTCAGCTAAAATATGAAAAGAGAAATATAGATAAGAAATATAAGAAAAATGTTGATTATGAACATAAAAGAAAAAGAGAAATAAAATCAACATGGATTATTTCTTAATACTCCAATAGTTTATCTAAATCTGATTTATAAAAAGAATAATCTAATTTTAAAGACAATATGTGATTCGTGGATGGGAAAGAAAAGGTAAAAGGCACCAAGAATAGAAATGCTATTTGGTACATTGATAGTGGATGTTTGAGGCATATGAGTAGAGATCCATCAAATTTTCACACATTGACTCAAATGGATAGAGGTTTTGTCACTTTTTGTGATAGTTCTAAAAAGAAAATAATTAGAATTGGGACTGTTGAAGATCCAAAAATCAAATCCATTTTCAAAGTAATTTATCTACAAGGATTGAATCATAATATAATAAGTATTTCTCAGATTTTTGATTATGGTTTTTATGTTTATTTTTCTAAAAATTCATGATCTGTGTTTAAAGATGAATTTCATATGTTTATAGCACTAAGAACTAACAATGTTTATAAACTATACTTACATTCCAGGTGTAAATAAAAAGTGAATTGTTTAACTGTAAATACAAATGAGTCAAGGATCGTGCATAAGAGACTTGGTCATTACAATATTTATGATTTACATAAATTGTCTAAGAAACAATCAGTTTCTGATTTACCTTGTCTTAAATTTGATGATGACAAATTCTGTGATGCATGTCAAATTAGAAAGCAACACAAATATTCCTTCAAATCGACTAGAAAAATTACTCCATCAAAAACTCTAGAACTTATCCACATGGATATGTTTGGAACATCTAGGATAACAAGTTTTCCTAGTAAATTATATGTTTATGTTTTGGTTGATGATTATTCTAGATTTACTTGGGTTTATTTTCTAAATCTTAAGAGTGATGTTTTCTATGTTATTTAGTTTCTAAAAAAATTGTTCAAAATGAAATAGGTTTCAAAACGATTTCATTAAGAAGTGATCATGGTGTTGAATTTCAGAATCAAGAATTTAATTCTTTTTGCTAAAATCTAGGTTTTAAATATACCTTCTTTGCACGAAGAACACCTCAAAAAAAGGAATTGTTGAAAGAATAAATCGAACTATTCAAGAAATGGCAAGGACTGTGGTGAATGAATATTGTCTACCAACTAATTTTTTAACAGAATCTATAAGTACAACATGCTATATCATGAATAGAGTTTTAATTCACCCTATTTTAAAAAAGATACCTTATGAGCATTATAATAATGGAAATATTAATGTAAAGTACTTTAATGTTTTTGGATGCAAGGTGTATACCCTAAACAACAAGGATAATATTGGAATCTTCGATCCAAAATTTAATTAAGGAATATTTTTGGGATATTCTACTACTTTAAAATCTTATAAGGTGTTTAATAAAAATTCAAGGATTTTTAAAGAATCAGTTCATGTGATGTTTGATGAAACTTACCCTTTAATTAAGGAAAAAGATCCAAAAGATGAAGTCACTGACTCTTTTGATAACATGAGACTTGAAACCTCTAAAAATGATTTTGAACATGATATGAATAGTGTTCAGTCCAGTTTAGAAGAATATGATACTGAAGATCCTGGACCTGTTCTGCCTAGATAGTCTATAATCCCAAAGAACCACCCTTTAGAAACTATTATAGGAAACCTAGAAATAATAATAAGAACTAGAAGAAATGTTGGAAATCTAGATTAATTATCTGCCTTTCTATCTCAATTAGAACCTAAGACTATTTAAGAAGCCTTAAAAAATAAGAGTTAGATGATAGCTGTGCAGGAAGTGTTAAACAAATTCAATTGAAATAAAGTTTGGAAACTAATATAGAGACCAACCAACTATCTAGTCATAGGAACCAAGTGGGTTTTTAGAAACAAACAATATGATCAATGAATCATCACTAGGAATAAAGCTAGATTAGTATCCAAATGTTATAATTGGGAAGAAGGTATAGATTATGATGAGACCTTTTCCCCAATAGGTATATTAGAACCTATTAGAATCCTTCTAGATTATACATATAATATTAATTTTAAATTATATCAGATGGATGCTAAGTCTATATTTTGTAATGGTTAATTAATAGAGGATGTTTATGTTGAATAACCTGTTAGTTTTTAAAATCTGTAAAATCCCAACTCTATTTTTAATCATACTAAAACTCTCTATGGACTTAAAGATGAACCTAGACCATGGTATTAAATATTCAGTTCTTTTCATTTGAAATTTTTTTTACAGTTGGTTTGGAAGATCCCATAATTTTTAAGAAAACAGTTTGTTCTAATATTTTATTAGTGAAAAGTTATGTTGATGATGTTATTTTTCGATTAACTAATAAATATATTTGTCATTATTTTTCAAATCTAATGAAAAAAATAATTTGAAATAACTATGATGGGACAATTGAATTTTTTTTTCAGTATATCAAATTTATCCAAAATATTATGAAAATGTTTTAAATCAAGGTAAGTATATTATAGATTTGTTGAAAACGTTTGTGCTTGAAAACATCCAGAAATATACAAATCCCATGTGTACTAATATAAAACTTGATTTAGATGAAGCTGGGAAACCGGTAGACAAAAAGTTATATAGAGGTATGATTGGTAGTTCGTTATATCTTACTACTAGTAGACCATACATTATATTCTCTATATGTCTTTGTTCTAGATTTCAATCAAATTCAAAATAATCCCATCTTACTACTGTTAAAATAATTTTTAGATATTTAAAAGGAACTATTTTTAATCTCTTATTTACCCTAAAACTTATAATTTTAATTTAATTTCATATTCAGATGCCAAATTTGGAGATTGTAGATTAGATAGAGAAAGTACCTCAAGAACCTGTCACTTTTTATGAAAATATTTAGTTTCATGGTCTAGTAAGAAACAACACTCAGTTGCTCTGTCAACTGTTGAGGCAGAATTTGTGTCTTATTGAAGTTTATATGCATAAGTATTATGGATTAAAAACACTCTACTAGACTTTAGACTAAATTTTAAAAGTATTTCTATTTTATGTGATAATACTAGTGCTGTTAATATTTCTAAGAATCCTATAAGTCATTCCAGGAATAAGCACATTGATATAAGACATCATTTTATAAGATATAATGTCCTTAAAAAGAATATATCTTTAGAATTTGTTAATTTTTAATATCAACTGGATGATATTTTTACCAAAATACTTCTCAATTCTAGTTTTTATTTTTTTAAGGGGAGTTAGGTTTATTTAATTTTTAACTAAGTGTTATTTAATTTTATGATTATTTATCTCTATTATATTTTGTTTACTAATTTAATTATTTTTTATTGTTTATTTGTTAAATAATTTTGGATTTAATTTTAAAAGTCATGTATTTTCAAAATTTCTCATAATTATATTATGCAATGGCATCGGAAGCAAGGTGATGTAAGAAAATTTTCGCTTACCAAAACCTTTCGTCTTCCCTTGCCTTTCTATTTCTCAAATTGTTTTTTCTACCAAAGCCTTTGTTTACATTCAAAACCCTAGAATATGAGAACCTTAGATCTTTTGATTTTTATAAATGGTAAGAACCAAGTGAACTAATGATGATGAACCTAGTGACCCAAAGTGTCAATGATTTTCTTCAAGAAATATTATGTAAGGAAAAGTGGTCGATTTTTAGTGGTTGTTTGAGAAAAATTTGTTTCTTAAGGAAGCACTCAAATTTTATGGTCTAGAATTTCATTTTAATGTGGTAAATAGAAAATTAGTTTATGAGATAAAGTTGAAGTATCTCTTTAATAGTTATTAGTTCAGTTTTGATGAGACTAAAGATACTATTTCTATAAAAATAGAGGACAAAGAATTTTCGATTTTCAATGTAAAAATACCTGAAATCTTGAAATGTTCCTATGAAGGAGTTTTTTATTTTGATCTGAGATTTATCATAAATAATGATCATAGGTAAATGGAAATAATTTAATTTCTATTTGGATTAACTCAAATTAGAAAGTTGTCTGTTAAGGACCTTGATCCTGATAAAAAGTTTTGGTTAAATTTATTCAGACTGCAATAGCCACAAGAGTAGCTGAGATGGAGAAAATTTTGTACCCAAAAATGCGTTCTATGTTTCTATTAATAAAAAAAATTAAGTTTAATTTTCCAAGGTATATGTTGAGGTATTTGAGCTATTCTTGTCAAGAAGAGGCTTGCATGCCTTTTTATCCTTATAGAAGGATACTGTCTTTAATTTTGTTCAGAAAAAATATGGTTCATGTGTTTAGTTCAAGAGTTAAATGTCGTCATAGTAATGTATTGAATGATGGTACTCTTAAAAAATTTGGTTTTTACTAGAGTACAATGAAATTAAATCTTATTCCAGTTGGCGCAGATGACCAAAAAAGTAGAGGATCATTTGTTCAGGGGGGGAAAGTTGTAACACCACGAGATTTTATAAAAAATATTCCTTTTAATTTCATTAATGTCTTGTGTTGTACGCTACACCAAATGGAGCTTGCACAAAATGCATCATTGAATTGCCTTTCATTACACGCAATCGCGACCTTCCTCGATAGCGTGTGTAGTACGCAATACCGATTTTCACTAAACAACGATATACTATTAAAATATTATTAAAACTAGCCGTTATGAATAGTAATAACCACTTTTTGAAATTTTGTAAATTTTATTTTTCAAAATGTACTTCATTTATACATTTGGAATATCGAAATTAGATTAGGGTGAAATTTTGGTACTTATCGGATAACTTTCATTTTCTGATGAATAGTGAAAATTACTAAATTTTAATTAAAAACAACCTTTTTAATCGAAATAATTAATTGTGATAAATTATTAATTTGAGTGGTTTTAAATTATATTTAGAATATATTTTTACAATTTAATATAATGTTGGTCATTGGATGTAATTTCACATTTAAACCAGACATAAACAAGTGTCAATCTTTTGATAGTTATTATCTCTTAAGAACACGCTATTTGTTTTGATGAAGGGAACTAATTTTTAAATTAAGTAACACAACTGATATGTTTTGAATTTGGTAAAATAGACATCATTTTTGAGTTCATAATATCAAATATATCTGAGGACTAATTTTTGGTATTTTTCTAGAAACTTTCATTTTTTATGAATAGTGAAACCACTAAGTGGTAGTTAAAAAAAATGAATTTTTCATAAAACATAATTTTCCCACTTCTATGAGTGGAATTTCAAAAAATCCGAAGGACACAGTTGATGTCAGTAATTAAAATGTTGTTCAATGATATGAAAATAAATTTTTGGTGAATAGTAACTTTTTACTTTTTTTACCACGGTTAAAAGTAAATAGGGTAATTAAGGGTAAAAATGATATTATTATTATCCTAAAACATTTTCTAATTCTATTGGATAAGTGTAATTCGGCTAAAAACAACCTTAGGAATAAAATATGGCCATTTAGGCCCACTTGGATTAGATTAGGACATTTATTATTAATTTATTAAAAGAAGGGTTAAAATAGTTAAAATCAAAGTTTAATAAGTATATCATTTTTAATATAGAGTGATACATAAGATAAATTCGACTATAAATTTTAATTAGAAAGATAAAAATATTTCCTACATAATGGTATTTTATTTTTAATTTTTAGAAATTAAATAATTTAATTTATTTATTACACAAAGATAATGCAGTAATTATCTTATTAATGAAATATTGACATAATTGATGTTATAAATACCAAAATAAATGTAATTTGAGACTCTTTATTAATTACACCAATTTTATAGGTTACTATGACATGTTAGTATTGATTTAATGAACTCTTTTAGAACTAATCATTCTGTTATGATTTTCACAAAAATCAATTACTAAATAGTGTCAAAATTGACATAAAATAGTTTTTAAAACAAATATTATATTATCGATTGTTATTTTATTCCTAAAAATCTAAGGTTCGGCCAAATGACTTATATAAGGTTATATATATTAATAATAAACAACTTGGGGTTATTTTGGCTTCTTATAGTAAGTTTATTGACCTTATAGTGTAAGAACACAAAAAGACATGGTAAAAGTTAAATTATCTAACTTAATGTTAAATCTAAATGATAAGGTTAAAATAGGAACCTAAACTTGTATAAATTATATTTAATGAGATTATTTCGACCCATCCCCACCTTATCATAGAAATAAATCAATTTTGAGCTATCTAAAACCAAATTTGGCTTTATAATAAAATGATAGTTTTAGTTATTCCAAAGGTACCCCTCTCCTCCCTTATAAAAGGGAACCTCCTCCCTCTCATCCTCACATCACTTGGAGCCTTCAAGCTCGGCCAAACCCTTCCAAATTCTATTCTACACTTCCCTAGAAACATCCTAGAGGTCCCGGTCTTCTTTAAAGACCAATTTTAGTACCCTAAGAAGAGGATTCAAAGAGGCGCGTCAAAGAAGAGGTAATATCTGTTACCTATTCTTTCAATTTTATTTCTTCTTAAAATTATTCTTATTTAGTTGTTTAATTATGAAGTAATAACATATGTATCCCTAATATAATGATATGTTATTATGAATATGAAAAAACCCTATTTCACCTTCTATCCATCCTACGAAAAACAAAATCATCGCGCGTGCGTACGTACGGAATACCGACTCCACGCCGTGGTGTAATCTGTTTTTCCACCAACACCTTACATGACTGGGTATAATGGTGTAAATAATAACTATATATGGTTATTATAACATCATACTTATTATGATATATTATATGATCCACTCCAATTATATAATTATGGGAACGATATCATCGCTCATGCGTACGTACGGACTACCATCTCCACGACGTGATGAGATTCATTCTCCATGATTAACCATACATGAATGATTATAAAGTTTATATAATGAATAATAATGAAATATATGAAATAATAATGCTACTGGATTTATGTATATATATGTTTATGTCATCTATTTAGTTTCATTCAATTAAATAGGGAAACGAAAACAGCATTCATGCGTACGTACGGCCTACCGTCTCCATGAACGGTGTATTTAATTCCTTTTATTGACCTATAATATATATGTATATGATGAATATATATTATATATAAATCATGTTTTACATTCTGTATTTTATGTAAATCAGGATATAAGTAATAATATCAAGAAATGACAAGTCGAAACACATACGATAAATGAAATGATTTTACCCAAAACACTACTTTAACATGGAATTTACAAAAGAACGGGTAATATAATGTCATAAGTGAAACATATATGATATCATAACAATGAATATGATTATGTAATAAGTCAATGACATTATTTAAATCATTATACAGGATGTTCGGAACCATACGAAGCATATCAGACCTAAGGTATGGGATAATTTTTCAAATCTCATTTTTATCCGAGATTGCTTATTCATACGTATTTACTGGGGTTATTTCTATCATCCATGTCCATGTTTTATAAAAGTGTTTTAATTTATGTTTAAAGTAATTTTTACCCATTTTTTACTTTTACTACATGGTATGTAAGGAATCTTTCTTTTGTTTACATTACGAGGTACTTTTTTGACTTTTCCGGCAAAAGTACGAGAAGAATGATTTTTTTCCTTATACGGCGTGAACAGATTTTTTTTACGGTTTCATAATGCCTCATTTTCAAGGTGCTTCCTCTACAAGATTGCGTGATTATTTTCTACAAAACCCTTATCTTATAAAATTTCATGGAATTTTGTGAAAATAAAATGTTTTTAAAGAAGAAAGGATATTTTCCTCAAGTATTCATTTCAAGTGTTTTGTAAAAACTATTTTCCATCTAAGATGACATTATTTCATATGTGTATGTTTCAAGTAGAATGTCTCTATGATTTCAATGGTTTCAATTTTCTTATGATGAAATGATATCAATTGTTTGTGGATTATGTTATGATGGAATGATGTTTAAGAATCCCATTTTATTACATGGGTTATGCTATGATGTATGATTTATGATTTTGTGGCACACAAAAGAATGATTTCATTATGAGATGGATGGGGCCTATATCTTCCTCCAATGCATTGGGTAAAGATTTATATCTCATGAGATAGACATGGCTGTAACGAAAGGTTAAACCGGTTCAGTAATACAGGACTGGAACGAGGAGTGAACTCGATTCAGAAAGGGACTTTGTCCACTAAGACGGTATTGGCAGCAATGCCTTGGCTAATATGAAAATCATATCATGTGCTTAATGGTTTCCACAATTACATGTTTTATTACTATGCTATTTTGTCATTCTTAATGTTTCTTTGTGATCTATTCCATACGTACTTCCATGTTTTATGTGATTGCTCAAGCTTTTAATGTTTAAACATTATGTTCATGTTTTTAAATTCAAATGTATATGGTATGTTTTATTTTATCCATGATTACCCTTACTGAGCATTTGAGTTCACCCTTCTTATGTTTTCTTTTCCCCATGATATAATGAAATGTTTTAGGTAAGATAAAAAAGGGGAAGATTTTTATGGGTGATGTTGGAGATCTTTCACCACGATTAGAAGATTACATTCCAAGTTTCCAAAGACACTAAACTATTACGGTCCTTGTGTGTCTGTTTTTTTTATGTATTATGTATTCGGCAAAATTAATGTAATGTTCATGTACGTCAAGCTTCGGGTCTCTACATTTGGTATCAGGGGAAAGGTTTAGTCAACCTTTGGAAACTAGGATGCGAGATCTTTAGTGAAATCCCTATAGATATTTTTAAGGTATGTATAGGGATGTCCCTAAGGTTAAGTATAAGTATAGGTTATAGTATAAGAATTACAGTAAGCTAAGATGTTAGATATTGAAGGTACTCCCCCTTTATTATGTTGTTTTCCCTAGCCTGATTTTTTCCTCTCACACTATTCTTTTTGGGTTTTAGATGATAGCTGGATTCCGAAGGAACCGTGTTGATCAATTTAATGGACAATGCGATGATTGTCCTCTTGAACAAACAAATGTTATGGGAGATGGAGTGCAAAATCTTATTGCTATACTTACACAAGCTATGAATCATTCTGGACATCCAAATGAGCAGAGAAGGGAACAATATTCTATTGAGTCCTTCCTGAGGCAACATCCACCTTATTTTAGTGGGTCTTTTGATCCACTTGTTGCTGAACAATGGATCATTACCACTGAAAAGATATTTTCAGTTCTTCAATGTTCTGAACATGATAAAGTCATCTTAGCAGTTTATTGTTTGGAAGGTAATGCTGATCAATGGTAGAATCCTATCAAGAATACGAGGCCGAGAGATGAAATTGAGTCCATGGAATGGGACGAGTTCAAGAAATTATTTTTCAATAAGTACTTACCTCGTATTCTTCGAACAAATATGGGGAAGGAGTTTCTTGAAATAAAGCAGAAGGATGATGAATCTGTTGGTATATATGAAGCGAATTTTACATGGCTTCCAATGTATGCATATGGATTTATCATCCAACCTAAAAGTAAAGTTGATCGATTCTTCAGTGGCTTAAAACAATATCTTCGAAGGGCATTAGCTATAAGAGACTTCAGTAACTATGAATAAATTGTGTGTTGTGCTATCAAGGTAGAAATGGAAGTTGGTGTTACTTATCCATCTCATAGTTTTGACAAGAAATGAAAGATGGAGTTCAAGGAGAAATCTCAGAATAATGGTTAAAAGAAGATGAATTTTTCCTTATGCTCAAAGTGTTGAAGGAAGCATGGTGGAGATTGACTTAAAGGGACTAGAAAATGTTTCAAGTGTGGAAAAGAAAGTCATTGAGTAGCTGAGTGTCGAAGTAATGGAAAAAGGGGTTTCTAATGATGTTAATAAAGAAACTACTACAGAAAACGCACCACCAACACTTCAATGTTTCAAGTGCAAGGAAATGGGGCATTATGATAATAAATGCCCTAATCGAAGGGTTAGTGATGATCGACATGAGAAACCACTTAAGGAAAAGGACAAAGGAAAGTCACATGAGATCACTATTGGAGATGTTGAATATGAGAAAGATGTGGTGGAATGATTAAGTGTTTATGTAATGGGATTCCAAAATAATGTTGTATATAGTATCGTGGAATATTGGAATATTTATGTATTGGTCTATTGTGGTTTTCAATAATTTTATGGTACCGGTAACCATGGAAATTGATTGAGATATTTTTGGTAAGTAGATGATATGCGCATAATGAAGGGATAAGAAGATAATGAGATGTTTGATTGTATTCATGAGCTCATGATTGATATAAGGACTAAGTGATATCATGGTTTGAGTATATAGAATTTTGAGGGTTTTGGTATGTGGAAAGTGTTAACTTTTAACTGCATTCATGTTTTCACTATGATTAAATTAATGGGTATTCATTCTTCAAGAGAATACATGATTAAGGTATTCACATTTTTGTAATTTGACCAACAAGATATATCTTATGATATATTGGGGATAAATGATGGCATTCACGTGATTGTTCTGTGATATTTCAAGTAATCATTTTCTTTATACTATGAGCTTGGACCGAAGAATTTTAGATAAGCCTAAATATTGGAATGGATTATGTTGGACATAAGTTAGTATTGTTTAAGGATACAACTTTTTTCAATATTTTTGATGGGATGTTATAGTAATGTAGTTTTAAAAAAAGGACAACCTGCAGGACTGGCGACAGCCCATCGTGTCGGACAAGGCTGTGGGAATCGAACCCACAACCGAAGTGTGACTGGCCTTTATCGCCTACCACTGGACTACAAGAAGTCCCTATTTAGTAGAAACTAGTTTTATTATATTAATCAGTATGATATAATAAGAATAAGTCCATTTTAGGAACCATATATGATTAATCTCACTATAGATCGACTTATGTAAATTTAATAACTTTTGCTAACCTTTTGTTTGAGAATGATGGAATGACCCGTCATTCTATCACATGATCTTCTAACACTTCACAAATAACCAATTCAAGTTCATTTCTTTAAGAGATGAAGTGGAAATTGTTCAAGGCATGAACAACAGTGAGATTGTACCAAAATAAAGTAAGTATTTATTCTAATTCAAATTCTTCCACTTTAGGGAAATGATCTTGAAAACCAAAAATGTTGTCCTAGTGCTCTTATATTTGATGAATCAGATGGTACCTTAGATCATCACAAATTTATGGCTTTGTGATTGCTGGATTTTCCATAGCCATGTTCTCTACCACTCTCTATCAGAACATGATGGTTAGATTTCTCTTCTATATCCATATTTTCACCTATGTGGAAAACCAGTGAGTAGTTTATTTGGGTAACTGTTACGTTTCATACTTTTGTTTTTAAAGATTGGTTTTGGTATTCCTTTTTACGATGTGGGTTTCTATTAAAGAATCTTTCGAGTAGTAAACCATTTATAACCCTGACGAATTTCCAGGGCGAAATTCATTTTAAGCGGGGTAGAATGTAACACCTCAAGATTTTATGAAAAATATTCTTTTTAATTTCATTAATGTCTTGTGTTGTACGCTACACCAAAAGGATCTTGCACAACACGAATCCTTGAATTGCCTTTCATTACATTCAATTGCGACCTTCCCCGATAGCGTGTGTAGTACGCAATATCGAGTTTCAGTAAACAACGATATGCTATTAAAATATTATTAAAACTAGCCGTTATGAATAGTAATAACCACTTTTTGAAATTTTGTAAATTATATTTTTCAAAATGAACTTCATTTTTAGATTCTGAATATCGAAATTATCTTAGGGTGAAATTTTGGTACTTATCGGATAACTTTCATTTTCTGATGAATAGTGCAAATTACTAAATTTTAATTAAAAACAACCTTTTTAATCGAAATAATTAATAGTGATAAATTATTATTTTGAGTGGTTTTAAAGTATATTTAGAATATATTTTTACAATTTAATACAATTTTGGTCATTGGATGTAATTTCACATTTAAACCAGACATATACAAGTGTCAATCTTTTGATAGTTATTATCTCTTAAGAACACGCTATTTGTTTTGACGACTGGAACTAATTTTTAAATTAAGTAATGAAACTAATATGTTTTGAATTTTTTAAAATAGACATCATTTTTGAGTTCATAATATCAAATATAGCTTAGGACTAATTTTTGGTATTTTTCTGGAAACTTTCATTTTTTGATAAATAGTGAAACCACTAAGTGGTAGTTAAAAAAATGATTTTTTCATAAAACTTAATTTTACCACTTCTATGAGTGGAATTTCAAAAAATCCAAGAGACACGGTTGATGTCAGTAAATAAAATTTGGTTCAATGAGATGAAAATAATTTTTGGTGAATAGTAACTTTTTACTTTTTTTACCACGGTTAAAAGTAAATAGGGTAATTAAGGGTAAAAATGATATTATTATTACCCTAACACACGTACTAATTCTATGGGATAAGTGTAATTCGGATAAAAACAACCTTAGGAATAAAATATGACCATTTAGGCCCACATGGAATAGATTAGGACATTTATTATTAATTTATTTAAAGAAGGGTTAAAATAGTTAAAATCAAAGTTTAATAAGTATATCATTAATAAAATAGGGTTATACATAAGATAAATTCAACTATAAATATTAATTAGAAAGATAAAAATATTTAATACATAATGGTATTTTATTTGTAATTTTTAGACATTAAATAATTTAATTTATTTACGACACAAAGATGATCCAGTAATTATCTTATTAATGAAATATTGACATAATTGATGTTATAAATACCAAAATAAATGTAATTTGAGTCTTTTTTTAAATTACAATAATTTTCTAGGTTAATATGTCATGTTGTCATTGATTTAATTAACTTTTTTTGACCTAATAATTCTTTTATGAGTTTCACAAAAATCAATTACTAAATAGTGTCAAAATTGACATAAAATAGTTTTTAAAACAAATATTATATTTTTAATTGTTAGTTTATTCCTAAAAATATAATTTTCGAAAACATGACTTATATAAAGTTATATATATTAATAATAAACAACTTGGGGTTCGTTTGGCTTCTTATAGTAAGTTTATTAACCTTATAGTGTAAGAACACAAAATGACACGGTAAAAGTAAAATTGTCTAACTTAATGTTAAATCTAAATGATAAGGTTAAAATAGGAAACTAAACATGTATAAATTTTTATTGATTAAAGGATTTCAACCCTTCCACACCTTAGCTTCTAAATAAATCAATTTGGAGCTATTTAAAACTGAATTTGTCTTTATAATAAAATAATATTTTTAGTTATTCCAAAGGTGCCCCTCTCCTCCCTTATAAAAGAGCACCTCCTCCCTCTCTTCCTCACACCACTTTGAGCCTTCAATCTCGGACAAACCCTGCCAAATTCTGTTCTACACTTACCTAGAAACATCCTAGAGGTCCTGGTCTTCTTCAAAGACCAATTTTAGTACCCTAAGAGGAGGATTCAAAGAGGCGTGTCAAAGAAGAGGTAATATCTGTTACCGATTCTTTCAATTTTATTTCTTCTTAAAATTATTCTTATTTAGTTTTTTCATTATGAAGTAATAAAATCAGTATATATAATAAAATTATATTTTATTATAAATATGAAACAACCCTATTTCACCTTCTATCCATCCTACAGAAAACAAAATCACCGTGCGTGCGTATGTACGGAATCCCGTCTCCACGCCGTGGTGTAATCTGTTTTTCCACCAACACCTTACATGGATTGGTATATTGGTGTAAAGAATAACTATATATGGTTATTATAACATCATACTGATTCTTATATATTATACGATCCACTCCAATTCTATAATTATGGGAACAATATCATCGCTCGTGCGTACGTACGGACTACCGTCTCCACGACGCGATGAGATTCATTCTCCATGATTAACCATACAGGAATAATCATAAAGTTTATATAATGAATAATAATGAAATATATGAAATAATAATGATACTGGATTTATGTATATATATATATGTATGTCATCTATTTAGTTTCATTCAATTTAATAAGGAAATGAAAACAGCGTTCATGCGTACGTACAACCTACCGTCTCCATGAACGGTGTATTTCATTCCTTTTATCGACCTATAATATATATGTATATGATGAAAATATATTATATATAAATCATGTTTTACATTCTGGAATGATGTAAATCAGGATATAAGTAATAATATCATGAAACGACAAGTCGAAACACATACGATAAAATAAATGATTTTACCCAAAATACTACCTTAACATGGAATTTACAAAAGAATGGGTAATATAAAGTCATAAGTGAAACATATATGATATCCTAACAATGAATATGATTATGTAATAAGTCAATGACATTATTAAAATCATTATACAGGAGGTTCGGAACCATACGAATCATATCGGACCTAAGGTAAGGGATAATTTTGCAAATCTCATTTTTATCCGAGATTGCTTATTCATATGTATTTACTGGGGTTATTTCTATCATCCATGTCCATGTTTTATAAAGGTATTTTCATTTATGTTTAAATTCATTTTTACCCATTTTGACTTTTACTACATGGTATGTAAGGAATCTTTCTTTTGTTTACGTTACGAGGTACTTTTTTGACTTTTCCGGCAAAAGTACGAGAAGAATGTTCTTTTTAACTTATACGGCGTGAATGGATTTTTTTTATGGTTTCATATTGCCTCATTTTAAAGAAGCTTCCTCTACAATATTGCATGATTATTTTCAACAAAACCCTAATCTTTTAAAATTCCATGGAATTTTGTGAAAAGAAAATGATTTTAAAGAAGAAAGGATATTTTCCTCAAGAATTCATTTCAAGTGTTTTGTCAAAATTATTTTACATCAAAGATGACATTATTTCATATGTGTATGTTTCAAGTAGAATGTCTCTATGATTTAATTGGTTTTAATTTTCTTATGATGAAATGATATCAATTTTTTGTGGATTATGATATGATGGCATGATGTTTAAGAATCCCATTTTATTACATGGGTTATGCTATGATGTATGATTTATGATTTTGTGGCACACAAAATAATGATTTCATTTTGAGATGGGTGGGACCTATATCTCCCTCCAATGCATTGGGTAATGATTTATATCTCATGAGATAGACATGGCTGAAACGACAAGTTAAACCGGTTTAGTAATACAGGACTGGAACAAAGAGTGAACTCGATTCAGAAAGGGACTTTGTCCACTAAGATGGTCTTGGCAGCAATGCCTTGGATAATATGGAAATCATATCATGTGATTAATGGTTTCCACAATTACATGTTTTATTCCCATGCTATTTTATCATTCTTAATGTTTCTTTATGATCTATGCGATACGTACTTCCATGTTTTATGTGATTTCTCAAGATTTTGATGTTTAAAAATTATGTTCATGTTTTTAAGTTCAAATGTATATGGTATGTTTTATTTTATCCATGCTTACCCTTACTGAGCATTTGAGCTCACCCTTCTTATGTTTTCTTTTCCCTAGGACATAAAGAAAGGTTCTACGTATAAAAAAAGGGGAAGATTTTTATGGGAGATGTTGAAGATATTTCACCGTGATTATAAGATTACGTTCCATGTTTCCAAAGACACTAAACTATTACAGTCCTTGTGTGTCTATTTTTTTTATGTATTAAGTATTCGGAAAAAGTAATGAAATGTTCATGTACGTCAAGCTTCGGGTCTCTACAAAAGTGCTATTGGAAATGAAGAGATTGGAGAATCCAGAGCTGAAGTAGTTTCCAAATCCATTCAGAGAAAATTGAGATCTGATGGTGAATAAGAAGAATTGGAAGAAGAAGTGATAGAGGAGATAGTTATTATAGACACCATGAAATGTGTTCCATGCACTTTTACATAAAGTGAATATATGATTCTCACACAGACAAAAAATTCCAAGTATAAGTAAAGATGTTTCCACTAGGAAAGAAGATGATATATACATGACTTCTATGTGCCAAAATACTACTCCATACTGATGGGTAAGTGGAATGATTTCCCCTTCTATGAGTAGGAAGTGGATTTCCAAGATCGATGACGAAAAGGTTTCGACACATTAAATTAAATTTTATAGTTTCTTATGAGAAGACATTGTGAATTTACCATCTCAATAAGTGTAGATCTCTTCATGTCCTTCTATTTGACTGGTCACGGAGCCCAAACAGACTTACGGATCAAAAGTTATGGCACTTGTAAGATGGATAAATTTCACAAAGGGACCTACGTGAAAGACCTATGGGAAGACCAATACGGAATACCTACGCGGAAGACATACAAAGAGGACCTACATGACAAAGGAATTTTTAAACCCCTACACGGAAGACCTACGCGGAGGACCCATGCGGAGGACCTACGTGGAAAACCTCCCTTCGGCCAGGTCCCCTCCTTGCCTATAAATAGGAACCTTGGGCTCCCTATTTCACAGAAAGAAAAATATGGATGATGTCCCAAAGATCCCATTGCATAGCTCTTTCGCCAAGATCCCCCAATTGTTCTCAGGTAGATCTCTAAAACACGATAGAGGATATAATTAAATGGGGAAACATTTTTCAAAGTCCCATCATGGTCTAGAACACACGGAGCTATGCAGAGCACCTATGAGATGCAACTTCACAATGCACCTATGCAACACACCTTCACAGAGCACCAGTGCAGAGTACCTGCATGACGTACCTGTGAAACACACATACACGGAGCACCTTCATGGCCTTGTTGGTCCATACCACGGGGGCTAGTGCCCCGCACCCCTACTCAAGGTCAGTGTCGGGCTGCAGTCTGGGCCCTTCGTGCTGGTCCCTTCACTTCCGTCACTGACCCCCATGAAAAATGGAGAGTCGCACCGCAAAATTTTCGGATCCTGTCGATGAAATTTTCCATTGCGCCCTTCATGTGGCCCAAATTCCAACCTTGGAATACCATGATATGAGAAACTCTATCACACACAATGAAGTTTCTTCAGTAAACTTACTTCACTTGGTTCCTTTCACATGTTCTGAGTTAGGACTCTTCTTATGGATTCTTTGAGTACCTTGAGTCGATACGATCCTCAAGAAACTCCTCAAACCTCATCACCTAACTCCTATGCTAGGTTAAATTCTAAATGGTAATCCTCCATAGGAGTAAGCCCCAACCAATCTAAAATGGACATCCTCCTTAGGAGTAAGACCCAACCAATTTCAAAAGGGAAAGAATCTTCGTATAAGCCCCTCACCTTCATCCCTTACTCCTTACATTGGACCCTTGTCCAATGTAAATTGAATAGAGGGAAGGCTCATCGCCTCACCCTCTTCCATGGTCAACACGCCGTCTTCCATCATTGGAGGAGGAAAAGTGTGAAGTGTCACTATTGAATCTTTCACATCCTCTTGTTTCTCACACCGAGCATGACTCACGTGGGCTTAGAGATATGTGATGGTCACAACATGTTTACAAACACTCATTGGAAAGAACTATGAGAACTATGATCCCCACCATAATTGAGATACATCTGAAGTCGTATCAAGGTCCAAGCTCACTAAATGTCCTCTTTAAGAATCCAATCATAATTCCCCTAATTTGGGCACCCTCATTAGGAATAAACCCCAAATTAAACCCCAAATCGTCAAGGCTTAATTTTCTGGAAGTAAGCCTAAACTCGTCTCTCTCAAAGGACCATGATCTTCTATGATACTTATCAAACTATGAGTTCTTTGATTCCCATCCATATGGAATACCTAGGAAGACGCATTGAGGTTCAAACCCAACACTTCAAATCAAATCTTTTCTCCTTGCGATATATTCCCAATAGGGTATGATCTTACTTGGAAACCCATATCCTTTCCATGTTCCTTGGTTTGCTTCAACATATGTCCCACACTATTTTCTAACTAAGCACCTTCCCATTATAGGTCATTATCACATGACTTTAAATGGAATGATGTGTCTCTTTCAGAGGCACTGATCTATGAGGGTTCTGATTCCTTTCACACGGATACATAGATATCCCATCTTATGGGAATGATACCAAAAACAAAACCAAAACGTCATCTCCCTAGATGAAAATAATATTCTAGAGTTCCCCACTGAGTGGATTAAAAACTAGTATCATCACAGACGATGATTAAAAGAATATCTAAGAAGTATATTAGAGGATACCATTGATGGTAAACCTTAAATACATATGAATATTTCCATTAATGAAGAACCTTGAATGCATACTAATGATTCTAAATTTTACATGTTATTAAGTGATTGATAATTCCAAGGGATACTTATGATAAACTAGGTAAATTAATAAGTATTTATGAAAATATCTTAAATTTACAACGAGAGTCCCAGAGTAGACAATAATTCCCCCCAAAAGGGTGTCATGAGTCTGACCTCGAATCCTCTCAACCAATGCACATTATTATGTATTGTAATGTTCAAACTTAATGAAAACATTCCTTTAGGAAGAAGGTCCACTTTGGATAAATAATTGTTTAAAGTTTCCAGTTCCATGAATAAATCTAGTTGAAACCTCCTGGAAAAAATGATTCTAAAAACAAGAACACATGTTTCGAGGAACTACAAAACAGTTATAAAACCAAGGAACAGAGAAGAACCACATGTTGGGTTTGGGTGAATTTAATAGATCAGTTTATATGGAAGAATTAGTTTTTGAAGAAGATAAAAATGTTTAAATCCAAGTTCAAGGATTTTAGGATGTTGTTATTCCATTTGTTCAGTAAGAAGATACAATTGTTCAAGAAGTGGTTTTTTCAAGAATAAAATCTTGAAGTGGATGTTCAAGAAGAGAAATAAACAAACATATCAAAAAATGTGGCTATAGAAGTCACTAAGAATAAAGATTTCTCATTTTTTGATGAATTGTTTGAGAGAAAATAATCTATTTCTATAGGAAAGATAAATATTATTGATAATGCATCTTTCTGTAGTGACAAGTCAGTTGAAAAATTAGTGGAGAAGTCTACTTCAAGTCCTTTAGTGATTGTGGTAGTTGGTAAGTCATAGAATCTAGATGAAGGGTCATCTGATCCATGACTAATCATGTTGAAGATCTTGTGATGAAATTTGATGAAGTTAAAGAAGAAAATTATATTCTTAGGTATGATTTGTAGGCATCAAGGAAATATTTTTATCATTTGTAGAATTCATCATTACCAAGGCTAAAGTTTGAGTATCATATGAATCATCTAAAAAATTAAAAGAAAATTTAGTCTCAAGGAATGATTTGGATGTTTTCAAGACAGAGATGTTAGTTAAAGTTGGAGAAATTCAATTTGAATATGTTTCCAAAATAGATTTTTCATATTTGAATTGGTATATAAGAAACCAATTTCAGTCCATTAAAGGATGTGTTTTTCAAGATAGTGCTTCTACCTCTTCCCCTTTAACCTCTCCAAATTTAACAAGAATATTTCAAGCAATCAAAACTGTTATGGACGATATGAATGACCGTATGAAGAACCTTCAGCGAAATAGTGCTCCATTATCAATTTTATTAGATAATCAGAGATATCTAATTCAGCAATTGACTTCAGGAGAACCCAGTATCAGGATTCTGCTTAAAAAATTCATAGATAAGTTGGAGTAGTTTATGAATCAAGAGTAAAGTTTTAATGACTTTTTGAAAGTCAATATTACTGAAAATATGCATGTTAGTCATGATTCTATAGTTTTTATTATGAAGATGGGAGATAGTATTATGAAAAGGTTACAGATACAGATGGTAGATCTGAAAGAAGTGTTTTAAGCTGCTCAAATTCTTACAGAACCAAAAAATAAGCCAAATACTAACCAAACTATTTTAACCTAACCAAATAAGTTGGCTAACCTATTTTCTAGTCATGCTGAATATTGTATTTATACAAATTTTGATTAATGAAATATCTTTATCCTTATTTTCTATGATTTATTTGATATTGTTTTATGTTTACTACCATAAATCTGGTATTATTTATCTAAATAATATATTATAAGATTCAATTAATGTTCTATGCAAAATTAAAAGTTTTTTAATGCTTTTTTATACATACTTTTTTTATATCACAAAAATTGGGAGAAATTTAGATAAACACAACGTTTATTTCTATTGATATAATTATGTAAAATTGAATTATTTTCTTTAAAAATTTTCAAAATTCTAAATTATGTTTATAATATTATGGTTTTTGGGATCATCAAAAAGGGGGATATTGTTGAGCATGTATTGTCTCAATAATACTCTATAATTTATGATGATTTTGATTCTCACAAATACCCTTGTTTGTTTTACTAATGATTTTACTTAAGTGTATTTGAGTGAATTAATATTAATATTATTTATTTTGTAATTATTTTCCTAATTTCAATCCATAATAAATATTTATTTAAAGTGTTCAGGATATGTTTTTGAACATTTCAGAAACACTATTCATATGATATGTGGTTTAGCGTAACATATGGTATCAATTCTATGATGTGTAAAACACATATGAATCATGATCCATACATTTGACTTTAACCTTACATTGGAAAAGAATGTATGGTTTCTCAACCCTAAATTCAGATAAATACGTCTAGTTAACCAAACATACATTATCAGAAAAGTATGGTAAAAGAACCTTATGTTTGAATGGAAGCTTACATTTGGTAATAGAAGAATTTATAGTTAAAGAACCATACGTGAGTAATGAACCTTATGTTCTAAATAGAAATGTTAGGATCATCAACATTACTTTTATGATCAACCCTATGTTTTCAACCTTATTTTCAAAAGATAAATGCTAAGTAGTTAAATCTTATGTTCAATATTTTGTATCTCTATGAAGGAACCCTACATTTAAATTTTCAACATCGAGGATTTATTTTCATGATATTTTCTATAATTTCTAAAATGGACTGAACAGAGTTATAGGTTATTTTAATGCTCATTTTTACCATTTTCAAGGATCATTTTAATTGTTTCAAAGAAAAAAGTTTATCAAATAAAATCATTCCTATTTCTAAGGGGATTTTTGACTCACCTGGTCAATTGAAATTTGAATTTCTATGACCAATCAGGCTATTCTTTTGGATCCGAAATATTGATGTAAGTCATCTCTTCTATATATTACTTCGAAGTATCTCTTAGACTTTATGTGTGATAAGTAATTCACATAAAAGGGAAAATTTTATTTAAATTATTTTCACAGTGTTGAAAAAAATGAACGACTCAAGAAGAGGACTACATTTTGGAGATATTCATGTTCTATCTTGTTCTACTTTAAGATTGGAACTTATTTGTTTTTATTGCTGTTCTTAAAATCGAAGATCTCTTGTGCAACTAGATCTATTCGGACTTGTTTCATCTTGAAGATTGTCTTTATAAGGAATAAATATCCATCAATTTTTAGTTACATGATACTGGAACTGTGAAGATCAATCTGTTTAAACAAATGAAATCTTTTTTTTTTTTGTTTTTTTTGTTTTTTGACTGCTCGTACTCAGTTGAATTGGAGTGTCAACTTCCCAATCTAAGCTGTGGATAAACAGTTCTCTACTTAGAACCAGACGACTTTGTTTTTAGTATTAATTATAAAGGTCTAAACTTCCTATGTTTAGTTTTTGTAATTTATGTCTTGAAATAAGAGGACCAGACTAGTTAAATTCACTAAGAACAAAAAGAGAGCTTCTCGTGGAGTGGACTAGGAGATATTTGTGCCCTAAACCACTATAAAAATCCATGTCTTTTATTTCTGTTTTTTATTCATATTCTTTTATCAGAAGTTAAACACTACTTATCCATGCTAATTAAAAGAGGGTGTTTATATTCTGAATAGTGAAAGAGTTTTTTAACGACACAATTCACCACCCTCTTGTGTGTTTTGTATATTCTGACCTCATAATTACCATGTATTCTAATAAAAATGGTAATAACATGAAAAACCACATTGAATGCACACATGATTATTTATTCCTTATATAATCACTTTTAATAAATGAAAAAAAATTCATTGGAATCTTGGGTTTATCCTTGTATCGATAGAATATGTGAATTCATTATTCTAGAGTCGAAGTATATAATCACTTGAAATATCACTAATAGATGAAGAATAACATTTTTATATGGATTATTCATTCAAAATAAAACATGAAATTCCCAAAAATGGATAGAAGGATATGTATTACCTAATTATCATGGTCCACTTCATCCATTATGAGAGAATATGATTTCCCTTTTTCCCTAGTCCTCAAGGGTTTTTGTGTTTTACCATCCATATTAGTCCTTGGATTAGGTAACTTGTTAGAATAATTCCCAACATCCTTACAATTGAAACACTAAATTATGGGAGGTGCACTCTTTAAAAATTTATCTTTATGAACATTAATTTGGAATTCAAGTGCCTGATGACCTTCTTTCCCACACATAAAACAATTACAAGTCCCCTTAAGGATATTTCTTCTAGGATAACTTCCACACTTTGATCATAAAGGCAATATAATATTCTTCTATCCATAATTTTTTGAGTTTACTTTGAATTATATCCTTATTTTCTTATCATAACCATGAGATTGATGGGAAACATCGATATATATTTTTTAAGAAGAATAAAAGTAATGAAATTATTGAAAAATACATTATTTGACTCTTCCCAATCCATGGGGTAAATGTTATCTTGTTGCATTGTATTCTTGATAAATTTATACCACCGATTCTCTTCACCTTCCAAGCAATAAGTGCCCAACTTAAATTTTTCACATTCTGAACAACATAGAATGAATGATATATTTTTAGTTGTATAGATCCATTTCTTATAAACTATTGGATTGGTAGTTCCACTAAAAGAAGGTGGAAGTTTCCTTAATAAGGATTCAAGAAAACATTTTTCACTTATTTGGTCATTTGGAAGCTTAATATCCATCCAATGGCCCGAAGGCCTTCATTTTTTATTGATTTATGATAATCCACCTTTCAAGGGGTGAGGTGAAACCCTTTAAAGTCCCTTAAGTGAATGTATTACATGGCCTATAGGCCTTAAGGGAATTAATTTCTTGTAGGCTTTCAAACATTACATACAACCCAGACTAATTACTTGGAACTACTCCTCCCCAGCATCTTCATCGTGAAATCAGCTCTCTACCTTCGCATGGCTATTTGGCTAGGCATTCCCATTCATGCAAAGGCTTGTCCGGATGGAAGGTTCCATACCCTCTCATTCTTGCAATCTGTTTAGCTTCTGCTGTGATAAAAGCTCCTTTTTCCCATCCTCCTTGTAGAGCATGTTCCATGTAGGTTGTTTGGTTTGCATCTACACTTAAGGTGGCTTAATGGCCTCGAGGTGGCCTGAAGGCCTTACTGACCTGAAGTCCTGGGTGGCCCGAAGGCCTTAAAAGACATGGGGACCAAATCGGTGGCCCAAAGGTCCAAATGGGGGAATATTCCCAGCTTCTACAGTGCCTAACAGTACCTACTATAGTTCCCGCTATAGTGCCTGTTACAGTACTGCACAGTTCCTGCTACAGTGCCTGCTACAGTACTGCACAGTTCCTGCTATAGTCCCTGCTATAGTACTGCTACGGTAACCCGAAAATTATGCGTCCACCTGGATTTGATCCTGGGTCACTTGGATGCACTTACAGAGTCCTTACCAACTGGGATAAGGCTCTTGTGCTTAATATGATTAATGGCTTGATATGGTTGTGTGGTCATAGCAATGAGTATTTTTTTCATTCCATCTTCCATAAAATTAGATTTATCAGTAGGGATATCATTTAACTTTCTATTACATTCTCCATTAACACAGTTATTTTGGGTTCTAGACATTGAATAAAACCAAAAAGAAAAGCACGAGAAACACTAATAATAGTCGTAAAAACACAAAATCAAGGGAAATTGTGTATAAAATTTCAATCTATGACACCTTATGTTTAATTATAGGTTATTCATGATCGTTATTAAAACACTATGACTATATCCAATGATTAGAATTATCCTTAATGATCTTAATAAGATTTTCTCATCTTAGTTTCCAACGGTTGACTAACCCTTTTCTCTGATACCAACTATAAAGATCCATGATTTTTATACATAGAAATTATATGATTTTTTCAAAATATTTCATACATTACACAAACACACAACAAAATAACATATTATTTTAGTGCCTCTGGAAACCTGCAAACATAAAAAAATAGTTCATAATACATTTACATCTTCTCCAACCTATTTCTTCATAACTACAACCCTCTTTGACATACTGTACTTAATACATTTCTTTGTATCATGGGGAAAAGAAACATAATAAATGTTGAGCTTATATAACAAGTAAGTTTAATAAGGGAGATACATAAGAATATCATCAACATAAGGTTATGAGAACATAAGAAAAACATTTTAAGATCATACCCTACACATCAATGATCATATAAATGAGTCATGGCATAAATATTGGTAGTTCAGAATACATGAATCACAAATGAATCAAAGAAAATAATCCCTTAGATCATAACATTTACATAAGAAATGAAATTATGTCATACCCATAAAATTGTAACTTTTTGAACATGTATAAATAGAAATATTTTAACCTATTATGTTAAGGAAATGAAAAAAGGCCCTTGAATATACACATGGACATGAAAACTAGTCCCAAAATAAAACTATATACATGAAAACTAGGTCCATTCATTGAATTGTTAACATTAAATCAGGTTCACACATTATATATATACCTAATGAGTTATCCATACTTACCCAATGTATTGGAAGAGATATAGGTCCCAATAATCACATAATAAAATCATAAATATATGTACAACAAGATTATAAATCCTTCATCACAACAAAAATCATGAAAATAAATTGTTTTTATAAACATTTATCATAGAATATCTTATTAAAAAGTAATGGGATTCATAAACACCAGTCAATCAAAAAAAAAAACAATTTAGTTGAAGAATATTAATGGTATACTTGGATCATATCTTCGGTAAGTAATGAGTGGTACCAATGTATGTAATCTTATATGAAAAATAATTTCAAAAGATCATTTTAAAACATTTCTTAAGAAAATATCATTTCTTGTTTGGAAAACGATCTTAAAATCATAAAACATTTATCAAAACTTTTTAATTGAAAATAACCTATAAATAATATAAATTAATCTTTGAAAACCATTTTAAAAAAATTTTAAATCCTTTTCCTTGTAAATATATAAAAGAACAATTTTTTAAAACACTTTTAGAAAACATTGTTTTTTGAATAAAATAAATTCCCAAACGATGATAGAATAACATTAAATGAAACTTATAATATCATGAAAATAAGTATATTCATGATAAAATATGTAAAATTTATGTATATAATCCTCATAAAATAATATAGGTTCATAACATAACATGTGACTCAAATATAGGAAAATTAAGACAAAATTACCTTACCGATTTGGTAACTGTTGAACTATAAACCCCATGAAAGATAGATAATAAAATAAATATGTAAATACCCATATATTTGAGTAAAATAAAAATATAATTAATTATTTGGTAGTATATACACCACAAAAAATAAACTAGTGGTGAATATATCATTAGTATCCCAGAAATAAAAGTGAGAGTAGAAATCACCTTACCTTAAGTCTCGACATCCTTCGTACACATTCAAAACTTATATATATTAAATGTAAGTTTATTATAATTATAAAAAATAATATTAATATATATAATACCATATATTATTTACTTATGACTTTATATTACTCACTTATTAAAAATTCCATGTTAAATTTATGTTTCAAGTAATAACCGCTTTGTTTCTCATACATGTTTTGACTTGTTATTCTTGGTCCCCATAATTAGATCATGTTTTAAACATTTATAGAATTATAAAAATGATATAAATATCATATATAATTATTATATACATATTTATTTTTATTCATAATTTTATAGGTAGAAAATAAAATATACCATCCATGGAAACGGTATACCGTACGTACGCAAAAAGGTTGTTTTAATTTTATTTTCTATTTTTAGAATGAAAATTATATGATATATTATCAGTAAATAATCAATTTCTTTTCATATATATAACATATTTTTATTTAAACCATCATTAATACATTCCATGTAAAGCGTGAATGAATCACATCACTTCACGAGGTGATAGTCCATTGTATACACAAACAATGTTATCATATTCCCACAAATGGAATGCATGAATGTATATTTGATATAACAATTACAGGATGATAATAATTTCATAAAAATACTATATTTCATATATAAAATATAAATATGTCATTATTTTCAACCATTAAATGTGGTAATGGAAGAATGAATGACATTGGTTCGTGAGGCGGTAGTCCACTGTACACACAAACGATGATTACATATCACATTTGATGAAATTGTATGAATTATTAGGTCATAACCATAAAATAAAAACATATAATTATATTTAATATATTTATTTTATTATATAAATATTAACTAAAAATAATTTAAGGGGTTTAAGGAAGAATTAAAACAAAAACATTCATTGATGAACCTTACCTCTTCTTTGGATATCTTCTTTTGGATTACACCAATGGATGTCGTTGGTTGGATTTATTCAAAAAGGAGATATTATATGATGAATTTATGTAATTATATTGAATATTATTATAGGTTTTTTCTGATCTAAATATGTTTTGATGTTTGAATAAAAGATAAGAAGAGGTTCCCTTATATAAGAGAGGGGAGGGGCACTTTTGGAATTTTCGAAAGATTAATTTATAATAAATTTAATCTAAATAAAAATACCTCCAAAAAGAAAATTTAATAGAATATAAGTTATTATAATGTTTTGTTTCACAATATAATATATTTTAGGCAATTTTTTGGATTATTTTAAACATTATCATTTTGATTAACCCTTAGTTAACCCATTTTAATTTTAACTATGGTAACAAAATTTTCAATATTAAGAGGATGAAATTTTTATTTATAAAGTATAAATTGGACCATAAATAAAAATTTAATGATACTTTATACCATATATAATCTCATTTTACTTATGTAATATTTTTTATTGTTTTTTAGTAATTTAACATTATATTATTTTCTTAAAATATCACTAGTGTCAATTTTGACACTATTAATTAATTTGGATTTAGAAAAATAAATTCTATAATATATATTAAAAAAACATTTAGTACACAAATAACATGTCATATTAAAATATAAAATTCATAGACCAACTTAATTAATTTAAACTATATTTATTTTATTATTTATAATATTATTTAATTTATTTTTTTCATTAATTGAATAACTACTACCTCATCATTGTGTAATTATTTATGATAGTTAGTTATTCACTAAAAATTAAAAACAAATTTCCATAAAATAGATAAATTCTTTATATTTGAAATTATTATTTATATTCAAACATATATTATATATAACACCGCATTAAAAATATTTTACATGTTAAAAATATGAGTATGTCATGTTTGACTTTTCTTTGGATAAAATATTATAAAGGTTATAATCTCATCCAAATGCACATAAATGGTAACATAACCAATTATTTAATGATTATGGATGAAAAATAATCATCAAATAAAATTGGGGCAAGTGTTAGGGACTTTTTATAATACCTATAATATTATTTTCACACTTAATTACCTTATTTACCCTTAACAGTGGTAATAAAAATTACTAAGTTGACTATTCATATTTTCCATAAATAAAAGAGATATATTTAATAAATTTGGAAAATATGATTAAAAATATATAATTCCTTTATAAAAATTTAAAATATAGAAGTTCTTATAATTAATTAAAAAATTATTTTATAGACGGGGTCAGAAAGTGGATTTTTGAAGTGAAAATGTTCAAAAGTTTGCTAATTTTTTAATATCTAAATTCAATATAAAAATGATAAAAATGAATTAATTTGGATTAATGGATTTATAAATAAACTATTTTTACATTAAAACCAATTCTAAATATAATTTAATATTATATATTATTTATATAAAAAGATAATTTTCATTTAAAATCCAGTATTTTTCCACTATTCATTAAAAAATGAATCTTCTTATAAAAATACCAAAAATTCACCCAAATATAATTTTTATATTACGATCTAAAAAAAGAATTTTATTTTTTTCAATGATATTTATAAAATTATCAAAATTTATTTTTAGGAAAAGTCTGCCATTGCAATGCAGCAAAACTACCTTATAGAAAAGTACAACTTTTTTATGCTTAAAAATAGATTTGTTCTTATTTTACACCATTAAAACATATTAGATGAATTAAAAATAAATAAATTTAGTATATATAATATAAATATTATTAATATCATTAAATAATAGTTAGTAATTTAAATTATTAATATAAAACACCTTTGTGGGAATAAAAATTGTTTTTCGTAAAAATACATCTTTTATTTTCAATTGGTTATATCAAAATTTACAATTAATTAGTAACCCAAGAATTATTTGTATAGACATGTGTAAACCATATTATCATAATTTGGTTAATACTATTAATTATTTTCATTATAATCGGTAGGTGATAACTATCATAATAAATAGTATATTATTGTTTGGTAAAACTCCTTTTTGTATGTAACACATGATATTGAAGGAATTTGTTGTTGTCTGTCACACAAGCTAGAATTATTGTTGCTTGTACCAAAACACAAACCCTATGTTTCATGTAACACAAGATTTTATATAAATAAGGACCAAATTTATTTATCATGCAACACAAGCCATCAAATAATTTTAATTTATTTGAAAAAAATAATTCATAAAAACTCAAGGTGTTACAATGGCTAAAGGTCTATAGCCACAGTTTGAAACCATGACAACATACATGGACCTATTTACATGAAAATAGGATCCAAGGTCCACAATAATATGGATTTTACCTACATACATAGTTTATTGACTTATATACATGGTTATAAACCACGGTTATAGCCTGAATTTTTAGTAGTGAAAAATGTAAACATTTATCATTAATGCTTTATAAAATAAAATATAATCATGTAAGAAATGGGATCATTTAAAATTGTGGAAGTGAAATAACACAATTTTATTTAACCTATTTTTTTTATTTCCATTTTACATGAACATACATAATTATACAAAATTTAACCAACCATGAAACCATGAAACAAACGCACCCAAAGCAATGAAAATAATGAAATATTATTAATGAATGATTGGTAATATGTTATAAAAGGATCATATAAGGTATTATTAATATTAATATATTTATTTAATAAATTAATAAAATTATTTAAACCATTATACATGAGGTTTTAGTATGAAAAACTAAATGACAACATGCGTTATGAGATTTCTTAACTCAATTTCTATTCACTGGGTTAAAAATCTACTTAATTGATTTTATCATGTTATGATTATATGTTAAAGGAATTTTTATTACCTTATATTGAATTTCCAAATTTTTATGTATATTTACATAGGATCTACCTAATTTATTCACTTTATTAATACCTTATTTAATGATATTATATTTTTAAGCGACAATCTTTAAAAAAATCATATTTTTTAAAATTTCCCTTTAAAATATTTTTTCTTCATGTCCATGTCTTATATAATTTTTTCCAAAAATTATTTTAATATTATCGTATTATTTTTTAAAGTCAATTTTACTCATATATTACTTTTTATAAAATGGTTTGAAATGTGTATTTTTTGGTTTTCTAATCATGGTTATTTCAGACTTTTCTAACAAAAATACAGAAGGAATGTTTTTTAACTTATTCAACATGAGCATATTTTCCCACTTTCATGATGCCTTAATGTTTTAAATATTAATTTATTTGTTTACAAGTTTATTATCGAATAAAATGTTTCCTTTTATAATTTCATTTTGTTTTAAATATAACTGATTTTCAATGTGAAAAAAGGCTATTTTCCTTAATAAATTTCCAATTATCTCATTTAATGTACTTTCATCTATGTCAAAATATTTTGTGAAATCTTATAATTTATTGAGGATGATATTTTATGATACCATATTCCATATTTTTTTTAATGTTTTATGATTAGTTCGACTGAGGATATACTATTTGGATACCATTCACCATATTACTCAGTATGGTTTGAAATTATGTTTACTGATTGGGGAAAGTTATTTACATTTTATATTCTAGTTTCAATAAAAATGTATATGTTAATTATGTTACAACCATTTAAAATGAGGAATGAATTATAATTATTATGTGATAGGAATTTCCCTCTATATCCTATAAATGCATTAGTAGGTGTCATGAGAAAAACTATATAGGGTTTTAGCCAAGGCCTTACCCATTTATTATAATTTTGGCATAATGCCTTGATGGTATTATATTCTTAGAATGAAGACTTGAGGTTAATTTTTATATGTTTTAAATTATTAATTCCATTATTATGATATTATTTATTTATTTCCATGTGATTATTTGATTAGTAGAATATCCATGGTTAAGTTTTCAAGCTAATATGATTATTTATATAACATTATTAGACCATCTTTTATTTTGAACATAAAATCAAAAAATTATTGATTAAATATAATGTGTTTTAGTTATTTAACGTTCTATATTATTTATTCATTATTTTTTCATAGCTTCTGATATATTCTTACCCTTAATGATCATTTGAGCTAACCCCTTTCTTATGTTTCAATTTACACTACGATACCACGAGGTGTTTTATGATTGATATATCATGATACACTAAGGGTAAAAATGGAATTCTAAAAGAAAATTCTTTGTTTATTTTATGTTTTAAATTTTTATGTGAATTTTAAGTGTGTTTCTTTTTTACCAATACAATTAAACTATTCGGTCCTTTGGGAAGTGAATAGTTGTATTTTATGCGAATGTAATAAAGTAATCACCAACCCTAGGTTTCTAGAGTCAGGATCTTTATAGTTGTTATCAAAGAAAGGTTAGTAGAAAACATGAGAACTAGATTTAAGAAAACATATATTATGGAAAAAAACAAATGATAGAATTTTTATATACTTCGAAAGAAACCAAACATATGATTTAGAGATTAATTATACCTAAATTTTCAATTTACATTAAGTATATTTGAGATTATACATCATGTTTCATTATTTTATGATCTAATATACTATATGAAATTATTTAAAAATGGGACCTAGTGTAGTGAATAGGAACCATATCAATTCAGGTATTCTGTTTAGGGATTTACCTCTCGGGAAAGATAATAAATATAGAGATGTGGCTCGAGATGGAGTTGCAGCTGAAGTTGAACAACTTATAACTATACAAGAAAAATTGACTCAAGTTATGAGAAATAACCTTACCCATATAAAGTGGCCTAATACATAGTTTGGTATAATAAAGTTATAATATTTCATGCTATAACAACCTCCATCATTTAGTGGGACTACAATTCCATATATAGATGAGAAATGGATTAGTTTCTTTGAGAATATTTTTCTTGCTTTGATAAGTAATAAAAGAGAGAAGGTTGTTATGGAAGTTTATCATCTCCCAAAAGATGCTGATCATTGGTGGTAATTAATTAAAAACACTTTGGAGATGAAGGATGCAGAAAACATGAAATGGAAGGATTTTAAGGATCTTTTCCTAGAAAAATATTTTCCTTGCAAACAACGAACAGATATGGAGAGACAATTCTTGAGTTTGAGATAGAAGGAGGATGAGAATATTTCAAGGTATGAATCTAACTTCACAATGTTATCATGGCATGAAAAAGATTATTTATATAATCAAAAGAGTATTATTGACCATTTATTTGATGTGATTAAACCAATCCTTCGAAGGGAACTGGTCTCCAAAACATTTTCATCGTATAAGTATATAGTATATTGTGCTATCAATAAAGAGAAATAATTCTCCAAGTATTATGGTTTTGAAGGAAATAAACAGAATAAGATAATGGAAGAGAAAGAATTGATAAGGTGAATAAAAGAAATTAGTGTTTTCCCACATGTGATAATTGTGGAAGGAAACACCACTATACATGCAGATAGGGAAAAGGAGTTTTTTTCATGTTTGGGAAAAAGGAAACCATGCTTATGATTGAAAGGGAAATAAAAATTTTTCCAATGTGAAATACTTCCACTATAAGGATAAGGGGAACTATACAAATTAATTCCCCAATAATCTAGGAAATATAACTCAATAGAAGGTAAGGGATAAAGGTCAAGCTTATTCTAGTGATACAAATGAAATAAAATGATTATTGTTATTGTTCTTTTTGATCTAAGAAATATTTTTTATTCTATTATCATTATAATAATTATGAAATGTATAAGGATTTCACTACAATACTTTATCTTTAAGAATTTATAGCATACTTTGAATTCACACAATCTGGGTCCAAGTATCATTGAGAGGGGGAGGGGGTGAATCAGTGATATCATTTTCTTTTATGTTTTCTAATTTTTAAATAATCTTCACCTCGTATTAAAGAGTAATTTCTGTACTGAATACACACAACCACATGAACACAACATTTACAAGGTTCACTCATCCTTGGTATGGTATGGAAATAATCTAGTACCACACAATACACTATAGAAAAATATTTTGATGTGGAATACAATGAGTAGGATATTCCCTTTCACTTGTGTAGTACTTGGGAGATAATCATCAAGTATGTGTGCACCCTCTTAGAACAAATAGGGTAATGAAATATCTATGTTCTTCTTGACTACCATTCACAAATCCGATCTTTGAAAACTAATCTTGTCTTTCCTATCCAGAAGAAGATAGGAACTACTTTAACTTTTTAATGATACTTAGTCCTATAACCCAGTCATATCGTGATTCACTTGAAAGAAATTCTCACATAATTTGGGTACTCAATTCTTCAGCTCGTAGAGCTCTTTCGTGAAGCTCCTTCGTGAAGCTCCCAGCTTCACGGAGCACTCTAGTTCACAAATATCCATAGTTTTCAAAGATCACTAGATAGTAGAGCTCACTATTTCATGGATCACAGATTGTTCTTTTCTATGTTCTTGTTTCTCAAAGCTCAACGGCTCACCGTGAAGCTCCTTTCCTTCACGGAGATTACAGCCTTCACAGTGCTTGCTTCATCCGTAAACATTATTCGCTACTAGAGAGCCCTAAGATTCTAGTTAAGTCTCTATCCTACTATCGAGGGGGTAGGGGTCTATTTATATGATTTTTCCCAACGAATCTAAAAACTTATATCCACCTCAATGCCATGTCATCATCGAATGGAGGAGCTCCAAAATTTCCATCGAAATACACTCTATTTCATTATGCACCTTGTCTATATTCCAGATTCACAAAGCTCATTGAAATAGAAAAACATTTCGTCAAATACATTGTGCATCGATGATGCACATTCTTCTTTTTCCCCACCACGATTCTCCTTCTTACTTTGTGCCAAAAACCTTTCTTGCGAAGCTCTTCACTTTTTCCATTTAGGAAGCTCATCGAAATTGCGATGAACACAGTCAACTTTCTTCATATCTTCATGAAATACACTTAATGAAGAATATATTAATTATATTCATGAATTTTCTATATTTTTCTGTGTTCTTCAAGAAAATCCACTTTTCACGATGCTAGCCCAACTCCAAATTTTGGACCCCAAAAATTTGGCAAACATTGGGAAACTGCACCACCTTAGACACCTGCTTTTGCAAGACCAACCATGCGGATTGGCTAAATCATTTATCCCCCTTTCCTTTATAATTATTTCATCATAAGTTCTCCAACCAACTTATGATCTTTGTGAAATATAGACCAACAAATCATCATCAGATTTACCGTGGAAGGTATTGTAACTTTCTCATCTTTCCTCACCCACTTATACAAATTGAAGTGATTTACTTTATTCTAAAATTATATTAACAAAAAAAGTCAATACTTCATTAATCCAAAAGGAATTATCATCCAAATTGGTCCCAACTATATCCCCATTTTGTTTTTTTTCAACTAAGATTCATAAATCACTAAACTTTGAAACCTCGAGCAATGGGTCTCTTATCAACAATTGTAATCCTACGTGTGCTAACTCATTGTAGAAAACAAGAATTATTGATATCAAGACCATGATGTCTAAAATTAGTTACTATGAAATGAAATAAAATAATATTTCCTCCTCACCATTCATCAACATTCTTTAAAATAGAAAATGTTTCCTACAAACACATTATATCACTCTACAACCATTCTACAACCATTCCAACAAGCAATTAGAATAGTTCACACACTTACATGCTGAACTCACATCATTCCCACAAATCCACCTTTATTAATGCTTTCATAAGGATAGATTTATCAAAATTATCCCCCCTGTAAAAACTATCCTAAGGTAATATGAGAGAGGGGACAGAAACACGTTCCTCAACCATGACGGGAAGGAGGTTGGAACCCCATTTTTAACCTCAATTTTGCAGATGGTTCCTCTAGTAAAGGTTTTTTGAATATATCAGCAACTTGTTCAGATGTAGGAATGTACTCCAAACTCAATTAATTCTTCTATACCCTCTATTTAATAAATTGGTACTTTATTTCAATGTCTTTTGAATGAGAATGTTGTACCGAATTTATTGTAAAATTTATTTCACTCTGATTATCACAACCCAAGAGAAAGTGTAGCTTTACATCAATAAGTAGATCTTCCAAATGATTCATTATCTACATTAGTTGAGTTTCATCTTGAGTAGTAGAAACATATTCAACTTCATCTATTCTACGAGTTACTGAATTCTGTTTCTTGGTATGCCAGTAACACAACATTTTCCCAGAAAGAAAACTCCACCATATGTGGATCTTCGATCATCGACATTTCCTTCCCAATAATCATTTGAATACCTGAATAGATCAATATTTCCTAAGCCAGTATACCAGATTCCAAAATTTTTTGTGCCTTTGATATATCTAAGAATTATTTTCCAGCAATAAAATGTGATTCCTTAAGCACACTATGAAATATTGCACATAATGTAATGACATAGACGATGTTGGGTCTTGAGGAAATCAAATACAACAGAATTTAAATTAGATTTTGAAACTTTTTTTGATCAACATCCTTGCCTTCTACATATTTAGAAAAATCAGTTCCCACTGAAACTGATGTGGACTCTGGTTTAAAATTTTTTAGGCCAAACTTTTTTTAATGTTCCTTAGCATACTTTTATTGATATAGAAAAATGTTATTCTTCTTCTATGAAATTTGTTTACTAAGAATGCATTTTATTTCTCCCAGCATAGACATATAAAATAACTTCTTCAACTCTTTATAATATCTCTCACAAGATATTTTCTCATTCCCATCAATGATAATGTCATAAGCATAAACAATTACGATTAGTGAGAACTCCTGACACTCTTTGATGTAAAGATTTCTATAAACTCTACCTTTCTTCAAAATTCATCTTCCTGAAGCAATTATCTAATTTAGTATACCATGACCTCAAAGCCTATTTTATCCCATACAAAGCCTTATTCAACCTACACACATAACTTTAATCCTTCCCAATAAAAAATTCAAAATGTTGATCTATGTAAACTTCCTCATCAAGGTCACCATTCAAGAATTCACATTTTACATCCATTTGAAAGATTTTGCAACCTCCTTGTGCAGAAATAGAAAGAAAGATTTGGATTGTTTCTAATATTTACACCAGATCAAAGGTTTAATGAAAATTAATGCCTTTAATTTGTGAATACCCTTTGAAAACCAATATTTTTTTGTTTCTTATTACTCTACCTTCTTCATTCATTGTTTTTCGGAAAACCCACTTTCTACCAAGGATGTTCTTGTCGTCTGGCTTGGGTACAAGTTCCCAAGTACCATTCTTGTCTATCTGATCAAGCTCTTCATTCATATCCTAAACCCATTATGTATTCTCAAATGCTTCATTTACATCATTCGGTTCAACTTTCATATAAACAGAAGTGTGTGTTATAACATTCATTTTTCTTCTTGTTTGAATCCTTGGATGTTGATCTCCAACAATGTTCTGATCCTCCACTTGTTTCCTCATCCTAGGATGAGTTGTTCTAACTTCATCCTCATCACTCGAGATTACTGAGTCGGATTCCTATTCTTGAGTAGGATTAACACAATATGCAACATTATCAGAATCGTTAACAAAATCTTCTCTATCCTACTCAACTTCCACATCATTATATGAATGCTTTTTCTTTCTCAACATTTTCAACAAATTTTACATTTGAAGAATAAAAAATTATTCTTTTTTATTTGTTGATACATCTATATCCTCTTCTTTCTAGGGCATAGACAATAAAAATTCCGTCATCTCATCTTGAATCAAACTTTCTATTGTTTCCACCTTTCTTTTTATAATACATGGACTCACAAAAACTGTTATGTGTTTCAGACTTGGAGTTTTTACATAGATCATTTCATATGGAGTCATACCTGAGTTTGGCCTATAGAAACATCGGTTCATGAATATACAGAGTAGTGCTCATGTATTTCCTCCAATAATAATGAGAAACACTATGTTTATGTAACCCAGTTCTCCCCATTTCCACCAGACTTCGATAATTTTTTTCAGCAACCCCATTTTGTTGAGGTTTTTATGGTGAAATGAACTCATACCAAATTCCTTGATTCTAAATATAACTTTAAAAATCATAATTCTTATACTCACCGCCATTATCATTTATCAACATCTTCACTGAATACTCTCATTCCTTCTATGCAATCCTACTTAAACCTTTAAACATTATTAGAGCATCTGAATTATGTCTCATGTACACAACACAAGTAATGCGAGTAAAGTAGTTAATGAATGTAATGAATTTATTATCTCTATTTGTAGATTTCTTTCTCATTGGACCACTCATATTAGTGTGTATGATTTCCAAGGGGTTTTTTTGAGCGAATTATAACATTCTTATGTATAGAGTTTGTAATCTTCCCTTTCTCACAAATAGTGCAACACCAATATTTTCTTCTTGATAAATCAAGAATATATCGGACACTATCTCACTTAGATAACTTGCACATATTTCACAAACACTTATATCCCAGCCTTTTATTCCATAACTTATTTTCATCCACCACACCCATGTAACAAGAGTTCTATACTTCACCAACTTGGAACAAATTCCCTCCTATACGCGGACCTCTTGTAACTATATTTCCATCATTTTCACTTTTCACAAAAAAACCTTCTCTTCTAAAGATAAATATTTATCCTTCATCATAGAGTTGTGACACACTTAGAAGGTTATGTTTCAGCCCATAAACATATAGTGTTTTTCTGGATTTCATCTTTTCTTTACCAATGATAGCTTATCCAACACCATTAATCCTTAAAGATTCATTATTAACAAATGTCACCATTCCTTCTTTAAATTATTTCACATTATTCAAAATATTTAAGTCTTATGTCATGTGAGAGGAACACCCAGTATCAAGAATCCATGGATGTTCTCCTTTTGTATCTTTCAACTTAGTTTCAACAACAAGAGATTTTTGTTCTTCCTTTTCTTCCACTTTTTTCTATGTTTCCTCCAATTTCCGAGCTAAGTCAATGTGTTCTGGCTAGAAAACCATGAACTCTTTCTTTTCAGACTTAGTAGACCTGTCTCTTTTAGATTTTCATAACATTGGCTTTAGAGGATTATTAAGAAACTTTTGTTTCTATGGTAATACCATAAGGCATCCCTTAACAAGATGTCAAAGTCGATCACATATTTCACAAGTAGTTTCTGGTGGTTGGAACCTATTATCAACTTTCACACCAACCATCTCAGATATCTTAAAAAATTTATTTAGACATGTTATCTTTAGAAATTAATGACTCCCCCTCAATCCTTGTCTTTAAGAACTATTGGAATACTTGTAATGTTCTTGGTTGAACCAACAAATAATTTTCATGTGTCCAAATCCACCAAAATAGCAGCAGTAGCCATATAATGAATATTTTCCTCAGAAACATCCATACCAACTAGAGTTGTGAACATACTTCTCACCAATATTTTTACCAGTATTCTACTATCAGTCAGCCTTCATATTTTCAATTGTAACCTTTTACTTTAGCTCATATTTCAGTTCAGTCATACTGGAACCAGAAGTGGTAGAAATATTTCTAGACTCAAGATTTTTAGATGCTTCTAAATTTTCAGTATTGCTAACTTTTACCACATACGTAGCTTTTCCAACATTTCTTTTATCAGTACCCGGTCCATATTTCTTTTCAACCATTGAAGGAAAAATTTTTTGATCCTTATTAGGCTCATTCATATCAGAACATTCACTGACTTCTATAATATAGTTTTTGAAACTTGTGATTGATTCCTTAGCTTTAGAAAGTTCATGTTGGACAAGTTCCAACTCATATTATTTTTTCCTTCAGCTTCACTTCCACATGATCATTACGCTTATTTTCTCTCTCAAGAGAAATTTTCAGATCATCAATATCATATTCAAAATTTTCATTATTGTTAGGAAAACATTCTTGGTAATTTGATGAAGAGTCTTCATTTGTCAATTTACTGTTTTCCTTCTCAAGCCTTTTGATCTTTCTCAAAAATTCCTTCAACTTTTATTTTAGATACTATTCAATTTTAGTTTCTTCTTATTTAGTTATATTTCTTTCATAATCATCATTATTCACTATAGAAAAAAATGTACCTTCTCTAGCTTTCTGAGAAATAGATTTTTCAAATTCAGTCTCGTTGTCACCATCTTCTTCATTTTTTGACAAAAATCTTCTTTTATTTGATTTGATAAACTTTTTATCCTTACCTATCCTAGAATATTTATCTTTTCCACCCTGTTTATTCCATGACCTTCTTGGTCACCTATCTTATTCATCGCTATCTTCATATTTATTTTTTTGAGGGAAATTAGCTGCAAAGTGTGCAACATATCCACATTTAAAACATTTCAAAGGGAGTTTCCCTTTGTATTTCCCTATTCCCCTTTTCACATTTTTAGAAAAAAATGACAATATTAATTCAAAATTTTGACATAACACATTTTCAAATTCGGATTCACTAGATTCATCTTTAATAAGAATTTTCTTTGAATTCTCTTTCTTTGTAGCCCTAAAAGTCATTTGTCTATCACCATTTTCTTTTCTCTTCATAGTCTTCTCCCTTATAATTTCATATGTGATGAGAGTGATGTAATTCATATAGTGATAACGTTTCATGTTTTTTTTAGTGATGAAACTTTAACATCACATTTTTTGGGAATAATTTTCAAGATTTTTTCAACAACTATAGAATCATCCATATTTTCACCAAGACATCTGATTGTACTAAGAATTTGATTTATCCTTGTAATGAAGTCCCCAACTGATTCATGCTCACCCCTCTTTAAGTCTTCATACTTCAGACCCTAGATTTTATGTTTTTTCCTTCATTAATTTTGTATTTACTTCATAGATATTTTTTCAGTTTGTCCCAAATTATTTTGGCTGTAGCAAGAACTTTCACTCTTAAAAAGTCACTCTCATAAAGATATGAGAGTAATGAATTTTTATCTCTTCTATCATTCTCAAGATTCTTCTTATCTGTAACACCCCGAGATTTTATGAAAAATATTGTTTTTAATTTTATTGATGTCTTGTGATGTACGCTACACCAAAAGGAGATTGCACTACACATATACCTGAATTGGCTTGCATTACACGCAATTGCGACCTTCCACGATAGCATGTGTAGTACGCAATACCGAGTTTCACTAAATGAGATATTATAATAATATTATTATGAACTAGCCATTATGAATAGTAATACCCACTTTTTCAAATTTTATAAATTTTATCATTCAAAAAAGACTTCATTTTTGGATTCGGAATATCGAAATTAGCTTAGGGTGAAATTTTGGTACTTTTCGGATAACTTTCATATTCTGATGAATAGTGAAAATTACTAAATTTTAATTAAAAACAACTTTTTTTAATCGAAATAATTAACAGTGATAAATTATTCATTTGAGTTGTTTTAAAGTATATTTATAATATATTTTTACAATTTAATACAATGTTTTTCATTGGATGTAATTTCACATTTAAACCAGATATAAACAAGTGTCAATCTTTTGATAGTTATTATCTCTTAAAAACAGGCTATTTGTTTTGACGACATGAATTAACTTTTAAATTAGTAAATGTAACTGATATGTTTTGAATTTTATAAAATAGAAATAATTTTTGAATTCATAAAATAAAATATAGCTTAGGCCTAATTTTTGGTATTTTTCTAGAAACTTTCATTTTTTGATGAATAGTGAAACCACTAAGTTGTAGTTAAAAAAATTGAATTTTTCATAAAACATAATTTTACCTCTTTTGTGAGTGGAATTTCGAAAATCTGAGAGACAAGGATAATATTAAGGACTAAAATGTGGTTCAATGAGATGAAAATAATTTTTGGTGAATAGTAACATTTTACTTTTTTTACCACGGTTAAAAGTAAATAGGGCAATTAAGGGTAAAAGTGTTATTATTATTACCCTAACACATGTCTTAATTCTATTGGATAAGTGTAATTCGACCCAAAATAACCTTAGGAATAAAATATGACCATTTAGGCCCACTTGGATTAGATTAGGACATTTATTATCAATTTATTTAAAGAAGGGTTAAAATAGTTAAAATCAATGTTTAATAACTAAATCATTTTTAATATAGGGATATACATAATATAAATTAGACTATAAATATTCATTGGAAAGATAAAAAGATTTTCAACATAATGGTATTTTATTTGTAATTTTTATACTTAAAATAATTTAATTTATTTATGATACAATGATGATGCAGTAATTATCCTATTAATGAAATATTGACATAATTGATGTTATAAATACCCAAATAAATGTAATTTGATACTTTTTATGAATTAAAATAATTTTATATGTTAACATGACATGTTAGTATTGATTTAATTTATTTTCTTCGAACTAATCATTCTATTATGAGTTTCAATAAAATCAATTACCAAATAGTGTCAAAATTGACATAAAATAGTTTTTAAAACAAATATTATATTATTAATTGTTAATTTATTCCTAAATATATAAGGTTCGGCCATGATACTTATATCATGATAAATGTATCATTAATGGACCACTTGGGGTCTCTTGGATGTATATGATATGTTTATTAACTATATAATATAAAAATAGAAAGTGACATGGTAAATGTCAATCTAATTAACTAAGAGTTAAAACTAAAAGATAATGTTAATATAATGATCTAAACTTTTCTAAATTCTATTGGATAAGAGGATATAGATCCATCCCCACTATAGATTCGAAATATATAAATTTGGAGCTATTAATAAACCGAATTTGACTTTATAATAAAATAATGTTTTTAGTTATTCCAATGGTGCCCCTCTCCTCCCTTATAAAAGGGCACCTACTCCCTCTATTCCTCACACCACTTTGAGCCTTCATGCTCGGCCAACCACTGCCAAATTCTCTTCTCCACTTCCCTAGAAACATCCTAGAGGTCATGTTCTTCTTCAAATACCAATTTTAGTTCCCTAAGAGGAGGTCTCAAAGAGGCGCTTCAAAGAAGAGGAAATGTCCATTACCGATTCTTTCAACTTTATTTCTTGTTCCACTTCTTCTTTTTTTAGTTGTTTCATTATGAGGTAATAACATAAGTATCAATAATATACCGATATGTTATTATAAGTACTAAAAACCCATATTTCACCATCTATCCACCCATTGGAAAATGAAATCACCGCGCGTGCGTACGTACGGAATACCGTCTCCACGCCGTGGTGTAATCTATTTTCCACCACCACCTTATATGGATGGGTATAATGGTGAAAGTAATGAATATATATGATTATTGTAAAGTGATATTTATTCTTTAATATTATACATACACTTTAATACAATTCCACGATCTTGTGAATGATATCATCGCTCGTGCGTACGTACGGACTACCGTCTCCACGACGCGATGAGATTCACTCTCCATGTTAACCATTCCTGAATGATAATAAAGTATATATAATGAATAATAATGAAATATATTACATAATAATGATACTGTATTTATGTGTATATATATATATATATGTCATTTAATTAATTCCATTCAATTCAAAAGAGAAACGAAAACAGCGTTCATGTGTACGCACGACCTACCGTCTCCATGAACAGTGTATTTCATTTTTTTATCGATCTATAATATATATGTATATGATGAATATATATTATATACAAATCATGTTTTACATTCTGGAATTATGTAAATCAGGATATAAGTAATTATATCAAGAACGACAAGTCGAAACACATACGATAAATAAAATGATTTTACCCAAAATTCTTCTTTAACATGGAATTTACCAAAGAATGGGTAATATAAAGTCATAAGTGAAACATATATGATATCATAACAATGAATATGATTCTGTAATAAGTCAATCAAATTATTTAAATCATTATACAGGAGGTTCAGATACGTTAGAATCATATCGGACCTATGGTAAGGGATAATTTTGAAAATCGCATTTTTATCCGAGATTGCTTATTCGTAAGTATTTAATGGGGTTATTGAAATCATACATGTACATGTTTTATAAAACTGTATTCATGTATCTTTAAATTCCTTTTTACCCATTTTGACTTTTACCCCATGGTATGGAATGAATCTTACTTTTATTTACCATACATGGTACTTTTTGACTTTTCCGAAAAAAGTACGAGAAGAATGTTTTTTTAACGTATATGGAATGAAAGGTTTTTTACGGTTTTATAAAGACATATTTTCATGAATATTCCTCCAAAAGATTTCATGACTATTTTCAACAAAATCCTTTTCTTTTAAAATTTCATGACATTTTGTGAAAAGAAAATGATTTTGAAGAAAAAAGGATATTTTCCACAAGAATTCATTTCAAGTGTTTTATCAAAACCATTTTTCATCTAAGATTACATTATTTCATATGTGTATGTTTCAAGTATAATGTTTCTATTATTTACATGGTTTCACTTCTCTTTTTATGAAATGATATCCATTTCTTTTATATGGATTATGTGATGATGGGATGATGATTATGAAAAACATTTTATTTATTGGGTTTTTATAAATGATGAATGTTTATTTTGTGGCACAAGTAAGAGTGATTTCATTATGAGATGGGTGGGACCTATATCTCCCTCGAATTCATTGGGTAAAGATTTAAATCTCATGAGATAGACATGGCTAGAATGGTAAGTTAATCTGGTTCAGTGTTACAGGACTGGAATGAGGAGTGAACTCGATTCAGAAAGGGACTTTGTCCACTAAGATGGTCTTGGCAGAAATGCCTTGGCTACTATGGAAATCATTAAATGTGCTTAATGGATTCCACAGTTACATGTTTTATTCCAATGCTATTTTATCATGGTTTATGTTCCATTATGATCTATGCCTTATGTACTTCCATGTTTTATGTCGTTGCTCAAGATTTTGATGTTTAAACAATATGTTCATGTTTTTAAGTTCAAATGTATATGGTATGTTTTACATTATCCATGCTTACCCTTAATGATCATTTGAGCTCACCATTTTTATGTTTTATATTCCCCCGGGATCAAAGAAAGGTTTTAGGTAAGGAAAAAAAAAGTGGATGATCTTTATGGGAGAGGTTGAATATCTTTCACCATGATTAGAAGATTACGTTCCAATATTCCAAAGACACTAAACTATTACGGTCCTTGTGTGTCTGTTTTTGTTATGTATTAAGTATTCCACAAAAGTAATGTAATGTCCATGTACATTTGGCTTCGGGTCTCTACAGTTGGTATCAGAGGAAATGTTTAGTCAACCTTTGGAAACTAGGATACGAGAACTTTAGTGAGATCCCTAGAGATATTTCTAAGGTATGTCTAGGGATGTCCCTAAGGTTAAGTATAAGGTTAGGTTATAGTCCTAGAATTGCGCTAACGTTCTTAGAATTAAACCTAATATGTTAGATATTGAAGGTACTCCCCATTTATTATTTTTTTCCCTAGCATGATTTTTTCCTCTCACACTATTCTTTTTGGGTTTTAGATGATGATGGGAACCCAAAGGAACCGTGTTGATCAATGCAATGGACAATGCAATGATTTTCCTATTGAACAAACAAATGTTATGGGAGATGGAGTGAAAAATCTTATTTCTATACTTACACAAGCTATGAATCGTTATGGACTTCCAAATGAGCAGAGAAGGGAACAATATTCTATTGAGTCCTTCATGAGGCAACGTCCACCTTCTTTCAGTGGGTCTTCTGATCCACTTGTTGCTGAACAATGGATTAGTACCACTGAAAAGATATTTTCAATTCGTCAATGTTTTGAACACGATAAAGTCATCTTAGCAGTATATCATTTGGAAGGTGATGCTGATCAATGGTGGAATCTTATCAAGAATATGAGGACAAGAGTTGAAATTGAGACCATGGAATGTGACAAGTTCAAGAACTTATTTTTCAATAAGTACTTCCATCGTATTCTTAGTACAAATATAGAGAAGGGGTTTCTTGAACTAAAGCAAAAGGATTATGAATCTGTTGGTATATACGAAGAGAATTTTACAAGGCTTGCAAGGTATGAATCTGTCTTTATCATCCAACCTGAAAGTAAAGTTGATCAATTATTCAGTGGCTTAAAAACAAGTCTTCTAAGGGCATTATCTACAGAAGACTTCAGTAGCTATGAAGAAATTGTGCATTGTGATGTCAAGGTAGAAATGGAAGTTGGTGTTACATATCCATCTCATTGTTTTGACAAGAAACGAAAGAAGGAGTTCAAGGAGAAATCTCAGAATAATGGTGAAAAGAAAATGAATGTTTCCTTATGATCAAATTGTGGAAAGAATCAAGGTGGAGATTGTCTTAAAGGGACTAGAAAATGTTTTAAGTGTGGAAAAGTAGGTAATCGAGTAGCTGAGTGTCGAAGTAATGGAAAAAAGGGTTTCTAATGATGCGAATAAAGAAAAGACTGCAGAGAACGCACCACCAAAACTTCAATGCTTCAAGTGCAAGGAAATGGGGCATTATGCTAATGAATTCCCTAATCCAAGGGTTAGTGATGATCGACATGAGCATCCACTTACGGAAAAGGACAAAGGGAAGTCACATGCGATCACTATTAGCGATGTTGAATATGACAACGATGTGGTGGAATGATTAAGTGTTTATGTAATGGGATTCCAAAAATAATGTTGTATATAGTATCGTGGAATATTGGAATATTTATGTATTGGTCTATTGTGGTTTTTAATAAGTTTATGGTACCTGTAACCATGGAAAGTGATTGAGATATTTTTGGAAACAATATGATATGTTCATAATGAAGGGATAAGGAGAAAATGAAATGTTTGACAGTATTCATGAGCTCATGAATGATATAAGGAGAAGGTTATATCATGGTTTGAGTATATAGAATTTTTGAATTTTGGTATCGTTCATTTTTTCACTAAGGTTTAATGGGTATTCATTTTTCAAGAGAATACATGATTAAGGTATTCACATGATTGGAATGTGACCAACTATATATATGGGGGATAAATGATGATATTCACATGCTTGGTTGATGAAATTTCAATTAATTGTTTTCTTTATACTATGAGCTTGGACCGAAGTATTTTAGAAAAGCCTAAATATTGGAATGGATTATGTTGGACATATGTTAGTATTTTTAAGGATAGAACTTTTTTCGATATTACTGATGGGATTTTATAGTAATGTAGTTTTAGAAAAAGGACAACCTGCAGGACGGGCGACAACCCATCGCGTCGGACAAGGCTGTGGGATTCAAACCCACAACCAAAGTGAGACTAGCCTTTATTGCCTACCACTGGCCTAGAGGAAGTCCTTGTTTAGTAGAAACTAGTTTTATATATTAATAAGTATGATATATGATGTATAAATCCATTTTAGGAATCATATATGATTAATCTCACTATAGATCGACTTATGTATATTTAATATCTTTTTCTAACCTTTTGTTTGAGACAGATGGAATGACCCGTCATTCAATCACATGATCTGCTAACACTTCACGAATAACAAATTCAACGTTATTTCTTTAAGAGATGAAGTGTAAATTGTTCAAGGCACGAACAACAGTGATATTGTACCAAAATAAAGTAAGTATTTATTCTAATTCAAATTCTTCAACATTAGGGAAATGATCGTGAAAACCAAAAAATGTTGTCCTAGTGCCCTTATATCCGATGAATCATATGGTACCCTAGATCATCAAAAATTTATGGCTTTTGGATTGTTGTCTTTTTCATAGCCATGTTCTCTACCACTCTCCATCACAACATGATGGTTATATTTCTCTTCCATATCCATATTTTCACCTATGTTCTCCTATGTAGAAACTCAGTGATTAGTTAATTTGGGTAACCGTTACATTTCATACATTAGTTTTTAAAACCAAGTTTAGGTATTCCTTTATACGATGTGGGTTTCTATTAAAGAAACTTTCGATTAGTAAACCATTTATAACCCCGACGAATTTCGAGGGCGAAATTCATTTTAGGGGGGTAGAATGTAACACCCCGAGATTTTATGAAAAATATTCTTTTTAATTTTATTGATGTCTTGTGTTGTATGATACACCAAAAGGATCTTGCACTACACACATCCATGACTTGGCTTGCATTACACGCAATTGAGACCTTCCATGATAGCATGTGTAGTACGCAATACCAAGTTTCACTAAATGAGATATTATTATAATATTATTATGAACTAGCCGTTATAAATAGTAATACCCACTTTTTGAAATTTTATAAATTTTATCTTTCAAAACAGACTTCATTTTTGGATTCGGAATATCGAAATTATCTTAGGGTAAAATTTTGGTACTTTTCGGATAACTTTCATATTCTGATGAATAGTTAAAATTACTAAATTTTTATTAAAAACATATTTTTTTAATCGAAATAATTAATAGTGATAAATTATTAATTTGAGTGGTTTTAAAGTATATTTATAATATATTTTTACAATTTAATACAATGTTGGTCATTGGATGTAATTTCACATTTAAACCAGATATAAACAAGTGTCAATCTTTTGATAGTTATTATCTCTTAAAAACACGCTATTTGTTTTGACGACTGGAATTAATTTTTAAATTAGTTAATGTAAATGATATATTTTTAATTTGATAAAATAGAAATAATTTTTGAATTCATAATATCAAATATATCTTATTCCTAATTTTTGGTATTTTTCTGGAAACTTTCATTTTTTTGATAAATAGTGAAACTACTAAGTGGTAGTTAAAAAAATTGAATTTTTCATAAAACTTAATTTTACCACTTCTGTGAGTGGAATTTCGAAAATCCAAGAGACACGGTTAATTTCAAGGACTAAACTATGGTTCAATGAGATGAAAATAATTTTTGGTGAATAGTAACTTTTTACTTTTTTTACCACGGTTAAAAGTAAATAGGGTAATTAAGGGTAAAAGTGTTATTATTATTACCCTAAAACATATCCTAATTCTATTGGATAAGTTTAATTCGACCAAAAATAATCTTTGGAATAAAATATGACCATTTAGGCCCACTTGGATTAGATTAGGACAATTATTATCAATTTATTTAAAGAAGGGTTAAAATAGTTAAAATCAATGTTTAATAACTAAATTATTTTTAATATAGGGTTATACATAAGATAAATTCGACTATAAATATTCATTATAAAGATAAAAATATTTCCAACATAATGGTAGTTTATTTGTAATTTTTAGACTTAAAATAATTTAATTTATTTATGATACAATGATGATGCAGTAATTATACTATTAATGAAATATTGACATAATTGATGTTATAAATATCCATATAAATGTAATTTGAGACTTTTTATGAATTAAAATAATTTTATATGTTAATATGAAATGTTATTATTGATTTAATTAATTATTTTTGAACTAATAATTCTGTTATGAGTTTCACAAAAAACATTACCAAATAGTTTCAAAATTGACATAAAATAGTTTTTAAAACAAATATTATATTATTAATTGTTATTATATTCCTAAAAATCTAAGGTTCGGCCAAGATACTTATATCATGATAGGTGTATCATTAATGGACCACTTGGGGGGTCTCTTGTATGTATATGGTAAGTTTATTAACTATATAATAAAAAAATACAAAGTGACATGGTAAATGTCAATCAAATTAACTAAGAGTTAAAACTAAAATATAAGGTTAATATAATGACCTAAACTTGTCTAAACTATATTGGATGAGAGGATTTAGACCCATACCCACCTTAGTTTCGAAATATATCAATTTGAAGCTATTAAAAAACCGAATTTGACTTTATAATAAAATAATAGTTTTTGTTATTCCAAAGGTTCCCCTCTCCTCTCTTATAAAAGGGCACCTCCTCCCTCTCTTCCACAAACCACTTTGAGCCTTCAAGCTCGGAGAACCCCTGAAAAATTATATTATCCACTTCCCTAGAAACATCCTAGAGGTCCTGGTCTTCTTCAAAGACCAATTTTAGTGCCCTAAGATGAGGTCTCAAAGAGGCACTTCAAAGAAGAAGTAATGTCCATTACCGATTCTTTCAACATTATTTCTTCTTCCACATCTTTTTAATTTAGTTGTTTCATTATGAGGTAATAACATCAGTATCAGTAATATACTGATATGTTATTATAAGTATTAAATAACCATATTTCACCATCTATCCATCCAACGGAAAACGAAATCACCACGCGTGCGTACGTACGGAATACCGTCTCCACGCCGTGGTGTAATCTATTTTCCACCACCACCATACATGGATGGGTATAATGGTGAAAGTAATGAGTATATATGATTATTGTAATGTGATATTGCTTCTGTAATATTATACATACACTTTAATACAATTCCACGATCTTGGGAATGATATCATCGCTCGTGCGTACGTACGGACTACCGTCTCCACAACGCGATGAGATTCACTCTCCATGTTAACCATTCATGAATGATTATAAAGTATATATAAAGAATAATAATGAAATATATGACATAATAATGATACTGGATTTATGTATATATATATATATGTATTTCATTTACTTAATTCCATTCAATTCAACAGGGAAACGAAAACAGCGTTCATGCGTATGTACGACCTACCGTCTCCATGAACAGTGTATTTCATTCCTTTTATTGATCTATAATATATATGTATATGATGAATATATATTATATAAAAATCATGTTTTACATTCTGGAATTATGTAAATCAGGATATAAGTAATAATATCAAGAACGATAAGTCGAAACACATACGATAAATAAAATGATTTTACCCAAATCGCTACTTTAACATGGAATTTACAAAAGAACGAGTAATATAAAGTCATAAGTGAAACATATATGATATCATAATAGTGAATATGATTCTGTAATAAGTCAATGACAATATTTAAATCATTATACAGGAGGATCAGATACGTACGAATCATATCAGACCTAAGGTAAGGGATAATTTTTCAAATCTCATTTTTATCTGAGATTGCTTGTTCGTAAGTATTTACAGGGGTTATTGAAATCATCCATGTATATGTTTTATAATAGTGTATTCATGTATGTTTAAATTCCTTTTTACCCATTTTGACTTATACCCCATGGTATGGAATGAATCTTACTTTTATTTACCCTACACGGTACTTTTTTACTTTTCTGACAAAAGTACGAGAAGAATGTTTTTTTAACGTATACGGCATGAAAGGATTTTTACAATTTTATAAATCCTTATTTTAATGAAGATTCCTCCAAAATATTTCATGACTATTTTCAACAAAATCCTTTTCTTTTAAAATTTCATGAAATTTTGTGAAAAGAAAATGATTTTGATGAAAAAGGATATTTTCCTCAAGAATTCATTTCAAGTGTTTTATCAAAACCATTTTCATCTAAGATGACATTACTTCATATGTGTATGTTTCAAGTATAATGTTTCTATGATTTACATGGTTTCACTTCACTTATTATGAAATTATATCCATTTCATATATATGGATTATGTGATGATGGGATGATGTTTATGAAACCCATTTTATTTGTTGGGTTTTTATGAATGATGTATGTTTATTTTGTGGCACAAGTAAGAATGATTTCATTATGAGATGGGTGGGACCTATATCTCCCTCCAATTCATTGGGTAATGATTTAAATGTTATGAGATAGACATGGCTGGAACGGTAAGATAATCTGGTTCAGTGTTACAGGACTGGAACAAGGAGTGAACTCGATTCAGAAAGGGACTTTGTCCACTAAGATGGTCTTGGCAGAAATGCCTTGGATACTATGGAAATCATTACATGTGCTTAATGGATGCCAAAATTTCATGTTTTATTCACATGATATTTTATCATGGTTTATGTTCCATTGTGATATATTCCTTATGTACTTCCATGTTTTATGTCGTTGCTCAAGATTTTGATGTTTAAACATTATGTTCATGTTTTTATGTTCAAATATATATGGTATGTTTTATTTTATCCATGCTTACCCTTACTAAGAATTTGAGCTCACCATTTTTATGTTTTATTTTCCCCCAGGTTCAAAAGAAATGATTTAGGTAAGGAAACAAGAAGTGTAAGTTCTTTATGGGAGAGGTTGAAGATCTTTCACCACGATTAGAAGATTACGTTCCAAGATTCCAAAGACACAAAACTATTACGGTCCTTGTGTGTCTGTTTTTGTTATGTATTAAGTATTCCGCAAAAGTAATGTAATGTCCATGTACGTCAGGCTTCGGGTCTCTACAGGTGGTATCAGAGGAAAGGATTAGTCATCCTTTCGAAACTAGGATGCGATAACTTTAGTGAGATCCCTAGAGATATTTCTATGGTATGTCTAGGGATGTACCTAAGGTTAAGTATAAGTTTAGGTTATAGTCCTAGAATTGCGCTAACGATCTTCGAATTAAACCTAAGATGATAGATATTGAAGGTAATACCTCTTTATTATGTTGTTTTCCCTAGCATGACTTTTGCCTCTCACACTATTCTTTTTGGGTTTTAGACGATGACTGGAACCCGAAGGAACCGTGTTGATCAATGCAATAGACAATGCAATGATTGTCCTCCGGAACAAACAAATGTTATTGGAGATGGAGTGCAAAATCTTATTGCTATACTTACACAAGCTATGAATCATTCTGGACTTCCAAATGAGCAGAGAAGGGAACAATATTCTATTGGTCCTTCATGAGGCAACGTCCACCTTCTTTCAGTGGGTCTTCTGATCCACTTGTTGCTGAAAAATGGATCAGTACCACTGAAAAGATATTTTCAGTTCTTCAATGTTCTAAACATGATAAAGTCTTCTTAGCAGTATATCGTTTGGAAGGTGAAGCTGATCAATGGTGGAATCTTATCAAGAATACGAGGCCAAGAGATGAAATGGAGTCCATGGAATGTGATGAGTTCAAGAAATTATTTTTCAATAAGTACTTCCCTTGTATTCTTAGTACAAAGATGGAGAAGGAGTTTCTTAAACTAAAGCAAAAGTATGATGAATCTGTTGGTATATACGAATCGAATTTTACAAGGCTTGCAAGGTATGCATCTGGCTTTATCATCCAACCTGAAAGTAAAGTTGATCGATTCTTAAGTGGCTTAAAACCAAGTCTTCAAAGAGAATTAGCTATAAGATAATTTAGTAGCTATGAAGAAATTGTGCGTTGTGATATCAAGGTAGAAATGGAAGTTGGTGTTACATATCCATCTCAATGTTTTGACAAGAAACGAAAGATGGAGTTCAAGGAGGAATCTCAGAATAATGGTGAAAAGAAGATGAATGTTTCCTTATGCTCAAAGTGTGGAAATAAGCATGGTGGAGATTGTCTTAAAGGGACTAGAAAATGTTTTAAGTGTGGAAAATAAGTTCATCGAGTAGCTGAGTGTCGAAGTAATGTAAAAAGGGTTGCTAATGATGTGAATAAAGAAAAGACTGTAGAGAACGCACCACCAACACTTCAATGATTCAAGTGCAAGGAAATGGGGCATTATGATAATAAATACCCTAATCCAAGGGTTAGTGATGATCGAAATGAGCAACCACTTAAGGAAAAGGACAAAGGGAAGTCACATGCAATCACTATTGGCGATGTTGAATATGACAATGATGTGGTGGAATGATTAAGTGTTTATGTAATTGGATTCCAAAATAATGTTGTATATAGTATCGTGGAATATTGGAATATTTATGTATTGGTCTATTGTGGGTTTCAATAATTTTATGGTACCTGTAACCCTGGAAAGTGATTGAGATATTTTTGGAAAGAAGATGATATGCGCATAATGAATGGATAAGGAGAAAGTGAAATGTTTGACAGTATTCATGAGCTCATGAATTATAATGGAGAATGTTATATCATGGTTTGAGTATATAGAATTTTTGAATTTTGGTATCGTTCATTTTTTAACTAAGGTTTAATGGGTAAGCATTTTTCAAGAGAATACATGATTAAGGTATTCACATGATTGGAATGTGACCAACAAGATATATGGGGGATAAATGATGGTATTCACATGCTTGGTTGATGACATTTCAAGTAATCGTTTTCTTTATACTATGATCTTGGACCGAAGTATTTTAGATAAGCCTAAAGATTGGAATGGATTATGTTAGACATATGTTAGTATTTTTAAGGATAGAACTTTTTTCGATATTACTGATGGGGTTTTATAGTAATGTAGTTTTAGAAAAAGGACAACCTACAGGATGGGCGACAACCCATCGCGTCAGACAAGGCTGTGGGAATCGAACCCACAACCAAAGTGCGACTGCCCTTTATCTCCTACCACTGGCCTACATGAAGTCCTTGTTTAGTAGAAACTAGTTTTATTATATTAATAAGTATGATATATGAAACATAAGTCCATTTTAGGAACCATATATGATTAATCTCACTACAGATCGACTTATGTATATTTAATAACTTTTGCTAACTGTTTGTTTGAGACAGATGAAATGACCTATCATTCTATCACATGATCTGCTAACATATCACGAATAACAAATTCAAATTTATTTATTTAAGAGATGAAGTGGAAATTGTACAAGGCACGAACAACAGTGAGATTGTACCAAAATAAAGTAAGTATTGATTCTAATTAAAAATTTTCAACTTTAGGGAAATGATCTTGAAAACCAAAAATGTTGTCCTAGTTCCCTTATATCCGATGAATCAGATGGTACCCTAGATCATCAAAAATTCATGGATTTGTGATTTTTGTATTTTTCATAGCCATTTTCTCTACCACTCTCCATCAGAACATGATGGTTAGATTTCTCTTCCATATCCATATCTTCACTTATGTTATCCTATGTAGAAACCCAGTGATTAGTTAATTTGGGTAACCATTATGTTTCATACTTTAGTTTTTAAAACCAAGTTTTGGTATTCCTTTTTAAGATGTGGGGTTATATTAATGAAACTTTCGAGATGTAAACCATTTATAACCCCGACGAATTTCGAGGGCGAAATTCATTTTAAGGGGGGTAGAATGTAACAACCCGATATTTTATGAAAAATATTCTTTTTAATTTTAGTGATTTCTTGTGTTGTACACTACACCAAAAAGATCTTGCACTACACACATCCCTGAATTGGCTTGCATTACACGCAATTGCGACCTACACGATAGTGTGTGTAGTACAAAATACCGAGTTTCACTAAATGAGATATTATTATAATATTATTATGAACTAGCCGTTATAAATATGAATAGACACTTTAGAAATTTTATAAATTTTATCTTTTAAAATGGACTTCATTTTTGGATTCGGAATATTAAAATTATCTTAGGGTGAAATTTTGGTACCTTTCTGATAACTTTTATATTCTGATGAATAGTGAAAATTACTAAATTTTAATTAAAAACAACTTTTTTAATCGAAATAATTAATAGTGATAAATTATTAATTTGAGTGGTTTTAAAGTATATTTAGAATATATTTTTACAATTTAATATAATGTTGGTCATTGGATGTAATTTCACATTTAAACCAGATATAAACAAGTGTCAATCTTTTGATAGTTATTTTCTCTTAAAAACACGCTATTTGTTTTGACGACGAGAATTAATATTTAAATTAGTTAATGTAACTGATATGTTTTGAATTTGATAAAATAGACATCATTTTTTAATTCATAATATCAAATATATCTTAGGCCCAATTTTTGGTATTTTTCTAGAAACTTTCATTTTTTGATTAATAGTGAAACCACTAAGTGGTAGTTAAAAAAACTGAATTATCCATAAAACTTAATTTTACTGCTTCTGTGAGTGGAATTTCGAAAATCCAAGAGACACTGTTAATATCAAGGACTAAAATTTGGTTCAATGAGATGAAAATAATTTTTGGGGAATAGTAACTTTTTACTTTTTTTCCACGGTTAAAAGTAAAAAGGGTAATTAAGGGTAAAAGTGTTATTATTATTACCCTAACACATGTCCTAATTCTATTGGATAAGTTTATTCGACCAAAAACAACCTTAGAAATATAATATGACCATTTAGGCCCACTTGGATTAGATTAGGACAATTATTATCAATTTATTTAAAGAAGGGTTAAAATATTTAAAATCAAAGTTTCATAACTGAATAATTTTTAATATAGGGTTATACATAAGATAAGTTCTACTATTAATATTAATTAGAAATCCAAAAATATTTCCAACATAATGGTATTTTATTTGTATTTTTTAGACTTAAAATAATTTAATTTATTTATGATACAATGTTGATGCAGTAATTATCCTATTAATGAAATATTGACATAATTGATGTTATAAATACCCAAATAAATGTAATTTGAGACTTTTTATGAATTAAAATAATTTTATATGTTAATATGACATGTTAGTATTGATTTAATTAATTTTTATCGAACTAATATTTCTGTTATGATTTTCACAAAAATCTATTACCAAATAGTGTCAAAATTGACATAAAATAGTTTTGAAAAGAAATATTATATTATTAATTGTCATTATATTCCTAAAAATATAAGGTTCGGCCAAGATACTTATATCATGATAGGTGTATCATTAATGGGCTACTTGGGGGTCTCTTGGATGTATATGGTAAGTTTATTAACTATATAATATAAAAATACAAAGTGACATGGTAAATGTCAATCTAATTAACTAAGAGTTAAAACTAAAAGATAAGGTTAATATAATGACCAAAACTTGTCTAAATTCTATAAGATGAGATTATTTAGACCCATACCCACCTTAGCTTTGAAATATATCAATTTGGAGCTATTAAAAAAAAGAATTTGACTTTTTAATAAAATAACAGTTTAAGTTATTCCAAAGGTGCCCCTCTCCTCCCTTATAAAAGGGCACCTCCTCCCTCTCTTCCTCAAACCACATTGAGCCTTCAAGCTCGGTCAAACCCTGAAAATTTATCTTCTCCACTTCCCTAGAAACATCCTAGAGGTCCTGGTCTTCTTCAAAGACCAATTTTAGTGCCCTAAGATGAGGTCTCAAAGAGGCGCTTCAAAGAAGAGGTAATGTCCATTACCGATTCTTTCAACTTTATTTCTTCTTCCACTTCATCTTTTTTTAGTTGTTTCATTATGAGGTAATAAAATCAGTATCAATAATATACTGATATGTTATTATAAGTATGAAAAAACCATATTTCACCATCTATCCATCCAACGGAAAATGAAATCACCGCGCGTGCGTACGTACGGAATACCGCCTCCACGCCATGGTGTAATCTATTTTCCACCACCACCGTACATGGATGGGTATAATGGTGAAAGTAATAAATATATATGATTATTGTAAAGTGATATTGACTCTTTAATATTATACATACACTTTAATACAATTCCATGATCTTGGGAATGATATCATCGCTCGTGCGTACGTACGGACTACCGTCTCCACGACGCGATGAGATTCACTCTCCATGTTAACCATTGATGAATGATTATAAAGTATATATAATAATAATAATGAAATATATGACATAATAATTATACTAGATTTATTTATATATATATATGTATGTCATTTACCTAATTCCATTCAATTCAAAAGGGAAACTAAAACAACGTTCATGCGTACGTACGACCTGCCGTCTCCATGAATGGTGTATTTCATTCCTTTTATCGATCTATAATATATGTGTATATGATGAATATATATTATATAAAAATCATGTTTTACATTCTGGAATTATGTAAATCAGGTTATAAGTAATAATATCAAGAATGATAATTGAAACACATACGATAAATAAAATGATTTTACCCAAAACACTGCTTTAACATGGAATTTACAAAAGAAAAGGTAATATAAAGTCATAAGTGAAACATATATGATATCATACCAATGAATATGATTCTCTAATAAGTAAATGACAATATTAAAATCATTATACAAGAGGATCAGATACGTACGAAGCATATCAGACCTAAGGTAAGGGATAATTTTTCAAATCTCATTTTTATCCGAGATTGCTTATTCATAAGTATTTACTGGGTTTATTGCAATCATCCATGTCCATATTTTATAAAAGTGTATTCATGTATGTTTAAATTTATTTTTACCTATTTTGAATTTTACCCCATTATATGGAATGAATCTTTCTTTTATTTACCCCACAAGGTACTTTTTGACTTTTCCGACAAAAGTACGAGAAGAATGTTTTTTTAACATATATGGAATGAAAGGATTTTTATGATTTTATAAAGCCTTATTTTCATGAAGATTCCTCCAAAATATTTCATGAATATTTTTAACAAAATCCTTTTCTTTTAAAATTGCATGACATTTTGTGAAAAGAAAATGATTTTGAAGAGAAAATGATATTTTCCTCAAGAATTCATTTAAAGTGTTTTATCAAAACCATTTTTCATCAAAGATGACATTATTTAATATGTGTATGTTTCAAGTATAATGTCTCTATGATTTACATGGTTTCACTTCTCTTATTATGAAATGATATCCATTTTTTTATATGGATTATGTGATGATGGGATAATGTTTATGAAACCCATTTTATTTATCGGGTTTTTATGAATGATGTATGTTTATTTTGTGGAACAAGTAAGAATGATTTAATTATGAGATGGGTGGGACCTATATCTCCCTCCAATGCATTGGGTAAAGATTTATATCTCATGAGAGAGACATGGATGGAATGGTAAGTTAATCCGGTTCAGTATTACAGGACTGGAACGAGGAGTAAACTCGATTCAGAAAGGGACTTTGTCCACTAAGATGGTCTTGGAAGCAATGCCTTGGATACTATGGAAATCATTACATGTGCTTAATTTATTCCAAAATTACATGTTTTATTCCCATGCTATTTTATCATGGTTTATGTTCCATTATGATCTATGCCTTATGTACATCCATGTTTTATGTCGTTGCTCAAGATTTTGATGTTTAAACATTATGTTCTTGTTTTTAAGTTCAAATGTATATGGTATGTTTTATTTTATCCATGATTACCCTTACTGAGCATTTGATCTCACCCTTTTTATGTTTTATTTTCCCCCAGGATCAAAATAAAGGGTTTAGGTAAGGAAACAAAAAGTGGAAGATCTTTACCAGAGATGTTGAAGATCTTTCACCACGATTAGAAGATTACGTTCCATGTTTCCAAATACACTAAACTATTATAGTCCTTGTGTGTATGTTTTTGTTATGTATTATGTATTCCGCAAAAGTATAGTAATGTCCATGTACGTCAGGCTTCGGGTCTCTACAGTTGGTATTATAGGAAAGTTTTAGTCAACCTTTGGAAACTAGGATGCGAGAACTTTAGTGAGATCCCTATAGATATTTCTAAGGTATGTCTAGTGTTGTCCCTAAGGTTAAGTATAAGTATAGGTTATAGTCCTAGAATTGCGCTAATGATCTTAGAATTAAACCTAAGATGTTAGATATTTAATGTACTCCCCCTTTATTATATTGTTTTCCCTAGCATGATTTTTGCCTCTCACACTATTCTTTTTGGGTTTTAGACGATGGATGGAACCTGAAAGAACTGTGTTAATAAATGCAATGGACAATGCAATTATTTTCCTCCTGAAGAAACAAATGTTATGGGAGATGGAGTGAAAAATCTTATTGCTATACTTACACAAGCTATGAATCATTCCGGACTTCCAAATGAGAAGAGAAGGGAACAATATTCTATTGAGTCCTTCATGAGGCAATGTCCACCTTCTTTCAGTGGGTCTTCTGATCCACTTGTTGCTGAACAATGGATCAGTACCACTGAAAAGATATTTTTAGTTCTTCAATGTTATGAACATGATAAAGTCATCTTAGCAGTATATCGTTTGGAAGGTTAAGCTGATCAATGGTGGAATCTTATCAAGAATACGAGGCAAAGAGATGAAATTGAGTCCATTGAATGGGACAAGTTCACGGACTTATTTTTCAATAATTACATCCCTAGTATTCTTCGTAAAAATATGGAGAAGGAGTTTCTTGAACTAAAGAAAAAGGATGATGAATCTGTTGGTATATACGAAGTGAATTTTACAAGGATTATAAGGTATGCATCTGGCTTTATCATCCAACCTGAAAGTAAAGTTGATCGATTCTTAAGTGTCTTAAACCCAAGTCTTCGAAGGGAATTAACTATAAGAGACTTCAGTAGCTATGAAGAAATTGTGTGTTGTGATATGATGGTAGAAATGGAAGTTGGTGTTACATATCCATCTCATGGTTTTGACAAGAAACGAAAGATGGAGTTCAAGGAGAAATCTCATAATAATGGTGAAAAGAAGATGAATGTTTCCTTATGCTCAAAGTGTGGAAAGAAGCATGGTGGAGATTGTCTTAAAGGGACTAGAAAATGTTTTAAGTTTGGAAAAAAAGGTCATCGACCAGCTGAGTGTCGAAGTAATGGAAAAAGGGTTGCTAATGATGTGAATAAAGAAAAGACTGCAGAGAACGCACCACCAACACTTCAATGATTCAAGTGCAAGGAAATGGGGAATTATGCTAATAAATTCCCTAATCCAAGGGTTAGTGATGATCGACATGAGCAACCACTTAAGGCAGTGGACAAAGGGAAGTCACATACGATCACTATTGGAGATGTTGAATATGAAAATGATGTGGTGGAATGATTAAGTGTTTATGTAATGGGATTCCAAAATAATGTTGTATATAGTATCGTAGAATATTGGAATATTAATGTATTGTTATATTATGGTTTTCAATAATTTTATGGTACTTGTAACCATGGAAGGTGATTGAGATATTTTTGGAAAGAAGATGATATGTGCATAATGAAGGGATAAGGAGAAAATGAAATGTTTGACAGTATTCATGAGCTCATGACTAATATAAGGAGAAGGTTATATCATGGTTTGAGTATATAGAATTTTTTGAATTTTGGTATCATTCATTTTTTCACTAAGGCTTAATGGGTAATAATTTTTCAAGAGAATACATGATTAAGGTATTCACATGATTGGAATGTGACCAACATGATATATGGTGGATAAATGATGGTATTCACATGCTTGGTTGATGACATTTCAAGTAATCATTTTCTTTATACTATGAGCTTGGACCGAAGTATTTTAGATAAGACTAAAGATAGGAATGGATTATGTTGGACATATGTTAGTATTGTTTAAGGATATAACTTTTTTTGATATTACTGATGGGATTTTATAGTAATGTAGTTTTAGAAAAAGGAAAACCTGCAGGACGGGTGACAGCCCATCACGTTGGACAAGGCTGTGGGAATCGAACTCACAACCAAAGTGCGACTGGCCTTTATCACCTACCACTGGCCCACATGAAGTCCTTGTTTAGTAGAAACTAGTTTTATTATATTAAGAAGTATTATATATGAATTATAAGTCCATTTTAGGAACCATATATGATTAATCTCACAATATATCGACATATGTATATTTAATAATTTTTGCTAACCTTTCATTTGAGACAGATGGAATGACTTGTCATTCTATCACATGATCTGCTAACACTTCATGAATAACAAGTTCAACATAATTTCTTTAAGAGATGAAGTGGAAATTTGTCAAGGCACGAACAACAGTGAGATTGTACCAAAATAAAGTAAGTATTTATTCTAATTCAAATTCTTCAACTTTAGGGAAATGATCTTGAAAACCAAAAATGTTGTCCTGGTGCCCTTATATCCGATGAATCAGATAGTACCCTAGATCATCACAAATTTATGGCTTTGTGATTGTTGTATTTTTCATAGCCATGTTCTCTACCACTCTCCATCAGAACATGACGGTTAGATTTCTCTTCCATATCCATATTTTCACCTATGTTCTCCTATGTAGAAACCAAGTGATTAGTTAATTTGGGTAACCGTTACGTTTCATACATTAGTTTTTAAAACCAAGTTTTGTTATTACTCTTTACGATGTGGGTTTCTATTAAAGAAACTCTCAAGTAGTAAACCATTTATAACCCCGAAGAATTTCGAGGGGGAAATTAATTTTACAGGGGGTAGAATGTAACACCCCGAGATTTTATGTAAAATATTTTTTTTAATTTTATTGATGTCATGTGTTGTACGCTACACCAAAATGATCTTTCACTACACACATCCCTGACTTGGCTTGCATTACACGAAATTTTGACCTTCCACGATAGCGTGTGTAGTACGCAATACCGAGTTTCACTAAATGAGATATTATTATAATATTATTATGAACTAGCCGTTATGAATAGTAATACCCACCTTTTGAAATTCTATAAATTTTATCTTTCAAAACAGACTTCATTTTTGGATTCGGAATATCGAAATTAGCTTAGGGTGAAATTTTGGTACTTTTCGGATAACTTTCATATTCTGATGAATAGTGAAAATTACTAAATTTTAATTAAAAACAACTTTTTTTAATCGAAATAATTAATAGTGATAAATTATTAATTTGAGTGGTTTTAATGTATATGTAGAATATATTTTTACAATTTAATACATTGTTGGTCATTGGATGTAATTTCACATTTAAACCAGATATAAACAAGTGTCAATCTTTTGATAGTTATTATCTCTTAAAAACACGCTATTTGTTTTAACGACGGGAATTAATTTTTAAATTAGTTAATGTAACTGATATGTTTTGAATTTAATAAAATAGACATCATTTTTAATTGATAATATCAAATATATCTTAGGCCTAATTTTTGGTATTTTTCTAGAAACTTTCATTTTTTGATAAATAGTGAAACCACTAAGTGGTAGTTAAAAAAACTAAATTTTTCATAAAACTTAATTTTACCACTTTTGTGAGTGGAATTTTGAAAATCCGAGAGACACAGTTAATATTAAGTACTAAAATGTTGTTCAATGAGATGAAAATAATTTTTGGTAAATAGTATTATTTTACTTTTTTTTACCACGGTAAAAAGTAAATAGGGTAATTAAGGGTAAAAGTGTTATTATTATAACCCTAAAACATGTCCTAATTCTATTGGATAAGTTTAATTAGACCAAAAACAATCTTAGGAATAAAATATGACCATTTAGGCCCACTTGTATTAGATTAGGACATTTATTATCAATTTATTTAAAGATGGGTTAAAATAGTTAAAATCAATGTTTAATAACTAAATAATTTTTAATATAGGGTTATACATAAGATAAATTTGACTATAAATATTCATTAGAAATCTAAAAAGAGTTCCAACATAATGGTATTTTATCTGTAATTTTTAGACATAAAATAATTCAATTTATTTATGATACAATGATGATGTAGTAATTATCCTATTAATGAAATATTGACATAATTGATCTTATATATACACAAATATATGTAATTTGAGACTTTTTATGAATTAAAATAATTTTATATGTTAATATGACATGTTATTATTTATTTAATTAATTTTTTTCGAACTAATAATTCTGTTACGATTTTTCCAAAAATTAATTACCAAATAGCGTGAAAATTGACATAAAATAGTTTTTAAAACAAATATTATATTATTAATTGTTATTATATTCCTAAAAATCAAAGTTTCGGCCAAGATATATATATTATGATAGTTGTATCATTAATGGACCACTTGGGGGTCGCTTGGATGTATATGGTATGTTTATTAACTATATAATATAAAAATACAAAGTGACATGGTAAATTTCAATCTAATTAACTAAGAGTTAAAACTAAAAGATAAGGTTAATATAATGACCAAACTTGTCTAAATTCGATTTTATGAGAGTATTTCGACCCATATCCACCTTAGCATAGAAATATATCAATTTGGTGCTATTAAAAAACCTAATTTGACTTTATAATAAAATAATATTTTTTGTTATTCCAAAGATGCCCCTCTCCTCCATTATAAAAGGGCACCTACTCCCTCTCTTCCTCACACCACTTTGAGCCTTCAAGCTCATCCAACCCATGAAAAATACTCTTCTCCACTTCCCTAGAAACATCCTAGAGTTTCAGGTCTTTTTCAAAGACCAAATTTAGTTCCCTAAGAGGAGGTCTCAAAGAGGCGCTTCAAAGAAGAGGTAATGTCCATTACCGATTCATTCAACATTATTTCTTCTTCCACTTCTTATTTTTTTAGTTTTTTCATTATGAGGTAATAACATCATTATCAATAATACACTGATATGTTATTATAAGTATGAAAAACCCATATTTCACCATCTATCCATCCAACGGAAAATGAAATCACCGCGCGTGCGTACGTACGGAATACCGTCTCCACGCCGTGGTGTAATCTATTTTCCACCACCACCTTACATGGATGGGTATAATTGTGAAAGTAATGAATATATTTGATTATTGTAAATTGATATTGATTCCGTAATATTATACATACACTTTGATACAATTCCCTGATCTTGGGAATGATATCATCGCTCGTGCGTACGTATGGACTACCTTCTCCACGACGCGATGAGATTCACTCTCCATGTTAACCATTCATGAATGATTATAAAGTATATATAATGAATAATAATGAAATATATGACATAATAATGATACTGTATTTATGTACATATATATATATGTATGTCATTTACTTAATTCCATTCAATTCAAAAGGGGAACGAAAACAGCGTTCATGCGTACGTACGACTTACCGTCTCCATGAACAGTGTATTTCATTCCTTTTATCGATCTATAATATATATGTATATGATGACTATATATTATATAAAAATCATGTTTTACATTCTAGAATTATGTAAATCAGGATATAAGTAATAATATCAAGAACGACAAGTCGAAACATATACGATAAATAAAATGATTTTACCCAAAACGCTGCTTTAACATTGAATTTTCAAAAGAACGGGTAATATAAAGTCATAAGTGAAACATATATGATATAATAACAATGAATATGATTCTGTAATAAGTCAATGACATTATATAAATCATTATACAGAAGGTTCAGATACGTATGAAGCATATCGGACCTAAGGTAAGGAATAATTTTGCAAATCTCATTTTTATCCGAGATTTCTTATTCGTAAGTATTTACTGGGGTTATTGCAATCATCCATGTCTATGTTTTATAAAATTGTATTCATGTATTTTTAAATTCAATTTTAACCATTTTGACTTTTACCCCATGGTATGGAATGAATCATTCTTTTATATACCCTACAAGTTATTTTTTTGACTTTTCCGACAAAAGTACGAGAAAAATGTTTTTTAACGTATACGGCATGAAAGGATTTTTAAGGTTTTATAAAGCCTTATTTTGATGAATATTCCTACAAAATAATTCATGACTCTTTTCAACAAAATCCTTTTCATTTAAAATTGCATGACATTTTGTGAAAAGAAAATGATTTTTAAGAAAAAAGGATATTTTCCCCAAGAATTCATTTCAAGTGTTTTATCAAAACCATTTTTCATCTAAGATGACATTATTTCATATGTGTATGTTTCAAGTATAATTTATATATGATTTTCATGGTTTCACTTATCTTATTATGAAATGATATCCATTTCTTTTATATGGATTATTTGATGATGGGATGATGTTTATGAAACCCATTTTATTTATTGGGTTTTTGTAAATGATGTATGTTTATTTTGTGGCACAAGTAAGAATGATTTCATTATGAGATGGGTGGGACCCATATATCCCTCCAATGCATTGGTTAAAGATTTATATCTCATGAGATAGACATGGATGGAACGGTAAGTTAATCTGGTTCAGTATTACGGGACTGGAACGAGGAGTGAACTCGATTCAGAAAGGGACTTTGTCCACTAAGAATGTCTTGGCAGAAATGCCTTGGCTATTATGGAAATCATTACATGTGCTTAATGGATTCCACAATTACATGTTTTATTCCCATGCTATTTTGTCGTGGTTCATGTTCCATTATGATCTATGCCTTATTTACTTCCATGTTTTTTGTCGTTGCTCAAGATTTTGATGTTTAAACATTATGTTCATGTTTTTAAGTTCAAATGTATACGGTATGTTTTATTTTATCCATTCTTACCCTTACTGAGCATTTGAGCTCACCCTTTTTATGTTTTATTTTCCCCCGGGATCAAAAGAAAGGTTTTAGGTAAGGAAACAAAAAGTGGAACATCTTTATGGGAGATTTTGAAGATCTTTCACAACTATTAAAAGATTACGTTCCATGTTTCCAAAGACACTAAACTATTACGGTCCTTGTGTGTCTGTTTTTGTTATGTATTAAGTATTCTGCAAAAGTAATGTAATGTCCATGTACGTCAGGCTTCGGGTCTCTACATTATCTTCCAGAGTAAGAGGAACCTTGTCATCAATAGTAGGAAATACATCTATTGTAGTTTCAAGAACATCATATCTAAGAGATATAAGATAAGGCATCATTATATCATTCCAAATATGATAATTCTTCCCATAAAATATCAGAATCCCCTTATTGTTCATACATTTTTGATTCTCTATCAAATCTTCTCTTTAAAACTTCATCAAAGAACAAATGAAGGGAACCTGGCTCTGATACCAGTTGAAGATACCCATTCAGGATCTAAGAATCACTGAGAGGTGGAGTGGGTGAATCAGTGATATCTTTTTCTATTATGTTTCCCCCTTTTTAAATAACATTTTCCTTCTATTAAATAGTTTTTTCTCTACTGAACACACACAACCACATGAACATAATATTTACAAGGTTCACTACTCAACAAGAGTAGCTACATCCTTGGTATGGTAGGGAAATAATCCAATACCACAAAATCCACTATAAAATAATCCTTTGATGTGGAATAAAAAATGTAGGATATTCCATTTTACTTTTATAGTATTTGGTAGATAATCCTCAAGTATGTGTTCACCCTCTTAGCACAAATAGGGTAAAGAAATATCTCTGTGCTTCTTCACTACCATTCACAAATCTAATCTCTGAAAAAAAATCTTCTCTTTCATATACATAAGTTTATAGGATCTACTTGGACTTAATAATGATACTTAGTCTTATACCCCATTCATATCTTGATTGACTTGAAATCAATTGTCACATAATTTGGGTACTCAAATATTCAGCTCATAGAGCTCTTTTGTGAAGCTCCTTTGCGAGGATCCCAGCTTTGTAGTGCACTCTAGTTTACAAAGCACCCTAGTTTGGAAATATCACTATATCGTAGAGCTCACTATTTCACAGAGCACAGATTGCACATTGCGAAGTTCTTGTTTCGCAAATCTCAACGGCTTGCCGCAAAGCTTCTTTTTTTCGCGGAGCTTACTACCTTCACAGAGCTCGCTTCCCCTGCAAACCTTCTTTGCAATTCGAGAGCTCTAAAATTGTCATTAAGTTTTTCTCATACTATAGAGGGGGTAGGGGCCTATTAATAGGATTTTCCCACTGACTCTAGAACATTTTAGCCAACTTAAGGCCATGTCAACATCGAATTGCAGAGCACCAAAATTTCTTCCGAAATTCACTCTGTTTCACGAAGCACATTTCTATTTTCTAGATTCGCGAAGCTTGTTATAATCGTAAATAATTTCATCAATTCCTTGGTTCTTCCACAATGATCTTTTTTCCTTTGCCCCACCATGATGCTCCTTCTTCTTTTGTGCTAAAAACCATTCTTGTGAAGCTCTTCACTTTTTCTATTCATGAAGATCGTCGTAATTGCAAAGAACACCATAAAATTTCTTCATATCTTCACCAAATATACTTCATGAATCACATATTAATGATATTCATTCCCTTTCCATATTTTTATACATTCTTCAAGAAAATCCATTTTTCACCATGCTATCCCAACTCCAAATTTTTGGCCCCAAAAATTTGGCAAACTTTGGGAAACTCCACCACCTTAGACACCTACTTCTCTAAGACCAACCATGCAGATTGGATACATCATTTCTCCCACCTTTCCTTCATAATTATTGCATCATAAAGTTCTCCAACCAAATTATGATCATTATGAAATACAAACTAGTAAATCATCTCCTGATTTACCATCTAATGTATTGTAACATTCTTGTCTTTCGTCACCCACTTATACAAAGTGAAGTGATTTCCTTTCATCTCAAACATTATTAACAACAAAAGTCAATAATTTGTTCATCTAACAAATTCATCATCCAACTTGGTACCAACAATCTCCCCCTATGGATTTTGTTTTCAACTAAGATTCATAAATCACTAAACATTGAAACCTTGAGGAATGGGTTACTTATCAATAATTCTAAGACTACGTGAGCTAACTCATTTTAGACAACAAGAATTATTGACAGCAAGACCGTGTTGTCCAAAACCAGTGACTATGAAATGACATCGCATAATATTTCCTCCTCATCCTTCACCAACATTCCTAAAAATAAAAAATGTTTCTTACAAACACTCTAAACACTCTACAACCATTCTACAACTATTCCAGCAAGTAGTTTGAATAGTTCACACACTTACATGCTAAATTCACATCTTACCCACAAATCCACCTTTATGAATGCTTTTTTATGTATATATTTATGGAAATTCTCCCCCTTTACAACACTACACAAAGGTAAGATGAGAGAGGGGATAGAAACACGTACCTCAACCTTGATGAGAAGGAGGTTGGACACCCATGTTGAACCTCAATTTTTCAAATGGTTCCTTCAGTAAGAGTTTTGTGAATATATCATCAACTTGGTCAGATGTAAGAACATACTCTAACCTCAATTAATTCTTCTCCACCTACTATTTGATGATGTGTTACTTTATGTTAATGTGTTTTTAATGATAATGTTGTACCAGATTTCTTTTAAGATAGATTGCACTCTGATTATCACAACCCAAGAGAAAGGGTAGATTTACTTCAACAAGTAGATCTTACAACTGAGTCTTCATCCACATTAGTTGAGTTGATTCTTGATTAGCATCAATATAATCAGCTTTAGTTATTCTAAGAGTTACTAAATTCTGTTTCTTGGTATGAAAGTAACACAACTCATCCACGAATCAAATGTGATTATTTAATAGAACTCTGATATATTGCACATAAAGTAATAGTATATACGTTGTCGGGTCATGATATAGTAAAATACAACAAACTTCTAATTAGCTTTCAAAACTCTTTCTGATCAAAATCCTTGCCTTATCCATCATTAGACAACTTGGTTCCCATGAAAATTGATGTGGACACTGGTTTCTAATTTTTCATTCCAAGCTTCATCAAAAGTTCCTTAGCATACTTTTCTTGAGACGTAAAAACCTGATTCTTCTTCTATGAAATTTGTAGCTCAAAAAAGTATTTCATTTCTACCAGCATAGAAATCTCAAATAACTTCTTCATATCCTTATAAAATCTCTCAAATTACATTTCATTATTCCATGAAAATATAATTTCATCGACATAAACAATTAAAATCAGTGAAAAATCTCAACACTCTTTGATGTAAAGATTGCTGTCAAATCTGCCTTTTTTAAAATTCATCTTCCTCAAGAAATTATCTAATTTAGAATACCAGGCCCTCAAAGCCTATTTTATCCCATACAAATCCTTATTCAACCAACACACAAAACATTCATTTTTCCCAATAAAAAATCCAAAAGGTTGATCAATGTAAACTTCCTCATCAAGGTCATCATTCAAGAATGTGGAGTTCACATCCATTTGAATGATTTTGCAACCTCCTTGTGCAGCAATAGCAAGATAGATTATGATTGTTTATAATCATTCTACTGGAGTAAAGTTTTCAGAAAAATAAATGCCTTCAATTTGTGAATACCCTTTGCAAACTGATATTTCTTTGTTTCTTATTTCTTTACCTAATTCATTCATCTTGTTCCGGAAAACCCACTTTGTACCAATAATGTTCTTGTTGTCCGGCTTGGGTACAATTTCCCAAGAATCATTCTTATCTATCTAATCAAGCTCTTCATTCATAGCATGAACCCATTCTAGATGATCAAATGCTTTATTTACATTATTTGGTTCAAATTTATTATAAAGAGTAGTATGTGTTATAGCATTCATTGTTCTTCTTGTTTGAACCCTCTGATGTTGATCTCCAATAATGTTCTGAGCCTCCACTTGTTTCCCCTTCCTAAGATGAGTTGTTCAAACTTCATCTTCATCACTTGATATTGCTGAGTCAGATTCCTCTTCTTGATTAGGATTAACATATTCTGATGAATTAATAGAATCGTTAACAAAATCTTCTCTATCAAGCTAAACTTCCACATCAATATATGATTGATTTTATTTCTCAATATTTTCAACAAATTTTACATACAAAGAATCAATAATCTTCTTATTTTTTTGAGACATCTATATCCGCTTCCTTCTAATGTAAGATAAGAAAAATTTCATCATCTCCTGTTTTCTCAAACTTTCCAAGTTTTCCACCTTTCCTTTTTATAATGCATGGACTCCAAAAAACTCTTAAGTGTTTCAGATTATGAGTTTTTCCATAGAACATTTTGTATGGAGTCATATATGAGTTTTTCCTATAGAAACATTGATTATGAATATACATAGCAGTGCTCATGGCTTGCCTCCAATAACAATGAGAAAGACTATATTCAAGTAACTTAGTTCTCCCCATTTCCACCAGACATCGATTCTTTATTTCAGCAACCCCATTTTGTTGAGGTGTGTATGGTGAACTGAACTCAGGCCAAATTCCATGATTCTGAATATAAAATTCAAACAATTAATTTTTATACTCACCAACATTATCAGTTCTCAAATTCTTTACTCAATACTCACATTCCTTCTCTGATTTCCTCTTGAAACTCTTAAACATTATTAGAGAATCTGACTTATGTCTCATGTACACAACACAAGTAATGTGAGTAAAGTAGTCAATGAATGTAATGAAGTAATTTTCTCCATTTGTAGATATATTGGTCATTGATCCATAGATATTAGAGTGTATAATTTCCAAGGGGTTTTGAGTGAATTTTAACTCTCTTATACATGGAGTTTCTAATATTTACTTTCTCACAAATAGTGCAACACCAATCGTTTCTTCGTGATAAATCAGAAATATCTCAGAAACTATCTCACATTTATAACTTGCACAAATTTCTATGACACATATTTCCCTGCCTATTATTCCATAACTTTTTTCTATCCACTATACCCATGTAACAAGAGTTCTTCACTTGAACAACTTGGAAAAAATTCCCTCTTGTATGTTTTTCTCTTATATATATATTTCCATCATTTTCACTTTTCACAAAAAATAAATCATTTTTGATGATAAATTTTTAGCCCTCATCATAGAGTTATGACACACTTAGCACTTTATTTTTCAACCCATAAACATATAGTTTTTCCTAGATTTCATCTTTTCTTTACCAATGATGGCTGATCCAACACCTTTAATCCTCAAAGATTTATCATTATCAAATGTCATTGTTCCTTCTTTTAATTATTTTACATTCTTTAGCAGATTTAAGTATCCTATCATATATGAGGAACACCCACTATAAAGAATCCATGGAAATTCTCCTTTTGTAGCTTTCAAAGTAGTTTCAACAACAAGATCTTTTTGTTCTTCAGTTTCTTCCACTTTCTACTTTGTTTCCTCTAATTTTCTATCCAATTCAATGTGTTCTGGCAAGACAACCATGCAATCTTTCTATTCAGACTTTGCAAACTTGTCCCTTTAGCTTTTAAAAACTATGGATATTGAGGATTATTAAAAAACCTTTCTTAATCTGGTAACACAATAAGGTATCCCTTAACAAGATTCCCAGGTCAATCACATCTTTCACAAAAAGTTTCCAGTGGTTGGAACCTATTATCAACTATCACTCCAGCCTTCTCAGATATCTTCTAAAATTTATTTATAGATTTTATCTTTATAAAGGATTGAATCCCCCTCCATACATGTCTTTCAAAACTTTTTGAATAGTTTTAATGTTGTTGGTTGAACCAACACATATTTTCCAAGTGTCCAAATCCACCACAATACCATCAATAGCCATAGAATGAATATTTTTTATTCTGAAGATTCCATACTGACCAGAGTTGTGAACATACTTCTCAACAATATTCTTACCAGTATTCTGCTGTCTGTCAGCCTTCATATTTTGAATTGTAACTTTTTTCTTCCACTCATATTTTTATTCCATCTTATTGGAACTAGAAGTGGTAGACATCTTTATGGACTCAATATTTTTAGATTTTTCTAATTTTCCAGTATTGCTAACTTTGACCACATACATAGAATTTTCAACATTTCTCTTATCAATACCCATTTTATATTTCTTTTCAACCTTTGAAGGTCACTTTTGTGGATCTTTATTAGGCTCATTCATAGAAGATCATTAACCAACTTCTATAACAGTGTTTTTAAACCTTTTGTTTGTTTCCTCAGCTTTAGAAAGTTTATGTTGGACAAGTTCCAACTCATCTTCTTTTGCCTTTAGTTTTACTTCTAGATGATCATTTTGATTATTTTCTCTCTCAAGAGAAATTTTCAGATCATCAATCTTATTTTCAAATTTTTCTTTCTTGTTAGGAAAAAATTCTAGGTCATTTGATGAAGAGTTTTCATTTTTCAATTTCCTATTTTCAATCTCAAGCATTCTATTATTTATCCAACATTTCTTCAACTCTTCTTTGAGGTACTTTTCAAGTTGAGTTTCTTCTTCTTCAGTACTACTACTCTAATAATCATCATTATTCTATATTTCAAAAAAGGTACTCTCTCTCACTTTCTCAGTAATAGATTTTTCAAATTCTATCTCGCTATCACCATCTTATCCTTTTTTTTGAAAAAAATCCTCTTTTATTTTTTTAATGACCTTTTTATCTTTACCTTTACTATAATATTTATCTTTTCCACCTTGTTTATTCCATGACCCTCTTGGTCTTTTGTATTCTTCATCACTATTTTCATCTTTCGCTTTTTGAGGGAAATTAGCCATAAAGTGACCAATATCTCCATATTCAAAACATTTCAAAGGGAGTTTCCCTTTGTATTTTCCTGTTCCTCTTTTCCCATTTTTAGAAAACAAGGAAAATATTTCATCAAAACTTTGACATACCTAATTATCAAATTTGGATTCACCATCTTCATATTTAATTTGAATTTTATTTGACTTATATTTCTTTTCATCCATAAAAGACATTGCTCGATTATATTTTAGTTTTCTCTTCATAGTGTTCTCCCTTCTTATTTCATTAGTGATGAGGGTGCTCTGCAAATCATTCAACGATAATGTTTCAGGATCTCTTTCTTCCAGTGATGAAACTTTATCGTCAAAATTTTCAGGAATAATTCTCAAGATCTTTTCTATAGCTGTTGAATCATCCAACTTTTCACCAAGACATCTGATTGTACTAATAATGTCATTTATCCGGGTAAAGAATTCCCCAACTGATTCATGCTCATACATCTTTAAGTCTTCATACTTCAGCCTCAAAATTATAAGTTTTTCCTTCTTCACTTTTGTATTTCATTCATAGATGTTTTTCAGTTTGTCCCAGATTCCTTTGGTTGTAGCAACACCTTTCACTCTAAAAAATTCACTCTCCGAATGATATGAGAGTAATTAATTTTTAGCTCTTCAATCATTCTCAAGAATCTTCTTATCTGCAGGAGTAATATGAACCTTGTCATCAATATCAGGAAATATATCTGTTTTCATTTCAAGAACTTCATATCCAAGATACATAAGATAAGGAATAATTCTAAATTTATAGTTATGATAATTTTTCCCAAAAAATATTGGAATCATCTTACTGTTAGTTTAGATTCTCTATCAAAACATCTCTTTAAAACGTTAACAAAGAAAAAACAAAGAGAACCTAGCTCTGATACTAATTGAGGTTATCCAATCAGGATATAATTACCACTAATAGGGGGAGGGGGTGAATCAGTGATATATTTTTTTATGTTTCCTCTTTTTTAAATAACCTTCTCCTTCTGTTAAAGAGTTATTTCCCTGCTGAACACACACAACCACAGGAAAAAAATATTTACAATATTCACTAGTCAACAAGAGAAGCTACATTCTTGGTATGGCAGGGAGATAATATAGTACCAAATAATCCATTAGAAAACAATCCTTTGATGTGGAATACAACAAGTAGGATATTCCCTTTCACTCATGTAGTGCTTGAAAGATAATACTCAAGTATGTGTCCACCCTCTCAGCACAAATAGGGTAAAGCAATATCTTTGTGCTTTTTTACCACCTCTCACAAATCTGATCTTTGAAAACAACTATTCTATTTCCTATCCATAAGCAAATAGGAACAACTTGGACATTGTTATGACACTTAGTTATATACCCCAGTCATATCTTGATTGACTTTAAAGCACAAATCATGTATTTTGGGTACTCAAATCATTAGCTCGTAGAGCTCTTTTTCTAAGATCCTTCACGATGCTCCTGGCTTCACGGAGCACTCTAGTTCGCAAAGCTACCTAGTTTGAAAATATCACTAGATCACAGAGCTCACTATTTCATGGATCATAGATTGGTCCTTATGAATTTCTTGTTTCACAAATCTCAACATCTCACCATGAAGCTCCTTTCCTTCGCAGATCTTACGTCCTTCGCAGAGTTCGATTCCTCCATGAACTTTCTTCACAATTCGAGAGATATAAAATTATCATTAAGTCTCTCTCCTACTATCGAGGGGGTAGGGGAATGAATATAGGATTTTACACTGACTCTAGAACCTTCTAGCCACCTCAGATCCATATCAACATCAAATCACAGAGATCCAAAATTTCCACTGAAATTCACTCTGTTTCGCGAAGCACCATGGCTATTTTTCAGATTCACGAAGCTCATTGAAATTGAAAATAGTTTCATCAAATAATTTGTGCCACCATGATTCTATTTATTCCTTCACCCCACTGTGATGATCCTTCTTCCTTTGCGCTATAAATCTTTATTGCAATGCTCTTCACCTTTTCCATTCGTGAAGCTCATCGTAATCACGAAGAACACTATCAACTTTCTTCATATCTTTACGAAATACAATTCACGAAGCACATATTCATGAAATTCATGGATTTTCCATATTTTGATATGTTTCTCAAGAGAATCCACCTTTCACAATGCTAGCCCAAATCCAAATTTTGGACCCCAAAAATTTGGCAAACATTGGAAAATTGCACCACATAAGACACCTACTTCTACAAGACTAACCATGCTAATTGGCTGAATCATTTCTCCCCATTTTCTTCACAATGCTTGCTTCATAAGTTCTCTAACCTACTTATGGTCTTTTTAAAATATAGACCAGAAAATCATTGTCAGATTTACCATGGAAAGTATTGTAACTTTCTTATCTTTCCTCACCCACTTATATAAAGTTAAGTGATTTCCTTTCTCTCAAACATTCTTAACAAAAAAAGACGATAATTATTTCATCCAAAAAATTCATCAGATAACTTATTCCCAATAATATTGAATGGTATTGATCAACTGGATAAGTGATTCAATGGAAAGTAGATCATTTTGAAAACACATGATTTTTGGGAGGATAAAAATTAACAAATGATTGATACTGAGATAATAAGGATAAGTTATGATTATGTGATAGCATTAGTGACCATGAAATTAGTTAGTTATTTTATGGTTTATCTTTTCTATAGGTTAATACATGTTTGGATTTAAGGAATATATCCAAAAAATTGTGTTTTTTAAGGAATAAGGAATCATTCATTTTTTCGTTATGGTTTTATGGAGATTCAGGTTATTACCAGGATTTTGTAAAATATGTGATCAAGGTATTTACATGTGACATTAAGAGGTAATTTACTGGGGATTAATGCTAAGTTTATTTAGTAAACTTATTCATAAATTTTTTAATTTTTTTGGTAATATTTTGGAAAACCCATAAGATTGAAAACGTGTGGAATGGATTATATAGAACCTTAGAAAAAAATATTTATAGTTAAATTATTATTTATATATTAAATAAAATGTTCTAACCAATTTTGTTTTAGAAAATATTTAGAGACTGATGGAATGAATTATGAATCTTATGATTCATTAAAAGTGCTTCAGGCATAAAAACTCATCTTGAATATCCATGTCTAGGAATAAGAGATGATTTGGAAATAGATTAAACCACAAAAAAGGACAAGATTATGACTATGGAATTAAATGACATCATGTAAGTTTATTTTCTCAATTTCTTTATCTGGAGATTAATCTAACCCCTCAACTCTAGAAAATAACTTTGGAACAAAAATTTTGTCTACTTACTTTTCTTACCAAGATATCAATGGACTTTTAACCTATCATAGATTTATGGGTTTTTTATGGTAAACATTCTAATGAACATATTCTATATCCATATCCATCAGAACATGATAGTTATATTTATTTTGCATGTCCATGTTTTCACTTCCCACTAATGTTCTCCAAAATTGAAACCTAGTTTTTTGGTGACCATCACATTTTCCTATCCCACTTTCTTAGATAAAGTTTTATTAACCCTTTTTATAATGTGGGATTTCCACATCTTTATTTAAAAATGTGGACCCCATGATTACTAATCACACGTTTAAATTGTGGTTATGAAATTTATTGAATGATGGGAGAATGTAAGACCTTGATATTTTAAAATAACACTATGGTTGATAACTTACATCACACATAACACTGAGGTTAAATAAACTCTAAAATATCATTATTTTAACTAGAAAATTATAAACCATCCCATGAATTGGATGGTGTGGATAATGTTAAATATATTGTGAAATAAATATGAATTTCGCATTCAATAAAAATTTAATTATACTTAGGAAATTAACACACAAGTTTTAGTAAAATCATTTTATTCTTCCAATATATAGCCTCTTCAAAAAGAGATTTATATTTATTTCTATGATAGAATAAATATACTTAATTTTTAAACTTTTATAAATTTATTTTAAAAAATAAAATCTATTTTTGGGTTTAGGATTTCATAATTATCCTGGGATTTTTTTTGGGAATTTTATAAAAAAGTTTATTTTTGGGTTAAAAGTTAAAATAATGTTTTTACGAAATACCAGAAATATTATAAAATAATTATTATATGATCATGATTTAAAATTTATTAACCCTTATTCTTGATAGAAATTTATTTATATAATTATATAATACATAAGGTATTATTTATGCCTAGCAATTTTGAGGACCATGATTCTAACCTTATTAAATTGTTTTCATGAGTTGTACACGTAACACTTTCAGAATTGATTTTTATTACTTTTATAACTTGAAAGAATTTAACTGGATTCCATATTTGGAATCAGGAGGTCCAAATTAGGTTATATGGTCATAATCATTTATAGGCATAAAAAATTTACCTTGGTAAAAAAAGATTTACCATAGTGTAGGTAAAATAATATCGCGGGTTAAAGTTAAAAGGTAAAAGATTAAAAAAATAAAAAATAAAACATTAAATGGATGGTTTATGTATCTATAGATTTTAAACAGAATTTAAAACAATAATTATCATCCAAATTTTTTGTAATTAACCCACCCAGATATGGTTGGATTTAAATATAAAATAATTATTATTTAATCACTTAAAACCACCTCTACACAGGTATAAATATTAACCCTCACAACCCCTTTCTCATAAAATCCTTAAATATCATTAAATATATTCAAAACCCACTAATAACAACTATATACAAGTCCAAGTATTTCTAGTCTCACCCAAATACAAATTCTACATTCCTTAAGGGGTCCTTCTAAAAGGTGAGAGTCAATAGGTAACTTTATCAAACAACCTCTCTTAATTTACTTTATTATTATACGTTCTCCCCACCTCATTAATACATTAAATAAAAATAAATATAGTATCATGTATATATCATAATGTTATATTTATAATGGAATATCTTTTATCCAACCCCTTTCTTATCTCCTCTTATTCAAAGTAATGAAACCATTGTCTGAATTATGGTGGTTAATTGTCCCCGTGAATAATGATTTTTTTTATTTTTACATTACCATATTCAAGGCTATTAATAAAATTATTAATCTTGTTAAATAAAATTTTATTAGTTATATTACAATCTATTTCATACTTTGGAACTGATATATAGACATAATATTAAATAAAACAAAACTAGTTCGTGATGGTCGAAAAAACCTACCAAAATAAACTAAACATTTATCGTTAACATTTTATCCAATGAATCATCCTCATGTAAGAATGAAAACCATATAAACTTATAAAATTGAATTAATACCATTTAATTCCTCTTATAGAGTTTTATTTCCATTTTATAATAATATCCATAATTATACACGAGTGAACTGACAATGAAACAATGAAGTAAACACACTCGAGAAAATGAAAATAATGAAATATTATTAATGAAAAGGAGGTAATATGTTATACAAGTATCATATAAGGTATTATAAATAGGAATATAGTTGTATAATAAATTAATAACATTATTTAAACTATTATACAGAAATTTTATGTACACAAATATAAAGGAAAACATAAAGTAATGGATTTCTTAATTTAATTTCCATTCATTGGATTAAAATTATACTTCATTGATTTTGTAATGATAATATTGTGATTGAAATGAATTTTTAATACATTATATTGTATTTAAAATTTTTTATATAGATTTATAGTGGATCCACATATTCAATTCATTTGAGTAACACTCACTTCAATGATATGATATTTTTAAAAGACTTTATTTAAAAAAATATATTTTTAATGTTTCCCTTAAAAATATATTTTTATTACATGTATATGTTTCCTATAATTGTTTCCAAAAATGATTTTACCAATCTCCTATGTTTTTTTAAATTCATTTTTACACGTTTTTTAAATTTTTCCAAAACATTTGTAATGATATATTTTGTTTTTTTATAAACAAGGTTCTTTGAGACTTTTCTTATAAAAATATAGAAGGAATGTTTTTTAACATATTAGAAATGAGAGGATTTTCCCACTATCAGGATGCATTAATTTTTTTATCATTCATTTAAAAGTTTAAAAGGTTATATTAAAATAAACTATTTAATTTTATAATTTCATGGTGTTTTACACATAAGTGATTTTCAAAGTGAGAAAGGGTATTTTCATCAAGTTTTTTTTCAATAATCTCATTTAATGTTATTTTACAAATTTTATTAAATGGTTTATGATTAGTTCAACTGGGGATATATTATTTTGATACCATTCACCATATTACTCTGGATGGTTTGGGATTATGTTTAGTGATTGGGGAAATTTATTTACATTTTGTATGCTAGTTTCAATATAGGTGTATATGTTTAATATATTTTACCCAATTCATATTAAGAATTATTTGTAATTAGTAATTTATGGAATGGGCCTACTATTTCCCCTTGATGCATCAGTAGGTCTCATGAGACAAACTAAAATGAGTTTTGGCTAAGTCCTTACCCATTTATTAGGTTATTTCCATGAAGCCTTCATAGTATTATATTCTTCGCATAAAGAATAAATGGTATGTTTTAGATGTATGAAATTATTCATTCCCTAATTATGAGATTAGTTATTGATTTCCATGAGATTATTCGATTAGTATAATAACCATGTTTAAGTTTTCTATCTCATTTGATTATTTATATGAAATTATTTTATCATCTTTTATTCAATCCATATTATTATCAAATTATTTATTAAATGAAATGTGTTTCAGTTATTTAACTTTCTATATTTTTTATGCCTTGTTTATTCATATCTTCTTATGTGTGCTTATATATATGGAGCATTTAATCTCACCCTTTTCTTATGTTTTATTTTTCCTCAAGATATAAGGAAGTGTTTTGTGATTGATATATAGGGATAAACTATGGGGAATAATGGTATTATCATTTTTTTATATTTAATGTTTTAAAATGTAATGTTAATTTCATGTAAGTTTCTATTTTACAAAGACTAATAAACTATTCAGTCCTTTTGGATTCAATTACTTATATATAATTCCAATGAAATAAAGCTACCACCAACTCTAGACTAGTAGAGTTTGGGTAATTATAGGTAGCACATGGTTTGAATCAAATTGTGAAGCTCCTAGGATTAATTCTGAAAGTATTTGGGTATCCCTAATTGAGGGAACATAGCTTTAGAATGGTTATTCCAAACCGTGAAAGACGCGTGCACAAGGATCTACAATGTTTGACAGAACCAAACTACATGGTTGGTGCATGTTTCCTAAATAGTGTGGTCAAACCATAGAGGTGTCTTGTGAGTCTTGTAAGAGATTCACTATTAGTATGTGGTTTCCTAAACCATGTGGCCTAACAATGCACAATTCCTAGTTTCATAAAAAATGTGTTTTTACCCATTTACCCTCTTCAAATTTTAACCCTAAGTCCCCCTTTATTATCCTATTGGATCATGAAACCTAGATAGGCCTTTACCTCTCTTCCACATGCCTCTATTCCTTTTTAAAGGGTCTAATAAAGTGATTTATTCAATTTTGAGGCTAAATATTCATGGTAATATCCTCCATTCTTCTTCCTCATCCTCTTTCTCTCATTTTCTTCTTGGTTCCTATTCTCCCTTATCGACTTGGTCTAGGGTTCATGTTTTCTTTATTTTATGTTGGGGGTTTTTTATTAATGTTTTCCTTGGGTGTTCCTTCCTTGTTAGACCCTTATGAAGTAGTTTTGGGTCACTGTTGACGAAACACCATGATTTTGATGTAGGTTTCCTATTGCATTGGCCTTTAAATTTAAATTATCATTAATTTCTTTTCTTTTGTGCCATGTTTTTGTACTAAATAATGATGCATTATTATGAGAATAATTATTTGATATGAAATGAGGTTATTTTCTCCTTGTATTGGATTTTATGAATTTCTTTACTAAACATTTCACACCAAGTGTTTGATAAAATGGCTTGTTGGCCTTAATAAGAAATATGTGGTTCCTAATGTACTATTTTGGCTTTGTAAATGTGTTTTGGTTTTTAAATGGAAATTCAGGTTTCTTAAATTTATTTTTAACTAGGTATTTGGCTTTATAAGTGGTGTGTTTGATCAATATTTAAAATGGGTTTTCAACTAAAGAATGTAGGAGGTAGGGTAGGCACTTTTAGGAAATTATTCCCCTTAGAAATATTTTCTTAGGATGTATCTATTGCATTGATGATTGATAGAGGGGGCGGGAGGTCCTTGGAATGGGAATTACCTTATGACTTGATTGCTAGAAGGAAATAGAATCATCCTATGGGGTTATTTAGTGGTGATTCATGGTTTTGTGGTTTGTGTGATATCTTGAGTTGCTTATATATTTATATGGTTAATTATTTGGTATGTCTTAGCTCACCCATATCAAAGAAATGACATGGTAACCTAGCATAACTAATGGAATATCCTATAAAACTTACTAAATTAGTTTAGGATTACACTCTAGATAGTGTCCCTTTAGTATATATATTCTATACTCTAGGGATAGTGCCCCTCAGTTAGGCCAGGTAGTGTATGAAAGAGTGTGAGTCCTATTTTATTGCATCATGCACCTCGATAGGATGGAGCAGGTTTAGTATGTTTTATATTTTTCTCTAGGATCCTAGGTATTCCCATGTTTCTTTGGAACTTGGTTATCCATGATGGACAATATAGGTGCCTCATTTTGTCTGGATACTTGACTTTTTATTTCTCCCATTTCCCTCTGTGTGGTATTATATCTATCGTTTATGACATTATCCCCTATGAAATTGGATGTTTGGTTTTTCTTAAATGTTTTAATGAAATGTAATTTTGGAATATCATTCACACTCCCCCTCTACTTTCCCTTTTCATTCAATGATTCTTAAACCTATCCTTTTATGAAAAATATAATTTAAATATAAATGGAATTGGACTGTGATTTTTTAAAAGGAAATGAGTGAAAAACCTATGATTATATATTGTATTTAAAACTTATAGTAAACAGATCTTCTATTTAACGGAATTATATAGGGAATAGTTTTACTTGGCCACACCCGTTTTTTTTAATACTCAAACTTATTCTTTCATATCTATTTTTAGCCTCATAATCAGGTTTTAGCTTGGTTTTTATTGTTGTGTTATGAAGATGGGTTTTGGGTTCAGTGAGCGACTAATGGGGTCATATGGAGATTAGTTGGTTGTCAGGTTTGGTTTTGTTTTGTTTTTAGAATATGTTTTTTATTTCTATTTAGTTATTTTATCCTGGATTTCCCATTTATATTCTATTACTTTCATTTATTTATCTTGGGACAAATCATTCCTGCCATTACTATGTGATTCTTTGGTGCTTATTGCCAACCCGAGTTGATTGGGAACACACCTCAGGGATGTCACAAGCTAGTTCTGGTGACTGGTTTGAGGTTGTCATGGGTTGGTTTGTGACAATATGAGTTACCGTTCCCAAGTTATAAAGACATGATATTTATAAGTTACAATTGGAACATCATGTAACAATAACCAACCCTTTACATTAAGTCTCACATGTTATAGGTCCAGATGTGATAAATCAATTAGATTGATCACCATTACTAATTTATAGAGGCTCCCCCATTATAAATTACAATTGGTATCCATGTAATCAAAACTAACCAAAGTCTTAGATCATGTAACCAAGGCCTTATAACTTATAAATTTCAAAATTAGTTAGATAAGATGCCAACATCAAGCTAGGAAGGAAAACCCTACTTAGGTCGATACAGATTGCTTAAATGACCAATTTCTCCTTCCCTATATAATTTGATAGTGGAAAATGTATATATAGTTACCAAGGCACAACAAAAATCATTGTTAATGAAAGTATTGAAAGAAATAAAATAAACATGGAATGGAATATACATGATGTGTGAATCCTAAAGTTCCTGTAATGATGCATGAGGCAGTACCTCATTACCATATTAGTTCTAGGGTAAAATAAAATCCATAATAATGAAAATAATAAATGACAAAAATTAGACATGCCACCTAACAGTGAAATCAATATAATTGTTACAAGAGAAGGAAAGAACAATAAGTCCCTTTCTAGAAAATTTGGATTTTCCCTATACATGGCTTAACAACTCCCAGACATAGGCCCATTACCAAATCTAAACAAATTCTAAGTCTCATATCCACCAGACCAAAATAATAAAATAAAAAGTAAAAAGGGCTCTGATTCAACTTTGTGATTTCCCAAACCTAGTTCACTCATAAGCAACCTGACTCAGTTCTCCACATGGCCTCAAGTGTGCCTCCCTATATGCCAGAGGTTACTAATTAGTAGCAAGGGTCTATGATGGTATAATGGGGACACTATACCCAGTTTATTATAGTGGGACACAGTAGTGGAATATGAATAAAACAATAGCTAAAAAATATAATGAATAATAAAAACATGAATCATCAATATATAAAAACCAAATAGGTATAAAAATAATTTGGCCCATATCCATTAACACATATAAAAGACAATGATGTCTTTTTTATCTATAAAAAGTAAATCAGACATAAATGGTACTAGTCATGAAATATAATACTTTTATATAAAAAGACCACAAACTAACCCAAGAGAACACTGAGCACTAACTCATTCATCTTCTACCAAGCTCCCATATTAATAGATAATCAAGTGCCCAAATAAGTTCACTTCCCCATATCACAACCTATATCAAAGAAGTCTGTTCGGTTACCAACCGGTGGCCTGAACAGGGTGTGAGTAAAACTTAGTAGGCCGCCACGAATGGTGTCTAACACAATTTAGTTAGTAATTATAAATTGACTAGTGTTCAAGTATTATGAGTAAGTTCAATAAATGAATAATCCCCACTGATCTAGGTTCCTCATAGGATACCCATCTGACACTACCTACTTCAGAATAAACCAAAATGTCATTGAACAAGTGTCATGATACTTGTGTAATATGTATAAGTATATATATATATATATATTCAAAGTTATATATATATATAGGTATGTACAATATACTAATGAGGAGAAGGGGTTCATATCCCAAACATCCATGTATAATGTTATAGAGGTGTTATATTTAAACAAGGGAATCAACCCCAAAATTTAATCAAGAATTCAATATATCATCTACATTAAATCTCAATAAATGATTTGAAATTCCATATTCAATATCCTATCCAATGTATAGTGAAAACTCACGTCTAACATCACGATAAATGATAAGGGTCATATTTTCTAAAATCTCACATCAAGGGAGCATGGAGAATCATGTCAAACACTTTCCTTAACCATGTCATAATGACCCAATTACAAGGTTAGATAATCACAATAAAAATTAAAAAACTCATTTAATACTTTATCATAATATAGGAGAAGGTTTCTAATCTATTTAACATTCCATTTAACTCATTTTATCCATTTAAAATATAAAACATTCCAAACCCACTTAAATGGTGGTTTGGTCTTAGGGAGTTTAACTAAACTCACCCTAGTTAAGGTTGGAAACCACCAACAAGGTCAAAGACCTATGAGAGTATCTCTACCATGAGCTAAAAAATTAATTAAAATATGCACACATTTTAGAGGTGCTGTAAAAAATAATTCTGATCTGTGGCACAATAACACGTGTTATAGACATAAAATATTTTAGGGAAAAGTGTTAAACCACACACCTTAAAAGGGTAGTAGACTCCTTGTCTAGTGTCGACCTTAGATTTGGGATATAACAAGAGGAATCTGAGAAATAGAAAAATACCCTAGAAATAGGACATATTAGATCACATAGATTTATCATTCCATACAATGAGACAGATGGGGAAAATATTCAATAGTAATAATATAAATACTAAGATAAATACAATTTGACCAATGAAACTTGATTCCGAGGCTGGATGAAAGAGTTATCACCAAGTATAAGAGGAGAGGAAACACTTATAATGAGGGGAGAGCTATTGTGTGAATGGGAGAGGAAAATAGGATAAGAATAGTTAAATTACTAGAGAAAAAGCATTAATTCCACACTTTTTAATGTGGCACATTTTTTTCGGTATAGTTGTCTAAATACTGCACTAACTATGTTCCACCACTGCCCATATGGGACACCCCTATAATATTTAGGCGCATGGTTAGACAAATTATGTTCCAACTATACATTTCATATTTTAAACAAGTATATACCATTTTTTATAGTCATGAAACTTCCCTCACATAGTATGTTAAATCATGATCCACTATATATGGGTCTCATGGTTGAGACATACAGTTACTACATACCATGCACAAATAACAAACAATAGTTTTTTCTAAAAACATCAGAGCTTTGAGCTCTAAATAGGCCCTAGATGTATCTGAATGCTCCCTTAGGTCTATAGTAACTTTTTTAGAGTAAAAAAATAGGGATAAACAATAATTTAATGAATATTTATTTATATGAAAATACAAGATCTTAAAAAAGGAATCCAAGGATGAAGCCAAGATTGGATTACAACTCAAAGTGGAATTATAGAGTGAAGCTATGATGGAGGTTAAAACTAATGGATATTCCTATGATGATATCAAATATTAATTTTCTAGAGAAACCATATACACATCTGTTGAGGAGGAGGAGGAAGAGGAACAATCCTAATTAAAAGAAGAATAAGAAAAATAGGAGTAATGGATAATTTATGATATAATATATGGGATCGTTGAAGATCTAGAAATGAAACAAGAAGTACCCTCCATAAAACAAGAATATAAGGGAAAAAATTAACAAGTAAAAGAATGAGAAGAAAAGGAGGAGTTTTTCCAAGTCCTTACAGACTGATATATGTTTCTAAAATCATTAAAATTATATAGATTTTAGTTACCTACAAAAGTTATAAATAATAATAAGAATTACTCAAATAGGATTAGGTGTTAGCTGCTTAAACTAAAATTATTGAATATTTTTATGAAGAATAACCACAAGAATAGGTAAAGGAATAATGGTACCAAGTATGGATATACAAGGAACCCTTTTCTCAATATCCAAATCTGCCCAATATATTGTTTACTCATTATAAAAGTTTAAGAAAATTATTTAAGATGAGGAGGAGAAGAGAAACCCTAAACATATAGTAAAGACAAAATTGGGTAAATCTTAGATGGTTCATTGTATATCACACTCTTATCAAATGAAAAAAGGGTAATGTACAGATCAAAAACCATAAAAATCACTATGGATTGAAACTTAATTTTTTTAATTTATTTATAGGAATTTAATTTTAAATTTTTTAGGAATTATTTTAGGATTTATATTTTATTCTAGGATGCATAATCACTCAAATTTTATCTTTTTGAGCATTAAATAACACGATCCTTGTACTTTAACTTGTTTACCATTATTTTGGAGGTCCATTATGGTAAGGAACAAATAAAAAAGATTAAAAAGAATAGATTCAATGTTATAGTGGAGTATTAATTTAAATTTTTATTTATTATTTCTCCCCAACATGTTTTAGTTATGTTTTGAGCCTTAATTAAAAATGGAATCACAACCCATAAATTTTTTTTCCTTTTTTTGATATTGGATACAAAAATTATTTATAAATCCCATGATGTAATGATTTTGAATTCAGTGTTAATGAGATTTAATTATTAAATTAGGGATGAAATGATTAGATAAAAACATATGGGTATGGATTTGATGAATCATGATTTGAGGATGCTCATTTATTTATGTAGATGAAATTTCCATAACTTTTTTCACAAATTGATTTTTTGAAATTCATGTGGGTTGATTTGTTATAGATTATTCATTACATGAGTGATTATTACAAATATTGTATGTTCCCATTCAATAGATTATTCTAAACCTATTTTTTAATCTTTCTGGAGAATATTTCTTGAGAGAAACTTAGAGAATTTCTCCTTATAAAACATACATTGAGATCTTTTTAAATCTATGATCGTAAAAATTTAATTATAAAACTATTAAGAAATTTATACTGATAATAAATTATCCTTGGGACCTAAATTTTACATTATAACCTAATTTATCCCAATGAAACCATGAATTACCTTGTTTGGGAAGAGCCATATTAAAATCCAATCATATCATTTCTTACAATTAATCATTATATTTTGTATGGTTATCAATGGTTTAAGTGTGGGGGGGAGATTATCTAGAGTGGAAAAGCGGTGTGTTTCATTTTGAGGAGATATGTGAGTTGATTAATTGGGTATTGGGAAGGTTCATGTCATCATAAATTGTACTTTATTTTTATCCCTCTTGAAATAAAAAAATTAAAAAAATTAAAGGAAAAAAGATTATGTCTTAGGTGGGTAAAAAATCAAAATTACATGAATAATGATATTATTATAACTATTAAAAATACTATTATGATGTAAATAAACCCAAACCTATTACACCATAGTTGGTTGTTAATTTATTACATTGGTATTAGATATAAATAATTGGATCCTGAAGGATCGAATAGTTTATTACTCTTGGAAAACTATATACATACTTGAATTTCACATTACATTTGAAAAAATGAAATACAACATAGTATTTTCATTGAGAAAAATATTATTAACTTTATAATATCCCAGAATAAAAATCCTAATATACTTCATGGCATCTCAGGGAAAGGAAACATAATAAAGGGGTTAGCTCAGATACTTAGTAAGGGTATGTGTATTGAGGAAGGTAATAAGGAATGGAAAATATGGAAAGAATAAATTATAATAAAATAATGAAATATAAATAATTACATGAGCTATAAAATTATCCATAGATATCATAAAAAATAAAATAATCACATAGAAATAAATAACTTATTTCATAATGATGGAATTCATAATATTGGACATATGAAACTTACCATCGAGGCCTCATGCCAATAAATCTTACATAAATGGGTAAGGCCGAATCCAAATACCCAATATTTTTTTTAATGAGAATTAATTATTAATCAAGGGGATATATAATTTCAATACCCACTCATCAGTTTATAATTCCAACGAATTCATCACATGAATAATCCATACAACTTAATCAGTATTCCTTAAAAACCAATAACTGCCCATATTCGAAGAACTAGAATAAAGAATATCAATACTTTCCTCATCTAAACTAATCATAAACCATCTAGAGAAATAATTTTAACAGTATAAATAGAGTATATATTAAATATCATATCAAATAAAGGATATTGACAGATATGGAAATACATTAAAAAGATTACTGAAAATATTTTTGTGGGAAAATTCTCTTTTCAGTTTAAAATCAATTAGTTAAGGTATAAAATATTTTCATAATATCAATGAAAACTTTTTCATTGAAAATAAATTTAGAAACATGTAAATTAATATTTAAATCATTGATTCTTCATGATAATAGGAAATTCATTTCATACCGTATGCGTTAAAACAAAGTTTTCTTTCAGTTTTTTTAGAAATTTAAAAATACCTCATTTCAGAAAGTGAAAAAAAATTCCATTAAAATAATTTGTAAAAAATTAAGACATGGGTAAAAATAAATTTTAACAATAATAGGATAATATTAAAAACATTTTTTGAATAATTTTTAGAAAACATAGACATGAAAGGGAAATATTCTTTGTTGAGTAGAAAAATATGGTCAGTTTTCCATAAAAACATTAATTCAGTATCTTGAGTACTTAAGGAGAGAAAATTTAAAGGAATAATTTCAATTAATAGAAATAATCATAGTATATTAAAACATATTAATTTTAATATAGATAGATAAAATAATTTCCCTAGTGGATACATAAAAATAAAGTATCTTGAATAATGATCAGATTGTGAAAAACCCCCTTTACCTTAGGTTTGACTTCCTTCATAAATCTCTAAAAATACTATATAATAAATATATATTTATTATAAATATATTCCATAACAATAATAAAATATATCATACAATATATAATCTTTATTATAAATATAATCTTTTATCACCCATTTATTGACAATTATTTGTTAAAATCACTATTTCTGGTAATAACTGCTTCGTTTTTCATGTATGTCTTTGTTCGATAGTTTTGGTACATATACTTTGATCATGGTTAAATAATATTAATAATTATAATAATGATATAAATATAATATATATGAATTATAAGTGTATTTATAGTTATACATAAAAGTTATTGATTAAAAAATGAATTACATCATTTATGGAGATGGTGGACTCTACGTATGCATGAACGTTGTATTCATTTTTTTACGGATGGAAAAGAAGAAAGAAAAATAATAATTAAACTTTAAAATATAATTATTATATCATATAAATCATATATATTCATCTAATCCATCCTTATTACCATCCATTTAAAAATAAAATGAAAAATTAATCACATCGCTTCGTGGAAGTTGTAGTTCACACATATGCACGAGAGTATTTATTATATTGAAAAAGATAGGAAGGTAAGAAGGTAGAATTCATATTATAATTATATAATTATAAATATGTAATAAATATCATATATATACATTCAATACATTATTATATCTATCCGTGAGAGGCAGTGACGAAAAACGAATTACATTAGTTCACAAGGCGGGAGTTCGCTATACACACGATCGATGGTTTTATTTCCCATTTGATGGAAGAGGATATGGATATGCATTATGAAATTAAAATAATAAAATATAAGTATTTATATGATAATACTGTTATTATTTCATCATGTTTAAAGAATATTTTAATGAGGTAGAAGAATAAATAAAAAGAAAATGCATGGCTATGAAATACCTCTTCTTCAGACAACCTCTATAAGAATATACCTAAAGCCTCCCTAGTATGGTTTTATAATAAAAAAATGGACTCTAGGTCATGTGTATGTATTTAAATAGGATATTATGGTAAGTATTTTCCTAATAAATGGTTTTTGAAGTGTGCATAAGAGAAAAGAGAAGGTTCCTTTTATAAGTGGGGGAGGGGGCCCACTTGGAAATTTCCTAAAGGAATTGAAAATGATAAAGTCATTATCAAGAAAAAGGATTCAAAATGGACATATATTAAAATTTGGGATAGGATAAATTAAAAATATGGCTTTAAAATAGGATTTAAGAAACGTTTTATTAGTGAAATTACCTTTTTCATTTGGTTTAACTTCCCTGTAGACCCATTTTATCCTTAACTATTGTCACAATTTTGTATTGTTTTTACTATTCATTATGACTAAAAATTAAGTTTAACACATTAAATATTATTAATTATTTTGTTTCAAAATATTAAAGACATTTTACTAAATTCAATTCATATAAGTGGCCTATCACATTTTAAAATCAAACCCACAATCATGATGAAAAACAGTTTTCGAAAGAAAATGTTTTCATAAGTACATAACATTTTTATATCAAAATTAAAAATAAAAATAATAAAAAAGAACTGAATTTTATTAATATAAATATAATAAAACTAATTTTTCTTTTAAAATATTTTTAAAATATAATTTAACTTTCTAAATTTTTTAAATGGAAATGTAGTTTTCAATAATAATCTATATTTTTCATTATTGATCGAAAAATTAATCTTTATAGAAAATTATAAAAAAACACTCTAAGATAATTTTTACATACTGATTTAGAAAATTATGTTTATTTTTTAAAATATGTTCTCTAAAATTGTCAAAAATTAATTTTAATATAAGTGCAAAAAATGCGACGAAACCATTTTTTAGAAAATTGTAATTTTTAAGCATAAAACTAGATTTATTATTATACGATGAATATAAAAATATTAGATAAATGATAAAACATTTGATTGAATATATACTAAAACTATTTCATGAAAATCATTAACCAATTGTGATTAATTAAATTTATTAGTATAAAAACACATTTTGTGGATATATTTTTTCTTCTGAAAACATTTCTTGTTTTACTTTTAAATGTTTTTTACTTTTAATTTTTAATCAATTGATAACCAATGAATTTCTTTTATACATTTAAAAAAATATATTTTTCATAATTTAATTATCAATATTCATACCCTCTAATTTAGTGGCTAGAGTATAATGGTATACTATATTACAATTTATTTATACTCGGGGTTGCATGCATCACAAGCTATCAAAGACATTAATTATTTTAATAAAATATATCATAAAATATCATGGTGTTACATTATAAATACATTAAAATGATTTTTCCCTTGAAATTATATTAATATGATACAAAAAAAAGATACTACTTCCTCATCACATCCTAAGGTTTCCACGTAGCTGTTTCAAATTTTTTATTCCTCCAAAGAACTTTAACCAGATGAGTAGTCTTATTCCATAACACTTTATATATATGATATAAGATTTATAGTGGTTTTTATTCATAGGAAAGACAATTATCTATAAGTTATACCTTTGAGTTCAGTAAATGTTAAGGATAAGGTATTTACTTCCACAGGAGAGATACACAAAACTAATCATGAACTTGAGAGAGGTTTGGTAGAATTGATAAGTGATAAGATACCATACATTCTAGATCAATAATCTCAATGAGAAAAATATACCTCGAGATAATATTTCCTTTATCTTCAAATATCATAGTATTGTTTTGTGAAAAAATTTATAGAAAAAACATCTTACCATATTTGAACTCCAAATCTCATTCATGATTATCAATATAACTTTTCTATCAACTATGATCTACCATGATGTGATGATGAATTGTTAAGAATTTATCCACAATTTCCTTATCTATATAAGGTATAAATAGCTTTATTTCACTAAATTCATCCTAACACAATAGAGTTCTACACTTATTTCTATAAAGGGCTTCATAAAGAGCCATCTAATTGCTTGAGTGAAAGCTATTATTAAAAGAAAACTCAACTAGTGGAATGTTTCGATCCGAAGAATGTTTAAAATCTATAAAACAAGATCTCATTATATCCTCTTGGGTTTGACAGGTCCAATCAGAACGACCATCTATCTGAGGATGATAAGAGAAACTGAAACTAAACTCTATATCTAGATCCTACTAAATACTTCACCAAAACATTATGTAAACCTCATATCCCATTTAGATAAAATATAATGTGCTACTCCATGTGACCATACCAATTTCTTAATATATATTCTGGAAAGATTATTAAGAGATAAAAATTCTATGATAGCAATGAAGTGGTTTGAATTATTAAGGTTATCAAATGTAACACATATATAATTATGGACTCTTAATGTTTTGGGGAGTCTGATGACAAAATCCATGGTGATGTTTTCCCATTTCCATTTCGGTATGGGAAATGGTTGTAACATCCCCTTAGATTTTAGTCTCTCATCCTTAACTTACTAATATACCGGTCATCGAGATACATACTCAACAATATATCTCTTCATGTTTCTACACTAGAAATACTCTTTAATATCTCTGTACATATTTAGGCTTCTAGGGTGAATAGAGAATAATAAACTATGAGCCTCATCCAAAAGATAATTCTTCAAATATTATATATCCTGTACACATAGATGGATCATGAAACTTATCATAACCTCGCAATTAGGGTTGAACTCATGAATATTTCTTACCATATTTTTCACCTCCAAATATTATTTTTTCTCTTATTTAATATTCACTTGGATATATGGTTGAATAATAATTTGATAAAGATAATATTTACCCCCCTCTATTAATAGTTTAAGATACATCCTTTAAAAATCCAAAAATATTGGATCCTTTGTGATCCTCATCAAAGATAAGCTATTATGGTCTTTCTGATATAAGGCATTAATCACCTCATTTTATTTCATAGGGTGATAGTGTTTCGAGAAATAATAATCTTTGATCATATCCAACCATTTTCATTGGTTCATATTAAAATACTTATGTGTAAATATATAATTGAATATTTTATATTCAGTATATATAGCACACCTTTTGCCATACAAATAACACCACCATATATTAAATGAAAAAATTATAGATGCCAACTCCAAATCATAAATATGGTAATTTTTCTCATGATTTTATTAATTGGATAGTGGAATATACCATCACCATACCATTATACATGAGGGAACACCCCATTTCCTATTTTGACACATCACTATAAATCATGAACCCTCATCCACTACATGGTTGTGTAAGCACATGTGTGGTGACTGAAATTATCTTTAATTATTTGAAACCTTCTTCAAATTCATCTATACATAAGATATTAACCCCCTTCTGTGTCAACCTTGTGATTAGATTAGATAATAATGATAATATCTCAAAATGCATCGATAGTATCCCACCAACCCAAGAAAAATATGGTTTTCAGTTACCATGGTTTCTCTTATCCATTGCTTAATAACTTCCATCATTGAAGGATATAATAATATACCATCACATGAGATTATATGAACTAAGAATTATAATCTTTGAACCCAAAATTTACACTTGGGTAAATTTAGCATAAAAAATATATTTCTTTAGGATATTAAACATAATTATAAATTTTTCTTCATATTCTTCCATTCTCTTTGAATAAATAATAATATTATCTGTAAATACTAAAAAAACTTGATCAAGGTATTCTATAAAGACACTATTCATTAAACCCTTGAATATATTAGGAGAATTGGTGGGTTTAAATGAGATTTCTAAAAATTTACAATGAAGATACCTTGTAAGAAAGGCTATCTTGGGCCTATCTTCTGTCTTGATCTTTAGCTGATGATACCCAAATCAGTGATTAATATTGAATAAATATAGAATTCATCATAATTGATCAAACATATCATTGATATAGGGAAGATGATACTTTTTCTTAATAGTGATCTTATTTGGTTCTAGATAATCAATGCAAAGACTCATTGACCCTTCTTTCTTCCTAACAAAAAGAACACGTGCACCCCATGGTGAATTAGTAGGCCAAATAAATACCTTATCTAGATTCTCATGGAGTTTTTTAATTAATTCATGAAACTAATTAAGCCCATTATATATAGAGTCTTTGAAATTACTATAGCACCATGTATGAGATCTATTGAGAACTCAAATTCTTGAATTTTGGGTAGAAAATACAAGTTTTCAGGAAATAAATCATCATATTCCCAAACAATAGGAGCATTTTTTATGTTGAGTTTCTCCCCAAACAATTGAGATAAATATCCCTCATTTATAGGTAGAAAAAACCATATGATAGAATCAATTTCCATTGGGTGTTCAGGTTTATCATTACACTGATAGATGATTAAAGTTTGATTCAAAATATCAAATGTAACATTACTTTCCATGATAATTGATATGGTCTCTATACTATGAGAGAAAATACATACCCAAAATCACATAAAATTCAACTAGAGTATGTATAAATAGATTAGTATGAAGAACCATATACAAAATTCTATCAGAGAAGAGTTATAAACTTGAGATGATGGCACCCTACCATTAGAATTTTTCACCGCTAACTCAATATCTAATCATCTAGGATAGGAATTAACATTCCTAAATAAATTTAATGATATAAATGAATTAATATAAGTAATATAAAATAAGATAATTATAATTCCTCGACCCCAGAGGCCCAGAGGAACTGAATAATTTTATTACATTTGCATGATTATAAAGAATAAAATATTGAAGGACTGACCAATTTAACAGTTTTGGAATGCTAGATTAATTATAGATACCCATAATACATTGGGAAAAGAAAATAAAGCCTAACAATAGTAAAAACTCAACATCATTGAAACTCATTCAAAGGTTTCTTATTCATAACCTGGGGAACAGAAACATATTAAGGGTGAACTCAAATGCTCATTAAGGGTAATTAAAGTGGAATAAATAATGACTTTATGAGAGTAAATTAGCATAGAAAGTTAAATAAATGATAACACATTCCATTAAAATAATTAGATAAGGTATAATCAATATGGAAAGGTAAATATATAAAACACATTCCATTTAATAAATAAACTGAGAATGAATTAAATCCATATATATTATCATATAATAAGATCATGGATAAAAATAATAATAACTAAAATACCTATGAACGAAATGCTTAATTATTGGACATAATGTTTGAGGCACATGAAAACCTATACCTTTAAGACCTTTCACAAGATGGTTTAAAACCACAGGTAGAAACCCATTTAATTTGGAAAATTATTTGTCTCATGAGAACCTATAAATGCATAAAGGGGATATATAAATTCTAGGCCCCAACCATTATTTCCAATCCAAATAATTTCTTATATATAATAATCTAAATAAATAATATAGCTTATCAAATAACCATATTGAATAAAGAATACAAATTTATCAATATTTTCCCAGATAATCAAATAACTATCAAAGTATACACCATATATAAAAATGGTTTACATTTTATGAGTCAATCATGATATTAAAATAAAAAATGGGAAGTATATACTCCACGTTAATGTATATTTGTGTATAATAATGATTATGTCTCAATTTAATGTAAATTGAAATGAAATCCCTTACATTTTTTTTCCTTTTTCGTGAGAACATCATATAAAATCTTGTATAATAGTTTTAAGAAAGTTAATAAAATAATTTAGAACCATATTAATATTTATGATATCATATATTATCTTCTTATAATATCTTATTACCTGTTTGTTAATAATTATTCATTATTTTCACTATTTTGGGTGTTAATTGTGTAGTTTTTCTAGTAATTTTTGACATGTTATTTATCATTTCTATTATATAGATCAAGGTTTCTTCATATAGAGAATGTAAACCATTACATAATTATCATATATATTCATTTTATATGTATTTATATTAATCCATGGTATTTTGATATATGAATGGAAATTCATTGTTCATGGAGATGGTAGGTCGTACGTACGTATGAACACTACTTTCATTTCTTTTTCATTTTAAAATAACAGAAAGAAAATGATATATATGTATATTATAATTCCAATATCAAATTTATGTCATATATGTCAAATATTAATATTAAAACCATCCTTTATACATTTCATGTATAGCGTGAATGAATCATGTCCCTTTGAAGAGGTGGTAGTCCACACTTCCACAAATTTTGATATCACATCTACACAAAATGGGAAGTATAAAGGTATGAATTATAAAATAATTTCATAAGAAAAAAGACATAATTATAATATACATATCATATAAAAACATCATGTCCACCATAATTACTATCCATGAGAGGTGGTAAAGCAAAAAATGAATGACATCGTTCTATGAGGCGGTAGTTCGTCGCACACGAATGGTAAGTTCATTACCCATTAGATGGAATTGCGTGTAAGTGTAGGTAGAACCTTTATAATAATAAAATATCAATATATTTATGATAATGATATTTTTATAGAAAAATTTAATAAGAGGAATTGAATGGGTAAACAAATAAATAAAATGAAAGTGATAATTGAAGAACTTTACCTCTTTTTTGGGTATCTCCTTTTGATTGGAACAAATGGACTTAATTGGGTGGATTTTAACCAAATTACACCTTCTAGGATGAATACAGGTAACTTTGGTGATTATTTGGGAATGATTTGGTCGAGCTAGAAAGCTCAATGTGGTGCGAGGAAGTGACGGAGGAGGTGCCCTTATAATTGAGGTGAGGGGTACTATTGGAAACTCAAAAACTATTAAATTTATATAAATTATTTTCTATTATAAATTGAATAAAAGTGAGTTATTTATAATATAGGATTATTATTGGAGTAAATAAACTCATCAAATTAAAATTAAAAAGGTTTTTACTTTTTTTATCCTTATATTTTATCTTTAACCCTTATTTAACAATTTTAATTCCTACCATGATATTATTTAATTTAAACTATGAGCGTTAATATAATTACTATAAAATGTTAAAATACAAATAAATGTGTCATTTATGACATTTTAATACTTATAAAAATTATTTTTATAGATTTTATATTTTTATGAACTTTATATCATTTAATAAAATATTATTTTTTCTAAAATATAAAAAATGATAATTTTACACTATTCTTTACTTGACTTTTTAAATATATAATAACAAAAATACTTCTAAATAATAAAATACATGTTAAATTCATCTAAAAAAGTCAGGGATTACATTAATAATCTCCAATTATATTTATTTTATTATTTTTAATATCATTTACTTGATATTTAATATAATTAATCAATTACCTCATCATCATTGTGAAAGCCCTTAATTAAATTATTTATTCTCTAAAAATTAAAAATAAATTATCATGATGAATATAATTTTTTTATCTTTAAAATTAATATTTATAGTCAAATATATATTCTCAATAAAAATATATAAAAAATGTAATACTTATTAAAAATAAGATTGTGACATATTGGACATACCTTAGAATAAAATACTATAAAAGCCTTAAAGTCATCCATGTGGCTCCAATAATTCATAAAATTGGAAAAAGATTATTTTGGTTTAAACACACTAATACAATGAAATTTGGACACGTGTTAGGGAAATTTTATAGTCTTTATAATATTATTTTTACCCATAACTACCTGATTTACCTTTAACCGTGGTAATTAAATCATTAAAAAATTTACTATCCATATGACCAAAAATAAAAGAAACTTATTTAAATAATTTTGAAACACTAATTAAAAATATTATCTATTTTAAAAAATTCAAAACACTGAAGCTACAGTTATTAATTTAAAATTAATCCCATTGATGAAATGAGAAAATTGGTTTTAAAAGTGAAACGTTCAAAAGATTGAAATGTTTTTATAAAAAAATTCAATGTAAAATTGATTCTAATGACATAAATTGTATAAAATAAAAAAATAATATAATTATACTTTAAAAATAATTAAAATTATAATATAACATTATAAATTATTTATACAAAAAAGATGTTTTTATTTAAAAGGCAATATTTTATTACTATTCATTAAAACATGAAACTTATCAGAAAAATATCATAAATTAAACCAAACTAAATTTTTATATTACACACTAAAATAAGAATTTTATTTTTTAAATAGGATATATAAAGGTGTTAATAATTGTATTTAAAATAGGTTCTCCATTTAAAGGTGGTAAAAATACTTTTATAAAAATATAGGTTTTTATGTGCAATATTGGATTTGTTCTTATCTTATACCTATAAAATATATTAGATGAATGTAAAAATAATTGATTTGATATATAAAAAATAAATTCACAAAATAAATTCTATAAAAGTGTTAGAATTTAATTGACTATGAAATACATGACTAAATGGTCTTTTGTTTAAACCTAGTGTTGCATGCATTATAAGTAATCAAAAAAATTTAAATTTATTATAAAAGGAAAATACGAAAAAGTCTTGCGGTGATACATTATTCCATCCTAAAAAAATTCCATCCTCAAAATTTTAGTGGTGTTACCTTCTAAAATTATGTGGGTAGTTCATCTTCATAGAATCCTTTAGTTCCCTTGTTTCTTCTTCCATTTTTTGATTTATCCAAAGTACCTTTACTAGAAAAGTCATTGGATTAATCAATAATTGCTCTCTAGTATCCAGAATTTTGATGGGTTCGTCAAAGTATGAAAGGAAATGATCCAAATCTATTTTATTATATTTGATAACATTCATTGGGTCAGGCATTAACTTTTTTAGTAGAGATATATGAAACACATCATGTAATTTTGAGAGATTTGGTGACATTGAGAAACGATAAACAATAAATTCAAACCATTCAAGAATATAAATGGTTATGATATACAAGGGACTTAGTTTCCCATTCTCACCGAACCTTATAACACCCTTCTATATAGATAATTTAAAGAAAATATTATATTTCACTTAGAACCTTAAATATTTTCTTTGATTATCAGCATAACTCTTTTTCCTACTTTGAGATACTTTAAGATGAGTCTGAATAGACTTTAACTTTATTTTTTCTTCATCAATAAGTTTTAGGCCTATGAATTTTCTTTCGCCAATTTAATCCTAACAAGTTGGAGTAGGAAATATCTTTTCATATAATGCTTTATATAGTTCCATTTGAATAATTGAATGGAAACTATTTTTGTAGGAAAATCTACCAAAGGTAAGTACTGATACCACATACCTTGAATGTTAAGTGAGCATGACCTCAACATGTCTTACATTGTTTGAATTATTCTTTAAGACTACCCATTATATTGAGGATGGTAGACAGTGCTCAAATAAAGCTCAGTGTCAAGATCCTTTTGAATACATTTCAAATATTTAAATGTAAAGCATGGATATTAATCATAAAAATTTGATAGAGGTAATCAATGAAGTATTAAAACATCATTAATATAGAGCCTTATGAGGAGATCAAGAGGAAAGTATTCACTTATATCAATTAAATTTGCAGATTTGGATAGATAATCAATGATAACACATATTGAATAATTCTTCCTTAGAGTCATTAGTATTCCCATGAAAAAGTCCATAGTACTATCATCCCATTTTAACACAGGAATAGTAAGATGTTATAGGACTCCTTTAGGATACTGACTCACAAATTTCACTTGTTGACAAACCAAACAGCTAGAAACATAATCAACAATTTCCAGCTTATGTAATTCCCCAAAAATGTTCCTTCAAGTCCCTATAGATATTTTTTCTACTGGGGTGTATAGAAAAATCCAAACTATAAGAATCATCCAAAAAATTCCTTTTTATCTCAGGTATAGATAGAATACATAGCCTCTTTTAAAATTTTAGAACACCATCTTGACCAAAAAAGTCATCTAATTTTCCTTCATTCATACTTTTAGTCTTCTTCAGAAAGTCCTCATCATCAGATTGAGAATTATTTATCTTCTCTACTAAATATAGTTTTATAATAATTTGAAAAATTATTAATGTATCCCCTTTCATAGAAATTCCTATATCCATATTTACTAGATCCATTTATATATAATCCTTTTCAATCATAATTTAGGTTAGAACTCCATGATCCTTCCTACTCAATGCATCCTCTACCATATTCACTTTCCCTGGGTGGTAGTGTATTAATAATTCATAATCCTTGAGTAGAATGAGCCATCATCTTTGTCTCATGTTGTGATATTTCAAAGAGAAGATGTATTTTAGACTTTTATGATATTTTTATATGTCACATATTTCACTATATAGATAATGTCTCCATATTTTCAATGTTAAGATTGAATCCACTATCTCAAGATCATCGGTTGGATAGTTCTGTTCAAGAGTCTTAAATTTCCTTGATGGATATGTGATAAATTTATCATTTTTCATTAGGACACAACCAAGTCCATTTTTTGATACATAACTATATATGAAAAACCAATCACTTACAGTTTTTTGAATCAAAATTGGACCATTTACTAATATTGTAAGAAGTTTATCAAAACAATTTTCACATTTCTTTATCCTAAAAAAGTTAACCCCCTTATGTGTAATCTTGGTTAATGTGTTAGAAAACCAGGAAATTTTATGATCTAATCACCGATAGTAACCTTCCAAACCAATGAAACTACGTACCTCAATTATGTTTATTGGTATAGGAAATTCTCTGACTACCTTTTTTTTAATAATCATTTCATATTCTATCCATGAAGACAATATGGCCAAGAAAAGGAACTTCTTGAAGCCAAAAAACACATTTAATAAATTTACTATATAACTATCATTCAAAGATTCTTAAGAATGATCCACAAATGACTCTCACGATCCTCATATATTTAGAATAAACTAGAATATCATCAATGAATATAAAAAAATCATTAAGATATATTTTGAATACCCTATTCATTAGATCCATAAAAATAGAGGGTTCATTAGTCAATCCAAATGACATTACTGTAAAATCATAATGTTCATACCTCAACTGAAAAGTTTTCTTTGAAATTTCATCCATCATTACTCACATTTGGTGATACCCTGGATGGAGAATAATGTTTAAAAAATATTAGGCTCTATGAAGTTGATAAAAAAATTCATTAATGTAAGGTAGAGTATAATTATTCTTTATTATAAAAGAATTTATTTCTCTATAATCAATGCACAACATCATGGATCCATCTTTCTTCTTAATGAAGAGAATAGGGGATCCCCATGGTGATAAACTAGGGAGAATAAATCCCTTATTACCCAAATCCTCTAGTTGTTTATTCAACTATACCAATTCCACAAGTTCCATTCTATAGAGAGTCTTTGATATTGGCCTTTAATTAAGGATAAAATCAATAGAAAACTTAACTTCATGCTCTGGGGATGTCTAGGTAATTCCTTCGGAAATACATCAATGTATTCTTACACAATAGGTACATAATCAATTTAAAGACTACCTTCTTCATCACTTGTTGTTTTCAATTATTCCCCAAAAATGTCATTCAATAGAGATACTAGGGGTTAATCTAGATATGAATCAAGTGAGGAATATTCTACTATAAATATGAGTAATTATACATCTTCCTCAAAAATCGTAATATCCTTCCTCTTATAATAAATTTTTGTATCATATTTTGAGATCCAATCGATACTAAGAATTATATAAAAGTAAACTATAGGTATTATAAAAATTTTGGATGATAAATCATGTTTATGTGTCATAATGGGGACTTCCCAACATATCTTTGTTGAAACGAGACACCCCTTAAGAGTTTTGAATAACAAATTTCTTTTTAAATAAAAAGTTAAATGTCTAATTTTCATAGAAAACTGGGTATATGTATAAAAAGTGTGATGATCCATAATCAAATAAGGAATTGGATAAATTTTAAGATAGGTTTAATTTACCTATCACTACCTTACATGGTACTTCTAAATCTTCTGTTGTGATTTCATAAGTTTGGCCATCTCCCCTCATTCTCTTCTATGGTATATTCCTTTGACACTTGGGGCATTCAATTTCATAGTGTCCCATCTATTTATAATTGTAGAACTAGTCATCATTGATTTTTTTCTGCCCCTTGCATTCATGATCCTGGTGACCCCTATATATGCACTTATAACAAACTCCCAATCCCATAAAAAATTTCTCAAGTTCCTTTTTTCCAATTTTTTAAAATGATGCAAATAAGACTAAATTTTTATTATTATTTTATGCATTCCCTTTTTCATGGTGCATAGATAGACTCTTCTTGTCTTGTTTTCCATTGAATATATTGAATCTAGAAAATCTATTTTCCATCTTGATGGTATATAAAACTATTTCATTATATGATTAAAAATTCTATGAAACCAATTCCCTTTGGAGATTTAGATTAATACCTTCAAAGGAGTGATTTATCTTTCACTTAGTGTTGTGTATATAAACTATAGAAAACCTGGATAACCTTGTAAAGGTAGCATTATAATATTCAACACTCTCTTCTTAATTTTTCTTTAAGCTAAGTAATTTCTTATCTATCACATTTTTTTGATAATAAAAGAATTATATATTGAACAATGTCTCCTTAAAAGTTCTCCATTCTATAAGTTCTATTTTTTCTTCCTCCCTTGTATTCTGGATCAAGGTCCACCGTTGATCAGAATCACCATTGAGACAATAGACCGTAAGTGTAAACTTTTCCATTTCACCATATCCCAAGGATATAAAGGTATTGTCCAAAGGCTTAATACACTACTTATCTACAATTGAATTAGTAGTCCCACTAAACTATAGGTTATTATATCACATAAAGAGATCTAGAATAAGATATTCTCTCTCCATAATAGGTTTCTCTATTCAAGAAAGGTTATTTGTCACAACCTAATTATGTTTCCCAAGTATCACTATTATTTGCTCTATTCCAATACCACCAATATTGGTTTCCTAATTAGGGAAACCAATTGAATTTCCTAAAGTATTAACACCATTTTCCTTTGATTTTATATTTTTAAATAATATCATATACTATATTAGCTTATAAAATCATGAATTCCAAATATGGTATAACACTCAACATATATTAAAAATTTATGCATCATAAATCATATAAATTGGTTACTTTTGGGAAATTACTAATTTTTAATCCTTCATAATGGTTTGTAAATAAAATGTGAATTATATAAATCATATCCCATAAGAGTGTCAAACCAGGTGTGTAGTAAGGCCTATTTATATGTACCACATTACACCATGTTAGGCTCGACACAACTTGTCAGAGTTGTTACCCCTAGGCACATCTATACTAGAACCACGTCTACTTGTAGTATCCAGAAAAAGATTTATTTTTATACAAACCCATATAATATCTACATTACTAATACTCTAAGATGTTCTTCACATCTGAGGCACATGAAAACCTATACTATCAAGACCTTTCACAAGATGGTTTATAACCACAGGTAGAAACCGATTTAATTTGGATAAATTATTTGTCTCATAATAACCTATCGATGCATATATGGGATATATAAAGTATGGGCCCAACCCTTCATTTCTAGTCTGAAGCATTCCTCATATAGAATAATCAAAATTGGTGCATAACAATGAATAAGTCTCAATAAAATGTAAATTGAGATGAAATCCCTTACCTTGTGTTTCCTTTTTTGGAGTGAACATCCTTTAACCTATTATAATAGTTTTAATAATGTTATTAACTTATTATAGAATCATATTAATATTTATGATATCATATATGATCTTCCTATAATATCTTATTACTGGTTTGTTATTAATCTTTCATTATTTTCACTATTTTGAGTGTTAATTTCATTGTTTCTCGAGTAACTTTTGACATGTTAGTTGTTATTACTATTACATAGATCATGATTTAATCATATATATAATTTAAAACATGTCATAGTTATCATATATATTTACTATATATTTATTTATAATAATCCATAATATTTGTAGATAAAAAATAAAATGGACCGTTTATGGAGACCACAGGTTGTATGTACGCATGAACGCTACATTCATTTCTTTTTTGTATTAAATTAATATAAATTAAATGATATATATTTATATTATAATTAAATAATAATATTTATTTCAGATATGTCACATATTATTAGTAAAACTATCCTCTATACATTTTATGTATAGCGTGAACGAATCACATTGCTTTGAGGAGGTGATAGTCCACACTTCCACAAATAATGTTATCATATTTAAAAAAAGAAAGTATAAATATATGTGTTATAAAATTATTAAATAAGAATAAAAAAAAAATATTTTATATATATATATATGACATAAAAATATCATGTTCATCATAATTCCCAGCCATGAGAGGTGGTGAAGGAAAAAAATGATATCATTCTGCAAGGAGGTAGTTCACTGTACACGAATGGTAAGTTTCTTAACCATTAGATGAAAGTGTGTGTAAGTGTAGGAAAAAACCTTATCATAATAAAATATAAGTATATTTATGATAATGATTTTATTATATAAGTATCTAATAATATAAATTTAATGGGTATAGAAAAAAAATATAATCAAAGTGATCGTTGAAGAATGTTACATTTTTTTGGGTATCTCCTTTTGATTTGCACAAAAGGACTTATTTGGTTGGATTTATACCCAAATTAAGGCTTATAGAATAAATATTGGGATTTTTTAGCTTATTTATTCAGGTTTTGGTCGATATTGAATGCTCAATGTAGTGCAAGGAAGTATAGGAGGAGGTTCCCTATTATAATTCATGTGAGGGGCACTTTTAAAAACTCTAAAACTATTAAATTAATTTAAATTTATTTTATATTTAAAATGTATCCAAAGAGAGTAATTTAAAATATAATATTATTATGGGTCTAAATCAATTCATGCAATTAAAACTATACCCGTTTTGACAATTTTTTAATCCTTATCTTCTAGCTTTAACCCTTATTTAGCCTTTTTAATTCTTACCATGATATCATGTAATTTACACTTTAAGGGTTAATATAATTACTATAAAAATCCAAAAGACTAATAAATGAGTTATTTATGAAATTTTATTACTTATAGAAATATTATTTTTGAATTTTATATTTTTATAGATTTTATAAAATTTAATAAAACATTATTTATTTTAAAATATTAATAATTTCAATTGTAACACTATTCATTACATGAATTTTTAAAAATATCATAAAAGAAAGATAAATTAGAACCAATACTTCTGAAACAATACCAACATGTATAGGTAATCTAAAAAATTCTTTTATGACATTAATAATCTAAAATTTTATTTATTTTATTATTTTTAATATCATTTATTTAATATTCTAGTTAAATAAAAAATTACCGCATCATCATTGTGAAAGCCTTTAATTAAATTATTTATTCTTTAAAAATTAAAAAAAAATTATCATGATTAATATAAACATTTTATACTTATAAATAATATTTATTGTCGAATATTTCATCTTAATAACGATTTATAAAAAATAAAATACTTATTAAAAACAAGAGTGTGACATATTGGACCTCCCTTAGAATAAAATACTATAAAAGACTTAAAGTAATCCAAGTGGATTCAAGAGGCCATTAAATAGGATCAAGGATTATTTTGTTATAAAAAACTCAAAAAATTAAATTAGATTAAGTTTTAGGGTAATTTTATAGTCTTTATAATATTAATTTTACCTATAATTACCTGATTTACCTTTAACTGTGGTAATTAAAATATTACTAAATTTACTATTCATATGACCAAAAATAAAACAAAATATCTATAATTTCGACCCAATGATTCCAAATATGTGATATATTTTTCAGAATTCAAAATACATAAGTTGAAGTAATTAATTTTAAATTAATCTCCTTGATGGAATGAGAAAACTTGTTTTTAAAGTGAAATATTCAAAAGATTGAAATATTTTTAAATCAAATTTTAATGTAAAATTTATTACAATGACATAAATTGGATTAAATGATAAAAAATAATATAATTATACTTTAAAAATAATTAAAAATATAATTTATCACTATAAACCATTTAGAATAAAAATATCATTTTAATTAAAATGAAATATTAAATCCTTATTCACTAAAAAAAAGAAACTTATCAAAAAATACCAAAAACTCAACCAAAGTTAATTTTTATATTATGAAATAAAATTATAAGTTTATTTTTTAAATATAATATACAAAAGTCATAATAATTGGATTTAAAATAGTTTCGCTATTAAAAGGCAATAAAACAGCTTTTATAAAAATCTAGGTTTTTATATATAATATTGAGTTTGTTATTATCTTATACTTATAAAATATATGGTAAGGATGTAAAAATATTTTATTGTATATATAAAATAGAAATTCACTATAAGTTTTATAATTTAATTTATTGTGAAAAAACATGAATAAATTGTATTTTTTAAAACATGTTGTGGCATGCATTGTAAGATATCACAAAAAATAAATTTATTCTAAAAGGAAAATTTGTTAATGTATTGGGGTGTTATAATACTTTAATATTGGAGAATAACTTTAACCACCCCAACTTCATTTTCATATCTTCAATCCCTTAGTAAAACCAAAATGGCCAATATGACTATTAGGAATCTTTGATCAAGTGATCAGTCATTCATAGGACGTCTATGTCATGAAACCTTATTTTCAATACAGGACACCTTAGGTTTGAACTAGTTCATTATTGATTATAATCCTTTAAGATACTTAATTATGTTTCATAAATAAAATGGTAATTAAATGAAGCAAATCCCCAAGGAGTGTTTAAATAGGTGTGTAGTAAGGGCATACTCACCATGCACTAGAATAACAGACAAGATATACTCAATAAACTCTTTTGGGGTTATTACCCCTAGATGAATCTATTCCAAAACCACTTCCACTTTTTAAATCAAAAAATGAACATATTTATAGTAAATCCATATAATATATACCTTACCAAAATTTTAGGACGTCATCATATACTTAGACTTATACTAAAAGTCATTCATAGGGTTATGCACTCTAATTAATGTTATCCTAAATCTAGATCCCAATGCTTCTATTAAAATTATTCTGATAAAAACTATAAATAACCATAAACCTAGAAGCCCAGAGTTTTTTTTACTTTATAACATTAGTACTCGATACAAGGAACTTCATCCATAAGGACCAAATTATTTAGTAGTCTTAGAAAACTAGATACATATTTAAATTTCACATTACATTTGAAATATAAAATAAAACATAATATTTTATTTGAGAAAACAATTATTACCTTTAGAATAACTATACATATCAATCATAATTCACTTCCTGACAAATAATGGAAAGGAAACATAAGAAAGGGGTGAGTTCAAATTCTCAGTATAGGTATTCATACAACATAAGCCAATATGGAAAGAATAATATGGGAAGAATAAATTATGATTAAATAATACTGTATAAATTATCACATGAGATAAAACATTTCCATGGATATTATAAAAATAAAATAATCACATTGATAACAATAATTGTTTTCATAATGATGGAATTTGTAATACTATACATATGAAACTTACTGTTGAGGCATCATACCAAAACATCTTACATAAATGGGTAAGGCCTTGACTACATACCTTATCTAGTTTGTCTAATGATACCTACCTATGAATTTATACACTATATAATTCTAGTACCCACATTTTATTTAACAATTCCAATGAATTCATCATATGAATAATCAATATAACTTAATCAACATGCCTTAAAAATCAATAACTACCCATATTGGGAGAACAAGCATATGGAATATCAATACCTTCCTTAACTAAACTGATCATAAAATATCCAAAGAAATAAGTAAAATTGAATCAATAGAGTATATCCTCAATATAATATTCGACAAAGGATATTAAAAAAGATGAAAATACTTTAAAATGATCACTATAATATTTGTTAAGGAATAAACCCTTTTCACTTTGAAATAACTTATTTAAAGTCTAAAATATTTCATAAATATAATGGAAAAAAATTTATTTTAAAATAAAATTTGAAAATAGTAAATGAATCTTTATATCATTGTTTAATTATGATGGCAATAAATTACATTCATACCATACATGTTAAAAAAAATATTCATTTCACAATTTCGGTAAAAAATCAAAAGTGGATAATTGCGGAAGGCAAAAAGGTGATTCCTTTTAATTTTTTTAAATAATTAAAACATGGTTTTAAATTAATTTTAATAATTATATGAGGATATTTTTTTAAAAAGTTTTTTTAAAAAATATGGACATGGAAGAAAAAGATTCCTGACTGAGTAGAAAAACAAGTTCAGTTTTCCTTAAAATCATTATTTCTGTATCTTCAGTAATTAATGAGAGGAAATTGAAAGGGAAATTTTTAATTTATAGAAATAACCGTAGTATAATAAAATATAATGGTCATAATATATAATTGTAAAATAATATTTCTAGTGGAGATATAAACCTAAACAATCCCAAATAATGATGAGATTGAGAAATGAACTCATACCTCAGGTTTGACATCCTTCATATGTGTTCAAGACAAATGTATAATAAATATATATTTTTAATAAATAAATTAAAAAACAATAATCATATAAATAATACCAAATATTGTTTATTTATAATATCTTATCACTCGTTTATTGACAATTTCTTGTTAAAATAACAGTTCGGGGTAGTAAATTTTTCATGTATGTTTTGGTTTAGTAGTTTTAGTCCTTGTATTTGATCATGTTTCCATAATCTATAGAATTATAATAATGATATAAATATCATATATATTAATTACATGTGTAATTATATTCATTCATAAAAGGTATAGTTAGAAAAAGAAATTACACTATTCATGGAGATGGTATATACGCATTAACATTGTTTTCATTTTTTAAAGAATGGAAAAAAAGAAATGTGGATAATAAATTACCATTGAAAATAAATTATTATATAATATAAATAATATATATTCATAAAAAACATCCTTATTACCATCCATGTAAAAATAAAATGAAAAAACAAATCACGTCACTTTGTAGAGGCGGTAGTCCACACGTATGCTCTAGTGAAATTATCATTTTCCAACAGATTTGGAAGGAAAAGGGTATATGTGATATTATTATAGAATTATAATTATATTGTAAATATCATATATATATATATATATATTAAATCCATAATTATATCCAACCATGAGAGGAAGTTATTGAAAATGAATTACATCAGTTTGTGAGGCGGTAATCTGCCATACACACGATCAGTGATTTCGTTTCCCATTTGATGGAAGAAGAGATGAATATAGGTTATTAAATTTATATAATAAAAAATTATTATATTTAATATAATTGTTTTATCATTTCCTAATGTTTAAATAATATTTAAAGGGGGTAGATGAAGAAATAAAATGACAATGTATGGTTATGAACTATACCTTTCTTCAGAAAATCTCTTTAGGATTATAACGAAATACTTCCTAGGAAGATTTTATGGTAATAAATGACTATAGATAATTTTTATGGGTGTAAATAAGGTATTTGGGAAATTATTTGTTGAAACAAAACGTTATTTATGTGTGTATTAGAGAGGATAATAGGTTTCCTTTTATAAGTGGGGGAGGGGGCCCACTTAGAAATTTTCTAAAAGAAAACAAAATGATAAAGTAATTATTAAGAGGAATTATTTAAAATTGAAATAGATTAAATTTATTATAGAATAGGGTATAAATATTTCCATCCAATAAGATTTAGAGAAGTTTAGTTTAAAAAATTACCCTTATTTTTTGGTTTAACACATGGTAAACCTGATTTAACTTTAACCATGGTAACCTATTTTATCTATTTTTACAATTCATTATGAAAAAAATTTAAGTTTACCTAATTACCTAATTTTAATTATAATTATTGAAAATATGGAAGCAATTTTACTAAATTCAATTCACATAACATACAAAAATTAATTTAAAATCAAACTCACAAGTTTGATGAAAAACAGTTTTCCAAAGAAAAAGGTTTTCTAAATATAAAAATTTTTTATATAAAAAATAAACATAAAATCAATTATAATGAAAAAAATTTGATTAATAATATAATTTTAATAATTTTACTTTTAAAACAATTTTAAAACAAAATTAAACTTTGAATATTCTTTAAATGAATAAGTAGTTTTCAATAAAAATTAGTATTTTTCAGTATTCATTAAAAAATTAATATTTTAAAACAATTCTCAAAAATATACCCTAAGATAATTTTGAAATTTTTATTTCAAAAATGATGTCAATTTTATAAATTAAATTTTATAAAATTGGAAAAAATTAATTCTAAAATAAGGGTATAAAACACGATGAAGCCACTTTTTAGAAAAATATAGTTTTAAGCATAAAATTGGATTTATTCTTATCTCATTCCTAAGATAATATTAAATGAATGATAAAAAATTTGATTCAATATATAATATAAAATATTAATTAAAATTATCCACCAAAATTTATTAATATAATTTATTAAGATAAAAACACATTACGCACATAAAAATAGTTTTGTTTCTTCAGAAAAAAACTTCTTTTACTTCCAAAAGATTTTTATTTTTATTTATAATAAATTGATAACTAAATAATTTTTTAATACATGTATAAACCATATAAGTTTCATAATTTATCTATTTGTTTTCATACTTTCTAATTTAACTACTAGGATATAATATTATACTATATTACGGTTCATTTAGATTTAGAGTTGTGTGTTTCAAGCTATCAAAGAGATTAAATTTGTTTTTAAAAAATATATCATAAAATATCTAGGTGTTACATATGAGTATATCATTTAGGGTGGGAAATTTATATGATATTTTTCCTCATCACAACTTTTTATTTTTTAAAAAACATGAAAAAATAAAAATAAAACAAGTGGGATAAATATTCAAAGTTTTCATTGCTTCTTGAAATTTCTTTGAGTTTGGGGAAGTGAGGAGATTTATTTTCAAACAGAGTATCTTCATTGAGATACTTTTGATGATCATTTTAAATGACATATTGAATAAAATCCTTTTGATATTTAATATTTTTATATCAATTCTTACACACCCAAATCCTTAGAGTCATATGAACCTCAATTAAAAATCCTCATGATTGATTGTGATATTCATCTTCAAAGGGTAGAGATTAGAATCGAATTTTTTACTATAGTAAGGATCATTCATTTTAATTCTATTAGCTTAAGTGATCATTGAAAGGAATTAAAAATTGAGTTATATTTCAAGTATATTTCATGTTAATTATGAATTGAGAAATATGAATGGAGGCTAGGATAAGTAATTTCATTTGAAAATAAGAAAAGTAAAAACATTATTAACTTGTTGTACATGTTTTACTAGAAAATTGAAGAGTTGAAGAGGTTTTTCTATGTGATGATTGAAAATTTATTCCCTACTAATAATCATTTAATTTTTTTCTTCGATATCTAAATATTTGCAGGGTGGTGTACCTTTTTTGATATTTAATGCTCGAGGATAATAGTGAGTTTTAAGTGTGGGGGTGTTTTATGTGATAATTTTAATGCATAAATTTTAAATTAAAAATTCATAATTATCAATAATTATAAGTAAATTTTCCCTTACAATTCATTGATTTATTCATTTTATGTATAATTGTTATATTTTTATAGTTATAAAAATAATTGGGGGTTAAATTGTTAAATTGGTTAATTATTGGTTTAAAGTGTTATATATATATTTTTTGTTAATTGGTAAAGCCATATTGTTTCTGTGATAATTCAATAGGAATTTGTAATGGATTTGGAAACCATATGGAAATTCCATTTCTTCCCTTTTAATTTCACTACTGTATTTTTGTCATAAAATATTAAATGTATCAATTTTTATTTTAAATTTTGTGTAAGAATTATAAATATCGTGGGATACATAATTTTTTTTGATTAACTATACCCAGATCATTATTTTTAATGAATATAGTGGGCCCAAAAGTCAAAGATGGATTGGATTCGTTATATTGTAGCTTACTTCAATGATTATACCATACAATTCTTACCTATTCTCAGAATTGGATGAAATTTTTAGATAAGATATAAGACTTAAGTAAAAATATTTTATTTATCTAGATCTGTAACTTTATATATCTTCTAAAGGTTCAACCATGTGCCATAAAAATAGAGGTAGTTTTTGAATAAATTTTTTAAACATTCTAATTTGTAATTATTGACCCGATACTCTCCCATGAACATGATCAAGACAAAACATTAGGGAGATAAGTGAAATTTTAATGGAATATAAATATTGAATATTTTTCAATTTAAAGGAGGGGAGGAGACTGTGTAAAAGGAAGGATCCAAACTGACTAAAGACAAGCTACTGCTGGTAGGTTCGAACATTATTCCATGTTTATATATGAATTTTATATTCCTCTCCCCTCATGGATAACATAATGGGGTATAACTTTTTACTAGGTAATATAATTAAGGGTAATTGGATAAATTTAGGTATTTATATTATTAATGTCAATTTATGAGGGGTTTTGCATCACTCGTTATTGATTTTCACTCTCTATCACTCTCTATGCATAAAAATTATTTGGTAGGTGTTTAGAGTATCCTTATCATGAATGGAATAGTGAGTTATTCTATCTATAACTATTGGATTAATTGTTCACTATGATTAAATGTGTTTTTGGTTGACTTGTACTTTTAACAACCTAAGGTATCATGGCCATTGATAAAATGTGATCTTTGAGTGTGGAGAGTGTCTACCCAGACTAAGGGATTCATAAGGACCTATTTATGAAAACATTGTGACTTTTATTACCTATTTTTTTCATTGTAATCTCATGAACCTAAGCACAAATAATCTCAGTACATGTCATCAACCTTGGTCATTTTAGGTAATACTAGTTAGTAGTTTTTCATTCTAAATAGTTTATAAGTCTTTTCTATCAAATTATAGAGTGTCATGGTCCCTATGGGTTTGACCATAACATCCATTAGGTGTAATATACTTGTATATAGTTAGTATGTTGTTTAAGAAATTTAAATTATAAATGGGTATTGTCCTAAAATAATTAACGATGACTTTCGGGCATATCAACTTCTACATTGAGGAATCATAATGAAGTACTCAAAACAATATAATGATGATCCCTGTTCATGATTATAATGTTTATTCATTAAAATTAAGAATATGTCCTTGTAATAAAATTTCCCTCCCAAGGGACTAAAATATATTATATATGATTTATTAAATTCTATATTTCTATTTAATTAATTAATTTTAATTTTATTACTCATATGTTTTGGACTCCATTTCATAGATGGATAACCATGTGTGTTTTGAGGTAGAAACCAATATAGTTATTAAGTTTTAATATATATATATATCACTTATTTATTTATTCTTATTACTCTAATGATTCATAGTATTGTGTGATGGGCGTTTATGATAGTTTCCTACCATTACACTTAACGGAGGTTCCTTCTCTATACTGTCTGTACATTCAATCTTCTCATTCCGTGGTTATCCAACATACAATTAGAGAACTCGTTGGTTATGGAGGGATTAATCCCTGATAGGGGATATGTGTGCTGGGGTGTATCACCTAGGATTTTTACCTAAATAATACATACCACAATAATGGTTGTTTTTAAGTAATCAAGACTAGGGTAAAACTATACAATTTTGGGTGTGTAAACTATTCCACACATAAAGATTAGATAAATTTATTAGTTAAAGAAATTAAATTATCTTTAAAAAATTACTAGTAGTGACATATACTATAATATATATCACATTGAGGATAGATATATCTGGAGTAATATGTTGAGAACATTGATATAATGAAAATGTTAACTCTTAAAGTCTAATTTATAATTATTTCCCAATACTCCTTCATTTTCATCTATATTTATATGAATTATTTTTGTTGTCACCACAACCTACACACAACCTATTTTCCTTAATTTAACTATTATAAAAATAAAAAAACACAATTAAGTGATAATATCCCTAATTAAAATAATTACCCATTAATTAAATTAAATTTATTAGTGGGACAAGATTATGTTTTCACAAAAAATTTAGTCCACCTTGGAATTTATCATATAATTTATCGATTTAGGTGACCATCATGTCAATTATATCATATATAACTCATTAATAGTTTATTAAGAAAACATTTCCTTAAACTATTATATTTATTTGAACTTTATTTATATAGCTACCTAAATTCTATGGTTATCTATCTAGGTGTATATTAATGTTCATATTAGGCATATGAACCTAATCCAATTAGGATATCTTTCATATTTTCCCCTTACACATGATAATCCATGGATATATAATCTTATTAGGGTTACTCATACTAATTTATTGAAATTATAACAAGTGTTCATTTTAAAAGAAATCAAACACCTTTTTTTATGTTTTTATATTATCTTGAAAAATATATAAATTTCATGCATGTTTTATCTCATCAATCATCTATATTTATACATTACTCTATTTGATTTTATTTATACTTATTTTTTTTATAAAAAAAGTTAACATGATATAATTACGTTAATGTATAACTATTAATATAATTAATTATTTTTATGCCTACATAGTAAAATTTTAATTATAATATTCAAAAACATATTCATATTCATATCATTAAAATGGAATGGGAAACCATTTCAGGTAATGGAATAAAATCATATAGACTTAAATACTACTCAAGAGCATGCATGGTGAGACAAGATGCTAACCCCACCTTTCAAGACATGACCGTAGTCCCTAGTCTGGTGGAAGTCTGACCCAAATTATCACTATCTACAGATCATTACTAAAGAGTGATTTAATGTTCCAACATGATTTTGACTACAAATATATACGAATAATTATAATAAAAATATTTTTTTTTGAAATTGTAACTAATAAACTAGTAACCATGGTTGAAATAAATTAAATCCTTTGTTATACCTCAATATGAAACTCCTTAAATATAAGGTGTAAAATTTTATAAAAATAGTTTAAAAATTTTAAGAAATCTATGCTAACATTGATAATATAAAAAATTTTATTCATAATCAAGGGAATAAATAAAATAATAAATAATTCATAAATTTAGGAAATAGACATAAGGAATATTACATAAAACATGAATATAAAAAAATTATAATTTATTTCAAATTAATGTTAAATATATTTATAATATAAATATAAGAACTTTAAATTTAAATTATAAATATGATCCCTTAATACTTTATATTTACATGGTATATATATGAAAAATTTCATATTTCAAAAATTTATGATTTATAAAAGCTTTAACTATTCACATTTTTTTAAAATTCACATGTATATTTCATATTAATAATGTAAAAATTTTAAAATATTTAAAGATCATATATTTTATATTTATTTAGACCTTCGTCTCATCTATTAAAACAAATTTTAATATTGTTTAAATAAAATTTTATAATGAGGCATAGTTATGAAATTTTCATATTATAATTTATGATCCTCTCATGAAACTAATATATACAAATTTTAAATCTTACTTATTTTATAATTTTTAAATACTTTATAAATTTATTGATAATAATAATATAGAAATTTTTTTCAAAATTTTAAATCTTATAACAATTAAATCAAGACGATTATTATTATCTATTAATATTAAACATTTTTTTAACCATTTTATAAATATCTAATAATAAACTATGAATAATTAATAATTTTAAAATTAATTTATGAACCCTTCATAAATTATATAAATATTTTAAATTACATATTATTATAATTTATAACTTTTTATAAATTACAAACTCATTTCATAAATGAAGTTAAAATAAAATTAAAAATTTTTACATTGTAGAAAATGATATACCTTTTAGTATCATCTATGATATAAAAAAATCTATATCACTATTATAGTGTCCTCAACCCAATCCACCCCCACTATGACCAACCCAGATGCCACATACTTCAATCACACCTCTCCATATGCCATAGGATGCCAATCGATAGAGAGGTTTTATGTATAAGTGTATATATTATTCCCTTTCTGGTATAAATAACTATAAGTAATAGTGGAATCAATATATATAAATAGTCACATGTCATGAAAATAGAGAAAATTTGAACATCACCTCTATATACTAGTATAGTAAAAAATATAAATCATTAAATAATAAAATGGATAACCATAATGTCACACAATCATATATATATAAAGAGGATCTCTCTTGGGATGATTATATACCACATCACACAGAGTTAATAAAATACTGGTGATGACTACAAAATTGGTCCTAAGTCTGTGCCTGGTCTTATCTCTCAACTCCAACCATTCTCTATAGGTTATCCATAAATAGTAGGTCACTTTACAATACCTAGATCCAAAATCATAATGTTTTCTCAAGTATGAAGACACCTAAGCAGGGTGTGAGTACAACTTAGTAGGCAACCACTAATGTTGTCCCCAACAATTCTAGTAAATACAAGTGCATGAACATTGTGATATACCCAAAATGATAAACAAACAATAGTAATATTAATAAATTCCAAACATTTGAGTGTGAAACTAGCCACCAAGGGGGTAACTATACCTTCTTCAACTAGAGTCATGGTGTCTATAAATATATCACAAGAACATGAATTGTTTATCACAACCCAAGTCATATCTAGTGGGCATATAAAATTTTCATATAATAAAAAAATTCATGTGAAGTAAATTCTGATAATAAATCCATAATAGTGGGAATATATTCATAGTAGTGATAGTTATAAATAGGAATAAAATCCCAAAGTACATAAAAACAAGTGATAATCATGTCTTTTATAATGTCCCAACCAGAGATCCACATAATTGGTGCCTCGAGCCGGTGAGTCACATGGACTCAATTGCACTTACTCATATGCCAGAGGCTACCAAAGAGAATTTAGGGTCTGAGGTGTGATGGGGGTGATACTATACCCTCGTATTAGAGTGTCATAGTGAATATAATAAATAACTGAAAATAGAAGATCATGATATAATAGATATCACAGTGGAAACAAATACAAAAAATAACTGTGAAAGTATAAATAACCACCACCACAAACAATAATAATAAAATCCCAAAGTATGAGTCATGTATAATGATGTCAAGTCATGTTGATATAAAAAAGGAGAAATAGGGGATGAGCATATACATCTTGTTATACAAAAACCCAAAAGGCCAAAAGACTGCTCCACTGGAATCATGATCATATGCTTGGTTCTCTGCTCCCATCCTTCAATTTATATGTAAAATAGATCAAGCATATATATAAGTAAAAATTCCCTTATCCATACCTATAGAAAAAAATTCTACTCAGGTACTAATGGAATCCCGAGTAGGGTGTGAGATAAAATCAGTAGGCCCCCACAAAAAGTGTTTACAAATAATCCATCCAGTGTACATAACATAATAGTGTGCAAGTAAATTAATAATAAAAAATTATGGAAAATAAATTCTAGTGATCCTATGTTCTTATAGGACACCTAGATGTCTCTTCCTACTTCAGAATAGGCCAAAATATGTTGGATCCAAATACCATATATATATAAGTAATAATATATATAGAGAGTGTTATAAACTGTATACACATATATGCACTAAGTATGCGTGGACATAAATAGGAATATACATGGATATTAGGTGCTAACTAGACCTGAGGAATAATTTTGGCCTCCATCACTAGTCTAACAATATATAGCCTTAATCAAGGGAACAAAACCCGAATATCATGATGAATTCCGAAAATCTTTCCCACCATTTGAGTTGGTGGGGTGAGTCATCATTCCCAACACCCGATACGGAGGAATGTGGAACATCGTGCCCATCATCCAAAAAAAAGTATAATAGCATGAGATGTCATGCTCAACATGTGATGTAAGTGAGCGTGAAACATCATGCTCAACAAGTCCTTTATCCATCATCCCAACAACCTATATCCATGGTATAATAATAATAAGAATAATAATGACGGGTTACCTCTTAATCATTATAATCATAAAGGACAATCTAAATAGGGGTGTCAAAGCTCATAAAATTTACATTTATAAATATATAACAAATGACATGGCCTTTTCACCCATTTTTAATCATTCAAATAAGCCATTTACTTTAATTAATTAAAGCTAAACCATTTTAGAGTTAATCAGAAACATTTAAGAGTTCATCATATTCATTAAACTTTATTTTGAAGAGGGAAATTCATTTTAAATACTCAAAGGGGTAGAAATAGATGACGTATCTATCCTTTAGTCACCTATAAAGGGTACATGAGAGTATAAAAACATGATTATATTAATTTAGAATGGAAAATCACCTTTTAAGGCGATGCACATAAGTGTCTGAAATACCGCACAACAACAAAGCTATAAAAACATCATGAATTTTAAGGAAAACTACTATAACACCTACCTTAGGACCCTAGATGAGTCCTCATCCAATATATTCTACTGGTCTAATGTAGAATGGAATAAATTAGAGAAATGAATCAATTATCTAAAAATAGGGTGAATGAGATCACACCAAAATAAAAAAAAGATATTAGAAGATAAATGATAAAATAAATAAATAGGATCAGGGAGATTATCATTATAGATCCAACGCTTCCTATAGTGATCTTTTTAGAGATCGGATGAGGGATCGCTCTAGATCCCTAGGTGGAGGAGAAAAGAACCCATGAGAGAGGAGAAGGAGGGATATCCTCTATAAATGATAGGAGGAAGAAATAATTTGAGTTAAAAATAATCATGGGGTTAAATGTTAAAATCAACATTTAGCACTAGTTTTCATAGTTTGGACACACGGTTGTCCAAACTATTCACCAATCGTGTTCTTGGATCTACATAAGTAGGGAACTCGCATGGGCTAGGTGCACAGTTTTCCTAAAAGTGCACAAGCTGTGTGAAAACCCATTGAAGAAAACCTATGAAATTTTTCTTGGGTGTGAACCTCGACATACATAGTTTCAGAAAACCATGAACCCCTACTAAACTATGAAACTCCCCACTTTGTTTGGAGAAACATTGTGGAATGGGAGGCATGATTTATACTAAACATGCAACCTAGTCTGTTTCTCCAAATTTTAGGGATTTTGGCTCTGAACAAGACCCAGATGCACCTGGAACCTTTCATAGGACATATGGATCATTTAACAAGATATAATAAAGGTTTTGAATCAAAAAAATGATCTGTACCTTTGATAAAAATTGGGTCATTACAACATCCCCTCTTTAAAGAAATTTGTCCTCGAGTTGGCCATCTGAGGGTAAATATAGATCATCATAGAAAATATCTATCCATTGAGCTTGTATATCAGCTTCCCATTACTAGGTATCATCTTGTACTTGACCATGCTACTATAATGCCCATACTAAATGAACTTACCTACCTCAGAGTTCCTTCACACTCCGATCCACAATACGCATTGGGAAATCCTCCAAATAAACATCCATATCTAACTCAACCTCATCAGGTTAAAAAACATATGATGGTTTTGGATGATACCAATGAAGCTGAGATATGTGAAGGATATCATGCACAGATCAGTATCTCTATGGAATTTCTATCTAGTAATCCACTGGTCTGATTCACATCAAAACCTCAAAAGGTCCAATGAACCTAGGTGAAAGATTACCCAACATATTAATTCATTTATAGACCAGCCTAGGAAAAACTAACAAGAAAACCTGATTTATGATATCTAACTCCAGATTTTTTCAGTGTCGATTTGAATATGACTGGTGTCTAGACTTAGCTATCAATATGCACTTTTTGATCAATTAGACCTACTCTGAAGTCTCCTAGATGAGACATGATCCATGTAAAGTTTCCTCCCCTACCACTAACTAGCAAATAGGTGATCATCGTGACCTACCATATAAGGCTTCATAAGGATCCATATAGATGTTATCCTAGAATATGTTAATATAATAAAACTCTAAAAGGAGTATGTGTTTCTCCCTAGAACCCTCAAATTTAAGGACACATCAAAAAAGCTTGTAATCTCAGACCTGAATCATATGCTCTATCTTTCTATCAGCCAGTGGGTGATAGACCGTGATTATAAGTGCATGTGCACGCAAGGCCTTCTATAATCCCTACTAAAACCAATACTTGAAGCAAGAATCCCTATCAGATATGATAGATCCTGGATATCCATGAAGTTGCGTGGCCTCATTGATGTATAGCCTTCCTGAATCATCTATCGAGAAGGTATATCTAATAGGTAATAAATGTGAGACCTTTACCAAATGAAAAATGAATACCAATATCGCATCATTTCCACAGATAATTCTAGGAAAACCAGTAAAAAAGTACATAGATACATTGTTCCATTTCCACCAAATAATGGATAATGGTAGTAAAAGTCCCTCCAGTAACTAATATTTCACCTTTACGTGCTGACAAGTGGAACATTGAATGATAAATTTGGAATTATCCAATTTCATTGTAGGACACCAATACTAGAGATTTTAGACTCGATACATCTTGGTGACAGCAGGATATACAACCCAATCTGAGGCATGAAATTTTAACATCATCTCTTCTCTGATTCTTTCTGGGACCCAAACATGCCCAAGAAAGAATAAGGTCTCATCCCCATCTATGGTCCATGAAAAAGATGAATTGTCATATGAGATACTTTACCTTAGGAATAAGATCTTGGGATCTGAGTTTTTCCTCATTATTGCCCATTCTATAAGGGTAGAGTTCACTGAAAAATCTAAGAGGATAGTCTAACCAATATCGTCCTAAACCTCAACATGAATCTATGAAAACAAGGCTATGAGTTTCCACTCACCACTAGACTCCTGAACTACAAGTGTTTGAGTAATCTAACTCTAAGAATCACCTATAACATTGCCTTTTTCAAGCATGTAAGCAATCATGAAATAAAAGTATTAAAGGTAATAAAATGATCTAAACATCCTCATATTCAAATCACATTGTGTAAATATGCACTTGAGAATTTTTTGATCAGTGAATACCAAAAAATGATCTACAAGTAAAGAATGTATCCAACATTGGAAAAAATGAACATTAACTACTAGATTGAGGATGCTGTTTGGGTAATTCCTCTCATTAGGCCTCAAATTATGAGACTCGTATGCTATAACTTTCTCATCCTACATTAGAACTAATCTCATCCTGATACCTGATGCGTCATAATAAACCGTATACCTCATACCCAACTACATCAGAATCAGGATTAGTGTAGAATTTAATATGAAATTCAACTCCTGAAAGGATTTTTTACAATATTATGACCATACGAATTTCACACCTGTATTATTCAATCTTTTAAGAGGAACTGCAAGGCATGATAAATTCTATATAAATCATCTGTAATATTCTTCTAGCCCTAATAAACTCCATATATCAAATATGTTATTAGGATACTCTTAGGAAACTAAAACTGTCACTTTTTTGGGGTTTATTGATACTCATTAATCCGAGAACATATGACCCAGGAAGTGGACTTCCTCGATACAAAAGTGGAATTTTATGAGTTTATCATAAACATGGTTCTCTGTTAGTATATTCAACATGATCTCAAGATGATTGGAAATGATGTATCAAGAATTATAATACACTAATATTTCTTCCAAAAATACTACCATGAATGAATTAAATTAAGGGTGGAAGACCCATTTCAATAGATCCATAAAAATAATTGGCGAATTCATGAGATGGAACAAAATTATCAGGTACTCATAAAGAACTTACCTATACTAAACAATTTTATGAGCTATGTATGATGACCTGACACAAACATAATGGTATCCTAAACTCAAATCATTATTTCAAAACACCTTCTATCATTAGAGACCATAAAATAGGTTATCTATTTGAGGTAGTGGATACCAGTTCATTAATGTAATCTTTTTTAACTGGTAGTAATCCACACAAATCCTGAGAGTACCATCCCCCTTCTTGGAAAAAAGGACTGGTGAACCCTAAGGAGAAGTGATGGAGCATATAAAACCCTTATCCTATAGATCTTCCAACTATATATTAATCTCCATAAGTTCCATAGGTTCCATCCAATAAGAAGTAAAAAACATTGATTCCACTTTGAGAACTAGATCAATTGTGATTTATACCTCTCACACTAAATTATCCTAGAAAAGTCTTCAGGGAAGACATACCTGAAATGATTCACCATAAGAGGAAAATCAGTGCATCATAACCCCTAATCATATAAGAATATACTATCAATATGGAATATAATTATTCTTAACAACTATTGCTTAGTTCCAACTCAATATTCATATACATATCATTCATCCTTTTGGATATGTCTACTTCCCTCTAGTGTTGTAAACATCACCCTACGATGATAACAGTCAATATGGGATTGATAGGGAACTAACCAGTCTATCTTGATGACTATATCATACCCTATCATGTAGAGGATGAAAAGATTCCATACAAAGAGATATCCACCTATATCAAGGGGAAAATCCTTACATTGGATAATGCTCACTAATCTGATATCCAAAGGGTTATTAAATGTAATCACACCAAAGAAAAACTCTATCTTGAGGCTCAGTCTCTCCATAATTTTCTCCAATATAAAATAATGAGTCATTCCTATGTCAAATAAATCATACACTAAAGTAGTGGATACTATAATAGTTCCTCAAATTGTCATAGCTCTAACGTTATTCTCCCCCGACATAGGGTATACTCCATGTAACTGGCCTATATCGTAGCATTGAGTCACAAACTGACTTCCCTATGTAGGCTCACTCTACTGAAGCTGCAAGTCAAGAGTTTGATTACCTCTACCTCGACCACCACCTTGGCCTATGTGGGAAATGGTATTCTAGATACCTAACTAGTGAGATAGTACTTTCCTCTCTTTAGAAAATGAGTTAGGTGCACATCCTCACTCTCTATCACTGATGGAAATGTCCTGAAAAAGTGCTTGATATGACCCATCCTACCAGAACCTCTAAATTCCACTGTATCTCACATGAACTAGGGTTTCATGTTCCTCAACATCCCAAATTGGAACCATATGAAGAAATTATCAGTATGATCTTTCAGACTATTTCTATACCCATGAGTAACCTTGAAATGAAACTATGTTTCCTTCTCGAAGAAACACTGCTAGGACTGGGTGTTAAACTTCCATGGTTCCCAACATAAACATCCCTCAAATTCTTCTTAGTAATGAGGCCCTGGTTGATTATCTCAAAAATAATAATCATCTAAAAGACATCAAATTACAATCAGGTGGAATATACAAGCCTATCCTCGAAACACCTTGCATTCATTAGATCATCACCAGATAGGGTAGGAGTAAAATGCTACAATTTAGTAAAATGAGCAGAATATTCCATGACAGTCTTGTATCACTACTAGAGGTTCATAAACTATCTATCTGATTAATCCCTCATTGTCTATAGAAATAAGTAATCATAAAATATCTTATATTATTCCTCCTAGATCATATATCAGTGTCAGTCTTCATGGGTAATAACATCCCACCATCTCTTGACAGAACCATGTACCATATAGCTAGTGTTTTTTACCCCCAATTCTATATGAATCTCTAGATGATAAAAGATAGAAAGCACAACCTCAATCCATGACTCTGTAGCGTGTGGTCTTCCATCCCCTGAAAAGGTGGGAGGATACTATTGCTGAAACTCTCAAGTCAACTTTTCTATAGTCGGGGTAGGCTGAGCCACACCTTTCATAGAATGAATAATATGGAAAATATTTTTTTGAAACTAGGAATTGGTTCCCATATTAGGAATAACAGGTGGTGACATAAGTGGCACTACAGGAGGTATAATCGGCGGCTTAGGTCCTGCCACCTCAGGTGCATGGTCATCAATACCTTCCATGAATAGAACTCAACTCCATCATGGTGACATGATTCTACAATTTCAACCACTCACATCAGTAGTGAATTTATCATTTATAATAATTACATATTTTCCACTAGGATAGGTACAAAACCTTCCTATGAAAATATCATACCTTTATGCCCGCTCTTAAATCCTAGCCTAGGAGATAGGAAAAACCATAACATGCCATAAAAATATTAGATACACTTCTAAATAAATACAAGTTAGGCTGGTTTCATGTCAAGGATTCATATTAGATGATATAGGTTCTGATATATAGAGTTTCAATTGTAAGGTATAGAGAAAAACTCCTTTTTCTTTGTAATTTTCTTCCCCATTTAACATTAACCATTTTAAATTAAGATTTTAAATTTATATGAGTTTTCAGTATTATATATATATATATATATATATATATATAACGGTCCAGTTATATGCATCACCATTTCTAATTTATAAAATTCATAGATATTATATATTGCAATTGGAACATAATTTAAGTATAACATGACCCTTACATATGTTACCAGTATATAGTTGGTCCATAGAACTCATAGGTCCAGAACCCACAATACGGTATAATTGGATATTTAAGGGTTTATCTCCAAACTATGTTGGAAAACACCATTTATATTGATTTATGCACTTTAATTAATCCAATATTATTTTCCCTTTAATAAATGTTAGCACATAACAATATATAATAATCTGTAACTAACTATATACAGCAGTAAATTGCATGCAGAAAATAGATGTGGCATGAGAAAAATGCATGGCATAATAGTCCTAATTTGACTATAATGATGCATGGGATGCTAATTCATTACCTTAACATGCCAAGTACTAAGTCAAAAATCAATAATATCAACAATAATAATATAAAAATACATATGTTTCACCCAACAGTGAAGTCATATCAACCATAATAGGAATAATCTAATAAAAATAATAATCCATCCCAAGTAAATTGGGTTTCCCCTTTACATGGGTCAGCTACTACTAGACATAGGCTCATTAAAAAATTCCATCACCTTCAATTCCCCTATCTAATACCCAAAAAGTAATATAAAAAGGAAATGAAGTCTTGGATACGATGTTGTAACGTATCAACCTAGGATCCACTTAATCAGTTCCTTGGGTTGGTGGGTCACATGGCCTCAAGTGTTCCTCTATGTATTTCAGAGGCTTCCGAATAGTAGTGAGGGTATGAGTTGGAATGGTGGGGAGACAATAACCTCATATTAGAGTGTCACATTAGATATAAGAAATAACAAATAATAGAGTAATCATGAAATAGTAGATAACACAGTGAAAAAATGAAATAAATAACTTTTTAATCATAAATAACCAACTAACAACAACAATAATAAATCCCAAAGGGTGAGTCATGTACAATGATGTCATGACATACTAATATAGAAAACGAGGAAACATGGGACGTGAATATACAACATGCTATAAAAAAATAAAAAATCTCAAAAGATTTATCCACTAGTATCATGAGCATATGCTTGGTCCTTTTCTCCCATGATTCAATCTATATGTAAAACATAACATGAATTTATAGTAGGGTGCTTTCCCTTATCCATACTCGAGGACACGAAGTCTACTCAGGTACCAAAGGTGGCCAAAGTAGGGTGTGAGAAAAACTTATTATTCCCCAACTAACGATGTCTAGAACAAATACAACTAGTGTACATAACATAACATTGTGCATGTAAAAGAATAATAAACAATGTTGTAAAATAAATACTTTCCAGCCTAAGTTCCCATAGAACAATTGGATTTCTCTACCTACTTTGACATAAGACGATATATGTATTATCCATATACTGTACATATAAGTTATAATATATATATATATAATTATATACTGTATACATGTATATGAACTAAGTACATGAGGACAGAAGTAGTCATATAAATGGATACTAGGTACTAGCTAGACCAATTATGTAACTCAGGTGTCCATAACTAGTCTAATGAGTTATAGGCTCATGAAAGGGTACAAGACCTGAATCTCATGATGAATGTGATACAAATATCCCATTATTCAAGATGGTGGAGTGAGTCATCATTCCCAACATCCGATATGGAGGAACATGGAATATCATGCCCACCACCCAAACAAAATTATAATGGAGTGAAACTACATGATTAACACTCAATGTTATGTGGTGGAAATTTCATTCTCAACAATTCCCTTATCCCTCTCCCAAAAAAATATATTCATATTCTAATAATAATAATAATCACAAGGGGTTTCCTCTTAATCATTATAATCATCAAGAAAAATACAATAAGGGATGTCATAGTTCATACAATTCACATTTATAAATATATAACATGTGACATGGCCCTGAATCCAATTTTTAATCCATCAACTAAGCCATTTAATTCAATTAAGAAAGGATAAAACATTTTAGATTCAATAAGAAACACATAGAAGGTGGTAAAATTCATTAAACATTATTTTCAAGAGGGAAATTCCTTTAGCACACCCAGAGGGGTGGAAATAGATGAGGTCGACATCCTTTAGTCACTTAGCAAGGGTCTATGAGAGTATAAAAACATGCATATATTAATTTAGAAAGGAAAAGATCATTTTATCGTAATGTGTAGAAATATCATTCATGATTCACAACAATGAAGCTATGAAAAAATCATTACTTTAAGGGAACACAATTAGACCACCTACCTTAGGGCTATAGACGACTCCTCATCCAATACCGATTTCAGGTTTATTTCATCAATGAAAAAAAATCTTATTCTTACTCTAATTTTTATACATCATATTAATACCATCCTCATTATTCCACTAGATAGATTATGAATATTTTGACCAAGAATATTAACAACATTCACTTCCTTGAATCATATTTGTAGTCATTAACTTCCCCTTGAGTTTTTAAATTTCAAGTGACCATTAAACAGTAAATTTATCTTAAATATCCAAATTATTTATCAGAAATATGATTATTTCCTAAACCATATATCATTTTTACACATGGTGTTTACTTTTATTATTATTTTATTATCTAGGGAAATATTGATAAATCCATATTATTTACTCAATATAAATATTTTATAAGACACATTATTTATGAATTAAATAAATTATTTAAGATATGAGGAATGCTTTGGAATGACAGTGACAGGTGGGGCCCAAACATTATATATCCCCTTGATGCATCGACAAGTCTAATGAGAAAAATTAGCGGGACAATTATAATATTCTTCTACCTATAGTTTTAAACCATATTGTGAAAGGTCTTGATAGTATAGGTTTCCATGTACCTCAAACCTGAAATCTAATATTTAATCATTTACTTCATCTACAATTAATTTATTATTATTATTATTTATCCATGATATTTTCACTTTGAAATTATCTCCGGATTCATTTAATTTTCAGTTCATTGATAAAATGACATATGTATTCAGTTACTTATCATAATATATTGATTTTCCCTTATCCAGTTATTTAAATTGAATTCATGCTTAGTTATTAACCTTTCCATGTTGGTTATGCTAATTGATTCATTAGTACTTTCGCTGTAATTAACCCTTACTGAGTATTTGCGATCACTCTTTTTTTTTATTCCATTACCTAGGATTCCAAGAAGTGTACTAAGAATCATATGTAAGGATATGAAGGAACGAATAAATTTATTCTTGAAAAAATATTTTTTAATTTTTCTATTCATTTCTAATACAAAACAGAAGTATGTATCTAGTATACCAAGATGACTAAACAGATAATTCCTTTAGGATGAAAATATTATACCTATGCTAATGTAATGGTAGTAGGCACCATATTTGGGCTACTGAGGCTGGGGTCATTACACAAAAAATATTTAAGGGATCTATGCTACTAATATCATAAATTGAACACTCAAAGGTCCCTCACTATGATCAATAAGTTTTAAATTGATAACATGATGTTGGATTGAACTCAAGACTCTACCCTAGAATTTAAATATATTCTTACCCCAAGGATCACTACTTTATATAATTTTATAAACCTAAAGACCATGACCAACTCCAAAATCTAACAAGATAGAAGAAATGATACTACTACCTTATAGTAATGTACTCAATCATGCTCAAGATACCCAATACTAGTTATCGCTGTAGACCATAGCAGACTAAGAATATCTCTAAAAAACATTGAATATGCCTCATCTAATCACAAAAATGACACTCCAACAGTGGTAGATGACACTAAAACCGATTATGACCTAACCTGTTATACTGAGAACACAATAGAGGTGTCCTCCCACACAAGGAAGAATAATATCCATGACCCTTACTTTTTTTTCACTAACACTCTAGAGAGAATCACTAAAACTCCATTTCTAGCTTCCTGAAGATCCACCCGAGGACATATTATATTAACCCGAATGAATAAAAGGTCTATCCTCAACTAGATACCTTTATATAATGAGGGTCTAGTTTATAGTCTTAGAAAAAATATACGTTAGAATATATTCACCAGTAATGAAATCTAATGTCTCGGTATATCCCCATAATTTCATACCTCAGTAGTCTTATCACTCACCAGCGAAGGTTTAAAATGAATCTAATTGATAAAAAATAAACATAGATTATCGCTACTAATATACCATGAACTAAATTTATAAACTTCCATGATCTATCATCCATCAATGTCTTAGGAAAAAAATTCTTGAAGAAATAATCATTTAATTCCTTCCAAGAATATCCTACATGTTAATATGATGAGACTAGGATATCCAACTAGTGATTCAATAGTCCTTAATGAATATATACTACAATATACACTCACACCTTAGGAGGTTTCTTTGGATGATCAAAGATAATTTTTATAGACATGATCAAAATATCGATAGATTGTGGTCCACCTTATCATGAATGTTTAGGGGGATGTTGCAACATGAACTCCCTATTTAGGTTTTACATATAATATTTTTATCTCAAAGTTTCAAGTCCCATATACATAATAACCTATAAAAAACTATCCCAAATATTTTTATAGATCTAAGGTATTGGTGAAATCTGGGGGCTCTAACTCAAAAACTAAGGGGGGTATGCTCATCTCAACCCTCCTAGTTATCAACAGGTAATCATCATTGTGGAACTTTTTTACAATACTAAACACATAAATATTAACAAATTAATAGTTATTATCTATATAAGAAAATATGATAATCAATAATATGAATAATTCCCCATTACTCTAAAAATAATCCCCAGTGTACTTGGGGCCTCAAATAACCATCAACGCTCTCTCACTAGCCCTAAATACACAATATCATGGTTATAATAATATAAAAATAAGATTTAAATTATGAAAAATAAATAATAATGACATAATTAAAATTTTAAAACTAATTAAGTAGAATTTCACAAATAATTTTTTTTTATGAAAAATCTACATAGTTTATTACTAACACTTTAAATAACAAAAATCCATATCATAATGAAGGATCTCAACCATATGTAACAACCTGAATGTCTTGTAAATCCTATATGAAAAAATAATTCCGGAAAACATACCCCCTTTACGCGTTAGGTGAATAGTAAAACCACAAATCATAAATCAATAAACCAAAGCATCATATTTGAAAAAAAAATAAAACCAACCAAAAAAAAAACTAAAATCCATGATCTCATATATAGTAACCATGAAAATACAAATATTTAGTTTAGATACTCTTATGAAAAAGGTCTATTCATATCCTATATTTTGTTTACCATATCTCAAATAATAATAAAAAATAAAAAACAAGGCTCAATACCATTTCTACCATCCCCAATCCAATTTACCTCCCCCATGACTGAACGAGGTACCACATACCTTAAGCACACCGCAGTCAAATTCCAAAGGCCATAGACCACCGGTGAGAACCTATATATAAGTGGAGAGACTATAAACTCTCACACATATATAAATATAAGTAACATATCATAATCAATATATATAAATAGTCATACATCATAAAAACATAGTAAAGGTGAAAATCACAACTATGTGCCAACACAATAAACAATATGACCAATGATATAAAAAAAATTCCAACTGTAATTTCATTTACTAATAAATATATAAACAATATCTCATGTTGTAAGATCATATACAAAATATCCCAATGATAAGAAAATATTTTATTTGACTGCAAAAATGTTCATGAGTCCTTTTATAGTCGTGTCACTAGCTCCAACCATGCTCTATATCTCATCCATTAAGGAAATTTCCCTTTCATATACATAGATCATAAACCATAAAGTCTTATTGGGTACCATAGTGCCCAATAAGGGCATTAGTACATCTCAGTAGCCCACTAAAAACTATGTCCCTAAAAAATTCAATTAATATAAGTTCATGTACAATGTGGTATACTAGAATGATAATAAAATAATAACAATATTAATAAATTACACAACCTCAAGTGATTAACTAGATACCTAGGGGTGACTATACGTACTTCAGCCAGTGTTGGGTTGCCTCTGAACATATCAAAATAACACCAACTAATCATCACATCACAATTCATATCAAGTGGGAATATCATCCTATTATACCATAGTAGACAACTCATGGGAATTATGTCTTGATAATAATGTCAGAATATATGGAACACAATCTTAGTGAAGATAGTCATAAACATGCATAATATCACAGAATAAGTAAATACAACTGGGAATCATGTCCCGACCACAACATAAAGTGAGGGAACAACATCCCTACTTATGGAAATATACCATAATTAAATGTATCCCTAGTCCTAGGTCACTTTATAATAGAGTGAACCACATCCCATATGCAACCGTACATACAAAAGAAAATAATACCCAATCAAGAGAGTATCAAAACATTGGCAGTACATCCCACTTTCATAAGTAATAGTTAAGAATCAGTCATGGAATCACATATCCTTCATTACCAAGGATACATGGGCAATATGTTCCATGACCTGATAGGTATTATGTCCCATAATAATGGGAATAATATCATGATCACGAGTATTCCATATAATGGTAATAATTTCCCTCAATATAACCTATATATAAAATGGAGATTACATCCCAATAATATCCATCAATATCCTAAAGGGATTATTGACTTATATACAAAGTCAAAATCACATCATGGTATAATAAATTTCTCCAATGACATGTTATAAGTAATTTAAATTAATTATGGATCTAACTCCCTTAGATTCTAGCTAGGAAAATCCTTTAACACCTAACCTAATTACATTTATCAACCTATGTTATATCCTTTATGAATATAAATAGGTTATAGGGGGAGGAACACTCACCCCAAATACAAATTAAACTAAGAAAAATACTATACAAAAACTCAAAAGTTCCACATGGATCAATATTCAATGAAATATCTCTATAATATAACTATTTTATATATAAGGAAGCTATAGTAACCTATCTAGGTCCTCAATATCATATTATAACTCAAAGAATACCCAAAAGTTGTTCTGAGTATAAGTTCCACACATTTTAGTTCAAGACCATGGAAATTAGTGGGCATGATCTAATACTAACACTCATAAGGTCCGTCGTGGCCCTAGACATACATACCATACTAAAAGGGTCTAAGTTAAGATAGTTTATATTACTTATTAGGCTAGTTATACATGCGTGGAGAGACTGTGTATCACATGCCACATGAAACTTTCATAATCCATTAGGAATGTTTAGGGACCATCAATATCATAACTATAGGATACTTACCATTAAATATCACCAACGGATTCAGTTTCAATTGATAAATGTAAAAAAATATAAATAAATACCTAAACTTAAGTATATTTTGTGAAGAATTATAATATGGTGAGATAAAAAGAGATTATAAGGAAGAAAAAAGGGAGCCTTACCTATAGTGACCCAACATGATAACCTGATCTAGGATTGGAAAATAACTAAGGAGGATCCAGTATTCATAGATAGAAAGTAGAGAAGAAGGGGTAGAGGTGAGCAATCCACTTCTAGTAAAAATAGAATAAAAGGATCTCATTTTATAAAATTATATACCGAATAAATAAAATTAATTTAAACTAAAAAACCATATAGGCACCCAATGGGTACCTTCCAAAAATTCACTAGGTACTTGATACCCACCGGGAACCAGATACATGGTCATTTTATTAGTATTTGGAACCACTTATCACTAGAATAAAAAACCAACATAAGCTTTAAGTGTAGAACATAGTTTTAGAACATCCCAAACCGAAAAACAATATGACATCGATGTACTAGAACTTAGAAATCAATATTCATTTAATACATTGAACTAATTCAATTCCCACACACACTCAAAACAAGAACAAGTCATAGAAACAAAGACTGAATAAAAATTAAGAAAAAATAAATAAACAACAAATATTTGTGTGGTTATGATTCTAGAACTATATCCATAAAATAAAACCATTTCTTTCTTTCATTTCATAAAAGTTATAAGATCAAAATAATAATTTTAAATTAAAAAATGACATAAAATTATTATAATAATTTAATAAACACATGTAAAAGTAGTTCCAACCCCCCCTTATAGTGGAATATGGCTGGTTATCCAGTTCTACAATCTTAAAATCTTTTTAGAAGAGCTAACACTGATCATGGTAACCAATTTTTTTCTATATATTACTCATTTATAACCACCATGTTATAGGGAATTTGAAATTTAGTCTTATATATCAATCTAGAAACTTTACGTAATTTATTTCCCATATAATCATTATGAGAAACCTTACTTAATCACCAACATAAAAATATTATGTGTACTATACCATAAACCATAAATTGAACTATGAGTACCTATAAAACCTGGTTCCAAAATATAAACTTATAAACCACTACCTTCACTGGACTTCCACTACCTTGAGACGAAATAGGATGAAACATATGATTTTTGGTTACTCATTAGAGACATATGTAATCAAAAATAAAAATATACTTTAAATTTCATAAAAATCTACCACTTAAATTCTACTTAAAATAAAAACATATAAACCACCAACACTAAAGAAAATCCATATCATCCTAATTTCTGTAGAAAAATTCGTCACCTCCAATCCACCTCTCAGTCACCCAACTCACACCAACGCACAATTTTACCTTAGAATTTATTGTACTAAAAACTTAGAGAATATATTAAATGTATTCTAACACAAACTAACATTATATTTATTTATCACTCCATCCCCAAGAATCATTGGTTGAAATAATATTTCAACTCAATATGATTCATCCATGAGAAAAATAATGGATTCTTACCCAAATGAATTTCAATTTGACTATAACAGAATATAAATACATTTTCTTGATTCATTTGGTGTTCCTATAACAAGTAATTTAAATATATTAGTTCTTTCTTTATGTCAAAGATAATTTTTCCACTGGAAAATTTGATTCACACACATAACCATAAAATTCATGATATGATCCTCATTCATACAACGTAAGCCATGTTCAGGTAGAAAATTTTATTTCTACATGAAGAATATTGATCTAGAATATTTATGTGCTGCAATATTTCTATCACACCAAGGTATAGAGAATCCAAATAAATGTTTCCTAGTATTGTGAAGTGGTGCCAAAATCCACCTACTGGGAGAAAGCCATTGACATTAACTGTTGCTAATGAAAAGTGGTTTGGGAATAATAAATCCCATTTTAAGGGTCTTATAGGAAATTCTTGTTCTAAAAAAATACCTTCTATCTATGAACAATATAGTCAATGGTGACGTTATCTTTTCAATCATTATTTTGACTATTTTTAGAGCTAAAACCTACTTACTTATCAAACATTATAGTTGTTTTACGTTTAATGGAATTTTTATAAATTCATTTCTACACCAAGGTGAACCCCACATGAACACCTTACTCATGCATGTCCTAGTCTCAAACATAGATATTTAAAATAATTAGGTCTCCAAAACATGTTCTTCCTAAATGTGAAATTTGGTTTTCCGACACACACACACACACAAAGACCTTACCCTCCTTTGAGTGAAACACTATCACATTTGTGTTGCACACTCAATTTCCCTATATAAATAAAAATACCCTAGTAACCCTCATTTTAAAATTGACCCCCTTACCTCTAATTTTCATAACATAGATATAAATAGATAGTAGAGGAAGTGACACAAAATCGTTATATTCCCAAGCCTTCCCTCCTCCCTTTAAGTGACTCATAAGTCTAAACCTAAGAGAAATAATTCTTAGGGAATTGATAACATGGGAACCATATGCCCTAGACTTTATAGAGGAACCATACTAGGGATCCATGCACCCTATACACCTCATGGTTCTACACTAGAGGACCACATGCCCTATAAATCTCAAATATTAAACAATAGAGCACTATGTAAACATAAAAAGAACCACTATACTCATGTTCCCATGACCATAAAAGGTATTACGTGTCCTATTAATTAGAATATAACTATGTGGGTTTTGATTCCTTTCACATGTATACATAGGAATCACATTTTATGGCCTCAATATAAACCCCACAACACTTAAAGCCTATGTATATTGTGATAAACTCCAATGTTTCCATCTGTGTGGCTTTAAAATTCTACATCACTAACTAATAAGAAAAATATTGAGAACCAATGAGATATATAGTTTTCTACAATGATTTATAGTCATAATGACTAACTTTCATGGTGTTAACATTCCCTAAACAAGGATTTGAGAAGCATTCATGAACATATCTTAAATCTATAAGTGTGTCCCAGAGTAGGGAATAGTTCCCCCAAAAGGGTGAGAGAAGAATAACCTACCATCCTATTAACCAACATGAATTCAAAAGAATCACTAGTAAAAGTCCTAGTGATTTCATACCTTTGGAAAGTAGGTATGTGGTTACTCAAAATGTGTATGGGTCAGAAATCCATCATAGAAAATAGTGAAATTGACATAAATCCTTTATCCATGAAAGAGATCTATTAACTATAAACTCTTACTTATGATGTTATAATAACTATTTTTCTATAATTTCATTAAAAAACCACTTATAAATCCCTTCAATCCAAATAAAATCATTAAATACATCATTGAAATCCATGATCATTGGATAATATGGTAGTACCCATAGGATACCTCAAGGTATTGTGTACAACTAGATGACATGCTAGAAATATTCCTTGACTTCCATAGATACCATCGAATCATGGCCCTAATGTAAATTATCACCAGCCCATCACATCTAGCAATAATTGGGGAATACTCTAATCAAGGAATTTCAACTCAATCACTTTATCCCGGGTTTCTAGTTAAAAAATGAAAGCCTTTAAGAGATGAATCCCCAAGGGCTATCTTAATAACAAATAACCATTGAGAAGTAAGTGGAACCTATTTACACATCCAATAGACTTTAGAGTCTATCCGTAGAGTGTAGAAAAAAAATACCTACCGTACCTTTTGAAGTTATGGAAGGATAGACACCATGTTAAGGAAAAAATTGAGTAACTTCCTAAGAGGGATCCTATTCATTGTAGTCATTATCACTGGTGTGTGACTCCAATAGCATAGGAAGCTGTAGAGGAATATGTTCTTGGCCTAGTAATACATACTTTTTAAATAAAAAAAGATCACCCCATGGGAAACTAACCAATACAACTCAAAAGTGGTTCCATTCCCCAGCTATTTACAACAACCCTAAAGCCCATCGATGTATCCTGATAGTGTCCTAGGGGAAATACTAGATCACCCTTTTCTAGTAGCCCCAGATTTCATAAAAACTATTTTTATTTGTAAATTAAAAAAACCCCTCTTCAGTACATATAAAAATTAACAAATGTATAAGTATTCAAAATAACATACTACCATATTCTACACTCGATAGGATATAGGCCCGGGAATTTAAAGTAGTAGAGTTTTCAACAATATCTATAACATCCCAAGGTAAACCCAAACCCATAGAGCTGGGGGAATTTTTACCCCAAACTATCTCAAGTATCATACATTGGGTAGAAATATACCAAGATTATGGAAATACCCTCTATAGAGAAATATGTGTTTCTTACTATAGAGATCTCACTAGTAAATGTCATAAATGTTTAACTATATAATTTTGTAGAACATTTTACTATCAAAGAATGAAAAAATAAGAGGCATTATAGGAAGAGAGGATAACTCATACGTAACCCACCCACCACCCAATAATAGTTATGTTGTCTTAGTAAATATATAAATTGATCAACCTAATTCTATAATAGAAAAGATTTAGTAGATCAATATTGTGTTTCTTAGGTGAAGCATGTCCCCTAGTATAATTTTCAGGATAAGTTCATACCAACTCTGAATGAACCTCTCCAATAGAGGAAGTTTTCACTATTCAAACAGGTATAATAAATTCACCCTATCAACTTGAGGTCATATCAACATTCTCCTTTTACTGCAATACCAATTAATTATCATTATTTCCCCCCATTTGGGAGACATCGACTTGTAGTTTAGGAAATTCATCTAATGTCATCTTTGGTGATGGTGTCCCATGAATTCTTGGATTCTATTACTACTCGTATGGATGTCGTAGAAGGTTAATATATATTGGTACAGCCAGATAGGAAGTCATATCCTTAGTGGGTGAATTTGAATCCTCTTCCACCAAACTTTTAGAATCCACAATTCTCAAAATTTAATACAATGAGATATCTAGAGCATCATCTCACCCATTTTTCTTCCTAGATTATCCAAATGTTGGGAACTAAAAATTATAAAGTGGTATCCAAGATCAGATACTTCATGAAGACCATATAAGGTCCCACATTTTCTTGGTATAATAACTACACTACTATGTTTATTATAATCTTAGAATATCTCTATAGTTAATTCCAATATAAATGCATCTCAACGCTAAGGAAAATGATTATCTTTAACCTATATAATTTCAAGAAACAAGTGAGTAAGGGGAATACATTTAATTTCAAGATATAAGGGTCTAATATATTACTTAGAAACACAACTTTTAATGGAATAATTATTGGTGATCTGTACAGAAAACATACATGATTATTTTTCATCAAAACTCATTCCCCTAAAATATGCTGGTGTGTTCTAAGAGTTCATGAATACATCATAACATATAGAGGATACTATTCAGTGAAGCAATGGAAGGTATGATCAATTACCACCATCAATATTAAAGAAATCAGGTAAAGTATAAGTATCTGTTGTTACCCTTAATCCAAAAATGTTGAGGATACATGAACTTAAAATAATAAATAATAAAATTTATTACTTATTTATTAATCATGATTCTTGATAATTAATCTATGAATTAGAGAATAACCTAATCATGTTTCTATAAATAAATAATAAAGAAAAAGAGTGGTAGAACAAGAACCCAAATTACATTCCTTACCATCATATTCTAGGTTATACAATCTAGGAATTCTTTATTTATTATAAAATATGGTTGATAGTGACAAAGGTTTATTAGAAAATCCCTAGGATCCTACAGAATATGTAATAAGCATTTTCCCATAAGAAAAAGGTGAATAAAAAAAATTCCCCACATGGGAATTCATAGGAGTTTGAGCAATGGATGATCCAGAAATTAGTGGATCATGTGAATGCTATCATCATAACATGATTGAATCAACCAATTATGATCGAAATTACCTATGCATCTCCTACTATTATATCTTATAATTTTTTTCCATTAATGATCCAATACAATTAGGTCAGGTGAGACAACAAGAAATTTGGGTTCCCATGGATTCCAAAATTATTCTGAACCCATATGGAATTTATGCCCTCAATAATGTGAGAATGAGAAAAATCACACCAAATCGTAGAATAGAAACTATCCCACCCACCATGATACTCTTATGATGAAGAGAACCAATTCATCTATTATAATGTTATTCAAATAATAAAAAATCATTTTGAGAAAGAATAGTTTTATAAAATGGGAACCTTTATTTCCATCAACATGGTATCAACCAAGCCTGAATAATTTTCACCTTGATTTGATGAGTGTGCTGTTGGAAAAGATTTTCACACACTCATACAATCATCTGAGGCTCAATAAGTTTTCACATCCACTATTCATAGAATTTACGAAGAAGAGATTGGTGATAACACACCTTCTTCTAAAAAAGGAATATTTAATCTTATTGATGTCTTACAATGAAATTTTGATATAAAATGCACCTAATGACAAAAATATATCCAGACACTAGGTTTTACACTAAGACTTAAATCATCATATTCCTATCTTTCCTTTAAGATGGGAAAGGGTGTTTCCACTTCTTCCACCTGTCATCAACTTAAATATGAAAAGTCCATCTATGTTAAAGAATATATCACCCATATTTAGTGTGAAAATTTAAATCTATTGAATGTAATTATAGAGTTTCTTTTGGGATGTTTTCCCCATGGAGGAATAGTAGAATATTACCATATAGTTACTTTTTATAGTGAAGTATCTCAGCCCACAAGACTTTTATTTTTTTCAAATTTCCCCCCCTAATTATTTTTATGCCAAAAAAAAAATTAAACCATTGTGTTCGACACACAATCCATCAGATAGTCATATTTCTACTGTATATGGGGGACATTATATTTTTCAAAATCATAAAAATATTCTACATATATACTCAAATTGATTATGATTAAGGAAACACAAAACTGATCTTATATTCATCCATTGAAACATGTTAATAATGGAATATTTGACACACAAGGGAAGTAACATTATAATATGTCTCTCAATGATAGGTGAAGAAAAGTATATTCCTTATAACCAGAGAAAGTTTCTGATTATTTCACATATTTCATGAAGAATAATTTGATTGAACTCTCAAGGATCAAGATACTCAAGGAGATATATTTTAAATACTATTCATATTACTACCCATACTATTAGTTTTTAGGGATTATAATTTATAGGCTTTTCATATTTATGGATTGGATTCAAAAGTAGATAAATGGGGGGATATTGGATCTAGTGACACATAAATTTCTTATTTATTCATGTAACCACCCTAATAAAAACACACAATATTTGATAAAAAATTATTGATAACCATACCTTAGGGATAAAAAATAAGATCTATTTCTTTAGGCATGAGCATGTGGCTATATACTTCATCTATTCATTATATCATAACTTTCTTATGATTCCAAATATCAAGGGGCTTAAAGATGAAATTATAAAATATCGTTACATTTATTATACTTATCACTTAATTTTGGGATATGTGATTTAAGGATGTTTTTTCATTAAGGATTGGATCAAAAAGTAGATAAATGAAGGTTATATAGAGGTAGAGGATTTAGAGGCTCATGAAACATGAACACGAGTTATTCTCACCCCAATAGAAAATTAGCATAATTAATATACCTTGTCAAAGGAATAAACCTCATGATTTATGAATTTAAATTCCAAAACATATATACTTATTTTCATAATGTAAAATACATGATATAACGTCCAATTTTTTTAACTCTAAACTTCTTAGAAATGTTCCTAGTTATATGGCCATAAATGTTGCACAAAACCTAAGTTCTTGTCACATAACATTAATCTGCCTGATATATAGTCCATCCTACAATACTTTAAACTACTAAAATTGGTCCATCCCTTATTAACCTAAACTACTTGGAAGGATCTATTATATAATATCTAGATAAAAAAGTTCCATCTTTTATATTAGAGAAAGATATATAAAATTTTCCATTTTTAATTCCTTATGTATTTATTGGTTATGACAATACTATCCAACCCTAATGTCATGGTTCGTCTAAACTATGAATAAAATTTCTCACTTATAAGAACTATGTGTGTCTTGATTTTTGATAAATCAATAAATACAGAGATACCTAACACTCTTATCCAAGTACAAGATAAAATTTCCATTTAAATACCCAGTTCTACCTTATGGATAAGGCCTTACATAATTTCCACTAGGTTTCCTTCCCTCTCTCATACTAGATCATCCATTCATTTATATCCTCCTCTTATGTACATGACCCAGATCTTTATAGAGGGATCATATATCCAAAAACTCTATGTAGCTTGATTCCTGCTTTTTTAAGATATATAGTGGTTGCCAAATCACTTATCTTAGGCCCTGTAATGAATCCTAATCAACCCTTACTGTGTTCAGTTCCAAATCCTTTATTCATTCACTTCAGGTTTTTTCTCTTTTCATGGAACTAAGAAAAGGTTATACCATTTTTTCATGATTCAGATCAATGAAATGTTCTAAAAATGGTGGTCCTTATCCTAATATCGTAAACTTCATGACATATTTTCCTTATCATAATACCCTAAAGTATATATCATGTGGGATTTTCTATATAAACCTATACATTAAAGAATATAGTATATCACATATGACCATAAAATACTTGGAGTGGTTAAACTCATATGACCATTAACAACATATTATCTTGTTAATAAAATATATAACCAACGACTAAGATGACCCACATTACATCTAGTGTCTTCACACTAATTCTTGTGAGGTTTAATTTACCTCTCTCTTTAATTAGGGTTTATTCATCCTACCACAATAGTCTATCAAACACATGATGGTGTATCTATAGAGTACACCAAAACCCTTTTAGACTTATCTGGTTACACTAAACTGAATTTATACCTTTTGATGTTTGAATCACCCTTAAACAACCTCCTTGAGTATAGATACTCCTCTTGAAATCCCATGAGACTTAAGAAAATCTTCTTAGTTTCCCCTCTCAGAGAAATTGGAAACAAGATTATACACAAAACTAAGTAGAACCTCCTTTGTATAGTGAATGAAACAGTTTCTTTTGAGTCACTATGTGGACATAGGGTATGGTTTTGGTCATTCAGTAAGTCCCCCATTAATATCTATATATTCTGTCTTAAATATTTGACATTAGTTTTTCTATTACTAATATCCACCATACTCCCAAAAATTATAAACCCATTATCTCTAATTTAGTCATTTTAAGACAGGATACACTTCTACATGTTCAAGACTATCATAAATATATCTTTATTTTTTCCCTTAGGCATTGTAGAAATTATTAAGGAGACTATCAACCATATGAGAATAAAATGCATGGAACTCTGGTCAAATATTTGTGACAATAAACTACAAAAATAAAAAGTTCTCACTATAAGGATTTAAACTTTATAGAATAAATTATAATACATATGAATCTAAACTACTTATAAATTGTCCTAGTCATATAACCTTAAAATTTCACGAAATTTGAGTCTTTTCCACATGACATTAAATTAAATGACATAAGTTCCATCTTGAAAGACACTAAATTGATTACAGTAGTCCATTTCATGAGACTATACTTCCGTACATATGATCAATATCTATATAATAACCCCCAATATATGATTCTTTATCCATAAGACTATACTAAAATGAAGTGTCCCCACTTTCAAGTTGTTTTCCAAGTGTTTATGCCTGCTTATTTACAATGAGACTCTTGATAAACCTAAAAAATATAGAGCCTCCTCACCCTATCCTAGTGATTAAACCCCATCCATGCCCCATTTCATTCATTCTAATTTCTAGATCACTTTTCTATTTCATCACCAGCTCCCTTGAGCTTGATCTATGTAAAAGTAAATTATTGGAAGAATGTGTGGATTTATTCTTGATACTAGAGAACACTTATTAACACCCATATGACTTATCATGATACTAAATGAAAATACTAACAAAATCCTTGGGTTTTCTTGATATTTAAGACCTATACATCACATCATGTTTCCCTTAATGGGTTAAGAACTATTAAAAAACCATTGAATATTACACTAAAAATACCCCTATAGATAGGTCCTCATAGTAGAAACATAAATTGAGTAACACCTTAGTACACTTCACATGAATCTAAATTACTTGTAATTAGTCCTTATTGTAAAACCCTAAACTACATAACATTTAAGTCCTTGTAGCATGGTGTTAATCTTCAGGGAATATGGTCTACCTTATATGACCTTAAATTGTTTTGAGTGGTCTGTCTTATATAACCCACTTCCCTACATGAGATTCATATTCATGTGAGGGTGTATAGAATATGGATTATTTCCATAAACTTATAATAGGATAAAATTATCTATTCTTAAGGATACTTGGATATCATATCTTGGGTACAATCTGTGGATCTTATTCTTGTTTCAATCCCATACCAGAATAAAAATTCACATCCCGTACATATGATATAGATATATATAGGTTCTATTTAAACTAGATCTATACTTTCTTGATTCCCATTACCACAATATACATAGATATGTCTGGATTTATTATCCTAGGACTAATAAAAAATTTCCACCAAGTTCCATTTTCTTCTTTTTATAGGCTAAATCTACATAGAGGGCCTCGAGCCTATCTAGAAACATGGAATAATCACTCAAATTATGTTATTTCTACCCCTTTTCCTAGATAATAATTTATTTTTTGCTCAAATATTTATGACCATATACTTCATCTAGTATTTTTGTAATTTTTATGACCTTAATATATATCCCATAATGGTCTAAATTATAAAACCTTAAAAACCAATAGAGACACAATAACTTGTCAGGTTGAAAACCCATGATGGTTATCCTAATAAAAAGTTAATAATATACTCAAAAAGACTTCCCCATTAATGTATTAGGAAAATGTTAGAATATAAGAAACATTAAAATAGATAAAAAGGCTTTTCAGGTTGAAAACTCATAATGGTATCCTGAGAAAAATCCAAGTCTCTTCTCACTAATCCATTCAATTTCATGGTTCAGAAAAGATTTAGAGTGAAATTAATAAGGCATAATGATTTTGAGGTCTATTATATTGCCCTAGATAAATTCAAGCTATGCTCTCCAGACCTAATGGTCTAGAAAAAATTTAGAGGAGATTATCTTTTCCCCATGCATGCAATCCTAGGCTATGCCATGTAGAAATTTTGTTCATAAAAAGGACACTTATTTGCCTTGATTAGAACACCCGTTTAAGTGATTGTGTACTCAAGTAATTTCATGTTATATCCTTTAACTAAGGAAATGTGTTCAATACATGGGGTTATAACCTGTAGGGTTCCTGAACCCTTCTTCAACACCCTATTATTCATTAACCTACTTCACACCTTTGATTCTAGAATCATCATTGGCCTAATTCCTTGAGAAAATACACTCCTATTAGAAACCTATAACCTTGATATAATCCTCTTGGGTTTACCTTTTCATAAAAATATGTAAAAATGTGATTAATTGATCAAAATAGACCATTCTAGGAATTTTTGGTGAAAAACATAGTTTCTTTTGAGCCACTAAGAAAACTCTAGGGGAAGTTTTAGTCTTATAAGAAAGTTCCCCCTTAGTCGCTATTTTTTATTCAATAACAGTGTGACATTGGTTTATTTATAATTTCATTCCCAATCACACCAATCTCAATTTTCCATTAACTCAAATATTATTTTTTTATGATTTACCATTTCCATAACCCAACTATTTAAGTGTAGTCAAATACATTATATATAACAAACCTTTTTATTTTACTCACTTTCAACACAAGATTATGTCACCCTATTATTGTTCCCTTTCATATGTGGGTGTGAATCTCCTATGAAGAACTAAATACCATGAGTTGAGACAAGTCCCTTTTAATTCCAAAATTATTGGGATAAAATTATCCTTTTGGAAGATTATTATTTGATGTTAGGTCTTTATCACGTAACCCTAAACCTAATGACACAATTATTTGAGTACTATGAAATCAAATTTCATGCACCAATACCTGAGGTCATTTACATTAGTGACATTGGAATATCCATTCATGTTATGTTATCTCACCCATACTGGATAGGATATATCACCATTTTGTCTGAGCACTATGAACTTAAACTATGTTCACCCATCCAATAGGTCATCTCCAAAAGGATAAGAATCTCTATTCATGTTAGGTTACCACACCCTTATTGGATAGACTATCTCACCCTTTATGGTCAATTTTTTTTGACCTTAATCACCAAAAATAATTATTTCAAGCACTATGGCCTTAAAATGCATGAAATATTCCTTATGGTTTTCCACATTAGTGATATTGGGTTCTCTATTCACAATAGGGTCACATATCCCTTATTATTGGATAGAATGCATCATCTTATAGTCAAATCTATATGACCTTAAACCCCAGCTAAATTGGTATAACTGAAAAAACCATAAAATAATTGAATAAAGAGATATAGTACTCATTGGGTTTAAAATTGGTAAATGTTGACCTTAGAAAAAGTTAAGTATACTCTCAGTAGGAATTCACCTATCACAAACCATAAAAATCTATGAGTGTTTGAAAAATTAGAAAAATAATAAACTTTTCATGTTGAAAACCTAAAAAAGTAGGTCTAAGAAAATGTTGAGTTTCTTCTAGCTAATCCTTTTCCATCAAAGACTTAAGAAAAATTTAGGATGAAAATTAAATGATATAAATCACATAAGAACCACTATCTGACCTTAGAAAAAATTGATCTATGATCCTTTGGTCTATTGGCCTAAGAAAAAGTTAGATAACCTTTTTGTTTCTCATGTGAATTAGTTTATACAATATATTTAAGTAAATATGTTTTATCCTACAAGATCTTAAAGTAATCAGAGTTTTCTATTCTATATAACCAAATTACCTTACACATGAGTCAGATTTATATAACAATTCCTAGTGTATGGGTTTACTAGTTGATGTTGGATCTTCCACAAAAAATTTTCACTAGGATGGAACAATAATATTTTCTCATATACATGAGCCAAGATAAAATAGAGACTCTCAATTAATAATTATTTGTGGATTATTTCATACACTCATAGGATTTGTAGTGATGTAAAAATCATATTTCTTCAATTCAACCATAAATTACACATTAATACCATCTTATTATTTGGGTCTATTAATTTAAGTTATATTTTCGCTCAAAAACTCTATACAATGATGGAAAAAATCATTCAGTCGATTATTCATAATGTAATGACCATAAATTCCTTGATTCAATTATTCATCTTGGTAAAACGAGAATACTTCAGGTGAATATTCCTCTTAGAGACACCTAAATCATTCATCCAAGTACTACTCTTGGTGACCTATCAAAATTGAATTGAGAATATTTTATTGGTTAACATCATTTTATTGGAGAGTCATCTACATAATCCCACCATATGTTCGAGTAATACAATAATAATCCTTATGTTACCTTAGAATAATATATATTTTTTATTATGAACAAATCAAATTTTGGGTAGGGGGATGGTAATAGAAAATGTATTCCACACACTTTTCCTTATAATTCGTGATCCTATCTTCATTTAGACAACATGACTCAGGCATGTGAAGAAAAGTATATTTCTTTAGGAATAAGGCATATATGGGATCACCATGTCCTGTATGATTTCTCACACACTAAGGGATAAATATTCCTAAAATTGTTTTCTAGTTTGATGAGATGGTAGTGAGAACCTTCAACTCAAAGTTGACCATGTATTTCATCCATTCTCGATGAAACGTTCTATTGATACTATAAAACCCATTTTAATGATACTCTAGGATCTTTTTAAACGTCAAAAAGACATTATACAAGGGAAACCTATATATTTGGAAGTTTTTTCTTCAAAAAATTATTTCTTAATTCTCATGGATACAAACCAAACATAAATATCAAGAGTTATGTCCATTTGAAGTTAGAGTGATTTTTTCTAAATATCAGTTCCATGATAAGGTGAACCCCGTATGCACTCCCTATCTTGTGTGAACCCATGTCTCTTGTACAATTCTTTACCATACTCAAGTATCTGTTCCTTGGTCTGCCTATGCGTGTTCCCTAGTCTACCAACATACATGAACTTCCCTCCTTTGAGTGAACCACTAACACACTCATGTTGCATGAGAAGTTAGCCTATGAAAATAACTACACCTTGGACCAGCATTGAAACACCCTGATGTTTTAAAATAACACTATATTCGATAGCATATCTAATACACAACACCAAGCTTAAACGAACCACAAAATATTATTATTTTATTACCATTATATCTTAGTCATTAAATTGGACGTTAGAAAAAAAGTACATAAATTATGAAATATATATAAAGTTTATAATCAATAAAAATTTATTTATAAATTATTTGTAAATAAACACTCAATTTAAGTAAAATCATTTTATTCTTCAAAATACGCTTGTTTCGGAAATGGTTTTTGTTACTTTTTCTGAGTAAATATTGTAATTAATTTCTATAAATTTTGGATATTTTATTTGATAATTTTTTTAAATTATATTATCAAAACTATATGAGGGTTATTTTGTTGGATTTTTTTGAAGAAATTAATTTTTTTATGAATAGTAAAAAGGTATAGTTTTTATGAAATACAATATATTTTATGATATCACCAAGAAATAAATATGATATAATAATTTATGGAACTTATGGAATGACTCATGTATGGTAATATACTACAAATATCATAAAAAAAATAAATCATAATATATAAATTATAATTTATTTTATGATAAACATAATAATTATTTTCAACACCAACGTATGCTTGCGCAACACTAGAAAAGGCCAATTTGGTGTCCTAAAAATATTATTTGATAATTAAGAGGATTTTTATTTAATTTTTTATTAAATATCAGTTATTATTGATTATATATAGGGATATATATATTTTAATTTTTGAGTTATATGATAATTCAATTGTCCAAATTCTAATGTAATGCATCCGTAAGGCTAGAAAAGTCAAAATTACATATTAAATATTCTTTAATGACATATACATGGATAAAGATACTTATTTAATGAATATAAAAGTTTTTTGTTAACTTGAATAATATATTTTTATGAATTTAATTTATAATTAATTTTTAGTGATGAAATAATTACTTTAAATTTTTACACAATGTCGACCCATTTCTTGTTCTAATAGTAGGAAAATAATGTAAATGATTTTAAAAAATATAAAAGTAATATTTTTTTAGTATGTTAAAGTGTAACATGAATTTTGGAGACAAATATAACATATCATTGATGTAAATTACATAGATTTTATATTGTTTTCAAAGTCAAATTTTGTGAATTTTTCTTAAAATTACATTAATAGTATTTTATGTTAAATAATATTTTTTAAATTATTTAAAAATAATAAAAAAATCTCAGGAGGAAAATTAGGATTATAAATAGTATAAAATTTCAAATAATGTCCATTTATGAGCCAATTGTTAACTTATAAGTAAAATTCTAACCCTTTAGTATTGAAAAATTAATTACCCAGATTAATGATAAATTTAGTTAACCCTAAAAATATGGTTTATAATGATATCTAAACCTGTGTAAATTTGATTAGGTGATTATATTAAAAAAATATTCACCATAAAATTTAATCCATATCATTTTTGAATCAATATATATGAGTTATTATAATATTATATTATAATATTTCATGTATTTCCAAAATTTGAATTAATGATATTTTATAATAAATAATATTTTATTAAAGGATTTTAAATTCAAAAAAATATTATATTTTTCCAATTTAATGCGGTATGATTTAAAATATTAAATTTGATCTATTTATATGTCACTTTTACTTTTATAGTAACTTTCACAACTTTGAAAAAGTAAAAAACATTGATATCATTATAATTGTCAATAGGGTTAATGGGGGGGGGGTTAAAACTAAGAGATAAGGGTTAAAACATCACCTAAAACTATCAAAATTTTATTGTGTAGGATTATTTAGAATAATAATCATATTATAATCAAAATATAACAAAATTTAGCCACATGAACTTGAAAATTAATTTATATTAATTTAATACTTTAAGTAATTCTAACCGTGTCCCTCCCCTCACTTATAAAAGGACACCTCTTTTCCACTATTCCTAATACCTTTTGAGAAATATATATTGATAAAAATAAATCAAATTATCTTATCAATTTACATCATAATTAATTAGAGGTGATAGTTTCCTTATAATATAATTCAAATGGTTCGTAAGAATGAATATAAAGGAGGAATATTTAAGATGAGATAATCATCTCACCTAACTTCTTTAAATTTATTTCTAATTACATGTACTCTAAGTCCATGGTACCCATTATAAAACAAAGAATTATGTTTATTAAATATAAAAAAATTCTATTATAATTATGGAACTATACTACCCCAGGAATTTACCATATTTTCCTTTTATAATGAATTTAATTTTGTTTATACAGCATGCAATGCACTCAACACTTATCTAGATTACACTACACTCAAGACTGAGTTTTACTGAGAAACAATATATTAAAATATTATTATAATAAGATATAACCTATCCATTAAATTAGATTTTATGAAAAGAATTTACTAAATTATGAACAATATATATAATATATATAAAAAAATGTGTTTACATTCATCCAATATATTTTATAGTCATGAGGTAGGAATAACACCAAATTTTATACATAAAAATCTATATTTTTTTTATAAAAGTGGTTTTAATTCCTTTTAATGGAGAACCTACTTTAAATATGAAATTTGAATCTTTTTTAAATTTAATATGACAAAATAAACTTAATTTTTGGAAGTGAAATATCATAATAAGGTTATGGTTATCTTTTTGGTATTTTTCAGAAATATTTCATTTTTTTATGAATAGTGAAAAATACAGAATTTAAATTTAAAACCAATTTTTCATCTAATTTATTTATAAGGATAAATTATATTTTAATTCATTTTAATGTAAAAATAGATCAATTATAAATCAATTAATCCAATTTAGTTCATTTAAGTAAATCTCACTTCAAAATTGGACATAAAAACATAGTAATGTTTTGAATTTTTTTACATTAAAGCCCCACTTTTTCATCCCATACACAAGATTAAATTTAAATTAATTTATGAAAATTTTGGGAATAGAATGAGTAAAAATGGATGAAATATTTGGAATTAGAATAATTTTTAATTTATAATAATTTGAACTTAGATTTTTACCAAAAATATTAGTCAAAGTGATTAAAATTATTTACATCGATTAAGAGGAAAATTTGCTTAACAAAGAAACATACCTTAAAAATAAAGAAACAAATAACCTATAAACTTGTAAAAATGACTTTTTTTGGAAATATTTAGACCATATAATTCCATATATAAAATATGGAGCATTATTGGAGGCATATAATATAAGGGAGACCTCCCAATAGTGTTTACCTTTTTATATTTACAAGAATGCCACTCCTCCACTATAAAAAGGCACTGAACCATCCCAATTGGTCAAACCACTCAAAATATTTGTATCATAAAAAAATCTGATCAAATAATCTCAAAAAATACCTCCACTCAACCTATAAGCATCACTTTGGGCAGGAAACCATCCAAGGAATCCCTTTGGTGCAAACCAAAAGGAGTTACCCAAAGAAGAGGTAACATCCTTCCTCAAGATCTTTTATTTTATTTTTATTCTCCAAACTCTAAAATATTTATATTTAATGGTTAAATAATAACCTTAGTATCATAAATATACTTATATTTTGTTATATTAAGGTTTCAACCAAAAATTACACACACCTCCATCTAATGGGCAATGAATTTACTGTTTTTGTGTATGACAGACTACTACCTCATGAAACGATGATCATTTATTATTAATTTAACACCTCTATTGGTGGAAATTATGGTGGAAACGATATTTATATATTATATATATTATTTTATTTTTGTTATTCTTATTTAATTTGTATATAACACATACCCTCATGATTTCTATTTTGTGTAAATACGATAACATTATCTGTGGATGTGTGGACTACCCCCTCCTCAAAGCGATGTGATTCATTCACAATATACATGGAATGTGTAAAGGATAGTTTTAATAATAATATAAGAAATATATTACATAGATATAATTTTATAATTAAAATATCCGTATATTTCATTTAATTTTCATTCTTTTAGTACAACATAGAAATGAAAGTAGCATTCATGCGTACGCACCACCTACCGTCTTCATGAATAGTGAATTTTATTTCCTATATAAAAATTTATAGATTATTATAAATAAATATATACTGAATATATGTGATATATTAATCATGATTCATATTTTAGAGATGATGAAATCATGTTCTATGAAATAGGAACAACAAATAACAAGTCAAAACATACTCGAGAACTAGGTAATTAACACCCAAAGTAGTAATTAAATATTATTAACAAATGAGTAATTAAATATTATAAATAGATCAAATATGATATTATTAATATGGGTATGGTTTTTTTATGAGTTATTAACTTGCTTAGAATAATTATACATGAGGTTGAAGAACATTTACCCAAAATAAAACACAAGGTAAGAGATTCTAGTCTCACTTTTCCTTTAATGAGGAATACATCATAATCACCACTTATTTCTTTAGTGTGGTGAATTTAATTTACCTTTTGATATATTATAATGAATTATTCATCGTATTTAAGGTTTTAATTTGAATTATATCATTTAATATGGTTTACCTAAAAATTACCAAATGGTAAAATTTATCCTTGTAATATCAATTTATTTTTTGATTGTTAACTTTCTCTTAAACAATCACCTACTTATGATCATTTTTATTTTACATTACATTAATATTAAATATCAATATTACCATTAAATGGAAATTATTATTTCCTAAACTATTTAAAAGTTTTATATATGGTTTATAATTTGATATTTATTTGATTAACTAGAGAATTATTGATAAATCTATGCTTTTTATTTAATTTGGATATTAGATAAGGAACTTTGTTTATGAATTTATATCAATTAGTTGATATATGAGGAATGATTTGGACATAAAATACATAGGTTTGGGAAAATATAAGGAAATCCCTTTGGGTCAGGGATATGTTAATGTAAGCCCCTCATTGCATCAGTTGTCTCATGAGACAAATTAGTTGGACAAATTAGAGTAGTTTAAACTATATTGAGAAAATTATTGATGATAAAGGTATCATGTTCTAATGAAACATGAAATAAAATGATAAAGAATTGAATTTATTTATAATTTAGTTATTATTATTATCCATGATATTTTTTCTTTGAAATATCTATGGATGCAATTCATTATTATTTTATTTATTAAATGGAAGGTGTTCCAATTATTTCTTTTTCCATATTGATTATGCTTTCTCCAGTTATTTGACTGGAATGTTTTCTCAGTTATTTACCATTCCATTTTCATTATTCTTATTAATTCATTTTTTCTTCTACTGTACTTACCCTTACTGATCATTTGAGATCACCCGTATTTTTCTTCCTTTCCCCAGGATATAAAAAAGAAATATTTGAATAAGATTTAAACGATTTAGTTTATTTCATATTATTATGGATCATATTTTATTTTATTTTATCAAATTATTATGGTTATCATGTATGTAATATTGTTTTCAAAAACATCTAATATATTCGATCACATGGGATTTGAAGCTTTTATCTCTACCAATGTAATAAAGTAAGGAACCAACTTCGGGATTCTGGGGTTAGGGTGTTATAGTCGGTATTAGAGAATGTTTAGTAGCAACCTTGGTAACTAGATTTAAAAAACATAGGTAAGGGAACATAACCATAAGATATAATTTGAGGATATGTATAAAATAACATAATATAATTTTTGGATGGTAGATACTATTTAGGTTTTCCAAACAATACATCCTTTTTTGGATACTACAAGTGGATGTGATTCTGACACAGATGTATGTAGGGGTAACAACATCAACAAGGTACATTAGGCCTGAGTCGAGTGTAACGTGGTATACAAAAATAGACCTTACTTTTCACATGGTTTGAAACTCTTGAGGGATACACATAGGATAATTCAAATTATCTTTACCTAACATTATGAAGTATTTAAAAGGTAAATATTTCTCCAAATTAACTAATGTTTATGATTTACGATGAATAAATTTTTAATTTATGTTGAGTATTATACCATATTTTAAATTCATGATTTTATGAGCTAATCCAGTATATTTTATTATTTGGAAATGGTGTATGGATGGAAAAATGGTATAAATACTCCGAAAAAATATAGATATTAACCTACTGAGGAAAACAATATAGCTGGTATTGGAATCGAGAAAGTTGAGGTGATATTAGGGAAATATAATTAGGCTATAAAAAATATCTTCAGAAAAATAGAGAAACCTATTACAGAAATATAATATCCTATACTGGATCACATTATGAGATAGAAACCCTATCATTTAGTGCGACTACTAATCCAATGATAGTTGAAAATTGGATTAATTCTCTAGATATGATATTTATGGCCTTAGAATGCAGTGAAATAGAAAAGGTTATACTTGTTTTCTTTTGTCCCATAGATGATGATGATCAATGGTGGTCCCTAATCAAGAATACTAGAGAAGAAGAATAAATATAACTCATGGAATAGAGGAATTTTAATGAGAAATTCTTTGAAAAATACTTACCACATGATCAATAAATTGAGATAAATAGGAAGTTTCTATATTAAAGAAAAAGGAAGATGAATGTCTTGAAGATTATGAAGTTACCTTTAAAAGTTTAGTGAGGTATGCTACAAATTATATATGCAACACATAGTGCAAGATCCACCACTTATTTGAGGGTATTGAGAAAAATATTCTAAGGGTGATGGTTTCTCAATCCATTTCATCATATGAAGAAATGTTTTTATGTTCCATCAAAATAGAGAATGAATTCTAAAGATCCTACACATTTAATGGAATCCAAAAGAAGAAGAGGAACTCTAAACACCATGAAATAGGGAATGTTTGAAATAATAATAAGGGAATGAATAAATTACCACCTTATGAGAAATTTGGAAAAAAATCACAATGCGAAATGTTTGAAGGGACTACGAGTTTGTTATAAGTATGTCATCATATTAAAGAATACATAGGGAAGATGGAAAACACTATTTTTTAGTGTTTCACTTATAGATATATGGGGCACTATACCAATGAATTCCCTAGTATTTAACAGATTGTATCATATAAGAGGCCATGGGAAGATTTCCCAGCATACACAGTAACTACAATCAAGGTAGAAGTACCAAATGATGTCTTGGTAGGTACATTAATCCTATATTAAAATTTAGTTGATGCCTTATTTGATTCTAGATCATCAAACTATTTTATATCTACCAATTTTGATATAGAAATTTAGACACTTTTCGTTTGATTTAATAAGATAGTTGGATGTTAAAACTTTCAAGGGAAGTCTCATTGCAAAAAGTAAGTGTCAAAAGTCCACAATTTTACACATAAACACTCTTTACTTGATAACCTCATTATAATAACTATGGTTGACTTTTATATAATCTTAGGTATAATATGAATCTAAAAATTTGATGAAAATATCTATTATAAGAGGAAGAAAATTATGATTTGTGAGGAAGATATATAATCCATCATCTTTAGATCAGAAGAATCATCAACTAATTCATATCTAGATCCACCCCAGTAGCTCTACTGAATGAAATATTTGGGGAAGAAGAGAAAACAATATCTAATGATGAAGAAGGCAGTCTTCAAATTGAGGATTTAACTATTGTAAATGAATTCATCAATGTATTTCTTAAAGAACTACCTAGAAATCCCCCATAAAGTGAATCTGGAATTTCTGTTGATTTAATCCTTGATATAATGCCAATATTAAAGAATTACTATATAATGGCCACTGTGGAATTTGTATAATTAAAGAAACAACTCAAGGATTTGGATAATAGAGGATTTATTCTCCGTAGTGTTTAACCATGGGGATCCCATGTTCTCTTTATTAAGAAGAAATATGGATCAATGAGGTTGTTCATTGATTATAGGAAAATCAATGCTATTACAATAAAGAAAACGTATCATCTACCTTGAATTGATGACTTTTTCAATCAACTTCATAGAGCACAATATTTTTTGAAGATTGATATTCATTCTGGGTATCACCAATTGCGAGTAAATAAGGAAGAAACTAAGAAGAAAACTTTTCAAACAAGTTATATATATTAAAAGTTTACAGTAATTGCATTTGGATTGACTAATTCACCCTCTGTTTTAATAGACTTAATGAACAAAATATTCATTGAATATCATGAAGATTTTGTTGGGGGTATACATTGATGATGTTCTAGTTTATTCCAAATGCTATGAGGACCATGAGAATAATATAAAGACCATTCTTAAAACTCTTAGAATGGAAGAGTTATATGTAAAATGTAGTAAGTGCGATTTACGATTTCAATAAGTTTCTTTTATTGGACATATTATCTCCAAGGATATAATATCATTAATCATACAAAGATAAAAGTAGTTAGGTAATGGATTACACTAATAAACATAACCAAGGTATGCAATTTCATTGGTTTGATAGGTTATTATTAGTGATCTATTCGTAAATTATCCTGATTGTCTGACTTGTTAACAAAGCATACATGTAAAAGGGTTAAGTTTTTTTGGATAAAGGAATGTCAAGAATTATATGGTGAACTAAATTTGTGACTGGTGAATCTTATAATTTTGACTCTACATTATTGAAGTGATGGGTTTTTAATATATAGTGATGCGTCGAAGAAGGGAATTGGTTGTTTCCTAATGAAAAAAATGATAATGTTATTTCATATACATCAAGGAAATTGAAAACATACGAATAGAACTACCCAAAACATGATCTTGAGTTAGTGGTTGTGATTTTTTCAGTGAAAATATAGAGATATTTTCTCTATGGTTAAAGACATGAGATATACAGAGATTATAAAAGCATAAAATACATCTTCTCACAGAAATATCTCAACATGAGACAAAGGTGATGGATCTGTCTACTAAAGGATTATGATTTCTCAATACACTACCACCCATAAAAATAAAATACGGTAGTGGATTCATTGAATAGGAATGATCATTGAGTTCTATCTCAAATGGGGATTGAGAAGGATATTATGATCATGGATCTAGTAAAGTTGAATATGGGAATTTATAGTGAAGGGGATACATTAATCATTTTTCAAATGATTGAAGAACCATCTTTATAAGAGAAGAAAAATAATTCTCAATATGATAAAGATAAATTTTAGAAGAAAATTAATGTTGTGAATGATACAAAATTATTAGACATTGTTTGGGAAGATGGTGTTATAATGTTTAGAAAGAGGCTACGTGATCAATATATACCATAGCTGAAAAGAGAATTTTTGGATGATTCCCACAGATTAAATTTTTCTATACACCCTAGTAGCACAAAATTGTGTAAGGTCTTGAAGGATCATTTTTGGTGGGATAACATGAATTGAGAAATTGTTGATTATGTGTCCATATGTTTGGTTTTTCAACAACATAAAGCTGTGAGGTAGCATACTAAAGGAGTCCTACAACCTATTCCTATTTTTATTTGTAAATGGGACAAAATTAATATGGAATTTATCATTGGGCTTCCAAATTCTCCTAGAAGGAATGATACAATATAGGTTATCGTTGATCGCTTAACCAAATCTGTACATATCCTTGCTATAATATAAGTCATGCCTCTTAAGTGCCTCATAAGGATCTATATTAATGAAGTTGTAAGAATTAATGTAAAAACACTCTCATTTTTTTTGTACCAAGATCAATACCTTACATAAAAATTCTAAAAGATTCATCATAAGGCTCTTGATACAAAGCATCATTTGAGCACTACCTACCACCCTCAAACTGATGAAAACTCTAAACGAACAATTAAAACAATGGAGGATATTTTGAGGTCACGGTCACTTGACTTTCAAGGTATATGGGATTATTACTTACCTTTGGTATAGTTTTTATATAAAAATAGTTTCCATTAAATAATTTAGATGGCACTATATAATGAATTATATGTAAAGAGGTGTCACACTCCAACTTGTTAGGATAAAGCTAGTGAAAAGAAACTCATAAGACTAGAACTTATTGAAGATATGATGATAAATATAAAGGATATTTAGGCACATATTAAAGAGTCTCAAAGTCAGAAAAATAGTTATGCTGATAACCATAGGAAATATTTAGAGTTCCAAGTGCAAGATCATGTTTTCTTGAAAGTATCTCTTTGGAAGAGTGTTGTCAGATTCGGTAAGAAAGAGAAACTAAGTCATAGGTACATCGGACCCATCAATATTCTTGAATGATTTGGATTTGTTTCTTATCATTTGAAAATACTGCCAAATATCTCCAAGGTACATGATGTGTTCCATATAACTTTTCTAAGGAAGTATATGTCTGATCCAACACATACGCTCACCTATGATGAAGTAGAATCAGAACCTGACCATTCATAATGTGAATAACCCATCCTAATTCTTGATACCAGAGAGAAAGTGTTGAGGAATCATAAAAATTATCTAATTAAGTTACTATGGAGAAATCACAAAATAAAAGAAGCAATAGAGGAAATAGATAATTCTATGAATTAGAACTACCAACATCTTTCTAGAAGGTAATGCCCCTAAAATTTCAAGGAGAAAATTTTGATAGGAGGAAAGAATGTATCACCCCCAGAATTTACGACATTTTAAAATTATGATAAATTTAATTTTTTATATAGCTTTCAATGCATGAAACACATATTTAGCTTGCGCTATATGCAAAACCGAGTTTTACCGAGAAATAATATATTAAAATATTATTATAATAAGATATAACCTCTCCATTAAAATGGATGTTATGAATATGAATAACTAAATTATGAATATATATATATATATATTATATCTAATATAATGTTTTTACATAAATTTAATATATTTTGTAGTCATAAGATAAGAACAAAACCCAATTTTACACATAAAAACCTATATTTTTATAAAAACAGTTTTACCACCTTTTAATGGTGCACATATTTAAAATATTAATTTTGAAACTTGTATAAATTTAATATGAAAAAATAGATTTCATTTTTGAAATAAAAACCTCAAAATTAGGTTTGGTTGTTTTATTGATATTTTTCTATAATATTTAATTTTTGATGAATAGTGAAAAATGTTGAATTTTAATTCAAAACTGTTTTTCCATCTAATTTTTTTAAAAAGTTAAATTATATTTTTAATTTATTTTAATGTTAAAATAGATTAATTTAACATTAATTAAAAAAATTTATGTCATTTTAATCAATCTCACATTGAAATTGGATATAAAAATTTGGAAAACGTTTGAACAATTTTACTCTAAAGCCCGCTTTTTCATCCCATTTGCAAATTTAAATTTAAATTATTTTATTCCAATTATATAATTTGAATTTCAAAAAATCAATTCCATATTTGGAATAGGAATAATTTATAATTTATAATATTTTAAAATTAGTTTTTTTACCAAAAATATATGTGGAAGTGATTAAAATTAATTATAGTGATTAAGGAAAAAGGTTGCTTAACAAAGAACTAAATATTAAACTTAAGGCCCGAAATGACCTAGAAACATGTACAAAATCAATTTTATTCATATATTTACCCCATAAGCTCCAGTTTCATGAATATTTACCATTATTGGAGTCATATCATTTAAGGGAGACCTCTCAACAATATTTACCTTTTTTATTTACAATAATTCCTCTCTTCCTCCACTATAAAAAGGCACTCACCCATCCCACTTACTCACAACTCTCAATCCTTTTGAATAAAAAAAATATTATCAAATAATCTCAAAAAATCCACCAACTCAACCTATAATCATTACTTTTTTTATAGATCTATCCACAGAATCCCTTTGGCGAAAACCAAAAAGAGTTACCCAAAAAAGAGGTAACACCCTTCCTCAAATCATTTGTTTTATTTTCATTCTAAACCCCTAAAATATTATTATAAAATTATTAAATAATAAAATAATTATAATAAATATATTTATTTATTTTTTATACTACGATTTAAAACTACAATTACACACACATCCAAGAAATGGCTTATGAACTTACCATATGTTTGTACGGTGGACTACCACCTCATGAAATGATGATTGTTCATTCTTCATTTACCATCTATAATGTTGTGAATTATTGTGAACAATATTTTTATATATTATACATATGATATTTATAATTTATTTATGCTTTTTTAATTTTTTATATAATGCATACCCTTATAATTTCCATTTTGTGTTAATACGACAACATCTTTTGTGGACGTGTAAACTACCACCTCCTAAAAGTTATGTGATTCATTAAAACTATACATGGACTGTATAAAGAATGGGTTTATTAAAAATATTTTACATATATAAAATATATCTAATAATTTAATTACAATATACATATATTTAATTTACTTTTCACTCCTTTATTACGAAAAATAAATGAAAGTAGTGTTTATGAGTACATATGGCCTATCATCTCCATAAATGATTCCATTTCATATCTATAAATTTTATGGATTATTATAAATAAATACATACTGAATATATATGATCTATAAATCATGTTTTAAAATTTTTATATGATGAAATCAGGATCCGAGTAATAAGAACAACAAAAACAAGTTAAAACATACTCGAAAAACTAGACAATTAACACCTGAAATAGTGAAAATAATAAAATATTATTAACAAATGGGTAAAAATATATTATAATAATATCACAAATGATATTATAAATGTGGTTATGGTTATTTTATAATTTATTGAAATGACTACAACCATTATATATGAGATTAAAAATAGTTCACCCAAAAGGAAACAAAAGGTAATGGATTCTTATCTCACATTTTCTTTCATGAGGTATACATCATAATCACCACTTATGTATTTTCTATGGTGAATATATTGTAACATTTAATATATTATCATTAAATTTTCATGTTATTTAAGGTTTTATATTTAATTATCTCATTCAATGGGTTTTACTTAAAAATTATCAAATGGTTAAAGTTATCCTTTAAATATCACTTTATTTTGTGATTGTTAACATTCTCTTGAACAATCACCTCATTATGATCATTTTTATTATACATTAAATTTATCTTAAATATATATATTCTCATGAAATGGATATTATTATCTCTTAAAACATATACCATTTTTTGTATATAGTTTTCACTTTGATAATTATTTGATTAACTAGGGAATTATTGATAAATATGAATATTTTATTCAATACAGATATTTGATAAATAAATTTGTTTATAAATTTTAATTGATTATTGGATATAGGATGAATCCTATGATCATGAAAGAAATGGGTTGGGGACCATTTAATGCAAGTTGTATGGTTTAGGTACCAGTTAATGCAACCCCCTTGATGTATTTATAGTCTCATGATATGGATCAATTGGCCAAATCAGAGTAGTTTATATTGTATTGAGAATAAATATTCATGGTAAATTTATCATGTGTTTGGGAGACATGACCTCTAGTAATTATGAATTTCATTAATTGAGAATTATTTTATTATTATTATCCATTATATTTTTTCTTTGAAATATCTATGTAAACATTATATTCTTAGTTGATTGAATCAATGGAAGTTGTTCTAGTAATTTCCCTTGCTTGATTAACTTTGACTTATACAGTAATTTGAGTGGAATGTGTTATCAGTTATTTACCATGCTCTGTTAATTATGCTAATGGGTTCATTATTTCTTCCAATGTACTTACTCTTACAAAGAATTTAGGTTTACCCTTATTTTTTTCCTTTCCGCAAGATATTAATAAGAAATAGTTGATTGAGTTTTCATGGATGCAGCTCATTTTATTTTATTATTTATCATGTTTTATTTTCTTTTCCCAATGTATTATAGGAATCATGTATGTAATCTAGTTTTACAATTCTGATAAACTATTCAGTCCCATCGTATTTGATTCTTGTATCCATGATAATGTAATAAAGTAATTCATCGACTCCAGCCTTCCAGGGACATATTATTACATGAAAAACTATAATTCACCTTCTTCTCATCTATTGTAAAGTAATGACGTTGCTCGTGTGTATATTTGGAATACCACCTCCAGGAAGCGATGTGATTTGATTTCATTTTTGGTTCACATAGATAGAAAATGGATATATTTAATTAATATATAAGATATATATGATATAAAAATATCTTGTAAAGGTGAATTATTATCTACTTTTCTTTTATTTCATCAGATGAAAAATGAAAATAGTGTTCACGCGTATGTACGACCTACCATCTCTATTAATAATGTAATTCAATTTCTTATCTCTACCTTTTATGTATGAATCTATATGAGTATATGATTAATATATATTATATTTATATGATGTTTAAAATTTTTGAGATAATTTAACCATGATAAATGTATAAGGAACATAACTTTAGATCTGAATCTCTTATAAAAACTGAGTATGTTAACACCTGGAAATGCAAAATTTAATAAAGAATTATTAATAAATGTGTCGTTTTATTTTATTACTGGATAATATATGATATTAAGTATGTAAAGTCTTATATTATAGAATTATAATAAATTTAAAATTACTATATAATAATTTAGGGATTTTTTGAAGTAAGTGGAACTTAAGGTAAGGGATTCTCATCTCACTTTTATTTCTGTGAGACTGATTCCATATTCACTATTTGTTTCCTTTGCATGGTGTATATTTTTTACAAGAGTGACTTTTATGATAACTTAATGAATATTATGTGTATTTATAAATACTTATAAGGTTATCAATTTTATGAGGTTTTAATATGGATATTACTAAAACAATATATTTTTATGTTATAATCTCATTGTTTACCTAGATTTTTTATGATTAGGTTCTTGATGATGATCTTTTATGATTTACCTCTCAAGAAGATCATTAATTTTCATCTAATTTTTTTAGATTACTTGTTTTCCTTTCATTTATCTCCCTTTATGTACTCAAGATATTTAAATAATATTTTTAAGGAAAACTAACTTTATTTATCTCTTTAGTCAAAAACACATTTTCTTCTATATCTATGTTTTTGAAAAAAGTTTTAAAGATTTATTTTAATATTATTATATTATAGTTTAAATTTATTTTTACCCATTATTTAAGTTTCATATATTTTTTTAAAAATGAATATTATTTTAATTTTTGGAAAGAGTCACTTATGATTTTTTATAAAAAATCTGAAAGGAATATTTGTTTAAACATACATGAAATAAATAGAATTTTAAACCATCAGGGATGATAAATTATTTTAGGATTACTTTATAAGTTTCCAATTTTATTTTAAAATAATTTTTTTCATAAATATTTGTATGATATTTAGATTTTAATTAAGTTGTTTCGAAATGAAAATAGTATTTTCCTCAAGAAAATTTTCAGTGATATTTTAAAGAAAAATTTCATCTATGATAACATATTTTGATGTTAATTATTATTTATTGGGGATATTATCAAAAGATACCATCCAATTTATTTATTTGGATATATTATGATGATTATGATTTATTGATTATTATATAAAACTCATTTCTTTCCCAAAGGTTTATTAAGGTATGAAAAAATATTTATGCAACCCATTTATTCTCCATAGGTTATACTATGATGAAATTATGAATTGTTTATGAAACCTATTTCATTTCTAAAAGTTATTCTGTGATTATTATTTTTGGATATTGTGCCACACATACAAATGATTTTCATTACGTGACTCGTGGGACTAGAATTTTATACCCCTCTAATGCATTGGGTAAATATGGATATCTCATGTGAAAATTATAATTATAATGGGTAGTTAATCCACTTTGGTAAGGGAATATGTCAACTATGGTAGTCTTGGGAGTGAAACATGACTAAGGATACGATGGAGTAAATATTGAACACAATATAATAAGATAATCTTGGTAGTGATCCTTGACCATGTAAATGATTTTATACGCTTATGTGTGTGCCAAATTTTTTTTATTCCAATGTTATGATATAATGGATCATGTTTTCAAATAATTATTGATTTATAAATTATGAACTACCAATATTTATGCTATTATTCAATATTACGATCTATGATATACTTGGTATGTTTTTAAAATGTTTAAATCATGTTTTCATATTATTATGCTAATTTTATTCTTAACTTTTCATTAATATCTCCCTTGATTAACTAAGTATCTTAGCTCACCCTTTCTAATGTTTCCCTTCCCAAGGGTATAAATAAAGTTTTTAAGTAGGGTATGTCTAATACGAGTGATTTGTGGGAGATTTTGAATATCATTCATGAAAAAAAAATTATGTTTTCTAGTCTCCAAATACACTAAACCTATATGGTTTTAGAATGGATCATAGTTTTATATAATGAATATTAATATATTAAGATTAAATATCATTGTTTAAGAATTGTGGGTCACCATAATTGGTATCAGATCATGGTTTAGTAAATATTTAGAGATTAATATTAGAGAAATTTGGTGAAAAACTTGGGGATAAGTCTAAGTATATGATAACATCCTAATGATTTTTCAGGGAAGATATTGTATGATTTCCATAGTAATACATCTATATTTTTACACTACAAGTGGAATTAGTTTTTTCACAAATTAATCACGGGTTAATAAACTAAAAAGGAGTTGGTTGAGTATATCTCATCCATCATTCTGGTTCATAGTAAATGTGACCTTACTACAAACTTGTTCTAATAATCCAGATTGATATTATTGGGTTAATTAACATGTTCTTTATAAACCGTTACAAATGATTTTAATATATGATTATCAATAATGACCTTGGTTACACCAAAGGTGTTATAGATATAAAATAAGGTGTAATTATTTAGATATCCAATGAATGATATTTCATGATTATATGATTAATCACTTTGAATATTGTTTCTTATACCAAAATTTTTTGTTTTTATTTCAATGGATGGAAGCAGGAGGGTTCATGTTAATGTTGAATGCGATGGATAATGAAATGATTTTCCTAATGAGAAATAAAAGGAAATTAGAACTAAATGGTGAAACCATATGATTATGATTAATTATCCACTTCATTATATGATTAACAATTTCAACTTGGTTGAGTATCCTGACATACTTAATAAGATAAAAATAGAGTTTTAGGAATACCATGGAGGGAAGAAGATTCAGCTTCCTACATGTCAAGTATGTTGGAAGAAGTACCGAGGGAAATGTATCAAAGGAATGAAAAGATGTTTTCTATGTTTAATAAAAGATCATATAGAAAGTAATTACCAAGTAAAATTGAAAAGTTTGATGGAAGGAAATTAATTTCATCCTAAGGTACCATTTACTGTTCAATGTATAATATATAGGAAATATGGGCATTATTCATGCTAATTATATAATCCAAGGTTAACTCCTAGAAAAAGTAAGGAAATATGTTATAAAAATCATTAAAGAGTAATTATTGAAGTTTATATGCATTGGTATTTTATAATTATGATCTATAAGTGATATATATATGATATTATGGATATAAGAATCACAAAACATATAAGGATGGTTCCATAATGGTTTCTATTTATGAATTTGAAAACATATATTGAATGGTACTGATAACTAAGAAAACTGATTTATTATTAAGGTGATAAGGTTTAGTTGGGATAAAATTATGATTAAAATTTATCAATAAAATGGGTTTGAATTAGTGACCTTGAAATCTTTTAGTTATTTGATGTCAAATTTATTTAGGTAACATTTGATTAAGTTTTTTTAATTTTTGGATATAGGGAATATACTCAATAGTCTGTGATTTTATTTGAGGCTTAAATATTGTGTTAATTTTGGGAAGCATATATGTTTTCATGTGTGGTTAAATTAAGAGTTACATATATTATCATGGTTTTATAAGTTTAAGGTTGATCATAAGTTTTAAGGAATAGATACCCCTTTGAGGTTATATGTGATAGGATTTTGAAATGACATGAATCTTTTTTGGGTTTTAGGAAGAATACTATATTGAGTTTAAAATAAACCTTTGGGTTAGAATATAATTTTTTGTTAAGTTAATTATTTTCAATTGGAAAGTGAGATATAGACAATCTTAATTGTTGAAAAGTGATTAATTAGAAAGGTGATATTTTTAGAGATATTTGTGGTAAATATAAGTGTTACCTTTAAGGTTAGAATTTATGTTTTATTAATGATATTTTGTAAAGTTTCACTACATTATAATATTATATAGTTATTTATCATAGTGATTAATTATATTTTGGGAGATTCTTCATATTTTTGAAGTATGTACAACCTCTAGGTTTAACATGTTATTTTAACTTGAAAGATTATTTGGAAAAAATGAAATGAAATTTCTGTGGATGTAAGATAAACGGTTTGAGATCAAATTTGAGGATAAATCATCATGTAATGTTGAGTTTATTAATGTAATTTGGGATGTAGGGTTATTTATGAAATGATCTAATTGAAAAATTTATTATTATTGAGTAAATTATGGAGTTAAGTGGGAAGGTTTATATATTTTTGATATTATCTTACCTTGTGATAACCATTAAATTTTGCCTAATATTTAAATATAAAAGGCATAAATTTACATCCTTTTATGGATTATGAAGTTTATTTCAGTGCTTCAGGCATGAAAAATTCATCTTGAATTCCTATCGTTTGGAGAGAAATATGATATCGTGGTGGAAATTGACTTAAGGATGAAATTATACTTCTAAAGTATGTATATTTCATTAAATTCTTAGTATAGATGGTAAATAAATTCATCAACTCTAGGAAAAGGATCATGAAACAAAAATGTTATCATGTTACATTCATTTTTGATTAATCGATGATAGTTTTTACACCTTATTGATTTATGATTTTATAGTTATTAAATTTCCAACGTTCTTCACTTTATTATTATCATTGTTTTATGTGAGTATCCATCATTACATTGAAATTATTTTTTTCTTTCACCTGAATATTTTCAATTCCCACTAATTCTATACTATTTGGAGACCTAGTTATGTGTAATTTCAGATGACCTTCATATTTCCTTTTCCCACTTTCCAATAAAAAGTTTTATTAACTATTTTTTTACAATGTGGGTTTTGAAAAAAGTAATATCAAAATATAGAACCCTTTATTATTGAGAACGATTTAAAATTTAAAGGAAAAAATTTATTAGGGGGTATGTAACACCCTTATGTTTTATAAGTTAAGTATTTTTGATAGTGTATACAACACACAACACCGATCCTAAATGAACTAAAAAATATTATTATTTTATAACGTTTATAACATTGTCATTAAATGATAGGGTATAAGTATAAGTAACTATATTATGAAATATATATAAAGTTCTTAATCAATAAAAATATATTTAAAAATTATTAGGAAATAAGAAATCAATTTTTAGTAAAGTTATTTTATTTTTTTAAAAAATATTTTATTCAAAAATGGTTTTATTGATTTTTGTGAGTGAATATTATAAATAATTTATAGAAATTTTACCAATTATAATTTATAAAAATAATAAAATTTATGAAATTATAATATCAAAATTAACTTAAGGTGAGTTTTTGGGATTGTTCTGACGAAATTAAATTTTTGGTGAATAGTAAAAAATACATTTTTATGAAATATTGTATCTTTTATGATATTGAAAATATATAAATATGATATAAAAATTTATAAAACTTATTTAATGAATCTTGTATGATAATATAATTAAAATATTATACCAAAATAATTCAAAACATTTAAATTAGAATTTATTTCATTATAAATAATAATAAAAAATTTAGTGCAGACAAAGTTCTTGTCGAGGAGTGGAAAAGTAAAATTTGGTGACCTAGAAATAATTTCTGAGGATTAAAATTTTGATTGAATAGGTTGTTAAATATGTCAAATTATTGGTTATTTTTATGGATAAATATGAATTTTTGAGTTATACAATAAGTGACTTATCCAAATGTTTGTGCAATGCTTACGTAAGACTAGAAAAGTCAAAAAAAACATATTAAATAATATTTAATGACATACATGTGAGTAAATATACATATTTAATGAATATAAAAGTATATCTTGAACATAATTAATTTATTTTTATTATTTTCATTTAATTTTATTTTTTAGTGATGAAATAATTACCTTAAATTCTTACGCAATGCTAATATAGTGATTTGTGCAAAAAGTAGAAAAAACAAGTAAATAATTTAAATTTTTTTAAAAGTAATATTTGTTCGGTGGGTTATAATGTAGCAAAATTTTTTAAAAGAACTACAATATATTAGTGATGTTTTAAAGGTTTATATTCTATTGAAATTTTTGTCATGTTGTTTTCAAAGTAAAATTATATCAATAGTTCTTTAAATGACATTAATAGTATTTTATGTTAAATAATATTTTATTAATTTATTTAAAAATTATAAAACTCATGAATTAGAAACATTAGTATTATAAATTGTTTAAAATTTCATTACTTATACATTTATGATCCAATTTTTAGCGGATATGTAAAATTATAACTCTTTTATATTGAAAAATCCATGACCATGGTTAATGTTAAAATTGGTTAACCAAGGGATTAATGAAAAAGATAAGGTTTAAAATGATATCTATGCATATATAAATTTTATAGGGTGAATTAATCAATACCATGTATTATTTATTATGAGTCCACATCATTTTGAAACCATTTCACATTTGTTAGAAACATATTATATTATAATATTTCATGTATTTCCGAAAATGACATTTATGATATTTAATTGTAAAAAATATTTTATTAAATGATTAAAATTCATAAAAATACTATATTCTTCCATGTGAATGGGATATGGTTTAAATATCAACCATGGTCCACTTATGGGTCACTTTTCCTTTTATAGTAACTTTCTTGAACACTAAATACAAAAAAGCCTTGATATTAGCATAATTATCAAAAGAGTCAGTATAGGGTTAAAACTATGAGATAAGGGTTAAAAAGTCACCTAATATTGTAAAATTTTATTTTATGATATTATTTATACAAATTATCATCATATATTTTTAAAATATCAATTTTATCCACCTTCAGAAGAAAATGAATTTATAATAATTCAATACTTTGAGTAATTATAAGAGTACCCCTCCCCTAACATATAAAATGAAACCTATTCTCCTCAAATAATCACAAATTTTGAGCCTTATATCTTAAAAAATATCTGAAAAATTATATAATAAAATTATACAGTTATGAATTAGAGGTTTTATCCTCTTAAAAGAACATTACAAGGGTCCTTAAGAAAGAATCTAAAGGATGCATTCTGAAGAAGAGGGAATCATCTTACCCAACATCTTTCAATTTATTTATTATTATAACTCTTCTAAATATATGTTATTAATTATAAATTAATTAATTAATTTAAATATTATTAATTATTATTATGATGATGGAAGAACCATAATCTACCTTTTTACTATCCATTGTAAAATGATAACGTCACTCACACGTACGTGTAGACTACCACCTCCATGAGGCAATGTGATTCTAATTTCATTTATGATTTAAATAGATGGTAATAAGTATATATTTAGTTAATATATAAGATATATATGATATAAAAAATGAACATGAAAAGTGTAATTTTTATTTATCTTTCTTTTGTTCCATCATCAAAAATAGAAAAAAAACATTCATGCGTACGTATGACCTACCATCTACAGGAATTATGTAATTAATTTTTCAATATTTAATTTTAATGGTTTAATATAATTATATAATTTTAAAAATTATGGATATAATGGATCCATGATATAAATATAAAAATTATAACTATAGAATCAAAACTTCCTTGAAAAGTGATACAATTAACACTTGGAAATGATGATTTTAATAAATAATTATTAATAAATGGTTGTTAAAATGTTATATATAGATAATAAGTGATATTTTAAGTATGTAAATTAATTTTTATAGAGAATCATAAGAAATTTAAATTTATTATATATGAGGTTACATCACTTTTTAAGCAAGTGGAACTTGATGTAAGGGTTTCTTGTCTCAATTTTATTTTATTGAGACTTATTCCATATTCACAACTTTTTTCCTTTATGTGGTGTATAATCTTCCCATGAATGTATTTAATTATAATTTAATGAAACTATAGAGATTCCAAAATCTATATAAGGTTCTATATTTCATGATGTTTTGTTATGGAGGTTAACAAAGCAGTAAGGTTTTATGTTACAATCTCATTGTTTATAGGAATTTTTTGTGATTAACTTTATAATAATGATATTTTATGATCTACTTCTCAATTAAATAATGAATATTCTTATAATTTGATTATTTTTTTATATTACATGTTTTCATTTAATTTAACTCTCTTTGTGTAGTAAAGAGACTGCAGTAATATTTTATTATGAAAAACCATCTTTATTTCTCTCTTCAGTAAATAATATTTTTTCTTCCATATCCATGTTTTCTAAAAATGTTTTAAATAATATTTTTAATATTATACTATTATTTTTTAAATTCATTTTTACCAATGATTAAATTTTTTTTAATATGAATCTCCTTGTCTTTTTTCAAATGAGAAACTATTTTACATTTTACTAAAAATGTGAAAAGAATATTTTTTTAACATACACAACATGAATAAAATATCTTATAATCATGAAAAATTAATTATTTGAAACATACATTACAATATTATAATGTTTTTTTAAAATAAAATGACTTTTTTAATATTTGTGATATTTCTAGATTTTAAATAAGTAATTTTAAAATGAAAAGTGGTTTTTCTTCAAGAAATATTCTAGTGATATTTTAAAGGCCTTTTTCATCTATGGTATGTTCCTTTGACGTTACTTATACTTTATTGGGGATATTATCCAATGATACACTACACCTTAATTCATTGGATGGATTCTGATGTTGATGATTTAAGTATGATTCTATGAAACCTATTTCGCTCACACATGTTTATTACGTTATGATAAAACTATTATAAAATCCGTTTCTTTTACATGGGATATGCTATAATGAAATGATGAAATGTTTATGAAACACATTTTATTTTTGTGACTCATTCTATGATGAATGTTTTATGGTATTATGACACATATATTTATGATTTTAATTATATGGTAAGTGGGCTCATAATTATATAGTTCTTTAATTCATTGGGTAAAGATGGATATCTCATGAGATTATAAGGGCTGGAATGGGGAGTGAAACCTATTCATAAAGGGAACCTGTACACTATGATAGTCTTGGGAGTGAATATTGATCAAGTATATAATGTAATAGGGAGTGAAGAAAATCCAATATTATAGTCTAGTAAATGATCCTTGACTATGAAAATGATTCTATTTTGTTATGTGTATTCCATAAAATTATGTCTTATACTAAAGTTATCCTCTGATGGATCATGTTCTTTGATTCCTTTATGATTCATCCAAACTGAACCTTTCTTATATTCCCCTTCCCCATTTTATGAAGAATGTTTTTAAGTAGGGTATGTCTAAGAATATTACTATGTGGAAATGTATTTTTGGGATATTTTGAATATATTTTATGAAATAAGAAGATTGTGTGTCTAGTCCCGAATGAAACTAAACCTATATGGTTCCGTTGTGGATCTAAATGTATGTAATAAATATTCATATATTATGGTATAATATATATTTTTTAAAATTTTGAGTCACTATAACCAAGATATATAAATAAGAACCCTTTCCACTAATTTTTGAGACATAAATACACATTGATGGAAGAGGAAGTGATGCATGAGCTTGGCACACCCAAACCTTCCCTTCACCCTCAAGGTTACTATTAAGTCCAAACCCAAAGGAAAAAATCCTAGAGGATCCAATACAAGGGTTCCACAGACCCTAGACTCTCTAGAAGCACTATAATAAGGTTCCATGAATCCTAGTAACATTTTGGTGATACACAATAGAACCATGAATCCTATAAATATTGGGGATCAAATACTAGAGACCTATGTTACCTAGTTATCCTGACGGTACCTCACTAGGGTGAGAATTCAACCAGACCCCCAAAATAGGGAGATCTTTCACCAAGGTCTGTAAATTAGGGTGAAACTTCACCCAGGTACCCACATTCAGAAGATCTTTATATTACGACCCCATTAGGTTGAAGATTCACCTAAGTACCCCCATTTGAGTGATACTTAATTCAAATACACCCATTAGGAAGACACATATACTGGGTACCCTCATTAGGGAAACACTTTACTAAAGTACCCCCATTAGAGAGACACATAAAATATTCACCCCATTAGGGATACACGTTTTTAGGTACCTCTACCAAGTTGAACCTTCTCCTAGGACTCCCTGATAGGGAAAACATTCACCTAGGCCTCCCTACAAGGGCGAACCTTCACCCAAGCATACTTAATCAGTATAAACTTTTCGTAGGAATCCTAACTAGGGAAAATCTTCACCTAGTATCCCTATTAGGATAAAACATCACCCAATACTTTTATACCGAGGTTTAAATTCACTCTAATCTCTATTAGGGTGCCCTAATACAACCAAACTTTGTACAAGAGTGGCCTTTCACCCAAGTCACATACATGGGAACCTCATTCACCGAAAAAACATACCTTGGCACCATTTCCCATGGGCCTCCAGCTAGGGGTAAGAAATATTCCTACCTTATCAAGTATAGTTACTAATATATATATTGAACCAAAATGGGAATCCAAGGCATAATACTTTCTCAGTCCCTTTTTGTCACAACTTTTATGGCACCTATGTCCTATATGGACCTCCCACTAGGTGTAAGCCCCAAACATAAATTCTCATACTAATACTTTACTGAAAGATAGGAATAACCACTATGGGACTCCTACTAAGTGTAATCCTGAACCATATCCTCTCATATATAGTTACTAATAGACATAAATACCCATATAGATAGCACATGTGTATGCCCCACTCTGTCTCCTATTGTAACCCATTTTTTAAAACATGCATCCCACCTAGGCCTCCTTCTAGGTGTAATAACTATCCCTATACACTCTTATATAGTTACCAAAAGATAGGATAACCCATAAAATGGAACCCCAATGCATAATCCTCACTCAATTCCTTGTTTTCAACCTATTCAAGACACATGAGTCCTTATCAGCTGATGTTAAATAGAACGAACCTGGGTCTCATACCTAGTGTAATCCCCAACCCTTATTACCTTTACCTAAGTTACTTATAAGGTCATGAATCATAGGGAATCCAAATACAGATCCCCCACTCAGTCTCATGTTGTCTCCCCTTTTACTACACAATCGTTCTATATGTACCACCTATTAGGTCTAAGCCTTGACCATAAGTTCTTTTCTCTGGTTATCAATAGATATGATGAACCATAATGAGACACTCATTGTTAGGTTCCACACCAACCATTTCTAATAAAACTTACAACTATTATTCTTAGTTATATTAATTTAAACTATATATAACTAGTCCTTATTATACGATGTTAAAATTCATGGATTAGTCCTATCGCCAAACCTTATACTTTAAAAACATAATCTATATAATCATTGAATAACAATAACTATGATATATAGGATACCTCCTTTTGGTTTAATAACAACACCCTATAGTTCCTAGACGCATGAAATTAAATGGAACTTCACTTTTTCATGGATGTACAATCATAAAAGGTACCACTATAGTCCTTGACACAAAAACTTAAAAGGTACAATGTGTCCTATTAAGCATCACTAAAGTGTGTGGATTTTGATTCCATTAACAAGGATATATAATAATCCACTTTCATGGGCTCGTTACTAAAACCATAATAATTATTTCCTTCCTGTATGGAGATAAACTCCAAAGTGACCATCTGCATGGATATAGACTATAAGTTCACTAAAATATAATTAAGATATAGAGAAATTATAATATATACATATGTTAACATCTATAGATAGTTTTGATCGATAAATTTCATGGTGGTAAATAGTCATACATTTGGATTTGGAAAGGATTTTTGAACATATCTGAAATCTATAAGAGAATTCCAAAGTAGGTAATAGTTCACATCAAAAGGGTTATATAATCCAAAAATCCCATCCTATTGACCAAAATACATTCTAAAACATCATTGGTAAAAGATACAAAAACTTCCTACCTCTGAGAAATAAGGTTCTTGATGGATCAAAAAAAGAAAATACCATAAATATATCAAAAAAATATAGACACATATTCAGATTTCATTATGGATAGTGTTGTAATTGGATTTAAAATTGATATCACACTTATGGCTATACCTTTGAAGGTAAATACAAATCCTATAGTACTCTTCAATGTTTCTATATCTCCTATAAAATATAAATCAACATTAGAATTTAATTGATTAACCATTCCAACAGATAAGGCTATATCTTATGAACCTCTGAGATATTATAGAATTCACTTCATAGCTTCCTAGGGTTCCTTTCAAATATTCTCTATAAATTGACTTACAAATCCAACTGAAAATTCGATGTCTAATCTTATACATACTTCAACATAAATCAATTTACCTACCAATGATGAAAATGAATCTTCTACCATGTACATAACATTATCTTCTTTTTTTAGTTATTTTTATTTAGATAATTTAAGTGTACACCCATTGGGGTTGAAAATAAATTACATATTTTCATCCAAATATCTCAACGATCCTCTATATTCGCTCCTTCTAAGTTAAATCAAATCTTTTTATCTTATCTTATCTCTCTACCAATATCCCCAAAATTATCTTGGATTATCTGATATATTTTACTTTATAACTTCTTGAAAAATAATACCTCACCTCTTTAATCTATTTAATGTTTGGACCTTCCATGAGTATTGAATTTACATATAAGAGAAGGATGTTAAATTTCCTATCCTCAAACACCTTATCATATAGACAATGATCCATGTTTCTCTAGATGAACCATTATTAAGCCAAAAGGAATCAAATTTCTAGTTCCAATACCTTAGAAACTATTTTATCCATAAGTATTTATATTCATATTATACATAAATTCATTTTTAAATTTTTCCTTGAATCTATCTAGTTTATTTATATATATTTCATGCACTAAATCACCATGAAAAAAATTATGTCTTCACATTTATCTATTCCAGATGAAATATTTTGGAAGCAATCAGACTCAACACCATTCAAATGGTTTTATGTTTATTAATGGGTGAGAAAATTTTATAATTTTTATCTCCTTATTTTTTCTAAATTGACTTGAAACCCAAACTATATTTCACCTCTTCCCACCATCATAATCTTCTTTCAAATAGAAGACCAACTTGGTTTACAATACCTTCTTTACCCGTGAAAACTTTTTCAGCTCCTAAGATCTATTTGTATATAAATAAATAATTTAATATTTAATGGATAAGACCAATTTTTTATAATCAATGAGATTCTCCACTTCTTCTATGATATTGGGATCTAATCCATCCACAAGAATAAAGTAATTAAAATTGGGTATGAAACTCTAATCCGATCATAGATTTCTAGAAGATCATAAAAATTAAACCTACAGTTGTGCTATTTCTAGAACTATATCTTCAAAAAATTCACCTTATTAAACATTGATGTAAGATTCTATAGTCCTTGGAAATTCTGTTACTTCATCTAGAATTATTGATTCATTTATAATTACTACACTCTCTTAAATTTTTATAACTTCTTTCCTTCAAAAACTACTATTCATTTCAACTTGGATTTGGTTAATTGATTCAATGTTCTAAAATATATCTTCCACCATGTTCTAGTATTTCAAAAAGGCATTATTATTGAATAAAATATTCCAATTTCAAATAATCTTCCAATTATCATCATTTTAAATTCAAAAATCCAAATTTTATCTTCATATACCACAAAGAAACATGGCGAGGAATTTTTTCTAGGTTTTTCTGATCCTTGTAATCAACATGGACATATTATTGAATTTTGAAAACTATGAGGTTATTAAATTATAGTAGTATTTCATACCACACCTATTGTAAAATATAATTGTTCAAAAGAGGAGAAGGAATATTTTTCATAAGGTAAGAAGGAAATATTGATTATTTCTACCGAAATTTCCATGGACAATATGGATTGTAGTCTCATGATCTAATCATTCTTAGTTAATGTACAATTCATATGCCCTGCTATTCTATTATATTTTGGTGTATAAAGAATAGTATTATTTAACCAGATTCTTTTCCTCCATAAAAACCTCTGAAATTATCTACTTCCATACTCCCCACCATTATTTGGCATTAAGAATTTATGCTTACTTCCAACATATTTTTCTATAATAGAACTATATAGAAAAAATAGTCTAATGAACTCATATTTTTTACTTAAGTAAGTCAACCCATAATTTCATTGTTGAAAAATCTATGAATATATCAAAATACGTTGACACACCATGTGAAAAAACTGGTGTGATCCCCTAAATCTCACTATGAATAAGAAATAAATATTTAGAATTAGGTGTCATTTTTTTATATTAAATGAAACATGTCTCTGATTTTTTACTATAAAACTCTTAAAAATTCTAAAATATATTTGACCAATCCTTTGTATACCTTTAGTTGCTAATAATTTATTGTTCTTATCACTAAGTTTCCTAAAATTCCAGTTCCACAACTCTGAACATATAAATGTTTTAATTCTAAAAATATTTTACCCATTTGATCTTTTATTTAGATTAAATGTACCATATTTTACAAATATATCCAAAAAAATGAGACCTTGAATAATCTTACATACTCTATTTATGAAGATATTTTTGAATCCTACTTCATCCAGTTGGCCAATGGAAATTAGATTCATCTGTCAACCTGATATGTGTTGAACTCACTTTAACTCCATATAGATTTTGTTTTTCATTTGAACATTAACATCACCCTTCCCCATGTTCCTGAGAGCTTCATTATCAGCTAGATGAACATGGGTAAACCTTCCAGATACATAATTTAAAATGAATCCTCTCTCAATAGTAGAGTGAAAAAAAATCATCGAAATCAAATATCCATGATTCCAACAGATTATCAATACATAACAGTAAAATACTCTTACCACTAGCTATAGAATTAATTGAAATTGGATTTTAAAAATATGCTCTTCAAATTTTCACTTTGTGATCTATAAAATACTTATTTAGATATCTCGTATTCCCACAGTTATAATATAAAAGTCTGAGTTAAATTAATTTTCTCTGAATTATATCACTTGGTTTATCTTCAAATTTCTTCCTAACACCCATTGAGTAAAAAATACTCTAACTATAGAATTTATTATTGTTCTAATAGGTTCTTGGACATACATCCACCTGATATCTTGTTTTATAACGAGATCTATAACATCTTCAAATAATAGTTCGGTCTCCCAAAAAGAGTTACGATGGTAAATAACATGTCTCATGATTCTAACAGTGATGATAGTAGAAGAAAATCCAACTCATATTCTATGAAATTTACTTTAACTGATTTTAGATGAATCTAAATCATATTAAATTCATTCATATAATTAGTGACTTGTCTTTATTCCCACATCCTCATTCCAAATAACCTATGAATTATGAACACTTTTTTTCACCACTATTGGCCATACCCCTCTATAGTTGGATCCATCCAGTCAACTAGTTCCAACACCGTTTGATCATTATAGGGGATTCACTGTTCATCATGGTAACCTACGATTGTTTGTATCTTTCTTATCCATGACCTACAACTTCTAGTGAATGTGAAAGCTACTCTCATGTATCAATATGAAAACCTAACATAAAATTTTCACTATAGATCCAATGTAATTACACTGTTGTGAGTTTGAATGCGTCCAAACATATGTTTTAGAGATACTCCTTCTATATGTATTGAATTAAAACATGATATTGAATTTACATTTTTTAACACATCATCCACCTGGAGCCACTTCCCTATTTTCATCCTCAACTAGGTACTTGGTACCAGTCCACTGAGTACCCAGTGGCATCATTCAAAATAAAATATATCTTGGAAATAGGTCAATTCTCTTGAAACAGACCCTTGTTCCCTCTCTACCACATATAACATCTATAATTCCTTAAAATATATAATTTTTGGTGAAAATTAGTCATAAAATCACATCAAAATATGCAGGGTACTATGATTATTATTATTTCATAATGATATCACATATCTATAACATTTATTTTCTCTTATACAATGAAATCACATATAACTTATTATGATATAATGAGTGACAACATTCACATTTTCATCAAAAACCAATCATTGAATCAAATATAGGAATATGACTATATTTATAGCCATTTTTTTTGTTAATAATATATTCAACTATCTCTCCCACATGATACATCAAAAACGCATATTTTGAAATGTAATACAAACTAAGATATCCCACATTGCTACTATATTATGACTATATGCTTTCTAAAAAAATGAGTAGGCCTGTTGTATATAGTAATATATTATATCATTATTTAAATTAAAATGATCAATGAATAAGATTCATCCACAACAAACTTTTTGATAAATCGTTCATGAATGTTTAAAAATTAATAATTCATTATGAAGTATTTAAAATACTAAAAACATAATATAATGATTTTAAACTATATGCACGATATCTCAAATGAAGATGAAGTGGTAGTGATATAGGATATATAATTTTGTATGATGCGAAAAACCTTATCAAATGTATATCTATATAATTTATGTATCCATATTTCTATATGAAATTAATCTATGAATCCATATCACAAATAGAGATAAGACCATATCTCTACATATGATATGGTCATTTAACACACACGCACACACATTTCTATCACAATCATTGGCTTTAATTACCCATTAAAAACCATAATCCTATGAGATATATATAGGGAACCATTACTTTCATGTATGTTAAATATGATTATATGACAATTGACATCTTGAATAATTCTTTGGGGGGGGGGTATAACCAACCTTGAAACGCCAAAAAATTTGTTTATAATCAACCTTGGTGGAAAATAAACATGAATTGATGTGGATGGACAACAAATTAATAAAGATCAAGGTCCATTCAAATATCAACCATTATAGAAAATTCCATGTCCATTCCAATAGGCTTATCATACCATGGGACCTTAATTCAATAAGGCTCAACCCATATTCCATTATTAGTTAAAGGTAAAAATAAAATATTAAAGGACTTTATTACCTAGTACATTACTTTAAATGCTTGATATATAGAGAATAACTATGAATTTATAATAAATCAATAATCTTACATTCAAAATATTGATCTCAATCTTGAAAAAATATTTTTTATAGTTATCAAAAAATATTACATAGTACACTACTAATTAACATAGAGACGAATCTAAGAGAGTGGGCCCTAAAAGTGACCTATAGAACCACAAAATAGATTGGGGTGGTTACTCTTAAGGGAAGTACATTATTTGTAATTCATGAAGATAGAAAGGGGAAAAAATAATCCAAGTGAGAATAATATTACTTAAAGGAGAGAAATATATATAAAAAATAAGAAACCAAGATAAAAGAAAGGGTATAGAATTATAAACCCCTCTCCCATCCTCATAGAGGTAAATGAAAGGAATTTTTTAATCCTAATACAAAATTTTCTAATAATGTTTTAAAAATATTCACATTAACAATCCCTTCACCAAAGAAATTTCTCAAATATCGATGAATACAATTTTTTTTAAATATATTTTAATTAATTTGAGAAATATAAAATATTAAAAAGTTATATATTTATGTGAAGAGTTATTAGTGTTTGTTTATATAAAAACCCCTTTAAATATTTGATACCTGAGAAGATTATTAATCCATTTCACCATTAAATCATGAAGATTCATGAAAGATCTATTGAAATTAAGGGTGAGATTAAACACAACCCCCCTATGATTCTTTAAAAATATATGATTTAAATACCTAAAACCAAATTGGTTTCATTTTATATAGAAAATACAATGATTAAATACTCATGTGGAATTTTAGGGGATGTTCTTATAAAGGTGGAAATGTTCAAATTTCCTATTTATTCTTTGATTATGAAAATATAATAATAAGGATAGGTTCAACTAATAATTAGAATATTATTTCTCACCACAAGGAAGGATTTTGATATGTTAAAATAAATTTAATTTAATTTTTAGATTAAGAGAAGAGAAAGTTAATTTTGACTTGAATAAAGTTTTTAAGCATAGAGAAAACCTATAAGAATCTAGTAATGTATCCATAACATATTAGTATTCATATCATAATGACTTTTGGAAAAGAAAAAATAGAAGTATGATGTATATTATTTTTGAAAGGGTGGATTATATGGTTTATGACCAAAATATAAATAATAATGAATATGAGATAGAGTGGGTTGAGTATACATTGATGAAATCATATACAATATTGGTTCCATTAATTATTAAACCAAAAAATCTAGAGCTAAATCAACTTTTGAGTACACTGTGATATCCATTCTTAGGAGAAGGAGGGTGTAAGACTTCGACCTAACAACCAGGTCAGACTAGGAGAGTCACATGACCTCATTCATATCTCTTAGTACATAATAAGATGATGACCAGAAACAGAGTTCTCATTCTATCTGTGGGGAGACTATAACCTTAGTATCATGTCCTTACAAAAATAATATAAAAAAATATAATAAACAATAATAATTATAGTAAACATGTATAACTATACCTAGATCATACAAATCATACAAATAAGTAAATATGAATCCTAGTGTGGAAAGATAAATCCATGTATAAGTGAATGAAGGTAAATAAATAAACAAATAATAGTATCCTTTATAATACATCCTCGTACCACTTCCAACTATGTGCTCCTTGGATAAACTAACTTCCACAGACACTCTTTCCTCACTTGAATCCCTATACATGAAGTCTTCATGTGCATAGAAATTAATGTATATGGTGTGAGTAATCAATCATATTAGGACACCACCAATGTTTCATTAAAATATATGAACATGTATAAAATGTGTATTTCATGATAACAATAATTGAGAAAGAAAGTTTAAAAAACATAAAATTATGTGCTGAGTGGCCATGTGGTAACTAAAAAGCCACCAACCTCAAAACATACCTTCATTGGCTCCATACTATAAATATATTTAGGGTTCATTGAAAAATATCAACAGTTATCCACATGGATGGTGACATGTCACTTGGTATTAAAAAAAAATTGAGTAGACATGATACTCAACATCCATAAGGCAACGATTCCTGGTAAGTCCCTCGGTATCCTCAAGGCTTCGAGTTCCATCTGGGCCACAAGGTTTTCAGGCTACTAACCTATATACAAGCCCACCATAATCATTTTTTCACAACATTTGGGGTCCCCCTCTAAGGTTAAACATACCATTACGGACCTCCTATCACATTTACTAAGCACTAACCTCCAATGGAGAGATACTACTAAAAAAGGTAGAGAATTATAAAACATTAATAACATAGAATCATGAGAAACATAGTAGTTCCATATAATAACAAGTGAATCAATATCAACCATGGTAACGATTATCAAGGAAACATTGATTATATATGGGTATCATGAAAACACACCCAACCACAAGTGAACACCATTAATCAAGAACACAGAACATTTCTATACATCAGTCAAACCATGAAAACAAGTTTATCTGAAAGACCCAAATGGTAAGGAATTTCCCACCTCTGGTTTTTTGAAGGAAAACTCTATGGTTCATCAAGGAAACAATGAAAAACACATCAAACACCCATAGAGAATTAAACACACATTAAGAATGTCTAGCTTCAGTTCTAGTTTATCAAATAAGAGGTTTATAATAGAGACTCAATATAATTGTGATTCATGAATTTCAATTTTGAATCACATAACCTAAGGTGTCCATAAAAGTTATCAATTTGAAGGTGTGTCAAGGAAGGAATGCCAAAATACCTGAATATGTCATCAATCAAAGAATGAATTACAGATTCATTATTAATTCTAAAATAGAGAAATCGGTTTAGATAATGGTCATTGATACATCATGAATACATCAATGGAAAAGATATTCAAGATGAGATTCAAGAATAATAAGATATCATGATGATCATTATAAATAAGACTTCCTAAAAATGTCACAATTATTAATAAATCATGATCTCAGAAAGAGTAGTCATCATTGTAACATTGATTTCCCCACCTATCTACCACAAATTTTTCAACGAATCAAGGTTTTATCATAAATCCATTTTCAAGAAGAGGTTTAGGATGCTGATTTAATAATAATTACCCATTGAATACTTGCCATTGAAGGTAGATCTCATTTTGATCAAGAAATGATGTCAAATTTCGAAATCAACAACTTATATATGAATATAGGATGAATTAATCACTATATCATCAAGGAAACATATATTTGACATAGATCCATGCACATCCCTCAAAGATGAAGAGGGATATATAATTAATCTAGATAAAAGAATCAAAATTCTTGATTCTTGCTTCAGTAAAAGGTTAGGGAGACAAGGAGATAATTATTGGATAATATAAGGACTAAGGGGGAGGTATAAAAATTATATTAGTTTAAAATAGGGCCAAAAATTTATATTTATTAAGGTTGAAACATGTGTGAAATTAAAACCCATGGGGTGAATTTAATGCACCACTGGACTAGGCACATTCTTTGTCTGATGACAAGCCACTAGTTAGCTAGTGGACCAAGAAGAACCACCTAGGTCCTTCCAGCACCACCAGATAGCTGGTGGAACCCCACTAATGAGTTTATGGGGATATGAAGTCACTTTAGGCCTACTAGAATCCTACTGGCTAGTGGGAAGTTTTCATTAGCTAGCCTACAGTTTTCTTCCAGCCACCACAAAACGTTTCCCTTCCTCAACTCTTTCACCTCCATACCCAGACCCTTATCAACTTAAAAATGACTTCATTAAATCGCATAATATATAACACATAAAATGGTAATGGATAATTTATAACATTTAAATTATCTTACAATGAAACAAATAGAGGATGTTATAATTATCCCCCTTTATCAATTTATCATCTCTGAGAAGTATCTTCAAAAGTTATGTTTATAAAAATCAGGACACTAAGCCGAACACCAGCCTCCCAATCCCAACTCTCCTCTTATATCCATCATTGATACCATAGAATGTGGAAAATTGATACTATATTTCCTCAAAAAACATTCTTTCTTCGATCTAAAATCTACAGTGGGCACTCCATGTATGAGGCACTATGCACTATATCAATATCCTCATAATTGATGACATGCATAGGATCAGGAAAGTACCTATGAATATATTTAATAAAGAAAAAAATTATGTTTAACTCAATATTTATAAGTAAGATCCAAATTATAAACCTCTATACTAACCCACTCAGTGATCTCAAAGGCCCTAACATTGCACAATGATAGTTTTCCCTACTTCATTAAACATTAGTGGCCAAACTGGGGAGTCACTCTCATAAGTACTTGACCACCTATAGAAAAATATAATGTTTTATTTATACAATTAAAATATAACTTTATTTTGATCTAATATGTAAGAAACCTATTTTGAATTAGTAGTCCTCTCTTGGAGGTCTCCTATACCAAGATGGTCCCCACAACTATTACCTCTCCTATGTCATTCCAACAGAGTGGTGAATGATATGGACTCCCATAAAGAGCCTATTAAGGTTAAATATGAATAAAATCCTTGTAAATGTTGTTGTAAATGAACTCAAAATTTTATTGGTGATCATACTAGGCTATATAAAGTCTAGGGAACAAGTCCAAAGAATAACCTTCAGTATGAAAATCATCTGTTCAGACAATCCATCAGTCTAGGGATGGTATGTTGTGCTAAATTTCAATCGATTCCCAAATGGATTATATAATACCTATAAAAAGAGTGATATGAAACATGAAAATTTATTAGATACAATACTCAAGGGAACTCCATGTATGTATATGATCTCAAAAAAAAATTCGCAGATCATCTACTGAGTGAGTCTCATGAATCTGTAACAAATGAAAAACATTCATAAACCAATCAAAAATTACCCAGGCAATGTCATGACTCATTAGGGTCCTGGGTAACACCATAAAAAATACCATCATGATGTCATCACACTTCCATAAGGGAACAATAATTGGATGGAGAAAACCTCCTGGAAACTGGTGATCAAACTCTACCCTATGGTAGGTATGAAATTTATAAACAAATACAATAGTGTCCACATTGTAACAGTCCATCCCCACAATCTCGGTACTGGTGCATTATTTTATTACATTGTCATGATTACAAGGAATAAAATCCCAAAGCACCTATCAGTTTAGAAGTATTGGAAAGCCATATTACAAACATGATACCCATGATACATTAGAAAATACAAATTACAAAATTGATACATAATAAAATGAAATAAACTGCATTTTTGAAATGTTATTAAAATATTTTTTACTCATAACCTATTAAAATTAAACGTAATAAGGGTGATCTCAAATGATCATTAAGGGTAAGTAAAGTGGAATTAATAGTGAATCAGTAGGAATAAACTAACATGGAAAGATAAATAACTAATAACACATTCCATCCAAATAACTAGATATGGAAAAATCAATATGGAAAGTTAGGAAACTAAAACTCGTAACACTTAATCAATGAAATGAAAATTCAATGTATCCATAAATATTTCGATGAAAAATATCATGTATGAATAATAATCGGAACTAAATGAGGAAATTATTTCTTAATGGATGTCATGTATGAGGCACCTTAAAACCTATTACCATCAATAACCTTCACAATATTGTTTAAAACTATGGATAAAAACCAATTTAATTTGGACAACTTATTTGTCTAATGAGATCATATTGATGCATCGAGGAGGTATATAAAGTCCAGGATCTTCCTGTCATTTCTAGTGAAAATAATTCATCATATTGAATATTAAAAATAAATAATATGCCTTATAAAATGTCAACAATGAATTTTTAATTCATAATTATCAATATTCCACATAATAATCCAATAGCTATCAAAGTAGACACTGTATGTAAAATCATATAATATTTATGAAATAATAATATCCATTGTATGAGAATTTTGATATTAAATTAAATCTACAATGAATAATGATTAAAATATAGTGATTTTTTCAAGATATGGTTAACAATCACAAAAGGAAGTGATATTTCAAATATAATCATTAAGAATAATCTTGAGGAGAATAATATTTATACACTCCAAAGTGTACCATACCACTTTGAAAATATTTGAATCATAATATAAATAAATTCATGAAATTAAATGAAATATATAATATCATAAGAATAATAAGATTCATGATATAACATTTAAAATATATTTTATACACAAAATAAAAGTGAAGTGGTGCATAATAACAAATAAGTCTCAATGAAATGTAAATTGAGATGAAATTATCTTAGCATAGCCTTTCTTTTTTGTTGTGTGGTATTTATCCTCAAGTAAAGTGGTTTTCAAATATTTTATTAACACGTAATAGAACCATACTCATTTTTATAATGTCATATATCATCTTCTTATATTATTTTATTACCCTTTTGATAATAATCTATCTTTAATTTCACTATTTTGGGTGTTAATTTCCTAGTTTTATCAAGTATGTTTTAACTTTTTAATTATTGTCATCATTAATTAAATAATGATATCCTTATCTACATAATGTAATACATGAATTAATTATCATATATAATCAGAATATATGTATTTATAGTAGTATATAATATTTGGTGATTAAAAATGAAATGCCATGTTCATGGAGACAGTAGGTCGTATATACTCATGAACACTAATATAATTTATTTTTTGAATTAAAAGAATGAAAAATTAATTACCAATATGTATATTATAATTTTAGTATCATATTTTTTTTATATATGGTACATAGGTTTATTAAAACCATTATTTATATGTTCCTTGTATGAAAAGAACGAGTCATATCAGTTTGAGGGGGTGGTAGTCCACACTCCCTCAAATGAAATTATCATATTTAGACAAGATGGAATCATAATGGTTTGTTTTAAATAAAAAATACATAAGTATAAATATATTATAAATATCATATATAATATATATAAATAGAGTGTCCATCATAATGGCCACCATGATAGGTGGTAAAGTATTCGTCGTACACAGAATCAATATGTTTGTTACCCACTAAATGGAGTTGCATGTAAGTGTAGGTCAAACCCTTTAAATCACAATATCATATTATATTGAAGATACTGGTATTTTTATATAATAATCAAATTAATATATTTTAGTGTGTGGATAATGGAAATTAAACTAATGAGCTTGAGAGAAGGTGTTACCTCTTAATCAGGTAACGTCTTTTAGTTTGTACCAAAAGGCTTCCTTGAAAGGCTTCTTGAATAAAGAAGGCTTCAAGAAAAATGGGAGGGATTTTTGGAATATATATTGGTAGATATTTTCTGAACCTAAGTGGCTTGATAGGTGTGATAAATGAGGATAGGTGGTGGCCTTTTATATATGAAAAGGACTCACTTGGAATTTTTGGAAATAAGTTAGGTGTACACATGTTCTTACCTAAAAAAAGTCATAAAAAAAGAAAAAACTCAATAATTAAAGATTTATGGATGATATATTTCTAGATAATAGGTTTTTAACAAGTTTATAGTTCATTTGGGACCTTAAGTTAATGGTTTAGTCCTTTTTTAATCTTAATTTATTCTTAATAATTGTAATTAATTTTTAATTAATTTCACTAATATTTTTGGTCAAAAAACAATTTGACCATATTATAAGTTATAAAATATTCCAATTACAAATATAAAATCCATTTTCCAAATTAAAATCACAAAAATGGTAGAAATTATTTTAAAATTCATCATGTAGGTGAGACGACAATGCAGGTTTTTATAGTAAAGACATCCAAAAGTTTGATACATTTGTACATTCAAGTTCAAAGTGAAGTTGATCCCAATAACAAAAATTTTATTAATTAATAACAATATAATCTAAATAAACATTAAAACTAATTAAAATTATAATTTAAACTTATAAATAAATTAGAAGAAAACTAGTTTTGAATTAACTTTCAGTATTTTTCACTTTTCATTAAATAATGAAATGTTTCAAAAAAATATAAAAAATCCCCCCTAACCTAATTATTATGTTTTCATTTAATATATGAAGTTTATTTTGACATATTAAGTCATTTAAACTCTCCAAATTTATATTTAAAATGGATTCTTCATTAAATGATGAGAAAATTGCCTTTATTAAAATATAGGGTTTTTATATATAAACTAGGGTTTGTTCTTATTTTATGAATTTCAAACCGAATGGATGATTATAAAAAATTGATTGAATATATAACATATATATTTCATTAAAATCATTAATTAATTTTATTTAATTATGTTTATTATGAGAAAACTTATTTGGGATCATAAAAATAATAATATTTCTTTTTATATCCAATTGGTTCCTATTTTCGTTTCTTGTTAATTGGTAACCCATGAGTTAATTTTATATTTATATAAACCATATATTTTCATAATTTAGTTAATACTATTCATAACAGATAATTTATATCTTATTATAATAAATAATAATATTTTAATAATACATTATTGTTTGGTAAAAGCCGGTCTTGAATGTAACACAGGACATCGAAGAAGATATCTCTTGAGTGTAACACACACTAACTTGGAGATGCATGAAATGAAAAATAAAAAAAATATTTAAAATAGTTAACATATTTTAATGTATCACGGTATTATATCCCCTTACACACTTGGTGTCGCATGTCATGCACGCTATCGAATATAAGGTTCTTACTTTAAAATTTCAGTGTGTTACACACATTCATCCCTAGTCACTATAACTATTGTCTGAAATCATGATACATTTTTATAACTCTAGGATTAAACACACACCTAGAGGATTGGAATAATCTCATAATCTCCTCCCTATTTGAAATAGGGACTACAAGTCTCCCATGTATGAGGATCACATTGTTGTTTCCCAATGAACACCCATGTACCAAGTCACCTCCAGCTAGTTGTTTCGACACCACAACACACTCTGGGTAAATGCCCATTATTTTATTTTATTGATCTTAAAAATAATATGTGACCACCACTGGAGCACAAGTTATAGACCCCTAATATTCATAGGCATCTATCCTCTAGTAACATAAGAATATCATCATCACCACTATTCCTCTGAAGGATTCTCACCAAGCTCTTGAGTTACCTGCTTCTTACTATTAAAAGAATATTAAATGAAATTTCATTTCCCTAGTGTATAATCCATCTCATATTCAAACATATACAGGTACTCTACCCAGTGCCTTTGAATCATGTTTATGTCCCTCAGTGTAAAGATATAGAGAAGGATATTGGGGTCAGTGTAGATAACAAGCCTATCACCGAAAAGATACCTTCACTAGCACTTCAAAGTGTGGACCACCAATGAAAACTCCGATTCATTGGTAGATAGTTCTCCTTATGGTTTCACAGTTGATTTAACATATAATCTACTACTTATCCCCTCTACATCATTACTACTCCAAAACCAATGGATAATGTGTCATAATAAATAGGATAACATATCCCTGTCTTAGAAAGTATAAAAATTGGAGCTATATTAAACCTTCTATTTATATTAACCAATTCCTCTTAACACTAGTTAGACCATTGTAACTTTACTATATTTTCATAAAAGTAGTCATAGGTGTTGATAAATGGGAGAAGTCCTTGATAAAACTTGGGTAGTATCTTGATAAACCCAAAAAACCCCTGATCTCAAACACATTCTAGGGATGTGTATAGGACTTAACTACCTCAAATTTCTCTAGGTCCATGGATATAACCTTCTCAAAAACCACATTCATCAATAAATTTACCACATAAATCTAAAAGTTACACTTTGATAGTTTTGAACAAAGCCGATATGCTTTATGTGTTCATAGGACTATCTCAAGTTTCATGGAATTCCACTCTAGGGTTCATGAGTATATGTGGATGTATTCAATGAACACAATGAAGAGAGACTCTATATGTCAGTGTAATATTATTTTCATGAGATCTATGAACATTTCTAGTGAATTCATCAATCCAAATAGCATCATCAAGTACTCAAATTTCTCATATATACTCTAAAATTCCATCTTCATAATTGAAATCAACCAAAACCATATGATATGGGGATATCTAATTGGGAGACACACTCATCATGAGCTCTATATCAAGGTCAACTCCTATATTAGGGGGAATTCTTGTGAATTAATTTAGGAAGACATACAGATAGATATCTATGATTAGTGGAAAAGATGAGGGGGATTACACTGATCCTATTGAAAAATCAAAACCATTCATCTATGATGTGGTTATCCTAAAATTAATTAGGTTTGAAAAAATTCTACCTACTTCCATTTCACTTTATTCAGTTTTTATTTACTTCTTTCCCTTTGGTGAAGAAAAAGATACCCATCTCCGATAGCAATGAATATATACTTGGAAGCCGGTCATTTAGTCCACACCGAGTATCAAATTTAAGCTCAACATACCCAACATCATTAAGTCCCATAGACTTTAATCATAAACAAAAAATATAGGAAACTCTACACTTCACTGAAGACAGATCACTTTCATGCCGAAAGGTGTACTGAGGGAAAGTAACTCAGAAGATAACTTCACCAATAAGTCAGGTAAAATATTAAAATTATTAAGATATGATGTTATGAGTGGAAATAATATCAAATAAGTCTTTAGATAAAGAATAGGTGATAGAAAACATACATTGAATAATATATTCTCCATCACCACCATCTACTAAAGTCTAGTCTACCATATAAACAAGTATTTCCTTATCTTTGAAACTCTATCCCCTGAGATATATGACTTGTGAGAGTCTTCATCTGATTCTACTATTGAGGACAATACTTGGTACCATGGTTCATAGAACATTTATTTCCTCCACCCTTTCAAAACCAAAAAATTTAATCTATGGAGAAAAACTATTGGAGATGTCACATCTTACTAAAATGATGATTCGTGGTGTAAGGTGTTGGACATAACTTGAAATAATTACCAACCATACCATAATTTATGAATTATGGAAATACACTAGAGGGGGATGAATAATTCATACTATAATCCACCTGCATACCACTACTTTGATGAATATACCCAACCATCCCCTTCATACTACTAGAGGAGACGCTCACAACATCCATCATAGGTATACTCTCCTATTTATTAAAGTGATTAAGAAATCCAGCTACTTGATCTTCATCCATAACCTTCTCTATAATTAAGGCCTTATGAAGAACCTTCAGTTATATAGTTAGTTTTAAACATATAACCTGATGTTTTGTTTTGGTAAGATGTATGATCTCAAACTTCATGTCCTTCTATTCTTCGTTTCTGTCTAATAATTGGAAAAATAAAATAAGATCAATGAATTGAAAAAAGTATGAAAATACTATCATGGTGCCCTGTTATATCTCCATGAACTCTTTTGATTTTTCCATCTTCATCATATCTGGATATAATTCCCCATTGAATAGTTCCTTGAAGATATCCAATGTAAGAACATCATGTCTACCATTCCATACCATGAAACTGCACTGAAGCCCGGTGATTCCCTACAATAATAATGCTAATTGATTTACCTTATGGTCCTTAGTTGTCTCAATGAGTTTGAAGAAACACTCAATAATTTCTATAAATTATTTAGAATCCTGTAGTACTCCATTGCTTAGAAGGTTTGGTGGATTTTGGATCTAAAAGTAATTCGTGTATTAAAACATAGACCTCATCATCCTTTCACCCTAGATAGATACTACTGTAAGGAATCCTGAATGATGTGGGCCCACTTTCTATACCACTAGAGTAGGTATGGGAGTGTGTTTTGGTAAACCTTCTAACAATGATGGTCGTGGGACATGGGCATCCTCCAGAGCAGAAGTACCTTGACCCATGTTAGCTAGTTTTTTCATTAATCTTTGATGAGGCGGTGCCTTCAGTAACACAAAGGGAAACATTTAGTGTATTTAAGATAGATCCTAATCAGTCTAAGGGATCACACAATGGTTTCCTTAAGAGTCTTTTCATAACCCAAGATATGACCCTCCAAGCACTAACCAAGGTTCCCAATCCCTACACATTATTCGCAGTCATATATATTATATCATAATTGTATGACTGCATTCTAATATTTAATTCCCTTATATATATATTAGAATAATAATGAAAAATAAATGTATCAAATGACATAGTGATAATATATCCCAAATAGAATTAAAAATACAATTCATTAAATTAATAACTAATATATTACACAACAATAAGTATGTATATGTCATGTGATTATATGTGCTTAATTATGGTTCCTGAATGCACCCAAAAATCTAATAAAACTATAACGACAATCCCATAAATGGTAACTCAAAGTTCCATTACACATAAGATGTCCATACACATGGAGACTCCCCAACCTAAGTCCCACACAACTATATTGTTACTTCCATATCCAATGTTAGTCCATTAGAAAATAAGAAACTATTCTATGATACCATTTTGTAATGCCACAACCCAAACCACTAAGTCCTATTTAGAGATTTACATGACAACATGCAATCCTCCCCATAAATAAGAGGCTACCGACTAATAGTTAGGGTCTAAGTCTGTCGCGAACCAACCCAGGTCGACCCTGAACCGGTCACCCGAGTTGGTCTGTGACATGGCCCAAAGGGCGTTCACGATCCCCACGAGCTAGAAACAAGTACCGAGAATCAAATATTAACCATTGGGAATGATTTGGACTATGAAAAAATATAACCAATTAAAAAAACTAACAAAAAAAAGTAAAAATTAGCAACATAAAGAAAATAAAACTGAACATACCTCCTTGTGACCTTCTAGGTCACCACCCATCTCAGACTCAAGCCTTCTCAAACACTACATAGTTGAACCAAGAACCTGAACAAGAACTAAACCTACAACTGAAATAATATGATAGGCGTGAGCATTGAGATTCTCAGTAGGGATACCAAATATGACCAAAAAATCCAATGTATCCTTTCCGGAGACAATCCAATAAAACAAGTTTGAAATACAATTATAAAAGTAGGTTTCTCATATTTTAATAAGAAAATATCATTTAGCCATTTAAAAAACCAAATGCACACCATGTGCCATTTTTGAAAAAAAACTACAATTTTGCAAACAAAAGCCAAACAAGGAAAACAAGGCAGTGCTAAAAGAAACAGGTGACAATATATGCTAGAAAACAAATATAACTGAAATTAAATTAGAAAAACAAATACATACCATGGGTGATCATAAAAATACCTAGAAGACCTGTGGACGTACTCAGTTTTGAAACCACCTACCAGTGAATGGTGAAGCTCCAAATTCTGTAACCAAATGGCCATCCCAAATTGAACAATATAGTGGAAAAGCCCACTTGGACTAATAACAAATCCAGGAGGTACCAATGTAACACCCTGAGATTTTATGAAAAATATTCTTTTAATTTCTTTAATGTCTTGTGCTACACCAAGATTACCTTGCTCAATACGTAACACCGTATTAGCTTGCAGTATACGCAACACAATTCTTGGATCGTGTTACACACAATTTTGATAATAGTTATTCTACGCAACATTGAGTATATATATATATATATATTCAATGTATAAATGAAATATGGTTGGATTCTTTTATACGAAACAACGAAGGATTCTTGCGTAACACGCAACCCTGACTTGGCTTGCATTACACGCAATTGCGACCTTTCTCGATAGTGTGTGTTGTACGCAATATTGGGTTTTATTAAACGACGATATATTATTATAATATTGTTATGAACTAGATGTTATGAATAGTGTTAACTAAATTTTTAATTTTATAAAATTATTATTCATCTTACACATTTCTAGAACATGGTATAAGAACAAAATAAATTTTTCGCGTAAAATAAGTATTTTTCATAAAATGCAGTTTTTCCGCCTTTTGATGGAGCACCCACTTTAAATCTAGTTTTTGACATGTTTATAAGTTCAATTTGACAAAATAAAATTCTTCTTTTGAATCAGGATATAAAAATATACATTAGATAAAGTTTTGATATTTTTCCGATAACTTTCATATTTTAATGAATAGTAAAAACACGCTATATTTTAATTAAAAACAACTTTTTTAATCGTAATATCCTATGTGATTAAATTATATAATTGAATGGTTTTAAAGTATAAATTGAATATATTTTTACCATTTAATATAATGTATGTCATTAGCATTAATTTTACCTTGAATTCGTAGGTTAAATCACTTAAATCTTTTGCAATGTTTTAAAGAATAACTCGTTTTCTTTCGACAACGGGATTAATTTTAATTTAATTTCTGCATCTTTTGTGTATTGAATTTGGAAAAATGGATTCCATATTTTGAATCAGTGGGTCCAAATTATGTTAATAAGATACTTTTTATTTTTGGGCATTGTGATTAGTAACTACGGTAAAATTTTATTTACTATAGTTAAAGGTAAATCGGGTAATTAAGGGTAAATATAAGATTATAAAATTACCCTAACATTGTAAAAATCCTATTGGATGGCTAAAAGTAGACCCATATAACCTAAGGGTAGGATTAGATTCATTTTATGGTCTTTTTTCCATGAAAATAATTTAATTATTATTAAAACCAAAGAATGTGACAACATGTCACTTTCTTAAATCTTATAAGTATAATAATTTCAATTTAGTGATAAACTTCATGAAACTTCGAATATGAATAGTCTCCAAAAATATAATACAATTATCTACATCATAGGAATTTATTTAGAATTTTTAGGGATTAAATAATTATCATTTATTATGACAAAAAGATGATGCAGTAATTGTCTTATTAAAGAAATATTGACATAATTGATGTTATAAATGCCCAAATAAATGTAATTTCAGACTTTTTATGGCATACATTAATTTTCTCGGATAATATGACATGTTATTGTTGATATAAGTAACTTTTTTAGAACTTATCATTCTTTTATGAATTTCATAAAAATCATGTACCAAATAGTGTCAAAATTGACATAAATTAGTTTTTAAAACAAATATTATATTATTAATTGTTATTTAATATCTAAAAATCTAAGGTTCTACCAAATGACATATATAAGGATAGATATATTAATAATAAACAACTTGGGGTTCTTTTGTCTTGTTATGGTAATTTTATTAACCATATAGTGTAAGAAAACAAAAAGACACGGTAAAAGTAAAATTATTTAACTTAGAGTTAAATCTAATTGATAAGGTTAAAATAATAACCTAAACTTGTCTAAATCCTTTTGTATGAGAGGATTTCGACCCATCCACAGTTTACAGTTTAAATATGACCCTTTGTAACCATTATTAACCGAATTTTACCTTAATATAAAATAAAATTTTGAGATTTTCCTAAGGTGTCCCTCTCCTCCCTTATAAAAGGGAACCTCCTCCTTCTCTTCCTCACACCACTTTGAGCCTTCAATCTCGGCCAACCCCTGACAAAATCTCTTCTCCACTTCCCTAGTATCATCCTAGAGGTCCTGGTCTTCTTCAAAGACCATCTTTAGTTCTTTAAGTGGAGGTTAAGAAAAGGCGCGTCAAAAAGAGGTAATATCCATTACCAATCTTTTTCAATTTCATTCTTCTTGAACTTCTTCTTCTTTAGTTGTTTCATGATAAAGTAATAACATCAGTATTTCTTATATACTGATATGTTATTATAAATATGAAACAACTCTAATTAACCTTCTATCCATCCTACGGAAAAAGGAAATAACCGCGCGTGCGTACGTACGGAATACCGTCTCCACGCCGTGGTGTAATCTATTTTCCGCCACCACCTTAATTGGATGGGTATAATGGTGTAATGAGTAACTATATATGATTATTATAAATTGATATTGATACTGAAATAGTATAAATACACTTCAACACAAGTTCACGGTCATGAGAACGATATCATCGCTCGTGCGTACGTACGGACTACCGTCTCCACGACGCGATGACATTCATTCTCCACATTAACCATTCATGAATGATTATAAAGTATATATAATGAATAATAATGAAATATATGACATGTTAAATCTACTGGATTTATGTATATATATATATGTATTTCATCTACTTACTTCCATTCAAGACAATAAGGAAAGGAAAACAGCGTTCAAGCGTACATACAGACTACCGTCTCCATGAACGGTGTGTTTCATTTCATTTATCTATATATTATATATATATATACTGAATATATATGATATATAAATCATGTTTTATATTCTGGAAGTAATTAAATCATGATATAAGTAATAATAATGTCAAGAACAACAAAGCCAAACACCAACGATAAATGAAACGATTTTACCCAAAACGCTTCTTTAACATGGAATTTACAAAAGAACGGGTAATATAAAGTCATAAGTGAACCATATATGATATCATAACAATGAATATGATTCTGTAATAAGTTAATGACATTATTTAAATCATTATACAGGAGGTTAGGATACGTACAAATCATATCGGACATAAGGTAAGAGAAATATCACAATCTCATTTTTATCCATGATTGTTTATACTTTGGCATTTACTGGGGTGTATTTTATCATCCACATCCATGTTTCCTCAATATGTAATATTATTTCCATCCACCTAATATTGTTTAAATCCAATTTTACCCTTCGGTGAGTTTTTAGTAAAGGATATGAAAGGAATCTTTTTTCATTTTTCGTACGAGGTACTTTAAGACTTTTCCGACAAAAGTACAAGAAGAATGTTTTTTTAACTTATACAACATGAATGGATTTTTGAAAAATTATTTCCAAGAAGCTTCCTTTACAAGATTTCAAGTTTATTTTTAATCAACTTATTTTAGTTTAAAATTGTATGACATGTTAAGAAAGGAAAATGTTTTTGAATTTGAAAGGATATTTTCCTCAAGAATGGAGTTCAAGTGTTTTATCAAAATTATTTTCCATATAAGATAAAATAGGGATTTGTTTATATCCCTATTATGGAATTGATTTGATTATGTTGTGATGGAATGATTTTTATGAATTCCTTTATCTTATATGAATTGTTTGATGATGTCACGATGTTTAAGATTTCCATTTTTATTACATAGGTTATGCAATGATGTATGATTTAAGATTTTGTGGCACAATAAGAATGTTATCATTATGAGATGGATGGGACCTATATCTCCCTCCAATGCATTGGGTAAAGATTTTATATCGCATGAGATAGACATGGCTAGAATGGTAGGTTATACCGGTTCAGTGAAACAGGACTGAAACGAGGGTGACTCGGTTCAGAAATGGACTTTGTCCAGTAAGATAGTCTTGGAAATGAGTCTTGACTAATAAGAAATGATTTTCTATGATTATGTGTGTATTCCACAAAGTTTAATGTTTTATGTTATGATTATTAGGATTACATTTCACTACTATGATTTATCCCATGTTATGAAATTATGATATCTTTTTACAGGTTAAGATTTCCAAAAGATATGTTCTTATGAATATGACGTGATTGATATTTCTTTTGTTTACCTTTACTGAGCATTTAAGCTCACCCTTTTATGTTTTCTTTTCCCCAGGACATAAAGAAAGGATTTTGGTTTAAAAAAAGAAGATCTTTATTGGAGATGTTGAAGATCTTTCACCACGATTATAATATTATATTCCAAGTTTCCAAAGACACTAAACTGTTACGGTCCTTGTGTGTGCGTTTTTGTTATGTACTAAGTATTCCGAAAAAGTAATGTAATGTCCATGTACGTCAGGCTTCGGGTCTCTACAGTTGGTATCAGATGAAAGGCCTAGTCAACCTTTGGAAACTAGGATGTGATAACTTTAGTAAGATCCCAAGAGATATTTCTATAGTATGTCTAGGGATGTCCCTAAGGTTATGTATAGGTTATAGTACTATAATTACGGTAACCCAAGATGTTAGATATTGAAGGTACTCCCCCTTTATTATATTGTTTTCCCTAGTGTGATTTTTTCCTCTAACACTATTCTTTTTGGGTTTTAGAAAATGGATGGAAATAAGATGATTCACGATAATGGAGGATATTATGGACAATGGAATGATATTATTAATGAGAAACCAAATGAAATGGGATTTGGAAGTCCAACCATCATTATTATGCCGAATCAGCAACCTCATAATATTATCAATAAACTCATATTTGGTAAGTTTCCTGAATCGGCTAACAAGAGAAAGATGGAGTTTCATGATGATCATAGAGGAAAGAAAGTTCAATTTCCCATATATAAATCATGTGGGAAGAGGCATCAAGGAGATTGTTTCAAAGGAACTGGAAGATGCTTTGGGTGTGGAAAAGAAGGACACAAAGCCAGTAAGTGCAAAGGAAAAGGTTCAGTTAATACCATGGAAAAGGATAATGGTATTGCTACGACATCAACAATGATTAGATGTTTTAAATGTGGAATGTACGGGCATTATGCAAACCAATTCCCTAATGGAAAATCTCATGAAGAGAATCAGCATGGTCATATGGGTAGTATTTATGTGGATGATGATTAGGAGACTATAAATGATATATGAGCTAAAAGAAGTGTTGATGCTCAGTCGGTTGTTTTAGAAGGTAGTGGAATGATTGTATGTTTATCGAGAGTTATGTTGTATAGTTAATGGTACTATGGAATAAAGAATCATCTAAGGATTGTTACAATATTGTTTTTCCTAAAAGTATTTGAAAGTATATGTTTAATGGTACCAGTAACCATGGAAGGTTATTCAGATATCTTTGTAAAGTAGATGATATGCACATAATTAAAGAATAAGAAGATAATGAGATGTTTGATTGTATTCATGATCTCATGATTGATATAAGGACTAAGTGATATCATGGTTTGAGTATATAGAATTTTAAGGATTTTGGTATGTGGAAAGTGTTAACTTTTAACTACATTCATGTTTTCACTATGGTTCAATGGGTATTCATTTTTCAAGAGAATACATGATTAAGGCCTTCAAATGTTTGGAATGTGACCAACAAGACATATCTTATGATGTATGGGGATCAATGATGGTATTAAATCTCTAGTAATCATTTTCACTATATTATGAGAGTGGACTGTAGTATTATGGATAAGCCTAAAGATTGGAATGGATTATGTTGGACATAAGTTAGTATTTTTCAAGGATAAAAGTTTTTTCGATATTATTAATGGGATGTAATAGTAATATAGTTTTAGAAAAAGGAAAACCTGCAGGACGGGCGACAGCCCATCGCGTCGGACAAGGCTGTGGGAATCGAACCCACATCCAAAGTGCGGCTGGCCTTTATCGCCTACCACTGGCCTACAGGAAGTCCCTGGTTAGTATAAAATAGTTTTATTTTTATTAAGCGGTAGGATATATGAATTATAAGTTCATTTTTGGAACCATATAAGATTAATCTAACCATAAGATGGACTTATAACTTTTGTTATCCTTTTGTTTGAAAGAGATGGAATGACCCATCATTCTATCACATGATCTGCTAACACATCACAAATAAAAAATTCAACTTCATTTCTTTAAGGGATGAAGTGGAAATTGTTCAATTCACGAACAACAGTGAGATTGTACCAAAATCATGCAAGTATTTCTTTTAATTCATTAACTTTAGGGAAATGATCTTCAAAACCAAAAATGTTGTCCTAGTTCCCTTATATCCGATGAATCAGATGATACCTTAGATCATCACAAATCAATAGCTTTGTGATTATTGGCTTTTTCATAGCCATGTTCTCTACCACTCTCCATCAGAACTTGATGGTTAGATTTTTCTTCCATATCCTTATTTTCACCTCTGTTCTTCAATGTGGAAACCCAGTGATGAGTTAATTTGGGTAACCGTTAAATTTCATACTTGAGTTTTTAAAAGCCATGTTTTGGTATTCCTTTTTACGATGTGGGTTTCTATTAAACAAAATTTCGAGTAGTAAACCATTTATAACCCCGACAAATTTCGAGGGAGAAATTAATTTTAAGGCGGGTAGAATGTAACACCACGAGATTTTATGAAAAATATTCTTTTAATTTCATTAATTTCTTGTGCTACACCAAGATTACCTTGCGCTATACACAACACCGTATTAGCTTGCAGTATATGCAACACTATTCTTGGATCGTGTTACACACAATTTTGATAATAGTTATTCTACGCAACATTGAGTATATATATATATATATTAAATGTATAAATGAAATATGGTTGGATTCTGTTATACGAAACAACGAAGGATTCTTGCGCAACACGCAACCCTGACTTGGCTTGCATTACACGCAATCGCGACCTTCCTCGATAGTGTGTGTTGTACGCAATACTGGGTTTTACTAAACAACGATATATTATTATAATATTGTTATGAACTAGCCATTATTAATAGTGTTAACTAAATTTTGAATTTTATAACATTATTATTCATCTGACACATTTCTAGAACATGGTATAATAACAAAATAAATTTTTCGGGTAAAAAAATTATATTTCAAAAAATGCAGTTTTGCCGCATTTTGATGGTGCACCCACTTTAAATCTAGTTTTTGACATGTTTATAAGTTCAATTTGACAAAATAAAATTCTTATTTTGAATCAGGATATAAAAATTTACATTATATAAAGTTTTGATATTTTTCCGATAACTTTCATATTTTAATGAATAGTAAAAACACGCTATATTTTAATTAAAAACAACTTTTTTCATCGTAATATCTTATGTGGTTAAATTATAATATTGAATGGTTTTAAAGTATAAATAGAATATATTTTTACCATTTAATATAATGTATGTCATTAGCATTAATTTTACCTTGAATTCTTAGGTTAAACCAATTCAATCTTTTGCAATGTTTTAAAGAAAAACCCGTTTTCTTTCGACAACGGGATTAATTTTAATTTAATTTCTGCATATATTGTATATTTAATTTGGAAAAATGGATTCCATATTTGGAATCAGTGGGTCCAAATTATGTTAATAAGCTACTTTTTATTTTTGGGCATTGTGAATAGTAACTACGGTAAAATTTTGTTTACTATAGTTAAAGGTAAATCAGGTAATTAAGGGTAAATATAAGATTATAAAATTACCCTAACACTTGGAAAAATCCTATTGGATGGATACAAGTATACCCATATAACCTAAGGGTCTTATTATATTCATTTTATGGACTTTGGTCCATGAAAATATTTTAATTATTATTAAAACCAAAGAATGTGACAACATGTCACTTTCTTAAATATTATAAGTATAATAATTTTATTTTTGAGATAAGATTCATGAAACTTCGAACATGAATAGTCTCCAGAAATATAATACAATTATCGACATCATAGGAATTTATTTAGAATTTTTAGGGATTAAATAATTATCATTTATTATGACACAAAGATGATGCAGTAATTGTCTTATTAATGAAATATTGACATAATTGATGTTATAAATGCCCAAATAAATGTAATTTGAGACTTTTTATGACTTAAATTAATTTTCTAGGTTAATATGACATGTTATTGTTGATATAAGTAACTTGGTTCGAACCTATCATTCTGTTATGAATTTCATAAAAATCATGTACCAAATAGTGTCAAAATTGACATAAATTAGTTTTTTAAAAAAATATTATATTATTAATTGTTATTTAATTCTAAAAAATCTGAGGTTTGGCCAAATGACTTAGATAAGGATAGATATATTAATAATAAACAACTTGGGGTTCGTTTGGCTTGTTATGGTAAGTTTATTAACCATATAGTGTAAGAAAAAAAAAGACACGGTAAAAGTTAAATTATTAAACTTAGAGTTAAATCGAATTGATAAGGTTAAAATAATAACCTAAACTTGTCTAAATCCTATTGGATGAGAGGATTTCGACCCATACCCACTTTATCTTCTAAATAAGACCCTTTGGAAACATTATAAACCGAATTTGACCTTAATATAAAATAATATTTTGAGATTTTCCTAAGGTGCCCCTCTCCTCCCTTATAAAAGGGCACCTCCTCCCTCTCTTCCTCACACCACTTCGAGCCTTCAAGCTCGGCCAACCCCTGGAGAATTCTCTTCTCCACTTCCCTAGTATCATCCTAGAGGTCCTGGTCTTCTTCAAAAACAATCCTTAGTTCTTTAAGTGGAGGTTAAGAAAAGGCGCGTCCAAAAGAGGTAATATCCATTACCGATCTTTTTCAATTTATTTCTTCTTTAACTTCTTCTTCTTTAGTTGTTTCATGATAAAGTAATAACATCATATTTCTTATATACTGATATGTTATTATAAATAAGAAACAACTCTAATTAACCTTCTATCCATCCTACGGAAAAAGGAAATCACAGCGCGTGCGTACATACGGAATATCGTCTCCACGCCGTGGTGTAATCTATTTTCCGCCACCACCTTAATTGGATGGGTATAATGGTGTAATTAGTAACTATATATGATTATTATAAAGTGATATTGATACTGAAATAGTATACATACACTTCCACACAAGTTCACGATCATGAGAACGATATCATCGCTCGTGCGTACGTACGGACTACCGTCTCCACGACGCGATGAGATTCATTCTCCACATTAACCATTCATGAATGATTATAAAGTATATATAATGAATAATAATGAAATATATGACATGTTAAATCTACTGGATTTATGTATATATATATATATGTATGTCATCTACTTACTTCCATTCAAGACAATAAGGAAAGGAAAACAGCATTCATGCGTACGTACGAACTACCGTCTCCATGAACGGTGTGTTTCATTTCATTTATCTATCTATTATATATATATACTGAATATATATGATATATAAATAATGTTTTATATTCTGGAAGTATTTAAATCATGATATAATTAATAATAATGTCAAGAACAACAAGTCCAAACACCTACGATAAATGAAACGATTTTACCCAAAACGCTTCTTTAACATGGAATTTACAAAATAACGGGTAATATAAAGTCATAAGTGAACCATATATGATATAATAACAATGAATATGATTCTGTAATAAGTTAATGACATTATTTAAATCATTATATAGGAGGTTCGGATACATACAAAGCATATCATACATAAGGTAAGGGAAATATCACAATCTCATTTTTATCCGAGATTGTTTATACTTTGGCATTTACTGGGGTGTAATTTATCATCCACATCCATGTTTCCTCAATATGTAATATTATTTCCATCCACCTAAAATTGTTTAAATCCAATTTTACCCTTCGGTGAGTTTTTAGTAAAGGATATGAAAGGAATCTTTTGTCGTTTTTCATACGACGTACTTTTTGACTTTTCTGACAAAAGTAAAAAAAGAATGTTTTTTTAACTTATACGACATGAATGGATTTTAAAAACATTATTTACAAGAATATTCCTTTACAAGTTTTCAAGTTTATTTTTAATCAACTTCTTTTAGTTTAAAATTGTATGACATGTTAATAAAGGAAAATGTTTTTGAATTTGAAAGGATATTTTCCTCAAGAATGGAGTTCAAGTGTTTTATCAAAATTATTTTCCATCTAAGATAAAATAGGGTTCTGTTTATATCCCTATTATGTAATTGATTTGATTATATTGTGATGGAATTATTTTTATGAATTCCTTTATCTTATATGAATTGTTTGATGATGTCACGATGTTTAGGATTTCCATTTTTATTACATGGGTTATGCAATGATGTATGATTTAAGATTTTGTGGCACACATAAGAATGGTATCATTATGAGATGGGTGGGACCTATATCTCCCTCCAATGCATTGGGTAAAGATTATATATCTCATGAGATAGACATGGATCGAAGGGTAGGTTATATCGGTTCAGTGAAACAGGACTGAAACGAGGGTGACTCGGTTCAGAAATGGACTTTGTCCACTAAGATAGTCTTGGAAATGAGTCTTGAATAATAAGAAATGATTCTCTATGATTATGTGTGTATGCCACAAAGTTTCATGTTTTATGTTATGAATATTGGGATTACATTTCACTTCTATGATTTATCCCATGTTATGAAATTATGATCTCTTTTTACAGGTTAAGATTTCCAAAAGATATGTTCTTATGAATATGATGTGATTGATATTTCTTTTGTTTACCCTTACTGAGCATTTGAGCTCACCCTTTTATGTTTTCTTTTCCCCAGGACATAAAGAAATGATTTAGGTTTAAAAAAAAAGAAGATCTTTATGGGAGATGTTGAAGATCTTTCACCACGATTAGAAGATTATATTTTGAGTTTCCAAAGACACTAAACTATTACGGTCCTTGTGTGTGTGTTTTTGTTATGTACTAAGTATTACGCAAAAGTAATGTAATGTCCATGTACGTCCGGCTTCGGGTCTCTATAACCAACATATCTTATAGGGGGTTATTAGCAACCATCACTCAATCATATAAAAGACCCCCAGGAACCCATGGTGGTTGTAATAATATGATGTAAGTAGGAGGCCCTCGCACGCATGACTCATCTCACCACACATACCAACCCCAATCACGGACACCAATATATGATAACCCATAAATGATAAATCCATTCTATTAAGGTTCCTCATATTAGTATCCATAGATTTCATACCAGATGAAGGTGCCAACCGGGCCTTTACGTCATACAATCATTAAAAACATTTTAAATTTTTTACAAAACAATTGAGTTGCCAAACGGGAACACATTTTTTAAGACACCATTATTTTCAAGGAATCAAAACAGATTTCATACTAAAGTTAGAAGTTCCAAACATGACTTAACCTTGACGTATCTATGACATTGTCAAAACATCACACGAACATTGTTTTATATTTAAAAAACCAAAAAAGCCTTTAAGTTCCAAAACACACACCAAATCATTTCATAACTACCTAATGAGCCTTTATCATTTTCAAACTCATGTCAAAACAAAATTCAAAGGTAACAACCATGCTTTAAGGAAAAAAAATTTTATGAAGCACAACTCATTACTTTGGAACCACTATACTATTGCCTTATAATCCATAAAACATTTCCAAAACAATTCAACACAAATAATAATATTGCCAAGAAGGTACAATGTTTTAAGCACAGTTATTTCTAAAAGTTCATACAAACACCATTATTTAAGTTGAGGGTACCAAATGGGTCATCAAATTAATTAAACAATTAAATAACTTCTTCGAAAACACATGTGTTTTCAATCAGACCTTTATCTTCACATGGAAAAAACATTACCCAAAACATTACACAAATACCAATTCTCCATTTTCAGTGTCAAATAGTTTATTTAATAAATTTATAAACAATTGAAACAATCTATACACAATTTAATACACATACCAAAAAATTTATAAACAATTTTTATAATGAATCCAACAATTTTTTAAAAACATTTATAAACAGACGAAAAAATTTATAAACAATTCAATAAATAGGCCAAATAAATTTTAATCATTTCATTCAAACCAGAAACATTTTCAAAACCTATTTCAGAGTATATCGAAAGTGAATTTCAAGCTTAAAACATCATCAAATCACCCTTTGACATCCAATGAATACATTTTTTTCATAAGAACACACAAATATGACAAGAAAAGGTACTTTAAAACATTTTTTTATCAAAATTGAATAACATGAAAACACTATAAAAAGTTAACTAAGTTAATTTCAAAGGTGTTAACTAAGTCAAAAAGTTAATTAAAAACATTCATGTATTAAGGGGACTTAATTGAAAGGGGAAACATGGATTCGCCTACCTCAAATCAAGTGAGAATGTGATAGGACGTCGATGAAAGGAAGAATATGACCCAAGGCATATTATGCACATCCTAGAAGAGTAAAGAAAAATAAACACATAACACAAATTCAAGAATTAGGTTTTGAAAAAGGAAGAGAACCCCAAAACATTAATATAAAAATGCACCAGTGAGGAGGTTTGTGGCCGGAAGGTGCTACCGATGAGGGGAAACATGGACAGGCATGGGGGGTCACTGTCGGTGGAGATGCGGTCAGAGTAATGGGGCGCGGTCAGAGAGATGGGATGGGGGTTGAGTTCGTTGGACCTAGGTGGGTGTTTAGGTCGCATGTGAACAAGTCAAGGGAAAAGACGCCTTAGGCCAGTCAGAGTGGGAGAGGGAGCAGAGGAAGCCGACCATCACGCCTAGGTATGGGGAAACAAGGGAAGTTTGCCGGAGGTGTGTTGTGTAGAGGAGATGGAAAGAGCCAGAGGGAAATTTTGGATGGGGAAAGTACACAGGGTGGAGGCTAGAGCAGGGGTTCATATCGTGGTGTAGTTCGGCCAAGAAGAATGGAGGTTGGGACACTAATAGTAGCTGGGGTCAGACATGGGTTGAGCAAGGAGGGAAACAAGGAGCAAGGGTTGTCCGTGCGCCGGGGTCAGAAACTCAAAGATGGGAGCGCGATACAAGGCGAGCGTGACTATTGCGATATGAAGGGCCTGAGTGCGGAGGCCGAGAGGGAGGTGAGAGCACCAAGGGGAGGCCGCCTGAAGTGCGGAGAGGTGGTGGGATGTGAATGGAAAGGCGGATATTCCAGGAGGAAGCACTGATGCATGAGGGAGAAGGCTACGGTTCTCTTTTTTTCATTATAAAAAATAATAATACCAATAAAACCAGAAAATAATACTAATAAAAATTACAATAATTAAGATAATAATAATAAAAATTAATAGCAATAAAAATAATAATTATAACAATAATAAAATATATAATAATTAAAATAATAATAATTAAATTAAAAATAATAAACATAATATCAATAATAACACCTCATTAATAGTAATATTATTAATTACATAATAATAATAATATTACAATATAGACCTTTAACTCACTTTATATACATAAACATTTATTTATTTTAATCGTTAGATATTTCTTCAAGCACCTGGGATAACGACGCGGCTACCGCCCATTGTGCGGTGACTGTACATGGGCCTGAAACCAACCAATAATCATTAAACGATGAAAATTTTAATTTGGGACCCAGAACGATCCTTGGAGCTAAAATCCAGATCCAAGAATTATTAAAATAAAAATTAATTTAAAAAGAAGGATGTGACAATTCTACCCACCACGGTCACATTTTTCCCCCAGAACTTCAACGAGCCATACAATAGGCAAAACAAGAATCCATGACCAACTAAAACTGGAAGAAACCACAACACAAGAGATTGGGAGGACGTGAGAGGGTTATCCCCACCACAAGAACTCTACTGATGCGAAATAATTAAAACCCAAAAAAAACTACCCCGAAATGGGGGCCGATGCAGAAACTCCCAAACCTAGGAGAAAAAACCTTTGAGAGGTACATTACCCCAAATAGTTAATTAGATAATAAACATAAGCCTTGACTCCTTCGAAGGCACTTACACCTCAAAAAAACCGATAACCCAAGATCAACCCATACAAGGGCCGAAAACACTTTTAAGAAATTCACACGATTCAGAAAACCATGATCAGACATAAACAACACTATTTGGATTAAAATAGAACATGTACATCATAACCCAATGATTTAACAACGAACTTACTACGATGTTAATGATTTAACAATAGAAAAATGAGAATGAGAAGACATTAAATGTTACACTTCCAACACGGAACACAAAACCGAACCGAGGATTCACGCCCCCGACAACTCCTGACTGTGCGCGAGCTTCACCCCAAGACTTGTGGCTGAGGATTTGATGGATTAAGCATCTTATGCCTCCTAGTCAAGCAATGAAATCATTCAATAACAACGTATTATTCAGGAAACACTTCTTGTAGAACTTCTCAAGATAATCCAGACATCCGAAATGATACCAAATCTTCAGAAGGACGTTACATGACAACTTCACATGCTCGAACTAGCCACATTGTTGGAACACCACTAAATGGTCTGATGAAGTAGAAGACAGAACCACCGTAGAGGACTCTTTATAAATAGGTCCCTCTAGAACACCCTACTCACCAGATGAGGAACCTTCACAAGTAGCTGGATATGTTGGATTTCCAACAATCTGTGCTCTGGAGACCAACTCAGCTAAAATCACCTCATCCACCAACTTATCGAAAAGATAGTCCATAGAAGGGAGGACCCGCTCCTTGATCTCTGGACGAAGACCCCAAGTGAAGATAGAAGTCTTCATCAGATCCTAAAATACTACCTCTAAAGAAAAGGACTCTATTTCCTTGAAAGGGTCAACATAATTCCTCACCAACAATTTTACATGTTGAATGCACATATGTTCTTATCTTTTCTTCATCTTAACCACTTCAGGTATAATCCATCAGATGAAGAAAGATTTAAAGACATCCCATGTCATCCTAACTTTCATTGATGGTGGCGCGAGAAACTCCCATTCGTCCAAAGTCGGACCCTCAAATAATCACAGGACAACTCAAACTCTAACAGACTGGAGTTCCCAACATCCTAAAAGCACACTCAACCTCTTCAAACCACATAACTACATTTAATGGACCCCGATCACCATTAATTACATATAGTGTCCAAGAAAGACAAAAAACTGGGCATGACTTACCAGAAACTATGGGGACTTTTCTGGGTGGAATTTTCTAAACAACATATAAAACACAGAGCCAAAACCAATATCAAGCTGATGTAATATCATTAAAAGTGCCTTCATCCAAAAATAGCCATCTAAAAAACTAAACAAATACAAACACAACCCAAAATTCCTCTTTCAAAATATCCCATTCCATTTTAGATTTCAAAACAACCTTATTTAAAGGCCACTTTATGAATACTAAGTTCACTTTTCAAACCAAATTCAATTTCCAAAAATCATTTCCCTGTTTTGAAATAACATTAGAAAAACAAGTTCAAGCCTTTTATACCAAGTGCACACCCCAGTAATCCCATGAAATATTGCACATGTCTTCATCTGTTTTCATCCATATACACCAACACACACTTCTCATGCATTCCCTCACATGTGAAAAAGTTCATAAGGAGTACCTGACGTTTCACCCAAACCAAATCTATATCGGTTCCAAGTAAACACCAGATTTCTAGACCAAGATCTTTCAGTCTTAAAAATACATTTCACAAATTTAAATCCATTTAAAAGAAATAATTCTAATTTCAAAAACCCTTTTTCATTTTCAAAAGTGGACTTACACCAATCAGAACCAAGATGAAACTCAACTTTCATCAAACTACCAGACTGAAGGACTAGTAGTTACACTTAACCTGGTGACATGGAAGTGAGCCACGCCCCATGTAAGAATCAACAACTTGGAGAAACTTAAACTGTGTACTCGAACTCCACATTTGTCACTACTACATGTGAAATCATGTTTTAACATAAACATGCCTCTGTTCTCATCCATCAATCTAAAAGGAACTAGAAAGAAACATGGAATCAATTCTTAGACTACCCCTTGTGACTCAAGGTTTGGAACGAGTGAGGGTTCATGACGTCCTTCCCATACCTACGTCTGGAGTCCCGATAGTCCTAATCTCTATATATCAGACACCCCAAATAGAAAGTCCCCCCTCCAATACCATTTCTTCATGAACCAACCCAGGTCGACCCTAAACCGGTCACCCGAGACTATCCGTGACATGGCCCAAATGGCGTTCCCGATCCACACGGACTGGAAACAAGTTCTTGGAATCAATGATTAACTATTAGGAATGATTTTTCCCATGAAAAAAATATAACTAGATAAACAAAACTAATGAGAAAAGTAAAAACTACCAACCTAAATAAAATTAAACTGAACATACCTCCTTGTGACCTTCTAGGTCACCACCCAACTCAGACTCAAGCCTGCTCGAACACTGCATAGCTGAATAAGGAACCTGAACAAGAACTAAACCCACAACTGAATAAATATGACAGGTGTGAGAACTGAGATACTGAGTAGAAATGGAAAATATAACCATGGAATACAATGTATCTTTTCCCAAAAAAAATCCAATAACACAAGTTTGAAATACAATTATAAAAGTGGGTTTTCCATATTTTAATAAAACAATATCAATTACCCATTTTAAAAACCGAATGCACACCACGTTCCATTTCTGAAACAAAATGCAATTTTGTAAACAAAATCCAAACAAGTAAAAAAAGGTAGTGTTAAAATAAATAGGTGATGACATATGATGGAAAACAAGTATATCTGACTGTAAACAAGAAAAAAAAGAAAAACGATGTGTGATCCTAAACATCACTAGAATACCCCAAGACGTACTCAGTTTCGAAACCACCTGCCAGTGTATAGTGAAGCTCTTAAGTCTATAAACAAATGGCCGCCCTAAACTGACCAATCCAGTGGAAAATTCCCAATGTCCTAATAACAAATCTAGGTGGTACCAACACATCTAATCGGGGTTTATTATAAACCGTCACTCGATCATATAAAAGTTTCCTAGGAACCCATGGTGGTTGTAATAATATGTTGTAAGTTGGAGGCCCTTGCACGCGTGACTAATCACACCGTACTCGCCTACCCCAAACATGGACACCAATATACGATAACCCATAAAAGAGAAATCCCTCTAATAAAGGTGACTCATATTTTAATCCATTTATTTCATATCACACGAAGGTTCCAACCGGGCCTTCATTTCATACATTCATTAAAAACATATGAATCTTTTTACAAAACAATTGAGTTTCCAGACGGGGACACATTTTTTAAAACACCATTCTTTTCAAGGAATCAACATAGACATCCTACTAAAGCTGGAAGTGCCAAACAGTCCTTAACATCGACGTATCTATAACATTGTCAAAACATCACATGAACATTTTTTCATATTTACAAATACAAACAAGCACTTTTGTTCCAAAACACACACCAAATCATTTCACAACTACCGAACGAGCCTTTACCATTTTTAAACTCACATCAAAAAATGAATCAAAGGCAATGACCATGCATTAAAGAAAATATTTTTTAGGAAGAAAAAATCATTAATTTGGAACCAAAAAACCATTTCTTAATAATCCATAAAAATTTCCCCAAACAATTCAACCCAAATAATGATATTTTTAAGTAGGTACATAGTTTTAAACACAATAATTTATAAAAGTTCATTCAAACATCATTATTTAAGTTGGGGTACCAAATGGGTCATCAAATTACTTAAACAATTAAATAACTTCTTTGAAAACAGAAGTGTTTTCAATCAGACCATTAGCTTCACATGGACAAAACCTTACCAAAAATATTATAGAAAGACCACTTCATCATTTTCAATGTCAAACAGTTTATTTAAAAATTTTATAAACAGACGAAACAATATATAAAAAATTTAATACACGTAACAAACAATTTATAATCAATATTTATAACTAATCCAAAAATTTATTAAAAATATTTATAAACAGATGAAACAATTTGTAAACAATTAAATAAATAGACCGAATAAATTTTAAACAATTCATTCAAACTGAAAACACTTTCAAAACCTATTGTATAGTACATTTAAAGTGTGTTTCATGCTTAAAACACCATCAAAACAACCATTGACATCCAACAAACACATTTTTTCATAAGAACACGCAAATATGACAAGAAAAGGTACTTCAAAACTATTTTTTTATCAAAACAAAATAACTTGAAAAAAATATAAAAAGTTAACTAATTGTGTTTAAAAGGTGTGAAATATGTCAAAATTTTATTTAAAAACATTCATGTATTATGTGGACTTAATCGGAAAGGAAACACATATTCGCCTACTTCAAATCAAGTGCGAATGTGACAAATCCTCGACAGAAGGAAGAATATTCCACAATGGATATTATGCACATCCTAGTTGAGTAAAAAAACACATAACACATCTTCAAGCATTAGGTTTTAGAAAAGGAAGAGAACCCCTAATCATTGATATAAAAATGCACCGGTGAGGTGGTTCATGACCAGAAGGTGTTACCGCTGAGGGGAAACATGGATAGGCATGGGGGGTCACCATCGGTGGAGATGCAGTCAGAGTAATGGGGCGTGGTTAGAGAGTCGGGATGGTGGTTGAGCCATGCCGGACTTGGGTGGGTGTTTAGTTCGTGCGTGCACAAGTCCCGGGGGAAGATTCTGTAGGCTGGTTGGAGCAGGAGATGGAGTAGGGGAAGCCGACCATCGTGCCTAGGGAATGGAAAACAAGGGAAGTTCACCGGAGGCATGCTGTGTATACGAGATAGAAAGAGTGAAAGGGGGAGTCTGACTAGGGAATGTGCGCAGGATGGAGGCTGGATCAGGGGTCTATGTTGCGGTGTAGTTCAACAATGAAGGACGGAGGTCGGGCCACCAATATTTTCTAGGGTAAGATGTGGGTTGAGCACAGATGGAAGCGAGGGGCAAGGGTCGCCTATGCGTTGGGGCAGGAAACCCAGAGAGTGGAGCACGATGCAGGGTGTGGGTGATTGGTGCGATATGGAGGCCCTGGGTGTGGTGGTCGGGATGGAGGTGTGAGAATAGAGGGGAGGTCGCCTGAAGTGTGGAGAGGTGGTGAGCTGCGCAAGGACGGGTGGTTTTGCTTGGGAGAAGCCTTGATGCGTGAGAGAGAAGGCTAGGTTTCTCTTTTTTTACCTCATAATAATAATAATACCAATAAATCCAGAAAATAATACTAATAAAAATTACAATAATTAAGATAATAATAATATAGTAAAAATAAAAATAATAATTATAACAATAATAATAAAAAAACAATGATAATGAAAATAATAATATAAGATAAAATAATAATAATAATAATAATAATAATAATAATAAACATAATATAAGTAATAACACCTCATTAATAGTAATATTATTAATTACATAATATTATTATTATTATTACAATTTAGACATTAAACTCACTTTATTTACATAAAAATTTATTTATTTTAATTTTTAAACAATTGTGCAGGCACCCTGGCTAACAACGCGGCTACCAACCACTTTGCGGTGACCGCACATGGGTCTGAAACCCACTAAAAATATTAAACAACAAAAATTCTTTGTCGGGACCCAGACCATTCCTTGGAATGAGAAACTAGATCCAAGAATTATTAAAATAAAAATTAATATAAAAATAATGATGTGACATAGTCCTTGAATGGGGAGACTATAACCTCAATATCATGTTCTTGTAATAATAATAATACAATAGAAGACAATAATCTGAGTAAATATGTATATGTAAATAGATATAATACCAATCATATAATTAAGTAATCATGGTTATTTGTGTGGAAATCCAAACCCATGTATAAAAAAAGTATCTAAATAAATAAATAAACAATATTATCCTTGAGATTATGTATTAGAACCACTCTTAGATCAATTATCCCTAGATCAACCATCTACCACATGCCCCTTTCCCTTTATGGGATCCATATACAAGAAGTGTGAATTCAAATAAAATTTTTTGTATAAGGTGTGAGTAATAAAACCTATTAAGACAATACAAATTCATCCTTAAAATAAGTGTATGATGTGTATATATGTCTTTGTTCATTGACAGGAATAAAATCATAAAAAATATACAACTGATTGGATCATCGTACACTAACAAAACTTCCATGAACCGTGATCCCACTTACTTCGACTCTATAATGGAGGGATGATCAAGGGTCATTAGAAGAGATAGATAATGATCCACAATGCTGGAGATTTTTCACTCAACATTTACGAGGAATACTATGTACATTTTACTCAGTATTTGTAAGGAGTCATGTTTTGATACATCCCTCGGTATCCTCAAGGAATAAAGTTATATCTATTCCTCAAGGCTATCTTTCTTTTACCCCATGTTGGGGTCCATCAACATTGTCATAATAAATCATGTGGGATCCCCCTTTAAGGGTAAACATACCTTGACAAACCCCTTATCACAAATACCAAGAACCAAACTATAAATTCAAGATAACAATCAACAAGGTAGAGAATGATAAAGAAATTATAACACAAAATCATGAGAATTATAGTAGCTTTATATAACAACATGTGAATAAATATTAAGAATGGTAACAAGTTACTCTTATAATTTTCATGGAAACATGGATCATATATGGGTATCAGGACAAAAAACATATCCATAAAAAAATAACATCAATCAATAACACAAACCATGACAACACGTGAATCCTACCCTAGAAACAAGTGTATATGAGATCACAAAATTGTATTTCAATTCCAACCTCAAGGTTTTTGATGAAGAACTCTATGGTTCATTATGGAAAATATGAATAAACATGTCACACACTTATGGATAGTGGATCACATGTCAAGGATATCTAGATCTAGTTCTATTTCATGAAATAAGATGTTTAGAATAGATAATCAAGAGAATTTCACATCAACATTTTTTTCCTAGAATCACATACGTTAAGGTGTCCGTCAATGAGATCAATTCTGAGGCATGTCAAATAAGGAATTCTAAAATCACGAAATCCAACATTGTTCAAATAATTAATTGTAAATTCATTGTTGATACTAAAATAAGAAATCAGGTCTATCTAATAATCATTGATTCATCATGAATCCATCAATGGGAAAGAGATTCAAGATGATAATATAGAATAATAAGTTCTCATGATGATTAGTCTAAATAATAATTCCTAGAATCATCAGTATTATTCAATAATTAATCTCTTTCAATCATTTAAATGTCAATATCACCATAAATATAACTTGAATTTTTCAAAAAATTATTGTTCTATCATCGATCCATTATTAAGAAGTGGTCTAGGATGATGATTCAGTAAAATATACCCATTAAAACCCTATTATTGATGTTAGATATTGGATTGATCATGGAAAAACATCATATTGATAGATCTTCCCCTGATATATGAATAAAATAGGAAATCATCATTGTATGATCAAGGGAAACATATAATAAACATAGATCTATTCACATCTCTCAAGGTGGAAGTATGATTTATCATGGATCATGAATATAATCACCAATATTGCTTCTTATGCTGGTTAAAGGATAGAGATTAAAGGGGATAAGTATCAGAGTGTATAAGGGCTAATGTAAAGGTCTCAAGATCAGATTAGTTCCAATAGAATTGGAATTGGATATTAACTATGTTCGATAAACTTGTAAAATTTAAACACATAGGTTTTATTTATTATGAACATGGATTGGGAACATTGGATAGCCAATGACAAGCCGATAGTTGGAAAGTGTGCCTAGAAGAACCATAAGCTAGTTGGTGGCACCCCACTGTCTCGCCGATGGAGTCATTAGGTCCCCACCAGCCTATTAAAAGTGCACTGGTTAGGTGGTGGGTTCCACTAGCTAGGTAGTGCCTGACTTCCACCCATCACATGACTAAGCCCTTCCTAAACACTTACACGTTCAAAACCCAAACCCTTTTACAATTAAAACTATACTAAAAAAATCCCATAATAGAGAATAATTAATATATAAATATAGAATTTAAAACCTTTATAAACTCATATATTGAAATAAATTGAGGGAGTTTTAGTGTGACATTACTAGTGATCATGAATGTGGGATTGATACTTGAATAAAAGAATATATTTTTATAATTGTTAAAAATAAGTAATAGATTCATTTCATGGAGTATATTAGATATAAAAATAACCATAATATACCTTTATAAGAATAAGGTCTTATTGGAAGAAGGATGTAAGGCTATTTGGAAACCAAAAAATAGGTTGAAACCTTCTATAAAGAATGTTTTTAAGAAGGAAGGTACCAATATTTGGGATACAAAAATAATATATCTAATCATTAACAGTGAATGGGTAAGATCCATGAAAATTATGGATAAAAAAATATTCATAATGGTGATCTAGAATATATATATTGAACTGATTCCATCTCATATACTCATAGGTTGAATATTTTGTGTGGAATATAAAATGTTGAAAAATGTAACAAGGAAGGATCAGTTACCATACCTATTATAGATAAAATGTTTTAAAAACCATTTAAGCACAATTATTATTGTTTTCAATATGGGTAGTCATGGTATTATCAAATTCAAATGGATCTTAAAGATCAAAGAATTAGTAAATTCACAGGTTATTATAGAAACTATACTTACAAAGTCATGTCATTTTTGATGCACAATACACCTACTAGTTTTCAATAATATATAAAACATATATTTAAAATTATGTAATAATTGTTTTGGGATGATCATTTAAGGTGGTGTTAAATAATATTGAAATATTTATTGAGTTTTTTGAAGATATGTGTCTAGTTTTGAATTTTATAATAGGATACTTCAATTTAAAGGAAGGAATTGTTCATGGACATTGGATTCTAAAACAAGGGAAAGAATTTTTTCAATAAACATAAAAGTAACTCAAGAGATTCTTGAACCAAAAAATGACATATATATAGATATTCATAGGTTACAAAGTATATTATATATTATTTTTAAAATAATTCTCTTAGAATACACGAACTCTTTCCCAACTATTGTCAAAGACAGTCCCATTTAATTTTGATGATTCATGTAGGGATATCTTTGAAAATCTAAAAATATTATTTGGCCTCAATTATCAAGATAAAAAAATAATGATACTTTTAAAATGATTTATTAATCTAGTGGTTATTTAGTATGATAATTTTGGAACCTAGGCCCGGAATAGATACACTCACCCAAAGAGGGGGTGACACATGATGATAATATATTTGAAGTTTTTCTTCAATTACTACCTTTTAACTAAATCATATTTAATTGTAAGAAATAACATTTTTTTAATCTATAATAATTCATATAATCACTATATAAAGTAGATAAAACATAAATAATAAAAACTGATATTTATTTGGATCACCCTTCAATGTGGATGGGTTGTGTCCATTATTTATAATTATCTTATTATTTAAATATAAAAATAAATAAACTCATTGTTATAATGATTTCAAATTTAGATACGGGAACTCCTCATCAAGACCTACCAACAATAGAATTTTTAGATATAGAATACTAACTCTAAATTGCCTCTCCATATCATTATCTATCTAAACACTACTTCAAGAAAATAAAAAATAATAGTCCTATAGTAATTTATAATTTTTTCATATAGATGAACCCAATAAAGAAATCACCCCAAAAACAATGCATTAATCTTAATGTGTTTTTTAATAAAATTCTTCATAGTATTATTCTTCTAGGTATTTCTCTAACAATTTATTAAAACATCCCCTAATTTTTTAAGATATTCAATATTTATACACTTTTTTTAAAAAATATTCAAAAAAATTATCTCTACTATATTCTTCAACCTAGATAATTTTTTTCCTTTTATAAGCACTCATTTTTTATTTTACTCCTCCATAAAATGGATTTTTTCCCATAATTTTCTCAACATAATAATCTTTTAAAAGTATTTTAAATTTTATATTTTAATCCATAATATATTTTCCATTGACTTTTCTCAAGTACCTTTACTTTGAAAAGGAAACCTACTACAATATATTTCCTCTCTAAAATCCTCTTGTTTTATCTATAATGATATAAAAACCATGTATTATCATTAAAATATGTATTTTATTCAAAAATATATCTCTGTATATTTGATGTAATATTTATATTAAATATTTCATCTGTGACCACAAAATATGAAATGATTCAGTTCCAAGATCTAGTTTCATAAAATAAATTAATTTTACACCTATTGAGCGACACTTAAAGTCATCTATCAGGAAAATGTATTCAATATATCTCACACAAAACTAATAATCCTTAGTATCTATATCACATAAGTCATCATATATCCTATATAAGACAAATTTTTTCTCCCTCATGTCTTAGTCTATTTCATGAAATCCCTGGTCTATTTTCATGATACTCTCAAAGGTTATCTCATTAACCTATTTTAATTGATTAATCTTTATCAAATTATTGCAATTAATTTTTTTCATTTAGTAATATTTTATAAACTACCTCATAAATCTTTTACTTCTTGGTAATATTCTATTCTTTTCATATCTTTACATACATTAGGTTCAACAGTTATTATCATAAAATAGTATAAATAATTTATTCATCATAACAAATTTATAAGTCTAAATACAAGCCCATAATGTAATTCAATATTACATTCATCATCTAATATTCCCTAGTTTCCTTCAATACGAATCTCAAGAATATATTCTAATAAATTATTACTCCTTTACATTGAATTACATAAACTCTACCATATGTTTTTATAAAAAATCCAATATTCAAACAAACCTTTATTATAATATATCAATGTTTGTCAATTATTGAAAATAGTTAAAAAAAATAGAACATAATACATTATTTTTTGTTGTAAAACTCTCCCTCTTTGTATTTTTTAAATCTAATATAAATTCACTCTCTATATATCATCTTTAATTTCTAGTTGGTTTTATAAGATTCATGGTCACAATTCTTACCCCTTTGAAACCAAATATAAATATATCTTAAACAGAATCAAAAGGGTTAACTTACCAACCCTTTGGTTCTTTTTACCAATTAATTTATTAAAGATCAAAGTCAACACTATCTTAATGTCCAAACAATTTAATATAAGTAACTTTCCCCTTTCTATTTCAAATTGTTCCAAAATAGTTATATCACTTGTTACAAATATTCTACTTATTATAAATATGAAAAATAATAAATTTTATCACCACCATCATCATTAAGTATCCAAGAGTTGTGTTAAAAATATTGTTTTCTAATGAGTATATATGGAATGTAATGTTGGAATAAATGATATGTATCAAGGGATTCATAAATCAGGTCTCATACATGTAACCGTTTACTAAACCTCAAGTATTAAATTCCATTTATTGGAGAAGGACATGACATGCATATCATAGACACATGAATGAGGAATCTAGGTTATATTCCTAGATAGATTGTAGTCCCCCCATTCCATATCCCCATATATTCACACCATGTAGGTAGAATTCACATGATAGGAACGTGGTGGAACATTCTTAGAAACTTCTCGAGGATCACATGCAATGTATATATAAAAATATGAAATAGAATAAGAAATATACAGTGTTTTTTATAACTTCTAACTTAGGTTTCAAAATCAGACAAGTGAGTAATCCATTATAAGCATTTTTTTCATTTAAAATCAATGATGTGTGTATCCTTACAATTAGATGATGTTTCTAAGGATTTTTGTGTAGTTAAGGTTCATTTGATTCATAAAGGTGATGATGAGGTGTGGGTGAGATTTTGGGAGCATACATAAATTCAATCACGCCTAGAGACATATTGATATAAGGTTATGGGTCTTCCCTGCACTAATTTGACCAGGAAACCCATTATTATTAAGGGACATGAGTTCTCAAAAATCGAGTAATTAACCCCCACAGTTGATGTTCATACCAGATGACAAGGTGTAGGTCCTCCATAGGGGTTAGTACCACCCAAATAGTGTGTACTAATCTGTAAGGTGTGGGTGGCCCACTATGATTTTTATAGTTGATGTGAATGTTATAGAAGATGATTGGTTTGGATGTTTAAGTCTTGAGGTATGTTAGGCTTATGTGGTTTCCTTAAAGATATGATGCAAAATTGGGATAGCGACATCAATATTTATGAGTTTTATGATATCATGAGAATCTCTAGTTTTATACAAGGTGTGATCATTTATGTATATGATGTAATAATTTAATTTATTCTTATTTTTTATTTCATTAAATCATATCTAGGATTATTTTTAGATCTTTTATTATTCCTTTGTTTTGAGATGACGTGTTATTATATATTTTATTTTTGTTTTTAGGGAATTACCAATGGTTATGTTTATACCTAACCCTGAACAGCCCTTTGTGACCAAACTTGTTGTGTCTAAGTAGGTTATACATAGTTTAAAGATAGTCTTAGTGTATATGGAGATGGGGTAGCTTCTTTAGAGTTAATTATTAGTAGTACTTTGTGGTTCATGATGGTAAATATTTCTATTAATGGGCTCTTATGAGGCACCCCAGACCCTCAATCCTAGGTCTATTTCAAGAAAAACATAATTTTAGAAATTAACTTTGATGCCAAGTGGGATTATCCAAATAAAACATTCATAATTACACATTATTATTACATATCAGAATAATCTAACACGACTAAAAAATCTATTTTGTTTTATTCCTATAATGACTAGCTATATATGCAATTTATTTTACAATACATATAAATATTTATTCATAATAGAACTCCCTTAGACTCCCTTCTAAACTTCCTACATGTTATACTTATCTTCATAACCTGAGGAAAAGTAACATAATAAATGGATGATGTAAAATTATTAATAATGGGGAAATTATCAACATTTCATCAGGGGTTAGATTATAAGAATATGAAGAAAAGTGATCATGGGAGAGATATCTTATAAAAATAACATATAATAATATGAGTTTTCCAAAAGTCAGCATAGAAGGAAATGTAATGTAAAATGAACAAACATATGACATGGATAAATTGTAAAGAATCATGAGAGATTAAAAATTATTCAAGGAGAATAATAAAAGGAACAATATAGTTACAAAATAGTGTGTTATTAACATAAGAATATAAATCATGTGTCATGGATACCCACCAGGGAATTCATCATATAGTAGGCATGGTTTAATAACCATTATACCTTCTTGGGTTTGGGATAATCATCTCATATACCCTTGGGTTTATGATAAATCCACCCATTAATAGTTTGATTTGGGATAAATCATCTCTTATACCGTTTAGCTTGGGATAAATCCTCTCATGTGCCCTTTATCATGGGATAACTCCTCCCAGTGCCATTTGTATTGGGATAAATCATCTCATGTACCCTTTATCTTGAGATAAATCCTCCTAAAGACCCTTTTTCCTAGGATAAAGATTATTGTGTATCCTTTTTCTTGGGTAAAATCCTCTTTTGAACCCTTTAGTTTGTTGTAAAACCTCTCTTATACCATTTTTCATGGAATAAATCTTCCATTGTACCATTTTTCTTGGGATAAATCCTCATGTATACCCTTTGGCTTGGTATGAATCCTTAAGTTTACCCTTTTGATCTCATGAGATATAAATTTTTTAATGCATTTAAAATATATATAGGACCTGACCCATCATTCATCCTTACATATGTATGCCACTTGAAAATACTCATTCATCAAATCATTAATAACACATGGTAATAAAATTGGGTTTCCTAATATTTCATATTGATATCAATAGAATTAACCTGAAACATTTGAATGGCTAACACCCAAAATTCAATCATAAACGGATTATTTCATAAGAACATTTAGAGGAAGATTCATGAAAAAAAATTCAATGTAAATGCAACCTTTAGAGATAAAAAATGGTACTGAAATCATACAATATTTTTAAGAAAACTTTTTTATCATTAGTGTAAAAGAACAAGTTATAGATACTTTAAAAATTCATTTTTTAAAAGATGAGGGGTATTTTTTTAAAAGCATTTAAATTTAAAAGGATATGTTAATTGAGGGGCCCTTATAAATACATAAAGGATTCAAATATAAAATGTGTATTTAAAGATAAAAAATATTATTTTTAATGGGTTGAAGGACATTTTAATATTATTAAATACCATTTTTGAAAACCCACATCATAAAAATTGGTAGTAAAAAATAATTTTAAAAAGAATAAATATTAAATATGAATGTCACATGAGATATAACATAATTATTTTTCAATAATATAACTGAATTTTTTTTTTGAAATGGAAAATTTTGACTAGGAGTAGAAAACATCATTAAAGAGGATGAGAATTATGGTTAACAATGTTATAATTTTTGAGGAAAAAACTAATCAAGGTAAAATAATTCAATTAAAATTTATTCTTACCAAATATGAATAGAAAGTCCCATGAAATTGAATCTTAGGGATTAAGTAAACAACAATGTAAGAAATAAATATATGAATATGCATTATTACTCAATGAAGAAAGTTGAGTTAACAAAAACCCTTACAACTTTGGTATCCTTTGAATTAAAATACATTTAAAGAAAGAAAATTATATTTATCTTATAACCCCATGAATTTTATGAATAAGGAAAAATAAATCCATTAGGAATTAATATCACCATTTAAACGAAATGATTCTGTGCAATATGAAACATGTCTCATGGATTTAAAAATCAGATGAAGATACCCTTACCATGTATTCTTACTTACTCGAACGTGATCTAACATAATATATAATAATAATAAATATAATAATAAATTATTCTATATCTTTATTCATATTTATAACTTTTTAAAAAAAATTAGAGTTATTATCAACATGTATATAATCAATTTTTATCTATTTTCGATAAAAGGTTTGAGTAATCATGATTGTTTTGAAATAGTTTCATAAAATTGATGTTATTTTTAATTCTTGTACCAAATTTCACCATTCCTAGATTATTCATGTTATAATATTAATTATTTTTTAATTATATCTCGTGTTATATTTCATTAGGTGAAATACATGTATATAGTTTGTGAAAAAATAAGTTGTGATGAACTAGTTCTGATGTGTTTAATGATTGAAAGGTTATACATTAATAAATATATTAATTATTTTAACACCTTTCCAGAATCAGTAAAACATTTTAAAAAAACTATTATTTAATGATATTACAATTATATAACATTACTTAATCATTTATAGAGTAACCATTATATCATTATTCACTTAGGTGGTAAAACTGACCCAAATAAAAGAGTGTCATAATTATTTTATGAATAAGGATATATTTTTATATAATGTTAATTTAACTTCTATAAATTCTTAAAATTTTTATAAATATCATATATCTTTATTAAATTTATTCTTATTACCATCCATTAAGGGAGGTAATGTCAATCATAATTCATCATTTTTGGAGGCATTAGTCCAATATATACTTGATTAACGATTATATTTCTCAATGAATGGGATAAAATAATGGTATATGATAAATTAAAATTTTAGAATTTAATTTTTAAATATCCAAAATACTCATTCAATAAATCTATATTTTTTATCAACCATTAAATGTGTTGATGAAAAATCAAAGATATCGTTCCATTGAGGTGGTAGTCCGTCACAAACACGATTAACATTCTATTATTCTTATAAGTGAATTGGAATGATAAAATAATAGATATTAAATTAATATAATAAAAATTAATTATAATAATGAAATTCATTTCATTATATTAATATAGTTATGATAGGATTGGAAGTGAAAAATTAACTAGAAAATGTTAAGGATCAAGTAATACTCACGTTGGGACCTTAAACTTTCTCTTGAATATATCCTTTGAAATAAAGGGCATAGGATAAATAATTGAGAATAGTGGATTACGAAATTGAGAGAGTTTTCTAGGGGTAAAGAAATTTTTAATCTTTATTATGAAATTATAAGGAATAAGGGTGTCATCAACGGGTGTAAATCCTCACCATTTATTAGTGAAAAGGGTGCTTTTGTGAATACCTAATATTTCTCAATAATAGAATTACAAAAAATATAGGGAAAATTGTTCAAAAATCTTAAAATAATGGGTTTTTATATGATTTAAGGTCTATTAATCCTACACCACCTATCGTTCCACATTTTTTAACATGTTTCAATCCTTTTACTGCTTGATTTTCATGTTTTACCATTTTGGTTTTAACCTTGGTAACTAGTTTTCATCATAGAAGTTTATATTTAATTAAAAATATAATGTAACCCTTATAACCAAATTTTTATTTTCTAAATCTAAATTTAGAATCTATATATTCTATATTAATATTTAAATAATATAAAATTAACTTTTAAATTAAAAAATTTAATATTTAGTAAAGATGTTGTGTAAAAAATATTATTTTTACCATTAATTATTCTTAAACTTATTTAGTATTTATTATAGATTGAATGAGAGTTAATTTATTTATATATAGGATTGAAAATTATATTATATTAATAAAATGGGATAAAAGTGTTGTAAAATTATATTAGAGTCATTAATTGTTTTTGAATTCCTTTTGGAACTCCATATAGTTTTTGTTATTATTCATAAATTGGGATATCATTTTCATGAATATTTAAACTCTATCTTGATGAGAAAATATCCATTTTCCTTCCATTTAGCTTTGTATAGATCGTCATTTATACCCTTTGGCTTGGGATAAATCCTCATGTGTACCCTTTGGCGTGAGATAAATCCTCCTGTGTACTCTTGGAATTGGGTTAAATCATCTTGTGTACCCTTTAGATTGGGATAAATCCTCGCATGTACCCTTTATCTTGGGATAAATCCTCCCATGTTCCCTTTAATTTGGGGAAAAACCTCCCATATATCCTTTTGATTGGTATAAATCCTCTTGTGTACCCTTTGGCTTGGAATAAATCCTACCATAAAACCATTTGAGATCATGATATATACAAATTACCAATGACTTTAAGGCTGATATATAAACCCAACCATCATTTATACAAACATATGTGTGCCACATGAAAACAGTCATTTTTCAAATCATTGAGAACCCAAGGAATGAAAATTTTGTTTCTTAATATTTCAAGATGAAATCACCAAAATTGACCTCAAGATTTTGAACAGTAGATACAAAAAATTCAATCACCCAGAAGATTATTTCATAAAAAAATTAAGATGATAATTCATGAAAAATAATTTTCAAGGAAATATACCATTCAGAGATAAATAAAAATATGGTAGTGAAATCATAAAATTGTTTTTAAAAAATTATTTTTACTTTAGCATTAAAGAAAAAGTTACGATCACTTTGATTTTTTTAAAAGGTGCGGTAATTTTTGTAGAAAAATTTATTCTTTTAAAATAAAAATTAAATAGTGTATCATTTAAAAACGAAATAACGGTATAAAATAAATTTTAAGTGGAAGATAATACATTTTATTTTGAAAGAATAAATTTTTTTTAATAATTTTAAATACCTATATTGAATATACACATCATAAAAATAGATAGTAACACATAATTTTAAAAATAATCAAAGTTAAATATGAATGTCACATGATATAAAACATAATTATGTTTCCAAATATAAATGATAACATTGGAAGGAAATGAAAATATGGACAAGGTTGAGAAACCATCGATAAATAGAATGAGACTTATTCATAACATTGATGTAATATTTGTGGAATAAATTCCTCAATATATTATCTTTTAATTAAAATTAATTCTCCCCATAGATTAATATAAATTAACATGAAATAAAATATTATAAATTAGGATATTTTTTTGGAAGAAATAAATTCAAAAACATGCATTATTACTCAATAAGGAGAGTTGAGTTAATAAAAATCCTCACAACTTTGGTATATTTTAAATCATAGTACATTTAATTAAATAAAAAAAATATGTATATTCAAACCAAATAAATTTCATGAATATATAATATAAAATAATTACTAATTAACCACACCATATAAAATAAATGATGATGCACAATATATAACATGTATTATGGATTTTATAATGAGACAAAAAAACCCTTACCTTGTATTCCCCCTTACTAGAACATGATCTAATATCCTATATAAGAAACAAAAATATCTTAATTAATTATTCCAAAAACTTATTCATATTCATAACCTATTATAAATTTATTTTATTATTATTTTCTACATGTATATTAGTTGGATATTATTTATTTTTGGTATTGGGTGTGAGTAATGTTGATTTCATTGAACTATTTTCATAACAATGGTTTTATTATTCATTATTCTCCCAAAGTTCATCATTTACAAATCATTAATGATATAATAATCATTATTTTCAATGATTTTTTACATTCCATTTATTTAGGTGATATACATGGGTATGGTTTGTGAAAAAATAAGTTGCGATGAACTAGTTCTTGTGTGTTCAACGATCGAAATGTGATATGTAAATAAGTGTATTAAATGTTGACAACAAATTTATAAAGAAAATAAAACATATTAAATACTGTATTATTAAAATATATTACCATGATATATCATTCCTTAATAATTCATCATCTAAACATTATAACATCATTCAATTATGTGGTAAAATTGTCCCAAATGAGAGCATGTGATAATGATTTTATGAGTAAGGATTTTTTTTAAATAATAATATAACTTTTAAATAAACTTATAATTGTAATAAATATCAAATATATTGATTAAAACCAATATTATAACCATCCATTAATAGTGGTGATGAAAAAATTAATTATTCGTGGAAGCGTTAGTCTTCCATATTCATAATTAACGATTCCATTTCTAAACAAAGGAATATAATGAAGTTATATGATAAATTATCATTTTGAAAATTATAATATTGAAATATGAAAAGTATTATTTCATCAAATATATCCTTTTTAACAACAATTAATGGTGTTTTTGAGAAATAAAAGACGTCATTTCATGGAGGTGATCGTTCGGCGTACACACGATTAACATTATTTTATTTTTACAGGTGGATGAGAATAAATAAATAATAGTTGTTCCATGGATATAATAAAACTTAAATATACCAATAAAACTTTATTCATTCTATTAATATGATTAGGACAAGTATTTAATGGAAAAATTATGAATAAAAATTCATGGATTATGTAATACTCATATTGGGACCTCAGACTTTTCTCAAAAGAATCCATTGAAATGAAGAGTTAAGGATAAATAATCGAAATTAAAGGATCATAATATTGAGAAATGTTTCTATTAGGAGAAAAATAATATAGTTTCAATGTGAAATTAGAAGTATGTTTAAGATCCTGGGGTTTCCTATGAGGTATGGACATTCTTATTTTGGTTTAAATGCTTAGTTTTGACCTAGTGTAAATGCCCGAGGAGGTCCCAATAGTTTTAGGGGGTGTTTTGGGCTTGTTTAGAGCCCAATGCTTAGATTTTAGAGAAAAATAGCTGGGCTACATGGTTATAGGAAAACGTGTAACCCAATCCATATGGATAGAAGTAACCGTATTAGGATAATTATAGGGCAATATGATTCCGCATATTTTAACGAAACTATGCATCTTGGGGAGAATGCTCGTACGGGTAGATATATAGTTTTTGTTAGATATTTGAAGCATGGTTTGCACATTGTTAGTCAAACTATGCATGTACAACATTGAACGTTCACCTTTTAGAAAGATATGGGAGCACACTTGGTGCATAGTTCGGCCAATAGTGTGGCCAAACCATGCGACCAATGAATTAAATGAGAATTTAGCACATTTACCTTAATTATTTTAAAACATAACCCTTCTTATTAATTATCGTTTTTCCACTAGTGTTGGCATCTTCTTCTCCCATTGGTGAGCCTATTACATCCTAATCTAGGCTATATTGTAACTTTCTGATCCAATGCATGATTCAAGAACTATTTATCTCATTGGATCTATACTGGTATGTACTATGTTTCTTTTATTCCTTTATTCATTTTACTTTATATTAATATATTTATTTTTATGGAAGATAATTTTTCATATTTCTAATCTTTTCATTCATTCTTAATTTTTCTTTGATATGGGCTGAATTATATGTCCATACTGGATGAGTGTTCTACTATAGACCTACTGTAAGTGGTGTATACCTTTAACTCAAGGTTTGGTGTTTTATATTCCTATTTTCTTTTGTATAGCACACCATAAATTCCAGTGTTTCCCCTAAAATTAACTAAATTGTTTTATTAAATGAATTTAAATATGTTTAGGTTACCCACTAGTACATTTGTGATTATTGGAGGCTGTTTCCCCAACTTATCCACCCATGCAGTGTGCCTTTTCATCCTACCTATTTTATACCACCATGTTAGGTGTGTGTGAGATCGATTTTCTAGAGGGATACATTTTACATTAAATTGGAATTGAATTGAGATGATAGTAGAGATTTGATGCATCTTTTCCATGTGTTGACATTATGGGAATTGTTTAAATTTTTGAATGGATTTTATAGAAATATTTCATATGAGTTAGATGAAATAATGGAATGTAATTGGTTATAAAATGATTAATGTAATGAAATGATGAATTGAAATGGTAGTAGATTCTTTGGATGAGATCCTTGGATCCTGATTCCATTAGATGCCATGGACGTTTCCCCCATGGATGTTGTTTAAAACAGTTGATTCTGTTAACATGTTTACTCCTTGGATCCTAATTTTGTACGACACATAAGACCTTAATACCCCTTGGATTCGCTTTTCTTGGACTCGTAGAAGGCATGGTATGTTGACCTGATCCTTGGAATGCACATATTTTTTTACTGAGTTTCTATTGAGATGCTCTCGAGACTCGATGAGGATGCCTTGGTGTTTTATACCTTGTATCCATGCCTCTATGGGTTGACACTTCTGATTACATAGGATGGAAATTATAGAAACATTTGATTATATGGATTGGATGTGATGGATTTTATAAACCTGGTTATATGTAGTGGATATGGTAGATATTTTTATAGGCTTACAGATAACCCTATTATGGGTATCAGATATCAGTTGTTAGATTGGACAATGTTACTTGTTTATTTCTATTTACAACTAACCTTGTTTATGGGAGATTGACCATTATTTGCAGGGTGCCTTTTTTAACTAGATAATATCACTTGATTTTATCACATATTCATTGGAATATTTACTTTCATTACTTTTTTACTTGTAATATATATTGCACATTACTTATAATGTATAGATAGACTGCACTTGTTATATACACTATTGGTTGTGACCTATTGAATGTTATCTCACACACTATTTAGTCCATAATTGGGTACTCATAATGACTTCATGAATGTAGGTAGGGACCAAGGAATGCACCCTCTATATGATGCATGATTTGTTCTTTGCTTAAGAGTAGGGGATAACATTACTAAGCTAGGTTTTTGATGCTATCTAAAGATATTATTTTTGGTCTTTCTTGTATTTTGATTCATGTATTGTACTAGATTAATGTATACCTATTTTCATTATTTATAAATACTTATCATGACACATAATTTTTTATATAATATTGTGTTTGGAATTATATATTTATTTTTTAGTCTTTTGGATGTTTATCTTCTATTTGATTTATATTATGGTTATTCTATTGACCGATATGATTTCTACAGCTTTATTACACTCTTACATGAGGTAATAGTCTCCCCAAAAACACACCATAGGCCTTCACTGCTAGTTGGAAGCCTATGGCCTATAGAGAATCACATGTGAGGCCATGTGACCCACCGGATTAGGGAACCATTTTGTGGAATCTGGGTTCAGATGTTAAAAGGTGGTATCATAGCCTTTATTTTGTGGTTGTATTAATATATTGGGACAATAGATAGAGATTAAGAAGGTATTAGAATTTGGTAATGATATGTTTCTAGGAGTAGCTAACTCGCGTATAGGAAAGGTCCAAATTCCTGAAACAAACCATGTTTTTCTAGATTTTTTCCTATTATAGTTTTTTGATTCCATCATTGGGTGACACACATTCTATTTGATGTTTCTTTTGATTATGTATTTCATTTTTTACTGATGATGTGAGGTTATAAATCACATGCATTATTTTCAGAACCTTTTATAATTCACATGCCATGCCTTATACCATGCCATATAGGATGCATTTCTTGACTACATAACTCTATGGTATGTACATTATTTTATATATTTATTTATCCTACATTTGTTCTTGTAGGGGAATTGATAAACATACATGGTACTTAGAGTATCTTCCATAACCTAAATAAATTTTTCTTACTTAGGCTACAGCAAAAACCCTATGTAGTCAACTATGGCATGTTGAGTCATAGACCATTGGTCGAATGGACTGAAAATTGTTACGGTTTGGATTAAATGGATGTCGCACATCGGGTTATGAGGTGTATAGGATATTATAATCAAGAAGTGGTGACCAATTTGGTTCATCCATTTAAAGAGAATTATGATAAGTATAAATTGAAATTAAATTAAATTATGAAACAAAGAACTCCACCTAGACTCGAATTTAGAGTGAGAAGTAGTAAGTTTCACTATGGCTGTTTATGACTATTTCTTTTTTAAAGAGTCCTAGATTTAAAAGAAGGTAGAGGGGTGTGGATTTTTTATAGGAAGGTTTTGACCTATATTATTCTTTACCTATAATATTTAGGTTATTAAAATTTATTTGAGTCATGTGTTTGGAATTGTAGAGGCATGCCACCATGATGACCATCAATTGTATTCTAGAAGGGTGGTGATAACATGCTCTAGAGGTGGTGGGGCATGGTACAGGAATAGATCCTCTAGTATAGCCAGCTAAGGAACCATTAGTTTTACTAGAAATGGGTGTTGAGGAATAATTATGTGAGGGTTTCTTATGCTATATATAGACTTTTTAGGGATTCTCATAGCCTTCCTCATTTATGGAAGAGTTGATACATGTGTTCCAGTAGTAGAATATAACCAAATTTTTGGGGGATGAAGGTTCAAAAGATAATTATCTTTGTACTGAGACTATTTTTTTAATTTTTTTATCATATAGATACACTTTTTATAAGGAGAGTGAAGCTCATGATAAATTTTCATCAGGGAACAGCTGAACACTGGTGGAAAGTTTTGAACCGGGATGATCAAATTTGAGATATGCTTTTAAGGGATTTAAAATATAGGATTAATGATTAATTTTTTCTTGTGACCCTGATTGATGAAAGGGCTAGTGAGTTTATGTGTCTAGAGCATTGAATAATGAATCTTATGGAATCTTCAACACACATTATATAGATTTAGTGTTTTGCACCGATTTTCCTTACTGATGAGATACTGAGGGAGAGATTCTTATAGGAAGGTCTCAAGAATACCATTAGATAGTAACAAATGTGTTCATCGTAAAATTTATTATAGAGATAGTGAATCAGGTTCTTATTACAAAGAATAACCTAAGGGAAGCTAGGGGTGTAGAGTGGGGAAGTTCAGCCTCTTGGCCTAGTGGTTCTGTGTCTTCAGTAAAGAAGTGCCAATTTGAGGCTTATCATGAGGGGAGTACCACCCTGATTATTAGTTTTGGTAGTTATTTATTCTATCTCCAATTTTTGAGATAAGAAAATATAAAGAGTTAGTGTGATAAATACTCAGTAAATTTTTGATCATGTGGTAGGATGGGCCACGTACAATGTTTTTGAAGGACCATACCACAAGCAGTTATTTGAAGGGGATCAACTCTGAATCTAGGCTCAGGAAAGGAATTCATAACTCTATATCATTCTAGGATTTGGGGTAGTTACATTCATTCAGGTTGAGGTGGTGGTCATTTCTGAGGTAGCCAAGAATCAGTTGTACCTAGAAAATAGAATGGGCTTTCTCTGAGTAGTGAGGTTATTTCAAAGGGTCGTAGTTCATTCCATATATATTTTGTACAACCTACCCATGAGTAGTAGAGTGCTGGGAAATCTATGGTAATAATTATGATCCTAGTATCCTTTAATATAGTATCTATTATTATTGAAATAAGTGCATCACATTGTTTTATATCAGTACCTATTACAGAAATTCATGGGCTTGTCATTCAGTTTTATAATGGTGTTATGACACTAGATACTCTATTAGGGGTTAGAGTGAAGGGTGTGCACCAATAAAGGGATTTACCCTTGAGATTTTTGGGTGTCACATCATATGGGATGTTTTTTACCTTGAGATAATAGGTTTTGGCCTTATACTTGGGATAAATTTTCTAGTTTCCTATCGAACCTATGTCAATTTTTATTACTAAAGGTCGACCTTGCCATCACCATAGGGCTGAGTTTTTATTCAAAAGGGTGAATGGTATGTCCATGTGATCTGATCTAGACCAAAGCATTATGGAATGGGTATGATGATATCCTAGATTTCTGGTTTTATCTTAATGATTTGGGATCATGTTAGGCATTTTTCTTCTACTGGTTGATTATTTTAGGGACGTTTTTTAGAATGACTTTTATGGTTTACCTTTTGAGAGAGAGATAAAGTTATCTATTGAGCTAGTGATATGAGTGGCACGAGTATCCATTCTACCTTATATGATAGCTACCACTATGTTTCAATATCTCAAGAGGTAGTTAGGGGAGTTGGAAGTAAAGGGGTTTATATGACCCTTTACTTCTCTATATGTTTCACCGGTCCCTTTTGAAAAAAAATGTGGATAGTACCCTTAGTATATGTGTGGATTAACTTAAATTAAACCATTTTATAGTTAATAACTGGAATTCCTTACCATGGATAGATGATCTTTTCAACAAACTCTGAGGATCTCAAGTTTTCTAGAATATTGACTCACGATTGGGTTATGATTAGGTGTGTGTTCAAAATGCAGTTGTACCTCATACATATTTTCATAGAAGTTATGGTCTATATAAGAATTTGGTTATGTCGTTCAACCTCATGTACATGCCAGTTGTTTTCATGGAATTGTTGAAGCAATTTTTCTATCCTTATCTGGATTCGTTTGTGGTGGTATTCATGGATGATATCATGATGTATTCTCACAATCAACACGACCATGCCAAACATATTGAGATCATTTTTGATACACTATGAGATCATTAGTTTTATACTGATATCACTATGTTCCATTTCAAGATGGAAACAACTCACTTTCTAAGTCATATTTTCTCAGAGATAGGAGCATCAGTTGAAATAGAGAAGGTGAGAGCTGTAGTTTCCTAGGATCATCCCAAGAACATCTTTTATATAAAAAGTTTATTAGGTATATATAGTTATTATAGGAATTTTATAACAGACTTATCACACTTATAATAACATATTGCAGGCTTGACTAATTAGGGTGTGGAGTTTGTATGAAAAAATACCTGTAGGACATCCTTTCAGGAGCTAAAAGGGAAACTGAATTTTGTATCGGTCCTAATTCTTCCCAATCAAGGAATAAGATACACAGAGTATTGTAATGCATCAATTATAATTCTAGGATCATTATTGATGTAGGGATATATATTCATGATTTATGGGTCTTGTTATTTGATTCCACATGTGAGGAATTACCAGATACATGACAATGAGTTATCCACTACTACATATGCCTTTCATTTTTGGAGGCATTGTTTATTGGGAGATAACATTTTGGTGTTCACAGACCATAAAATCCTCAAGTAAATATTTACACAATGTGATAAAAATCTTATAAAACAATGGTGGGTTGAGTACCTACAATATTATGACTTTAATATTACCTAAATACCCAGAAAAGGTAATCAATTTTTTGATACATTGGTAGGAGGACTCAAATATAGGAACTTAAGGAGGCTTGTAGTGAGTTATTACTTATGGACTTGTTCTCAGAGATGCACTTGGAGGTATTGTATATCCATGGGAAAACATTTCTCTCATCCTTTCCTATGAAATCCACTCTCCTGGATAGAGTGAGGATGATATGGTTATCTAATTCAGAGGTCCTAGTCCTTTGAGAGAGTGTTGTAGGTGAAGAAATACTTCTTGGTTGGATTATGGGAACGGATGATGTTATGCATATTCATGGTCATGTTTGGGTTCTATCAGACATACATGAGGAATTGAATTATGAGTTTCATGCCTCAGTTTGGGAGATTCATCCCAGTGTTACCAAGATGTATTGTGACTTTCATCATCAATACTGATGGATGAGTATAAAATACAATGTAGCTAGTTTTTTTATGAGGTGATACATGTATCAGTGAGTGAAGGTGTAACATCAGTAACCCGAAGAGATTTCATACCAGTTACCAATTACCAAATGGGAAGGGGAAGATATTGTGATGGATTTACTGATCGGGTTGTTGAGGTCACCTAAAGGTAGTGATGAATCATGGGTTATTATGGACTAGATCATGAAGGTTTATCATTTCCTACAGATCAAGGATACCTTCTCAATGGATGAGATTGGGAGGTTTTATATCTATGAAATAGTGTGCCTTCACTAGTTTCCTCAAAATATTTTATCAGATAGGGATGCATGGTTCTCGTATTGTTTTTATGAGAGTTTACAGAGGGATTTGGGTACACAGGTTCTTCTAAGCACATAATACCACCCTTAGAATAATTGTTTGTCAGAGAACATGACTCAAGTTCTTGAGAACATAATAATAGAATTCTTCATAGATTATAGGGGCTCTTGGGAGATGCATATACCACTAGTTGAGTTTCCCTACAATAGTATCTCTTAGGTGACTATAAAGATGACACCTTATGAGGATTTGTATGGTAGGACATGAAGATCGCATATGTGCAAGTTAGAGGTAGGAGTAAAAACATTAATGGGACCATTTTTCATGTATGATACTTATTTAAAGGTCATGTTGATAAATAAGTGTATGGATACAACAATGTCAAGATATAAATCCTACATCAATCACCGTCAATGAACTCTATTGTTTGAGGCTAGGGATCAATTCTTTTTATATATTTCAATGAGGTGAATACATATACGTATAAGGAGAGATAGTTAGCTTTCAACATAATATGTAAATCTATTTGAGATTCTAGAGAGTCGGGATAGTAGTAAATCTATTGAAGTTACCTCAAACATATTGATCCATGTGGGATGTATTCCATATATCTCAGATGCACCCTTATCACATAGACCTATCTCATACTCAACATATTAATTATGTGGTGCTACAAGTTGATGTGTACTTTGTAGAGCATCCCATTCATATTATTAATAAGAAAATGAACGTTATATGATGCTATTTCATTCCTCTAGTATGAGTTCTATATAAGAACGACCGTATACAGGATTAGACTTTGGAGTATAAGGATGACGTATGTGCTTAGTGGTCTAAGTTATTATTAGAAGATTATTAACCAACCATGAAAGGGTAATTAGGGGATAAATTACATTAAGGGTAGAATATTATATGATATTGGGTTTTTCTATGAGGTTTAGATATTTTTATTTTCAATATTAATTCTTGGTTTTAACCAATTGTAACTACCCAAGGATGTCATTGGTGTTTTGGGAATGTATGGGGATTTTTCAAAGCCTATATCATAGATTTTGGGGGAAAAAGATGGGCCAAACAGTTAGGAGAAACTCTACAATCCATGCCACATGGTTAGGAGAAAGAGTGTGGGGATGATCATAGGGTTGTAGGAGGCGACATAGTTAGTGGAAACTGTGCAACCTAAGGTGCATGATTTTGCCGGTAGCTCTACAGTTTTTAGTAGATGTGTAAATCATGGTTTGAAAATTCTTAGTTAAACCATGCTCTTGAAACCATGAAAGGCCCCCCTTGAGAGAGATAATGGATCATCTTTAGCACACAGTTTGGACAATCATGTGGCCAAACCACGTGACCTAGTAATTAAAGGAGAAGTTAACATTTTCCCATAAATATTTTAAAACATAAAACCTCCTCTTATTTCTCTATTTTATACCAGTGGTGTCCTCTTATTATCTTATTGGTGAGACTCTTCAATCCTAAGTTAGTCTATGGTGTAAATTTCCGATCTAAATCCTGATTTAAGAATAATTTATATCATATGATCCATAATGATAAGTACAATGTTATGTTTATTCCGGTCTTCATTTTACATCATATATACAATGTTATTTTGAATAAATCTAATATTCCCTTTTTTCAAGATTTTCATACATTATTCATTTTTCTATAGATCTTTATTGAATCGGAGGTTAAAATTAGACATGTGTTCAAATACTAACCATTGGTAGGTAGTATATACCTTTCCCTAAACTTTTAGTGTTTTTATATTCCTAGTTTTAGTTGTTTTGCACACCAAAATTTTCAATGTTTCCCCTCAGATGTATGGAATTATTTGATTAAATGAATTGGAGCCTGTTTATATTTCCCACTAGAACCTTTGAGATTTTTTGTGGTTGTTTTCCTAACCTAGTCTAACCATGGGGTGTCAATTTTCATTTTCCATATTTTATAACAGCCTGTTAGGTGTATGTGAGTTCAACTTTCTAGAGGGAGCCTTTTTAAATTAAATGAAAATGAATTGAGTTGAGAGTATAGAGTTGATTCCTCCTTTCCTTGTGTTCACCAGATGCGAATTATTTAATTGTTCAAACGGATTTTATAGAAATTGTGGAAATTAGTTATAAGAACTCTTGGAATGTCTTTGGTTATAAAATGATTAATTTAATGAAATGATGAATTTAATTGGTATTGGATTCCTTATATGATCTCTTTGGATCCAAATTTCATTAAATTCTATGGATTTTTCCCTCATGAATCTTGTTTATGGTAGTGGATGCATTGAACCTATTTATTCCTTGGATCATGATTCCATAGGATGCCTGGGGACTTGGTAACCCTTTTACCTGACTTTCTTGGACTTGAAATGGACTTGGTTTGTTGATATGATCCTTGGACTCCACCCACGGATTTACTGAGTTTCCATAGAGATGCTTCTGGGACTCGATGAGGATGCCTTGGTATTATATACCGTGGATCTGTCCCTTCATGTTCTAAATCTTTTGATTACATGACATGGCCATTGTAGACACTTTTGTTTCTACAATGTTGTCATGATGAATGTTATATAATTGGTTATATGGAGTGATAGTGGCAGATATTTTTTATAGGATTATATATATCCATGGTATAGGTATCATATATCTTTTTATAGACAAGATATTGTTACTTATTTATTTCTATTTATAGCTACTTTTTTTATGGGAGTTGGACCATTGTTTATAGGGAGCCTATTTGGATAGACAATATCACTTTCTTTTATAACATATGACTTGGGAACTTTACTTTAATTACTATTATACCTATGATATATATTTCACACTACTTATCTTGTACATATAGAATGGATTGGTTATAGACACCATTGATGGTGTCCTACTGAGTGTTATCCCACACCATGTTTGGGTATCCATTGGGCACCCGGGAACACTTCTTGGATGAAAGTAGGGACTGAGGAAATCACCAACTATTTGATTCATGATTTATTCTATGCTTAGGAGAAGGGGATAATATGATCCAGGTATGATTTTGAAGGTATCTAGAGATAGTCTTTTTGGTGTTGTTGGTATTTTTATTCATGTATTATACTAGATGCATGTATACCTATTTTCCTGCTTTTTAGAGGAATGACATGACACATGATTTTTAATATGAGATTTCATTTTGCATAATATATTTATTATAGAATCCTAGATCTTTTAGTTCCACATGGTTTATATTATGATTCTTCTATTGACTAATATGATTTCTACCACTACATTACACTCAGACATGAGGGCATAATCTCCCCACATACACACCCTAGGACCCCGATGCTAGTAGGAAGCCTCTAAAATATAGAAAGGTGAAATTGGGGCCATGTGACCCACAAAATTGAGGAATTATTTAGTGAAACCTAGGTTGGTACATTATACGAGTAATGGTGGCATGAAGGGTTGGAAGTATTCCCATTTTATAAGTAAATAAAATGGATCTTTTGTGAGAACCTATTATTTTTCAATAATGGAATGACACTATTTAAGGTCCAATGGCTCCAAAACCATGAAATAATGTATTTTAGAGTTATATATGGTCAATAAATCCCCCAAAACTCAGTTTACTACATTTCTTAAACATGTTTCAAAACTTTTACTACTTGATTTTTATGTTTTACCATTTTGGTTTTTTACCCTAGTAACTAGTTTTTACCATTGTAGTTTATATTTCATGAAAAAAATAACAAAACCCTTACAATTTTTTATCTTATAAACCTATATTTAGCCTTTATATAGAATATTTAAATTTCTAATTAATAGAAAATTAAATTTCAAATTTAAACATTTAATATATAGAAAAACTATTTTGTAGAAAAATGTTGTTCTTACCATTATGTATTATTAAACATAATTATTATTTTTTACCAATTGAATGAGTGTTAATTTATTTATATATAGGATTAAAAATGATAATATATTACTTTTTAATAAGAGAGTAATATATTTTATTGGATAAATATTACATAATGTTAATAAAATAACTCTTTGAAAACAATAGTTTTACCATTATCGTGGTTATTAACTTTAATCCTATTAATCATATTTTATGCCTAAAAATTCAATTTAGATTGTTAAATAATATAAAAATTGTGATCTAAAATATTAAATCCATTATTTAGATTTAATTTCTATAAGTTTCAAAAACTTATTTTTAATATAAGAAATATATAGTTTTAAAAGTAAAATACTAATTAATTTTAAAAAATATTTAACATAGGTTTCATAAATTAAATTGATTGTTTTTAAATGATTTAATTTACTTCATAAATATATATTTTATATATATAGATTTTAATGAATTTTAAGACATTATTTTATTATTATATTTACATAAAAGTGATATTATTAGTAAAATGGGTATTTTTTACTATTGAACAAAAACTAAATTATTTTAATAAAATATCAAAAATTTACCATCAAATAATATTAGTTTTTGGTATTAAAAAACTATGTACATTTTTAAAATTAAAAATTAAAAATTTATATATTCATACATTTAATTCTAAATCGATATATATAATGAAAAATAAATTTTATTGAAAAATACCTTTTTAAAAATTTAAGTGTTCTTAATCATATTTTTCATGCATTTATAATTGATTACAATGTTTTAGTTATTATAGGTTTTATTATTCTTAAATTTCTTAATAATATTCATCCAACATGTCAACAATAATTTTAGTTCTGTGTTGTGTGTGAATAAATCTATCAAACATAATATTAATTTAGAGAAATTTATTTTCCAAAATATTGGGGTGTTATATCTTCCCTGGAGCTCTTACAGCAAAGAGGTGTTTTCCATTTTTATGTAACCATTATTATTGTTATAATTTACATTATATTAGTTGAATTTTTTGGTTTTCCTTTGACAATTTGTATTGAATAGATGGTTTCTCTTACATGAATTTTTTTTATAAAATTCAATTATTTAAATATGTTGATTTTTTTTGTTATATATATTCTAGGCATTTTAGTTATATATCTTCTATAGGGTATTGTTGGAAAAGGCTTCCAATTTTTTCCTACTTTATTGGAACTAGTCACTAGCCCATAGACTATTGGAGGTGGGATTGGTGTGGAACACTCGACTTACCACTGGCATAGGTGGTGTCATAATGGGTTGAGTCATGTCAAACACCAAGTGTAAAAGTCTCACAAGTGGGAGATAATTCTCTCTATGAAAGAAAAATAAAAATAAAAATAAATAGAAATAATAATGTATTGAGGTATATTTGTATCAATATAGTTGAAAATTTTATATATCAAAATAACTAAATATGAATAGTGGTGATGAATCTTTAAAACCTCACCAAGGTACACCTCAAAAAACAAAATAAATATAACTAGAATAATTAATATGATAATTAATATAAATTTATCAATAACCAATGTCTCTACTAATTTGTTTGAGTGTAAACATACTCAATATGTTCCTCCTCTTAACCAATACATGTTAATATGAATAGATCATACTAATTCATCTGTGAACTGATGAGATGAAACATAATAACCACCATTAACTTTTCCCATGTGTATCTATATCTCACCATAAAAATCCTCACAAAAAAATATATATATCTAATCACACTTTGAAAAATCAATATATATAGACAAAAAGGGCCCTATATACCAACAACCCCCTTATATATCACCGTCATTCCAAACATTAAACATATTATATCCTACTTGAACTCAACTATGGGAAAGAGAAAATTAAAAATTAAAAATTTTCCGTACAATAATCCTATCTCCTTTTTAGATTTTGACTCACACCCTACTACAAATCTTGATTGGTTCCCATATAGCTAGTAATAAGTTTACATCCCCATTAAAACAAAATGAACATTCAACATATACATGAAACATCCATCATAATACCAATATCAACCACAAATATTCGCATCCCGTCATCAATCATCATTAGTATATATTATTAAATAAAAATAGAAATACTGATAATGACACTCTCTTACAACTTCTCTGAACTCAACATGAAAATTATTTTACCTTATAAGTAACCCCAAAATATATTTACATTTGTCACTATATCCATAATCTCAACCCATTTATCCTTAACTTAACTCAAATAGAACCACTATTAATTATATAGTTTTTATAATTACTCATAATTATATAATAATTAGTAATTATAACCACTTATATTTACTTGAAATTCTCTAAAAACATTGATAACTAAATTTTCATAGTAATTACCTAGAATTACAATTAATTATTTCATCCCATAACCACATATCTCTAATACATTTTTGTGTATCTTAAAATACACATTTGAGGTAGAGTGGAAACAAAATACACAACTCTTCAAAAATTAAATAACCCCCCTCCCCAAAAACAAGAACCACCACAAGAGACAGACTGTCCTAAAATTCATGCAAAAGATCAAAAATAAAGGAGATGTGTGGGTGAATAGTCTGATCAATTGGTTGATCTTCAATCCCTTTTCTAGCATAGATTCCTCACATGACCTATATCCACTATTCCATCACAACTTATGATTAATGAGTGGATTTTTCATCATGGAAGCTCATATAGGGAACTACCATTATCCGATCACCATCATAGTACCACCATCAGACCAAACCTAGAATTCTCAATCCCCTCATGAAAAATTAACAAAAAATAACCCATGGTCCACAAAACCTTCAAAAAACCATCAAGGAAATATGGGATATCACTATAAAACTATGAGACTTCATTCTAACACCAATATGATACTAAAATTAATTCATAAATATAAAAATAACTAAGAATAACACAATAACATCCAAAAACCATGAAATTATCAAAATGAAAAGATGAAAGAAAAAACCACCAACACAATATGATGAAATGGGAATCCTAATTGTTTTTAGAAATCAAAGACACAAGAGAAAAATGAAACATAATAATCTCTAGAACCTCCCAAGATGAGGCTAAAATTCCCAAAGCTAAACATTAGTAGATAATGAAACTGACCCACCCCAAACCCAATACCACCTCATATAGTGTGTTTTAATTGAGAAGCTATAACCTTAAACCAAAGTCACACTTCTCTACTAGAATGAGTGATTAAATACATAACAAGATATGTTAGGCTAGTTGGTGTGGTAAATCACCCCCACAGTTGGTGGTAGGGTTATAGTCTCACCCAATGGTGGAATGATTTCATTAAATCAATGGGAGGGACTAATAGTTGGAGTTGGTTCCCTAGAACCAAATTCTATGTAATTTATGATAACATGTAGCCATATTTTTTAATATTAATAAACTCGTTATCATATAATGTTTGTTTTTCTGTGTAACATAGTATGTGATAATGTCTTTAGAGTAATTATCACACTAAATGTTCATATCTGTTCCTCGATATTATGAGAATGTAGAAGTTCCATGATAGTATTGTTTATTATATGTCCTATAGTAAGAAGAAATAATTTTAGGGACATAGATTATTTATTAAATAAGGGGTAGAGACTCATTGGACAGTGATGCACCTTCTCATGGTGTATTCCCTAAGTAATATCCAGCATAGGATATTATGATAATGAGAAGAACTAGTAAGAAGTCCCCATTTATATGTGTCATTAGATGTTCCTATCCATAGACATGTGTATTGATCTTTAAAATTTCTAATATTATTAATGAGTATTATAAGTTGTGTACTTTTATGTATAGATGAAAACCTTGATGAAACATGTTCACCGACAGGTAGGATATTTTGGGTACATAATGAGTAATATTGAATAAATGAATAAGATGAGTGATTATTTGACCCTTTAGTCCATTAGCTCTCATATAAAACTCATTCTTATTATGATACAAGCCTTTAGTCAGGGATTATTCCATGTTTTCTTCTATAGAAACTCTACTTATTAAAAATTCACTCCTCTGTGAGGTAGGATCCACTAATACCTTATTCTTTAAATAATACTAGATTTGAAGTTTGGACAAGGTTTCAGATATATTCGGTGTGTTGGCATCATGATTGAGGTGGTTTTAGTGTGATCTAAGGGAGATTCATGGGGTGAACCACAATTTGTGACATGTTGTAGGGGGAAAAACCCAGTTGATGACATGTTTCTGGGGGTGAACTAAGGTTCTAGATGTGATTCATGGGTGAATCATAATTCATGTCTTGGTTCATGGGGTGAACTGTGTATGTGACATGATTCAAGGGTAAATTTTTGGATCTATATTGATAAAAATAATTACTAGAGGGGGTGGGTGAACTAAGGTTATTGATATTATTACGGGGTTGAATCATAATTCATGACTTGGTTTAGGGTGTGAACCGTGTATCTCACATGATTCAAGGGTAAATTTTTAGATCTATATTGATAAAAATAATGACTATAGGGGGGTGAATATTTTTTTAAAAATTTAAATACAAAACTATCTGATTTTTTAAAATAAAGATTTGTAGTGAGTGAAGTGTTCTTGAAATGAGGTGTAAAAGAAATAATAATAAAATAACACCAAGAATTATAGTGGTTCAGATCAAAAAGATCCTAGTCCACTCCTCAAACTTCTCTACATTTTGAGATGATTGGTACCACTGAGAAACTCACTTTTAAAGGTGTGAGAGACTTTTTATAGACACTACCTTTTACAAGAACCCAATGGCACAAAAATTGTATTTTACAAGAGGATAAACCCTAGTCTTTGACCTGAATTTTTATAGGGAGTCAAAACCAAAACTTTCTCTTTTGTGGTGGAATACCAAGACAAAGGAATACTTGCTTTTGATTGGGAAAATCATAAAACGGGATCAATAAAATAAAAACATAAGAATAAATATTACATAAAGAAAAAAATAAAAAAAAAATAATAATAAAAAAAATACTAAATACATTGAAGCTTGATGATCTTTGATCGCCTAGAAGGAAAAATGATGTTGAAGTTCTTTTGTGATCACAACCAGAGTAAAACAGTCATAGATGTTTATTGAAGAATGGGAGAAACAAAGAATGTGTCGAAGTTGTATCACTTAGTATCTATCGAATGATATGGACTATAATTGTTTTTATTCCTCAAAGATGTCTCTATGATAATTAAAACTTGGATCTTCAAGGAGTATATAGATTCCCAATAACTTCATGACACTTTTTACTCTATAATAATAATAAAAATTGTCATTACCTTCAATTGTAAAATCCATGCTGAATGATAAAGAAAAATTAAAATATTTTATTTATTTATGAATTAGTAATATAAAATAATTAAAATATTAATTATAAATAATGTATACAATTAATATTTAAAAAATATTTAAAATTAAGCTGTTAGTTTATTAATATAATAAAAAATTATAAATGAAAGCGTCATGAGGGTATATACAATACATGCATACATGTACATAAAATATGATTTAAAAAATTTTGTAATACAAAATACAATTATATATCAACAAAATATAATATAAACTTCAACTAAATATTAATTTTAATAACACCAATTAAAAAAGGAAAAATAATTCAAAATAATATCTTAAACTAATAGTGGATTAAAAAACATAATGGTAGATTGATCTACCATTGGTGTCCAACGATGGATTGATCCACTACTGGTGTCCAATATAAAATTATTCTACTGGTGAATAAAATATCTACTATTGAGAAACCAAAAAAAATTATATTGAATAAATAAGAAAACAACTCATAAAAATGACGGTTCCTACTCTAGCTGACCAGATGAAAAGGAAAAAAATAAATAAGATCCAATGTGATGAAGGGTACTATAAAGACATTTTGAAAACAAAGAAGGTCCATTGAAGCAAATCAATGGTAATATCGATGGTCAAAGTATATAATGGTGATAAATATATTGACTGATTATGGTGATATACTAGTGGATGTCCAATAGTAGATTAATCTACTATTGAGAAACATGATCTATTTGTGAATGACAAACAACACTGTGGGAATTAAGGATAAAAATACAAGAAGAATATATTTACCAGCGGAAGATGATCTACTAGTGAAGAATAATAAATTGATGGTGTTCAATATATCGGTGGATATATATTTACCAGTAAATACTAATAGTCGAATGCAGTAATGATCTACTAGTGATTTTATATCAACTGGACAACTAAAGAAAAATTTGCATTAAATCCTGATGAAAAAAAACCCAGTTATATAGCACCATAAAAGAACCTTCATTGAAAAATATTCTTAAAATAATAACCAAAGAATAAAAAAATAAAAAAATAAAAAATATTTTGAGACAAAAAAAAACAAACTCACAAGATTGACATGATTCAAAAGCACGGTAATAATTGTTTGAGTATTTATAATATTATCTAGTGTACTGATGAACAAAGGAAATCCAAGTAAGAAGATGATAAAAATGAAAAAAGGATATGTGTAGGATGAAAAATCAAATGTGGGAGTTCAAAAACAATATCGGACAATTGAGATAACTTTGATCGAGTAGTTGAGCACATGTTTGTATGTTTTACGAATGATTGAATACAAAAACCAAATATTCATCCCACGTCGATTTCATGATGTGTTGAGGTTATGTAATGATAAAAAACTTTTGACCTCCCACAATTCACGTTGGATACAAGGATCAACATCAGTTTACAATATCACACAAATGGGCTTCAACCCAATGGGATCACCAGGCCCAACCCATGTTCCTTTCATGTGTGTTATATGAGCCTCATTCATAGGACTAGTCACACTAGGCATGCACTATGAAAAACTATCCATTGCCTCTATGTGGGATACCTATGGTATGCTCTCCCATAAGGATGACCATTGGGTCCCCTAAAAGTGGTTGAGAGCTATCCTTGGTGGATCACAAAGATTGCCTAAATTTTTTGTTAAGAAACACCAAAAATTATTAACAAATATTATGTGAATAAAAATATTACAACTATTAAACAATTAACCTTACAAAAAATCATAAATATTAATCAATTAAAATTAATAAAAACATATTAAAAAATATGATTATTTTTTAAAAAAAAATCAATTTAATTAAATGTGATGATAATATAATTTATCAAAATATAGAACAATGTTAAATTATTAAAAATAATTTAAAATACTAACTAAATCACTCTTTTTTAAAATTTAAAAACAAAACATTTATTACATTTTTTAAAAAATACCCACGTTTTGAATTTATAAAAATGTACATTAAAGTTTAATCTATAAAATTGAATCCCTTTTAATTAAAATTAGCTAGTCTAAAAGTAATAGAGTGGCATATTTTCATAAAAATAAACATATAGTTATAGTATTAAATGAAATTAGAATTAATAAAGAGTAATAGTTTGACAATGAATTTTAGATAATAACATTTAATTATATTTTAATTAGTGCATAAAAATAAAATTCAATTATAAAAAACATGTTACAATACATTCAAGATTAGTTATTACAAAAAACAATGATTTTAAGGTCTAACTGACCCAATTAAAACATTATTTTCACAAATTTAACGGAAACAAAGGGTTAAGTGAAAATTTCAGCTAACTATTTATTAATAGAAAAAATTATAAATTGATATCACGATTATTAACAAGATCCCTAAGAAAATTAAATATAATATCTATGGGTTTAGTTCTATAGTGTTGACGAGGGTTTTTATAAATTTAAATATCACTTTAATTATCTCACTAAATAGTACTTTTATCAAAACTGATATTAAAATCCTAAATAGTATGTTTTACCCAAATACTCTTTGAATAAAAACTAGCAGAAAAAATATATTTATCCTTCAATATTGATAATTTTACTGATATTTATTTCTTATAACTCCATTAAATTACATTTTCCCCTAAAAATTGACACATACCTATAATAAATTTCCACTGAAGTCTATATCCACTAAATTCAGAATCAGAGTAAGATAATAAATCAGAAATTTTTTAATTCAAATAGAACAACCTAGTAAAAATAGTATCTTTTATATATATGATTAATATTTTAATATATTTAATATTACATTATTTAGTGTTGGTATGAAACCTTTCACAAAAACAAACTGAGAAAATTATGTCTATTTTAGATGTAATGAGATATAATAGACTGCCTATCATGCCTCTATGTAGTTTAATATCTACTAAATTTCTCGACCCATATATATCCAATTTGGAACTATTAATTATTGGTGTTTTCATAAATTTACTATAATCTAGTGTAAACCATTTTACAAGTTCTTTATCATAATTATATTTATTTAATAAAATACCATCTTTCTTTTGATTAATTTGTAAACCATGGAAAAATTTTAATTCTCCCATTAAGATCATCTGAAAATAAATTTTCATAAATTTAGAAAAATCATTACATAGAGAATCATTTATTGAACCAAATAATATATCACCAACATAAATATGTATAATCACTATATAATTTGAAACTCTTTTTAAAAACAAGGTAGGAATAACCTTACCTTTAAAAAATCATTTTGTAATAAAAATTATGTTAGTCTTTCATACCAATATCTTAAAGCTTTCTTTAACACCATATAAGGATTTATTAGGTTTAATATTTTTTGGAAACTTATCATCTTTAAATATATAGGGTTTTCTAACATATACTTCCTATAAAAATAATTAAATTTAAAAATTCACTTTTTATATCCATTTTAAATTATTTGATGTTTTGAAAACTAGAAAGGATAATATAATTATAATTTCTTACATCCTAGCATCAAGAGAAAAAGAAACATAAGAATGTTATATAATATTGTCTGACAATGGACTATCCTAAAAATATCCCTTTATCTCATTTCAAAACAATTCTTCTAAATTAAATTTTGTATTTAAGATAAAAAATTTACATACAACGACCCTGAAATATCCAACATTAGGTTTAAACCCTTTCAAAAGTTAAAAAAGGCATTATTTTGGAAAGTTATAATAATTAATATATTTTAAATATGGAAATATATATTTAAATATTCTACCTAAAAGTATTTAGGTGCCCTAAATTTAATTTTCATTAGCCTAAACATTTCATGAATAGATCAATTCTTTCTTTATAACACACAAATTTATTATGGTGGCCTGGGGGATGATAAATAATATCTATATCCATTTTTTAAACAAAATTTATCAAATTATAATTTAAAAAATTCACCACCTCATTCACTTATGATAGATATGATTGATATTTTTTTTAAATTTTGTATAAGTTTACAGAAAGCACATAATATGGATAAAGTATAATTTTTATGGAATAATAAATAAATCCATAAGAATATAATGTAATTATCCAAAAATAAAAAAATATACTTCTAACCACTAAAACTAATAGGTTTTATAGGCCCATAAATTTAAGATGTAAAAGTTCTAGAAATATAGTATTACTAACATCATTTATAGCTTTAAATCATTCTTTGTGTTTCATACTTTTAAAAAACGAATCACACATGAAGTACTTACTTATATGTAACGTGGGCAGTTGAAGAAAGTGTTCATTCATTGATAGTTTGTGAAATATTTTGAAATTTTTATGCCTAAGAATCCTATTACATAGAATATTATCTACTTCTACAACATTTAGACATGTGAACTTTTTTTTGGTTATATCAGATAAATAGACAATGTATAAATTTTCTTTTCTATTTGAAAAAAATAATACTAAATTATTTTTCATAATAGTAAATTTATCTTTTTCTAAATTAACATTCAATCCATCATTAAAAAATGATATAATTATAAAATTATGTTTTAAACCAAGTACATATAATAATTTTGAGATAATATCTATTTTATAAAACTCAACTTCACCAATACTTTTAATATAACCTTTAGAGTTGTCTATAAATGTAACAAGATTACTATCACATGAATTAATGATAGAAATTTTGAAATATCACCTTTCATGTTCCTATAGAAGCTACTATCTAAATACAATGAGATTTTAAGACTTCTAAGGTAGATTTCATGAACATACTAACTTGGATCCAACTAGATTAGTAGCAAAAAGATTTATCACCCAAATCGATTTATATCATTTATTAACGGGATGATTATAAATTAAATATTTAAAAATGGAAGTTCTAGTGTGTCCAAATTATTATTTAAATCTCAATGAACACTCACTAACATAATACCCTTTCATTCAACATTTAAAATAGGTCACAATGTAAATACTTCTGTTTGATATTTTAACAAAGTTTGTCTTATTTAAACTTGTTGTTAAAATTATGTATCCAAAATGATTATTATTGGTGTTTAGTTTTATTAAATACATCATCTTACATATTATTCTTTTCCAGTTTAAATTATCATTCATATTAACAACTTTATTTATCAAATCCATATTCTCATTTTTAATAGCCTTTAAATCTATAAAAACCTTTTCATTTGATCCAAAATCTATGTTTCTTAGTTTTTTATTTTATTAATTTAATTTTTTTCAATCTTTTTCAGCTTTAGTTAAATCATAAAAAACTAAATTGAACCTCATTTCTTAATCTTTATCATTTAATTCCAATTTTTTAACCTTTTAATTTTTCTATTTTAGTTTTAGAAACTCAGAATCATAAACCTGTTTATATCTATCATTCTAGAAAACACATTTTTTATATCATTACATTCCATTTTTATTTTATTTTTTAATCAATAAACTTCTTATTTTTAAATTTTAAGTCAGTATACTATTCAATTATCCATATTCCACTATTTTTTAATTATTCATTCCCTTTAAGTAGTTGTTTAAATTTGTGATTTATAGAATCCAAATCTAAAAATGAATTATAAACAATTTCATTTTCTTTTTTAGATAAAAAATTATGAACAACATTTTCAGGAGTTATTAACTGAGTAAAGAGTGAATCATTTACCTCACATTGAATACCAATCAAGGAAAGATTCCCCATTCCTCATTCACTTCCAAAATCACCACTAGTGTTTAAACTGTCTGAGAAGTCCCAACATCCAAAAAATATTGTTTTTATTTTCTTTTATTTTTTTTATCTTTCATTTGGTGTTTGAGTTTAGAGAAATTAGTATTTATGTGAACTTTATTCCTTCACTCATAACTTTTTAATTCTAAAACATCATTATTTTTAATAGTAATACCTTTCAAATAGTCTTTTATATACTTCCTTTTGAATAACTTCATTCCACATGTTTTTCAAGAAATTGAAAAAATTTACACTAAAGTGATCCATATCCTAGTCACTTTTATAGAACTCAGATTCATAGGTATTATAGGTATCAATATAATTAGGTTTAATTGTAATCCCTTTTCTATTTTTTTAATCCTCATCAGCAATATATTTCCGATCTAACTCATACTGTAGTAGAGAGCCTATTAATTCATCTAAAGTATACTCTTTAAAATTATTACACTCATCGATGGCCACCTTCATTACATGAAATATTTCTGTAAGAGGCCTCGATACTCTTTCCACTAGATATGTGTTATCTAGAAAATTATCCAAGAGAACTCATACCATTAGTAATACTAGTAAATAGATGGAACATCTAGTTAATAATTCTTCATCTCCAATCTATAAGTCCTTGTTCTATGCACGAAGTATTTCTAGATTGGTTCTCTAGATATTTTTAGTCTCATAATGAGTAACTTGAAGTATCCTCCAAATATTATGGGCAATATTACAAGCTTAAACCTGGATATAGGAACTTCTAATTAGTGTTCAATACAAAATATTTTTAACATTATAATTCAAAAAATATTTTATCATGCCATCACCTATTGGCTATGGATCCACTTTGGGTAGCTCATATGGATTATCCATGATAGTATAATGATCCAAACATAATTGTTTCAAGTAGGATTTCATTCTGTATTTCCAATATTCATAGACACTTCAATAAAAAAAATGCGTTTTTCTGTGTGGAATCCATCCATCATTTACATTTAAACATTAAATCTTAAAATAAATATTTTCTTTTATTCCATATACTATTAAGTCTAGGAAATCATATTAGCACTTAGAAAAAAATATAAAAATAGAATTAATCTATGATAATAAATTATCATGGACTTGTCTATGATACAAATTAGTTGATCAATTGTGATAGAAATAATTACTACAATTTGAGGGTTAATATTTGTTTAAAAATTTAAAGATAACATAAAAAAAGATTATAAAATAAAGACTACTAGTGAGTATAGTGTTCTTGAAATGAAGTGTAGAAAAAATAAAAATGAAATAACACTAAGATTTATAGTGTTTTATGTCAAAATGATCATAATATAATCCTCAAACTTCTCTTCTCCTTTATAAGATTGATTCCCACTAAGAACCTCATTTTTAAAGGTCTGATAACCATGATACAAAGCTACCTTTTTTAGGAACACAGAGGCTGAACCTAGTATTTTATAAGAGACCAAACCATAGACCATGACCAGAATTTTGTTCGAGAGTCACAAACCAAATTCTCTTGTTGGGGGTGGAATAACTAGACAATTCAATACTTGGTTTTTATTTGGTAATCCATAAACCAAAATCAAGGAAACACAGATAGAAGAATAAATATTACATGATGAAAAAATAAAGAAATTAGAAGATGATAAAAATGTAGAAGATGTTGAATCTTAATGATCATTTATCACTTAAATGGAAAAAAATCATTGATGTTATTATGTGATCACATACAGAGTACAAGAGTTGTCGAAGCATCTTGAATGAATGAGGGATGAAAATAATGTTTCAATGTTTGATCACTTAGCATCTTTAAAATGATTTGCATTGATTTTTTATGTCATGAATATGTCTCTCAGATCATTAAAATATGATCTTCAATGAGTATCTACAAGTCCAATAACTACATGAAACTTGTTAGTGTATAAGAATAAAATAATGTTACCCTTACCTTTTATTGTAAAATTTGTACTAAATAACAAATAAAAATTTCAATATTTTATTTCTTTAGAATAGATTAATATAAAATAAGTAAAATTATAAGTATAATAAATGTATAACATTCTTATTTTTAAAATATTTAAAATTAAACTGGATAAAATTATAGCTTATTAAGATAGTAAAAAATTGTAAAATAAATCATCATGAGAGTATACACACTATATGAATATATGTATATAAAATATGATTGTATTAGTTTTTTACACATCTTGTAATTATATTTCAAAAAAATATAACAAAACAAATAAGTAAATACTTATTTTAATAAAAAAAAATTTTAAAAATAGATTTTTTTGAAACAATATCTTAAACTGATGGTGGATAAGAAAACATGTAGTAAATTCATCTACAATTAGTAACCAATGATGGATTGATCTACCATTGGTTTCAAATAGTGGATTTATATGCCCTTGGTGTCCAATGGTGGATTAATCGATATGTGAATCATAGATATACCATTAAGAAACCAGATAAAATTATACTAAAGAAATTATAAAACAACTCAGAACTCTGTAGGTATCCTACTACAGCTGACCGAAAGAAAGGAAACAAAAATAAATAATATCTAATGTCATGAAGGGTATTTCAAAGCCACTATGAAACAAAAGGAGGTATTCCAAATAAAATCAAAGGGACTAATGACGGTGAAAAGATCTAATGGTGATAAAGAGTTATACCAATGATTGTGATATACTATTGGATGTCAAATAGTATATCAATCTACCACTGAGCAATGTGATCTATCATTGAAAGAAAAACAACACTACAGGCATTCAGGATAAAACTAAAAAGAAGAATATATTTATTAGTGTAATTTAATATATCGGTGGAGAATAATCTAAAAGTGGTGTTCATTATACTGGTGGATATAGATAAATCTATTAAGGCCAATAGTCAACTTTTCTAATGATCTACTGGTGATTAGATATCAACCGATCGACTAAAGAAATTGGTGTGATGAATAATGAAAAATAATTACAGTTTTGGAGCACTAAAAAAGAACCTTCATCAAAAAATATTCATAAAATAATAAAAAGGTATGAAAAAACTAAATGCATGAAAAATATTTTGAGACCAAATGAAACAAACCACCGATATTTACATAAATCATAAGCATAGTTAGATTTTCCATAGTTTCTGTGATATTCTTTAATGTTTTTAAGAACAAAGGAATGTTAAGGAAGAAGATGAGAAAAATAAAAAAATGAGATGTGTAAGATAAAGAATAAAATGTGGGAGTTAAAAAAAAAGATCGAGCAGTTGTGAGAATCTTGATTGAGTGGTATAGTGTGTTTTTTTATGTTTCCATAATGGATGAACACTAAAACCAAATGTGCATCCCACATCAATTTTGGGATATGTTAAATCCATAGTATATGAAAAAAAGTATTTACTTCCACTTTTAATGATAGATATTTGGGATTATCATCAGTTTTCACTATCACACACATGGTATTTAGATTAATAAGATTAGAAATCCCAACCCATGAAACTTCCGGTCACGCAATGAAAACCTTATACGTGGGTCTATCACACTAAAAATTCACTACGCATGACTGTCCATTTCCTACAAGTGTACTACCTATGGAAGGATCTCTCATGGGGTTGACCCCTTTTGTCCCCTAAAAGTGGATGAGGTATATCTTTAGTGGCTCAAAAGGATCACCCAATTTTTTTTATAAACACCAAAAATTATTGACAAACACCAATTTAATAGAAATATTATAATTATTAAAAAATTAAAATTATAAAAAAATTCATAAATTTTAAAAAATTAACATTTTATGAAAACATATTAACAATTATGATTTTTTTTTAATTTTTTTAATTTAATTAAATGTGATGATATAGTAATTTATAAAAATAACATACACTACTAAAGCATTAAAAAAAGTTCAAATACTTACATAAATCATGCGATTAAATGTAATTATGGTTCATGTTGTGATAGAAAATATGAGGAAGTAAGGAAAATTGGTGTTATGGCATGGGATATGAGAGGAAACCTACATGTGGGGGTTTTTAGTGAAATTTATAGGTTAGAGGTAAGTGTTTATTTTAAGGACATGTTATCATGTATGGTCGAACATTTCTCAGAGAAGTAAAATAAAGGAGGTTCGACTGGTATATTTTTGAAATTATGGATGTGGGGAGGTGTAAAATATATCAAAAGAATTGTGCGAGATGTTATTGATGTGTTCTATGGACTATACCAAAACGTTCAGAGGGAAAAAATGGTATATCTAGGATTGGTAGTTGTAGTTTCGCAGTGGAAGCGGGTTTGGAATTCAATTATGGATGATAGTTATTTCTTGATGAATAATGGAAAAAATAGGTAAAGAGACATGGTATTTGGATTATATTGGATCATAGAGGATGCGACTAATTATGGTGGAGTTTTTTTAATTCCCCATGAATTTTTGGGCCATTATGTTTTAGAGGAATTTTAAATTATTTTATTAGCGAGGGGATCATTTATAGAACTAGGAATCAGATTGGGAATATAAGATTTTGAACATCTCAAAAATATGTTTTTGGATGTGTAATATGGCATGGTTGGTTGTTCAGGTTCTCAAGAAAGTGTTGTAGGGAGGATAGGGTGACTTAGGAAGCTGTAGGTGTGTTTCCTAGGGTGATTCAGGATATAGACTATTTTAGGACATGATTTTTTTTAGGAATAACTTTTAGGTTGTGAAATTAATTTATTCCACAAAACATATCTAGGAGGAATATTTTTTAATCCATGAACATGATACAGCTATAAATTCTTAAGGGGTGGGGTGGGGTGTTCTTTTAGGTTATGGAAATAATTCTGGCATTGAAAGTTCTCTAGGTGGATTTATTTTAGCTGGGGATTTTATGAATTTTTAAAGGTTGATGGTTTTGAGATATAATGAAGAGAGGGTATCGGGAGAGGCCATATCTAGGAAAATTAATCATTTGTACACTTATCTGTTAGTCCCCTTCAACTAAGTGTGATTTTTGGTGTGATTTCATAATTATCCAAGTGAATTAATCCTTCATAGCCTTTCGCGTTTCCTTCCAATAACATCCCTCTGACTTGGGTCGATTTATATTAGGATTTCCTTGTGATTTTCACTAATTCATGGGTATTTCTATCATATTTCATAGAGGACATCCCATGAAGATATTTACATTCCATTTGAAGAAATTTTGGTGATGTTACATAACGTGATGAATTTATTTAGGGTTTTGGTTAAATTAAAATAATTTGTGTTATATTGCATTGTCATGTGATAGGTATTTTGACTGTGATAGTGCTAGGTGTGTTTTCAGAGGCCTGGACTCTCAAATACACTTCTCATAGAAAATACATTACATAATTTCTTCATACTAGATATAAAATTCTGGATATAACCATCCATAATTATAAGATCGATTAAACTTATTGAATTTATTAAATCTAAAGGATATTTTCATGTTTGGAGCTTTAAAGAATTAGGAAATACATAAAGTATGAACTACCATGAATTTATCAAGTAAAAAAAATCTATTATATATAAGAATCTATTTAATTCATGATAAGTATTAAATATCTCCGATAAATTCGTCCACATGTTATATCCTTCTAATTATGTCATGAGTAGTACTTGTATTTATAACTTGGGGAAATGGAAACATAAGAAGGGGGATCTCGAAAACTCAATAAGGTAAACATATAAACAAATATATCATGTCATAAAAATGTAATAAATATTATTGACAAGAATAGGTAAATAACATGAATTCATAATCAACATGAAACTAAGAGCATGATATTTCCATGATAATGAATGAAAAAATAGATATAAATAATACTAATCCCATATTTATGGAATGTAAAATGTTGGACATCAAAAAATATTTTCATGACTTTATTACAAGCACGCAACTAATTTTGAGACAACATTTAATACATCTTTCTAATTTGGATATGCATATACCAAAAACTCAAAAAATATTTTGTATCATGATACATGTTGATACATCGAAGGGATATATATAATGGTATGCCCCACCTATCACTTGTTTAATTCCATTCCATTATTCATGTGAAAAAATAAATAAATAATTCATAATCAAATTTTCAAATTATCATCCATATCCAAATAACAACACATATAACCCTAACACTTTTTCCCTTGTCAACAAATTGGATAACATGATTATAACTCATCCTAAGGAAGAATGTGTATGATTAAATAATACAGTATTAACATTCCAGTAATCATCCATATTAGAATAATAACATACATAATGCCAATTCTTTTACCCTGTTCAATAAAAGGGATAATATAATCATAAACCATATATAGAAATAAATTGGATGGTTGTGATTGAACATAACAACATTTTAAAAAAGGAAACATAATAGTATGTTGATATAAATGAAAAAATATTTGAAAAATAATTATTTAATGATACCATCAAATAAGAGATCATGATTTAGAGTTTTTGGTACCATGTGTTCATTAACCCATAATATAAATATATATTATTGTATAAATAGTGAAACATACACACTATTAGAGTAAATCCTTTTCAAAATGAAAAGTAAAATGGAAGTGAAAACTTAAAAGATACTTAGGAAAAATTTAATATTGATTTAAATGAAGAAGTTATAGGTCACATACAAAATTATTTTTCATAAGGTGTAGTAAAAAATCATTAAATAAATTGACTTTTAAAATAATCTACAATTATGTATCCTTGAAAATAAAATGATGTTTTCTCTACCAAATGTGGATCCAAAACATATGATTGTGAAAGGAAATTTTTTTTTTACATAGAATTACCTTTGTTGAAAACAAAAATTGTGAAATGTGTGATAAACAATTATTTTTATTAAAACAATATTTTCCAAAATAAGATCATAAAATACGATATAATAAAATATTAGTATAGGAGAGCCCAAACATGGAAGAACAATCTTCAAGATTAAAGATTGTAACACAAAGAAGGGTATTTGTGTTAGAAAAAATACTTACTATTTGGGAAACAAATGTATCAATAAACACCTGAATAAGGAAAAAAAATTTATAGTAAATCCCATGAAATAAAATATTATGATAAAAAAATATCCATGGGTAGTGAATTTAACATAAAAAAGGAAACATTGTGATTAATGTGTAACATGTCTCGATGAATCTGGATTGAGACAAAGAAAAATATTTTGACTTGAGTAACACTTTAATCAAAACCCCTTGAAATTATGATTTAATAATTGAAAATTAAAAATAATAATTAAAATATAATCCATGATATGGTATCTAAAATAGGTATTATATAAACCATATAAATTAAATAAGTCGCATAATATCAAACATGTCTCAAAGATAATAATTTGAGATGAAAACCCATAATACTTTTGGAATATTCGAAACAAAACCCTATAAGAAAGTTAATATGAAATGAAACATTGAATATAATTAAGTATAATATAATCATGATATATATAAATATATATTATAATAGGGTAGTATGTACACTAGAAAAAAGTAATCATGGGGTATAACATGAAAACATATCAATAAAGAGAAATTATGACTGAAACCCTGACATCTTCTCTGAATTTCATGAACATAATTTGAACTAATATATAAAAAACATATAAATATTAATAACTTAATTAATATACCTACTCACATATATTTTTATTCACACTTATCATAAATATTCATTCACTACATGAATTATTTCAATTTTCCACGTCGGGTGTTTATGGTCTTGGTCATTTTTACTATTTTCATAATTACAGTGTTTGTATTCATTCTTCATAAAAATATAACCATTAATTGGGAATTATGGTTACATATTGGGAATTTTTTTAATTGTTTAATATGTTGAAAAATTATTTCATCAGTTTTTTAATGTTTACTATTGAAGATGAAATTGACAAGATGCATGATTCGGTGATTCTTAATAATAGTAGTGTTTTTTATTAATTAAGTAGTAAAAAATTTATAAATCATTTCCATAACCAAAAGAATTTATTTAATCATTTATATAATATTATACTAGTAATTTTTTCACATAGTTATTCATGTTTTAAATTCATATTATTATTCATGTAGGTGGTTAAACCGACCCAAACATGAACATAGCATGATTTGATGAATGATTACGAGGTGTTATGGTTATAATATATTTATAGAAAAATTAAATTGATATTGTTAAGTTTTTTATCGTGTTATATAAGAAATGTAATAAAATATAATAATAAGTAATGGATATGGAAATATTAAACAATTTTAATAAATGATTATCCTTTTAGTACACTTATTTAAAATGATTAAATTAACTATGACCATTTGTTGATCATATAATTAATAGGTTCTCTATTTTTTTCATAAAAAACCTAATTATATAAATAAATTATATTATACTTTAATACCATCCCTATATCCTTCCTTTTAAGTTAGGTAATGAAAATGAAACATGTCACATCGTGGATATGGTAGTTGGCAAAACACATGAAAAATGGTTTTGTTTTTCTTAATGGATGGGTTTTAAGAATAAAAAATGATAATACCATTAATATAGTAAAATTAAAGTATATCTATGATACTAATAACGTAATATTAGTGTGACTATAATATATTTTAAAGAATATAATTAAGTATAAGAGTAACTAGTTGATAATACTCTTGTTGAGGACCTGAATTTTCCTTAGAAGACTACTTGGAAATGAATGCATTATGCTACATAACGGTGATCATAATATTTTGAACGTGGAATAGGGTTATTTTAGGAGAGAAATGGTAGAGTTTAAAGGATAAATTATAAGGATAAGTGAGTATTTAAGTTGTGAATATGTTACCCTTTTATAAGTGAAGGTAAGGGTTGTGTTGGAAATAACCCTGGAATTTCAATAATTGAATTTCACTATTAAACATTCAAGGGATTCAAAAAGGAACAAATGAAGAAATGAGGCGAGTTTTGGTTGTTACACACCCAACCATCCATTTTTAAAATGTTTTTAATATGTTTTGGACTTCACCCCTTAATAAAATACCATTACAATATTTAATTTTTACTCGGGTAACTAATTTATAACCTAAGTAATTAATTTTAATGAAAAAATTAAAATTCACTTAATTTTATAATTTAAACCTGAATTTTTAAAAAAAAATATCAAATAAAATTTCAATAGTAGTGAATATATAATTTTAGAATATAAACACTTGAATGAATAAAACCGTTTTCATGGAAATGAAAATTTTATGATTTAATTTAATATATATAGTAAAATTATCTTAGAAACAAATTCTATTGACATAAATTGAATTATTAAAAAAATAAAGTATATGCGATTAAAATATTAGCTAAAACAGAAGATCCATTGAAATATACTTGATTCAAAGAATATACCAAAACATTTTCAAATTAAAGTAATATTTTAATTAGTTATAAAAAGTTTTTACATAATTTTTCTATGTTCAACTAATATTATAAAATGAATAACTATATTCCTCAAATTCATAATTAAATAAATAAAATGGTTCATAAATATATATTTCCTTATTATATAATGATAAAGTCATATAAATTACAAGTTTCATGAAAACCATATGTTTCAACTAAAAACCCACCTTTTTAGAAAAATCTCAAAGATTAATAATAAGTCAAGTTTGATATGTGTAATTAAAAAATAAAGTAATTTTTTATTAACATAAAATACAAATTTTTCTAATTAATTGTTTGACTAAAATTATAAAATATAATTGAAAAACTATTTTAATTAAAAAAGGAAATCTTCAAATATTATCTTTTATTATTATTATTTCACATAATCTACAATTATTAATATCAAACATAATTTGTTATTAATATTATGTGTATTGAAATATAAATACATGTCTCATAAAAGGAGAGTTTTTAGAGAAAAAACCTTTCAAAATAATAAATGATCATATACGTTATTTTATGTAAACTTATTGAATTTCATTCATATTAAAAGAAAACTTTATTCTATATATACATATCATTCATAAAGAAGTTATCTGTATTCATTACCACTAATTCAACAACAATTTTTTTAACTATTATACTTAAATATTTATATTTTATCTAAATATATTGTGGTTTCATTTAAATTTATTGTTTTATGTTGTGTAATTTATTAAAACCATTGAATTATTTAAATATAATAATATATTATAATTTCAAGGTGTTACATTCTACCCCTTAAATAAATTGAATCCTCACAAGTTGAATTATAACAATTTCTATAGGGAACTCACAATTAATCCATACATCACTAGATGATCATGGGTTTATTTAGGATATATAATGAGATATATATATATATATATGAAAAATTATTATAAAATCTTTATAAAGACAGCTAACCAAATCCAAGTTTCACATAAAATTATAATAATCTAAGAAGATATAGATCCATATGGATTAAAATACCAAAAACCATGAAAATGATTTATATGATAATCATATCATTAATGGTTTTTATTTAAAACTCAATATCCTATAGTAGGTGAAAAATTTCATGTCATATAAAGTAAAAAATCACTATATAATTCATTATTAGTAGCATCATAGTATTTTCTTTATTCACGTGGTTATTGGTGACTATCTCCCTCATTGGTCCTTGTGTTGAGACATTACGTTTCATACTGACCAACTCTATTTCAATTAAAATAATTGGGTTTTGTAGTTCTTTACTTCCTTTAACTTGTGAGTCTGATAACCATGATCTTCACATTTATAGAATTTACCTATCCATTTAAGTAAATTACCAACATTCTTATTCTCATAATTTTGACATATAAAAAATTGAATATTCTCTCCTTCTCTATCTTCATCTTTTGATCTTCCATGGGACTAACTATTTCTCTTAGTGTGTTTTGGACTTCTACTATGTTCACATTGTTAATCACATTTCATGATAATTAGTTTGACATAATAATATGGTTTTTTAATTCATATCCCATTATGATGGGACGTTTATTGAGGTAAACTCCATATTATCCCTCACACCCATGGTTCCTTCTAGTTCGAGCCATTACTAAAACCAAAATATTTTACTTGTGTAATGATCATTATAAGCGAATTATCATAAACAGACATAAGAAAATACATCCTTAAGATGCAAAACTTTATAACCCTATTAATTTAGCCTATAGTTCTTAAAACTAATCTTGTATCATACTCAGTTTAACCTATTTCACTATTAATTTACCATATATAATTATTTGTTCAACTTAGGTTACTTTGAGTTGGGTTCTCTCATACTGATTAAACTAGTCCTTAAATTAGAGATTCCAAATTAATACAAACTTTACTAATCATCATTGAAATCTATGCTCTCAAAACCAAAATTATACTTCTTAAAACATAATTATTCATTTCTATAATCATATATTTTCAATAGAATAACTTTACCAAAACCTATTTGAATCTATAATACATTAAGCCATAATGAAATTATATATTCCTCCAAATATTAACTATGTCTTTAACCCTAAAATAGTACTAACAACATGGTCACAAAATTTTGACTATATATCATAATCCCAAAAATGATATAAAATTATATAGAAATATATTTATTCAATTATAAATTATAAGGTTACCAATGATCATCTAACTCACTCATTCAAAATCAAACTAACCTTCATTATCTCAACATCATGTGTATTTTAAACCTAAGAGTTATCTATACCTCAATCAAGTCTTCTATAATATTTATCCCCAAAAATATAACCTTATCATAAAATCAATATTCGTGGTTATTAATTCCATTTAATATATGTTTCCATACCTTTAATGTAAGAATATATAAGAATAATCCTTAGGTGTTTCACATGATCCTCAATGACATTTAGAATATACCAAAATGTCCTTGATAATTATCAATTAAATAATTAAAATAGATAAGAATGTCAAGAATTAATTTCTATTATTATATAAAACTCAATTCAATTGGTAAGACTAGAAAACTCACATTTTCCATCATAATAGGTATATACTAATATTCTAAATCATTTACATATACTCCGTTATTTAGTTTTAGGACATAGTGTTTTCTAGATGCATATCTTTCTCAGATTCATCTTCATGATCCTATTTCAACCAAATACTAAAACCAAAATGGTTATCCTAATATACAAAATATATATATGAAAACATCAATATGAAAAGTTCTTCCCTTATATAGAATTTTTTACTATATAATTCATTTAGATTAACAAATGTATTTTATTTATTCGATCCATGGTTATCCATGGTCATTTTTATATTAGGTTCTCTAACATAATTATCTAGCATCATTATTAAATACTTCATAATGCTTCATAAAAATAATGTTAATAACCAAAGAATATCCACTAGGAGTGTCTCACATGTTTTAAATTCTAGGCCCACTCATCGTACATTAGAGTGATGATTGATCCAATGCTCTACCAACAATTTTTTGGGCGATTACCCCAAGGTGCATCTGTTCCATGGCCACATCCACTATCCAGTATCCATAAATAGAAGAATTGTTTGAAAAAACTATATAATCTATACTTTACCAAAAAGAATTAGTATTTTATCAAATAATAATGCTTATTCCTAGTATTTTCACTGATATTTTCTTATCCTAAACCTTAAATTAAATTTGTATTATTATAATGACACTAATCATATACTATTCCAAAGGGTTATGCATACCCTTTAAATTTTGATCAAACATAAGTTATCAACCATCTAATAATCCTAAATAAACACTGTAATCTCCAAATTTATCATATCATTTACATTGATACCTACTATGATGACCCATAACTATACTCCCGGATCTAGTGCACATAGACATATACTTCACAAACTTCATTAATTATAACTATAAAAGCCTAAATATAACCATCCTTAATTAAAAAATTGATAACAAATTTTGAATTTATTACATTTAAAGAATCATTTTTGGTTTCAAGCTTTAGATTATTATGAAAAATCATAAACTATGAAAACCCATGTTATTCTCAACCAACAAAAATCTTTTTCCAATTACATATAAGAAACTAAAAAATCCATGATTGGTATTAAAAATCTTTTAAAAATTCTTCCATGCATTCTATCCTTATAAATATGTCATATAGACATCTTTTCTTTATAACTTGGGGAAATGAAAACAAAATAAGTGGTGAGCTCAAGTTCTTAGTGATATAAACATATAACTAAAGCAATCCTTGTATAAAAACAGAATAAATATTATGTAAGGAATAAGTAAAAAATGATTCCATAATCAAGTTGAATTTATGGTCATGATATGTACATGTCAACATATGAAAACTTTGATATTAATAATTTTGATCCTATAATAATGGAAGTAATACTATTAGACATTAAAAACATATTTTCATGGTCTTATTCCCAAACACATTAATTATCATCATGACCACAGTCAAGACATTTTGATGAATTGGGAAGGAGAACACTTAATACCTATACCTATTTTTGTCCCATGAGATTAATCAATGTATTTAGGGTCTATATAATGTTTGGCCCTACCTTTTACTTGTTTAAGTCCAATGCATTCATCATGTGAGAAAATTAATAAATAATTTTTAATAAAATTTTAGAATAATAATCTATATTGGTATAACAATATAAAAAACATCAATAATTTTCCCCATGTTAATAAAATATATAACTTCATTATAACCCATCTGGAGGAATATGGTTAATGACTAAACAATACATAGTCAACAATCCAGTAATCATCCATATTTATATCATAATATATGGAATGATAATAATTTTCCCTTTTTCAATAAAATTGATAACATGATAGTAATAAATTCAGAAAATTTAATATGTATAGTTATAATTGAACATAACCCCAATATAAAAATGGTAACATAGAATGATGTTTACATAGATGAAAAAACTCAATGAAAAATAAATCTTAAATGATACAACCCAAGAAGGGATCTTGAATTGGATTGCTTGGAACCATGATTTCATTACCCTAAAAGATAAATATATATTAGTGTGTAAATAGATAAAGATAAACCCTACTTGGGAAAATACTATTTAAAATGAAATGAAAATGTAAGTGAAAAATTAAAATAGATTTCAGAAATCATTTTTAACATTGATATAATTGAAGAGGTTACAAGTCACTTCCAACGAACTTTTTCAAAATGTGGAGTAAAAAATAATTGAAATTCTTTAATTTTAAATGAATATCAATAATTAATCCTTTAAAATTAAATAAAATTTTCTATATGAAATGTGGATCCAAAACATTTTATTATGAAAGGAATATTTTTAATAATCGAAGTTACCTATATTAAGAACCCACATTATAAAAAAGATGATAAAACATTATTTGTCTTAAAACATTATTTTACCATATAGGATCATGAAATAACCTATAATAAAATTTTATGGAGGTGTAACCGAATCATGGAAGAACAATGTTCCAAATAAAACATTATATCTCAAATAATGGGATTTGGGTTACCAAAAATCCTTACTAATGGGGAAACAACTATATCAATAGAACCTTGAATAAGGGAAAATGATTTGAATATTAAATCCCATGAAATAAAAACGGTATTATAAAAACAAATCCAGTGAATATGATTACATCATTCAAAGTAAACATGGTGCTTAACATGTGATATGTATTTAACAATCAGAATTGAGAAAAAGAAAAATATTACCGATTGAGCAACACTTTAATCAAAACCAATTGAATGTGAGATATTATCATGGAAATTAAAATACCATAATTAAAAGAAAATTCATTTTATAATATCTCAAATAGAAATTATATACACCACATAAATTAAAATATGTGTATAATACCAAAAATGTCTTAAATAGAGGAATTTGAGATGAAAATCCATACAAATTTTGGAACATTCAAACCAAAACTCCAAGAGAAATTTATCAAGAAATAAAACACTAAATATAATTAAATATTATATAATCATGATATAAATATTAAAATGGTGTTATAAGTACACGGTATAAAAGTAAATGTGGTGTATAAAATAAAAGTATCGATGAAGTGGAATTGAGACCCAAACCCTTACCTCTTTTCCAAACATTCATGAACATACATTAAAATAATTTATAAAAATAAATATAATAATATATATATATATTATTAACTTAATTCATAACCTCAATAATTTCTATTTTCAATCATACTTTTCATAAATAGTCATTGTTGACATGAATTATTCATATTTTCCACATTAGGTGTTTATTATCTTGATCGTTTGTACAATTTTCACAATAAAGGTTCTTGTATTAATTATTATTTTAATGTTAACCATTAAAATATCATTATTTTTTCTAATAGGGATGTTTTTTAGTTATTTAATATGTTCAAAAATAATTTTCATGAGTGTTTTAGTCTTTATCCTTGAATATGAAATCGATAAGAAGCATGTTTCGATGACTCTTAACAATTGAAGTGTGTTTTCTTAATTAATGAATAAAATATTGATATAACACCTACAGAACCAAAAAATATATTTAATCATTTATATCATAGTATACCAGCATTTTTTTGCTATAGAAATTTATGATATAAATCCATTGTATTGTTCTAGTAGTTCTTTAAACCGACCAAATCAAAAACATACCCCAATTTAATGAATGATTATGAGGTGGTTTAGTTATAATATAATTATACCGTAGAAATTATGATGTTAATTAGTGTTTATTAGTGTGATATATCATAATTTTAATAATTTATAAGAATAATTAATGGATATGGAAATATTACACAATTTGAATAAAGGGTTATCCTCTTAATATGCTTATTATAAGTGATTAATTTGATGGTGATCGTTTTTTGAAAATATCATTTATAAGTTATCTAATTTTTCATAAAAACATAATGCTATCAAAAAAATCATATTAATCTTTTAATACCATCCTTAGAAACTTCCTTTTAATAAATTGAATAAGAACGTAACACATTATGTCATGGATGCGGTAATATGCACAACACATGAACAATATTTTTATTTTTCTTAATGAATAGGTTATATGAACAAAAAATTATAATAAAATTTATATAGTTACACTATAGTATATAAATGAAACTAATATAATTATATTATCATTTCGGTAATAAATTTTTAATAACATAATTAAGAAGAAAACTTAGTAGTTGGCAATACTCACACCAGGGACTTGAATTTTCTTTGTAAGTCTAATTGTAAATGAAGTCCTTATGCAATATAATTATGAAAATTTTATTTTTAACATATAATAGGGTTCTATTAGAAGATATATTTTATATTTTCAAGGATAAATTCAAAAGAAAAGTGATTCATGAAGTGGTGAATATGTTACCCTTTTATAAGTGAAGAGAAGTGTAGTTTTGAAAATACCCATTAAACTTCCATAATTTAATTTAAATATTAAAGGATAAAGGAATTAAAAAAAAGAAAAAATGGGGAAAGGTGGTGTGATTTGGTTGTTACAAACATAAAAAAATCCATTTGGAAACATTTTTTTAACTTTTTTTTACCTACCCCCTTTAGTGAAGGATCTTTTACCATTTTTACTTTTTACTATGGTAACTAGTTTTTAACTATGGTGATTAATTTTAAAGAAAAAATTAAAATTAACCTGATTTAATAACTTGAACCATATAATTTGAATACCATTTTACCAAATAAAATTTTTTTAGGTATAAAAAGTTAATTTTAAAATATAAACACTTAAACGTGTAAAAACATTTTTAGAGAAATAGCGTATTTAAGCTTTAAATTAATATATATGGTAAAATTATCTCGATTATTGATTATATTCACATTAATTGAATTAATATAAAAAAATAAATTATATAATTATCCTAAGATAAGATGAAACTAAATCTCCTTTGAAATATACCTGATTCAAAAAATAAGACTGAAAACATTTTTATATTAAAGTAAAATATTATTAGTTATAAAATTGTTTTTCATAGGACTCATAAGTTTAAAAAATATGTTAAAAAGAATAATCTTATACCTCAAATTTATATATTTTTACATAAACGGTTTTATAAATTTATAGGCCATACTTATATGATGATAAATTTATTCAAATTACAAGTTTCATGAAAACCATATTTTTTTACTAAGAACTGAACTTTTCCAAAAAAACGTTCAACAATTCAGAATAAGTAAATTTTTATATAATTAATTCATAAATCAGTTCCATTTTTATTAATTTAAAATTAAAAAATTTATGAATTCATATTTTCCAAAAAATCATAAAATATAATTAAAAAACTATTTTAATTGAAAAAAACATTTTAAAATATTAACTATAATTATTCTTATTTCACATCATTTACCAACTAATTGGTGTTATAAAATATTTAATATCAAACATAATTTACTATAAATATAAATTTTCTTGAAGTAAAATTTTTTATCTCAAAAAATACAAATTTTTTGAAAAAACGTTTCTAACAATAAATGATCTTATTTTTCATTTTAGGAAAACTTAATGAATTTCATTAATATTAAATGTTGATAATTTTTTATATACATATAATTCATAAAGTAGTTACCCCTATTCATTAAAACTAATTCAATGACTAGTTTTTTAATGGTTATAATTAAATATTTATATTTGATTTAAATATATCTTGGTTTTGTTTAAGTTAGATGTTGCATGTGGAGAAAGCTATCGAACCCATTGACTTTTTTTAAAGATAATCATATACTATACATTCATGGTATTACATTCTCCCCCTAAATAAATTGAATCCTAATAATTTTTCTCATTGTAATTTATACATGGAAATCATAATTAATCCATACATCACTAGATGATCATGAGCCAACGAGCCTTTATCTGAGTGGTAGAGGATCCTACTTAGAATCCAAAAGACCTAGGATTAAATTCATATGGGGGTGAACCTTCTGGTCACTTTAGTAGTAATGTAGAAGGTATTTTATGGTACTGTATCATCTGAAACAATTCATCCAATTTGGGTCTTCGAGCCTCCAGTTTTGACCTATGGATGTTAGGGCCTTCATGCCACAAGACCTTTGGGACACCTTAAATATTTGGTCCATGGTCTATTAGGCTACAAAGACATTAAAGTAGGCCATGAAGACCATAAAGGAGTAGACCTCAGAAGAGGATTTGGTGCATGTAGTAGCCACTAAATTTGATCTAACCAGATTTCAATAATTAGAGGGTATGACAACCATCATTGGTACCTGGCACCGTGAAACTATGCACAAGGTAATTCTAACTAATTAGAAATGTGAGGTGGGGATATAGGCCTTAAATGATTAATATTGTGGAGAGGGGAAGTTCTAGAGTAGTTTGGTTGGGTCTTCATGTCACGTATTGGTCCATGTGCTTCTAGACCTTCAAGTCATGTACCAAGACATTTGTTGTTGAGCCTATGGGTCATGTCGGGGTTCTATATCAACCAAGTTAAAAATGGGATTATCCCAAATAAAATAAAAATCAAAAGGCCTTTAGCCCATTCAGGAAGGCTAGATGATCATGGGTTTATTTGGGATATAGAATGAGATTTATCTATATGATTTTCATATAATATCTTTATAAATAGAGGTAACCCATTATGAATTTCACATATAATTATAATAAGGGAAGGAAAACTAGATACATATGGAATAACATCCCAAAACCCTAAAAACGACTTATATGATAATCATACCACTAGGGTTTTTTATTTATAACTCAGTATTCTGTAATAAGTAAATATTTAAATGTAATCTTGAGTGAAAACTCACTATCTAATTCATTAATAGTAGTTTCATAGGATTTTCCATTTATTCATGGTTTTCGGTGACTATATCCATCATTGGCATTTGTATTAGGAAATTGAGTCACATAATTCTCAACTATATTACAGCTGAAACAATATTATTTTGTAGATTCTATCATTCCATACACTTATGAGTCTGATAACCATCATCTCCACACATATAGAATTTAACCATCACTTAGAGAAAATTATCGCATGATTGTTCACATATTTATGACTTATAATAAATAATTGATCATCTTTATCACATTATCTTCCATGAAACGTCATATTTATCTTCTTTGGTGTCTTTGGGAATTAAAATATGTTCACATTGTTAATAATATTTCATGATATCCAGTTTGACATAATCATAAGGCTTTTTTACTCCATCTCCCATTAAGATTTGTAGTTTGTCAATGTAACATCTGCAATTTACCTCATACCCATGGTTCCTTCAAGTTCTATCAATTAAAAAACTAGAAGAGTTAACATGTGTGATGATCATTATAAGTTAATTACCAAAATAACCACATGAAGAACTGACCTCAATATGCCTCACTTTATAAAACTATCATCTTAGCCTATAGTTTTTATAAATCAACTTGTATCATACTCAGTTAAACCTATATCACTGTCTAATTAACATATAACATTCTTGGTTCAACCTATATTACTTTAAGTTGGGTCCTCTCATACTTATTAATCTAATAATTAATGTAGAGATACCAAATTACCATGAAATTTGCTAATCATCATCAAAATCAACGCTCTCAAAACCTAACTTATACTTTCTCAAATAACATTAATAATTTCTACATTCATATATGATCAAACATATCTTTCCCAAAAATCTATTTGAATCTATAAGTCATTAATACATAATGAGATTATATATTCCTATAAATATTAACTATATCTTTAAACATCAAATGGTACTATGCAGTAGTTTAAAAGGTCACACACCTATCACTATATATCATAATCCCAAAAATGAGATAAAATTCTCCATAAATATGTTGAATCAATTATAAACACTAAGGTTACAAATTATCATCTTACTTAATTCCTCCAAATCAAACCAACATTTATTATCTCAACATCATGTGAATTTTAAGCCTAAGAGCTATCCATACCTCAATTATGTGTTTTCGAATATTTATCCCCCAAAATATAACCTTATCATAAAATCACTTTTCAAGGTTATTTATTCGATTTAATATATTTTTACATACCTTTAACATAATAATACTTAATAATAATCCTTATAAGTTTCACATAATCCTCAGTTACATTTACAATATACCAAAATTTCATTGATAATTATCACTTGAATAATTAAAATAGATAAGAGTATCACGAATTATTTTTTATTAGGATATCAACCTCACTACCATTGGTGAGACTAGGAAACTCAATCATTCCATCATAATATGCATATAATAAAATTCATAACCATTTAAATATGGTCAATTATTCTGTTATAATACATAGAGGTTTCTAAATAGATACATTTCCCAGCTTCATCTTCATGATCCTATTTAAACCAAATACTAATACTGAATTTTTTATGATATAATATCCAAAAATTGTATATAAAAACGTCAATACTTATATTTTTTCCCTTATGACACCAGTTTTAACATATGATACTTTTAGATAAACCTATAAATCTTATTTGTTCAATCCTTGGTTATCTATGGTTATTTTTTTATTATATTCTCAAACCGAATTAGTTAAAATCATTATTAAATACTTCATAATGGTTCATTAAGAGATTGTGATTAACCAAATCATATCCCATGGGAGTGTCATACTTGGTGTGATGTCTTAGTCCCACTCTTCATGTATTAGAGTGATGATTGAATCAATGCTCAACCATCCCTTTACGAGGTGATTACCTCTATGTGTATTTGTTTCATGGACATATCCACTTTCTAGTATCTAGATATAGATATATATCTAATAAAAACTACATAATATCTAATTTTCCAAAACATCAGGATGTTATCCAATACATGGACTTATTTCTAGGGTTTTCACTAATGTTTTGTTATCCTAATACCTAAATAAAATGTGCATCATTTCCATGAAATTAATCATATACTATAAAAAAATGTTATCTATACATTTAAAATTGTGATATAGTGTTTCCTCAAACCCACACTCCTAAATCTAGTTCTCATAGTCAAATAATTAACACACTTGCTAAATACCAGCTGTAAAATCCTAAATATATCCATTCATAGTTAAAAAAATTGATATCAGTTATTAAATTTCTTACATTCAAATTATATTTTCTGGTTTAGAGCTATATATATTTAGGACACATCATAAACTATAAAAAACCATGTTTTTCTTAACTATATGACATATTTTTTCCATTATATATATGAAACTAATATATTCATTATAAGTATTCTACATATCCCACAGATTCATCCACACATTCTATCCTTATAAATATTTCATGAATACTAATTTTCTTTATAACATGTGGAAATAGAGATATAAGAAGGGTTGAAATAAAATTCACATTAATGGAAACATACAACTGAAGAAATGACATCATAAACATAGAATATGTATTATAAAAGTAAAAGGTAAACAATATGAATCTATAATCAAATTGAAACTATAATCATTTTATATCCATGATAATAAATTAAAACATGGATATTAATAATACTGATCCCATACTGATGAAACTTATAATACAAAAAATGAAAAACCTATTGTCAAGGCCTTAACCCAATACCCTTTTTATTGAGACCGCAGTCAATACATCATGCAACATTTCATAGAAAAACACCAAATATCCAAAACTATTTTTTCTCCTGATACATTTGAATTCATCTAGAGGCAATATAATGATGAAACCCACCGGTAACTTTTTTTAAGTACAATGCATTCTTTATTTGATAAAATTAATAAATAATTTATAATAAAAATTTCCAATAATCATCCATATTGGTATGACAACATATAAAAATAAAATACTTTTCCCCATATCAATAAAATGGATAACATTATCATAACCCATATAGAGGATGAAGGTGGATGATTAAACAATACAATGTCAACTTTCTAGTAATCATCCATATTGGAATAATAACATATAGAATGATAATAATTTTACCTATGTTAAAAAAATACATAACATGATCATAATTAATAAGAAAAAAGTAATTGGATGGTTTTAATAGAACATAACCCTAGTGTAATAGATGACACATAGAAGGATGTTTTCATAGATAAAAAATATCCTTGCATAAGAATTATTGAATGAAACAACCCTAGAAGTGATCATGAATTGGATTGATTGGTACAAGGAGTTCATTCCCCAAAAATATAAATATATTTTAGATTATAAATAATTGAACATAAACCCTATTAGTGTAAATACTATTAAAAATGAAAAGGTAAATATAAGTGAAAACTTAAATGATATTTTTGAATTTTTTTTAACATTGACATACAATAAGAAGTTATGAGTCACTTCCAAAAATATTTTTCAAAAGGTGGAGTAAAAATTATTTTAAAAAATTAATTTTCAAATAATATCCAAAATGGATCCATCAACGACTGATAAAAAATTTATGCTCAAATTACTGAAGAATAATTTTTCTTCCTTAGAAGACTCATCAACTCCCTCTACTTTATCACATTAAATAGATGTCTGAATGATCAAATTTCTTATTTAAATTTATTTTTGAAATTCTTTTTAGAGTTATATATCTAATAAATCTATAATCACTTCATTCCTTTATCCCTAGACTGAGATATTCCTCAATTACTGATGTGGGGTCTATTCTATTGGCCAATAAAATTTATCCACTTGATTGATTTTTTTGAGCCAGTGTGTTCAAAGGATATCTGGGTCCATAAGACAATGTCAAATACCACAAAGAAAGAAATTCTAAAAAAATTAATCACTCAATTTGGATAAAAATTATAATATTTATTCTCAAAATACAAAAGGCCTAGAAAACTATTAAATTTACAGAATTGAGTAATTCCCAATAAGCCCCAAATTCAACAAAAATGATAATATGATGCAAATCAGCTCAAATTGATTAATTAGAATAGATTAAATAATTGAAAAAATGTGAATAATTATGATAATTTTATCTACATCAATTACCCCACACTTAGCACTAAGACTCCAAGATAAGTAAACATCAAAATCAAATCAAAGAAAAATCAAAACACATGCCCATCAGATCCACCAATTCCACATCAAGAAACAAAAGATATCATGTATCATCCAAAAAAATTATTTCATGTTCTCAATTAAAATAATTGAATATATTTCATCTTTATTTATCCTCCCATGTGTACAAGACACCTACTTCCCATGAATTTTCTCTCATCTCACAAATGTCAATTTTCAATGAAAATTTTCTCATCTAAACCAATGAAATTGTCAGCATAAGATTGAAAAATTATTACTTCTACAACCCATGTGATTCAAGGATATGTGTTTACCATGATAAATTTTTAGATTTATTTTGTGGATTCTAGTGGTTAGGATTTAGATGTTAAAAAAAATGACGCAGAATGAGTAAGGCTTGGATCTTTTTGAAGAAAAATAGGAAGATTATTATTTCCAATCATATATGGTTTCCTATTCACTCCCTTAAGTAGAAAATAGGCTCCATTATCATGAAAAATCAAGGAATGTTCATATCATTCATCATTTCAGCAAAAAAAATTCAATATTCTCAAATATAATTTTTCTTGAAAGGTCTGTATAAGTATACCTTTCTTTCTCCATTGGAAGCTCCATAAATGAACAAATTATTTTACCATGAAAGCTCATGAAAAGGCAAAAATTATGTAAAAATAATTCTTCAACATATGAATAATCTCTTAAGATTTTTATTTTTCTCCCAAAGTATCACCAAATGAGGTAGAAAAACACAAAACAACTACCCCCATAACTTAAGTTCAACTAGATCATACATTTTCAATTCAAGAGAACATTGGATAAGAAAAATTGGATTATAATGTCACCAACTTAATAGGACAATTATTTATTGTAATGTATTAAAGGATTAAATACCTGATTATGTCAATAATAAAAAGCATTCTCTTGAAAATTTTCTTTAAAACTAAAAAAATGCTTCAATCATTTTAAAAAAAATACCTCAAACACTCGAGTTATGATAAGAATAAATCAAATTATATTTAAATAAAGTAGTATATAGTTATCTCAATAAGTCAGGTGAATGAAAATAATATGAAAAATATGGGTTTGAAGCCTCATGAGAAATTTATTTCAAAGATAAAGATAGTGAGATGTGGCATGAGATTCAAAAATCAGAGCACTTTTCATGAAATTCCTAGATATTTAAACTTAAAACAAAGTCATTTTCTACATTCATTTAAGTTTAGTTTCATATAATAAATTGGTTCAGTCATTGAAATGGGTTTAAAAAATGGCAATGATAATATTTTCAGATGATATGTTTCAAAAACATAAAAACATGAAAAATAATCGCACAAAAATTTGAAAAACATAATTTTTTTCAAATAAAAAAACAATAAAAAAATGAAAAACATAAAATAAAAATGTTACCTCCCCCAAACCTAAATGATTTAGTGTCTTCAATACATTGAAATAGGTTTTAAGATATAAGAAGATTTTAAAATGAATCACATCATGCAAGAAAGTGTAAAATAGAGGTATAACCTCATGGATTTTAGTGATAAATAGGTTGTAGGAGTGTGATATCCTATACTCAATATGATAGAGTAACACCCCAACCCCAGTTAACCAGACTCGATGCATTATTACATAACATTTTCATTATGAGAAGGGATCAAATATCGAATGACCGATCAGTTTAGTAGCCTTTTAAGTACTAATTACATTCATAAGTTTTACATTACATTATATAATAAAAAACAACAACAAAATTTTCTCCATTGATCAAATTCATATCCCTTAGATTATCCCTAAAAGTAATTCATAATATTCTTTTTGCATACTGGGAAAAATAAAACATAGAAATGGGTGATCTCAGATGCTCAGTAAGGATTACAATATAGCGAACAATTTCATAAAAAATCATAAATATTTAAGTAATTGTATAAGATGAAAAAAGCCTTTTAAACTAAAACTTATAAATAATATGGCAAGGATAAATCAAATAATTTCATTTACTTATTCACATATATATTCTACTAGTTGAATAGTTACAGTTAATATCAATATCCAATTTCATAATGATGGAATGCAAAATGCTAGACTTCATAAACTCATAGTCAAGGCCTTGTTCCAAGACTACATATAATATTTTGTTAAGGCCTTGCACCAAGACACTAGTTTGTCTCATGAGACCTACCGATTCATTGAGGATATATAACGGGCTCCACCAATCACTTATTAATTCCAATGCATTCCTCATATGAAAATTTTTAAACATAACATAAATATTCTTATTAAAACTAGAATACCAAATGTCAATACTTTATCCATAAACCATGAAGGGTATAAAAATAACACATACAAAATCAAATATATCACAAAACCTTCAATACAATATGGAAGATTGCATCATAATAAATAAACTTCAAACATGTTTAAATCCATCATAAGATGTTGACATAGATGAAATCAAAACTTTTTGAGAGAAATATCTCTTTATATTTTGAAATCATTTATAAGTCATGTAATTATAAAATAAAAAATTTATATTGAAATAAGCCATATAATCTTGTAAGGGAATCTTCAAAGGTGTTATAATGGATGAAAATATCCCCACCTTCTGTATAAGTTAAAAAAACATTCTTTTTTCAATTTTGTCTAAAAGGTCATAAAGGACATTTCTTAGAAAACTAAAGAATGACTCATTTATAAACATTTTATTAAAAGTAAAACAACGGTATAAATTATTTTATCCCATAGTATGTGAAATATTAAAAACTTTTGGAAATATATTTTTAAGAGAAATGGATGTGGATAATAATGAGGTCCTAGTAGATACTCACGTATAAACAACCTTAGATGATGAAGAGATTGTGGAATTAACCCCTACCTTTTAATTTTCCTTAGTCGATGGTATGTTAACCTCCGGTGTAATAGTTAAAACATTGTTATTAAATTATTTAATAACTACATACATAAATAAGATATCATATATGATCTTCCAATATTTCCTTGTTAATAATTTTTTATGAGTACCATAATTTCAGGTGTTAACAAATTCGTTTTCCTTTACATGCTTGGTTACATAAGCCATGTTTGTTATGGATAGGATGTATTTTATTCTTATAATGAATTATATTATGTTCATAAACATTATTTTTAATCATAAAATGAAAATTATTCTTGAATGATTATGATGGGGAATTAATTTTATCGCGTTCGTGGAGACGGTAATCCGTACGTATGCACGAGCGACTATATCATTATATTGACGGTGAAATCGTATGTAATTGGATGGTACATCAAATATTCATAATCATTAAAATTTTATACTTATTATTAAATCAATTATACTCATTATTATACCCATCCAAATAATGAAGTGTTTGAATAACAAACTACACCACGACTTGGAGACGGTAAGCCATACGTCCGCACATATGGTGACTTTTTCATTTATAGGATGGATAGAAAAATAAATATTGATGTAAAATATTTATAATAACATAAAATTATTTATTAGGTACTGGAGTTATTATTTTGTTATGTAAGAAACAAATAATGTGGAAGTTGAAGAAAAAAATAACTTGAAAGAGGGTGGTGAAATTATTACCTCTTCTTCGGGTGTTTCCTTTTGAGTTGATCAAAAGGACTCCTTAGGTTTTATTTATGATCATAGTAATGACTCTAGGTTTATTTTTGGGATGTTGGAAGGATATTTGGTCAGGTTTTGGCCAATACAAATGGCTTTGGGGTGTGATTTTGAGAGAAGGGGAAATACCCTTTTAAAAGAGAGGTGAGGGTCACTTTAGGAAAAGATTGAAATATTATTTTATAATAAAATAATTTTCAGATTATAATGGATTTAAAATGATTTATTTCTAAGATAAGGTGGGTATGTGTCGCAAAAATCTCATCCAATAGGTTTTATACAGGTTTAGATCACCATATTAACCTTATCTTTGAGATTTAACTCATAGTTTAATAGTTTGACATTTACCATGTCTCCTTGTATTTTTATATTATATGTTTCATAAAACTACAATAACAAGCCAAGACAAACAATATTTATTCATTATTAATAATTATAATATTATATAAGTCATTTTTCTAAACCGTATATTTTTAGGAATATTATATCAATTAATAATATAGTATTTGTTTTAAAAACTCAATTATGTCAATTTTGATACTATTTAGTATTTCATTTTTTTGAAAGCCATAAAAACTTCATCACTTAGAATAAAATTTATTTAATCAACCCCAACATATTATAATAACCTTTAAAATTAGTTTAATTCCTCAAAAGTCTCAATTTGTATTTATTTGGATATTTATAATATCAATTATTTTAATATTTTACTAATAAGGTAATTGCTGCATCCTCATTGTGTCATAGAAAAATTGAATTATTTAATGTATAAAAATTATAAATAATATTTCATTATTTAGTAAATATTTTTATCTTTTTAATTAATATTTATAGTCGAATTCATATTGTGTGTAACACTACTTAAAATGATTCAGTTATTAAAATTTGAATTTAACTCTTTTAACTCTTCTTAAAATAAAATAATAATAAATGTCCTAATCTAATTCAAATTGACTAAAGAGTATCATATATTATTCCCAAGGTTTTTTGGTCGAATTACAATTATCCAACAGAATTAGGACATGTGTTAGGGTTATTATGATATCATTTTTACCCTTAATTACCCTATTTACTTTTAACCGTGGTAAATAAAAGTCAAAAGTTACTATTCACCAAAAATTTATTTTCACCTTTTACATACTGATGTCAACCATGTCTCTAGAGTTTTTGAAATTCAAGTCACAGAAGCGGTAAAATCAAGTTTTATGTGAATTTTCAAATGGTCCTTGAAGGTGGGTAAAAGACAATAAAAAGTTCAATAAAATTTTATATATCTAAACTTATTATAAAATGACTCCAATGAAATTAATTAAATATATATTACTATTATCTATATATTTTGACCTAAAACAAAATAAAAATAAAATAGATAATTATTTAAATAAAAAGTCAGTTTTAAACAACAACACAGTGTTTTCACTATTCATCAAAAATTGAATGTTTTCATAAAAATACCAAAAATTCACCCAAAGCTAATTTTGATATTCTGAATCCAAAAAATGAAGTCCATTTTGAAAAATAAAATTTATAAAATTTCAAAAAGTGGGTATTACTATTCAAAATGGCTAGATTGATTGGTCATGGTGTGTTAAAAATCCAAGTTGTGTACAACGCAAACTACTGCATTATTCAAAAGGAAATGTACTGTGGAATCTTACGGTGTTACATTATCCACTAATTAAAATAATTTCATCCTCAAAATTTGTAGAATATTACTACATAAAAAGATTCGGGTGGTTCTTCATCATATGTTCCTCGGGTTCCGACGTTGCCTCTTCCATCTTATGGTTTCTCTATACAAATTTTACCAGATGAGTCATCCAGTTTCTCACCACTTGTTCTATAGTATCCATAATTTTGACAGGCTCTTCAAAATAAGACAGATCAGGTTCGAGTTCAATTTCTTTATAGGTGACTACATGCATTGGCTCAGGTATGTATTTTCTCAACATTGATACGTGGAACACATCATGATCTTTAGAGAGACTTGGAGGCATTTCCAAACGATAATATACAACTCCAATTTGTTCTAGAATTTAGAAAGTTCCTATGTACCTGGGACTCAATTTACCCTTCATACAAAAACGTATAACACCCTTCCATGGAAATACCTTCAAGAAAACATAGTCAGCAACTTGAAATTCCAAATCCTTCCTTTGGTTATCGACATAGCTCATTTTTCTAATTTGGGATGCTTTTATGTGGGTTTGGATAATCTTCACCTTTTCCATTGTTTCTTAAACAAGTTCTGTGCCTATGAGTTTTCTTTCACCAACATCATCCCAATAAGTTGGTGTGTGGTATCTCTTTCCATATAACGCTTCATATGGTTACATCTGAATACTTTAAAAGAAGATATTTTTATAGTAAACTTCTACCATAGGTAAATATTGATCCCACATACCTTGAAAGTCATGTGAGAAGGATCTCAACATGTCTCTTAAAGTTTGAATAGTTCGTTCTGATTTTCCATCGGTTTGAGGGTCGTAGGTAGTGTTCAAATGAATTTTAGTATCCATGGCCTTTTGAAGGATTGTCTAGAATATTGATGTTAAACGGGGATCAAGATCATAAACAATCGATAGGGGTACACTATGATGTCTTACAACTTCATTAATATATAGTCTTACCATATGTTCAAGTGGTAAATATTCTCTTATAGTAAGAAAATGAGATGAATTGGTATGATGATCAATAATGACCCATACTTAATCATTCTTTCTAGGAGTCTTTGGTATCCAAATTATAAATTTCATCATAGTATTATCTCATTTCCACTCAAGTATGGGAATTGGTTGCATGACTCATCCAGGTTGTTGCCTTCCATCTTTCACTTGTTGACAAACCATACATCTTGACTCAAAATCATAAATCTCCCACTTCATGTTGTCCCACAAAAAACATTCCATCATATCTCTATACATCCTGGTTCTCTAAGGGTGTATAGAGAAATTGGAGATATGGGCATCATCCAACAATTCCCTTTTTATACCAGTTATATCGGGACCACAAAGTCTCTTACCAAATTTCATAATTACACCTTCATATACGAAGTCACTCAATATCCCATCATTTAAAGCTTTAATCTTATTTTGAAACTCCCCATCATCATTTTGAGAACTTTTTATCCTTTCTAGTAAAGATATTTTTTCAACCATTTGAAAAAGTGTTGAGGTTTTTCCTTCCATGGTTATTCCCATATCCATTTTTACTAGATCCATGAAAATAGGATTCTTTTCAACTCTCATCATGTTCAAAACTACATGATCCTTTCTACTCAAAGCACCTTCCACCTTATTTTCCATCCCTGGGTGGTAGTGTATAGTGCAAAAATAATCCTTGAGTAGTTAAAGCCATCTCCTTTGCCTCATGTTGAGTTTGATTTTTTTTGATAAAATACACTTTAAACTCTTGAGATTAGTATAAATATCACATTTTTCACCATCGAGATAGTGTCTCCATATCTTCAGAGAAAAAAGATTACAGCTGCTAACTCAATATCATGAGTGGGATAGTTTTGCTCAGGAATTTTTAGTTTTCGTGATGCAAAGGCAATAACTCTATCATTCTGCATAAGGACACAACCAAATCCTTTCATTGAATCATCACTATAAATAAAAAATTTATCATTCACCGATGGTAGAGTCAATATAAGAGCATTGAATAATCTTATATTCAGTTCTTCAAAAAATTCATCACACACTTTTTTTCAAACAAATTTAACACCTTTATGTGTGATCTTGGTGAATGGGTTAGCCAATCTGTCAATATTCTGGAAAAAACGGCGATAATAACCTTCTAAACCTATATAATTACATACCTCAATTATACTCTTCGGTGCTGTCCATTCTTAGATTGCCTTGGTATTTGAAGGATAAATAGAGATTACGTCCTTAGAGACAATATTTCCAATAAAATAAATCTCTTGAAGCTAGAATTCACACTTTCTAAACATTCCATATAATTAATTTCTTCCTAGGGGTTTCAGAATAGTGCAAAAGTGATTTTCTTTATCTTCATATATTTTTTATTATACCAAGATACTATAAATAAATACAACTACAAAGTTATCAATATATTAATTGAAAACTCTATTCATTAAATCAATGAAGACATAGGGTGAATTACTCAATCCAAAAGGCATTATTGTAAACTCTTAATGCCTATACCTGGTTCAAAATGTTTTCTTCGGAATGTATTCCTTATTCACACAAAACTGATGATATCCATATTGAAATTCAATCTTTGAAAATATTGAGCTCCATGAAGTTGGTCGAATAAATCATCAATGAGAGGTAGGGGATAATTGTTCTTTATTGTTATAGCATTGATCTCCCTGTAATCAATGCACAACCTCATAGATCCATCTTTCTTCTTAAGATAAAGGATAGGTCTCCCCATAAAGAAACACTAGGGAAAATAAATCCATTGTTACTAAATTTCTATAGTTTTTTCTTTAGTTCCACTAATTCCACAGTGGCCATTCTATAAGGGGTCTTTGATATGGGCCTTGAACCAGGAATTAAATCAATGGAAAACTCAATTTCTCATTTTGGAGGATGTCAAGGTAAATCCTCTAGAAACACATCAACATATTCTTGCACAATATGTACATCATCTATTCGAACATTATTTTCCTCATCCATAGTTATTTCATTCTATTCTTACCCAATAATTGAATCTAGTAGAGCTACTGGGGGTGGATCTATATAAGAATCAGGTGGTGATGTTTCTACTCTAAAGATAAGGTATTCCTTATCATCATAAAAAATTGTAACCTCCTTCTTCATAAAATAAAATTTTCATCCAGGTATGAAAGCCAATACCTTCTGAGGATAATATCAAATTAAATTATGGGTTTGACGATGAGATCAGCAGAAAAAGAACATTTATATTAACTAATGAGAACTGATTCACAAAACTTTATTAAGATGATACTTCCCTTAAGTGTTTTGACTGAAAACTCCCTTGTTAAGTCAAATTGAAAATATATAATTTTCTTAACAACTGGGAAGATATGAAACAATGCGATGATAAAGCATTGGATAAACTTGAGGAAACAATTAAATTACCTACCACTACATCTTTCAAAACTTCAAACTCAGTAGTAGTGATCGCATAAGCTTGGAATTTCTCCGTTAGCCTTTTTGGAGGTATGTTCCCTTTGTTCATAGGAAATTAATTTGCATAATGTCCCTTTTCTCTACAATTATTGCATTCGACATTGACAGCCTCTTTCTTCCCCATGCAATCATGAGCTTGGTGGCCTTTTCACCACACTTGTAACAGAATCACATTCCCATCAGGCATGTACCAAGGTGTTTCTTCCTACATTTACCACAAGATGGATATTCAAATTTTCCCTTATTCACCTTATTTCCATTTCCAGAGTGTTCAATAGATCTCCTTTTCTCTTTCTTTTATTTAATGTTGTAAGACTTATAGAATTCCTTTTTTGTCTTGATAGCGTAAGAGACGATATCTTTGTGAGATGAGAAAGATGGGTAACTATTGCTCGATGGAGAAATGGTTTAAACCATAAAAGAATTGATCAATATTACTTCTTGGGTTATGTATATAATATACTATATGCCTTGATAACCTTGTAAAGTTAGCCTCATACTTTGTCACATTCTCATCCTCATTTTTCCTCAGACTCAGAAATTGTCATTCCATATCTGCTCGATGGTCACGAGAAAATTATTTTTCTAAGAAAATATCTTTAATCTCCCTCAATTCCATGTTCGATACTTATTCATCTTTCATTTTGTTTTTGATTAATTACCACCATTGATTTGCATCTCCCATGAGACGATAAACTTCCATGATGACTTTTTCTCTTTCGCCACTCCTAAGAGCATGAAATATTTTCTCTAAGAAATTTATCCATTGCTCAAATACTAATGTATTTTTACTTCCATTGAATATTTGTGGTTGTTTCCTCATGAAGCGGTCTAACATTGGTCCTCCACATTGTGGATTCGGTTTCTCCGTATGTGTAAGGTTATTATTCATAACCTAATTTTTTTGTCCAAGTATTGTGATAAACTCATCAACACCAGTTGCATCCCTAGCTCCACTATAATTATCTTAAGTAGAAGGGAAATCCCTACATAGATTATGTGTGTTGATATGGTTTCCATTCCTTCCACTAGGTTCTATTTCTAAAAAATGGCATACACTAGATTAGTTTATGAATCTCAATACATAATTCCAAACTTGTAAAACACTTAACAAAAATTGAACAGTTTATGGATATAATCCATAATAATAAAAATGTTTTCTTTGAGGAGGTATAAACTCATAAATCCTTCATAATGGTTTTTAAATAAAATTTTAATTATCTTAATCATATCCCCCAAAAGTGTCGTAACCAAGAGTGCAGTAAGGCCCATTGTCGTGTATCATGATACCTTGGGTCAAGCCTGAAAATTCATGTTGAACCTTCACTTTTATGTACATTTGTTCTAGAGCTGCCTCTACCTTCTCATATCTAGACAGAGATTTACTGCTTTCAAAACTCACAAAATCTCTACATTTTTAAAATTCTAAGAAGTTATTATATACTAATCCTAAAAGTCTATCTTAGGGTAATGTTCTCTAATCAATGTTTTTCTAAATCTATCTTCCAAGGTTTGAACTAAACTTTCTATCATACCAACTGTAACACACAAACCCTAGTTACCTAGAGTCAGTGCATTATTACATAACATTTTCATGATCACAAGGGATCAAATCCCAAAATACCAATCAATTTAGTAGCCTTAGAAGTAATAGATACATTAATAATTTTTACATTACATTATAAAATGAAAAACAAAAACAAAATTATCTCCATTAACCAAATTCATATCCCATATACTATCTCTGCAGGTCAGTCAAAATAAACTTCTTCACATCTTGGGAAAAATAAAACATAGAAAGGGGTGTGCTCATATGCTCAGTACGGATAACAATATAGCTGAAACATTCATAAATAAGCATAAAAATGTAAGACAATGTATAAGACTAAAACAAAATCCTTTTGAACGTAAAGTTCAGAATAATATGGAAAGAATAAATCGAATAATTGCATTTACTTATTCACATGGATATTCTACAAGTCGAATAATCACATGTAATATCAATATCCAATTTCATAATGATGAAATTTATAATGCCAGACTTCATAACCACATAGTAAAGGCCTTGTACAATGACTACAAATAAGATATTGTCAAGGTCTTGTTCCAAGACACAAGTTTGTCTCATGAGACCTACCAATTCATCGAGAATCTATAGCAGGCTCCACCCGTCACTTACTAATTGCAATGCATTCTTCATAGGAAAAAGATTAAACATAACATAAATGTTCATATTAAAACAAGAATACGAAATGTCAATACATTATCCATAAACCATAAATGTTATAAAAATAACATATCCATAGTCATATATATCCTAAAACATTTAATAAAATATAAAATATTTCTATCATAATAAATCAACTTCAAACAAGTTTAAAATCCATCATAGGATGATGACATAGACGAAATCAAAACTTTTTGAGAGAAATACCTATTTATATTTTGAAATAATTTTGAAGTCATGTAATTATAAAAGGAACATTTATTTTGAAAATATTCATATATTATTTCAGGGGGAAGTTTTGAAGGTGATATAATGGTGGAAAATAACCGCACCCACCGCATAAGTTAGAAAAACATTCCTTCCTTAATTGTTGTCAAAAAGGTCGTAAAAGACCTTGTTTGGAAAATAGGGGAAATCTTCCTTTATAAAAATTTCATAAAAAGTCAAAAAATGGTATAAATGAATTTACTCATAGTTTAGGAAATAGTAAAAATGTTTTGAAATATATTTTTAAGAAACACAGATTTGGATGATAAAGAGGTCCCAGTAGATACTAATGTATAAACCACCAAAGATAATGAAGAGATTGTGAAATTAACCCTCACCTGGTAATTTTCCTTATTTGATGGTATGTTAACCTTTTGGATAATAGTTAAAACATTATTAATATATTATAAAATAACTATATATATAAATAAGATATCATATATGGTCTTCCAATATTTCTTTTTAAATAATATTTTAGCAGTATCATCATTTTGGGTGTTAACAGATTCGTATTCCTTTATATGCTTGGTTACGTAAGCCATGTTTGTTATGGATATGATGTATTTGATTCATATAAAGAATGATATTATGTTCATAAAAATTATTTTTTATCATAAAATGAAAATTATTCTTGAATGATTATAATGGGGAATGAATCTTATCATGTTCGGGGAAACGGTAATCCGTACGTACGCACAAGTGAAAATATAATTATATTGATGGTGAAATCGTATGTAATTAGATGTTATATCATATATAAAGAATAATTATCATGTTATAATTATTATTTATATCATTTATACTCTTTATTATACCCATCCAAATAATGATGTATCTGAATAACAAACTACACCACGACGTAGAGATGGTAAGCCGTACAGGCTCACGTAGGCTGAATTTTTTATTTATAGGCTAGATAGAATAATGAATATGGTTGTAACATATTTATAATAACATAACATTATTTAGGAGGTACTGGATTTATTATTTTGGTATGGAATGAACAGAGAATCTGTAAGTGGAAGAAGAAAAGAACTTGAAAGAGGGTGGTGAAATTATTACCTCTTCTTCAGGTGTTTTCTTTTTGAGTTGATCAAAATGGATCTGTAGGTTGGGTTCATGATCAAATTAAGGACTCCAGGTTAATTTTAAGGAAGTTGAGAGGTTATTTGGGAATGTTTTATCTGAGACAAATGTTTTTGGAGGTGTGAATTTTAGATAAGTAGAAGTACCCTTTTATAAGAGAGGTGAGGGTTATTTTAAAAAAATCTTGAAATATTATTTTATAATAAAATAATTTTCGGTTTCTAATGGCTCCCAAATTATTTATTTGGAGGATAAGGTGAGTATGTGTATAAAAAATCTCAACCAATAGCTATTAGATAGGTTCAGGTCACTATATTAACCTTATCTTTTAGATTTAACTCTTAGTAAAATAGTTTGACATTTACCATGTCTCTTTTTATTTTTATATTATGTGGTTAATAAACTTAATATAACTAGCCAAAAGAACCCCAAGTGGTCCATTGTTAATATATTTAACCTCATATATGTCCTTTCTCCGAAACTTATATTTTTAGGAATATTATATCAATTAATAATATAGTATTTTTTTTAAACTCAATTATTTCAATTTTGACACTATTTAGTATTTGAATTTTTTAAAAGCCATAAAAACTTTATCACTTCTAATAAAATTTATTTAATCAACACTAACATGTCATATTAACCTATAAAATTTCTCTAATTCATCATAAGTGTAAATTTACATTTATGAGGATTTTTATAATATCAATTATTTTAATCTTTCATTAATAAGGTAATTACTGCATCATCATTGTGTCATAAATAAATCGAATTATTTAATGTCTAAAAATTATAAATAAAATACCATTATGTAGGAAATAATTTTATCTTTATAATTTATATTTATATTCGAATTTATATTGTGTGTAACTCTATATTAAATATGGTTTAGTTATTAAACATTGAATTTAACTCTTTTAACTGTTCTTTAAATAAAATAATAATAAATGTCCTAATATAATGCAAGTGGGCCAAAGAGGATCATATTTTTTTACTAATGATTTTTTGGGTTCAATTACACTTATCAAATTGAATTAGGAAATGTTTTAGGGAAATTATGATATCATTTTTACCTTAATTACCCTATTTACTTTTAACCGGGGTACATAAAAGTCAAAAGTTACTATTCACCAAAAAATATTTTCATCTTATTGAACCAAATTTTACATAATTATGTCAATCGTGTCTCTCTAATTTTTTAAATTTAACTCATAGAAGCAGTAAAATTATGTTTTAGGAAAATTTTCAAATGCCCTTATAATGTGGTTAAAAGACAGTAAAAAGTACAATAAAATTTTATTTATCTAAACTTATTATAAAATGACCCCAATGAATTACATTGAACATATATAGGTATTATGTGTCTATTTTGACATAAAATAAATTAAAATCAAATAATTAATTATTTAAATAAAATTTCGGTTTTAAACAAGAACACAATGTTTTCACTATTTATCAAAAATTAAAAGTTTTCAAAAAAATACCAAAAATTCACCCTAAGATAATTTTGAAATTTCAAATCCAAAAATGAAGTCCATTTTAAAAAATAAAATTTATAAAATTTTAAAAAGTTGGTATTACTATTCATAACAACTAGTTTGATTGGTTGTGGTGTGTTAAAACTCAAAATTGCATATAAAGAAAGCTACTGCATTATTCAAATAGAAAAATACCATGGAAGGTTGGAGTGTTACTAATAGAATTTACCCATGGAATTTATTTAACCCATTTCCATTAACAGTGAATTGATCTTACATTACATCTTTAAAAATATGCACATAACTATGAAAATATATATGAGTAACTATAAATGGACCTTCCCATCTAAAATTAAGTTTACATGGCATAAGCTTGAGTCTTGAGTTGATTAATAAATCTTTCTATCTAGGATGAAAGTACTTTGGTTGGATAAACTTTTCATGAGATACTCTTGTTATCTCTTTGTAAATACTATAATTTTCAAAAGATTCCCTTCTATTTTTCAATATTTCTGGAAACTATAATCTTCTCTCGGTCTCAAAACATTCAAGATCCTAATTCATCTTCCTCATAACCCAATATGCCTTATGCACCAATTCATCGGTAGATGATAACGTTTCCCATAAATAAACCTATAGAAACCCATTCCAATTAGGGTTTTGTAGGTTATCCTATAATCTAATGATGTGTCTTCCAACCATTGGCTCCAATCCTTCCTATTTGGTTTAACAGCCTTCTCCAAAATTCCTTTAATTTCCCTATTGGACACTTCAACTTGACAATTAGTCTTTAGATGATAGGGATTTAATGTTTTATAGTGTACCCCATACTTATTCAACAAATAATTAATTATACTATTGAAAAAGTGAGTCCCCTGATCACTGATGATGGATCTTGGCACTCCAAACCTACAAAATATGTTAAACCTTACAAAATCGCAAACAACTTTAGCATCTTCTGTCCTGATTTATTTTCATTCCACCCATTAGGAAAGAAAATAAACTACAAGAAGGATATATTAATTTCCAAATAAAATTAGTAAAGGACCAATAAAATCTATCCACTTTACTTCAAAAATATTGAAAAAATTAATTTCATTTAAGGTCATTACTTTTCCCTTTGAAGTATTTTAAGAAAACATACATTTTTCACACATTTTTAAAAATCATGATCATATTTTAAAAGGGTGGGACAATAACTTCTAGATTTTAAAACCTTAATTTATACCATTTGAAATCCAAAGTGGTCTTCACAAGATAAAGTGTGAAAAAACATTGACACAATCAATTTCACTCTAAGGAAAACATCTTTTAATCACTTAGTTATTGAAAATTTTCAAAATAAATGAATCATCAGAATTGTAATATCTAGATTCAGCTTTCAGATTTTAAATTTGGTGAGAATTAAAATGATATGGGATCTAATATGTTACCAAATAATTTTCCATGTTAGAATAAGAAGGCACCTCTCCATCAATCAAGTAAAACTTCTCTCGTGGAAGATGACCATTTAGTGGTTCTTTCTCAAGAATTTCAGCTTTAGTGTTTTTGGTAAGTCTACTTAAGTGATCAACCACTTGGTTATAATCTCTCTTTTTATCCTTGATTTTTATATTGATCTTTTATATCAATAAAATCCATCTCAATACCCTCAGTTTAGCTTTATCCTTAATCATCAAGTACTTAAGAGCTATATGATCATAAAATATAGTAAATTTAGTTCCAACCAGAGATGATCTAAATCATTATAAAGAAACAAAATTGCAAAAAACAATTTTTATATGATTTTTTAATTAAATTGAACTGTATATAAGGTTATTTAGGCACATGAAATGAATTGTGTCCTACCCTCAATTCACTGAGAAAGGATGCTCCAAATTCTTGGTTGGAAACATTACAATGTATCTCAAAGGTTTCTTCCCAATTTGGTTGTTTCATCACTGATGATATAATTAATCTCATATTCATCTCATTAAATAATCCCATATATTCACCATTGAAATAAAAATAATCTCTCAAAAGAAATATAGATAGGGGAGATAAATATCACTTAAATCTTTGATAAAACTCTTATAGAATCCTGCATAAACTAATAATTATCTAAAATGATTCATAAATGTTGTGTAGGTAAATGAATTTATCACTTAAATTTTTATTTATTCACTTTAATTCCCTTTCTTAAACGACATGACCAAGTAAAATTCATATCTGAACCATAAAATGAATGTTTTCAAAATTTAAAACATGATTATTATCAATTTAGGTCTTCGAGACTTTTTCTATACTTTTCAGAAAATGGTCAATGGAATTTCCAAAAACAATGAAATAATATTAGAAAAACTCTAATAAATCTTCAATTGGATAAGAAAACATACCATGAACCTTTGAAATGTACATAGATTATTATATATTCCAAATTACATCCTTTTATATGAAAATATGCTGAAGGGACAAGTAAAGGTTGTTTTATCTTGATTATCAGGAGTAATAGGTACCTGAAAATACACTGATTCTTCAATTAGATCACTACCAACATCATAGGAGAGTGAAAAGTGTGAGTGATCATCCAATGGGTGTCTCATGGATTAGAAAATATTAAAGGGGGTAGTTCTATCTCTAAACTCCATGGTGACTGTACCCTCATGGAAAATGATGATGGTTCTCGTGTTCTTAAATAAAGGTCTGCCCAAAATTATGGGTGAGTGTGATGGGATCCTATCTTCTTCCATATGCAACACATATAAGTAAGTTGGGAATAAGAGATCTTTGAATTTACAAAGGAAATCCTCCAGAACTTCGGCTGGGAAGACTATGAATCAGTTTGAAAGATGGAACACCACTATTATGGGATTCAAGTAACCCATATACAAAGAAATGTATACTTAGTGAGGAAATAAATTAATTAAACCACATGTACCACACAAAAAATTAGATAAATTTAAAGAACCAATGCCACATAGAATGGAAAACCTCCATCGATCTTGGAATTTGGTTGGAAACTATGGTGTGATAAGGAATGAGACACTTTACCAAGTTTATTCTTTCATTACCATGAAGTCTCATATTCTTGTCACAAATATCCTTAAAAGATTTAGCACACTTTGGAATTTATTTTATTCCTTAAAAGAGGGGGATATTAATTTCCACTTTCTACAAGGTGTATATATTTTCTTTTTAAAGTTATTATTCCTACAATATCATTGACTCAATCATCCATGAAGGAAATTTTGGGGTCAAGTGTTTCTTCTCCCTTTATTTACTTTTCAATTATGTTTCTAATATATTCTAATTTATCTTATTCTTGTCTTCCTCCTTGTTTCTTTCTTCTTCTTGGTGAATTTTCATAGAATTTTCAGAATTCCTATCTTCATTCTCCCACTAATTAGGTGGACTTATTTTCAGTTTCCTGGGATGCGGGTGGTGAGAGTTATTTTCGACTTCTTGTTATTTTGAAGACATTATTCTTTGGGTTGTGACTATTTGGGAAGGGAGTTTGACTAGGTTTTTAGACATGATTTCAACAAGAATTACTACTATGATGTCTAGTTTATCAACCTTATCCATTAGTCCCTCACACATGGATTGTACATATTCTATATAATGCTATGTGATAGTGGATGGTTCTCATAGGGAATTTGGAATGTAGGTGGTTAGTGGTATGAAGGTTGTTTATAAGATTTAGTTTTTTTGAAATAGTGGTGTGTTTTGGAAGTAGTTTTGGTATGGGGGTCTATCTTGATTATGCATATTTCCAAATCCATATTTAACTTGGTTAGGCTATCTTCATCCATTATTTTGTTGGAAGTTAATTGGTGTAATGGCTTCCACATAAGTTTCCATTCCCTAAATTTCAGAATATTGGCCAGTTAAATGATAAAGTGATGAGCATAAACCACATACCGTAGCCAGTGATTATTGGTCACCCACTTATTTCAAGGCCATTTGTCTCACCATACAGGTTAGTTTATCAATATTAGTTTCCCATAATGGTTATGGATAAGAAGTTTTTACCTCATTAAGTTTTATATTCCCAGTACCTCATGTACCAAACTATAGCAAGTTCTATGATATATTCTCAATCAATACCTTGGCTTGTTTTGGTGACTTGTTAGTCAATTTACCTACAAATTATGCATCAAGAAGGTTTTTTTCATTGTCTAGTAAGCCTTAATAAAATAATACAAGAAAGTTATACTCCTAAATTACTTGATTTGGGAAAATTACACATAGATTTTTAAACCATTCCTAGTACTCGTAAAGGGTTTCTCAAGATAACTATCTGATGGTATAGATTTCCTTCCTGATGGATGTGCTTCTGGAGGTGGGGATGAATCCTGTCAATAATCATCTCACTAATTCATTACATTCATTCACATATCTTGGTTGTAGGCCATAAAATTATTCCTTGGAAACTTCTTCCAATGAAAATTGAAATACCTTCCACTTTACCTACTCCTCAGGGTTTGAAAGTAGAGCAGATGTGTGTGAACCCTTTAATAATTTGGTTTGGGTATTCTCTTTCAAAGCCATGAAATTTTTAAAGGAATGGAATCATGTTAGGTTTTATTTCAAAATAATTTTTTAACACTGGAATATAAATTTGATTGTTTTGATTAAGTAATTGTGGTGTACAAAGATCTCTAAGGGTTTGATTGTGATTTCCATCCTTGATGAAAGGCTTGAAGTGAACACTAGAATTTTAACTCAAGTGCATAAGATAAATTTCTTCAAATTCAGATTGAATATTAAGGTTTATAATTTTATTCAAAAATTTTATTAAAATTTTAAAATCTAAGTAGATAGGGTCAGTGTTTGAGGTTCCAGTTATGAAATTTTGAAGCTAAAAGAATGAATAAATAAGAGGAAAAAAATATTTTTGGCGCCTCCTCCCCAGATAAGACACCAAGTTTTGACACATTTATATTCTGGAGTGTGACAAAAACAAATATTTCCTATGTTAAAATTAAGTAAAGTGGGTAACCTAGGTTTTCCCTCTAGATTATTGCACAATAATCACGTTTTCCTCTTGAAATTAGAGAAAGATATCAGAGTATTTTTGAAATCATGTGTTTTAAAAAATAAAGTAGGTAATTGAAATGATGTTTGAACCAAAATTTATGAAGAGAGTGATGGGGACTGGTTAAGATCACCTTTTTTAAATTAATCATGATCATACAAGTCATTTATTCTCTTTTCCTATTGAATGATAAATGAAATAATTCTTTATTGATTTTTTAATCACCCTTGCTTGAAGGATGCAATGGAAACCATTCCTGTGTACAAGAAAATTCAGAAACCATTCCCAAGAAAAACTAATGCATGTATAAATAAGGAATTTATGATAATTCGAAATATAGTAATAATTCACTATTTCTATATACGTTCCAAAAACCGCTAGACACTATCCATATAAAACAATTTTCTCAATCAATAAAAACTACAACAGGTAGAATGAGTTTAATGATCTTCAACCAAATCTATAAACAATGAATGAAATTAAAACACAAATCACAATTTCATAATGATAATTGGTCACTACTAATAAATTAAAATAATTAAATAGAAATATATATTTTTATATTAAAAAAATACTTTGACATTATAAAAGGAAAACTCCCCATCCTCAGTCACCCAATAGTTTTTCCATTCCATGTGAAGGGTAATAGAGTTTAATGGGGAAGAAGATAATATTATGAAACTAAGAAAAAATAAAAACTAAAAAATAAAAATAAAAAACTCATAAATATTCCAATCCTCTTTAATAACCCCTATTTCACCCCTTAATTACCCGTGAATGAAAGTGAACAATCATATTTATAGGCTTGAGGGGTGGAAAATGTTCCTACCAGATTTATTCCTCAAGAAATATTGAGTTTATTTAGAATAGTAAATTGCTGAATCTCAGAAATTTTTCTTCATAAGTCTTGTTACTCTCTCTATTTTTCATGCACCCACAAAATACGAGCTCATTTGGATAGTTGTAAGAAAAATTTACTCTTAAATTAATGAAGAATACTTTTTATGCCTGAGGAGACTCCTTAACTCTATCCAGTTATTGTCATTAAATGGATGCTTTAATGGTCTAATATATTCCTGAAATTTATATTAGACATGCGGCTTATAGTCCTCTCCATAATAAAACTATAATAACTTAATTTTGATGTCTCTATATGGATATAATCCTCAATTATTGATGTAGGGTCCATTCTTTGAGCCATCAAAATATATCCAGTTGATTGATTTTTCTAGGCCATTGTGTTTTGAATTGGATCTATTTCCAGAAGAAAAAGTCAAATACCTCAAAGGAAGGAATCCTAAAAAATCAATAACTCAATTTGGATCAATGTTTTAATAGTTATTCATGAAATAAAGAACCTCCATAAAACTGTTAAATTTCTAGAATTGAGAAATTTTCACAATTAAGCCCAAAATTCACCAAAACTACTAAAATGAAGAAATTAATATCAAATTAATTAATTGAAAGTGATTAAATAATTTAAAAATATATGAATATTTATAAAAATACTATCTCTATCAATATTATATAATTATACCAAATGAATAATGATCATATTTAGTGTTTATTAGTGTGATATATCATAATTTTAAGAAACAGTCAGAATAATTAATGGATATAAAAAAATTACACAATTTAAATAAAAGATTATCCTCTTAGTGGGATTAATTTAAATGATTAAATTAATGATGATCATTTTTTGATTATATAATTAATAGGTTCTCTAATGTTTCATAAAAACATAATTATATCAAAAATATCATATTAATCCTTTGATACCATCCATATAACCTACCTTGTAATGTGTTGAATGAAAAAATAGGTTATGATGTGGAGGTGGTAGTCCTCATAATGTATGAATAACAATATTTTTCTTATTTGATGAGGTATAAGAATAAACAAAGATAATACCCATAATATTGTAACATTGTAGTGTATAAATGATTCTAATATTATTATATTTGTGTGTATATAAAAAAATTTAAAGAATATAATTAAGAAGTAAACTAACTAGTTGATAATATTGATGTCATAGACTTTAATTTCCTATGGAATTCTCTTTGGAAATGAAGGAATTATGTTAAATAATGGTGAAATATAATTTTGAACAGTGAAATATAATTTTGAACATGTAATATGGATCTATGAGGAAAAAAATGGAATATTTTCAAGGATAAATTAATATTATAAGTTAGTCGTAAAGTGGTGAATATGTTTCTCTTTTATAATTGAATAGAAGGACAGTTTTGAAAAAAACCCATTGAATTTCTATAATTTAATTTCACAATTAAAGGGTCGAGGGATTTAAAAAGTGAAAAACAAGGAAAGGGGATGAGGTTTTGTTAGGAAACACTTCTACCATCCATTTGGAAACATGTTTTTAACAGGTTTTGGGCTTTCTACCTTAGTAAAATACCTATTAAAATTTTTAGTTTTTACCATTGTAACTAATTTTAAGCCTTGGTAAATAATTTTAATGAAGAAAATGAAAATTAAATTGATTAATAAAATTTAATCGTATAATTTAATATTTAATAACTATTTAATAAAATAAAATCTACATAGCTATGAAAAGATAATTTTAAAAAATAAACACTTAAACATGTACAACTGTTTTTAGAGAAATAACGTTTTTAAGATTTAAAATAATATTTTTGGTAGAATTATCTTGGATACAGATTATATTGAAATAAATTGAGTTATTATAAAAAAAATTATACGAGGCTTCCAAATAAATCAAAAATATAATCTACCTTGAAAAATACATGATTCAATAAAAAGAACAAAAACAACTTTTATATTAAATGAACATTTTAATTTGTTATAAAATGTTTTCAATCGGTTTTCTAGGTTCAAAGAATATATTAACATAAATTATGTTATTCTTAAAACTTCCATTTGATTGTATAATATGTTTTATTAATTTATAACTCATTCTTATATAATGATAAATCATAAAAATTACATATTTTGTGAAAACCATATTTTTTACTAAAAATTGACCTTTTTAGAAAAAGATAAAAAAATCCATAATAATTAAATTTTGATATGAGTAATTCAAAAAAGAATTTTTTTTAATAATTTTAAATTAAAAAAAAATCTATAAATAATTTTTTAAAAAAATTATAAAATATATTTGAAAACCCGTTTTAATTGGAAAAATAAATTTTAGAATATTAACTACTATTATTATTATTTCATATAATCTACCAAATAAATTGATGTTTAAAAATTATTTATATTAAAAATAATTTATCATTAATCAGATTTTGATTAAAATAGAAATGCATATCTCATAAAAAAATACTTCTTTAGAAATATAATTTTCTAAATAATAAATGATTTTATTAGTCATTTTACATAAATTAATTGAATTTCATTAATATTAAAATTAGAATTTATTATAAATATTTATATAATTCATAATGAGGTTAACATTTTTCATTCAAACTATCTTAATAGATAGTTTTTTATAGTTACACTAAAATATTTATATTTTATCTAAATATATCGTGGTTTTTTTTAAGTTAGGTTTTGTGTGTGGATAAATCTATCAAAAACATTGAATTATTTAAATATAACCATATATTATAATTTTAGGGTGTTATACTGGGGGTGTTTCATGGACCTTCTAGGTGTGGTTGGTTGAGGTTTTAGTGTAACCGGGCTTCCTGATGAGTTTTTCATTGTATATGATGTTTCTAATGTATTGCCATTAGGGCCACACATCACACTATTCTTTCCCTTCATTCCCTCTTTCTAAAGTAAGGTGGCCTCTACCACCATGGTTGATGATTTTGGATTCATGATTGAAACAGAATAATGGGATGTTAGTTCCTTATTCCATGGATTCCTCCTTGGAAATCATCACCTAGTTTGGGTCCCCCTCATAGATTTTAGGAATGTTCATGAAAATCATTATTGACACCATCTCAAGGCGCACATCGATTAATTATGCTGCTTATATCTCGATAGGGAAACAACCACTGGTCAGAGTGGATGGCAACATTGGGTATATCTGAGAATCTTGGTATGTTTAGTGTGTTGGGAACTAGTAGAATATTCCCCTTTTGATGTTAAAGGCGTATTTTATATGAGGAATCTTAGCCATAAAACCCAAGAAATCCCATGTCGGCCACAGGGTAGTTCACGCCAAGGGAATAATGAATATGAGGATTTTTTCCTAAGGAATCCCATGTTTATTAAACAGTGTGTAGATATTTGGTATTCCACATGTTGATGTCTTATGAGGGCCGGTGGTTCTAAGGTTCAAAATCCCATGGAGATATATAGGTTACATGTTTAACATCTTGTAGGGATAAGTGGGTCACATGTTTAATGTATTGGGGTGATAAGTGAGTCACATGTTTAACATCTTATTGAAAATGTTTAACATCTTATGAAGATAGGTGGGTCACAGGTTTAACATCTTTTGGGGATAGGTGGGTCATTGTTTTAATGTCTTATGTGGATAAGTGGGTCATTAGTTTTACAACTTATGGGGATAGGTAGGTCGCATGTTTAACATCTTTTGGGGATAAGTGGGTAATATGTTCAACATCATGTGGGGATAGTTAGGTAAGAAATTTTTACATATTATGCAAATAGATAAGGGTATTTTAGTGTGTTACCATGGGGAATATAATCACACTTTATATTTTTTGTCTTCAAATGGGAAGACATGTAGATTTGATGGAAATGTTGCGGTGTTGGTATTGAACCTCAAGGAGGTATCCTAGGTTCGTCGAGATGTCAATATTGAAAACCAGGGAAGTTTCCTACATATCTTGTTAAGTGATAGGGATAAAGACCCACATAGTTTAATGCCACATTTTATAGCCGTGAGATTGTATCGGTCCATACAATTTAACATCTTGGGGTAAGGATGCTTGCATCATTTAAGTGGTGATAATAAGCGATAACATGGGGATTGTGAATAGTGGATGCATTATGTAGGATTATAATCCCATGGTAAGGGATGATGTTTTCTCCCATGATGATCTAACATGGGACATCCTTTGTTTGTTACATAGGGTAAGAGGTGAGGGATCATGCCATGCCAATAAATCACAGGGCATCTTGTGTTCACCACACAAGTTAAGGATATAATTTTATGTAATGTTATAAGGAATTTTTCATTAAGTTTAACATCATATTACTATGAAACTGATATATTCATTTTTACATCTTTCTATTCAGATGTTTTCAAGACATACACTCATAGAGACCATTTCTACAAAGGAGATAAATATTCGGCATAAGACATCCCTACTAGGAAAGGTAGAATGTTTCCCTTAATTATGTCACCTTTGAGGTTTATGAATCAACTTAACATGCTCCCATGGGAGGTGAATGGAATAAATACTACCATGGTGAAGTGGAAAATAGGGATCTCTACATCAGGGTGACTATACTTAGGAGAAAAGGATTTAGGGATCTTATTCTTAGGAGAAAAAGGAAAGTTAATGGTCCAGGACATGAATGAAGAAAAGGGGGAGGACATAAGGCTTTATGAAACAGGACACATGGGAAGTCAAGGAATGGATGGATTGGTCTTAGATGGGTACAGGGTCCCTAGGAAATCAACTTTTATAAAAGTTTGTTTGCTGAAAGGAGGCACTATGTAGAGGCATAGTTGATGTGTTTCATAAAGGTTGGAGGATCATGAAGGTTGAGGGTTTCAAAAAGTACAGGGATCTCATGAATAATATAGATATCAAAAAAGGGAAAAGGTCTTGATAAGTTACATATTCCTTAAAATAGGGTGCATCTTCCTTAGACCAATGTATTGGTTCGTATGGGGTTGGTTTCATGAAGGATAATTATCTCATGAAACACCAATATTATCAAAGGTATTTCCTTTAATGTGAAGGATATGGGCCTTTATGAAAGGAATCTCCACCATTGTTAGAGGTTCTCAAGAACCAATGGGTGGATTTTTTTGAAAAATATTTCAACCTATTAGGATCCATCTCATCATTTTCTCATGAAGTGTAGAGTTTTAAGGATTCAGAACCTTTTTCAGAAGTCCAAAGGTAGAATCCCCTAAAAATTAGAATAGAGGGAGGTATTTATAGGCGTAGAAAATATGTGGGGAGGGGGTGTTATCAAAGATGAAAACTTGAAAATGATTTTTTGTAAATGTTTCAATTGGGACAAAAGTTTTACAAATGAACATATGTTGTGTGGAATTTAACACATCATCTTTTACAACAAACTAGAAACCATTGAAAGGTTCTACCCATCCAAGAAAGTTTAGGCTTTTTAAACCTAGAAACTTAAGTGAATTTTTCTGTGGTTTCGGCTTGTATTTAGTTTGAAAATGGTAGATATTTCTTCCTCGACATGTTCTGAAACATGTGTTTTTTTTTTCATAAAGAAACGCATGTCCTTGGAATGGGAGCTGACATGGGAGAGGAGGGTCATATTTTTATGGGAAGCATAATAAATTGAATTTTTTAGCCATGTTCATGAAAATAAGACTAAAATTCTACCTATAAATAGGTGTTTGGATCTCAAGTGGGATAATAATTTCACAAATAAAAGGCCCTTTCTCTCTTTTCAAGAAACTTGTGACTTTCTTGAGTATATCCTAATATCGATCCTTAACTATCATAGAACTTTTGACTCCCCCATGAATATATCTTACTTGTAAAAGATTCCATAAACCATGTAAATGTTACCAAACCCAACATTCATGACCCATTTTTGATAAAAAAAATTACAAAGGGCTTAGAATATGGTTGTTGATGGTTTCAAGTCTTATACTGCCCGACAAGGGAAAATAGTTGGAATCATTATGATTTGGTAGATCTTATGGAGTGCATAGGATTATAACACACTCATCTAATTACTAATAGAGACATAACATGAGTATCCCCTTTGAAATTTCCTATCATTATATGACTTCAGGCTATGGGATGATGTGTTCATCCTAGTGCTAACCTAGACACACCCTCCTATTGGTTTGAAAGGTCATGTAGGCTATACTAGTAGTACAGATTTTTGGAGGGTCACATTGTGATGGACCATGTGTCAATCACTACACAATCACCATGGAATTCATTGAACTACATCAATGGGGAGGCATTAGGTAATGTGGAACTCCTTAAATATGAGACAATTCTCAGGGTGGGTTTGATAAATTATCTCCTGGGATGGAGCAAAGAATGGCATTCACAACAGGTTATAAATTTCATAGATGATTGTGCCTGAGAATACTGGGTATGAGAGTCCATTCATGAGTTCACGTTGGATATGGATATGTTGAGTTTGTAAAAAAGTGGAATGGACATTGTAGTCACATATCTACCATCACCTAAAAATCATGCTCTATTTTTTGATTAGGTTGTCATAAGGGACCGATGCATTCCACCTATACCATTGGGAGTTAGGCATCAGTCCTTGGGATATCCATTAGATTGTGGGGATCCCCAACTCAGGGGAAATGTATGATGAATTCCTCCCCATAAAGGATGTTAAGGATGATCATGAGTAGGTTCCTAATATATCAAGTGTTTTTCTGCTCTTAGTATAGGGGGAGTGAGAGGATTATTTAAGGATGAAGGAAACCACATTCAAGTAGTGATTTGGATATTTTATGAATGAGCTGGTGGATATGCTGATAAGGTGGTGTCACCAGTGTCTGAAGTTATCTCAACAAGGAAAGGATTAATTATACTAGATAATTCTATAGGCATGAAAATAGTGCATATGGATACACATCATCAAGAATAAGGCCTCAAAATTATAATTAAAGTATTCATTATACAACTAATATGTGGGTGGATGCACCCAATCCATGATTCCCATATAGGGGTGTGGATGCACACATTGGTTATCATAGTGGTGACAGTGGTAGGGTAGCACATCAACTTGGTAGTTACAGTGTTGGTGAAACTATACAATATATTATACCACATCATACAGAGGAAGTCCCCTTTACATGTGTGTAGGCCCATACATTTCATATATGGCTAGGTGGCTATACACATGGGGGATAAAAGTAACAAAATCCTATCTCCTCTCTTGTTACTAACTTCATACCATCAATGTTCAACATTTTTTACAATCACCCTCTCAAGCTGGAACCAATTGTCATGATATCGAGGAATGGGATAGAACATCAATTTATCTTTCAACTACCCCCTTCCAATGGATTATGGGGTCGGGAGAGTGGAATAATGATCATACCTTCTGGCCTTTCGAGGTAGGGTACCAGTGTCAAAGATGGATTGCAAGGAAGTTTTTTGAACCATACACCCTGTACCAATTCACCAAGAAGTTTTGTTTCCTTTAGAGACCAAACCCAAAGGGGTAAATGGGTATGAATGTTGAGAATAATCTGTTGGCCCTTAAGTATATATAGAGCATGTTAGTGTGAGATGACAGTAGGATAAGGATTGAGTTTTTTCCATCTAATTCCATGTATTTGTTCTTCCATGAATATGAGCTTATATGAGAACGTGTGCATCCTGAAAAGATACCAAGGCACTATGTCAGTAGGGTAGATGATGAAGCGTCCCCATAACCATGTGGATGGGGGAATTCTATAGTGATAAGGGTATGCCAAGGAGGTAATATTGGACCAAAAAATGAGGAGTGAAGTGACCATGGATCTTTCAGGTTTACCAGGAAGAGAGGTATCAGACCCATAATTTATAGGAAAACAGCCTATAGAAGAATTTGGTTCCTCTGAAGTAGTTCAAAGGTCAGAAGTTCATGCTTTGGGGATACGGTTTTGCATACCAAATATCCTGGGTGTTTTTTTCCCTGATACTTGGGATAATTTTGGAATCCACTAACAACTCACCTCTCTCCATGGGATATGGATGCATCTCAGTGATGAGGGGATAAATATTCCTGGGTTGGTCTATGAGAGGGTAGGCTTCCATGCTCCTCAGGCTGAGGGTATATAATATATTAAAAATCTAGAAGACTTGGTCCACTCTCATGGAATTATGCACCCCCTGACTAGTTTGGTGAAGGTGCTTTTAGGAATTTATACTATTTTTGATCTCTCCAGTGGTAAATTGTCCACTAGTCAAACTGAGGGTGAAGAATTAATAGATGAGTAATCATGGGGGAGTGATTATTACCTGGGATCCGTCAAGTAAATATAAACCACTGCGGATCAGGTAAATTTTTTAGTGTTGTGTTTATTTACCATATACAAAACTTCTGGGATTTCTATTTAACTATTTTATTACTTATGAAGGAATAAATGAGAACTGGGGAAGGGGAGTTTTTTTATGAACCTAAAGTAAAGGATGATAGATCCCCAACCCTTAAAGGGGTGGTTGAAAGGCCTCCACCTGATTTTTTTGCATTGGTTTCCAAACATCTAATTTCAAGGTGTCACCTATGGGGGGTGTCCCAGTGAACGTCACTAAGTTGTTGGATGGTATTCACAACTCACATAATCTTTCTCACTCTCTTTATTTCTACTAATCTTATTACCTTTCAAAAGTCAATTCCTGTTATCACTGTGTCTACATAGAAGTGTAAACTATATTGGAAACCTATCTACCATGGGTGATGCCATGGGCAGATGGGTCTACAGTTGAGGTGGTGACGAATAATGTTAAAGTACCAATGGAGGAAGTTGAGGATATGTCCTTTATGGATGTAGTTGATGAGTATGTGGTGGTTGATTCTACCATAAATATTTTATAGGGGTGACTGTTGAAGTTGAGACTATATTTGGGGCCTGAACAGAGGTGGTCAAGATCGTGCAAACAACAGAGACAATTGATAAGTCTATGGTGGTCGGGCTTACCATAGAGGTTCCATAGGAGGTGGCTACAAGAGCTAAGGCCTTAAAAAATGTAGTCAAGATTGCACCACTAATATATATGTTCTAAGTGACTGTGGTGTATGATCCTACTCCATAGGTTCTTGAAGTGGTTGTAGCTAGATCCATGGATTCAGAGTTAGATAAAGGACATTTTATTATATCCTTGGATCCAAGACTTTCGAAGTAGATTCCAATAGATTAAAACAATGTAGATGTGTTAGCATCAATTTCTTGAATATGATCCACTTACACCTGAATAATTTGAGGGCTCTAGTTTTGATATGGATGAGGAGAACCAGATTGTATGATATAGCGCATGGAAGATTGTGAAAAAATTCACCACTCACACTCTATGTGATGATCTAACAATCCATATAGGGTTTCTACTTTATTATATTGTGATCCAAGCCCCTGGTGGTGGTTAATCTCAAAACCTTTATTCATTGGCCTAATATTTTCTTGCTGAATAGGTCTGGGTGGAATTCCAGGGGCTCTATATAACATAGTATGTGAAGAATTCATATGGAACTAAAACCTTTATAGGTGGTTGAGGAGGATCTTTCTCAAATGGAGGGGAAGGCACAACAACATAAAGAAATATTCGACTCTGAATTGGATAATATCAACCAAATAAAGGCACAGTTGGCGGTGGATGAGGTTAGGGTAGTGGAGGAAGTATATCTGGCAGTTGAGTGATGTGTAGGGCTATTTTGTAGTTTGGGATAATGTTTTTCACCCTACTATTGAAGAGGAAGCAGCTAGGATGGCCAAGCAGCAGTGTACTCTAGAGGCTACCAAATAAAGGTTGGCAGGGATAGATAAATCCTTGGCCAATGAAAAACATTAGGGAAATTTACCTTGGTTAATATAAAGTCAAGTCTCCAGAACGTGGATGAACCTCCTCAATATTTTTAAGTTGTTTTCTTTAATTTTATACATGTTTACATGTGCATGGTTTTTACTACATCTTAATCAAATCAATGATATAACAAATAAGTAGTCCCTAATCTCACATTATTCCTTATCAGTGTGGGATATAATGGATCGATAGGTGATTTCTCACTTATATGTGAGTGTTAGATAGTGGCTGAACAATCAGGTTCCAGATTTATCTATGATCATCTGAGAGTGACCTGACTAGAATGTATTTGGTTAGGGTGTGAGACTATCTTCACAACTAAATCTCTTTATCAATGTGCATAGGTGTAAAAATTAAGCAAAGCTCGGGGTGTGGAATTCTATCCAATCAATTGGTGATGAAGGAATTGATTTGAGACATTGATGAAATGCAATAAAAAGTGTGATAAGACAATAGAGGATAAATTATGACCATGTTATAAATGTATATTGCACTACCATTTAGTTAAGGATGGGGATAAACAAATTAGTGTCGGTTTTTTACCATGTTAATAACATAAGAACTGTCTAGATGCCATCAAAATTATTTCAGGGCATGTGCATTGGATGATGGGTGAGCCAGTGTCCCTAAACACTTATTACCATTATGGGGCCTATTCTGACATGGAGGATGGTGGGTATCAAAATCAAGGAATATGTGAATCATGGGGATAAACTAAGATAATTTTCAAATAGAGTTCAATAATCTTGGGATTATGTCGGTATAGTTATAGGTACATCGAGTGGGTGTATCGGTCTGAACGAAGACCGAAATCATCATCCTAGGGGAGAAAAGTATTGAATTACAAGTGACTATCAGGGAACTCAATTTGTGTTTTATGTGAATAACATTGAAGAGGGAAAAGAAATTCTTAGTTGTGGACCTGATAAACTTTTTTTCATTTTTACATCATGCAATGGGGATGAAAGATAAACAATTTAACATCTTTTAGTAAGGATGTTGAAAACATAGTTTAATATCATACAATGAGGACATGATTACTGGTCTTTAAGGTTGCATAACGTTAACCATGGTGCCACATTTTTTAAAGTCTTATGGAAGAGATTTATGTAGTATATTTTAATGACTTATGACTCGGACTATAAACTAACATGAATGGGGGAAGGATTTAGGTTTTGGCCCTAACTTTTTCCTAAACTATTGAGTTTAATTAGCACAATCATGTTTTTTGGCAGGGCTTAGGGTGAGTCCATCCAGATTTTTACCTTTTTATTTAAAGCCTAATTTTTTTCCAAGCTGTGAGAGTGACCTGGAGGGTGGGAGTCTGAATTTTTCATAGTTTCTGCCTGTGGGTTTTCAATTTAAAAAACATATTTATCGCTTTCCTAGGGTAGTTTATAGTCATACCAGTGGGACAAGGGTTTCTAGTTTGAGGTCATATAGATTCAACTAGGATTTATAAATAGTTTAATGTCATAATTCTTGGACCTGGTGTAGTGGAGGTATTCCATAAGAACAATCATGTTGTGAAAGAGAGTAGAATATAAATGTGAATAGAGGGATAATAGGGGGATCGTGTCACACTAAAAATCTCTAACACACTTCAAACATTGTTTAAGGTCATGATTCTTAGACCCCAAAGAATGGAATTCTATATTTTAATGCTTTAATACCTTAACCATTATTGTGGAAAGGTTCTTTAACTCCTAAACCCATGTGATATATGATTTGTGTGAGAAAAAAGGAGTGGTGGAAAGTTCCCTTTATGATGAGACACATCAAGGTAGGAAAAGGAATACAATTTAGAAAGGCCCCAATGAAATCTACTAGTTACTCATCATATATCAATGCATATGAGGAGAACTCCATAGGTGTTTTAAATCCTTCTAGGACATGGAATGTTATGAAAATGGACAAATTATGGATTTCAAGATTGGATCATAGAAAAAGGGATAAAGGAAGCAATAGATACTTCTTACTTCCCATCACTATGGTCGGTTTTGGGTCAGGTTCTCTACTATAACCAATTTCTATTTCCATTTTATTCTCAATTCATTTCAATCAAATCACTATTCCTTTTAAATGGTTGAACAAAATGGTTTATCCAATTCTAATCCCTAAGGAACCATACTATTCCTGAAACAAAATATTTCACCCACCTAATTTACACCATAACACATTACAATCCATATGACTCATATTCCATGACTCAACATGTAACAATTTGTTTCTTAGGGTTTATTCTTTATCCTAATCATCAAGGAATGACTAATGTAAAACATACACTGTATGTACCAACCTTTTTTTCTAATTCCTTACAAAAATGTTTATTACATAACAAGTCTATCAATAATAGCACATATCACAACAATATGAGATCATGTATTGCATCCTATATGGCATGGAGAAATGTGTGGAAGGTGAACACTAATAAGTGCCTAATATGACACATGAGATGAAATACCCACACCTCCTCAGGTTGCAACAAAATATACCCACAATCGTATCAATTATAACATCACAATTCAAGTGCATCACCCAATAGTGGAATCAAATGAAAAGTAATAGTCAAAATCTATTACACCAAAATTTTATTTGAGGCGATTTGGATATTTCCGACATGTTGGGTAGCTACTCCCAGGAACAACCCATTTCCAAACTCTCATTCCTTATTATTCCTTTCTATTGCTTAAAAATAGTAAGGAAACCAAGAAAATAAGGATTTTCTTAAACTTTTTAATATCCCAGACTTCGATTCCAATCAGCAGGTTCCCTGGGTCTAGTTGGCCACATGGCCTCAATCGCATATCCCAAAATGCAGGAGGCTACCAATTAGAAGATAGGGCCTAATTATGTCTGTGGGGAGACTATTCCCTCATCACCAGAGTTTTGCACACAAAAAATAAAATAACATGTGATTAGTGGAAGCATTATAATAATCAGACAATAGACAACATCCCTGAAAGATATAATAAACAATACTTGAAGTAATCTCATATACAGTTGATGATGATAAATGTAATGTGTCTCTACAAAATATCCAAAATAGTTATACATTTCATTAGTACAACATAGGTAAAAAAATTACAAAAAACACAAAATCATGTGCCATAGCTCAATCCTGTGCTCCCCTGATCCTAAGTATAAATATGTAACCTGTATTAGGGTGCATTCTCTTATCCATACCTACAATCACATAATCTTTTTGGGTTCCCAAAGGAAGTAAAAATATGTTGTGAGATACAAATCCCAGTAGGAAACTAGCCATGGTCAAGTGCCATCTAGTCATTGAATATATATAAACAATAGCATACATCCAATAATTGAATATTAAAATGATGTAATGAAAGTAAACAACCAATAAAGGCTCAAGTTCTAGTGGATACATGTCCTTTTCAACATACTTTAGCCTAGCCAGAATGTATCTGAATTAGTATATAGATCTATCTGATTTTATAATCAACTTCATTTAATGATTAAATATAATTTAATAAGAAAGTATTGAGACCTGGCACATAGCCCAACGTCCCCCAAATAGATATATACTCAAGGATGCCTAACCAGGCCATCATTATAGTATAAGTAAAATATAGAATCCAATTTTGTACTTTATATTGGCTTAAATTTCATACAAATGCTTCATTAATGACTCAATTCATAAGCTAAGACCATCCTTGAAATTCTTAATTTGGAATCTAGATATCGATCCAGTTGTATCTTGAATTGAGAACCTTACAATCCCATCCATGTCGATCTTCATAGGGACTGATGTATCACTTTAGGTATGGTATAACAACACTACCATTTGATTTCATCCTTGGTGTTCCATTAAGGGAGTTCAAGTTTCACCCATAGCGTATATGATTAGCTACCCCCTGAGTCCATCTTTTCCAATGAATAAGGATTGTAAGTATCAATCAGGCATATAATAGCCAGGCCCCATGGGCCCTTCCTTATAAATCCTTAAGGAGTCTAAGTGTCACTTTGGATTATGCAAGGTATAATCCAAATGAGTCCATCTATGATGTTTTTATAAGAACCCATGTGTCACCTAAGGCATATAAGCCTTCAATGTGATTTAATTAAATCAATTTCACCACCATATTTAATTCATCTATATCTGACATTAGAAGTTGTCTCAATTCATGTCTATTCTTAGAAGGATTTTCTCTTAATTTACTCATGTGGAAATTTCATTTTGAATGAATATCCATGTTTCAATAATCCATTACATGGACAAGGAATTCGTAAAATTTCATTCCCTTCCCACTTAATCAATTAATTTACAAATCAATTCAAAATTCAATGTACATTTCAATTCATCAATTAACATCCCTTGGTAAAAGGTAACAACACACCTCAATGATAATTCACATTCAACCCACCCATGGTTGTCCAAGTAATTAACAACACACCCAAATTGGGGATTTTTATTCACGTATTATAACCCTCAACAATCATCATCAATGTCATCAATTATATAAGTCCCACCTATTCATTTTAAATGAGGATAAAATTACATTTCAAAGGTGTTTTTATGGAAATTAGGCAAGCAAAAAAACAACATATATATAAACACTTAAACATTGAAGGAAAGGAATTATACCACCTATCATAGGTCTATAGTAGATTTCTTGTCTAGTATCATCTCTCGATTCGATTGAAATCAGGATAAAATTGAAGGATATAATAAGAACATATAAATAGGTAATATTTGCTTTCCCATAAATACCACATCCAATACCAAACAAAATGAGGAATGAAATAAAAGGAGTATAAATATCACCATCGCAAATCCAATGGGACAAATGGTTCTTGAATCTAAGATCAGATGGAGGAGATCTCTCACTTCCTAGAATAGGCATCAAAGAAGATCTATCAAAGACATGGATTCTAATGGATGCAAGAATAGGGAAAAAATTAGATTGAAACAAGATTTAATTAATTAAATTTTAGTAATTTCAGAAAAATATTTGTGTCACATGGTTTGGGCACATGGTTGGCCAAACCATGCACCTACGATGCACCCTTTGTTGTTTGAAAAGGGATCATTAGACGATTTCTCACATGGTTTGACTAACCATCGGAAAATCATGTCTTAGTAAATTGGAAAATTATAGACATTCCCACATGATTGTGCACCACAAAACCACTTGGTATTATTAACTATGATACCTATAAGTCTCTACTATCAAACCATGAAAGATTTTATCTAATAATGTTCCCTGCCTCACATGGTTTTTACTAACTACACGGAACGACTTTTTCACCCCCAAAGGATGGGTTTTGGGCTTCGAACAAGCCCCAGACACCCCAAAACATCAATTAACACCAATGGAATTAATATTGGCTCATATTTAGGAATTTAAACTAAAAATTAATGGATGTAAAATATTAATTACCTAAATAATGAATTAGGTACTTACAAAATTACCCCTTAAAAAAATTCATCCCAAAATTTCCCTCTCAAGGGTGGTCATGAATGTTGGAGAGTAACTCCTTCCACTGAGCTCCTACATCAGCATCTCTCTCCAAGGTATCATCCTATACATAGTTGTGATTCCAAAGCACTCGTACTATATAAATTGATCATCCTTGTAAAACCTTTGTGATACAATCAAAAATATATATAGGATACTCCTCAAAGGATTTATCTACATGTAACTCAACCTTCTTAGGCTGAAAGGAATGAGATCGATACGAATGATAGAAATGTAATTGATATATATGGAAGATGTCATGCATTAACCAATACCTCTTAGATAACTGTAATTGATAGGCTATTGGCTTGACTCTCTCCATAATCTTGAATGACCCAACATAACATGATGAAAGCTTACTCTATCTCATGATTCGTATATGTCCCAACCTCGGTGAAACACATAAGAAAAACCAATCCCCTGCCTTGAACTCTAGTTTTCATATTCAACGATCAACATAAGATTTTTCTCAAGACTATACAGTAGTCATCTACTTCAAAATCAACTAAACCTACTTTGTGGTCTCTTGAAAAAGATTATGTCTAAGCATAGTTTCCTCTCCTTCCTCTAACGAGCATAGGGGTTATCGACATGGACTTCTATAAAAAACCTTGTAAGGAACCATTTGAATAGTAGGTGAAAGCTATTGTTATAGGTGAATTCAACTTGGGGTATATGTCTCTCCCAGGATCTCCCAAAATCCATGATCTATGCTCACATCATGTATTTAAGCACTTAAATCATGAGTTCTGAATGGACATCATTCTCAGGGTGGTATGATGTGTTCAGAAGGACCTGTATACAGAATTCACAGTACCATCATTTCTAGAAACATGATGTGAAATGTGTTTCTCTGTCTGAAATGATATTATGAGGAACCCCATGAAGTCTTACTATCTCATAGATATACAACCTTGAAAGATCATCTACTGAAAAGGTTCTCTTGATAGGTAGGAAACGAGTAACCTTTGTGAGCCTGTCAAAAAAAACATATACAATATCATTAACTTGAGGTGAACTTGTTAACCTTCCATTAAGTCCATCACAATGTCAACACCATTCCACTCAGAAATGGGTAACTTCTTTAAGACTTTATCTGGCCACCTTCACATACTAATAGGTGGAAAACCGCATGAAAAAATAGCTATATCTCCTTTCATAACCAACCACCAGTATTGGAGATGTAAATCCTGATGCATCCTAGTGAAACTAGGATGCACTGTCCAAAAAAAATCATGAATGTCTCACATCATCTCCTATCACATGTCCACTGAAATCCATATCAAACCATGAACACACAAAATTTCATCATTTCCTATGGTTATACCAGGAGGTGGTTCCTCAACTTCCATATTCTCTCGTAGGACTATGACCTCAAAATCTGATAGATGCCTCTTCCTCACCCTATCTAGAAGGGTATAAATAATATCGAAGAATGATATAAATGTCTTCCCCTTACTATCAAACACCTCCAAGTGTATCTCAGAGAAAAAATACCTCAGTTTCTAGTCAGTACTATCCCAATGAACTACCTATATATGAGTCCTCCTACATAGTGAACCAACCACTACATCTACCTTACTATGCATGTAGGAAAGATCAATGTCAAAAGAATATAGGTATTCAACCCATCTTCGCTATCCCAGATTTAGATCACATAGTGTAAATATGTTCTTGAGGGTTTTATGGTTAGTGTACACCACAAAATGCCCTCTAAGTAAGTAATGTATCCAAAAACACAATGCATTAACAATTGAATATAACTTGAGATCATTTGTTGGGTAGTCCCTCTTGTGTATCCTCTAATACTTATATCCGTACACTATGACTCTATCTCCTTGCATAAGCACTTATCCTAACCTGATGCCTAATGCATCAAAGTATATAGTGTAACTTTTACCTGATTAGATGAATCAGTATTGGTGCTGAAGTGAACCACCCTTTCGGCTCCTATAATACTTAATCACATGAAACTGACCATAATAACTCCACACTCTTCTTAGTGAAACCTATGATCAGTGATCCTAGGCATGAGAAATCCTATATGAAATGTATGTAGTATTCATCCATCCACAAGATACTCGGTATCTCAAATAGATTGTTAGGGTTCTCCCAATAAACTACAAACCTCACCTTATCCAGGTTAACTAATACTCCTGTCTTTGAGATGATGTGTCCCAGTAAGTGAATATGATCCATAGAGAAGTGGAACCTTGTGATATTATTATATAACTGATTTTTCCTTACTTTATCCGATATGATCTCATGATTTTTTGCATGATTTTTTTGATTGTGATAATACACCAATATATAATCCATGAATAACACAACAAATGAATTCATATAGGGATGGAAAATGTGGTTTATCCATTCCATAAATATTTTTGGCATATTCGTGAGACTGAATAGCATGACCAAATACTCATACAGGCCATTCCTTATACGAAAGGCTATAAGAGGTATGTCTGATGGTCTAACATACACCTTATTATAACCGGATCTCAAATCAATCTTTGATAATACCTAATATCTTCATAGATGGTCAAAGAGATCATCTATCTACATGATAGTATACCGGTTCTTAACCATCAGTTGGTTCAATTTCCATTAATCCATGTATAAACTGAGTGTTTTGTCTGATTTTTTTGTAAAAAGGTCTAACAAACCCATTGGATAAGTACTAGTTAGGATAAACCCCTTTTCCTATAAATCATATATATATATATATATATTTTGAGATCATTCATCTCAGTAGTATCCATCCTATAAGGAGGTATGGATACTGGTTCATCTCTTGGAATTATCTTGAGAGAGAACATTACATCTCACACTAGTGGTAATCCTGAGAATTCATCCATGAAATAATACCTTAAATGATAAAATATTAGAGGGAAACTTGTCTAAAGTATCCCTTGATCAACTAGATATAAACATACAATCTGGGCTATGATACCACCTATCCCATGATGATTGGGTGCATCTTAGCTCACCTGAACATCCCATTCACCCTTGTGAACAAACTCTCCACCCTCTGGTGAGATAAAGTTAACCCTACAAAAATAGAAATAAATGAAATCATGAAAGGTAACCATTAAGTCCATTCCTAAAATGATGTCAAAACCTATCTTATTGAGGACAAGGAGGTCTTATATGAAGTGACACCCTCCAATATCTTGGGGAACTCCCTACACTAATGTTCCCCCTCCATTATAATTCTAAATGAAGTGTCCAACATAATGATTCCATAAAAATAATTAATGATGATACCAAGTATATAAAAAATTGGAATAGATAGAAAGCTTAGAGATGCCCTTATATTTAAAATATCATAAGATAAAGTATAGACTATTATAATATTACCTCCCATAGTATGAGGTTCAGAATTATTCTCCTCTGGTATCGGTTTCACTGAATATATCAGGCCAGATACATGGTCCTATGATATAGCATGGTTATCTTGAGAAGACCCACACTGATATCGCTGTATGTTTGGGGTTTAACTACCATGACCACGACCACTGCCTCATCTTGATCTGTGGACTGTACTTTAGATCCCTACCTGACAAGAAGCTGTTGACCATGCTCCTATATATGGAGTTGGTGAAGACCCTCTCTCAGTAGATGCTAGAGGAAATGTTCTACAAAATTGCGTTAGATGGACTATCATTCAATAGGATTGACAATTGAAAAGGTCTCTAATTCACCGATGTCTCATATGTCCTAGACTACTACACTGGTGGTAGATAATCTGGCTACCTACGTATGTGCTCTAGCTCCTAATGTCACTATATAGAATCTCCAGATGACGTTTCCTACTATCGGTCAATGTACCACCAGATCCAAATGTTGAACTTCCCTGGATTTCACCCCATCCTTTCTCATGTTATGCTATGCGATAAGGGCCTGATTCAAAATTCTTGAAATGATAGTCATTTGAAATACATTCAACTATAATTAGATGTCATACCTGAGACCATCCTCTAATCTCTTATCCTTATTTAACTCATCACTCTTTAGAATATGTGCAAAGTGTTGGAGCATAGTAAAATGGATATAATAATCCATAACTAAAAATTCACCCTGATCCAAGTGCATGAACTCTTGGGATCTATCGGCCCTCAACATTTTAGGATATAATTAGTCATATAAGGTCATATGAAAAATCCATCCAGGATATATCTTAATGACTATCCATCTAAGTAATAACATTACACCATCTCTTTATGGAATTTCAAAAAATATTTGTAGTGAGATTTACCCTCCTCTCAAGAGGAATCTCTAGATGATAAAATATGTATAACATGGACTATATCCATGAATATGAAACATGTCGTCCACTATCCCTTGAAAAAAAGTGCAAATGCTACTGTTGGAACACACATGTCAACTATTCTTCAGCCAGGGAAGGTCATGGTGCTCCGTGAACGGTATGTTGGAACCACATAAAGCCTTCATGAAACTATAAATCGTCACCTATGTTCAGTATAACTACTGGTGTTGCAGTTGGCACTACTAGATTATCCAATGGTAGCCCATGGCCCACTACCTCCATAGTACGGTTATCGAAACCTTCCTAGCATATGACTAGAGGGCGTCAAAGTGGCATAATTAAACAAATTCCAAGTGCACACCTCAGATCAATAATGATATCAAGGTTTTCATCTAAAAGTGAAAATATTGAAATAGAATAGGCACATGCCTTCAAATATAAGATCACATTATTCTTCATGTTTCTTGACTCGGGTCTGAGTGAAATACATATTGTATGGAAGTAAGAGATACAACCTATTGTCCACAACTTAGGTTGGTTCAAGGTCAAGTTCTCTACTATAAAAAATTTTCGTTTCAATTTTATTCTCATTTAATTTCAATTATATCAATATTAATTTTAAATGGTTGAACCAAATGGTTCAAAAAATTCCAATCCATAATGGCTCATACTCTTTATGAACCAAAATATGGTGTCCACCTAATTCACACTATAACATGTTCTAGTCTATGCGACTCATGGTCCATGACTCAACATGCCATAATTGGATGGTTAAGTTTTTATCGAGCACACAATCAGGAGAACACTACTTAAGTAAAAAAACACTATTATAACCAACCATGTTTTCTCATTCCTAATTAAAATATATATCACATAATAGGTATATCCATCATAGAACTTATTACAACAACATGTGATCATGTAATCCACCCTATATGGCATGGCATAATGCATGGAAGGTGTACTCTAACAGGTGCCTAAGATGATGCATGAGATGGAGTACCATCATCTCATTAGGTTTCAGTAAAATAGGACCCACAATCATATCAATTATAACATCATAATTCATGTTCATCACCCAACGGTGGAATCAAATCAACTATAATAGTCAAAATCTAGTAAAAACCAATTTCATTCAAGGAAATTTGAATTTTTCCTATACACATGGTTTCTTCTCCTTGGCACAACTCATTACCAAACTCGTATTCCTTATTACCCCTTTCTATTATCTCAAAATAATAAATCAAACTAGAAAATAAGGATCTGATACCACTTTTTAAAATTCCAGATCTAGATGCCACTCAATAGGTGGACCAAGACTGTTGGCCACATGGCCTCAAGCACATCTTCCCAACTTCTAAAGGCTACCGACTAGTAGTGAGGGATTAGGTATGTCTATAGGGACACTATGCCCTCATCACCAGAGTGTAGAAAAACCTAAATACAACAAAAATAAGTAGTATTAGTAGTATAATAATCAAAAATAGAAAACAAAAAATAGATATATAATAAATAATACAAGAATGAATCTCAAATATAGACGATGATGATACATGTCATATGTATCTGAAAACAACCAAAATAGGTTTACAAAGAATCAGTAAAATATCAGTAAAAAAAGTACAAAATGGCCAAAAACTATCCAACTAGAATCACGAGACTCAGTTCGATCATATGATCCCATGATTCTAAGAAGAAATTATTAACTTGTATCAGGGAGCATTCCCTTATCCATACCTACAATCATAAAATATATTCGGGAACTCAAGGGTGACCTGAATATGGTGTGAGATATAAATCCCAGTAGGATACCACCCAAGGTCTTATTTCATCTAGTTAGTGAATATATAATAAAACAGTGTGCAGAAAACAACAAAATATGAAAAGAAATTATTGAAATTAAACAACCCATAAAACCTAGGTTTACATGGATACACATCCTTTACAACCTTCTTAGGACTAACTGTAATATCTTTAAATTGAAAGCATGGAGTGTCTCATTTTATAATCAAGATTATTTTATGATTCAATCTCATTTAATAAGTAATTATTGAGACCTGGTATGTATCCCAATGTTCCCCATTAAATTATCTACTCAAGGATGCCTAACCAGGACATCATTATAGTATAAGTAAATGATCGAATACAAGCATGTTCTTTGGATTGGCGGGCATTTCATATAAATCATTTAACTAATTATTAAATTCAGAACATAATCACATCCTTGGTATTCCTAATTTAGAATCTAGGTATCTCTCTTGGTGTATCTTGAACCGAGATCGTTACAATCCCATCCATATAGATCCTCATAAGAAACCAGGTATCGCTCTAGGTGTGGTATAACAACACTACCATTCAAGTACATCATTGTAAGTCCATTAAGGAATCCCAAGTATCACCCATGTCATATATGATCAACTTACCCCTAATTCCATCCTTGTAAATCCTTAAGGATTCCAAGTATTACTCAGGTATATAATAGTCATCCCATATGAGTTCATCACTGGAAATCTATAAGTAGTATGCGTTCGAACCGGAAAAAGCATCCATTTAATTCACCAGATTCTTCCATATATGATTCCAAAGCGTAGCTCATTCCGCAAGCTTCTATTCGACTAGTCGTGGAGCCCAAATGGAGTTACGGATCAGAAGATATGGCCGTTCAAAGTCATGTTGTTGGAAATGGCCATCCAGGAAAGTTTTGGGGCAATGTATGGATTTGCGCAGAAAAAATGAAATATTGAATGTAAAAAATGGAATCTTGCACGTAAAAATGGAATCTTGCGTGTAAAAATGGAATCTTTCACGCAAAAAGGATTTGGGCAGAAAATTAGAATGCAATTTTACGTGCACCGACATTCAAGATTTCGCCTATAAATACAAGTGCACACACTTATTCCTGAAGGGCCCCCGAAGGGTGTCCACTGCCCCAATGTGCATAAGTCCACATTTTCCATGTCTACATGTAAAACACCATTTTTCACACAAAATATTATTTTTGCGCACAAAAGTACCAACTTGCCCAGTTTTGCATGCAAAACATTATTTTTTTCGCACAGTAGTGCCACCATGTCAGCTTTATGCGTTCTAGTGCTACAACTATCCCATTGCGTGAACACATTCCATATTGCATGAAAAGATCCACTATTTCACTCCAAACTCCTCTATTTCATGCAAGCTCATCCCTATTGCGTACACGTCCCCCTATTGTGCGCACATCGCCCATATTTGAGCACACAACTCCCCAATTGAATGCAATACTTCCCCCCTGTGCACAAATCCTTCCCTATTTCACACCAACCTTCCCTATTACACACAACAGTGCCATGATGCCCAATATTTTGTGCACCTACACCGCACAGTGAAATATTGCGCACAACCTATTTTGTATGTAGCACATTTTACGTACAACAGTATACAGGCCTGCACCATCTGGTCCATACCATGGGGGACTGTGCCCCTGCACCCCCATTCAGGTTCATTATCAGGCTGCAGTCTCATCCCTTCGGGTTGGTCCCTTTGTTATCGTCCCTGACCCCCATGAAAATTAGAGAGTCGCATCGTGGACTTTTCAGGCTGGGATGTCGACATTTTCCATTGTGCCCTTATGTGCAGCTGCCTTCGGCCTATGGAATACCATGATTTTATATACTCCTCCTCCCTCCATGAATCTCCTTGAGTCAACATATTTATGTTCATTTCATTACTTTCCATGAGTTGAGATTCTTATCATCAATCCCCCTGAGTACCTTGAGTTGAACCAATCCTCAAATAGCTCATTCAAACCACATCACCTAACTCATGTGCCAGGATCCACCAGAAAGGGCTGCCCTTGCATAAGTCCCAACACCAGCCCTTTTTAGGTGCCTTATGCCTAATAGTCTTATCTAAATGACTTTAAACTATAGTACACCATATTTTCCAAACATTGGATTCCTCATTCTCTAAATGAGAGATGCCATATTCTCTAATCATAAGATGCCAATAGTCCTCTCTATATGACACTAAATTTTAGTACTCCCTATGTGACAAACATAGGATGCCTCTTACTCTAAACAAGAGATGCCTTATGCTCCAAGTATAAGATGCCAACAGTCCTATCTATATGAATATAAACTATAGTATTCCCTATCATTCAATAATAAGACGAATCTTATTTCAAATAAGAGATGTTTTATTTGAAAATCATAATATGCTTCATGCCATGATTATAGCGGTGTAATTTCATGAGAGTTGGAATTCGTTCAAACATTCCATCACTCCACCTCATGATTTATGTGTCATTCATTCAGATCCCAATCCTCTTTCTTGTCTGAAGGGACCCACATAACGGCATGGTCCCATGCCACCTTGTATCACCTATCGTCCTTAGCCAACACCCCAGAATAATTTGGACAACACTTCGAGTCAGGCCCTGTGTTTCGAACACAGTCAACAGTGGAGCCTCATTTATTTTTCCCCATTTCATGCTAATGAGATATGGATTCAGTGTATCAAACATGGTAAACATTTATCCTCTATTTTCATGCCACCCTCATCACCTTACAAATGTCAGGCATGTAATTCACACTTTTCATCTCCCATTGTTCAGACTGATTTTAGCGCCCTTGGTGTTATCCCACTTGTGAACTAGTGCATAGGTGTATGCCTCAAATATATGCCTCAACACACCAGTGAGTTAGGATGTCATTGTGGCCATACATGAGGAATAAATTATGGGAAGCTTCCTTGCATAAGCCCCATCCACCTTCGTCACTCCTTAGAGGCACCTGGGTAGCTTTTGTGCGTAATCCCCATTCACCATTATTGCTCCTAAACAACACACAGGAACCCTAATGGATATTTCTTCTTCACATAGCCACACTAACGTGGACCCCTCAATGGATCACTCCATAACACTACTTCACCACAACATTGCTGATTCCCTCCCTTCCCCAAGGGGTGGGAGGTATCACTTATGTAAGTCCTAAGGGGTGCAGAGTGATCCCACCTCATTCGAGCTGCAAGACGTTAAACTGCCATGTGCCATCGTCCTCAGCACATGACGTTAAACTGTAACATCGCCCCATGTGTTGTATGCGGGGTTCCCCACCTTGGAAATTCTACATTCCCACTGGTATCCACGGGAGTGAAATCATTCCTCACTTGGAATGAGATCCTCTTTATCAAAGCAGTGTATATCCATCGGGAAAGGGAAACCACCTTGGTGTAAGCCCATAGATTTTCTTGCATGAGGTAGCATCCATGCTCCTCCTCTCTTCCTCATTTCCAAGTACCAGAGAGGCGGGATGGGCACTGGGTCCCTCCATTATTCAGTGCCAAATCCCTCTCCCTCTGGGCTTTGTCACCACCCAGGCCTCCACCCTGGAGCAAGTCCCAATCTCCATCACCCTCGGCTACTAACCACACATAATCCCTTGTTTCCTATTTGGGTTGCGGACCACACATAATCCCCTGTTTCCTTTTTGGGCTGCTAAATACGTTTAAGCCCCACTCCACTTCCCATAGATGCAATTTTTGCGACGTGATCTTCTAGTCTTTGCGGCCTCTTGTTTCTAACACCAAGAATGACTCACATGGGATTAGAGCAATCACTAACCATGACATCCTCTCTGGGTCGCCTTAGAGTGTAAGCACCTCTCCTCCCGAATTACATGGAATTTGATCCTTGCCAAGGAAAGGTACATAGGATGCCTCCCTAAGGTTCAATCCCACCATCTATTGGTCCTGATGTCCCTTCACATTGGTTCCCACCGGCCTGAACTATGGGGACTTTGATCCTTGCCAAGGAAAGGTACGTAGGAATCCTCTCTGAGGTTCAAGCCCACCATCTATTGGTGCCAACCCCCCTTCACGTCAGTTCAGACCATACCAAACTATGGGTACTTTGATCATTTCCAAGGCATGGTACGTAAGAATCCTCCATGAGGTTCAAGACCCCAACCATTGCTTCTGACCACCTTCATGTCGGTTCCCACCAGCACGAACTATGGGGACTTTGATCCTTACCATGGAAAGGTACGTAGGAAGGCTCCCTAAGGTTCAAGACCACAACCATTGGTTCTAACCCCCCTTCATGTCATTTCCCGCTAGCCCGAACTACGTGGGATTTGATCCTTTCCAAGGAAAGGTACATAGGAAGCCTCCCTGAGGTTCAAGCCCACAACCATTGGTTCCAACCCCACTTTACATCGGTTCCCACCATCCTGAACTACGTGGTCTTTGATCCTTACTAAGGAAAGGTACATAGGAAGCCTTCCTGAGGTTCAAACCCAACATTAATTGTTTTCGACCCCCATCATGTCGGTTCACCAAACACCATCCCAAACTGCATGTACTTTGATCCTTACCAATGCAAGGTATGTAGGAAGCCTCCATGAGGTTCACATACAACACACATTTTTCCTGACCACTTCATGTCAGTCCACCTCGTCCTGTACGGCGTTAAACTATATTCCCCCTTTCCATCCCACATGACACTAAATTGTGACCATTCGAACAATGTGGGATTTTATCCTTGTCTCCTAGACAGGGTACGTAGGAATCCTCCCTGAGGTTCAGCCTCATCCAACTGTAAGCCTTTATGACCCCATCCAGTGGTAATCCTTTATGACCCCATCTTGTGGTAGGTCTTTGTGACCCCATCCAACGGTACACCATTGTGCCCCCATCTAGCGGTAAGCCGTTGCAAACCCTATCCAGCGGTAAGACGTTGTGACCCCATCCAGCGGTAAGCAGTTATGACCCCATCCAGCGGTAAACCGTTGTGATCCTATCCAGTGGTAAGCCATTGTGGACCTCACATAGCGGTAAGCCGTTGTGATACCTTATCAGTGGTAATCAACTATTTTCCCTTTTGTTAAGACCCATATCGTTGGTCTATCCCAGTAGCGTTAGGCCAACCCTGGGATGCTAACTATGCATAAGCTCCAGTATATCATCGATTCATTGTCCTCTGTGCACACCCCAATTATATACCCCCCATCCTGAACTACGTGGACTTTGATTCCCTGCCACATGGATATGTAGGAGGTCTCTTCGAGGCTCATGCCCAACATCACCGTTGCCCCCCAAGTCGACTCTATCCCATTCTACACCCAATTCACTTAATCATATATTATCCATCATGATTTATACCTAGGCTACCACATCCAAGTGAGATCATTCCAATTCATCTCTTCACTACTCATAGATGTACTCGAGTAACTAACCATGTGTTATCTCTAGCATCAGTGTTCCATCCAAGGGTTTCACCCATCTGATCCACTATAGTCAGTGTTCCGATTAGTCTGATCCATCTCCACTAGATATTAAACTCGCGGAATACCCTGTGTTAAACATGGGAAGCTGAGGAAAACCTCAGATACATGCCTATGGCATATAATTCCCCACATTAGACATGGGATGCCTCGGGCTTCCGCACCCTCCGGAAGCCCTATAATAAGAGGAACAAACCCAGACACGCTAGTGTTCTAGTGTCCTGACATGCCAGTGATGTCCAATGTGAATACTCCCCTGACCGACAGTTGCTTCCTTGACCTGACCCCTTGCAATGTCTCGATAGAAGCAGTGTAATTAACCGAAATCCATGAAGATATGACACTGGGAAGAGTTTCACGAACAATGTTGTAGTATATAAGGGAGACCCGAATGAGGTAACGAGTTCCATGTAAGAATCAACAGAAGGAAGAACTTACATCCCATCATCTTGTTTTGATCATGGAGAAAACATCTCTGAATAAGTGACAGATGTCGCCTGCCTTTGGAAAGAGGGAATGCAGGGCAACAACTGTGCGCCCTACACAGATATATGTGAGCGCCCGGTGGAAAGCATCAGAAATAGAAATAGTGAACCCGACATGAAGTTCATCTCCTCAATGTGTTGATTAGTACCATTTCAGACATTAGTGGATTAGAATGTCACCAGATCTAGTTATCCGGTGCAGGGTCCCGCCAATAAAATAGCAGGCCTGATGTGAAACTCACCAGAATTTGGGGTAGTCAAAACGTTGGAAAACCTAGTCTACGACGTTGTCAGTGTGAATCCATCTTACCATCCATGGGATATGTAATGGTGTTGGGGAATTGGATGAGTATTTCTATGTTTCAGCAATAATGGATTAATCACCATGTTTTTCAGGAACCAAGATGTTGCACTAGGAACCCAATCACCACCTTCCCACCGACACAGGGGTAGAGACGACGCCAACAAGAGAATCATGTGTGTCTCAACCACTTTTTCAACAACTTCCACACCCACAGTTGCTAGATGTCCATTCCATATCTCCCATTCTGATTTCGTACAACAAAGGGTGATAAGCGAGCTCATACGCCGATACGAGGAGGAGGGGGTTATCCCGACTAAGGATATGGCCCACCAAGATTTAGAGGAGTCTGAGCCTCGTCGCCACCACTGCCCCAAGGTCCATGCTGATAGCCACTACTCCCCACCCCAATGTACAATAATTTTGGGAGCCTCTACTCAAAACGTCTCGATGACACCCTCCCCTACGCCAACGAGGTAAGGGATGTATGGGCCATCCCGACCGAGATCCCATTCTAGGGGCCCCCTAAGAGGGACCACATAAGGTCGCGCCAGTTCCACATCCCAGTCCCATGGACTGAAAAGCATTTAAGATATGTAACTTCACCACCAGCCCCAGTTCGGCTGACCAGACGCCAGCATCTGGTGTAGGCCGAGGAGGACGCCCACCAAAAGGCATCGACGTCAGCATCTACTGTGAACTGGGCCACCACCGATGTGTATCATCAGCCTCCTGTGCACACTGAGCTATAGAACATATTACCCAACTTGGGTTGAGGCCCTAACTTCCCCAGGGGTATGTTGGGTTGACTCTCTCGGCCGCCAGTGTAGGGAGCACCCACCGCGGACCGACCCACGGTAGCGACACCTAGTTTGGAGGTCTTCCCTGTACTGCCACCATGGAGACCGTGGGTCCTCCCCGATTCCAAGATTGGCATTGAGGTCCACCTCGTGCTACCTTCAATTTGAACGATATTCCTCCCCACAATAGTGACACTTAGTACGGAATCCTCCCCCTCGCTCAATAAATTGGGTATGGGGTCATTCCTTCTACTACAGACTACCGATATAAAGATGTTACACATCTGTAAAATCTTCAGTATGGGGAGATTCCCCATGTCCTTGAATCATTTGGTGATGTTCCTCCTTGCCTCAACAATCAAAGGAGTGAATGTTAGCTTCGCTTCACCAACACCCATCATGGATTTCTTACACGTGTTTGGCTTGATCAGAACGAGGACCCTCCTCGCGCTGACGCTGTCAAGGGATGAAATCATGGAGTTCATACCCATGATTCTATCTCCTCCAGCATAGGTCCTACACGCTCCATCATTTCCCACAGAGGTCCCCTCCGCACAATAGTGAGTGGGAATGGAGGTCCTCCCCATGTTCCCTTTAATATCTGTCCAGGTGCTCCTTGCACCCCATCTCACTCAGGCAGAAGTCCACCCCACCCCAGCACTAGTACGACCAAAGGACATCCCTATTCAAGAAATCGACCCTATCCCGAAGAACCATCCCGGGGTAGGAGGGCGGGTTTCTGCCAGCATAAAAAGAACGTCTAGAAGATTCAGGCTGAGATCAAACCAGTTTTATTCTTTGATTTAGAGGTAGAATACAGTTCAGCGATGGAACCCTTACCTAGATCCTCTATATCGAGGGTTGGGGCAGGAACTAGGCACATTAGCGTCATACTTCTAGAATTTGAGGTCCATCAGATTCCATCCTCCCTCCATAGGTATATCCAGGAGGATGAAGATTTAGAAACTCCATAGGTCACGACCATGAAATCATCACCATAATCGCCAGAATCACTCTCTACCTTGAGTAGAGTTCACAAAGAGCTATTCTAGGGATCAATGGTGGACGAGCAGCAGCATAACCCATCGCCAGCAGCCATAGTTCCTATGCTATAAACTGTAGTTGTCAGCCCATCTTACCGTGATGTGGTGGCCATGTCACTACACTCATAAGAGGATATCCCAAGATGTGGTGTCTTGTCAACTGACTCACCGTATTCTCCACCAGCTGGCCTTCCATCTCAACAGTCTGTATCAGTATCACTACTAGTTCCCTAGCCACCTACAGTTGATTAGTGGGGAAATGAAGGACCAGACCCTAAATCTGGACCAAATAGCTTGTGGGATATCCTCAAAGTAGACAATTCCCCCGAGATGTTCTGGCTAGTTGTAGTGGCAAATTTTAGGGCACTAGAAGCGCTCACCGAGGAGGAGGTTGGATGCTTTTTCCAGACCGTCTGGGCGACTCATTTCCACCTTCATCATCAAAAAGTGACATACCCCAAGAGTTAGACACACTTCAAAGATATCAACCAACAATTTCATTTGGTAGATTTGGTCGCACATCCTATGGCCCAGCACCGTAAGTCACCAGGCTGCCATAAGTCTCTCCAAAAATGATGCATCCGGAGCTTTAAAGTGCTCTGCAGGATAATCAAGGAGGCTTCTCCCCATGTTCAAATTCATGGATGGGGGTAGTACAGGGCCCTCCATTTCAGTTCCATCTAGCGCCAAGACTATTTTCCAGTAAACATAGAGGATATGCCTCCAGCTTGGGTCGCGGTTAACATGGATGACCTATCAGAGGGATAGAATGAGCTGGAGATCCTTGATGGGGACTTACCCCATGAGGGAGTGCTTCAACTACTGGATCTGTTGGGTATGGTCACTCACTAGTAGAGAAATCTAATGGGTCTTCGTGGTCCCACTGAGGAACTAGTCCTCAACCAAAATCACAAAAAGGGAAAGGAACTCCTCAGAGCCGTCAAACCCTCTAACTAGTTAGGATTAGTGCATAAGGCAAAGGATTCCTCGGAAAAATCTATGTTGTATCAGCAAATCCCCGATATGAAGAAAGTGTTTGAAAACCTCCTTTCTGAATGTGTTGTTGAGCGATGGCCAGACTACGGTGATCCTTGGCCAGGTATGTAGGGGCATGCACAACATCCCGTTGCAGAACTGCCCCCAGGTGACCCTGACCATCCTGCCCACACGGATTGGGTTGAGGCTGGAACTTATGAAAAGAGGGCACATTATGTGTCACAAAACCATCATGAACAGTGTGAAAATCCTCAGGACCTAGTTCAGATTCCCCCATCTAATCCACAGGTTGTTCCACCAGCCGCTCCATGAGCCACTAGGCTCATTTATCATGTTTAAGAAACCTCCAATGAACTGGTGGTAAGAGATATTTTTCAATACTGGAATCCCTACCTAGATGATCAAATGGCGGCACTCATCACCCACCTCGAAGCCTTATAGACTCAATAGGTGCCAATCCCACCAGATGGAAAGCCATAGCCAACATGGGTAGATGATATACCAGCACCCCGGGGTTTTGAGAATCCCACCTTTTCCCCCTTTAATGGGACATGAGACACTCCATAGCATCTGGCCCACTTTTTCTCAAGGTGTAGGCCCAGGTTGGGAACTCCAGCATAGCAGGAAGCCTCGAACCTCCTGTTTTTCATATAGACATTGGAAGGGAAGACATTCATTTGGTACAACCAGCTCCCCATTGGGTCAGTGGCAAGCTGGGAGGACCTCCGTAGGCAATTCCTCTACCAGTTCAGTTCCACCACCAGGAATATGAGTATCACAGACCTCTTCATGTGAAATTAGAGGCCGGATGAGCGCATTGCTGATATTGTCACCTGATGGAAAGGACTCACATACTCTCTTGACATGCCGCTGAATCAGGATCAATTACTGATGATGTGTGTAGTTAATATCAATATAAAACAAGTCCCCTCTATGATCACCCAGAACTACCCCGGGGGATTCTGAGACTTCTCTGATAAGGCCGAATGCCTAGAAGAATTCTTAAAACTAGCTAAGCAGGAACATTCATTGGCTCATCCAATTCCTATGAGAAGGACTGCCAGGGCCGAGCCCACTGAAATGGATCAAATAGAGCCCCCTCCACCTCAGGTGCAACCTCCGACTAGTAGTTCCCACCTCAGAATCAGCAGGTACCCCCTTGAAATGCACCTCCACTGCCTAATAGAGATAACCAAGCTCCACCTCCTCAGTAGGCTCCCCCGGCCCCTTGTCTAGGTCAATATCTGAGGGACCCCATCCCATACAGGAAGAATTGGACCTACTCATTCAGTGAGGCATAAGTCCCTGGTTATTTATGAAGTACCATAGAGTAGGGGATTGTACGTTTTCTTGAGTGTAAGAGGCTTGAAGAGGTGAACCTCACTAATCAACCTAATTACTGCCCCTACCACTAGATCCTATGGAGCACCCTCAAACAATGATATGTGTTTAAATATTGGCTCAAAGACCTTGTGGATAACAACATAGTCCAGTTGGGCCTAGCTCTGGCACACGTGGCATGCATCCACATGACCCCAGACAACAACTACGACATTGAAGGTGAGTGACATCAGGTTTCTAACCACGGGTCCCAGAAGTACGATGACTGGATGGCTTGTAAAATAGTCTCCCATGCACATGGTGTTATCTATGCATGCTTGAATCGGGTAGAGCCATTAGAAGCTGCAGCTACTACTTATGCATCATCGTCTCAGTAGCCACCTTCTTAGAAGTGCAAACACCCTCCGTGTAAGGGAAATCAAAGTCCCCTTCCAATACCATCCCCATTCCATACTCTCTATGACTTCATGCCCCCAGAGATAGAAATACCTCCCAGAATCCATCTAGTAGTGGATGACTCTTAGATCGATAGTCAAGGGTACACCTCAGTTAATACCATAGAGCTGAAAATCCCTACACGATTACCGATGATGGGGAGTACCAGGTGGATCCTCCCAATGTACTCAGTCATCATCAGTGTCGATTGATTTGTGAAAATATGGGATATCATAGTGCCTTAGTCAGTACTTCTAGCCAGGCTATGCAGGTGACCGAAACTAGGCAGTAGGCCCAGCACAGAGCTCAGTATACGCAACCTTCTCATCTGGTGACATCAGGCCCACCTTCACCGTCGTTCATGTAGTTAGATCAGGTAGAGCCACCTCCACCATGCCATGACTATCCATGCTTTTTCATAGGCTAGTCTCACTCATATGGACCTCATATGGTAGTCACTCCACAAGCTTTGACTAGTGAGTAGTAGGATATTCCTAGCACCAGTCAGTCGTCAGCCCAGTCGGCAGGGCCCACCATACCTCCTATAATAGAGCGACCTCCTGTAGGTAGAAGTTCACTCCTAACACTAAATTATAATGTTCTCAAACATTTTTCCAGCATTCCATCAAATATATCAATCCTGGAGGCCCTTTTATTGTCATCATATATAAGTGAGTCCCTCGTCGAGGATTTAGGAAGCCCCCTCCAGTTTGAGACTAAGGTAGCAGCCGCAGAAGCCTTTCATGTTGAGGCGGTCGAGATTACTGAATTCCATACCATAATATCATTCTTTGGATAAGATGAAGCCTCTCTAATTTAGGGGAACATTCTCCCACTATACATCACCGACAAGTTCAATGGCATGGAGGTTCTTCGATGTCTTATCGACACGGGCTCTGGAATCAACCTAATCCTGACTCAGACACTGTGAAAACTGGGATTGTTTAAAGATGATCTAAGTCCCTTTGACCTAAGAATACAAGGTAATGATAGGAAAGTGAAAACACTGGTTGGAAAGATTTGTTTGAAGACCCAATTCTGTGGTCTAATTGCCAGCACAGAGTTTAGGGTTTTCTCCCAAGACAACGTCTACAATGTGTTGATGGGTAGCCCATGGATCCACCTACATGCGGTGGTTCATTCATCATATCATTGGTGCCTTAAGTACTCCCGTAATGGTAAATTTGGTGTGATTAAAGGTGACACATACCCCTTTTCCTTTTGTGAATCCCGCTCTCTTGATTTAGAATACTACAACAGGAAGGACAAGCAGATTCAGACTAACGAGGTCGAGCATGCTACGACTGCGACTGACCCGTGAGCAGATCTGGAAGATGCATACGTCTTTCCAGTCCATCTATTAGAGGCTACAACTCCATGCATGGGACAATTATTCATTGTTTCTAGAACAATGGGGGAGGACATTCCCAAGTCTAAGTGATTCTGGAAGATCACCTCATACTCTTACACAAACCAGGATCAGGTGATCCCAGATCCTACTACTCCCATAAGGTATTGGGATGTCCACCCCATGGAATTGAAAATATGTCATACATGATTGTTTTTCCAGGCCAGAATTAACCGGATCAAGCTGATGTGCCACTATTGGTTCGATATCACCCGAATACCAGATGGGATTGGATCGACAACCTTTATCCCTATGGTTACGGTAGCACTGGAGTTTCCTGATGCAATTTCCACTGCCGCTCAGGCTGGTACTATCCTCTAATCAGGAGCCGCCGACTCAGAGTAAGCTCCTCCCACTGAGGACCACCCCCCCCCCTCCATAAATGAAGAAGAGGATTTAAAGGATGACCCCCTTCCTTTGAAGAGGGTGTCCTCTCAATGATTGAAGAATTGGTATAGGTGAACGTTGGTAGCGAGGCAGACCTGACACCCACATTGATTAGTGCCATTATTCCCCTCGAGGAGAAACCACAATAAAAATACTTCTGTAAACAACGTTGTTGTGTATTCACCTAGAGTTATTATGAGATTCCAGGACTATATCATCATGTATTCGTCCACCACCTCGGTCTCCCAACAAATCATCGTGGGTTCAAGCAGCCTCCTAGAAATATTCACCCTTCTCACAGTGCCATGTTTGAGGTAGAAGTTGATAAGATCATAAAATCTAGTTTCATTAAGGAGGTCTAGTATCCCAAGAGGCTGGCTAACATTGTTTCAGTAAGAAACAAGAACTGACATATCAGAGTTTGAATCGACTTTCGAGATCTCAACCTTCACTATCTGAAGGATGATTTTACCCTTCCTGTGACAAAATTGTTTATTGATGCTACTTCCATGTTCCAGGACCTTTCCATCATGTATGGGTACTATGGGTATAACTAGATTAGAATGGCCCCTAATGATGAAGAGTCTACCGCCTTCATGGAACCACAAGGTAATTTTTGTTACCAAGTTATTCCCTTCAGTTTAAAAAATGTGGGTTCCACATATCAGCGGGCTATACATCACATTATTTAAAAGATCCTAGGAACATTGGGAAAATGATACATGGATGACCTAGTGTTCAAATCTTTCCAGCTTCAGGACCTTCTCAAAGACCTTGATAAAGTGTTTGACATCCTCCGTTCCCGTCACCTGAAGATGAACCCATTGAGGTGTACCTTTGGGGTCACCTCTGGAAAGTTTCTAATCTTTGTTGTCAGATACATGGTCATTGAGATCGACCTAGAGAAGATCAAGGCCATCATCCAGATGTTCCCTACGAGCAACATTCGAGAGCTTCAAGGATTCCAAGTCCACTTAACCTACATATGCCGATTCATAGAGAATTTTGCTGGAATGTGTAAGACAATTTCTCAGCTAATGAAGAAAGGAATCATCAATGAGTGGGAAGAAGAGTTCCAGAATGCTTATGAGGAAATAAACAGTATCGGCTCTATCCTCTGGTCTTAATTCCACCCGTCTCTGGAAAGCTACTAGTTCTTTATGTGACCGCCCTGGAGTGATCTATCATCGCCCTTCTCTCTTTGAACAACAATGAGGGAATAGAGAATATCCTCTACTACCTTAGCCCCAGGCTCCTCGATATGGAGAGCAGAAGCTCCCCTATGGAGAAGAGCTACCTTGCACTCATTTTTGTAGTACATAAGTTGCGACATTAATTGTAGCACCATGAGGTACATCTAGTGTCCCGAGTATATCAGCTAAAGTACATCCTGAACCTACCCAACATGAAAGGCCATCTAGATCAGTGGGATGTGATTATCTAGTAGTTCAACATTAGGTTTTTACCTCAGAAGTATTTTGAGGGGAATGCATTGGAAGACTTCCTTGCTGCCCATCTAGCTCCTGCGGACCAGTTCATGGACCTTGATTCTTATAATGAGGCAATCCTCTCGGTATAACAAGCTATCCTATGTTGGAAAATGGACATCAATAGTGCTTCCTAAAGCCCCACTAGCAGAATGCACAATGACCCCAAGCTCAATAGTGTAGGCCTAGGTATCGTCTTCATTATCCCGACACAATTTGTTCTTCTGTACTCATTCCTATTATCAGAAGGCTACACCAACAATGAGGCAGTGTATCAAGCTCTCATTACTAGCCTCAAGATAGACCTCGAGATAGATGTTCCCCATTTTCATGTGAAAGGGGACCCCGAATTGGTCATCAAGAAGATCAACAAAAACTATGTCATCAAAAAGCTAGAGCTCGTGCAATTGTTAGAACACACTCTCCTGCTAATGGCCCAATTCCTATCTCAGTTAGAAGTTACTCATTTACCTCGATCTCAAAATGGCCAAGATTATGCACTGGTTGGCCTAGCTAAATCACTTGTAGAGCCTTAATAGGATGACCTGATTATCCACATGGCACACTTAAGAGTTATTTCTCATGTCACTCCAGGTGACTATGACAGCCTATAGGTAGGCCACCATACTGTCGAAACCTCCACGTAAAGACCCCCAGGTCCCCTGGATGTAGGGATTTAAGTGACTCCCGACTAGAGAACCTCCTATTTTGAGCATCAATAGAATGGTAATATCTCAACATAACGGACTGAGTCCGAGGGAATTCGACGTCGTACGCTACTGTTTACCCTCTATGATGTCCCTTGTCATGAGAAGATCCTCTACAAGAATTGGTTTGATGGGGTCATCCCTTGTTGCATTCAAGGAGTTGAGATTTCCCAGGTCACGTAGTAGGTTCATGCCGATTCCTGTGGGGCTCATCAGACTGAGGCGAATCAATCTCACCAGATCCAGAGGCTGGGGTATTTTTGGCCCTCCTTGATCCACGACTGCATCGAGTACACCATAAGGTTCCATTCATTCCATATTTAAGCTAACTACAAGCATCAGCTGCTAGAGAATCTCTACTCCACCAAGTACTCTTGGCCATTTACGGTATGGGGACTCAATGTTGTGGGACCATATCTTCCAGGGACAGCTCACTAGTGCAGATTCATCCTGATTACTACAGAGTTATTCTCCAAGTGGGGAGAGGCAGTTCCACCCAAAAAGGTCAAGGCTTGTTCCATCAATGACTTTGTGATATCCAACATCATATACTAATTTGGATTCCCTCACACCATCCTTACCGATATTGGCAAAAACTTCTGAGCAACTGAGCTCAAGAAATTGTACGCTAAGAAGAACATCCATTCTAACCATACCTCCCGCTATCATGCGTAAAAAATGGATAGATTGAGGAGTTCAACAAAACCCTCTTAAACATTATATAGAAAATTGTTGGTCAGAATAAGAAGAGTTTTCCGGAAATTCTCCCCAATGCCCTCTGGCCTTATCGGACGACGACTCGTAATTCCACCCAGGTGACCCCATATTCCCTGGTATACGAAACAATGGTCATCCTGCCCATCATGATTTTATTTTTCTCACTACGCATAGCTATCTATGATTAGAAATCACCAGATAAATTAGATTAAATCCGTCTAGCTGAGTTGGAAGTGCTCAAAGAGAATAGGCTTCGTGCCTTGCACAATCTAGAAATGCATCAGAACAATATAGCTTGAGCTTTTAACCAGAAATTTCACCTGCACTCCCTCTTGAAAGGTGACTTGGTATTGGCCTTGAAGGCACCAATGATACCTGGTAGAAAACCACCCATGTTGGATCCCAAATTGGAAGGAACTTACATCATTCACAAGGTTTACTCCAATGGCTCTTAATCAGTGGTTACCATGGATGGTGAGTGTATAACTCCTCCCACCAATGCCAAGTTGATAAAGAAATACTTTTTCTTGAGTCCCATGGTACTACATGACCTTAAACTGAATGGTCCTGCATAATCCCAAACTGTGTAATGGTCCCATATGACCCTAAGATGCATTAGGGTCCTACATGACCTTAAACTGTCCGGTCCTACATGACCTTAAACTGTACGGTCCTACACAACCCCAAACTACGTAATCGTCTTGCAAGACATTAAACTGCATCTTAAGAACTAATTATGGATTGATGATCATCCTCATGGGATACGTAGGAATACTCAAACATTTCTTCCATAGGCCCAACCCGAAACATTAGGACCTCCAATTGGGATGAAACACATGGTGTGGTGCATGATTTTTCCCTCATTCATGTCGAGTTCATCATGACCGTACCATGTTACATGATGCAAATGTTGTGTTTAGAACCTATTCAACAGCTATACTTTATTGTTTTCACTACCCCTATATGTCCCAAACATGGAGTGTAGTGGTTTATTATTCCCTACCATCTCTCCAAACCTCGGTCTACCTTGAGCAGGAGTGTAATTCTAGCTATCGAAACCATATGTGATGGGGAGAGCCTAGTCCTACTCCTTGATTCCCACACCGAGCATTGATCATGTGGGATTAAGAGCTATGATGAGGCAATTCCCGCATGAGAGGTCATATGGCTACAGTTGGTTGGGTAACCCAGCCTCAGGTCCATTGACCCCTTCGACCCCCTATCCTGAGTTCTCATTTGGGATTGTACAGTGTGGTATGGAATCATATCCTTATTCACGTCGGGATATTTCTCCACACAACACATATCCCCTTGAGACATCCCTCCCTTAATTTATCATCCATCCCGTGATCATCGAACCTACCATGCTTCGCGAGTCCCATCAATTCAGTTTCCATCTTTTTCTATATCCAAAAGGACCCCCGGATGGCATGGATGCTTGGCCCAAGTGTTCTCCTACCATTAAGGGATAACATCCTCAAGTATTTTGAGCATAAAATTGATACAAGACCCGTGTTGTGAATATGGTCAACAAGAAACACTCAATTGTTTTCCAGGAACTTCAGTCACACAAGGGTGGATACTGTGTTGCGAACCTGGTCAACTATTGTACTCTATCATCGTTGTTGCTTTGTGGTCTTCTATAGGTATGATAATTCTCCCTGTCTGTCCCACACACATGAAACTAAACTAAAAATATGTGGTCTGATCTTTATGACCTTAAAATTAAGATCACCATCATCCTCATTTCAAGAGGTTAAACCACAAGATGGATGTGATATTTTGTCTGTGGCCCAGCCTCAGGTCCCTCGGCCTTCTCAGGCCCTTCGCGCAAGTACTCACTTAGAATTTTACGGAGTGGTATGGGATTATGTCCTCATTCACGTCGGGTTACTCGTCGTGACCTACACGTCCCTCGCTAGGGTATCTTGCCCTTATTTGTGTCCTTGCTGCATGACAATAAATTTCACCACATCCTTCCATAGAACTACAAGTGTCTTGATTCCTATACTTATGGGATATGTAGGACCGCTCGAACATCTAGTCTTCAGGTACAACCCTATCTCTTGGAATCCTCCTTATCATCTTGGCCCATTGGCCTGTGTCTATCTAGTAGAGAGGTATATGGTGTGGTATGGACTCATGTCCTTATTCAACTCAGGTTAAAAACAACCATGCTGCATTCCTCTCTCCCCTGAGCACCCTTCTCTCACTATACCTACACTCATCTCTTCAAGTTGACTTCCCTTAAATCAGGTCCCTCGACCCACTTTGGTAATTCACCAATGTTCCCATGAGTACTCTTGTTTAGAGCTTAGAGTGTCAAATTCTTCCTGAACATGCTTTCACCCATTTTTCAGGCTTTGTGTTTCCCTTTATTTGGGCATCCATTATCTTTCATATCTAAAGGGACCCCCAAATGGCGTGGATTATAGGACTTTGGGCTCTCCTACAATTACGGTCCAACATCCTCAAGGGTTTCAAACAACAAATCGATACAAGACCTGCATTGAAAATATGGTCAGCAGTCGATGCTCATTTGTTATTCCCATTCTAGGTCACACAACATGGATACTATGTTTTGAACACGATCAACAGTTATACTCCATCATCACACCAACCCCTTCAATCCATAAATTTTAGTTACATGATTCACATCATTTTCCACCCCATTGTGTCCAAGAAGAATTTCAACAATCCCAGTACTATCCCTTAGTGCACATTTGCACATTAGGAGAACGAAGCCACGGTAAGGTGTCATTTGGGGCACTACGCCGAATTCCCTTTGGCGTGTATTCCAAGAATTGCAAAATCCATTCCCGCCCTTATTTCCCACACTGAGTTTGACTCGTGTGGGATTAGGAATTGGATCAAGGTCAACTCATTGTTGGAAGACTTCCTCTTCTCCATGGTCTGAGCTTTAATACCTTAAACTATGATCCCCTTATACCTTGTCTTCTAGAACTACATCTAGTGTAAAAACCGAGATCTTCTTTGTAAAGTATGATTTCTTTTTCTAGTCGTTTTTTAGGAAGATAAGAATTTTTGGAAATTTTCAAACTACACATCATGTACATTATGATTGCACGTTGTGTACTCGGTTACCATGGGAAGTTGTGTGTTGGCCGTGTAGCGTCCATGAACACGACCATGTGGGGGTGACCTGGAGGCTGCTTAAAGCAGAGTATGGAAATGGTGAGTACACACCCTGTACTGCAAAAGTACACATCGTGTAATCTCTTTTTTTTTCATTAAACACACAAGAGTGGCATCTAATCTCCATGAATGTCTCCTTTTAGGTCTCGTTCGGCTAGGAGCTTCCGTACGACCATGATCTTCCTTTAAGCCCCCGACTGAGCATCCAAACTCTGATTCGACCATCATCGATTGTGTTGGGATCGCCTTAGTAAGCTCTCTATTATTCTTTAGCTTCATTTCATGATTCCTCCTCTTTCTCAAGTTATCCTCTATTGAACGTTTTAGACATTTTTATAGATCTTTGGCATTATGAGGTGATTCAATCCTTGAGATTCATATATAGTAGTCTCCTAAATCCAAGGTTGGTGGTTTGTGCCTTTCCGTTGAAGGTCTTTGAGTATTATGTGCAATGTTTCCCAATACCCTCGAATGTGGTATTGCGCATTTACCATTTTAACCCTATTGATTTATTTCCATTCTTGTATTCTTGTGTAATGGTTTTTGGATATGGATAGGGTTGATTGCTATACTTTGGATGTTTTTCCCATGAATGTTCTGTTTACGACTGTTTGGTCCTGCTGAGACTTTGGCCACATTGCCTGTTTTCCATGCCTGTTGTTGTAGGGTGAAGAGTTTGTATTCTGACATTCTTGATATATTGTAGACTGTTTAGACAAGTAGTGTTGTAAGTTTAATTTGGCCACATTGCATTGCTATGCTCATTGGCCTACACGGGGCCATGAGAACCTAGTGTAGTAGACAGTAAGGGGAATTGACCGAGTGATCTTCCTCCAAAAGTCTTTGAGCACTTTAGGCTATAAGGTGGATTAACTGTATGAGCTTCCTCAGAGAGCCTAGGACCATTTGGGGCTATAAAGGGTATTGAACAAGTGAGATTCCTTATAGAGTCCTTGACTGCTTTAGACTATAAGAGGAATTGACTGTGTGTCCTTTTTTAGGGAGTCTTTGAATTATTTTAACAGCCTGGTCTATAAAAGGAATTGACCGAGTGAGATTCCTCAAAGAGTCCATGACCTTGGGGATATAAGGGGAATTGACCATGTGAGATTCCTCAAAGAGTTCCTGACTACCCTATACTATAAGGGGAATTGACGTTGAGTGCTTCCTCAGAGAGTCTTTATATATTATTATAACTGAACCATTGGGGGTTTTGCCGAGTGTACTATCTAGAGGGTTACCTTTTTGTGTTTAGATGTTTGATTTGTTGTTGTTTAATGTTGAAATTCCGGATTGCTTACTATTGAGTATTTTCCTACTTACTGCTTTGGTACTTACCTGCAATATATTCATAGACTATTAGGAACAGATCTTTGTCTGGTTTCCTACTATGATTTAGTATCACACCCTATTTGGGCCATGATTTTGGGCCCTAACAGATTATATTGTTGTAGGTATAGATAAGGTAAAATCCCCATCTACTTTAGGTACATGACTTTCTTTGGAGATGGAGAGAATGGGACCAATCTTAGGCATGCGATGCTAAGGAGCTGTTTATCTATTTCTTTGTACTTTGGTTTAGTACTATTTTTATTCCAGCATTGTGGTTTGTTTGGATGATTTTCTAGACATATGTATCATGAATCATTTATATATATGTGCTCCAGATTCTTCTTACTTTCAGTCTTATACTTTTTACTCTTTCATGGATTATTACTGCTTCTGCTCTTGCATGTTGTTTGCTTCCAGTATGTTACTCCACCAATGAGGGCATAGTTTGCCCACTATCACACCCATGTCCGTCCCTACTAGTCTGTATCCTCTGGAGTTTGGGGAAATGTGCTTGAGGTCTTGTGACCAATCGGGTACGAGGCGCCTCTGGGTGTCTTCTGGAACCAAGTTGTTACAAAGTAGTATCAAAGTCTTTTATTCTTGACTTACTGTTTAGAGCCTATATCCAGGGATAGGATGGAATTGGTACTTGGTAATAAGCTATTCTCGGGAGTAGCTAACCCGTGTACCGGGAAAATTCAATCTACCTCATTTAATTTCACTTTTTGTGGGTTTTCAATTATTACAGTTGATTTGATTTCACCATGAGTGATTCACATGATTTGGGCTGTTATTATTGATGTTATTGAGGTTATATTTCTGTTGAAAACCTATTAGATGAGGGTATTCCATCTCATGCATCATATAGGCACTTTATATAAATCACATTTCATGCATTTTTTCATGCCATATAGGATGCATTAGTGATTTCATGTTTTTTTGATAGATGTTTTGTAGAATATGCATGTTGTTTTGATAAAGGCATTGATAAATAACTGCTACTTTATAGGGTATTGTTTGTGTATGGTTTTGTTTGAATGAACACCAATCTTTGGTTCTTGAGGTGTTATGGGATCTCATGGACTGGGATTTGGTGGATCATTGCCTTGTTTTCCTTGTTAAAACATGTATACGATGCCCTGATTTGATTCACAGAGAGTATGGGTCCCCACAGATTAGAATTTGTCACTTTAAAGGTCGTTTCAGTGTTTTTCTAGGTTCTGGAGTAGTTTCTGAGGCTTACTGTCTGGAAAAAACCTTGGATACACGTCGTGTAGTTTTGACTACACACTATGTCTTCTTCCGTTTGGGGAGAAAAGGTTTTTCTTATGTTTATGTCGGGTACTCTATGTGCACGCCGTGTAGTCTCTAACAGTGTCATAGGTAGTGTGGGAAGAGACACGAGGTTGATAAATCACTGTAAAACACGATGTTTACTAGATGTGAATGTCGTGTGTAGAGACCATGTGTCCACCCATGTGACTAACAACACAGATGGATGAAAACATAATCTATACACGCCGTTTCAGGACTAAAAATGCCATGTAGTCTAACCCAGGTACCCGGCCGTGTCACGAAAAAACACGATTCAGTGTTATCCTTCCTCTTACACACTGTGTCTTCCTTGAACATTCCATGTAGGGTGAACGATGTTTTAGGCTGTGTCACTAGCAACATAGGACAAATGAAGCTGTCATGTACACGCCGTGTCTATATTGAACACGCAATGTAGTTTTTTCTTAGGAGAGCCATGTGGCTTAACCGTGTTGAAGGAATCTGGAATGGGAAGGGGATTCAAGTACATGTCATGTGTTAGGAGAATACTCCATGGGTTTGGGGTGTTACACGACCAATTTTAGTAGGAGTACACGCCCATTTGAATGGATTAAGGGGACACGTTGTGTTGGAATTCTACACACCATATACTCTTGTTTTTGTAAAACATGAATGTTTTATTTATCATATTCCCTTATTACGCTTCTAGTTTTCAGTCCTTTATAATATTGATATAAGGTGTGTGCTTGACCTTGTAGAGTCATGCCACCAATGCGTCCTCCGGTTCTGCGCCTGTTTCCAGGTAGTGATCAGACAACGGACATGGATGATTAGGGAATTCCAGTAGATCCTCACATTATGCCAGTATTGGATCCATTTGTTATAACTAACATAAGTGATGATTCACAGTTCAGAGAGGGCTTTATGAGGATGATTCAGACTTTTCAGAGAGCATCGCCTCCTACCCCGTCGATGGAAGAATATATGTGGGTCTTTCTGCTGCAGCATCCTCCCACTTTCTTAGGTGATAGAGAACCCTCGGCTACAGAATCATGGATAGAAGCCACGCTAATGATTTTTGTGCATCTGTTGATACCTCTAGAGAAGAGAGTGAAGCTCTCTACTTACAAGCTTTGAGACTCCTCCAAGAGGTAGTGGGATGTGATCTCACACGCAGGACGCCAGTAAAATATGGCTTGGGATGAGTTTCGGTGCATATTCTATTATTAATTCTATTCGGAGACCTTGAGGGTCGATCGAGACCTAGAGTTCATGAGTCTATAACAGGGTACTCTTTCAGTTATGGAGTATTCCTATCGCTTCATAGATCTATAGTGTGTCACGCCTATTCCAAAAGGTGATGAGTTGTTCATTTCATGGAAGTTTGAGGATGGTTTGAGGCACGACATCTGATCACATGTGAATATATTCAGTTTGACTTTTATCTCTTCTGTTGTAAACTAGGCGCTGATCACTGAGCATAATATGATGGATTCTGGAGCTGTGAGCTAGGGCGGTTAGACATCCAGAGTTAGTCCTCCACCATTTGATAGCAGGAAGAAATGTAGGGAGATTGAATGAGGAGATTAGAGTAGGTGGGATGCATCTTCTGGTAGCCAGGTGGTATGCTACCAGTGGCGGAGGAGCATGCATATAAGGCCACATTGCCCGAGAGACCCGATGGAGTGCCGATCATGTGGCAAGATGGGTCATCTTTAGTGCTTCTATCTGATACTTTCACTAGAATCTGGTGATAGGGGTCCTTCTATTACTCTTTGTTTAGGAGCATCACCACCAGTTTCTCACTAGTCTGGGAATTAGAGTTCTTCCGGACATTGAGTATGAGGTGGAGGTCATGGATATGGTATCCAGTCACTATGTTTTCAGCGACAATAGGGTGGATCAGCTCAGATTGGTCAGGCAGGGTTACAAGGCTGTGGTATAGGCCAGAATTTTGTAGTGGAGCAGACCTAGTAGGAGTGGGATCTTGGAACTCTTACAGTTCAAGGTACGAACTTAGTTTCCTCAGTATTAGATTCTTCTCTTTTCGATATAGGGGCTTCCCATAACTTTATATTTGTTGCGGTTTTGGAGAGCTCTGTGCTCATCATCTTTTCTTATGCTGATATCTTGACACTAGAGACTCCATTGGGGACAAGAATGGCTAGTGTACTTCAATTCCGGGAGCTCCCTCTAAAGGATGGTGGGTGTCACTTCCTAGGGGACCACTATGCCATAGAGATGACAGTCTATGATGTCATTCTCAGAATGGACTGGTTAGTTCCTTTCCAGGCAGTAACCGACTGTTATTGTCTCAGGGGGAGTTTCACATCACTAGAGGGAGTATCGTTTATTCGTAAGGGTGAATGGGATGTCTAGGAAAGTAGAGCGGGACCAGAGCATCATGGATTGGGAGGAGTTACAGCCCATATTTCTAGTCTATATCTGGATGACCAGGGAAGTTTTCAGTTAGACTTTCCTCCACTGGTGGATCATTTCATAAATTTCCTTCCAGAGGATTTTTCAGGTTTTCCTATAGAGCGTGAGGTGGACTTTTCTATTGAGCTTATGTCAAGAGCGGAACGGATGTCTATTCCTCCTTATAGGATGGCTACATTAGAGTTGCAGGAAGTCAAGAAGTAGTTGGAGGAGTTATAGGAAAAGGGTTCCATCTGACCCAGTACTTCCCCTTGGGGTTCACCTGTCCTATTTGTGAATAAGGCGGACGGTACCCTCAGGATTTGTATCGATTATCGGAAGTTGAAATAGTTGGTGGTCAAGAACTGATATCCTTTGCCTAGGATTGATGATCTCTTTGATCAACTTCGAGGAGCCCGGGTGTTCTCGAAGATTGACTTGAGGTCTGGTAACCATCGGCTCTGCGTTAAAACTTCTGATATACCTCTCACAGCCTTCCAGAGTAGGTATGGTCTATAAAAATATATGGTTATGTCGTTCAGTCTCACAAACATGCAAGGAGTTTTCATGGAACTGATGAACCGAGTGTTCCATCCATATTTGGATTCCTTTGTCATGGTCTTCATGGATGATATCTTGGTGTACTCTCACTCTCGACATGACCATGATACCCATCTTAAGATCGTTCTGAGTACACTGAGATAAAATTATTTGTATGCCAATCTCTCAAAATGCCACTTCTGGATAGATCAGATTAACTTCTTGGGTCATGTTATTTCAGAGACAGGAGTATCAATAGACCCAGAGAATGTGAGAGCAGTAGTTTCCTGGGAGCAGCTGAAGAATGTATTTTAGGTAAGGTGTTTTCTCAGGCAGACAAGATACTACAGATGCATCATATTGTACTTTTCATGCTTAGCAGCACTATTGATGGGTCTGACTAAGAAGGGTGAAAAGTTCTTGTGGTAAAATTATTATGAGTCAGACTTTTCGGAGTTGAAAGGGAGGTTGAATTCAGCAACGATACTAGTATTTCTAGAGCTGGTCAAGAGCTTTACTATGTACTGCGATGCATCAAGTATCAGGCTGGGAGCTATGCTTATGTAGGGAGAAGGAGTCATTGTGTACCGGTATCGACAGTTGAGGCCACATGAGAGGAATTACCCAACACACGATCTTGAGTTGGTGGCAGTTGTTCATGCCTTACGCAATTGGAGACATTATCTACTGGGAAATAAATTTTTGGTTTTCACCAAACACAAGAGTCTCAAGTACATCTTCACTCTTTGTGATCTAAATTTGAGACAACGAAGATGGGTTGAGTATCTTCAATACTTTGACTTTGAGCTTTCCTATATTCCTAGTAAAGGAAACACATTGGATGATTCGTTGAGTAGAAGGACCCATATATAGGCATTTTAGGAGGCTAGTAGTGAGTTTCAGCTTATGACACTGTTCCCTAAGATGCATTTGGACGTGCACAAAAGATAGGGGCAGCTGTTTCTTTCTTCTATAGAAGTTACCTCTACTCTTCCTGATCGAGTGTGAATGAGGCATCTATCAGACTCAAAAGGCCTAGTCCTATAAGAAAGCGTGTCAAAATAGAACCCTATTCTGGGATGGACAATATGTGAGGAAGAGATTTTGAGTTTCCAGGGGCGTGTATGGGTGCCAGCAGACATATGTGAAGAGATGATGTGGGGATCTCATTCCTCAGTTTTGGTAGTTCATCCTGGTATCACCAAGATGTATCATGATCTACAATGTCTATATTGGTGTCCAGGTATGAAGAGAGTTGTTGCTGGTTTTGTTATGAATTGTTCCACCTGTCAGCAGGAGAAGGAAGAGTATCATCGACCAGCAGAACATTTGCAAAAGTTACCCATTCCTGAGTGGAAGTGGAACGATGTCGTGAAGGATTTTGTGATAGGGTTTCTGAGGTCACTGCAAGGGAATGATGCAGTTTGGGTTTTCATTGACAAACTCATGAATGTTTCTCACATCTTTCTTATAAAGTAGACCTTCAATGTTGATGATCTAGGACAGTTTTACATCCACGATATTGTGTTCTTACATGAATTTCCACACGTCATTGTTTCAGATAGAGATGCTTGTTTTACTTATCGGGTTTGGTAAGGGCTTCATAAGGATTTGGGTACATCGGTACTTTTGAGTACAGCTTACCATTCCCAAATAGATGGCCAGTCCGAGCATACGATTTAGGTGCTTGAGGACATGCTCTGAGCATGTATTTTGGATTTTGAAGGTTCTTGGGAGAAACATATACCTCTTGTGGAGTTTTCCAATAACGATAGATTTCAAGAAACTATTCAGATGACACCTTATGAGGCTTTGTATAGTAGGCCATACCGGTCACCCTTATGTTGGATGGAGGCAGGAGAGGCAGTTTTGCTGGTACCTCGTCTTTTTTAGAAAACCACATAGAAGATAGAGTTGATTCAGAAGAGGTTGGATACTACACAGTCTTGACAAAAGTCATATGTTGATCAACGGAGAAGACATTTAGAGTTCAAGTTCAGGAATCAGGTTTTTCTCCATGTCACACTGAGGTTATGGCACAAAAGGATTAGGAGACAAGGTAAGCTTTTTCTGAGGTACGTCGGGCTGTTTGAGGTTTTGGAGAGTGTTGGGACGGCTGCCTATCGGTTGAAGTTACCTCAGAGGTACCGAGCTATGCATGGAATTTTCCACATTTCTCAGCTTCGATGTTACTTCTCAGACCCGTCTCATGTTTTCCAACCTGAGGAGGTGGAGTTTTAAGGGGATACATCATTCGAGGAGCATCCTATCCAGATTATTGATCACAACACAAAGGTTCTCTATGGATGTTCTATCCCTCGAGTAAGGGTGTTATGGTATCAAGGGTGAGTATAGGACAAGACTTGGGAGAGGGAGGCTGATGTATGAGCACAATGGTCAGAACTATTTGGGATTTCTTCTTCTACGCCATGCTAGGGAAATTCAGGGATGAATTCCTTTAAGGGGGGAAGTTTTTAAGAACTCAGATCTTCTTGTTCATGTTTGTTTTCCTTTTCTAGACATTTTTTATGAAAAGAGGAATTTCTAGAAATTTTCAAAGTACACACCTCATACTTTATGAGTACATGTTGTGTACTCAGTTACCATGGGTAGCTGTGTGCTGGTCGTGTAGCGGCCATGCACACAGCCATGTGGGGGTGAACTGGAGGCCACTTAATGCGGAGTACGAAAACGGTGAGTACACGCCGTCTAATTCAAAATTACACACCATGTACTTTATTTATTTTCATTAAACACATTGGGGTCTTGTCTAATCACCAAGAAAGTCTCCTTTTAGGTCTCGGTCGGCCAAGAGCTCCCGTACAGCCACCAACTTCCTCTGAGCCCCTCACCGAGCACCCGAACACTGATTTGACCACTGTCGATTGAGTTGGGATCGCCTCGGTATGTTCTCTCTTTTGATTGAGCTTCGTTTCATGATTCCTCCTCTTTCTCAAGTAATCCTCTGTTGATCATTTTAGACATTTTTATAGATCTTCGACGTTCTAAGGTGATTCAAGCCTTGAGATTCACATATAGAAATCTTTTAACACCAAGGTAGGTGGTTTGTTCCTTTTCGTTGAATGTATTTGAGTATTATGTGCATTTTTTCCCAATACCGTCGAACGAGGTATTGCACATTTACCATTTTACCCCTGTAGATTGCATGCCATTCTTATATCCTTGTGTAGAGGTTGTTGGATATGAATAGGTTTGATTTTTATGATTTGGATGTTTTTCCCATGCATGTTATGTTTACGACCGTTTGGTCCTTCTTAGCCTTTGGCCACCTTTCATGTTTTCCAAGCCTATTGCTCTAGGGTGGAGAGTTTGTATTCTGACTTGGTTGATATGTCGTAGACTATTTAGCCAAGTAGTTCTTTAATTTTACTTTGGCTATATTGCATTGCTATGCTCGTTGACCTACACAGTTCCGTGAGAACCAAGTGTATTAGACTATAAGGGGAATTGACCGAGTGAGCTTCCTCAGATAGTCTTTGAGCACTTTGGGAAATAAGGGGTATTGACAGTGTGAGCTTCCTCAGAGAACCTAAGACCATTTGGGGCTACAAGAGGAATTGACTGAGTGAGCTTCCTTAGAGAGTCCTTGACTGCTTTAGATTATAAGGGGACTTGACTGTGTTAGCTTATTTAGAGTGTCTTTGAATTATTTGAACGACCTATGCTATAAGGGGAATTGACCAAGTGAGATTCCTCAGAGAGTCCTTGACCTTGGGGCTATAAGGGGAATTGACCATGTGATCTTCCTTAGAGAGTTCCTAACTACCTTAGACTGTAAGGTGAATTGACGGTGAGTGCTTCCTCAAAGAGTATTTATAAATTCTTATGACTGAACCAGTGGGGTTAGGCCGAGTGTATTTCTAGAGGTTTACCTTTTTTTGGTTTTCTATTTGATTAGTTACTGTTTAATGTTGAAACTGTAGATTGTTTACTACTGAGTACTTTCCTACTGACTACTTCTGTACTTACCTACCATATATTCACTGATTTCTAGGAACAAATCTTTGGGTTGTTGTCTATTAGAATTTAGTCTCACAACCTGTTTGGGATATGCTTTTGGGACCAAATAGAATATATTGTTGCAAGTATAGATAAGGGAAAACACCCTTCTACTTCAGGTACTTGACTTGTTGTGGAGCTGGAGAGCATGGGACCAAGCTTAGGCTTGCGATGCTGAGGAGCTATTTTCATTGTTTATTTGTACTTTGGTTTAGTACTGTATGTATTATATCATTGTGGTTTGTTTGGATGCTTTCCTACACATATTTATCATGAATAATTTATATATATGTGATCCAGTTGTTTCTTACTTTTATTTTTCTTCTGTTTACTCTTTCATGGATTATTACTACTTCCTCCATTGCATGTTGTTTACTTCCGCTGTGTTACACTACCAATGAGGGTATAATTTACTGTAACACCCCGAAATTTAATGAGAAATATTCTTTTTAACTTCGTTGATGTCTTGTGTTTTACACTACACCAAGAATATCTTGCAGTATACACAACAATATACTCAGATTGTGGTGCATGCAAGAGCGACCTTCATCAATAACGTGTGTTTTACGCAATATCGAGTTTCACTAAACAATGATATATTTTTATGAACTAGAAATTATAAATAGTATTAACCACATTTTTAATTTTATAACAATATCATTAATCTTAAAAATATTCTAGAAAATTTCATAAGAACAAAATAAATTTTCCGGGTAAAATAAGTATTTTTCAAAAAATGTTGTTTTGCCGCATTTTGATGGTGAAACCGCTTTAAATCTAGTTTTTGACACATTTATGAGTTAAATTTGACAAAATGAACTTATTAATTACAATAATAATATAAGAATTTACTTTGGATATTTTTTTAATATTTATCTATTATCTTTCATATTTTTATGAATTCTAAAAATACGCAAAATTTTAATTAAAAAAACTTTTTTCATCAAGATAATTTATATGGTAAAATTATAATAAAGAATGGTTTTAAAGAATAAATAGAATATATTTTTACCATTTAATATAATTCAAGTAATTATCATTAATTTTACATTGAATTCATAGGTAAACACATTTCAATCTTTTGCAATGTTTTGACTTTTAAAACATGTTTTCTCAATAGCGGGATTAATTTTAAATTAAATAAAGCAAATTATTTGTTTTGAATTTGGAAAAATTGATTCCATATTTAGAATCAGTTGGGTAAAATTATTTTACTAGGATAATTTTTATTTTTAGACATTATGAATTGTAACTATAGTAAATTTTATTTACTTCAGTTAAAGGTAAATCGGGTAATTAAGGGTAAAAATAAGATTATAAAATTACCCTAACACCTGCCATGATTTTAGTAGAAGAATAGAAGTCGACCCATATCACCTAAGGGTAGGAATAGATTCATTTCATGGACTTTTCACCATGAAAATGATGTAATTATAATTAAAACAAAGGAAAGTGACAACAAGCCACTCTATTATATCTTATAAGTGTAATAATTTTAATTTAGTGATAAACTTCATAAAAATTCAAACCTAAATACTCACCTAAAATATAATAACATTATATACATTATTTGAATTTATTTAGAATTTTTAGAGATTAAATATTTATCATTAAAGGTGAAACAATAGTGATGTAGAAATTATTTTATTGATTGAAATATCAAATAAATGGTTTTAAAAATATTGAAATAAATATTATATGAACTATTTGATGTGATCCACAAATTTTTAAGATGAATATTACTTTTAGGGATCTATTAAATATTTTAGTACAAATATATCCTCTATGGGGATTTTATTTAAATTCAACTAAATGAATAGTGTCAAAATTGACACAATAGTTATTTTATAAAAATAACGTATTATTAAATTGTTAAAAAATCACAAAAATATTTAAAAATTTAAAATTTAAATTTATATGGTCTATAATGTCATAATGTACCTAATTATGGACAATTAACAAAACATAATTAATTATTTTTAACAATTTAAAATTTTGAATATTATTACCACAAATAAAATAAAATAGATTAAATAAGAATAAATCAAGTTTATAAGGTTTAAAATAAATTCCCAACATGTCTAAATTTTATTTTCTGATAATATTACAAACCTATATCATCTCATCTTCGAATAGAGTCATTTTTGGATGTTTTTATGGGGGGTTTGGGTTTATCATAAATTAATATTTTAGAGGTTTCCAAAAGTGCCCCTCTTTTCTCTAGTAAAAGGGAACCACCTCCCTATCCATCTCACACAATTTTGAGCCTTCACGATCAGCCAAACACTACCCATTTATCTTCTCCACTTCCCTAGAAACATACTAGAGGACATGGTCTTCTTCAAAGACCAACGTTAGTGCCCTAAGAAGAGGTTTAGAAGAGGCTCGTAGAAGAAGAGGTAATATCCTTTACCGATTCTTTCAAAATTCATTTCTTTTTATACTTCTTAATATTTTGTTGTTTAATAATAAAGTAATAACATCAATATCACTCATATAATTATATGTTATTATAAATATGAAACATTCCTATTTCACCTTCTATCCATCCTATGAAAAATGAAATCACCGCATGTGTGTACGTATGGCTTACCATCTCCACGCGATGGTGTAATCAGTTTTTCCACCACCACCTTAATTAGATGGGTCTAATGGTGGAAATAATAACTATATATGATTATTATAACATGATACTAGTTCTGAGATATTATATAATCCACCCCAATACCAGTCAACAATTATGGGAACAATATCGTTGCTCGTGCATACGTACGGATTACCGTCTCCACGACACGATGAGATTCATTCTCCATATTCAAGAATGATTATAAATAATAAATAATAAATAATCAAGAAACATATGAAATAATAATGATATTTTATTTATGTACATATATGTTTCATTTACATAATTCCATTCAATTCAATAAGGAAACGAAAACAGCGTTCATGTGTACGTACGACCTACAGTCTCCATGAACGGTGTATTTCATTCCATTTATCGATCTATCATATATATTTATATGTTGAATATATATTGTATATAATTCATTTTTTATATTCTGGAATTAAGTAAATCAGGATATAAGTAAGAATATCAAGAACAACAAGTCCAAACACGTACGATAAATGAAACGATTTTACCCAAAACGCTGCTTTAACATGGAATTGACAAAAGAACGGGTAATATAAAGTCATAAATGTATCATATATGAAATCATAAATATTATTATGGTTCTGTTACAAGTTAATAATATGTTTAAACCCACTATATAAGAGTTTTGGACACATACGGAAGAAATTGGACCTAAGGTAGGGATAATTTTTCAATCTCATTTTTATTTGAGATTTCTTATACGTAAGTATCTACTGGGGTTATATTTATCATCCATGTCCATGTTTTATAAAAATGTCTTCATAAAGTTTTTACTATTCATCCAAGTATGTTTAAAGTCATGTTTACCCCTTTTTTACTTTTACTATGTAGTATGGAAGGAATGTTTCTTTTGTATACCGTACGAGATACTTTTTGACTTTCCGGAAAAAGTACAAGGAGAATGTTTTTTTAACATATACGACATGAACAGATTTTTACAGTTTCATAATGCCTTATTTCCATAAAGCTTCCTCTACAAGATTTCATGATTATTTTTAATAAAAATTATTTATTTTAAAATTTCATGATATTTTGAGAGAAGAAGATGATTATGAAGAACATAAGATATTTTCCTCAAGAATTCATTTCAAGTGTTTTATCAAAACTATTTTCCATCTAAGATGAAATTATTTAATAGGGGTATTTTTCAAGTATAATTTCACTATTATTTACATGTTTTGATGTTGTTTATGATGAAATGATATCCATTTATTTTATATAGATTATGTTATGATGGGATGATTTTTATGAAACCCATTTTATTCGTTGGGCTATGATGAATGATTTATGTTTATTTTGTGGCACATGAAAGAATGATTTGTTTATGAGATATGTGGGACCTATATCTCCCTCCCATATGTTGGGTAAAAATTTATATCTCATGAGATAGACATGGATGGAATGAAAAGTGAATCCGGTTCAGTAATACAGGGCTGGAACGACATGTAATCCTGGTTCAGTAATTGACTTTGTCCACTATGATGGTCTTGGAAGCAATGCCTTGGCTACTATGTAAAACATAGCATGTGATTAATAATTTTCAGCAATTTCATGTTTTATCCCCATTCTATTTTATCATAATTAATGTTCCTTTATGATCTATTCCTTATGTAATGCAATGTTTTATGTCATTGATCGTGATTTTGATGTATAAATTGTATGTTCATGTTTTTACATTAAAATATTTATGGATTGTTTTATGTTCACCATGTTTACCCTTACTGATCATTTGAGCTCACCCTTTATATGTTTTTCCCACAGGATATAAAAAATGTTTTAGATATGGAATCCTAAGGGAAAGATCTTTATGGTAGATGTTTAAGATCTTTCACCATGATTATAAGATTGTGTTCCAAGTTTCCAAAGACAATAAACTAAAATGGTCCTTTGCCATTTTTTGGTCATGTATTAAGTATTCCGCAAAAGTAATTTAATGTCCATGTACGTAAAGATTGGGTCTCTACAGTTTGAATCAGAGGAAAGGTTTATTTAACCTTTGGAAACTAGGATGCGAAAAGTTTAGTGAGATCCCTAGAGATATTTCGAATGTATCTCTAGGGATGTCCCTATGGTTAACTATAGGTTACAGTCCTAGAATTATGATAGCGATCATGAATAACCTAGGATTAAACCTAAGATATTAGAGATTGAATGTACTCCCCTGATTATTTTGTTTTTCTAGTATGATTTTTTCCTCTCACACTATTCTTTTCGGGTTTTAGATGATGGCTGGAACCCAAAGGAACCGTGTTAATGATCAATGCACTGGGAAATGAAACGATTTTCCTCCTGAACAACCAAATGTTATGGGAAATGGAGTGAAATATCTTATTGCTATACTTACACAAGATATGAATTATTCTGGACTTCCAAATTAGCAGAGAATGGAACAATATTATATCGAGTCCTTCATGAGGCAACGTCTACCTTCTTTCAGTGGGTATTCTGATCCACTTGTTACTGAACAATGGATCAGAACCATTAAAAAGATATATTCCATACATCACTATTCAGAACATGAAATATTCATTCTGGCTGTTTACTATTTAGAAGGTAAAGCAGACTGGTGGTGGACTCAAATTAAGAATTCAAGGCCCCAAGATGAAATTCAATCCATGGAATGGGACGATTTCAGGAACTTGTTTTTCAATAAGTAATTCCCTCGTATTCTTCGAACAAAGATGGGAAAGGAGTTACATGAGCTTAAGAAAAAGGATGATGAATCTATTGGTATATACAAGGCAAATTTTACAAGGCTTAAAAGGTATGCATATGGCATTATCAACCAACCTGAAAGTAAAGTTGATCGATTCTTCAGTGGCTTAAAACCAAGTCTTTGAAGGGAATTAGCTATAAGAGACTTCAGTAGCTATGAGTAAATTGTGCATTGTTGTATCAAGGTAAAACTGGAAGTTGGTGTTACATATCCATCTCATAGTTTTGACATGAAATTAAAGATGGAGTTCAAGGAAAAATCTCTAAACAATGGTGAAAAGAAGGTGAATGTTTCATTATTCTCAAAGTGTAGAAATAAGTATGGTGGATATTGTATTAAAGGGACTAGAAAATGTTTTTAGGTGTGGAAAAGAAGTTCATCAAGAAACTGAGTGCCGAAGTAATGGGAAAAGGTAGCTAATTATGTGAATAGTGAAAAGACTATAGAGAACTCACCACCAACACTTCAATGCTACAAGTGCAGGGAAATGGAGCATTAAGCTAACCAATGCCCTAATCCAAGGGTTAATGATGATGAACACCAACAGCCTCTTAAGGAAAAGGAAAAAGGGAAGTCACATGCGATCACTATTGGTGATGTTGAATATGAAAATGAAGTGGTGGAATGATTAAGTGTTTATGTAACGGGATTCCAAAATAGTTTTTTGGAATCTCATTTATAGTATCGTGGAATTTTGGAATATATATGTATTGTTTTGTTGTGGTTTTTATAATAATATGGTACCGGTAACCATGAAAAGTGATTGAAATATTTTTGGAAAGAATATGATATGTGCATAATGAAGGGATAAGGAGAAAATAATATGTTTGATAGTATTAATGAGCTCATGACTTATATAAGGACAAAGTGACATCATGGTTTGAGTATATAGAAATTTTAGGATTTTGGTATGTGGAAATTATTACTTCTGATAGCATTTATGTTTTCACTAAGGTTCTATTGTAACTTGTGTTTCAAGAAAATACATGACTAATGTATTCACATGTTTGGAGTGTGACCAACAAGATATATCTTATGATATACGGGGATAAATGATGGTATTCACATGCTTGATAGATGACCTTTCTGGTAATCAATTTCTTTATACTATGAGATTGGACAAAAGTATTTTGGATAAGCCCAATGATTGGAATTTATTAAGTTATACATTAGATAGTATTGTTTAAGGCTATAAATTTTTGATATTATGATAGTATTGAAAAAGGACAACCCGTAGGATGGGTGACAACTCATCTCGTCAGACAAGGATGTGGGAATCTAAAACACAACTAAAGTGTGACAGGCCTTTATCACATACCACTAGCATACAATAAGTCCCTGGTTAGTAGAAATTTGTTTTGTATTATTAAGTGTTATGATAGATGAAGTATAAGTCCATTTTTGGGACCATATACGATTAATATCACCATATATGGACTTTTGTATTTTTGATAACTTTTGCTAATTTTTTTTGAGATAGATGGAATGACCCATCATTCTATCGAATGATCTGCTAACATTTCAAGAAGGACAAATTCAACTTCATTTCTTTAAATAATAGATGAAGTGGAAATTGTTCATAGAATGACCAACGATGATATTACACAGAAATCAAGTCAGTATTAATCTTTTTTCAAAAATTCATCAACATTAGGGAAATGATCTTGAAAACCAAAAATGTTGTTGTAGTACCCTCATATATGATGAATCAAATGGTACCTTAGATCATCACAAATTTATGGCTTTGTGATTGTTGGGTTTTTCATTTCCATGTTCTCTACCATCAGAACATGATGGTTAGATTTATCTTCTATATCCATATTTTCACCTATGTTATCCTATGTGGAAACCCAATGATGAGTTAATCTTGGTAACTGTTACATTTCTTACATTACATTTTAAAATTAATTTTTAGTATTCTATTTTACTATGGGGTTTCTATAAAAGAAACTTTCATGTAGTAAACCATTTATAACCCTAACGAATTTTGAGGGCGAAATTCATTTCATGGGGGGTAGAATGTAACACCCCAAAATTTTAAGAGAAATATTCTTTTTAATTTTATTGATGTATTAGGTTGTAAACTACACCAATATTATGTTGTTGTATATGCAACAATATACTTTGCTTGTGTTGCACGCAAGAGCGACATTCCTCAATAGCGTGTGTTGTACGCAATACCGAGTTTCACTAAACAATGATATACTATTATGAACTAGCTGTTATGAATAGTATTAACCACATTTTGAATTTTATAACAATATCATTCATCTTACACATATTCCTTAAGATGGTATAAGAACAAAATAAATTTTTCGGGTAAAGTAAGCATTTTTCAGAAAATGTTGTTTTGCCGCCTTTTGATGGGACACCCACTTTAAATCCTATTTTTTATAAGTTTATGAGTTAAATTTGACAAAATAAACTTATTAATTTCAATAATCATACAAAAATTGTCTTTGGGTAATTTTTTAATATTTTTCTGTTAACTTTCATATTCTGATGAATAGTAAAAATACTGAAATTTGAATTAAAAAACCTTTTTTCATCAAGATAATTTATATGGTTAAATTATAATATTGAATGGTTTCAATGTATAAATAGAATATAATTTTACCATTTAATATAATTCAAGTCCTTATCATTAATTTTACATTGAATTCATAGGTAAAAACATTTCAATCTTTTGCAATGCTTTAACATTTAAAACCCATTTTCTCAACAGCGGGATTAATTTTAAATTAAATACTGCAACTTATGTATTTTGAATTTGGAAAAATGGATTCCATATGTTAAATAAGTAGGTCCAAATTATGTTAATAGGCTACTTTTTATTTTTAGACATTATGAATAGTAAATACGGTAAATTTTATTTGCTACAGTTAAAGGAAAATCGGGTAATTAAGGGTAAAAATAAGATTATAAAATAACCCTAACACGTGCCAAAATTATATTGGATGAATAAAAGTAGACCAATATCACCTAAGGGTCGGAATATATTCATTTCATGGACTTTTGACCATGAATATGATGTAATTATTATTAAAACCAAAGAATGTGACAACATGCCACTCTCTTATATCTTATAAGTGTAATAATTTTAATTAAGTTATACACTTCATAAAACATAGAACATAAATATTCACCAGAAATATAATAAAATTATCTAAATAATTCGAATTTATTTAGAATTTTTAGAGATTAAATAATTATCATTAATGGTGACACAATAGTGATGTAGAAATTATTTTATTGATTGAAATATCACATTAATGGTTTTAAAATTTTTGAAATAAATATTATATGAAATATTTAATGTGATCCACGAATTTTTAAGATTAATATTACATGTTAAGGATCTATTAAATATTTTAGTTTAAATATATCCTCTGTGTGGATTTTATTTAAATTCAAATAAATGAATAGTGACAAAATTGAAACTATTGTTATTTTATAAAAATAACATATTATTAAATTGTATAAAAATCCCAAAAATATTTAATAATTATAAATTGAAATCTATATGGTCTAAAATTTTATAAAGTATCCAATTATGGACAATTCACAACACATAAGTAATTATTTATAACAATTTAAAATTTTTAATATTATTGCCATAAATAAAATTAAATAGATTAAATAAGAATAAATTAAGTTGATAAGGTTTAATATAAATTACCAACATGTCTAAATTTTATTGGATGATTATATTACAACCCTATATCATTTCATCTTCGAATGGAGTCATTTTTGGTGGTTTTTAAATGGGGTTTGGGTTTATTATAAATTAATATTTTAGAGGCTTTCAAAAGTTCCCCTCTCCTCTCTTATAAAAGAGCACCTCCCCCATCTCCTCCTCACACAATTTTGAGCCTTCATACTCGCCCAAAACCTACCCATTTTTTCCCCACTTCCCAAGAAACATACTAGATGTCCCGGTCTTCATAAAAGACCAACTTTAGTGCCCTAAGAGGAGGTTTAAGAGAGGCGCGTCGAAGAAGATGTAATATCTTTTACTGATTCTTTCAAATTCATTTATTCTTATACTTCATCTTCTTTTTTTGTTTCCCAATAAAGTAATAACATCAGTATCACTTATATACTAATATGTTATTATAAATATGAAACATCCCTAAAAAAAATCACCACGCGTGCGTACGTACGACTTAACGCCTCCATGATGTGGTGTAATCTATTTTTTCCACCACCAACTAACATGGATTGGTCTAATGGTGGAAATAATAACTATATATGATTATTATAAAATGATACTAATTCTGAAATATTATATAATCCACTCCAATAACATTCAACAATTGTGGGAATGATATCGTCGCTCGTGCGTACGTACGGATTACCGTCTCCACGACGCGATGAGATTAATTCTCCATGTTAACCATTAATGAATGATTATAAAGTATATAGAATAAAAAATCATGAAATATATAACATAATAATGATACTATATTTATGTACATATATGTTTCATTTACTTAATTCTATTCACTTCAGTAAGGCAACGGAAACAGCGTTCAGGTGTACGTACGACCTACCATCTCCATGAATTGTGTATTTCATTCCATATATTGATCTATCATATATATTTATATGATGAATATATATTATATATAAATTATGTTTTAAATTTTTCAATTAAGTAAATCAGTATATAGGTAATAATATCAAGAACAACAAGTCCAAAAACGTACGATAAATGAAACGATTTTACCCAAAACACTGCATTAACATGGAATTGACAAAAGAACGGGTAATATAAAGTCATAAGTGAATATTATATGATTTAATAAATATTATTATGGATCTTTTACAAGTTAATAATATGTTTAAACCCACTATACAAGAGTTTTGGACATGTACATAAGATATTGGACCTAAGGTAAGGGATAATTTTGCAATCTCGTTTTTATCCGAGATTGGTTATACCTAAGTATTTACTGGGGTTATCTTTATCATCCATGTCCATGTTTTATAAAAAAGATTTCATAAAGTGTTTTATATTCTTCTATTTATTTTTAATGTCATCTTTACCCCTTTTTGACTTTTACAATGTAGTATAGAAGGAATCATTCTTTTGTATACCATAAGAGATACTTTTTGACTATCCGGAAAAAAGTACAATGAGAAATTTTTTTAAACATATACGGCATGCATAGATTTTTACAGTTTCATAATGACTTATTTCCATGAATATTCCTCAAAAATATTTCATGATTATTTTAAATGAAATTCTTTTATTTTAATATTTCATGATATTTTGAGAAAAGAAGATAATTTTGAAGAATAAAAGATATTTTCCTCAAGAATTCATTTCAAGTGTTTTATCAAAACTATTTTCCATCTAAGATGACATTAATATGGGTATGTTTCAAGTATAATTTCACTATTATTTACATGTTTTGATGTTGTTTATGATGAAATGGTATACATTTATTTTATATGGAATATTTTATGATGGGATTGTTTTTATGAAACCCATTTTATTCGTTGGGTTATGATGAATGATTTCTATTTATTTTGTGGAACACGAATGAATGATTTCATTATGAGATGGGTGGTACCTATATCTTCCTCTAATACATTGGGTAAAGATTTATATCTCATGAGATAGACATGGCTAGAACAACAAGTGAGTCCGTTTTAGTATTATAGGGCTAGAACGACATGTAAACCTGGTTTAGTAATGGACTTTGTCCACTATGATGGTCTTGGCAGCAATGCCTTGGCTACTATGGAAATCATAACATGTGCTTAATGGTTTTCCACAATTACTTTTTTTATCCCCATGCTATTTTATCATGATTAATGTTCTTTTATGATCTATGTCGTATGTACTGCAATGTTTTATGTCATCGCTCATGATTTTGATGTTTAAATTTTATGTTCATGTTTTTACGTTCAAATGTTTATGGATTGTTTTATGTTCTCCATGTTTACCCTTACTGAGAATTTGATCTCACCCTTTATATGTTTTCTTTTCCCCGGGATAAAAATAAAGGGTTTAGGTAAGGAAACCAAAGGTGAAGATCTATATGGAAGATGTTGAAGATCTTTCACCATGATTAGAAGATTATGTTCCAAGTTTCCAAAGACACTAAACTAATATAGTACATGGGTGTTTTTTTGGCCATGTTTTAAGTATTCTGCAAAATAAATGTAATGTACATGTATGTCATGTTTGGTTCTCTGCATTTACCCACTATCAAAGCCAAGGACCTCGCTGCTAGTCGGCATCCTCTGGTGTTTGGGGAAATGCTTTTGAGGCCTTGTGACCAACCAGGTACGGGGAAACTCTGTGTGGATTTCAAAACCGAAACGTTACATCTAACTTGATTCCCATTCCCCTAAAATTTGTAGGAATTCCCAGACATCTTGTCTTTGGGTCCAGTTTGAGTTCCACTAATTTATATCTTGTGTTCTTCCTTTTAGGCCCCAACTCTTATAGGACCGTGTGATGGGGCGTGTGTGCGATTATTCATTCATTCACATTGGGTTTATAATTTCCTTATCACGTACTCCCCTTCAAGGAGCTAGTCCCTCCTACCTCTTTCCACATATCATCTATCCTTTTTTGGCCCCCTCGGCCTGAGGTTTCTTTCTTGGAATCACACACAATGTGATATGGGATTATGTTCTTGTCCATGTTGGGTATGCTTTATCACGCCGTGCCCATTCCCTTTTGAAGATCATATTTCGTGTATATGTCGGAGCCATATGACATTAAACTATGCTGCCTAGTCCCACATGAATTTAAACATTTATGTCTATACAGTATGATGTTAAAGTGCATGGTTGGTCCCATCACATGACCCTAAAATGTGACATTATCTTCCTGGCCGCACGACGAAAAATGACACTGCATCGTGGTGTCCTCACTCAAGGGGACATCGTGATTGGTATCAGTCACACAACATACCATTTGTTAATTCTTGAACATGGCTTGATTCCTGTGTCTATTCCTAGAATTTCTACCCTAGTTCAATCACTTCTAAAAAAACATACATTCATCCTAAAGGACAAACAATATCTATCAAATGCCGCTTCTTTTGGTGCAAGGGCCAGACCCGCATGACCTTATTATATCTGGAACAGGTATCTTACCATTATATCCATATAACTACATGTGGTTTGAATCTTAGTCTCATGGGATACGTAGGAACGCCCGTGCACTTTGCCTCAGGCCCAACTTAACCTTCGTTTTCAGTCTCCCAACCTAAAACCTTCCCAAGGAACACATGGTGATCTGGACTCCAGTTTCTCATTCACGTCGGGTTTATAATTACTGCACCATGTGTCTCCTGCATTCCCTACCATCTCTTGTCTGATTTCTATGACCATAAACTAAGATCACTCCACTTCCTTGCCGCAAGACGTTAAATTTCATGAAATTTTCTAGAACTACATATTGTTGGATTCCCATCTTCATGGGATGCATAGGAACCCCCAAGCAACCTATCTCTGGGTCCAGCCCCTGGAATCTAAAATCCTACCTTCTCTCTTAAATCCCCTTGGCCTGAAAACTTTTAAGAGCATGTGGTGTGGTGATTACCTCCTACGACCTCATCAATGTCGGGTTTTGCAACAATATCACAATGTACCCCCTTGTCATTTTTCAACATGGTCTGAGTTTTATGACCCTAAACTAAGATCTATCAATGGCAACTATGAATCATGTTTGGGAACATCAAAACCCTACACACGGTCCATTAAATAAATCCCCCCTTAATGGACCATCCTATGACCATTATGTTGGAATCATGAAACCCCAGGATCTTTGTCCTTGGAAAGGTACCCGACTCCCTTTATCTGAAACATGTTTTTTTCTTACTCAGATGTGTTCTAAAAAATCCTAATGTGTGGAATTTTCATGGGGACATTACCTCATTCCATGTACAAGATTCTTGATCCCGTTATTTGGATCCTCATACTCTTCCACGTATGAAGGGACCCCCTTTACAGCCTGGTCTCATTCTATACTGGATTACCTACCATCATGGGCCAACATCCCTGGGGACCCCAGATGACATTTGCGACATATCCCAGGTTTCGAACATGGTCAGCGGTCGACCCCACATTTGTCTGTCCCCATTCTAGTTTAACACGAAATGGATACTAAGTATTGACCATGGTCAACAATTATCCCCTATCGTCAGACCACCATCATTGTGGTCTAGGTCTCTAGAATCATGATTCACATATTTCCACCTCCTTATGTTCTAGTGGAGTTCCAATATACTCGGATTTACTCATTCGCACATCTAGGTGTGTTATATAGCTGGGTAAACATCATTGGGGCATCATTAACCTAGTGTACCATCACCCCTAACATGTGCCTTCCTATTCCAAGAAAGTCCCATCACTACTCCTTGTTTCCCACATCGAGCATAACTCACATGGTACTAGTAGTTTTGGTAGGATGTGTACTGGCGCAACCATATTGTACATGCCTTTCATCATCCTACATGATGTTAAAATACGCTATCAGAACTACATGCATCTTTATTCCCATCCTCGTGGGATATGTAGGAATGCTCGACCACTTTGATTTGGGCCCATCCTAACATTCAATTTTGGTCCCTTGACCTAAAGAACATCCTCTATGGATACATGGTGTGGTGCGGACTCCTTATGTCCTCATTCACGTCAGTTTTATAGCTACCACACCACATAATACCTTCCTGGGATCCTCCCTTTCACTCTTCGTCCTATCGTTTGATGTTAAACTGCAAGAGGCCACATGTCCTTGATGCATGACACTAAACTGCAGTTCTACCCTAAACATGTTCAGGATGCCCCATGTTAGTTGTGGGATGTACCAGATCCCTTATTAGAGAGGATTTCCCCAATCAGTTTCGGTCTTTGACCACGATGTGCTGCAAGAACTACATGTTCCTTGATTCCCATCCTTATGAGATACATAGAGATGCTTAGGCATTTCGCCCCAGGCCAAAATCCATGGTCATTAACCTTCCTACCCTCTCGAACCCAATCACGGTTCAGTCTCTATGACCTTTGGTCTAGATAGTATGACCTTAAAACTATGTGCACCATCCTTACCATATGAGGTTAAACTACTTGTATATCATCCTTATTGGTATGACGTAAAACTACATGTCATTCTAGGTCCTCACCAGAGAAGTCTGGTTCGGAAGTAGGTATGATCCCGGATCAGACCAATGCGCCCACCTAATGTGATTTCATCAAAGCGGTGTGATTTCAAGAGTGTTGGAATCCATTCTAATAACCCATCACTCCACATCCCATGCTTTTCGTGCCCTTTATTTGGACCCTCGTCTACTTTCATTTCTAAAATTGATCCAAAACAGTATGGATTCTCAGCCTATGGCTCTCCTACTATCCTGGGATAATGTTCTAGAAGACTAATGGGTAACATTTTGAGTTAGGTCCCGTGATTCAAACATGGTCAGCGATCGGCCCTCATTTGTTATCCCCATTTTAGGCTAACACAATAAGGATAATCTGTTTCAAACATGGTCAATAGTTATCCTTCATTGTCACACCATCCCATTGATGTTCTGAATCTTGGGTATCGTGATTCACACATTCCACTCCCCTATGTTCGGATCAATTCCAATGAACCTGGCATTACAGACCTCGTGCACTATAGCTCACTAGTAAGGTAGTAATTCGACTGTTCTGAGAGATTCATTCTCTAGTCAGGTCTCCATCTTTCTCTCTGGAATCCCTAATCGGCTATTTAAAGATCCCCATTCTCTAGATTCAATCCCTCTTTTTTGATGCTCCCAATGGTGATTGAGGTCCCATTCTGATCCCCTCACACCTTTCATTGTTTCACACTCTTGTACAAGTGAATGAACTCTTATTATCTCTTGTTTTCTACACCAAGCATGGATCACACGGGGTTATAGATTTATTCATCTATTTCCTCAATGTGATTAATATACAATAGAACCCAAAATATGCATTTTCCATAGATGTTTCCTCAGAATGTGGTCTGCCTCACACTCCTTGGCCTCATTGGACCCCATTATTAGGAGGAATGTGTTGGAATCAGAAAACGTGTCCATGTAATTCACTTAATGCTTCTATATATGATCCCATAGCATAGCTTGTTCTGAAATCATCGATTTGACTGGTCATGGAGCCCAAATGGAGTTACGAATCAGAAGATATTGTCGTTCGAAGTCAGGCTACTGGAAATGGCCATCCAGGATGTTTTTTGGGCAAAGTTTGGATTTTCACACAAAACAAGTAATCTTGCGCATAAAAATGGAATCTTGTGTGTAAAAATGGAATCTTGTGCACAAAAATGGAACCCTGTTCATAAATATGGAATACTGCATGCAAAATGGATTTGCGTAAAAAATTGGAATGGAATTTTATGCACACTGACATTCAGGATTTCTCCTATAAATACAAGTGCACCCCCTTCTTCTCAAAGGGACCCCGAAGGTCGGTCGCCGCTCTAATGGTCGTAAGTTCTCATTTTTCACGCTTGCGCATAAATTCCCATCTTGCATGAAAAACATCATTTTTGCATGAAAAATCACCAACATACCTAGTTTTTCAAGAAAAACATTATTTTTTTCATGTAGTAGTGCCACTATGCCAAACTTTATATGCGCCAGTGCTGCACCTATCCAATTGCGAGAACACAATCCCTACTCCACGCAAAGATCCCCTATTGCACACCAACCTCCCCTATTGTTCCCAAGTCCTTCTCTATTGCATGCATGACCCCCTATTGTGTGCACATCTCCCATATTTGTGCACACACGTCCCCTATTGCATGCAATCCTTCCCCCTTGCATGAAAATCCTTCCCTATTGCACGCCAACCTTACCTATTACATGAAACAGGGCCACGGTGCCCAATATTTCACACACCTATGCCAAACAGTTAAATATTGCATGCTACCTATCCTGCATGTAGCACGTTTTATGTGGAATAGTATACAGGCCTACGCCTGCTGATCCATACCATGGGGGATGCATCCCTACACCCCCATTCAGGATCAGTTTCGGGCTGCGTTCCTAGCCCTCTGGGTTAGTCTGTTCACTACCATCACTGACCCCCATGAAAAATGGAGAGTCGCGCCGCAGACTTTTCAGGTCGGGATGTCGCCTTTTTCCACTGTGCCCTAATGCACAACTGCTTTCCACCTATGGAATACCATGATTTCAAATACTCCTCCACCATCCATGAAACACCTTGAGTTGACAAATTCCTTTTGGTTTCATTCCATGTCATGAGTTGAGATTCTCATCATTAATCCCCTAAGTACCTTGAGTCGAACCATTCCTCAAGTAGCTCATCCAAACCCCATCTAAATCCTTTGCCAGGATCTGCCAGAAAGGGCCGCCCTTGCGTAAGTCCCAACACCAACCATCTCTAGGTGCCTTATGCCAAATAGTTCTATCTATATAACTTTAAAATATATAACACCATATGTTACAAAAATAGGATACCTCTTGATCTAAACGAGATATTCCTTATTCTCCAAGCATAAGATTCCAATAGTCCTCTCTGCATGACTATAAACTATAGTAATCTCTATGTGACAAACATAGGATGCCACTTACTCTAAACAAGAGATTCCTTATGCACCATGTATATGATTCCAACAATCCTATCTAAATGACGATAAACTGTAGTATGCCTTATCATTCAATAAAAGGATTCCTCTCGTTCCGTATAAGAGATGGCTTGTGTGATAATCATAATATGCCTCATGCCATGATTACAGTGGTGTAATTTCATGAGTGTTAAAATCCGTTCAGACATTCCATCACTCCACCTCACACGTTGTGTGTCCATTATTTGGATCTTCATCCTCTTTTATGTCTTAAGGGACCCCCCTAACGGCCTAGTCCCATGCCTCCTTGGCTCACCAACAGTCCTGGGCCAATGCCCCGGAAGACTTTGGACGACACTTCGAGCCAGGTATTGTGTTTCGAACACGGTCAACCGTCAACCCTCATTTGTTTTCCCAATTTTAGGATAACGTGATATGGATACTATGTATCGATCATGGTCAATAGTTATCCTCCATTTTCACGACACCCTCACCATGTTCCAAATGTCAGGCATGTGATTCCCACTTTTCATCTCCCTTTTTTCGGACTGATTCCAATGCCCTTGGCGTTTTCACACTTTTGCACTAGCGCATAGGTGTAGGCCTCAATTATATCCCTAATCCCACTAATGAGTTGGGATTCCCTCATGGACAGACATGAGGGATACATTATGGGAATCTTTGTTACGTAAGCCCCATACACCATCACCGCTCCTTAGCGGAACCCGTGCAGCTTCCGTGTGTAATCCCCATTCACCATTTCTACTCTTCAACGGCACCCAGGCATGCTAATGACTATTTATTCTTCGTATAGACATGGTAACATGGACCCCTCAATGGATCACTCCATAACACCCCTTCACCACATCATTGCTGATGCACTCCCTTCCATAAGGTGTGGGAGGTATCAGTCACGTATGTCCTAAGGGGTGCAGAGTGAACCCACCTCATTCAAGATACATGACATTAAACTGCCAAGCGCCATCGTCCTCAGCAACTGACATTAATCTATGACCACACCCCAAGTATCGTATGTGGGGTTCCCCAACTTGGACATTCTGCACACCCACTGGTCTCCAATCATTCCTCACACGGAATGAGATCCTCTTTATCAGAGTGGTGTCTGTTTGCGGGGAAATGGAAACCACCTTGGTGTATGCCTCTAATATTTCTTGTAGGATGCAGCACCCTTGCTCCTCCTCTATTCATTGGTGACAAGGACCAGAAAAGGGGGGGATGGGCACTAGGGACCTCCTTTCTTCAGTGCCAAATCCCTCTCCCTCTGGGATTTGTCACCACCCAGGCCTCACCCCAAGATTAAGTCCCAATATTCATCACCCTAGGCTTCTAACCACGTGTAAGACCCTATTTCCCCATTGGGTTGCGGACCACGTGTAAGCCCATGATTCCGTTTTGGTCCGCTAAATACGTGTAAGCCCTACTCAAATTCCCACAGACGCACATTTCGCGATGTGATAGTCAGTTTTTTCTACCTCTTGTTTCCCACACTAAGCATGAATCATGTGGGCTTAGAGCAAGCACCGACCATGACATACTCTCTGGGATTCCTTAGAGTGTAATTCCCACTCCTCCCAAACTATGTGGACTTTGATCCTTTCCAAGGAAAGGTACGTAGGAGGCCTCCCTCAGGTTCAAGACCAGCCTCTATTGGTCCTGATCCCCTTTCACATCGGTTCCCACCATCCCGAACTACGAGGACTTTAATCCTTGCAAAGGCAAGGTACGTAGGAAGCCTCCATGACGTTCAAGCCCACCATATCATTTGGTCCCGACCCCCTTCACGTCGATTCCAACAAGCCCAAACTATGGGGACTTTGATCCTTGCCAAGGCAAGGTACGTAGGAAGCCTCCCTGAGGTTCAAGCCCACAACCATTGGTTCTGACCCCCTTCACGTTAGTTCCCACCAGCCCAAAGTACGGGGACAGTGATCCTTGCCAATTCAAGGTACGTAGGAATCCTCCCAAAGGTTCAGGCCCACAACCATTGGTTCAAACCCACCTTCAAGTTGGTTCCCACCAGCCTGAACTACGGGACTTTGATCCTTGCCAAGGAATGGTACGTAGGAAGCCTCCCTAAGGTTCAAGCCCACAACCATTGGTTCGAACCCCCTTCACGTCGGTTCCCACCACCCTAAACTACATGGTCTTTGATCCCTTCCAAATAAAGGTACGTAGGAAGCCTCCCCGAGGTTCAACCCCACCATTAATTGGTTCTGCCCTCGTTCACGTCAGTTCACCAAACACCAGCCTAATAAACATGGGCATTGATCCTTTCCCAGGAAAGGTATGCAGGAAGCCTCCCCGAGGTTAAACTCTGACACCCATTAGTCCTGACTGCTTCACGCCAGTCCACCTCTTCTTGCACGACGTTAAAATTTATTCTCCCTTTCCCTCTCGCATGATAATAAATTGTGCCCATTTTAACTACATGGTATTTGATCCATATCTCCTAGGTAAGGTATGTAGGAATCGTCTCTGAGGTTCAGCCCCATCTAGTGGTAATCCGTTGTAACCCCATCCAGCGGTAAGCCATTGTGACCCTATCCAGTGGTAAGATGTTTTGACCCCATCCAGCAGTATGCCATTATGCCCCCATCCAGTGGTTTGTCGTTGCAAACCCCATCCAATAGTAAGGCATTATGACCCCATCCAGTAGTAAGACGTTGTGACCCCATCCAGAGGTAATCCATTATGACCCAATCCAGCGATAAGCCATTGTGGACCTCACACAATGGTAAGCCATTGTGATACCCTGTCAGCGGTAAGCCGTTGTTGTCCCCTCTGTTGGGATCCATATCATTGGTCCGTCCTAGTAGATTAAGGCCAACATCAAGCTGCTAACCCCATGTAAGACCCAATATATCATCAGGTCTCTATCCGATGTGCACACCCTGATTCTATACCCCCCATCATGAACTACGTGGACATTGATTCCCTGCCACAGGGATACGTAGGAGGCCTCTTTGAGGCTCAAGCCCAACATCACCATCACCCCCAAGTCGACTCCATCCCATTCTCCATACACTTCACTTAACCATCCATTATCCATCTTGATTCTTACCCAAGCCACCACATCCCTAGCATCAGTGTTCCATATAGGGGTTTCACCTATATGATCCACTCTAGTCAGTGTTCCGATTAGTCTGATCTTTCTCCGCTAGAAGTTAAATCACATCATACCCTATGATAAATAGGGGAATCTAAAGAAAAACTGAGATATATTTACATGGAATATAATTTCCAGCATTCGACATGGGATTCCTCATGATTCCGTGCCCTCGAGAAGCCCTATAATAAGGGGAAGAAACTCAGTCACGCTAGTGTTCCGACATCTAGATATGCCAGTGATGTCCAATGTGACTACTCCCCTAACCAAAGGTTTTCTACCTAAACAAACACCTTGGAATGTCCCAACATAAGAAGTGTAATTATCTGGCGTCCATGAAGAAATTGAACTTGGAAGAGTTTCACGAACAACGTCTTACTCAATAATGGAGACCCAGACGAGGTAACGAGTTCCAAGGAAGAATCCACAAAAGGAAGAACTGATAATCCCATCAACCCATTTAGATCAAGGATAAAATGTCCCTGAAGAATAGATGGATGTTGCCCACCTTTGGGAAGTGGGAATGCGGGCCAACAACTGCGTACCCTCCGCATATGGATGCGCGCGCCACTAAAAAAGTGTCAGAAACAATATGAGTGTCACATTGGTGTATGTAAGGTATAATCCAAATGAGTCGATCCATGGAATTAGTATAAGATCCCATGTGTCACCCAATGAATATAATCATTCAATTTCATTTAATTGAATCAAGGTCATCGCTATATTCAATTCATCTAAATCTCACCTCAGAAGGTGGATCAAGGCATGGATAATCTTAGAGGGATTGCCTCTTAATTTACTCATGCGGTCATTTTATTTAAAAGATAAACCCATGTTTCTATAAGAAATTTCATGGACAAGGCCTAGGGACAAGATCATTCCATTTCCCCCTGTTAATCAATTCAATTAAAATTCAATTCATAGTTCAATTAACATTTTAATTCGTCAATTAACATCTTTTGGAAAGGGGTAATTGAACACCTCAAAGGTAATTGAATTTCAATCCACCCTTGTTGGTTCAAGGTATTAACAACACACCCAATGGGGTGGTTTTTATTCAAGGCTCATAAAATTCAACAATCATTATCAGACTCATTAATTATATAGGTATCGCCTATTTATTTTAAACATGGATGAAAATACATTTTAGGGGAATCTCTCCCGAAATTGAGCACCTAGAATAATTCCATATATAGACACTTAAAATTTTATGTAAAAGAAGAAGAAAACCTACCATAGGTCCTTGGTAGATTTCTCATCTAGTATTAGCTCTTGATTTGACTTATATTGGGATAAAATTTATGAACTAATTAAGAACCTGTAAATAGGGAATATTAGCTTGCACCAGAATAGTGTAGTTGATACCAAATAGAAGGATAAATGACAAAAAATTAATAAATATCATACCATCATGGATCCAATGAGACAAACAATTCTTGAATTTGAGCAGAGATAAAGGTGATCTCTCACTTCCTAGAATAGTCATCAATGGAGAGATCTCAAAGATAAGGCTGCCAACATATAAATGAATAGGAAAACAATTGGTTGAAATAATATTTAACTAATGGAATTTTAGTAATTTCACCAAAATATTTGGGTTTCATGGTTTGGAAACACGGTTGGAAAACCATGATCTAACCATGCAATATTTTCTATAGGAAAGGGGTGAATCACATTTTTTCTTGTAAGGTTTCACTAACCATGTGAAAACCATGTCTCAATCCACTATTAAAATTTCATACATTCTCTCACAAATGTTCACCCAAAATCGCACGATTTTCTTAACCATACAGCCTATAGAACTCCATTTTCCTACCATGTATGGTTGTATCTAACCATGCAGATTACCTCGTATTGTTTCTACAACCATGAGACATTCATTTTTTCACCCCAAATATTGTGTTCCAGGTTTTAAACAAGCCCAAGGCACCCCAGATACCTCCAAAATCTCAAAGGGAAGTCACTTTAGGTAATATTTAAGCATTTAAACTGAAAATTAACAAAAGTAAAAGATTTTTTACCTCAAGAAGGAACCGAGTTATTACATCTCTATTCCACTATTTACACTAATGTGATTGATAAGTGTATTAGTAGGTAATTATTGAGCTAAAATCCAAGTGGAAAGACCCTAGAATGAGTTGGTAGTGGCATTTGGCCCAAGATATGAGATCTGGTTGTCACTAAATATCCCATGGTAATGGAAATCAAGACACATGTAGTTCTAAGTGGTTCCTTGGCAGGTGACCAATAAAAAAAAGGGTGGCATCTCTCTAAAAGGGTCCAGGGTATCATGTCCTTTCACATTGTAAAAAGGAGATGTAAAACATAAAATTTAATATCTTTTGGTAAGGATATCATATGTGTATTTTATAGTCATATGGTAAATACATATTATTCTCCCAATTTATAGGGGTAGGATTTCATATTTTCTCCATGTGGTATCATGTCTCATTACACGAGGCATCATGAACTTATTACACAAGGAATCCCATGTTCATTACATATGTTATAGTTATAGTTTGATATCATGTTACAAAATGTTTTGTATGGGGATTATGCATTGATCTTCCCATTATTCCTCACATCAGGTCAGGAGGGAACCTCGATCCAATGATGAGTTGACAGTTTGATTGGGGCTTACACCTAATAAATATTCATATTGCAGTTCTATCTCTATGAGAAAGAGGTCATGGGGTATTATTGATCAATAATATAACCTCAATCAAGGAGAGAAAAAACATATGGCTGGGACCAAAGAAAAATTTTATAGGTTCTACTTTATATCCCATTAATATGGGAATCAATCCATACATAGTTCTAGAGTGTAACATGATAGGAGGAAATTGAAAAGGTTGAAGAACATAATCTAATATGGGGAGGAACAATGGTATCATGTAGTTTTAAATCCTATGACGAGGACATGAAAATGTATCACAATTTTCATTTTAGTAATCCCATGATTATCACATAGGGTAAGGCTACATTTTAATGTCATGTGTAGAGGATGATTTTTTTGGTAATCTAGCCTTTTCATGTGAGAATTCCTATGTTTAGAACATAGGGTATAGTTACATTTTAATATCATGTTTTGTGGATGTTGGTTTTGGTCTTCTCACATTTTTCATGTGAGGCATCCTACATTCACCACATAGGGTATGGCTATATTTTAACGTAATTTTCTAAGGACGTTAGGTTTTTTAGATTAAATTAATACAACTAAAACTATGAATGCTGCTAGTTTAAGGTCACATAGATCATACCATGGGAGAAACTTCTAGTTTAAGGTATTAGATATTTTAACAATCACATAAAATTTAAGGTCATGATTCTTCTAACAAGACTCCTAGTTTAATGTTGTAATGTTCGAACCAAGAGTTCATAAAAATCATGGATTGAGAAACTCAGTGGTGGTCGGAGGTGTGATATTCTTCCCATCCATAATGATTAATGAGTATGAAACATTGGAGTAGAAATTATGGATAATTTAAGTTCCATCCCACTTGGATTCTATCTTTAGGGGGTTTTTTTTTGGGTATCATTGGTACCCTGAGAGCAAGTACCATGTCTCCTTGAAGAAATTATCAAATGTTAAACTTTTTGTTGAATCCCCACGTTATCTATTCTTGGAGCCTCTCTAAGTTATGTAGCAATTGGATCTTATTGTTCTTAACGACCTCCAAATCAAGTATAAGTGATTACACAATTATTTCTTGAATCTTCTTGTCGTAAACACAGATTCAGAGTGATGGAAATTGAAAAAATATAGGTAAAATAACCTTTTTTCCCATAAACCAAGGAATATGAGGTCCTCTTGGAGGAACTTCTAGTTATTGTCAAATTGGCTCAGATGAAACTAGGGATTTTATCAGGACAAATATTTTTGTTCAATCCCACTATCTTATACATAATGTTGTTGAGGGTTTTATTAAATTTTTGGTCTATCCATTCGCTAGTGCATTGTATTACGAAGTATAATCAGACCATATGCTATAATTGGAATATAATTTATTCATCTTGGTATCGTAGAAGTTAGTGAAGTTTCCTAAGAGAATAGTATTTTTGGGCATAATGATGTTGTAACGTCCCTGTTCTGAAAGCCACCCGGAGATGCCCCATACCTGGTTAGTCACATGGCCTTAAGCACATTTCCCCAAATGCCAGAGGCTGCCGACTAGCAGTAAGGGCCTTGGGTGTGATAGTGGGGAAACTATTCCCTCATTGTCATAGTAACACAACAGAAGTAAAATAAATATACAATGGAAGAAGCAGTAATAATCCATACAATGGAAAAAAGCGGCAGACTAAAATAACAAACTGGAGCACACATATATATATGAATGATGCATGATACATATGTCTCGGAAAGCAGCCAATAAAATCACAATGCTGGAATATAATAGTACAAAACCAAAGTACACAATAAAATAGTAAACAACACTACAACATCGCAATCCATGGCTTGGTCCCATACTCTCTAGCTCCATAGTCAATCAAGAACCTGAAGTAGAATGTCACTTGCCCTTATCTATACCTACAACAATATAATCTGTTCGGGCCCAAAAGTATGGCCCAAAGAGGGTGTGATACTAAATCATAGCAGGAAACCACCACAATATTTGTGCCTAACAGTCAGTTCATATATGGTAGGTAAGTACTGAAAGCAGTAAACAATGAAGTAATCAACAGTAAACAATCCACGGTTTTAAAGAATTCAAACCACTACATAACATACCACAGTTAAACAAAGAAGATAACCACAACAGGTAACCCCCTGGTAAGTACCCACAACCTATCCCCTCTAGTCCTATCTAGCCACACAAGCATGTAGCTAAAGCACAAAGTAATCCCTCTAGGAATTACTCACAGCCTATCCCCTTTGGTCCTACCCAAAAAGTAAAAGCAACCCTCTTGGTAGTACACTGAGTCTAACCCCTCTGGTTCAGCTTAAACATAGACTCTATGGGGAATCACATGCCTTCAATTCCTCTTATAGACTCGTATCGATAACAAAGGCACTCTAGGGAAGCACTTACATCACATTCCCTATGTGGCCTGCGTCGAGGAACTAAAGACACTTTGAGGAAGCACTCAACATCAATTCCCCATGTGGCCTCACATCATATGTAAAACATACACTCTAGAAAAGACCTCAACATCCATTCTCCCATTGGTCTACTATACCATGTTCTCATGGACCTATTTAAGTCAATCAAGTATAGCAGCACGTATCAACCAATTTAAACCTCAAGAACTACTTGTCTAGCAGTCTACAGCATATTATCAGGTCTGAACAACAGTCACACCATCTTACAACTAGGCATGGGAAAGTAAACAATATCCTAACAGGCAAACTAGACCTAACGGTCCAAATAGGAAAATCATGCATGGGAAAACACATCCAAATCACAACAATTAACCCTATTCACTTTAAATTATCCTCTAATCAATAATATAAGAAAAAAAAGTAAACAATAGGGCTAAAACAGTAATCACACAATCCCCCATTAATGGGTATTGGGAAAAATTGCACATACAACTCAAATAATCTGAACTGAAAGGCACAAACCACCTACCTTGGTGCTATAAGATCAAAATACTTGATTCTCGGGGCTTGAATCACCTTAGAATGCCAAATATCGTCCAAAAAATCTAAAAAGATCAACAGGGAATTACTTGAGAAAGATGATGAATTAGGAAATGAAGATCATGAAGAAGATAGAGCTTACCGAGGATATCCCGACACAGTCTACGATGATCGAATCAGAGATCGAATGCTCAGTAGGGGGCTCGGAGGATGATTGTGGTCGTACAGGGAGCAATCGGACGAACGAGACCTAGAAGAATATCATTATGACGATTAGATGTGACCTCAGTGAGTTTAATGAAAAAAGAAAATACATTGCGTATACTTTTGAAGTACATGGAATGTACTTGTCTTTTCTGTACTCCTCTTTAGGAGGCCTCCAGGTCACCCCCACATGGTTTTTATCATGGCCGCTACATGGCCAGCAAATAGCTACCCATGGTAACAGAGTACACAATGTGTACTTAGAAAGCACACAGCTTGTACTTCTAAAATTTATAGAAATTCATCTTTTTTCTCAAAAGAAAACTTGAAAAGGAAGAAATACCTGAAGAGAAGGTCTGGGTTATTACAAACTTCCCCATAAATGAAATTCATCCCCAAATTTCTCTAGCAAGGTGGTGTAAAATAAGAAACCCTGAAAGGCTCCATCCACTACGATTGTACATCTGCCTCCCTCTCCCAACTCTCATTCTGTACTCGCCTGTGCTGCCATAACACTCATACCAGAGGAACAGACAGGCCATGGAGAACCTTTGTACTGCAATCAAAAATCTGGATAAGATGCTCCTCGAATGATGCATCCACTTCCAACTTGACCTCCTCAGGTTGGAAAACATGAGACAGGTCTTAGAAGTAATGTCAAAGATGAGAAATGTGGAAAACGTTATGCATAGACTGGTACCTCTGAGGTAACTGTAACTGATAGGTAACCGGCCCAACTCCCTCCAACACCTCAAATAGCCCGACGTACCACGATGAAAGCTTACCCTATATCCAAATCCTCTTGTGCCCTAACCTCGATGTGACACGTAGAATAACCTGATCACTGACCTTGAACTCCATAGTTCATCTCTTTTGGTCAACATAAGACTTCTTTTGAGACTGTGTAGTAGAAATCCTCTTCTGAATTTACTCTATCTGCTCTGTGGTCTCCTAGACAAGACGATGTCCTAGAATAGGCACCTCTTCAGCCTCCAGCCAACATAAGGGTGATCGGCATGACCCACCCTAAAAATCCTTATAAGGTTACATTTGAATAGTTTCTTGAAAACTATTATTGTAGGAAAAATTTACAATAGGTATGTTCTTCTCCCAAGAACCTCCAAAATCCAGAATACATACTTGAAGCATGTCCTCAAGCACCTGAATCGTACGCTCAGACTGGCCATCTGTTTGGGGGTGGTATGCTGTACTCAAAAGTACCTGTATACCCAACGCCTTCTGTAGCCCCTGCTAGACCCGAGAAGTAACAATTGCATCGCTTTATGAAATGATGGAATGCGGAACTCCCTTTAAGTGCACAATTTCAAGGATGTACTACCGTCCCAGCTCATCAACACTGAAGGTCTCTTTGATTGGTAGGAAGTGAGCATCCTTCATGAGTCTTTTAATGACAACCCAAACTAAATCATTCCCTCGAGGTGACTTTGGTAAACTTGTCATGAAATCCATTGCGACATCATTCCACTTCCATTCGGGAATGGGTAACAGCTGTAAAAGCCCTGCTGGTCGCTGACGTTATGTCTTCACCTGCTGACATGTGGAACACCTCATGACGAAACCATAAAACTCTCTCTTCATACCTGGCCACCAATACTGATGGTGTGGACCACAATACATCTTGGTGACACTAGGATGAACTATCCAAACTAAATAATGAAAGTCTTGCATCAGCTCCTCGTGTATGTCTGTTGGAACCCATACGTGCCCTTGGAAACATAAGATCTCATCCTCGCCTATGGTCTATCCTAGAATAGGGTCCTCTCCTGACATGATCTCTCATAGGACTAGGCCTTCTGAATCTGATAGCTTCTTCATTTGCACGTGATCATGAAGAGTAGAGGTAACAGCTACAGAAGAAACAAATGTATGCCCCTGTCTATCATGCACCTCCAAATGCATCTTAGAGAACAGACCCATAAGCTGCCACTCACTACTAGCCTCCTGAACTACCTATATCTGAGTCCTACTACTCAATGAATCAGCCAATGCATTGCCTTTCCCAAGAGTATAGGAAAGCTTGAAATCATAGGACTAAAGATACTCAACCCATCATCGCTGTCTCAAATTCAGATCACGTTGAGTGAAAATGTACATGAGAATCTTGTGGTCAGTGAAAAGCACAAAATTCACTCCTAGGAGATAATGTCTCCAACAATGTAAGGCATGAACAACTGCTACCAACTCGAGATCGTGTGTCGGGTAATTCCTCTCATGTGGCCTCAACTGCCGAGACCCGTACACAATGACTCTTACTCCCTGCATAAGCACAACTCATTTCCCGATACCCGATGCATCATAGTAAATATTATATCTCTTTATTTTCCCTAGAAACACTAGTATCGGGGCATAATTTAGTCCACCTTTCAGCTCTTGAAAGGATTACTCAAAAGAATTTGACCACAAGTACTTTTCACCCATCTAAGTCAGACCCATCAGTGGTGCTGCTAAGAATGAAAAGTCATGTATAAAGCGTCTGTATTATCCAGACAGCCCTAGGAAACATTATACCTCAATGAAAATCCTCAGTTTCTCCCAAGAAACTATTGTTCTCACTTTTTCTGGGTCTACTGACAATCTTGTCACATAGATAACATGACCCAAGAAGTGAATTTGATCCATCCAAAAGTGGCATTTTGAGAGCTTAGCATATAACTGATTCTTTTTTAGTGTACTCAAGATGATATCAAGATGTGTGGCATGGTCGTGTCGAGTGTGAGAGTACAACAAGATATCATCCACGAAAACCACTATGAAGAAATCCAAGTATGGATGGAACACTCGGTTCATCAGTGCCATAAAAACTGCAGGTGCGTTCGTGAGACTGAATGACATAACCATATAATCATATAGACCATACCTTCTCAAAAAATATATAAGAGGTATATCAGATGGTTTAACATGCAACTAATGTTAACCATACCTCAAGTTAGTCTTTGAGAACACCCGCTCTCCTCAAAGCTGATCAAAGAGATCATCAATCCTTGACAAAGGATATCAGTTCTTGACCGTCAACTGGTTCAGCTTCTGATAATCCACACAAAGCCTGAGGGTACCTTCCACCTTCTTCATGAAAAGGACAAGAGAACCCCAAGGAGAAGTACTGGGTCAGATGAAACCAATTTCATGCAACTACTCCAACTGCTTCTTGAGCTACTATAATTCTGGTGTAGCCATCCTATACGGAGGAATGGACACCAATGCTTCCCCTGGAAAAATCTCAATAGAAAAGTCCACCTCACACTCTAGAGGAAATCTTGAAAAGTACATTGGAAAGACATACCTAAAACAATCAACCATAGGAGGAAAGATTAATTTTGAAGTTCCCTGGTCATACAGATATAGAATAGAAATCTGGGCGGTAAATCCTCCAAACCCATGATGCTTGGGTCCCTCATTACTCATCTGGACATCCTATTCGCCATTATGAAGAAATGATATGCCCTATGGTGATGTGAAACTCACCCTACGATTATAATAGTCGATGAAATCCTAGAAAGGAACTGACCAGTCCATTCTGGGAATGAAATCATAGCATGTCATCTTTAGGACATAGTGGTCCCATAGAAAGTGACACCCACCAACCTGTAGAGGGAACTCCCTACACTGACATACACTAGCCATTCTAGTCCCCAACGTAGGGTCCAACATCAAGATATCTATATATGAAAAGACACAGAGACCAAGGCTCTCCACAACAACAACAGATATAAATATATGGGAAGCCCCTATGTCAAAAAGAGCAGAAGCTAAAACTGAGGATACCAAGATCGTACCTCGAACGATAGAGGGTCTGGGATACTGCTCCTGCCGGGTCTGCTCTACTGCAAAAGTCTGGCCTGCACCACGGCCTTATGACCCTTCCTGACCGCTCTGAGCTTCTCCACCCAGATGTCGATAAAAGACTGGTGACTGACCACTATGACCACAACCTCCACCTCGACCGGAATGACTAGAAGAACTCCAGTTCCCAGACCAGTGAGAAACTGGTGGTGCTGCTCCTGAACAAGGAGTCATAGAAGAACTCCTGTCACCAGCTGCTAGTGAGAAGATCTGATAGAAGCACTGAATATGACCCATCGTGACGAATGCTCAGCACTACAATGGGTCTCTCAGGTATTGTGACCTCATATTCCCTCTCTTCCCGGACTGGTATCACACCACCTGGCTACCAGAAGAAGTGTCTCAGATTCTTGGATCACTACACAAAGACTCTCTATGGAACATTCATCTATCAGTAAGAGGGATAATAACTGTAGATGCTGAGCTACCCTGGCTCACAACTATAGAATCCCTTAGATTGTGCTCTTTGATCAGCTCTTGGTTGACTATAGATTTGATAGATGTCAAACAGAATATTTTAACCTACGATTGGATGTCGTGCCTCAGACCATCCTTGAAATTCCTTTCTATGAATAAATGATCACCTTCTGAAATAGGCATAAAGTGCCACCGCTCAGTAAATAAAGAGGAATACACCATGATAGAAAGAGTTCTCTGCTCCATAATCTTGAAATCTCAGGCTCGATCGGCACTCAAGGTCTTTGGATAGAAGTAGTCAAAGAAGATGCACTGAAACTCATCCCTGGCCATGACTTGCTAGCGTCCTGCTTATGAGATCACATCCCACCATCTATTGGCAGTATCCCAAATCATATAAGTATCAAGATTGACCCTCCTCTTTGGAAGCGTCTCTAGATGCTCAATGATTGTCAGCATGGCTTTCATCCATGACTCTGCAGCCTGGGGTCCTCCATCCCCTGAGAAAGAGGGAGGACGCTGCTATTGAAATACCCGTGTCAAATCTGCCATCGACGGGGTAGGAGATGGTTCTCCTTGAATGGTTTTCATTATACTAATAAAGCCTTCCCTAAACTATGTATCAGCACCTAATTTCATTATAACGGCTGGTGCCAAGACTGGAATAATGGGAGGATCTATAGGTAGTCCATGATTAGCCATATCTGGTGTTTGATCACCGCCAGGCAACTGGCGTACAACTGTAGGTCATCTCGGTTGCATGAATTTGAAAGGTCAAGGGAAAACCTTAGATAAAGATTATCAAGGACTGAAAACTATAAGTGTAGTAAGGGAACAAGAGAAAGAAAGAATTCATGTTTTACAAAACATGACTACACGGTGTGTACAATACCTACATGGTGTGTTCCTTTAAGACATTCACATGGGCATGTACTTCTTCCAAAACTGGTCGTGTAACACCCAATCTGCAGAGCTTGTTTTCCAAACACATGGTGTGTACTTGAATCCTCTTTCCATGCCCGAGAATTTCTACATGGATAAGCCAAACGACTCTCCTAAGACAAGAATACATGGCGTGTTCAAAATAAACATGGTGCGTACTAGAAAAGCTTCACCTGGCATGTGTTGTTAGTGACACAACCTAACACACGGCTCACACTACATGACATGTTCTAGATAGACACGGCATATACAAGGAAGGATAACATGGACCCATGTTGTTCGTGACACGAATGGGTACATGTGTTAGACAACACGGCGTGTTCATGGCTGACACGGTGTGTATAACTGAAGGTTTATCCGTCCGTGTTGTTAGTCACACGGGCGGACAAAGGGTCAACACTACACGGTCTGCGCAACTGGTACACGGAGTTTTCTCTCCAAAATTTCCCTATCACGTGTCTCTGCTCACACGACCTATGACATTGTGGGAGACTAAACGGAATGTACATAAATTACACGTTGTGTACTTAAGAAAAACTATTTCTTCCCGAACAGAAGAACACATGTCATGTACATAACATTACACGCAATGTATTCTGGGTTTTTCTGGATAGTAAGCCGCAGTAACTACTCTGGAACCCAGAAAAACAATGAAACGAACATTGAAAGTGCCAAATTCCGATCTGTGAGGGCCCATAATCCCCGCGAATCAAAGTTTTCCATCTTATACATGTTATAACAAGGAAAAAAATGGAATGATACAACAAATTCCAGTCCATGAGGGGACATAACACCTCATGAACCAAAATTTGGCATCCATTCATACAAACCTTAGAAAAATTCAATATCCTATCAATAAACAAGTATTTTATCAAGGCATCTATCACAACAGCATGCATATTCTACACAATATCTATCACAACAACATGAAATCACTAATAAATCGTAGATGGCATGGCAAAAATATATGACATGTGATTTCTAGTAAATGCCTATATGATGCATGAGATTTCATACCATCATCTCATTAGGTTGCGACAGAAATAGAACCTCAATAACATCAACAGTAATAGAACAAACATGTGAGTCACCCAACGGTGTAAATCAAATCAACCGTAAAATTGAAAAACCAGAAAACATGCAATATACGAGGTAATTTGGCATTTTCTCTGTACACGGGTTATCTACTCCCTGGAACAACATATTACCAATTACATATTCTTTTTTATTCTTGGCTAAAGGCTCCATACAGTAATTCCAAAAAAATTCCTCTCATTCCTCTTTGTAACGTCCCGGTTCCAGAAGCCGCCCAGAGATGCCCCGTACCCAGTTTTTCACATGGCCTCAAGAACATTTCCCCAAATTCCAGAGGCTTCCGACTAGAATCGAGGTCCTTGGGTGTGATAGTGGGGAAACAATGCCTTCATTGGAAGAGAAACACAGTGGAATTAAAACAAAAATACAATGGAAGAAGCAGTAATAATCAATACAAAAGTTAATAGCGGAAGAATAAAATAATAAACTGGAGCACACATATATGTATGGATGATGCATGATACATATGTCTAGGAAATTATCCAAGAAAAGAAAAATTCTAGAATACATCAATACTAAACCAATGTACAAAAGAAAAATAGTAAACAACTCCACAGCATCGCAAGCCATATCTTGGTCCCATGCTCTCCAGCTCCACAGTCAATCAAGATCATGAAATATAATGGGGCTTTCCCTTATCTATACCTACAAAAAAATAATCTTTCTGGGTCCAAAATCATGGCCCAAATAAGGTGTGAGACTAAATCCTAGTAGTCAACCACCACGAGATCTGTGAATAACAGTCAGTGAATTTATGGTAGGTATGTACTGAAAGCAGTAAAAAAGGATGTAATCAGCAGTAAAAAATCCATAGTTTCAAAGCATTCAAACCACTACATGACATGCAACAACTAAACAAACCAGATAACCACAAAAGGTAACCCCATGGGAAGTACCCACAGCCTATCCCCTTAGGTCCTACCTAGACACACAACCATGAAACTACAACACAAAGGTAACCCTCTGGGAAGTACTCACAACCTATCCCCTCTGGTCATACCTAACTAGTACAAGAAACCCTATGTGAAGTACACTCAGTATAACCCTTCTAGTTCAAATTAAGCATAGACTCTCTGAGGAAGCACCCGCCGTCAATTCCTCTTATAGTCTCATATCAGTACTAAAGACACTCTAGGTAAACACTTTCATAACATTCCCATTATGGTCCACGTCCATGAACTACAGACACACTGAGGAATCACTCAACGTCAATTCCCCCTGTGGTCTCGCATCGTAAGTAAAACAAACACTCTGGATAAGCCCTAAATATACATTCTCCCTATGGTCTACTACACCAGGTTCTCATGGCCCTGTGTATGTCAAGAAAGTATAGCAGCGCATTTCAGCCAAAGTAAACCTCAAAGAACTACTTGGTTAGCAGTCTACAACATATCATCATGTAAGAACAATATTCACACCATCCTACAACTCGTCATGGGAAAGTAAACATTAGTAGCCTAATAGGAAAACTAGACCCAATGGTCCAAACAGGTAAAAAATGCATGGGAAAACACATCCAAAGCATAGCAATTAACACTATTCACATTCAATTAACGTCTACTCAAGCATACAAGCACAACAGGAAAAAAATAGGGGTAAAACGGTAAACGTGTAATACCCCGTTCATGGGTGTTGGAAAAAATTGCACATATAACTCAAAGACTCTCAACAAAAAGGCACAAAACACCTGCCTTGGTGATGTAAGATCAAAATACTTGAGTCTCAGGGCTTGAATCACCTTAGAATGCCGATGATATACGAAAACGTCTAAATGGTTCAACAGGGAACAACTTGAGAAAGATGAGGAATTGGGAAACGAAGATCAAGCAGAAGAGAGAGCTTACCGAGGCGATCCCAACACAATCGACAGTGGTCTAATAGGAGATTAGATGCTTGGTTGAGGGCTCGGAGGAAGATTGAGGACATACGGGGAGCTCTCAGCCGAATGATACCTAGAAGAAGATTGTTCTGGAAATTAGATGCAACCCCAGTGCATTTAATGAAAAAAAAAGAAAATACATGTGTACTTTTGAAGTACACGACATGTAATTTACTTTTCTGTACTCCACTTTAGGAAACCTTCAGGTCACCCACACATGGTCGTGTACATGGCCGCTACACAGTCAGCACACGGCTACCCGCGGTAGCCGAGTACACGACATGTACTTTGGAAATTTCTAGTAATTCCTCTTTTTTCTCAAAAATGACTAGAAAAGGAAAACATACCTGAAAAGAAGTTCTAGGTTCTTACAACTACATTGTTTGTCCTTGATGTGTCAATATGTGTTTGGTTTGTTTTTATGAAGTGGGGATTCAAGGATAATTGTTATAGATTCATATAATGTAATTGGATATCATGCTTGGAATATTATCCTTGTATTAATGTGATGATTGTTGAAGGTGTTATTTATTGTCTATGAAATTAGAAAAATAAGAAATAAAAAATGAATACAATAAATTAATTCCATGAAAATTTATTTTTTCATGATGAGAAGAAGAATTAATGTTTCCGTGCAAGAAGTAAATTTTAATGCATGCGGAAAAAGTGTATATGGTTGAGAAGTGGCTTGGAATTTTGAGCTTGAGTATTCTAACCATATAATATATTTTTTATGGGAGTTTAATAAAAAATAATGGCCAACTGAGGGATCCCCCAAGGGATATTCCTGAACCACTCATTGGGTTACCCATGGGTCAACCCCTATGGGAGAGCCAATGCAAAGAGGCTGCACATGGTAGTAGGAGGGACCATGTATAGGTTTCCCAAGAGTACTCACCTGAAAAAATTCCAATTCCATGTGTAAGACCTTATATGACTCATGTCTAAGAACCTTGAGAGAGGATGGGCATATAAAGTGTGCTCATAGGGTGTTAGTGGCCACATGTGTGAGGCATGGACATGATGTTTATGTGGTGTGTGACTTGTGCTAATCCTTGGTAGCCAGCTCAAGGATGTTGCAACACCACTTGAGTAAAATAACCATGAAGAATCTTCTTTTATAAATTGATATGGGATTTGGATGAGAGAGGTAGTATTCCCACATCATTAAAATGATGAACATATTGTGGTCCATCTGATCACATTGATATGACTTTCCTGATCATTTTGGGTCATCATCATTATCATCTGGAGACATCTGAAGGGTACGTATCTATGGAATTTGGGTCAAACCACCATCAGTTGATGATTAAGAAACCAACCATCCTTTACAATGATACTAGTTTGATGAGGTATTTGGTTCAAACTGAAATTAGTTTTTTAATCTAACACCATGCATGCATGTTAGGAATTCAAAGAAGTTTCTATTTCATGATTCAAAAAAAATTATAGTAGTGAGTTTGGGAATCTACCATTGATGGAGAAGTTTGAGCTTAAAAGAGAATCTTGTGATCCTTATTGCATAAACATGAGGATATCTCAATAAGGGGTAAATGAGAGGGCACCATGATTTTCATCATATACTTGAGTAAACCAAAATGAATCAGGTATTCTATGATACAGAATAAAAATTAGAGATTTAATGTTTCTTAAAACATAGATATAAGGCTATTAAAGGAACTGTGATACTTTCCCATAAAAGGAGAATTCTTTGACCAAGAGAGTTGATGAAAATACTGAGAATCACTAGTTTTTCTATGAAATCAAAGTATCCATGAATCTCGTTGGTTCATGAATGGTAGATATGTCCATGATGATTATTTTATTATGTGAAGGATAATCTTGTGGGTGTTCAACTTGTGAAAATTACTCTTGAATTACCTCACGATGAAACCGGTTCCTTCAAAGCAAATGGGATAGTGAAATATGCATCACCCTACCTTTCAAGAAGATCATTAAGAACTAGTTATTTCTTGGATTACATGAAGGCGTTCACAAATAATACCACTATCTTAGAGTGTCTTTTGTAAAGAAGGTCTTTCATATAGAACGATAGTGGCATATTTACTGTTGCATGAAGGGTTTAAGAATCACTTGATAGTTCGTAACACATTATGTTTTGTGAAAGAGAAAGAAAGTGGGATTTATTGTGAATAATGAACACTTGATTAATGTGGAAGAGTATGTGTGTGAAGTTTATTTTTTAAATAAGGACCTGTTCATGTGAAAAAGAGTGCAAATTAAGAATAAAGGAGAAGAGTGCATGAAAATAGAAGAATACAGTGTGTGTTCAAGTGTGCCTGAGACAGACAGTGTATTCATGTATTTATTCATGATCATACACATGTGAATAATCTTTATATATATATATAATAAAATACATCACATAAAATATTAAAATAATATAGTATGTGTTCAATGGTTTATGATCTTGAGAATCCCATAAAACATGCATGAAGAGTACATGAAATATGATTGAGATTTTTCAAGTGTAAATATTGTATAATATAATTGAAGAATTTTTGCGTACCACATTCACACATCTTATTGCATCTAGGAATTAATCATATGAAATAATTAGCATGAGTATAGTTTCACCAAGACAACTGATCATTACAAGTGATTATAATTATTAAACAAGACCAATAGACCCAAATAAAGGCTATTGAAGATACTAGAAGTGTAAACGATAAAGTAATATCCTACAAGAACATATAAGAATATTAAGAACCATTATATACTTGATAAATCCTTAAATATAGGTGAATACTTCTAGTTGGTGTTGGGAGAAGTTGATTTCTTTTGGTTAGAGCATGTAGAAATCAGAGTCTCTCATTTAGAGCTAAATCAAGGAGTATTTTGGTTGGAACCAAAATAAAATGATGTCTCTCAGTTGGAGTTGGATCAATTGTATTCACTTGTTTGATATTGAACAATCTGTAACTCAGGTGAACAATTGGATGTATTAAGGAGTAGGCTTTCTTTCTAACCTTGTAAATAATTTGACGTACTATCTATCTTGTATTACTATTGCACACTTGGTGAGATTTAGAGATATTATTTAGTGTATTGGTAACATTAATAAGTTTGAGAGGTTTAATTGGAAATAAAAATACATTATAAAAATATAGCACTAATTCACCAATCCCCTTGAAATGGTCAATCCGGGCTAGGGCACAACAAGTGGTATCAGAGTTTACAACTCACTCTATTGATCCAAGAAGTATTTTGATAGATGTAGAATTATAATTATTCCAGCATCTGATGTGTTACAACATTTAATGGTAATAATTATCATAGATGGAATAATAATATTCTACGCTATCTTCTATCACATGGCATAGAAATTAAAGATGCTAAAACATTGGGGTTTCCACCCATTTATGATGATGCTTCCATGACACAAGATGATAAGAAAAATATGGAGTTATACAAAAGGATCAATATTTAATCTTCACTTCTCTATAAAAGAAGGTCTACACAATGTTCATGGGTCTCCAGACTACCAAGGAGATTTTGGATAAACACAGAATAAGCTATGAAGGAATTTTCAAAGTCAAGAAGCCAAAACAAAATTTTAGAGGAGTAAGTTTGAGGAAATTAAAAGGAATGACGAATAAATTATTGATGACTATTTCACCAGAGTGAACGATATAGTCAATAATATTTTAGGATTTGGTGAGAAGCTAGATGACTCTATCATATAAAAAAATGGATGAGTAGTTATCAAGATCATTTTGATTAAAAACTTTCATCCTTGAAAGAAAGAGATGAAATATTTCTTGATGAAATAGAAACTATTCACATAGCTTTTGAGATGAGGAAAATTATAGATTTAAATAATAAAGAAAAAAATTAAAATGGCCTTTGAAGACTTGAGAAAGGAAAAAGTAAGATAAGAATAGGCTGAACAATCAGAGGACTTAAATATTTATGAGGATTATGATGACTTAACTGACATTGGTTCCCTTATATACAAAAAGTTCAGAAAGGGAATGTGGAAGGACAAGATTAAACTTCCAACATAGTGCTTTAACTATGGTTAAATTGGTCATTTTTATAAGAAGTATCCAAGGTAGATTATTGAAGAATAAACTCATAATAAGATTTAAATGATGAAAGATCCTATAAACACAAATGGGTTTAGAAGAAGAATAATAAAAACTTCCACAACAAGGATAGAGATCTTATGTGCAATCATAAGAAAGATTCATCATCAAGTTATTCTTCATATAATGAAGTTGGATTCTATTCCAATAAAAATAAAATAACTGAATCATCATTTAGTGAAGATGATGAAGATGAAAGAAAATAACTTGAGTCTAAGATGAAATAATAGTTATAATTATTTATGGGAAAGGTTAAATATATTAAGAAATAAATGAAGAATATTGAGAGAGAAAACAATATATTAACAACAAAAAGTAATAAATAAGAAAGAAATAATGTTTATGAATAAAATAAAAAGATGATTAAGAAAGGAGTATCTTTTTTCAGTGAGATAAAGGTGCACAAATTAAAAATTTATGAATAAGAAAAGATGAAATGTGACTTCAAAGATAATTTGAGTTCTAGAGAAGAAGATTTATTTGGGACATAATTTATAGGTTTGAAAATTAAATGTTTTCTGAATAAATCTAGAGAAGATTTTAATAAATCTATTGAGATCAAGGGGGAAATCATTAAATCTAGAAAAAAGAAATGTAAAAGTGAACTTAATCATTTTGATGGATATGTTACTTCTAATAGTGATTGTGTGAAAGATAAAACTGAGAATATAAAGTCCATAAATAATGAGTGGAAATATTTCATATATATGGAAGAGAAACATTTTCCGAGAAGAACACACCCCCCCAAGAAAAGAGAGGATCATTTTCGTAACAAGACAACAACATAGATCTAGATTTATCCAGAATAAATAAGATAGAATAATGTTTCAAGTATTTTGTTGGTGTTATGGTAATCATGGTAATAAATCCTATTATTTGTATTTCATCATGTCTTTACTAGCAATGAGGTAAGAATAAAGGAAGAGTTCCAATGACCATCTGAGGAAAAAATATCATAGAAAAAACCTATTATAAGGTCTTCCACATAACTATCTACACAAAAAATCCAAAATTATGGAATAATTTGGTGGTATATTATGTTTGGAAGGTCCCAAGGTTGAGGAATGCATGACGTGGTTGGAAGGAGAAGTTACTTATGATGTTAAAGGGGAGAGGTTTCAAAATAAAACCAATGAAAAGTCGTTTAAATATTTTTAGAAGACAGAGAATGTTAAGAAATATTTTTTAGTTTTTTGGCCACATATGTTGAAATGGATAAACAATTGGAGGAAGCTAAGAAACTTTATAAATATAAATGAAAGTATGTGGCCTCAATAAATTAGGTAGAAACTGGTGGGAATATATACATAGGTGGGGAATTGAAGATCAAGAAGACTGAGGTTGAAAAAATTATTAAACATAGTGAATAATGGAAGAATGAAGATACTCAGATTAGTGAGTGTCAAATTAAAAATAAATGTTCAAAGGAATATTATCATTATAAGATTGGTAGAAAAGAATGACCCAGATTAAGAGGAAGATATCAATCTAAATGTTGTTTCTATGAAACCATGTGGTACCTACTTATTTCCTAATATGTTGTTTGTTTTTAGCTAACTATACAATAAATTGAATGAGATGTTTTAGTCTATCACTATTAGAAAATATGATGCGATTGTACTTTATGGATTCTACTAACTTCCATGAAATTTAGGAAAAGTGTGAATCTATTAAGGGTGACAAACATTGAGAATGAGCATGAAAACCTTGAGACAAATAAATAATTAAACGTCAGGCTATGCCAATCACACTTTTATCCATTATTATTAATTTTATTATATTTTCCATTAAGGGGGAGTGAACGGTTGATAATAAAATAATACAAAGGGGGAGATTTATCTTTTTCACCTGAACTTTATGACATGTTTGATGAAGTATGTGTAGGATTTAGAATTTACTTGAAAAATATGATTATATACAACCCCTTGAATGATAATTGAGTCATTCTGAACATGATTTCACATACATGGTATGTTATGGAAATCTTAGACTTATTTATTATATATTATTTTCAACACCTGGTTAGCCCACATAGACTTATAGTTTATTAACTAATGTATATTTAATAATAAAACAATGTGATATCATTCCTCTCTATCAATTGATCAAGGGATTTTCATATAATGGGGATGATCATGTTTTTATAAGAAAAATGAGATGTGAAATATTCCCCACTTATCATTTACAATTTATTGTCAAAGGGGGAGAATGTTTTGAGTACACTAATTTACTTCTGAATATGTGAAAATGATATTGAAAAAATGGATATATTTTTGGTGCCAATATTGTATTCATTATCATAGATGTTTCAATATGTGTTTGGAGAGTATGGATAAAGTTGTGATGCCTAGATAATTGTTATGGATTCGTCTAATAGAATTGGATATCACACTTGGGAAATTCCAATTGGATAAATGTGATGATTATTGAATCTATTTTTTATTGCCTAACATATTTGAAGAATAATAAATTAGCAATGCATAAAATAATGTAATTCTATATAGATATTTATTTTTTGGATGAGAAGAAGAGTTTTTGTCATGCAAGAAGAAATTTTTAATGCATGATAAAGAAGAGGGGATGGTTGAGAAGTGGTTCAGAAATTTAGGATTGAGTAATCTATAATGATAATATAATTTTTTTTTTGAGATTTTAATATAAAACAATGTCCATATAATAGATCCCCAAGGGATATCCCTCAACCAGTTATAGGAGACTCTTGAGTCGACCCCAAGGGGAGCTTGCTTAAGGATGTAGTTCATGTTAGTAGGAGGGACCATGTATTGGGACCATAGGGGAGCTCACCCAAAGGCTCATCTGGTTCACGTTTAATCCCATGGATTTCTAATGTATATGGCCCATAGGAGAGGATGGGTTCATGAAGTGCGCTTGTAGGGTGTAGTGGCCATTAATGTGAGGAGTGATTGTGAGGTATGTGTGGTGTGTGGATGGAATTGATCCCTAGTAGGTAGATCAAGGATGTTTTGGAACCACTCGAGTAATAAATTGTGGGAAATCCACTTTGAGAAACTGATGTGGGATTTAGATGAGAGGGGTGCTATTCCGGCATCATTAAAGTGATAGATATAATGCGGTCTATATGGTTACATTGATTTTAGATGTGTGATAGTTTTAGGACATCGTCTTCATCCTCCAGGGACATCTGAAGGTTTCTACTCACTAGATTTCAGGTCAAACCACCAATAATTCATGATTAAGAAACCATATATATTTCATGATGATGCCAATGGTATGAGGTATTTAGGTTGAACCAAAATCATTCATGCAATCTAAATTCTTTCACGTGTGTGAGGAATTAAAAGAAGTTGCTACTTCTAAATTCACAAAAACGTTATAGTAGGAAATTTGGGCATCCTCCATTGATGGAGGAGATATAGATTATAAAATAATCATGTGATCCTCACCGCATGCACGTTAGGATATCACTACAAGGTAATAATGTGAAGACACCATGATTTTAGTTGTGTACTTGAGTGAATCTGAACGACCTAGGTATACCATGATTCGACATAAAAAATAAGATATTCAATGTGGTTTAAAACTGAGACCTAAGCTGGTGAAAGGCATTGTGATACATTATAATAATAGGATAATACCCATACCAAGATATTTGTGGAAAATATTGAGAATCTACCATTTTACTATGGAAACAGAGTATCGGTGAAACCCTATAGTTCAAAAAAGTAAGAGATATCCATAAAGTATTTTTTATTGCACAAAGGAGAATCCAATAGGGGTTTAACTTGTCCAAATCACTCCATAATTACTTCATAAAGAAACTATATTTCAAAAATTATCTAGGATAGTGAAATATGAGTCTTTAAATAATGCACGAAGAACACTGAGTACAAGGTATTTCTTGACATACATGAAGGATTTCATGAAGAAGAACATTGGATTTGAGAGTCTTAAAAAAAGAAATAATTTTGCGTAGAATGATAGTTGCATCTTCATTATTTCATGAAGGGTTTGAAAATCTATAGACTGTGCATAGAACACTATGTTTTGTGAATGATTAGGAAAATGGGCTTGGAGGAGTAGCATGTACACTTGATTTACATGAAGGATTATATGCACGATAGACAAAAATTCGATGCATATTTTTAAACAATATATAATGATTTTTTGAGTTTTTCAATGTTAGAACCCATAATTGTGAATGATTTATTAAAATTGGGAATTGGTAATGGAAGTAATGAAAATGGGTGGAAAATAATAGAAGATAGTTTTTTTAATTTCAAATTTCATTTATGAATATTGGTTGAATTATTAAGAGTTTTTAGCTTTTTTCTAACTATTTTTATGAACTCTATTCAAAAATTTAGACAAGAAAGGACAACCCTCAACCACATTTTCTACAACCCACATGGCTATCCCACTAGGGGCTAGCTTTCTAAGAAGGGCTTCTAGAGATCTCTTTCAAGCTAGTGTGGCATGGGTGGTGAAATCCCATGTAAGTGGGATATGGGTGGAGAACCACGTGGTGAGTTATGGTGGGCCAAAGCATACAAGGGCCATGTGTAACATGGAATATATTTAGGTGTGTAGAATTGAGTTCAGGAGCCCACCATAGGGTAGGATTATAGACCAATAATTCCACAACAATGCTTATAAAGGATCATGAATTCCATTCCAGTTTCGATGTGGGACAATAACTCCACCACTTGACATCGCCTGAGTCACTCAATCCGCCACTCCACCATTGATCTGTTACCCACCAAACCACCTCTACCTTACAAGAATCTTCCATTTTTGCCCCACCTAATGCCCAATCATCCATGAAAACCATTTTAAGGATCCCTCCAACCACTTCAAAGGATAGATGGTAGGTGTATCTACCACTACCACACCCGGACTCTCCATTGCCACAACTTGAGCTCCACCACCACCTCCTAGAATCATTCCACAAATTCTCACTAGATCCTACTATCACACCTTCCACATGAATCATCCATGTCTCGAGCCATACGCTGAAGGCTCCCCCACATGGAACTCAGTCCATATGCATACATTAAATATTCTCTATCTGTTGTTATTTTATATTACACACCAATGATGGGTGTGATTTCAAATGGATTAACCCCTATTATCAGGGGATTCATTATGGCTGATACCCCCTCATACGTATGCCTATAAAAGAGGTTATTTACCCCTTCTAAGACCATTTAACACCCTACAGAGAGAGAATCTACCAACATGAGCCAAGCTTCATGTCCCTTTTTTCATATTTTATTTTAATTTATTCTTTTTTAGTTTAATTTTATTTCAAATGTAATTTAAATTTTCATTTAGAATAAATAAATTGAATTCATGATTGTAAACGTTTTCCACCCACCACATCCATCCTTCTTTTTCTTCTTCTACTTTTTCTTAGAAAACCCCGTATTATTATTTTTATTATTTTAATATCCTTTTTTTTATTTTATTTTCACTATTTTTTTCTTAATATTAATATATTTTATTTGATTTCTCTCTTAATCTATGTTGACTCTATCATATAAATTATTTTTAATTTATTCTATTATTCTCTCAACATGATTGATTTTATATTACTTCTTTCTTTTATTTAATTTTATTTTATCATTATCGTCTATATTTACACAAAATTTATATATTACCCTTGAAAATGAAGGGACTAACCCCAAGGATAGTCCTGGGGGGAGGTAAAGTTATTCTTGAATTTTTCTTAATGTTTATTTTGCGTTTGTGCTAGACTTGAGTAGAATTCATGGGTGAGGTGAATGTCCTCGATGTTGTGTCAGCACCCAATGACATGAAACACAAATATATTTCAATTATTTTTTTATTTAATTTCTCTCCCTCATTTGGATAAATCTTAAAATGATAGAGTTGTGAAAATCAATGGATGAAACAACATCAATAGAGCCAGGTTTGGGAAGATAGAACATCCTAGTCCAAAGTGTTTCATCAACCATGATTAAAGGGAGCGGTGGAATTGATATTTATTAGGCATTAAATTATTTCCAAAATTCCTAAAAAAATAAGAGTGGTTCAAACATGAGATTTCATGTTTTGGATAATCAAACTAAAATCAAACATATAAATGATAATAATGATTAGACCAAAAAATAAACCCAAAATAATGTCCTTTCTATCTTAAATCATTCTATTTAGAATTTTATGACAGTTTAAATTAGAATTTCCCTTAGGCATGTAATTTAAAATAAAAACAAAGAAAAACTCAATTTCTTTCATAAAATAATAAAAACAACAAAATTAATTTTTTAGGTGATTTAGAATAATTAGGTGAAAAAACTGAGAAGCTCCTCACGTGAGATGACCTTTATCAGCCACAATTCTAAAATAAGAAAATAATTTTCATTTTTCATACCCTAAGGTCGGTCTGAATCAAAACTAACACCATTTTCTGGGATATAGCCATTATTTTTCCATATGTTTTTTAATTTCACTTTGTATATAGTTTTTATTTCATTAACAAAAAAATTATTTTACCATGATGTTTTCAAATAAATACAATTCTTCGTGGAAGGATAACTCAGAGGTGCATGAAAAAAAAGCTAAATTTCCTTGCTCTACAGAATATAGTGTTTATATATGGGCTCCATATATTAATGTAGCTCAGAACCAAATTATCATAGAAGAGAAATTTAAGGAAATCATCAAGCATCTCAAACAGACCCTTGAGAAACCATTAGTTGAAGGATTATCTAGAGAGATTGAATAATTCTATGAGTACTTACTAGAATTTTATCAAGAAGTTTCCAAGACACAATAATAGTGATTCTTGTTTCTTTGCAACACATTTGATGAAGTGACACTAGAAGATTTATAAGAGAACGTGGAAAAACAAAAACTCAAATATGATTTTCAAGAGATTGAAGAGATAGAGTAAGAAATAAAAGGAAAAATGGATTGGATAACTGTATATATCTATGTTCCATCAGTGCAATATTAACTAAAACTAAAAGATGGTTCACTTGTCATCCTTGATTTACTAGAGGAGGCCAATGAAGAAGACTTGCTTGCTGAGCTACATGTGGGAGATCAATAAGAACTAGATGAATTTTGGAATAAATGTTAGGTTCTAATTGATCTCTCCAAACATTGAAAAGAATAAGAGACAACACTATTGAATGAAAAAACAACCCAAGTGGTGGAATTTGAAGTAAGAATGGAGGATCAGGACGACCTACCTATATAAATTGAGATCTAACTTCAAGAGTCACTTACCACTGAGGTAGAGATTGGAACTGAACCAACATAGGGAGTTGAACCTTTCTTTGCTTATTTCTCTTATGATTTTATTAAAATTGAATTGTTCATAAATCCATACTATTTTTATTATAGAAATTCATATAATCATTTCCTTTCCATAGAGGTAGGTGAAAAAACTGAACCTACACCTGATGAGGAACACCTAAAGATTCTTGATTTCAGTGAATATAAATTTGAGGATCCCCATGAGGAGATTCAATTATATGCGCCTAAAAATGTTATAAAAGAGGATAATCATGTTTACGATGAGAAATTACTGATTAAAAATTGAAATTTATATTTTATTCAAGTAAAAATAATTGTTTATTTCTACTTTGAACATTTAATTCATGCAGCCTGTGTGAAGCCATCACTTTAAGAGAAGAAATAGGTTGCACACATAGAAAAAAAGGAAGATGATGACCTATTATTCATCCTACCACGACCATCCAAGCTATAACTAATTATGAAGGGGGAGAATCTCGTATACTATAACCGTGGATTGTTCCTCATCCAGAAGGATAAAGCACAAGATGAAAAAAGGCACCTGTGGTGTTTCAAATCAAAGAAAATTTATCCACCACTATACTTTAGATAATAGTTGGTACTTACCTCAAGAGGTAGTAAGAATTTGAGGCCCACTTGTGGGATAATACCATGAATTATCTCTTTTTACTTTCTAGAAATTTAGATTTCAATTTTTTTAAGAGGTAGTCCAACATGAAGATCCACTCCCTCTTATCTTTTTGAGAATTAATAACATGATCATTGTGCATAGTTGATTAATTTTATTTTATAGATTTATTATGGAAGAATGAATACCCAAAAGTGAAGGCGGAAAGTGGAGTTGTATTTATGGGAAAATTAGTTCACTATTTATGTTTATCTTTTAAACATCTTGAATTTTTTTCTATAACCTATTTTGAGCTATAAATATGAAATCACATGCCCAAACAAGATTATTCATTAATTGAATTATATATAATACATGAGTTTCTTATAAATATTGTGATTCTATATTTTATATTTTAATGTTAATGAGATTAAATGAGTAAATTGGGGAATTTAATGATTAATGTGAGACATGGATATTAAAACAGAGATTCATGATTTGATGGAATTTATTGATTCATGTAAATGAAATTTTCTAAACATTTTTCATTCTTTGAATTTATGAAATTTATTTTAATAGATTTATAATTACTAATCATGTGTTTATTTATTATCCCAAATCATATATTCCCATTCCTGAGAAGATTTATAGACCATTTACTTCCTATTTGATATTGAGAATACTTCTTGAGTGATCTTGGGACATTTCACTAACCAAAACCTTCATTTGCACTTATCAGATCTATTATTATGATAAAACACATATAAAATGATTGATTAATCTTTTGAATATCCACTTATACTTAAAATACCACCTTTACATCAATCATTCTTTATTCATTAGAAACCATGAATTAACTTCCTTGGAATGAGCCCCATTTCAATCCATTTTTACCCATTCCTAACCTCCTCTTAGTGATTTCATAGTATTTTAATGTTTAATCATGGGGGTAATGGGAATTATGTTGTAATCGGTGATTTACATTACAAATAAGAAGTATGTGGGTTCTTATTGTGGGAATAAATTATATTTTTTAATTCAATAATTATAGGTCATTGTTTTCCTATCTTGATTAAAAAAAGAAAAAAAATCAATAAATGGGTTATAATTTAGGAAAAACAGAAATCACTATTACAGAACCACTTATTTTTATCATATGTGGTTATATGTTGGATGTGAGGTTTATTATAAGCATAAAATTTAAGAAAGAAAATAAAATTAAAATACTCTTTTAAATAGGTAAAAAAGTATAGAAGTAGAGAAAATTTCTGGAAGGTGAAAAATAATTCATTATGCATAAATTCTATCATGATATTTACTTTGAGATTTAGAGGAAATTGGATTTGTTACAATCTTAAGGGGATAATTTCATGATATTTTTACTTTTAATATCAATCTTTATGATTTAAGAGATAAACCCCCACCTTAATCCTTAAATTTAAAAAAAATTCCAACCAACCTTATGACATAAGAAACTTGAACCCTAATTGTAATACCAAATTATTTAATGTTTTTCTATCTTCAAAACGTTAATAAAAAATATATTTTACAATTCAATGGTTAAGGATCATGTTCTAATGGTATGAGGATAAATCTATATGAACTTTATCCTGAGGGATGAGTGAAAATATTAAAAAGTGAGGTAACTCATAATTTGGAATGATTAGTAATAATGAATTGATGAAATTGAATTAATGATAAGATAAGTTTCCATAAATTTCAAATGGGAAAAAGTAAAATGATTGATTTGATTGTTTCTCTAAAAAATTGAGAAATTGAATTGATATTTTTTTTTTGAATTTTGAATGTTTGATATAAAGTTGATAATCATTTTATTTTAATATTTGGATATTTGAATATTTATAACATCAGTGCCCTATTTAAATCCTTGCTGAGATTTTATGCTAGATTAAAATCTTCTCTTAAGTGTAGGGGTATTTGAAAAACTCAAATTCGATGTATATTTTAAAACAAAATCTAATGATTTTTTTCAATGATAAAACCCATGATTTTCAATGTTTCATTAAAAGTAGGAATTTTTAAAGGAAGTAATGAAAATTTGTTGAAAATAATTTTTTTTTTAATTTTAATTTTGATTTATATATCTTGGTTGAATTCTTGAGAGTTCTTAATTTTTTATAACTATTTTTATTAACATTGTTCAAAAATTTAGATAGGAATGGCCATCCCTCAACCACAACCATTGCAAGCGACATATATATCCCACTAGGGGCCATCCAACCAATCAAGTCCGTACAATAGACCACTCGAGACAACATGACATATGTGGTGAAAACCTATGCAGGTGGGCCGTGAGTGATGAACACCGCGATGAGTAGAGAAGGGATGAAGCCCACACAGGCCGCATGTGTCACGATCTACAGGTTGGTGTGTGTAAGTGAGTTTTTGATCCCAACCTAATGTAGGTATATAGACCTATGATTCTATATATAGGATTATAAAGGCTTGTGAATTCCATTCTTATTTTGATATAGGACAACAGATCCACCGCATCTCCACCACACTCCTCCACGTTCTGCTCACTCCACCGCCTGATATCTCCCAAGATACTTAATATGATTCTTTTCCATCAATATTATACTCACAAGACCAATCCTTCCTTGGAATAATCCTATATTTCCACCCCTCTTAAATTCCAAGAATCTGTGAAATCCATTTGAAGGGTCCCTCCAGCCACTTCAAATGCTGGAGGGAAGGAGGAGCCGCCACTTCCACATTAGGCCTCACTATTGTCGCTAATCGAGAACCACCACCACTACCTAGAATTGTGAAACCATTACTTTCCACCTTTTACTACCACACAATCCATGTGGATTTTTCATGTCTTGATCCATGCACCGAAGGAACCCCTGCATGGAACTTAGTCCACACACATTCTTTAAACACCATCCATCTATGTGTGTTATTTTATCACACCCATAATGGGTGTGACTTCAGAATGATGAACCCTAGTACTCAAGGGACCCATGAAGGCTAATAACCCTTCCTCCTTGTTCCTATAAAATATGATAATCCCCCTTTAAAATATCCTTCTACACCCAACATAGAGGGAATCCACCCGAAGGATCCGAGCTTCAAGTCCTAGTTTTCTTTTTTTAGTTTCATTTATCTTTCATTTATTTTTATTGTAGTTTTATTTAAAATGTAATTACAATTGTAATTTACTATAAAAAAATTCATGCATTTTTCTCAATGCGTTCCACCCAAAACATCTATCCATTATTCTTCTTCTTATTCTTCTAAAATTTCTTCTTTTAATTATTATTAACACTACTATTCTATTAACATCCTTATGTTCATTTAATTTTCATTATTTAATTTTCATATATTTCTTATATTTTATTTTATTTAATTTCTCTCTCTTCTCTCTATCATCCAAATTATTTTAAATTTATACTTTTATTTTCTCAATCTTAATATTTTTATGTTCTTTAATTATGTTATTTTATTTTTTATTTCTTTACCATCCTTCCACCAAAGTGATCTATTACCCTACAAAATGAGGGGCTAACCCTAAGGCTTGGCTTAGGGGGAGGTCAAAGTGTTCTTGAATTTTTCTTAATGTTTTTATGAATTCATGGTAGATTTGAGTATCATGCATGGGTGAGGCAAATGTCCTCGGTGTGGTGACTTCTACAATGACATGAAACTAGAATATATTTCTATTCTTTTATTTAATCTATTTTTCCTCTCTACATTCGCTAACTCTTCATATGACAGAATTTAGCTAATAAATGGATGAGACAATATTGATAAAATCAGTTTATGAAATATAGAACATCCTAGACTAAGATGTGTTATCATCCTTGATTAAAGGAGAAGGTGGAATTGATTTTCCATAGGCATTCAATGGTTTCCACAATTTATAAGTAAAAAAGATAGTTATTCAAACCTGAAATTTTATGTTTGGATCATCAAACCAAAATCAAACATGCAATGGATAATAATGATTGGAACTAAAACCGAACCCAAAACCAAGCCCTTTATTTGATAACTCATTATGTTTTTAATCAAAAACCCAAAAAACATTCTCCATTTCTTTTATGAAAAAAATAAAATAATAATTAGTTTAAGTGATGTAGAATAATTATATGAACAAATTAAGAAGCTCCACAAGCGAGATGACCTTAGTCAACCACCATGCTGAACATGGAAAATAATTTTATTTTTCCACACCCTATGACAGGACAGTGTCAGTGTGCGAATTCCTTTCTTGAAGAAGTTATTACACATGTGAAATAGTGTGTGAGTATTATATGAAAAGGATAAGAGTTCACGAGAATAGAAGAAGACAACATGAGTTCGTGTGTGCATGATATAGACAGTACATGCATCCTTCATGAATAATCATGCACATGTGAATAACCATTTGAGAAATATGAAATAATTAATATATAACATATAAAATATTATAATAAGATATTATTTTTATATGATTTATGATCTTGATAATACCATGACTCATGAATAAAGAGTACTTGAAAGAGGATTGATATTGTGAACGTATTTTCATGAATAATATAACTGAAGAATTTATATGCACCACTTGCCTGCATGTTATTGAGGTTGGACTTCAGATAAATAAAGAATCAGCCCAAGAATAGTTTCATTGATATAAATGATCATTACAGGTGATCATAATTATTGATAAAGAACAACAAACCCGACCAAATGTTGTTTAAGATACTTGAAGCATATATGATAAAGTTAGATCCTACAAGCCCATAGAGGAATATTAGAGGACACTAATATAGTGGATGAGACATTGATACAGTTGAATCCATTTTTGTGTAGGGAGAATTAGAAGTATGATGGATGTATATGAGATAAAATTAAGTCTCTTGGCTGGATATAGAGCAAGACGTATTTTGGTTTGATATAAAAGAAAACAGATTCTCTCGGTTGGCAAGAGAGTAGTTGTATTAACTTGCTTGATATTGAAGAAGCTATAATTATGGAGATTAACCAGTTGCAGCATGGAGTAGGATTTATGCTAAACCTTTTAAATATCCTATTCTAATCTCTCTCTTTTATTACTACTTCACATGTGGTGAGATTGAGAGATATTATTTAGTGGATCAAGAACAATAACAAGTTCGATTGGTTGAATTGGAATAAAACGAAATTCGTAAAAACAATCTACAGATTCCCCCATCCCCTCTCAGTGGTCAATTAGGCATAGAGAACTACAAGTTTGAGAAAGAAAAAACAGATGAATGATGTGGTAGTTTATGAACTTCATCCTGGACTAAGTTCTAAATTCCTTAACGGGACCTGTTTTTAGCCAATTTGAGAAGAAGTCCATTATATTTAGAATGAATCTTTATTGTTGATCTATCACTAGTATGTAGGAACCCACAACATCAATTCCCCAAACATAAATGTGATATGAACATTTGGTGGTGTGGAGGAACTCTCATCGTTGGTTCACAAAATTGTCATGGATTTGGCACACATGACTCCTCTTGGTGAATTGAATGTAGTCACAGACCATGATGATCTAAAAGTAACCCTATCTCCAAAATTGGTGGGAGAGTGTAAGTCATACTTGATAGGCTCTATATGATCTATCATGGACAAATTTCATGAACTATGTTATCTTTTATCCCTAAAGAAAACAAATAATAATTCCATCAAATATTCACCTATAGAGAGTCTTCTTGAGGTTGGGGCTACTTTGGAGGGTTAACTATGCCGCATACTGGTGGATTTTCTCATACTCGAATTGATCCAGTGGGAGAATGTGGTGTTGGAGATACTCAATTAAGGTAGTCATCCAATCCAAATTTTCTTAAACAATAAGGGAATTTTAGTTCCATAGCCTAGAAGTACTAGTGGCCATCTAATATACTCACTGGTTTCCGTCATCTGAAGTGGCGGGGAAATGAGCCTTTGATGTGCCAAATGAATGTCTAAATCATCATGATTGGTCTATTATAATAATGTGGATAATATATCAAAGGAATTGGATTTACTATTCTATTCCTGAGGGGCATGACTTACTTTTGGTTAGGAAGGGAATGGGGCTATTAAAAAGTGAGTACATTCTGGTAAGGGAATGAGGTCTTTTTTATAATGATATAGTCACCAATGATATGTTTGATTACTTGATTAGTGTATCCTTTCAAATTCTATAAAGGAACATCAATGTTAATATCTAACTCAAGACTAGTGTTAAGGTTTTGATACTATTCCTCATTGTCAGTAAAAACTTATAACAATTTGAATGAGTATACAAATATTTTATTTACATAAGTGATGAAGATAATTCCTAGGCCTTCCCAGTTGAGATTGGGGTCATTGATCCAATTGATTGTTGGACTTTAGGAGGCACCACAGAAATGAATTCTTCAATATGATATATCTTGATCCACTAAGAGAATGGATTCATCTAGGAAATCAATATCAAAGGGTAGTACCTAAGGGGTTAGATGTGCATCCAAGAATCCTACTAGTGCGTGGACCTAGACATGTTTTTGAGGAAAACCTTGATGTCTAAAATATGAAAGATTATTTCCCAATGTTACACTTTCCATATCAGTATGGGGTAGTTTGGGATGTAATTAAGTGGTCCATCATGGGACACCATGTGTATCTCATGGTTCTGTATGTAACGTTACAACTTTTTCACTACAAAGAATAGCATAATGAATCTATTATTGATGGGAGATTAGTTTTTCTCTGCATCGAGGAGCATAATGATGAGATAATATAGGCTATTTTATATTCCTTAATTGTTATTATTAGATAAAATTGAACCAAGGGAACATTACATGGTGGTCGTATAAAGGACTAGAGACTTACTAAGGATAAGTTGCATCCGGACTGAAGGTTATAAAAAATTACGATTTATGTATTTTAAAGTGGTATGGGAGTCTTCATCCGATTGGTAGGTGTAATCATTATTCATGATCCTCAAAGGGGATTAAACACTCGAATTTTTTTCAATAAATCAATAAATATTGGATATGTGGTCTTAGATTCCTCACAACTTCTAAAGGTTTCATGGAGGAGGAATTTTTTTGGTACCATTGATTTTCTCAGGATCAATCTTAATGTCTATATATCTGATGATGAAGCTAGGAAACATTCCAAATGTAACCCTGAATGCATAATTAAAAGGGATTAACTTCATGTGATTGCATTATAGAAAGATAAATACTTTTTTAAGGAATTATATATACCCATAGAGTTTGCATGACTTGACCACCAAATCACTTAAGTAACATTCCACCAGTATTCTGAGGATTGGATTAAAGATATGGTGAATAAATCCTTGGTAGGTGGCTACAATATTTTTTAAACCAAAAGGTATCACCTAGTATTATAAGATCTCATGGGTTACACTAAAGGTAGTGGCCTCCTCATCCTCAGGGGCCTTATGGATCTGATTGTACGCAGAATATCCATCCATGAAGGACAAGTATTAGAACCCAACCATAGTGATAATCAATATCTATGTCACTGAAAGGAGAAATTCATACTTTGGGAAATACAATTTGAGTTCCCAAAAGTTTATAAAGACTCTAATATACCCATTATGCTCCCAATCTGGGATAATTTTTACCATCCACCTGGGGTAATAGCCCTCTTTGACATATTTTCCCTTAATAAAATTATCAAATTTGGCCTCAACCATAACAATATGGGAGGGATACATCTTTTTAAGTAGAAATTTGAACGTGTATTGATCCATTGGGAGACCAAGTAAATGAACAAAAACATGGGGATCGAGGCATGACATCTCATTATTTATCTAAGAAAACTTGTCATAGTGCTATTTTAGGAAGGATAGATAATTCTATTGTTCCTTTGTGACATAGATGTGTTGATCAATGTATATTTAAGATATTATTTAGGGATGAGGTTTACATGTGAAAAATCATTAATATTGGTTGAGATACCCTCCTCAAATGATAAATGGGGATTATCTAGATCCCATTCATCATATGATATAGGGGGATTGTAGGGAAAAGGTGGATCTTCTTAATCAATAGACCCAGGGGTAGCACTAGAATCTACTCTGGTGGATGTGGGATACTTTGTGAGGCGAACTAATTTTATAGAAGTTTTAATAAAATATTGATGAGTCTATCCATAACCCTTTCTAATTGTGAGGCCCACTTTTGAAATCAAAACACTAATATAGACCTGAATTCTAATGAGTTGACCCAGTATTTTGAAACATGTGGTGATGGAATCAGTAAGTGACCATGGGAGTGATCCATCTATACTCTATAAGAGTAAGGACCTTTGGTGTTTTCTGATTCATTCCCTTGTAGAAGTATGAGGAAATATGTTATCACACATTCTCCTTGTATAAAATGAAACATCTTTCCAATTATAGGGTAATTGGTTCCAATCAGTGGATTGCGAGGAAGAAGCTATCTTTTTTGTTTTTCCAAGGATCAATGGAAGTTATTGTCATATCACTAGGGGAATTGATACGGTTCAAACCATAAGTATGGATAAATTTTCCCTCCCTTTTATATTGACTAGAGTCTATATAGAGTGATTACTAATATTTGAAGGGGGATGCATCACCCTGAAGTAAGCATACTCTACCATCAAGGGAGTATTTGTGGTATTACATGTATGAGGATGGAACTATTTAATGTATATGAAGACATGGCCTTCCCAACAAGGTAATATAGGAAGTATCATGTGAGAATACCATAAATTTAGTTCTTACTACAATTCCACGTAACTGAGTCTTTAGTAGCATATTTCTACGTTGATCCTGCTCATACTTACCATACCCATGAATGTCAGGTTGGAGGGAGTAATCTCTATTTCTGTAAGCCCTAGTTTTTTGAGTGTTTGGGTTGGGATGAGATTTATTTTGGATCTAGTATCCACTATGATGTGGTATATTTCCAAAACATTGAACTAGACTGGGATATATAATATGAATATTTTCCACTGAATGATAACAACTTCATATTCCTTAGATAATGAAATAATAGATTGACACTTTTCCTTCTTAGCTTCTTCTGAATGATATTCCTCGACAATAGCTACCACAGTCTCAAACTAAATGGGGATCATCAAGGTGTATACAAGGTCCTCAGGAATATAATTTGATAGGAGGTGCACCTAAAGGATCAAGAGCCTCACTGGTATGTATAAAATGTGTTTTAGTAATTTCTATTCCCATTCAGGGGGTATATTATATCCTATAGAGGGTCATACCTTAGTAGGAAGCATAATAGTTTCTAAAAGTTAAGGTGATTAGGACCGACTAGTACTGAATCTACTATACTATTTTTAACTAGTATTCTCTGAACTCTTGATGTTTGGGAACCATATGGATGAGTTCAAGCCTTGACTAGATGCAGATGATTACAGTGTGGTCAAAGATGAGTCATTCAGTCAACCTATATAGTTGGCCACAATGTCACTCCCAATTTAGTGTCCTGGGAGGAATATACTTATTGTTACCTATGTTATATTTTTTTCCTAGTCTTGATATCATGAATAATATGGTTAGAAATTATGGAATGTAAATTCTATCTACCTGCATGTCCCATGCCTCTCCTTCAGTGGCTCCAACCATAAGTACCTGAGGTGTTCACTTGGTGTTCCACATTGTTGATCATCATATTGATATCCACATATTAGAAAATTCTCACAGAGGAATACCCTTACTCCTCGTTAGTGGAATATTCTTGTATCTAATGAATTCTGGGTGCATCTCATATCTCAAGAGGTATAAAGTTTCTAAGGGTGTAGACTGGTTTTTGGAATCAGTGGGGGGAATATTATTACCTTCAAGCTATCAATGTATGTTACTTTGAAACTTTTATGACTATGACACTGATGTAGAGATATCAATCAGAGGAGTTGCAATAACCATAGAAGGTTTTTGTTTAATCAAGAGGGAAATATGATACAATGGGAATGAGTAATTGTATTTTAATCCAACTAGCCATTATAATTTTACATTTAGTGAAATTGGGCCTGGTTCCACTTATATTAGTCTTCACATTCATTGTAATGTCTAGTGGAGACATGTGCTACCTATGTTGGAACATCACCCAAGTTGACTTAGGCATAGTAAACGTGGACTTAGAGCCAATTTTTAAGATGAGTAATTCTATGATTGTATGTCTGATAATCCTTTGGTATGGTCATTGATTAGTATAGTTGGTGAGTTTGGCCTATTAAGGTATCTGATATTTTTGAAATTTCATAATACACCTTTCTAGGGTGAAAATTTAATTCCCCTAGGCATGTGCATCCATGAAGAAGTAGGTATTTTTTTTGAAAGGAATCCTTGGTGTCTGTACCTGATGGGGTGGGGGAGAACATTCTCTTAGTGAGACCTCTCTTAATAAGGCTATTCCTGATGAGGCCACACTGGGTAAGAATGCACTTGGTAAGGCTTAAATCGTAAAATATAATGTAGGTGAAACAGATCAAGAACCTTTGTGTGCATAATAAAAGACATTTCTTCTTTCATAGGAATTCACATGGGATCTAGAAATTATTATTGGCGTGATCTTTTCATGGTCTTCTGTAAGGCTTCTTCCAATTGTAGAGATTTTTTTAAAATTCTACAAATCTTCCTGGATAATTTAGGGAGGTCAGGATAGGGACCATATCATATTTTAAATTCACCACACACATTTTCAGTATATAGTATTAGAAAATGTTAATATCAAGGGTGTATGTGAGACCCTTCCATTATGTGATGAAGTAAACAACTTGATCAATATCAATCTATTTTAGCGTTGAGAGATACAAAAAAATATACTTTCACATATTGGAGATGAATTGATAAAGAAAATTTCTATGGTGGTCCTCCCAACTAGAGATAGTTCTTGAGGGTAGTTAACTGAACCAAATGAATTTTTGAACCTATATAACTTGGATGAAACACTTAATCATAGTGTTTTACAGCTATTATGTAGTCCACAAAATTGGGCCAAATTGTGAGGGGATATGGTCCATATGTTGTAGCAGATCACTCGTATCATTGAAGATTTGAATCTCAGATTTCTGAATTCTATAAGTGGGAACATCTAGTATATCCATTCCAGCTACAAAATTCCTTTAGGAAAAATAAACACCTATCTCGTTTTAGATCCTCAAGGTGCGTGATAAGAGAAACTACAACATCATCCTAGTGAGGGTTTTTCATCAACAGTTCTCTGATTAGCCCATCACTCGAGGAGGAATAGAGGCTCGGATCTTGTGGAATATTTTCACACTACTCAAGTAGGGTGGGAGACCCATATCTTAGTCATTTTCCATATCCCTTAGCTTCTAATCTGATCATATATATGGGCCACCTGGATAAATCCTAAGTGTCTTTCCAAGGAGGATCAGACACCCATTTGGAGTAGAGATGAGATCCCTTTTAAAATTTTCACGGCCTAGATGCTGATTAGATATAAGCTTATTTGTAAGACTCTTATATACTTTATTATCTTGGTTATCTGTGTCGAACATAGAATTTGACTCAGCTTTCTATGTTATCTCAGATGGATCTATAGGCTCAATGGGTCCCTTGCGTTTTTCAATATGTTAGTGAAAAAATGTAAATATCTCATTGAGATAAATCTCAATCCCTAATTACAAGGTTGTTTGACAAGTGTGAGTTCCTGTCAGGGGATCCTCTTTGCACCGTGTTTCTCTTTAGTGGTGGATTCTTCCTATTGTTCCCTATATCAATGATTTAGTTTTTCTGATCCTTAAGAGGATCAATAGTAAAAAAACTCATCATATTAGTGGTCAAAGAAAATATTTCACCATTAGTAGGTGGGATAGACTGATAATATCGTTATTTCCATGGGAAAGGGATGTAATGGAGGACAATAACTACCCTCATCCTCTAATTTTCACATGTTGGGATACCTCTTCCATGACCCACTGAAGCATAGTCAGGATATTTATATTGGTCTATTGGAAAGTCTAGTGGTATTTGTATGTATTAGGGTAATGAGCTATAGGGATATCTAAAATAAGAACCCTATTACACTGATGGTGGATGACATCGAGGTGTTCATGGATTATTGTGTAGCATATACAACAATACTAATAGAGGATGAGAATCACCAAAATATTCTTGTGAAATCATACCACATGGTACTCAATGAGGGACTTTATAATGACAAAATGCAGGGTTTTAGGATGGTAGAACATGATTAATATATTGTTAGTTGCTAGGATCCACCTCAAGTCCCCTTATTCATTACATGAAGTATGATCATATTCTTCATCATCCCAAACCCAAACTGGTTATGGATATGAAACTAGGTTGGAACTGATTTTTGAACAGATTTTATATTGAATTTATAGTAGGTAGGGTGTCACATGGGTCAATCATCCATGGAATACTAGAATTTATTTTGGAGATAGGGCCAAATACAAGATCATTTCCATGTAGGACAAAATTTTAAAAAATTTATCATGAGAGAGAGAAAATATATCTCTAGGGTCCAATTGAGTGATTAACATCATCTTAGGGTGTTAATCTAGACACCAACATCTCTCTCACTTCCAATGTAGAGGTCCAGAGGATTGAATTTGATCGCAGATAAGACACATACACTGCGAGTCCTTGAAAATACTCCAAAACATGATTCAAATCTATGTTTTTACATAGTTATTTCAAGATTTTTTGGACCTAATATTTTTGGATCATTATCCTTAATTGATAGGATAATTCCCCAAGATCTCGTAGTAGAGGTGAAGGCTAATTCAACAAGTGATCCATTATCCTATAGTCTTAGAGATATATAGTGACATATTGTTTTCTATGGTCCTGTATCTAATGTATAAGAAGTTCACTAAGAATGATAAGATGAGAATCACTTGGATTCCTCCCTCATATACTGAAGTCGATGCTACAGACATGGCCTATGTGGCATAATTTTACCTTGGGAAGCATCCCTAGATCATGGAATGTATTTGTCTTGGGGAGAACCTCCACCAAAAAATTTCTCATCATAGGAAGACCTATAATGGCTATCTATGGTGTATACCATAGGGAGATTCAACCCAACCTACCCATGGGGAAGATGGAGTCTCAATCCCAATTGGGAAAAGAAGTGCCCACATGCAATGATTATGGGGTAGAGTAAGATGTGATAATAATGTATAGGGATACTAGAGTTGGGAAAGAGGCCTACTGAAGAGCACGGTTCATGGCCTTACCCTGACATTAACATTGGGTATTCTAGATTAGAGCTAGTGTAGAAGAGGTGTGATAGACCTACACTTTGATCTATAAGCCCTGTTGACATCAATAGTATGGCTAGGTGGGTGACCTCTTAGGAGGATCCTAGGTGGTGGTTTCTATGGGTGAGACTATTAAATCTCCTATTTCATCAAGATAGGTGAGTAATCTATCTGATAATTCAAGATAGAGGCTATAAAAATGGTTCTCCATGGTGATTGAGGGGTGGTTGGGGGGGCTTTCCCCGAGCATGGCCCTTATGGAAGCTAATGTTGGACATGTACTAGCATAGTTCCATGACCTTTAAGTCTTCTTTAGTCATATCACTGGTGGAGATAACCCCTTATTTATTGTACAAGTGAACAAGATCCTTGATGACCCTTATTTGCATAATCACAAAAGGGGATATTGGAAATAGTAACCTGGTAGTCATGGAAGAGGTGGTTTTCATGGAGGGAGCATAGTGGCATGGGATTGCTGCATTGTTAGTCCCCTACATCATTTCCAATTGAATGTGGGTTACTATGCATTCCCTATGGATTGGGTCATGTGGATATATGGAACCAACCATCAATAAATGTACTATTAAAGTGATTACCAACCTGAACAATGTCATTTTTTCCTTCTCCAATGAACCAATAGGATCCAAATTGATGATGTATCAGATCATGGAGGCCTCATATCCTTGATTTGGAGTAGTTTTAGGAGAAGAGTTCTGCACTATGCCCACCATCTATTTGGTAGGGGTGTGGTGCCTGATATTTTTATTCCTCCATTCTCATATATGATAGTTCCTAGAATTACTAATCTAATCACCCTTAATGGAGAATAATTTCATGTTGTGTTCAATATTTTTGTTTCTGATTATTTTCTATTAGGCTTGCATGTCATTTAGTTCTTATCTTGCATTATCTCTTTCCAAAGGCGTGTTACCTCAGCCATCATGGTTGGTGATTTTGTCTCATTGATCAAAACATGATGATGGGATGTCAGTTATTCAATTAATGGACTCCTCATTGGAACTCATCACCTATTATGGGTATCCCTCATTGATTTTTTTCATGTATGTGAAACTCATTTCTAACACCATGTCAAGGTGGACATCGGTTAGTGATGATGATTCTATCTCGACAAGGTAACAACCTACGATTGGAGTGGATGGTAACATTAGGGATTTCATAGCATATTTGGATGTTGGGTGTGTGGGTCACCTATAAATTATTACCCTTTTTAAGATGGAGTAATCTCTCATATGAGGCATCTTAGGCATGGATCCCAAGGAATTTTGTGTGGTCCATAGTGTTGTTGATGCCCGGGGTGTAGGAATATGATATTTTTTACCCCAAGAATCCCATTTTTATTGTATGGGGTAGATAATTTTGATAAGACATAGGTTTAACATCTTATAGGGATATTTGGGTCATAGGTTTAACATATTTTGGGGATAGGTAAGTCACAAGTCTAACATATTCTAGGGACAATTGGTTCAAAGGTTTAAAATCATGTGGGGAAAGGAGGGCCATAGGTTTAACATCTCAAAAGGATAGACAGGTTAAAAGATTAACATATTGTTGGAAAATTTAGTTCATAGGTTGAATGTATTTTGGGAATAGATAAGTCATTGGTTTGACTTATTATGGGGATAGATGGGTCAAAAGATTAAAATTTATGGGAATTAGTTAGTCATATGTATAACATTTTATAGGTATAAGTGCGTCATGGGTAGGTCATTGGTTTACTATCTTTTGAGGATTAGTTGTTCACATGTTTAAAATCTTGTAGGGAAAGGTAGGTTATAGGTTTTATATCTTATTATGAAAATTAGGTGGATTTTAGTGTATTACCATTAGGAATATGATCACACTTTGAAGTTTCTATCATCTGAGGGGAAGACATATAGATTTGATTAGAATTTTGGGGTGTTGGTATTGAACCTCAGGAAGGTATCCCAAGTTCAACAAGATATTAGGATTAGACCCTATGGAGGTTTCCTATAGACCCTTTTAAGAGACAGGGATCAAAACCCACATTGTTAAATGTCATGGTTTAAGGTCCTGTGATGGGACCTGTCCATGTAGTTTAACATCATGAAGTAAGGATTCTCACATCATAGAAGGAGGGAAAAAAGGGATAGTTTGGGGCTTACACAAGGAGGATGCCTAAAGCAGTAGGATCATCCAATGGTGGGGGAATAAGGTGCATCCCATGATGATCACACATGGGAAATATTGTGTTTTTCAAAAATGGTAAGAGGTGAGGGATAATCCCTTTTCAATCATACTGGAGGCATCATATTTTTATCGCACATGGTATGTCTAGAGTTTTAGATCATGTGTTGAGGAAATTTCCATGTAGTTTAGTTTAGTATGACTAAGAATTTGAGATATTAAGTTTTACATAATATATCTAGAATGTTGTTAGGACCTACACCCATAGATACCATTCTATATTGGAGAGAAAGAACTAGTATAAGACCTCCCTATTAGAAAAGGAAGATATATTACCTATATTATGTCACCTTCAGGGCTTACACATCTACTGCACACGATCCATTGGGTTGTGTATACCAAAAAAATTCTACGGTGAAGTAGAAATTGGGGATCCATAAGATAGGGTGCCTATTATTAAGATAGAAAAAGGCATTAGAGTGCCTATTCTTAGGTGAAAAATGCAAGGTAATGGTCAAAGGTGTGCTTGAATAAAATGGGGTAGACAAAAGGTTGATAAAACTGGTATCATGGGAAATCAATATGATTATGGAAATATTTTATATGGGTACATGATACCTGGGAACTCAAATTTTACAAAAGGGTGTTTTTTGAAAGGCAGCACCATAGAGAGGCTTGGTGGATGAGTTTCATGAAGGTTAAAGGTTCACAAAGGATGTGGGATTTGAAAATAACATATGTATCATGAATAGGATGGGTATCATGAAGGAAAATGTCTCAAATTATATTATATTTTTCAAAATAGTTTCGACCTAGCTCAGATCAATACCATTGTTCCTATCGAGTTGGTTTCATGAATGATAATTATGTCACAAAACCCCAAGAGTCATAAATGGATTTCCTCTAACATGGATTCTATGGACCTCCATGAAAGGAATCTCCACCATGGTTTGAGGTTGCTAAGAAATAATGGGATGTTGTTTCCTAAAATATGGTTACCTCTAAGAATACATCTCATCCATTTCTTATGAAGGGTAGACTTCCAATAATTTAGAGCCTTTGCGAGAATTCTAAAGGTCACATCCCCTGAAAATTTAGATAGAGGGAGGTATTTATAGGCATGGTGAAGGTCTTGGGGGGGGGGGGGTTATGAAAAATTAATCCTTATAAATAATTTATTTGATGTTCACTAGAAGACAAATAGTTTCTTAAATGAACATATGTTATGAAGAAGTTACCACCTCAACATCTGTGGTGGCCTGTAAAACTTCATGAGGTGCCACCCATTTGAGAATGTTTTGATCTTCGCAAACATATACCCATATATGTACTTTTTAGTGGTCTTAACTTATATTTAATTCAAATAGGCTATGTATTCCTCGTCTTCTTCCATAAAAAATGTTTTTTAGAAAAAATATATTCCACCCTATATGTAATTAAATAGTTAATTATAATTGTTTATAATTATTAATTTATGGTGTCTGGAATAAGGTAGGAGACCATGAGTTGATTAAGATTGGATGGGGAATTCATGATCTTGGTAGAGGCTTGATAGAGCTTAATGAGGATTGTAACTCTTTGAAATCGGTATGAAATCCCTTCGATACAAATCCATATTTGTCTTTAGCCATGACTACTTGCATTCATTCATGTTTTATTCGGCTGAGTAAATGGTTAGGGACCGGGAGTGCCTAGTTAGAAGAGAAATGGTGTTATTTGGACTCCTATGCTCAGGTTGAGTACTATATAGCACTTTAGTAATTTGGAAATCCATTATAGTTGTCTCTCCTTGGGGAGAGAGCATTGGTTGGGATGATGAGAGGCCTTAAGTGGTATCAAGTTGTCTAATAAGACAAGGGTAGTCTTATATGGGTTTCCCTAGGGATGATTGAGTAGTTATGAGAGTTTTACACCTAGTGATGATGGGTGGGGTGGTTGTATATCTCATCCTTGGTGAGTAACACGCTCTTAAGGGTGGTTTGAGGATGTAAAAGTATTAGAGTGGCATGATTCATCAAGGACTAGAAATGGAATAATAGATAGGGGTTTCCTCGAATTGATGAGTTAAGGGATCCCACTTAAGAGATGTGAGATATGACCCAGGTGTTGGTCCTAGGGTTAGTTCAGGAATTAGCCTCAATAAACCAAAGTGCTGAGAGTGAGGTGGCTATCAATAGTCCTGATGTAGAAGAAACAAGTGTGCAAAGTTTAGAATATTCCTTTTTATAGAATCCCAGTCTTTTGATACATAGATATTGTAACATATTTTATGAATATTAATAACATTACACAAACACATGCATGAGGACCGTAATAGTTTAGTGCCTTCAGAAACTTGGAGACATAAACACTAATTCATAAGCGAGCTGCATTATATCCAACTAAATTATTCACAGCTATCACTATTCTTAGATATATTATATATAATAAATATCTTAATATCCTAGGGAAAGGAAACATAAAAAAGGGTGAGCTCAAATGCTCTGTAAGGGTAAACTATAGAGATACATAAGCATAATATGAATATAAGGGTATGAGAATATGAGAATAAAATTTTAAAACCATACCCTGCATATCAAAATCATAATCTTGAGTCATGGAATAAATATCGGGAGTTCACAAGAAATGAATCATAAGGGAATCAAATAACATGGGCCACGAGAGCATAACATTGGAATAAGACATGGAATTTGTGATATACACAAAACCATTGAAAATCATTTCCATATTAGTCTGGGCTCAATGCCAAGGAAATCATATTGCAAGGGTTCACTCCCCAAACCTTCATAATAGTCAATGTTATCTCCCAAATTCCATCATAGCGGAAGAAGTACCTTACTGAACTAGGTTCACTCCTCATTCTTACTCTATCTTATTGAAGCATGTTCACTCTCTATTCTAGTCATATCTATCTAATGAGAGATAAATATTTACCCAATTTATTAGAGGGAGATATAGGTCACACCTATCACATAATGAAAATGATATTTATATGTTCCATAAGATCAAATAAATCCATCATATCATAACCCATGAACTGAATTGGGTATCATAAAAATTTCATAATTTCTTATCCTATTGAAAAGAGATAAGTTTCATAATCATTTAATCATAGAATAACCCATAAAAAGTAGTGAGTTTCATAAGCATTTTTTCATGGTAAAACTCATGGAAGAAAAACTAGTTTCATACAAATAATTCCATAAAAACGTAATTTTTTACGAAATAATTTTAATGGTATATATGGATAAAATCTATAGTAATAGATGGGTAACACCAATAGATATCATCTTAGAAGGAAAATAATTTTGAAATATCATTTAAAAAATTTATTGATTAAAATATACTTTACTCTTTAAAAATTTATTTTTAAAACATAAATCATTTTGAAACATTATTTTTGAAAATAAACTGGAATAATTATAAAGAAAAATTTGAATTAATGATTGGTCAGAATGATAGAAATTTTTTTCATGTCGTGCATGTTAAAATGATGATTTCTTTCACATTTTTAGTAAAATTCAAAAGGGAATTATTTGGAAGATGAAATTATGGTTCCTTTTAAGTATTTTTAAAAAAATATAAACATGAGTAAAAATTTATATTAATAATAAAAAGAGTGTAATAAAATATTTTTGAAAATATTTTTTGAAATAATGGTTTTGGAAGAAAGAATATTTCCAACTACAGAGATAAATAAAGTCAAATTTTCTTTAAAAAATTATTAATTATTTAATTAATAAAGAGTAGATAAAAGGAACCATTAGTTTAGGATATCATAAATAAATATTGGATAATAAAATTCCTGATAATTGTTTATAGGTAGATCATGATATTTCTACTGTGGATATTTACTCATAAACAACCCTGATAAATTATGAGATTGTGACATAAAATCATTACCAATTCAGTAACATTGAATCATAATCCCCATGAAGGAATAGCATAAATTATTACTTAAAATATAATAAATATGAATAAATTCAAGATATTACATGTCAAAGGGGCTGTATACACACCTCGTGAATGAATATAGGTGTATAACATAACATACACTACAAAGAAGGAAAATTGAGACAAAAATGTCTTACCTTAAGTATTGAATTCATTCATAATCGTTAAAAAATACTATATAATAAATATAATTTTTTATAATTATATTAAATAAAAATATTAATATATATAGTACCATATATGATTTACTTATTTTATTTTCTTAGCTATTATTAACAATTATATGTTAATGTGACATTTTGGGTAATAACAGCTTTATTTTTTCGTGTATGTTTTGACTTGTTATTTTGATTCATCTTACATCGATCATGGTTTAATCATATAAATAATTTAAACCATGAAATAAATATCATATATATTCAATATACACAAATTTAGATTAATTTATAAAATTTAGTGATAGGAAATGAAGTACATCGCTCTCGGAGACAGTAGGTCGTACATATAGATAAATTTCGTTTACATTTTCCTATAATAATAAAAAATGATATATCATAAATATAGTATTATTTTTATAACATATATATAACATGTTTTCATTAAAATCATCCTTAATAATTTCCATTTAAAGAGTGAACGAATTACATCGCTTCATGAGGCTGTTGCCCGCCGCATACACGAGCGATGTTATCATATTCCCCAAAAAATGGAAAGCATGAAGGTATGTCTGATATTATATTTATATAGGCATAATATAATCATAAATTTCACATATAAACAATATATCCAACATTATGTCTAACTGTGAGAAGTGGTAGTGAAAAACTTAACGACATCGGTTTGTTAGGCGGTAGTCCACCGTTCACATGAACGATGATTTCGTAACCCATTTGTTGGAAGTGGAGATGTGTTTTTGTAATAAAATTAACATAAAAATATATAATTACATATAATATACTTATTTTTTTATATATAAAATATAAAATAATAATTTTAGGAGGCCAAGGAAGAAATATAACAAAAACTCTTGTCGATGAATGTTACATCTTCTTCAAGTATCCTTCCTAGGATTCTACTAAAATATTTCCTATAATGACATTATTTCAAAACTAAGGCTTATATAATAAGGGTATGGAATTATGGAAGTGATTTTTTATGGTCTTGGGAGATCCAAAAGTGTATGATTTTGTGAATAAGAGAGGATAGGGGTGGCCTTATATAAGTGGAGTGAGAGGAATACCTGTAATTTATTGAACTGATTCAATCATACACAAATTTTTATCATGAAAAACCCACAAAAATGGTCTATTATCAAATTTAGAGAATATATGGTATAAATATGGGTAGATTATGTGTTTTTACAAGTTTTTAGATAATTTTTATCCCTATTGTCTTAGTTTACCCCCCAATGTAAATTCATTTTTACCTTAACCACATTTAATAAATTTTACCATTTTTACTATTCATTTTGGTAAAAAATTAAGTTGAAAAATTAGTCATTATAAATTGTTATTATTAAAAATATGGATTCCATTTTTTCAAATTCAATTCACATAAGTTCAAAAAAATAATTTTAAGTTAATCCCACACACGTGATGAGAATGTAAGGTTTTAAAGTGAAAAGAAACAAAAGTTTACAAAGTTTTTTTTCCAATTTTAATATAAGTTGATTATGTAATGACCTGTACTTGACGTACATGGACATTACATTACTATTCTGTAATACTTAATACATAAAAAAACAGACACCAAAGGACCGTAATAGTTTACTATCTTTGGAAACTTGGAACATAATCTTTTAATCTTGGTGAAAGAGCTTCAACATCTCCCATAAAGATCTTCCCGTTTTTTCTTACCTAAAACCATTATTTAAATCCTAATGAAAATAAAACGTATAAATGGTGAGATCAAATGCTCAGTGAGGGTGATAATGGAGAAAATAAAACAAACCATATTCATTTGAACTCAAAACATGAACATAATGTTTAAACGTCAAAATCTTGAGTTGTGAAATAAATCTTGGTAGTACGTAAGGCATAGATAAAAAAGGAACATCAATCATGATAAAATATCAGGGGAATAAAAAATTTAATTTTGTAAAAACATTAAACACGTGATATAATTTCCATAGTATCCGAGGCATTACTTCCAAGACCATCTTAGTGGACAAAGTCCCTTACTGAATCGAGTTCACTCCTCGTTCCAGTCCTGTATCACTAAGCCAAATTAACTTACTATTCCAGCCATGTCTATCTCATGAGATATAAATCTTTACCCAATTTATTGGAGGGAGATATAGGTCTCACCCATCTCATAATGAAATCATTCTTACTTATGACACATCATAAACATAAATCATTCATCATAACCCAAATAATAAAATGAGTTTCATAAAATCATCCCATCATAACATAATCCATATAAAAGAAATGGATATAATTTCATCATAAGAAAAGTAAAAACATTTAAATCATAGAGACATTATACTTGAAACACACACATATGAAATAATGTCATCTTAGATGGAAATTGGTTTTGATAAAACACTTGAAATGAATTCTTGAGGAAAATATCCTTTCTTCTTCAAAATCATTTTCTATTCACAAAATGCCATGAAATTTTAAAAGAAAAGGATTTTGTTGAAAATATTACTGAAATATTGTAGAGTAATCTTCATAAATATAAGGCTTTATAAAACCGTAAAAATCTGTTCATGCCGTATAAGTTAAAAAAACATTCTTCTCGTACTTTTTCCAGAAAAATCAAAAAGTACCTCGTATGGTAAAAAAAGAAAGATTCCTTACATACCATGTAGTAAAAGTCAAAAATGGGAATATATTACTTTAAACACACATGAATCCATTTTTAGAAAATAGGGACATGGATGATAAATATAACCCCAGTAAATACTTATGAATAAACAATCTCGGATAAAAATGAGATTGGAAAAGTTATCCATTACCTTAGGTCTGATATGCTTCATACATATCCAAACCTCCTGTATAATGATTTAAATAATGTAATTGACTTATTATAGAATCATGTTAATTTTTATGATATCATATATGGTTCACTTATGACTTTATATTACCTGTTCATTTGTAAATTCCATATTAAAGCAGCGTTTTGGGTAAAATCGTTTTATTTATTGTACGTGTTTGGACTTGTTGTTCATGATTATATTATTACATATATCATGATTTTCATACTTCTAGAATATAAATAATGATTTATATATCATATATATTCAGTATATATATATATATATAATAAATAGTTAAATGAAATGAAATACACCGTTAATGGAGACAGTAGGCCGTACGTACGCATGAACGCTGTTTTCCTTTCCTTATTGACTTGAATGGAAGTAAGTAGATGACATATATATATATATATACATAAATAAAGTATCTTTATCATGTCATATTTTTCATTAGTATTCATTATATATACATTATAATCATTCTTGAGTGGTTAACATGGAGAATGAATCTTATCTTGTCGTGGAGACGGTAATCTGTGCGTACGCACGAGCGATGATATCATTCCAAAAATTATAGAATTGAATTGGAGTGGATGATATAATATCTCAGAATTAGTATGATGTTATAATAACTATACATAGTTATTATTTACACCATTATACCTATCCATGTAAGGTGGTGGAGGAAAACCAGATTACACCACGACATGGAGACAGTATTCCTTACGTACGCACACGCGATGATTTCATTTTCCTTAGGATGGATAGAAGGTGAAACGGGGTTGATTAATATTTATAATAAAATATCAGTATATTAGTGATACTGATTTTATTACTTTATAATGAAACAACTAAAGAAGAATATGTTGAAGAATAAAGAAACTTGAAAAAATCGGTAGAAGAGATTATCTCTTCTTCGACGCACCTCTTTTAAGCTTCCTCTTAAGGCACTAGAGGTTGTCTTTTGGGGAGACCAAAACATCTATAATGTTTCTAAGGAACATGATAAGGGAAATGGGAAGGGATTGGATGAGCTTTAAGGCTAAAAATTTTGTAAAGAGAAAAGGTAGTTTGTGCCCTTTTATAATGGAGGAGAGGGGCACCTTATGAAAAACATAAAATATTATTTTATAATAAAGTCATATTCGGTTTATAATAGCTCAAAATTTATTTAATTAAAAACTTAAGTGATTATGGGTCTAAATAATCTCATCCAATATGTTTTAGATACGTTTAGGTTTCTATTTTAACCTTATCATTTATATTTAACTCTTAGTTAAATAATTTAACTTTTTCCATGTCTTCATTTTTTCTTACAAAATATGGTTAATAAACTTAATATAATAAGCCACAAAATACCTTAGTGGTTCATTATTAATATATATAACCTTATTTAAGTCATTTTTCAGAACCATAGATTTTGAAGAATAACATATCAATTAATAATATAATATTTGTTTTAAAAACTATTTTATGTAAACTTTGGCACAATTTGTTAATTGATTTTTGTGAAAATCATAACAGAATGATTAGTTCAAATAAATTTAATTAAATAAATACTAATATGTCATATTAACCTTTAAAATTATTCTAATTCATAAAAAGTCTCAAATTACATTTATTTGGGTATTTATAACATCAATTATGTCAATATTTCATTAATAAGGTAATTAATGCATCATCATTGTGTCATAAATAAATAAATTTATTTAATGTATAGAAATTATAAATAAAATATAATTATGTAGGAAGTAGTTTTATCTTTCTAATGAATTTTTATAGTTGAATTTATCTTATGTATATCCCTATATTAAATATATTTTAGTTATTAAATTTTAATTTTATCTATTTTAACTCTTCTTCAAATAAAATAATAATAAATGGCCTCATCTAATCCAAATGGACCTAAGGGGTAATATCATATTCCTAAGTTTGTTTTTGGGTCAAATTAAACTTATCCAATAGAATTAGGAAATGTTTTAGGGTAATAATAATATCATTTTTACCCTTAATTACCCTATTTACTTTTAACCATGGTAAATAAAATTAAAAAGTTACTATTCATAAAACTTTATTTTTATCATATTGAACCACATTTTACTCCATGAAATTAACAGTGTCTCTTGGATTTTTTAAATTCAACTCACTAAAGCGGTAAAATTATGTTTTATGTACAATTGTAAATGCTCCTAGGAGGTGGGTAAAAGACGGTGAAAAATTAAATAAAATTTTTATATATCTAAAATTATTATAAAATGACTCCAATGAATTAAATTGAACATATATAGTTATTATGTATTAATTTTTACATAAAATAATTTTAAATAAAATAAATAATTATTTAAATAAAATGTTGGTCTTTAAATAGTAACCCAGTGTTTTCACTATTCATCAAAAATTGTAATTTTTCAGAAAAATACCAAAAATTCACCCTATGCTAATTTCGATATTCCCAATCCAAAAATGAAGTCCATTTTGAAAGATGAAATTTATAAAATTCCAAAAAGTTGGTATTACTATTCATAATATCTAGTTCATAATAATTTTATAATAATATCTTGTTTAGTGAAAATCGGTATTGCGTACTACACACGCTATCGAAGAAGGTCTTGATTCCATGTAATTCAAGACTAGTTAGTGTTGCGTGTAGGTAAAGATTCCTTTGGTGTTGCGTATAACATACTCCAAATATAGTTCAATTATACATTGATAAAAATCTATACTTAGTGTTTTGTAAAATGAATTTTATTTGAAAGAACATGAAATTTTGTGCATTAAAAGCCAAGAATAGTGTTGCGTATACTACAAGATAATGTTGTGTTGCATATAATGCAACGTAATATTGGTGTAGCATACAAAACAAGACATAAAAGAAATTAAAAAGACTCTTTCTCATAAAATTTCATGGTGTTACATTCTACCCCCCATAAATTGAATTTCTCCCTCAAAATTCGTCAAGGTTATAAATGGTTTACTACATGAAATTTTCTTTCATAGAAACCCACATCGTAAAAAGGAATACCAAAACTTAATTTTAAATAACAAAGTATAAAACATAATGGTTACCCAAATTAACTTATCACTGGGTTTCCACATAGGAGAACATAGGTGAAAATATGGATATTGAAGAGAAATCTAACCATCAAGTTCTGATGGATAGTGGTAGAGAACATGGCTATGAAAAATCCAAAAATCACAAAGCCATAATTTTGTGATGATCTAAGGTACCATCTGACTGATCAGATATGAGGGTATTAGGACAGCATTTTGGGTTTTCAAGATCATTTCCCTAAAGTTGAAAAAATTGGAATTAGAAGAAATAGTTTCTTCATTTTGGTACAATATCATCGTTGGTCGTTACTTGAATAATTTACTCTTCATATCTTAAAGAAATGATGTTGAATTTGTCACTCATGAAGTGTGAGAAGATCATCTGATATAATGATATGTCATCCCATCTGTTTCTATCACAAAAAGGTTAGCATATGATATTAAATATACATAAGTCTATTTATGGTGACATTAATCGTATATGATTCCAAAAATAGACTAATACTTCATCTATCATTTTTCTTAATAAAATAAAACTAGTTTCTACAAACTAGGGACTTCTTGTAGGCCAGTGGTAGGCAATAAAGGCCTGTCACACTTCGGTTGTGGGTTTGATTCCCGCATCCTTGTCCAACACAACGGGTTGTCGCCCATCCTATAGGTTGTCCCATTTTCTAAAAATTCATTTTTATAACATTCCTACATTAATATAAAAAAACAAGTTCTATCCCTAAATAATACTATCTGATGTCCAAAATAATCCATTCCAATTTTTAGGCTTATCCAAAATACATCTATCCAATCTCATAGTATAAAGAAAACGATTACTTGAAAGGTCACATAAGAAGCACGTGAATACCAGCATTTATCCCCCATATATCATAAAATATATCTTGTTGATTACATTCCAAACATGTGAATAACTTAATCATGTATTCTTTTGAAACATGAATTACCATATAACCTTAGTGAAAACATGAATTCTGTCAAAATTTAACTCTTTCCACATACTAATATCCCAAAAATTCTATATACTCAAACCGTGATATCACTTAGTCCTTATATCAATCACGAGCTCATGGATACTATCAAAAATATTATTTTCTACTTATCCATTCATTATGGGCATATCATCTACTTTCCAAAAATATTTCAATCACTTTTCATGGTTACCTATATCATATAATTATCAAAAACCACAATAAACCATTACATAGATATTCTAATGATCCACAATACTATAAATGAGATTCCACAACATTATTTTTTAATCCCTTTACATAAACATATAATAATTCCACCACATCGTTTTCATACTCAACATTGCTAATAGTGATTTCATGTGACTTCCCTCTGTCCTTTTCATTAAGAGGTTGTTGATGTCGATCATTATTAACCCTTGGATTAGGGCATTGGTTAGCATAATTCCATATTTCATTACAATCATAGCATTGAAGTGTTGGTGGTGAATTCTCTGTAGTCTTTTCTCTATTCTCATCATTAGCTACCTTTTTCCCATTAATTTTGAACACAGCTACTCGATGACCTTCTTTTCTACACCTGAAACATTTTCTAGTCCCTTTTGGACAATCTCCACCAAGCATCTTTCCACACTTTGAGAAAAAAGAAAAATTCATCTTTTTTTCACCATTTTTCTGAGATTTCTCCTTGAACTCCATCTTTCGTTTCTAGTCAAAACCATGATATGGATATGTAACACCAACTTACAGTTCTACCTTGATATCCCAACACACAATTTCTTCATAGCTACTAAAGTCTCTTATCGCTAATTCACTTCGAAGACTTGGTTTTAAGCCACTGATGAATCGATCAACTTTACTTTTAGGTTGGATGATATATCCAGATGCATACCTTGAATGCCTTAAAAAATTCCCATCGTATATACCAGCAGATTCATAATTATTTTTCTTAAGCTCAAGTAACTCTTTTTCAATCATTGTTAGAAGAATATGAGGGAAGTACTTTTTTAAAAACAAGTTCTTGAACTTATCCCATTCCATTGATTCAATTTCATCTTGGGGCCTTTTATTCTTAATTTGAGTCGACCACTGGTCTGCTTCACCTACTAAATGGTAAACACCCAGAATGAATTTTTCATGTTCTGAACAACGAAGTAAGGAAAATATATTTTCAATGGTACTGATCCATTGTTCAGCAAAAAGTGGATTAGAAGACCCACTGAAAGAAGGTGGATGCTGCCTCATGAAGGACTCAATAGAATATTGTTCCCTTCTCTGCTCATTTGGAAGTCCAGAATGATTCATAGATTGTGTAATTATGGAAATAATATTTTTCACTCCATCTCCCATAACATTGGTGTGTTCAAGAGGACAATCATTTCATCGTCCATTACATTGATCAACACGGTTCCTTCGGGTTCTAGCCATCGTCAAAAACCCAAAAAGAATAGCGTGAGAGGCAAAATCATGCTAAGAAAACAACATAATAAAGGGGGATTACCTTCAATATCTAACATATTAGGTATAATTATAATATAATTACTGTAATTATAGGACTATTCCCAACACTTATACTTAACCTTAGGGAAATCCCTAGACATACCTTAGAAATATCTCTAGAGATCTCACGAAATGTTTCACATCCTAGTTACCAAAGGTTAACTAAACCTTCCCTCTGATACAGACTGTAGAGACCCATAATTGACATACATGGACATTACATTACTTTTGCAGAATAATTAATACATAAAAAAATACACCAAAGGACCGTAATAGTTTGATGTCTTTGGGAACTTGGAACATAATCTTCGAATCTTGGTGAAAGACCATCAACATCTCCCATAAAAAACATCCCTTTTTTTCTTACCTAAAACCTTTCTTTATATCATGGGGAAAAGAGAACATATATAGGGTGAGCTCAAATTCTCATTAAGGGTAAGCATGGAGAAAATAATACAAACCATAAACATTTGAACTTCAAAATAAGAACATAAAGTTTAAACGTCAAAATCTTGAGTTGTGAAATAAATCTTGGCAGTACGTAAGGCATAGATCACAAAGGAACATAAATCATGATAAAATAGCATGGTAATAAAACATTTAATTGTGGAAAACCATTAATTCCATGATATTATTTCCATAGTAGCGAAGGCATTGCTGCCAAGACCATCTTAGTGGACAAAGTCCCTTACTAAATCGAGTTCACTCCTCGTTCCAGTCCTGTATCACTGAACCGTATTAACTTACCATTACAGCCATGTATATCTCATGAGATATAAATCTTTACCCATTTAATTGGAAGGATTTATAGGTCCCACCCATCTCATATTGAAACCATTCTTACTTATTCCAAAACATAAACATAAATCATTCATCATAACCCAAAGAATAAAATGGGTTTCATAAACATCATCCCATCATAACATAATCCATATAAAACAAATGGATACCATATCATCATAAGAAAAGTAAAACCATGTAAATAATAGATACATTATAATTGAAACATGCACATATGAAAGAATTTCATCTGAGATGGAAAATGGTTTTTGATAAAACTCTTGAAATGAATTCTTGAGGAAAATATCCTTTCTTCTTCAAAATCATTTTCTTTTAAAAAAATGCCATGAAATTTTAAAATAAAATGATTTTATTGAAAATATTCATGAAATATTGTAGAGTAAACTTTATTAAAATAAGGCTTTATAAAACCGTAAAAATCCGTTCATTCTGTATAAGTTAAAAAAACATTCATCTCGTACTTTTTTCGGAAAAGTCAAAAAGTACCTCGTATGGTAAATAAAAAAAATATTCCTTACATACCATGTAGTAAAAGTCAAAAAATGGGTAAAAATGACTTTAAACACACATAAAACATTTTTAGAAAGTAGGTACATGGATGATAAATATAACCCCAGTAAATACTTACGAATAAACAATCTTGGATAAAAACGAGATTGGAAAAGTTATCCCTTACCTTAGGTCCGATATGCTTCGTACGTATCTGAAACTCTTGTATAATGATTTAAATATTGTTATTGACTTAATAAATAATCATATTCATTGTTATGATATCATATATTGTTCACTTATGACTTTATATTTCCCATTTTCTTTAAAATTCCATGTTAAAGCAGCATTTTGGGTAAAATCGTTTTATTTATTGTACGTGATTGGACTTGTTGTTCCTGATATTATTATTACTTATATCATGATTTAATTAAATAGTGAATGTAAATCATTATATATATATCATATATATTCCGTATATATATATAATAGATAGATAAATGAAATTAAATACACCGTTCATGGAGACGGTAGGCCGTACGTACGCATGAACGCTGTTTTCATTTCCTTATTGACTTGAATGGAAGTAAGTATATGACATATATATATATATACAAATAAATCTAGTATCTTTATCATGTCATATATTTCATTAGTAGTCATTATATATACTTTATAATCATTCTTGAGTGGTTAACATGGAGAATGAATCTCACCGCGTCATGGAGATGGTAATCCGTACGTACGCACGAGCGATAATATCGTTCCCATAATTATTGAATTGAATTGGAGTGGATGATATAATATCTCATAATTAGTATGATTTTATAATAACTATACATAGTTATTCTTTACACCATTATACCCATCCAAGTAAGGTGGTGGTGGAAAAACATATTACACCACGGCGTGGAGAAGATATTCTGTACGTACACAAGCGCAGTGATTTCGTTTTCTGTAGGATGGATAAAAGGTGAAATGGGGTTGTTTCATATTTATAATAACATATCATTATATTATTAAATACTGATGTTATTACTTTATAATGAAACAAATAAATAAGAATAAGTTGAAGAAAAAAGAAACTTGAAAGAATCAGTAAAAGAGATTACCTCTTTTTTGAAGCACCTCTTTTAAGCTTCTTCTCAAGGCAATAGAGATGGTCTTTTGAGGAGACCATAAACTCTATAATGTTTCAAGGGAAGTTTATAAGGGAAATGGGCCATGATTTTCCGATCTTGAAGGCTCAAAATTGTGTAATGAGAAGAGGGAGGTGGTGCCCTTTTATAAGGGAGGAGAGTGGCAGCTTAGAAAAAACATAAAATATTAATTAATAATAATGTCATATTCGGTTTATAATAGCTCCAAATTTATTTATTTAAAATATTAAGTGGGTATGGGTAGAAATCATCTCAAAAAATAGGTTTTAGAAAAGTTCATGTTTCTATTTCAAACATATCATTTAGATTTAACTCTAAGTTAAATAATTTAACTTTTACAATGTCTTCATTTTTTCTTACACTGTATGGTTAATAAACTTACAATAACTAGCCAAACAAACCCTAAGTGGTTAATTATTAATATATAAAACCTTATCTAAGTCAATTGGCCGATCATTAGATTTTTAGAAATAGAATATAAATTAATAGTAAAATATTATTTTTAGAAACTATTTTCTGTCAATTTTGACACTATTTGGTAATTGATTTCTGTAAAAATCATAACAGAATGATTAGTTCAAAAACATTTAATTGAATCAATACTAACATATCATATTAACCTTTTAAATTATATTAATTCATAAAAAGTGTCTAATTACATTTATTTGGGTATTTATAACATCAATTTTGTTTATATTTCATTTATAAGGTAATTATTACTTCATCATTGTGTCATAAATAAATTAAATTATTTAATGTCTAAAAATTATAAATAAAATACCATTATGTAGGAAATAGTTTTATATTTATAATTAATATTAATATTTGAATTTATCTTTTGTAAATACATATATTAAAAATGTTTTATTTAATAAATTTTGATTTTAACTATTTTAACTCTTCTTTAAATAAAATAATAATAAATGTCCTCATCTAATCCAAGTGGAAGTAAAGGGTAATATTTTATTACTAAGTTTTTTTGGGTCTAATTACACTTATCAAATACAATTAGTACATGTGTTAGGGTAATAATAATATCATTTTTACACTTAATTACCCAATTTACTTTTAACCATGGTAAATAAAAGTAAAAAGTTAATATTCACCAAAAAATATTTTTATCTCATTAAACCACATTTTACTCCTTGATATTAATCGTGTCTCTCAGATTTTTGAAATTATACTCATAGAAGCGGTACAATTATGTTTTATGTACAATTGCAAATGCTACTATGATGGAGGTAAAAGACGGTGAAAAGTTTAATAAAATTTTTATACATCTAAAATTATTATAAAATGACTCCATTGAATTACATTGAAATAATATAAGTATTATGTATTAATTTTGACCTAAAATAATTTTAAATAAAACAAATAATTATTTAAATAAAGTGTCGGTTTTTAAATAGTAACTTAGTGTTTTCACTATTCATCAAAAATTGAATGTTTTTAGAAAAATACAAAAAATTCACCGTAGGATAATTTCGATATTCCAAATCCAAAAATGATGTCCATTTTGAAAGATAAAATTTATAAAATTTTAAAAAGTGGGTATTACTATTCATAACATCTAGTTCATAATAATATTATAATAATATATCATTTAGTGAAATTCAGTATTGCGTACTACACACGCTATCGAAGAAGGACTTGATTGAGTGTAATGCAAGACAAGTCAGAGTTGCGTGTAGGGAAATATTCCTTTGGTGTTGCGTATAACATACTCAAAATATATTTCAATTATACATTGATGAAAAACTATACTTAGTGTTGTGTAAAATGAATTTTATTCGAAAGAACGTGAAATTTTGTGCATCAAAAGCCAAGAAGAGTGTTCCATATACTACATGATATTATGTTGTTTCGTATAGCGCAATATAATCTTGGTGTAGCGTACAACACAAGACATAAAAGAAATTAAAAAGACTCTTTCTCATTAAATTTCGGGGTGTTACAGATAAAAATGACCAAAATTGGAATAATTGATGTATAATTGTACTAATTTTACAATAAAAAAATTATAATATTATTTAACATTATAAATTTAACACCACAAGATTTCATAGTACATTATCTAATTAAAGTAATTCAATAGCTTGCGCTACATGCAACACCGAGTTCGAGCGCACCACAACTTACCACACTAACCGTTCAAAAATCACTTATGAATAGTATTAACAGAATTTTGAATCTTATATACACTATATAATTTTAAAATTCATATTATGTGTTTCTTAGACATAATATATGAAGAAATTCATTTTTTAGATAAGAGAAGTATATTTTAAAAACTGCAATTTTACCGCCTTTTAATGGAAAACCTTTTTTAAAACCAAAATTTTACACTTTTATATATTAAATTTATTGAAATTTAATTATTCTTTATAAATTGGTCATAATAGTTTAGTTTGGATAAATTTGTTGTACTTTTTTGATAACTTGCATATTTTGATGAATAGTGAAAAATGCTATGTTTTAATTGAAAACAACTTTTCCAATCGAAATAATTTATAGTTCTAAATTATGAATTTGAATGGTTTTGAAGTATTATTAGGTTATATTTTTATCATTTAATACAATTTAGGTCATTATAAGAAATTTCACATTTAGATTTGACATAAACACATTTCAACCTTTTGATAGTTTTAAATTTTTACAAAACCCGCTTTTTGGTTTTGACAACGGGAATTGATTTTAAATTAATAAATTAAACTTATATATTTTTAATTTAGTAAAATAGACTTCATTTTTGAATTCAGAATATCAAAATTATCTTGTGGTGTTTTTTTGGAATTTTTCTGAAAACATTCAATTTTTGATGAATAGTGAAATACAGTGCGTTATTATTTAAAACCGACTTTTTATTTAAATGATTATTTATTTTATTTAAATTTATTTTAACTCACAATAGATATATAATACCTATATAAGTTCAATGTAATTCATTAGAGTCATTTTATAATAAAAATAGATGTATAATATTTTATTGAACTTTTTAACCTATTTTACCCACCTCTTAGAAGCATTTGCAAATTTGCATAAAACATAATTTTACCGCTTCTATGAGTTGAATTTCAAAAGTTCGAGAGACATAATTAATATTATTAAGTAAAATGTGGTTCAATATGATGAAAATAATTTTTTCTGAAAAATAACATTTGACTTTTATTTACAACAATTTAAAGTAAATTGGGTAATTAATGGTAAAAATGATATCATAATTACCCTAACACATGCCCAAATTCTATTGGATAAGTATAATTCGACCAAAAAACATTATTAATAAAATATGACCCTCTTCGGTCCATTTGGATAATATTAGGACATTTATTATTATTTTATTTAAAGAGGAGTTAAAAGTGTTAAATTAAACGTTTTATAACAAAAACTTTTTTAATATAAGGTTATAAAAAATTTAAATTCGACTATAAATATTCATTATAAAGATAAAATGATTTCCTATATAATGATATTTTATTTATTATTTTTAGACATTAAAAAATTTAATTTACTTATGAGACAATAATTACCTTAATAAAGAAATATTAAAATAATTGATATTATAAATATCCAAATAAAGTAAGTTTAGACACTACTGGAAATGCTGTTTTTACCAACGGGTTTTTACCAACGGTTTGCTAAAACCGTTGGCCTTGAAGGACTAACAAAGCCTTTCCCAACGGTTCATTGAAACCGTTGGGAAAAGCCACCCCTTTGCCAACGGTTTCTTCAAACTGTTGGTAAAGGGGTGTGTTAATCACCTTTTGCCAACGGTTCAAGAGAACCGTTGGAAAAGGGTCACCCCTTTGCCAACGGTTTGAGAAACTGTTGGGAATTATTTCCCCCAAATCCTGCTCTCCCCCATTCGCACAGAACCTAATTTCATCCGCTCCACCGCTCTCCTCTAGCAATATCCCCTATCCGAAGAGGTGAAATCATGTATCTTTTCATTTATACACATATACTTCCTTATTTTTATTGTTATTGCTTTAGTATTTTAGTTTTAAGTTATCAATCCACCTCCACCTCTCTGCTGCTCTCCAAATCCCCCATCCGAATAGGTGAAAACCCATTTGAATCATCTCAAATCAAGTAATTTTTTCTTTATACACATATGGTACCTTGTTTTTATTGTTATTGATCTAATATTTTAGTTTTAAGTTTGGATTTTGATTTGATTTCACCGTGTAAAATAGGGAAATGAATAAATATTTTGTTAATTAATTAGTTTCCCCTGGAATATCAGTTGTGTTATAATGTCCATGCTAAATAAAGGGGTAAAGTAATAAAAGTCCTTGAATAATAAAATTGTGGAAGTTTGGGTATGTTGCCTCTATGAGAGGTTTTTTGTTGTGTTTCATTGTATGTTGTAGGCTGTTTTATGGGGATTGAGGTGACCAGTTGGGCTTTGTGATATGTGGGGTTGTAATGTGATGGTTAGTGGGCATGGATGTGTCATGTGAAGTTGTATGATAGTGATGATGTGTGGTGGTGGTGTGTCGTGTGGAGGTGTTGTGTGACGAAGTTGTGGTGTATAATGTGGTGAGGTGGTTTTGGTTGTGCGGTGGTTTGTGATGTGAAATATTTTTATTGTGATATGTGGTTGTTTTGGTGAGATGGTTGGTCGATGTAACATGGTGTCGATGGTTATTGTGAGATGGTGAGTTGTTGTGTGGTGGTTTTATTAGTTTCCTGTTTATCTATGGAATAAATTATGCTGTTAAAACAAAAAAACAAGATATTAAATAAATGAGATGGAATAGAAATGGATGTGTGGTAAATGGATTTAATTAATTTAACATTAAATGAATGGACAATGTAAGTGTGAATGAAGTGGCTTATAAATGAATGTGAGAAATGCTATGCGTCTTGTGTGGTGGTGGTGTGGTTTATGTGTTTTATGGTAGTAGTGAAGTGTGTGATTATGTAGTTAATGTGAACCCATAGGTTGAGTATTTTGTGCTATCTATATATCATGTATTTTTATGTTATTTCTACACATTCCAGGGGGGGTGGTATGTCTAGGTGGTGGTGGTGGGGTTGCAGGGGAGGGGGTGTGGGCTATTTGGGAGGGTGGGTGGGGCTATCCAGGGGGGGTACGAGGTGTCCAGGGGGGTACGGGGGTGGGCGGGCTGTCCACGGGGGTGGCCGGGCTGTCAAGGAGGGGTGGGCGGGCTGTCCAGGGGGGGTGGGTGGGCTGATGGAGAGGGAGCTCAAGCTTCAAGGATGGCAATGAATCACAAGAGGTCTTGGAGATTTGTCGTTAGAGCGTCAAGACATCAAAATATCATTAGGTTATGTTCCTGGAATCCATGGTTTCTTATTTATAGGATAAATACCCATAAACACTTCAATATGGCCGTTGGAGGGCTTCTGGAGCCGTTGGGGGTCAAAAGTACAAGTCTGGTCAAAGCCCAACGGTAGTTTGACTGGGCACACCGGCTGGCCGGTGGTGTCTCACCAGCTGGCCAGTGGTCCACCGGCTGGCCGGTGCAGAGCTCCCGGCTGGCCGGTGGTCCAGAAAGAGAAGGCTTTCTGTCTGGGTTCCACCGGCTGGCCGGTGGGCAAGAACCGGTTGGCCGATGCCCATACCGGTTGGCCGGTACGCTAACATCGGATGACCGGTGGCTCTGGCAGAATGCAATGCTTCTGCCAGAGACCACCAGCCGGCCGGTGGACTCAGAGAGTCCACTATCAGCCTTCTTGGGACAACTCCTGGGCAACCTTTTTCCTAGCATCAAAACACTTGAAAACAAGTTAGAACACGATGAGAGTGATTGTGATCATTAAAATCCAAGAGAGAGGGGTACAACGAAGGAGGGGTGGGCGGGCTGTCCAGGGGGGTGGGTGGGATGACCACAGGGGGTAGGGGTGTCCAGGGTTGTGGGTGTGCTATCCAAGGGGGTGGGGGGCTGTCCATAGGGAGAAGGGGTGTCGAGGGGGGTGGGTGGGCTGTCCACGGGGGTGGTTGGGCTGTCTAGGGGGTAGGGGTGTCCACGGGGGTGGGTGGGTTGTGCACGGGGGTGGGCGAGGCTGTCCACGAGGGTACCCTACTAATATGGTTATGGGATGAGGCATGCTCTGATGTGACAACACATTAAGTTCTTGTTGGTTTTACATTTTTTCAATAACACATTAGTATGTTTTTTTCACATGTCTAGTTGATACCATGATTATTTTCTTCCTTTATCGTTTACTTAAATGTATTTTCTATTAAAGTTCAATCCTATTTAATTGTTTATGACAAAATGACTTATATGAATTTTTTTACAGAATGGACAGAAGTTGGATGTATGAAACCGATCGTATCTCAAGCGATTTTCAAAAAAAAATTGAGAGCTTTATAGATTTTGCATTTCACAATGCTTCAGATAGTGGTCGCATACACTGCCCATGTTCCAATTGTGTTGGTAGACCTTGGTTGAGTCGTGAAGAAGTCAGCTACCACATAACCAAAAATGGTTTTCAAGCAAACTACTTTGTGTGGTACCACAATGGGGAGAAAATGAAATCTCAAATTGGTGATGATCGAAATGAAAGGTCTGGAATGGAGAATTTGTTAGATGATCAGTTTCCGTTTATTCGTCATCATGAAAAAGAAAGGATTTCGACTCAAGAATACGTCGATATGAGGACAACTAATGCATCTAGTGAAAATGATGATATTGATAGGGTGAAAAAATTGAATGATGCTGCCACAACTCCAGTATATAGACAATGTGATAAAATGAAAAAGCTGGAATTTTTAATCCGATTGTTTCATGAAAAAACTATGTATGGGATTTCTAATACAGCAATCGATTACATTCTTACCCTCTTGAAGGATTTACTTCCAGATGATGCAGATATTCCCTCAAACCACTATATGGCATGGATGTTAGTTGAAGAACTTGGATTTTACAGAAACAAAATTCATGCTTGCCCGAAAGATTGCAGTTTATTCTGGGAAGAAACCACTGAACGAAATGAATGTATAAAATGTGGCACATCCCGCTGGAAGTCAAAATCTGATGGAACACCATCCCGCATTCCACAGAAAGTAATGTGGCACTTTCCATTGATCCCCAGACTCCAGAATCTTTTTATGTCTGATGACATATCAATAAAAATGAGATGGCATGATACCGAGATAAAGAAGACTAATGATGTGTTGGTTCATCCTGCAGATGGATTTGCATGGCAGAGATTTGATGCTCGACATCCTGATTTTGCAGCTGACGTGCGTAATGTGAGGCTAGATCTTTCATGCGACGATTTTAATCCGTTTGGGCAGATCCTTACTTCGCACAGCACATGGCCAGTTTTTATACACATTTATAATCTTCTCCCATGGTTGTATATGAAAAAATCTTTCACTTTCATGAGTATACTCATATCTGGTCCTTCTGATCCCGGCATTGATATTGATGTATACATGCAACCTTTAATAAAAGAGTTGAAACTTCTTTGGGATGTGGGTGTGCGCACATACGATGCATGTTCGAAAAACATATTTCAGATGCGTGCTGCGCTTATGTGGACGATCAATGATTTTCCGGCTTATGCAATGATGTCTGGATGGAGCATGAAGGGAAAACTGTCATGTCCAGTTTGTATGAAGAATACACGATCCAGAAGACTGAAACATCATTGTAGTTTCAGTTTTATGGGACATCGACGATTTTTGCCAAAGGATCATCCATATAGAATGAATTGTCGAAGATTTGATAATACTATAGAGACCGATGATCCACCTCAGCGTATGTCTGGAACTGATGTGCTTAATGAATTGAAAGATTTCAGTTTTTCGTTCGGGAAGGGTCAAATGAAATCTGGAAAGAGAAAGAATGTTTCCACAGAAACCTGTTACAATTGGAGGAAGAGGAGTATCTTTTTTGATTTGCCTTATTGGTCAACCAATTTTCTACGTCATTGCTTAGACGTAATGCATATTGAAAAGAATATATGTGAAATGTTGCTTTCAGTTCTTCTAAATGTCAAGGGGAAGACAAAAGATGATTTACGATCTCGACGTGACTTGGTGGATTGGGGCATCAAACCAGAATTGCATCCTGTGCGTATTAGTGCAAATAAATGTAAACTTCCATGTGCTTCTTATGTGATGACACCTACTGAAAAAAAACAATTTTTGGAAGTATTAGAGACTATTAGAGTTCCTGATGGCTATTCAAGCAACATATCTAAACAGGTCAATATAAGAGAGTTGAAGCTAAAATCTTTGAAGACTCATGATTATCACGTTCTACTGCATGAGTTGCTTCCAATAGCCATCCGTCATCTTTTGTCCAATAATGTAAGGGTGGGTGTTATTCGGTTGTCCCATTTGTTTAGAGATCTTTGGGCTAAGAAGTTGTCCAAGTCTTTCTTGCAAAAAATGTTGACAGATGCCCCATTAATTTTGTGTCAGTTGGAGAAAATATTTCCCCCATCATTTTTCACATGCATGCTGCATCTGACTGTCCATATTCCAAATGAAATACTTCTCAGAGGACCTGTTTCTTTTCATTGGATGTATCCAACTGAAAGAAATATGTTCACATTAAATTCTTATGTTCGAAACAAGAATCATCCCGAAGGTTCTATCGTGAACGGTTACTTAGCTCAAGAATGTATGGATTTCTGTTCAATGTATTTGTTTGATCTTACTACAAGAATGAACAGACCAATGAGAAATGAAGAAGAACAATATGAGCAAATTGAACCCAGTTTTCCATCACTTCCTCAAACAGGAGGAATTCCTGGATCATATACATTGAAGACATTAATCCATGAAGAGCGGGAGATGGCACATCGCATAGTTTTGTTCAACTGTGATTTGTTCGATGACTATATCAGGTAACAAAATTGAATATGTATATCTTACATATATATCTGTTAAACTATTCATATTTTTTTATCTACATGGAACATAAAACAATGATAAATAGGAAGCATCGTTCTTTATCTTTGAGAAGGAGAGAGACTTTTCATAGCAAAGAGTTTTCTGCTTGGTTAAAATTGAAGGTAAAAATATTACTGTCTAAATTAATTATTTCAATATTTACCTAATTTTAACTGTCATTTATATTGCAGGTATTGAGTTTGTCTGCTGACTCTGTCTCTGAGGAAATAAGAGCTTTGGCTTTTGGTCCTAATACTGTGGTTCGTGACTGTAAATCAATTGTTATCAATGGGTACAGATTTATTGTCACTGAACGAGCCAAAAACATGAGAACACAACATGATGGTATTATGGTTACTGCCACAACAGATTGTTATGCCAGTGCATCAGATAGTAGACCGCGACTTGAAAATGTGGGTTATTATGGAGTCGTTGAGAAAATAATAATATTGGATTATTACTATCATGGACGAGTCACAATGATGAAATGTCATTAGTTTGATTCGATGACGAGACATGGCACATTTATTGATGATTGTGGATTTCGAGTAATTAATATGACCCGCACTCTTGCAACCGAAGAACTATATGTGTTGGGATCAATGGCTAAACAAGTTTTTTATGTCAAAGATCAACTTCAACCTGAATTTGGTGTCATAGTTGAAGTAATTCCAAGAAATATTTTTGATGATGCTGATGATGGAATTGACACTGTCCCTATTGCCATTGGAACCAATCCATTTATTTCTTTTGATGACTCCAATATCTCAATTGTCAGAGTTGATTGTGAACCTGAAGTTGTGGTTGGAAATATATAGAATCATTCATCCATGTTCTCAATTCTTTTGGTTTACCTCGAGTTCGGTTGTTAAGGTTGGTAATAATCATATTTATTTAGTATTGATCACAAATATGTTTTAGCTGACTTGACCGTTATGTGAATTTTCAATGTTTATTGGTTGCTGTTTTATTTGAATTGCATTTTCTAATTTGGAATTGAACTGTATTCAAACCAAATCAAACAATATTTCTAACTTGGTGAACATTACAACTTGTATGTTTTATTAAATTCATTCAAGCTCTTCTAAAACAATTGATAGCTAAATTACCAATGAATCCCCTCATTCCCTCATATATTTAGTTTTTTGGTTTACACATTAATTTTCTTTTTCTAATTAATTACATATTTGTTTTCCAATGCAGGAAATGCAGCCAATTGAAGAGAGACAAAGAAAAAAAATGGCGGAGAACAATCGTCGGATGGAGGAGATGGGCATTCCACCATTAGTTCCTATAGTGAGTACTTTATTTCAAATATATATATATATATATATATATATTTACAGAATATACAATGTCATGTGATTAATTTTTTTTGTAAACTTTTTTGTAGGATCCACCATTACGTCGACAGTTATTCGACGAGGAGCCTAGTACTGGTCCTAGTACTCAGGCCGGTGGTACGAGGAGGGTTCGTACCAGAGGTGGACGTCGAGCTGTGCGTGCCCGACTAGACCCTGCCCCTCCCACTGACATTTCAGCCTTCCCACATTCTGATCCCGGTGTGTCGTTAGGGACACACGGGATATTTAGACCTCCCATGTTTTCGCTACCTTCTGCATCTTCTGCCCCATCATTTTCACATCCCATGATGATTCCCACTCCCCGGTCAGTATCAGGTCATATAGCTGTTCCATCTTCATTTCCTTCTACTTCTGTCTCTCCGAGCTTTTATATTCCATCATCTTCGACTCCTGTTCCCCCAGAGGGTGTTCCATCAGGTTCTGTGGATCCGGCACCACTCATTGATCAGACTAGCGCAGGTATATTTATAAAACCCTAACAAATTTTTATAGCAATATTTATTTTCATTAAAACCTGTTTTGATAAAATATTTGTTTTTCTTTCATGACAGATACATCTACTGATAGGATGTGGGGGCGGGACCGTACGCGCATGCGTTCGGTGTGGAACCGTCGCACACAGGTTATGGTGGAATATAATGAAGACAATCAGATGGTTGAGAAAACAGGGCAGCAATGTCGGAGTTTTATGGCGACTCTTTCCAAATACTCCGACATCATTCCCGTCAGCCCGCTGTCGTGGAGACATTTGCCACATGAGGTCAAAGATAGAGCTTGGGCAGAGATATGGGTAAAAAAATCTGTTGTATTTAATGGCATGATTTTTTTTTGTATTTATATGAATTAATATTTTCATTTCAGCTTTGATTTAATTTTCCGGATGGTGAGGGTGCACGAATGGAATGTCTAAAGGATTTAGGTGATCTTTGGAGAGCCTACAAGCATGAGATGTATATTGGATGGCGTACTAGAGTTGGCACTGAGTTAGAGGCGGTACCAGTCGTGGATGATTGTCCTATAGAGCAGTATCGTCAGATGATTACTCATTGGACGAGTACCCAGTTTAAGGTATGAATTACATTTGAGGTATTTAAATAAAAACTTTCAAGTTTTGCATTAATATTATCCTTTTCATTATCGAATTTTATTTAGGAATCATCTGGAAAAAATAATAAAAAACATTGATGCAAAAAAATACCTCCATACACTAGGACGCACGACGATGCCGGATCATGAGAGGCAGCAGGTATGAAAATTGTTTATAAGTTTTCTTTACGACTTACATTTTCTTTTGTTTCCTCAATTATTTAATTATTTGATGAAGTCTTTATATAAATTTTGTTTTCAATGTCATTGTAGAGAGAATTACAAAATATTGAAGGACGTGTGCCTCGAGCAAAACTGTTTTGCTCGAGTAGACGAAAAAAGGATGGAAGTGCTGTCAACGAAGTGACTCAGCAGTAGATTGTAAGTTTTAATCTGTTGATTTTATATTTTAATATCTATTTCGTAACTTAATAATATATTTATATTTGTAACAGGATGATTTAGAGGCCCTCGATGCCCAAGAAGTAGACAATTTTGGGCCATCTGATCACTTACATCAGGTGTTGGGAGAGGATCATTCTGGCAGAGTACGATGCCGGCCTAGGATAGCCCCGACGAGGTATTGGCCTGCCTCAGGTACGAGTTGTAGTGCCACCGAGCTGCAGCAAGTTAGGGCACAGGTAGAACAGGCTGAGAAAAGGGCCACAGAGATGGCAGAACAGTCTGCTAGGGCAAACAGTGCATTTATGAAATTTATTGACGTTCTACGTCCAACACTTCCAGCAGAGGCCAGCCCAGCGATTGATGAATACATGTCGTCGATACATTCTATATATGGTGCACCAGGTGGCAGTTCCAGTGGTGTTCAGGCCGATGTCCAGCTTGAAGATGATGATGGCGAGAAGTCTGATGCGGAAGAGGAGGGAGATGAGGAGTGCGAGGAGGAGGGCGAAGGCGAGGAGGAAGGCGCTGTGGAGGGTGAGGACGATGACGAGGGCGATGATGATGATGATGGTGATAGTGATGCTGATGTGGGACATATTGATCCGTTACATTTTTGACTTATATTACTGAGATTTGATGTTTAATCTATTCTAGTTGTTGGTTTTATCTAGACTCGTAGTATAGTATTGGAGTTGAGTTATTTTTATATATTGTCTGTTTTTATGGATGTTGTTGTCTTTTAGTGGTTGTGTGTTTCTGAACTCCCTGGACAACCCCCCTCATTCTTGGACCCTGGACAACCCCCCCTCCCCCTTGTCCCCCCTCACGCGCGTTTACGAAGCGCGCGCATCACTTAAAATACGAATATTGAGTCGTACCGCGCAAACCGCACGTCCGATTGACGTTCCGTCTGTGCGTACACATCACGAATAATAATTAGAATGTTGCACGGTGTTTTCAGCTCAATCTGAGGTCGTCCGCTATGAATTTGATAGTTGGACGCCCGTTTTGGCCGTTTATGACACCAGGACTGCGTTGTCGGTCACCGCGGGCACAATGCATGTCCGATTGACATGGCGTCTACTCGACCACTTCAGAAATCAATCACCCGTATTTTGCGTCTGATATCAGGCCATTCCAACTTCGTTCGGCCCGTTTGGACCCCCCTTACGGGCGTTTACAAAGCGCGCGCATCACTTAAAGCATGAATATTGAGCCGTACCACGTAAACCGCACGTCCTATTGGCGTGCCATCTGCACGTACACGTCACGAATAATAATTAGAATGTTTCACGATGGTTTCAGGTCAATCCGAGGTCGTCCGCTATGAATTTGACCATTTGACGCCCGTTTTGGCCGTTTATGACACCAGAACTGCATTGTCGGTCACCGCGGGCACACATCACGTCCGATTGATGCGCCGTCTGCTCGACCACTTCATAAATCACTCACCCGTATTTTTCATCTGATTTCAGGCCATTCTGAAATCGTTCGGCCCGTTTGGACCACCCTCACTCGTGTTTACGAAGCGCACGCATCACTTAAAACACGAATATTGAGCCGTACCGCACAAACCGCACGTCCGATTGACGTGTCGTCTATGCGTACACATCACGAATAATAATTAGAATGTTGAACGTTGGTTTCAGCTCAATCTGAGGTCGTCCGCAATGAATTTGACCGTTGGACGCCCGTTTTGGCCGTTTATGACACCAGAACTGCGTTGTCGGTCACCGTGGGCACACGGCACGTCCGATTGACGTGACTTCTACTCGAACACTTCAGAAATCCCTCACCCATATTTGTCGTCTGATTTCAGACCATTACGACTTCGTTCGGCCCGTTTTGACCCCCCTCACGCGCGTTTACGAAGCGCGCACATCACTTAAAATACGAATATTGAGCCATACCGCGCAAACCGCACGTCCGATTGACGTGCCGTCTGCACGTACACATCACGAATAATAATTAGAATGTTTCGCGGTGGTTTCAGCTCAATCTGATGTCGTCCGCTATGAATTTGACCGTTGGACGCCCGTTTTGGCCATTTCTGACACCAGAACTACGTTGTCGGTCACCGCGGGCACACGGCATGTCCGATTGACGTGCCGTCTGCTCGACCACTTCATAAATCACTCTACTGGATTTTTCGTCTGATTTCATGCCATTCCGACTTCGTTCGGCCCGTTTGGACCCCCCTCACGCGCGTTTACGAAGCGCGCACATCACTTAAAACACGAATATTGAGTCGTACCACGCAAACCGCACGTCCGATTGACGTGCCGTCTACGCGTACACATCATGAATAATAATTAGAATGTTGCACGGTGGTTTCAGCTCAATCCGGAGATGTGGGTTGGCTGGAACCACTCAAAGTGTCCGTCATTTGTTTCAAAAGGACGTCATTTTAGGTGAAAAGCATCAACTATCATATGGAAAACCGACCAAACGCATTCCGAATCTGTTGATAATTTATCCCAACAATCCATGGGTCATATGTGACGTGTACGAGCCAACCCAGGATGAATCTGTGTCGCGGTGTGGCCAGGATAAGTCTAAGTGACTCTCTTTTGTTTAAAATGGACACCATTTTAAGTACATACGGAAAAACGACCAAATGGATTCGGTTTCCGTTGAAACTTTAGGAGAACGATCCATGGGTCATATGTGACGTTTACGAAGCATCCCCGCTTCAATCCGACATGCGGTGCGGCTGACACCACTCAAAGTGTCCGTCTTTTGTTTCAAAAGGACGTCATTTTAGGTGAAAGGTATCAACTGACATACGGAAGAACGACCAAACGCATTCGGATTCTCTCGATACTTTAGCACAACGATCCATGAGTCATATGTGACGTGTACAAGTCAACCCCGTCTTAATCCGAGACGCGGTGTGGCCGACACCGCTCTAACTCTGTCTCTTTTGTTTAAAATGGACATGATTATAAATGACAAGAACAACTGACATACGCAAAACCAACCAAACGCATTCGTAATCTTTTGATAATTTATCACAATGATCCATGGGTCATATGTGACATGTACGAGCCAACCCGGGATGAATCTGAGTCACGGTGTGGTCAGGATTAGTCTAAGTGTCACTCTTTTGTTTAAAATGGACAACATTTTAAGTACATACGGAAAACCGACCAAACACATTCGGTTTCTATTTAAACTTTAGGAGAACGATCCATGGGTCATATGTGACTTGTAAGAATCAACCTCGCCTCAATTGAAGACGCGGTGTGGTCGGCACCACTCATAGTGTCCGTCTTTTGTTTCAAAAGGACGTCATTTTAAGTGAAAAACATCAACTGGCATACGGAAAACCGACCAAACGTATTCGGATTGTGTTGATACGTTAGGAAAATGATCCATGGGTCATTTGAGACGTGTAAGAGTCAACCCCGTCTAAATCCGAGACGCGGTGTGGCCAGTACCACTCTGACCGTGTCTCTTTTGTTTAAAATGGACAAGATTATAAGTGAAATAAACAACTGACATATGAAAAACTGACCAAACGCATTCGGAATCTGTTGAAAATTTAGGACAACGATTCATGGGTCATATGTTACGTGTACGAGTCAACCACGCCTCAATCCGAGTCGCGGTTTGGCCGAGACCACTCTAAGTGTATCTCTTTTCGTTAAAATGGACTACATTTTAAATTCATACAGAAAACCAACCAAACACATTCTGATTGTGTTTATATTTTAGCACAACAATCCATGGGTAATATGTGATGTGTACGAGTTAACCCCGCCTCAATACGAGACGCGGTGTGGCCGACACCATTCTAAGTGTCTCTCTTTTATTTAAAAAACACTTCATTTTAAGTGAAAACAACAACTGACATACGCAAAACCGACCAAACGATTTCGGAATATGTTGATACTTTAGGAAAAAGATCAATGATTCATTTGTGACGTGTACGAGTTAACCTCGCCTCAATCTGAGGCACGGTGTGACCGGTATCATTCCAGATGTATGTATTTTGTTTAAAATGGATATCATTTCTATTAAAAATATGTGGTATATGAAAAACCAATCAAATTATGAATTGAATTTCGGATTCCACATATGATTGTCATCTAAATTTTAAAATGAATTCTAAATGAATTATGTGTGTTTATAATTATGTTATGAATTCTACTTTAATTATGGATGAGTATATTTTCAAGATGCATTATATGTGTTGGTTGGTTGGTTTTTATTATTTGTATGTGTTGGTTTGTTCTCTATATGTATGCATTATATGTGTTACAGGTACAATAATTTGATTGAAAAATTAATTGAAAACGAGGGCATAATTGGATTGAAAATTGAATTGAAACTGAGGGTGAATGCCCAAAAACCAAACCTGCTGTGCAAATTGCAGGCTTCTGTGCAATTTGCACAGCAAAGCCTATGCCAACGGTTTTCAAACCGTTGGCATAGGCTCCATTACTGTTTTTACCAACGGTTCAAGGAACCGTTGGTAAAAACACCTATCCCAACGGTTTGAAACCGTTGGGATACCCTGTCACATGGTGGTTTTTACCAACGGTTCATGGAACTGTTGGTAAAAACCTTTCCCAACGGTTTGTAAACTGTTGGGAAATGAAATTATGTGTTGATTTCCCAACGGGCCAAACCGTTGGGATAGGTTGATTTTTTCTAACCTATCCCAACGGTTCTGTGTAAACCGTTGGGAAAATCCTTTCCCAACGGCTTACTTCCCCACGGTTTGCAGAACCGTTGGTATAACATATACCAACGGTTCTGCAGCCTTTCCCAACGGTTCTAAACCGTTGGGAAATTCTAGATTTCTAGCAGTGAGACTTTTGATAAATTACACCAATTTTATAGGTTACTATGACATGTTATAATTCAACATATGAATTTATTTCTAATTAATAAAATTTTTAGGACTTTATCAAATATCATAATTTAAATAATATTAAAATAGAAATAATTGAGTTTTTCAAAATAATACTATATTATTGGTTGATATAATATTCTTAAACATCTAAGGTTTGTACAAAGGGACTTAATTATATTATATATATCATTAATGAACCTATTGAGGTTCTCTTGTATGTTTAGAGTAAGTTTATTGACATATAGTGTAAGAATACAAGAAGACATGGTAAAAGTTAAATTATTTAACTAAGAGTTAAATCTAAAATATAAGGTTAAAATGGTAACCTAATCTTGTCTAAAACCTATTGGTTTAGAGGTTTTAAACTAATAACCACCTTAGAATCGAAATAAATCATTTTTGAGCATTCAGAAACTGAAAATCATTTTATTATAAAATAATATTTCAAGCGTTTCCTAAAGTGACCCTCACCTATCTTTTAAAAGGGCACTTCCCCTTCTCTTAATTTCACACATCCAAATCCTTTTGGATCATCCAAACCCTACCCAAATATCTTCCCAAATTTCCTACCCTCATCCTAGAGGCATTAATTTGGTCATATAACCATCCTAAGGAGCCCTTTTGATCAAATCAAAAAGGAAGAAGCTGAAGAAGAGGAAAATATTTCATCACCTCTTTCAAGTTTTTTTCTTCTTCCACTTCTTCTTTCGTTGTTGTTTAAATTATAAAATAATAACTCCAGTATATTATATATACGGTAATTTTGTTATAAAAATCGTACAACCATATTCATTATTCTCTCAAACTTATAAATGAAAAATTCACCATTCGTGCATACGTGCGGTTTACCGTCTCCATGTCGTGGTGTGGTTTGTTATTAAAACACATCAATATTTGGATGGGTATAATAATGGTTACAACTGATTTAAATAAAAAATATAACATGATAATGATTCTTTATATATGATATAACATCCAATTTCATATGATTTCACCATCAATATATATATATATTGTCGCTCATGTGTGCGTACAGATTACTGTCTCCACGACGCGATGAGATTCATTTCCACGCTCACTATTCAATGATGATTATAAAATATATATAATTAATATGTATGTAATAAATGAAATAATAATTCTAATAAATATATATATATATATATGTACTTTCATATATCTATTTCACCTAGTTCCGTTCAATACGATATGAAAACAGAAACAACTTCTATGCGTACGTACGGCCTACCCTCTCCATAAACAGTGTTTTTCATTTCATATATATGTCTATTATACATATTTATATTCTAAATATATATGATATATAAATCATGGTCTATATTTTGGAGGTATTTAAATCATGATTTAAGTGATAAAATCAAGAGTAACATGTTAAATCATGTATAATAAAGAAAGCGATTATTACCCGAAATGTTAATTTAACATTGAAATTATTATTAAATGGGTAGTATAAAGTCATAAATGATTAATTTATGATATAATAAATATTAATACGGTTTTTTTATAATTTAATAACATAATATGATCTTTATACAGGAGGTTAAACCTACCCTCGACAAAAGGAAAGTACAAGGTAAGGTTTAATTTCACAATCTCTTTATTATCTGAGTTTGTTTTCACGTAAGTATCTACTGAGAAATATATATTATCCATGTCCATGTTTCATAAAAGAGTTTTGAAAGGAATTATTTTTAAGGTAATTTTTTACTAAAACATCATTTTAAATGTTTTAAATATTTATTCTTCAAATCATTCTCATTAATGTCGATGTTTTCAAAATGGTTTTTAAGAATTTATTTATATAGACATGAATATTTTAAAAATGTTATTTCATTTAAAAAGTTTCAAAGTGGTATGGGAAGCATTGATTTAAAAATGTCTTTAAATGTCTTCATTTAGATATTGTGTTTTTATGAAAAAGGGATATTTCTCTCAAAGATTTTTACAAATCATTTTCATCTATATAACATCCCTTGATAAATTTTAATCTTGTTTGAAGTTTATTTATTATGATACAAGTCTTCCATATGGTATTGAAGGTTTTGAGATATTTTTTACTATGGATGTGTTATTTTTATACCATTCAAGGTTTATGGATAAAGTATGGACATTTTGTATGCTAGTTTTAATACGAATGATTATGTTATGTTTAAAACTTTTCATATAAGGAATGAATTGTACTTAGTAAGTGATAGGTGTAGCCCACTATAGCTCCTCGATTCATAAGTAGGTATCATGAGACAAACAAGTGTCTTGGTACATGGCCTTGAAAAAATATTATTTGTAGTCTTGGTATAATTCCTTGACTATATGGTTATCAAGTCTTGCATTATGCATTCCTACATTATGAAAGTGGCTATTGATATTTAATGTGATTATTCTACTAGTAGAATGTCCATTTGAATATGTAAATGGAATTATTTGATTTTATCTTTTCCATAATATGATGAAGCTTATGTTTAAAATGATTTTGTTTTAGTATAATACATTTTCTTAAATTCTTATGCTAATTTATGAAAGATTCCGCTATATTGTTATCCTTACTAAGCATTTGAGCTCACCCCTTTTATTTATTATTTTTACCAAGATGTGAAAAAGTATTTTATGATTGATAAGAAGGGTTAAGATAATGTATTAATGGAATTCTACAAGCATCATTTATGTTGTGTTTTATTTTCAAAAGATTAATGTAATGTTCATGTATGTAATATATTTTTCAAGACTGCTAAACTGATCGGTCATTTGGGACCTGATTCCTTGTAATCTAGCCAATGTTTTAAAATAATGCACCAAATCCCATAACTATGGTCAAGATATTATAGTTGGTATCAGTGGAAGTTTATCAATAACCATGGAAAAAAGATTTAGTAAAACTATGATTAGAGAACACTATCCTAAGATAGACTTTGTGAATTAGTATAGAAGAACTTCCTATAATTTTGGTACTGTAGAGATTTTGTGAGTTTTCCATGAAATACATCCCGGTCTAGATACGAGCAGATAGAGGTGGATTTGGCACAGATGTACCTAGGAGTAAGACCCAAAAACACCACTTTGAGCTAGACTCGAACAGGAACTGGTGAACGACAATGGGTCGTGCTACACTCTTGTTTATGACACTACCAGGGGACATGCTTAGGATAATTCACATTTTCATTACAAATCACTATGAAGGGTTTATGAGTATATATATCCTCAAAGAAATCATTTTTATGATTATGGATTATATCCATGAACTGTTCAATTTATGTTAACTATTTTACAAGTTTGGAATTATGCATTGTGATTCATAAACTAACCTATAGTATGCCTTTTCTTAGAAATGGTGCCCAGTGGATGGAATGAGACCTCCAACAATACACATGATTCAAAGAGTATGGATCATATATTTCATGGTGTTAAGAAAAAATTTAGAAATTAAATAGTATCACACGTATTATCATCATATAAAGAATTTGTATCATGTGTTAATAAGATAAGTAAAGAATTTTCTGAGTCCTATGGCTTTTAAGGGAATCCAGAGAAGAAAAAGATGGTAGAGAGAAAGATGGATAAAAGAAATAAGGGAAAGAAGGATTTTCCCATATGTGATAACTTTGGAAAGAATCACCTTGGTAAATTCTTGAAGGGAATGGGAGTTTGTTATAAGTGTGGAGAAAAGGACACTAAGTATGTGATTGCAAGGGTGAGAAAAAGGTTTCAAATGAACAATGTTTCATCTTCAAGGAGTTGGGACACTATGCGAATCAATGTCCAAATCATCAGAGTATACCCCAAATGATGCTATTGGATAATAATCAAGTTATGATACTACTTAAGATGAAGAGGAATGATTAAGAGTTATTATGTTGTTATTAAAGTGTTGTGTCAGTTGAATATTTCATTAATGATGTACATGTTATAAGAATTATAGAGTATATAAGGATTGTTCTATAGTACTATTTCATTATGGACTTGAGATTCGTATAACCGAGAAAAATGACTCAATAGAAAGGTAAACTTCTTGGAATATACATGGTTGAAGGAAAGAAAAAACATTAATATGGTCCGGATACTGAGGTATTGATTTTGGAATAAGAGATGATTGATTTAGATAAATTATATTGGATATTATTGACATCCTTGAAACTAGTTAATGGTTTGTTTATTCTATCATTGTTGGAGCTTAAACATTTTTAGATATAAAGAGTATATCCAGTATTCTATAAGAAATTAGGGATCATGAATGTAATAAATATGGTTATATGATAATTCAGGACGTTACCGTGTTTTAAAAGAATACATGATGAAGGTATTCACAAGATATTACGTGGAAAAAAGGATCTTCATTGTGTTTACCTTCCTTATAAATTATGGACTGTGATTTTGGACAGAAGTATTTTGGATAAGTCTAAAGGTTGGAATCAATTAAGTTTGACATTGGAGGTTAAATCATTTCATGAGATTATTTTTGGATTGTCATAAAAAGGACAACCCAAAGGTCGGACGACAACACGTCGCATCTGGCAAGGCCGCGAGACTTGAACCCGCAAATGAAGGGTGACAAGGGTGAATCACCTACCACAATCTTATGTGATGTCCTAGTTGGTATAATTTATTTTTTAAAATAATCTGACAAATGAATTATAAATTCATTATTTTTGTAACCCTGTACAATTAGGATAAGTAGAATATTTTTAAATTCAATTATCTTTTGCAGTGAAAGATGAGTTATGGTAGGAATTAGTTGAATCATGAAACTATACTTTTCTAGTATATATTTTCCCTATTATTCTATGAATAAATTAATTCATAAACTTTAGGGAAGTGATATTAAAATAAACAATGTTTTTTCTTTATACATTATGTTTTGTGGAACCGATGATATTTTAAATCATCATAGATTGAAGGATTTGAGGCTCTTAATTGTACACTTGTTTGGGATTGATGACCACAATCATTCCCTATAAATAGTTACGTTTTTCATCCAATTATGTGCCTTTAATTTCCACAAATGTTCTCCTAATTGAAATCATAATTTTTTGGTAACATTTTTTTTCCTTTTCCCTCTTATTAAGAATAAATTTTATTAACCCAATTTCCTATGTGGGTTTTCCACAAAGGTAATTTTCTATTTTAAACCATTTATTTTCAAAGAAAAATTTCAAATTGCGAGGATGCAATTTACTAAAGGAGGGGAGAATGTAACACCCCATTATTTTATAGTATGTTATCTCATTAAAGTAATTTAATAGCTTGCACTACACGCAACACCGAGTTCGAGCACACCACAACTTACCACACTAACAATTCAAAAAGCGGTTGTGAATAGTATTAACTGCATTTTGAATCTTATGTACTCTATATAATTTTAAAATTCATATTATGTGTTTCTTAGACATAATATAAGAACAAATTCATTTTTTCAGATAAAAGATGTTTAAAAAAAATGCAATTTTACTGCCTTTTAATAGAGAAAATTTTTTAAAACCAATATTTTACAATTTTATATATTCAATTTAATAAAATTACATTATTCTTTAGAAGCGGGACATAAAAATTTATTTTGGATAAATTTTTGGTACTTTTCTGATAACTTTCATATTTTGATGAATAGTGAAAAATACTATGTTTTAATTGAAAAATGGCTTTTAATTGAAGTAATTTATAGTGTTAAATTATGAATTTTAATGGTTTTTAAGTATAATTAGGTTATTGTTTTACCATTTAATACAATTTAGGTCATTCTAAGTAATTTCAAATTTAGATTTGACATAAACACAAGTCAATCTTTTGATAGTTTTACTTTTAAAAAAACCCGCTTTTTGGTTTTGAAAATGGGAATTGATTTTAAATTAATAAATGAACCTTATATATTATAAATTTAGTAAAATAGAATTCATTTTTTGATTTATAATATCAAAATTAGATTAGGGTGAATTTCTGATGAATAGTGAAAACACTATGTGATTATTTAAAATCGACTTTTTATTTAAATAATTATTTGTTTTATTTAATGTTATTTTATGTAAAAATAGATATATAATACCTATATAAGTTCAATGTAATTCATTGGAGTCATTTTATAATAAAATTAGATGTATAAAATTATATTAAACTTTTAAACATATTTTACCCACCTCCTAGGAGCATTTGTAAATTTGCATAAAACATAACTTTACTGTTTCTGTGAGTTGAATTTAAAAAATCCAAGAGACACGGTTAATATTAGTAAGTAAAATGTGGTTCAATAAGATGAAAATAATTATTGGTTAATAGTAACTTTTGACTTCTATTTACCGCGGTTAAAAGTAAATTGTGTAATTAAGGGTAAAAATGACATCATAATTACCCTAACACATGTGCTAATTCTATTGGATAAGTATAATTAGACCAAAAAAGCCTTAGGAATAAAATATGACCCTCTTTGGTCCACTTGGACTAGATTTTGACATTTATTATTATTTTATTTAATGAAGAGTTAAAAGAGTTAAATTCAATGTTTAATAATTAAACTATTTTTAATATAGGGTTATACATAATATAAATTCAACTTTAAATATTCATTAGAAATATAAAAAGATTTCCTACATAATTTTCTTTATCTATAATTTTTAGAAAATAAATAATTTAATTTATTTATGACACAATGATGACATATTAATTACCTTAATAATGAAATATTAAAATAATTGATATTATAAATAACCAAATAAATGTAACTTGAGACTTTTGATGAATTCCACTAATTTTTGAGGTAAATATGACATTTTTTAACTGAACATATGAATTTATTTCGAAGTAATAAAGTTGTTAAGACTTTAACAAAGATCATTTATTAAATAATGTCAAAATTGACAAAATTTATTTTTTAAGGAAAATACTATATTTTTGGTTGATATGATATTCCGAAAAAATTAAGGTTTATCCAAAGAGCATTAATAATATTATATATGTCATTAATGAACCTGTTGAGGTTATCTTTTAAGTTTAGAGTATGTTTATTAACAACATTATGTAAGAATACAAGAAGAAACAGTAAAAGTTAAACTATTTAACTAAGAGTTAAATATAATAGATAAGGTTAAAATGGTAACCTAAACATGTCTAAAACCTAATGGTTGATAGGTTTTTAACCCATACGCACCTTATAATTTAAATATATAATTTTTAATCCATTAGAAACCATAAATTATTATATTATAAAAAAATATTTCAAGCTTTTCCTAAAGTGACTCTCACCTCTCTTATAAAAGGGAACTTCCCCTTCTCTTAATTTCACACCTCCAAAGCATTTTTTCTCGACAAAAACCTACCCAAATATCCTCCTAAATTTATTCCCTTCATCCTAGAGGCCTTAATTTGGGCATAAATCCATCCTAAGGGTCTTTTTTGATCAAATCAAAAGGATGAACCTGAAGAAGAGGTAAATATTTTAATCACCTCCTTCAAGTTCTTTTCTTCTTCCACTTCTTATTTATTTGTTGTTTCCATTAAAAAAATAAATCTAGTATATTATATTTACTGTTATGTTATTATAAAAATGGTACAGCCATATTATTTATTCTATCCATCCTATAAATGAAAAAGTCACCATACGTGCGTACGTACGGATTACCGTCTCCACGTCGTGGTGTGGTTTGTTATTCAAACACTTAATTATTTGGGTGAGTATAATAATGAGTATAACTAATTTAAATAATAAATATAAAATGTTAATGATTATGTATATATGATATAAAATCCAATTACATATGATTTCTCCATCAATATAATGATATTGTCGCTCGTGCGTACGTATAAATTACTATCTCCACAACACAATGAGATTCATTTCCACGTCCACCATTCAATGATGATTATAAAATATGTATCATTAATAAGTATGTAATATATGACATAATAATTCTACTATATATTTATATATTTCAATATAATTGTATATATCTTATTCACTTAGTTTCGTTCAATATGATATGAAAACAGAAACAATGTTTATGCGTAGGTACGACCTACCGTCTCCCTAAATGGTGGTTTCCATTTCATATATATGTTTATTACACATATTTATATTCTAAATATATATGATATATAAATCATGTTTTATATCCTCAAATTATTTAAATCTTGATCTAAGTGATACAATCAAGAGTAAAAAGTTAAAACACGTACGATAATGAAAGTGATTATTACCCGAAATGTTAATTTAACATGGAAATTATTATTAAATGGGTACTATAAAGTCATAAATGAATCATGTATGATATAATAAATATTAATATGGTTCTGGAAGAATTTAATAACATACTATGGTCTTTTTAAAATAGGTTAAACGTACCCTCGACTAAAGGAAAGTACAAGGTAATGGTTAATTTCACAATCTCTTTATTATCAGAGGTAGTTTTTACCTAAGTATATAATGGGAAATATATATTATCTATGTAAATTTTTCACAAAATTTTTTTCAAAGGGTTTCTTTTTAAGGTCCTTTTTTTTACTAAAGCATTATTTTAAATGTTTAAAATATTTATTCTTCTAAATCATTCGCATTAATGTCCATGTTTTCAAAATGGTTTTTGAGGATTTATTTATATGTACATGAATGTTTTTAAAATGTTAATTCCATTAAAAAGATTCAAGGTGGTATTGGACACTTTGATTCCTAAATTTATTTTAATGTATTCATTTCTAAATTGTATTTTTATAAAAAAGGGATATTTATCTCAATTATTTTTACAAATCATTTTCATCTATATCAACATCCCTTGATGGATTTTAATATTTTTTGATGTTGATTTCATATGATACAAATCTTTTATATGGTATTTATGTTTTTGTGATATGTTTGACTGTGGATGTGTTATTTATATACCATTCACGATTTATAGATAAATTATTGACATTTCGCAAGCTAGTTTAAATACGGATGTTTATGTTATGTTTAAACCTTTTCATATGAGGAATTAATTGGACATAGTAAGTGAAGAGTGGAGCCCACTATAGATCCTTAATGCATCGGTAGGTCTCATGAGACAAAATAGTTTCTTGGCACAAGAACGTGACAAAATATTATTTGTAGTCTTGGTAGAAGGCCTTGAATATGTGGTTACGAATTCTGGCATTATGCTTTTCATCATTATGAAAGTGGCTATTGATATTGCATGTGATTATTCGACTAGAAGAATATCCATGCGAATAAGTAAATGAAATTATTTGATTTTATCTTTTCCATATTATGCTGACGTTTATGTTTAAAAGGATTTTTTTAGTCTAATACATTGAGATAAATTTTTATACATATTTATGAAAGTTTCTGCTATATTTTCATCCTTATTGAGCATCTGATCTCACCCCTTTCTATGTTTTATTTTTCCCAGGATTTGAAGAAGTTTTTTTATGATTGATAAGCAGGGTTAATCTATGGGATTAATAGCCTTCTAAAAGGATCATTTATGATGTGTTTTATTTTCTAATGTGTAATGTAATGTTCATGTATGTAATCTATTTTCCAATACTGCTAAACTGATCGGTGTTTCGGGACTTTATTTCTTGTAATCATTCCAATGTATTAAAATAATGCACTGACTCCCATAACTGGGGTCGGGGCGTTAGAATAAATAAATTAAATGAAAAGGGGAACTTAAATTAAAATTTAGTATTTTCATTATTCATTAATAGGTGAAACTTTTCAAAAAAATCTCAAAAATTAACCCTAAGAAAAATTTTTAATTTTGAATTAAAAATTTAGGTTTATTTTATCAAATTAATTATCTAAAAGTTTTAAAAAAATAATATTATTCACAAAAATAATTTTTTTAAGAAAATAGTATTTTTGAAACATATAATTACTTTACCAAAAATTATATATTTTATTATCAATATGTTTTATTTATATAAAAAAAATTAATTGATATATAAAATTAGTTATTACTATTCATATCACTATGTTTGAAATCTAGGTTATAACGATCACGTGTAAATACCTATATTAATAATATAACATGATTTTATTAAAACTAAGTGTTGAATGTAACAAAATCTATGAAAGTGTTTCATGTAGAACAATAAAACCCTGTATTGTATGTAACAAAATATTAACAGGGAGTTTAATGTAGTTAAATATATAAAATAAATAAAATTTATTAAAACAATTCATAAAAACTTGGGGTGTTACATTATACCCCCTTAAAATGAATTTATACATAAAAATTCACCACTACAATACAATCAATTGAGGATAATTCTGCCTCATCATATCCTCATGTTATCATGTAGCTTCCTCAAACTTGTGGTTTTGCACAAAACCATTACCATGTGAGTGGTCTTGTTTCATAGAACATTCTCTACATGATCCAGAATCTCCTCATGTTGTTCCTCATAAAAAAGATATTTTTCAAGAGGTATGACCTATGTGTTATGTACATGATAAGGTTCTGGTATGTAATTTATCCATAGAGATACATGGAATATATCTTGGAATTGATAGAGGTTTTGTGGAAGTTCCACGAGATAAGTTATGAACCCGATATGATCAATAATTTCAAAGGGAATGATGTTTCTAGTTTTTAGTTTCCTTTTATTCCCAAATATCATAACCATCATCCATGGAAAAATTATTAGACACACCTTATCACTAAATTCAATTTCTAGATCAAATAGGTGATTGTTATTATAACATTTCTATCAAATTTAATTTTCCTTTATGTTTTTATGAATGGCTTTAACCTTTTTTCCATTTATTCATTTATATCATGTCCTAATAGTTTTATTTCTACAATATCATTCCAACAAATTGGATCTCTATATTTATTTCCATAAAAGGATTCATAAAGGGACATATAAATGTTTGAATGAAATATATTATTATAATAAAACTCTACTAGTGGAAGGTGTTGAACCTAAACACCTTTAAAATTCAAATAAAAATATATCCACATATACTCTAGTGTTTGAATTATTATTTCAGACTAAAAATCTATTTTAGGATGATACACCACACTAAAAATGATCATTGTATAAAGAGATCCCTAAATACTTCACTAGATCATTGAGGTAAGCCTCAGATCCTAGTCAAACATAATGGAATGTGGAACTCCATACAACCTTAAAACTTACTTAATTAATATCCTTGATATATGATCCAGAGAGAAGTCTTCTCTAATAGTTATGAAGTGTTCTAACTTAGTATGTAGATTAACTATATTCCATATAACATTATTTACTATAGATATTATAAGGATTCTAATGAAAAAATCTATGGTTATGTTTTACCATTTCCATTTTAGTATGGGAAATGGATGAATAATCTCCTTATACTTGTTTCTTTCAACCTTAAATTTTTAATATAACAAGAATTTAGATACAAAATCTGTGATATATATCTTCATTCCATCACACCAAAAGTATTATTTAGAATCTCAATACATATTTTGAACATATAGGATGAAAATAGAATTAATAAATATGATATTTCCCTAAAAAATCCTTCTTCAAGTCTTGTATGTATGGAACACATACACAGTTCCTAAAACATATCATTCCATTATGATAAAAGTTAAACTCAGGAACAATTTTAACCTTCTTTTATAGATCCACATCTTCCATATATACCTCTTTAATCTCCACTTGGATAGATGGATAAATATTTTATTGAGAAAGACAAGAATTCCCTCTTCCTTCAGGATTTCAAGATCCATCCTCTAAAAATGCATTAATATTTGTTTTTTAATCCAAATCATGTATAAGCATGCATGATCCTTTCAAATAAAATCATTTAACACCTTGTTCACTTCCCTAGGGTGGTAATTTATCAAGCAATCATAATCTTTAATCATCTTTAACCATATTCTTTGGTTCATATTCAACACCTTATGTGTGAATTTATACTTTAAACTTTTGTGATCAGTATATATATCACAATTTTCTCTATAAAAATAATTTCTCTATTTTTGTAATAAAGCTAACTCCAAATCATAATATGGGTAATATTTATCATAAACCCTCAATTTTCATGAGTATTAGGCTATAAACATGTTAATCTTCTTAATAACATATCCCCATCCCTTCTTAGATGCACCACTATCAATTAAAAACCCTTATCCACTATAGGGTAATGTAAGAACATGTGTGTTAACTTATCATCTCATTAGTTAGTTGAAATTTCCATCACATTCATTTATATATAAGAACATGGATCCCTTATGAGTTAACTAGGTCATAAGATTAGATATTCCTGAGAAAGTATCTATAAATCATCGATAATATCTTGATAAACCAAGAAAACTATGGAAGTCAATCACTATGGTTGGTCTAGGACAATATTCAACAGCCTTCGTCTCTGATGGATCTATAGATATACCATCTATTGAGATTATATGAACCAAAATAGAAACCATTTAAATCCAAAATTTATACTTTGTAAATTTTTTATATAGTTTCTCCTTCCTTAGGGTCTTTTGTGAAATTATCAAGTGGTCTTCATGCTCTTCCTTTATATATGAATAAATAAAAATATCATCTATAATGAGTATAATAAATAGATCAAGGTAATCTCTAGAGACTCCATCCATTAAATACATGAAGTGAGTAGGAGAATTTTCAAGGCCAAATGACATCACTATATATTCATAGAGTGTATATATAATATATAATTTTGTGTTGGGTATATCCTCGGTCTAGATTCTCAATTAATGATATCTAGAATGAAGGCCAATCTTGGAAAATTATTGAGCCCCATGTAGTTAATCAAACATGTCAATAATACGGGGAAAATGATACTTTCTCTTAATTGTGATCTTGTTCAGGTCTCTATAATCAATGTAGTGTTTCATTGATCCATATATATTTTTAATTAAAATAATAGGCTCACCCCAAGGTGACACACTTGGATGAATGAATCCCTTTCCGAGGGTTTCTTGGAGTTTCTTCTTCAATTCTAACAAATTAATTAGGGTTATTCTATAAGAATATTTAAAATTGGTATGGAAATGGGTATGAGTTATATCAATAACTCAACTTCAATTATTTAAGGAAGATTGGTTAACTTATTTTGTAAATACATCAAAAAATTCCGGCAAATAGGCATACCATCGATGTCAAGTACTTTCCTAACCATCTAAGATAAAAATCCATTTTAAATGGGAATTAAGACCTACACAAATGATGTAATATCTATTGTATGTTTATACTTATCATAACATAGATATATGATCATATGTTGGTTTTTAATATCAAATTCCACTTACCTTACTCGACAATTGATACAAAATTTTTGAAAATAAATCCAATTTATTCCTAATATAACATCAAATTCTATAGGAGGAAGAATGAAAATATTTACACGAAGTACATTCTCCCAAATGTCAACCATAGAGGAATAATATTCTTGATATGATATCATCATTCCATTAGAGGTTATCAAGGATAATTATAAATATAACCATTTTGGAGTCATCTTGATACCCATATCAAATTATCTAGATATTAAAGAATCATTTGATTTATTGTTAAATAAGATAATAATAGTTATTGAGTGGATGGTAATTGCACCTTTCAAAACATCATTATTTCAAAACTCATCAGAAAATAGTGATCAAATGAAATTTCTACTTGTACCTTGGATTAAAAGGTTGATGAATTTTATAATCATCATTAACCCTTGGGTTTGGATACTGGTTAGCTTAATGTCCATTCTCCTAACACGTGAAGTAATGATGTGTGGGAGGTTCATTCTATGCACTTTTCTCTTTATTAAAATCATTGTTCAAAGTCATACCATCACATTGGAAATAAAAAACAAAATGAAATTCCCTTCCACAATTAAAAAATTTACTAGTCCACTTAAGAAAATTTCTTCAATGTTTCTTCCCACGCTTTGAGGAAAGAGGAATGATCATTTTTTCTATCTATGGTTTTTAGATTTGTCTTTGAACTCTATCTACCTTTTCATGTCAAAACCATGAGATTGATATGTAACTCCAACCTCCATTTCAACCTTGATTGAATATTTAACAATATCTTCATAGATATTGAAGTCTCTTATGGATAATACCCTTCAGATACTTGTTTAATCCAATGAATAACCAATAAAACATAATTTCAGGTTGGATGATAATACATGAACTATATCTTGAAATTCTTGTAAAATTTTCTTCATAGGTACCAATGGATTAATCATTCTTTTGATTTAGCTCAGGTAACTCCTTCTCTATAATTTTAAGAGGAATACAGGTAATTTTCTTTTTGAAAAATAAGTCCATAAACTCATCCTAATCCATGGAGTCAATTACATCATATTAACCCATATTCTTGATAAGAGTCCACATTTGATATGCTGCACATTCCAAATAGAAGATATCCAGAATAGCCACTTCATGGTATTAACTCTGTAGAAAAGAAAATATATATTTTAGTGGTACTGATCCATTTCCCAGCAACTAGAAGGTATGTGGATATAAAAAAGGAATTTGGATGTTGCCTCATAAAGAAATCCACATAATATTGTTCCCTCATTTATTCATTTGGGATCCCAACAAGATCAATATCTTAGGAAAGTTGTGTCAGAATAGAAATGAGATTTTGCATTACATATATCATCCCATTTGCAAGATTAAGAGTACAATCCTTAAATTGTCCATCACACATAGAATTAACGTGGTTCCTTTTGGTTGCATACATTGAATAAAACCATAACTCATTGAGTAAGAACAAAAATCATAGTGGGGAACCACCTAATCATGAAACCAATTATTAGATGTATAAATCATGACATATTTTTATTCTATAACTCCTTAGGTATATCATAGGTCATTCATATTCAACATTTATATAAATCCTTTATGATGTCTTGTAAAGAGTTTTATAATTTTTAAAGCATATCCCTCAGGTGTGTCAAACTAGGTGTGCAACAAGGTATGTACTCATGCACCGGTTTCCAATTGAGTCAAGATGAATATGGGTTTCTGGGGATATTACCCCTTAGAAAATATTTTCAATAACCACATATACTTGTATTATCCAGTCAAGGATGTAATTTATTGAAGGCCACTCACTCTATCCTTTTCCAAAATCGAAGGATATTTTACTATAATTGTCTCATCCTTATCCTTTTCTTTAGACATGTGCTTAGATATCTCACTATGTTTTTCTCATCCTAGTCACAAAAGGATGAATAGATTTATCCTATAATACCAACTATAGTGACCCAAAAATTTCATAAATATATACTACATATTTTTTGTTGAATATTCATTATATTACAAAAACAAATTCCTGAGGACCGTAATAGTTTACTGCCTTTAGAAAATTGGAAACATAACCACTTGTTCATAAGTAAGATAAATCATCTCCCACTACTTTATTCACAACTAGAATCCATATCAGACATATAATACATATTAGATATCTTTATAACATGTGGAAGGGAATAATAAGAAAGGGTGATCTCATATACTCATCCTGGGTAAATATGGGAGATATATAAGCATAACATGAATATAAGGGTACGAGAACATGAGTAAAACATTTAGAAACCATACCCTGCATATCAAAGATCATTATATTGAGTCATGAAATGAATATTAATAGTTCATAAGACATGAATCTTATGTTAATAAAATAACATCATCCCTGAGAGCATAACATTGGAATAAGACATGGAAGTTTTGGCATACACATAAGCATAGAAAATCATTTCCATATTAATTGGGGTTCACAGGTAAGGATATTATATTAGAATGGGTTCACTCCCCTAACCATTAGAGTAGTTGAGGTTAACTCCCAATTCCATCATAGTGGAAAAATTATTCTTCTTAACTAGATTCACTCCCCATTCCAAACCTATCTTATGGAACTAGGTTCACTCCCCATTCTAGTCTTATTTGTCTCATGATATATAAATCTTTACCCAATACATTTAAGGAATATATAGGTCCCACCCATCAAATATTGAAAATAATACTTATGCATTACACAAGATCATAAAAAATCATCATTTCATAACACATTAAAATAAATGGGTATCATAAATAGTTCATAATATCATTACCTATGGAAAATAGATCAGTTTAATAATCATTTCATCACAAAATAACCTATGAAAATAAGTGGGTTTCATAAGAATTTTCTCAAGATATAACTTGAGGAAGAGTCACCGGTATCGTAAAAATCATTGCACAAAAAAACCATTTAGATAAATAATATGAATAGAATCCCTGTGTCATATCCCCAATAAGTCATAGGTTACACCAAAGGGTGTCATATTAGATGAAAAATAATTTTTAAAGATCATTTAAAAAATTATATTAATGAAAATATACCTTCCACATTATTTATTTAAAACATATTATATGTTGAAAACATTTAACCTTCAAAATAAACATTAAAACTTAGAAAGGAATATTCAAAGAAATGATTGGTCCTGATGTCAGATAATTCTATTCATGTTGTACATGTTCAAATGATGATTCCATTAACATTTTTGGTAAAATTCATACAAGAATTTTTTGGAAAATGACATGAAGGCTCATTTAATTTTTTTTAAAATAAATAACAATTAAAAAATTAGTTTTAAAATCATAAGAGTTTAATAATACATTTTTTATTTTTTTATAAAACATGCTTTTAGAATAAAACATATTTCCCACTGAAGAGAGAAATAAAGATTAATTTTCTTAAAAACATTTTTTAATTATTTTAAGTGAAAAATAGTGTAAAATGAAACCATTAATTGAATATATCATGAATCTATATTTGGTGATAAATATTATAATAATTTTTGAGAGGTATTCCTTGAGATTTGATCAATAAAGACTTAAGTATACATAATCCTGATAAATGATGAGATTGTAAGATAAAATATTTACTACTTTGGTAACATAGAATTGAAATAACCATGAATTAATAACATAAAATGAAACTTAATATATCACTAGGATGAATAAATTCATTATATTAAATTTAAAATGTTTTTCATTTACACCTTTTGAAAGAATATAAAAGCATAACATAATATATATCTTAAAGAAGGAAAATTGACCTTAACTCCTGAATTAATTCATAATAATTATAACCTCATGTATAATAAATATATTTTTATTATAAATTTATTAAAGAAACAAATTATTATACATCATACTATATATTATTTAATTATTCAGTTTTAGAACCTGTTTATTAATAGTTCTATGTTAAAGTCACTTTTCTAGCAATAACTGGAAAGTTTTTCTTATATGTTTTGACTTTTATTGGTTTTATTATATATATCATGGTATCATAATATAAATAATCTAATAAATTATATAAATATTATGTATATTAATTATATATATATATTTATTGTAATCTAAAAAATTTAGGGATAAGAAATGAAATACACCGTTCATGTAGACAGTAGGTGGTACACACGAATGAACAATGTTTCCATTTTCTTTTCAGAATGAAATAATAAAAAGTAAATTATATATTATCATTATAGAATCATTTTTATGTAATATTTATCATTTAATTTCATTAAAACCAACCTTAATACCTTCTATTTAAATAATTAATAAATAACACTGCTTCACGGAATGGTAGTCCGCCATACACACAACGACGTTATCATATTCAAAAAAAAAAGAAATAACAGAGGAATGTGAGATATAATAATTATAGAATCATAGTAATATGATAAATATAATTTATAAATAATAAATAAAACATTATTTCCAATCTAGATGGGTTTCAATTGAAAAATCAATGACATTGGTTCGCGAGATGGTAGTCCGTTGTTCACACAGACGACGATATCATAACCCATTTGATGGAAGTAAAGATGTTTTTAGGTAATTAATTCATCATAAAAAAATATAATTATATTTAATATAATTATTATATTATATAATTTTAATATAATAATAATTTAAGGAGGTTTAAGAAGAAATAAAATAGAAACGCTCGTTGATGAACGTTACCTCTTATTCAGGTATCCTACTTAGGTTTGCACTTAAATCCTCATAAATGTATTTCATTACAAATATAAGGATTATAGTATGAGTTTAGGTAATTTGGGAAGTTATTTTGGAAGTTATTGTCTAAACCAAAAGGGTGTGAATGTGTAAAGAAGAGAGGAGAGGGGTGGCCTTTTATAAGTGGGTTGAGTGGCATATTTTTATTTTTTTCAAAAGATTCAGTCATACCCATATTATAATCATGAAAAATCCCCCCACAATAGGTCATTATATAAAATATAATATATAAGGTCAATATATGGCCATAAAATGGAGTTTGTAAATGTTTTTAGGTCATTTTGAGCCTTATATTCTTAGTTTAACCCTTGGTAAAATAGTTTTTACCTTAAGCATGACAAATAATTTTTAATTGTTTTACTCTTTACATTGAAAAAAATTCTTTAAAAATTATTATAACTTATAAAATAGGATAATTAAAAATTTTAAATCAATTTTTATAAATTAAATTCATAGAAGTGACATAATGTAGTTTAAAATTAATCTCACAAACATGACGAGGAAGAGGGTTTTAAAGAGAGAATAATTAAATGTTTTCACATTTTATCATATAAAGTTTCAATATAAAATTGATTATAATGACAAAAATAAGATTTATATATGTATAATTAAACTAATTAAAATTTTAAATATTTAAAAACATGATTTAAATTTATAAATAAATTAAACAAAAAGGCATTTTTAAATTAAAATTTATTATTTTCACTATTCATCAAGGAATGAAACTTTTCATGAAAAATACCAAAAAAACACTAAGATATTTTATAAATTATGATTTCATAATTTATTTTAATATTATAAAATTAATTATCTAAAAGTGTCTAATTTTTTTTGTAAAAAAAATACATAAAATCATTTTTTGAGAAAATAATATTTTTGAAACATATAAAGACTTTTCAAAAAATTATTCATTTTATTATCAATATTTTTTATTTATTTAAAACTATTATATTTAATACTAAAATATTATTTATTATTATTCATATTACTATGATTAAAGTATTGGCTATAAATATCACTTTTAAATAACCTATATTAACAATATATCACGGTCATGTTAAAAACCAATGTTGCGTATAATGTAGGATAAGATAAAGTTGTTTGTAGAACATGATCAACCAATATTTTTTGTAGCAAAATATTAACTAGGTGTTGTTTGTAGATCAATAATTCAAATTCAATTAAATTATATGAAAAAATAATACATAAAATATCAGTGTGCTACACTTTATATTTAGGTCATAGGAGAATTTAGGAAATGAAATCACCGAAAGGTGATAAGGGAAAGATGATATCAATGAGAAAATATAATTCTAGGTATGGAGGGATAACTAAATAAAATAATGGGTTGGGTGAGATGGGGTTTACAAGTGACTAGGTATTTAGTAACTAGCACCCTAAGATTACTAGAGAGATGTGGGATAAACTACAAGCCATGTGTGATTACATGTGATTGATGGACCTCCCTAATGTTTTTAGGGATGATTTGGTGTACTTGTGACTTCCCCATAGTTAATGGGGATGGGTTGGTGGGAATTTTACCACCCTAGAGTCAGAAAGGATTGGTTAGTGTGATTAGAAATCACCCATCCCTATGGGGATAGGTTGGTGTGATATTGCCTCCCAAGAGTTTATGGGGATGAGTTAGTGTGTTGACCACACCCTGTTACATTTGGCATTAGGTTATAGATCTTTATATGTTTTTCAGGAGGTAGTGTGATTTATTGGACCTCAATGAAGCATATAGGGATAAGACTTTGTGTTTTTTGTAACCTCCCTAGGTTTATAGGGATGGGTCAATGTGCATGAATTAGAGCGTTCCATGAGAGTCTTGGGTTGAGAACTACCCAATACACTCATTTGTTGAGTAATGTGAGGAATGACCATTAGAACTTTCCTTAAGTGACATGATAGTGTGTTAATATATGTATGTAAAACCATTCCTAGTTTTTGCGGGTATTGGGTCACGGTTTGAATACCACTATACCCTAAGTCTTTAGGAACATGTTGGGAATTAGTTTAGTGGAATGAGTCAACAAGGTGTATTCTAGAATGACATCTAAGTAGGTATGATTAGGTGTGATAGTGGTCTTGTTGGAACATGGTGACGTGAAGAAAAAGTAATCTTAGTAGATAATTTATCACATAACATCCAAGGAATTTTTTTGACATTTTTATTTTCCATCATGAATACATATATATGATGGCATATACTATAGTAAATTTCTGAGACCCAACTGGGATGTATTTATCACACCAAGCATGGGAACCCGGGTGTACAAACAAACCTTATGTCTTTTTTTTGGTTTAGAAAATAACATACAATGCATCATGTGGGTGAAACTTGAGGGTATTAGGGACCAAGTGTGTGGGGCCCATGGATAGATATAGGGATAGTGTGCAATTTTTTATTTTTGGTTCATTTTTCTATTAAGATCAAACTAGTGGAAAATATGTGTATGTAGGATTATATGATCCCACATGGTATATTTTTTTTATAATTTTGTTAATTTATTTTGAAAAATATGATTATGTGATTGATGTTTGGGTTATTTATCAATTATTATGTGACTCTGATTTGAGTTAATAGTCTCCCCAAAGTCTGCATTAGTATTTTCCCCAAGTCAGTAGCCTCTAGAATACATGGAGACATGCTTGATGCTATATGGAATACTCAAACCAGGGAATTGAAGAGTGGCCTAGGGACGGTGTGTCACACACCCCAATATACAACCAATAATTAACCAAAAATTACAAACAATACATGTTCAATAAATAATAACAAAACATAAATTCTGTGTGTATGACATAGCACACACCCAATGTGAATTATAACCACCTGTGTGGTTGCCAAACTTCACATCCATCTACTTCATATCACACATAAACAAAAAACCTCTTGTATTTTATAAATTTTTCATCCATACATCTATACACTACTGTTATCAATCCCAAATGATTGATATTTCATTTTTTGATAATGTATTTTATCTACAATTATATTTTTGGCCACGAAGGATGGTCAAGGTTGATGATGAAGATGTGAGTTGGAATCCCAATGAAGCATGATTTATTTCTTGATAATAGAATTGTTTACAACACATGTTGAATATGACTAATATGTTTAAGTGATACTTGGGATATTGGTAGTTCATAAAGTGAGCACCATGAAAAATATTCTTGTAGAATTTTTATGGACTCATTAAGTCCATAAGTCGTGTAAAATAAGGGTAACGTAATGATTGATAAAGTTGAAGGCAAGTGTATATGTTTAATAAAAGGATAATATATATGTTATTTATTTCTATGTATAGGTAAAGGTTTCATATTAAAGGTTTTATAAGGGTAAAAGTACTTGCATAATGGAAGAATGAATAATGAATATTGGTTTATCTTCATCGATGAAAGGGTATTGGTAGTTCACATAAGGGTAAATCATCATTCAAGTGAGGGTACATATGGCATGATAAAGTGTAAATAATCTGCCCCATGGGGGTATAAATAGTTGTTTAAGGGTACCTTGTCTTGCATAAGTTTAACTAGGTTATGTGTAAAGGTAATCATGTGACCTGTGTAAAGTTATCCATGATACTTTGTAAGGCTAATATGATAGGAACATGTAAGGGTAGTCGTTTTCATAAGGGTAGTCGTGAGTATCCTCAAAAACTCATGTAGGAGTACTTATGTGAGGTTAATGTGAATGAATAAAGGAACCAATGTAAATTTATTGCTGAGTTTACATATCTTTATTAAGGGTTAGAAGTTAAGGATATGCCACATAGTCAAGGCTTACACCCTGGAATATTTTTGAAGGGTATTTATGGTGATGGATACACCATAAAAAATTCTACATCATATGGTTATGGAGGGAATTTCACTATGGATCTTGTGTCTATGATGAAAAGGTGAGTGAGGGTTTTATGTGATATTCTTATATTTGATAATTAACTACATTTTATATAAGAATCTATACCATAGTAGTGGGATGACCTAGAGATTTGAAGGTTTTTTCACTGGGGAAGAGAAACTATGGGACAATTATATTCTCACCTACACTATGGAACTACTAGAAGTACCATAGAGGTATTTACTATGCCATAGTATCAACACATGAATATAAGAGAATGTATTTTGATACTCTTAACTATATAAAAATAAAATTAATGTGTGATGTTATTCTTAAATAGAGGGTTAGCCACATTTGATGAAAGCTTTGGGATCATATTTCATAAAAATTTAAACTCTTAAGACCATGATCTTTATGGGTAAATATTTATTTTTTCTATATTTAGAGATATGTAATTCATGGTAGTTCATAGATAGTTTATCTCAGATAGTTACTTCCTTCAAATATAAAAATATTCCATGTAGTTACAACTTGATACACATAGGTAATTTTAGATTCATTTATGAGTCTTAAAATGGAATTTACATCACTTGTGATATTGACTGTATAAGAGAATAATATTTGTATAACATGAGACATATCCCAGAGATATTATAGAACAACATAGAGAATAAATTGAAATATATAATTCATAGATAGCCTAGAGATATTGTTCGAGTTAGGTGATGGAAGTCTTGAAGAATTTTAATCCATTGAATATCAATCCATGAAGAAGAAGAAGAAGTAGAATGAGTTTTATATTATTCCTATAATGAAGTGAAGTTGTTACAAATGCATTATGGAAATAAAAATGATGGTTCAACATCAAGGTGTTTTCATAGAGGTGATAGATACTCCCAGTAAGACTTCAGCATATCATCTATCTACAACTGAGGATGCATTAAATTCTAGCAATGTTGTAGAAGGGACCTATATGTCCATAAACCATGTGAAGGTGATAATTTCCACTAGTAGTGATCTAATGAAGGAAATTTTAAGGGAGTGAAATTTAGGAAGTAGTAATATATCCTTTACCTTTGTAACGAATTTATCCTAGGAATAATAGTGAACTATCCTAGACCATTTTAATAAATGAGAGTCATATTAATTTTTTTCATATAACAATACTGATACATGCTCCTTGGATGTATCCCTGTTTGGGTGAACAATGTAAATACTCATGTACATATTTACTTTATTCTTACACACCAAATTAGATAAATAAAACTTAATAATATCTGGTTAAAGTGCATAGAAAATCACCCTCAAGGCAGATAGGTCAATATCCGAATTATGGAAAGTCCTAGAAAGTGAAGTGGATTGAATTGATTATTTTTTTGGAAAAGTAGAATGTCTAAGTGAAAAGTGACTTATAAAAAAGGTAAGAATAATTGTATAAATTTCTAACCCTCATATAGTGAATGGATATGAAATTAAAGACTATATCTTGGAACTGAAAAGGATATATGGATCTAGATGTGAAATGATAATAGTATTAAGTTTTTATTCCCAGGAATTATCTTGCGATTTCAACCAAGATCAATGGAGTATCGTGAATGGAATATACTACTCAACGATAGAATATTTATCCTTATAAAAAAAATGTTGATAAGGGATGATGTGGCCTTGAAATCAAGAATTATGAAATTTTGGAAAAAAGATTAAATAGTAAAGAAATATGATTGAAAATATTTTCCGAGATATCATGAAGTAAATGGAAACATAAAAGGAGTTAAAGTTTAACATCATACCTCTTAGCACCCCACTTGAAGAAAGGATATAATCAAGTATATATTCTACTTCAAATACAAAGGATTTGGAAGCTTTTTTGAATGAAAAATATATAAAAATCATAAAACTTAAGGACAAGATAATAATCCCTCCAAAATATTGAATTATGGTTCCAAAAAATATGAAATCACCCAAGTTATTTTATTAAAAAATATTTGGGAACTTAATGGACATTTTTTAGGACTATAAAACCAAAGATGATAGAAGAAATTAATTAGTAACAATATCTCATTTAAGGAGAAACTAAATGAGTTATGACTAATTTGTTAAATATTTCATTTGTTCTACACTTGGTCATTTCATATGGTATTTCAATTATATAAATGCATGGAAGGTTAAATAATCCATATAGAGAAACTCCACTCCTATGAATTATAAGGAATTTTATTATCATGGATGAAGTTTTATTAATATTGAAAATAGGGTCAATGTTTTGGATAATAAATCCAGGTTTACACAAATGGGGTATCAAGTACCAAAATATGATCACTCACAAAAAAATATTCGAGGTAAAGAATTCAAATCTAGAGGAAAAAACAAGTGTTTATTCCTGCTGTGAAGAAGGTGGAAGAGAATGTGAATTTTACTCCACCAAGGAAGATGTATCCTGAGATGGAACATTTGTTCTTTAATGAATATGTTTTAAAAAGTGGTCCTATACAAACCACTAAGAGTAAAAAGTGGAAGATGTAATAGAGAATAAATATAGTGGTGATATCTACTTTTTTCAACTTATGAAGATACTTGGTTGAGTGTGATGAATTCTAAAATTTTGGACAAGGCCATGCTAAGGAAGGATGGAAATGTTGAAACCCATGAAAAAAGTATGCAAGTTATATCACAAAAAGGAGATCCTTTGAAAATAGTTTAATTTTTATGGTTATATATTATGATTTTTAACTTTAAAAGTTGATTTAATTCCTTTATAGACATATAATAAAGTGAAAAGTAAAGGTTGATGGTGTTGGGTTGGTTTATATTGACCATCCCAATTCCACAACTTAAGGAACATTGTGGTATTCATTTACCCATAATATTTTTTTAACTTCATATAAATATATATAGAATTATGGGGAAACTATTATCCATGTGGTTATTATACTAAAAGGGTACACAAATTATTTGATATAGAAGAACCAGTAGATGATACTTAATGAAAATATAGAAAAGCAGAATATGTTTTCATATTTTGTATACAAATAAGTGATATAATTTTTTTTTCAATAGACAAAGTCCCAAGGGGAGTTATGTAGAACATCAAAGTCTATAAAGACATATCAAATTTTTTTGATTCCTATAATGATCCATAAATGAAAAAAGTTTAAATAATTTCATTTTTTTAATGTGAACCACTCTTGTGATAAGTGGTGTTAAATGATTATAAATTGGTATTAGTTAATTCATCATTTTGTATATTTCTCAAAATCAAGTACTTTAATTTTATTTTTTAATTGTTTATTATTAATTGATAAACATTACCGGTTGTCTTTTGAAAGTGGAAAATCCAATGTAGTTAAGGATGTTTGTTGATATTCTTGAGTGACATCGATAACTTATTAATTGTCTATAAAATCTCTTATTTCATATACTGAGCTCTAAATTAATAGGATTAGAGGATTTATTGACATCTGAACTGAAATGTGGTAAAAACAATTAGTTCCACTCTTGATAAAATACAATAAGAATGAATATTGTCTTGTGAAACATCTAGTTTTAAATGATATGTCTAATCATCATGTTGATGATACTAAAGAATGGGGTTGTTTTGAAATAACTAGAGAAGAAATCCTCAATGGGTAGTGACTAATATATCTTTAGTTGGTAGTTGATATTTCGTTAAATATTTTCCTATAATAAGTGGGAGTTGATGCGAAGATGATTCCCCCCTCAATAACGTAGAGAAGGGAGAAAATTACATCGCAACATCTATAGAAGTATTTTTAAAATAATCCTTTTAATTTGAAAACCCATTTTTTCATTGAGAATAAAGGGGAGAAGAAGATATATTCTTAGGTGAGAAGAATATATCATTATGGGGGAGAAGATGATTCGAACAGTGCATGTAATAAGGGGTATAAAAAGTATTTTCTATATTATCAAAAAAATACTAAGTGGGGATTCTTAGAAATACAAAAGTATTGATATTTTATTTGTTGAAAATGGATTTTATGTCCAAGAATAAGGTTGGTCATGTTTGTTGACCAAGAAGTGTTTTATCATCTCAATGAAGTAGGTTTGATTTTTTGATAATAACATTTTTAAAAAACGTATTAAAGATGAACAAATTGTTGATGATATGTTTAAAATATTGGAATTTCCCAAAGTTAGAACAAATATTAATATTCTTGGATAATTGTAATGAAATCATTAATTCCATAAGGCTTCTCAAATAATTTCAAATAAATGATTGATTAAGTGGAGATCAAAGTGGAGATGTCCAAAAACATTCCAAAAGTGAAGTTATTGATGGTCTTATATAGGCATGAACAACATATAGAATATGGAATAAGGGTATAATGAACAATATGTAAAGTTACTTCTTATGCCACTTAGGATACATAAAACTAATGTGGGGGAAGATCCTAAGCCGCATAGGTATACAGAAAACTCATATAAGGTGAAATCCTCATCCAAATAATGGTATGGGATGTTGTGTAAGAGTAACCTACCTTGCATATGAGTATATAAGGCCCCATCCTTAATCCTTACTTAATCTAGAGTTATTACAAGATTACACATTGAGGATCTTTTCGGGTTTATAGTTTTAGAGAATTAGATCATAAAACTTGCATTACATTCCACATATAAACAAAGTGGTTACATAAAGATAGTATTCTTCATTCCCATCAATGGAAACACATTTAAAATAAAACATGGATTATTTCTTGACACATCATTGACTCTATCATCTTATCATGTACCTTTCCCTTGACCTGTGAAAAACATTTCAAAAACATGGGATGAGCATAAAAACTCAGTATGGGTTATATATAAAAAAACATGGAAAGGAAACATGAGTTCATATATACATAAGAATGAAATCATACTTTACCCATAAAACATAGGCACTTTAACATACCTCATAAAATCATGAATAAATCATAGAAATCATAAGACATAAAGGTAACTTGAGGCATTCATAACATTCTTACGTAGGGAGTAACCCTCTTGGTTACGTTTGGAATACCCATCATAGTATATTCCCTAAAATATATTCAGAGAAACCTTAACGTTTCACTCCTTTGCGTTACCCAATGCATTTGAGAGTTATAACGGGCTCACCCGCCCTTAGTTTATCACGGAACCACCCGTCTTCATAATAATGCCCAAGAACCATAACATAATCATATCACATAAAACATGCATAAAGGAAACATAAAATTTCCACATTTCAATCACGAGATATTAATACAACACATTGATATAATAAAAACATTATGAAAACCATTTTCAATACCAAAGTAAAAGAAAAGTAAAACATGGTATTTATTTTTCTTTTAAAAAAGAAGGTATGGCTTGTAGAGGAAGCCGGAACTCAAATAACGGTCACGACGGTGGAGAAGTCGTTGTCGCCGCATACGTACGACAAAAACATTCCCTTTTTTCATTTAGTAAACGCTTCGTATAAAAAATATTCCTTTTGAATAAACGTAAAAGTCAAAGGGGTTTATACACCGTATAAAAGAAAGTTGTGTACAAAATAAAATATGCCTCAACAAAAGGAGATTGAGACGAAGTCCCATACCTCGTATCCAACTTGACCTGACCGTTATTTAATCTCCTAAATAATAAACTCGAGTTAATATCTACTTGCTTATGAATCTTTTTCAAGTTCATTATTCCTTTTATACCATGTTATGAACATCATGTAATCAGTTAAGTTAATAATGTTCATTTTGTCGGTATTTGGTTCATAAGTCAAAAATAGACTTCTTACACTTACATGTTGTTAATTTGGTCATAGGTTCGTTATATCCAGAATGATATTAATGATTTGGATAACATATATATCATATATATTCATCATATACATGTATTTATAATATTACATCACATTTAGAGGTAAGAAATGAAATGCACCGTTCATGGAGACGGTAAGCCGTACGTACGCATGAACGCTACTTCCATTTCTTTTTTCATATTTTCTGGAATGGAATCATAATTATATAAGAGTATATTATAATTCAAGTATAATAACATATATAATATCATTAAATTTATCCTTTACACATCCCACATATGGTATTAACGAATCAAATCACTTTCAGGGGGCGGTAGTCCGCACATCCTTAAATGAAGATATCATGTTTACCAATAATGGAAACCATAAAGGTATGCCCAAAATGAAAAATACAGAAGCTTAAATAAAACAATAAGCATATTATATATCATATAAAAAATAGTGACATCATAATGGCCACCTTCGAAGGTGTTAAATGAGTATTGAACAATCATCGTTTCAGGAGGCAGAATTTCGCCATCCACGGAAACCGTATGTTCTTTAACCATTTGATGTAGTTGTGTGAGAGTGTAGCTCAAATAAATATTATAACAACATCCTTGTATATTGAAGATACTGTTTTTGTTACAAAATAAGTAAATAAAAAGAGTTTAGGGTGTTGGAGAAGCAAAATAAAACAAATGAACATGAGAGAATGAATTACCTTTAAAAGTGTAACTCCTTTTGATTTGAGCCTAAAGGCTTCCTTTGAAAGGATTCTGCCCAATGGTAATCCACTAGGATGAGGAGAGGGATGTGGAGAGAGTAAATGGGTAGGGGTTGGCTGAGCCAAAGGCTTGAGGAGTGTGTGAAATGAGGTAGAGGTGGGGGCCTTTTATAAGAGGATAGGAGGGGCACTTTTGGAAAGTAAAGAAATATTACTTTATTTGAAAATGTGTTTCGGTTTTAAAAGGTCCCACATTGATATAATTCGTGGATATGGTGATAAGGGTTCGAAATCCACTCATCCAATTGGTTTTGGCCATGTTTAGTTCATATATTTTACATTGTCTTTCCATTTTATTTAAATCGTCAAATAATGATGTCATCGCTGCATCATTATTATGTCATAAATAATTTAATTTATTTAATGTCTAAAAATCATAAAAAAACTAATATGATGTATTAAATCTTTTTATCTTTCCAATTACTATTTATAATCAAAAATATGACTTGTATAACCCCATTTAAAAATTGTTTTAGTAAAACATATCATGTTTGTGTCATTTTCACTTTTACATTAAATAAAAAGTTGTTTATGTCATTTCCCAACCAAAATGTCTCCATGGGGTCCCCAAGTTGACCCATGGATTTTCTTGGTCGTCCATGACACAACCAATAAGGTTGGGACATGTGTCTAGGTCATTTCATATTATTAAAGCATTATTTATACCTTAAACTACACTAATTACCACTAATCGCGATTAAGAACTTAATAAGTTACTATTCACCAAAAAAATTATTATAATCTCATTGAACCACATTTTACTTCTTAATGACAACCATGTATGTCGGATTTTCAAAATTCAATACACATTAGTGGTAAAATTTCATTTAACTGAAAAATCAGTTTGCTTGATTACCACTTAGTGGTTTCACTATTCATCAAAATTGAAGTTTTTCAGAAAATTACCAAAAATTCACCCTAAGCTATATTTGATATTCCGAATTCAAAAATGAAGTCTATTTTACAAAATTAAAATCATATAAGTCACATTAATTAATTTAATAATTAATTCCCGCTGCCAGAGCAAAAAGCGTGTTTTTACAAAACAATAAGTATCAAAAGATTGACACCAGTTTAAATCTAATTTCAAAGTGAAATTGATTCCAATGACCACCATTGGATATAATGGTAAAAATATATTCTAATTTAACTTCAAAACCAATTAAAAACATAATATAATCATATAAATAAATTAGATTAAAAATAAGTTTTGATGTAAAATGTAGTATTTTTCACTATTCATTAAAAAATGAACATTGTCAGAAAAATACAAAAAATTCACACAAGGTAAATTTTGATGTCCCAATAATAAAGGATATGTTTATTTTGACAAAAATAGTTTATAAAATTGTCAAAATAAAGATTCAAAAAGGGTTTTCCATCATAAGGCAGTAAAACAATCTTTTAAGAATATTAGTGTATTCCATGTTTAAGATTGGATTTATTTTCATTTTAAGCCTCTAAAACACTATATTAATCATTAATAGACATAGATAAAAATATCTATTATTCATTACTTACATGGGATGTTACATCCTTCCCCCTTTTGAAAATTGCATCCCCGCAATTTATTTTCTTATCGAATAAATGAGGGTACATATCCCTCATTGCATTTTCAGATTCCCATGTTTCCTCTTAAATCATGTGGTTTTTCCACAAAACCTTTACCTGGTGAATCACCTTATTCCGTAACACTTGCTCCCTGTGGTCAAGAATCTGGACCAGTTGTTCCTCATAAGATAGGTTCTCTTCCAGCTGAACTACCTCTGGACTCAAAACATGAGATGGATCTAGCATATACTTTCTCAACATCGAAACGTGAAAAACATTGTGTACCTGAGATAAAATCGGAGGTAAAGCCACTCGGTATGCAACTGATCCAACTCTCTCCAGAATTTCGTATGGTCCAATGAACCTTGGACTCAACTTTCCTTTCTTACCAAATATCATCACACTTTTCCAAGGAGAAACCTTGAGAAAAACATGATCACCTACCACGAAAGATAGATCCTTCCTCCGGTTATCCGCATAACTCTTATGCCTGCTCTGAGCTGTTATCATGTGTTTCTGAATCAGCTGAACTTTTTCTGCTATCTCTTCTACCAATTCTGGTCCCATCAACTTCCTTTCACCCACTTCATCCCAGAAAGCTGGAGTTCGACACCGCTTCCCATATAATGCCTGAAATGGTGCCATCTGTATACTGGAATGAAAACTGTTATTATATGAAAACTCAACCAAAGAAAGATGTTGGTCCCAACTTCCCTGATAATCCATAGAACAAGATCGTAGCATATCCTCCAATGTCTGAATTGTTCGTTCTGTCTGCCCATCTGATTGAGGATGAAAAGCTGTACTAAAATTTAATTCAGTACCCAACGACTTCTGAAGGCCTTTCCAAAAGCTAGAAGTAAACCTGGGATCACGATCCGATACAATGGAGAGAGGAACTCCATGTAACCTGACTATCTCTTTAAGATACAAACGGGAAAGTTGATCAAGAGAGAAAGTATCTCGTATAGCAAGGAAATGAGCAGATTTGGTCAAGCGATCAACAATAACCCAGATTGCATTATTACCTAGAGATGTCTTCGGTAATCCAACAACAAATTCCATGGATATATTCTCCCATTTCCACTCTGGCACTGGTAAAGGCTGAAGCATCCCTTTCGGTAACTGCCACTCTGCTTTAACCTGCTGACAAGTCAAACACTTCGCAGTAAAATCAGCAATATCTCTTTTCATTCCATCCCACCAGTAATACTCCCGCAGATCTCTATACATCTTAGTACTGCCCGAATGAGCTGAAAACGGAGAACTATGAGCTTCACATAACAACTCTCTCTTCAACTGTGAATCACAAGGCACACACAGTCTCTTCCCAAATCTCAAAACACAATCATTATCAATGTTGAATTCAGGCAACTTACCTTTCTGAACCAGCTCTACCTTTTTCTGCAACTCACTGTCTTGCTTCTGTGCTTGCTTGATTCTATCTTATAGAGAAGATCTCACTGATACCTGAAACAAAACAGAAGGACTTCCTACACCAACAACTTCTATGCCAAAGTTCATCAAATCGTTAACCAAACGATCACGTTCCAAACACAACATTGTTAATGAAGCATTACTTTTTCGACTCAATGTATCAGCCACTTTATTTGCTTTTCCCGGATGGTAATGAATTGTACAATCATAATCCTTGATTAATTCCAGCCATCTCCTTTGTCTCATGTTTAACTCTTTCTGAGTGAATATATACTTTAAACTTTTGTGATCGGTATATATTTCACAATTTACTCCATACAAACGATGCCTCCAAATTTTTAAAGCAAAAAACAACAGCAGCTAGTTCCAAATCATGTGTAGGGTAATTTACCTCATGAGTTTTCAACTGTCGTGAAGCATAAGCAATTACCTGATCATTCTGCATTAGGACGCAACCAAGTCCTTTCAATGAAGCATCACTGTATATAACAAACTCACCATTCCTGGAAGGTAGTGCCAAAACTAGATCATTCACCAATCTTCTTTTCAATTCCTGAAAACAATCATAACATTCTTTTGTCCAGATAAACTTAACACCCTTCCGAGTTAGCTTAGTCATTGGACTAGATAACCGTGAAAAATTTCTAACAAACCTTCGGTAATAGCCTGCCAAACCAAGGAAGCTACGAATCTCGGTTACATTTTTGGGTCTTGTCCATTCTTCCACAACTTTTGTTTTTGCAGGATCAACAGTTATTCCATCTTTAGAAACAATGTGACCAAGGAAAGAAATTTGTTGCAACTAAAACTCACACTTGCTGAATTTCCCATACAGTTTCTTTTCTTTTAAGGTTTTCAAGATAACCCTTAAATGTTTTTCATGCTCCTCTTTACTTTTAGAAAACACCAAAATATCATCAATGAAAACCACCACAAACTTATCCAAGAACTCATGGAAAATTCTATTCATTATGTCCATGAATACAGCAGGTGCATTGGTTAGCCCAAAAGGCATTACTACAAATTCATAATGGCCATATCTCGTACAGAACGCGGTATTCGGAATATCTGCCTCCTTTACCTTCAGCTGATGGTACCCCGATCTCAAGTCAATCTTTGAAAAAAACTGAGCTCCCTGGAGCTGATCAAACAAATCATCGATATGAGGCAAAGGATATTTGTTCTTAACAGTGATATTATTCAAGGCTCTATAATCAATGCAAAGTCTCATAGAACCATCTTTCTTTTTAACAAATAAAACAGGAGCACCCCATGGTGATGTGCTAGGTCTAATGAAACCTTTCTCTAATAAATCTTGCAATTTCTCCTTCAACTCTAAAAGTTCAATTTGTGCCATTCGATAAGGGGGTTTTGAAATTGGCTTAGCATCAGGAACTAAGTCAACAGTAAACTCAACTTCCCGATCTCGTATTATTCCAGGCAACTCATCAGGAAAAACATCAGGATACTCATTTACCACTGGCACATCATTAATCTGAACAGTTCCTTTATTTTCAACGACGTGTTCAAGGTGACATTCATTTCCATCTTTTACAAGTTTATCGGCCTCTTGATATGTTATCAAAAGTAAGGGTTCATTCTTGTAAACAAACTGAAATTATTTCTGAAAAGAAACATCTTTAGCTCTACAGTCAATCTTAGCGTGGTAAATAGAGAGCCAATCCATACCCAGGATAACATCAAACTCTACTTGAGGTAGAACAATAAGGTTTGCAAGTAGGTTCTTTCCACAGATAAGGATAGGAAGATTCTTATAATTTCTTTTTTCCCCGACATTTCCCCCAGGTGTTTTTACCAAAAGTTCAGGAGTCATTTCTTGAGATGGTATTCCCATTTTACTAGAAAAGGTTTCAGAGATGAAAGAATGTGTAGACCTCGAATCAAACAACACACTGGCATAATCTGAAAAAACAAACAAGGTACCTGATACAACTTCATTTGATGGCCCGACATCTGCTGAAGTAGTTGCAAAGGATTTCACCACCCCTTTCTGCTTGTAGTCTAACTGCTTCCCATCACTCAAGCTCCTTGTCGGACACTTGTTTGCATAGTGACCCATCTCATTGCATTTATAACATTTCACTAACTGCAAATCAAATTTGTTCTTACCTTTACCTTGATCCTTTTAAGTGAAATCACGAGCCTTATGTCTCATCTTACCACATCGGTAGCACTTCCCATAATTCAGAAGACATTCCCCATCATGCCTTTTGCCACATTTATCACAAACTGGAAACATAGTTCTCTTACCATCAGACTTTTTTGAAGAATTCTTACCTTTCTCCTGCCACCTCGGTCTCTTCTTCTGCTGGTTGTTATAGAAAGCCTGGTCATCGGCAAACTCCATTTCCACCTTCTCAGCACATCGAACAAGATTTTCATAACTTTTAAACTCACGAGAATCTAATGCCCTTCGATATTTTGGCTTTAATCCTGAGTAAAAATGATTGATTTTACTATCAAGGTCCCAGATAAAATTTGGAGCATACCTTGCCAATCGAGTGAACCTTTCTTCATAGGCAGCCACTGAGTCTTCATCTTGCCTCAATTCCAAGAATTGCTTTTCCATCCTAAGTCGAACAGCCTTAGGAAAATACTTCTCAAGAAACATACCATTGAATTCATCCCAGTCAAGATCATTAATCTCATCGGCGTCCCTGATATTTTTAACCATAGACCACCACTGATCTGCTTCACCCTCCAAACGGTAAATAGAAAGACTAACCTTTTGATTGTCTGAACACCCCATGACATCAAAAATCTTCTCCAGTGCTTTAATCCACCCTTCAGCTAGCACAGGGTCAGTTGATCCTCTGAATGATGGTGGATTTTGCCTCATGAAATGTTCCACCACTGACATGTTCCTCTGCGGTTGATCTGGCTGATCTCGTGCATGGATACCACCACCATTTATAGCCTGAGTCAACTGCGCCATTACTGCAACAAACTGTTCAGTTCCAATTCCGACCATCTCAGGATGCTGATTCGGAAGGTTATTTCCTTCTGTATGCCTTCCTAGAACTGCTTCCCTGTTTCCTCTGTGGAAAACCATTCCGAACAAACATGTCTTAGATGAAGCAAAATGGTAATCTTCAAATGCTATATCATTTCAAATATTTTTTTTGAATAATCATTTAATAGAATTCTAACTCCTAAAGTTATCTAAACCGACCTTTGATACCAACTATAAGGCCCCAGCCTTAAACCTTACTTAATCTTGAGTTATTACAAGATTACACATTGAGGATCTTTTCGGGTTTAGAGTTTTAGAGAATTAGATCATAAAACTTGCATTACATTACACATATAAACAAAGTGGTTACATAAATATAGTATTCTTCATTCCCATCAATGGAAACACATTTAAATTAAAACAAGGATTATTTATTGACACATCCTTGACTCTATCATCTTATCATGTACCTTTCCCTTGACCAGTGAAAAACATTTCAAAAACATGGGATGAGCATAACAACTCAGTATGGGTTATATATAAAAAAAACATGGAATGGAAACATGAGTTCATATATACATAAGAATGAAATCATACTTTACCCATAAAACATAGGCACTTTAACATACCTCATAAAATCATGAATAAATCATAGAAATCATAAGACATAAAGGTAACTTGAGGCATTCATAACATTCTTACGTAGGGAGTAACCCTCTTGGTTACGTTTGGAATACCCATCACAGTATATTCCCTAAAATCTCTTCGGAGAAACCTTAACGTTTCACTCCTTCGCGTTACCCAATGCATTGGAGAGCTATAACGGGCTCACCCGCCCTTAGTTTATCACGGAACCACCCGTCTTCATAATAATGCCCAAGAACCATAACATAATCATATCACATAAAACATTCATAAAGGAAACATAACATTTCCACATTTCAATCACGAGATATCAATACAACACATTGATATAATAAAAACATTATGAAAACCATTTTCAATACCAAAGTAAAAGAAAAGTAAAACATGGTATTTATTTTTCTTTTAAAAAAGAAGGTATGGCTTGTAGAGGAAGACGAAACTCAAATAACGGTCACGAAGGCGGAGAAGTCGTTGTCACCGCATACGTACAACAAAAACATTCCCTTTTGTCGTTTAGTAAACGCTTCATATAAAAAAGATTCCTTTTGAATAAACATAAAAGTCAAAGGGGTTTATACACCGTATAAAAGAAAGTTGTGTATAAAATAAAATATGCCTCAACGAAAGGAGATTAAGACGAAGTCCCATACCTCGTATCTGACTTGACCCGACCGTTCTTTAATCTCCTGAATAATAAACTTGAGTTAATCTCTACTTGATTATGAATCTTTTTCATGTTCATTATTCCTTTTATACCATGTTATGAACATTATATAATTAGTTAAGTTAATAATGTTCATTTTGTCGGTATTTGGTTCATAAGTCAAAAATAGACTTCTTACACTTACATGTTGTTGATTTGGTCATAGGTTCGTTATATCCAGAATGATATTAATGATTTTGATAACATATATATCATATATATTCATCATATACATGTATTTATAATATTACATCACATTTAGAGGTAAGAAATTAAATGCACCGTTCATGGAGACGGTAAGCCGTACGTACGCATGAACGCTACTTCCATTTCTTTTTTCATATTTTCTGGAATGGAATCATAATGATATAAGAGTATATTATAATTCCAGTATAATAACATATATAATATCGTTAACTTTATCCTTTACACATCCCACATATGGTATTAACGAATCAAATCACTTTCAGGGGGCGGTAGTCCGCACTTCCTTAAATGAAGATATCGTGTTTACCCATAATGGAAACCATAAAGGTATGCCCAAAATGAAAAATACAGAAGCTTAAAGAAAAACATAAACATATTATATATCATATATAAAAATAGTGACATCATAATGGCCACCTTTGAAGGTGTTAAATGAGTATTGAACAATCATCGTTTCTGGAGGCAGAATTTCGCCATCCACGGAAACCGTATGTTCTTTAACCATTTGATGTAGTTGTGTGAGAGTGTAGCTCAAATAAATATTATAACAACATAATTTTATATTGAAGATACTGTTGTTTTTACAAAATAAGTAAATAAAAAGAGTTTAGGGGGTTGGAGAAGCTAAATAAAACAAATGAACATGAGAGAATGAATTACCTTTAAAAGTGTAACTCCTTTTGATTTGAGCCTAAAGGCTTCCTTTGAAAGGATTCTGCCCAAAGGGAATCCTCTAGGATGAGGATAGGGATGTGGAGAGAGTAAATGGGCAGGTTTTGTCCAAGCCAAAGGCTTGAGGAGTGTGTGAAATGAGGTAGAGATGGGGGCCTTTTATAAGAGGAGAGGTGGGGCACTTTTGGAAAGTAAAGAAATATTACTTTATTTGAAAATGTGTTTCGGTTTTAAAAGGTCCCACATTGATATAATTCCTGGATAAGGTGATAAGGGTTCGAAATCCACTCATCCAATTGGTTTTGGCCATGTTTAGTTCATAGATTTTACATTGTCTTTCCATTTTATTTAAATCGTCAAATAATGATGTCATCGCTGCATCATTATTATGTCATAAATAATTTAATTTATTTAATGTCTAAAAATCATAAAACAAATACTATGATGTAGTAAATCTTTTTATCTTTCCAATGACTATTTATAATCAAAAATCTGACTTGTATAACCCCATTTAAATTTTTTTTAGTAAAACATATCATGTTTGTGTCCTTTTCACTTTTACATTAAATAAAAAGTTATTTATGTCATTTCCCAACCAAAATGTCTCCATGGGGTCCCCAAGTTGACCCATGGCTTGTCTTGGTCGGCCATGACACAACCAATAAGGTTGAGACATGTGTCTAGGTCATTTCATATTATTAAAGCATTATTTATACATTAAACTACACTAATTACCACTAATCGCGATTATGAACTTAATAAGTTACTATTCACCAAAAAAATTATTATAATCTCATTCAACCACATTTTACTTCTTAATGACAACCATGTATGTCGGATTTTCAAAATTCAATACACATTAGTGGTAAACTTTCATTTAACTGAAAAATCTGTTTGCTTGATTACCAATTAGTGGTTTCACTATTCATCAAAATTGATGTTTTTCAGAAAATTATCAAAAATTCACCCTAAGCTATATTTGATATTCCGAATTCAAAAATGAAGTCTATTTTACAAAATTAAAATCATATAAGTCACATTAATTAATTTAATAATTAATTCCCGCTGCCAGAGCAAAAAGCGTGTTTTTACAAAACAATAAGTATCAAAAGATTGACACCAGTTTAAGTCTAATTTCAAAGTGAAATTGATTCCAATGACAACCATTGGATAAAATGGTAAAAATACATTCTAATTTCACTTAAAAACCAATTCAAAACATAATATAATCATATAAATAAATTAGATTAAAAAGCAGTTTTGATGTAAAAAGCAGTATTTTTCACTATTCATTAAAAAATGAACATTGTCAGTAAAATACCAAAAATTCACACAAGGTAAATTTTGATGTCCCAATCATAAATTATAAGTTTATTTTGACAAACATAGTTTATAAAATTGTCAAAATAAATATTCAAAAACGGTTTTCCATCATAAGGCAGTAAAACAATCTTTTAAGAATATTAGTGTATTCCATGCTTAAGATTGGATTTATTTTCATTTTAAGCCTCTAAAACACTATCTTAATCATTAATAGACATAGATAAAAATATATATTATTCATTACTTACTTGGGATGTTACAGAGTTACTGGGAGATAATTAATGATAAATATGAGACTTGTGTAATGGTAGCTATGAGGCTGTGTAAGGGTAATATGGTAGGCTCACATAAGGGCATCCACTCACGTAAGGATACTTGTTATCTTCCTAAATGGATGATATATGGGTTACTAGTTATATAAGTTTACATACATAAAGGTAAAAAGGATGTGTAAAGATATCTATGTAAAGTTATTACCAAGATTCTATATATTGAGTAAGGGTATGAAGCTGAGGCTACATCGTAGAGTCAAGGATTTCACCATAAAAGATTTTTGAAATGTTCTTATATTGACAGATACACCATAAATAACATTCCACATCATAGAGTTATTGAGGAAATAACATCATGGAACTTATGTTTATGCTTAAATGGTGAGTGAGGATTTGATCTGGTATTCTATAATTTTAGAAGTATCCACACTGTAGTGAAAAATATACACTATAATAGTGGGTGGTCCTCGAGATTTGGAGTTTATTGCACCATGGAAGAGAAAATACCCCAACATAATATTGTAGCTTATACAATGGAACTGCTGGCTACATCATAGTGGTATTGAATATTCCATAATATCAATAGATTAATACATGAGAATATTTAGGGAGACTCTTAACTGTAAAAAAATGTAGTGATTGTGTGTGGTTATTATTAAATGGATGTCCAACCACATTTGATAAAGTATTTATGACTGTGGGCTATGAAGAGTTAAAATCTAAATACCATGTTCATCATATGTTTACATTTATGGTTTTCTATTTTTAAAGATATGGAATTCATGGTTGTTTTTGGAGAGTTTATCTTGAGAAATTACATCCTTTAGATATAGAAATATTCCATGCAGTTACAAATGAAGAAGCTTAAAGAATTTAAGAGTCATTTATAGCTCTTAAAATGGAAGCTACATAACATGTGATAATGAATGTATAAGAGATGAATATCTATATCATAGGAGAAATGTCCTGACATAAAGATAACCCTCCATAGAGAAAACATTACCATATCCAATTATTAGAGAGAAATGATTTTTTTTCTAGAGATGGTTTAGATGTTTTAAGAATTGAAATCCATTGAATATCGAGATAAGAAAGAAGAGGATGAGTTTTTTTTTATATTCTTACAAAAAAGTGAAGTTACCCTAGAAGAATTATGAGAAAGAATAAGAATGTTCTACATGAAGGAGTTTTCACAAAGGTGAAGGATCATACCATCAGGACTACAACAAATAATCTATCTACAATAAAGGATTTATTACAGACTAGTGATATTGGATAAGGGAACTACATGCCTACAAAATGTGTGAAGGTGATTCTTTCCACTTAATGTGAGAAAACATAACAATGTTTGAGGGACTGACCATTGGGAAGCATTTATCTATCCTTAAACATGGTAAGGTAGTGATCTAGTTTATAATATTGACCTATCCAAAACATTTTTAAGTAGTGAGCTCTATTGTAATTTTGGTGCATGGTACAATGCTGATTTGTTCTCTTTATATGTATCCTAGTGAGAGTGAACCAAGTAAATACCCATATACATATTTACTTTATTCACTGAAAAAAAACAAATTAATAAATCTTAATAATTTCCAACTAAAGAGAATAAAAAATAACCCTCAGGGTTGGGAGGTTAAGATCATATAGGGAAAGTGGGATAGTTAAAGGAGAAAAAGTTTAAGTTGTTATTGAAAGTGCATACCCTAATTCACCAGCTCTCTGAGTAATCTCACTCTAAGTCCCTTATTTATTTCCAATATCTATATTTCATAATCATTTCTCATACTCAATACCTTTATTTAACCTAAATGATTTCACTCCCCAAATATAATTTCCCTAAACAACCCATTAGAGACCAATCTTATATATAACCACATTTAAGAAACCCAAAATAAATTTTTGTAAAACATATTTAAAACCAAAATCCAATGGTTCAATTCATAAATCATTCCAAAATAACTCCCATTATTTAATTTAAAACCCCGAAAATTTCCAATGTTTTTCTAATCCAGAAATCACCAATTATCAAATAAATTAAAATAATTGTTTTATTATTACTCAAAAAGAAAAATAGAGTAAAATAATACCAATTAAATAAGGAAACATAATCCCATTAGATGTTAATAAATTATACCTACATTAGCTGAAAAATATTATAATGATTCTGGAACTCCCAATCCAATGACAAAAATTATTACATGATTCATCAAACTCTAGCAGAAAGAACACATTATTATGATTCTTATATTAAAGATACAAATTAAAAATCTAAAGGCATAGATATAATAAAAAGTGAAATATTTATCTATGAGAAGAATAAATATATAATTATTAAGTAATAAGATCATATTACTCATGATATCATTGAGATCAAACCTTTGACATTATGTTAATCTTGTCAATCGTTGAGATTAAGAAATCATTTGATGATGGGAAATCCCTAATTTTGGTCCCCATGAACCCTATATCCATCTAAATATTAGTTAAGGTGTCTAATAAATCATATGAAATGATATTCATGTTACGAAGAAAATAGATAATGTAATGAGAAACTAAATGTATGTTTAGGATAAACGATCTAAAGAGACTTCGAACATATGATTCATGAGCCTATGTCCACTAACCCAAAGCTTGATGGTAAACTTACATAGTCATCAGGGGTCATGCCCCAACTATGAACACACCTATACCTCACTCTTTTTATTACATGGTTCTATTCGATTCTCCTTTTTACTATTCACCATAACCATGTAGGGTTCATTATACCCCCAATAACTCAAAAAATCCAAAAAACTCTAATACTCATATGAATACTTATCTATCAAATCTAGAATGTAAAACCATTAATATAACCTCTATTGTATAAATAATTATCTTAGTTTGAATATATATATGAGGATGAAGTTATATTTTTAGAAAAAACTAATTGTTAAAGTCAGGTTGTAATTCTCTTCACAAAGGATAAGTAAATCAAGTATTATATTCAGATATGGTCATCTAATAAACTCTATGTAACATCAACACTTATCTCACATAATGAATTTCTATAGTTTATTTTGAAAAATTATCTCTAATTGTTAAAAATTTATCCAATTTCGTATTAAATTTATAATAACTCCAATACATCAAATCCTCTCAGCACACAAGGTAAACCAATGAAACAATTCATAGAAATATCTTCCCATTTATATTGTGGAATTCTTAATTAATGTAATATACCAAATGGTACTTGATGTCTAATATTAAATAACTAATAAGTAAGAAATTTAGTAACAAAATTAATTATTGATATCTTCACCCCAAGCTACAAAATCTCCTCTTCAAAGAATCATACATATTAGACATTCCATTATCACAATTCAGATATAAAAATCATTAAATAAATCCTCACATAATCTTTTATGGATAAATAAATTCTCTTAAAACAATATTTGATACTATCTACCATCCATTTAACCAAAAAATAACTATAATGAACAATATAATCCTTTTATACATTACTCTCAAGACATTCAAGCTGAGACTCCATTACTTATTTCACCAAATAATAATTATTTTTCATCTCATATAAATAAGATCCACTATCCACTTCTTCCATATCAAGATTCATAAACCCCAATCCACCATTATCTTCAATTTATAACATAACTCCCAAGACATATCCTTATGTAATATCAACCTCAAATCATCTAACACAAAATTATGTTTTCATAAAGTATATATAATCTCAAAATTATTATCCTGCATAAAAAAATCCACTTCCTATGTATATGTTTTACATAAGAATTTTATGATCCATATTAACCATAAAATGTTCTCCACATATGTAATTTCTGATGTATAAAAATAACTTTCATAAGCTCAAAATATTTAGTATCATAGTTAGATCCATAAAGTCATAATTGTGTATACCCATCTATAATAACCAATTTCTTTTATATAAAAATGAATCCCACTCTATTACATGATATATAAAAATATACCTAAAAGGAAATGCATTTATATAATAATCAAAGATGTTGATAACTCATAAACATCTCCATTAAACTATTAAAATTTGTTTAACATCCATTTGACCAAACAAAATCATGTACTTTATTAGTCAAATAATATAATAGAGTTTTTATCTAAGAAAATTTGAGCTTGAAACTCATTTAATATCCAACCCATCCTAATAATCATTACACCTAAGAAACTCTCTTTAATGGTATCCAAAAAATAATGTCTTAAATAAAATATAGGTATATTATAATACCTTTATTTTACAATACATATCCTAAAAAGTGAAAATTGAACATCCAAAAGTTAAATTTCAATAATTTCTCAAAATATTCATAAACCCTTAATACTTTTTAAAAAATACTAAGATATTCCATGAGATACTTCTATATTATCAAATATATAAGAATCTCATTTCTGAACTCCACAAAAAAATGATCCAAATAAGGTTGACACACACAATTCATCATTCAATAAATATCATTGAAGAATTTTTAACTACAAATGGCATGAAAACAAATTAAAAATGTTCATAAAGATATTATAATATTTTAATTAGAATATACTCATATTTAATTCTATTTCAATTATATCCATATTGTAAATCTATCATTTATAACCACCTCACACCTTTTAACTTTTCAAAGAGATAATAAATATTAATAATTGGATAATGAATCATTACCTTTAGATTATTCAGTCTTCTATAGTCTAGACATATCCTTAAATTATTATATTAATAATTGGTAAATAATAATAGAGATACACATAAAGATACAGTAGTATGTATAAATCCTTTTTTATGATAAGTCATCAATTTTAATAATTGGATCCTATAATTTTGTAAAATCTATAAGATAATCCTTTATAAGAATTGATAAAACACTGTGTATAAACATATCCCAAATTCAAAATCATACCCCAAAGGTAAAATTTACACTTCCTCTCAAAAAATGTATTCCAATTTCTATAAAACTCTTGGTAGTTACTCTTCCTCTAATCCATATAAAAAACATATTATGCTGACCAAATGAGATGTGACAGTCTATATATTAATATGTTAATTCCAAAAAATGTCTATATCCATATTTAATAAAATTAACATATTCCCATTCATGATTATAGAAAATGATCCCTTATTGATAATAATTAAAAAAAATCTTGTATAATATACAACTCATCCATACCAAGAATGAAACTATATAGTTGCATCTATAACATGACAATATCCCATAATAAATGGTCATTCCCCATAACAATATCACACTTATGACATTCATCAAAAAATAATGATCAACCCTGAATTGGATTAGTTAATTATAATTGTTTACGAATTTTTTCTACTAAACACTATAAACATTGGAAGAGGGTTGGTTCAATAAAAGAATATAAATCACTTATATAAAATATTATAAATTATATTGTAGAAAACATAAAAATTATACCTGTGAAAAACTATAATCCCCCCAAAACATTCACCTCTACTGCATTATGTTTTATACATCTATCATCTCACACTATGAATTTTTTTTCCTTACTTACCTTTGAATTCGATTAAAAGGAATTCACATAGGTCATAGAATACCACATTATGGAAATTTATCATCACCATCTCTCATGAGTAGTTTATGAGGTTTATTATCCCAAAAATATTGAAAATATCTTGGTGGAAACTGTTACTGAGTATAAATTTTGAAATTTTTGGGTAGTCTTTCCACCATAACACTATAAATAGGTATTCTAGTAGAGTTAATATAGTCTAGATAACCTAATACCAATACATAAGGAGAAAAATTAACCTTCAAGACCATCAAATGGTCAAGTAATACCCATACTTGATGATTATGGTCACTTGGATACTCATCCAATGACCTATCATAATTTAGATAATCTGGGAAAGATAAATTGTATATCCCTTAATACAATACTAGAATGTATTTTATATCCCACAACTACACCAAAAATATAGTCTAAGGACAAATCATGAAACTGATGCTAATTTTTTGATGATAATAAAAAACATTTTCCCCCCTTTCTTAAATTCATTACCCCTGATCTAAACCTTCCACCTTGATCCTTCTCCACCACTCCCCTTTCACCCTTTTCTACACTCATTGATCCCTCACCACCTATCCACTAATTTCCACTACCCAATCCACCACCACTCCCAACACCCTCACTAATCCCTCCCTGATCCCTCAGCACCACATTATAAGCCTTATCTTCCCCTCCCCAAGACCTCATCACCACTTACCTTTCTAATTTCCACCTTTTCGCCGATCCACTAAACCCTTAATACTTATACTCTCTCCATCACCATTACCCATGACCTTATAGTCTCAATTTTTCTCTTTTCCACCTATGATTCTCTATCCCCTGACGTCGAGCCATCGATGCCCCTGATCCATCACTGTTGATCCTTCACCACTGAGACACCAATACCTCTCCACCACTCCTGAACCCTCTCCTTAAACCTCATGGTCTATCTTGCTGCCATTTCCCTCTCTACATCCCCCATACCATACCATCACACTTCTTCATCATCCCCCTTTCTCATTGGTCATGGGTGATTTTCATAATATCTCCATTTCATTTTAATATTTTTTACTTTGAATGTGTTTTGTTTTTCATTATTATCTTATTTTAATTCCTTCTAGTAAAACTATAATGATGGGATATTCTAATAATTATTGATATTATTGAATAATATAGAAAAATTAACGCTTTTTTTTAATCCAAAACTTTATTTATTTTATAATTATACTTGTGTGTGGATTTTAAGGTTATTGAACTTTTTTATAAATTTTTAATGTCATACTATGAATTCCATTTTACATTTATAAGTCATAAAAAATACTTAGAGATAAGATATAATTTATGGTGTTTTATATGAATTAAAATTAAAATATAAGACGAATGATTATGTTAAAAAATTTAATCAAATTAATCTGAAAAAATAGTTTTCATATTATTGATTTTGAATAAATTGGTAATTCTTATTTAAATTACATAATAGTTATTATGTGTTTGAATTTTATTGGACAATGTATAGGAACTTTGTGATATCTGGATAATAGAGGGATTATATTATCAAGGAACACACCACATTATGATAAGGGTATTGAGGAGTCATTATATTTTTTTAATTTCAAATTGATTTGTTCATGGGATAATAAGATGTACATGCCGTAAATGTAAATTTATAATATGGTTGAAGAGAAATGAATTTTATGAAAAAATTATATTGAATCAATTCCATGCTCAATAGTTTTGTTGGATTTGGGATAAAAAATCTTACATTATTGAATGTTTGAGAACTAATATCAGTCAATATAATTATCTCCCGAAATTTTTGATAATTTAAAATGAAATTTAAAACCTTATATAATATTCTTTAAAAATTGAACGGTGACAATATCAGCGTCAAAACATATCAATATAACTAGTTGAGGGTGCTGTAAATAGTAACTTTACCAATGATGTTTTTAGTAGTATATGAAATCAAGATCAAGATCGTAACATATCATTGGATCATCCTCTTAATGCTGTAGATAATAATTTATCAGATAACTTCATTAAGTAGGAAAATGGGTTTCATGATTTAGTTCATGTTGGATATCAAAAGATGTATGGTTGATGCCTAAAATATTAAAAGATTTATTTTATACATAATTTTTACCTTGTCAAATGCCTATGTAGAATTAAAAAAAAGTGTTGTCCATGATATTATATTTGTTGAGTGAACAATTTCATGAAGCTAACATCCTTGAGCCATTTTATGATATGAAAAAATTTATTAGAAATATTGGTATCAATTATAAATAAATATATACTTGTCCCAATGATTTTATGTTTTATTTGGGAGAGGATTCAAGTAGATAAAATTACAAAAAATGTTAATTTTCTAGATGGAAGTAAATAATAGGTGTTCGATGTCCGAATCAACATAAAACTAGTACAATGAAGAAAAATAATGCACTTTAAAGGTTTTTAATTACTTCCCTGTAAAACCATGATTGTAAATATTTCTCATGTCATAAAAAATTGTCGACTACATGATGTGAAATTCTATAGATAATTACAATGATTGGTTAATGTGACATCCATGAGATTCAGAATTGTGGAAGAAATTTGATTCATTATATATATATCTCATATCCAGTCCTAGAGATGTGCGACTGGGATTTTTTTTTGATGGATTCAATCCATTTGAGACATTGAGTATCAATTATAGAATTTGGATGGTTGTTTTTATCCCTTAAAATCTACCTCCATGGATGTGTATGAAACAAAAATATTTTATCATTTAGATGATTATTCATGGAAAATATTTTCTAGAAATGATATTGATATATACTTATAGCCTCTAATTGATGAATTCTAAGAGTTATGGAGAAATGGTGTTGATACATATTATACATCTTTAAGAATAATTTTCAAAATGCATGCTACTCTAATGTGAACCATTAGTGACTTCCCTAGACTTGGGAACTTATCTATGTTAAAAAATTACATATATTTGGTTTTTATTATTTGAACCATTTATTTAGAGTGAAACGACTTCCTTATAATAAAAAATGTTGCTACTAGTGTCATCACATATTTATCGATTCATCTCATATATTTTATTTCAAGAAGTCGGAATTAAATGGGACTATTGACCATAGACATCATTTAAATTTGTTGATAGGTTTTGAAATATTATCACAACTAGTTACAGTTTGAAACATTATTTGTGAAGGTGTTCTATTTTAAAGATAGTGGGATACGAGTTTTTAGTGCATAATTAGTTTAAATCGGGATGAAATAATGGAAGAAAAAAATTAAATTATTTAAACATCCATATTGTGAATTTAATTTTTTGTGTTATAATCTTGATTTTATGCATGTTGAGAATACTTTTTGTGACTATTTTATATTCAAATTAGTTAATGGTCATGAAAAATCGAAGGACCGTGTTAATGATCAGAAAGACTTACAAACAATGAATATATTGTATGATCTATAGCCCATATGATAATGGAAATTATTTATGAAAACATTTTGTAATGAAAATTTTGGATAAATATATATTCCTATGAATTCTAAAACATGTGAAATTATCTAATGGGTATTCAAGTAACATATCTAGGTGTTTTGACTTAAATCATCATAATATAAATTGATTAAAAATTCACAAATAATATATTTTTTTGTAGTAGTTACTTCCATTGACATTTCATATATTGTTACTTGAAAAGATTTCTATTGTTGTACTCAAAATTTTCATATTCTTTATAAAACAATGTGATAAAAATCCATAACCAAATAAGTTTCAAGATATTCAGGATATATTTGTAATGAAACTTTGTGAAATAGAGATGATATTTCCTTGATTATTTTATAATATGATGAGACATTTAATTATGAATTTGTTAGATTGAACAAAATTAGGAGGTCCCATAAATTATTGATGGATGTACCCAATTTAGAGTCATTTATTTATTTGTTTTTTATCTTAATGAAACCATCATTCACACTTCGTTAAATATGTAACTATGTTTTATTTATTTTATTTCACACATAACTTGGTCATTTGATATCATACATGAAAAATAATGATCAACATGAAAGATGTATCTTTTTAAGGTTATTTAATAAAGGACTGTCTTAAATTTTGTTCTAGAAAATTAGATGATATTAAGACAAGATTCTAATAAGTTATAAATGTAGATAACATATCATCTCAATCTCAAATACATAGAAAATAAAAAATATTTCCTACTATTAGTTGATTAGTTGGGTGGATCTCAAATATTACACTAAAAAAATATATTTATTATAAGAACATAGATATGTGATACTGAATAGTGAAAATGCATACCCATTTATTGATGATATTACGATAGAAACAAATATATCCATGAGAAGTCTAACATGAGATGAGAATGATATAATATAATATATTAATGAAAATATTGGTAAATGGTTAACATATTGCATAAATTAAAAAATATATCAGTCAACATGGATATTATATTGAAACACATATTTTTTGAATTAAATAATGTATATTTATTTTTTTAGATCATGAATATAGATATTCAGGATAAGTTTTTAGAAGATTTGAAGTTTCTATATTGAGGTCTTATAAATCACGATAGAAATTTTGACAATTAAAATGTGAATGGATTCTAATTTCTTATAGTAGTTTGGGAAGAGGGTTTAAAAAATGCAGTGTTATATTAATTATTTCCAAATTGAAATACCATGGAAAGTTGAATGATATTATTAAATTAAACATCCTTTATAATTTTCCAGTTGTTTTATTCAAGTGCAAGTGGTTCAATATTTCAAGGGGTATTATAATAGATTCTTGTCCATTTACTTCTACAAACTTCCCTCACTTGATTTATGTTGGTGATCATAAAGTAAATGATCTATATATCTTCTCATCATAAGATAAAATGGAAAATTATGTTGAAGATTCTATGTATGAAGGATGGAGTGTAGTTTTTCACATAATAAAAAGAGACTTGTATGAAATTGGTGATAAAGTGAAATATTTAACCTCTAACATTGATTCCCATCAACAATAGTAAACTCGCTTATTTCTCCACTATGATATTGAAAATATTTATCTTGAAAGGGTAGATTAAGTAGATGAAGAAATGATGAAGTAGGATAATGATATGATTTTAGGGAAAAATTATTGTATGTGTAGTCATCCTTAACGTATCGATCACATATGATATATGTTATTAATTTCTAGTACGGTCAATAAGTTATCTTATATAAATCTATTTTTATGAATGAGAGGTTTAATTTTGAAAAAATAGATTTGATATTTGTTTGTATGTGTAGTCATTCATTATCATACTTATGTATATTATGTTTTTTTAATACTGTTTATATTTTATCATTTATAAATATATTTTCCTACATTATTCTTTAAAAATATATATTCTAAAGTTATTTTTACTTGTTTATATGATAGGAATGCTAATGAATAAGTGATTCAAAAATCCTAGTCAACTCTTATTTTACATTCCCCTGACCGTATAAATTCCATTCGTGTTAACTGATGATCCCTCAAGGTCCCTACTTATAGATCATGGGATTCCCTCTATCCTCCCCCCGTCATTGTCCACCACACCCTCCATCTCCCTCCCACCAGTGTATAAAAAAACCCCATATTCCTCCCATCATCATTTGGAATATTTTCTCCCAATTAAAGAGATTCAACACTTAATGAATCTATAGTGATGTAATAGGTGGACACTCCTTTTTATTCATTAGGATATTGTATGGTGATAGTTATAGGTAAAAATTTTAATGTAAATTAATTTATTACACTTTTTTTATTCTAATTACTATTTAATTTGTAAAATATGGAAAAAATGTTACTACCAAAAAATATTAACAGTTCAGATGTCTAGAATCTAAATGGACTGAATATTGATGTCCCCATTGATTATTATGAGGTTCCCAAAGATTATGTTATAGGATTATTTGTCTAGATTCTAGGCTAATTATAGGATGAGATAGTTACCATTCCTATTATATGTTTTGATTAGAGGCATATGCATTAATATTGGAAGAATGAAGTGTTTTATTCACATATAAAGGTAATTTTAATACATTATATCCCAATTAAATGTCATTATTTAATATTATTATAATATTTTAAAAATGAATATCTTTTTACAAATGTTAATCCACTTTTACATTACTGATCATATCATATGAAAATAGAAATTGAAAATTTCAATTATGTAATTGAAATATTTTAAAGGGATATTGTAGAATGAATTCAATGATACATTATGGAACAATAAAACATAGTATAATAAGATACTTTAAGTGATACTGAGAGAGCAATGGAAAGTGTTTGTTGATAGACATCACCATGAGAAGCACATGGTATTGAAAAATATATTATTATATTAATCTTATTTTAAATATATAAATGCATATGACAAGGGGATGAAATTTCATACATTACTATTAAATTAAATGTTACATATTTTTGGATGTTTCATGAAAAAATGTATCAATTCGAGTGAAGCAAATCATCCCTAACACAACCATTTCAAAGAGTTCTTCATGAAACATATCAACTGTTGTAATATTTTATTTATTTTAAATATTTATAAGATAATATTATCTATTTCATATATTAAATTATTTATTTACATTTGTTTTATATTGATAAATAATTTAGGGAACCAAGTATCTTGGATGGAAATTTGGTTGGATTTTGATAGGAAATTCAATGGTATTTATGTGAATGATCATGCCAAAGAAGATGGGGCATGAATTCCTTTTTCATTGTAATAAATCATGAGTTGTTTTAACATTGTTAATATGTATATCTTTAAATTTTTCTGATATTTGATCTATATGTTAAAATGAAAAAAATGTGAAATAATAACCATGTATACCTTCTCAGTATCCTAGGATGATCCAAATGGTCATTTTTTTTGGGAAGGAGCATCCTAGTCACATGCACATGATGGGTTCAGGGAAATTAACATCTGAGGTCCTTAGTAGGTCATCGAGGATTACATTAGTATCTACTCTAGGCTATTGTTACACCCTACCTCAAGATGCTCAGAGGCAGTTTATTATAATGTAAAAAAATTAGCAATAGGGTAGCACAATCTAACAATATGGGTTTCTATAAAGATGTAGTGTAGAGACTCTAGTTTTGACATGTGTGAATTTGGAATATTACTAGGAATGTTATTCAAAGCTAGACGCTGAGACGATGCGTGATTTCGATGCTTGGTGAGACTGGGATTAATTTTAGAAAAATAGTAAAAATATTATATATCACATGCATGCGATTTTAATAAAAAAAAGAAATATATTTTTAATTGTGTCTCATATCTTAAATATGAGACCACAATTGAAGCTGAATTATGGGGTTTACCCTAGATGTGACCTAAGATTGATCAGCGCAGGATGTTCAGATGGGGAAGCCATTGGCAGGTTCATTAGATAAATTAATTAATTTAATTTATTTATTGAATAAAAATAACTCAAATAACTCAAAAATGGGGAATCATATGGTAAATTTGAGACTACCATTTAGTCTAGAATGAGGGTTTGCCTTAGGTGAGACATAACCTTGGTCGGAATCAGGTGTTTGGATTGATTTCCATCACTGGTGAAAGAATTAAATAAATAAATTATTATTTATTTAGTTGATTCATTTAAAACCAAGACCTATTAAACCTCTATAAATATGTGATATTTCCAATTCTATACGGTTAGGTTTATAACCAATGATATTTGGGAGGAGTCATGGGATAATTTTCTTGATGGATTCTTGAATGAATAATGGTGGGTAAGGGTTTGATAAATGGTGTTCTAATTAGAGGTCATGAATATCGCCAATGACATCAGGTTATATTTTTCTTAGTTAGAAATCAATCCGAATTGAGGTAGGACTCTTCAACTGTGCATTTTACCCTTTTTTTATTAAAATGTCGAATCATGTATTATAATATTCATTTTATTATTCACTTTCATATTCTTCACATGATCCCTATAGTTGAATTAAATCTATTTAATTCATTTTATTTTTTTTATCTTTTTGATAACCATTTAAATTATTGATATGTGATAATTGTACAAGAATATTTAGTCCTCAATACTTTCACCTTTGTTCTTGTGCCTCTTCCTCATCATTCTTTGAATTCTTTTTCATTGGTCTATAGGGTCACGGTTTGACATTTTTAAGGTGGGTTGGAGCATGATGAAACCAACAAAATCATGATAGTTTTTTGAACAGTAAAAGGGAAATTGTTCTTTAAATGTATTGGATCGATACTTTGGGTGCGGGTTCGCGATCGAGGATGCGATGAGAACATCGGTTGGTCAAAGGTGGTTTCAGCTCATATCAGTGATCCTTGTTTTTCCTGGTTGACATATGATGTCATGTGATGTGTGATGGGGTTGGTTCTGAGTGGATTCCAAGATCGAAGTCTTATGGAATAGGATCCTCATCATGGAAATGATGATGGATAGAATTGGATCTCCGATGAGGTTGTCATACATGGTCAGCATAGTGGGTGTTAATATTAATAATAATAGGAATAATAAGAGTAAATAATAATAATAATAATAATATCATAAATAAATAAAATTTTAATAGAAAGGGAGTCGATGGAGGCACCACATCATAGAAGAGTCTACATGGGCGTGATAAGAGGTTATTTCTCTTATTTCAAACTATTATTGTTATTATATAAAATATTAATAATATTATGATTTAAAGGAAATTTAAAAAATGGGGAAATCCAAGGTTTGGGAGGTTAGATGGGAACCTGAGTCATGTTGTGCACATGGATGAAATTAGTGGGGGAGTTGTCGGTTCCCCTCTCCCATTGTTATAAGGTTAAAAAAATTAATATAAAAATATTATTATGCATTTCTATTATGAAATCTTGTATCAGTTATATCTTTTAACTGGGATGTCGGATTGGTGATCCATCTGCGACATTGTGATCATAGTACTAAGACTAATGATTCAAGACTAGCTATGGATGCCTTTTTTTGGTCTTGTGGTTTGGGTCCATGAAGTGCCCAATAATAATAATAATAATAATAATAATAATGTTATTGTTATTATTATTATGAAATATAGTATCTCAAATATCATTTCCATATGGTGTTAAAATGTAATACCTTATGAGATACTGAGACCTGATATTGAGGTAGATATTTTGAGAACAATATCTGGTGTTTAATTCAGGTTTGTGGCTCGATCCCACGAAACATCATTCGAGCATGAGGCAGTGAAATGTGTTTTTTTTCTATGATGTATTATTTGGGAAATATAATAACATATCCCAAAAAAAATTCCCGGAGCATCCCAATAATGTGATCTATTTGGACATTCATAGCCATTTATGATGACATATCAATGGTTTTACATTTTTTCCCTTTGGACTGATGATGATTCACATGTATTTTTTAGGATTTTGGCCAAGGCACATGATGTTATACCCTTAAACATTCTTTATTACTACATGGAAAGAAAGATGTGTGCTGGTGAGGACACGGGTAGTCAGCGGGGCATGGTCACAGGCTATGTGGACCCCATATGTGTTGTGCACCTCTTTATGAACCTTAAACCTCTCATATCTCTTTCGTTTGGACTTGGATTTTGGCCTGTGAGAAGCCTATCCTGAGTTTTATTCCACATAGAATGTGATGGTGCCCTTTGTAGTGTATTTTGAGATATATTTAGAGATTTTTAAAGTGTAGCGATTTATTAGAAGGTGCCTGACGATCGAATTGGCCAGGAAAGATCATTAGAGAGTTTACATAGAGATGGAACACCATTGTCATAACAATGTATGGATACTCTATCCATGGAGATGGTAATCCCCCATTGAATTGGGAAATGGGTCATCCATACTCATTATGAAAATAGTGATGGTAGTCTCTAGGGCACCAGTGTGTGAGCCCTCTATTCCTAGTGAAAATACTCCCCTGTTACATTAGGGCACATGTACTCCATACTCGTTTTGTAGATAGAGATGGTACTCCCATGTGACACTAGAGAATGGGTCCTCTATCCATGGAGATGGTACTCCCCTATTTCATCTAGGAACAAGTACTCCATACTTTTTGTGTATATAGAGATGGTACTCCCCTGTGGCACCAGTGTGTGGGTCCTTAATCCATGGATATATCACACCCTTATCACATCATGGGATGGGTACTCCATACTCATTGTACGGATAGATATGGTACTCTCCTATTACACCCAGATTTTGAATCTATATCCATGGAGATGGTACTCCATATTCCTACCAAGGTGTGGGCCCTTCATACTTTTTGTACAAATGTAGAGTGGGACCCTCCTATTGGGATAGAGCATGAGTCATATATCCGTTGAGTGGAACCCTCCTGATGTACTAGAGAATGATTCATATTCGTAGAGATTATGTACCCTTGACTTTGAGAAATAGTTGTGTGGTGTGGGTACACATTTCTACTTCTTCTAATAGAAAATTGAGATGATGGGTATCTAAGATGAATCCTTTTTATAATTTCATGGAAAATAATTATTCTTAGCCAAGCTGTGAAGATGGAGATCCCCTTTCTCTCTCATTTGGGATTCTAGTTGAGAATTATGGGTTTTTCATTATGGTTGTAGTCCCATATACGGATTGACATGCCTTATTTTTGATAATATGACTAATTATATCATGTATTTTATCACTTTATCTTTATTTTTTGGTGAATCCTACTAAGTATGTACATACTCAAACCTACATGGGATTTTCCCACACATTAATTTCAGTTCTTTTCACCAGCCCCGAGCCTATGGAGGTGGGATTGGTGTATATGTGGCTTGGACTTTTCCCACAAAGTTTTCCTCAGTGGGTTGGGTTGTGATAGATTGGTGTCAAAGAAGTTCATTCCATATGATTGTGTTTGGAGTTTTCCTCTTATGAGGATTTTATTGGGACTTGTGGTAATTGTTTCAAAGTGTTTTGAGTATGGATTTATGGCCAAATAACCCAATTTTGGTTTTGAGACAAATGTATCCATACACCAAGACTCTGAATGCCTACTTGTCGACTTAGAAAACTGAGATATTAGTTGCAGGGATCAATGGTACATGCATACAGTACCACAAAAACAGTTTTTTCCAGTTCCCCACATTTATCAGCGCTAACGAAAAAGCACTGATAAGGGGGGGTCCCTTTATCAGTGCTCAAAAAAAAGCGCTGATAAAGGCCCCCCCTTTATCACCACTTTTTTAGCACTGATAGAGGGACCCCCCTTTATCAGTTCTTGTTTAGTAGTGCTGATAAAGGGGAGGCCATTATCAGCCCTTTTTTTAAAAGTGCTGATAAAGGGTCCAATTCAAAAAAAATTAAAATATATATATTAATATATTAATATATAAATATAGTTATATTCATATAAATATAATATATAATTTTTAAATATATTTTAGATAAGTATAAATGTACATTTACACTTAATATACTTAATATATAAGATATTTAGTGAAAATGGATTCTTAGAAAATTAAAATAATAATTTTAATTAATAATTTGATAATTATTATGGGGTAATAGTCATTTAATAACAATTTGAAGACTAAAAAAATTAAAAAAAATCCAAAATATGTTGAAAACGCAACTCAAACTTCAAAGGACCATAACTTTTATCCGGGTGTCCGTTTGAGCTCTACCACATATCAAATCGAAGCCCGTGACGAGATCTACGTCACTTTGACTGGGTTAACCCCATTCAAGCGTTTTTTTTTGAGGCCAAAGGAGGCCCATAAGGCCTCTAAAACTGAGTTTTAAGTCGGGGTACCCCGATTTTTTAACATTTCGTTGATTTCATCCTCGTTTGAGGGGGTATTGTTGACTTTTTTTGGTGGTGACAGAATTTATTCCAAGGTATTACATTCATATTGATATTATGTCTTTGAAATTTTTAATCTTTTTATAATTCACTGCTATTTATAATCAAATATATAACAATATATACATATTTTTTATATATTCACACAAAAAATTAATTATAAATATAAATACTAAAATATATTTACATATAAAATATATTAGCCTTATCTAAATAATAACTAATGTCCATTTTATTTAAAGTAAAAATATATGAATTTTTATATACATATATATTAATCTAACTATATATATATATTAATCTATTTATATATATATATTAATATTACTATATATATATATTAATATCACTATAAATATATATATTAATATCACTATAAATATATATATTCATATAACTATATATATGTATATATTAATATAAATATATATTACTATACGAATAAATATAACTATATATATATATAAATATAGATATATATTAATATAACTATATATATATATTTATATAAATATATATTACTATGTGAATAAACATAACTATAGATATATAAATAGAGATATATATTAATATAGCTATATATATATTAATATTACTATATATATATATATTAATATAACTATATATATATTAATATAACTATATATATTAATATAACTATACATATATTAATATAACTATATATATATATTAATATAACTATATATATATTAATATAACTATATATATTAATATAATTATATATGTATATTAATATAACTATATATATATTAATATAACTATATATATATTAATATAACTATATATATTAATATAACTATAAATATATTAATATAAATATATATTACTATACGAATAAATATAACTATATATATATATAGACATCATGAAATAGTAAACAAATCCAAATAGAGTAGTGGTAAGGGCTTAGGCAAGCATGGGGGAGGTCTCGAGTTCAAAACCTGCTGGAGGCAGAGGCGCGCGCATGGGGGTGGATGTGGGGGGATAGCGCTGATAAAGGGTGGAGGGGTTGCGTGCGGGGTGCTGGAGGGGGTGGAAATCGCAATTAAAAGTGGGGCTCAAGTGCTAATAAAGCCCCCCCCGGATTGGCATGTTTTTTTTAATTTTTTAATTTTTTTTCATTTTTTTTATTTTATAATTTTTTTCTTTTATCAGCACTTTTTTAAAAGATCTGATAAAAGGATCCTTTATCAGCGCTAAAATGAAAGCGCTGATGAACGAAGCGCTGATATAGGACCCCTTTATTAGCGTTAAAAAAAGCGCTGATAAAGGGGACGCCCCCCCCCCCCCCGTTATCTTTGCCGGCTTTAACATCACTTTTCAAGTGCTGTTAAAGGCCATTTTTAGGGCTGATAAAGGGAGTTTTTGTAGTAGTGATAATATAGGATTTAGTCCTTTGATTTTCCTTCTTAATTCGGCTTCCCAGATAGTTTATTTAACCGTGGTACATCTTTTTAACTTTCAAGATGACTCTATGATGATAGAAAACTAGGATTTCAAGATAGTTTCATAAGGAAAGTTGGGTGAGCGATGAGACCTCAATTCATGGACCTACCCATGTGGTGATTTCACTAGGTTTTCACTAAGAAGTGATACAACCTATTTCAGTGCTCATGGATCCTTTAGTGGATAAGAAATATTCTCTTCTATATATTGATTATTTAATATCTCCAATTGGATAGGATGATCATACACACAAAGATAGCATGTTACATGAGTTTCCGTGAATGATACTATTGAGGTTCTATGGTGAGATAAACACTCAGGTAGTAGAGGATTGAATCATGTTAGTAGTCCAGGTTTTCTTACTTGTGCAGACCCCAACAGATTAGATGGTGGATTTGGTGAACATTTTTTTTATGGATCTAATTTAGTCTCTTGAGGTACCAACAGATAACAAACCTATTTTGAGTGCACATCATAGGTTTCAGAGATATAGAAGACATGGGTTTTTGGCGAGCCAGGATCCCCCTTCCCATGTATTGGTGGACTAGTGTGATCATGTGGTTAAAATATACCACTCTAATGGGACCCCTTATGATGGAATCAACACTTTTACAAGGTTATGTGGGGTGTTAGTAGATCCCTGTGTTTGTTATTTTTCATGAATCTTGAAACATACAAGGGAGAGGTATACATTCCCCTATTGAGATGTGTTCTTGTTACAGGATGTAAAACCATGCAGTCAAGTTAGTGTCATCCCAAAGAGGATTGTATAAAGGTATGGTGGATGAGTTCTATTGACTTGTATGTTTGAGGTAATTATGATGGGAATGTGTTAGTGTGATCATTGGTTGTGGTGATAACGTTGGAAAGGGAATAGATAGATTCAGGCGATAAGAGTTAGTGGATCAATGGATTTGAGTGTGGTTCAGGGTATGGCATGTGTCTCCAATTCTACAATTACAATTATAGAACAGATTAATAAATCACATTTTCCAGGATGTAACCCTAGTAATGAAAAAACAATACTAATGGATCACTTTTTCCTCAACCATTGTGTTGGAGGCACCTACATAGGGGAATAGCGAGCACCCATTTTTCCTGAGGGTGTGACATTACTCTATAAGAAGGGAGAGGGAGCCTCACATGAAATATTTACCTAGTGGTAGTGGGACCCTAGGATATTTTCCTTAGTATGAGATGTTCTTTTACCATCCAATTTCAGATGATTACTACCAATGAGTGAATCAGTGCTTCCAACTAATTGGGATGGATTCTTCCTCTGATAAAGAGTGGTCCCTGAGAAAGGTAAGATAAGATCAATTTTAGGAGGTTATAGCCACATTACTATAATATTGGCTAGTATTACCCTTGGAGTAGTAGATTCTAGGATCTTTAAGTTTCTTATGATGTTGGATGAGTATGAGGGTGTCTGTCCTAAGGATGTGATAGGTTTACATCACCATCGACAGTTTGATTTTTTCATGAAATTTCACCATGGATTACTGAATATTTTTTCTAGTATATCATTTGACCTCATGTAATTTTGAGAGATAGAGTTCTGGTTGGAATATTCTATAGGGAATGGGGTTTTTAATACCCAATGTTTTTCCTATATATACTTGTGTTGTTTTCCTAAAGGTAAGATGAGAGATTGAGGTCTGATGTGGATTGGAATCACCCAAGTGAGGAGAATATCAAGGAGGAGTATCCATGAATGAGAATTGATGAACTATTTTAGTAGTGGATGGAGGTTAAGTGGATTTCATAGTTTTACCTATGTATTATTTATCACCAACTCTAACTATGCGAGTTGGGTGTATCGATCATGGCTTCCTAAAGCTATTGTGGTCGCTTTGAGTTCTTGGTGATACCCTTTGGCATGCTGAACACCCCAACTATGTTCTTATAAAATTTTATCTAGATCCTTTTCTTTTTTTTTGTAAATTCATGTAAGTATTTTATGATGGTACCCCCTTGTCCTCGACGTCTGATTTGGAACATGCGAGATATGGGAGGATGGTGCTAGACAAGCTCTAAGAGTGCTAGTTGTATGAAATATATTATGGAGCTAGTTCAATATTCGATTTTACACTTCTCAGTATATGTCTTCTAAGATATGAGAGTGACAGTGTACCTTGTAGGGGTTGAGGCAGTGTGCGTTTGAGGTCCACCTAGGGCATGGTTGTGGTATAATGTGTTGACAGTGAGGTTTTCCGTCTGTTGTTGTTGAGAGAGGTGTTAGGGTAGTTGACCTATTTAAAGGTAGTGGGGGTGCTTGGTGTTTTTCACATTACATAGATAAGGAGGTATGTTTATGACTCGTTGTATTCTACCAACCTAGGTAAGTTGGATCATGAGAGTGGATTTCTGTTTTTTGAGGATCCGGTGGTGTTGAGAAATGATAGAGAAATACCCTTCATGGGAATGTGTTTTTCTTGGGTAAATGTTTCTTAGAAGTACATGAAACCATTGGGGATCTCATGGGAGTAGGATTCCTAGTTGAGATCTCAATATCCCCATATTTTTTCTTATTTTGTGATTCTCAGAGACAAAGATCATTAAAGAAGGAAATAATGTAAAGAATCTAATTTTTATATGTATGAAATTTGAATATTGTTAAGAATATTTTTTGGAACAAGGCATTGAGATGACGCTTGATTTCGAGGCTCAGTGATCCTATAATTTATTTTATAAAAAAATTAAATATATTTTATATAAATCACACATGGTTTTTATAATAATGTAAATTATCTCTTAAACAATGTCTCAGATTAGAAATCTAAGGAAATAGTTAAATCCAACACATAGAGTTTACCCTAGGTTTTACCTAATGTCGATCAGTGTGGGAACGTTCATATGTGGCAGCTATTGGTGGATGAATTGGATAAGTTAATTAATTTAATAACCTTAACCCAAATAACTCAAAAAATAGAGATTCAGATTGAAAATATGTGACTAACATTGAGTCCATAATGTGGGTTTTACCCTAAGTACGACATAACCTTGGTCAACATCGGGTGTTTGTCTTGAGTTCCATCATGGGAGAAATAATTAAATAAAAACATAAATATTTATTTAATTGGTTAAATTTATTCTTTTTTGTGACATGTTCTCACCAAAAATATTCTTTATATATAATTATCATCCAAGAATTATTGATCAATAATGTTTGAACCTATGTTATTGTGCCTCTTCCACACTTTTCTTCACATTCTTCACCATTGGCATGTGTGGTCATCATTTGATATTCATAGGGTGGGTTTGGGTGCGATCTAACCCTTGAAATCATGATGGTTGTGTAAAAAACTAAAGGGATGGTGATTTGTAAAAGGATATAATTGATATCTCGGGTTTCATTATTTGGTTGAGGATGTGATAATGGAATGATGATAATTGATGTTTATTAGAGGTGGTTTGAGATTGGTTAAATGATCCTTGTTTTCATGGTTGAAAAAAGATGATGATGTGCAGTGCAACAATATTGGTTTCAAGTGGAGGTCGTGCATGGAGTCTCATGGATAATGATCCTCAATGTGGACATGACGGTGTCCAGACTTAGATATCCAATGAAGTGGTCCTACATGTTAAACACGGTGGAAATTAGTAATAAAAATAAAGATGATAATTAGGGTGATGAATATTATTATTAATAAAAATAATCATAATATCCTAATTAAATAAAATTAGAAGAAAAAGGGAGTTGATAGAGTACCCAAGTTAGAGGAGAGTCCACCTAAGCATGATAACGAGTGATTTTCCTTATTTTAAAAAATTATCACTATTATATAAAATAATAATTATAATATGATTTAAAATAAATTTAAAAATTGGAAATACAAGGTGAGGGAGATGATATGGGCGCTTGAGTCACACTGTGCACATAGAAGAAATTGGTGGGGGGGGGGGTTTGTGTGCCCCTCTCCCATTTTTAGAAGGTTTAAAATAATAATAATAATAATAATAATATATTATTATTATTATTTTGATATCAAATCTTATATTAGTTATTTCTTTTAACTGATATGTCGAATTAGTGATCCATCCGTGACATTGAAATCATGGTACTGAGACGATCGATTCAAGACAAGTGATGCATACCTTTTTTTAGGCTTGTGGCTTAGGTCTATGGTGTGACCACTAATAATAAGATTATTATTATTATTATTATTATTATTATGAAATTTATTATTTGAAGAATCTTTTCAATATCGTGTTAGAATGGTAAACCATATGAGGTATTGCGACCTTGATATTGAGGATTAAATTTTAAAACCAATATAGGGTGTTTAATTTGGGTTTTTGGCTCGACCCCATGAAATACTGTTGGAGAGTGATGTAGTGAAATTCATTTTTTTCATTTGGTGTTCAATTTGGGAAAGTAAATAGTATATACTGGGTGTTTTTTCAGGAGGATCACAATGGTGTTATCAATTTGGACATTCATGGTTGTTTGTGGTTACATATCAATGAATTGATGTTTTATCCTATCGGACCAATGGTGAGTCTTGTGATTTTGTCATATTTTTTCTGAGATACATTGTGTAGTACCCTTACACATTGTGTACTACTACATGTATATAAATCCATGTTCTGGAGATAATGAAAATAAAAATCGGGGTGAGTTCACAGGCCATGTGGATTGCATACACATTTTTTACCTTCTTCTGAAATTTATACTTCTAATACCTCCTTAATAAAGACTTAGATTTTGGACCATGAATGGTCTATCCCAAGTGTTTTTACACTTATAATTTTATGATGAATTCATTGTGTCTTTTGATATATGATGTGATATTTTATGATTGTGATTCTACTTTAGGTGGTGGTTGAAAATAGTTGTGATTGAGCTGGATCATCAGAGAGTTTAGATAGAGATGGTACTCTGCTATCAAAATAGTATTAAAGTCCTCTATCTATAGGGATGGTACTCCGCTTTCACATCACCCAATGAGATCTCCATACTCATTCTGTAGATAGAGCTGGTACACCCCCATGACACTAGTGTGTGTGTCCTCTATCCATGAAGACGATACTCCCCTATCACATCCAGGATCGGGACCTCCATTTTCATTGTAAAAATGGATATTGTAATCCACTATGGCTCTAGGGTGTGTGTGTTATATCCACATAGATGTTACTCTCTAGCCGCATCAGGTCGTGGGTCCTCCATACTTGTTGTGGAGATAGAGATGGTACTCCCATGTTGCACTAGGGAACATGAACTCTATCCATTGAGAGGGTACTCCCCTATAGCATCATGGTGAGATCCCTACATACTAATTGTACAGATATAGATGGTATTTCCCTATCACACCAGAGTTAAGGTCCGCTATCCATGGAGAAAATACTTCAATATTGTACCAGGGTTTGGGACCTCCATACATGTTGTAGAGATGTAGAGTGAGACCCTCCTAATGGGAAAAAGAATATGTGATCTATATATTGAGTGGAGCCCTCTTGTTGTAAAAGGTCATGGGCCCTTTTGCTATATATTATGTCCCCTAAATTGTACACCACAATGATGAGGTGTGGCTTCACATAGTTACCGGTTAGGGAAGACACAAGACATGTTGGGAATATTGATGATTCCCTTTTAGAGCTACATGAAGACTCAATATTCATAACTGGGTTATAGAGATGGAGATCCCCGTTCTACCTCATTTGGTATTCTTGTTGAGAATGCTGGGTTTTCCATTACTGTTTTTGTCTCATATACATATTTTCATAACTTCATTATGAGGATTTGACTACTTCTATCAGGTATTCTATAACTTTCTCTTCATTTTTCAGTGAATCATAGTGGGTATGTATATACTCACCCTTGAATGGGACTTTCCCACACCTGTCAAGTATTATTCATAAAAAAGAAAAGTTATCAGTGATTTTGGAAGCTCATAGAGATACATGGGTTCATTTGACAACATACGGTGGTTGTGGCTTATAGATCTAGAGTCGGGATATCTCATCATTTCTGTCCCATTTTTTGTTTGGTTAATACATATTTTCTATTTTTCTAAGTTTATTCAATTTACTTTTTAGTTTACACTATCATACTATTTCTATTCCCTAGAGGTTATTACATGAATAGAATTTACACTATATGTTACAGTATTTTATTATTATTCCTCTACACTTCTATATAAGGATTTTTGGGTGCGTGGATATAGATACAATTGCAAAACCCTCCTATTTTTTGTTCCTTTGGAACTTGTTTCTATCCCCTAGCCTATAGAGGCATGCTTGAGGTAGTTGTGACATAGACTTCTGCTAGCCAGGTGACCCCCAGTGGTCCATCTCGTGACATACAGGATGAAAAGGTTATTGCTCAGAAAAAATCATTCATTGAATTATATCATAAGGTGACTGGATGTGTCCACAATGAAATTGCATTGATGGATGGTTTGATTGAGTGTATAAATAAAAAATATTCATAATAATTTAGTAAAAAAATTATTATTATTTAGTTGAAATATAAATAAACAACACTATTTAATTTTTAAGAAAATTTTCATACATGTGCCGGTAGAAGGTAGTGGAGAAAGAGACAAAGATAAAGGCAGTCTTGATCTTAGTTTGTTGAGTAGCAATGTAGTTTGGATTTGTATTATATGGTGCTATTATGTAACTAAACTCAATTTATAAAAACAAAATGATATGGTTATTGAGAACCAATGTAGTGGATCAAGGTAGTGTCCATCTATATTTCACATAAATTACAAGAAATCTATATGTTCGGTTTATTTTCCATGATTTCTTCAGAAGTTTCTAATAAATTCATCCTTCTTAGGCTATTTTGAGTAATATTTTTTAAATGGTTCCTTGTGAAGTCTTCTATTATATTATAAAAAATTTCTTAATTTTTTTTGTAGAGTAAATAGAAAGGAATAGTCATGGGAAGTTCGGACTTGGTTTTGAATTGTTGATGGATGGTGGGTACCTCTTATTGGGGGTTTTGGGTTGGGAAGTTCTTTTCTTTATTTTATTATTTTGAGACTAATACATCTTAGTGATGTTATTAAATTTTAATATTGGGAAAAAGTGTGGTAAAATTGAAGAATATGTGTTTTTTCGTATCCTAAAAAAGTGATTTTGTTATGGTCTAGGGGTTTTGTTTGGGTATGGGTGATATACAAGAAAGTGAAATATTTGTATCCTCTTCTTAAATAGTATATTAGTATTGGCATGGATATCTTATGATTACTATGATGAAATGAATTATTTTAATAGTCCCATTATAAGATATAGATTTAGGTTGGTGCATATAATGAGGAGGTTATAAGTAATTCATGGGAGTATAAGTTTTGGGTTTTATCCATTTTTTCTAATATTATCATTTTCATGCTTGTTGGATTCGGTTTTTTTAGTTACTAGAATGAAAATTGGGTCGTATTGAAAATTTTAGTATCATATAGTGTACTATGGTAGATTTTAGAGATCGATTGAGGAATGGTTGATGAGATTATAGTGGATATATTTATTGTTTTCCTGTTGTGTAGAAGACTTCTTTTGGTGAAAATATTATAGTAATTGATTTCATGTTGTTTTTTGATTTCTGTTATGTTGGAAGTTTTTGGGTGATGATGTGGTAATGATTTTAAATGGAAAAGATGTTTGCAATGGATATGTATAGGTGGTGATGTTGTGAAATAATGTTTGGGGTTCTATATATATTATGGGGTTATGCAATTATGTGTCATTATGTAGTGATGTGGTAATATTTGATCATACCACTATTCACTGTTTTATTTCACCCTTATACCAATATATTAAGTTGGTTTTGTATTGAAAATTAAAAGTATAATAAGAAATTTCACTTTATGTTTGGTTTAATAATTTAATGATTATAATTTTTAAAGATAAATATTTCACTTTTTTGATGTCTTGGTTATAGGTGCAGGTGATTGGGAGGAACCATGATGAAGTTGAAGAAAAATGGGTCAAAATGGGCATGAATCCAAGCACACCAGTAGAATCAGCAGTATAGGTATACTGATACATGCATCAAATTGGATTGATAATATTTGGTCTTATCCATCATTTAGTGTTCTACAACTTTCAATAAGGGACCGAAGCCCAATTCAGCCATTAAGTGACCCAACCGACCTGAATTGTCCAACACACCGAATCTAAACGAATTCAAAAGTGTTTTGTTGTGATCTGTCCATATATTGGGATTTAGGTGTCCAATGGAATCCAACCATTTTTTGGAGATAGTCATGATGTTGGGAGATAACTTTTTATTTTTAATTAAAACAATATAAGGCATTCTATTCACAAAAAACTATGGTCTAATTGGTTTTAAGAAATTTGTGTTCCAAAAACCACCTCCCACTTTACATATAAAATGGAACCTTAGTTACCCCATTTGTAAGATCGAACCAGAAGAAAATATCCACGATTTTTGAGTCCCAAAGTATTCCTCTCCTCATCTAAGAATTTCTGGATGCCCCTATCCTCATAAGGGAAACAAGGATGATGGAGAATTTCCACCCAATCCTCATTGTCCTCTCAATGACGGGCTAAATGGTGGATGATCATTTCGAGAGAGATACACACACTTGGGAGGGAGTTCCATCACTTGGTTTTCTATTGGTTTTGTGTAATTTTGGTGTCAAATATTTCAATTATTTTTTATCTTCACATGATTATCACCATGATTTCATCTCTTTTGTTACAATTAAGTGAAACACTTTTTATTTCATCACCAATTGGTTTGAGATTTCATGTGGGAATCCTGGGGTTTTTTCATTTGAACAACAAAAAAATATTATCTCTATCACACATATATATGATATTTTAGTATTATTTGGTGTCCCTTATTTAATTATTGAGGAATAAACCTTGAAAACATGATTATTGGTCCATGTTTTTCTTCTTTGTGCATCATTTAAAGGGGTAGGAGGGGAATTAAGATCTTGAAAACCCTCAACCAGTGAATTAAATAGAATGATTTTAAATTTTCAGAACAATTAACTATCCAATATGTGTAGTGAACTTGAAATTATATTATTCTCCCGTGATATTTGAAACACCACATTTATTTACCAACTATTAAACTCTTTAATTAATTTATTTTTGTTTTTAATTTTTTTCAAAACCAACCCACTTTTAGTAATCTTTATATAAAATAAACACTTTAAACATTCAAATATTATTGATATATGACCTAGGTTTTTTCCTAGATTATAAATAACCTTTAAAAACATAAAAATTTTACATTTCAAGACAACATGGTCAACTTTTGCATCATTGCTGGGGAGTGATTTTGTTTTTATTGTATGTTTTTTTATATTTTTGTCCTTTTTAAGTATTTCTTTGTTTATCTATTTCACTATTTTTTATAAGTGGTGTTATTAAATCTTATTTTTCTATAGTTGTTGTTCATGATGCATTCTAATTCAAGTGAACTAACTCCTTTCAAACCCAAACTGAAGATGATACTACATCAACGACACCAAGACACGCTGATCTATCCTTTGAAGGAGGAAACACCACACCTTGAGACTACTATAGACCCATATTATTCTCAAACAAAAATAGAAACTGGAGTTGACATGTATAACCTGGCCGAAAAATCCAGACCTTAAATTAACTAACCACCCAAGATGTACAGTACCAACATGCATACATCCAATACCCCATGGAAGAATCCAATTTTGAGTTGAGATCAGTCATCAACCACCTTCTTAAAAAAAATCCATGGTATTATTGGTTAGGACCCTCACAAAAATATCAAGGAATTTCATATTGTTTTCTCAACGTTGAAACCCCATAATTTAAATGATGACCTCAATAAGTTTAGGGCCATCCCTTTCTACCTCGATGGTGTATCGAAAGACTAGATATACTCTCTACCTACCACAGTTAGGGTTTGGAATGACCTTAAACATCTCTTTTTAGAGAAAGTTTTTCCTAACTCCTAAACTTTATCAATTTGAAAACAAATATGTGGCATTAGGCAATCACATGGAGATACACTTCATGAATAATGGGAGATATTTAAAAGACTTTGATGAAGGTGTCCCCACCACCAGATTAGTGAATTATTTCTAATTCAATACATCTATGAAATAATTATCCCCATGTATCATGGAATAGTATATTCTCTAGCTAGTGGTGCCCTTATTAACAAAAATCCAGCTGCCGCTCATGACTTAATAGCCAACATGGCTCAAAATGCACAAATATTTTGTATATGAGAAATTTCACCTACCTGTGGAGTTCATGTGGTAAGTAATTAATCCCTATAGTAAAAGGTAGATAATAAACTTTATGATATGCATACACTTATAATGAAATTAGCTCAAGTACAAGGTAATTCACACTATCCCCCTTTTACGTTACATTATGGTATTTATCCTGGAAATAATCATTTTTATGACCAATTCCCATAACCTCATGATTCATCTGAGTCCTGTATAGTATTATTTTTTGGGAGTCCATTCCAAAAGCACAACCATTTATTAAATAACTATTCAGACCAAATCTAAACATCAGGTGGAAAGAACAACTAGAATACCAACAAGGAGGAAACACATGATACCCTAAAAAGAACTAGTATCAACAAAGAAAAAGGTATTCATACTTTTTATCCTTTACCTTCATAGAATAATCCTATTACACCAATTTGTAAACCAATCCTTGAGGATATGGTATAGAAAATAGAAACCCAGAACCTCCAGTTTAATCAGACCACACAATCAGCTATTCATGATCTACAAACTCAAGTGGGACTATTTGAAAACACCATAAGTGAGATAAATATGAATGGTTCTGGATAACTACCATCCCATCATATTACTAGTCCAAAATAAAAAGGTAATGTTTTCACAATCACATATCATAGTGGTAAATAAGTTTCTTCTTCCATTAAATCTACACAATAGGTAAGTACAACAATTGAAAACTCTATTTCTCTACCCAAAAAATGATTCTAATGACGAAAAAAATCAAAAAAGTAAACATGTTATTATTGAGGAATCCCTTGAACAATTAATTCCCTTTCTTTTCCCCCAAATACTCTCTAAACCTAATAATGTTTTTGATATTGATATTTATAAATATATAATGGATATATTTAACAAGGTTCAAGTTAAAATTCCATTATTTTTTTAGGTAAATAGATTCCCAACGAGGAAAAATTACTTAAAGATATTTTCACCCATAGATGAATAATGATGGTGAATGAGAGAGTAAACCTTGGAATAAATGTCTTATCTTTTATCCAATAATAAACACCATCCAGATTAGGGATTTGGGATGTTTTCTGATACCTTTTACCATAGGGAAGACATTCTTTTCAGATTCAATGCTAGATTTAGGTTCTTAAATTAATGTAATTCCTTACTCTGTGTACACTTACCTACAGGTTGGAGAGATTCAATGGATACATTTAATACTGAAACTTTCCAACCAAATCACAACACACCCATTAGAAGTTGTTGAGAATATCCTAGTAAATGTGAAGAATCTCATCTTTATTTCCAAATTCTACATTTTGGAGATGAAATATACTCAAAAACAAGAAAATTCCCCTCTCATAATGGGGAGTCCATTCCTCAAAACAACAAGGATGATTATCAATGTCTACAATGGTATTATTTCCAAGAATTTTAATGGAGAAAAGTTTAGTTTTAATATCCTTGAATCTATGAAACACCCCATTGAAGAGCACTCCAATCTTCTTATATATTCAATGGATGTTCTCTCTAATGACTGAGACACACAAAATTCTCTAACTGACCCATATTCGGGTTCATTTTTTTATTCTTTCCTATTAGATGATTTAAGTTTTAATTCATGTTTTTTTGTTCATTGGGTTTAGAAAATAGTAAATTTTGTTCTTTAATTGATGAGTCTGTTCATTTTTAGGTACCCATGACCATTGATGATTCTGTAAATATCATTTCCATAGATTCTACATCCTTAGAGAATAAAAATGTGTAGATTGAAAGATTCATGGACCTCAATCCCCCTAGATCCCCTCCCTCAATCCAAGAACCACTGCTGTTGGAATTAAAACCACTTCCATATAATTTAAAATACACATATCTTTAGGTAATTGACCGATTACCCATCATTTTTTCCAATAACCTCTCTCACCAATATAAATAAAAACTGATCAACCCTTTGAGAGGGTGTAAAAAGGATATTTGATGGACATTGTCTGATATTACCAGGATTATCCCATCTATTTGAATGCACTATATAAATTTAGATGATTAGGCTAATCCTGCAAGGAAAGCTCAATTCTGGTTGAATCCCACCCTAATTGAAGGTTTAAAATTGAATTTTTGTAAATTTCTTACTACTAGGATTATTTATCCTATTTATGATATTAAATGGGTTAGCCTGATGAAAATTGTTCCTAAATAACTGGAATAATAGTTGTGTCAAATAAAATGAATGAATTCATTCCAGTGCGTGTGAAAAATAGTTGGTGAGTCTGTATTGACTACCGTCGACCAAATCAAACCATGTGAAAAGACCATTTTCTTCTACCTTTCATTAATAAAATGCTAGAATGATTAGCTAGTAACTCATATTATTGTTTCCTTTATGGATATTTAAATTATTTTCAAATCCATATTTCCCTGGAGAAATAAGAAAATATACCATTTACCTGTCCATTCAGCATATTTTCATACTGAATAATGCTTTTTGGTCTATGTAATGCTCCTGGTACTTTTCAATGATGTAAGTTGATAATTATTTTGAGTAACTTGAGAATTTTATCGAATTTCTTATGGAAAATTTAACAACATATGGATCTTTCATTGATGATTTTTTGTCACACCTAGTTTATATCCTCTTCCACTACATTGAAAAATATCTCGTATTAAATTATGAGAAATGATACTTCATGGTTGAGCAGATTAATGTCCTTGGGAATATTATTTCAAATGTGGGAATTCAAGTGGATAGCAAAATAAAATTAATTTCAACCCTTTAATATCCAAAATATGTTCGTGGGGTGTGATATTTCTTCGTTCATTATGGTTTTTATCGCCGATTAATTAAAGAATTTAGTAAAATCACACTTCCCATGTATCGATTTTTGTAAACATATTCTGATTTTTTTATAAAGATTGTGAGGATGATTTCAGTTCACTAAAAAAAGCATCACATCCCCTCCAATCATCCAACTACCAAGGTTGGATCTCCTCTTTGAACTTATGTGTGACACCTCTAACTTTTTAGTTGGGGAATTTTTTTCACAATGGGCTGAGAAGGATTCGCATTCATTGTGTATACCTCACGTACCCTTGATCCTTCCTAGGAAAACAACACGACCACTAAAAAAGATATTCTTTCAATTGTGTCTTCCTAGTAAAAATTACATTCATATATTATTGGGTAAAAATCATTGTGTTTTCTGATTATGCTGCCGTTTGATCTCTATTAAAGAAACAAGAAGTTAAAACCCACCACATTTAGTGGATGCTCCTACTCATGGATTTTGACATTGAGATTCATGATAAGAGAGGAGTGTAAAATGTGGTAAAGGACCACGTTAGTATGATTTCACCAATATTGAACCACCATGTTGAATCATCCCTCTCTATTGGATAATTCTTTCCTCATGATAACCTTTGTGATGTAATTGAACTTACCCCTTAGTATGCAGACATTGTGAGCTTTTTGATAGCATCTAGAGTCTCCATAGATTTTATCACTTCACAATCCCAAAAAAATAGGCATGGGTCATGATGGTAAATTTGGGATGATCCATACATATGGAGGATTTTTAGTAATCATGTTGTTCGATGGTGTGTATCTGACCTTAAGTTTTTTTCTTTAGTTTCTCTCACACTTTTGGCGTGTAGGGTCTCCTTTGGATCTCAACATATAGATCAAAAGGTCCTTGACTCTGGAATTTATTTTCCAACAATTTGTATAGATTCTAATATATTTTCTATGTCATGAAAAATATGTCAATTCACCAGGAATATCTCAAAGAGGAATGAAATTCCCCAACAACCCATGTTATTTGTTGAGATCTTTGATGCATGGGGCATTGAATTCATGGGACCATTTCTGAATTCATTTGGTTTCTTACATCTTATTGGTTGTTGACTATATTTTTAAATGATTTTTAAGGAAAGGATGCAAGTAAATATGACTATCTAGTGGTTTTTTATTTTGTGAGGTACCAAATTTTCTATAGTTTTTGATGTCCAAGATACATCATTACTGATAAGGGTTCACATTTTTTGAATCATAACATGAAAAACATACACCATAAGTATAGGGTTGTTCATAAAGTCTCTACTACATATCACCACAAAATTAACAATAAAACATAAATCTAAAATCATAAGTTATGAAAAACCTATATAAATATTACAACATAATTGGAATTATTAGAGTTTACGCTTGGATGATGCACTTTGGGAATACTGTACAAATTTTTAAATCCCGATCAGAATGTCACTATACCAGATTTTCTTTGGAATGGCATGTCTCCTCATGGTAGTTGTATAACACCATTAATATTGGGCTATAAAACAATGTAATATAAACCTATAAAATTTATTTGAGCATAGGAAGTTACAAATTCACAATATGGAGAAAAATTGAAGATACTCGTATGAGAACTCTCAGATCTATAAGGAGAGAACCATGGCTGCCCATGATCACCTCATCCTTCATCATCAATTCCAAATTGGACATAAGGTCATCCATTATAGTGCAAGGATGAAGTTGCATCTAGGTAAGCTTCCTTTCTTCTGGTTTCTTTTATACACTATTAATAATATCTCTCTATTTGGTGTTGTTTAGGTTCAAAATGAAGAAACCATTAAAACAATCACTATTAATGGACAGTGGCTAAAGCACTTCCACGAAGCCATTCTGAAGTCCCTAATGAAGGATCTCTAAGTTCAAGAATTAGTCTATGAATGAAACCCACTGGGTTTTATCATTCCTTACCACAATCTATTTTATTACAGTGGGAACACTTCAAACTTTAGATGTGCGGTGATGGGTATATTACAGGGTTAGTTATAAATTTTCATCGTACTTCATTCTTTTTCTCATTTTCTATTAATGTATAGTACTTTCACATTCCCACCCTCTTTCCCTCTTCACTTTTTTTCCAAAATTCTAATTTTTTTATTCCCACTTTATCATGGAAAATTATTCCATCTTAATCATGGAATTTATTGAAAATTCCTGAGGAATTTGTATATTTCATATTGTTTTAACATTCAATTTTTTTAATGAATGTTTATTTTAGCAAGAAGTTAATACATTGGTGTGACTTTATTTTGAAATTTTGTTCTTTGTTGATAATATAAATGGTTTTATCATTTTGAAACCTTTAATTAGAATGGTACCCTTTGTGTGAGTAGTTTAAGGGGAAATCGTGTCACTTAATTTATCCACACACCTTTTCACCCAACCATGAAGTGTTGAAAAATATTACTTAATAGAAGGTAAATATAAGTTTGGTTAATTATTCTCTACTTTCCAAATTTATTTTTCCATATGTTGGTTCCTTATAAAATCTGTTTCATTACTATACCAGATTGACCTATGTGTACATACTTGTTATCCGACAGTTGAATGCCCTAAAAAATGGTTGTATTTTAGGAAGGTCAAAAACCACCCTTCCTTGAATTTTTATCATATTATAACTATTAAAATTAGTGATATGATGAGATCAAACAAGGGTTGAGATAAGGGTTTGGTATTTGTTCTAAGTGAAAATTGAGAAAAAAATTAATAAATAATGGGAGTGATTAAATGCACAACATTTTGGGATTTCTAGGTCAGGAGCCTATGGGTAGAATTATATGAATGATTAAGTGTGTGGATATTGAAATTTGATTTAAAACGATGTAGGGAAGGTTTAAGGGAAAGGATAATTTAGGTAAAAAAATTTTAAAATAACTTATATTTACTCGATAGAAAGTGGAAAAAATAGCATGAAATGGTTGTCACACACAAAAATGTGGAGAACTAATGACATGATTATCTTTTGAATTATTTTATTTGATTGATATCATGCATCTCTTTTAATTTCATTCTGATACAATTTTTGAGACGTCTTTTTCCATGATCACAAAGAATAACTCGATGGTGTGATTTTTTCTTTGATCACATTTCTCTCAAGAGTTAAATTTTCATTGAAGGTTCAATATTTATGATGTTGTAAATATCTAAATGCCCAATTTTTTGAAATATGACTTTACCAAGGAGTGAAAATGTTTAGGTGTTGGGTTGTGATCATACCACTATTCACTATTTTATTTCACCCTTATAACGATGTATTAAATTGGTTTTGTATTGAAAATTAAATGTATAATAAGAAATTTGAATTCCTGTTTAGATTAATAATTTAATTATTATAATTGTTAAAAGGGGATGATTCACTATTTTGATGTTTTGGTTATAAGTGGAGGTGATTTGGAGGGCCTTGGATGAAGTTGAAGAAAAATGATGAAAACTGTACATGAATCTAGGCATATTAGTAAACTCAACTGCACAATTCTACAAATACATGATTCTAATTAAACTGAAATTTTGTGGGATGATCCAAAATTAAGTGGTCTACAACATTCATGAAGGGATCCAATCCCAATTCAATAATTAAGTTACCTAAACTACCTGATCTATCAAGCACATTGAATCTTCAGGAATTCCAAAGTGGTGTTCTGTAATCGATCCATATCTCGAGTTGTAGGTGTCCAAAGGAAGCCAAAACGGTTGATATAGTCACGATGTGGGGAAATAAATTTTTATTTTTAAGCAAATAAAGATACAGATTTTTATACACCAAAAACTATGTTCTAAGTGGTTTTTAGAAATTTGTGTGCACAAAACCACCTCCCAGTCTGTCTATAAAATGGAACCTTGGGCACCCCATTTGTAAGTTTGAAACAAAAGTAAAGATCTACCATTTTTTAGTCTAAAAGGAGCCCTTTTATCATCCAATAAGTTATGGAGGCCTATATCTTCACAGGGGGATCAAGGATTAAGGGGAAGTTCTACCCGAACCTCCTCCTCCTCTCGATGGAAAGCTAAATAGTGGATAACCATTTCGAGGGAGCTACACACACTTGGGATGGAATTACAACACATTTTCTTCTACTAGTATTGTTTAATTTTTATGTTAAATATTTAAATTATTTCTTATCTTGAAATGATTCTCCTTTGATTTCATTTATTTTTATATAATTATGTGAAATAATTTTTATTTCAACACAGATCGGTTTGAGATTTCATGTAGGAATATTGGGTTGTCCTGATTGTACAACTCCAGCATCCTTTCTCTCTCAAACATATATGATATTTCAGTATTATTTGGTATCCCTTGTTCTATGACTGAGGTCCAATCCCTGAAAACATGATTTTTGTGTCAGGGGTTGCTTTTTTGTGCATCGTTTTAAGGGGTAATAAAGGAATAAAGATCTTAAAAACTCTCAAAAAAAGAAATAAACAAAACCATGTGAAATTTTCAGAACAATGAAATAACCAAGATGTTTAGTGAACTTAAAATGATCTTCTTCTCTCACAATTCTTTAAAAACATAATCAATTTTATGATTCATGACAAAAAAACTAATATTGACGAATTTGGTTATATGTAAGCATGGATGAAGTAGAAATATGATGATGTTATTGTGTGTTGATTTTACATGAACTTATTTTTTATTGATTTTAGTGGTGGATTTTGGTGTTTTGATAAGGTATTTAATTCACTATTATTTTATCTTACTTTATGATATTTCTAATCCATGGATTTTATATATTATTATTAACCTTATAATTGTTGACCATTTTTTATATTGTGACATATCTTTATTTGATTTGGGTTTCTATATTTTTAAACTTGGGTTTGTGTTTAATGATATCAAAAACATAGTTAAGCCTATATTAAAACTATTTAAATATATATTTTTGATTATAAATTCCTATTAAAAATTTCAATATACTATAAGTCATTATCATTTCTAGAAATGTATATATTTGATAATAGAATAAATTTTTGTCATATATGGATTATTTTTTAATTGAATCTCCTTTTATAGATAATTTGTTATGGGTTTTATAATATCAATATGATCCTATTTTTTTTATTAGACACTACCATTTTGATTTTTTATGGTTGTTGTAATAATTTCTTCTGGGGGATGGAGCTTTTTCAAGTTTTATTTTTTTAATAGAAATATATAGCAACGGTTTAAACCATCACTAAGTATTGTAATAATATTTTTACTAGTGATTTAAAATGCCACTATATATCATTAAATATAGTGACAGTTTAAACCTCCATGAAACCCTTGAAATTTTTAAGAGACAAAATTACAACTAAAAAATTAAATAATCACCACTAAATATCATTTCATGACACTACCCAAAAACACCACCATGAATCTATTTTTTGGTGGTTTAAACCACCACAAAACAAAGAAAAAACCTACTCTAGACCCCCAATTTGATGGTATTACACATTCATTACATAAAATTTAAGAGCCCATTGAACGAGCTCCATTATTCCTTCCACCTATAAATATGTCCTCAAATTGTCAGAAGATACTTGGACCTAAATCTTATTTCATGGAGATGACTTGAAATATTGAGCTCTCAACTCTGTATTCAAAATCATGTTAGGGGAATATTGAAATAGATTTATGAATCATGTGTAACTAAAGATTAGATGAAATTCATTACTGAATAGATAATATCTCCTACTATCAATCTACCTTGAGAGTTAAGGATATGGATACCTGCAAGAAATAAATTTGGATGTCAACACATGAAATTAAATACTCTTATATATTCAAAGTATATAAATTCCACCATTTCATAAAAACAACTCTTATAAATCTCAATTTTGGTGAAACTCAATACTTATATTTTGTTAATACAATATAAATGGATAGATTGACCTTATAAATCAAATTCTCAGTCCACATATATGAATTATCTCCCACAAAATTTGATATTGTCTACTTTTTTAAAGGTTGAAATGTCATATCCTAGATCTCATTAACTCTCTATCATATAGTTGGTTATTTTTGTATCTCCTATGTCTCAACACAATGATGAAATCCTCCAGAAATGTCAATAATGGAAAATAATTCCATCAATAACATCTAAGGATGTGGATGTATAAGATAAACAGAGATAATGTTCCACCATATGCATACCATTATATTTTCCACAACATATTCTATCATCATGAACTAAAACATTATAGAGCTTGTCTGTAACTAATTTAATATCCTAAAGATAATAATCCATCCCCTATGTATAGTTAGTATATTATGATGGTATTTACCTAGGAATGCATCAATATCCATATCAATTGCTTGATTTTATAGCCATGTTCAATTATATGTTTAGATATACCCTTTCATTACCTACACTATAAAAAAACCACTAATACATTCTCAAAAATATATCCAAAAACCCATTCTCAAATAATTTTTTTTCATGAATGTTCCCTTTTAAAACTACTTCTAAAACAATAATTAAACCATGTATGGCCCTTGTTCTCACAACTAAAAGAATAGGGGTTGGTGACTAGAGTGGAGAGAATAAACCTCATAAATGAGATAAATTACCCTTTTAAAAAACATCAAATACTATTAAATTAAAATAAAAATAAACTAAAGAATATTTTTATCAACATGTAAGAAAATTTTATACATTAAAACATTCCATAAATAAAAAGTGGCATGAAAGTAATAGAACCTCACAAAGGTATACCTCCCCAATCCCCTTTTTAATTTTTTGTAAAAAAATACACTTTAAATGGTTTAGTGGGAACCAAGCCATAGACCAAATCTCATGACACTATAAAATTCTAAAATCAAACCTAAACACACAAAAAACCCATTTAGTGAAAACCAATAAAAAAATAGAATTTGGGGTACCACATGTGGGTCGATCACCCAGATACCAAGCCGAAATGAAACAATATAGGGCCTCCCAGATACTAACGAATGGATTATAAAGGTTATTTTCCTTAGTATATTCCTTTATAAATTTATGTACACCTCAATATCACATGATCTCATAATTCAAGGAAACTCGACCGTTGAGGTTATCCATCCATCAGGGATAAGCTAGTGCCAAATGAAGGTTATCATTGATATTATTGAATTTTAGATAATAACTTCAAACAAAAAAAGAAAACATTACCACAAAAACAAGAACCTATACACAACCTTAAATAAGAGAATATTCCCAATCCATTATTTTATGAAGTCATGTAATTAAAAATAATCCACCATGTTATCACCACGTAAATCCATTATAGAACAACAACTTCAGTGCTAATAAACTATCAGAAATCCATAAAAACTATATATAGATGATATACCAAATAATACAGACCATTTTGGTAGGGGATAATTATTGAAACAATAAATTTAATACATGAAGTAAAACAAAAACCAAACATGTAAAGAAGGACCATCAACACTAAGACAAACTATAAAAGTAACCCCATTGAACCATATTCCAAAGAATATGCCTCTATAATCCTCTTGAAAAGGATTACATTACACCCCCATCTCAAACAAATAAATTTTCATGGATCAATGAAATTAATATTCTTTAGCCTTAAATATGAAGTATTCATCCCACTATAGATTATAGCTTCAATGCCTAAACCCACTAAGGATGTAGAACCACATTAAAGAACACTAATTCCAAGACATATATGTATCTAATAAGGAAGTGAATATGAAATAATAGAGTAAATAATTACATATATTATAGTAAATCATAACCATAAACAATCCCAAATGAAAAAAACGTAAATAAAAATATAAAACTATAAAGGGAACTTGATATACACAACTTCAACCCCTCGAACTACCCAACTAGGTCACCACCTATCCTTATAAGGCCTTAGAATCCACCTCACTATCTCCCCCATCCATCAAACCCAACATCAATCATAGTTAATGATTATATGATTTTATCCATTCACCCTTATAAGATGAATTAAATCCACCTTCTATAAAGGAAAATAGGGAAAACCTCATCATACCTTGAGGGATGAAGAAATATAGAGAAGAAGTAGTGAATGTGCTTGAATAATCATAAAGGGACAAAATTAGAGAGACATGAAGATAATGGGATATTACAAGCCTAAAATTAAAGGAATATATACTAGAACCAAATCATTATAATTGGGGGAAAATAAACCACCAATAGAAGAAAATCTCCCCACTCATGATGAGATAAAAATACATGTGGGAATAAATAACCAAGAACTGCATACCAGGAGAAAAAACAAGAAGGCCATTGAAAATTGTGAAAAAAATAAGAGGTAATATAAATAAAGGGCAGAAATGATGAGGATTAATCACTTATATAAATAAATAAAAACACTAAATATGAGGCAAGAGCGATCTCATTGAGTGATGAGCTATCAAAACCCACAAAGCTACACCACAAAAATCAATCCAAGTATAGCTTGACTACTCTAGATTCCCCCAGAGCATAAACTATCAATGAAAAATTACTTTACTTACATTATCCTAGAAATATAAAAAAAAATGTATATATTTAAAGGGTGAGCATAATTATTCTGATTGTATTAAATCTATGACTAGTATATGTCAATTTTCATAGATCATATTAATATATTTGCGAGGTGCTGAGATAAAATTAATTACTTCTATTACGTTTTCCCATGTATTCTAATATCTCATCCCAAAAACCCTCAAAAAAATAAAAAAAATGTAGTTAATTTATATATCTAATATAGTACCATGTATATAATAAACTATCTCTTAGGTATAGTCCGTAAAAGATAAAGGTTCTTCTATAGGGAAGCACTGACCTCTACACCCTTTGTTAGATTACCAAGTATACATTCCCTTATATGTTTAGACATATTATTTATTTAACAAACAAATAAAAAATCCCACAAATGTATACTATGAAATATGTATTAAAATTATATATGATACCATTTTTAGGACCCAAATTCATTAAAACTCATTATAAGATCACTGGAAAATTAAGAATGATTCCTATACCCACCTCCAATAGGAAAGGGGTTTCCTACCAGTGTCTATGGAATATATGAAAATATATATTTTTAATACACTTTATTTCATGATTTATTACATAATGGTAAAAAATGATACATTCCAAAATATATCATTAAGTTTATTCTCTTTGGGAATTAGGTACATAACATCACAACTTGATACATGGAAATATCTACATTATTCAAGAATTTGTCAACATGATTCTTATATTCCATAACATTTATAATTTCATGAGATAGCCTAGGGAAATATATAATAAACATGTGGTTTATAAATATCATTAGTGGGATAATATATCATGGAACATGGTAAATCAATACATGTGATCCAATAGGCATAAAAATGTAACGTAAGTGGTGAGTATCATAATCAATATTAGTAAGGCATGATATAACATGATATCATTAAAGAAACATGGAAATGTGGAAACAACTTAAAACATGGAATCATAAGTTTAAGTAAAGTTTAACCTTCAAGTAATAAAAACATAATGTTATTAAGATAACCTCCCATTCATATTTCTTTGAATCTCATTAGATTAAAACATTACCCAATGCATTGGAATTCTATCTAGGCACACTTATCTTAATTATATCTTGTACATGAATAATTGTTCCACATAGATCATATAAAATAATAATGAATTTCATATATATTAACCCCACAATAAATAAGTGTGAATTAAATACATGTAATTAACCAATCAAATAATTATAGGTTTATATAGGTTAATACCCTTGATTGGAAATAGGTACGAGAATTCACTCCACAATCGTATGGCATGAAAAATCATAGAAAACATTTTAGAAGAAAAATGACAATACTATAAGATTTATAAAATAGTTTAATGAGATTATAATGGGTCTACAATTATTTAGAAAAATATTGAATTATAATGGATTTGTAAAAATATATCCCAACATTAGTAATTTGAAATTAATAGTAAAAAAATAAATATGTTTCTTGAATATTTAGTTGAGGGAGAGGATCCCTTACCTTGAGAGGATGTTTCCAAAAACATGTAAGGATATTTTTTAGAGTATAGAGGAACATTGGGAGGGAACTAGAGAGTAAATTACCGAGTAAGTAAATGATATAAAAATTTCTAATGAAGAGAAGTGAGAGTTTTTCTGGTTTTATATAGGATAGGGGAGGGGAGTTCTTTATTATTTCCTAAATATTGGTTTTGGAATCTTTAAAATAAAGTAATAAAAACAAAAAACTTCCCGTAATTTTATCTAATGGTTTCTAATAAATAGGTTATTTATTTATTTTATAATTACATGAACTGAACTCATTAATATATTACACTTGGTGGTGTAGAAGTGACCCATGCTGTTAAAGAATTGATTTTTAATCATTAAAATATAATATAGGTCTTGGAGTATTTATAAAGGCATTTGAAAATTAAAAAACCTAAAAAATACATCATTTTGAACGTGATACATGATTTTGGTCAAGGATAATCATTAGTGTATTTATTATATAATTTCTGGGCTTTTATGATGTCATAATCATACCATATAATTATACTATATTTAATTTTTAACTGAAAATTTGACTATTTCAGAAAATTATGAAAAATTACCCATTGTATAATTTCAATTTACATATTCAAAAAATAATATTTATTTTATAAAAATAAATTTCTAAATATTTTAATTTAAATCAAAATATTCATTTATTGAAAAATATAGTTTTTTGACAATAACAGTTTTCTAAACCTTATAAAATTTATTTTTTACATTTAAATATTATGTTATCAACTATAATTAATAAATATTAATAAATAATAATATTTTATTGAAATATAATTAATTTTTTAAACTTGTGAATTCATCAAAAATAATATCTTAATTAAAATTTCATATTGAAAGAAAATCCAATTCAAGTTTTTTCTTATTGATATATAATTGTTATCAAACTCAATATTTAATCATTTTTAAGCTAAAGTAAACGAGGAATAAATATAATCATTAGTTAATAAAAAATAAAATAAACATATTCATGTTGTTATGGCTAAATACATATCCATTTATTACACAAGCGAACACCATATGTGTATGGTGGGTGATAATGAGATTTCCTTGGAGTGGCTTGGTTAAATTGGTTTGGGTTATGATCTCAATGAGATTTAAATTATCTTATAAATGGTTTAAATCATGATTTAATTTTTGAATATTATCTTGGGATTGGTCAAGAGATGATCCCATAGATGCTATCTCGCTCAGATACTCTAATAAATGGGATTCATAGGGTATGATCCAACTGGTTGTGGTCATCAATTGTTTCATCTATATCAATGGACTTTATCATAACCATATAATATAATAACGATATGATCACTATTAAATAGCTATATAATCAATGTTTATTATTATTATTTTTATTTTTATGGTATATAATACTTAACAATAACCAAAGCGGTTCATGTGTTTTTTATAATTTTATTACTTGATGGTGAATTTATCCTTTCGATGTGAAGGGATTTAATTTATAAGAGTTTATGTCCTTACATTATTCTCCTCTAAAAAAAGTTTTCCCTCAAAATATTCATTTAATACACTAAAATATATGATGATACATTTGTTTCATCACCCCTTATAGTTCCCAAGCTGCTTCCTCAAAATCATTGTTCCACTACAACACTTTGACCACATTATTTTTCTAGTTTCATATAAATTCTTCTATATGATCCAAGATATTAAATAGTTTATTCTCATATTAAAGGTCATTCTCCAATGGTACCACCTATATATTTACCACATGTGACTTTTATGGTATGTACTTTCTCAAGAGGGATACATGGAACACATCATGTACTTGTGATAGGGTAGGTGGAAGTGCTAGTGGATAATCCACCGCTCAAATGTGATCGAAGTTATCAAAGGGGCCAATATATCTTGGATTATAATTTCCCTTATTTTCAAACCTCATGAATTTCCGCTATATTGATATATTATGAAACACTTTATCACCAACCTCAAACTCCATGTCTATTCAATGACTTTCTGCATAGATTTTATGATGACTCTGTATCGATTTTCTATGATGCTGATTGGTTTGAACCTTCTCTATCATTTCTTAGATATGATCAGGTCCCATCAGCTTCCACTATCCATCTTCATCTCAGTATGTTATAGTGTGACACATCTTCCTATACATAGCCTCATAATGGTCTATTTTAATGCTCGAATGGAAACTATTGTTATATTAGAACTATACTTGGGAAAGGGGTTGATCTCAACAACCTTGGGAATCTATTGAACATGATAGAAGTATATATTCTAGAGTTTTAATGGACCTTTTAGTCTAACCATCCATATAAGGGAGATAATTAGCTAGTGTTGAAGGTCAATTCTGCATTCAATTCTGTTGAAGTCTTCTCCCAGACCTTGATTTATTTCTGAGATCTCAATCAGATACAATAAAAAGTGTCACTCCATGTAGTCTTACCACTTCTGTTATGTATATCTTGGTGAGTTTAGAAAGAGATAAATCTACCTTGATGGAAATGAAATGTGCTGATTTGGTAAGGTGATCGACTACCACTCATATGACATTACTTCATTTAGGTTTCCTAAGGATTACTATAATATAATTCATATGTTTTCCCATTTACATACTAAAATGAGAAATGGTTGTATCATAACTTTAACATTTCCATTTATACTTCACTTTCTGGAAAACCAAGAATCAAGATGCAAACTCCATAATCTCTCTCTTCCTTTTATCCCACCATAAATGTTTCTTCAAATCTCTACACATTTTATTTATTACTATATTAATAGAGAAGGATGAGTTATTTACATCATGTAGATGTTTTATCTTCAGTTTTTGTTTTGATGGTACACATATGCATGTTCCAAACCTCATAAATCCATATTCAACAAAGTTGAAGTCCAGAATATTAACTTCTTCTATAGATACTTATAGTATTCTTAAGCATCCTTGATCCTATTGAGAATTTATTTTTGAGAAGTTACTTGATAAAGTAAGGATAAATTCTCATTTATTATTACCATATATATCCTTTTCATGTCTAAGAATATTTTATCCTTTGTAATCCTTGTCATGTATAGAGATATTGGATCATTTCTACTCATACAATCCATCTCTTTGTTTTCCTTCCTAGGATGGTAATGGATTGAACAATTTTAATACTTTATTAGCTCTAACCACCTCTATTAGAACATATTAATATCTTTCTTTTCATAAAAATATACACAATATTTTTATGATCCATATATATATATATCACACTTATCCCCAAAGAGATAATGATGCTATATTTTTAAGACAAATATAACTTTCTAAAATTTTATATCATTAGATGGATAGTTATCCTCATGGATATTTAGTTGTAGAGAGTCATAGTCTATCACTTTTTCATTTTTCATGAGTACAAAACCCAATACATTTTTAGATGAATTTTTGTAGATCACAAATCCTTCTACACTGGTGGGTACTATGAGCACTAGTGTAGTGATTAGATTTTTCTTTAGCTCTTTAAAAATTTCCTCACATTCAAAATTTCTGAAAAACATAACTACTTTCCAATTTTTCTTGGTTAGAGGGCTTGAAAATCAAGAGAATTTTCTCGAAAATCAACAATAGTACCCAACTAATCCAAGGAAATAGTGGATTTTCATCATCGAGGTTTGTGATGACCACCCTTAAATTGTGTACATTTTTAAAGGATTTACACATATACCTTTGCTAATGATGACATGCCCTAGGAAAATTACTTGATCCAACCATAACTCAAATTTAATATACTTTACATACATATTTTATTTCCACAGGACCCTCATTATAGTATTAAAAATATCATTGTGTTCCTCATTTCTTTTAGAGTAGATAAGAATTTTATATATTCAAACTATCACAAATTGGTTGAGGTAATATCTAAAGACTCTACTAATCAAGTCCATGAATACTTTTGGTGCATTCGTGTGTTCGAATGAAATAAATATAAACTCATAGTTCCCATACATTGTAAAAAAAGTAGTATTGGGGATATACTACTTCTTAACCCTTACTTGATAATTTCTTGATCGAATATCCATCTTAAAGAAATATTGGGATCCACATAAGTGATAAAAAATCAATATTTGGAAGATGATACTTTTTATTTATCAAAATTATTTTTGAGATCATGATAATCAATGCATAAGTTAATTAGCCCATTCTTCTTCTTGAAAAATAGGACTGCCACACCCCATAGTGAAGTACACATGTATATAATCCCTTTTTCTATATTTTTTTTTTATTTTTTTCTGTTCCTCGAGTTCAACAACGACAATTCTATATGTAGTCATGGATATCGGCAAATATCTAGGTATAATATTGATTGGAAATTCTACCTCTCATCTGGGAGGAAGACCATATAATTCTTCAGGAAACACATCAATATATTCCCTTATAATGGGCATGTCTCCATGGATGATCTATTATTTATCTTCAATCATTTGGGAAGTATACACTCTCACTTATAAAAATAATTTCCATGCTTTAGATGTTAGTAATGAATAAGATTCATCATCCTCCTTACAATTTTATAGAATTAGAGAGTGATTAGTGATATAGAGTTTAATTTCCTTCTATCGGAAATTAATATTGGCTCTATATAAAGAAAGACAATATATGCCTCAAATAACAACAAATTATACTAAAGAGAGTATGATAAGGTTTGCTGAGAAGTTCATCCCACATATATGGACATGGGAGGACTATATACATGGTATTTTATAATTTCACCATTTTCTAATTTCACTGGTAGATATACTACCATAATTTATGGTAGTGTTTGAATAGTTCTAATAAACTTATGAGATATCAGAGAATACGGGGAACCATAATAAAAAATTAAATTTGATAATATTGAATGAATAACTAGCGTACACACCACCACTTCATTTTCAAGATCAACCTTTATGGTTGTGAAAGAATATGCTCTCCCTTATTTCTTAAGAGGTTGTTTTCATTTCTTGTATCGAACAACCCTTGGTTTAGGGTAGTGGTTCACATATTTTCATTTTTTTAGTTCAGTTAAAAAATTGGAGAAGAAGATTAGGGTTTACTAGATCATTTCTATATTCCATCACATCTGTGGGTTTCTCACATCAAGGATTTCTTTATTGGTGCACTTCCTTTCCATATATAATGCATTTACACACCCCCTTCAAGAAATTTATGGGGTTCATATTACCACACTTTTTAAAAGAGGGATGTGGTAATTTCATACCACCATTATATTTCTCCCTTTCACCACCAAAATTTAACTTCACTTTCCACTTCTTATCACCATGAGACCCTTGACATTCACTAATCCCCATTTTAACTTTTAGGGAACATTATGAAATTTACTCATAAATTTAAAATTATAGAAATCCCAAGGCTTTTCATAGGCTCATATTCATTCCTCCAAATATGCAGTCAACTTTATATTCTAGGGTAACAAAAAAACCAAAAGAATATCATAAAAGTCTTGAATTCTTTTTCTCTTATTCCCTATATATTTTCCCTCTTTTTTCCTAAGGCTACGTAATTCCCTCTCTATTTTTAGTTAGATTGTGAGGAAAATATTTGTTGAGAAATATTTTCTAGAATTCATTCCACCACATCACTTCAATCTCTTATTCAAGATTCGTATTCTTGATCAATTCCCACTACTGACAAGATCCTCCTTCCATACAATAAAAAACTACTAAAACCTTATCTTGATCAAAGCATTGAACGTTAGAGAATATCTTCTCAATGACGCTGATCCATTTTTCAATAATTAAGGGATAAAAATACCCTTTGAAAGTCAGATGCCTTTTTTACTTCAAGGTATCAATTAAAACATTCTCTTTCTTAGGGGGGATTTTTTAATTACTCATGATTCATTTTAATGATTAAAAATTGAGTAATTTGATAATGTAAATTCACAAAGTTTTGGATTTATACTCTAATCAGGTTAGTCATAACGATTGGGATTTTATCACATTTCCCCTCACATTTCTTGTTGACTATGTTCATCTTATTTCAACACATTGACTACAAGGTAAAAATTGGGGATGAATAATTTTAAACTATTGAAAACATAAATTTTAAACCATTAACATTAAATTAATTAGTCACAAATGAAATATATCACATAACTTATGACTTTTTAGGATTCAATCTATGTTATCTACAATCTATTTGCTTATTTAAAATCATTTAATAATTTTATGTTCCCTTAATAATGGTTCATAATGATATTGTAAATTTACTAATGCATATCCCCTAGGATTATAAAAAAACAATTGTATACCAAGGACCATTGTTGTACACCAGTTCTGAATAGAGTCTTACTCAATATGGTGGTTTTAGGGTTGTTACCCCTAGGTACATCTGTTCTAGATCAACATCCACTTGTAGTATCCATACAGAGATGTATTAGCTTAGAATCCACTTAATATAAACTTTAAGAATATTTATGGATTCTTTTCTATGTTTAGTGTTTTTCCTATGGTTTTAATTGGAGTTTTCTAATCCTAATCCCAAAATGACTAGATCTATCTCGAATACCAACTATGACAACCCATATTTTTAATAAACTTTATTTCATGATTTATTACAGAAAGTTACACATGACATAATCCCAAAAGATAATGAAGTACAGTTTATTTGGGAATTAGGTACATAATATCACTATTAGATACATGGATATAACTACATTATTAAAAACATCATTAACATGCTTCAAATATTCCATATCTTTAAAAATTGCATGTAACAACCTGGGGACATACATAAGAAAGGGGCATTCTACAAATCCAAATAAGTGAATAAAAATCTTGGCATAGGGTATAATAATACATGTGATCCAATAGGATTAACAATGCAACATAATCAGTGATAATCATAATGAAGAACAATGACGCATGCTATGACATGACATCAAAAAGGTAATATGGAAATGTTATAACAACTAAAAACCTAAAACGATAAACATAAGTCAAGTTTAACCACCAAGACATATTAATATAATACACTTACGATAACCTCCTATTTACCTTTCATGTAATATCATGGTATTAAAATACTACCCAATTCATTAGATCGCAATCTGGGCACACCCATCGTAATCAAATCATGTATAAGCATAAGTGTGCCACATCAATCATGCGACATAAGAATGTATTTAATATTAATTAAACCCACTATTGAGAAGTGTGGGTTACATTAATGGACTTCCAAAATTAAATAAGTAAAGGTAAATATATGTGAATACCCTTGAGTGGAAATGGGTATGCTAATTAACTTTATAATCATTTGGAATGAAAATTCAACGTGAAATTTCAGCAGTATAAGAGTAGTGCATAAATATTCATAAAATGGTTGAAAGAGATAAAAATGGGTATATAATAATTTATAAATCAAAATGGAATTATGATTTATGTGTAAAAACATCTCCCAACATTATGAATTAGAAACCAAAAGGCATAAAATAAATAAGGTGCTTGAATAAAGAGGAGAAGGAGAGGATACCTTACCTTGAGAGGGTATTTCCCAAAGTATGGGAGGTGGTTCTTGATCGCTTGTGGAACATTGGGGGATATATATTGGAATGAGTGGAGTACGGTTATGGTCCACTATTTTAGAGTGAAGAGAAATGTGAGTTTGGATTGGTTTATATAAGAATCTTTAATGTCGTTCTTTATTATTTTCGAAACATAGGTTTATGGATCTTTATAATAAAATAATAAAATCCAAAAAAATAAAAATCGTTTTAAATGATTATTTATTAAAAAATTCATTTTCTATAATTATTTTATAAGTCCAATAATATAACTCAATAATATAAGACCCTACAGGTTCTGCAAGTGTGTCATACTCTCAAAGAAATGATTTTTAATACTTAAAATATAACATTGGTTTTGGAGGATTCATAAAGGATTTATAAAATGAATAAAATAAACTAAAAGATAAATTATTTTAAATGGTAAAAAATATTTTGGTTGAGGATACTATTTAAATTATTTATTAGATAATATTTTTGGATTTTATGAAATTATAACACATACTGTATAATTACACCATATTAAATGTTTACCTAAAAATCCAACTATCTCAAGAAATGATTAAAAAATAACAATTGGATATATTTTTATGTGATAAATCCAAAAGTAAAATTTATTTTATCCTAACAAATAATTAAATATTTGTATTTAAAGAAAAATTCCCATTTATTGAAAAATTATTTGGTTTTTGACAATAACTGTTCTCTCACCCTTATAAAAACTATTTTTTACTTCATAAAATTTTATTATCAAATATACTTAGTAATTATTATTTAATAATAAAATTTTATGAAAATATAATTTATTTTTTATATTTATGAATTCATAAAAATTAGTGTCTTAATTGAACTATATATTACACAAAAATAAAATTCGAATTTTTTCATATTGGAATTTTTTTTTTGTAACCCGTTTTTTAATCATTTATAAATTAAAATTGATAATAACCTAATATAATAATTACTTCATAGAAAATAAAATATACATACTCATGTTTCTAGACTCGAGATACATATCCCTTTACTACATTAGTAAACTCCCTATGAGTATGGTGTGTGATGGTGATATTTGTTTGGGGTGGTTCAATGAATATGGTTTAGGCCATGATCTCGATGAGCTTGAACTTATCACACAAATGGTTTCGATCATTCTTTAGTTGTTGAATTATATCTTGGGCTTGGTTAAGAGAAAATAACATAGATTATACCTCCCATATAGGATCCGATAAATGAGATTCAAGGGGTTCGATCCTATTAGTTGAGGCCATCAATTATTTTATCTGTATTATTGGAATTTATCATCACACTACATATATCCTAATCATATGATCACTATTCAATTATTATATTATCAATGGTTATGATGAATAAATATATTTTAAAAATAATAGGATATAATATCCCAAAACCAAAGTAGTGCACATCTTTTCTAAAAATTCATTACTTAATGGTGAACTTATTAATTAGAAGAGATGGAATTTCATTTATAAATGTTCCAAATGTTATAGTATATATCTCAAAACTGAGATACATTGATTTATAAATAAGAAAAACTCAAATACCAATAAATTAAACTCATTATGAATTGAGGAAAATATATATAAATATGCATGAAATTTTTATGAATTACAACAACCCATATATACAAAGTATTGAGAAAATTATACAACTACATAAAGGTACAAATAAAAAATCAAATCAAATGAAACTATAATCCTGTAGATGCTTCTCAATATTAATCTATCAATACATAATGCCATAAAAATTTCAGTTTTATAAATTTATAAAATAATTTATATATAATAAAATTCTCTTTGAACAAAATGAGGCATTTTTTATAGAACATACTAATATATATATGGTGTGAAAAGATAAAATACACTAAACGCTTTTAGTTTTTCCCATGTCTACCCATATCTCACTACAATAATTATGACCACACTCACACATTTAAAACCTAATTCATATAATGATAGTTCTATATAAATAGAAAAAATAATAGTCCCTATACACTAACTCTTACCAGCTATCTCACTTTAAATCCAGACATAAATGATTTTTTCCACAAATCCCAAATCCATTCATGGGTGTGGGGAAACGAGACTAGACTATTGGCCATTGAGAATCTTCAACTCTCACTAGATATTAGGTTTCACCCAAATTAAAATATCATGTGATGGTCTCTTTTTATCTGATGAGTGTTCACCACTACTCTAATAAAATAATTATATAATTTATTGAATTATTATCTAGATATAACTATTAACATCAAATATTCACATCCCATGATAGAACCTGACCAACTAGGTCCCACCTAGCTGGTGAAAGGCTGAGCCGCAACTACCCCATCCCACCTCTATAGTCTAGTGTTGGAAAAAAGCACATAAACGCATAACTAAAAAGGGAGGCCTTTTCCTAAAGTAACTATGCACATGAACCCTTTCATAAGGCATAACTAAAATGGGAGTCCTTCCACTGACCAGGTAGGCCTCGGTGGGTTAGGTTATGAACTCCTAGCACAAAACACTTTTTATAGATATAATTACCTATAATTACCCCATTGATAACCTTGAATATTTCAAAAAAACATTAAGTTTATATCTAAATCATACTACCTAAGAAATAACCCTAAATTAAATCTATAACCAGACCTGTATCCATGATCCGAACTTGTTGATCCTTAAATTTTCTCCATTATCACCATCATTAATTCTAATTTTCTAAGAATTATCTATAATTATAACACCATTTATAATTATATCCCATTATAGAAAACCCTATTGCTGGTGAAATATTTTCTTGGTAATTACATGACTACTGGTTTATCGAAGGAAGAATAGTCTCTAAAATAACATAAATATTCCAAGAAACTATGAAGAACTGTTCTAAACTGATCAATGTTTTTATAATTTTTTTTATTAAAAAAATTACTTCCTCTATGAATAAAATTTGAGTGTATCACCTACATGTTCCTCATAAATGTGGAATTCAACATCACACCAATTAAGTGACTTGTTATATTCAAAATCACTATTATTAGAAATAAGAAAATTATTATATTTAATTATTTCATTATTTTAACAAGTACAACAACTAGGAAGAACTGGTGTTAATATAAAATCATCATTGAAAACCTACCATCAGTGTATCTCCCAAAACTTCCAAGGTACGTTTCTATTTAAATAATTCAATATCTTGCACTGTACGCAACTTTGAGATTCTAACTCACCACGACAATTCAAATTAGCTGTTATGAATAGTAATACCCACTTTTTGAAATTTTATAAATTTTATTTTTCAAAATGGACTTCATTATTGAATTCAGAATATTGAAATTAGCTTAGGGTGAATTGTTGGTGTTTTTATGAAAACTTTCAATTTTTGATGAATAGTAAAAAACACTACGTTATTGTTTAAAACTGACTTTTTATTGAAATAATTAATTATTTTATTTAAATTTATTTTAGGTTAAAATAGATAAATAAACTTATATTAGTTCAATGTAATTCATTGGAGTAATTTTATAATAAGTTTTGATATATAAATATTTTATTGAATTTTTTAGCACCTTTTACCCCCCTCCTAGGAGCATTTGTAAATTTGCATAAAAATTAATTTTATCACCTCTGTGTGTTGAATTTAAAAAATCAAAGAGGAATGGTTGAAATCAGTAAGTAAAATAAGGTTCAATAAGATGAAAATAATTTTTGGTAAATAGTAACTTTTGACTTTTATTTACCATGGTTAAAAGAAAATATTGTAATTAAGGGTAAAAATGATATTATAATTACCCTAATACATGTCATGATTCTATTGGATAAGTAAAATTCGACCAAAATAACTTTTGGAATAAAATATGATCCACTTTCGTCCAATTGGATTAGATTAGACCATTTATTATTATTTAATTTAAAGAAGAGTTAAAAGTGTTAAATTCAAGTTTTATTAAAAAAAATATTTTTAATATCAGGTTATACATTATATAAATTTGACTATAAATATTAATTAAAAATATAATAATATTTTCTACATAATTTTATTTTATTTAGAATTTTTAGACATTAAATAATTAAATTTATTTTTGACACAATGACGATGTAATAATTACCTTATTAAAGAACGATTAAAACAATTGATATTATAAATATCCAAATAAATGTAATTTGAGACTTTTGATAAATTTAACTAATTTTATAGGTTAATATGACAATTTAGGGTTGATTAAATCATTTTTTTTAAATAATCATGCTGCTATGTTTTTCAGAAAAACCTAATACTTAATAGTGTCAAAATTGAAATAATTGAGTTTTTAAAACAAATACTATATTATTAATTGATATAATATTCATAAAAATATATGGTTCAGACAAAATACTTAGATAAGGTTTAATATACTATAAATTAACCACTTGGGGTTATTTTGGATGGTTATAGTAAGTTTATTGACCATATAATATAAAAATACAAAGAGACATGGTAAATGTCAAACTATTTAACTAAGAGTAAAATCTAAAAGATAAGGTTAATATAGTAACCTAAACCTGTTTAAAACCTACTAGTTGAGAGTTTATCTACCCATCCCAACCTTATCTTCTAAATAAATAATTTTGGAGCAATTAGAAACCGAAAATTATTTTTTATAAAATAATATTTCAAGCTTTTCCTAAAGTGACCACCACCTCTCTTATAAAAGGGTAGTTACCCTTCTCCTAATTTCACACCTCCAAAGCCATTTTCCATGTCCAAAACCTACCCAATTATCCTCTAAACTATCATACCTTAAATATAGTGTCCTTACTTTTTTTTCATAATGCCAAACTAAGGATCCCCTTTGATCAACTCAAAAAGAAACACCCAAAGAAGAGGTAATAATTTTACCACCCTTTTCCAGTTCTTTTCTTCTTCCACTTCCTATTTCACTGTTGTTTCCATAACAAAATAATAAATAAAGTACCTTATATATAATATTATGTTATTATAAATATGTTACAACCATATTCGTTATTCTATCCACTCTATAAATGACAATGTCACCATACGTGCTTACGTACGGCTTATAGTCTCCTCGTCGTGTTGTAGTTTGTTATTCAAACACTTCATTTTTTGGATGCATATAATAATGAGTATAAATGATTTAAATAATAAATATAACATGTTAATTATTTTTTATATATGATATACCATGAAATTACATATGATTTCACCATTAAAATAATGACATTGTTGCTCGTGCGTACGAACGGATTACCGTCTCCCCGAATGCGATGAGATACATTCTCCGTCATAATAATTTAAGAATAATTTTACCTTCATTATTAAAAATAATATTTAAGAACTTAATATCATTCTGTATATAAATCAAATACATCCTATCCATAATAAAAAATGGCTTACATAACCAATTATATAGTGGAAAATTAGTCATCTAACACTCGAAACGATGATACTACTAAAATATTATTAACAAAGATATATTAGAAGATCATATATGATATCATATTTATGTATATAGTTATTGTATAATTTAATATCAATGTTTTTTACTATTATAAAAGATGTTAACATTCCATCTACTAAAGAAATGTACAAGTTAAGGATTAAATTTACAATCTCTTTATCATCTGAGGTTATTTTTATGGAAGTATCTACTGGGACCTCTTTATCATTAACATCAGTGATTTCCTAAAAATGTATTTCAAAACATTTTTACTATTTACTATACTATGGGTTAAATTAATAAATACCATTATTTTACCTTATATGTTTTGAAAGGAATCTTTCAATTGTTTTCCAAACAAGTAACTTTATGACATTTTCAACAAAATTAAGGTACAAATGTTTTTTAACTTACATTGTGGGTGCGGCTATTTTTCGCCATTATAACATCATCAAAGCTTACCATAAAATATTATAAGAATATTTTCAAAATAAATTTTCTCTTTTTTAATTATTTTACTCTTAAATGATTTCAAAATATAAAAAGGTATTTCTCTCAAATAGATTTGATTTCATCTATTTTAACATCCTTGGTTAAATTTTACACTTGTTTGAAGTTTATTTATTTACAAACATTCCATATTATATTTAAGGTTTTGTGATATTTTTTACTGTGAATGTGTTATTTTTATACCATTTTTGGTTTATGGTTAAATTATTGACATTTTGTATGCTAGTTTTAATATTAATGTTTATATTATGTTTCAACCTTTTCATACGAGGAATGTATTGGACTTATTATGTGACGAGTGGAGCCCACTACAGCTCCTTGGTGCATCTGTAGGTATCACGAGACAATTAGACATGGAATTGGCTGAGGCCATTTCCAATTTGATATATTGTTTTGGATGAGGCCTAAATCATTTTTAGACATCTTGGCGAAGGCCTTGATAAGATGTTTCAAGAATGTCCAACATTATACATTCCCTCATTATGAAAATAATAATGATGGTTCATGTGGTCATTTGACTAGTAAAATACCCATGACAATGCTTTACTATGGAAATATTTACTCAGCTCATATTCCTACTATAAAGTGTTCATGTTTATAATTTGTAAAGGAATGTGTTTTTAATTATTCAACATGCCTAATGTTTATGTTATCTTCTGCTATATTTATTACCCTTAATGAGCATTTGAGATCACCCCTTTATTATGTTTCATTTTCCCAGGATATGAAGAAGTTGGTTATGAGTGAATTGTATGCATAATCTTAGAGGATGGGATGTTTCTAATAGAATAAAATAGTATTGTATGTCTTTTCAAGTTTTAGTGTTGAACTTATGTATGTATATTGTATCCAATAATACTAAACTAATCGGTCTTTTGGGACTTGATTCCTTGTAATCATTACAATGTATTAAAATAATGCACTGACTCTGGGATTCTTGGGTCGGGGCGTTACAGTTGGTATTAGAGGAAGTTTAGTACGAACATTGGAAACTAGATTTAGAAAAACACTGATTATAGAACACTACCCTAAGATAGAATTTGAGGATTAGCATAGAATAACGTCCTAGAATATTGGTAATGGAGTGATTTTTTGAGTTTTCCAAGCAATACATCCCTATCTGGATACGAGCAGGTAGAGGCGACTCTGGCACATATGTACCTAGGGGTAAAACCCGAAAACACCGCTTTGAGCTAGAATCGAACGAGACCTGGTGCATGAAAACAGGCATTGATGCACTCTTGGTTATGAAGCTCTTGGGGGATATGCTTAGGATTATTCTCATTTTCATTACAACCCATTATAAAGGATTTATGAGTATATACCTCCTTAAAGAAAACAGTTTCATGGTTATGGAATATATCCATAAACTGTTCAATTTATGTTAAGTGTTTTAAAAGTTCAATATTATGTATTGCATTTCATAATCTAATCTAATGTATGATATTGTTTATAAATATATCATAGTGGAAGGAATTGGAAACCATATCAACTCACGTAATCCATGTAGGGATTTCCCTCTTTCTCAAGATAATTATAGTGGACTTGGTGACGCAACTCATGCTATAGAGCACCCGTATCCACAATGCAGAGCATCAATGTTAGACGGCTTCATGAGGCAATAAACACGAACATTCAATGAGAGTATAAATTCATTAGTAGCTGAGAAATTGATAAGTTCTTTAGAGAAAACATTTCATTCTTTGGGGTGTAATGGAAGGGAAAAAGTTTTCATGCTAGTCTATCACCTCACATGAGAAGAATATCAATGGTAGACATTGATTCAAAACACAAAGAGATATGAAGAAGTATCAAACATGGAATTGAGGAAGTTTAAAGAAATTTTCTTAGAAAATTACTTTTTTCGTGACCATCAATCAGATATGGAAAGACAATATCTGAATCTAAGGCAAAAGGAGGATGAGAATGTCACAAAATATGAGGCTAACATTACAAGGTTAGGAAGGCATGGTGCAGATTATATATGTAAACCAAGAAGTAAGATTAATCATTTCATTGATGGGTTAAAATCATTTATCCATTGAGCATTAGTCTCACAATCCTTCTCATCATATGAATATATTGTCGCATGTGCTATCAAGACAGAAATGGAATTCTTTAAGTCTTATGAATTTAAAGAAAATCAAGAGAAGAATAGATCTTCTGAACACTTTGGGAAAGGAAATAAGGAAAAAGGGAAGAAGGGAAGAGCTGAATTTACACCCTATGACAATTGTGGAAAGAATCACCCTGGTTCCTATCTAAAAGAAAAAGTATTATGCTAAAAATGTGGATATAAAGGCCATCATGCTAGTGATTGTTAGGGGAATAAATAATCTACCAATGTTCAATGCTAAAATTTCATGGATATGGTACATTATGCAAATGAATGTCCTAAGCTTAAGGGAAACATACATCAAGAAAGGCCAAGGGATCAAGGCCAAGATTATGCGATCACTAATGCTAATGTTGAAGCACCGAAATACGTAGTGTTAGGTAATTTAATGGTTTCCTCAAGTTTATCCAACACTTTATTTGATTATGGATCATCACATTGTTTCATATATTCCCAATTTTCTAAGAAAATTAGATATTTCTAGTTTTATTTATCAAAAGATTTTTTAGTCAATACTCTTAAGGGATGTATCATTGTAACAACGTTTTTTGAGTCAATCCCCATTAAGTCATATAAACAATATTTATATGATAATATAATAATCATACCCAGGATTGAATTTGATATAATCCTCGGTATCGATTGGAATTCTTGACTATGATGCAAAAATTGATTATAAGATGAAAGAGGTTACAATTCTCGATGATTATCAGAAGTACCTTATCTTTAGAGAAAGAACATCACCATATGATTCTTATCTAGATCCACCCCCTATATCTCTAAAAAATTAAATTATTAGGGCAGATGAGAATGATATAATTATGGGTGAGGAAAATAATTTTTGAATAAACGACGTAGCTATTGTGTAAGAATATGTTGTTGTGTATCCAAAGGATTTACTTAGAAATCCTCTAGAATGAGAAATTGTGTTTTCTATTGATTTAATTCATGGTTGAAGGACTACATTGAAGACCCCTTATAGAATAGACACTATGGAATTAGTATAACTAAAGAAACAACTTGAGGAAAGGAGTAATAAGGGATTTATTCACCCTAGTGTTTCTTTATGAGGATCCCCTGTCCTTTTTGTTAAAAAGAATGATGAATCTATGAGGTTGTGCATTGACTACAGGGAGATAAATGATAAAAAAAATAAATAACAAGTATCTCCTACCTCGTAATGATGATTTATTCAACCAACCTTATCAAGCTCAATATTTTTCAATGATTGACCTTGGATCTGGATATCATCAGTTGTGTGTGAAGAAGGAAGACATTCTGAAAATAGGATTTTGAACTAGGTATGGGCTTTACGAGTTTACAGTAATTCATTTTGGATTAACTAATGAACCCTCTATCTTCATGGATATAATGAATAGAGTTTTCAAGATATATCTTGATGAATTTTTAGTGGTATTGATTGATGATATCTTGGTATACAACAAAATCAATGAAGATCGTGCAAATCACTTGCGCATTATTCTAAAGACTCTTAGAAGAAATGAATTATATGGGAAGTTTAGAAATCCTGAATTCTAGAATCAAGAAATTTATTTTCTTTTCCATATTGTCTCTAAGGATAGAATATCTTTTGATCATTCAATGAAAATGGAAATTCAAGAATTAAAAGCACCGACGAGTATAACTGAAGTACACAATTTTAATGGTTTAGCAGGTTATTATCGATGTTTCGTCCAGAATTTTTCCAGTTTGGCTAACACATTAACCAAGCTCACACGTAAAGGGGTTAATTTTTTTTGGACAAAAGAGTGTGAAGAATGTTTTCAATAACTGAAGATAAGATTAGTCAATGCTCCTATATTGACTCTACCATCATGGAATGATTGATTTGATATTTATAGTGATGCTTAAAAGAAAGGACTTGGTGGTGTCCTTATGTAGAATGATAGAGTTATTGCCTATCCATCAAGACAATTAAAAATTCATGAGAAAAAAAATCCCACTCTTGATATTGAGTTAGCAGCTATACTCTTTGCTCTAAAGATATGGAAACACTATCTGTATGGTGAAAAATGTGAGATTTATATTGATCAAAAGTGTTTGAAGAATATTTTTTCACAAAAATAACTCAACATGAAGAAAAAGAGATAGCTTTAACTAAATAAGGATTATGATTTCACTATACACTACCACCAGGGGAAGGAAAATAAAGTAGCAGATTCTGTGAGCAGAAAGAATCATGGAGTTTTGTACAAGTTTAAATTTGAAATGGATCATACTTTCATGGATCTAGTAAAGATTGAGATGGGAATAACCATGAAGGGTGAAATATAAATACTTTTAAAATGGTTTCCAAACCATCTCTACTCGAAAGGATAAAAAGTTATCAGACTGACGATGAGGTGTTTCAAAATAATATTGAAGTTGTAAATTATGTGATATTGAGTGACTTCATATATGATGATGAAATTTTGAAATTTGGGAAGAGAATTTGTGTTCCTGATATACCTGGTCTAAAAATGGGATTTTTGGATGATGCTCGTAGCTCCAATTTCTTTATACACCATGGGAGCACCATGATGTATAGAGATTTGAAGGAACATTTTTGGTGGGACCACATTAAGAGAGAGATTTCTAATTTTGTTTTAGGAATTATGGTTTGTCAACAAGTGAAAGCTGGAAGGAAACAACCTAGGGGAGTCATGCAACCTCTTCCCATACCTGAGTGTAAATTGTAAAATATTACGATGGACTTTGTCACGAGGCTACCAAATAATCCTAGAAGAAATGGTGTAATATAAGTCATTGTTGATCGTCTAACCAAGTCATCACATTTTCTTCTTATAAGAGAAGATTTACCACTTCAACGTTTAGAAAGGCTGTATATTAATGAAGTTGTGAGACTTCATGGATTACCCCTATCAATTGTTTCTAATCATGATCCCCATTTTACATCATTATTCTAGAAAATTATTCAGAAATCCCAGGATACTAAACTTCATTTAAGCACTACCTACAACCCTCAAACTGAAGGAAAATCAGAACTAACTATTAAAACCGTAGAAGACATGTTTAGATCTTTCTCACTTGGCTTTCAAGGTATGTGGGATCAATATTTACCTTTGGTACAATTTTTCTATATCAATTGCTTCCATTCAAGTATTCAGATGACACCATATGAAGCGTTATATGGAAAGAGACGTCGCAAACAAACTTGTTGAGAGGATATTATTGAAAAAAAACTCATAGGCCCAGAACTTGTAAGGGAAATGGTGGAAAATGTGAAGGTTATTCAAACCCAAATAAAAGAATCTCAAAGTAGGCAGAAGAGCCATGCCGATAACCGAATGAAGGATTTAGAATTTTAGGAAGGAGATCATGTTTTCTTGAATGTATTTCAATGGAAGGGATATAACAAATCATACTTTACATACATTTTTTTTACTTCAAAATTGAATCATACTTATTATAACATATAACAAAATCACGAAAGGAATGTACATGTACTATGTCTTTAGAAATTGCGAAACATAAACAACTGGTTCATAAATCATCTAAATTGTCTCCCATTTATTTCATCATATCTAGAGTCCCTTTTTGGAATATTATACTTAATACCCTTGTTCCAGACCTGGGGAAAAGAAAACATACAAAAGGGTGAGCTCAAATGCCTAGTAAGGAGTAAAAAAATGAAATATCAATCATATCATATCCATAAGAACACAACATTTTGAAAATATTAACCTGCAAAAGAGATCATAATATTATGACATGGGATGAATCATAGTAGTGAAAAGTAATCCAAAATTATCATAACATAAAACATGAAACTTTTTGGCATACACACATAATCATAGATAATCATATCTTATTAGTTAAGACTCATTTCCAAGACTATCGTAGTGGACAAAGTCCATTACAGAACCGAGTTCACTCCTCATTCCAGTCCTGTATCACTGAACCGGATTTACTTGCCATTCCTGACATGTCTATCTCATGAGATAGAAATCTTTACCCAATTCATTGGAGGAAGATATAGGTCCCACCCATCTATTTATGATACCATTCTTATGTGTACCACAAAATCAGAAATCATACATCATAGCATAACCCATTTAATAAAAATAGGATTCTTAAACATCATGCCATCATAACATAAACCATATAAGATTGAAGGACTTCATAAAAATAATTCCATCATAACATAATCAAATCAATGTAATAATAGGGATAGAAATAGAACCCTGTATTATCTTAGATGGAAAATAATTTTGATAAAATATTTGAACTCCATTCTTGAGGAAAATATCCTTTCTACTTCAAAAAGATTTTTCTTTTCTTAAAATGTCATAAAATTTTAAACTAAAAGAAGTTTATTAAAAATAAACTTGAAAATTTTTAAATTAAGCTTCATAAAAATCCATTTATGTCATATAAGTTAGAAAAACATTCTTCTCGTACTTTGGCTGGAAAAGTCAAAAAGTATCTCGTACTGAAAACAAAAAAAAAGATTCCTTTAATATCTTTTACTAAAATTCACCAATAGGTAAAATAGGATTTAAAAAATTGTAGGAGGATAGAAATAATATTACATATTGAGGAAACTTGGAAGTGGAGGATAAATATTCCCCAGTAAATTCTAAAGTATATTCAATTTCGGATAAAAATTGAGATTACGAGATTTTCCCGTACCTTAGGTCTGATATGCTTCTTAGGTATCTGAACTTCATGTATAATGATTTAAATAATTTCATTGACTTATTACAGAATCATATCCATTTTTATGATATCATATATGGTCATATTCTTATCTTATTAGTAATATTTCATTGCAACTTGTTATTCGGGTGTTCATTGCTTTATGTTCTTATGCATGTTTTGTCGAATAAATTTTTATTATTATTTTTAGGTTATAGATACATCATTTACAGAATGGTATTAGTATAATATATGTCATATTTATACATTCAATTAATTTATATAATCATTATTTAATGAAGATCATGTAGAACGAGTCGCATCACATCATGGAGATGGTAGTCCGTACGTACGCACGAGCGCTGATATCGTTACCATAATTATTGAATGGTATTGGAGTGGATGATGGAATGTATCAGAATTATTATCATGTTACAATAACCATATATAGTTATTCTTTACACCATTATACCCATCAATGTAATTTGGTGTTGGAAAAACAGATTACACCACAGCATGGAGACGATATTCCGTACGTACGCACACATAGTGATTTTTTTTCATAGGATGGATAGAAGGTGGAATTGGGTTGTTTTATATTTATAATAACATATCAGTATATTAGTGATACTTATGTTATTACTTTATTATGAAACAAAATAATAAGAAGAAGTAGAAGAAGAAAGGAATTTGAATGAATTGGTAAAGGATATTACATCTTCTTTGATGTGCCTCTTCTAAACCTCCACTTATGGAACTAAAGATGGTCATTGAAGAATAAAAGAACATATATTATGTTTCTAGGGATTTTGATAAGGGATATGGGTAGGGGTTGGCCAAGCATGAGGCTCAAAATTGTGTGAAGAGAAGAGGGAGGAGGTTCCCTTTTATAAGGGCGGAGAGGGGCACCTTAGGAAAAACATCAAATATTATTTTATAATAAAGTCATATTCGCTTTATAATAGGTAAAAATTAATTTATATCAAATCTAAAGTGGGTATCGGTCTATATACTCTCAACCAATAGATTTTAGAGAAGTTTAGGTTACTATTTTAACCTTATCATTGAGATTTAACTCTATGTTAAATAATTTAACTTTCACCGTGTCTTCTTGCTTTCTTACACTACATGGTTAATAAACAAACTATAACAAGCCAAACGAACCCCAAGTGGTTCATTATTAATATATATAACATTATCTATGTCATTTGGCCGAAACATAGATTTTTAAGAATAAAATAACAATTAATAATATAATATTTGTTTTAGAAACTATTTTATGTCAATTTTGATACTATTTGGTAATTGATTTTTGTGAAAATCATAACAGTGTGATTAGTTCGAAAAAAGTTAATTAAATAAATACTAACATGTCATATTAAGCTATAAAATTAGTTTAATTCATAAAAAAGTCTTAAATTACATTTATTATAATATCAATTATTTTAATATTTCATTAATAAGGTAATTACTGCATCATCATTGTGTCATAAATAAAATAACATATTTAATGTCTAAAAATTATAAATAAAATACTGTTATGTAGGAAATCTTTTTATCTTTCTAATAAATATTTATAGTCGAATGTATCTTATGTATAACCCTATATTAAAAATGTTTAAGTTATTAAACATTGATTTTAACTCTTTTAACTCTTCTTTAAATAAAATAATAATAAATGTCCTAATCTAATTCAAGTGGATCTAAAGGGTAATATTTTATCCCTAAGGTTTTTTTGGTCGAATTACACTTATGCAATATAATTAGGACATGTGTTAGGTTACTAATAATGTCATTTTTACCCTTAATTACCCTATTTACTTTTAACTGTGGTAAATAAAATTAGAAAGTTACTATTCACCAAAAATTATTTTTATCTTATTGAACCACATTTTACTCCTTGCTATTAACCGTGTCTCCCAGATTTCCAAAATTCAACTCACAGAAGCGGTAAATTTATGTTTTATGTATAATTACAAATGCTCCTTGGAGGTGTGTAAAAGACTGTCAAAAAGTTCAATAAAATTTGTATATATCTATATTATTATAAAATGATTCCCATAAATTACATTGAACATATATAGGTATTATGTATCTATTTTGACATAAAATAAATTTATATAAAATAAATATTTATTTAAATAAAAATTGGGTTTTAAACTATAACTCGATGTTTTTCACTATTCATCAAAAAATGAATGTTTTCAGAAAAATACCAAAAATTCACCCTAGTATAATTTCGATATTCCGAATCCAAAAATGATGTCCATTTTAAATGTTAAAATTTATAAAATTTCAAAAAGTGGGTATTACAATTCATAACGGCTAGTTTTAATAATATTTTAATAACATATCATTGTTTAGTGAAACTCGGTATTGCGTACAATGAAAGCTATCGAGAAAGGTTGCTCTTGCATATAATGCAAGACAAGACAATGTTCTGTGTAGTGAACGATTCATTTTCTATTGCGTATAACATAAGATAGAAAAAAAAATATACATCTCATAAAATATCATGTTGTTACATTCTACCCGCCTTAAAATGAATTTCACCCTCGAAATTTGTCACTTCATAACAAACATATGAGGATTCCAATCCCTCATCATATCCTCATGCTCCCATGTAGCTTCTTCTAATTGGTAGTTCCTCCATAAAACATTCACCAAATGAGTGGTCTTGTTCCGTAGAACTTTTTCGCTATGATCCCAAATCTCTATCGGTTGTTCTTCATAAGAATGATATTTCTCCAGCAGTACAACTTATGAGCATAGTACATGTGAAGGACCGGGAATGTACTTTCTCATGAGAGATAAATGGAAAACATCGTGAACTTGAGAGAGATTCTTTGGAAGTGCCAATCGGTAAGCTGCCTTCCCAACACGATCCAGTATTTCAAATGGACCGATATACCTAGGGCTCAGCTTTCCCTTCTTTCCGAATCTCATTACTCTCTTCCAAGGAGATATTCGTAAGAACACTTTTTCAACCACTTCACACTATAGGTCTTTTCTTTAGTTGTCGGCATAAATTTTTTGTCGACTCTAAGCTGCTCTTATGTGTTGTTGAATAGATTAGACCTTTTATTCCATCTCATCAACAAGATCAGGTCCTAATAGCTTTCATTCCCCAGCTTCATCCCAGAAAGTTGGAGTTTGGCATTTAATTCCATAGAGATATTCATAAAGATCCATCATAATACTAGAGTGAAAGCTATTATTATAAGAAAATTCCACCAAAGGTAGGTGTTGTTCCAAACCACCTTTAAAATCCATAGAGCAAGCTCTCAACATGTCTTCTAGAGTTTGAATTTTCCTTTCAGACTGACCATCTGTCTGAGGATGATAAGTAGTGATGAAACTCAACTCTGTATCGAGAGTATGCTCAAGACTTCGCCAATACTTCGAGGGAAACCTCAGATTCCGACCAGATTTAATGTAAAGTGGTAATCCATACAATCTTACCACTTCATTTACATTTATCATGGCAAGCTGATCAAGAGACAAATCTTCTCTAATAGAAATGATGTGTGCCGACTTCATAAGGCGATCAACTATAACCCAGATAGCATTATTGCCTTTGGATGTTTTCGGAAGTCTAGTGAAAAAGTCCATATTGATGTTTTCCCATTTCCATTCTAGTATGGGTTGTGTTTGTAACATCCCCTTAGACTTCTGTCACTCAGCTTTAACTTACTGACAAACCAAGCATCGAGAGACATATCCGGCAACATCTCTTTTCATGCCATCCCACCAGAAGTACTCTTTCGGGTCCCTATACATCTTCGTGCTTGCAGGATGAATAGAGAACGAAGAACTATGAGATTCATCCAGCAGCTCCTTCTTTAATTCTGGGATGGGAGGAACACAAACCCGATTCCTGAACCTTATTATTTCATCACAATCAATGTGGAATTCAGGAAAATGTCTCACCTTCTTTTGTAACTCTACATCTTCTTTCTATGCCTCTTTAATCTTCACATGTATAGATGGTTGAACATTCATTTGGGAAAGATAATATCTTTCCCCTTCTATTATAATTCCAAGATCCATCCTTTTTAAATCCATAAATATTGGATCTTTTGTGATCCTCATTAGGGATAAGCTAGCATGGTCTTGTAGACTTAATAAGTCTTCCACCTTGTTTGCTTTCCTGTGGTGATAATGAATTGAGCGGTCATAATCCTTAATCAACTCCAACCATCTTCTTTGGTGCATATTCATCTTTTTTTTGTTTGAAAATATACTTCAATCTTTTATGATCAGTATAAATATCACACCTTTCTCCATAAGGATAATGCCTCAATATTTTTAATGCATATATTACCGCGGCTAACTCCAAAACATGATTTGGGTAATTTTTCTCATGGATTTTCATCTGTTGTGAGGCATAAGCTATCACCATATCATTTTTCATGAGAACACACCACAATCCTTTCTTAGATTCATAACATTAAATCACAAACCTTTCTCCAATACATGGAAGTATTAGAACATGTTCACTGGATAACCTTATTTTTAACTCCTTGAAATTCTCTTCACACTCCTCTGTCCAAATGAACTTAACTCCTTTTCGAGTCAACTTGGTTAGTGGATTAGATAATCGTGAAAAATCATTCACAAAACGTCGATAATATCCATACAAACCATGAAAACTTCAGATCTCATTTACTGTTGCTAGTATCGACCATCTTTCAACAACCTCTATTTTTGATGGATCCACAGATATCCCCTCTTTTGAGATTATGTGACCCAAAAATGAAACTTTTTGAATCCAAAATTCACACTTGGTAAATTTGGAATAAAGCTTCTCCTTTCTTAGGGTCTTCAATACAATTCTCAAGTGATCTTCATGTTCTTCCTTGATCATTGAATAGACAATAATATCGTCTATAAAGACTACCACAAACTGATCAAGATAGTCTCTAAAGACTCTATTCGTCGGATCTATTAAGATAGCAGGGGCATTAGTAAGACCAAATGGAATCACTATAAATTCATAGTGTCCATACCTTGTACAGAAAGCCATGTTTGGTATATCCTCCCTTTTGACCCTTAATTTATGATACCCTAAACGAAGATCAATATTGGAAAAGTATTGAACTCCGCGTAGTTGGTCAAATAAGTCATCACTGCGTGGGAGAGGATATTTGTTCTTGATAGTGATCTTGTTAAGTTCTCTATAATCAATGCAGAGTCTCATTGATCCATATCTCTTTTTAACAAACAGAACAGGTGCACCCCTAGGTGATTCACTAGGGCGTCTGAATCCCTTATCAAGATTCTCTTAGAGTTGCTTCTTCAATTCCTACAACTCAATTGGGGCCATTATATAAGGTGTCTTTGAAATAGTTAAAGCACCCCATATGAGTTCTATTGAAAACTCAACTTCACAATTTGGTGGAAGACGTGGAAATTCCACCGGAAAGACATCATCAAACTCTCGTATAGTGGGAATATTCTTAATCATGAGTTTCTCGACAACCATTTGAGATAAATAACCTTCATTTATTTGAATCAATACCCATAAGATAGATGAAATTTACACTGGAAGGTTATATTCATCCTTGCATCGATATATGATCATAGATTGATCAGGAATATGAATTGTGACTTCCGTTCGTTGGCAGTAGATTTGAGATCCATATAAGGAAAACCAATCCATGCCAAGAATCACATCATATTCTACTATTGGAAGGATCACAAGATTTGAAGGAACCACTTTCCCACAAACATCAATCGGAGAAGAATTGTCAAGTTTTGATGTGACAGTTGTTCCATTCAGGGTTTTCAAAGCTAACTCAACAGCTAATTGTTGAGGTAATACAGAGATACCCATAGAAAATTCTTCAGAAATAAAAGAGTGGGTGGATCCAGAATAAAATAAAACACTTGCTACTTTACAGTGGATGGTAAGTGTACCTTTCACCACATCGTTATCGTACTCCATGTCGCTGATAGAAATTTCATATGAATTTCCTTTTTCATTAGCCTTAAGAGTTTGTTGACGTCGATCATCATCAACAACCCTTGGATTAGGGAATTGATTTGCATAATGACCCATTTTCTTGCACTTGTAACATTGAAGTGTTGGAGGTGCATTCTGTGTATCCCTTTCTGTTTTCGCATCATTAGACATATTCTTCCCATTATTTTTACATTCCACTTCCTGATGAACTTCTTTTCCACACTTAAAACATTTACTTGTCCCTTTAAGAAAATTCCCTCCATTTTTCTTTCCACACTTTGATCATAAAGGAAAACTCATCTTCTTTTCAGTGTGGTCTTTAGATTTCCCTTTGAATTCCATTTTCCCCTTCTTATCAAACCCATATGACTGATGGGTTACTCCAATCTCCATCTAAACCTTGAGAGCAGATCGAAAAATTTAATCATAGCTATTTAAGTCCCTTATGGATAATGCCCTTAGAAGACTTGGTTTTGAGCCACTAAAGAATCGATTAATTTTACTCTCAGGTTGGATAATAATTCTGAAAGAATACTTTGAAAGTCTTGTAAAAAAAATTTCGAAGGTACCAATAGATTCATCATCCTTTTTCTTTAGTTCAAGAAACTCCTTCTCCAACTTTTTTCTAATAATATGAGGGAAGTACTTATTGGAAAATAAGTTCTTGAACTCATCGCATTCCATGGACTCAATTTCATCTCTTTGCCTCGTATTCTTGATAATATTACACCATTGATCAACTTCACCTTCCAAACGATATACTGATAAGATGACCTTATCATGTTCAGAACATTGCAGAACTGAAAATATATTTTTAGTGGTACTGATCCATTGTTCATCCACCATTGGATCAATAGACCCACTGAATGAGGGTGGACGCTACCTTATGAAGGATTAAATAGAATGTTGCTCTTTCTTTTTCACGTTTGTTAGTCCTGCATGATTCATAGCTTGAGAAATTTGTGTGAGCACGGCTACAAGATTTTCCATTCCATCTCCCATAACGTTCGGTTTCTCAGGGAGGGAGATCATTTCATTTCCCATCGCATTCTGCATTAACATGGTTCCTTCGGGTTCCTTCCATTGACTAAAACCAATAATAATAGTGTGAGAAACACTAATTATAATAGGAAAACAACATAATCAATAATAAAATTTCACACTTTAGGTCCTATCATAGCTTATTCATGGCCATTTCTAAAACACTACGATTGTGTTCTATGCTTAGACAAATCCTTAGGGTTCTTACTAACGCTTTCTCATCCATGTTTCCAAAGGTTGACTATATCCTCCCTCTGATACCAACTATAACAACTCATACTTTAGATAAATTGTTATTACTTCAGAATTGAATCATACTTATTACAACATATACAAAACCCAGGAAAGGACCGTATAGGTATAGTGTATTTAGAAACTGGGAAACATAAACAACTGGTTCATAAATCATCTACATTTTCTCCCATTTATTAAACCATATATAGTGTCCCTTTTTGGAATATTCTAATTAATACCCTTCTTCCAAACCTGGGGTAAATAAAACATACAAAAGGGTGAGGTAAAATTCTCAGTAAGGGGTAAACAAAGGAAATATCAATCATATCATATCCATAAGAACATAACATTTTGAATATCTTAACCTGCAAAAGAGATCATAATATCATGACACAAGATGAATCATAGTAGTGAAAATTAATCCCAAATAATCATAAATTAAAACATTAAACTTTGTGGAATACACACATAATCATATAGAATCATTTCCTATTAGTCAAGACTCATTTCCAAGAATATACTAGTGGACAATATCCGTTACTGAACAGAGATCAGTCATCGTTCCAGTCCTGTATCACTGGACCAGATTAACTTGTCGTTCCATCCATTTCTATCTCATGAGATATAAATCTTAACCAATGCATTGGACAGAGATATAGGTCCCACCCATCTCTTAATGATATCGTTCTTATGTGTTCCACAAAATCATAAATCATACATCATAGCATATCCCATGTAATAAAAATGGGATTCTTAAACATCATGCCATCATAACATAAACAATATAAGATAAAAGGACTTCATAAAAATAATATCATCATAAAATAATCAAATAAATGTAATAATTGGGATAGAAACCGAACCCTATATTATATTAGATGGAAAATAATTTTGATTAAACATTTGAAATCCATTCTTGAGAAAAATATCATTTATACTTCAAAAACATTTTTCATTTCTTAACATGTCATAAAATTTTCAACAAAAAAAGATGATTAAAAATGAACATGAAAACTTGTAATGGAATATTCATAAAAATCCATTTATTTCGTATAAGATAAATAAACCTTCTTCTCGTACTTTGGCCGAAAAAGTCAAAAAGTATCTCATATTGAAAATGACAAAAGATTCCTTTCACATCTTTTACTAAAATTCACTGATAGGTAAAATTGGATTTGAAAAATTTTAGGAGGATATAAATAATATTACATATTGATGAAACATGGATTTGAATGATAAATATTCCCGAGTAAATTCTAAAGTATAAAAAATCTCGGATAAAAATTGAGATTGCGAGATTTTCCATTACCTTAGGTCTGATATGCTTCGTACATATCTGAACATCATGTATAATGATTTAAAAAATTTCATTGACTTATTACAGTATCATATTCATTTTTATGATATCATATATGGTCATATTATTATCTAATTAGTAATATTTCATTGCTACTTGTTATTCAGGTGTTCATTGCTTTATGTTCTTATGCGTGTTTTGTCGAATAAATTTTTATTATTCTTTTTAGGTTATAGATACATCATTTACAGAATGGTATTAGTATAATATATATAATATTGATTCATTCAATTCATTTATATAATCATTATTCAATGAAGATCATGTAGAACGAGTCGCATCACAACGTGGAGACGGTAGTCCATATGTACGCACAAGCGATGATATCATTCCCATAATTATTAAATGGTATTGGAGTGGATGATGTAATGTCTAATATTTGTATCATGTTATAATAACCATATATTGTTATTATTTACACCATTATACTCATCCATGTAAGGTGGTGTTGGAAAAAACAGATTACACCACAGTGTGGAGACGGTATTCCGTACATACGCACATGTCGTGGTTTTGTTTTTCATAGGATGGATAGAATGTGAAATAGGTTTGTTTCATATTTATAATAATAAATACTTTTATGAGTGATATTTATGTTATTAATTTATTATGAAACAACAAAATAAGAAGAAGTTGAAGGAGAAATGAATTTGAAAGAATTGGTAAAGGATATTATCTCTTCTTTGACGCGGCTCTTCTAAACCTCCTCTTAAGGCACTAAAGTTGGTCTCTAAAGAATAAAATAACCTATATTATGTTTCTAGGGATGTTTAGAATGGATATGGGTAGGGGTTGGCCGAAATTAAAGGCTCAAAATTGTGTGAGTATGAGAGGGAGGAGGTGCCCTTTTATAATGGAGGAGAGGGGCACCTTAAGAAAAACATAATATATTATTTTATAATAAAGTAATATTCAGTTTATAATAGCTCAAAATTGATTTATTTTGAAGCTATAGTCGGTATGGGTCTAAATACTCTCAAACAATAGGTTTTATACAAGTTTAGGTTACAATTTTAACATTATCATTTAGATTTAACTCTAAGTTAAATAATTTATCTTTTACCGTGTCTTCTTATTTTCTTACAGTACATGGTAAATAAACATACTATAACAAGCCAAAAGAACCCCAAGTGGTTAATTATTAATATATATAACCTTATATAAGTAATTTGTCCGAACCTTATATTTTTATGAATTAATGAACAATTAATAATATAATATTTGTTTTAAAAACTATTTTATGTCAATTTTGATACTATTTGGTAATTGATTTTTTTTAAAATCAAAACAGCATGATTTGTTCGGAAAAAGTTAACTAAATCAATACTAACATGTCTTATTAACCTATAAAATTAGTGTAATTCATAAAATGTCTCAAATTACATTTATTATAATATCAATTATGTTAATATTTCATTAATAAGGTAATTACTGTATCATCATTGTGTCATAAATATATTATATTATTTAATGTCTAAAAATTTTAAATAAAATACCATTATGTATGAAATATTTTTAGCTTTATAGTTAATATTTATAGTCTAATTTATCTGATGTATAACCCTATATTAAAAATGTTTTAGTCATTAAACTTTGATTTTAACTCTTTTAACTCTTCTTTAAATAAAATAATAATAAATGTCCTAATCTAATCCAAGTTAACCTAAAGGGTAATATATTATCCCTAAGGTTGTTTTTGGTCTAATTATACTTATCTAATAGAATTATGATATGTGTTAGGGTAATAAAAATATTATTTTTACCCTTAATTACCCTATTTACTTTTAACAATGGTAAATAAAAGTAGAAAGTTACTATTAACCAAATATTATTTTTATATTATTGAACCACATTTTACTCCTTGATATTAACTGTGTCTCAAGGATTTTCTAAATTCAACTCACATAAGTGGTAAAATTATGTTTTATGTACAATTACAAATGCTCCTAGGAGGTGGGTAAAAGACGGTCAAAAAGTTCAATAAACTTTTTATATATCTATATTATTATAAAATGATTCCAATGAATTACATTAAACATATATAAGTATTATGTATCTATTTTGACCTAAAATAAATTTAAATAAAATAAATAATTATTTAAATAAATATTTCATTTTAAACTATAACTCGGTGTTTTTCACTATTCATCAAAAATTAAATGTTTTCAGAAAAATACCACAAATTCACCCTAGGATAATTTCGATATTCCGAATCCACAAATGAAGTCCATTTTGAATGAATAAATTTATAAAATTTCAAAAAGTTGGTATTACTATTCATAATGGCTAGTTTTCATAATATTTTAAGAACATATCATTGTTTAGTGAAACTCGGTATTGCGTACAACGCAAGCTATCGAGAAAGGTTTATCTTGTGTATTGCATAAGGTAAGACAGTGTTGTGTGTAGTGAAAGATTCCTTTGGTGTTTTGTATAACATAATACAAAAAAATATATACTTCTCATAAAATATCAGGTTGTTACATTCTACCCCCCTTAAAATGAATTTCAACCTCGAAATTCGTCACTTTGTAACAAACATATGAGGATACCTCTCCCTCATCATATCCTCATGCTCCCATGTAGCTTCTTCTAATTGGTGGTTCCTCTATAAAATATTCACCAAGCGAGTGGTCTTGTTCCGTAGAACTTTTCTCTCAACGATCCTGAATCTCTATCGGTTGTTCTTCATAAGAAATATCTTGTTCCAGTGGTACAACTTCTGAGCTTTGTACATGTGAAGGATCGGGTATGTACTTTCTCAAGAGAGATACATGGAACACATTTTGAACTTGAGAGTGAGTCGGTGGAAGCACAAATCGGTAAGCTACCTTCCCAACACGATCTATTATTTCAAAAAGACCGATATACCTAGGGCTCTGCTTTCCCTTCTTTCCAAATCTCATTACTCTCTTCCAAAGAGAAATTCGTAAGAACACTTTATCAGCCACTTCAAACACTAGGTCTTTTCTTCAGTTGTCAGCATAACTTTTTTTTCGACTCTGAGCTGATCTTATGTGTTTTTTAATAGATCAGACCTTTTCTGCCATCTCATCAACAAGATCAGGTCCTAATAGATTTCATACCCTAACTTCATCCCAGCAAGTTGGAGTTCGGAATTTCTTTCCATAGAGAGCTTCATAAAGAGCTATCTAAATACTAGAGTGAAAGGTATTATTATAATAAAATTACACCAAAGGTATGTGTTAATCCCAAAAACCAATGAAATACATAGATAAACTCTCAACATGTCTTCTAGAGTTTGAATTGTCCATTCAGACTGACCGTCTGTATGATGATGACAAGCAGTACTGAAACTCAAATCTATATTTAGAGTATGCTGAAGGCTTCTCCAAAAATTCAAGGTAAACCTCGGATCCCGATCAGATATATTAGAAAGTGGTACTCCATTCAATCTTACCACTTCCTTTACATATGTCTTGGCAAGATGATAAAAATATAAATCTTCTCTAATAGAAATGAAGTGCGCTGACTTCGTAAGACGATTAACTAGAACCCAGATAGCATTATTACCTTTGGATGAATTCAGAAGTCCAATGAAAAAGTCTACAATGATGTTTTTCCATTTCCATTCTGGTATGGGTAGTGGTTGTAACATCCCCTTAGACTTCTATATCTCAGCTTTAACTTGCTGACAAACCAAGCATCAAGTGACATATTCAGCAACATCTCTTTTCGTGCCCTACCACCCAAAGTACTCTTTCAAGTCCCTATACATCTTCGTGATTCCAGGATGAATAGAGAATGAAGAACTATGAGCTTCATCCAGTAGCTCCTTCTTTAATTATGGGATGGGAGGAACAAAAACCCGATTCCTGAACCTTATTATTTCATTACAATCAATGTAGAATTCAGGAACATTTCTCACCTTCTTTTTTAACTCTACATATTCTTTCTGGGTCTCTTTAATCTTCAAATGTATAGATGGTTGAACATTCATTTGATAAAGATAAGATTTTTCCCCTTCCATTATAATTCCATGATCCATCTTTGTAAATCCATAAATATTGGATCTTTTGTGATCCTCATCGTGGATAAGCTAGCATGGTCTTGTCGACTTAATGCGTCTGCCACCTTGTTTGCTTTCCCAGGGTGATAATGAGTTGAGAAATCATATTCCTTAATCAACTCCAACCATCTTATTTGGCACATATTCATCTTTTTTGTGTGAAAATATACTTTAAACTTTTATGATCAGTATAAATATCACAACTTACACCATGAAAATAATGCCTCCATATTTGTAATACAAAGATTACCGCAGCTAACTCCGAATCATGAGTTGGGTAATTTTGCTCAAGGACTTTCAACTGTCGTGAGGCATAATCTATAGCTATATCATTTTGCATGAGAAAACACCCCAATCCCTTCTTGGATGCATCACTGTAGATCACAAATCTTTCTCCACTACAAGGAAGTGTGAGAACAGGTGCACTGGATAATATAATTTTTAACTCCTTGAAATTCTCTTAACACTCCTCCATCCAAACAAACTTAACTCCTTTTAGAGTCAACCTGGTGAGTGGATTAGATAATCATGGAAAATCATTCACAAAATGTTGATAATATCCAGCCAAACCAAGAAAACTTTGGATCTCAGTTACTGTTGTTGGTCTCGACTATCTTTCGATAACCTTTGTTTTTTCTTGATCCACAGATATCCCCTCTTTTGAGATTATGTGACCCAAAAATAAAACTTTTTGAAACCAAAATTCACACATGGTAAATTTTGAATAAATCTTCTCCTTTCCTAATGTCTTCAATACATTTCTCAAGTGATCTTCATGTTATTCCTTGATCTTTGGATAAACAAGAATATCGTCTATAATGACTACCAAAAATTGATCACAATTGTCTCTAAAGACTCTATTCATTAGATCCATGAGGATAGCAGGGGCATTAGTAAGACCAAATGGAATCAGTATAAATTCATAGTGTCCATACCTTGTATAGAAAGCCGTATTTGGTATATCCTCCCTTTTGACCCTTAATTGATGATACCCTGAACGAAGATAAATCTTGGAAAAGTATTGAGCTCCACGTAGTCGGTCAGATAAGTCATCAATGCATGGGAGAGGATATTTGTTCTTGATAGTTATCATGTTAAGTTCTTGATAATCAATGCAGAGTCTCATTGATCCATATTTCTTCTTAACAAATAGAACAGGTGCTCCCCAAGGTGATGCACTAGGGCGTCTGAATCCGTAATCAAGATTCTCTTGGAGTTTCTTCTTCAATTCCTACAACTCAATCAGGGCCATTCTATAAGGTATCGTTGAAATAGGTAAAGAACCTGGTACGAGTTCTATTGAAAACTAAACTTCACAATTTGGTGGAAGACCTGGAAATTCCTCTATAAATACATCATCAAAAACGCATACAATGGGTATGTTCTTAATAATGAGTTTCTCTCCAACCATTTGAGATAAATAACCTTCATTTATTGTAATCAAGTCCCATAATATAGATGAAATTTCCACTGGAAGGTTATATTCATCCTTCCATCGATAGATGATCATAGATTGATCAGGAATATGAAATGTGAATTACCTTCTTTGGAAATCGATATGATCTCCATATAAAGAAATCCCATACATGCCAATAATCACATCAAATTCCACTATAGGAAGGATCACAAGATTTGAAGGAAGCACTTTCCCACAAACTTCAATCGGAGAAGAATTGTATACTTTTGATGTGATTGTTGTGAAATTAGGGTTTCTCATAGCTAACTCAACATCTAATTGTTGAGGTAATATGGTGATACCCTTAGAAAATTCTTCCAAAATAAATGAGTGGGTGGATCCAGAATCAAATAAAAAAATTCTACATTAGAGTGGATAGTAAGTGTACCTTTCACCACTTCATTATGGTACTCCACGTCGCTGATAGAAATTTCATGTGAATTTCCTTTGTCTTTATCCTTAAGAGTTTGTTGACATCGATCAACATAAACAAGCATTGTATTAGGGAATTGATCAGAATAATGCCCCATTTTCTTGCACTTGTAACATTGAAGTGTAAGAGCTGCATTCTGTGCATCCCTTTCTTTGTTCGCATAATTAGACATCTTCTTCCCATTATTTCGACATTCAACTGCCTGATGACCTAATTTTCCACACTTAAAACATTTACTTGTCCCTTTAAGACAATTCTCTCCATGATTCTTTCCACACTTTGAGCATAATAGAAAACTCATCTTCTTTTCAGTGTGGTCTTTAGATTTCCCATTGAATTCAATTTTACTCTTCTTATCAAACCCATATGACTAATGGTTTACTCCAATATCCATATCTACCTTGAGAGAACATCGAAAAATTTCCTCATAGCTGTTAAAGTCCCTTATGTATAATTCCATTCTAAGACTTGATTTTATGCTACTAAAGAATCAGTCGATTTTACTCTCAGGTTGGATAATAATTTTGGAAGATTAGCTTGAAAGTCTTGTAAAATTTTCTTCGAAGGTACCAACAGATTCATCATCCTTTTGCTTCAGTTCAAGAAACTCTTTATCCATCTTTGTTCGAAGAGTATGGGGGAAGTACTTATTGAAAAATAAGTTCTGGAACTCGTCCCATTCCATGGACTCAATTTCTTCTTCTTTGCCTCATATTCTTGGTAAGATTACACAATTTATCAGATTCAACTTCTAAACGATATACTTCTAAGATGAATTTATCATGTTCAGAACATTGCAGAACTCAAAATATCTTTTCAATCATACTGATCCATTGTTCAGCCACTAATGGATCAGTAGACCCACTGAATGAGGGTGGACGATGCCTCATGAAGGATTCAACATATTTTTTCTCCTTCCATTGCTCGTTTGGAAGTCATGCATGATTCATAGCTTGAGAAAGTTGTGTGAGCATGGCTACAAGATTTTCTATTCCTGCTCCCATAACATTTAGTTGCTCAGGGGGACAATCATTTCATTTCCCATCGCATTCCACATTAACACAGTTCCTTCGGGTTCCCTCTATTGACTAAAAAAAGAAAAATACTGTGAGAAACACTAATTATAATAGGAAAACAACATAATCAATAATAAAATTTCACACTTTAGGATTTATCATAGCTTATTCATGGCCATTTCTAAATCACTAACATTGTGTTCTATTCTTAGACAAATCCTTAGGGTTCTTACTAAGGCATTCATATATTAGTTTCAAAAGGTTTACTATAAACTCCCTCTGATTCCAACTATAACAACTCCTACTTTGCAAACATTATTATTACTTCAGAATTGTAGCATTCTTATTACAACATATAACAATACCATGAAAGGACCATATAGGTATATTTTCTTAAGAAACTGGGAAACAAAAACAACTGGTTCATAAATAATCTATATTGTATTCTGTTTATTTCATCATATATAGAGTGCCATTTTGGAATATTCTACTTAATACACTTCTTCCAGACCTTGGGAAAAGAAAACATACAAAATGGCGAGCTCAAATTCTCAATAAGGGGTAGACAAAGGAAATATCAATCATATCATATCCATAAAAACATAAAATTTTGAAAATATTAACCTGCAAAAGAGATCATAATATCATGACATGGGATGAACCATAGTAGTGAAAAGTAATCCCAAATAATCATAACTTAAAACATTAAACTTTATGGAATACACACATAATCATTGAGAATCATTTCTTATTAGTAAAGACTCATTGAAAATACTATTCTAGCGGACACAGTCCCTTACTGAACAGAGTTCACTCCGCGTTCTAGTCCTATATCACTGGACCAGATTAACTTGTCGTTCCATCCATGTCTATCTCATGAGATACAAATCCTTACCCAATTCATGGGAGGGAGATATAGTTCTCACCCATCTTTTAATTATACCATTCTTATGTGTTCCACAAAATCATAAATCATACATCATAGAATATACCATGTAATAAAAATGGAATTCTTAAACATCATTCCATCATAACATAAACCATATAAGATAAAAGGACTTTATAAAAATAATTCCATCATAACACAATCAAATAAATGTAATAATAGGGATATAAATAGAAACCTATATTATCTTAGATGGAAAATAAATTTTATAAAACATTTGAACTCCATTCTTGAGGAAAATATCCTTTCTACTTCAAAAACATTTTTCCATTATAAACATGTCATACAATTTTAAACTAGAAGAATTTGATTAAAAAGAAACTTGAAAACTTGTAAAGGAAGCTTCATAAAAATCCATTTATTATGTACAAGTTAGAAAAACATTCTTCTCATACTTTGGCCAAAAAAGTCCAAAAGTATCTCGTATTGAAAATGAAAAAGGATTCCTTTCATATCATTTAATAAATTCAAAAATAGGTAAAATTGGAATTAAAAAATTGTAAGAGGATAGAAATAATATTACATATTGAAGAAACATGGATGTGGATGATAAATATTCCCCAGTAAATTCTAAAATATAAACAATATCGGATAAAAATTGAGATTGTGAGATTTTTGCTTACCTTAGGTCTGATATGGTTCATACGTATCCGAACCTCCTGTATAATGATTTAAATAATCTAATTGACTTATGATATAATTATGTTCATTTTTATGATATCATATATGGTTATATTCTTATCTTATTAGTAATATTTCATTGCTACTTGTTATTCGGGTGTTTATTGCTTTATGCTGTTATGCGTGTTTTGTCGAATAAATTTTTATTATTATTTTTAGGTTACAGATAACTCGTTTACAGAATGTTATTAGTATAATATATATCATATTTATTCATTCAATTCATTTATATAATCATTATTCAATGAAGATCATTTAGAACGAGTCGAATCACATCGTGGAGACGGTAGTTCGTACGTACGTACGAGCGATGATATCATTCACATAATTATTAAATGGTATTGGAGTGGATGATGGAATGTCACATAATTAGTATAATTTTATAACAACCATATATAGTTATTATTTACACCATTATACCTATCCATGTAAGGTGGTGTTGGAAAAGAAGATTACATCACAGCATAGAGACGGTATTCTGTACGTACGCACGCACAATGATTTTGATATTCATAGGATAGATAGAAGGTGAAATAGGATTGTTTCATATTTATAATAAAATATTAGTATATGATTGATACTGATGTTATTACTTTATTATGAAACAACAAAAGAAGAAGAAGTAGAAGAAGAAATGAATTTGAAAGAATTGGTAAAGGATATTACCTCTTCTTTGACACGCCTCTTCTAAACCACCTATTTGGGCACTAAAGTTGTTCTTTGAAGAATATAAGAACCTCTATTATGTTTTTAAGGATATTGATATGGGAAATGGGTAGGGGTTTTCTGATCTTTAAGGCTCAAAATTGTGTGAGGAGGAGAGGGAGGAGGTGCCCTTTTATAAGGGAGGAGAGGGGCACCTTGGGAAAAATAGAAAATATTATTTTATAATAAAGTCATATTAGGTTTATAATAGCTCCAAATTGATATATTTAGAAGATAAAGTGTGGATAGGTCGAAATAATCTCAATAAATAGGTTTTAGAGAAGTTTAGGTTACTATTTTAACCTTATCATTTAGATTTAACTCTAAGTTAAATAATTTAACTTTTACCATGTCTTCTTGTTTTCTTACACTACATGGATAATAAGCTTACTATAACTAGCCAAAAAACCCCAAGTGGTTCATTATTAATATATAAAACCTTATCTAAGTCTTTTGCCTGAACCTTATATTTTTAGGAATAAAATAACAATTGATAATATAATATTTGTTTTAAAAACTATTTTATGTCAATTTTGATACTATTTGGTAATTGATTTTTGTGAAAAGCATAACAGCATGATTAGTTCGAATAAAGTTAATTAAATAAATAATAAAATTTCATATTAACCTATAAAATTAGTTTAATTCCTAAAAATTCTCAAATTACATTTATTATAATATCAATTATGTTAATATTTCATTAATGAGGTAATTATTGCATCATCATTGTGTCATAAATAAATTAACTTATTTAATATCTAAAAACTATAAATAAAATACCATTATGTATGAAATACTTTTATCTTTATAATTAATATTTATAGTCGAATTTATCTTATGTATAACCCAATATTAAAAATGTTTTATTTATTTAACATTGATTTTAACTCTTTTAACTCTTCTTCAAATAAAATAATAATAAATGTCCTAATCTTATCCAAGTAAACCTAAAGGGTAATATATTATCCCTAAGGTTGTTTTTGGTCGAATTAAACTTATCCAATAGAATCAGGACATGTGTTAGGGTAATAATAATATCATTTTTACCCTTAATTACCCTATTTACTTTTAACCGTGGTAAATAAAAGTAGATAGTTACTATTCACCAAAAATTATTCTTATCTTATTGAACCACATTTTACTCCTTGATATTAACTATGTCTCTCGGATTTTCAAAATTCAAATCACAAAAGCAGTAAAATTAAGTTTTATCTACAATTACAAATATTCCTAGGAGGTGGGTAAAAACGGTCAAGAAGTTCAATAAAATTTTAATATATCTATATTATTATAAAATAAGTTAAATGAATTACATTGAACATATATAGGTATTATATATCTATTTTGACCAAAAATAAATTTAAATAAAATATATAATTATTTCAATAAATATTCAATTTTAAACTATAACTCAGTGTTTTTCACTATTCATCAAAAAATTAAAAGTTTTCAGAAAAATACCTAAAATTCACTCTAGGCTAATTTTGATATTCCGAATACAAAAATAAAGTCTATTGTGAATGATAAAATTTATAAAATTTCAAAAAGTGGGTATTAATATTAATAACGACTAGTTTTAATAATATTTTAATAACATCTAATTGTTTAGTGAAACTCAGGCTTGCGTACAACGCAAGCTATCGAGAAAGGTTGCTCTTGCGTAGAAGGCAAGACAAGACAGTGTTGTGTATATTGAAAGATTCCTTTGGTGTTGCGTATAACATAAGACACAAAAAAATACACTTCTCATAAAATATCAGGGTGTTACAAGGGAGGTATACGATTCACTAAGAAGGGTAAATTAAGTCACAGGTATATCGAACCATTCCAAATTCTATAACAATTGGGGTTGTAGCTTACTATTTGGGAATGTAGACAAGTCTCTCCAAAGTTCACGATGTGTTCCACGTATCAGTATTGAAAAACTACATGCCTGACCCAACCCATGTACCCACCTATGAGGAAATAGAACTGGAACCTGATCTGTCTTTTTATGAAGATCCTGTTAAGGTTCTTGATACTAGAGAACAAGTGTTGAGAAACCGGATGACTCCTCAGGTAAAAGTTCTATGGAGAAACTGTAAGATGGAAGAGGCAACATGGGAATCGTAGGAACTTATGATGAAGAACCACCCGAATATTTTCATGTGATGGTATTTTAGAAATTTCAAGGACAAAATCATTTGAAGGAGGGAAGAATGTAACACCCCAAGCTTCCATGGTATGTTTCCCTTTGAATAATGAAATAACATGCATTGTACGCAACCTCGATATTCTAACACACCGCGACCAATCAAACCAACCATTATGAATATAAATACCTACTTTTTGAAATTTTATAAATTTTATTTTTCAAAATAGAATTCCTTTTTGAATTTGGAATATCAAAATTAGCTTATGGTGATTTTTTTGTATTTTTCTGAAATCATTCAATTTTTGATGAATAGTGAAAAACACTGCGTTATTGGTTAAAACCGAAATTTTATTTAAAATTTTATTTATTTTATTTAAATTTATTTTTGGTCAAAATAGATACATAATACCTATACAATTTCAATGTAATACATTGGTGTAATTTTATAATAAGTTTAGATATATAAAATTTTTATTGAACTTTTTACTGCCCTTTTTACCACCTCCTATGAACATTTGAAAATTTGCATAGAACATAATTTTACCAATTCTGTGAGTTGAATTTAAAAAATTTGAGATACTTTGTTGACATTAGTAAGTAAAATGTGGTTCAATAAGATGAAAATAATTTTTTGTAAATAGTAAATTTTTGCTTTTATTTAACATAGTTAAAAGTAAATAGGGTAATTAAGGGTAAAAATGATATTATAATTACCCTAAAACATTTCCTAATTCTATTGTATAAGTGAAATTCGACCAAAAACATCTGTAAGAATAATATATATTCCACTTTGGTCCACATGGATAAGATTAGGACATTTATTATTATTTAATTTAAAGAAGAGTTAAAAGTGTTAAATTCAAGTTTTAATAACTAAAACATTTTTAATATTGGTTTATAGATAAAATAAATTAGTCTATAAATATTAATTAGAAATATAAAACGATTTCCTACATAAGGGTATTTTATTTATAATTTTTAGACATTAAATAATTAAATTTATTTATGACACAATGACGATGCAATAATTACCGTACTAATGAAAGATTAAAATAATTGATATTATAAATATCCAAATATATGTAATTTAAGATTTTTGACAAATTACACTAATTTTATAGGTTAATATTACATTATAGGGTTGATTAAATATTTTTTTCTAAGTAATCATGCTGTTATGATTTTCATAAAAACCAAATACTAAATAGTGTCAAAATTGATATAATTGAGTTTTTAAAACAAATCCTATATTATTAATTGATAAAATATTTATAAAAAAATGGTCGGGAAAAATACATATATAATATTCTATATATTAATAATGAACCACTTGGGGTTCGTTTGGCTTGTTATAGTATGTTTATTAACCACATAATATACAAATACAAAGAGACATGGTAAATGTCAAACTATTTAACAAAGAGTTAAACATAAAAGATAAGGTTAATATGGTGACCTAAACCTGTATAAAACCTATTTTTTGAAAGGTTTTAAGACCCATACCCACCTTATACTTGAAATAAATTATTTTATATCGATTAAAAACAAAAAATGATTTAATTATAAAATACTATTTCAAGATTCTCCTAAAGTGACCATCACCTCTCTTATAAAAGGGTAGTTCCCCTTATCTTAATTTTACACCTCCAAATAAATTTTTATCTGCCAAAACCTGTCCAAATATCCTCTAAACTATTCCAACTTAAAAATAGAAGCATTAATTTGATTATAAATCCATCTTAAGGATACCTTTTGATCAACTCAAAAGGAAACACCTGAAGAAGAGGTAATAATTTCACCACCCTCTTCCAAGTTCTTTTCCACTTCCACTTCCTCTTTATTTGTTGTTTCCATACCAAAATAATAAATCCACTATCTTATACATAATTTTATGTTATTATAAATATCTTACAACCATATTTGTTATTATTTTCATCCTATAAATTACAAAGTCACCATATATGCGTACTTATGGCTCACCGTCTCCACGTCGGGGTGTAGTTTTTTATTCAAACACTTCAGTATTTGGATGGGTATAATAATGAGTATAAATGATTTAAATAATTAATATAGCATGTTAATTATTCTTTATATATGATATACCATACAATTAAATACTACTTCACCATCAATATAATGATATTGTTGCTCGTGCATACGTACAGATTACTGTCTACACGAACGAGATGACATTCATTCCCCATCGTAATCATTGAAGAATAATTTTCATTTTATGATTAAAAATAATGTTTAATAACTTAATATCATTATGTATATGAATCAAATACATCATAATCATAATAAAAAAAGCTCACATAACAAAACATATAAACGAAAAGGAGTCCGTTAACACCCGAAACGATGATACTACTAAAATATTATTAACAAGGAAATATTAGAAGATTGTATATGAAATCATATTCATATATATAGTTATTATATAATTTAATAACAAATTTTTAACTGTTATAAAAGAGGTTAACATACCATCGACAAAGGAAAAGTACATGGTAAGGTTTAATCTCACAATCTCTTTATCATCTGAGGTTGTTTTTACGTAATTATCTACTAGGACATCTTTATCATCCACATCCATGTTTTCTTAAAAATGTATTTCAAAACATTTTTACTATTTACTAGACTATGGGTTAAAGTCATTTATACCCTTATTTGACCTTATATGTTTTTAATGGAATCATTCTATCATTTTCAAAACAAGGTACTTTATGACATTTTCAACAAAATTAAGGTAAGAATGTCTTTTTAACATATACGGTGGGTGTGGATATTTTTTTCCATTATAACATCATCCAAGCTTCCCTTACAAACTTATAAGAATATTTTCAAAATAATTTTTTTCTTTTATAATTAATTTACTCTTAAATGATTTCAAAATAGAAAGAGATATTTCTCTCAAATAGTTTTGATTTCATCAAAGTCATCATCCTTTGATAAATTTTACACCTGGTTAAAGTTGATTTATTTAAAAATATTCCATATTGTATTTAAGGTTTTCTGATATGTTTGACTGTGAATGTGTTATTTTTATACTATTCATGGTTTATGGTTAAAGTATTGACATTTCGTGTGCTAGTTTTAATAAGAATTTTTATGCTATGTTTCAACCTTTTCATATGAGGAATGTATTGGACTTAATATGTGACGGGTGGAGCCTGCTATAGCCCCTCGATGCATCTGTAGGTCTCATGAGATAATTAGACCTGGAATTGGATGAGTCCCTTCCCAATTTGATATAAGTTTTTGGTCAAGGCCTAAATCATTTTTAGAAGTCTTGTCCAAGTCCTTGATAAGATGTTTTAGGATGTCCGACATTATACATTCCCTCATTATGAAAATAATAATGATGGTTCTTGTGGTTATTCGACTATAGAATACCCATGACTATGTTTTATTATTGCATTATTTACTCAGATCATATTCCTAATATAAAGTTTTCATGTTTATTATTTGTAAAGGAATTCATTTTTAATTATTCAACATGCCTAATGATTATGTTATCCTCCGCTGTATTTCTTACCCTTACTGAGCATTTGAGATCACCCCTTTCTTATGATTCATTTTCCCAGGATATGAAGTTAGTTATGAGTGACATGAAGGCACAATCTATGAGGCTTGGATGATTCTAATGGAATAAATTAATGTTTTATTTCTTTTCAAGTTGTAATGTTGAACTTATGTTTGTATATTGTTTCCAATAATACAAAACTGATCGGTCTTTTGGGACATGATTCCTTGTAATCATGCCAATATATTAAAATAATGCACTGACTCTGGGCTTCTGGGGTCGGGGCATTATAATCAGGCCCCCAATGACACCATTTCGAGTTAATGTGAAAATTTTAATATTAACACACCGATTTTTATGGGACTACCTATAATGTCCCTACCCTTGGAAACTATAAATAGTAAACAGACCGGTGGAACCACATGACCTCAGGCACACCTCCCCTAATCCTAATGTCTCCAACTAGAAGCGAGTTTCTAATGTTATACCACATGGAGACTATAACCCCATATGAGAGTACACAATAATAATGAAAATAAACCAAACATAAAGATCAAAAATAAACCATCAGAGTACACGAGAATAAATAAACACCCCATCCAATAAAAATAATGATGTAGGAGAATGAATTCATACAAAAATGATCAACCACTAGGACAATAAAGTATAAAAATATCTGTTATAATGAAAAAAATAAAAAATTATGCACTAAAACATTGATCCATACCTTATACTAGTTACCAAATTCCATCTAATTGAACTAGATACATTATTCAAAACCAGGGCCCTTATACCAATATGAACCTAAAACAAGTGAAAACCTACTTGGGTACTGATTCCATGGCCACCTAAGTAGGGCGTGAGTACCGAAATTAATAGGCAATTATCATCAAAGTACCATACATAGCCAGTAAATTCTCTTATATGTGAATATGAGATTCTTAGAATGAATAAATAAATTAATGATCATAGATAAGAAAACATTGTCAGCTCTTAAGTTCCATGCCAACACCTGAGTCCAGTTATACATGGTTTAACTCGTTTCATATGTCTCTGAGCCCATTATATAGTAGTACCAACTATATTAATACAACCAATCCATGAAAATTAAAAATTCCAACAATCGAACCATGGGACCACATCCCTGATCGACCATACCTACATTTTCTAGTCTCGTATGGCTCTGAGCACGTCATGGTGATTGTGCCTATGAGTATAATGACTTAGTGTCTGATCCAACCTAGTGTAAATTGATAAAAACCTAGGTCCTAATCCACTTAGTATACATGAATAAAAACATACTATAAGGTCATATACAGGTATCAAGACCTCATTACCTAGAGATGCATATCACCATATTATTTAACCCTATATCGTATCATAGACCACCGACTAGGGTGTATACAGGTATCATTCCCTAATTACCTCGAGATACATATTTCCCTAGTTCATGACCTTATATCATATAATAACTGCCTACTAAAGCATATTTTTGTATCAGAACCTCATCACATAGAGATACATATCGCCCCGGTGTCTGACAACATGTCATACTGCAACTACCTACTAGGTTGTATATAAGAATCAATGTCACATTACCTGAAGATACATATCGCCCCAATTCTTGAACCTACACTCTATCACAAACACTTATTAAGGAACATGCAGGTGTTATTCCCTCATTAACTGGAGATACATATCGCTGTCATACCAAACCCTATATCTTTTTATAGTCCTCTATGTAATGGGAGATTTCATTATAACACACACCCACCCACCTAAATAAAATATTCTATTTATAATAAATCATCACCTATGGTGATTTTCCATTTCACCATCAGATAAATAATAAAGAAAATATAAAATCTAAAGCACTTGGGTGATGTCCATCACCAGTATAAGAAAAAATATATGAACACCTCTAACTAGGGTTTTCAATACTCCAAGGTACCCACTGTGACCACCTAAGTCTTATCAGGGTCTACCCACCTAGGTCATCATGTCTTACTGGGCAATTAACAATAAATGGTTATCTAATTTTCATAAAGGTTTAAGGGAATCAATTAACCCTCACATGGCTGATCCCAAGGAATTTCATCCTAACTCATCGTATTAGTGAAGTTTATTAAACACCACTCATGGGGTCTATACATTACCATTCATGATATGACGATCAAGTCCTTCAACATCAATGGTCGAGTAAAATCAACCATTTCCAAAGTCCATCTGGGAATTATAACTTTATGTATCTTAATTGAGGGCATTCAGTCTTGAAATTAACTCATCTTAGATTAAACATCCTAATTCTCGTTAAAAGATCCATCATACCTTTTTTAAGGTCAATTACCTTATGGAGAGACCACATAACAAAATTTCCATAATAAAAAAAATAACACAACGGGGAATGTATACAAGACCACCTACCACATTCAATAAGCCTTCACACATAATAAAGTGGTCTGAAAACCCTCCAAGAGACTCATCCAAGCCCAACTAGTTGTCATCCAATTTCACAAGGCTCTAACTTACATCCAAAAAATAATTATATTAATTATAATCATGTTATAATTAATTAAACAATTTAGCGCTGATTAATCAATTAATTTCACTTAGCCATAAACACCTAACTACTCATCGAGTGCTCCCACCTCACCTATTCCATGACTAGGAGGTCCATGACATGCTCCCAAAATTTATCTTTTACAAATACCTATTAATTATAACTAAAACCATAACCAATTTCCTTTAATTCATTAAAAACCCCTTTAAAAACTCATACAAAAACATACTTTTATTGAAACTATGAGTGATAAATTCCAAACTTTGTCATAATACATCCTCCAACTAAGATGCATGAAAGATCAATAATCTTGGGATGATTACATCATTATCCTGTAATATCACCCATGAAACCTAAACCAATGAGGGAGAAAAATATAGGGAATTGGAGGTGAAGAAGAGAAGAGGTCACTAAAAGGAGGAATATACCAAGATTCACCAATAAATGCTTTAAGAACATACCAAATAGAATGAAAAAATGAATAGAAAGGAGGGGATTTTTTAGTTGGGGTATCCACACATGAGGGGAAATGAAAGAAGGGGGTGGGGGGTAAAATAGTTGAAGGTAAAACCTATAAAATTAAAATTTTAATGAGTTTTATAGATTGGACACATCGTTTTCCAAGCCATTTTATATCCATATAGTAAGTATGATCTAAGAATACCAATATCCCATAGTTGATCAACATAGTTTAAAAATTGTGTGCCCACCATGAGAATCCTCACTACCTTAGTCTGTAATATCTCACATGGTTTTTCTACAAATTTTTATCAAGCCCCAAGTCCAAATAAAAATTAATGGTTTATTCTAATATATTTCATTACTAACCCTATAACATGTTCATATTGTATAACCTAACCATGTGGTTTATAAACTAAACTATAAACCTCCCCAACCTTAGGGTGGCGTATGGTTTCCCATAAACTGTGCACATCAAAACTATGAATACTAGATAAAGAAACTCAAGAAACTTCTAAGAAAACATCCCAAAGATCATGAGACACACCTGATCACCAAATACCCCTCTCAAGTCTCAAACTATACCCAAAATCATCATATTTGGATGCTCAAACTCTCATATTCTTTATCCAAAATAGGATTCTCAAAACCAAACATACACCATATTTATAAAAATCCGTTTTCCAAATAAAAACCTAAGACTCATATGAACACATGCTATTATAATCTTCAATTCATAAAAATTTCCATCCTTGATAATCTATAATTAACATCTAACTGAATATAACAACCCACCTTGGTTGTAAATTCACATTTAAACCAGTATGTTCCATCTTTGAATGTCAGATGCACACCCAAATAAAATTTCAAAAAATTTAGGCACCTAAACCAACAAAACAAAAAATAATTATGATAATTAGAATCAAAACACTAAGATTGTGGTTTATGGAACCCTTTGATCCTAATACACACTTGGGGAATTTATCTAAGTGATATTCTCGCATATGGTGCATCCCACCACAAGGAATATCTGAAAAGTTCAAATCTGAACAAAGGTACCTCCCATCAATGATAATTCGAATAAAATCACAACAACCATTTTCCAATAGAAATGATCAGTGTGGTTTCCAAATCACCAAATTCCATTAATAATGAAAACTCTAGTCAATCATTTGTACCTAGATTATTTCCTGATTTCGAACTGAATTAATGAGTCTCACCACCATTACACAAGGATAAAATACTTCATACCTTACAAAAGGCCTCAAATGGTCATTGAACACTATAAAAACTTATCAAATGATTTTCACAACATTTTTTCCATCACACCGAGTATAATTATATGAAAAAACAGCAGTTAGACCACCTCTAAAAGATATCCCTAAAAAATGCTCAGGTGAATGTGCCAAAACACTATTGAAACACCTAAACTCACACCTTAAACATCAAATACATACATTCATTTTAAACATGTTATCACTAATGTATGGGAACATATATTAATGAAATTCCTTGGATGAGAAACCAATTAGCCAAATCCATCATCATGCTTCCATGATATGAGTGTCATTAACATCACACCAGTACATAAAATATATGATCCCTAAATCATGGATATATATTATCTTAATCCATGATCATTAAATTAATAACCAATAGTTTAATAATAATATCACTAAACCCAATCAATCCTTGGCCCAATCTTGGTCATGATATATTTTAAATTCAGAATACACCACACTTTTTGAGAACATACTTCCTCAATTTCACTAAACATAATGGAAGTAATTTCCCATATCACATAATCACTAAAATTAAACTCATGAATCCACGAGTCACATGTTATGAAATTAGTATAACTATACTCCCATTTTTGTAGTATCACCAATCATTACCTTTAATGATCCTATTCAAAATTGGCCATGTTACATATTCCAGGATTGAACACACACCAATGTGTCATCTCAAACTGTTCCAAAAAACATGATCATATTCGTTTACTCATAAATACAACCCAAACTAATAGTTTCAAGCATTTTAATTATCCTTCCCTTAAAAACCAGGATTAAACAATAGATCTATAACTAAAGGTTATTTTCAGGTGAAAAGTGGTACTAAAGAATTTTAATGCATATTCCACATACCTGAAAACACTTTCCATGCAATGATCCCACGATATGAAGGGTCTAACATGTTATAAATGTCTAAGGATACTCATAACCTATGATAAATCCTCTCGCTGGTTAACCCCACATAACAAAATTAACATGCATAACCAAAAATCCTAAGTCTTATCACCAAGGTCACTAGACACTCCCATAGACTATAAATTAAGTTCTATATAAGGATTACAACTCACAGGGTGTTATATATTCTCCCATCTAAAATAATTTCATGGAATCATACATTATAAATTCCCCACCCACTACTAGGGAACCCATCCTCTCGGAGAATCTATAGTAATAGTCTACTCCCTGGAGGATCAATTCTCATATAATGACATACTAATATAATGGAATCAACATAATATGATCTAACCAATAGAATCACAGACACCGATTCTGTAAAGTAAAGTGTCATTCTATGATATATAGGAAAACGCCATATAGGTTGTTAGTAGAAATTTAAATAACTGAGATTGAATATTAATGATTTAAAAAGGGTTCGTCATAAGGGAATCCAATTCTCATATTGACGTACTAGGTTCACTGTACCCCCCACAAATATAACATTGTATCATTACCCTCATCATCAAGAATCTCACCCAATATCCACATGAACTACCATCATAAGGAAACATATGAATGTCTTTCCATATTATGATAATTACACCATGAAAATATATTTAAAGACACTATATGAGTTGTTGTTGACCCTTATATAGTTAATCATATACCATCACCAATAACTATCATGATAGTAAGCCTATACATGCTATGTGAATCCTGCACATCTAATCATGATTCATTAGATTCTTCTTGGACATATGGGCCATGATCCATATCCATTACAGATCATAAGATCACCAAACATCGATGTGAATCACTCAAGGTTATAATCATATAAATACAATAGTTTAAACCAATAATATCAATCCTCATCCCATGTTAACCTGGAATTATTACTATAACTAGTGTTTATAATCAACCAACATGATATCCATCATATGCTCAGACACTTTATTATATCTATTATCTATAATATTTAAAATAGTAAAAAATAAACATGTCTAATAACAACTTTTAACTTTCCCTCCCTAAGAAACTATGAATAGTAACCAGACCAGTGTCATTACATGACCTTATGTGTGCCTCCCCATAAACCAGAGGATTCTAACTAGCAGTGGGTGTCTAAGGTAGCACCATGGGGAGACTATACCCCCATACCAGAGTACCCAATAAAAATGAAAGTAAACCAAACATTTATCACAATAATAATCCATCATAGTGTGGAGGAATAAATAAATATCCCAACCAATAATAATAATGAACTAGGGATATGTAGTCATATAATAACAATCACCCATTGTTCCAGTAATATATTAAAACCAAAATATAAAGAAATAATAATAAAAAATATCTTTTATAGCTCCGATCCATACCTCACCATAGTCACTATAACCTTTCAAATTAAACTATATTAACAGTAAAAAACCCATGGCCTAATCCCAAACTAAACCTAAAACAAGTGAAGATTTTCAGTGGTTACCAAGTTCCATGGTCTCCCTTGCAGGGTGTGAGTACATAACTCTATAGGGAACCACCAACTCGGTCCCATACATATCCCATAAATGTAGTGAAATGATCATGTGGAATACTTCGTATGAATAAATAAAATAATTAACATAAATAAGAAAACATAGTTTTACCTTAGGTTTCATTGTGACACGCAAGGTTGGTTTTGACTATTTCTTCTAGTAATTAATGTATTTGAACATGTCTCATAACAGTGCTAATAATAATAACCAAAACACTCCATGAGAGTGAATAATAACAACCATCAATCATTGAAATCACATACCCAATAATCAATACTTGGTTAATCCAGAGTAAGATGTCTCTAAGTACATAGTAGTTATCATTCCTACAAGTATAATTACCATGTGTCTGATCCACCTTAGTATATAGAATTAATTAATCAAGGTCTCGATCCACCCTTTATAAATGAGGAAAAAATACCTTTAAGGACATATACATGTATTGTGCCATCATTACCCAGAGATACATATCACCCCTTCTTTTAACCCTATACCAAATAATAGACATATTACTAGGGTTCATGTTGGTATTATATCCTTACTACCCAAAGACAAATATCACCCCAGTGTTCGACACTTTTTTGTATCACAACTAACCACTAAAACCTATATAAGTGTCATGAACTCATTACCTTGAGACACATATCATCCCATTTACTAACCCTGTATAATATCACAAACTTATACTAATGTGTATTTAGATATCAAATCCTAATTACATGAATATATATATTTCCCCAGTGCTTGAACCTATATTGTATCAAAACCACCTACTATGGAATATGTAGGTATCATAATTCCATTACCTATAGATACAAATCACCCCTGCACTAGACTTTATCTTTTATCACAAATCTCACTATAATGGTATTCTTATTTATTAACCACACTCCTTCCCCAATGGTGTATTCCATTTATAATAAAATACTACCCAAGGGAGTTTTCTACTTCACCATTACATCATGATAATAAAAATATAAAAGATTACGAACATATTGTAATTGCATACCTAGTATACCAAAAGAAAAATGATAACACTCTCACTAAGTCTGTCAACACACCATGGTACCCACTGGGGGATCCTTAGTCTCATCAGGTTCTACCAACAAAGGTCACTATGTCTTAGTGCGGAAAGATAACCACACAATAAACTCACTTTTCCAATGGTTTAAATGAACCACTTAGGTCTCACAAGGATCATCTCAAGGAATTTCACCCTATCTCATCATTTTTATTAAATTTAATAAACATCCCTCATGGGGTCGTCACATTACCAATAAGAACATTATAATCATGGCCTTGACCATTAGAAGCTAAGGAAAACTACCTGGTACCAAATTCCATCAGGGTGTTGGAAATTTGTGCATCTTATTTGTGGGAATTTAGTCAAGAAGGCAACCCATATTAGATTAAACATCCTAATTTAAATTAAAAAAATTCAATAATCTCTTATATTATGGTCAATAACTCTGTTATGAGACTATATACCACATAATAACTACATGAATACCATGGGGGTGTATGCAAGACCTCCAACCACATTTAATAATCTTCACTCTTATTTAAGTGGCCCAACAACTCTCTAAGATACTAATCCACGACCAACTAATCGTCATCCAGTCACCCAATAGCCTAAATTATATCCAACAACCAATCAAATTAAATTAAATTAAATTATACCTAAATAGTCAATTTAAAAACAATTATTCAATTAATTACACTTAGGAATGGCTACCTCACTACTAACTGGGTGCTCCCACCACACTTCAACCAATACCAACCATTATTAGGAGGTCTTTTCCATGCATTTGAAATTGACCCAAGCCAAATAACTATTAACTGGAATAAAAAACATAAGAAATTTTATTTATTTAACCCAAAAACAATTAAAAACTCATACAGTAATAAACCACCATTGTAATGGTAAGAGATAACATGAAGACGTTGCCTCGAGACATCATCTATCTAAGATAATTAAAATACTCATCACCTCAGGATGATTCTATCATTCTCCATTGGAACCATCGGTAAACTCTAAGCTAGATAGGGATAAAATTATAGGGAAAGGGATGAAATGATGAGATTAGGTAACTACAGGGATTAACTCACCATGAATCACTAATGAACACTTGAATAACACCCCAAATTGGAGGTAATATCAAAGAGGAATATGAGACATGTTCAACTAGGGCATGAACACAGGAGGGGGAAGAAAAAATGGGTTTTGAGTTTAAAGATTCAAAGGGGGGAAATACTAAAAAAATAATGAGATGAATAGTTTGTGGAACCATGAACTAACCATATGTTAGGAATTTCTCAAGAATAAACCTCTTTAATGGTGTATATTCATGGTTTACAAACCATTACCCATAATGAGAATAATCACTTCCATAGTTAATAACATTTCAAAAAAAATTCTATAACCATGCACTAACCATGAATTAATCCCCAATTCCAAACCAATCCACGCAATTTAATATTAGACATTGAATTGCTAACCCTAGACCATGTGATAACCATGTGGCCTAATTGTGTGCTTTAGAAATTGAACTAGAAACCTTTTCACCCTTAAAATGTTGTATGGTATATCTTAAACTATGCACACCAAACCATGTGACCTAGATAGAAAACCTCCATTTTTTGAATTAACCATAAATTATTGAGACTCACTTTATATCCGAAAATACTTATCATGCCTCAAACCATACATAAAGACCTAATAATGGGATGTTGAAACTCTTATATTCTAAATCTGATTCTAAATTATAAAAATAGACATTCCACTAAATTTTGAAAAATTAATTTTCATCATAAAACTCAAGACCTATATAGACACATGATCAAATACTCTCCCCTTATTTTATTAGGAATCAAATCCACCTTTATAATATCATCACATGGTTTATCTTCATAATATTAAATTAATTAATTATCCAAATAATTTTTCCTGATAGATGTAAGTTGATGAAATTCATCCTAAGATATATTAATCATTACTAAAGAAAGAAACTTTTTAAAGATTTATTCACTATATCTTGAATTTTATTGATAGTTCTTCTTGGTCCCTTGATGGTTTCATCAACCATTTTATGCATTGATATTTTACTATGAACCTAAGTGGTGTTAACCCAAACACTACTGGTATATCCCTTCAATTGAAAACATTTAACTTGATTTGTTGTCATATGGGGCATCACTAACGGATCATGTTCTTGACTCTATGATAGAGAAGGAATTTTTTTTTTCACTTTTTGTCACTATGACCTATGAAATGTCATATAGATATATAATAAAATATAGATTTATAAAAAATCATTTTCTTAAAATATACATTATCAATAAATTCATATTAAGTCAAATTAAATAATGATAAAGCTAGATCAACTTTGATGCACATCCTAATAATTAAATTAAATTTACTCTATCAATAATATTTGATATAGGAAGATAAATATACTAATTACATTAAATATTAGATAAAGTATTGAAGGGTTTTGAAAAATAATTGAAAGAAATAGAAGAATAAAATACACTGAAAAAGAGGAAGAACCTTTAAAAAGGTGGTTCTTAGAAGGCCACTAATACATGAAGAAATGGTAAGAGTCAAGTAATTTTAATTTCCTCTACCAATCATGCACAAGATATCAGTTGAAATAGTGGGTGCCCTAGACCCAACTATGTAGTGATTTTGATTAACATATAGTTTATACAGTTAGCAATGTGTGACGTCTTCTTACCATTATAGCGTAGAGATTTTTATGTCCAATATATAATATTAATTTCCATAGATTAATTGTCGTGTAGAGAGGTTATAGCATATCCCAAGATATAATGAGAAGTTCAAGATACTAGTAAATTAATCATGAATATATGTTCTATTGTCTGGATAAATCTTTTTGACTAGACACAGTAGATGCATGAATATCATGTGATGGGGGATCATATGAATTGATACTTCTTCTCAGGAAGTTTGCACTTCGTGATATCTAGTAGTGAGATCACGAGGACAGACCTGCCAATAGGAACACCACATGTTTCATGTGTCATTGGATGTTCTTATCTATGATCCTATGTAATGGTATCCTAATGTGAATTCATTACCAATGTATGTTATTTGATTATGAACTTTGATGTAAGAAAAAAATCAGTGAAATGAAGTCGTGGTGAGGTAGTTTGTGTTGGGTGCATCATTGGTGGCATGGAATTGGTTGAATGGTCAAGAAAGGATTTGTTATTCCAGATTCTGGATGTAATATATATCAGGTCATGTTGATTACGATGGTAGTACCTTCATAAGACTACGACCATTGAAGTGAAGGGTAAATCTATCTAGTTAGATCAACAAACAATAAAGTAAGAAAATGGTGATGACACTTGAGTGCATCTTTATTTATGAAATATTACAGATAAAGAGATTATATTCTACAGTGTGTGTTCATAGGTTGGTTGTCGCTACTATGACAATCATTATCACTTTAGGGGCCATTATGGGTTTCTAGGTCTCAATTTTGGTCTATGAATAATATTCACTACAATAGAGATAAGGGCCTAGAGGGTCACACACAATAGCGGATTCAAGAATCTTCCCTATTCAGTTGAATGGGAGTTTTGGACATGGTGGGACCCACCACTAAGGTCTGGGATTTGTCTAAGAAATATGATCACCAATGCAATAAATAACTTCAAATTATATGAGTTTATAATATTGAGAATTGAATTTATTTATTAAATGTATTTACGAGTTTTATGTAAATACATAAGAAATATTAATTAATGAATATTAAATATTCAAGGTTCAATTAATATTTGTGGGAACGAAGAGTCAAGTTAATGACTCAAATTATTATCACATATTATTTTTTAATATATTAAAAGTGAGTGATAATAATATTTATGACTCAAACTAGTAGTCACAAAATGTTGTTAATATTTCATTGATTATTCGGGAACCAGGATGGCATTTACGGTTATTTACATGACACTATAAATAGAGGAGGAGATGAGTTTTCCAAATACTTTTTATGGGAATTCTCTATCCTATCCTCTCCCATGTTCTAGAAAGTGATGCTCTGGATCCAAAAATCTTGGGTTGAGCTCTCTCTCAAGAATCACAAGAATAACGATGTGGTGATCGTTGGAGCATCGAAGCCATCATCAGAATTCCACGCTTGCACTTGGATTTTGACGAATGACGTTCCCATAGTTTCTTGGAGAACACGTGGACAACCTAGAAGAATTTGGCCTTAGATTCTTCATGTAGATATCTCTAATGAAGAGAAGACGTTGTAACACCCCAAGGTTTTTAAAAAAATATATTGAAATGCATGAAACTCTGTTTTATTTAGATATTTACAATTAGAATTTGAACATAATTTTTCTGGTCCTCTGTTTCTAATTTCAAGAAACGATCATCTACAATTGTGTTTAGTAAGTTATTTGGAGTCGAATGGAACCAACTTAATTTTTAGTGAATAGTAACATACCCTTATGAATAATAATGTGAATAATAATATGACCTTATTGAATAGTAAATTGTATTATTATTTAATTTTCATAAGGCTTTATGATAATGACATATTGGTAAATTTTTCAATGTGATATAAAATCAGCTATTGTTTTTAAATTGTTATGTTTGAATAAATTATAATTTTAATTAAAAATTAAATTAATAATAATTAGAAAATTATTTTCAAAAATCCAGTTCATTTATTATTCTATACGTTATAAAAAGGTAAGAGTGAATTTTTTATTTTTTCTGAAATTCTTGATTTTGTGATGAATAGTGAAATATGGTAAAATACAGAATATTCAAATTATCACTTAAATGAACTATTTATGACATCATAAGTGATTTAAAACCACTTGGATCGAACCAAAATTCCATTATTACTATTTAGGGTCAAATGAATTAATACTATTCATAGTATTGAGGAACAATCTTATAATAATGATTAAAATAATGTAAAATACCTCCTCTCTTCCACTATAAATACCACCTTCATTCCCCTCTTCCTCCCACACCTCTCAAGCCTTGATCCTTACCTCTGTTCTTCCAAATACTACTCCCAAGGATCTTCCCCATGTACTATATCTACTTATCACACCAAAACTCCAAAACAAAAGGCCTTAAGAAGGATCTCAAGGAGAAGAGAACAAGAGGTAAACATCCTATTTTGTTTTCATTATTTCCTTTCATTTTATGTTATTATTTTTAATTTCCTTTGGATTATGTTGGTATCTGTCACTATATATACCCCTTACTTCTCATATTATTTATTAATGATGAGATACCCCTTTTCTCACATCAAAATATATTATGAAATTTTAAGTGATGCAGTTAGGCTGCAAAATTGTTGTAAGGGATTTCTCAACATTTCTTTTATTTTGAGATTCTTTATTTTCTTTTTTTTACTCACCTCCCCTTATCCAAGAGGGATGTATGATATAATATTTTAAATATTATTTATTTCATCATGTTTATGTAATACTCACCATTAAATTTATTCTCCTCTCCCACATATTCAAGAAATTAAAACACCGTCTGTGATGGGTCGATTTACCGACATAGTGGGTGATGTGATTTCCATTTTCATTACTTCCTTAAATACTGGTAATGAAAAAAAAATTATGGTCGAAACAAATTATAATATATGTATTATATATTATATAAGGATTTAAAATAATTTTATACACATGTTATTAATTTATAAAACAAATGAGTTCATTACTATCAAAGAATCACCAAAATGACCTAAACAAATATAAATAATGTTTTAACTCATTATTCATACTCATGATAGAACTAAGAATAATAAATGGTATAATTTATAGTTTTTTAAATATTTAATTACAAATATATTCCAATTTGGGAGTTTCACTCCTAATCGATATGAATACCCTTCACGAACTGATCATGAAAATCATTTAAAGAACACACTGAAAACAGTGTAAGGAACAAAATACTAACAATTAAAGGGTGAAATTATTTAAAGAAATGATCATAAAAGGTATTATAAATATGGATATATTTGTTTAAAATATATATATAACTATTTTAACCATTATGCATGAGGTTTTAATGAGTTTTAATTATGACAACCCTGAGGTAAGATAATTCTTAACCCAATTTCCATTTTTTGGGTAAACCTTCTACTTCGTTATTTATGGGGTATTAAAATTTTTTGTGTGATGGTTTTTTATATTTTGTTAATTTTTGTTTAATTATTGTTTATATGCATATTCCATCCACTATATTAAGTCTCTCTCTAGTTGTATGATTATTTATAAGTGGATTTTCTTTTAAAGTCATATTTTAAAATTCCATTTCACAAAATTCAAAAGAAATGTTTTTATGAAATTATTTGTGTTGTTTGATTATGATATGGTTCTTGAGAATTTTTTATTATGAAGGGTGGGACCTATATCTCCCTCCAATTCATTGGGTATGTGTATGTTGGAGTTCGTCTGTATGATTACTCCATGTGTAACTATGATGGATACACAAATTGTAAGGTAGCCATAAGGGTTACAAATTAAAATGTAGTCGAGAGGGTTATAAGATTATGTATGTAATTCCCCAAGATAAATTTATGGTTCTATTTATGTTATTATTTTTTGAGGGTATCTTATGAAAATCTCATGTTTCACAATGTAAGTATATATGGGTGAAAATTATGTATTTTGAAATGATTTCATGCTTTAAAAGTAATCATGGACTAATGTGTATTTTATTATTTTTATATCCCTTATTGAGATTTTTCTAATTAACCCATGTTTTTAAATAATTTTCAAATGTTATATAGGATGTTTAAGATAGAGAAGGAATCCATGTTAAATGTTTGAATAATTGTCAAAGAAATCAAGTTTTATTTAATAAGTTATCTATTTTTCAAGAAATGAATACTTTTTTTATAGTATTCAATCAGGGATAACGTGTAATGTTATGAATGTATTATTTCACAATTATATATATATCTAAACATGAAAAGATACACAATAAAAAAAGGAAGGTATTTTGTGAATAAATTTTAGATTAGGTAATGTAATAAGTCTAAGTCCTTACAGTTGGTATCATAGGATGGTTTAGATAAAATTTTGGGTTAGGTTGATGTTAATAGAACAACATTATTTCTTTACTCAATGATTAATTTTAAAGGTTATATAATTTAAAGATTACCATATTTCTTCGTCTATGATAAGTTTGTTTAAAATGGTTTTCTGCATAAGAAACATGGAAGCTGAAGAGTAGAGGCACCAATAGAACAACATCCTCCTGAATCTATAGCCCCAAATGGTAGGGATTGGAACTGAGTAGTTTATTACAGTAATGGATCAGATGTTGCATGAAATAAATGGTAGTGGAATCCATGAAAGAGAAAGACCTGAGGTACCATAATGGAACATGACGTTAATGGAATATTTTATAAGACAACACCCTAATGATTTCAATGGATCTTCTGACCCAATAGCGGCTGAAGGATGGATTAAATTCCTTGAAAAGATATCCAATGTTATGGGATGTTCATATAATAAAATGGTAAGTCTTTCCATTTATCATTTTGAAGGTGAAGCTGACCAGTGGTGGGAAAGCTTCATGATTATCCGGGATAGAGAGGATATTGATGGTTTTGTGTGGTATGAATTTAAATGTATTTTCCTTGAAAAATATTTTACATTGGTGGTGCAACTTAGAATGGAGAAAAAATTCCTTGAAATGAAGAAAAAGGTGAATGAATCAGTGGTTGTGTATGAAGAGAACATCACTCAAATTGATACGTATTCCTTAAAACTTTTTCTAGATCTTGATAGAAAAATAAACTGTCTTTAATTAGGACTGAAGCCAATGTATCAATGGGCGTTGGCCTCCCATGAATTCATAAGTTATGAGAAACCTTACTAATGTTCTAAGAGGGTAGAGATGAAGTTTTCTGATGGTCATGTTCACTTTGGAATAAGAAGAATAAAATGTCTAATGGAAAGCGATGTGTACTAATCAACCAAAGAAATCTGATGGTAAGAAAATATAGTTTCCAGTTTGTGAAAAGGGTAGAAAAAATCACCCAGGGGAATGCCTTACCAAAACTTGGAAGTGTTTTTGATGTGGTATGTTTGTACATATGGGCCGATATTGTAATGAAAATGTTCCAAAGACTAATCCAGATAAGAAAACTATTAATTGTTTTAAATGTGGTGAGACATGTCATTATGTAAATTCCTGCCCAAAGAGGGATATAAATGATTCAATGAAGTTATACTATAAGAAGAAAGGTGTAGTGAGATTATTTGCCACTATGTAGGTAGATATCGGGCCATCCAATGAAGTTGTATTAGGTACCTTGTTTGTTTACATAGATTTTTCTAATGTTTTGTTTGATACAGGGCCTACACATTCCTTCATTTCTGATAAATTTTCTAGTAAATTGGAAATATAACCTAAACAAATGAAACCATAACTTATTTTTAAAACACTAGGGGAAAATATTATAGAAAAGAGGAAATATAAGAATCGTTCTATTGTGTTATGTGGAAATTCATTACCTGAAAACCTTGTAGTTTTTCCCTTAGTTGAGTTTGATATCATTCTGGGAATGTATTGGATTTTTGTTTATGATGCTAAGATTGAATGTAGAGAAAAATAAGTTGTTTTTCAGAAAGAGTTTCAGTTTTTATACAGGAAGGAACCCATAAAATTGTTAATATATCAGGAAGCTAAGAAACTTTTGAATGATGGGAATGAAAGTTATCTTTCTCTTATTGTTTAAAATAGGGGAACTGTTCAGATTAATGATCTACTTGTGGTAAATTAATACCTTGATGTTTTTCCTGATAAGTTACCCAGTTTTATATGTGATCGGGAATTAAAATTCACAATTGAATTACTTATTGATGCTAAGACAATTTCTAAACCCCCATATCGTATAACTCAAATAGAACTTCTTGAATTGAAAAATCAGTTATAATATTTTTTTGATAAATGCTTCACTAATCTTAGAACTTCACCATGGGTGATATTGTTTTGTACGTTAAAAAGAAATATGGTTCCATAATACTTGGAATTGATTATAGATATTTTAATAACATCACTGTTAAAAACAAGTATCCTTTTCCTCATATCGATGACTTGTTTGATCAACTCCAGGGAGCTCAATAATTTTCCAAGATTGACTTGAGATCTGAATAACATCAGCTAATGGTGAAGAAGGATAACATCTCCAAAACATAATTTCAAATTAGATATGGGCATTATTAATTTTTTTTGAGGCCGTTTGGGTTAACTAAAGCACCTTTTGTATTCATGAATCTTATGAATATAATATTTCTTGAGTTCTTGGATAAGTTTTTGGTTGTTTTTATTTTTGAAATTCTGGTATATTTTAGAGTAAAAAAGACCATTAAGAACATCTAAGAGTTTTTTTACAAACCATAAAGGAAGATAATATATTTGGAAAATACAGAAAGTGTGATTCTTTATTACAAAATATTTCTTTTTTTGAGAACATTTTAAATAAGGATGGAATAACAGGTGATCCTACCAAGAAAAAAGTGGTTGATGAATGCCTAATACCAACATATGTTATAGATATTCCTAGTTTTATAGGATTAGTTGGTTATTACTGACGGTTTGTTAAAAACATTGAATAGTTATCTAGATATCTAACTAAGGTAACATGGAAAGGGGTTACATTTATTTGGACAAAAGAATGTGATGATTTTTTTTTCAGGAAATGAAAAAGAGATTGGTGAATTCTCTAGTTTTGGCCTTACCTTCCCAAAATGGTGATGTTGTCATCTACAATGATGCATCATTAAAGATACTAGGTTGTGTTTTGATGAAGAATGATTAGGTAATTTCTTAAGCTTCCAGACAATTAAATCCTCGTTAGTTAAATTATCCCACACATGATTTGGAATTTGCAGTTGTGGTTTTTTCTGTGAAAATTTAGAGGCCTCATTTATACGGATCCAAATGTGAAATATGAATGTACCATAAAAGTCTGAAGTATATATTCACTCAGAAGGAATTAAACATGAGGTAGATAATATAGCTTTAACAAATAAAGTATTATGATTCAATGATCAATTACCATCTATGAATATAAAACAAAGTGCTGGATTCCTGGAGTCAATAACATCATGCATCATTAACAATGTTACCTTTGGAACATGATACCTTGATTAATGATTTGATGATTTTTGTATTATAAGGAGTTGGTTCAAGAAATACCTCTACTTTGTTTCATGTTTGAGTGCAGTCAATGTTATCAGACAAAATTTAGAAAGCGCAGAAGGAAGGCTGTGAGATATAAAAAAGATAGAATTGGTTAAAATGAGTAAGTTTCTAGAATTTAACATTGATAACGATTGTGTTTAAAGATTTGTAAAAATGTGGTGTATTCTTTTTGATTCCCAGTTAAAGGAATATTTAATTTTTAAAGATCATAGTTCTCCATTTTCAGTTCATCCTAGAAGTACTAAGATGTACATAGACCTTTGGGAGTATTATTGGTGGGATGGAATGAAAATGGATATTGTGGACTTCACGAGGAAATGTTTGACATGTCAACATCTCAAAGAAAATTGGTAGTTATGAAATGGGATGCTTCATCCTTTTCCAGTTTCAGAGTGGAAATGGTAGAATATTTCCATGGACTTTGTGGTGAGACTACCAATGACTTATCAAGGTAATAATGTGATTTTGGTTATTGTTGATCTACTGAAAAAATATTCACATTTTCATTCTATTCAAGATACAATGACTTTGGACCAGATTTCATGATTATACCTTAAAGATATTTTCAGGTTACATGGAGTTCCTCTTTCCATTGTATCTGAACGGGATCTCAGGTTCACTTTACTTTTGGAAGGGCCTTCAGAAGTCATTAGAAATAAAATTATATTTCATTACATATTTTCATCCTCAATTAGAAGGGCAGTCAGAAAAAAAGATTCATACTTTGGAGGATATGCATCGAGATTGTTCAATGGACTACCAGGGATGTTGGGATCAACATCATTCTTTTGTTGAGTTTTCCTAAAATAACAATTTTTATTCTAGTATACAGATGGAACCTTTTCAGGCATTGTATGGGAAGCAATTTCCGAATCAAACGTTTTGGGATGAAGTCAGTGAAACAAAGTTGATGTGTCCAGAATTAGTAGAGGAAGTGGATAAGAAAGTGAAGATTATCCAACTACACAAGAGGAAAGCACAAAGATGGAAGAAAATTTAAGCATATAATAGAAGGAAAGACTTGTCTTTCGAGGTAGGTTACCATGTTTTCCTTAAAATATCTCATAGTAAAAGTTTGATGTGTTTTGGAAAGAATGAAAAGTTATGTCCACATTTCATTGGTCTTTTTAAAATCCTATAGAAACTTGGAACAGTTACTTACTGAGTAGCTTATCCTACAAGTTTGTCTCAGGTACACAACGTTTTTCATGTTTCGATGTTGAGAAAGTATGTTCCAGAATAAACTCATGTTTTGATCCCAGAAGTAGTTCGACTAGAAGATAACCTTTCATATATAGATAAACCAATTCAGATTCATGATCTAAGGGAACAAGTATTTATAAATAAGATAATTTACTAGGTAAAGGTTTCTTGGAAAAACCACATGGTTGAAGAGGCAACATGGGAGTCTGAAAATGCTATGAGGGAAAGGTACACTCACTTGTTTAATAAGTAAATAAAATTTCGGGGATACAATTTCCAGAATGTGGGATAATGTAACACCCTAAGGATTTTTAAAAATAAATTGAAATGCATGAAACTTTGTTTTATGTAGAAATTTATAACTAGAACATAAACATAATTTTTCCGCTTCTATGTTTTGAATTTCAAGAAATGGTCATCCAAAATTGTGTTCAGTAAGTTATTTGGATTCGAATGAAACCAACTTTATCTTTGGTGAATTGTAAAAAACCCTTTTAAATAGTAATGTGAATAGTAATATGACCCTAATGAATAGTAAATTGTGTAATTATTTCATTTTCTTAAGGTTTTAAGGTAATTACATCTTGGTTAATTTTTCAATGTGATATAAAAGTAGTTATAGTTTTAAAATTGTTATTTTTGAATAAATTTTAATTTTATTTAAAAATTAATTTAATAATATTTAGAAAATTATTTTCAAATAATGGTTTTAATTTTTGAATTATACATATCAAAATATTTTACGGGTTAATTTTTGGGATTTTTCTGAAATTCTTCAATTTTTGATGAATAGTGAAATACGGTAAAATTCTGAATTTTCAAATTATTGATAAAGGACACTATTTATTACAACATAAGTAATGTAAGACCATTTTTTTGAAATAAAATTTAATTAGTACTATTTGGGGTCACTTGAATTAAGACTATTCATTGTCTTGAGAAAAAATATTATAATAATGATTAAAATAATGTAAAATACCTCCTCTCTTCCACTGTAAATACCACCCTCATTCCCCTCATCCTCCCACACCTCTCATACCTTGATCCTTACCTATGTTCTTCCAAATACTCCTCCCAAGGCTCTTCCCCACATCCTAGATCTTCTGGTCACACCAAAAGGCCAAAACCAAATGTCTTAAGAAGGATCTTAAGGAGAAGAGAGCAAGTGGTAAACATCCTCTTTTGTTTTCTTTATTTTATTTAAGTTTATGTAATTACTTTTAATTTACACTGAATTATATTGGGATATTTCATTAAATATACCCCTTAATTCCCATATTATATAATAATGATGATATACCTCTTTTCTCTCATAAAAATATTTTATGAAATATTAAGTGACGCCGTTAGACTGCCAAATTTTCATAAGGGATTTCTCAACTTTTCTTTTATTTTGAGATTATTTCCTTTTCTTTTTCTTTGATAACCTCCCCTTATACAAGAGGAATGAATGATTCGGTATATTAAATATTCTTTATTTCATCATGTTTATAGAATACTCAGTGGTACATTTCTTCCCCTCTCCCACTTATTCAAGAAATCAAAACATCGTCCATGATTTGTCGATTAACCGACATCGTGGGCGATGTGATTTAAATTTCCATTACATTATTCAAGACTGGTCATGAAACCATTTTTATGGTTGAATAATATTTTAATTTATGTATTATTTCTTATATAAGTCCCTGGAATTATTTTATAAATATGTTATTATTTTATAAAAAAAATGAGTTCATTATGATTGATGGATCACCAGAATGTCCTAATAAAACATCAATAATGTTTTAAGTCATGAATAATCCACATTTAAGAACTCAGAATGAAAAATGGTATAATTTATGGTTTATAAATATCTAAATACTACTCTATTCCAATTCTTTAGTTTCACTACCAATCGACAAGAATATCCATCATGAACCGATCATGGAGATCATGTAAAGAACACACCCAAAACAGTACAGGGAACAAAATACTAACAATTAAAAGGTGAAATGATGCAATTAAATGATCATATAGTGTATTATAAATATTGATATGTTTCTTTAAGAAATTAATAACTCTATTTAAACCATTATACATGAGGTTTAAATGAGTTTTAAGTAAGACAAACCCGAGGTAAGGGAATTCTTAACCTGATTTCCATTCGTTGGGTTAACCATCTACTTCGTTATTTGTGTGGTATTAAAAGTTCTTGTGTGATTTTTTTTCTTCATATTCTGTCAATTTATGTGTAATTACAGTTTATATACATATTCCATCCACTCTATTAAGTCTCTCTTAAATTTGATGATATTTATAAGTGATTTTTTCTTTTAAAATACTCTTTCAAATTCGGTTTCACAAAATTCAAATGAAATAATTTTATGAAATAATTCGTGCTATATGATTATGTTATTGTTCTTGGAAATGTTTATGATGAAGGGTGGGACCCATATCTTCCTCCAATGTATTGGTGTTTTTTTTATTTTTGAGGTCGGTTGTATGGTTACTCCATGTGTAAATGTGATGGTTACACAAATTGTAAGGTAGTCGTAAGGGTTACAAATTACTAGGTAGTTGAGAGGGTTACAAGATTATGTAAGTAAGGACCAAAGATAAATTTACAGTTATATTTATATTCTTCTGTTTTGTGAGGATCTTTTTGAAATATCATGATTTACAAATTAAGTATATATGGGTGGCAAGTATTTCATCTGAAATGATTTCTAACATTACAAGTATTCATGGACTAATGTGTTCTTTCCTAATTTTTATACCCCTTACTTAGATTTTTGTGAAAATCCCATGTTTTTAAATGATTTTCATAGTTTATAAGGATGTGTAATGTTGGGTCGGAGGTGATGGCAAGAGGGGGGGTGAATTGCCTTTTTCAAAATAATTAACAATTTAAAACAAATTTAAATGCAGCGGAAAGTAAAATGGCAAGACACAATTGATAACGGAGTTCGGCTTTAAACTCAAGCCTACGTCTCCGCTCCCAACTCAACCGTTGGGAGATTTATACGACCGCTTGCTTTTTAATGGTTATAGCAAGAAACCCACTAGCCATTTTAAGGTAGGCTAGATCACCTTCTTACAGCTTGCTTTTTTATTATGGTTGTAGCAAGAAACCCAAATTGAAAGAAGGAAGAAAAAGGGTGGTTTGTTTTAATACAAACCCAATTAAGAACTAAACAATTGAAGTAAATAATTTAGAAAAAACTAGAGGAATCCTTGAGCGCCAAGAGGTGAGTGTAGTTGATGTAGGGGCAGCCCAAGCTTCAAGGATGGCAATTGGATCTCAAGTAGCCTTTGAGAATTGTCGTAGGAGCCTCAAATGATCAAAATAGCTTTGGTATGCTTCGGTATATGATGGGTGGTCTTCCCGGAATCCATGGACATCTATTTATAGGAGAAATACTCCCAAATACTTCAATATGGCCGTTGGAGGGCTTTCGGAGCCGTTGGGGGTCAAGTGGACAAGTCTGGTCAAGCTCTAACGGCTAGTTTGACATTGCATACCGGCTGACCGGTGCTTCTCCACCGGCTGGCCGGTGCCTTGGAAGGTGGAGAGTGCTTCTGCCCAGGAGCCACCGGCTGGCCGATGAGAAGGCCACCGGCTGGCCGGTGGTGAGACAGTAGGTCTCACTATTTGAAGGAGTTCCACCAGCTGGCCGGTGGTCAGGCACCGGCTGGCCGGTGGTCTGGACAGAATGTATGCCATTCTGTCTGGACCCACCGGTTGGCCGGTGGCCAGACCCCGGATGACCGGTGGCACCTGGCAGTGGGCAAGGCCTTCTGCCTGGTCCACCGGCTGGCCGATGGGCTGGATCCGGCTGGCCGGTGCCCTTACCGGCTGGCCGGTGCCCTTACCGGCTGGCCGGTGGTCTCACACCGGCTGGCCGGTGGTTTTGAAAACAGTCCACTTTTCCTTTTTTGCCACTTCTTGCTCCTGAAATCATGCCTATTAACAAGAACACTTGAAACAACATTAGATCACGATGAGAGTGATTGTGATCATTAAAATCCAAGAGAGTGGGGTACAACAATCTCCCCCTATTTTGATGATCACAATCACAAATAAGAAATCTTTTAAAAGGGGTATTCCAAGTAAAAAAGAAAAAGAAACTTGGACAGGGAAAACTTTAGAGATCATTTTAATACAATAATATCATAGATGTACCATGTGTTGAAAAAGATATTAATCTTGAAAGGATTGAAATAAAGAGAATGGTTCATTTTGAAATTGTAACCAAAGGTCATTTAAAAGAAACAACTGAAATAAATAACTTAACCATTTAAAAAACAGATCTTTATGAAAGTATTAAATTAAAATTGAACTTTTAAAAAGAGCACTTAATTAAATGAAAAGTAACTAAGAATGTAATATAGAGATTTTATCCCCCTTTGGGATTATCAAAATAGGAGGAAAAGTATGAAAGAAAGTTAGAAAAGTAATAAAAAAGAGGTAAGCAATGACAAATAGGATGGATAGATAAGACAACTTGAATTTTATAAGAGATGAAACATTACATAGGAAGTTCAAAATACAAATACAAAGACAAGTCATAAACAGGGACGGCTCTATTCACTCCTAGATGGCCGAGAATGACGGCGACGCCTGAAGGTCGGAGGAGCCGGAGGAGCCTGGACCGCCTCAAAGCGACGATCAAGAGAATCGATCCGTGAGTGGAGCTGATCAAACTGAGAGCTGAAGTAAGAAAACTGCAAGTCAAGCCGGGTCTCAATCTGATCCTGGAAGCGTAGGAACTGATCAGTCGTTACCGGCAAGCCACCAGCATCAGCAGGAGGGTGCACAGCCTCAGCAGGCTCAGGTGCATCATCACCCTCTCCAGCCTCCTCATCAGCAGCAGCATCAGCCTCACCTTCGCTGTCACCACTTCCTTCCTCTTCATCATCATCACTATCCTCACTGTCTGAAAGAGTATAGGCAGCGGGAATAGCAGGAGGCATGGCATTGGCAGGAGGATGGGAATGAGTCTGAGGAGAGTAGGCCTTGAGAAGACCGTCCTTGTCGACAATCCATTCCTGACGCCAAGGGTGCCAACGGATGTTCATTCGTTGCACCATCATAAAATTCACTATGCTATCCTTCGTTGGCTGCTCGAAGGAAGTAGCATGAAGAGGCACATCAAGAAAGGAAAAGATTTTAGTCAAGAAACGTCCGTAGGGTAGAGTTTTGGACCGGCGCGGGTGCTCAGCCACATAAGTCATGGCCCGGAACAGAAACCGGACCAAATTGCAGTGAATGCCTCTGGTGATAAAAGAGAGAAGATAAATATCAATGAATTTGACATTATCATGATCCCCGATACGGGGCGCAAGGGAAGTTTGAATGAGGCGCTCAATAATACAATGATTAGGAGAGAGCTGGGAGAGCTTGACAATGGGATTTGAGGGCTGCCCTGTGAGATGCTCAAGGGCTACGGCTATATCAAACTCACGGTCCCGAGGAAACTCCCCCTGAGCAAAAGCATGGGGTCCAACATGAGGAACCCCGAGCATCCGGGCAATATCCAAAGAAGTGATAGTGATGGGTTGCCCAAGAGCAGTGGAGGAGATGGTATCAATGTCATCAGAAACGGACCACGTCAAATGAGCATAGAACTCTTTGACAAGAAGAGGATAAATGACATCCTTTTCAGGAGGATCAAAGAAAGAATGCCAATGTTGATACTCAATAATCGAGAAAAGCTCAAGACGAGCAGTAGACAGCCAAGAATAATCAATTACTCTACCCGGCAAAATGACTTTGTCATGCCAAATGTCCGGGAGTTGAGGGATTTAAGGAGGAGGAGGAGCTTCTTGAACGATTCCCTTGCCTTTGCGTGTAGAGCGAGGTCCCATGATGGAAAAAGGGAGAAAATGAAGAAAGAGATTAAGGGAAGAAGGATTTTGAGAGATCAAGGAGGAGGAAGAAGGCTAGGGCAAGGAGGGGCTGCGGTTTTAGGAGGAGCCGCCCGAGAGAGAAGAGAGAAATGAGGGAGGAAGGGTTTTAAAATTGTTTTTAACCCTTCCTCGGGTCGGCCCAAAAAGAAAAACCCGACACCACCGGTTAACCGGTGATGTACCACCGGTTGACCGGTGGTATTGAAATTCACAAAAAAAAATAATAAAAAGAGTTTAAATAACTTAAAAAGAGATAAAAGCAAGCCAAAAAGAGTCAAATATTTAGTAGTGCTCATTGACGAATCATTCCTAACTCCCCCTTAATAAAATCAAAACGTTCAACTGGGAGCGGTTTGGTAAAGATATCAGCTAATTGGAAATCAGTGGAAATGAAGTCCAAAGTGATATCCCCTTTTTGAAAATGGTCACGAAGGAAATGATGTCTTAAGTCTATATGCTTAGTCCTAGAATGTTGTATTGGATTCTTAGAGATACTAATGGCACTAGTGTTGTCACACCGAATAGGGACATGATCATAGGAAAGACCATAATCCAAGAGAGTGTGTTGCATCCAAATAATTTGGGCACAACAATTGCCAGCGGCTACATACTCGGCCTCAGCAGTAGAAAGAGCAACACAATTTTGCTTCTTGCTACTCCACGAAACAAGGGACTTGCCTAGCAGATGACAGGTTCCACTAGTACTCTTACGATCTAATTGACATCCGCCAAAATCAGCATCCGAATAAGAAGATAGTTCAAAAGAAGTATTTGAGGGATAAAATAAACCAAGATTTTTGGATCCTTTTAAATACTTAAAAATTCTTTTGACCGATTTAAGATGGGATTCTTTAGGATTGGCTTGAAAACGAGCACAAAGGCAAACACTAAACATGATGTCAGGACGGGTCGCAGTTAGGTAAAGTAGACTCCCGATCATACTCCTATAAAGCTTGTTATCCACCGGTTTCCCGGCTTCGTCTAACGTAAGATTACATGAAGTACTCATGGGTGTACTAATTTCCTTTACTTGATCCATACCAAAACGACTTAGAAGCTCGTTTGTGTATTTTCTTTGGCTTAGAGAAATACCTTTTGAATTTTGAAAGATTTGAAAACCAAGAAAAAATTTCAATTCTCCCATAAAACTCATTTCAAATTCTTTTCTCATTAAATCTGAAAAATCAGTACAAAGAGATTCTTTGGTAGAACCAAAGATAACATCATCAACATAAATTTGGACTATTAAAAGATCTTTTGAAGTGTGTTTTAAAAAGAGGGTACAATCGGCTTGACCCATTTTAAAATCATTTTCTAAAAGAAATTTTGTTAACCGTTCATACCAAGCCCGAGGGGCTTGCTTTAAGCCATAAAGAGCCTTGGTTAACATAAAAACATGATTTGGAAATTTTGGATCTTCAAAACCGGGAGGTTGTTCAACAAAGATTTTTTCAGAAATAAAACCATTTAAAAAAGCACTTTTAACATCCATTTGAAAAAGCTTAAAATTTAAGTGGGCGGCGAATGCCAACAAGATCCTAATGGATTCTAACCTAGAAACGGGGGCAAAGGTTTCACCATAATCGATTCCTTCTTCTTGATTATAGCCCTTAGCTACTAGGCGAGCCTTGTTCCGGGTTATGTTTCCTTGATCATCAAGTTTGTTCCTAAAAACCCATTTAGTGCCAATAATTGGATGATCATTGGGTCTTTCAACAAGAGTCCAAACATCATTTCTAGAGAATTGATTTAGTTCCTCTTGCATTGCAAGAACCCAATTCTCATCATTAATAGCATCATTAACGGTTTGATGTTCTAGGTGACAAATGAAGGCTTGATGTTCAACTTCATTGAGGATTGATCTTCTAGTTCGAGTACCGGCTTGAAGGTCACCTATGACATTTTCTAGAGGATGGTCTCTAGAAGGTTTCCAAACCTTAGGCAAGGTGGAAGGCGAAGAAGGTGAAGAGGGTTCTAGATGGTCATCCTCCTTGGGATGAGAAGAGGAATCATTCAAATGAAGCTTATCAAGCTTATCTTCAACATCCTCAATGACCGGGTGAGGTTTTGGAAGAGTTTCATCAAATTTGACATGAGATGATTCTTCGATGGTTTTTGAACGTTTATTAAAGACACGATAGGCTTTGCTTGAGTTGGAGTACCCAAAAAAAATACCTTCATCGGATTTGGCATCAAATTTCCCTAGGTTATCTTTTGTGTTAAGGATAAAGCATTTACACCCAAACACTTTAAAATAACCAACTTTGGGCAATTTTCCTTTCCAAAGTTCATAGGGGGTTTTCTTAAGAAGGGGTCTTACAAGGACTCTATTAATAGTATAACAAGCAGTGTTTACCGCCTCGGCCCAAAAATATTGAGGGAGGTCGAATTCACTAAGGAGGGTTCGAGCGATTTCTTGGAGAGTTCGGTTTCTCCTTTCAACCACTCCATTTTGTTGAGGAGTCCTAGGGGCAGAGAAGGTGTGATTGTATCCTTGAGAGGAACACAATTCATCGAATTCTTTGTTCTCGAATTCACCACCATGATCACTACAAAGAGATATGATTTTATATCCTTTTTCGTTTTCTACTTTCCTAGAGAATTTCAAAAAGGTTTTGCAAGCATCATTCTTATGGGCTAAAAAGAAAACCCAAGTAAAATGAGAAAAGTCATCAACAATAACTAAGGTATAGGATTTTCCACCTAAGCTTGCTACGGGAGTAGGACCAAAAAGATCAAGATGAAGGAGTTCAAGAGATTTTGAGGTGGACACTTCCTTCTTAGATTTGAAAGAAGACTTGTGTTTCTTACCAAGTTGGCATGGCTCACAAATCAAATCTTTCTTAAATTTAATTTTAGGAAGGTCACGAATGAGCTTGTTCTTATTAAGCTTTAGAAGTGAATGAGAGCTACAATGCCCCAATCATCTATTCCAAAGCCAAGACTCATTGTCAAGAGCACTTAAACATTTAACATTTTGGCTAGCTAGAGATTTTAAATCAATAATGTAAACATTTTGAAAACGGGAAGCAGAAAATATCAACTTGTTTTGAAAATCTAACACATTGCATAAATCATTTTGAAAATTGACTGAAAAACCACTATCACAAAGTTTACTAATGCTAATTAAATTATGCTTTAAACCTTTAACTAATAAAACATCTTTAATAGAAGAGGAGCTACCAAAACCAATGGTACCTATTCCGACGATCTTGCTTTTTGAGTTATCACCAAAGGTGACATATCCTCCATCGAATTCTTCAAGTGAGTTGAACTCGGAGGGATCGCCACACATGTGCCTTGAGCAACCGCTGTCAAGATACCACAACCCTTTAGAGGACCTACTCTTTTGGCGTTTATCCTACAAAATCAAGAAAGAAGAGATTTTGGTACGCATATAAGTTTGGGTCCGGAAAGATTAGCAAAAAGAGACTTTTGAACCCATAATGTTCTAGAGGGATTCCTTCTATGATACTCATCTGAGTAGGTAATGGATTTGGGTCTTCCATACCTAGCATTTTTACAATCACATTCATAAATCATGTGACCGGTCTTTTTACAATAATTACAAAATTTGTATTGAGAGCTCCCCCTTACAAAAGTAGTGGGTGCCCTAGAAAAGGTGGATTGCTTGTTATAGCCAAGTCCATGTGTGGTTCTAGCCGAACGCTGAGAACCTAGCAATTTAGTTAAGTTTTGTTCACCTTGGGTGAACTTGGCAAGAGATTCCTTCAAATCCTTAATGGTAGAATTTAAAGAATCTACATTTGGAATATTTTTGACTTTAAGGGCAAGCTCCTCATTCTCTTTGAGAAGTTTGTCTTTTTCGGAAATAAGAGTTTTGTTTTTCTTTTTCAAGGTCAAAAATTTAGAGGTAAGTTCGTGAAAACCTTCCTCTAATTGATCTTTTGCATTTTGGAGTTCTTCATAAGACATATTATTATCAAAAGAAGAAGATGAGGAAGAAGAGTGAGAAGAAGAGTGAGAAGAGGATACCTCATCAAATGCCATTAGGCATTTTCCACCTTCATCGCTTGAGTCTCTTGAAGACATGGAGTCATCACTTGCACTCCATGTTGATGCTTTGAAGGCCTTCTTGTTTTTCTTTTCTTTTAACCTTTTCTTGAAAATGGGGCACTCCGGTTTGATGTGGCCTTTCTTTCCACATTCAAAGCAAGTGATTTCTTTCTCCGCCTTTGGCTCTTCCTTTCGTGCCTTTTGAAATTTCTTCTTTTTCTTCATGAACTTGCTCATTTTCCTTGCTAGTTGAGCCATCTCGGATTCACTATCATCGGATGAGCTTTCTTCCTTTGCCTTGAAAGCTATGTTCTTTTTCTCCTTGAAGATCTTTCCTTCTTTATCGGCTTGCCTCTTCATGGTAATCTCATAAGTCATGAGTGACCCTATGAGTTCTTCAACCGGCATCTTCTTGACATATTTCGCTTCTTGGATTGCCGTCACCTTTGGTTCCCAAGAGCTTGGTAGGACCCAAAGAATTTTCTTTACCATTGTTTCTGCTGAAACATCATCACCAAGGGACTTTCTCCCATTGCAAACATCAGTAAAACGAGTAAACATTTCGGTGATTGACTCGTGTGGGTGCATTGTGAAACTCTCAAAGTCTTGACGATACATATCTAACCTAGTGTCTTTGACTTTGTTAGTGCCCTCATGGGTCACTTCCAAAAGTTTCGAAATTTCGTGTGAGGTGGTGCAAGTAGAAATACGATTAAACTCATTACGGTCTAACCCACAATGAAGAGCATTCATGGCTTTGCCATCAAGCTCAAAATTGGCAATGTCTTCGGGGGTCCATTTAGATTCATCCTTACTAGAAAGAGTGTAGCCTTGTATAACAATTCTATATATAGGATAGCCAATACTTCTAAGAAAAGTAATCATTCGTGTTTTCCAATATGTGTAATCGGTTCCATCGAAGTATGGAGCCCAAGTCATGGAATAACCTTCGGGTGCTTGTGAGAAAGAAGCCATCACTATGGATTTTTCGTTTGTAACCGGTTAAGGTATTACACAAACGCTCCCTTTGATACCAAATGTTGGGTCGGAGGAGATGGCAAGAGGGGGGGTGAATTGCCTTTTTCAAAATAATTAACAATTTAAAACAAATTTAAATGCAGCGGAAAGTAAAATGGCAAGACACAATTGATAACGGAGTTCGGCTTTAAACTCAAGCCTACGTCTCCGCTCCCAACTCAACCGTTGGGAGATTTATACGACCGCTTGCTTTTTAATGGTTATAGCAAGAAACCCACTAGCCGTTTTAAGGTAGGCTAGATCACCTTCTTACATCTTGCTTTTTTATTATGGTTGTAGCAAGAATCCCAAATTGAAAGAAGAAAGAAAAAGGGTGGTTTGTTTTAATACAAACCCAATTAAGAACTAAACAATTGAAGTAAATAATTTAGAACAAGCTAGAGGAAGCCTTGAGCGCCAAGAGGTGAGTGTAGTTGATGTAGAGGCAGCCCAAGCTTCAAGGATGGCAATTGGATCTCAAGTAGCCTTTGAGAATTGTCGTAGGAGCCTCAAATGATCAAAATAGCTTTGGTATGCTTCGGTATATGATCGGTGGTCTTCTCGGCATCCATGGACGTCTATTTATAGGAGAAATACTCCCAAATACTTCAATATGGCCGTTGGAGGGCTTTAGGAGCCGTTGGGGGTCAAGTGGACAAGTCTGGTCAAGCTCTAACGGCTAGTTTGACTTTGCATACCGGCTGACCGGTGCTTCTCCACCGGCTGGCCGGTGCCTTGGAAGGTGGAGAGTGCTTCTGCCCAGGAGCCACTGGCTGGCCGGTGAGAAGGCCACCGGCTGGCCGGTGGTGAGACAGTAGGTCTCACTATTTGAAGGAGTTCCACCGGCCGGCCGGTGGTCAGGCACCGGCCGGCCGGTGGTCCGGACAGAATGTATGCCATTCTGTCTGGACCCACCGGTTGGCCGGTGGCCAGACACCGGCTGACCGGTGGCACCTGGTAGAGGGCAAGGCCTTCTGCCTGGTCCACCGGCTGGCCGATGGGCTGGATCCGGCTGGCCGGTGCCCTTACCGGCTGGCCGGTGGTCTCACACCGGCTGGCCGGTGGTTTTGAAAACAGTCCACTTTTCCTTTTTTGCCACTTCTTGCTCCTGAAATCATGCCTATTAACAAGAACACTTGAAACAACATTAGATCACGATGAGAGTGATTGTGATCATTAAAATCCAAGAGAGTGGGGTACAACATGTAAGATAGAGAATGAATCCATGTTATATGTTTGAAATTTTTTCAAAGAAATCATGTGTTATTTCAAAAGTTTTATATTTTTCAAGAAATGAATACTATTTTTATGGTATCCACTCTATAATAATGTGTAATGTTATGAATTTATTATGTACCAATTCTCTGAATCTCTAAACATGAAAAAACTATCAATGTTAAAAAGGAATTTATTTCTTGAATAAAAACAGTATTATGTAATGTAATAAGGTTAGGTCCTTACAAATGTCGTGCGTGATTTCAGATCTGAACCATGTATTTTTTGTTTTCTATTGTTCTTAAAGATCTTCATGCAAAATCCTCAGCTTAATCTGGGATGCTACTTACTGACATCGACAAGATTATGTCAATCACTAGTGATTTTTTTAAATCCCACCTATTTAGGTTTTCCGCTGCATGCCCAGTTCTTCCAAGTGGTATCATAGGGGCGTGTTTTGATTCTAAAGAAAATAAATTAAATTTTCATTAGTTTTTAAAGAGGAGATCATTACAGTCCCAATGCCATAGAAAAAATTTTAATCCAACAATGGATGACCATTCTACGATTATTTTAGTTTCTAGAGGGTATTTTAACTGGTTGTTTTGTGAGGTTCTAATTTGATGAACCATGGAATTAATCAACCGAATCAGTTGTTAACACTGGAATAATAATTTCTAGTGATGTTTTATGATGATTATTACTACAAAAATTTGATTATAATAATAATTTATTATTATAATATTCTATTATTATAAGGTTTTATTTTTCTAGTCTACTCATGGACTTAAGAGAATTTTATTATTTTTGTAAATGTCAAATATAGGGTGTAAAAAATCAAAGGGGATAGTGGGGCTTGACTTAGAATTTAAAAAACTTTGAAGGGGTTGGTATAGTCTAGTCATAAAATCCAAAGGAAAAAAAATTAAATGAGAGGCGTGTAATTGTTTTAAAAAAGAAGGCCGACATTTTAAAAAACATTAGGGTTTTGGGGATCCAAGTAAGCCCCTCAATCATCTTCCTCCCACTGCAAGAAGCGCCCCCCTCCCTACACCAGGCTCGTGACACCATGCTGGCAGACCAGCTTCCTCCAGCATGCCTCATCCTCTTCGTAGCTCCATTCAGCAAGCCTGCCATAGTCACAATGTCCACCCCTTCCAGGTCATGTGCCGCCATTCTGTCCAGGCCATGCCAAAATCTCAGTTCCAAGTCGCTGGTCACCTGCAGCACACATCGGTAACCCCTACATCCACCCCTCATTATATCATCCCTGAGGTCGCCGCTACCCTCCAGCTGCTGCACCAGATCCCCATAGGACACCTTCGCCAGAGAGTGTCACCTTCTCCAGCATACCCCACCACTGCACACTTGCTGGACCACCCCCTTTTTTCTAGAAAACCACGACCACACCTTGAGCTGACTACTTTCCCAACACTCGGCCATCCGCCTTCGGCAGCGCCCTGTGTCATGGCCCCACCACCAGCTGGTGGGATCTGGTCTTGCCACAGCACCCATCATGCCATTGCCTTCGATCTCATCTCCTCTAGCTAAGTGCGCCGTATAGGAACCCTCTAGAGAGCTTCCGCATCAGGTCTCTCAATCCTCATAGTGAGAAGATATTTTCACTACTCAAAAATAGGTCTTAGTGGGTCTTCCCAACCCCGAATGTGATTTGGAGGACCAACTCAGCCCGAAACGCCCTTGTACAGGGTAAGTACAACCCAGACTAGGCCTACGTATGTTCGTCCAAACACGCATGGTCCCTTCCCAATGTTTTAAGGGCCCATCTGTTTTAATTTAACCAAAAATTAATTAAACTAATTAATTTAATTTCATTTTAGAATTAAATTAATTATATATTAGTTTTTTGTTATATAAATTTTATGCAGCGTAAATTAATTTTATTTGGTGAATAATTAAATTTATTTATTTATTTTTTTTTAGTTTTGAAATTAAAATAATTAAGTGGGACCAAATGACATACTAATTGATTTAAAAATTAGAGTGAAATTTTTAATTTAATTAAATTCCCTCGAGTTTATTTTAATGCAAGTTTAATTTGATTTATGCTTTTATTTAATATACAGATGTTATTGTGTATGCTGATCATGAGCCTAAGACTGAATAATGCATGTCTAGGGTATTTTTATTTATTTAATTATTTTATAGCAATTTGTGATAATTTGTTATATAAAAGGAAGTCTGTGTATCTCTCAATGACATTATATGTATAAGGGCCTGCATGTACACTTCTCAGAGTTGTACAATTTACTAACAATATCCCATCGCCTATGTACGAGTATTATTGAATAATGATGAGAGGACTAGTGATTCAGTTCGTGTCGAGTCATGGCGACACACCAGACAGGATATATGATGCATTGGAGGGGCATCCACTGCAATTCGAGTTGTAGGAGACGCGACTCAAGGTATCACCCCCTAGGGTTTTAGGTTGGTCCATTATTTACTCAATAGATCAACCATTAGTATTGACTCATGATCAGGTCATCATTTTATTATTTAATGGTTCATTATTTTGTGAAGGTGTAGTTAAGGTGAAATCACATAGAATAATAATAAACAAGAATGCTTTGATAAAATGAACTTGTGAGGCGATATATTATTCTATTTCATGCACGTTTAGTTGTGAGTGAGATCACATAGTACATGCTTATACTAAATAGAAAATTATTTCTTTCATCACATTAAAAATAATAAAACCTCCAAAGATATTTTAATTCATAACAGTCTTCCATCATACAAATTTAGAAATAACCAGGTTTTTGCGGTGCCAGTCATGTCATAACAGAGGGTGCTTATTAGTACTAGGGATTCCTTATAAGATTTATGGGTCAACATAACTAAAGTTCTAGTAAGGATTAGACACAGTTAACTTGCTATAATTTTAATGTCAAGTGTTCAGTAAATCATGTTCTGATTTTAGAGGCTTGGAATTCACTCAACCGATCACGGAACTGCATGTTAAAGAAGTCGAGTAGCCAAAATCCCACCTTGAACCCTCCAAGTATGGGTATAGCCATTTATTGTAGACTATGAGGTGTGGTTCACAGATCCATGCTACTAGAATACTCAAGTGATGGTGTACTTTTATTCTACCACAGAGGGCTCCTAGAATCTGATAAAATAGTGGGAGACATTTAATGATTTAATTAATTAATCAAAATGTCTAAACTAGTAATCAAGAGAAAATGTACTAATCTGCTAGAATTTATTGTTTTAGAAAAATGGAAGTTATAACACATGTCTAATTACTATGATATTATATTGGAATAATTAAATGTCCACATTAGAATGAGTATCCAAGAATAATATGGGCGCTTGCGCATTGTATTATGATATAAGAAAATCAAGGTGCCAGTGTCCCCAACACTATTAAACTAAATAAATAAGAAAGGATGAGATTTCTTACAAGAGACTAATGTAAAAAAGCATATGATAGTTAAATCATTATGCTTTCATCAACATCTGGTGTTAGTTGTGGTCGCTACACTAGGAAAATGATGATAAAACATGAAGTCTCTTCTCTGAGATGTTTGCAAGGAGAAAGCGAAGCAATGATATAAATAATGTGATGTTACACCAACATGTGTAAATTAAAATATTGATCATGATGTTTAAATATATTTCTTTCTCATATCATTTTCACTACATTACTCAAGTCTCAATTTAAGTTATAAGATGAACAAGTGTTGAGTAATCGCTTCATTACCAATTTATGTAACGATCACCAAGTTAATTAAAGAAAGTTTCTTCTTTAATTATTTTGGAGAATAAATTGAAAGACAAGGTGAAAAGTCCATTGGCATGTAATTAAAATGGAACATTTTCAACATCCATTAATGAAGGAGGTATTAAAAATGGTTATTTTCATTCCATATTATAAAATAAATCAATGGAATTTTAAAAACAATAAACTGAATTAAATAATCAAGTTACCTTCTTCTTCAAAAATATTCATCAATTATAATGTTTTAGTTTAACTAATTGGGTATTAAATACAATATACTGATGAAATATGTGTATTCTATTATGGTAACCATGTAATTAAAAAAACCTTACTGAAATTCAGGTGTATTCTCCAAGTGGATGTGAAAGGGAGATACCTAGGCCAATGGTGAAAAGTACACAACTTCTTAAATTCACAAGTGAAATATTCGTGTAGAACTATTATTAAGTATAACCACAAACATTAATCTCATGTGTCCTTGGATGCAATGAGACATTTTTTATGGTTCTGAAATGAGTGTTGTTTTTGGAATTTAATACCCAATAACCATTTCAATAATACATGAATCATAGGCAATAATAGATGAATACAAAAATGTAATACATATACCTAGTTGTGGAAAGATATTTCTTTGTCAATAAAAAACTAAAATGGACGTCAAGAATATACACAATATGGTTTTTAGGCTCGGTACAACTAAATACTTTTGGTATTGTCGATGTCTTTAGTTTGGACAGAGAAACCTTTAAAAATAAAGGTATTCCACAAATCTTATGGAATTAGTTCATCTTGGCCACATGAACTATTCCACGCATAAGATAGAGGTATATATACTTCAAATTATTCCTTTAAGTAAATAATGAATGGTAAAATGATGTATGTTCATGGTCAAAAGATATGAGCTTCTTCGATCCAGCATGCCAAACAACATCTTGACTATGCAATCCTCGGTCATGATTATATAGCATTGAGTAATTCCTAAACGCACATTACCTTATACACATCATAGCTTTAATTTTAATAAGGAGGATTGATGATGAATCCTTATATATATTGTGGAGTATTTCCTAAACACGTATTTTATACATCAAAGTATTTATGTGTGTAATATAAATGTTACAACTAGAAAATATTTCATTATATTTCATGAAATTAATTGAAAATAATGGAGATATCTCACAACCATATGCCAAATTTAATGAAAAATGGATAACATAAGAGTCATAGTCTGACGTAAATCTATTATATCATTACTACATGTGTTTTGATGTAAATGGTTTAGATATAAACAAACTTGCATCAAGATAAACACATTGTATGTCACGAACCAGCCCGGGTCGACCCTGAACCGGTCACCCGAGCCGGTCCGCGGAAAGTCCCGAGGGGCATTCCCGATCCCCCCGGGATGGCAACCAGTGCCGGGCATTAAAATTTGATCATTGGGAACGATTTCAGCCCAAACAAAAGTAAATATAACAAAACAAATAAACACTAACAGTGGAAAAGAAATAAAAGCCACACGACCACGTACCTCCATGTGACCTCTTAGGTCACCGCCCAACCAGAGAGCAACCTCGCTCCAACACTGAGTGACTCAAAACAGAAGACCTGAGCAAGGGAAGACCTGCAACTGAAATGATAATATAGGCGTGAGCATTAAAAATGCCCAGTAGGTAAGCCAAAGTAAACCACTGAATCCAAATGTTTCCTTTCCCGAGAAATCCGTTGACACAGGTTTGAAAATACAATTATAAAAATAGATTTTTTTAACATTTTTAAAATAAACAACATGTTTCCCCCATTTGAAAATCCAACGCACACTATAAATCACTTTCAATACCATTTCCTGTTTTTATAAACAAAACCAAATACAGATAATACTACGACTGTGCTAAAAAGGAACAGGTAAACAGTACAGGCTGAAAACAAACCAGTGAAATAGGAAGTAAACAAGCAATGAAAAAGGGACACAAGTAACAATATGAGCCATAAAGAATTACTGTAAGTAAACAATCAAGGAAGAAAGTAACCATGGGTGATCCTAAACATCCCTAGAAAACCCCTGGACGTACTCGGGTTCAGACTACCTGCCGGCGTGGTACTCCATAGTCAATAACCAACTGGCCGCCCTAATAGCCAACCAGTGGCACATCCCACCTGGCCTGTCCACAACTCCAGGGGGTAATAAACCGTCTAATCAGGGTTAGCAAGCAACCATCACTCGATAATCTATAAGACGCCCAGGAACCCATGGTGGTTTTTGTAACACTGTGTAAGTGGGAGACCCTCGCACGCGTGACTCATCTCACCGCACTTGCCAACCCCTTACACGAACATCGCTACACGACAACCCTCGAAGGGAGGTCCCCCTGTAGAGATGCATTCACAAGTATGTATATATATATATATATATAATCACATCACATTTAATAAAGTGCCAATCGGGCCTTCACGTCATTTAATTATCAAAACCACTTTATAAAAATACCTGAAGTCGCCAAGCGAGCACTTTGTTTTTTTTTACAAAAATCAAATGACTTTACACGAACATTTCACAATATCTTTTTCAAAAACTAAAGTGCTGCTTTTGTATTAAAAGAAAGGCCAAACGGGCATATTTTCTTAGATTTCTTTTTAAACAAGTTCGATGTGTCTCATAAAGGGGCGAAAACATTTTGAAACCAAGAACCATTTAGAAAGTCGAGATTTTGAGAAAATAAAAATAAATAAAAATAAATGGTAACAATTTCAAACACCATCTTCATTTGAGGGCACATCCATGTGTGCACCTGGTGCACCCATGGATGTGTCAACATCCAATGGTGCGTCAAACCTGCAAAGGGGCACGACAACACTTCCAAATGGTACTAAATTTCATAAAACTAACCAGCACAGGATAATACGATCCAATAATGATTCTTTCTTTACAAAAAGGAAACACCGCTAAAGACAACCAATGATAACATAAGAGAACATAAGCATTTAGTTCCACGTTAGCTGGCAACGCCTAAACAGGTGCACTATATAAACAATAAAAAGTGCAGGACAATATCTAGTGCACAACTACCTTGGCATAAAATATAATTGCTTCAAACTTAACTTTCGAATAAAAACTATAGATTTTTAAAACACCAAAATAAGCAGCGCAAGGATACCATAAACACGCGAATCATGGAATAAAATTTATTTAAAACAATTCTAGCATCAGCAGAGTTCCTCGGAAAGGAAACAGTTGAGTTTGCCTACCTCAAACAAGGAGCGGACGCGACAGAACCCCAACAGAAAGTAGGACAATCCTTCACGGACAAACTGCGTACGCTGAACAGTGGAAAAAGTATACGTCACTCAACCCGCGATAGAAAAAGGATTAATATGAATTAAATATAAACACCAATATGTCAAGAAGGAAAAATAAATCAATAAATAAATAAATTAATTAATTAATCAATTAATTAATAAACAAATAGGCAATTAAATAAATAGATAAATAACACATACAAAAATAATCAAGAGAATAAATAAATAACAATAATAATTTAGCACAATAATAATATAATAGTAATAACAATATTAATATAATAATAATAATAATAATAGCATACCCAATAAATTAATGATAACCATAATAATATTAATAATAATAATATAATAATAATAACATAATCATAATTATAATAGTATATTAAAGATAATTATAATAATGTAATAATATTAACATAATAATAATAATAACAATAATCTAATAATATTAATAATAAAAAATAGCATAATAATAATAATAATAATAATAGAAATAATAACAATAATGTACTAATAATAATGAAAGCATGGCCATAATATAGTAATAACAATAATAATAATAATATAATAATAATAATAATAACATAATATAATAATAATAATAATAACAATAATATAGAAATATTAACATAATAATAATAATAATAATATAGATATTAACATAATAATAATTATAATAATATAATAATAATAATAATGACATGATAATAATGATATAATAATAATACTATTATTATTAACATGACAAAAATATTAAAATGTTATATATATATATATATATATAAACATAAATAAATGAGATTAACATAAAAAATAAAAAATTAAAAATTAAAAAAAACAAAACTTACACTGGAGCGGGAGGGGGAGGGAGCACAGGGGAGAGGGCAGCCGGGCGCAGTGCGTGGGACGGGGAGCGGCGGAGAGGGCCGGGGAAGGGTGGCTGGGCGAGGCGGGGTCGCGAGAGGGAGACAGAAGGGATGGGGAGTGGGGACGCCCAGTGCGGGTCGCAGAGGGAGTCGGGTGCTGCGAGGAGGCCGAGACGACAGGGATGGGGAGCGGGGATGCCGGGTGCGGGGAGCGGGGCGGGATGCCGAAAGTGCTGGGGTGAGCGGGAGCCGGCAAGGCGGAGGAGTTCGGGACATGCGAGGTGCAGGGGGTGTGGTCCGGTAGAGGGCGTCGGGCAGGGCGGAGACTGGGGAGTCGGCCGAGGTGGAGGAACGGCGCACGCAGGCGAGGGGTGCGGGCCGACGGCAGGACAGTGCAGAGAGGAGGTCGCCCGGTGGAGGGCACCGGAGCGGGAGGCCGCGGGTGCCTGAGGTGGATGGGGAAGGCGCGGCGGCGGGCAGAGACCGGGTGCTGGCGCGCAGAGGAGGCCGGGAACGGGGAAGAAGGAGGAGAAAGGGGAGAGAGAGAGAGAGGGAGAGAAGGGGAAATAGGGTGGCGGCTACGGGAGTAGGGGTAGGGTTAGGGTTCGTTTTAAGTTTATGTATATATATGTGTGTGATAAAAATAAAAATAATAATACTATAATACTAATGTTAATAAGTATAATAATAATAATAGTAAAACATTATAATAATAATAATAAAACTTATAATAATAATAAATAATAAATTAGTTAATTCTAATTATGATTATTTTAATCGAATATTTAAAATAGTAAAATAATTTAAAGATAACACACATATATATATTTATACTCATATAGATATATATACATAACATATATAGACCTATATGTATATATACATCATTATACATATATATATAAAACGTATATAAACATATATGCAATAAAAATAACTATAATATTAATAACACAACTTTAAAATAATAATAATAATAAAATTCCAACATAAAAATCATAATATTTAAAATGCCCGGTGAACACACTATCACCCGGGTTGAACGCACGGTCACCGCTAACGATGCAGTGACCGCGCACCGGCGTGAAACCACCAACACAACTAAACCTCGAAAGAAAAAAAAAATTTAAATCGGGACCAAGAAAGAAGTAAAATAAAGGTATCTGCGGTCGGGGTGTGACAATTCTCCCCACCACAGACACTTTCTGCCCCCAGAAAGTCACCAAGCCACAAGTCAGCCAAAATCCAAGTCTATGCCCAAACAGAACTAAGGGAACTGAAGAGAACTGAGATTCTCAGGATATCCTTACCCCAAAAAGGTCACACCCGACCCATCCAAGAGAAAACTGGAGTCCGAGGTTGAGGGGAGAACACGAAGGGGTTCTCCCCACCACAAGAGCTCAACATGTGCAGAAAAATTTACCATATAAATAGACAACCCTAGGAAAAAGCGGAGGTCGACACGGGAACTCCCAACCGATTCAAACCAACTCTTATAACATGATCAAAACAACACTTCCGTCGAAACGCTGAACACATGACTTGAGTCAACAACTTCAACACTAGGAACAACCCACAGAAAAGACTTAACCGGACATCGAATCGGAAACATGACCCATTGAAGTCCACGAAACATAACCACATCAGATAACATAACTACAACGAGGTCAACCCACACAAGGATCAAACACACTATTAAGAAGGACACACGATTTAGAAGATCACATCCACACCGACAAAAAAAATCTTGGACTATAACTGAACAAGTTCATCATTAATTCACAGAGAAACAATGTACTTACAACGACTTTGAAGCTTTAGTAGCAGATAGACAAACATGAAAATATTTCTAATTATTCCATTGCCAACATGGAACACAAAACATGGACCAGAGCTTCACCGCCCTGGGGACTCCTGACTGTGCGCAAGCTTCACCCCGAGACTTGTGGCTGGGGCTCTGATGGCTGAAGCATCTTCTGCCTCACAGTCAGGTACTAACGTTCTCCCATCACTGCGTCCTCTTTAAGAGACGCTTCCGGCAAAACTTCTCCAGATGACCCAGACAACCGCATCGATGACACGTCTTCGGAGGGTTGCGACAAGACGGCTTTAAATGCCCGAGACGACCACACTGAAAGCATACCATCGAACGATCTGATGGACTGGATGTTGGGACCAAAGGGGATAACTCCTTAGGAATAGGTATCTATGGCGCCTTTTTCTCACCAGAGGGGGAACTCTTACGAAAAACAACAGGGGACACTGAAGTATTAACCACCCGCACACCAGAAACTAACTCAGCCAAGAAAGCTTCCTCCACCAGCTTCTCGAAACAAAGGTCTTTATAAGAGAGGACTCGCTCCTTGATCTCTGGACGAAGACCCCCAGTGAAAAGAGAGACCTTCATGAGCTCATGCGACACTACCTCTGGAGAAAAGGGAATCTGTTCCTTGAAATGGTCAACATATGCCTTCACCGTCTGTTGACCTTGTTGAATATGCACAAGCTCTCCCTTTTTCCCCAGCTTCACTTCCTCAGGTACAAACCATTGGATGAAAACAGTTTTAAATACATCCCACGTCATTTCAACTTGAGTCGATGGTGGGGAAACCACCTTCCACTGGTCCAGAGCTGGACCCTCGAACAACTTCATAATTGCATGAACCTTAACATTATCGGGAGTTCCCAACATTCTAAAGACACGCTCCACTTCCTTGAGCAATTTTACTGCCTCTAACGGACCCTGATCACCATGGAGAATAGGCAGAGTCTGAGGAGGACTAAAAACTGGGCATGACATATCCGAATCCTTAGAGACCTTTCTGGGCAGCATTCCTAAGTGATATATAAAACACAAGGCCCAAACCAATATCAAACTGAAGCAACATCAATAAAAGCGCCTTCATCAAAAACAGTCAGCACAAGGACAAATCAAATACAACACAACCCAAAATAAAATCTCTTTTTTAAAATTCCCCTTTTATTTTAGATTATAAAACCACCCTTTTTCTCAAGACCACTTTCCAAAAACCAATCCACTTTCAAACCAAAAACTTTCCAAAACCATTTCCCCTTTAAAACCAATTTAGAAATCAAGGTCAAGCCTTTAATTTCAAATACACACCCAGGTACTCCCATGACCCGTTGCACATGTCTTTATCCACTGTCCATTAATACTCGCACCAACACGCATTTTGAATGCATTCTCACACATGTGCAAACGTTCATAAGGAGGACCTGAAGTTTCTCCCCAAATCATTCGTAACCAATTCCAAGAAAACAATGGATTTCCAAATCAAGAGATTTCAGTTTCAAAAACCCATTTCATACATTCAAAGTCTTTTAAAAGAAACCAGTCCAATATTTCAAAAACTTTTTTCATTTCCAACAACGCACTCACACAAACCAAAACGAAAGCAGCAACCAAATTTGCATCAACCACTAAAATGAGGGACTAGTAGTCACACTCAACCTGGCGACATGGTAGTGGGCCATGTCCCAAGTCAGCGTCGACCACAAGGAGGAATTCAAACCACGTACTCGGACTCCACATGGGTCACTACTCCATGTAAAATTACGATGTAATGTCGGCTTGCCTCCATTATCATCTCTCAATCCAAGACAAACCAGGAAAGACAAGGACACAATTCCGACTACCCCTGGTAACTCGAAGATCAGTGCGAGCAAGAGTTCGCGACACTCTTCCCGCACCTACCCCTCGAGTTCCGACAGTCCTAATCTCCTTCTACCGGACAACCCAAATAACAAGAACCTGCCTTTGATACCATTTTGTCACGAACCAGCCCGGGTCGACCTGGAACCGGTCACCCGAGCCGGTCCGCGGCAAGTCCCGAGGGGCGTTCCCGATCCCCCCGGGATGGCAACCAGTGTCGGGCATTAAAATTTGATTGTTGGGAACGATTTCATCCCAAACAAAAGTAAATAGAACAGAACAAATAAACACTAATAGCGGAAAAGAAATAAAAGCCACACGACCACGTACCTCCATGTGACCTCTCAGGTCACCACCCAACCAGAGAGCAACCTCGCTCCAACACTAAGCGACTCAAAACAGAAGACCTGAGCAAGGGAAGACCTACAACTGAAATGATAATATAGGCGTGAGCATTAAAAATTCCCAGTAGTTAAGCCAAAGTAAACCACTGAATCCAAATGTTTCCTTTCCCGAGCAATCCATTGACACAGGTTTCAAAATACAATTATAAAAATAGATTTTTTAACATTTTTAAAATAAACAACATGTTTCCCCCATTTGAAAATCAAACGCACACTATAAATCACTTTCAAGACCATTTCCTATTTTTATAAAAAAAAACAAATACAGATAATACTACGACTGTGCTAAAAAGGAATAGGTAAACAGTACAGGCTGAAAACAAACCAGTGAAACAGGAAGTAAACAAGCAATGCAAAAGGGACACAAGTAACAATATGAGCCGTAAAGAATAACTGTAAGTAAACAATCAAGGAAGCAAGTAACCATGGGTGATCCTAAACATCCCTAGAAAATCCTTGGACATACTCGGGTTCAGACTACCTGCCGGCGTGGTACTCCATAGTCAATAACCAACTGGCCGCCATAATAGCCAACCAGTGGCACATCCCACCTGGCCTGTCCACAACTCCAGGGGGTACTAACCCGTCTAATCAGGGTTAGCAAGAAACCGTCACTCGATAATCTACAAGACGCCCAGGAACCCATGGTGGTTTTTGTAACACTGTGTAAGTGGGATACCCTCGCACGCGTGACTCATCTCACCGCACTTGCCAACCCCTTACACGGACATCGCTACACGACAACCCTCGAAGGGAGGTCCCCCTGTAGAGATGCCCTCACAAGTACGTATATATATATATATATATATAATCACTTCTCATTTAATCAAGTGCCAATCGGGCCTTCACGTCATTTAATTATCAAAACCACTTTATAAAAATACCTGAAGTCGCCAAGTGAGCACTTTGTTTTTTTTACAAAAATCAAATGACTTTACACGAACATTTCACAATATCTTTTTCAAAAACTCAAGCGCTGATTTTGTATTAAAAGAAAGGCCAAACGGACATATTTTCATAGATTTGTTTTTAAACAAGTTCGATGTGTCTCATAAAGGGGCGAAAACATTTTGAAACCAAGAACCATTTAGAATAGTCGAGATTTTGAGAAAATAAAAAAAAATAAAAATAAATGGCAACAATTTCAAACACCATCTTCATTTGAGGGCACATCCATGTGTGCACCTGGTGCACCCATGGATGTGTCCACATCCAATGGTGCGTCAAACCTGCAAAGGGGCACGACAACACTTCCAAATGGTACTAAATTTCATAAAACTAACCAGCACAGGATAATACGATCCAATAATGATTCTTTATTTACAAAAAGGAAACACCGCTCAAGACAACCAATGATAACATAAGAGAACATAAGCATTTAGTTCTACGTTAGCTGGCAACACCTAAACAGGTGCACTATATAAACAATAAAAAGTGCAGGACAATATCTAGTGCACAACTACCTTGGCATAAAATATAATTGCTTCAAATTTAACTTTCGAATAAAAACTATAGATTTTTAAAACACCAAAATAAGCCGCGCAAGGATATCATAAACACGCGAATCATGGAATAAAATTTATTTAAAACAATTCTAGCATCAGCAGAGTACCTCGGAAAGGAAATAGTTGAGTTCGCCTACCTCAAACAAGGAGCGGACGCGACAGAACCCCAACGGAAAGTAGGACAATCCTTCGAGGACAAACTGCGTACGCTGAATAGTGGAAAAAGTATACGTCACTCATCCCGCGATAGAAAAAGGATTAATATGAATTAAATATAAACACCAAGATGTCACGAAGGAAAAATAAATAAATAAATAAATAAATAAATTAATTAATCAATTAATTAATAAAAAAATAGGCAATTAAATAAATAGATAAATAACACATACAAAAATAATCAAGATAATAAATAAATAACAATAATAATTTATCACAATAATAATATAATAGTAATAAAAATATTAATATAATAATAATAATAATAATAATAGCATACCCAATAAATTAATGATAACCATAATAATATTAATAATAATAATATAATAATAATAACATAATCATAATTATAATAGTATATTAAAGATAATTATAATAATGTAATAATATTAACATAATAAAAATAATAACAATAATCTAATAATATTAATAATAAAAAAAATAACATAATAATAATAATAATAATAATAGTAATAATAACAATAATGTACTAATAATAATGAAAGCAGGGCCATAATATAGTAATAACAATAATAATAATATAATAATAATAATAATAATAATAACATAATATAATAATAATTATAATAATAATAACAATAATAGAGAAATATTAACATAATAATAATAATAATAATAATAATAATAATAATAATAATATAGATATTAACATAATAATAATTATAAGAATATAATAATAATAATGACATAATAATAATGATATAATATTATTATTATTATTAACATGACAAAAATATTAAAATGTTATATATATATATATATATATATATAAAAACATAAATAAATGAGATTAACATAAAAAATAAAAATAAACATAAAATAAAAAAACAAAACTTACACTGGAGCGGGAGGGGGAGGGAGCACAGGGGAGAGGGCAGCCGGGCACGGTGCGTGGGACGAGGAGCGGTGGAGAGGGCCGGGGAAGGGTGGATGGGCGAGGCGGGGTCGCGCGAGGGAGACGGAAGGGATGGGGAGCGGGGACGCCTGGTGCGGGTCGCGGAGGGAGTCGGGTGCTGCGAGGAGGCCGAGACGGCAGGGATGGGGAGCGGGGACGCCGGGTGCGGGGAGCGCGGCGGGACGCCGAAAGTGCTGGGGTGAGCGGGAGCCGGTGAGGCGGAGGAGGCCGGGACATGCGAGGTGTAGGGGGTGTGGTCCGGTAGAGGGCTTCGGGCAGGGCGGAGACTGGGGAGTCGGCCGAGGCGGAGGAACGGCGCACGCAGGCGAGGGGTGAGGGCCGACGGCAGGACTGTGCAGGGAGGAGGTCGCCCGGTGGAGGGCACCGGAGCGGGAGGCCGCGGGTGCCTGAGGTGGATGGGGAAGGCGTGGCGGCGGGCAGAGACCGGGTGCTGGTGCGCAGAGGAGGCCGGGAACGTGGAAGAAGGAGGATAAAGGGGTGAGAGAGAGAGAGGGAGAGAGGGGGAAATAGGGTGGCGGCTACGGGAGTAGGGGTAGGGTTAGGGCTCGTTTTAGGTTTATGTATATATATGTGTGTGATAAAAATAATAATAATAATAATACTATAATAATAATGTTAATAAGTATAATAATAATAATAGTAAAACATTATAATAATAATAATAAAACTTATAATAATAATAAATAATAAATTTGTTAATTCTAATTATGATTATTTTAATCGAATATTTAAAATAGTAAAATAATTTAAAGATAACACACATATATATATTTATAAACATATAGATATATATACATAACATATATAGACCTATATGTATATATACATCATTATACATATATATATAAAACGTATATAAACATATATGCAATAAAAATAACTATAATATTAATAACACATCTTAAAAAAATAATATTAATAAAATTCCAACATAAAAATCATAATATTTAAAACGTCGGGTGAACACACTATCACCCGGGCTGAACGCACGGTCACCACTAATGATGTGGTGACCGCGCACCGGCATGAAACCACCAACACAACTAAACCTCAAAAGAAAAAAAAATAAAATTAAATCGGGACCAAGAAAGAAGTAAAATAAAGGTATCTGCGGTCGGGGTGTGACATTGTAAATTTAGTGTAATAATCCTAAAAGTTGTGTATGATATTACATAAATCCCTAAGATAGAAAAGTAGGTAGTCAAGTAATAGAAAACACTTCTATACAAGGGTGCACATATCTATTACAGATAATAAGTGCTATATTGACTTGTGTTTAGTGAATGCTCAAATATGCACAAATAGTTGGCATAGTGACTACTTCCACAAGCACATGTGGAAAAAAGTATGTTTCAGAGACACATACTACATTGGAAGGATAAAACCATGGTGGTGTTTTTTATATTCACCGGGGTTGGTGATCTATTATTAAATGTGAATAATATTTCATACAAGTAAGCAGTGTATAGAAATTTGCTAAAATTGATAAGACCAACTAAATTTCAATTAATGGATTCTATGTATCAAAGTGCAAATGGGCTTATTATTTTGAATACTATGGTGGGTATTCAATTGAGTTGATACATGGATGGTACAAGTGTAGTACCAATAAAGATCAATTGGTTTCACCAAATCGTTATGCCTAAATCCATTAGAACTTTACTTATCATAGCTAACATCTGTGATCAAATTATTTAGCATTGTATGTCATGACCACCAATCATGGATGGTGTCTATATGACGCAACCATAAAGGGATTGACATGTCACAGAATTCTAATAGAGGTTGGAAGTTACAGAAATCTGGTTTAGAATTCATGTAAGAAACATGATCATAGAATATACATTTTCAAAGAATGATTTCCATGGTTCTATGAGAGGTTAGTGGGAGCATCGTGGTTTTCCATGAAAAGTATGTTCGACAACATATGGAAAACATGCATTGATCTTATAGTTAGTTAAGACGAAAATTAAATTTATTCACCAGTGATTGAATTAATGTATCAACCTATGTTCTAGGGAACAACATCTACTGAGGTAGATCTATAGGTTGCTTGGTCCTAGTCAATCGTACATATAGTGACACTATAATGAAAAATACATGATGGAACAATTCAAGAGATGAATTGTTGCCTATGTCACAGGGAATAATCTCTTCAAGTTAACATGTTCAGGACATGCGGAGAGATAAATGTGGTGAGTTAAAGTCCATACGCTTAAGAGATGGATTAATCATGTATTCCATGATATGTACAAGAATTTATATTTCCTAGATAAGCATTATAATAGGAAAATATAAGTTATATCCAAGAGAACTGTAAGGGATGTAGTCGAAACTATCCAATTGTACTTCGGAAAGTATAGAAGATATGTACCTAGTAAATGGAGAATAAAGGATACTAGTTTTTGAGGATACAAACTAGTTTTCCACAGATCAATGTGATCTTCTATCGAAGGTAGGATAAATATGATGAGATATTCAAGCTCATATTAACCAGTGGTAGCCAAACCTACAAAGACCGAATACATTGCAGCTTCTAAGGCTACAAAGAAGCAGTTAAATGCAATGATTTGTTCCAGTTATTGGAATAAAACCTAGTAAGGAAAATATTATCATAATGTCAATTATGATATTCTTACTAGCCAAGATGTCAAGTTATGAGAGTGGAGAATTGGGATATACTCAAGACACAATCTCTTGAGAAGTTTTACTCAACGAGACATGGTCTCAATAGAAGAATTTCCATGTGGTGGAACCATAGTGGTACTAGTAGCTAAATACATCACTCATTAGAAACATGAAATTCATCATGTGATTAGCTAACACGTTTTGTTAGCCAGTTGGCTCTAGTGCAAGTGGGAGTGTTGAGATAGTGAGTGCCTTAGACCTAAATATAAAGTTCTTTTGATTAACATATCATATATATTGTTATCTAAGCATGATGTCTTCTTAAAAATATCATGTAGATATTTCTGTGTCCACTATATAATGGTAATTTCCATATATTAATTGTTGTGTCGAGTGGTTATAACAGATATTAGGCTATAATGAGAACCATAAGATACTATGACATTATTATTAAATATATGTTATATGGTCTAGATACATATTACTTACTGGACATAGTAGATGTATCGATATCATGTTCTAGGTGCTCATAATAATTTAGACTTCTTCTAAAAAAAATTTCACTTGGTGATCTCTAGTAGTGATATCATGAGGACAAACCTGCAAATAGGAACACCACATGTTTAAAGTCTCATTTGATGTTCCTATCAATGATCATGTGTAATGATCTCCTGAATTGATATCATTACCAATGTTTGTCATTTGATTGCGTACTTTGATAAAAGATTAAAACCATGGAAATGAATTCATGGTGAGGTTCATTGTGTTTGGTGCATCATTGGTGGCATGACATTGGTTGAATAGTTAAGAAAGGATTTGTCACATCAGAATTATAGAATTAATATATCTCAATCCATGATGATTTGGATGGAAGTACCTTCATAAGACCATGGCCATGGAAGTTGGGGGTAAATCCATCTAGTTAGATAAAAAAAATAACGAAATAAAAGGGTGATGAATCTTGAGTGCATCCTGCTTTATGAGATATTATAGACAAAGAGATTATATTACATAGTGTATGTTCGTAGGTTGGTTGTCTCTGCTGTGACAATACTTATATCTTTAGGGATCATTATGGGTTGCTAGATCCCACTCTTACTCTGTGAATAATATTCACTACTATTGAGATAAGGCCCAAGAGGGTCACACACAATAGCGTATTCAAGAATATACCCTATTCAGTTGAATAAGAGTTTGAAACATGGTTGGACCCACCACTAGGGTCTAGGATTTGTCTAAGAAATATTATCACCAATGAAATAAATAAATTCATATTATTCAAGTTTAGAATAATGATCATTAAATTTATTTATTAAATATATTTACAAGTTTTAAGTAAATATATAAGAAACATTAATTGATGAATATTAAATATTTAAAGTTCCATTAATATTTGTGGAAATGATGAGTCATGTTAATTAATCAATTATTATAACATTATATATTTAAATATATTACAAGTGAGTGATAATAATATTTATGAATCATATTAGTAGTCACAAAATGTTGTTAATAGTGCGTTGATCATGCAGGGGTCGGTTGGAATTTCTGGGTAATTACAAGACACTATAAATAAAAGAGGAGAGAATTTTTCCAAAGAGTATTCATGGGAATTATCTCTCCTATACTATATCCCATGTTCAAAAGAGAGATACACTGGATCCAAGGATCTTGGATTGAGGTCTCTCTCAGGCATCATAAGATTAGCGATGCGGTGATTGTTAAAGCGTCAAAGGTATCATCGAAATTCTGCACTAGCACCAGGATGTCGATGAATGGTGTTCCCACAGTTTCTTGGAGCACGTGTGTATGATCTAGAATAATTTAGACTTAGATTTTTCAACCAAATATTTCCAATGATGAGAAAACATCATGCACAGATTTAGATCTAAACCAGGTATTTACAGTTTTATTTTTTGCTTAAAACTCTTCAAGCGTGATCCTCAGCTTGAACTAGGATGCTATTCACCTACGTCGACAATATTACATTGATCATTGCTGAATGTTCTTAAAATATCACCAGTTTGGGTCTTTCACTGCATGCATGGTTCCTACAATATATAGGGTAGGTTAACCTACTATTGAAATAGTTATTTATTAACAACCCAATGATCTCCATCAATTTTAAAACCATATTCTTGTTGATGGATATATTAAAATTTTCTACATGGGGTCTTTTATTTTCAAATTTTGAAACCAATATAAGGTTAAGATAAAAATATTCATTCAAAAACTAAAACAACATAAATTTATAAGGTATACATGGGTAAAACATGATTATGGTTTAAATAAAGTTAACTTGAAAAAAATTATAACGTAATTTTATCCTCAACGTGTTATAAATATTTGGATTTCAATATGGTTTTGGGACCTGGTTTTCAGAAGAATATACCACTAGTTATTAATAAGATTAATGGGAAGGAAATTTAATTTCATTAATTATAGTAGAGTCCTCTAAAAGGGTTATAAACAATCCCTAACAAAATTTATTATTTCCTAGTATTTTTTTAGTAGGAATCTCAATAAATATACACAATCTGGAAAAGTTGGTTTCTTCAAGAGATGATTTGGTTCATCTGGGTTTTTTATATATTTTTTTCATATGACATGATTCTATCCATCAATGAAAAAAATCAATAAAATATCTAAATGATATCTTGAATAAATATGGATAATGGAGTGGGAAAAATGGAAAATGGAAGAAATATCGGTGTTTTTGTGTCTTATAATGTTTCATACATAAGAGTCCATCTCACTTAATGATTTTATGGTTTCTCTAAGAAAAACCTACAACTATAATACCTTGGAGTCACATTTTTCAAAATTTATACCAAAGATTCGTCAACTTTATGACTTGGTTAATAGGATTTTCATTTGTGTACTCAATTATAAATTTATCTTACTATACATTTGGTGTAGGATGGTTTTCATTAATAGTGTTCCAACTTCAACACCATCCCACAGTCTATCCTTGATTAGAGTGACTAAAAATATTCATAGTAATATTGAAAAGTATCTTTCTAATTTTTTTGTGACGAATTCTTGGAGGACCTACCGAACTATACTAACTAGTAAACACTATAAAAATTGGTGGAATAAGGTGATATCAACACCTAAAATATCTAAGGCACCATGACATAACAAAAAGAGAATTATGTGTTGGATTTCATCATGGAAAATTATTTATGGGATATATTTATCTGAAGTAAATATGGTAAGGATTTAAATGTTGTTAAATTTTTTTAACTAACCTCCCTATCACCATGGGAGAGATATTTGGGACCTTTTCACCTCCTTATTAGATTGCTCATGATTGAAATCGAGGAAAGGTAACACAATTTTTGTAAATAAAATAGGGTAGAGTCTATGCTCCTCCTACCTAGTTACCGCACTCCCAATGTGAGTATTAATAGTTCTTATCATTAACACAACATAATCATTTCATCACTAGATCAAAATCATAGAGAGTTCTTGAAAAATATCCTCCTTCATGATGATGAGGAAGATAGATTTATATTCACTCTAGTGACCTTAAATTTTTTTAGCACTAGATATCACCGTAGAATCTATCAAAATATAAAAGTTTATCGCTATATGGGTTTCTTTTTATGGGTTAATGGGATACCTTTAATGATTTATTAATTATATGAAATTCTTGGAATGGAATTTTTCTGGAAGAAAATCTATTTTAAAAAATAATAATTTCCCTAGAATATAAATGTGCTTATTTCAAAATCCATTAGTCTAAATTAGAAAGTATTCCCCTTATCAAAACATTATAGGCTATTTTCACCTATTAAATATCGTTAAATAGACTTATCAGAAAACCTATTTTCACAAATTTTGATTCTTTCCTTATACCCACATTTAGTAATGTGGATAAAAACCCACTTGATGATTTTATTTACTATAAGTAAATTTATTTAGGATGGTGGTTATTATGGGTTTCTAAAAATTAAGATATATTTTAAATGTAATTTTATATGAATTATTATCTTCAGTCAAAGAAACTATTTTTATTGGAAGAGATATACTCTTCACTATATGTTCAAAGAAACTCCTCTATGATGCCTATATTCAACCAATTTTATCAATGCCACCTCATGAGATTGACTAGTATTAGGAATGACCATCCCAAGCCCCTTTGTTTTCTATCCCAAATTTTGTAAAACATCATCTATTGGTGACTTTTGATACCGAACATATCTAGTATAGGCCTAATTTGGTGATTTCAAACTCCAACCTTATTCAACATAGGGAACCAGTGACAATTACTAATTACATGTAGGCCCCTAACAGACACCCTAAACTATTTTCCAACCAGAGAAATTTTTATTCAAAATATTTGGTTAGATATTAGTTGATTTTTTGGTAGGCACTCAAAAATAGCTTTAAAATAATAAAGGGATGGTCTTTTATCAACATTTTCATGCGATGTGGTTTTAATTTTTTTTTGAATTTAAGGGTATCAATCATCTTGAATTTTAGCTATTTTTATAGTGAAATTTACCCAATTATCATAAAGACCAAGGACCTCCATGATGACCTTATATTATATATAAATATCAATAAATTTTTTCTTATAATATGTATAAAAAATAATCTTTGATAACCAACTTTATTTCTTGGCCCTTTTCAACCCATTGGTTATTTGCATACACTATAATAAAATGTCAGAGTCTTCTCAGCACTAATATTAATATTCTGCATTCTTAATGGGAATGAAACATGGAACCCAACATCATAACTTCAAGAGTGTATCCATTAAAAAATATCATTATTTGTAAATATTTAGGTTCAATACCAACATTTTATAGATCCGTGGACTATAATTATTCTTTAGGTATATATTATTACATTCTACTTTGATGTTCTTTTGGGGGTTTTCGACCTGTTTTCTTTTTCAATGAATAAAAAAAATGTGTTCTATAATAACATTCAATTCCACTAAAGAATAATCATTCCTCTATTAGTGTAATAATAGCTAAATATAAATGTCAGGGATAATATAAGGTTAGAAACCTTGTAAATTTGGGTATAAAATAAGACATAATATCTTCCTATTTATAACTATTTTCTCTACACCCCTTATTTCATTTTATAAATTCTACACATTTAGTAGTGTATGAATAACAGATACAAAGTTAGGAAGAGGAGGTGGGGTAAACCCCTCATCTATCTCATTTTAAAAAACAAATACCCTATAAATTTTTACAAGAGTCATATATCCATATAAGATCAATAATAGTTCAATTAGTACTTGATACATGAATTAAAACCATTGAAGCTATTTATTTTCTATTTAATAAGTCAAGAAAAATAATATCTGATTTAATACAACAAATATCATTTAAATTTAAATAATAATTTGTCTATATTATTCAATATATCCCAAATTTTACAAATAACATATGTATACATGATCTATGTAGAATTAAAAATAACAAATATATATAGTTACATACCATTAAGATTACCCATCCCATTCTCCATGTTTATCACTCTCTTTCCCTTGTTATTCAGTCGTAGTATAACATTCCCTGAAGAAACAAAAAAGAATCCTTTTTTATAGAGGGAAGATATGATTTTTCAAATGAGTGAAATATACTCTAGATAATACCACATTAGAGGGAATTTCTATATATTATAACATTTAAACAACCATCATTGTACAAAAATGATAATATAATACACCTTTTAACTTAGAAATTCACCTTTAACCATCCAAATTTAATTCAAGAATTTCCATATATGACTCATTTACCAATTCCTATGAATAGATTACATGTATTCAGTTGACCAAGGTGAAAATTACTTACCATAATATCCAAAGTTCATCTAAACACAATAATACAAGATATATTTTAATTTATTAAATAATATAATAAAATAATAATAAAAATAAATAAATATTCCTGAATTATTTATAATAAAATCAACTATATCTAATTATTACCTAAATCAAACCCTAGGGTAAACACCCTACTCTGAATCTAATGGTTTATTTTAAAATTTATTGTAATTATGATGTTCCCAAAGGTAGTGTTTTAATTTTTAGCCAAATATGTTTGTCAATGAGATAATGAAAAGATGAGGCCTCTTTTAAAAATGTAAAAATTCACCCATGGAAGAGGAGTGACATCCATAAAGAATAAATGGTAAATAAAACGTATTTTAAATAGACAGTGAATCTAATTCCCTGGAACCTAAAGTTGGAGAACCTATCCAATGAATACAAAGAAGGTCGATTCAATGAATATGGTGTTAGAAAACTTTTGGATAATGGTAGGAGTGATCTCAGATATATTTTGATTTATTAAAGATGATTTCACCTATACTAAAAAATATAATCAAGTAAATAATCTTAATTGATTATTAAATATGATACAAAACCATATAAATTCATTAGAAAGAGTTTTTAATTATTCTAATAATTTAATAAAAAAATTTGAGAACGTTTTGAAATTATTTTAGGAGTTTTGGGAGTCCTTGAAGCAAGAAGAATTTCGTTATAAGTTATCTACCAAAGTCTGCATTTTTGATTTTACAAAAAATGGTTATGTCCTAAAAGTAAGTATTTTCTTAATTTAATCATAATACTTTTCTATATAATGTTAGAATTTGGTTGTTGAGCATAATACTTTGAGGACATCAAAAGGACTTGAGATCTATCATATGATTCTATCGATTGTAAGTGTGTTTTGTTCATTCTACTTCGTCATAAGACATTATATCATACTAGAACTTGGTAGAGCCATAAAAATATGACTTTATATACAACATAAGTCTTGATCAAAAGAGATATAGAATATAATACTTTTGGATAAAGTGTAAAATTCACAAATAAAAGAGTGTTATAATTCTAGAACCATGCATATAACTTCTTCCACAGAGCATAAGTCTCTAAATGTAAACTTTTCCATGTTAAAAACTCTAAAAGCATAATACTTTAACACTTAGAAAATTCTGAAGTTTATATTGGATAAAAAATAGAGTATCAAGATTTAAATTCTATTTTAGAAGAGAAAATATTTTGTATGATTAAAGATTTGTTGAATCATGGAATAAACATTAGAAACACATAGTTTTTTGTTTGATACAAGAATGAGAAGAAATTGAATTTAATCTTCTTCCCAAGAAAGGGAGGATCATGGCTAAATGAAAAGGTGAGTTTCTATAATTATCAAAGTCTATGGAAATGAAAATATAATGATTATTTTGATGTGATTTTGATTATAGGACAACATGAAGCTTAGAGAAACAATGTTTCAAGACTATTTTGAGATGGTTAAATGGAGAGTTCAACTATATGTATTTTTGGGAGTAGAAAATGAAGTCAGTATGTTTTCAAGAATAATGTAGATGAAGAAACCTGAAAAATCAATATGTTTTCTTAATATATCCTACATTATTTTGTTCAACGTTTTTTTGGAGAAATGAGAAGACATAAAAATTAGATAAAGTATAAAATTTTCCAAATACTTTATATATGATAAAAATTCCAAACATAATGAGTTTATAAATGAAAATGCGTTCAATTACACCATATTTTTTTCTAAAATTTTTATATAGTTCTAAAAACTGTATTGTGTATTTTGGGGATAGTATTAAGGAAGAAAATTCCAAGCCTAATTTGTGTCATATATGAAAATAATATTATACCAATCTAATAAAAATCAGAAATAAAGATAGAGATAATAATTAATTTCTAATATTGATATTTTGTGATGAACATTTGGACCGTTTTTTAAAATAAATATGAGTGGTAATAAATGAGGGAATTTATGGTATGTCGAACATTATATTTATAACACATTAATTCATGATTTATTACATTACAATACACATAATACAACCTAAAATATAAATAAGTCTAGTGTTATTGTCAATTAGGTATATAATATAACATCTTTACCATGGGATACAACAACCTTATGGAAACCTTCTTTAATATGGTCTTAGAAATCATCAGTCCTCTAAAACATATTGGGATAAACATTATACATACATAAGAAAAGGGTTAGATTAAAATAATAGTGATGGAATAAACAAAGCATAACCTGAATAAAGAATTACATGTTAGAAAATAGGCATTTCAATGGGACATAAAAGGGATGAGAATAATAATAATGAAAAGTGAGGCATGATATAGCTTGATAACATAAAGGAAACATGGTAAAGTGTAAACACCTTTAAACATGACATCATAAGAATAAGTTAAGGTTAACCACTGAAAAAACATAACATAATGTGCTTAGGATAACATTCAATTCACTAGATATAGAATCTTATGACACTAAAACATTACCGAAAGAAATAAAGTGCTATCAGGGTACACTCGTCATAATCATATCATGTACATGAATATGTGTGATACAGAGATCATAAAACATAAGAAAATACTTCATCATATTTCATTCCATGATTAAGGATTGTGGGTAACATACCTGGGATTCCCTAATCAATTCAGTATATGTAAAACTAATTGAATTCCCATGAGTGGAAATGAGTAGGGATATACACCACACATATATTTGATATGGAAAATCACAATGACATCCCAGAAGAAAAACGAAAGTACTCGAAGATTCTCCAAATAGTTCAATGAGAGAGAAACTACAATGAAACTAGCCTTTTAGACATATTATGACTTGATTTTAAGAATAATTAACCATTAAATAAAATCCAAGAATCATAAAGTCTAGTGTCTTTGTTTGATTAGGTACATTAAACTGAAAACTTGGAACTATAATGAAAAATCTCTTTATAAGTATTCCATAATGAGATTATAACTTCCTTTTATATCTTATACAAAAATAGGATAACAATGGGAATACATAAACAAATAGGATGAGCTAAAAACATAGTAAGGTAATAAGCATAGGAATGAAGAATAATACACATGTTTGAAGGAATAACATGATAATATAAAAGGATTAAAAAATTTATAATTGTATAAAAGAATATCACATAGAGCGTTGAATCATATGATCAAGGAAACATATGAATGTGGAAGAAATATACAATATGATATATCCATGAGTTAAGGATAACTTCCAAGACTATATAATATAGTGGACAATGTCCCATAATAGATTTGGGTTAATCCCTAATACCATACATAATGTCTCATGAGACTTAACATTACCCAATGAGTTGAAGTGCTCTCTTGGTGTACCCATCATAACATGTTCATTCATATGTTTTCCACATAAATAATCTATTATAAGGAATAAACATAAGTGTTACCCATGGAATGAAATGGGTATCGTAATGATGTCATAAGGTATAACCAATGGGCGTAACATAATGGTGTCCATGATAGAATGAATTTAAATATTACATAGAAATTAATAAGGAAATATAGGCACATTTCATGAAAAAATAATTCCAAATTAAATGAAGATACATAAAAATATTGTACATGAAACATTATAAATGAGTCACTTTGGTGCGGTTTATGGAAAAATATTAAAGAGAATTTAATGATGGAAAATGCATCATTGTTTTGTATAAAACCTGAAATGAACTAAGATAGTTGTTCATGATTAAATGAATGATTTTATAAAAACAATTTAGAATTAAAATAGATTATGTAGTATAGTTGAAAATGGGTAATAAATTGGAGAAGTTCTATTTAATCAGACTTTCTTGATGGGAGTCATTCAAAATGAAACCTTATAAAATATTTAGTTCCCTGATAAATAAAGATGAAATGATATAGAAAAATTATTTTATAAAATATAAATAGAATTAATAATAAGTATATAAGAATAAAAAATAAATTCATTGGTTTATTGAGAGAGAAAGTGTAACCCAAAGGTAATTTGAATGTTCGGAGAGATCCTTTAACTTATGTTCAAATATGTTATGGACATGTACTTAATGTATTAAATAATCAAATTAGATCCATTAATTACACAATAAATAACCTGATCCACACATATTTTATTTATTATAATATTATTATTTTTATTTATGGATATTTTTATGAATTATAATGTTTGATTTTGTTGTTTTGGGGGTATCCATTTCATTATTTTATGATCGGTTCCCTTGAGATTCATTCTGGGAGTTCTTGTCAAATGGAAGAAAAATTATTGGAGTGTAACTAAATTCTATTTATGCACATAAATATTTTTAAGTGGTCTCATATATAGTTTATTTTTCAGATACTAGAATGAGTCATTAGATAAGATGTTAATTAAAAAAATGTTTTTTTTTATTTTGGTGGTTTTTATGACCATCACAAACTAGTATCATTTTATTTAATATTTTGTTTATATATTTGGTGAAGAACAAAAAATATGTTATAATACACATATTATAATATTTTTTAACCATAAAAAAGGATTTATGAATATAATTGAAGTTAGTAATGAAAAAAAAATAATTATCCATGAAAGTGGAAAATCGACATATCACGGACGACGTTTTCATTTTTAGAATAAGGTAAAGAGAGAGTTTTGATGATGCATATTCAACAAAAAAAATTTGTATATATATGATATTGGAGTTATAATTCTACTTTTGATAGTGGTGGAAAGGATATGTAGAAGAAATAAAAAATTTAGAAGAGAAAGGTGGTGGATTTTATCTCTTGAATATCCTCTCCTTGAGAACCTCCTAAAGGCACTAGGGATTTGTATTTTTTTGAGAAAACAATATCATGAATGTGGGGAAGAGTCTCAGGAAGGGTATTGGGAATAATTTAGGCAATATTTAAGGATTTTTACGCATGAGTATAATGGATGGCGAGGGGTGGAATTTATAGTGGGTGGGAGGTGTATTTTTTATTATTATATTCATTAGTTTATTATTTTGGATCATAACTATCAATATTTTTTATCCTTATCTCTAAATATATTAAATAATGAATTATATTTATAGATAATGGTTCTTAAATCTTCTATACATCAAACATTAATCAAACATTCATGTATTTAGCTTATATTGTAAATTACCGTATCTAACTATTCACCAAAATTTCAACTATTTTAGAACAGTCCCAAAAATTCACCATAAAAGTTTTTAGACATGTACATTTTCAAAAACAGACTCCATTTTAGGAAAATAATTTTAAAAATATGACAAATTTTATTTTTAATTAAATTCACCATTTATTTGAATGATATTGATTTTATTATTATAATTGATATTATGAAACTTTGAAAAATTAATTAAGGTCTTATAAAATTATCTTATAATTATGATAAAAAAATATTAATTTATTAATATATTTTATGAAAATATATTTTATTTTGAATTTTTTTTAATTATAAAATAGTAAATAAAGATCTATATTTCACAAAAATACAAATACATAATTTATCATTTTAAAACATTTATATACTTATTCCATGATATAAATATATCATATATTGATTTATAAGATACCTAAATTTTATTTATACCTTCATAGGTGATTTTTCTATTCTAACTTCTAGATAACTATTCTTAACAATCACATTTATATTCAAACAGTGAGGTTATAATTCCAACCGTCAAATTTTTAACCGTCATAAGAGTTTACTACTTTCTATAAATAAAAATAATTAAATTCATCAATTACTTATTTTTTCTCCAAGTTTATATAAATTTTCATATTTAAAGTGAATGTTTTTTAACCTTTTATTTTATTTATACAACTTTTTTCTTAACTGGGTTCATTCTAGTGGATCGAGAAAATCCAAATTTTTCAATTCTTATTATTTATTTTCTATTTATTCTCATGCTATAATATCTGGAATTATTATTGGTTTATTTTATGACTAATGTATCATTATTAATTTTTTAGGATAATGTTTTTATTGTGTTCTCTATGTGATGTTTGGGATTTATGCTACATGAAATAATTAAGAAGGAAAATTTTCATTGGTAAAATTCAGGGTCATTACATTCTCCCCCCTTACGAAATTTCATCACTGAAATTTTATTTTACATAATAAGGTCAAAATAGGTGAGGGTACTTATCCTTCATCTATTCTTTTGGTTCTTATGTTTCCTCTTCATACTTTTGGATCCTCCATAGTACTTTGACTAGGTGACTAGTCATGTTGCATATAACTTTATAGCTATGGTACAAGATCTTCATCAGATTATCCTCATTAGAGAGATAATTTTAAAGTTGTACTACCTCTATATTTAGTATATTATATGGATATGTTATGTACTTACTCAATAAAGATACATGGAATACATCATGCACTTGAGACATCATCGGTAGATGTGTTGGTCGATATGCCACAACTTTGACATGATCAAGATTATATAAGGTGTCGATGTACTCAAGATTTAGATTTTATTTATTCCCAAATATCATGACTCTCTTACATGGAGATACGCAGAGGAATACTTTACCACCAACCTTAAACTCCAAATACCAACTATGATTTTATTCATAGCTCTTTTGTCAACTTTTGGATGCCTTGATGTGCTAATAAATGTTTTTCACCTCTTCTACCATTTCTTCAACCATTTTTTGTCCCATCAGATTAGATTCACCAACTTCGTCCCAGCATTTTGTGATTATACATATTTCACCAAAAATTGATTAATATGGATCCATTTGGATGCTTGATTAGAAAATGTTTTTGTAATAAAAATAGACCAATGGTAGATGTTGATCACATCCTAATTTGAAGTCCATAAAACATGATCTCAAAATGTATTCCAGTTCAGGAATATTCCAATCAGATTTGACATTAATTTTAGGATGATAAGCCATAATAAAGTTCATCTCAAAGCGTAGAGAATGTTAGAGACTTTTCTAGAACATGGAGTTAAATCAGAGATCATGATCAGATATAATCATTAATGGTACTCCATGAACCCACCCCACTTCTTTGAATTATATTCGTGAAATTTTATTGAGTGATAAATCCTCTAAAATTTAAATAAAGTGAGTTGTATTAATAAGTTGATCCACAAAAACTTTTCTCTCTTATAAGTTCTCATGATTAGTGGGTTTGACAATCATGAGAATATCTTCATAAATCATCGTTAATATCAAGATAGACAAAGGAAACAACATATCACTATTAAGAATATTAGCATGGTTCATTCTTGGAATACCTTTATATTGGAAGGTTCCATAGATAATTCATTACTAGTGATAACATTCCCCAAGAATGATACTTTATCTACCCATAACTCACATGTTTTGTACTTTTCCTACATTTTCTCCCTTCAAAATCTCTTTAGTATATTATTAAATTACTCCTCATGATCCTCCTAAATATTGGACTATATCAGAATATCATCAATAAATACTATCATAAATTTGTCAATGTAATTTCTAAAGAATATATTCATTATGTATATTAAAATTACTAGAGAATTATAGAGTCTTAAGGGTATTATTATGAATTTATAGTTTCTATAGATTGTTTAAAATGCAGTCTTGGGAATATACCCCTCCGAAACATTTAATTTATTATATCTTGAATGAAGGTCCACCTTATAGAAATTATTTTCCCCACGTAGTTGATATAAAAAGTCATATATCTGTGGTAGGGGATGCTTTTTCTTTATTGTGATCTTGTTGAGATCTTGATAATCAATATAGAGGTGAATTTAACCGTCATTATTATTGGTGAAAATGGATGGTGCATCCTATGGTTAAGCACTAAGGAATATAAAACCCTTGTCCAAATTATCTAATAATTGATTATTAAGTTCCACCAACTCAATAGTTGTAATTCTGTAAGGATTCATTGACATAGGTATAGAGAAAAGAATAAGTTCAATTGAGAACTTAACCTCTCGGTCAGGAGGAAGAATAGGCAATTATTTGGGTAACACATTAGTGTAGTTCCTCACAATGGGAATGTATTCAAGCATGATCCTCTATTTTTACTCAATCATTTGAGCCTGATATGATTAATCATGATTCAATAATATCCCTAATTGAGATGATAATTAGAAACAAGATTCATCATACTCCTCGCACTTTTAAATAATTAGAGGATGCCTCAGGATGTGAAGAGTGATATCCTTTTCTCAACAGTTGATGTTGGATTTATATAAAGATAGCCAATCCATGCCCAATATAGTTTCAAACTCTACCAAAAAAGTAAGACAATATTTTTTGTGATTTCTATTCTATAAAAAATGACCGAGGAGGAATTATATAATTTTGATACAATAAATTACCCATGTTTTGTTCTCAAACATAACTCAACCTTCATATTTTGAGGTGGTGTTTGAATTTTTCTACTAAACTTACAAGATACGAAAGAATGTGTATAAAAAGAATAAGGTAGTAAATTCACTATTCTTGAATGAATAACCAACATACCTATCACCACATCATTTTTTGGAACCACCTTTGTAGTAGTGATAGCATATGCCCTTCCCTTCTACATTGGAAGTTGTTGTTGTTGTTGATTGCCTTTGAAAACCCTTGGCTTAGGATATTGGCTAGCATAATGACCATGTTCTTTATAGTTGAAACACTACACTAAGGATGATTGTTGGTATGAACCTTCCTTTATTCATCCACATTAGTGGTATTGTGTAAATCCCTATATAAAAAAACAATCCTGATGACCCTATCTTTCACATTGGAAGCATCTATTAGTTCCCTTCAGATGGTTCTAGGGATTCTTCTTCCCACACATTTAACATGAAGGATGTTGGATTTTATTTATTTCGTGAGATTTATCTATTGATCCGCCCTTATTAAAATATATTTTCCTCTTTTTATCTCTAGAACCATGTGACAAATTAGAGTCTTTAATCTCCATTTTGACCTTAAATGGTGACAATCTCATTTTATCATTCCAAGTCTCAAATCACTAAGTATTTTCATTGACTCATCTTTAGTCCACTAAAGAATCAATCCACTTTTCTTTTGGTGTTAAAGAAAAAGATGGATTCAAATTGTGAAAGCATTGGAAATTCGTCCTCATATGCCCCAATATACTCATCTTCTTTTTTTCTTTAGTATGATTGTAGGGGACTTAATCTGTGTAGATCAACACTTTGAATTTTTTCAATTTTTGAAGTGCTCGGAGGTGGCTTGGAAGAAGTTTATAAATTTTTGGTCAAGTGAAAGCTGGAAGGAGGAGATTACACATCATGTAAAAACATTTCAAAACACGGAATTCTATTCCATGAGTACTTTCATGTTTTTAAATAAGGTTTCATGGTGTGAAATACATCGGTGTCTGAAAATAAAATAAAGTGTTGAGGTGATGCGTTTTCTGGTGGAACTCGACCTCGAGGCATTACACAACGTGAAAGGGGGTTACACGGTGTGTAGTTCCCTGGAACTATATGTTTTAAAGGTTTTCCAATTGCTAATTTTTTTCCAAATCCTAGGGCTGAAACAGCCCTCCCTGGACTCGAGGCGACCCAACAACCCCTTCTTTGACATTAAGGTAATTCCTTCTACAAGGATCAATCCCTATATCCCTCCTTTGATCCATAGTAATCCAATATTGATATAAGGTATGATCTACCTCATTTCATTTGGATTATTAGATTTTTTCTACATGTTTCTCTTTTGCATGTGATGGTGTGTGATCCCCATGGTTTTAAGGGTGTATTCTTGGTGGTTGGTTGGTGCAGTTGTGCTGCAACATCCTTGGGTGGATGAAGTTGTTTCAGGTGAGTTTACCATGATATGTTCTCATACGAAGAATGTCAATGAACTTTTTAGGTAGGGGATTCAATTCTTTTCTATTTATTTATGTGAAATTATAGAGTTAACATGATTTATCCCCTTCGATCGCAATGAAATTGACCTAATAATTATATGAACTAGATTAAAGAAATTGTTTTTGATCATGTATAAATGCTGTTGTTTCATACCATAATAACAGTTTTCCATTTTATTTTATAGATAGTGTGATATTCATGCCATTTTTGGTTTAGAATGTTATTCTTGATGGAAATTGGTGAGTAACGTAAAGCTAGAATTAATTGATAATTAATCGGCTAAAATATAAAGAGGCATTTTTAAATAATCATATTTGTTTTGTTGTAATTTGATGATAGTCAAATTGATGCATGTGATCCTATTTAATTTAATTTTTTGATGAACCTGAAGCATGTTGATGCCTATTGAGAAATGTATTAAAGGCATGATAAATAAATTATTTAATTAATTTTGTGATAGTTTTTTATATCTTTTTATATCTTCTTTATTAGGTTTCCCAAAGTTCACACCTATGAATAATTAATTGGTTAATTCAATATGGAATAATAACTAGTTCTATGATAAAGTTAGTTACTTTTAGGGCTTGAGTTTCCCATTTTCTTATAAAGTCTAGGTGCCTGTGGTTTGGAGGCATGAGAGGTCTTTGTTCATGAAGGATGAAAGAATTTCTTTAGATCTGGGAGCCCGTTGCTGTGTTTTTTCTTCTTTCTTGTAATCTGCTCTGGATACAAGACTTGTGGTTAGGGTGGAAGGGAGGACCAAATGTAAAGTGAGCCTCGGATGGTTGAGCCTGGATGGATGTTGTGGTATGTCGAGGCAGAGAGGCCCAGTGGTTGTGGTAACAGTTGATGCCTAGAGTGGATAGATGCATCTGTTTATGCATGTGGGTGTCAGAGAGGACACTAGGGATGGAGGATCAAGTTGAAGCTATTTTTACCTATTGATGTGAAAGTGGTTGCTGTTGAATCAGTTGTTTGTTTATCTACCATACTTTCCCCACTGATTGAGGGAGATGATCTTGCTTACCCAGTTCCAAAAGCAGTGAAGATGCATGGGTTATGCCACATGCTTTTTGTGTTTAGCTTCTCGATTATGAATAGGTCTATGCTCCTGCTATAGGTGAAAAAGACTTTACTAGTAGCGCATCTACTCACCATATTGATCCCCTTACATTTGGTATCTTAGAATGCTTTCTTAGAATACCTGGAATTATGAAAAATGGTAATGTTGTCAAATAAATGAATAAATGATGTTTAACCGGTCGGGTTGGAGCTTGCTATGATGAAATGATGAGGTTAAACTTATGAGGATCTTTTGACTCAGTTTGGTTATTCCTAGAGGGTATGGGTCTTGGTTGGAATGATAAATAAATGTAATTTGGGATTGATAATTGTTAATTTATTATAAATGAATTAATTAAAATAAAGTGAAACTGATAAAAAGAGATAAAGTAACTTAATGTAGATCATTAAATTGTTGTGTTCTTATGGAATATCTAGTTTTATCAGTGGAAATCTTCAGTCTGAGAGACGTTAGCTACAGTTGAGTTTGAGACTAGGTTTTTCCCATAGTGTGGTTTTGAGCTATATTATACCATATAATTTTTGTGTTTCTATATGCTACTCCACCCTGTCAGTTAGAGAAACATACACCCCATGGATTCTGAACTCTGGGGGGGGGGGATTTCCCCAACACCTGATGTGAGGATGGATGGCTGACTACCCCCTTTGTCCATTCTCTTTTATCTTGGTAATTACATGTGCTAGTATTCACAACAGTTATTTTTCCCCAAATATTTGTGTAGAGGGGTATAATTTATTGTGGTTATTCACAAACATATATTATAGATATAGATTTCTATGGACTACTATTGGTGTAACATGTATAGGATGTGATGGATTGAGAATCCTTACTTGGTATATGGTTTGTAATGGCTTGAGGTATGATACCTGACATAAGATACACATTATGCGATTTTTGATGGATCCTATAAAATACCTAGTTACTTTGGTTATGTGTACGTGGTGGTGTGATGCACGAGGTGCATGTTTATGCATGAGGTGTGTATTGTGGCGCATTTCCCAGGTGTCTGTGGGAAATCCATTTTTGAGAGGTATGTTTACGATGTGCGATGTTGGTGAAAGGTAAAAAAACTAGTGGAAAAGTGGTAGTGGGGTACCCTTGATATTATTTTTTTATTATATACTCTTATATTAAATAATTTGTGAGAGTATATATGGTGAGGCTGGGAACATAGTATTCTGATTTAGGTGATGAGTTAGTTTCACTTTTTGTTTACTATGATTTGACATGATTTTATTACTTTTGTATGAGAGGCTTTGTGGATGATCTGAATGAGTATACTGTTATACTCACCCTACGTTATATAAACTATTTTTAGGTCACATGGAGTAGGTTGGATATTAGGCTAGTTACAAATATGTTGGGTGTTTTGTAGGAGTTATTTGGGCTTCATGGTCGTTGTTGTTTTACTTTCCTTTGGTACATGTAGTTTCCTATTTAGTTGTTGTAGTTCTTGCATGAAATTACATATTCTTACTTGGGATTTCTTTTATATTGTAGTCTAAGCAGGATTTGGTTGGTGTCTATCTTATCTCTCTCTTTCGCATGTGTTATCTTGTAGGGTAATGCCTCCCATCAGTGTGTTTACTATACCCTTGGTTCTAGTCTCCAACCCAGGGCCTACTAGAGGCAGGACTCGGGGTTCATTTTCTCTCGTCTCACATTGCCGGCCTAGAAGGATACACCTTTTGGGGATGGGGTCACAATAGAGTGGTATTAGAGGTATGGTTTTGGGAAATGATGGAGTTTGGAGTTAGGCACAAGTGATATTGCAAGGGTTGTTAGGGAAACTGTGTTAGTCAAGTTTATAAAGTTCTGTAACCACTGGAGACTAGATGAGACAAATGTATATAGGCCCTCTATGATCTGATTCATGGACCTTTCTGTTTACATTGGATACTAGATGAGGTGATACTTGTTGCAGGGTAGAGACCTAGGAAACTATCATGAATCATTTTTCTTTGTGCCTATTTTAATGGGTGGACCTTGGTATAGGTTAACCTAAAATAAATAAAAGAAAACAATTAATTAATTTTAATGTATTCTATATTCTTGGTTTATGATCTCTAAATGTTTTTTCTATTATAGGTATGGCTTCAGGTTTATATCTCCGTCAGGTTAATATGGATGATCTTTAGAAGGTGACACCAAGAGGTCACCAAAGAGTAGACGTTGGCGATGATGGAACATGGAGGAGGACACTCCAAGGATTTCATTACCTGTGTCTAAAGAAATAAGAGGTCTCAGTTTCAGATACACTCATATAATACTGGTTAGACCAGGTTGAGATAGCTTTCAGTTTGATCGATACTCGTAAGAAGCAGTAGGTATCATAGGTTGTGATGATTCTACATGGGGTAGTGAGGAATTGGTGGTTCTTTTTCCTTTGGAATCATGAGGAGTCGGTAGTCTTATTGGAGAAGTTCTGAGAGAAGTTCATAGATTATTTTATTTCTTCAACCATGAAGGTGTCCAGTCACTAGGATCTTCTTACCCATCAGCAAGGGAGCTCCAGTGTGCAAGATTTTTGGATATGTTATAGGAACCTTGTAAGATATTATTCAGACCTGTTCTTGGATGAGGAGGCTAGGATGAAGCATTTTGAGGATCCTTGGCACGCTGAGATCCAGCACCAGGTCACTCCTTTGATGCTGAAGACATATCTCGAGGTGCTGGAAAGGGAATATGTCATCGAGAGGAAGTTAGACAAAACTAGAGAGTCACAATAGAGGAGTCATCAGGATTCATCAGGAGGTAGAGTTACAGTTCAGGGTTCTTAGTTTTTTGGGAAGAAGAGTTTCTATTTAGATAGGGGTATTTCCCAGCCCTCAATGTCTCATTTCTCTAGGGGAAGTGTCTATCAAGCCTATGGTAATGAATCCTGCACTAGTTTTTCTTGTGGAGGCCAAGGTCATCCATAGATAGAGTTCCTGAACTTTCTATGCAATCAGCATGCTTCCGGTGTTCCACTTCTGGTCCCCCTATTAAGTAAGTTCCATATTAGGAAACAACTGTAGGTTAATCAAGTTTTGGATTATTATAAAGGATATACGACATGAAGAGGACAACCCTAGGACTCTCCACATCTTCAGAGAGCAGACTGTGATCATGGATGTGGTCACTGTTAGGGTCAAAGAGTTCATGAAGAATAATTTGGATAGTTTCATGTGTTAGCTTTGCCAGCTCCAAGTGAGATAGACATTATTTGAGGTACCCTTTTAGTTTTTTTCTACTTAGGTGAATGCCCTATTTGATTCCGGAGTGTCAAACTCTTCTATATCACATGCCCTTGTACATGATTTTGGAATTGATGTAGAGAGGCTCTTAGTGCCCATCGCATTGACTATACTAGTTTGAGGCTGAATTGACTTGCTTGAATTAGGTAGATATTCTGAGCTATTTCTAGGGCAACACCAATATTGGGGAGATTTCTTATGTTTACAGATACAACCATATGATGTAATCCTTGGCATGGATTTGTTGTATTCATTGTAGGCTATCGTGGATTTCTTCAGGATGTAGGTGGTGTTCTTTGATGCCGATAAAGAGCTATCTGTGTTTTTTTGAGTGAGTGAGCATGATTAGTGGGTCTGAAGATCATGAGAATAAATTCATAAATCATCCAAAATACAAAGCTAGACAAAGGAATTAACAGATCCCTATTACATATATTGGAATGTGCAATTCTTTGATTACCTTTATCTTGGAAGGGTTCAAAGATAATCCTTTACTAGTGATAACATTCCACAAGAAAGATACTTTCTCTACTCATAACTAACATTTAATATACTTTTCATGCATTCTCTCCCATAAAAAATTCTTTATTATAATATTAAAATACTCCTCATGATTCTACTTAATTTTGGATAATATCAAAATGTCATCAATAAATACTGCCATTAATTTGTGGAGGTAATTTATAAGTAATCTATTTATTAAGTCCATGAAAATTATTGGAGCATTACTATGTATTAGGGGAATCATTATGAATTCATAGTTTCTATATCTCATTTAAAAGGAATTATTAGGAATGACTTCTTTCTTAACCTTTAATTTATGATATCCTGAATGAGGGTCCACCTTAGGGAAATGATTGGCCCCACATGGTTGATAGAAAAACACATCTATCTGTGGCAGGGGATACTTTTTATTTATTGTGATCATGTTGAGCTCATGATAATCAATACATATGTGCATTTATCCTTTATTCTTCTTGATGAAAAGGACTAGTGCATCCCATAGTGAATCACTCAACCATAGAAAAATGTTGTCCAGATTATCTAATAACTACTTATTCAGTTCCCCCAACTCAATGGTTTTCATTCTGTAAGGAGTCTCTGATATAAGTAGGGATCCAAGCATAAGTTCAATTGAGAACTCAAACTCTCAGTCAATAGAAATAGTAGAAAAATATTTGGGGAATACATCATTGTAGTTCCCAACAATGGGAATGTCTTCAAGCATGATCATATTCTTTGTATCAATCATTTTATATTGATATTCCTTCTCATAAGGCAATAATATCCATAATTGATATTTCAATTATAAATAATATTCATCATAATCCTTAAACTTTTAATGAATTGGAGGATGCCTCAGGATAGGGAAGATTGATCTCCTTTCCCCAAAATTTGATGTTGTATTTATATAAAGATAGCCCATCTATGCCTAATATAATATCAAACTATACCAAAGAAAGTAAGACAAAAATTTTTGGGAGTTTTAGTCAACAAAAATTGATTAATGAAGAATTATACACATTGGAGACAATAACTTCCCCATCCTTTATTCTTACATATAACTCAAACTTCATATTTAGAGGTGGTGTTTGAATAGTTCTAAAAATTTATAGGATTTGAAAGAATGTTTAATAATAAGATAGTACGTTCACTATTATTGAATGAATAACCAACTTACCCATCACCACATCATTATTAGACTCCACATCAATAGTAGTGATTGCATATTCCCTTCCTTACTACATTTGAGGTTTTTGTTTCTCTTGATTGCCTTTGAAAAGCCTTGTCTTGAGATATTTTGTAGCATAATAACAATGTTCCTTACAGTTGAAATTCTATACAAAAGTTTGAGTATTGGTATGAAACATCCTTTATTCATAAATATTAGTGGAATTCTTTAAATCCCTTGTTCAAAAACTATCCTGATGACCATATATTTTCTATTAGAAGAATATCCCAGTTCCCTTTAGATAGTTACAGAGATGGTTATTCCCACACATTCGACATGTGAGATGTTGGGTTTATTTATTTCATGGGAATTATCTATTAATCCTCATATATTTAAATATATTTTTCTCTTTTATCTCCAAACACAAGTGAGAAATTTGAGTCTCTAATCATGATTTGGACCTTAAGGGAACAATGGACAATCTCCTAACATCTTTCCAAGTATTTAATTGCTATGGATTTTAATAGACCGAGCTTTATTCCACTAAAGAATCGATCCACTTTTATTTCGATGTTCACTAAAAATCTAGATGCATATCGTGAAAGCCTTGTAAAAATTTTCCATGTATGCCCTGATATACTCATCTTCCATTTTTTTAGTCCAAGTGTAAGGGCTCTAATTAGTTTGGATCAACCCTTTCCATATTTTAGAAGTTCTTTGAGCTCGGTGGTGGCACATAATAAGTTTAAAGAAGTTTGATTAAGTGAAATCTAGAAGGAGGGGATTAGACATTGTGTAGAAAGAATTACATAATGTGAAATCATATATCATGAGTTGTTTCATAACATGAAATAAGGGTTCATGGTGTGAAATACATTGGGGTTTGAAAAATAAAATACAGTATTGTGGTGACACATCTTCTGGCAGTACTCAGCCTCGAGGTATTACACGACATGAAAGGGTCTTACACATCATGTAATTCCCTAACACTGTATGTTTTAAATGTTTTTTATATGCTCAGTTCTAGTCAAAACTTATGGATGTAGTGGATCTCCCTCAACTCAAGGTGACCCGACAACCCCTTCTTTGATGTTTAGGGAATTCCTTCAATATGTATGGATACCTAGCTCCCTCCTTTGATCCGTAGCAATCCGTATTCAATATAAGGTTTGATATACCTCCGTTATTTCATTTTCTTTGATCCATTTCCTAGTTTCCACTTTCCCATGTGATGGAACATGATCCTTATGGTTCTAATGGATTACTCTTGGTGTTTGGTTGGTGCAATGTTGTGGCGACGTCTTCGGGTGGATGAAGTTATTATGGGAGAGGTGATCATGATCTGTTTCTTTGATCCTTCTCAGACGAAGAATGTCGATGTCCTTTTTAGGTAAGAGATTTGATGCTTATTTATTTATGTAAAATTATAGAGTTATCATGATTTATCCCATTGTATTGAAATTAAATTGACCTAATAATTATATGAATCGAAATAAAGAAATTAGTATCGATCATGTAGCAATGTTGTTGTTTTATACCATGATAACAGTTTTCCTTTTGATTTGATAGATTATGTTATATCTAAGACTTTCTTGATTTAGCATGTTATTCTTTATGGAAAATGGTAAAGAACATAAAGACAAAAATATTTGATAAATAATTGGATAAAAGATAACAAGGAATGATTAAACAAACCTGATTATTTATGTTTTAATTTGATTATAATAAAATTGATTAATGTGAGCATATTTAAATTCATTTTTTGATTAACCTAAATAATTTTGATGATTTTAGATAAAAATATTAAAGGAATGATAAATTAATTTTTTAATTAATTTGGTGATAGCTTGGGATAGCTTATTACTTAGGTTGCCCATAGTTGAAACCTATTAATATGAATCAGTTAATTCAGGATGTAATAAGAACTGGTTGTGTGATAAAGTAAATTCCTTTTAGAGCCTGAGTTGACCAATTTATTGTAATGGTAGAGTTCCTATGATAAAGTTAATTCTGTTTAACTGCAGATGAGTCTAAGAATAGATTTTCCCATAGTGTGGTTGTGAGCTATATTATACTATATAATTTTTGTGTTTCTAAGCACTACTCCACCCTATCAGTTTGGGGAAACGACAACTCATTTATTCTAAAATCGGGGGGGGGGGGGGGGGGGTTGTTTTACCAAACATCTCCGTGGGAGGATGGAAGGAGGACTACCCCCTTTCCCCCCACTCTCTTCTCTTTCTAATTACTTTTGATGTTATGCAAGGCGGTTAGTTTTCCACATATATGTGTGTAAAGGGATGTAATGGATGGCATTTATTCACACACATATATTCTGGATATATTTTCCTATGGAATACTATATGAGTAATTTGTATAGTCTTTGATATCTTGAGGATCCTTAATCAGTGTATGGGTTTCAATGGATTGAGGTATTATACCAGACATATGGTACACATTATGTGATATTTGGTTGCCCCTAGAAACTACCTAGATACTTTTCATACATGGACATGGTGGTGTGATGCATACAGTTCATATTGACACATGAGGTGTGTGTTGTGGTGCTTTTCCCATGTGTATGCAAGCAAGTATTTTTGAAGAGAGATGCTCAAGACGTCAGATGTTGGTGAAAAGAGGAAAACTTGTGGGGAAGTGGTATAGGGGTACCCTTGATAATATTTATTATATTATATACTCGTGTATGGGATACATGGTGAGAGTATCAATCGGGAGGCTAGGAACATAACAGACCTATTTAGGTGATGAGTTATTTCTACTTATTGTTCACTATTCTTTAGCATGCTTTCTCTACTTTTGCACGAGAGGAACTGGGGAGTATCATACTGTGTATACTATTATACATAGCCTATATTATATAAACTATTTTTTGGTCACATGGAGCATGTTGGAGATTTGGATACTTAGTAATAGCTTTGGGGGATTTTCATGAGCTATTTGGGATTTGTGGTCACTGTCATTTTACATTCATTACATACTTGTAGTTTCCCTTTCTATTGTTTTAGTTGTTCCATGAAATTACATATGTATACATTGGATTTCTGTTATATTGTAGTATGAAAAGTATTTGGTTGGTGTCTATCTTATCTATCTGTTTTTCAAGTGTTCTCTTAGAGTGTAATTCATACCATCAATGTCTTTAATATACCCTCGGTTCTAGTCGCCATCCCAAGGCCTATAGGAGGCGAGACTTATGGGTCATTATCTACCTTCTCTCATTACCAGACTAGGAGGGGTACACTTTGTGGGGAGAGGGACCTGGAAGATTGGTATCAAAATCTTAGTTGAGGTATAGGATGAATTTTGGAGTTAAGAACCTGTGATATTGCATGGGTTGGTAGGGAAACAATGTCAATCATGTTTATCAAGTGCTGTAAGAACTAGAGATCGGATGCGACACAAGTATTTATCCCCCCATGTGATCTGATTCATGAACCTTTAAGTTTATAGAGGCTACAAAATAAGGTGATAATTGTTGCAGGGTAGAGACCTATGAAAGGATCATGCATTATTTTTCCTTGTGCCTATGTTTGATTTGGTAGACCTTTGGATAGGTTAACCTAAAATGAATAAAAAAAAATTAATTAATATTAAATTCTTCTATAATACATGTTTAAGAGCTCTAAATGTTTTTTATTTTAAAAGTAGGGTTCTAGGTCAACGTATCTGTCAGGTTCAAGAGAATGGTGCTCAGTAGGAGGTTCCATCATATCACCACAGTGTAGAGGTTGAAAATGACGACACTTAGAGGATACTCTTAGACTATTAATTCTAGAATATGCAAAATCATGAGTGATTTGTTTTAGATGAATTCATGGAAGACTAGTTGGAGGAGGTTGAGATAGATTTCAGTTTGATCCTTGCTTGAAAGAAGAATTGGGTATCATTGGTTGTGACAATACTGCATGGGGTAGTGAGGTATTGATGGTTCCTATTCCTCATGGATCTCGAAGAGTCAGCAGTCTCAAGGGAGAGGTTCCGAGAGCAGTTTAGAGGTGAGTTTCTTTCTTCGACCATGAAGGAGGCCAGTTGGTAGGATCTTCTTAATCTTCAGTAGGGGAGTTCCAATGTACAAGGGTTCAAGATCTGTTTTATGAACCATCTGTGATATTCTTCAAACTTTTTCCAGATGAGGATGCCATGGTGAGGAACATTGAAGAGGATTTTCATCTAGAGATCTAGCAACAGGTCACCCTATTTATGTTAAAGACATTTCTTGAGGTTCTGTTGAGGGAAGAGGTATTCGAGAGGATGTTATCTAGAACCTAATCATCATGATATCGGAGTCATCGTTATTCCTTATGAAGAAGAGTTATGATTTGGGGTTTCTGACTTCCAGGGCAGAAGAGTATCTGATTACCCATGGGTAGGTCACAGTCCTCAATGTCTTGTTACTCAAGGGGTATTGGATATTAGGACTATTATAAGGGAATAAAAACTTTTTTTTCTTATGGGGGCTAAGTTCATCCTTAACGAGAGAACCCTAAATGTCTTGGATGTCAGCATTCATCAAGTGTTCTGCTTTAGGTTCCCCTATTGTGTTAGTTCCAGCTAAGGAAAAAACATCTGGTTTCACCTGTTTTAGATTATTTGATAGAAGATATGGAAGACCGAGGACAGCCCCAGGAAACTCCTAATCCTCATATAGTAGAGTTAGACCATGTTGGTGGTTGTCGTCAGGGTCAAGGAGGCCATGAATTAGGCCATGGTTAGCTTCATGCAATAGTGCTTCCAGCACCAGGTGATCCAGATGGTTTTTGAGGTAACATTTAATTGCTTTCTACTTGGGTGCATGCCCTATTTGATTAATGAGAGTCACAGTCCTTTATGTGACAATACCTTTTCCATTATTTGGGACTTCAGGTAGAGAGTCTTACAGTTCCCTTGGAATTGACTATGCCAATTGGAGGAATAGTTGAGTTGTTTGAAGTATGTAGAGACTGTGACCTAGTGATGGGGCAGCACCTGTCCTGGGGAGATTTCCTATATTTATATATATAACCATATTATGTAATCCTCAACATGGATTGATTTTATTTAGTTCACGATATCGTGGATTTCTTTAAGAAGAAGGTGTTCTTCTTCAATGCTGATAGAGATCCATCAGTGTATGTTGGAATGTGATACTCTCGGATGGGTCAGTTCCATGTTCTATCCTTGTCATCCTAGATAAAAAAGAAAATGATGAGTTTTTTAGAGGTTCATAAATTTTAGTTTCCCATGGTTTAAGAATATTACCCTAAATTCTTTCCAAAAGAGTTTTTAGCGTTACCCCCTTGACGAGAGATCGAGTTTGGGATCAAACTATAGCTAAGTGTGTCTTTTATCTCGATGTCTCTTTATTGAATATAACCTTCTATATTGAGGGAGATAAAAATATATATTTATGGTCTATTTCATTGGGGTTTTGTTCAGCCATGTGTGTCACCATGGTGTGCACCTGTTTTTCTCATGAAGAAGGATAACGACAGTTTTTGGTTGTGTATCGATTATCATCACTTGAACCAAGTGATAATGAATAAAATCTATCATATACCAAGGATTAATGATTTATTAGATCAATTTAAAGGTGAAATTTGGTTCTTGAATATTTATTTGAAGGTAGGATATCATCAGATGCATTTGAAGGATGAGTATATCCTATAGACTACTTTTATTTGTCATACTGGGAATTACAAGTCCGTTTGATGTCATTTGGTATGACAAATGCTTCAGCTATGTTCATGGGGTTAATGAACAGTATTTTTTTATTTCCTAGATAATTTTTTGGTGTTCTTAATCGATGAAATCCGTGTTTACTCTACATTTGAGGAGGATCATGTAGAGCATCTTCATTCCATTTTCAGATTAATTCATCAACAACAGTTGTTTGGGAAGTTGTCGAAGTGTGAGTTTTTAGATCAAGATTTCTTTTTCTTGGGGAATGTTATATCCCAGTAGGAATTAGCTATGAATGCATCAAAGGTATAAGTAATTGGGTCTTGGGAATCTCTCAAGATAGTGGAAGAGGTGCAATGTTTCCATGGACTTATAAGATATTATTAGAGGTTCGTATCTAATTTATCTTGGGTTATGAATCCTCTAATAGTATTTACTATATTGTTTTAGTGATTTTTGTATACTAATCAGTTTTAGTATTATTTTGAGTATCTAAAAGAGAAATTGGGTAGTGATCTGGGTTGTTGTCTTCCAGTAGAAAGATTTTTGTTTCAGGATTTCTGTGATACTTCATGTCTAGGGTGAGGTTGTGTTCTAATGTAGCAGATATCAGTTATTTCTTATGAGTCATGATAGTTATATCCCCATGATCATAACTATTCCACCCGTGATCTTGAGTTGGCAGTGGTGGTGTTTTCCTTGATGTTTTGGAGACCTTACCACATCAGTGAGCATTTTTTAGTCGTTGCCAATCATATGATCCCAAGGTATGATTTCTCTCAGCATGACTTGAACATGTGACATCATTGGTGGATGGAGTTGTTATTAGAGTACTAAAACATCAAAATTTCATATAAACCTAGAAATGGTAATGTTTTAGCCGATACGCTGGTCATGAAGTCGCATAGTGATTCAGTGCATGAATCAGGTGATTCCTTGAGAGTAATGGAAGAAATTTTAGCATTACATATCAATATGGGAGATGTTGGGGGAAGATGTTTCCTTTTCCATATAAAACTTAAGTCATCTCTAGAGAAGAAGGTGGAGGAATCTCAGTTGAGGATCCTGAAGTGGACGTATGGAAAGACTAAGTTGTTTATGGTGGGGCCCCTGATCGTTGGTATGAGGATGAACAACATTGGGTGTTGTTATAGGGAAATATTTTTTATCCTTTGGGGATGCGTGATATGGTTCTCAATGAGTTCCACAGTTCACCTTTAGCATTACATCCTAGAATGAAAACGATATATCAAATATTGAGGAGTTATTTATGGTTTCTTGGGATTAACCATGCTGTTGTGGAGTGTGTGTCTCGATGTTTGCTCTGCTAGAAGGTTATGGCTGAGCACTATGTTCTGGGTGGGATTATCCTCCCATTACATGTTCCTCAGTGGAAGTGGGAGGACATCTCAATGGAATTCATTACTAGTTAACCTCAAGATCAAGGAGTCTATGACACTATATGGTAGGTAGTGTATTGTTTGATGAAATCATACCACTTTATAGTGATCAAGGAGTTGATCTCAATGGAGGGTTTTTAGGAAGTTTCTTGAGAAGGCCTTAAGGCTCCACAGAGTTCCAAGGAAGATCATTACTGCTTGAAATCCTCATTTTACCTCCAGGGTTTGGAGATGTCTCCAGGATGCTTTTGGTTCCTAGTTATGCCTTTTCACTGCTTTTAATCTACAGAAGGATGACCAAACAGAATTAACTATCCAAACTTTTGAAGACAAGTTTCACTCTTGTGTCCTGAATTTTTAGATGTTCATGGAGGAGGCACTTACCCTAGGAAGATTTATCTTAAAAAAATAGTTTACACTCCACCATTGGTATGGAACTATTTGAAGCCTTTTATGGATGACCATTTATTTCTCTATTGAGCTGTACTAGGGGAGGAGAGATAGCAATTATCAGGATGGAATTGGTACAGAGTAAGATAGAGATGGTTTAGGTGATTCATGAGTGGATGAAGGTAGTAGAATATCTTCATAAGTCTTATTCGGATCATAAGTACAGAGCTCTAAAGTTTTATGTTGGGTATCAAGCTTTTCTAAAGGTAACTCCCAATTATGGGCAACCATGGTTTGGTGTGGGAGTAATCCTTCTCCCCGGTTTGTTGGGCCTTTAGAGGTGTTGTCTCATGTTGGAGTCGTAGCATATCTGGTATCACTTCCCCAAATGACGTGATGGATTCATGATTTTTTTCACATGTTGCAGCTACATCATAATCTTTATTATGACTCTCACCTCACCGATTGGGGTGAGATAGATATAGATGATGTTTCAACCTTTGATGAGAAGCCTATTTAGATATAGTACTACAAGGATAAGGTTCTGTGTGGTCATGCAATCCCCTTGGATTGTGTCTTATGGCAGCATAGTGATGTGGATGAGAGTATTTGGAGATGTGAGTCGTAGATATGTGCTTAGTACCCTAATAATTTTTATCATTAGCTCTTCTCTTATAATGTTGTTCGTTTAGTGGTTGTAGACCATTTATATTTATGAGATGTATTTCTCTTATTGTTCGTTGTGCCTTTCTCTATTTTGAGAGGTATCTCCCCTGAGAGATTGATTATGAGATGGTTTTGGTTGTTGCGTGGTTTTTCGCTTATTACTCTAGTGAAGTAGTTGATCTCATGTAGTGGCGAGATCCTTGAGATGTATATCGAGGGGTTTTTGATTAGTTAACCCCTTTTTGTTTCCCATATAGGTTGGTTTTGGGTTCTCAAGGATGAGAATATTTTTAGAGGTATCTGATGTAAGGGCCTGGATCCATGTGGATCAACCCATTGCGTATTTCCAAAGGACAAAGTGCTCAGAGATGGTATGGAAGAATATTGGAGAAGTTTAGATTAGTGAAAGCTAGAAAGGAGGGGATTAAATGTCATGTAACAACATTACATGATGTGACATCATGTTTCATGGGTTGTTTCACAGTGTGAAATAATGTTTCACAATGTGAAATACTTTGGGGTCAGAAAAAAATAAATCATTGAGGAAACGTGTTTTTTGATGGAACTCGACCATGAGACATTACCTGACATGAAAGGGGGTTACACATTGTGTAATTTCCCGATGATTTATATTTTAAATGTTCCACCGAAGCTTGGTTTTTGTCAAAAACTATAGCTCCAGTGGCTCTCCCTTGACTCCAGGCGACCCGACGACCCCTTATTTCTCGTTTTGGGAATTCCTTTGAAAAAGATCAATCCCTAGATCCCTCTTTATATCAGTATTGATTTTTATTTGATATAAGGTATGATCTACATCAGTTCTTTTGGTTTCTTCATTATTTTTCCTCTCATTAATATTTTCCATATGATGATGCATGATCTTTAAGATTCTAATGGATTTTTCTTGGTGATTTTTTGTGGTGGTTGTGTTGCGACATTCTTGATTGGATGCAGTTCTTGCGGTAGAGGTGATCGTGAACCATTTCTTTGATCTGTTCCCATGAGAAGAACATTAAAACACATTGGGGTAGGGGATTTGATGCTTCTCTATTTATTTATTTGTAATAATAGAGTTATCATTATTTATCCCCTTGTATCACAATGAAATTGACCTAATAATTATATGAACTGGATTAAAGAAATTGGTATCGATCGCAAAGCGATGTTGTTGTTTTGTACTGTGATAATGGTTTGCCTCTTGATTTTATAGATAGTGTGATATCAATGAATTGATTGAATTATCATGTCTTTATTGATGGAAATTGGTAATGAACATAAAGCCATAATTAATTGATAATTAATTGGTTAAAAGATATAGAGGCATGTTTAAAGAATCTGTTTGTTGTTGTAATTTGATTGTATAAAATTTATCAATATGGGCATGTTTAATTTATTTAGTACATAAACCTAAAGAATTTTGATTCTTATTGATATAAGTATTGAATTCATGATAAATTAAATATTTAATTAATTTTTTGATAGCTTGTGTAGCTTGTTTCGTAGTTTTCTTGTAGTCGAAACCTATGAATAATGAATCGGTTAATTCAAGATGGAATAAGAACCAGTTGTGTGATAAAGTTAATACCTTGTAGGTATTATGTTTTTTACTTGATTCTAAATTCAGTATGTATGTGCTTGGGATCCTTGATAGCTCATTGTGTGTGAATGTTGAATGCCTTACTTTGGGGCCAATATCCCATTTCTATGTTTGTTCCTGCAACTTGTGATGTGCTCTTGATAAGAGACGTGTGGTTGTGGGGGCAGGGATGCTCGAATGTGACATGAGATCTGGATAACTGAGCCTAGAGGGATATTGTGGTTTGTGGGGGAAAGGAGGCCTAGTTTTTATGAATGTATTTGATGCCTAGAGTGGCGAGATGCATGAGGTTATGTATATGGGTATCATAGAGGACATTGGGGATGATAGAACAGGTTGAAGTTGGGCTTACCCGTTGATATGAAAGTGGTTACTATTAAATATATTGTTTTTTTCTTCTTTACATTCCAAACGGATTGAGGTAGATGGTATTGATTACACTCATTCCAAAAGTGTCAAAGACATGCAGGGTATTCCATGTTCATTCCATGTTTAGCTTCTCGAGGATTGATGGGTCTACGCTTCTGCTATAGGTGAAAAAGACTCAACGGGTAGCTCATTTACTCACCATGTTGAGCCCCTTATGTTTGGTAGATTCAAATGATTTCCTAGAATATCTAGAATTATGGAAAGTGGTAATTTTGTTAAATAAGAAAATAAATGATATTTAACCCATGGTTTTGGAGCTTTCTAGGAATAAATAATAAGGTTATACTTCTAAGGAACCGTGGACTCAGTTTGGTTATGCCTCGAAGGAATGGGTCTTGTTTGTAATCATAATTAAATGTAATGTGGGTTTGAAATTGGTTAATTAATGGTTAGAGAATTAATTAACATAAATTTAAAATAAGAAAAAGGGATAAATTAACTTAATTTAGCTCTTTAAATGGTTGTGTGCTTATAGAATATATATTCTTAGTGGTGGCTATTGGGAGTCTGAGAGACATTATCTACATTTGACTTTGAGACTAGGTTTTTCCCATAGTGTTTTTGTGATCAATATTATACCATGTACGTTTTTTGTTTATATACGCTAATCCACCTTATTTATTAAGGAAACTGACTCCCTATTGATTTTGAGCCCAAGGAAGGTGTTTTCCCCAACATTATGGTGGGAGGATGGATGGCTAACTACACCCTTTGGCCTTATTCTGTTCTCTTGGTGGTTACTTGAACTAGTATGCACAATAGTTAGTTTTCCTGATATATGTGTGTAGAGGGATATAATGGCTTCTGTTTATTCACCCACATTTATTCTAGATGTACATTCCTTTGGAATAATTTATGTGTAACATGTATAGGGTGTGATGGCTTGAGGATTCTTACTCGGTGTATGGATTATAATGGCCTAAGGTATAATACCCGACATATGACACATGTTTTGTGAGTTATGGTGGATCTCATAAACTACCTGGTTATATTGGTTATTTGGATGAGGTAGTGTGATTCACTAGGTTCTTATTGACGCATAAGGTCTATGTTGTGGTGCTTCACCCAGGTGTCTGTGGGAAAGCCTTTTTGGAGAGAGATGCCATGGATGTGAAATGTTCATGAAAAGCAGAAAACATGTGGTGAAGTGGTAGCTGGTCAACCTTGATATTCTTTATTTTATTATATACTCTTTTATGTGATACTTAGTTAGAGTAGCCATGGTGAGACTAGGAATATATCATACCTATTTAGGTGATGAGTTAGTCTCACTTGTTGTTCACTATGCCTTAGAATTCCTTATTTCTTTTTTAGGAGAGTCTCTCGAGAGGATCCTATAGAGTATACTATTATACTCACCCTACATTGCATAATTTTTTTAAGGTCACATGCTGAAAGTTAGAGATCAGGCTGGTTACTACATCCTTGGGGGGTTTTCAGGAGATATTTGGGCTTCGTGGTCACTTTCATTTTACATTCCTTTGGTATAGGCAGATTCCCTATCATTTTTTTTGTTCTTGCATGAAATTACATATGTATACTTGGGATTTATTTTATATTTTTGTTTTATCAGGAGTTGGTTGGTGTATATCTTATCTCCCTCTTTCACATGTTTTCTCTTAGAGGGTAATGGATCCCATAAGTGTGTTTAGTACACCCTTGGTTCTAGTCACCAACTCGAAGCCTACTCGATGCTAGACTCGGGGGGTCATTATCTCTCTTGTCACATTACCGATCCAGGAGGGGTACACATTGTGGGGAGGTGGTGATGACACCAAGGAACTCAATTCCATCTTAAGACAATGAGTTCAGGGAAAATATTTAATGAAAAATAATTTCATGAATGCTTCACATTCCATTGAATCAATTTCCTACTTAGAATTTTTATTTTTATTAGTTTCCACCACTGATTTACTTCCCCATCAAAATTACTGACCACTGACACATATTTTTCTTCTTTGGAGCACTAGATGAAAGATAATATCTTCTATATAGAGTTAATATATTTTAATATGATAAAGGGATTATATATATAGTAAAGAAATGAGGCCTTTTTCATATAAATTATTCCACCACAACCTACTCTTTCATAGAAGAATGAGTGTGGTCCACATGATTCAAGTTATTATTCATAACTTGAGCCAATTTTTCTAGTACTGTCATAAATTTTTGAACTCCCATTCGCATAATATTTTAACTTTCATTAGGTAAATCATCACATTTCCTATCACATTGATTTTTTGGCATGAGTTATCCCATTTCCTTCCATTAACTAATAAAAAAATAATATTAAGGGGGCTTGAATAATTATCCTAATAAGTATATAAAATGAGAACCTTTGAATATATCTGTATAAACATATAAATGAAAAGTATATCCTAACTTATAATTCACTAAGTTTCAATATAGGTAATCCATGGTGATATAATTTTCAATAGGGTTATTAATAATGTTTTTTAGTCCTAATACCAAAATAACAAGACCATTATTTGATACCAATAATAATTATTCCATCCTTTTACACATATTATTACATTATTTTAAGAAAAATTAACAATTAAATCAAACCAAGGATCATAAATTATTGTTTCTTTGGATGATTCGTATATTAAACTAAAAACATGGAACTATAATGAAACATATATTTATTAATATTTAATAACGAGATCCTAACTCACTTTAAGATCCTATAACTACATAGGATAACCTGGGGAATTCATAGTAAAAGGGATGATCTAAAATTTCCAATAAAGGAATCAACATAGGAATAAAGCACAATATATGAGTTAGAAAGAATAAAATGATGACATAAATGGAATGGAACATGAATAATTGTATAAAATAATAGAACATAGACCATGGAATCATATGACCATGTAAACATATGAATGTGTACGAATCATACAACATTACATTAACACATGTTAAGGATAACTTCCAAGTATATCACGTGGTGGACAATGTCTCATAATGGAATAGGTCTAATATATAATACCATACATGATGTATCATGAAACTAAAAATTAGAAAATAAATTAGAGTTATATCTGGGAACACACATAATAACATTTTTATGCATATATGTTCCACATGAAGAATTAAACATAAGTAATAAACATAAGGGTTACCCATGTAAAGAAACACGTCTCGTAATCATGTAATAAGGCATAACTAATGGGCATTAAAAAATGGTGTCCATGAAAGAATTGATATAAATAATACATGGAAATTAATAATAGAAAGTAGTCATATATCTTGAAAAAAATGTTCAACTGATGTCAAAACATATAAAGAGCGAATTTAAGAAACGTTATAAATGACCCACTTTAGTTTGGTGTAAGGGAAAATATTAAAGAGACTGTGAAGAGGGAAAACACATAATTTTTTTCATAAAAATAATTATGAACTAAGATACTTTTTAATCATTAAAAGTGTGATTTTATAAAAATAATGCTGGTTAAAACATATTATGGAGTATACTTTAAAATGGGTAAGTAATTAGAGAATTTCCCTTTAATCAGTCCTACTTATGATGAGGAATTCAAAAGGGTACCTTATAAAATATTTATTTCCCACTAAAATAAGGATAAATTGATATGGATAAATTAATTTGGAACATATAAATAAAATTATTCATAATTATATAAGAATAATTGAGAAATAAATTTGTTTAATGAGAGATAATGTGTAACCTGAAGGTAATTTGACGGTTTAGAGAGATCCCTTACCACATATCGGAATGTGTTCTTCACATGTATGTAATGTTCTTGATAATAAAATTAGATTAGTTAATTATTAAATTCAAAACCTTATTCTCACATATTTTATTTTTTATAATTTTATTAGGTTTATTTATTTCAATTTTGATTATTTATATTGTTTATTTTTATCATTTCAAAAGCGTTCTTTTCCTGATTTTATGATCAGTTCCCTTGAGTTTAATTAGGGATGTTCTTGTCAAGTGGAATAAATACTCTAGAATAGATATTAAATGATATTTATGAACTTAAATACATTTAAATGGTCCCAAATATCTTTTTTTAAATTTATAATAATGACTCATTATTTAAAAAATTAACAAAAAATGATTAGTTTATTTTGGATGTTTTTACAACCATCAAAAACTTGTATAATTTTATTTAATATTTTATTTATATATTGGTTTGAGAACATGAAATAAATTATAATACACATATTATATTCTTTTTTAACCATAATAAGGGTTTTATGACCATCATTTCAGGTGTTAAGGAACAACGAAAACACATTGTTCACGAAGGCGGAGAATCAATACATCACAGACATTGTTTTCATTTTTAGAATAAAAGGAGCAAAGAAGTGGTTTGATGATGGATATTAAAAAAAATAATAATATATATATATATATGATATTTTAGTTATTATTATTCTTTTCATGTGGAAGTAAATGATGAGTTATAATAAAGAAAATATTTAAAAGATAATGATTAAGGATTTTACCTCTTCAGAATCGTCTCCTTGAGAACCTCCTTAAGGAACATGGGTTTGGAATTTTTTGATAAAAAAGCTCCTAGAAATAAGGAATGGTCATGGAAAGTGAATTGAGAATACATTATAATAGATTAAAGGATTTGGAGTTGTGATGAGAATGGGTGCTGATTGGTAATATTTATAGGGGGAGGAGAGGGGACTTATTATTATTATTATATTTATTAGTTTAATATTTGTGATCAATAATATCAATATTGTTGATAATAATCACAAAATATATTAAATAATAAAGGATATTTTAATATAATTGTTATTACATCATCCATTCATCAACCAAGACTCAAAAAATTTATGTATTTAACTTATACTGTAAGTTACCGTATTTCAAAATTTACCAAAATGTCAACTATTTTAGAAAAACCTCAAAAAAATAACCCTACCCATTTTTTGATGTTTAGATTTAAAAATTAGACTCTTTTTTATGAAAATAATTTTCCAAATATGATAAATTTAATGTTTAATTAAAATCTTGATTTATTTGAAAAAAGCTGATTTTAATATTATATGTCATTTCATGACATTTTGAAAAATTATTTAAGGTCACATAAAATTATCATATAATTATGATACAAAAAAATATTGACTTATGAATATATTTTATGAAAATTAATTTTCTATTAAATCATTGTACTAATCATAATATTGTAAATAAATATTTCTGTTTCACAAAAATATGAATACTTAATTTATCATTTTTAAACATTTATTTACTTGTTCCATGATATACATATATAATATTTTCATTTATAATATACTAAAATTTTAGTTATAATTTAATAGGTTAGGTTAATATTCTGAGGACAGAATTATAATTCCTAATAGTTACCTTACTATTCCTATAGCGAGGTTACAATTCTAGCGGTTGGATTTACAATAATCATAAGGTTTTATTACTTCCTATAAATACCTATTATTACATTTATCATTAAATGGAATTTTCTCAAATTTTATATATAATTAAATATTTAAAATTATTACTTTATTTTTAAAATTATGTTTTATTTCTACATCTTTGTTCATGAGTGCGGTCATTCTAGTGGATTGAGTGGATCCAAATTTCCATATTCTTATTATCATACTTTCTATTTATTGTCCCACTATAATATTTAAAATTATTATTGTTTTATTTTATGACTAATGTATCATTCTTAATTTATGAGGATAATGTTTTTAGTGGGTTTTCTATGTGACGTTTGAGCTTTATACTATATAATATAATTATGAATGAAAATTTTCATTAATAAAATAACGGGTAATTATATATAGGGGACTCTCATCATAGAGATGTAAAAAAGCATTGTATGAGGGATATTTAAGAACATAAAATGTCATAAAAATATTTAAACTAATCGGAATAAGATATGAAGGGAGTTTGAATAAATAAATGGAATGAAAAATTCGCATCTAAATTTTGGAAAAATAACGGGGGAACAAAAATGTTCATGGGAGGTTTAATGAGAGTGAAAGGGGCATCTCATCATCTATAAATAATAATTAAATTAAGTGTAATATGGGAGATCATATCCCAATCGTATTAATTAGATATAAATGATATAAGATAATGAATATTCTAGAATAAAGTGAAGAAGGAGATGAAACAATACTGAATTCAGAATGGTAACCACTTAGGTAATTGTAAAAAATAAGAAGGAATAAATGAAATCTCATTAAAATAAAAAAAATTGTTCGGTAAAGGGATGTTTATAAATTCATAACAATATATCCAATTGATAATCAAAAGACTAATTACGAAGAAGGTGCCTAAATTGAAAAGAGGAGAGAAAGGTCTTTTACCTCAAGTGGATGATTGAAAAGGCATGGGAAGTGCTTCTTGAGACCTTGGAAGAACCTTGGGATGACTCTAGATATGTAAGGGTAGATTAAAGAAATTTTATATGTCTTATGAGTGAAGTGGAAGGGGGGTTGTGTGGGTTTATATAAGAAAAGAGAGAGGAGTTATTTAAAATTTCTCAAACAAAGGTCTTGGACTCTATATAATAAAATAATCAAAAACACAAAATCTCCCATGGTTTTTTCACAAGATTTATACCAAAGTGGAATACTTTTCATTATTTAATAAGGAAAAGGGATGAATCATTAAAATATTACCCTTGGTGATGTCGAAGTGATTGATATTTATAAAGAATTGATTTCAAAGCCTCAAAATATAATATTGGTTTTGAAGGGCTCATAAAGGCTATATAAAATTAATAAAATAACATCAAAACTCATTATTTTTAAGGGAAGTAATATATTTGGTCGTGGATACCATTTATATAACTTATTATATCACTATTGGGTTGTTATGATGTCCAAATACACACCATTTATGTTTTACCCTAAAATTTGATTTTCTTAATAAATTATGAAAAATTCACTGTAGGATAATTTTGATGATATGATTCCAAAAGTGATACTTAGTTTTTCAAAATAATTTTCTAAATATGTGAATTTTTACTTTTAAAAAAGTTTTTATATTTATTTAGAAATTCATGTTTTTTGGCCAAATTTTTTTAACCCTTATAACAATTAAATATGAATTCATAAAAATTATATTATGATTTCAATTTAATAAATATTATTTAATATTATTATTTTATTAAAATATAATTTTTTTTTAAAAAATTCACGAATAAATCAAATATGAATGTCTTAATTGAAATCACTTATGACACAAAAATACAATTTTTGATTTATCGAATCAAAATCTATTTTAATGAAAATTATCTATTAATTATTTAAATATAAAAAAATAGAATTTATATTATATTTAAATAAAAATATATATATTCATACTTTTAGAGTTTTTTTTTCAATTCTATGTTAAATTATTTTTACCCTTTATTAACCTATTTTTCTTTGACAATGGTAATAAATCATTACATCAGTTACTATTCATATTTTATAAAGATTATGTTGAACAAATTATCTAATATTAATTATAATTATTAAAAATATGGAATAAATTTTATCAAAATAAATTTATATAAGTGAAAAAAATTTAAAATAAAATGTGCACGCTTGAGGAAAAGTGTTTTTATGAAAAATGGATTTTTCAAGGAAAATCTAATTTTACATTGACATTATCACTATAATATTAATTATATTAATTTCAAATATATATATATATATATAATATTTAATTTATATATTTTCCTATTATGTTTTATTTTTAATTAATTAAATTGGAGAAATATTATGCATTTTAAAAGAGTTTTAAAAAAAATTCCTTTTTCATGCCTAAAAAAACTTATTCTAAAATTTGATATAAATAAGATTTAATTATAATAAATTGGATTAAATATAAATTAATAATGTGTAGGTTAAATTAAAAAAAATTTAAATAAAATTGAGACTTTTCAATTACATAATTTATCAAAATAAATGAATTTTTTCTACAAAGTGGCATTTTCACTATTCATTAAAAAGTCAATATTTATCAAAAATTCCAAATATTTGAACCTAAGTAATTATTGATATTGTGAAATAAAAATTTAATTTAATTTTTTAAAATAAATATTAAAGATATTTTAGAAAATAATTAAAATATTTTTTTACAAAAAGAAATAAAAATTGTTTTTGAAGAAAATGCATTTGGAGGACATTACCAATAATTCAGTGTTTATTTAATACTAATTTTTCAATAATTTTTTGATGAGTAATATATATATATATATATTATTTAGTCATATTAATATAATAAAATCTAATGGCTAGTTTATAATGGTCATTTTTAAATAATCATTATTTGTTTGGGTCTGGTGTTGCGTATCACATACACTGTCAAACAAGATTTTATCTTTTAAAAAATCAGTGCATTACATTCATCCACCCTTTAATAAATTTCATCCTTGAAATTTTAACTTGATCTTAGTATTAAATTTTTTTAAAAATGATAACATATTTATTGAAGACCTACATTTGTAAAAGGGTTAATAAAACATCTACTTGAATAGAGAGAAAAAGATGTAAGAAGGTCATCACATAACTAGGATTCCAAGTAGGATAACATTAGTGGGAAGTGAAAATATAGATATTAAAAACAACCAAATACTAAGAAATAATATACAGTGATAGAGAAAATGATTAGGATAATTACAATGATCACAAAACCATAAATCTGTTATGGTCGAAAAGACCATCAATTCATAATATAGAAATAGTTTTGTTTCAAGACTCCTTTTCTCATAGTTAAGGAATTTATTTACCATATAGACTATGAAAATAACGAAATATACTTTATAGAAAACTAAAATTTCATCCTTTAATTAATTTCCACTACAATCTATTCTTTTCTCCAAATGATGAGTACTCGAGATGAATATTTCTTATTCCTGAAGTGCTAGAATAAACTTACAATGCATCACAAAATCCATCAAATAATAACAAGATATTACTCATGTCTTTAATAAATCCTAAACAAAATTCATGGAGTAATATAATATTGAAAATAAATAAACCATAATACATTGATCTCTAAAATTCCCCAAAAAATCCTAAAGGTTTAGCATTTATAATTCTTTAAAAAATACTCTTATATCCCAATTAACACAAATAACCTCAACATTAATGATTTTTTTAACCTCTATGGTTTTCACCCACCTTTAACTTAAACCTCCAAAAAATAATATCATTATTCTCACATAATACATTATATTTAACTTAACGGGTATATATCTCAATCCAAATAAAAAATCTAATAAAATATCATTAATCACCTCAAAATCAAAAGAAATGGTCTTATAATATGTTTTCCCAAAATATATTTAATCATGATAAAATTTCATCACATAAATCTTAAAGTTTTGTATCAATTATTTTAAACATATTATTATCCTTTGAAATATCATCCCATGACACTTGAGGTTTATTGAAATATTAAACTCATATTAATGGTTGTCAATCCATAAATAATTTGATTCCCAAAATAACACCTTATCACTAAATCAATTTTATAAGTTATTAGTACCATTTAATATATGATTTAAATACATATATAAAAAATAACATGGAACAATACTTATATGTTTCAAGATTCTTATATCTATAATTTCATTGATATATTACTTTTACAACATAATTTTCAAATAATAATACATAAACACTTCAATCCTTACACTTCAACGATTTCCATAGTATAAGTATTCCTTAGTCTAGGGTTTGAAAATTATATTAGGAAATTGACTCAATTAATTGCCATATTATCCACCCATAATAAATTAAAAAAAGTGTTATATGGGATTTAATTTATTCCCTTCCATAATTCTCTTCACTTTTTATAATAACTAGTTACTTTATGCCCTATTTTTTCACACATAAAACACCTTTAAATTCTTTTGTTGAATTTCCCTCGGTTCCACTTTCCACATTTTATAAAAGTATGAAATTGAATTTTTTTCCTTTATAAAAATTATTAGATAAACTTACATGATACTACACCCTCATGTAATTTTATTTATTTAGAAATTAAACTTTTTCTGAGTTATTAGATTTTATTTTCGATGGATGGTTTGGAATAATCAAGTGATGTCTTACTTAATCCCTCTTCATGTTAGGAATCTCATTTGTGTAGTCATTACATTGACCCTCACTTTTTTACTAAATTCATCCTATTTCTATTCATTGGCTGGAATGAATATAAAATTACGGATGATTACTTTTAAACTATTAAACACATAAATAATAATCCAAAAAATAGATAACATATAAATAAAACATATTTCATTGACTTATAAATATCTAGGATTCAATCTATATTATCCATGATTTATTTCCTAACATAAACTCTTATGGAATTTTTGTTCCCTTTAATAATGGTTCATAATGAGCTTGTGAGTTAAAAAAAGCATATATTCAGAAGTGTCAAACTAGGAGTGTAGTAAGGCCTATTTTTGTGTACAAGTTCCTCATCGAGATTAACTTAATATAGTGTTTTTGTGGGTTTTACACCTAGGTATATATGTGCCAGATCCAAATAAACTTTTAGTATCCAATCTAGGATATGCGTTTTTGTAAACCACTTAAATAATATATTTTAAAATAATTTTTGTGCTATTTTTCTATGTTCAGTCTTATAACTAAAACTTTGCATGAATTTTTCTAATCATAATCTCAAAAATAACTAGATTTTCCTTTGATACAAACTATGATATAACTTTTCATTATATTACATTTATTCATGATTTATTTCCCATGAATTCATATAATAGATCCCAGAAGACCAAGATGTATAGTATAATTTGGAATTAGGCATATAAGAAAACATCTTTAACATGAGATACAGCTAAATTATTAAAAAATTTCATGATATGCTCTTAGAAATCATCAATCCACTAAAACTACATGGGATAACCTGGGGACATACATATGAAAGTGGTGATCTATAAATCCTTGAAAGGGAATAAACAAAGAATAATATTAAATAAGTATTTCATGTTATAAAATAAGAATTTCAATGGGATATAAAATTGGTGATAATCATAATCATGAACAATGAGGCATTATATAGCTTAATAACATAAAAGAAACATGTGAAAGTGGAAACAAATTTAAACATGACACTGTAAGCATAATTCAATGTTAAAAATCATTCAATCAAAAAATAATGTGCTTAGGATAACCTCCTGTAAACTGTAAATGGCATCTCATGAGCGTAAAATATCACCCATACATTGGAGCACTATTTGGTCGAACCAATCATAATCATATCATGTACATGCATAAGATTTACACATATATCATATAACATAAGAACATATTTCATTAAATTTTATTCTGTGATTAGGGATGGTAGGATAAATACATGGTAGTACCCAATAAATAAATTATAGGTAAAACTAGGTGAATAACTTTAAGATAAAATGGGTATGGATATACGACACACAAATATTGCCCATAGAAAACTATAGTGACATTTCATCAGCATAATGACAGTATATAAAGATTCATAAAAGGGTTCAATGAGAGGTAAAGGGGTGTATCATCACTTGAAAGTTAAAAGTAATGTATGATGGATATTTAAAAACATAATATGAAATTAAAATTTGGGAATTAATTGGAATAATACATAGAGGGTGTTTGAATAAAAACATGGCATGGAAAAATCATTAGTGAAATTTCAGAAACCATACAGGGGAACATAAATGTTCATGGGAGTGATTAATGATATTGAAAGGTTTATATCATCACATATACAACATGAGGTAAGTAAATTTAATATATAATAACATATCTCAACATTAGTAATTAGAGATAAAATTCATAAGCTAATGAAGATGCGTGAATAAAGTGGAGAAAGAGCGTATCCCTTACTAATTTATTCCATGGTAATGAGTTAGGTAGAGATCAAAATGAGAGGAGATAAATGATATCTCATTAAAATAACATCTAATGTAATGTAAAATTATTTCTATAAATTCATGAAAATAAAACCAATTGACATTCAATAGGCTAATTACAAATAAGGTGCTTGAATTGAAAAGAATGGAGAAAGGTCTTTTACCATGAGGGGGTGATTCCAAAATATTATGAGGAACTTCTTGGGAGATTGAGGTAACCTTGGGAGAACTATAGTTATGGGATGGAAGAGTAAGGATGTGATATAAGCTTTATGAGTGAAGAAAAAAGGGATCTTATGTGGGTTTATATAGGAAAAGAGAGAGGATTTCTTTATTATTTCTCAAACTTAGGTATTGGAATCTATACAATAAAATAATAAAAAACAGAAATAATTACATGGTTTTCCCATGGTTTCTAAAAAAGTGGAGTTTTTGTTATTTTATAGGTTCAGGGTCCTAAATCATTAAAATATTACCCTTGATGATATGGAAGTGAGTCATGTTTACAAAGAATTGATTTTAAAATATTGAAATACAATATAGGTTGTGAAGGATTCATGAAGGCATCATAATATTAATAAAATAACATAAAAAAATGATTCTAAAGTAGAATCATATATTTGGTCGTCTATACACTTTATATAATTTATTACACCAATTTTAGGTCATTATGATGATATAATACATACCGTTTAATTTTTACTAGAAAATACGACTATCCAAGAAAATTATTAGAAATTCACTATTGGATAATTTTGACATTATAAATCCCAAAACAATATTTATTTTATCATAATAATTTTATAAGTATGTGAATTTTCACTTTTTAAACAATAATCAATATTTGCTAAGAACTGTTGATTTTTTTATCAATAATATTTTTAGAACCGTTATAACAATTACATTTGACATCATAGAAATTATATTATCATATAAATATAAAAAAATATTATTTAATAGTATTATTTTATTAAAATATTTTTTATTTTTAAAATTCCTGAATTCATCAAAAAGATTGTCTAAATTTAAATTTCATATTACATAAAAATACAATTTTTGTTTTATCACATCAAAATCTAATTTTTATCAAAATCATCTCTTAATTAGTTATAATGAAACAAAAAAATATAATGATTCTTCTATTTAAATTAGTATATATATATATTAATACTATCATATTTATTTTGTTTCTAGTCCACGTTAAATTATTTTTACACTTAATTAACATATTTTTCTTTTACCATGGTAATTAATATTTACCACCGTTACTATTCATATTGTCTAAAAATTAACTGGAAAATATTACAAAAAATTAATTATTATTATGAAAAATATAGAATCAGTTTTATAAAAATAAATTCTTTGTGTTTGAATAATTTATTTTAAAATAAAACCCACAAGCGTGGTGGAAGGTAGTTTTCTGAAAAATGGATTTTTCAAGGAAAATATGTTTCTAATGTAACTCTATAACTCGTAATATTTATTTTATGAATTTAATATAATATATATATATATATATTAATATTTTAATTTAAATCATTTATAATTTGGTGTTTTTTTTAATTAATTAAAATATAGAAACATTTTGCATTTTAAAATAGTTTAAAAAGGGTATTTTCAAGCCTAAAGACCATGTAATTCAAAAATCTAGTTAAAATATTATTTAATTTTAGTTAATTAGGTTAAAAATAAATAAATAACTATTAGGATAATTTTAAATCTAATTAAATTAATAATTGGACTTCTATATTACTTAATTTATTAAAACAAATGTTAGTTTTTACTATTCAATAAATGGTCATTATTTTCAGAAAATTTCCAAGATTTCACCCTTGTTTAATTTTTTAATGTTATTATAAGAAAATTAAGTTAATTTTTTCATATAATGTTTCTAAATAATCTAAAAAATAATTATAATATTTTTTGAAAAAAATAAATAAAAATCATTTTTTAAGAAAATTGGGTTTGGAAACAGTACAAAAAATTTATTGATTATATGATAAGAATTGATCAATACATTTATGTTGAGAAGTAAATATATATATATTTAATAATTTAGTTAATATTATTACTAATTGAAAATTTTAAAGTTTGGTTTATTGGTCATATTTAAATAATCATCACTTGTTTGAGTTCGGTGTTGTGTATCACATATACGATCGAACATAATTTTTTTCTTTTAATAACCAAAATAATTAAATTATTCCCATGTTTAATAAATTTTTTACTCAATATTTCATGTTGATTATGGTAAGAAATTTTTTTACACTTGAGAATATCTTTATTAAAAACCCACCTTTAAAAATTTTTCAATAAAACATCCACTAGAATAGAGTGAAAGGGAAGTATGAAGGTCATCACATAACTAGGATTTTGAATGGGAGAAAATTGGTGAAAAGTGAAAGTGAAAATATATACATGGAAAAGAAATAATTCCCAATAACTAATATAGAGTGATATATCATATTTTTAAGAGATAGTGAATGACCATAAAACCATAAATCTTTTATGGGTGAAAATACCATCAATTTATAATGTGAAGAAATTGTTTTAATACACTATTCCAAGAGTTAATAAATTATATTACCATCTAGATTAAGAATATATGGAAATATACTTTATTGAAAAGTATTATTTCATAATTTAATCAATTTCAAGGACAATCCCATCTTTTCCCCAAATGATGAGTACTCCAGAAAATGTTTTTATGCCTGAAGAACTAAAAAAACTTCAAAAAGATCTCATAATCCATTAAAGAATAGAAATACATTCCTTTTGTATTTACTAAATAAAAACATGGTTAGCATAAAGTAAGATAATAACGAAAATTTAAAAAACATAATACATTGATCTAAAAAATTCCACAAAAAATACCTGTTTATCAAAGATAAATCCTTAAAAAACACTCTTATATCTGAAATAACACAAATAAACTCAATATTAAATAATGTTTGAACATAAAAGGTTGTCTTAGACCCTTCAACATAATCCTCCAAAAACATAAGAGAATTATTCTTACATAATATATTATATTAAACATAATGGGTATGTATACCACCACCCAACTAAAAATTATCTCAAAATATCATTAACAACCTTAAAATAAAAAAATGATCCTCTAATATGCTTTACCAAAATACCCTTAATCATGGTAAACATCATAAAAATAGGTGAATTATTCTCACATAATTCATTATATTAAACATAATGGGTATAAATACCTCAACCCAACTAAAAATTCTCTCAAAATATAATTAACCACCTTAAAATAACAAGAAAAATTGATCCTATAATATACTTTAAAAAAATATCCATAATCATGCTAAACATCCATCACAGAATTCATTAAAATTTGTTTCAATGATTTTAAACATAATATTATCCTTAGAATTATCTTCTCAAGAGTATATAAGTATTTCCATACAATAAACTTATATTAATGTTATCAATCCCAAAATCATTTTTATTTCTAAAACACCACCTTATCACCAAATCATATTTACAGGTTATCGGTACCATTCCATATATGTTTCAAATCCTTAATGAAAAAATACCATTGAGAAATTATTATATTTTTCATTATTCTTATATCTATAATTTCATTGATATATTACTTCTACGAAATAATTCTAAAATACTAATATATAAACCAATCAATCATTACACTCTAGTTATTTCCATAGTATAGGTCCTTTCTTAGTCTAGGATTTAACCATTGGATTATTTTATTTACTTAGATAATTCTAATATACTCCACACATAATATATTTAAAAACATAGTGTTATATAGGATTTAATTTATTCCCTTACATCATTGCAATTATTTTTTATGGAACTTAGCTACTTTATAACCTATTTTTTCACACATAAAACACATTTGAGTTTCTTTATGGAACTTACCATGGTGCTGATTTTCGTATTTTTGACAAGTATGGAATTCAATCTTCTATCCTTTATCACCTTTATCAGATGAACTTATTTAACACTCCATCCTCTTCTTCTTTGATTTATTTGGACATTCAACTCTGTGCTATTTATTAACTGGGAATTTTTATAACAATATTTTCATAATCACAATATGTATTACTTGAGATCACATCATGTTGGGAATCCCGTTTGGGTACTCATTACATTGTACCTCACCTATTTTCTTTGAATATGTTCCTCCTATTTTTGACCATTTTCAAGAATAAGGGGAAAATTAGGGTTGATTAAATTTATACTATTAAACAAAAAAATGGGAAGAAAACATCATTAAAGAAATAACTTATAAAGTTACAGGTATTTTCTTAAAATAGGAATTTCTAGGCTTTAATATAATTTGTTTATGATATATTTCCTAACATAAACTCTTAATGAATATTTGTTCCCTTAATAATGGTTTATAATAAGCTTGTGAATTTACTAAATCTTATCCCTCGAGAGTGTCAAACCATGTGTGTAGCAAGGCCCACTATCGTGCACCAGTTTTCGATCAAGTTTAGATTAAAAGGGAGTTTTGGGGTTGTTACCACTAGGTATATATTTTCTAGATCCATTTCTACCTTTAGTATCCAAATAGGGACGTATTTTTGTGGAATCTACATACTCTAATTTTCTACAAAATTGTAGAGATGTTTTCAAAAGTTCATTATTATCATTAAGGCTTTTACTATAGTTTTCTATTCCTAATCCCAAAAATAACTAAACATTCCTCTAATACCAACTATGAAAATAATTTTATTTATTAAACATTAATTAATGATTTATTACAACATAACACACATAATACATCCCAGAAAATTGAGAAGTATAATGTCTTTGAAAATTAGGTATGTATCATAACATCTTGAAAATAGGATACAACAACATTATTGAAAACATCCTTAACATTCTCTTAGAAATCATCGGCCCTCTAAAATTGCATGGGATAACCTGGGGATGCACATAAGAAATGGGTGAGCTACAAAGACTAGTATGCGAATAAAAAATAATAATATGAAGAAAGTATTATATGTTCGACAATTGGTATTTCAATATGAAATAAAAGGGTTGATAATAATAAACATGAACAATGAGGAATGATATAACTTTATAACATAATGGAAACATGAGAAAGTGTAAAAAGAATTAATCAAGACATACTAAGAATAAGATAAGTTTAAATAAAAGGATAAAGTAACCAAATTTTCTCATGATAAAATCTTATACACTATACGTGGCATCTCATGAGACTACGAAATTTTGAAAATCATTATAGTTCTATCTCTAGAAAGGGGGACTCTCAGCAGCGGTTCTCACCTCCCTCTCATGTTCTAGGGTTTTCCCTCAACTTGGATCTTGAGGGGGGAGGCTCATGACTTAAAAATTGATATGGATGCTTCGATGATGCCTCCCCCTTCCCTTTACATAGTTTTTTCATTTTCTCCTCTCACTGGTTAGAATTCAGTGGTCTTTATGATGCTGGTGGATCATATTGAATCTATGAGGTTGGAAGCTCAGGAGGTGTTTTTGTGGCACCACTATTGGGGGTGTTCCCTTACCACTCCATGATAGTTTATTTTTCCTCCCATGGTTAGTGTGATTTGGACTCCAATGATGGTCATTCTTTGGTTCATATTTGAATAGATACATTCCTAGAGTAGTGTTTCTAGGCCAGATTAGCTCAGATATCCTCATCAGCGATACTACCTTTGTGCGGTGTTCGGCCTCCAAGTCTTGGGTGATGGTGGTTTGGATTTTTGATCCTTGGTAGACCTTACTCTTTGGGTTTCTACCATGGATTTTTTATTAGATAAGGTATCATGGATTAATGTGGGGCTCTTCCGGATTTGGTTCTAGTGACTAGTATACATTCATTGATGGAAGAAAATTCATTAAGGGATGATGATGTTTTTGTGATGGTCAATGTTGGTTTTTGATTTAGGGATTATGAATATGGATTCTTGTTTGTTTTTTTGAAGGTTGATATTACATATGAGAATAATAAGGAAGAGTAGAAGCAATCTGATTAGTTCTCTATATGGGTGAAGGATGAACTGGTTCTGCGAAGTTTGAGGAGGTGTTTTCATTGTGGTCATGTGGTTTACATTCTAGGGACTTTGTTATCTGTTCACCTACATGGGGGTGCTCTAGATGAGGTTTAGAGCAGAGATTTTTTACCTCATCATTTCTATTCTGATTAAGATGTTTGAGAGGGTATTCCATTACAATTTGTACTAGGCCCATTCATCCATGCATGAGACAGCAAGTCGAGCAGCGATAAGAAGGTGGAATATGGTCTTAATGGTTTTGATACTAGGTATGTGGCTTTATTTGTAGATTTGAATGAGTTGTTTTTGGGCTTGAACTCTTGGAATGTGGAGGATTGGTTTTTTTTAATTTATTAATGTCATGTTGGGTTCCCCCTCAGCCCTTAAATGGGAGTTTATGATAAAAAAAATTAATTTTTAGTCATTAAAGTGTTATCGAGATGCAACCATCATAATCATATCATGTACATGCCTATGTGTGCTATATAGATCATATAAAATAAGAAAATATTTCACCAAATAAATTTATATTATTAATTATTTTTTGTTACATACATGGGATTCCCAAATAAATTCATTATATTTAAAATAAGTTTAATACCCTTGACTATAAATGGTTACAAATATACACCATAGAAATATTCAGCATGGAAAATTGCATTGACATTTCCACAACATTAAAACAATACGTAAAGATTCATAGAATGGTTAACTGAGAGAGAAAAAGGCCTATAATCACATGGAATTAAAAATTATAGTATTATAGATATTTAATAACAAAATATAAGTTTAAAATTTAGGAATTAACAGTCCTAATACATAGAGGGTTGTTGAATAAAAACAGAACCTGGAAAATTGTAATGAAATTTTGATAGCATAACGGGGGAACATAAATGTTCACGAGAGGGATTACTGAGAGTAAAAGGGGAATTCCATCATTTATAAATCATATGGAAATTATGTTGAATATTTTATAACATATACCAAATTTTTTAATTAGATATAAAAGGCATAATATAATTAATATGATTGAATAAAGAGAATAAAGAGAGGATCCCTAACTAAATTTCGACAAGGTAAAAACTTATGTAAAGCCCAAAATGATAGGGGATAAATGATATCTCATTAAAATAAAATCATGTGGATAGTAAATTTATTTTAATAAATACATGAAAATTTAACCAATTGAAAATCAAAAGGCTAATTACAGAGAAGGTGGTTGAATTTAAAAGAGGAGAGAAAGGTCCCATTCATTGAGAGGGTGACTCCAGAAGATTGGGAGGAGCTATTTGAGAGATTGGTGGAACCTTAAGAGGAATATAGAAATAGGATAGTACAGTGTGGAAGTTATACAAGTTTTTTAGTGAATAGTAAAGGGTTATTTGTTGGGTTTATATAGGAAAAGAGAGGCGAGTTCTCTAATATTTCTCAAATAATGGTTTTGGACTCCATAAAAACTAATCAAAAACAGAAACCTCACCATAGGTTTTATCATGTTTTCTACCAAATTCAGGTGGTTTTAGTTTTTTTATAACTCCACGGGTAGAAATAATTAAAATATAACCCTTGGAAATGTGGAAGTGAGTCATGTTTATAAATAACTGATTTCAAAAACATTAAATATAATATGCGTTTTTGGGGATTCATAAAGGATTTATAAAATTAATCAAATAACATAAAAAACTATTTAAAAGGGTAAAAATGTATTTGGTTGTTTATACACTTTATATAATTTATTACATCACTTTTGAGTCATTATGATTTCATAATACACACCGTTTATTTATATTGTATTTAAATTTTCTCCAAAAACTAAACTATCCTATAAAATTATAAAAAAAATTGTTGGATAATATAAAAATAATAATTAAAAACATTATATTTATTTTATCAGAATAATTTTCTAAATAGATGAATTTTCCCTTTTAAAACAAGAATCGTTATTTATTGAGAAATGATGGTAGTTTTGTTAATAATAGTTTTCAAACCATTATAACAATTATATTTGACATCATAATAATTATATTATCATTTAAATTTAATTAATATTACTTAATTGAATTATTTTATTAAAATAAAATTTATTTTTAAAATTAAATAATTCACCAAAAAGGAATTTCTTAATTGAAATTACTTATTACACAACAATGCATTTTTTGTATTATCATATCAAAATCTAATTTTTATCATAATAATATCTTACTTATTTATAAAAAATAAAAAAATATAATTGTTATTGTATTTAAATGAAAATATAAATATTCATATTATTATTGTTACTTTTTTTCTAGTCCATTTTAATTTATTTTTACCCTTAATTAACATATTTCCCTTTCACTACTATTATATATATTTACAACAATTACTAGTTATATTATGTAAAAACTAAGTTAAATTTTTTAAATAATATTAATTATAATTATTAAAAATATTTATTCCATTTTATTAAAATCAATTCATATTTTTGTAAAATTGTAATTTAAAATAAAACACACAGGCGCGATGGAAAGCAGTTTTCCCAAAAATGGATTTTTCAAGGAAAAGATGATTTTACATTAACTCTATAACTAGTGATATTAATTATATTAATTTAAATTAATAATAAAAGACATATAAACCATAAATTTAAATTTTTCAATTCATAATTAGGGTGTTATTTTGAATTAATTTTAATGTAGAAATATTATGAATTTAAAAACAATTTTCAAAAAAATGTGTTTCAACCCTAAAATTAATATTATTATAAAATATAGAATAAAGTTTATTTAAATGTATCTAATTAGATTAAATATAAATCAATAAATATTATGTTACTTTTAAATAAAATTTAAAGAAAAATCGTACTTTTAAATTAGATAATTTATCAAAAGAAATGATAGTTTTACCAAAAAATGGGTATTTTTCACTATTCACTAAAAAGTAAATATCTCCAAAAAAATCCCAAAATTTCACCCTAATTTAAATTGTATATTATGATTTAAAAAATGAAGATAATTTTATTATATAAATTTTCTAAATGGTCAATAAAATAATTTTAATATTTTTACAAAAAGAAATTAAAATAACTTTTGAAGAAAATGCATTTTGAAGATATTAGAAAAATTATAGTGATTAATTGATAATAATTTATCTATAAATTCATTTCAAGTATGACATATATATATATTATAGAGTATTTAATCCCATTAATACCCACAAACTTAATGATTGTGTTATAATTACCATTTTTAAATAATAATCATTTATTTGGGTTCAGTGTTGCGTATCACATACACTATCAAACATATTTTTCCCTTTTAAAAACTCAAGGTGTTACATATGAAATTTAATTTTAGATTAAAAATAAAGTACATGAAAAATATTAGGAAATATTGTTTATTTTATAATACAAATTTTTTACTAGAATTGAAAATGTTTCAAGGTAGTCCATTTATGGATATTAAAAATGAAAGAATAAATTTAATGATTTAAATCATAAAATGATAAATTGATGAGATTAAAGAATAAATGGAAGAATAATAAGAAGCCATTATGGTTTTAGGGATTGAGAATTTATTTTTAGAGTGGTGAGCTATTGTGAAATATATGAAGATATCACTCTATCTAAGAAGAGTCTGCTACATGCCCATCAATCAATAATTAGTTCGACAATAATAATGTAGTGAGAAGTAGTTGAGTAGAAATCTAGATGAATAGGTTCTAAAGATATATTAATTTGAGTTCCAAGAAGTAAATTAGTTTAATGGTTTTCATGAAGTTCTTCTTGAATTTTAAGAATGTTATTGTTAGTTAAAAAAGATATATTATATTTATATTAAATCATCCAGTACTAAACTAAAGGTATATTCAAAAAAGAACATAATAGGTAATATTACATATATAAGGTGGGTATCCATTGAACCTGTGACAGTATAAGTATACAATGAAGTCACCATGTTAATAATTGAACACATAATGAAGCTGCTAATGAAATCTAGTGAGAAGCTAGTAAGAGAGGACAAATGAGAAGCAGGTAAGTGTGTATATAGTGAGGCTATGTGTAGGTGTGGGAAAACCAATACAATATATGTATATATTATTCCATATAGGGGAGAATCCATTATTGTGGTTCAAAACTAGTCATGGCAAGGAGTATGAATTTATACCAAATATTGTAAATATGTATGCTGAGCTTTTATATACAACAATATATGGAGACCCTGTGAGTAATAAAATGTTCATTGAATAAGAATAAACATGTATATAAGGTTACATTATAAAAGGAGAGAATTTTTAAAATAAACCATTGATTCGTGTCTCCACTATTAGAGGTCTGTCGATACTCTAGGCACAATAAGTGGTATTATATAATTCTCAGGTTACCTTTGAAAAGATCATATATTAAGCACATATTTGAGATGGTTGGAGAAGAATATCATTTGATAATTTTGTTTCTATCCTGATGAATTTGATAATATTTTATCCTATAATACTGTGAAAAATATATTAATGAAATATATAAATCAGTAAAGAAAAAGTATTTATAAATTAATGGAACAACCTTATATAGAAGTTGAAAAAATTGTTAAGTTCTCTTCAATTGAATCTATTTAAAAAGATACTTTTTTAATTAATCATGTTACTATAGAGACTATGAAGAGATCAAAACTATTAAAGATTTTTACTCTCATATTAGAGTTTGTTTAATAAAATTTCTTGATGAAATTATGACATATATTCTTGATTTTATTAATGAAACATTTTATGAAAAATCACATCTATTTGAATTATAGGATTATATGTATAATTAATTGGATAATCAGGTCAAATGATGTATAAAACTATAAAAAATAAAGATAGCTACAAAATATATTGTCAATCTATAATGACAATATGTTTTTATTGATAAAAAGATAAAAATAATACTCATTGAGAAATATGTTTTTAATTTTTATGTCAATGATGTGTTCCATTCATTGTATAACTTATATAAATTCCCTATAGATATCGACTCTTCCCAACTAGATGTTAGATCCAAAAGTGTGAAAGAGTTGGATTGATTAACAGTGGATATAAGGAAAATGTGTGAGGTTCAAAGTCATAAAATGGGAAGTTATTAGAAATTGAGGTTAATTTATTTAGAAGATGTATATTATTCCCTCTACATGAAATACCTTGAGTTAGAAGTCCAATAAAAAAATATGAAATAGGAAAATCTAGAATATCCTGATTAGTTGAGAAAATTTGTGATGGTAAGAAAATTGGAATTGAATCTTTGATAAAATAAGGTTGAAAGTGGTGGAAAATAAATATAGAGATAATGTGACTAAGCATTCATCTATAGTTATTTGAAAAAGGTGTCCCACTATGATGTTAAATAAGTTTTGACTAAATCTATATTTTCTATAAGTTCTAGAAAAGGTGAAAAAAATTTACAAGTGATCAAGAGTAAAAGTTATGGAATATTTACCAATATCTTAAGAGAGGGGTGATGATTACCTAGATCAGTTTCTCCATAAAACAATCCTAGAATTTTGGGGTTGTAGTCCAAAAATAACAATATTTTAATACTGGATATCCTATATAAAAAATAAATAGAACAAGATTAATTGGAAGGTGTTGGTGTTGATATATATTTGGACATAAATCCAATGATTACTAGAATAATATTCCACTATGAATAGGAACTAAAATGTATAATAATATATGGATTAAGAATAAGTATAAGAAAAAACCTAATAAAACAAATAATAAATCATAGATAAAGAAGAATATATCCATAAGGAATATATTTGAACCATTGAGAGACATCTGTTAAAAATAAAACATAGGTTGTCATTCCTATGAAAAAATCCTATAAAACCCTACCGTGTATCAAAGGTGGATTGAAGAGATTATTTTTTATAAGGGAATTGTTTTTACTTGGCTTTAAAATATATAAAAAAGAATTCCTCAAAAAATGAAATAAATAAAGGAAACAAGGAGGCTTAATGTAAAGGAATGAAATGATTATACTATATCTATAGAGGTAAAACTCTGGACCATTGAAAAATGGCCATGAGACACATGAAATATAGTATAAATATAAAAAAAGGAAAAAATTTAATAAAGTTACATTTTAATTGTTATAATTGTTGAAACTCCTTGTGAATAGTATTGAAAGAAACCCAAAAAGTGTAAGAAAAAGGTTAAAAAGGGTGTATGTGAATGGTGTAACTTGTCTGGAAACACTCCAAAAAAGTGCATAAAAATTTCATCAAATTAAAAGTAGTTTTCATGTGATAAGGAAAAAATAATATTGTTTTCAATTTCAAAATATTTTGAAACAAAAGGTAAGTCCACACCTCTGAATAGGGCCAATATCTCAAGATATAATGTCTATTTATATCTTGATTAACTGGTAGAGTCTATATGATTAGGGAATGATGAAAGGAATAAAAATTATCTAGTTTCTCATGCAATGAATCCTAGTACAATAAAATAATGTGAAGAAAACCATGCATCCCAAAAGTGAAAAAATCTATAAAGTGAAGGGTGAGGCAAGGATGAAGAGGCCTAAACACTTCATAATGAAAAGAAAAGGAGTTTATGGGTTAAAAATACATAACAATCCTATTTCTCAAGATTATAAGTTTTTGGATGATCCACCTATGACCCATTCTAATTTTATGGAATATATATAATATAGTTAAAGGTGATGAAATTTAGAGATTATACTCTTAAGGAGGAGTAACTGAAGAACTGAAGGCTACTAGAGAATTAATATATTCCTAAATTATAGAAGCTGAATGGACCCAACATATATTGATTTTAGAGGTATAAAACTCACTCTCATTATCCTTATATGATTTTTCTTATTATAATTATAAAATTGGAGTGTTATTATATCAAAATGGGAAATAATTTACTTTCACTAGAATTTTTTTATCTATTTTGTGAAGTAGAGTGTATTCTCACAAAACATTCTAAAAAATCTATATAATGTTTCCATACTTTAAGAATATATTTGTATCATATAATGTAGTAATTTTGGATAGAATTATTTCTTTAATTTAAAACCACATATTTTCTACATTAGGGTATCTGATGTAGATTTTTGGTAGTTTATTGATGAAACACTACTAAGAAACATGTGATTCCATAATAATTCTGATGATGTTGTGTTTTTTCTATGTTCCAAAAATCAATTTCAACTAGTAATCGTTAATTCACATAGAAATTTCTCTTGGTGGTATCATATAGGGAAGAGTATTTTTATGTTTAGACTCTCCTTTTATTTTACGTGACATAAATCTCAAGTGATATTAGACAATAATGGTGGGGAATGATGTTGAAGGATAAAATCAATATGTTCAAAAGGGGATATCATCTTACCAATTGAATTTCTTTTAAACTTGTCGGAGACATATCAAATTGGGAACAAAAATATATGTGGTTTTATTGGAATTGGAAATAAATAAAAATTAGATATTAATTTCCTTATATGTAGTTTTTGATTGTATATTTGGCCCATTAGGTTTGACAATGTGATAATGAAAAGATGAGGCCTTCAGTAAAGAAGTAATAATCCACCTATAAAGAGGAGTTGTTTCTATAAGAAATGAATAATGAATAAATGGACAATGGAATAGATTTTTCGATGAATTACCTAGAGACTAAATCTGAATAACACATCTGATTAGTATAAAATATGTTGGTTTCTTTGCAGATGGTGTTATACAAATCCTGGATGAAGGTACGAGCGATCAAAGATGGATTTGGATTGATTTAATAGGATTTAAACCTAATCTAGTATATATAATTGATGAAATAATCATAATTGAGTATTTTATGTACTGAAACACTCATTAATTTATTATATATAGTTTAAAATTACTCTAATAATTCCATCATTCATTTTGGGTAGATCCAAGAAGATTTGAGGAGTTTGAAGAAGCCTTGGAGCAAGATAAAGTGGAATTTGAAGCCATCTATGTATGTTTGAATTTTGGAGTTCATGAAAAATAAAAAATTCCTAAATGTAAGGGTTTAGAGACTATGATTATAATACTTTCCTATTTAACATAATACTTTAGGTGTTGAGCGTATGAATTTTTTATCATAAATATTTGAACTCCATCATATAACTATGTGTATGATAAGTCTCTTATGACTATGTGAATTCATTCTAAGAACTTGTTGTCTATTTAAAATTGATATAGGACATGAATTCAGATTCAATATAACTCTAGATCATAATAATTCATCATAAGTCTTTGATCTTACCATATGACTTCGCTAGAACATAATACTTTAGGTTGAAGCATAAAATTTGAAAAATCCAGAGAATAAAACTTATAGATATAAGAATAATTATTATTTAATTGAGTGTAGGTATATGAATGAAATAGTTTGAATGAATATAATTATGAATACCCCGGTATAAGAATTCAATAGTTATAAAAATTCAATGTTGTTGGTAGATAAAAAACAGAGTATTTGTATTTTAAATTTGATAAATATTGTGTAAAATTTAAGATGATGTAAAAGCTATTTGATATCAGTATAAACATCTTAAAAAACTATATTCGTGTATGATACAATAATGATAACAAATATATGTTTATATTATTTCATGAAAATGGAATATCAAGGCTAAATAAAAAATAAGAGTTTCTAGAATTATCTAATTTTGAGGAAATACAAATTCAAATATTCTTGTGTTGTGATTTTGAGTTCAAAATATCCTGAATCTTAGAGAATCCATAATCTTTTCATGTTGTAATAAGGTTAATATTATATTTCCACTGCACGTATTTATTGAATTATGAAATGACATCATCATGTTTTCAATAACAACAGAGATGAAAAACCATTGAACCTCAACCTATTATTTATCATATACTATATTATTTGTATATGAGGTTACTTGAGTGTTCATGAGTATTTAAGATGAATTCTATGAATTTTAACAAGAATTAATAAATGACCAGACTTCTAAATTTAATTAATAAAAAAATAACATAATTTTCACACAACAAGATCTGTTTTCTATATATTTTATACAGTTGTGAAAAAGGTAGTGTGGATTTTGTAAATAATTATTAAGAAGAAGAGGCCAAGAAATTTTTGTTTTTTTTCTAAAGATAATATCCATATAAGATAATAAAAATGAGAAAAAATGATAGAAACAATAATTTATGCCTACTATAGATATTTTTTTAAAGATATATAAAATCATATTTTACAATAATAATTAGGTTCAATAAATTAACGAATTTATGGAATTTACAATTAATTGAAAATACAAGTGCATGAATAATAATAAGGGAAAAAGTGGGAATCTTATATGAACACTTTACAAATGTTTCAAGGTATTCCATTTATGGATATTGAGAATGAATTAATACATTCAATGTAGAGACTCATGCACTTGAGAAATTGAGGAGATCAACGAGGATGAAATAGAAAATTAAGAATCACCCACTATATTTTTTGGGATAAAAATAAATATTATAAGAGACAATATTTTGTGAAATATCTGAATATATCTTTATCTAAAAGTGAAATCCACTAAAATTTGTAGAAAATAGGAAGAAGTAGAGGATTTGACCATAAATATGAGATCTGTTAGAGAGTTGGAAATAATAAAAATAACTCGGCCAGAGAGGAAATGAATTGATTAGGTTCTAATGATATGGGAATCTAAGTTTCAAGAAGTGATAATTTTTTGAGTTTTTTTATGAATATCTTGTAAAATATTAAGAATCTTCTATTCTGTTAAATAAGATCTATTATTTTATTGATGAATCTTACATTAATGGACTAAATATATCTTCAAAGAAGAAATTTAAAGGGAAACTTTCCAATATATATTGGGACTCCATATAACCCATCTGACTTAGAGTATGTAAGGAGATCATCATGAGACTTAGTAACCAAAGAGTGAGCTTCTAAGGAAATCTAAAGAGAATATGGTAGGAGAAGTCATGTGTGAAGTACACAAGTGCGTACATTATAAGACCTTATATAGGCATGGGAAACACCAATCCACTGTCATTATGGTGTAGGATCCCTAGCTAGGGTGCATAATGAGTCATAGAAAAGAGCAGGTCTTCATATTGAACCTTATAAATATTTGAATTGACCTTTTATTTTCTACACGATATAGTGAGGATATAAATAACACAATGTGTGTGATTAATTACAGAATATATCTAAGATTTTAAATTATAAATGTAAATAATTTTTAAAAGGAACCACTGATTCACCCCTCCCCTTTTAGTGGTTTACTAGTCCACTCAAAAAAACAAATATCTCCAAAATATTTATTTTTTCTATTCATTTCCAAAATTACTAAAATATCCATAATAAAATTTTAAAAACTCTAATAACAAAAATAATATTATCCACCAAAATCTTATAAAATTCATACTATTTATTACTATATTATTTGATATAACTTATTGAGACTTCGAAATTCTTGGTATACTATTCAAGTATCACATATAAATAGTTTCTTCCCTTGTAACTTTCCATCATTCTATGAGTAGACACCTTAATTTTAACTCCCTTAAAAATTTATTAAAAAAATTATTCCACTAGATAATGGAAATGTATTCTATTAAATTTATATTCTAGTAACCATTTTATATCCTATAAAATAGATACAAAACTTATTGAAAGCATTTCGTGGTAAATAAATCATTAATTGTTATTTTCTTCAAGATAAAACATGACATCTAGTTGTCTCCAATTTAAGATTCATTTATTTTTTGTATATTAATTTATCTTCAGATGATGTAGTTTTAAAGTTACATTTTCCCCCCGTATGTGATAAAACATTCTATTCAAATAATTTTCAATAATTTTCATGTATTTTAATTAAATATTCATATGGATCATATCTCCCCTTAATAAATTATCACTTTGATTATTTATAAAACATGATATCTTTTATTTTCTATAAGCTAAATAACATATTTATTATAATAATAAATTATATTTATTATAATATATATAATTGGAAGAGGGTAATTTCTATATATCATGTTGTTTATGAGTTTGGTTGGCCTTGTATGTCAAAACACTTTTTATCATCAACCACTGTTTTACATTTATTCTTAATAGTAGTAGTTCATTTAATAATATTAATTTTAAATAATTAATTTTATATGTTAATTTATTTCAATAATTTTATTTTTATACACATTTAATGTGATATTTATCTCTTCAATTCAATCCTTCTTGTTCATTTAGATTAGAAAACATCAACTTGAAGTTAATATTTCTTCATGTTTCTATTTCTTTACATATTCCCTAGTTATCATATCTATTTCAGATATATTTATCTTCTATTTTTTAGTTTTCCATTTGAAATTATATTTTTACCTTTATTTATTAATCAATGAGTGGGAGAATAATATATACACAACCATTATGCAAGATGTGAGAGTTTTCTGTATTGTATTGACCCTCTACATTTTCTTCATTTTATACATGATTACAAATAAATTATTCTATTATACTTTTTTTAACATCACTTCATTTCAAATCAATGATTTTTTATTAACATTAACACATTTTCTTTAATTGAGAACATCATCATCCCTTTTTATCAGGATCATAACCCTACTTATTGAGCTATTTAAATAACACTTTTTGGAATATCTTTCCAAATGACCACAATTGGTATCTTAAAATGATTTACTATAAACTGTATTCATTTAATTTTTCATTCTCAGTTATCAATATTTTTCTCATTTATTAACCATTATAACTTATTTACACAAATATAAGGAATGTTCCATGACACCACACAAGTTGAACATCTGTATAATATTTTTTAAAAAAATTTAATTATATAATTTTGTAATAATTTTTAATTTTTCTCATGTTTTATAATTTCACCTTTTCCCTCACCATTTTTTTGAATATTCTTTTATGAATCTCCATTATAGTCATGAATATATTTTCCCTGGTATTAAAGTATTTATTTAAATATACACTCTTATGGATTAATGGAGGATTTTTATACAAATACTCTAACAATTTTTAGTAATTTTTTTCCTTATTAGTTACACATAACATTTCACATATCATTAAATTATCTCCAAAATGACTTTCCAGTTTTAAACATTTTTTTGATTTATTTAACTCCTCATAAATATCTATGGCCTTTATTAATTTATCTTTTTGTTAATTTATTATCTATTTCACTTTTTAATCCATCTAATTATCTTTATATTTATGTATCACTTATTTATATTTCTTGAAATAAACCATATTATTTTAATGGTTCATTTATTTAATACTATTTCCTTCCAGTTCATATATAATATCATTCATCAGTCTTGATTTATCTCTTATATTTACCAATACATATTCCATTGACTATTTTTCATACTTATATTCATTACTGAATATATTATTTTATAGATTTAGTTATATAATTAAAGTAAAAATTAATTTTCCTTCAAATTCAAAATGGTGTACCTTTTCTATTAATGATTATAATTTCACTTCATCATTTCATAAGCATTATTTATATTGACATTATATGTCTTAAAATTACTCTTCAACCAATTTATTATCCATATTCTTATTTATATATAATTGGTAGTATTTATTTTAAGATATAAATGTTTCTCCCATAAAATTATTAGTTTCAAATTTTTCAAGAATGACACCATCACTCACCTATAATCATTTATTTTTTTTATTTTGTTATATTCTTCACTATAGATCTTATAAATTATAAATTTTATTCTTTTATAATCATATATAGATAAAAAATTCCAAATAAATTTGCCATTATTGTTGAGAATTTCAATCCACTTTATTTAGTGAAGGTCCGTCTTTACTTGTGTTTTTTTGCAGCTTCCATGTACATAAATATTTATCATAGTTTATAGTAATTTTATACACATTTTCTTTCAATAAATACTATAATTAATTTTTATTATTAAAATAATTATTTTTTATGTACTTTATAAATATCATTCAAATTCCCTCTAATTAATAAAAATAAGTGTTATATATAACCATATGTAATTTTATTATGAATTTCTTTATACACCACAAATTTATTACTATAATTTTAAAATAAATTTTCATAAAATTAATTAGGACACCAACAATTTGCGATATAAATTTGATATAAAAAATCTTAATTTCAATAATATTGGTGAAAAATTAATTCAAACAAACTATGATCTAATACCACTTTTCGGAACCTAGGTATTAAATAAATGAACACACCTTGAGAGGGGGTTAAATTATTGTAAAAGTGGGTCAACCAATTATTATTGCCTTATTATATTGAACACTGTTAAGTCCTTCATTATTAATTTAATCACTGTGTAAATCAAATAAAAAATTAATCACAAGATTGAAAAAATTGTCAATCCACCCTACAATGATGATGGGTTACATGATTATTTTACAACTGAGGAATTTTTCTTATGTTATTTTTAAAATGAATCAATAATTATGTAAAAAAAATCATTGATTTTTTAACTAATTGTTCAAATTTTTAGAGTATTAGCTTTTTAGGAACATTTTTTTCCAACATATAATGAATATGTCATGCCATTATTCAAAAATATAACATTATAACCATACTGGTGTTGTGGGTATTCATCGAAATCAACTGGTTAATTCAAGGAATGACTTGGATCAAGAAAATAAGTTATTGATGTTTTTGGAGCAAAATATAAACTAGAATTTGACAATAAATATGAAATATCTAGTTGTGAGTGAAGACCCAATGATCGTGAATACCATTATAATTGTTAAAGAAGCATTAATAATCTACCATGAGCACTGTTTCAAAATAACTTGAGGTAGTGGTTGTTGTCACTTGTTGTGACCATGAATAGCACCAAAACTGACCATGAACCCAAAATACTCAATAATGAAACTCTTTAATAATACATAAGTCTACCACGAATATTTTCATAATGAATATAAAAAGTAAATTTTTAGAGTATTTTTACTATGAAGATTATATGAATTTTTCATTTAGAAGTATCCCAATCCTATAATACCACAATCAAGTATCAAATTATCTAAATAGAATAAAATCATTGTAGGTTTAGTTTCATACAATTGTATATATGGTTTAAGGATATGATCGTGGTAAGATTAAATATATTATTATGGGACATACACCATGATCCTTTTAGTTACAACAAGAACAAAAATTATCTTTCCACATAGAAATATTGCATTGTTTAAAAGGTATTTTGGATTCATTGAAAATGATGTGGAGGCCAATGAAATAAATTATACAATAATAAAATAATTAAAATATATTAATAGTGTTATATTATATATAATAGGGGATATTAATATTAATACTGATTCAAAGGTAGAACAGGGTATTCTTTGAAGGATATATAGAGATAAATACAGAGAATAGGGGAATCACAGTGATATAAGATAACTAATGAGCTAGATAAGGTTTATTTATTCTCTTTTTTTATTTTCATAATTATTATTGATAAAAAATAATTATTAATCTTGGATAAATTCAATGTGGTGGAAAATGTGACATAGTTTGGTACATTTATAGTTAACTATTTTTATTAAAATATGGAATGTTATTTTATTTATTATTCTAGGATTAGAAATATTATTTTCAAGAAAAATGGTACCTAAGGACCTTATGAAATCAAATAGACTATGAAATATTTAATTATTTATTAATCCAAGTTAAAATTATGGAAAAACATACAAGGAATCTTGTAGTTTGGGGTTAGTCTAAAGTATCCTACCTGAGAGATTGCATGATTTAATGGTTGTGCCAGCATTAATCCAAGAGTTAATTTTTTTTAATAATGAAGAATCCTATTTTATTTCCCATAAATATTCACCCATCCTTAAAATAATTTTTAATTCTCTATTATTATCCCATTTTACTCACAATTTCATTAATTGTAAAATTTAAAAAATTCCTTTTAATGTAGTACATGAAATATACTGAAAAACCATTTTGTCTAAGTTATGTCATATATATGAGAATTAAGTGGTTAATTGAGTTTTTTCATTGTATATATGACCACATATATATTAGATAATATTTTTCAACTAATCATATTCTCTTGAAATGTATAAAATAGACCAAGCCCCATTTCTAGGGCACATGAGTCATTACCTTTTATCAGGTAAAAATAACTAAACTCATTATCTTTATGATTATATGTTTTAAAAGGGGAACCCATCATCATGGCATACTACATTGTGAGATTTTGGGTTGAAATAATTCCTCTTGAGGGACACTCCCTTTATTTATCTCTCTAAAAACTACTTCAAGATGAAAGTAACAAAAAAAACTCCAATAGTGGTATATCAATGTTGTTGGGTTGTCTCATCAACTTATTATTCTTATTATTCCTATATTTTCTCTAAATTTTATTCAGTATTATCCTCCTTCTTTATATATTTTATATAAAAACTAATTTCCTCCTTGTATTCAATAAACTCATCTATGATCTCTTCTTTTTTCCGGATCTTCATTTTTATTTTATTAATTATTGATTCATATTTTCTTCCAATAAATATTGTATGTTATCACATGATTTATTATGCTTTTTAATCTTTGAAAATATAATAAATCTTATATTTAAATCCTCAAAATTTTCTATTTTGACTTTGGTCAAATATCTTCCCTTCAGAAAGAAACCCTCTTACAACATCTTGGATCTTCAAAAAGAATTTCATTTACTCTATAATGATATAATAAAATAATCATTCAGATGTCTATTTTAATGAAACATTTATTTTATAAATAATTTTTAATATATATACCATTTTTTATAAATTTTTTCATAAATTCACAATCATTGTCCGATAAATATGAGAAGATTAATTTCCAAACACTAAATTTAATAAGGTAAAATAACGCATCATGGATTTTGAAAGGTTTCATTTCCTTTCATACAAAAAGATATTCATTATATATCACATGTATTTTTTCGTGAAAACATTTTTCTTACAAATTTTTTTTATCCTCAACAACTATCTCACATAATTCATACTCTATATCATGAAAATATCAGTGTATATAATGAAATTACATTCTATTTCAGGAAATTATTGTTTTATAATAAAAATATATAATAATTCATCTCACATATTTATTTTTATAGAATAATATTTTCTAAAATATATTGCATATCTTGGTATTTTGAGTAATTTTTGGTAAATTCTATCATGTATGTCACTATGTTAAGAAATATTTTATTGTCATTATAAATTTACTCACCTTATTTTATGTAGTTGTAACTATAAAATTATATGAAAATATTCATTCAGTATAACCTATTTAAAAATACTAAAATAATCCATTACTATAATTCAATATTTCATCCACCATCTAATCTTATCCAAGTCCCTTCACTATGCTAAATTTTTTCCATAGAATATTATAAACTCCACCATATGTTTTTGGAAAACTCTAATGCTCAAAAAAAAAATAATTATAACCTATTAATGACTTAAAATGGATGATAATAAATTAAAAACAAAATAAATTTTATTATAGAGGAAAATATCCTAGATAACGGGTGGATGGGATTTTCAATATTATCTATTATGAAAATAGAAGCTTGACTGATGTATAACTCAAATATAACACTATAGAAAAGGACTTCCCACAATGTTCCTCACCTTTGACAATTTTATACCATACCTGGTTCTTACTAATGTGGCTCTCTATAAAAATTACATTAAAATAAATTATTTTTTGAATATAAATGTTTTAAATCCAAAGTGGATTTAATGGAATCTGATCATAGATTATTTTTTTATTGAAAAAACAATAATTATGGATCTAGGAAAATGATCCAATCATTTATAAAGACTGAAATTACTTCATGTAAATTAGAAAAAGAAGTTAAAAATTGATAAATTGTCCTTTAAAGATAAACTTATTTACATTGGTCTATATACTCTACAATGGTTTACAGAAGTCTTAAAATATTTAGATACTGAGACTATGTATCCTTATTTAATACCTCAACAAAATAAAATGGTTATGTCTGTGGTGAATCTATATTTCTAGTATGATACCCTACCTTTAAAAAAAATAAAAATAAATTATACAACGGTGTATAACCATGTTTTTAGAGATCATAATATATAAATTTTAACCTTCATTACTAAGGGGAGGAAACCATGGACTTGAGAAAACAGTGAACATGTTACTACACAATGAATTCATTTGGACTACTCTCCATAATCATAGCATAATTTTTCAACTTTTTAGTAATTTATTTAGAATATTTATTATATATTTTATATTAGAATAATTTAAATTATTGAATTTTAGTTTTATTAATGAAATAATGTGATTAATATAAAAATTGCATAATATAATGATTTAATAGATTTTATTATTATTATTTTGAATTCCATTTAATATGACTAGAATTTAAATATGGGTTTTACTATATAAATAATTGGAATTAATTAGAAAATTGATTAAATTAATAATTTTAATTATTATTTTCATTCATTTAATTTATTAGATCAGAATCCTATATTTATTTTTGTGTTTATTAGACTATTATCGGAAAAATGAAAATACAAGTGATTAAAATTCTTTTTTGGATATCCATGTGGAATTAACTCAAATTTCTTCTTGCTATATGATATTAAAATAGGGTTTCTAAAGAGAACGTATGATTAAAAATTTTTAAAAATAAAAATAAACCCAAATCTCATGGACATGTGAGATAAATTGGCTGGTAAATTCTTCTATGTTGGAATAATTGTGTCTGTTGGTGCTTGGATGATATTAAACATGAACTACATGAGATTAAACAAGTTGGGAAGCTGTTATGCAAGGAAATAAACTAGTAACATCATAATAAAACATGGAAATTGAGACTCACATACGATTAAATCTATGGGAACATTTATCATATTAGATTATGACGCCAAGAATTTAAGTTTGTGTATGGTGAAATGTGAGACATCAAAGATCATACATGATTGAAAAATGGGTCCCATAAGATTAATTCCCAAGATCCAATTTCTATTTTAGATTCACTCAAGTGGTATGTAGGGAAACATATATTCTCTCAAGGGAATCTAAACCACTCACGTTAGATTTAATTAACTCCCACTAAAGATTAATATAAGAGTATCTGAAAAGATACTTGGGTTAAGATAATATTTGATCACTCAAAACTTCTCCAAAATATCACCCCAAATCCCTTTTGATAAGATGCTTTCCTACCTCATGAATAATCTGATCTCCTTCATATGAGGATTTCCATTGAAACTACGATATAACTATGTATTACCCAATTTTATATAAATCTTAATAATTGGAGTTTCTAATAGTACATAAAATTTATTAAAAAATAATAAGGGATAATCAAACCCAGTCCACATAGAGTAGTATTAGAATATTGGGATAGTTGTTGGTATGACTTTATTCACCTAATTTATAGAAGGATAACCAAGATTGTCACACCCCGACTGACACTTATTTTTAATTTAATTTTTTTGTCTTTCTTTTGATGTGAAGTTCGATTCGGTTCTATTTTAGAAGAAATTATGATCTTATATGGGTGCACGACTGTACGCGCAGCTGGGTGTAGCAACCAACCTTAATAAGGGAACGTTTTATGAATAAATTTATTATTTTATGGATGAGAGACTATGTTGTGACCATGCATGCGTCTGTGCATGGAGTTCAGATTCATCAATTAATGAAATTATTCTGTAACTGTTTTTAATACATTAGTATTATTATTAATATTATGATTATTTAAGTTAATGTTTCAATTTTAATAAAAAAAGTTAATGTTTCAATTAGGTTATTATTATTATTATTATTATTATTATTTCAATTGATATTTTAAATTGGTCATGGATGTTAAATTAAAGTTATAATTATAGAATTATTAACTTATTATTATTATGGTTTAGAATGGATTATGTTTCAATTTTTCTTTTGGATTTTGGTTTTTTTTTCAATTTACTTTTTATCCTCTTTCTATATTCTTTATTTTTTATTTCTTATTTATCATTCCTTTTCTATTTTCTTTCTATTCTTTTTTTCCTCCATCTTTTTCTCTCTTCATCCACAGCGCACTATTCACCCGCGGGGCACTATTCACCCGCGGGGCACTATTCATCTGCGGCTTCCCCCCTAACCCTAGGCGATGCACCTCCTCTTCTACTGGACCAGCTTGGCTCCTTCGGCCTACCTCGCATCGGCCTCCCTCTAGAACCCAGCCGCAACCTCGCGCACCTCCCTCCCGCTCTACCCAGCTGCGCAGACCGTCGCTGGGCCTCCCCCGACCTACTCCTATCTAACGCCACCCATCCAGCCCCTTGCTCCGGCGCCATGCCCTCGCCAGCCACAACACCACCCCCTACGAACACGAGCCACACCACACCGAGCCCTCATTGGACCAGCTACCCAAGCTGCACCCCTCCTCCCCCTCTCCAGCAAACCAGAACAGATTATTCCTCCCCGGACAGCCCCGACGCACCTCCAGCACCACCTCGTCCTGCTCAGCCAGCATCCCGCACCCTCGTCATAGGTGCATTCCCCTTCAATTGGTTGTTTTGTTATTTTTTTTAAGGTTGTTATTTTAGGGTTTGAGGTTGAAATTGGTTCAATTTCGGTCTAATTGGTTTGTTGTTTGATGTTAGAGTTTATTTGAGTTGATTGCGGCGAATTTGGTGCGCGATTGGAGTTTTCACATCATTTTGTGAAGTTTTTCTACATTCCAAGTTAGTGGTTCCGTGTCCAATTATTATTTGATTAATTAATTTGCAAGGATAATTTGTTTAGAGTGTTATTTAATTAATTCGTGTGGTGCGAAGTTGATTTTCATTGAAGTTTTGGTGCGGAGTTGATTTTAATTTAAGTTTGACATGCCGTGAATTGTTTAGTAGGGTGTCATCATGATACATGTACTTGATGTTGAAATCTCATCCTTGGTTAATTGTTAGTATCTTTTTTTGGAAGTGAAAAGGATGTAATTGATATTTTGGTGTAGTGTCGGTATGCGTTTGGTCTTAAATGAGTATTTGAGTGGGGTTTTGGTGTTTTAGTCGTGCGGCGTACTTTAAGAAATGCTGGAAAAGTTTTCCGGTGGGTTGTTTAACTGTAGTGATGGTCTTTTCAACTGTGTGGGTGACTTCTTTAATTGTGTGCATAATTCAGTTTCTGTTCCTGAGGTGACATTGTGTGCGTATTGTCATGTAAGGGGGTTTGGATCGGCTTAGTGTGTAAAGTAGTGGTTTTTCTCTTTAAAAATTTTTTTATGAAAATTTGGATTGTTTTATTAAATAATTATGAAAGATAGAAAATTTTTTGTTTTGACTACATTGTGTAAAGGTTTTCGGTGGTTAATGTTGTGCAACATAGGTTGAAATTGTTTAATAAATTATTTTAATGGTTTGTTTGACTTTGAAATTGTTTTCTTTGACCATGTAGTATTTTTAATTTGTCGTGTAAGTAGTGCAGATTTAGTTTTGAAATATTTTTAGTGTGCGTATTCTTCCAAAATGGTATTTCAGAGTGAGAGTAGTGGTTTTTTGCATGTGTGGTGTCTTGATTTATTTGGGTAAATAAATATGACATGTGACATGAATTTAAACTTCTTTGAGCACAAACCGGGAAGCTCGGGTAGCTAGGAGGGTGGACTAGACTAGTGGGCAGTGTTACGGAGGTGACTTGACCCGGTTTCACTTGTAGGACTGACGATTACAACACTAACCAAACATGTTCCTTTCTGAGGGTCGTGGCCTTCTAAGCCACGTTTTCTGAGGTTCGTGGCCTTCTAAGCCACGTTTTCTGAGGGTCGTGGCCTTCTAAGCCACGTTTCACCGAGACACGAAGATCTAGAGACCCAATCTAGCTAACACCCTTGTGGCCTCTCCCATATTTGTTCTCATTGGTTAATTTACACTCATTAGTGTGACACTTGGGTTATTTTAAAAGTAAGTGTGTGTGTGTGTGTGTGTTTTAATTTAAATTGTTCACTTTTTAAAACTGTTTTCTCTAAAACCGTTTTCTCTAAAGTTGTTCAAGATTTGAGTTCTTTTGTTTAATTAAAGTTGCAAATGTATTTGTCATTTAATAGTTGTATGTGGAACCTTTTCTTTGTGGAATCTTACTGGGCTTTTAGCTCACACCCTACATACACCTTTGGGTGTATGTAGATTGTGTTTTTTTTCCTTTCCAAGTTGAGGCATCGGGCTTATCATTGGTGGTTCGGGTTGTCAGTGGAATCTTCGTGTTGGTTTGGGGGAGGTGGCTTGGGGATGTGACTACTCATGTCGCGCAGAGGATGGCATTGGATTTTTGGTTTCCATTGATGTAGTCTGTTTTGGGTTTTTAGTTCATGTTGTAATCTTTAAAACTAAACTTGATATAAGGGTCTGTTTGGTTATCAGTTTTTAGTTTCAATTTATTCAGCTTGTTTTCCGTTTTATATTTATTCATTCGGGTAAATCGTTCCCAAGTTTATTTTTGATACCCGGGCACTTGTGCCAGCCCGTGGGGATCGGGAACACCCTTCGGTTCTTGCTGCGGACTGGGTCGGGTGCCAGGTCGGATGGCGACCCAGCCTGGTTCCTGACAAAATGGTATCAGAGGTTGGTTTTGTTATTCTTATTTGGGGTGTCAGGTAGATCAGAGATAGGATTGTCAGTACTCGAGGGGTAGGTGCGGGAAGAGCGTCGCGAACTCTTGCTCGTTCTGATCCTCGAGTAGCCAGGGGTAGTCTATGATTTCAGTTTTTTTTGGATTTCCTCTTTGTGGATGGGGGATGAAAATATGAGTAAATTGGTACTGTGCACGGTCTCACATGGAGTAGCGGCCCATGGGATGCCCGAGAGTATGGTTCGACACTCCTAGTGGATGGTGCTTGCCTAGGGTATGTCCTGCTAAACCATGTAGCTGGGTTAGACACGACCACTAGTCCTCCGTCTAGGTTCTTTGATGTTTGCGATGTCTTGCTTCAGTTTTGTGATGGGCGTGAAATTGTTTTCCTTTAAAAAGGGAAGCGGAAATTGGTGCTGATCTTATTTTATATTGGTGTGCGGTTGGAATGATATATGGGGTGCATTCCTCTTGGACCTTTTTTTTGGAATTTGGCGTTTGATTTTTTGAAGTCGAATTTCTAAAAAAAACGTCTTGGGTTATCTGAAATTGAAGTGGATTGTATTATAAATGGAAAGCATTCTTGAAATTTGCCTTGAATTTTGAAATGGTTTTGAAAAAAAAGGTTTTTTCGGATATTTAGAATGTTTTGTTTTGGAAGTGGAGTAGCCTTGATTCTTCCCAATGGTATTCCAATGGGTTCTCACATGTGCATGTTGACTTTATTAATTGATAGTTGGTGAATCGTGTGGATGGGTGCCTGAGTGGCGCAAAAATGCATACTTGCAAGGCACCATGGAATATCAGTAGTGGTTGATTGATTTCTAAGGTTGCTTCTTGTTTCCTAGAAAGTGGGCCTTTTCTTAAAAAGGTTTTTATGCCCAAATGGTTTTGGAAATGGGAAAAAATGACATTGAGTTTAGAGTAAAGATGGATTTTCAAATTATCTTTTCGGCTTGTTGTGCAGTGCTTGGTTTTTCAAGTTAGAATTTTTCATTGAAAATGAATTGATGTTTTAAATTGGAATTTTTGGATTTGTTTCTGGAATGTTGATGTTTGTTTTGTGATGTGTTTGGATTTTTGGAAGGTTGTTTTGTGTTTCTTGTTTAAGATATGCACCTTAGAAACATTCCATGGGTTCCAACAGGTCTCTCTCAGTTCTTGGCCCGACTCAGACTCTCAGTGGAGTGGCAGAGTTAGGTTCTGCTCGGTGGTGTTGGCTATTCGCAGACTTCAATGTCAGTTGGATGTCATTGAGTGCTGTGGGAATGATGGAAGTGTCTCTGGTTTTGGAGGAACTCTAGATGTTTTGTATGCGTAATTTGTCTCGAGTTTGTTTGGAGGAGTGAGACTAAACCAGAAAATGGCGACAGTTCCATTTTCGTTGCGAATAGCGACGTCGTGAGAATCCATCAAGACTAGCCTCATTCCACGGTTGTACCTAAGGAAGAAAAGGCAAGGAAAGTGGTTGATCTCATAGGTTCTCGACCAGTCAACATGCGGTGAAGGAGGTGTGTTGACCTTTTTGATGAGCTAGTTCCATGTTCCCCAGAAGTAGTGTGGAACCATTGGTTTAAATATCGTACAAGTTGTTGGTCCTGTTTATATTGTGGTAAGAGTAGGTCCCTCATCTGATGAACAGTGTGAACAAAAGGGACTTGTTCAAGGAGTGATCCTTCCATTAGTTCGTGTTTCATGTCGGACAGACCGCTCAACCTCTTATCTCTAGTGTGGTCAGTCAGACACTCTAAGTCGTTCGCTGTATTTCTCAGTTGGTATGTTAATAGAGTGGACGTGCGAGACACGAGGAGAAGTAAGAAGGATTCTTTTCTAGTGGAGGAATTTCCATTCATAGGTGGTGAACTTATGACTGAGAGGTGGTAGATACTTCAGACATCAGGGCCCCAAACATAGGTCTCGGGTTAAAGCTTGGGCGTAGTCAAAACTTTTCGGACGTGGTATGAGTTTGGTCCACTTAAGTACGCAATGACGGATGGGGATAACTTAAATTTTCATATTGTGATACCGTCTCTGAAGGCCTTGTATCCTTGTTGTGGTCTTGATTTATGGGAGTTCTTCTTGGGTCTTAAAGAGGTCTGAAGAATAAGTATGCTTGTAAATCTAACAGGCGGGCTCTATAAACCTTTTTGTGGGTCGCTTAGAAATCGAAATTGTACTCTCCTTAGAGATTCTCATCTCTTGTGGAGTTTACGTGCACCTGTCTGGTTCTCCTCTTGGTTAGGGGTTTCTGCTATCAAAGCTATCTCATGTAGCGGAGTGTTCTCCACTGTAAGAATAATCAGTGCTGGTCAGCCCGTGTGGTGGGTTTGCAACGAATGGTTCAGTTTGTATTGCTTAAAGTCAGATGGGAATGTCCGTGAAGGTTTCGTGGTGTTAGGAATTTTTTTAAATGGTGAGGAGACCCTGTGCGGGTCTCGCCGATGTCCCCTCTTGTGTTGGTAGAACATAAGGGACTTTGAGGGTCAATCTAGTGTTAGAGGTTGAATGAGTTGTGAGTTGTTTTGGTTTGAAGAACCAATGTCTGACGAGAACCCTAATATGATGGGGAGATCACCAGAGAACAGGCTTGTGGAAGACTATATTTTCAAAGTGTGCCTCGCGGAGCAACCCCTTGCTTCTACTCCACCCGAACTCGACAATTCCAATTGGTTAGCTCAGATAGTGGGTTGCTGGACGTTTGTTCTTGGAGATCTCGAGCTGCCCTGGTAATTCCTAAGATATGGGTTGGGGTGTTCCATGTTGTAGTTGTGTTTGTAGGTGATTTCCTTGCTGTTGATTATTTTTCGTAGTGTTTCGGGCTTTGAGTTCTTTGAAGTTTCAGGTCATGAGTGTTTTGGAATGCTAGATCTTTGGGTGATTGAGGTTTTGTCTTAGGTGACTTTTTGGTCTCGCATGGAATCGTTGGTTGACCTAGCCGTTGGGACTTTCTGGGGGGAGAAAGTGTTATGGTGGGGAGAATTGTCACACCCCGAATGACACTTATTTTTAATGTAATTTTTTTTGTCTTGCTTTTGATATGCGGTTTGATTCGGTTCTATTTTGGAAGAAATTCTGATCTTATATGGGTGTGCGACTGTACGTGCGGCTGGGTGTAGCACCCAACCTTAATAAGGGAATGTTTTACGAATAGATTTATTATATCATGGATGCGCGACTATGTCGTGACCATGCATGCGTCTGTGCACAGAGTTCAGACTCATCAATTAATTCAATTATATTGTAACTGGTTTTATTACTTTAGTATTATTATTAATATTATGATTATTTATGTTAATGTTTTAATTTTAATAAAAAAAGGTAATGTTTAAATTAGGTTATTATTATTATTATTATTATTATTTCAATTGATATTTTAAATTGGTCATGGATTTTAAATTAAAGTTATAATTACAGAATTATTAACTTATTATTATTATTATTATTATTTCAATTGATATTTTAAATTGGTCATGGATGTTAAATTAAAGTTATATTTATTGAATTATTAACTTATTATTATTATGGTTTAGAATGGATTATGTTTCCATTTTTCTTTTGGATTTTGGTTTGTTTTCAATTTACTTTTTATCCTCTTTCTATATTCTTTATTTTTTATTTTTTATTTATCATTTCTTTTCTATTTTCTTTCTATTCTTTTTTTCCTCCCTCTTTTTCTCTCTTCATCCGCAGCACACTATTCACCCACGGGGCACTATTCGCCCTTGGGGCACTATTCATCTCCGGATTTCCTCCCTAACCCTAGGCGTTGCACCTCCTCTTCTGCCAGACCAGCTTGGATCCCTCGGCCTGCCACGCATCGGCCTCCCACTAGCACCCAACCGCGACCCTGCACACCTCCCTCCCGCTCTACCCAGCCACACAGACTGTCGATGGGCCTCCCTCGACCTGGTCCTGTCCAACGCCATCCCTCCAGACCCTTGCTCTGGCACCACACCCTCGTTAGCCGCAACGCCACCCCCCTGCGAACACGAGCCGCACCACACCGAGCCCTCACCGGACTGGATACCCAAGACGCACCCCTCCTCCCCCTCTCCGGCGAACCAGAATAGATTATTCCTCCCTGGACAGCCCCGACACCCCTCCGGTACCACCTCGTCCTACTCGGCCAGCATCCCGCACCCTCGCCATCGGTGCGTCCCCCTTCAATTGTTTGTTTCTTATTTTTTTTAGGTTGTTAGGTTAGGGTTTGAAGTTGCAATTGGTTCAATTTCGGTGTAATTGGTTTGGTTGTTTGATGTTAGAGTTTATTTGAGTTGATTGTGGTGAATTTGGTGCGCGATTGGAGTTTTCACATCATGTTTCAAAGTTTTTCTACATTCCAAGTAAGTGGTTCCATGTCCAATTATTATTTGATTAATTAATTTGCATGTTTAATTTGTTTAGAGTGTTATTTAATTAATTCGTGTGGTGCGAAGTTGATTTTCATTGAAGTTTTTGTGTGGAGTTCATTTTCATTTAAGTTTGACATGCCTTGAATTGTTTAGTAGGGTGTTGTCATAATACGTGTACTTGAGGCGGAAATCTCATCCTTGGTTAATTGTTAGTATCTTTTTTTGGAAGTGAAAAGGATGTAATTGATATTTTGGTGTAGCATCGATATGTGTTTGGTCTTAAATGAGTATCTGAGTGGGGTTTTGGTGTTTTAGTCGTGGTACGTACATTAAGAAAGGCTGGAAATGTTTTTGGTGGGTTGTTTAACTATAGTGATGGTCTTTTCAACTGTGTAGGCAGCTTCTTTAATTGTGTGCGTAATGCAGTTTCTGTTCCTGAGGTGACGTTGTGTGCATATTGTCATGTAAGGGGGTTAGGGTCAGCTTCGTGTGTAAAGTAGTGGTTTTTCTCTTTAAAAATTTGTTTATGAAAATTTGGATAGTTTTATTAAATAATTATTAAATATAGAAAAAAATTTGTTTTCACTACATGGTGCAAAGGTTTTCGGTGGTTAAATTTGTGCAACATTGGTTGAAATTGTTTAATAAATTATTTTAATGGTTTGTTTGACTTTGAAAGTGTTTTCATTGACCATGTAGTATTTTTAATTTTCGTGTAAGTAGTGAAGATTTAGTTTTGAAATATCTTTAGAGTGTGTATTCTTCCAAAATGGTATTTCAGAGTGAGAGTAGTGGTTTTTGTCATATGTGGTGTCTTGTTTTATTTGGGTACATAAATATGATATGTGACATGAATTGAAACTTGTTTGAGCACAAACCGGGAAGCCCTGGTAGCTAGGAGGGTGGACTAGACTAGTGGGCAGTGTTCCGGAGGTGACTTGACTCGGTTTCACTGGCAGGACTGATGATTACAAAACTAACTAAACATGTGCCTTTCTGAGGGTTGTGGACTTTTAAGCCATGTTTTCTGAGGGTCGTGGCCTTTTAAGCCACATTTTCTGCGGGTCGTGGCCTTCTAAGCCATGTTTCACCGAGACACGAAGATCTAGCGACCCAAGCTAGCTAACACCCTTGCGGCCTCTCCCATATTTGTGCTCATTGGTTAATTTACACTCATTAGTGTGACACTTGGTTTATTTTAAAAGTAAGTGTGTCTGTGTGTTTTAATTTAAATTGTTCTCTTTTTAAAACTGTTTTCTCTCAACCTATTTTCTCTAAATATGTTCAAGATTTGAGTTATTTTATTTAATTAAAGTTTCAAATGTATTTTTCATTTAATATTTGTATGTGGAACTTTTTCTTGGTGGCATCTTACTGGGCTTTTAGGTCACACCCTACATAAACCTTTGGGTGTATGTAGATTGTATTTTTTTCTTTCCAGTTTGAGGCATCGGGCTTAGCATTGGTGGTTCGGGTTGTCAGTGGCATCCTCGTGTTGGTTTGGGGGCGGTGGCTTGGGGATGTGACTCCTCATGTCACACAGAGGTTTGCATTGGAGTTTTGGTTTCCATTGATGTAATCTCTTTTGGGTTTTTATTTCAAGTTTTCAAATTTAAATCTAAACTTGATATAAGGGTCTTTTTGGTTGTCAGTTTTTAGTTTTAATTTATTCATCTTGTTGTCTGTTTTATATTTATTCATCTGGGTAAATCATTCCTAAGTTTATTTTTGATACCTAGGCACTTATTCCAGCCCGTGGGGATCGAAAACGCCCTTTGGGTCTTGCCGCGAACCGGGTCAGGCGCTGGGTCGGATGGCGACCCTGCTAGGTTCGTGACAAAGATGGATGTTTATAAAATGTGAAATAAGATGAAGGTGAGGGGTATGGACTTTACCATTCCTAACATAATTTAGGATATATATTATGTTTACTTTTTGATTATTTATTTTCTTCCCATACACTCTTCTCTAGGAAGAAATTACACCACATCAGTGGTTTGTATAAATAGGGAGAGATGATGAGCTCCCTAAGATCCTTTTTTAGAAAAATCTCTATGTTTCTCTTTATAGAGACCCAAACATAGAATAAATGTATATTACATCATTTTAGGTGAATATTTAGTACATTAAAAAATTACATGCATGAGGATCATTATAGTTTAGTGTCATTGGAAACTTTGAAAACAAAATGTTCTATCTTGGTGGAAGATTTTCAATATCTCCCATAAAGATCTCCACATTTATTAATTCTACCTAAAAACTGTATTCATAACCCAGAGAAAGGAAACACAAAAAGTGGGGAGATTATATTCTTAGTAATGGTAAAAAAGGGAGACATTTTGGCATAAACATGAACATAGTGGTATGAGAATGTGATCGTCACATTAGAAGATCATACCCTTCATATAAAAGATCATAAACACGATTTATGGGTTATATGTTATCAGTTCCAAATACATGAATCATAAGTAAATAAACATCATGATATATTAAATGATAGTAGAGAAATAATACATATCATTTTTGTCATACAAATAACAATAAACAATTTTATGTCAAGTATACCTACCAAGACCTTTATAACATTACATAATATTGAATTAAATGAATAATTCACATTAAGGATCTTTCTAGGTTTAGAGTTTTAGAGAATTAGGCCAAAACTGTTACATAACAACATGAATATTACAAGTAGACACTACTACTCAGTATCCAATTTTTTCACAAAATAATAACTCTTAAAAAGAAACATGTCTAGTTCCATATTTTAGATATCATGACTTTTCCATGATCCCATCCTTGACTGAATTCATCTTTAAGTCCTATGGAAAAAAAATTCAAACACGTGGGATGGGCATAAAAAGCTCAGTAAGGGTTATAAAATAAGAAAGGAAAACATTATCCCATCAATAAATACAAATCAATGAAACTATATTTTTCAATCATAACATACCTTACGGAATCATAATATTTATGAATAACACATACAAATCATAAATCATAAAGGTTACTTATGGAATCCATATCAAACATACATTGTAGTTATCACAGATACATAGGGTGTTACACTTGGAATACCCATCACAATATATTCCCTAAATCTCTTAGGAGAAACATCATGTTTACCTCCATCACGTTACCCAATGCTTTGGAGAGTTATCTCGGGCTCAGCCGCCCTAGGTTTATCATGGAACCACCCGTATAAGTAAATAATGCCCAATAACCATAATAGAATCATAACATATAACACATGTATAAATGAATGATAACATTTACACATTCTAATATATCAAATCAAGATATTAAAATAAACAATGTTTTATCAAATCATTTTCAAAACCATTTAAAAAGTTATTTTTGAATGAAAGTGTACCATACCACATTGAAGATTTTAAATGAATTATTATTTGAAACGATTAATGTCTATATAAATAAATCCTAAAACCCATTTTCAAAACATGAACATTAATGAGAAATATTTATAAGAATAAATCTTTAAAACATTTAAAATGATATTTTAGTTAAAGTGTTTTTAACAAAAAGAGAGAGGCATGAATACTAATAATTGAGGAATAAAATTTAATCAGAACGTTATAATATCATGTGAATAAAGAAATTCATTATATAATATGTCAAAGTACATTATATACACCATATAAAATTGAATTGGTGTATAAAATCCAAAAAGTCTCAATGGAATGTAAATTGATATGAAATCTCCTATAAGGACTGTATACTTAGGTTAAGGATAAATCAATGGCATTATCATGTGTGAAAAATACAAATACACTCAATATGATCTAAAATTCAGTGTAAATCAACCGAAGTAAATTCACACATATTCTTGTAAAAACAACACCAATGAATTGGATATTTAATTCAATAAATAGAGATTGAGTTAAAATTACTCTTATCAAGTTCATATCGATGAGTTGAGAATTTATCAATAGAGTGATTATGTGTATAAAAAGTATATCCACGGAAAGGGGAGTATAAATTACTACAAAAGTAATAAATATTGATTCCCCATATAATCATATCAAGAAATAATCAAGACCCAAGGAATGTAAATTGGGTTAAAAAGATCCCTTACCGATTTGGTAACTTACAAAACATAAATCCCATGAAAGAAGGATAAAAACAGGAAGATATATATATCCATATATTGAAGTATATTACAAAATTAATACAATATTGGGCAGTACATAGACCACACAAAATTAAATAGTGTAAAATATTGCATGAATCTCATGGGAATAAAAAGTGAGATGAAAACCCCTTACCACGTTGTAATCAATCGAGTCATGTGACCAAACGTTATAAACCACCAAATGAATCACAAAATACCATGAATATAATGTTAATCATGATAATATATATAAAATGTAAGTACACCAAACACCGCATGAAATAAATAAGTGGCGAACAATGGAAATCACACGGAATTAAAAGTGATATAAGAAAATACCTTACCTTGTGTCCGACTTGACTTGTTCGTTCTTTAATCTCCTGAATAATAAACTAATCTTAATTTCTACTTGCTTAAGAACCTTTTTAAATTTTATTATTCCTTTTATATAACTTATTACCATGTTATAAACATTATGTAATCATTTAAGTTAATAACGGTTGTTTTGTCGATATTTGATACTTGAGTAAAAAAAATTAACACCATATAATTACAAGTTGTTCATGTGGTAAGATATCCATTATCTTCAGAATGATATTAATGATTTAGATATCATATATATCATATATATCTAGTATATAAATGTATTTATAATAGTACGTAACATTTATAGGTAAGAAATGAAATGTACCGTTCATGGAGATGGTAAGCCGTACGTACGCATGAACGCTACTTCCATTTCTATTTTTATTTTAATGGAATTAAAAACATAATGATAAATAGTTATATTATAATTCCAGTACAATATCATATACAATATTATTAACTCCATCCTCTATACGTCCCATGTAGGCATTAACAAGTCATATCACTTTGAGGGGGCGGTAGTCCACACTTCCTCTAATGAGATTATCATATTTACCCACTAAAAAACCATAAAGTATTTAAATACATGGAAAAATACAGAAGAATAAAGAAAACATAAACATAATATATATCATATATAAATATAGTTACATCATAATGGCCACCATGAGAGTCGGTTGGAGATATTTGAACAATCATCATTTTGTGAGGTGTTAGCTTTCCATCCACAAAAACATTATGTTCTTCAGCCATCAAATGGAGGTGTGTGTAAGTGTAGTTAAAATAATTATCATAAATAAATCTTAGTATATTTATGATACTGGTGTTTTTACAAAAAAAAAGGAATTAAAATATTTTAGGGGTTAGTGAAGTAAAATAAAAGAAAACAATTTAAGATAAACTTTTACCTTTAATTTGGGTAACTCCCTTTGGTTTGAACCGAAAGTCTTCTTGAAGTGCCTTATTCCGAAGGAAAAGCTTATAGAAAGAGGATATGGATGTAGGGGGATAAATTTGGTAGAGTTTGGATGAGCCAAAAGGCTTGAGTGGTGTGAGGAATATTTTAGAATTGGTCTCCTTTTATAAGGGAGAGGAGGGGCTCCTTAGGAAAGTGTTATAATATTATTGTATTATATAATGATATTCAGTTTTTAAAGGTACAAAAATCATTAAAGTCGAAGATAAGATGACTCATAGTCGAAATAAAATCATCCAATATAAATTTGATAGGTTTTGGATGTTATTTTAATATTTATAATCCTATTTCTTTAAATCTTTTTTAATGAGGTAAATACTACATCATTATTGTGTCATAATTAATTTAATTTATGTGATATCTAAAAATTATAAAAAAAATTCCATGACGTAGGAAATCTAATTATCTTCATAATTAATATTTATAGTCGAAAATAATATTTATATATAACACCATATAATAATTAATTTACTAAAAGATTTTTGTTTATGTCATTTTTGCCTTTACATTAAATTAATTAATCTAAAGTGTCATTATCTTTCATCAGTGGCTTCATGGGGTCCCAAAATAGACCCAAAGATTCCCATCATCCTCCATTACTCATACAATAAGGTTAGGACATGTGTTAATGTAATTTTGAATTATTAATATATATTTTTACCTTAAATTACCCTATTTACCTTTAACCGTGGTAAATAATAGTCAAAAGTTATTATTCACCAAAATTATTTGAATCTTATTGAACCATATTTTACGTCATGATAAAAACCATGTATGTCGGATTTTCAAAATTAAATTCATAGATGCAGAAAATTTTAATTTAAATGAAAAAGTGAGTTTTTTAACTACTACTAAGTGATTTCACGATTCATCAATAATTGAAGTTTTTCTGAAAAATACCAAAAATTCATCCTGAGATTTATTTGATATTATGAATTCAAAAATTATGTATATTTTTCTAAATTCAAAACATATAAGTGGCATTAATTAGTTTAAAATTAATTCCCCTTGTTAAAACAAATAGCATGTTTTTAAGAAACTATAACTATTAAAAGATTGACACTTGTTTATGTCCAATTTCAAAGTGAAATTAATTCTAATGACCAACATTGGATTAAATGTTAAAAATAAATTCTAATTACACTTTAAAACAAATTGAAAATATAATCTAACTATATAAATAAATTAGATTAAAACACAATTTTGAATTAAAATACAATATTTTTCACTATTCATTAGAAAATGAACTTTATCAGAACATTTCTAAAAAATTTACACAAAGTAAATTTTTATGTCCCCATTATAAAGAAGGATTTTATTTGGTCAAATAGAAAGTATTAAAGTGACAAAAATTAGATTTAATGGGGGTTCTCCATTAAAAGGGGGTAAATCGGCCTTTTAATGTAAATTATGCTTAAAATTAGATTCATTCACATTTTAAGCATCTAACTTTTATTGTAAAAATGTAAATACATTTAACAAACATGTATAATCATATTGTAGTTATATTTGTTCATTCCCGCCAATAAAATAGATAGGATATAACTACCATTAAATATAATAATATTATATTATTAGTGTGCAACGTAAGATTTCAAAGAAACTCATTGTCGCGTATCAGGTACGCTATCGAACATAGAAGCCAATTTAAAGTAAAATTAAAATTTAATTCACAAATATTAATAAATATGAAAAAATTCAATGTTCTCAATTTACCTAGGATGTTACATGAATAGTAATAAATAAATTTTAAATGTTATTTATAATACTTTTACATAAATAAAATATATTTATAATGAAATGTATAAGCTTCGGTAAAATAGTTATATGTTTAAAAATACTATATTCTTAAAGGAAATACTTTTTATTTCTTTTTGTGAACAATAATAAAATTAATTTTAGGAACTCATAAATATTTAATCTTTTAAAATATACTTCAATTTATAATTTAGAATATCAAAATTATCTTTGGGTAAATTTCTTGAATTTTTCTAAAAACATTCAATTTTTTATGAATAGTGAAAAACACTACATTGTGGATAAAAAATGACTATTTCATTGAAATTTAAATATTTTTAAATTAAAATTATACACATAATACATATATTAGTATAATTTAAGTCATCGAAATCATTTTTATAATAGAAATATTTGAAAAAATTCATTGAATCTTTTTAACATCTTTTTACCTACCTTCTAGCCACACTAGAAGATTAACATTAAACATAATTTTACCGATTCTATAAATTGAATTTCAAAAATATGATATACATGGTTGTAAAAAAATAAGAAAAAATTATTCTAATTGGAACATAATAATTTTTTTTTCAATTGTAACTTTTGGATTTTATTTACCATGATTAATGTTAAATAAGGCAATTAAAGGTAAAAATAATATTATATTAATATAAAATTACCCTAACACTTGTCCTAACCTTATTGGATGAGTAATGGATGACCAAACTAACCATTGGTATTTATATATTGCAATTAGAAGCCACTTGGGTGTGATTAAGACATTTATAACATTTTATTTTAAGTAAAGGTAAAAATATCATAAACATGACTCATTTTACTAAAATAATTTTATTATGGGATTATATACGTAATATCTTAAAATAAAAATATCAATTATAAATATAAAAATATTTCCTACATCATGGTATTTTATTTATAATTTTTAGACATTATATAAAAATTTTTATTTGTGGCACAATGATGGTGTAGTGATTACCTTATTTATGAAATATTCAAATAAATGATATTATTAATATTAAAATAAATGTAATTTGAATAATTTTATGTCATGAAAGAATTTTTTGATGATTAAAAAATTTTATATTTTATTTAATGCATTTTTTTCAAAGTAATCAAGTTGTTACGGTGCTAACAAAAAATCATGTATTAAATAGTGTCAAAATTGACATAAATGATATTTTAAAGTAAATACTAATTTATAAAATTATATAAAAATCCAAAAAATATAAAGTTTGAAAAAATAACCTTTATAGTGATAAAAATTTCATAAATTATCCACCTTATATTCTCTAGTTATTTTATAGGAACTATATTAACCATGTAGTGTAAAAATACAAGAAGACATGGTAAGAGTTAAACTATTTAACTAAGGGGTAAATCTAAAAGATAAGGTTAAATTTGTGACCTAAAATTGTCCAAAACCTATTGGTTGTGTGTATTTATACCCATAATCATTTTATCCTATAATTAAATCACTTTGTGACTATTAAAAACTGAAAATAAATTTATAATAAATTAATATTTTAAGATATTCCAAATGTGCCACTCACCGCTCTTATAAAAGGACACTTCTACTTTTCATTAATTCACACCTAAAAACCACTTTGTATCAAAAAAAACCCAACCAATATCCTATCCAAAAAATACCTTATATTATCCTAGAGGCTAAACTTTCGGAATAAATCCATCCTATGTAGTCCTTTTGTGAAAATCAAAATGAGACAGCTGAAAAGAGGTAATTGTTTTATCACATCTTTCCAATTTCTTTTCTTATTCAAATTTATATTCATCTGTTCATTTAATACTAAAATAATACCTTTTGTGACTACTAAATTCTGAGATTTTATTATAATTATTCTATAACCATATTCCTCCTTTTATAAATACCACTAATAACAATATCACCATGCATGTGTAAGTATGACTTACCGTCACCATGCCATGGTGTACTTTGTTATTCAAAAATAATTTATTTGGATGGATATAATGATGAATGTAATGTGTTTAAATAATCAGTATAATATGATAATTATTATATATAATTATTATACCATCCAATTTCTTACCATTTGACCATCAAAGTTATGATATCATCGCTCGTGCGTACGTACCACCTACCGTCTCCATGATGCGGTGAGATTCATTGTCCACGTTAACCATTAAAAAATGATTATAAAATTTATAATATAAGTAATAAAATAGTTATGAACATAAAATCTTTCTGGATAATAATAGAATACATCTTCTTTATAAGAAACATGACTTACATGACAAAACATGCATAGGAAAACGAAGTAGTTAACACCCAAAACAATGGTAATACTAAAATATTATTAACAAAACGATATAAGAGGATCAAATATGATATCAAAAATATGGATATGGTTATTTTATAATTTAATAACATAAATAAATAATTATACAAGAGGTTTACACACCCTTGACTAATGTAAAGTACAAGGTAAGGGTAAATTTTGAAATCTCATTATTATCCGAGATTGTTTATGAATAAGTGTTTACTCCGGCATATTTATCATTCATGTCGTTGTTTCTTAAAAATATTTTCAAAAGAATTATTTTTAGGTTTTATGTAATAGATCCTTTAACTAAATAAACGTTATTATATTTTTAAATATTTATACTTCTAAATCTTTCCCATTAATTCCCTTGTTTTCAAAATGGTTTAAACGATTTATTTATATGAACATAAATGTTTTAAAATTTTAATTCCATTCAAAAGTTTCAAAGTGGTATGGGAAATTTTGATTAAAAAATGTCTTTTAATTGTATTATTTTATAAATTTTTTGTCTTTTAATGTTTTTGAATTAAAATGGGGTATTTCTCTAAAAGAGTTTCAATGGTTTTATAAGATTATTTTCATCTATTTCATCACTCTTTGTTGGATTTTAGGATTAGTTGAGATTGATTTGTTATGATAAAATCTTCCATATAGTATAGAAGGTTTTATGATATGTTTTATTGTGTATGTGATATTTTAATAAAATTAATGGGTTATAATTAAGTTATTAACATCTCGTATGCTAGTTTTAATATGAATGCTTATGTTATGTTTCACCCTTTTAATATGAAGAATGTATTAGACTTATTATGTGATGGTGAGACTGTTTATATCCCCTCGATGGATCAGTACATCTAATGAGACAAACTAATGTCTTGTCACAAGGCCTTGATAAAATATTTATGCACAGTCTTGGTACGAGTCCTTGTCATAGTGGTTATGATGTCCGACATTATAAATTACCTCATTATGAGATTAGTTGTTGATTTTAAATGTGATTATTCAACTAGTATAATATCCATGTGAATGTTTAAATGGAATTATTTGATTTATTATTTCCATAATATGTTGAAGATAATATTTTAAAAGGCTTGTGTTTTAGTTTTTTACTTTTTCTTTAATGTTTATACTTATTTGTGATAGATTTGGAAATATTGATTATCCTCTGAGCATCTGAGATCACTCATTTATTATTTTTTATTTTCCCAAGATGCCAAGAAGTGTATTATAATTTATATAAAGGGTTAATTTCGGGTAAAAATGGAATATCAAAGGATTATCTATGCATTATTTTATGTTATAAATCATAATGTAATGTTCATGTATGTAATATATTTTCCAAGAATGCTAAATTGATCGGTCCTTCGGGACATGATTCCTTGTAATCATGCCAATGTATTAAAATAATGCACTTGATCTAGGTAACTGGGGTGGGGGTGTTATAGTTGGTATCAAAGGAATTTTATTAATAACCTTCGAAATAGATTTAGAAAACTTATATTAAGGATTATAACCCTAAATAGACTTTGAGGATAATTATATAAGAACATCCTATAATTTTGGTAAAATAGAGATTGTGTGGGTCTTCTAAGAAATACATCTCTATCTGGATACTACATATTATGACCTGACATTATAACATTACATAATATTGAATTAAATGAATAATTAACAATGAGGATATTTTTAGGTTTAGAGTTTTAGAGAATAGGCCATAACTATCACATAATAACTTGAATATTATAAGTAGACACTACTACTCAGTATCAGTTTTTTTCATAAAATAAAAACTCTTAAAAAGAAACATGTCTAGTTCCATATTTTAGCCAGCATGACTTTTACTAGATCCCATCCTTGCCCCTATTCATATTTATGTCATGTGGAAAAAATTTCAAAAACATGGGGTGAGGATAAAAAGGCTCAGTAAGGGTTATAAAATAAGGAAGGAAAACATTATCCCATCAATAAATACAAATCAATGAAACTATATTTTTCAATCATATTATACCTTACAAAATCATAAGATTTATGAATAACACACACAAATAATAAATCCTAAAGGTTACTTATGGCATCCATATCAAACATAAATTGTAGCTATCACAGCTACATATGGAGTTACACTTGGAATAGCCATCACAGTATATTCCCTAAATCTCTTAGGAGAAACATCACGTTTACCTCAGTCATGTTACCTAATGCGTTGGAGAGCTATCTTGGGCTCACCTGCCGTAGATTTATCATTGAACCACCCATATAAGTAATCAATGCCCAATAACCATAACATAATCATAAAATATAACACATTTATAAAGGAAAGATCACATTTCCACATTCCAATATATCAAATCAAGATATTGAAACAAACAATGTTTTATCAAATCATTTTCAAAACCATTTAAAAAGATATTTTTGAATCAAATTATACAATACCACAATGAAGCTTTTAAATGAATTATAATTTGAAAACATTAATGTCCATATAAATAAATACTAAAACCCATTTTTAAAACAAGGACATTAATGAGAAATATTTAGAAGAATAAATCTTTAAAACATTTAAAACGATATTTTAGTTAAAGAGTTTTTTTAACAAAAACAGAGACGCTTGAATACCAATAATTGAGGAATAACATTTAATCAGAACATTATAATATCATGTGAATAAATGAATTCATGATATAATATGTCAAAGTACATTATATACACCATATAAAAGTGAATTGATGTATAACAACAAAGAATTCTCAATAGAATGTAAATTGAGATGAAATCTCCTATAAAGACTGTATCCTTAGGTTAAGGATAAATCAACAACATAATTATATGTGAAAAATATAAATACACTCCTTATTATTGTATATTTAGTGTAAATAATTCATAGGACATTCACACATATACTTGTAAAAAACCACCAATGAATTGGATATTTAACTTAATAAATAGAGTTTGAGTTAAAATTACTCTTATTACGTTCATATCGATGACTTGAGAATTTATCAATGGAGTGATTATGTGTATCAAAAGTATAACCTCACAAATGGGAGTGAAAATTACTACACAAATAATAAATAGTTATTCCACACATAATCATATCATGACATAATCAAGAATTAGAAGATTAACCCAAGAAATTGAAATTGGGTTTAAAGGTTCCCTTACCGATTTGGTAACTTACGAAACATACAACCCATGAAAGAAGGATCAATAAAATGAAGATTTAAATACCCATATATTGAATTATATTACACAATTAATACAATCATGGGTAGTACATACACCACACAAAAGAAAATAGTGGAAAATATATCATGAATCTCACGGGAATAAAAAGTGAGATGAAAACCTCTTACCACGTTGTAATCAATCGAGTCATATGACCAAAAGTAAATAAAAACCAAATGATTCATAGAATATCATGAATATAATGTTAATCATGATAAGATATATCAAATTTCACTACAAAATGCACCACATGCTACAAATAAGTGGGGAGCAATGAAAATCTCATGGAATTAAAAGTGAGATAAGAAAATCCCTTACCTTGTGTCCGACTTGACCAGTTCGTTCTTTAATATCTTGAATAATAAACTAAAGTAAATTTATACTTTCTTAATAACTTTTTTAAAGTTTATTATTCCTTTTTTATTTCTTATTACCATGTTATAAACATATGTAATCATTTAAGTTATTAACTGTTGTTTTGTCGATATTTGGTACTTCAGTAAAAAATTGAACATCTTATAATTACAAGTTGTTCATGTGGTAAGATATCCAATATCTTCAGAATGATATTAAAGATTTATATATCATATATATCATATATATCTATTATATACATGTATTTATAATAGTACATGAAATTTATAGATACGAAATGAAATGCACCGTTCATGGAGACGGTATGTCGTACATACGCTTGAATGCTACATCCAATTCTATTTCTTATTTTAATGGAATTAAAAACATAATGATACATAGTTATATTAAAATTACAGTATAATATAATATAAAATATTATTAACTCCACCCTTTATACATCCCACATAATTCATCAACGAATCATATCACTTTGAGGGTGCGGTAGTCCGCACTTCCTCTAATGAGATTATCATATTTGAAATCTATGGAAACCATAAAGTATTTCTCTAAATGAAAAAATACAGAAAAATAAAGAAACACTAAAAATAATATATATCATATATAAATACATTTCCATCATATTGGACCCCTTAAGTGGCAGTTGGAGATATTTGAACAATCATCATTTCACGAGGTGTTAGTTTTCCATCCACAGAAACATTATGTTCTTCACCCATTAGATAGAGGTGTGTGTAAGTTTTGTTTAAATACTTATCATAAAGACATAATAGTATATTTAGGATACTTTTTTTGTTACAAAATAAATTAACAAAAAGAGTTTAGGTGTTGGATAAGGAAAAAAAGAGAAAACAATTTAAGAGAAACTGTTTCCTTTAATTTGGGTAACTCCCTTTGGTTTGAACCAAAGGACTTATTGAAGTGCCTTATGCCTAAGGTAAGGATTCTAAGAGGAGGATATGAATGTATGGAGCTTAATTGGGAAAAGGTTGGATGATCCTAAAGGCTTGAAAGGTGTGCAGAATTGGTTATAAGTGGTCTCCTTTTATAAGGGAGAGGAGGGAATCTTTAGGAAAGTGTGATAATATTATTTTATTATATAATGATATTCAGTTTTTAAAGGTCCAAAAATCATTAAAGTCGAATATACGATGACTCATAGTCAAAATAATATCGTCCAATAATAATTGGACAGTTTTTTTTGTTATTTTAATATTTATAATCTTTGTTATTTAAATATTTTATTAATGAGCTAAATACTACATCATTATTGTGTCATAATTAATTTAATTTATGTGATGTATAAAAATTATAAAAAAATACCATGATGTAGGAAATATTATTATCTTTCCAATTAATATTTATAGTATAATATATAATTTATATAACACTATATAAAAATTAATTTACTAAAATATTTTTGTTTATGTCAATTTTGCCTTTACATTAAATTAATTAATCTAAAGTGTCATTATCTTTCATAAGTGACTCCATGGGGTCCCAAAATTGACCCAAAGATGCCAATGGTTGGCCATTACTCATAAAAAAAGGTTATGACATATGTTAAGGTAATTTTGAATTATTAAAATATTTTTTTACCTAGAATTACCCTATTTACCTTTAACCACGGTAAATAAAAGGCAAAAGTTACTATTCAACAAAAATTATTTTCATATTATTAAAAAAAATTTACTTCTTAATAACAACCATGTTGGTCGGAGCTTTGAAATTAAATTCATAGAATCAGATAAATTTCATTTAAATGAAAAATTCCGTTTTCTTAACTAATACTAAGTGATTTCACTATTCATCAAAATTTTAAGTTTTTCAGAAAAATACAAAAAAATTAGCATAAGTTTTATTTGATATTACGAATTCAAAAATGATGTCTATTTTTTCTAAATTAAAAACATAGAGGTGGCATTAATTAATTTAAAATTAATTCCCATTGTTAAAACAAATAGCGTGTTTTTAAGAAACAATAATTGACACTTGTTTATGTCCAATTTCAAAGTGAAATTAACTTCAATGACCAATATTGGATTAAATGGTAAAAATATATTATAATTACACTTTAAATCCAATTTAAAGGATAATAAATCTATATAAATAATTTAGTTTAAAACACAATTTGGAAATAAAATACAATATTTTTCACTATTCATTAGAAAATGAACTTTATTAGAAAAATTCCAAAAATGTACACAAAGTAAATTTTTATGTCCCCATTCTAAAGAAGGATTTTATTTGGTCAAATATAATGTATTAAAGTGACAAAAATTAGATTTAATGAGGGTTCTCCATTAAATGGTGGTAAATCAGCCTTTTAATGTAAAATATGCTTAAAATTAGATTCATTCACATTTTATGCGTCTAAATTTTATTGGATAAATGTAAATACATTTAACAAAGAGGTATAATTATATTGAAGTAAGTTTTGTTCATTCCTGCCAAAAAATGGCTAGGAGTTAACTACCATTTTAAAAAATAATTTTATATTATTAGTGTGCAATGTAAGATCTCAAATAAACTCGTTCTTGCGTATTGGGTACGCTATCGAACATAGCAACCCCTTTAAAGTAAAATTAATATTTAATTCACAAATATTAATAAATATGAAAAACATTTATGTTCTCTACTAACCTGGGATGTTACATGAATTTTAATAAATAAATTTTAAATGTTATTTATAATATTTTTACATAAATAAAATATATTTATAATGAAATGTATAAGTTTCGGTAAAATATTTATATGTTTAAAAATACTATTTTCTTAAAAGAACTATTTTTTATGTTATTTTTTAAACAATAATATAATTAATTTTAGACACTCATAAATATTTAATTTTTTAAAATAGACTTCAATTTTTAATTTAGAATAAAAACATTATCTTACGGTAAATTTCATGTATTTTTCTAAAAACATTCAATTTTCTATGAATAGTGAAAAACAATACATTGTGGATAAAAAATGACTATTTCATTGAAAACTAATTCTTTTTAATGTAAAAATATATACATAATACATATATTAGTATAATTTATTACATTGAAATCATTTTTATAACAGAATTAGTTGTAAAAATTGCTTGAACCTTTTTAACATCTTTTTACCTACCCTATAGCCACTCTAGATGATTAACATTAAACATAATTTTAAAGATTCTATGTATTGAATTTAAAAAATCTGACATACATGGTTGTAATAAATATGATAAATTTATTCTAATAGGAACAAAATAATTTTTGGTCAATAGTAACTTTTGAATTTTATTTACCACGATTAATGTTAAATCGAGAAATTAAAGGAAAAAATAATATTTTATTAATATAAAATTTCCCTAACACTTGTCCTAAAAATATTGGATGAGTATTGTATTACCAACCTATCCCTTGGGATTCATATCTGGCCATTGGAAGCCACTTGGGTGTGATTAAGAAATTTATATCATTTTATTTTAAGTGAAGGTAAAAATATCATAAACATGACACTTTTTACTAAAATAATTTTAATATGGGATTATATAGGTAATATCATAATATAAAAATATTAATTATAAGTATAAAATGATTTCCTAAATCATTTTATTTTATTTATAATTTTTATACATTATATAAAAAATTATTTTTATGACACAATGATGATACAAAGATTACCTTATTTATGAAATATTCAAATAAATGATATTTTAAATATTAAAATAAATTTAATTTGAATAATTTTATGTCATGAAAGAATTATTTGATGAATATTAAATTATATAATTTATTTAATTCATTTTTTTCAATGTAATCAAGTTGCTACGACTCTAACAAAACATCATTATTAAACAGTGTGAAAATTGACATAATTGATATTTTAAAGTAAATAATAATTTATAAAATGATATAAAAATCCTAAATATAAAAAGTTTGTAAAAATAACATTTATAGTGAGACAAAGGTCATAAATGATTCACTTTATATTCTCTATAAATTATATAGAAACTATAGTAACCATGCAGTGTAAAAATACAAGAAGACATGGTAAGAGTTAAACTATTTAACTAAGGGGTAAATCTAATAGATAAGGTTAAATTTGTGATGTAAAATTGTCAAAAACCTATTGGTTGGGTGTGTTTAGACCCATAATCATTTTATCATATAATTAAATAACTTTGTAACTATTAGAAACTAAAAATAAATTTATAATAAATTAATATTTTAAGATATTCCAAAAGTTCCACTCACCCCTCTTATAAAAGGATACTTCTCCTTTTCATTAATTCACACCTCAAAAAAAATTTGGTTTGGAAAAAACTCAACCAATTTTCTCTCCAAAAATCCATCATATCATCCTATAGGATACACTTTGGGAATACATTCATCCTATGTAGTCCTTTTGTGAAAATCAAAATGAGACAGCTGAAAAGAGGTAATTGTTTTATCACATCTTTCCAATTTCTTTTCTTATTCAAATTTATATTCATATGTTGTTTCCATACTAAAATAATACCTTTTGTGACTACTACATTCTGAGATTTTATTATAATTATTGTATAACCATATTCCTCCTTTTATCAATACTACGAATAACAATATCACCATGCATGTGTAAGTATGACTTACCGTCTCCACGCCATGGTGTACTTTGTTATTCAAAAATAATTTATTTGGATGGATATAATGATGAATATAATTTGTTTAAATAATCAGTATAATATGATAATTATTATATATAATTATTATACCATCCAATTTCATACCATTTGACCATCAAAGTTATGATATCGTCGCTCGTGTGTACGTACGACCTACCATCTCCAAGATTTAGTGAGATTAATTATCCACGTTAACCATTAAAAATGATTATAAAATTTATAATATAAATAAAAAATAATTATGAAAATATTATATTTTTGTATAATAAGAAAATACATCGTCTTCATAAGAAACAAGACTTATATGACAAAACATGGATAGGAAAACGAAGCAGTTAACACTAGAAACAATGGTAATACTGAAATATTATTAACAAAATGATATAAGAGGATAATATATGGTATCATAAATATTGACATTGTCATTTTATAATTTAATAACATACCTTAATCATTATAAAAGATGTTTACACACCCTTGACTGACAGAAAGTACAAGGTAAGTGTAAATTTTGAAATATCATTATTATATGAGATTGTTTATGCCTAAGTGTTTACTTGGGAATATTTATCATTAATGTCCTTGTTTATTAAAAATATTTTCAAAATAATTATTTTTAGGTTTTATGTAAGGGATCCTTTAACGAAATAAATGTTATAATATTTTTAAAGATTCATATTTCTAAACCTTTCTCATTGATGCCCATGTTTTCAAAATGGTTTTAATGATTTATTTATATGAACATAAATGTTTTAAAATGTAAATTCCATTAAAAAGTTTCAAATGGTATGGTAAAATTTGATTCAAAAATTCCTTTTTATTGTCTTCTTTTATAAATTTTGTGGCTTTTAATTTTTTCAAATTAAAATGGGATATTTCTCTAAAAGAGTTTTAATGGTTTTATATGATTATTTTTATCTATTTCAACACTCGTTGTTGAATTTTATGATTAGTTGAGATTGATTTTTATGATAAAATCTTCCATATAATATATAATGTTTTGTGATATGTTTTATTTTTTATGTGATATTTTAATAACATTCATGGGTTATGTTTAAATTATTGACATTTTGTATCCTAGTTTTAATACGAATGTTTATGTTATGTTTTACCCATTTCATATGAGGAATGTATTAGAGTTATTATGTGATGGTGGGGCTTGTTATATCCACTCAATGCATCAGTAGGTCTAATGAGACAAACTAGTGTCTTGTCATAAGACCTTGATAGAATATTTATGTACGGTCTTGGTACAAGTCCTTTTTATAGTGGTTATGATATCCGACATTATGAATTTCCTTGTTATGAGATTAGTTATTGATTTTATATGTGATTATTCAACTAGTAGAATATACATGTGATTGTTTAAGTGGAATATTTTATTTATTCTTTCGATATTCTGTTGAAGATGGTATTTTAAAAGGCTTGTTGTTTTGTTTTGTACTCAGACTTTAAAGTTTCTATTTATTTGTGATAGCTTGGTCAATATTGTTTATCCATACTGAGCATCTAAAATCACCCCTTTCTTAAGTTTTATTTTCACAAGATGCCATGAAGTGTAATATAATTGATATAAACGGTTAATCTAGTGGAATAATGGCGTTTTCAAAGGATTATCTATGCATTATTTTATGTGAGAATTTTTAATGTAAAGTTCATGTATGTAATATATTTTCCAATAATTCTAAATTGATCGGTCATTCGGGACATGATTCCTTGTAATCATGCCAATGTATTAAAACAATGCACCAGATCTAGGTAACTAGGTTTGGGGCGTTATAGTTGGTATCAAAGGAATAGTTTTAGTAACCTTCGAAATATAGTTAGAAAACATATATTAGGGATCAGAACCCTAAGATAGAATTTTGAGGATAAGTATAGAAGAACATCCTATAATTTTGGTAAAATGGAGATTGTGTGGGTCTTCTAAGAAATACATCCCTATCTAGATACTACATATAAGAAACTGACCTTATAACATTACATAATATTGAATTAAATGAATAATTATCATTGAGGCTCTTTTTTAGGTTTAGAGTTTTAGAGAATTAGGCCATAACTATTAAATAACAACATAAATAATACAATTAGGCACTACTACTCAGTATCAATTTTTTTAATAAAATAAAAACTCATAAATAAACATGTCCAGTTCCATATTTTAGCCAGCATGACTTTTCCTTGATCCCATCCTTGACCCTATTAATCTTTTAGTCCTGTGGAAAAAAAAATTCAAAAACATGGGATGAGCATAAAAATATCATAAAGGGTTATAAAATAAGAAAGGAAAACATTATCCCATCAATAAATACAGATCAATGAAACTATATTTTTCAATCATAACATACCTTATGAAATCATAAGATTTATGAATAACACACAAAAATCATAAATCATAAAGGTTACTTATGGAATCCATATCAAACTTACATTGTAGCTATCACGACTATATAGGTAGTTACACATGGAATACCCATCATAGTATAATCCCTAAATCTCTTAGGAGAATCATCACGTTTTCCTCCGTCACGTTACCCAATGCATTGGAGAGCTATCCCGGGCTCACCCTCCCTAGGTTTAACATGGAACCACCCATATACGTAAAAAATTCCCAATAAACATAACATAATCATAACATATAACACATTTATAAAGGAAATATAGACTTTCAACATTCTAATATATCAAATCAAGATATTGAAATAAACAATGTTTTATCAAATCATTTTCAAAACCATTTAAAAAGAGGGTTTTGAATCAAAGTGTCTCATACCACAATGAAGATTTTAAATTAATTATCATTTGAAAACATTAATGTCCATATAAATAAATCTGAAAACCCATTTTGAAAACATGGACATTAATGAGAAGTATTTAGAATAATAAATCTTTAAAACATTCAAAATGATATTTTAGTTAAAGAGATTTTTTATCAAAAAGAGAGAAGCATGAATACAAATAATTGAGGAATAAAATTTAATCAGAACATTATAATATCACGTGAATAAAGGAATTCATGATATAATATGTCAATGTACATTATATACACCATATAAAAGTGAATTGGTGTATAACAACAAATAAGTCTCAATGGAATGTAAATTGAGATGAAATCTCTTATAAAGACTATATCCTTAGGTTAAGGATAAATCAATGAAATAGTTATGTGTGACAAATATAAATACACTCAATATGATTTGATATTCAGTTTAAATCAATTAGAGGACATTCACACATATTGTTTGTAAAAACAACACCAATTAATTGGATATTAAACTCAATAAATAGAGATTGAGTTAAAATTACTCTTATCAAGTTTATGTCGATGAGTTGAGAATTTATCAATAGAGTTATTATGTGTATCAAAAGTATATCCACATAATGGGGAGTAGAAATTACTACAAAAATAATAAATATTGATTCCCCACATTGTCACGACCCGTCCTCGGGGCCCGTGCCGTGACTACCCCAAGCCCGCCTTCCATAGGCCAGGGGTTGGCGACTATCACCAAGGCGTAAATCCCGATAAAAAGGGAAGGCATTGCCTTTGTAAAGTAAACAATCACACAGAGTACAAGCGGAAGAAGTAAACACTAAGTAAAAAATGAGTACAACAGTAAGTGCGGAAAGTAAAAAGGGGCCGGAAATACAAGCCCAACTGTAAAGTACAACTCGAAAGAGAAAACAACAACTGAAAAGTAAAGCTGCTACGCCGAGCTGTCCACTGGAAATCCCACCAGAAGGGTGGGTACATATAGCTCCTCTGCTCCTCAGGTCCCGCCGTCCGCTCCGAGTATGTCCCGCCCAGTGGTCCACCTCCGGGTACCACCTCGTCATCACGTCCACCTCTGGGTACCGTCTCGTCGTGAGATCCTCCTCCGGGTACCATCTCGTCGTATAGTCCACCTCCAGATACCGTTCAGTCCTCGAACACTCGGCCTCCGTCAGCACTGCCCGTCGTCTGCAACCAACACAACGAGGTGCGGGCATAGCCCGTGCAGGGGTGAGTATAACGATACTCAGTAGGGACCCCGAGACCCTCAAGGTCTCACTAAATCCAACAAGGATAACCACAAAGAAGATCTCAACAGATAACCTCTACTTAGGTAAATGCCCATACATATACCTAAGTTATCAAGTAACTCATCTCAATCATGAGGAAACCCAAGGATCATGAGATCAACAGATAACCACTACCCAGGTATATGCCCATACATATACCTAAGTTATCAAGTAACCCATCTCAATCATGAGGAAACACAAAGGTCAAAAGTCTCAGCTCAAACCAGGATTTTCATTATCGAAACCGTAACTGCTGAAGAGCTCTGTCTCTAGAGTGTACAGTGGTCCTGTCACGACTCCGAGGTACTGCTCACTAACCTAAGACTGCTGAGGTACTCCTCCTGTCGAGTACCGCGGGTCTGCGGCCAACTACCGGGCACTCCGTCCGCTGTGGGTCTGTCGGCAAATACCGGGCGCTCCCCCCAATAGCCTACAGAGGTACTCCTCCTGTCGAGTACCGCGGGTTTGCGGCCAAATACCGGGCGCTCCGTCCGCTGTGGGTCTGTCGCCAAATACCGGGCGCTGCGTCCACTGGGCTAGTAGACCTACTCCAAGTCGAGTCGGTCAAGCAGTCGTCAGGTCTCAGCAGGCTACACGATCTCCGTACTCCACACGCTCGTCTCCGGGAGGGTCCGCTCCACGAGCTACTGGTCGATACTCCAAGTATCTCAAGGTCCCACGAAGAAGTATCTCAAAGGACCGTCTCGTCATAGGGGTCTCAACGCAACAGACGGCGCGTCGATCGGACGCCCGGTCTGTGAGTTATTAGCCTTTTCGTCCCAGGGGCCCGGTTGGTTTCGTGAGCGAACCAAACCCAGCCGTATCTCAACTGTACCCCGAACTCCCATAGGGTATACTCATAGGAACCGTTACTCAACATAACCGCCAACGCCGCTGACGGTTCGTCAAACGGACGTCTGGTTTGAAAGATATCAGTTTTTTTCCGTTCCAGGGGCCCGGTTGGATTTCAGTGCGATCCAACCCGGCCACTATCCAACTGCATCCAATTCTCAGGCGGAGGATGCCAAAAGTTCTGTATCGACAACAGGAACTCAACGTCGCAGACGGCGCGTCAATCGGACGCCCGGTCTGAGAGTTATTGGTTTTTTCGTCCCAGGGGCCCGGTTGGTTTTTAAGGCAAAACCAACCCGACCGTACTCCACCTGCGTCCAAACTTCGGGCGGAGTATGCCAAAAGATCCGTCTCACTTAGAGGAATTCAACGAAACAGACGGCGCGTTAATCGGACGCCCGGTCTGTTAGTTATTGGCCTTTCCGTCTCACACCCACCCTGGGAAACTTCCCAGGAGGTCACCCATCCTGATCACTGCTCTAGGCCAAGCACGCTTAACTACGGAGTTTTAACTACGTAGGCTCCCGAAAAGGAAGGTGCACCTTGAGTATAGTATACCGAAACGACCGTCTCGATCCAAGGATCGTGTTGCCGTTGACGGCGCGTCGTTCGGAGGCCCGTAGCTCAAGTTACGGGCGTTGGAACGAAAACCGTCCGAAGACGGGGATCCGGGCCCGGGCCGACCCGGTCCGACCCGGTACGGTCCGGCCAGGGCGCGGCCCGGCCGGTCGGACCGGCCGGGCCCGGTTCGGCCGAGCGGCGGAACGGCCAAGGGGCCGCGGGGCACCGCCCCCGCGGCCGCGGGTCCGCGGGTGCCGCCGCCGCCGCGCTGAGTCGCGGCGGTGCGCCGGGGCGCCGCCGCTCCCGGCTGCCGGCGCCGCCGCTCCCGGCTGCCGGCGCCGCCGCGCCGGCGACCCGCGCCGCCGGCGAGTTCCGCGGGCCACCGGGATCGCTCCGGTGGTCCGATTTTGTTCCCGCCTGCGCCGCTGCTCCTCCCGGGACTGGTCCTTCACTGCGGAATCATCAAACATCCGTTGTGGCACGTTCCGTCGTCGCCCGTCAATTCCGCACAAAATGAAGAACGGCGGAGGGTCGTCGGGCCGTGTTCGTTTGTCCCGCACCCTCCGCGTTAGAGATAAACAAACGGGAGAAATTTAAGTTCAACACATGAACGCATATCCGAAACAATTTTTAATGAAATAAAATTGTTTCAGTAACGGGTTCCTCATTTGAACGAAAAATTTTTTTTTTATAAATTTTAAAATTGTTCACAAAGCCAAATCTTTACTTTTTAAAGAAACAATTACGGGAATATAAAAAGAAAAGGGGTAATTCCCAAAATAAATCCCTACCTCGGCGTGGCTGTCGGATGCGAGGTCGTCGCGGAAATGACCGTCGCGGAAGGAGGTGATCGTCACACCGCGGAAGGGCGTCGCGTCGACGATCTCCGAGGACCAAGAACATATGGATTTAATTAATAATAATTAAATCGATGTTGTTGTTGAAATCCAAAAAGAAAATAAAAAGTAGCGCAACCCCCTACCTTGGTTGTTGTCGATCGAAGGCTGTCGCGGGGTTGGATCGTCGCGGAAGAAGCGTCGCGAAGGGAGATCCGTTGGCGTCGCGGTACAAGGCTTCGCGTCGTCGATCTCCGCAGGTTTGGCGTTCTTCGCGTTCTTCGCGTTCTTCGTGTTCTTCGTCGAAGAAGAACGCTTTCCTCTAAATCCTCTCCACGCCACGAGTTTCAACCCAAAAATAAAATAAGCTTAAGCCTTATTTTATTTACACAACTAAACATTTGAATTTCAAAAGATAAGAAACGAACCATTAATTCGTAGAATTAATTTAAAGAAAGAAACAGCTCATTTAATTTACGAAAGAAACAGCCCAATTAAATGGTCTGTTAAGATTTTAAGAAACGCGTCAGTTGACATTCATTAAGACGGGTTTTCACGGGTGCGTTTCTTAGCGGAAAGAAACGGCGGGGCTCGTGCGGGCCCCAACTCACAAATATCCTTCCAAGGGCTAGGATATTTTTGGATAGCATCCTATCCAGTTCAACTCAGTTCAAGCCGCCTTTAAGTGGCTTCAAGTGGCTTCCAAGTGGCTTAAGCGAAATAAAATAAAGTTGTCGAAAAATTATTTTATTTCATAACTTTAAACACGAAAATTAAAAACCACACCCGAGAAAACGCAACTCCAGAAGAGGCGTTTCTAAGTGAATACCGGCGCTGCGATTTCATCGGTGCCCTCAGAATTCGATTCCGGGCACCGGTTCAAAAGTTAGAAAAACCCGCTCATCCGTTCACTGAACGTACCCGATCCAAAACTTAGGAAAATGATTCCGGGCACACCGGGCCTCGGAATCAGGTGCCGTCAGAAACTACGTTCTTGTAAAATTCCAAAGAAAGTTAAGAAAAAAATTTCCTTGCAATTTACGGGTCTTTGCATTACTCCCACCACAGGGCTTTACGTCCCCGTAAAGCTTCACCACAAACATAGGGAAACAAAGCGGTACTGAGCACGCATCTGAGACTTCCGCTCCCATGTGCTCACCTGGAGGTTCCCGCGCTGCTAAAGAAAGTGCACAAGAGGAATCGACCATCCTCCTAGGATCCGCTCCTGTCGATCCTCGATCCCGACAGGAAACTCCGTATAAGACACTTATCGCCACCGTCTAGCTCCTCATGGTCGATGATATGCGAAGGGGTCGAGCACGTATCTCCTCAGTTGGGATACGTGGAAAACGTCGTGCACCTAGTGCAACTGAAGTGGATGGGCCAAGCTGTAAACCACCTCGCCTACCCAGCTGAGGACCTAGAAAGGTCCGTTGAACCTCGTAGATAACTTGCCGCCTTGGCCACATCTCCGTAAACCTCGTTGAGGTGAGACCCGTAAGAAGACGTGGTCGTCATCCTCGAACTCCAGAGGCCTCCATTCCTGTTAGAACTGAAACTCAAAACGACTGCTGCTATAAGGGCCAGGTTAACCGACTCAAGAGTGATCGGTCACACCCTCATGTGCAAGAGTTACCCTGCACTTCCTGGGGTTTCCTTTTACGCCGACCAAGGAAAACCCATCCCAACATTTGCCTAAAACCGTCAATTTGAGTATGAACTGTTATTGCCCATTCCATACTCAAACTAACGTCGTAAGGCCTCGACGCTGCCACCAAGAGATTCCAACCAGAACTCTCGCCTCGAGGGTCTGACCACACCATCGGCGTAAGTGTGATTATCGAGTCTCCTCCCAAGGTATCTCCAGACGTGAGGGTCAAGTCCACGGGTTACCGGAAACTCTAGGTCTGGAACAAGATTTGTGGAAGCGAGGAATGATTCATATCGATGTCTGTTACTACAACAACTAATAGTGGACATAGACTGTCCCTTGAATCATTTCTAGAGCCATTGGGTCACACTCCTTGACCGCATGCAGCCGCACTCTTCCTCCGCCCTCCAGCTCCCTGAGCCTGGCGGGAATAACTAAGGCGGGTGGTTGTAGCATGTTAGGATGTACACCACCTCATGCTGCTCACCTAGCGGTGCCTCCACATCTGCTGCTTTGATTTCTTCTTTGCCGATAAGAGAAATCTGGTCTCATCCCCTGGATGAACCACATTCGTTGACTAATACAGTCAATCCTGACATAAAGGATGCATTCATGCCATGGATGACGTCGTAAGGCCTCGACGTAATTACTAAGAGATCCAACTGTCACTCTCACCTCCAAGGGTCGAGTCACACTGTCGGCATCAGTGTGAGGTCACTGGGTCTCCTCCAGTTGAAATCTCGAAAGTGAGGGTCAAGTCAACAGTTTAACCGGGACCACTCAGTAACATCACAAAAGAGGATAGGAAGGCAAACATCACAAGATAAGTGTCTTTATTTTATTGCAGCTCATGGTACAAAGACACAAAAACAACATCAACATGGAACTAGAAGTACAAGAGACGTATCCACTAGTTCCGCTCATGTCCACCTACTCCAGGATCTCTACTGCCTTGTCCACTGTTCTACTGTTGCTCAAGCATTCATCGCTTCCTCTGCCTCGGTGGCTCCTCAAAATCCTATGGGTCAACTGTACGTGGAGTCGGACAGTCACGTGCCAGGTGCCCCTTTCCACCGCACGAGTAACACAGTCAAACGATTATACCTGGTGAGCTGACCTGGTTTGAGCTGGTTTAAGGGGAGAAACCTTTGAAAACACACACGCAATCAGTGTTTTCGTGCACAAAGTCGGAAATCAGTTGCCAGCATCCTGGTGTATGGATACGTCGGTCGCCCGCACCAACACAGGAATCCCTGAACTGAAAACCACCCTCGGTACCCTTAACACTATTGCTTCACAGAAAAAAAGATCAGAGTCTGCAGTAGAACCGACCAGCTTTGATACCCAATGTGATAACTGGGCCCCAGTGACAGCACAACCACCCCGCCTTAACATGGCTGTCGGGTCCTGGCCCACCAGTTACCACCAGTTGCCCCCGCAGACACGTGGGGCCCACCCCAGGGTCCACCCACGTGCCTGAACAGGTCATCTGACTAATGATAGTCCCCACAGGCCAACACATGTCCTTTCCAGTGTGCTTTGTCCTCACTCACACACACCCTGGGAAACTTTCCAGAGGGTCACCCATCCTGATCACTACTCCAGGCCAAGCACGCTTAACTATGGAGTTCTAATCAGACAGGCTCCCGAAAAGGAAGGTGCACCTTGTTGACATGATTCATATCATTTAGTCATTTAACCCTTTATCATTTTGGGATGTTACAATCACCCCCCTTTAGGGCACAACGCCCTCGTTGTGGGCCCTACATCTCAACCCAGGCAGTGCACCGCACTTAAGGCTGGGTTCCTCCTCTGATACCAATTTGTCACGACCCGTCCTCGGGGCCCGTGCCGTGACTACCCCAAGCCCGCCTTCCATAGGCCAGGGGCTGGCGACTAGCACCAAGGCGTAAATCCCGATAAAAAGGGAAGGCGTTGCCTTTGTAAAGTAAACAATCACACAGAGTACAAGCGGAAGAAGTAAACACTAAGTAAAAACTGAGTACAACAGTAAGTGCGGAAAGTAAAAAGGGGCCAGAAATACAAGCCCAACTGTAAAGTACAACTCGAAAGAGAAAACTGCAACTGAAAAGTAAAGCTGCTACGCCGAGCTGTCCACTGGAAATCCCACCAGAAGGGTGGGTACAGATAGCTCCTCTCCTCCTCAGGTCCCGCCGTCCGCTCCGAGTATGTCCCGCCCAGTGGTCCACCTCCGGGTACCGCCTCGTCGTCACGTCCACCTCTGGGTACCGTCTCGTCGTGAGGTCCTCCTCCGGGTACCATCTCGTCGTATAGTCCACCTCCAGGTACCATCCAGTCCTTGAACACTCGGCCTCCGTCAGCACTGCCCGTCGTCTGCAACCAACACAACGAGGTGCGGGCATAGCCCGTGCAGGGGTGAGTATAACGATACTCAGTAGGGACCCCGAGACCCTCAAGGTCTCAGTAAATCCAACAAGCATAACCACAAAGAAGATCTCAACAGATAACCTCTACTTAGGTATATGCCCATATATATACCTAAGTTATCAAGTAACTCATCTCAATCATGAGGAAACACAAGGATCATGAGATCAACGGATAACCACTACCCAGGTATATGCCCATACATATACCTATGTTATCAAGTAACCCATCTCAATCATGAGGAAACACAAAGGTCAAAAGTCTCACCTCAAACCAGGATTTTTATTATCGAAACCGTAACTGCTGAAGAGCTCTGTCTCTAGAGTGTACAGTGGTCCTGTCATGACTCCGAGGAACTGCTCACTAACCTAAGACTGCTGAGGTACTCCTCCTGTCGTGTACCGCGGGTCTGCGGCCAACTACCGGGCACTCCGTCCGCTGTGGGTCTGTCGCCAAATACCGGGCGCTCCCCCCAATAGCCTACAGAGGTACTCCTCCTGTCGAGTACCGCGGGTTTGCGGCCAACAACCGGGCGCTCCGTCCGCTGTGGGTCTGTCGCCAAATACCGGGCGCTCCTTCCACTGGGCTAGTCGACCTACTCCAAGTCGAGTCGGTCAAGCAGTCGTCAGGTCTCAGCAGGCTACACGATCTCCGTACTCAGCACGCTCGTCTCCGGGAGGGTCCGCTCCACGAGCTACTGGTCGATACTCCAAGTATCTCAAGGTCCCACGAAGAAGTATCTCAAAGGACCGCCTCGTCATAGGGGTCTCAACGCAACAGACGGCGCGTCGATCGGACGCCCGGTCTGTGAGTTATTAGCCTTTTCGTCCTAGGGGCCCGGTTGGTTTCGTGAGAGAACCAAACCCAATCGTATCTCAACTGTACCTCGAACTCCCATATGGTATACTCATAGGAACCGTTACTCAACGTAACCACCAACGCCGCTGACGGTTCGTCAAACGGACGTCTGGTTTGAAAGATATCAGTTTTTTTTCGTTCCAGGGGCCCGGTTGGATTTCAGTGTGATCCAACCCGGCCACCATCCAACTGCATCCAATTCTCAGGCGGAGGATGCCAAAAGTTCCGTATCGACAACAGGAACTCAACGTCGCAGACGGCGCGTCAATCGGACGCCCGGTCTGAGAGTTATTGGTTTTTTCGTCCCAGGGGCCCGATTGGTTTTTGAGGCAAAACCAACCCGACCGTACTCCACCTGCGTCCAAACCTCGGGCGGAGTATGCCAAAAGATCCGTCTCACTTAGAGGAATTCAACGAAACAGACGGCGCGTTAATCGGACCCCGGTCTGTTAGTTATTGGCCTTTCCGTCTCACAGCCACCCTAGGAAACTTCCCAGGAGGTCACCCATCCTGATCACTGCTCTAGGCCAAGCACGCTTAACTACGGAGTTTTAACTACGTAGGCTCCCGAAAAGGAAGGTGCACCTTGAGTATAGTATACCGAAACGACCGTCTCGATCCAAGGATCGCTTTGCCGTTGACGGCGCGTCGTTCGGAGGCCCGTAGCTCAAGTTACGGGCGTTTGAACGAAAACCGTCCGAAGACGGGGGTCTGGGCCCGTGCTGACCCGGTCCGACCCGGTACAGTCCGGCCAGGGCGCGGCCCGGCCGGTCGGACCGGCCAGGCCCAGTTCGGCCGAGCGGCCGAACGGCCAAGGCGCCGCGGGGCACCGCCCCCGCGGCCTGGTGGTGCCGCGGCCCCCCGCGTGGGGCCGCGCTGAGTCGGGACGCGGCTTCAGCCGCGTCCGAGGGCACCGGACCCGCGCGGCCACGGGTCCGCGGGTGCCGCCGCCGCCGCGCTGAGTCGCGGTGGTGCGCCGGGGCGCCGCCGCTCCCGGCTGCCGGCGCCGCCGGCGAGTTCCGCGGGCCACCGGGATCGCTCCGGTGGTCCGATTTTGTTCCCGCCTGCGCCGCTGCTCCTCCCGGGACTGGTCCTTCACTGCGGAATCATCAAACATCCGTTGCGGCACGTTCCGTCGTCGCCCGTCAATTCCGCACAAAATGAAGAACGGTGGAGGGTCGTCGGGCCGTGTTCGTTTGTCCCGCACCCTCCGCGTTAGAGATAAACAAACAGGAGAAATTTAAGTTCAACACATGAACGCATATCCGAAACAATTTTTAATGAAATAAAATTGTTTCATTAACGGGTTCCTCAGTTGAACGAAAAAAATAATTTTAATAAATTTTAAAATTGTTCACAAAGCCAAATCTTTACTTTTTAAAGAAACAATTACGGGAATATAAAAAGAAAAGGGGTAATTCCCAAAATAAATCCCTACCTCACCGTCGCTGTCGGATGCGAGGTTGTCGCGGAAATGACCGTCGCGGAAGGAGGTGATCGTCACACCGCGGAAGGGCGTCGCGTCGACGATCTCCGAGGACCAAGAACATATGGATTTAATTAATAATAATTAAATCCATGTTGTTGTTGAAATCCAAAAAGAAAATAAAAAGAAGCGCAACCCCCTACCTTGGTTGTTGTCGATCGAAGGCTGTCGCGGGGTTGGATCGTCGCGGAAGATGCGTCGCGAAGGGAGATCTGTTGGCGTCGCGGTACAAGGCTTCGCGTCGTCGATCTCCGCAGGTTTGGCGTTCTTCGCGTTCTTCGCGTTCTTCGTCGAAGAAGAACGCTTTCCTCCAAATCCTCTCCACGCCACGAGTTTCAACCCAAAAATAAAATAAGCTTAAGCCTTATTTTATTTACACAACTAAACATTTGAACTTCAAAAGATAAGAAACGAATCATTAATTCGTAGAATTAATTTAACGAAAGAAACAGCTCATTTAATTTACGAAAGAAACAGCCCAATTAAATGGTCTGTTAAGATTTTAAGAAACGCGTCAGTTGACTTTCATTAAGACGGGTTTTCACGGGTGCGTTTCATAGCGGAAAGAAACGGCGGGGCTCGTGCGGGTTCCAACTCACAAATATCCTACCAAGGGGTAGGATATTTTTGGATAGCATCCTATCCAGTTCAACTCAGTTCAAGCCGCCTTTAAGTGGCTTCTAGTGGCTTCCAAGTGGCTTAAGCGAAATAAAATAAAGTTGTCGCAAAATTATTTTATTTCTTAACTTTAAGACCGAAAATTAAAAACCACACCCGAGCAAACGCAACTCCGGAAGAGGCGTTTCTAAGCGAATACCGGAGCTGCGATTTCAACGGTGCCCTCAGAATTCGATTCCGGGCACCGGTTCAAAAGTTAGAAAAACCCGCTCATCCGTTCACTGAACTTACCCGAGCCAAAACTTCGGAAAATGATTCCGGGCACACCGGGCCTCGGAATCAGGTTCCGTCAGAAAATGCGTTCTTGTAAATTTCAAATAAAGTTAAGAAAAACATTTCCTTGAAATTTACGGGTCTTTGCACACATAACCATATCATGACATAATCAAGAATTAGAGGATTAACCCAAGGAATGAAAATTGGGTTAAAAGGTTCCCTTACCTATTTGGTAACATACAAAACATACAACCCATTAAAGAAGGATAATAACAATGAAGATGTAAATACCCATATATTGATGTATATTACACAATGAATACAATCTTGGGCAGTACATACACCACACAAAAGTAAATAGTGGCAAATTTAGCATGAATCTCACGGGAATAACAAGTGAGATGAAAACCCCTTACAACGTTGTAATCAATTTATTCATTTGAACAAAAGTCAATAACCACAAAATGAATCATAGAATACCATGAATATAATGATAATCATCATAATATTTATAAAATGGCAGAACATAGTACACCACATGCATTGAATAAGTGGCGAATAATGGAAATCTCACGGAATTAAAAGTGAGATAAAAAAATCCCTTACCTTGTGTCTGACTTGACCCGTTCTTTATTTAATCTCATGAATAATAAACTAATGTTAATTTATAATTTATTAAGATCCATTTTAATGTTTATTATTCCTTTTATATTACTTATACCATGTTGTAAACATTATTCAATCATTTATGTTAACAACGGTCGTTTTGTTGATATTTGGTACTTGAGTAAAAAAATGAACATATTATAATTACAAGTTGTTCATGTGGTAATATATCCATTATATTCATAATTATATTAATGATTTAGATATCATATATATCATATATATCCATTATATACATATATTTATAATAGTACATAACATTTAGAAGTATGAAATGAAATGCACCGTTCATGGAGACGGGAAGTCGTATATACACAAGAATGCTACTTCCATTTTTATTTATTATTTTAATGAAATTAAAAACATTATGATACATAGTTATAACATAATTCCAGTATAATATCATATCCAATATTTTTAACTACATCTTTTATATGTCCCACATAAGGCATTAACGATTCAAATCACTTTGAGGGGGCGGTAGTCCGCACTTCCTCTGATGATATTATCGTATTTACCCACTATGAAAACCACAAAGTATTTCTATAAATGTAAAAATACTTAAGAATAAAGAAAACATAAACATAATATATATCATATATAAATACAGGGCCATCATAATGGCCCCCATGAGAGGCGGATGGAGATATTTGAACAATCATCGTTTCATGCGGCGTTAGTTTTCCATCCACAGAAACATTATGTAATTCACCCATTAGATGGAGGTGTGTGTATGTGTAGTTAGAATAATTTTCATAAAAACATCCTAGTATATTGGGTATAATGGTGTTGTTAAAAAATAAAGTAATAAAAATAGTTTATGGGTTGGATAAGTAAAATAAAGAAAACAATTTAATTAAAATTGTTACCTTTAATTTAGGTAACTCCCTTTGGTTTGAACCAATGGACATCTTGAAGTTCCTTATGCCTAAGATAAGGCTTCTAGGAGGAGAATAGGGATTTAGGGAGCTTAATTCATTGGTGGTTGGATGATCCAAAAGGCTTGATATGTGTGAGGAAATTGGATAGATGTGGTCTCCTTTTATAAGGTGAGGAGGGTCTCATTAGGAAAGTGTGATAATATTATTTTATTATATAATGATATTCGGTTTTTAAAGGTCCATAAATAATTAAACATTAATAAAAGATGACTCATAGTTGATATAATATCATCCAATAAGAATTGTAAAAGTTTTAGATGTTATGTTAATATTTATAATCTTTTTTATTGAAATCTTTTATTAATGAGGTAAATACTACTTCATTATTGTGTCACAGTTAAATTAATTTATTTGATTTCTAAAAATTATAAAAAAATACCATTATGTATGAAATCTTTTTATATTTCCAATTAATATTTATAGTTGAAAATATAATTTATATAACACTATATAAAAATTAATTTACTAAAAGATATTTGTTTATGTCATTTTTGCCTTTGCATTAAATTAATTAATCTAAAGTGTCATTATCTTTAATAAGTGGCTTCATGGGGTCCCAAAATAGACCCAAAGATGCCCATGGTCGGCCATTACTAATCCAATAAGTTTAGGACTTGTTTTAAGGTAAATTTAAATTATTAAAATATTCTCTTTACCTTGAATTACCCTATTTACCTTTAACCTCGGTAAATATAAGTCAAAATATAATATTCACCAAAAATTATTTTCATCTTATTGAAGCACATATTACTTCTTGAAAACAACCATGGATGTCAGATTTTAAAAATTCAATTCATAGAAGTGGAAAATTTTCATTTAAATATAAAAGTCAGTTTTCTTAACTACTACTAAGTGATTTCACTATTCATCAAAAAATTGAAGTTTTTCAGAAAAATACCAAAAAATCAGCCTAGTAAATTTTTGATAACCTTAATTCAAAATTGATATCTATTTTTCTAAATTCAAAACATAAAAGTGGAATTAATTAATTTAAAATTAATTCTCATTGTTAAAACAAAGATCGTGTTTTTAATAAACAATAAATATCAAAAGATTGACACTTGTTTTTGTCCAATTTCAAAGTGAAATTAATTCCAATGATAAAAATTGGATTAAATGGTAAAAATATGTTATAATTACTCTTTAAAACAAATTAAAAAGATAATCTAACTATATGAATAAATTATATTAAAACACAGTTTTGAATTAAAATTCAATATTTTCACTATTCATTAGAAAATGAACTTTATCATAAAAATTCCAAAAATTTACACAAAGTAAATTTTTATGTACCAATTATAAATATGGATTTTATTTGATAAAATATAATGTATTAAAGTCACCAAAAGTAGATTTAAATAGGGTTTTCCATTAAAAGTAGGTAAATCAGCCTTTTAATATAAATTATGCTTAAAATTAGATTCATCCATATTTTAAGCCTCTAACTTTTATTGGATAAATGTAAATACATTTAAAAAACATGTTTAATCATATTATATTTAGTTTTTTCCATTCACGCCAATACAACAGATAGGAGTTTACCACCATTTAAAATAAAAATATTATATTATTAGTGTGCAACGTAAGATTTCAAAGAAACTTGTTGTAGCGTATAGGGTACGCTATCGAACATAGGAACCCCTTTAAAGTAAAATTAATATTTAATTAAAACATATTAAAAAATATGAAAAAATTTCATGTTCTCTATTTACCTGGGATATTATATCCTTCCCCCTTTTGGGAATTGTGTCCTCGCAATTTTCAAAACTGGGCTTGGAAACATCAATAAATGTCCCACATCGGAAAAGAGTCAGTAAAACTATCACTTTCAAATAATGAAAGAAAAGAACAATGGTCACCTGAGATAATCCGTACATGGATTCCATATAGGAAAACATGGAAATGGAAGATAAAAAAATGGTCAAGTTCTGATGGAGAGTGACAGATTACATGATTAGGAGAAAGTTAACCACGAGAAAATCAGAAACTTATGATGTGTTAAATGGTCTTTGATTACCCAGTAGTAAATGTAAAACAAAAATGTTTTTGTTTTAAATTCCTTTTCATAATTTGTAGAAATTTATTTACTACATAGAATAAGAACATAAGGAAATATACTTACCTTCAAATAGAGTTTCATCCTTTAATAAGTTTCTTAAAACACATATCTTTTTTCTAAACAAAGAGCATTCAAAAAGACTTGGTCACATCAAAAGCACAAGAATAATCTTCTTGAGAATCACATAATTTAGAGAAGAAGAACTATATATTTTACTTGTCTTTAGACATCAATTAAAACCAAAATTGTTAGTGCCAGATTAGATAATACCCAAAAAGGATAATCTTTTACAAAATGAAAAACTACTCTTAATCATCAAAAAATTTCAACCAAAACCCAAAGTTCAAAAAAGACCATTTGATAAACAATTGTCCATAAAATTATTCAAATTAAGCCAAACTAAGATTGAAACCCAAAATTCATAAGTATTTTATCACATAATCTTCTACAATAAAAATTAACATTTATCTCCAAATAACACCTATTACTCATAATGTCTCATACCGTAGTGTAATTAACCTAATCACATATTTTCCATGATAGGTTAATAATTTTCATAGATAACCCAAAAAACAACTTATTATTAGTTCATAAAATCATCTATATAAAAATAATTAGTCATACTAACCAGGGACTTCACATAGTCCAATGGTAGGCGATAAATCACAGTCGCACATTGGTTATGGGTTCGATTCCCATAGATTTGTCTTACGCGACGGGTTGTCACACGTTCTGCGTGTTGTTCTTTTTCAAAAACTATATAATTTTATAACATTCCCAAAAAGAGATTAATTCATCAAAAATAACCATAACATATTTTAACCACAATGTTTATCTAATAACTTTCATTTTGCATCCCAAAATATATTAACCTGTAATTGCCTCAAATTCAAGGATCATATAAACCCTAATGGTTCTTAATAACTATATCCACAAAAGAAAATATAATTATTACATGAATAAAATTTTCATATATCAAACTTCAGGGTTACACATACTATAAAAATTCCTGTAATGTCATCCCATCATCAAAAGAGCCTTAATACTTTTAAGCATTTCACCATCCTAAAATCTATCATAACTCTTGAATCCCTTATATGTTGACTTCATACCTTTCATTGGTCATTTTCAGTTTCTTCATCCTCAATCGGAATGGAATTATGTGTTGGTAAACATATATTTGTACGATCATGGTGATACCATTCCCGAAAATTCTTCGTAGGACATCTATTTGTATAATGACCAAGAACACCACATTTAAAACATTCAATTGACCCATCAAAATGATCTTCTTTCCCTTTCCTATAGTCATCTGGATGCTTCATTTTTTCCATGGAAGGTTCTTGATTTATGACCATGATTTCCACATCTATAGCATCTTTCCATCCCTTTGAAACATTTTCCTATGTGTTTCATTCCACATCCTTGACACGTAGGTTTTTGAACATACATACCTTTATGATTATTACCTGAACTCTGGTGGGGATTTGTTTCTCGCATATATGATGCCATATAGAAATCACCAAGGTTCAAGTGGTCAATCATTACTCCAGATAGTTTTTTGAGAATAACCACAGGAGTTCTCATTATAGCTACCATTTCATTCAATTTCACATTCAGAAAACTGTCACAATTTTCTTCACATTCACTGTTACTATGGTGCCTACTAGATCTATCCATTTACTAAAACCAAAATGGTTAGTGTGAGTATATCAGTAAAATCATCATATAATATATTTTGAGGAGGGTAAAAACTAAGATATACTTATTCAAGTTATCGTGAACTCATTTACTTTATCAAAAAAACTACGACTCTTTCTAAAATCCTAACCATTAAGGTTATGTCACTTTTTCTTAAAGAATACCCTAACCTCTAATGTTTTCTAAACCGACCTCTGATACCAACTATAAGGACCCGACCTTATTACATTACATAATATGGAATTAAATGAATAATGCACATTAAGGATATTTTTAGGTTTATAGTTTTAGATAATTAGGCCATAACAATTACATAACAACTTGAATATTACAAGTAGACACTACTACTCAGTATCCATTTTTCAAAAAATAAACTCTTAAAAATAAACATGTCTAGTTATATATTTTAGACAACATGACTTTTAATAAATACCATCCTAGAACCTATTCATCTTTAAGTCATGTGGAAAAAATTTCAAAAACATTTGATGATCATAAGAAGCTTAGTAAGGGTTATAAAATTAAGAAGGAAAACATTAGCCCATTAATAAATACAATTCAATGAAACTATATTTTTCAATCATAACATACCTTACGAAATCATAAGATTAATGAATAACACGCACAAATCATAAATCATAAAGATTAATTATGGCATCAATATCAAACTTACATTGTATCTATCAAATATATAAGGGAAGTTACACCTGGAATACCCATCACAGTATATTCCCTAAATCTCTTAGGAGAAACATCACGTTTACCTCCGTCACGTTACCCAATGCATTGGAGATCTATCTCGGGCTCACCCGCCATAGGTTTATCATGGAACCACCCATATACGAAAACAATGCCCAATAACCATAACATAATCATAACATATAACTCATGTATAATGTAAAGATAACATTTCCACCTTCTAATATCTCAAATAAAGATATTTATATAAATAATTTTTTATCAAATCATTTTCAAAACCATTTAAAAAGTGATTTTTGAATCAAAGTGTCTCATGCCACAATGAAGATTTTAAATGTATTAAGATTTGAAAACATTAATGTCAATATAAATAAATCATAAAACCCATTTTGAAAACATGGACACTAATGAGAAATATTTAGAAGAATAAATCTTTAAAACATTTAAAATTATATTATAGTTAAAGAGTTTTTTTAACAAAAATAGAGATTCTTAAATACAAATAATTGAGAAATAACATTTAATCAGAACATTATAATATCACGTGAATAAAATAATTCATGATATAATTTTTCAATGTACATTATCTACACTATATATAAGTTAATTTGTGTATAACAACAAATAAGACTCAATGGAATGTCAATTGAGATGAAATCATTTATAAAGACCATATCCTTAGGTTAAGGATAAATGAACGACATAATTATGTGTGAAAAATATAAATACTCTCAATATGATTGGATATTTAGTGTAAACCAAACATAGGGCATTCACACATATTCTTGTAAAAACTACACCAATGAGTTGGATATTTAACTCAATAAATAGAGATTGACTTAAAATTATTCTTATCAAGTTCATATCGATGAGTTGAGAATTTATAAATGGAGTGATTATGTGTATCAAATGTATATCCATAGAAAGTGGAGTTGAAATTACTACAATAATAATAAATATTGATTCCCCACATAATCATATCATTACATAATCATGAATTAGAAGATTAACCCAAGGAATGGAAATTGGGTTAAAAGGTTCCCTTACCGATTCGGTAACTTACGAAACATACAACCCATGAAACAAGGATAAAAAAAATAAAGATTTAAATACCCATATATTTATTTATATTAGAAAATTAATACAATCATGGGTAGTACATACATCACACAAAAGATAGTTGTGGAAAATATTGCATGAATCTCACAGGAATAAAAATTGAGATAAAAACCCCTTACCGCATTGTAATCAATCGAGTCGTATGACCAAAAGTTAATAACCACCAAATGAATCATATAATAACATGAATATAATGATAATAATTATAATATATATCAAATGTCAGTACAAAATATACCACATATAATGAATAAGTGGAGAACAATGGAAATCTCAAGGAATTAAAAGTCATATTAGAAAATCCCTTACCTTCTGTCTGACTTTACCCGTTCGTTCTTTAATCTCATGAATAATGAACTAATGATGATTTATACATTCTTAAGAACATTTTTAATGTTTTTTATTGCTTTTATATTACATATTACTATGTTATAAACATTATATAACCATTTAAGTTAATTACGTTCGTTTTGTCGATATTTGGTACTTGAGTAAAAAAATGGACACCTTATAATTACAAGTTGTTCATGTGGTAAGATATCCATTATCTTAATAATGATATTAATGATTTAGATATCATATATATAATATATATTCAGTATATACATTTATTTATAATATTACCTAAAATTTAGAGGTAAGAAATGCAATGCACCATTCATAGAGACGGTAAGCCATACGTACGCATGAACGCTACTTCCACTTCTATTTCTTTTTTAAATGGAATTAAAAACATAATGATACATAGTTATATTATAATTCCAGTATAATATCATATACAATATTATTAACTCCATCCTTCATACTTCCCACATAAGGCATTAACAAGTCATATCACTTTGAGGGGGCGGTAGTCTGCATTTCCTCTAACGAGATTATCGTATTTACCCACTATGGAAAAAATAAATTATTTCTATACATGAAAAAATACATAAGAATAAAGAAAAGATAATCATAATATATATCATATATAAATAAATTTCCGTCAAAATGGCCACCATGAGAGGCGGTTGGAGATATTTGAACAGTCATTGTTTCGTGAGGCGTTAGTTTTCTATCCACAGAAACATTATGTTATTCACCCCTTAGACGGAGGTGTGTGTAAGTGTAGTTCTAATTCTTATCATAATAACCTCCTTTTATATTGAGTACACTGGTGTTGTCACAAAATAAAGAAATAAAAAGAGTTTAGGGGTTGGAGAAGTAAAATAATATAAAACAATTTAAGAGAAACTGTTACCTTTAATTTGGGTAACCACCTTTGGTTTGAACAAAAATGACTTCTTGAAGAGCATTATACCTAAGTTAAGGATTCTAAGAGGAGGATAGGTATGTAGGGAGCGTAATTTGACAGAGTTTGGATGAGCCAAAAGGCTTGAGAGGTGTGAGTAATTGGTTAGAAGTGGTCTCCTTTTATAAGGGAGAGGAGGGGCTCTTTAGGAAAGTGTGATAATATTATTTTATTATATAATTATATTCAGTTTAAAAATGTCTAAAAATCATTAAAGTCGAAGATAAGATGACTCATAGTATAAATAATATCATCCAATAGAAATTGGACAGTTTTTGGATGTTATTCTAATATTTATAATCTTATTTATTTAAATCTTTTATTAATGAGGTAAATACTACATTATTATTGTGTCATAATTAATTTAATTTATGTGATGTCTAAAAATTATAAAACATATACCATGATTTAGGAAATCTTTTTAGATTTCCCATTAATTTTTATAGTCAAATATATAATTTATATAACACTAAATAAAAATTAATTTACTAAAATATATTTGTTTATGTTATTTTTGCCTTTAATTTGAATTAATTGATCTAAAGAGTCATTATCTTCCATAAGTGGCTCCATGGGGTCCCAAAATAGACCCACAAATGCCCATGGTCGGCCATTACTCATACAATAAGGTCAAAACATGTGTTAAGGTAATTTTAAATTATTACAATATTCTTTTTACCTTGAATTACCCTATTTATCTTTAACCGCATTAAATAAAAGTCAAAAAGTTACTATTCACCAAAAATTATTTTCATCTTATTGAACCAAATTTTACTTTTTGATAACAACCTTGTATGTCGGATTTTTGAAATTCAATTCACAGAAGTAGAAAAATTTTCATTTAAATGAATAATATGTTTTTTTAACTTCTACTATGTGATTTCACTGTTCAACAAAATTTGAAGTTTTTCAGAAAAATACCAAAAATTCACACTAAGATTTATTTGATATTCCAAATTCAAAAATGATTTCTATTTTTATAAATTCAAAACATAGAAGTGGAATTAATTAATTTAAAATTAATTCTCGTTGTTAAAACAAATAGCGTGTTTTTAAGAAACAATAACTACCAAAATATTGACACTAGTTTATGTCCAATTTCAAAGTGAAATTAATTATAAACACCAACATAGGATTAAATGGTAAAAATATATTCTAATTACACATTAAAACCAATTAAAAAGATAATATAAGTATATAAATAAATTAGAATAAAACACAGTTTCAGATTAAAATACAATATTTTTCACTATTCATTAGAAAATGAACTGTATCAGAAAAATTCCAAAAATTTACACAAAGTGAATTTTTATGTCCCAATTCTAAAGAAATATATTATTTGGTAAAATTTAATATATTAAAGTGACACAAATTAGATTTAAATAGGGTTTGTTATTAAAAGGAGGTAAATCAGCCGTTTAATGTAAATTACGCTTAAAATTAGATTCATTCACACTTTAAGTCTCTAACTATTATGGGATAAATGTAACTAAATTTAACAAACATGTATAATCATATTGTAGTTAGTTTTTTTCATTCCCATCAATACAACAGCTAGGAGTTAACTACCATTTAAAATAATAATATTATATTGTTATTGTGCAACGTAAGATTTGAAAGAAACTCGTTGTTGAATATCAGGTACGCTATCGAACATAGAAACTCATTTAAAGTAAAATTAATATTTAATTCACAAATATTAATAAATATGAAAAACTTTTATGTACTCTATTTACCTGGGATGTTACATGAATAGTAATAAATAAATTTTAAATATTATTTATAATATTATTACATAAATAAAATAGATTTCTAATGAAATGTATAAGTTTCAGTAAAAAATTTATATTTTTAGAAATACTATTTTCTTAAAGGAACTACTTTTTATGTCCTTTTGTGAACAATAATAAAATTAATTTTTGACACTCATAAATATTTAATTTTTTAAAATAGACGTCAATTTTTAATTTAGAATATCAAAATTATCATAGGGTTAATTTCTTGTATTTTTCAAAAAACATTCAATTTTTTATGAATAGTGAAAAACACTACATTGTGAATAAAAAATGACTATTTCAATGATATTTAATTCTTTTTAAAGTAAAATTATATACATAATACATATATTAGTATAATTTAAGTCATTGTAATCATTTTTATAATAGAATTAGTTGTAAAAATTCATTGAACCTTTTTAACATCTTTTTACATGCCTTCTAACCACACTAGTAGATTAACATTAAACATAATTTTACCGATTCTATGAATTTAATTTCAAAAATCTGACATACATGGTTATTATAAATTCGATGGATTTATTCTAATAGGAACATAATAATTTTTTGTCGATAGTATCTTTTGAATTTTATTTACCACGATTAATGTTAAAAAGGGCAATTAAAGGTAAAAATAATATTATATTAATATAAAATTACCCTAACACTTGTCCTAACCTTATTGGATGAGTAATGGATGACCAACCTAACCCTTGGGATTCATATCTGGCCATTGGAAGCCACTTGTGTGTGATTAACACATTTATAACATTTTCTTTTAAGTAAAGGTACAAATTTCATAAACATGACTCTTTTTACTAATATAATTTTAATATGGGATTATATAAGTAATATCTTAATATAAAAATATTAATTATAAATATAAAAACATTTCCTACATCATGGTATATTATTTACAATTTTTAAACATTATATAAGAAATTTTTTTTATAACACAATGATGATGCAGTGATTACCTTATTTATGAAATATTCAAATAAATGATATTATAAATATTAAAATAAATGTAATTTGAATAATTTTATGTCATGAAATAATTTTTTGATGAATATTAAATTTTATATTTTTTTAATGCATTTTTTTTCAAAGTAAACAAGTTGTTATGACTCTAAAAGAATCATGTATTAAATAGTGTCAAAATTGACATAAATGAGAATTTAAAGTAAATAATAATTTATTAAATGATATAAAAATCCTAAAAATATAAAGTTTGGAAAAATAACCTTTATAGTGATAAAAATGTTATAAATTATCCAATTTATTTTCTCTAGCAATTTTATACTAACTATATTAACCATGTAGTGTAAAAATACAAGAAGACATGGTAAGAGTTAAACTATTTAATTAAGGGGTAAATCTAAAAGATAAGGTTAAATTGGTGACCTAAAATTGTCCAAAACCTATTTTTTGGGTGTCTTTATAACCATAATAATTTTATCCTATAATTAAATCACTTTTTAACTAATAGAAACTGAAAATAAATTTATAATAAATTAATATTTTAAGATATTCCCAAAGTGCCACACATCCCTTTTATAAAAGGACACTTCTCCTTTTCATTAATTCACACCTCAAAACCACTTTGTATCGGAAAAAAACCAACCAATTTATTCTCCAAAAATTCCTCATATCATCCTAGAGGCTAAACTTTTGGAATAAATCCATCCTAGGTAGTCCGTTTGTGAAAATCAAAAAGAGACAGCCGAAAAGAGGTAATTGTTTTATCACATATTTCCATGTTCTTTTCTTCTTCAAATTTATATTTATATTTTGTTTACATAATCAAATAATAACTTTAGTGACTCCTAAATTATGAGATTTTATTATAAATATGGTACAACAATATTCTTCCTTTTATCAATACTACGAATAACAATATCACCATGCATGTGTAAGTACGACTTACCATCTCCACGCCATGGTGTACTTTGTTATTCCACTATAATTTATTTGGATGGATATAATGATGAATATAATTTCATTAAATAATAAATATAACAGGATAATTTTCATATATAATTATAAAATGATCCAATTTTGTTCCATTTAACCATCAATGTAATGATATCGTCGCTTGTGAGTACATACGGCCTACCATCTCCATGATGCGATGAGATTCATTATCCATGTTAACAATTCAACAATGATTATAAAATTTATATTATAAATAAAAAAATAATTATGAACATAATATCTTTTTGGATAATATTAAAATACACCTTTTTCATAAGAAACATGACTTATTTGACAAAACATGCATTGGAAAACGAAGTAGTTAACACTCGAAACAATGGTAATACTAAAATATTATTAACAAAATGATATAAAAGGATCATATATGATATCATAAATATGGATATGTTTATTTTATAATTTATTAACATACCTTAATCATTATACAAGAGGCTTACACACCGATGACTAATGAAAAGTACAAGGTAAGGGTAAATTTTGAAATCTCATTATTATCCGAGATTGATTATGCATAAGTGTTTACTTGGGCATATTTATCATTGATGTCCTTGTTTCATAAAAATATTTTCAAAAGAATAATTTTTTTTTTGTTTTTTATGGTATCCTTTAACTAAATAAACGTTATAATATTTTTAATGATTGATACTTCTAAACCTTTTTAATTAATTCCCATGTTTTCAAAATGGTTTCAACGATTTATTTATATGAACATAAATGTTTTACAATGTTAATTCCAATAAAAAATTTAAAAGTGGTATGGGAAAATTTGATTCCAAAATGACTTTTAATTGTCTTCTTTTATAAATTTTGTGGCTTTTAATGTTTTCAAATTTAAATGGGATATTTCTGTAAAAAAAATTTAGTGGTTTTATAAGATTATTTTAATCTATTTAAACACTCTTTGTTGGATTTTATGATTAGTTGAGATTTATTTGTTATGATAAAATATTCCATATAGTATAAAATGTTTTATTATATGTTTTATTTTGTATGTTCTATTTTAATAACATTCATGGGTTATGGTTAAATTATTAACAATTCATATGCAAGTTTTAATACCAATGTTTATGTTATGTTTCACCCTCTTCATATAAAAAATGTATTAGACTTAGTATGTGATGGTGAGGCTTGTTATAGGCCCTCGATGCATCAGTATGTCTAATGAAACAATGTAGTGTCTTGTCATAAGGCCTTGATAGAATATTTATATACAGTCTTGGTATGAATCCTTATAATGTTGGTTATTATGTCTGACATTATGAATTCCCTCGTTATGAGACTAGTTATTTATTTTATATGTGATTATTCAACTAGTAGAATATCCATGTGAATATTTAAATGGAATTGTTTTATTTATTATTTGCATATTATGTTGAAGATAATATTTTAAAAGGCTTCTGTTTTAGTTTTGTAATCTTCCTTTAATGTATATACTTATTTGTGATAGCTTCGGCAATATTGTGTATCCTTACTGAGCATCTAAGCTCACCCCTTTCTTATGTTTTATTTTCGCAGGATGCCAACAAGTGTATTAACATTTATATAAAGGGTTAATATTGGGGAATAATGGCATCCTCAAAGGATTACCAATTCAGTATTTTATGATAGAAATTGTAATTTAAAGTTCATGTATGTAATATATTTTTCAAGAATGCTAAATTTATCAGTCCTTCGGGACTTTATTCCTTGTAATCATACCAATGTATTAATATAATGCACCAGATCTAGGTAACTGGGGTTGGGGCATTATAGTTGGTATCAACGGAATTTTATTAATAACCTCTGAAATAGATTTAGAAAACTTATATTAGGGATCATAACCCTAAGATAGACTTTGAGGATAATTATAGAAGAACATCTTATAATTTTGTTAAAATATAAATTGTGTGGGTATTCTAAGAAATACACCCCTATCTAGATACTACATATAAGGACCCTACATTATGAAATTACATAATATTGAATTAAATGATTAATTCACATTTATGATCTTTTTAGGTTTAGAGTTTTAGAGAATTATTCCATAACTATTACATAACAACTTGAATATTACAAGTGGACACTACTACTCAGTATCCATTTTTTTTCATAAAATAAAAAATCTTAAAAATAAATATGTCTAGTTCCATATTTTAGCCAGCATGACTTTTCCTTGATCCCGTCCTTGACCATATTCATCTTTAAGTCCCGTGAAAGGAATTTCAAAAATTTGGGATGAGCATAAAAAGCTCAGTAAGGGTTATAAAATAAAGAAAGAAAACATTAGCCCATCAATAAATACAAATTAATGAAACTATATTTTTCAATCACAACATACCTTCCAAAATCAAAAGATTTATGAATAACACACACAATTCATATATACTAAAAGTTACTTATGGCATACATATAAATATTACATTGTAGCTATCACAGCTACATAGGGATTTACACTATGAATACCCATAATAGTATATTCCCTTAATCTCTTAGGAGAAACATCAAGTTTACCTCCGTCACATTACCCAATGCATTTGAGATCTCTCTCGGGATCACCCACCCTAGGTTTATCATAGAACCACCAGTATACGTAAACATTGACCAATAACCATAACATAATCATAACATATAACACATGTATAAAGGAAAGATAACATCTCCACATCCCAATTTATCAAATCAAGAAATTGAAATAAACAATGATTTATCAAATCATTTTCAAAACCATTTAAAAAGAGATTTTTGAATCAAAGTGCCCCATACCACAATGAATGTTTTAAATGAATTATCATTTCAAAACATTAATGTCCATATAAATAAATCCTAAAACCCATTTTAAAAACATGGACGTTAATGAGAAATATTTAGTAGAATAAATATTTAAAACATTTAAAACGATATTTTAGTTAAAGAGTTTTTTTAACAAAAATAGAGACACTTGAATACAAATAATTGAGGAATAACATTTAATAAAAACATTATAATATCATGTGAATAAAGGAATTCATGATATAATATGTCAAAGTACATTATATACACCATATAAATGTGAATTGGTGTATAAAAACAAAGAAGTCTTAATGGAATGTAAATTGAGATGAAATCTTCTATAAAGACCGTATCCTTAGGTTAAGGAAAAATCAACTACATAATTATGCGTGAAAAATATAAATACACTAAATATGATTGGATATTTAGTGTAAATCAATCAGAGGACATTAACACATATTCTTGTAAAAACAAAACCAATGAATTGGATATTTAACGCAATAAATAGAGATTGAGTTAAAATTACTCTTTTCAAGTTTATATCAATGAGTTGATAATTTATCAATGGAGTTATTATGTGTAAGAAAAGTATAACCACAGAAAGGGGAGTGGAAACTACCACACAAATAATAAATAGTGATTCCCCACAAAATCATATCATGACATAGTCAAGAATTAGAAGATTAACCCAAGGAATAGAAATTGGGTTGAAAGGTTCCCTTTCTGATTTGGTAATTTACGAAACATACAACCCATGAAAGAATGATAAAAAAAATGAAGATGTAAATTCCAATATATTGAAGTATATTAAACAATGAATACAATGTTGGGTAGTACATACACAACACAAAAGTAAATAGTGGCAAATATAGCATGAATCTCACAGGAATAAAAAGTGATATGAAAACCCCTTACCACGTTGTAATCAATCAGGTCGTATGACCAAAAGTTAATAACCACAAAATGAATCATATAATATCATGAATATAATTAGAATCATTATAATATATATCAAATTTCAGAACACAATACACCACATGAAATGAATAAGTGTAGAACAACGAAATCTCACAGAATTAAAAGTGAGATAAGAAAATCCCCTACCTTGTGTCTGACTTGAGACGTTCGTTCTTTATTCTCCTGAATAATAAACTAATGTTAATTTATACTTCATTAAGAATATTTTTAAATTTTATTATACGTTTTATATTACTTATTACCAAGTTATAAACATTTTGTAATCATTTATGTTAATAACAGTCATTTTGTCTATATTTGGTACTTGAGTAAAAAAATGAACACCTTATAATTACAAGTTGTTCATGTGGTAAGATATCCATTATCTTAAAAATTATATTAATTATTTTGATATCATATATATCAAATATATCCAGTATATACATGTATTTATAATAGTACATAACATTTAGTGGTAAGAAATTGTATGCATCGTTCATGGAGACGGTAAGCCGTACTTACGAATGAATGCTACTTCTATTTATATTTCTCATTTTAATGGAATTAAAAACATAATGATACATCTTGATATTATAATTAAATTATATTATCATATAAAATGTTATTAAATCCATCCTTTATATGTCCCACATTAGGCATTAACGAGTCATATCACTTTGAGGGGGTGGTAGTCAGCACTTCCTCTAATGAGATTATCATATTTACCCGCTATGGAAACCATAAAGTATTTTTATAAATGAAAAAATAAAGAAGAATAAAGAAAACATAAACATAATATATATCATAAATAAATATAGTTCCATAAATATGGTAACCATGAGAGGCGGTTGGATATATTTGAACAATCATCGTTTCGTGAGGCTTTAGTTTTCCATCCAAAGAAACATTATGTTCTTCACCCATTAGATAGAGGTGTGTGTAAGTGTAGATAGAACCCTTCTCATAAAAAAAATCCTATTATATTTATGATACTGGTGTTGTTACAAATTAAATGAATAAAAAGTGTTTAGGGGTTGGAGAAGTAAAATAAAATAAAACAATTTAAAAGAAACTGATACCTTTAATTTGGGTAACTCCCTTTGGTTTGAACCAATGTACTTCTTAAAGTGCCTTTTGTATTAGGTAAGTCTTCTAGGAGGAGGATAGGGATGTAGGGAGCTTAATTAGGAAGAGTATGGATGAGACAAAATGCTTGAGATTTGTGAATGATGGGTTAAAAGTTGTCTCCTTTTATAAGGGAGAGGATGGGCTCTTTAGGGAAGTGTGATAATATTATTTTATTATATAATGATATTCGGTCTCTAAAATTCCAAAAATCATTAAAGGAAAATATAATATGACTCATTGTAGAAATAATATCATCCAATATGAATTATATAGGTTTTGGATGTTATTTTAATATTTATAATCTAATTTATTTAAATATTTTATTAATGAGGTAAATACTACATCATTATTGTGTCATAATTAATTTAATTTATGTGATTTCTAAAAATTATAAAACAAATACCATGATGTAGGAAATCGTTTTATCTTTCCAGTGAAAATTTATAGTATAAAATATAATTTATACAACACCATATAAAAATTAATTTACTAAAATATTTTTGTTTATGTCATTTTTTCCGTTACATTAAATTAATTAACCCAAAGTGTCATTATCTTTCATATGTGGCTCCATGGGGTCCAAAAAATAGATCCAAATATGCCCATAGTCATCCATTACTCATCCAATAATATTATTACATGTGTTAAGGTAATTTTTAATTATTAAAATATTCTTTTTACCTTGAATTAGACTATTTACCTTTAACCCCGGTAAATAAAATTCAAAAGATACTATTCATCAAAAATTATTTTTCATCTTATTGAACCACATTTTACTTTTTGATAACAACCACGTATGTTGGATTTTCTAAATTCAATTCATATAATTGGAAAATTTTCATTTAAATGAAAAAGTAAATTTTTAACTACTACTAAGTGATTTAACTATTCATAAAAAATTGATGTTTTTAAGACAAATACCAAATATTCAGCCTAAGCATTGTTTGATATTCCAAATTACAAAATTATTTTTATATTTCTAAATTCAAAACATATAATTTCCATTAATTAATTAAAAATTAATTCTCGTTGTAAAAACAAATAGCGTGTTTTTAAGAAACAATAACTATCAAAAGATTGACACTTGTTTATGTCCAATTTCAAAGTGAAATTAATCACAATGACCAACATTGGATTAAATGGTAAAAATATATTCTAATGACACTTTAAAACCAATTAATAAGATAATATAACTATATAAATAAATTATATTAAAACACAATTTTGAATTAAAATACAATATTTTTCACTATTCATTAGAAAATAAACTTTATCAGAAAAATTCTAAAAAATTACACAATGTAAATTTTTATGTACCCATTCAAATGAAGGATTTTATTTGGTCAAATAAAATGTATTAAAGTGACCAATATTATAATTAATGAGGGTTCTCCATTAAAAGGCATTAAATCGTTCTTTTAATGTAAATTATGCTTAAAATTAGATTCATTCACATTTTAAGCCTCTATGTTTTATTGGATAAATGTAAATACATTTAACAAACATGTATAATCATATTGTAGTTAGTTTTCTTCATTCCCTCAAATAAAATAGCTATTAGTTAACTACCATTTAAAATAATAATATTATATAATTAGTGTGCAAAGTAAACCCGTTGTTGCGTATCGGGTACGCAATCGAACATAGAAACCCCTTTAATGTAAAATTAATATTTAATTCACAAATATTATTAAATATGAAAAAAAAATTAATGTTCTCTATTCACCTAGGTTGTTACATCCTTCCCCCCTTTTTGGAATTACGTCCTCATAATTTTTAAAACTGGGCTTGGAAACATCATTACTAGTCCGACATCGGAAAGGAGTCAGTAAAACTATCACTTTAAAAGAAAGAAAGAAAAGTACAATGGTCACCTGAGATAACCCGTACTAGGATTCCATGTAGAAAAACATGGATATGGAAGAGAGAGAAAATGGTCAAGTTCTAATGGAGAGTGATAGAAAACATGATTAGGTGAAAGTTAACCACAAGAAAATCACAAACTTATGATGTGTTAAACGATATTTGATTACCCAATTGGAAATGTAAAACAATAACGTTTTTTCTTTACATTCCATTTCATAATTTGGAGGAATTCATTTACTACATAGAATAATAACAGATGGAAATATACATACCGTCAAGTAGAGTTTCATCCTTTAATAAGTTTCTACCAAAACTTATCTTTTATCCAAACAAAGAGCATCAAAAAAGGCTTGGTCACATAAAAAGGAGAAGAATCATATTCTTGAGAATCACATAACTCAGAAAATAAGAACAATATATTTTCATTTTCTGTAGACATCAACTAAAAACAAAATTCATAGGGTGAGATCAGATAATACCAAAAAGGATTATCTTTTTTAAAAAGAAAAACTACACTTAATCTCCAAAAATTTTCAAACAAAACCCAAAGTTCAAAAAAGGCCATTCGATAAACAATTTTCCATAAAATTATTCAAATTAATCCAAACTAAGATTAAAACCCAAATTTCATAAGAATTTTATCACATAATCTTTTACGATAAAAATTAACATTTATCTCCAAATAACATCTATTACTCTTAATGTCTCATAATGTAGGGTAATTAACCTAATCATATATTTTCCATGATTGGTTAATAATTTATATATATAACCCAAAAATAAACTTATTATTGATTCATAAAATCATATAACTAAAAATAATTAGTCATACTAACCAGGGACATCACATAGTTTAGTGGTGGGCGATAAATCCTGGTTGCACTTTGGTTGTTGGTTCAATTCTCATAGCTTTTTCTGACGTGACGGTTTGTCATGCGGTCTACATGTTGTCCTTTTTGAAAAACTATATAATTTTATAACATCCCCAAAAAGAGATAAATTCACCAAAAATATCCTAACATATTTTAACCACAATGTTTATCTAATAACATTCATTTTGCATCCCAAAATGTATTAACCTGTAATTGCCTCAAATTCAAGGATTATATAAACACTAATGGTTCTTTATAACTATATACACAAAAGAAAAGATAATTATTACATGAGTAAAATTTTCATATATCAAACTTTAGGGTTACACATACTATACAAATTCCTCTAATGTAATCCCATCATCAAAAGAGCCTTAATACTTTTAAGCATTTTACCATCCTAAAATCTATCATAACTCATGAATCGCTTATATGTTGACTTCATACTCATTCAAAATTCTTCATGATACATTAACCATTCCTTTTCAAATTTTTATGAAATACTTCATTCCTACAAACATAATCATGAATTATATCCTAATATTAAATAATATCAAAACATATGTTAAGAAATAATCCATACCTATCATTGGTCATTGTTAGTTTTTTCATCCATAATTAGAATGGAATTATTATTGGTAAACATATATTTGAATGATCATGGTGATCCCATTACCGAAACTTCTTCGTAAGACATATATTTGTATAATGACCATGCACACCACATTTAAAACATTCAACTGAACCCTCAGAAAAAAAATCTTTCCCTTTCCTAGAGTCTAATGGATGCCTCCATTTTCCATGGAAGTTTCTTGCTTTATGACCTTCATTTCGACATATATAGCATATTCTCGTCCCTTTGAAACATTTTTCTATGTGTTTCTTTCCACATCCTTGGCACATGGGTTTTTGAACATACATACCTTTGTGATTATTACCTGAACATTGGTGGGGATTTGTTTCTCACATATACAATGACTTATAAAAATCACTAAGGTTCAAGTGACCAATCATGACTCCATATAGTTGGTTGAGAATAACCACAAGAGTTCTCATTGTAGCTCCCATTTCATTCGATTTCTCATTCAGAAAACCGTCACTGTTTTCTTAACATTCATTATTACTTTGGTGCCCGCTAGATCCAGCCTTTTCATAAACAAAAATGGGTAGTGTGAGTATATCAGTAAAATCATCATATAATATATTATGAGGAGGGTAAAAACTAAGATATACTTATTCAGGTTATCTTAAACTCATTTACTTTATAAAAAAATAACGACTCATTCTAAAATCCAAACCATTATGGTTGTGTCACTTTTTCTTAAAGAATACCCTAACCTCTATAGTTCTCAAAACTGACCTATGATACAAACTATAAGGACCTGACCTTATAACATTACATAATATTGAATTAAATTAATAATTCATATTGAGGATATTTTTAGTTTTATAGTTTTAGTGAATTAGGTTATAACTATTACTTAACAACTTGAATATTACCAGTAGACACTACTACTCAGTATCCACTATTTTTATAAAATAAAAACTCATAAAATGAAACATATCTAGGTCCATATTTTATATAGCATTACTTTTCCTTGATCCCATCCTTGACCGTATTTAAATTTAAGTCCTGTGGAAAAAATTTCAAAAACCTGGGATGAGCATAAAAATCTCAGTAAGGGTTATAAAATAAGGAAGGAAATCATTATGCCATCAATAAATACAAATCAATGAAACTATATTTTTTAATCATAACATACCTTATGAAATCATAAGATTTATGAATAACACACACAAATCATAAATCATAAAATTTTCTTATAGAATCTATATCAAACTTACAATGTAGCTATCACAGCTACATAAGAAGTTATACTTGGAATACCCATCATAGTATATTCTCTAGATATCTTAGGAGAAACATCACATTTACCTCCGTCACGTTGCCCAATGTATCAGAGAGCTATCTCGGGCTCACCAGCCCTAGGTTTATCATGGAACCACCTGTATACGTAAACAATTCCCAATAACCATAACATAATCCTAACATATAAAACATGTATAATGGAAATATAATATTTCCACATTCCAATATTTCAAATCATGATATTTAAATAAACACTGTTTTATCAAATCATTTTCAAACCCATTTAAAAAGAGATTTTTGAATCAAAGTGTTGCATAACACAATGAAGCTCTTAAATGAATTATCATTTGAAAAAATTAATGTCCATATAAATAAATCCTAAAACCCATTTTGAAAACATGGACATTAATGATAAATATATAGAAGAATAAATCTTTAAAACATTTAAAATGATATTTTAGTTAAAGTTTTTTTAACAAAAAGAGAGATGCTTGAAAACAAATAATTGAGGAATAACATTTAATCTGAACTTTATAATATCATGTGTATAAAGGAAATCATGATATAATATGTCAAAGTACATTATATACACCATATAAAAGTGAATTTGTGTATAACTACAAAGAAGTCTCAATGGAATGTAAATTGAGATGAAATATCTTATAAAGACCATATCCTTAGTTTAAGGATAAATCAACGACATAATTATGTGTGAAAAATATAAATACACTAAATATTATTGGATATTCAGTGTAAATCAATCAGTGGACATTCACATATATTCATGTTAAAACAACACCAATGAATGGGATATTTAACTCAATAAATAAATAATTAGTTAAAATTACTCTTATCAAGTTCATATCAATGAGTTGAGAATTTATTAATGGAGTGATTATGTGTATCAAACGTATAACCATATAAAGGGGAGTGGAAATTACTACACAAATAATAAATAGTTATTCCCCACATTATCATATCATGACATAATCAAGAATTTAAATATTATCCCAAGTAATAAAAATTTGGTTAAAAGGTTCCCTTATCGATTTAGTAACTTATGAAACATACAACCCATGAAAGAAGGATAAAAAAATAAAGATTTAAACATTCATAGATTGAATTATATTACACAATTAATACAATCTTTTTCGGTACATACACCACACAAATGTAAATAGTGGAAAATATAGCATGAATTTCACGGGAATAAAAAGTGAGATGAAAACCTCTTACCACGTTGTAATCAATCGAGTCGCATAAACAAAAGCTAATAACCACCAAATGAATCACATAATACCATGAATATAATTAGAATCATGATAATTTATATCAAAAGAAGCTATAAAATACACCACATGCAATGAATAAGTGGCGATCAATGGAAATCTCATGGAATTAAAAGTGAGATAAGAAAATCCCTTACCTTGGGTCCGACTCGACCCGTTCGTTCTTTAATCTTCTGAATAATAAACTAATGTTAGTTTCTAATTTCTTAAGAACCTTTTTAAAGTTTATTATTCGTTTTATATTACTTATTACCATGTTATAAACATTATGTAATCATTTAAGTTAATAACGGTCATTTTGTTGATATTTGGTACTTGTGTAAAAAAATGAACAACTTATAATCATAAGTTGATCATGTGGTAATATATCCACTATCATAGTAATGATATTAATTATTTATATATAATTTATATCATATATATCTAGTATATACATGTATTTATAATAGCACATAACATTTAGAGGTAAGAAATGAAATGCACAGTTCATGGAGACGGTAAGTCGTACGTAGGCATAAACGCTACTTCCATTTCTATTTCTTATTTGAATGGAATAAAAATCATAATGAAACATAGTTATATTATAATAACTAGTATAATATCATATAAAATATTATTAACTCCATCCTTTATACATAAAACATAAGGCATTAACGAGTCATATCACTTTGAGGGGGTGGTAGTTCGCACTTCCTCTACTGAGATTATCGTATTTACCCACTATGGAAACCATAAAGTATTTCTATAAATTGAAAAATATAGAAGAATAAAGAAAACATAAACATAATATAAATCATATATAAATATAGTTCCATCATAATGGCCACCATGAGAGGCGGTTGGAGATATTTTAACAATCATCGTTTCGTGAATCGTTAGTTTTCCATCCACAGAAACATTATCTTCTTCATCCATTAAGTGAAGGTGTGTGTAAGTGCAGTTCTAATCCATCTCATAAAAAATTATATGATATTTATTATACATGTTTTGTTACAAAATAAAGTAATAAAAAGAGTTTAGGTGTTGGAGAAGTAAAATAAATGAAAACAATTTAAGAGAAACTGTTACATTTAATTTGGGTAACCCCATTTGGTTTGAACCAAAGGACTTCTTGAAGTTCCTTCTACCTAAGGTAAGGTTTCTAGGAGGAGGATAGGGATATAGGGAGATTAATGGGGTATAGGTTGGATGATCCAAAAGGTTTGAGAAATGCGAGGAATTGGTTAGAAGTGGTCTCGTTTTATAAGGGAGAGGAGGGTCTCTTTAGGAAAGTGTGATAATATTATATTATTATATAATGATATTTGGTTTCTAAAGGTCCAAAAATAATTAAAGTAAAAGATAAGATGACTCATAGTTGAAATAATGTCATCCAATAGGAATTGGACAGGTTTTTGATGTTATTTTAATAATTATAATCTTATTTATTTAAATCTTTTATTAATGAGATAAATACTACATCATTATTGTGTCATAATTAATTAAATTTATGTGATGTCTAAAAATCATATAAAAAATACCATGATGTATGAAATCTTCTTATCTTTAAAATAAATATTTATAGTCTATAATATAAATTATATAACACCATATAAAAATTAATTTATTAAATATTTTTTTATGTCATTTTTTCCTTTACATTAAATTAATTAATCTAAAGTGTCATTATCTTTAATAAGTGGCTCCATGGGGTCCCAAAATAGACCCAAAGATGACCATGGTTGGGAATTACTCATAAAATAAGGTTAGGACATGTGTTAAGGTAATTTTGAATTATCTGAATACTCTTTTTACCTTTAATTACCCTATTTACCTTTAACCGCGGTAAATAAAAGTCAAAAGTTACTATTAACCAAAACTTATTATCAACTTATTGACCCAAATTTTACTTCTTGATAAAAACCATGTATTTTATATTTTTAAAATTTAATTCAAAGAAGTGGAAAATTTTCATTTAAATGAAAAAGTCAGTTTTTATAACTACTACTAAGTGATTTCACTATTCATCAAAATTGAAGTTTTTGAGAAAAATACCAAAAATTTAGCCTAATATTTATTTTATATTCCAAATTAAAAAATTATTTCTATTTTTATAAATTAACAACATAGAATTTTAATTGATTAATTTGAAATTAATTATCATTGTTGAAACAAATAGCATGTTTTTAAGAAAAAATAACTATCAAAAGATTGACAATTGTTTATGTCCAATTTCAATGTGAATATAATTAAAATGACCAAAATTAGATTAAATGGTAAAAATATATTCTAATTAAACATTAAAACCAATTAAATATATAATATAACTATAAAAATAAATTATATTAAAACACAATTTTGAATTAAAATACAATATGTTTCACTATTAATTAGAAAATAAACTTTATCAGAAAAATTCCAAAAAAATTTAAAAAGTAAATTTTTATGTCCCCATTCTAAAGAAGGATTTTATTTTGTCAAATATAATGTATTAAAGTGACCAAAATTATATTTAAAGAGGGATTTCCATTAAAAGGTAGTAAATCGGACTTTTAATGTAAATTATGTTTAAAATTAGATTCATTCACATTTTAAGCCTCTAACTTTTTTTGGATAAATGTAAATAAATTTAACAAACAATTATAATCATATTGTAGTTAGTTTTGTTCAAACCCACCAATACAACGGCTAGGAGATAACTACCATTTAAAATAATAATATTATATTATTAGTCTGAAACGTAAGATTTCAATGAAACCCGTTGTTGTGTATCAGGTATGCTATCGAACATAGCAACCCCTTTAAAATAAATTAATATTTAATTGAAAAATATTTATAAATATGAAAAAATTCCATGCTCTCTATTTACCTGGGATGTTATACTAAAACTGGGCGTAGTTCTGGCACATATATACCTTGGGGTAACATCTCTAAAAAGGTGTTCCAGACATGGCTTAGGGTAACCTGGTATATAACAATGGGTCTTACTGCGCACCTGGTTTAACACTCTTGAGGGATATGCTTCGGATAATTCATATTTTATTTACAACCCGTTATGAGGGATTTATGAGTAAATATGTCTCAAAAGAAATAATTTTTATGCTTATGAGACTTGATATGTTTAAATCTTTAATCTATTCTTTGAATTTTTTCAGTTTTTTGGTTATATATTATGATATGATCTAAACTTGTGTATGTTTTCATTTATAAACAGTGCCTAGTATAAGGAATGAAAAATCCACCAGTGGACATGTTCCAAAGATTAAGAAGTAACTAATATTTCATGGTTTTAACACATATTTTCAAAGGAAAATAGTTCTTCATGTACTCTCAACATATGAGTAAATAATATCATGGGTTAATAAGGTAACTAAATAATTCTCCGAGTCCTATGGATTTGAAGGGATGAATGTAACACCCCAAGATTTTACGAAAAATATTCTTTTTAATTTCATTATTGTCTTATGTTGTAAGCTAAACCAAAATGAGCTTGCACAACATGCATCCCTGACATGGCTTGCAATAGACGCAAGCACGACCTTCCACGATAGCGTGTGTTGTACATAATACCGAGTTTCGCTAAACAACGATATGCTATTAAAATATTATTAAAACTAGCTGTTATGAATAGTAATAACAAATTTTTGAAATTTTGTAAATTTTATTTTTCAAAATGGACTTCAATTTTTGATTTGGAAAATCGAAATTATCTTAGGGTGATATTTTGGTACTTTTCGGATAACTTTCATTTTCTAATGAATAGTGAAAATTACTAAATTTTAATTTAAATCATCCTTTTTAATCAAAATAATTAATAGTGATAAATTATTAATTTGAGTGGTTTTAAAGTACATTTAGAATATATTTTTACCATTTAATACAATTTTGTTCATTGGATATAATTTCACATTTAAACCAGACATAAACAAGTGTCAATCTTTTGATAGTTATTATCTCTTAAGAACACACTATTTGACAATGGGATTTAATTTTTAAATTAATTAATGCAACTAATATGTTTTGAATTTGGTAAAATAGACATCATTTTTGAGTTCATAATACCAAATATAGCTTAGGCCTAATTTTTGGTATTTTTCTGGAAACTTTCATTATTTGATGAATAGTGCAACCACTAAGTTGTAGTTAAAAAAATGAATTTTTCATAAAACTTAATTTTACCGCTTCTGTGAGTGGAATTTAAAAAATCTGAGAGACATGGTTGATGTCAGTAAGTAAAATGTGGATCAATGAGATGAAAATATTTTTTGCTGAATAATAACTTTTTACTTTTTTTTACCACGGTTTAAAGTAAATAGGGTAATTAAGGGTAAAAATGATATTATTATTAGCCTAAAACATGTCCTAATTCTATTGGATAAGTGTAACTCGACCAAAAACAACCTTAGGAATAAAATATTACCATTTAGGCCCACTTGGATTAGATTAGGACATTTATTATTAATTTATTTAAAGAAGGTTTAAAATAGTTAAAGTCAATGTTTAATAAGTATATAATTTTTAATATAGAGTTATACATTAGATAAATTAGACTATAAATATTCATTAGGAAGCTAAAAAAATTTCCGACATAATGATATTTTATTTGTAATTTTTAGACTTTAAATAAGTTAATTTATTTATGAAACAATGATGATGCAGTAATTATCTTATTAATGAAATATTGACATAATTGATGTTATAAATACCCAAATAAATGTAATTTGATACTTTTTATGAATTCCACGAATTTTCTAGGTTAATATGACATTTTTTTATTGATTTAATTAATTTTTTTCTAACTAATCATTCTGTTATGTTTTTTTCAAAAATCAATTACTAAATAGTGTCAAAATTGTCATAAAATAGTTTTTTAAAAAAATATTATATTATTAATTGTTATTTTATTCCTAAAAATATACGTTTCGGAAAAATGAATTAGACAAGGTTATATATATTAATAATAAACAACTTGGGGTTCGTTTGTCTTATTATAGAATGTTTATTAACCTTATAGTGTAAGAACACAAAAAGACATGGTAAAAGTAAAATTATCTATCTTAAAGTTAAATATAAATGATAAGGTTAAAATAGGAACCTAATCTTGGCTAAATTATATTGGATGAGAGAATTTAGACCCATCCCCACCTTAGCTTCGAAATAAATCAATTTGGAGCTATTTAAAACCGAATTTGGCTTTATAATAAAATAATATTTTTAGTTTTTCCAAAGGAGCCCCTCTCCTCCCTTATAAAAGGGCACCTACTCCCCCTCATCCTCACACCACTTTGAGCCTTCAAGCTCGGCCAACCCCTGAAAAATTCTCTTCTCCACTTCACTAGAAACATCCTAGAGGTTCTGGTCTTCCTCAAAGACCATTTTTAGTGCCCTAAAAGGAGATCTCAAAGAGGCGCTTCAAAGAAGAGGTAATGTCTGTTACCGATTCTTTCAACTTTGTTTCCTCTTCCACTTCTTCTTCTTAGGTTGTTTCATTATGAAGTAATAACATCAGTATCACTCATATACTGATATGTAATTATATGTATGAAAAAACCCTATTTCACCATCTATCCATCCTACGGAAAATGAAATCACCGCATGTGCGTACGTATGGAATACCGTCTCCATGCCGTGGTGTAATCTATTTTACACCACCACATTACTTGGATGGGTATAATGGTGTAAATAATAACTATATATAATTATTGTAAAGTGATATTGATTCTGAAATAGTATACATACAGTCCAATACAATTCCACGATCATGAGAACGATATCATCGCTCGTGCGTACGTACGGACTACCGTCTCCACGACATGATGAGATTCATTCTCCACGTTAACCATTCATGAATGATTATAAAGTATATATAATAAGTAATCATGAATTATATGACATAATAATGATACTGGATTTATGTGTATATATATGTATGTCATCTACTTAATTCCATTCAACTCAATAAGGAATCAGAAAGAACGTTCATGCGTACGTACGGCCTACCATCTCCATGAACGGTGCATTTCTTTCAAATTAATGATATATTATATATATGGATATTCTGAATATATATTATATATAAGTCATGTTTTATATTCTGGAATTAATTAATCATCATCTAAGTAATCATATTAATAATCACAAGTCAAAACACGGACGACAAATGAAACGATTTTACCCAAAACACTCTTTAAAATGGAATTTACAAAAGAACGGGTAAAATAAAGTCATAAGTGAACCATATATGATATCATAAAAATGAGTATGATTCTGGAATAAGTCAATGACATTATTTAAATCATTATACAAGAGGTTCGGACACTTACGAAGCAAATCGGACCTAAGGTAAGGGAAAATATCACAATCTCATTTTTATCCAAGATTGTTTATACTTTGGTATTTAATAGGGTGTATTTTATCATCCACATCCATGTTTCCTCAATATGTAATATTATTTCAATCCACCTAAAATTTTTTATATTCAATTTTACCCTTTGGTGAGTTTTTAGTAAAAGATATGAAAGGAATATTTTGTAGTTTTTCGTACAAGGTACTTTTTGACTTTTTTGACAAAAGTACAAGAAGAATGTTTTTTTTAACTTATACGACATGAATGGATTTTTAAAACATTATTTCCAAGAAGCTCCCTTTATAAGTTTTCAAGTTTATTTTTAATAAACTTCTTTTAGTTTAGAATTTTATGACATGTTAAGAAAGGAAAAGTGTTTTTGAAGTAGAAAGGATATTTTCCTCAAGAATGAAGTTCAAGTATTTTATCAAAATTATTTTCCATCTAAGATCATATAGGGTTATGTTTATATCCCTATTATTACATTGATTTGATTATGTTATGATGGAAATATTTTTATGAATTCCCTTATCTTATATGAATTGTTTTATGATGTCATGATGTTTAAGATTCCCATTTTTATTACATGGGTTATGCTATGATGTATGGTTTCTGATTTTGTGGAGCACATAAGAATGGTATCATTATGAGATGGGTGGGACCTATATATCCCTCCAATGAATTGGGTAAAGATTTTATATCTCATGATATAGACATGGCTAGAACGGCAGGTTAAACCGGTTGAGTGAAACTGGACTGAAACAAGGAATGAACTCCGTTCAGAAATGGACTTTGTCCACTAAGATAGTCTTGACAATGAGTATTGACTAATAATAAATGATTATCTATGATTATGTGTGTATGCCAAAAAGTTTCATGTTTTATGTTATGATTATTGGGATTACATTTCACTACTATGATTTATCCCATGTTATGATATTAAGATATCTTTTACAGGTTAAGATTTCCAAAATGTTATGTTCTTATGAATATGATGTGATTTATATTTCTTTTGATTACCCTTACTGAGCATTTGAGCTCACCCTTTTATGTTTTATTTTCCCCAGGATATAATGAAAGGTTTTTGGTAAAAAAAGTAAGATCTTTATTGGAGATGTTGAAGATCTTTCACCACGATTAGAAGATTATATTCCGAGTTTCCAAAGATACTAAACTTTTACGGTCCTTGTGTGTGTGTTTTTTTGTTATGTACTAAGTATTCCGCAAAAGTAATGTAATGTCCATGTACGTTAAGCTTCGGGTCTTTACAATGAAAGAGAATAAGAGAATGGAAGAGAAAAATATATATAAAGGGAAGAATGGAAATAAGGATTTTCACACATCTGATAACTATGGAAAGAATCGCCCTGATAAATTCTTCAGTGGAATTGAATTTTTTATAAGATTGGATAAAAATGACACTATGTTTTTTATTGAATGCACTACTAAAAATTTTGGGTATAACCATTTACCTATTGCCACAGTTTTATAGGTCCATGGCTATATCCTATTTTAGCCATGGTTTAATTAAAAAATATGTGGCAAAAATTTGTTCTCAGTTTTTTTTAGAAAACCCGCTGGGCTTCCCCCATCCTCCCTCGATCGACCCTCCACCTGTGTTAGGCTCCTCCTCTATCCTCCATTGATAAACCATATTCCTTCGACCTCTCACAACAACCCTCCTCTCACAAAGTCCCTCCTCTCAATCCGAGACCTTCCTCTCACAGCAACTCCCTCCTCCTCTATCCCCCCTAATCTGTGATCCTCCTCTCATGGTGGAACCCTCCTCCTCTATCCTCCCCCAATCCGAGACCATCCACTTTATTTTTCAGCTTCAAGTGATCGATCACATTGAGATCCAAGGAGATTCTCTCTACTTTTATTCTACATTCCTTATTATTTTATCTTCTTGGGGAGTAAATGGTCTTTGGATTCCTTATAATTTGGTGTGTTTAGGTTTTGTAGTCAATAAGAGTTTTTTGTACATATTATATGGATTTTCATGTTCTTGGCATTGTGACCATTCTTCATTCCTTTCCCTCATGCTGTGATTTTTTGAAGCATCATTTGAGGTAAGGGATTCAAAACTTATCCATTATTATTATTTTAAATTGTGTAATTAGTAATACATTGTCTTTATTAAGAGGATTGTATGAATTAACATAATCAAAATAACTAATTAAAAAAACTAATTTAATTTAAAATAGGCTAATCATATGAGAAGAACATGAATTCATGTTATTGATATATGTTGATGAGTCTTGATTGAAATTTCTAATATATAAAAATTGTTGATTTTTGTGGAAGTATTTGATTCACCTACAATATTTATGAATTTCCAAAAGTTGTAAATAATCTTATAATATGTAAATATGGAATGATTATGTTATTTCTTATTTTTTTTATTCTGAATTAAATGAACGTAGGATTTAAGGGGAAATTTATTGATGTTATTTTTAGTGGATTTTGATGAGGTGGATTCTTGTCACCGTTGACAAAGTCTTACATATGTATGAATAGGTAGGAATGTACATATATAAGTTCCCCCTTTATATATATTAACTCATGACAGTATGAATATATATTGGGGCTATGTGTACTTATATATAGATATGAAAACTGCATACATGAGTATGTGTAAAGGGGTATATGCAAGTATAAATATATATCTAAGTACCCCTTGTTCATATTTTTTCATGAAAATATTTACATTGGAGATAAGTTTCCTTATATATATGTGATTTTTCATATGCATTAAAGAGTAATAAATGAAGATTAGAGTTGTTTGTGTCAAAATAAAACACGCCTTGAGGTTGAGGTAGGGTACCTCCCCTACCCTCTTTAATTCAATAATGTTTTAAATTGAATTTTGTTGGATTCTTAATTCTTCATGTTTATATTAAATTGAAATTATTGAATAATTGTTAGTTAAGATAATTATTTATTTTGAAAAACAAGTCATGGTTTTGTAAAAAAAACTCTCTAAGGGAGGTGTGTTGTCTGCAAAATATCATAGTGGTATACCTTTCTTGACATTATTGCATTTACTTTTTGCTTATATTGATGTTGTTGTTAGTCATAAAGCACACATCTTACATGAACATTTATATATCCCTATAGGGAGATTCCCTCCTTTTATTAAAATATTTGTTTGAACAAAAACACCCTTTAAATGTCGTTAGGCTTTTATGATGGAATTTCCCAAGTAGGTAAGTGTTGTAATGAGCAAGTCATCACTAAGTTAATAGCATGATTTGGATGGAATGACTTGTCCTGGAAGAAATCCTTTACTTGAGTTTTAAAATTTAGAGGACCTTGTTAGAATAAAATTAATAGTTATACTTGTATTAAGTGACATGTCTCTTAGTGTTTTTCTATGCTTCACCTTGCATTAAGTGGTTGAAGTGGAATGAATTGTGGAGGGTGGAACGAGGGTGAATGGGTGGGTAGGGGGTGTGTGGTGGGAAGGGGGTGGGGGTGTTTAGGGGAGGGGGCAGGGGGCCGGGGCAGAGGGTGTATTGGAGGAAGGGGGAGGGGTGTGTTGGGGGTGTATAGGAGGGTGTAGGGGGTTCATGGGGTGGGCAGGGGGGTGTGGGGGGCAGGGGGGTGTGCATGGGGTGGTAGAGGGAGGGGGTGTTCAGGGGGAGGGGGTGTGCATGACAAGTGTGGAAAGGATATTCCCAAATTTTAGGCATACAAATGACATTGTTTCAGTGTAACATATTATATATATAATCACTTTATGTGTTAAAATTATGTTTTGAAAGGTGAATATCCAATCCTGGGTCACACCCACTTCTTGTATACTGAACCACTACTTTAAGATAATTATGGAATGTTTATATACTTCTGGTTCTTCTTTAATAGTTTAGTGACATTCATATATCTCTGTAATCAGCACGAGACTTCACTTTCATCATGGTTTTTATTTGATGCTCTTTTCCCTTCACTTTAATATACTTTGCTTATTATATTCTAGATTAGAACAACTCTATAGTGTGAGGGTTGAATTTATTAATCCCACAAAATCAAAGACGTATAACTCCTCTTCTATAGATGTAGATAATTCCAAGATGGAATTACATTTTAGAATTTTTACTTTATTGTTTTGAGGAAGTAGTGAAAGACATATTACCACAATCTACCACTTATATCATTGAACCATATCTAGTAATGAAATTATTTTGTCTCTTTACTCTTTCTAGTTAAGATATATAACTTGATCTATCTCACATATAATCTCTCTAACTACTCTATCAAGTTATATAGATCCTAGAAACCAACCCCTTTTTTCCAAGGGATGGCATCAATTCACCTTCACTAGATTTTTCACAATAATTCTAGAAATTATACATGGTTTTAGTATATTCAAACATATTTCTTTAATTTACATATATTATCTAAGTATTTTTCCACAAAGTTATTATTTTTACTTCTAAATTTTGATAGTATTTATTGAGTGGTCTTCCAAAAAAAGGTTTAGGTAAAATCCCTGAACATCATTCCCTTTTATCTTTATTTCAAAACTTAACCATATCTATAATTTTGGACATATTTTCATTATCCATGGAATGTTTTTTTTCAATAATGGATTCCTATAAAATTTGGTTAATTATCATCTTTAATTCTTACAGAAAATTCAACATTGTTACTCTAATATCTGAACATGGAACAGTGCTTCTGTCATCAAAACATAACACTCTTTCCAAAAAAATCCTATTTAAATTCCAATAAACACACTCATTAGGTCGTTTTGGTTGCAGATCCAAAATATCTAACACCCAACACACCCAATTCCATGATTTATGGGTCCTCCATCTTCTCTCTTTAACACACCTTACAAGTGTTTACCATGGTGAGAAATATTCCAATATTTGGCCTCCATATTTCCCCTATATATTTTAGAAATGTACTATGGTGTTCACTATAGAAGGGCCTCCACCAGGTGCACATTTTGGCATTTTTATGCCATCCAAGAGATTTAGGAATCTTCTATTCATTGTTATTCCTTTGACTATGGACTCCAAAATGATCATGATTCCAATATTTTATAAATCATTTAAATGAATCCTTACATCCATGAGTTTTACCTTAACATGGTGAAAAAATATAATCAATTTTCTATCCACTATGAAAATGGTCCATATCCTCCATGGGGTTGTCATCCTCTCTTTATTGACACTGTATTTCTGTGTCCCACATTATAATTTAGTAAATACATCCACTATTTCATTACTCAATATGATACATATACCACAATTGAATTATTAGGGTACTAACCTATACCAATACCACTAGTTATTCAATACTCGTTTGTTCCACCTCACAAAAGGTTCTTATTTACCCATCACAGAACTACTTTGTACTAGTGTTGTGTTCCCCATTCACCACCCAATGCTAGTTGCAGTTGATCATAATCATTGCCTCATGGGGTAAAATACTAGATCTTATAGATAACTAAAGATGGATCCTTTTTCTCTCTTATCCTTTAATTTTTTTACTTCTAAAAAATTAACCTTATTCACACTTGGGATTTGTCATTTATCTCACTGCCCTCATCACTAACTTCTATGAATTGTTCAAGATAATCAAATAATAGAGATATTCATCATTTCTGATGTATGGGGAAGGGGGAGGGTAGTGGTATGTAGGGAGTTTACAGGGCATGGGGAGGGGGGAGGGTATAGGTGGGAAGAATGAGGGGAGAGGGTGGTGGTCTATAGGGGGTTTACAGTGTAGGGGGTGCAGAGGGTAGGGTAGTGGGGTAGTGGGTGAAAGGGGGTAGTGGGGTGGGAAAAATGGCAGGGGGAGGGTGCAGGGGGGGAGGGGGGAAGAGGGGTCTATAGGGGGTATGCAGGGTATGTTGGAGGTTACAGGTTAGGTGCAAGGGGGGGCACTAGGGTAGGGGTGAAGGGGGGGGGGGCAGTGGGGTAGGTGGTTTAGTTTATCTCTATAGGTTTCTTTAATCTTAGATAAGGATGAATAAACTTTACAATCCATCTCCAACTCCTCCATTTATTCAAGATTAGGTTTCTCCAAATATTAACTCATATTTACAACAAATTTCTTTCACTAAATCATGGCTTGATATCACTTGCAACAAATCCGATTTTGTACGATGCCCCTAGTTTTTATTGGTATGGCTTTAATACCATATACTAGAATACGACTGATAATTGAAATATAGATTCTTAAACAACAAACCTCCTCATAGATTTGAAAATGAAACATCATTCAATTTGAATATATCCCATTCAATCTGATCATATGCCTTGTCCAGCATGGGTGGTTCAAGTGGGGTCCAGTAGGGGTGGTGCAAGGGGTGGTGATAGGAGAGTGTTCGGGGTGGAGGGGGGAGGGGTATGGGTGGAAGGGGGTGTGTGCAAGGGGAAGTTGTGTACAGGGGGTGCATGGGATGTTTAGGGGGCATGGGGGCTGTGAAGGGAGGAATGGGTGTGAGGGGGGGTGTCCAGTAGGGGTGGTGCAAGGGGTGTCCAACATGGGTGGTAAAAGGGGTGTCTAGTAGGGGTGGAGCATGGGGTGAGTAGTGGGGGTGTGAGGGGGGGGGTGTAGGTGTGCCAGGGGGTGTGTTCAAGGGGGGGGGTGCAGGGGGGTGTAAGGGGGGCTATGCATGGGGGTTCAAGGGGGCTGTGTAGTGGGGTTCTGGGGGGTGGGGTGTCCTGGGGGGATAATAATTGATTTTATGATATTAATATAATGTAAATTAAAATAAATTCAAAATATATCAATTCATTAACATGGAAATTTTTTTCTAAGGCTCGTTCTCTTGAGATGAATTTGAGGGTTGGTAAATGCTTAAATTTACAGTTCCTTTATTTAATTTTAAGAATTTCAGTAAATATGAGGTATAATTATCATATTTATGTGATATTAGACGTTTTTATTATTCACTTTAGAGTATTCATTAATTTTCAATCCTTTTCCTCCCCTCAGATGATGTCCTTTAGTTTTGGGTTGGGTATAAAGAAGATTGAGGGAGGAAGAAAGGGCCAACTTTTTTAGGGTAATTCTATTAGATGTGTCTTAGGATGAGGTGTGTAAGTGAAAAACAGATATGTGTGATCATTTATGATATGGTTGGGTAAGTCTTAGTGATGGGATTCATGATAGATTATGGTTACGATTTAGGCATTGGATTTGATGTGTTGGATAGATATTGGAATTAGGTTTCATTACCATCTTACATTATGTGTTAATCCTACCATTTTATTTCATTTCTTCCATCTTCATTCTTTGGGTATCGTAAGAGGTATGTGTGTACACATACCTACATAGGATTTTTCTATACAATTCATGTCTTTTAAAAATGGTAGAAATATTGGATTTGAATTTAGTGGACCTTGTATTAGTGGAGCTTAGCAATTCATTTTGGTGTTGAACATGTTTGGTGGTTAGATCCCGGTAAAATATGCAAATATCTACCCTTCTATTTCCATTATAGTAGTTTTTAGGTTCATTCCTCCATTTCCTTTAAGTTAAGGAAATTATTATTCCCCTTATACATTTATATTACCTTTGTATTTGTTGATGTAATTTCTATAGGAATTTTCTTATAATGATTACTATATAGAGGGGGTGCAGGTGGGGAGGGGGTGTGGGGGTGTAGATGGAGGGGGGGATGGGGGGTTTATGGTTGGGGCAGTTGGGGTGACGGGGGGGGGGGGGGGGGGGGGTAGTGTGAATGGGGTTGTGGGAGTGAAGGGGGGAGCAGTGTGTAGGGGGTAGGTGTTGTGGGGGTGCAGGGGGAGGTGGTCCACGAGGGGGGGGTCTCTATGAGGGGGGTTTCCACTAGGGAGGGTGGGGGTGTCTGAGGGGGGGGGGGGGGGTCCAGGGGGTGGGGTGGGGTTTTCAGGGGGGGTGTCTAAGAGGGGGTGTCCAGGGGTGTAAAGGGGCTGGGGGAGTGCGTAAGGGACATGGGGTGCAAAGGGGCGAGGGGACTTTCCTAGTATGAACTTTTGAATCCTGTACCCTTATATTTTTTTATAAAATATATTTTATACATTCTCTCACTTAACAATTTCCCATTTTCGTTTTTATTATTTCCTTTTCTTAATATGGATGTTAACATGTATATGCACTCATGGGGATGGGGGGCGGGGGTCCCAGAGGGGGTATCTAGGGAGAGAGGGGGTGTCTAGGGTTTGTCTAGGGGGTGTCCTGGGTGGGTGTCCCATGGGGTGTCCAAGGGATTTCTAGGGGGTGTCCATGTGGTGTCTAGGGGGTTTCTAGGGGGGTTAAGTGGGGGAGTCTAGGGGGGTCCAGTGGGGGGTATTCTGGGGGGTGTCCAGGGGGGAGGGGGTGTCCCGGGGTGTCCAGGGGGAGGGGGTGTCCCGGGGTGTCCAAGGGGGTGTCTGGGGGGGGGCATGGTGGTGTCTAGGGGGTGTCCATGGGAGTCCAGTGGGGGGGGTGTCCATGGTGTGTCCACGACGGGTGTCCATGGGGGAGTACAGGGGGGTGCCGAGGGGGTGACAAGGGGGGGTTTCCATTGGGGGGGGGGTGGCCATGGGGGGTGTCTAGGGGGTGTGCAAGGGGTATCTAGGGGGAGGGGGTGTCCAAGGGAGTGTCCAGGGGGAGGGGTGTCTAGTGGGTGTAATGGGGGGTCTGTCCAGGGTGACAGTGGGGGTGTGCAAGGGGGAGGTGGTGTGCTGGGGGGGGGGATCTAGGGTGCTTTTTTAATGAAATTCGAAGGCCTATATCCAGGGTTTCAAACCATGGATATAGTCTCTATGCGGCTTAAGGATCTTTCATGGTTTCAAACCGTGGTTATAGGTCTTTTCCTATAGCCACAAAAATACCATCCACGTTCCATGGAACCATGGATATAACTTATAGACACAGTTTTTGGGTGTATAGCCACAATATCAAATCGTGGATATAGACATAATTTCTAATACGTAAGGGTAAGAAGATGGTTTCCAATATACAATTCTTCATTTTCAAGGAGATGGGACACTATATGAATCATTATCCCAATAATCAAAGAAATATACAACAGACAATGCTATTAGATAATGATCAAGTTATGATACTACAACAATAAAAAGGAATGATTAATATGCATATTCATGAATTATTTTATTTGAATTAGAAATATACTGGTTATAAGAATTATAGAGTATATAAGGAATGAAATAAAGTATTATTTCATTAGGGATTTGAAATTGTATTGTACCAAGTAAAGTGAAAAAGTTTCTAGTTCTACTTTTTGGAAAATATAAATTTGAGGGAAAGATAACCCTTAATATGTTTCTAATACTAAGATAATGATTTTGGAATAAAGAGATGAATGATTTGGACAAAGTATATTGGATATTATTGACCTCCTTCGAACAGATTAATGGTTTGTTTTTTCCATCATTAGTGGAGTTTACAACAATTTTAAATTTAAGGAGTATATAAAATATTCTATGTCTTAAAAGGTTTTTTTGGTAATTCAGGTTATTACCATGTTTTAAGAGAATACATGATGAAGTTATTCACATGCTTGTTATGTGAAAAAAAAATTTCATTATGTCACGTGACCTTATAAATATTGGACTGTGAGTTTGGACAGAAGTAGTTTTAGATAAGTCTAAAAGTTGGAATGGAGTAAGTTGAACAATAGATATTATCGTTGTTATTAATGTATGATTTATTGGATACATTGTGCTATCATTTTTGGTTTCATTAAATATTTACAGGATTTGAGAATTTATTAAAGGCCTTATAATTTATCGAAAGTGCTTCAGGCGTGAAAAATTAATTTTGAACATTCATTTCTAAGTGTAATGGATGAAGTGAAAATAGATCGGAGAACAACCAAAGAATGAGATTATGATTATGATATGTAAAGAAATAAATTAGGTGGTTTTTTAATAGTAAGATAATTCTTCAACTCTAGGGAAATGATCTTAAAACAAAAAACTGTTTTCATAGTCCTATTTATGATAAATCAAATGGTCCCTTAGATCATCGTAGATTTATAGCCTTGTTATTGTTAAGTTTATCCAAATCATGTTCTCTATAACTCTTCATTAGAAAATTATGGTTATATTTATCTTTCATATCCATTTTTTTCTATATGGAACCCATGTATTTGTTATTAATGGTATCCTGCGTACATCCCATTTTTTAATTTAAAATGGTGGTCTCATTAATTAATTTTTTTGATGTGGGATTTCAACAAATATATTATGAAATGTCCAACCCCAAGTTTTCAATCCCGAGTTTAAATTGAAAAGATGCATTTTATGGAAGACGGGGAGAAGGTAACACCTTAAGATTTTACCATATTCTTATTTCTGAATAAAGTTACTTATATTTATTGCATTCTTTGTTGCACAATACCATGTTATGTTTACACTACAAAAAAATAAATTATTTTGAATTACATGGAAGGTGTAACACTCAAATATTTTATGGTACGTTATCTTCAATATCTTGTGTTTCACGCAATACTGACTTGGCTTGCATAACACCGAAGATTGAGTTCCTCTGAAACAACACATTAGTGTTGTAATTAATTAAATTATATATTTATAACATATCAATTAAATATAGTAATTTGAATAGTAATAAATAAATTTTAAATGTTATTTATAATATTTTTACATTAATAAAACATATTTATAATTAAATGTATATGTTTTGGTAAAATTGTTATATGCTTAGAAATATTATTTTCTGAAAAAACTACTTTTTATGTCATACTGTGAAAAATAATAATATTAATTTTAGAAACTCCTTGAAATTTAATTTGGTAAAATATAATTTATTTTTTGAATTTGTAATATCAAAATTATCTTAGGGAGAATTTCTGACATTTTTCTTAAAACATTCAATTTTTTATGAATAGTGAAAACACTACATTGTGGATAAAAACCAACTTTCTCATTAAAAATTAATTTTTTAAGTCAAAATATATACACAATAAATATATCAGTGAAATTTAAGTCATTGAAATCATTTTTATAATAGAATAAGATATAAAAATTCATTTAAAACTTTTAACAACTTTTTACCCACCTTCTTGCCACATTAGAAGATTAGCATTAAACATAATTTTACCCCTTATGGAAATTGAATTTCTAAAATATGACATATATAGTTATAATAAAGATGAAAAATTTAGTCTAATAAGATAAAATAATTTTTGTGAATAGTAACTGTTGAATTTTATTTACCCGGGTTAAAGGTAAATAAGGTAATTTAAAGAAAAAATAATATTATAATAACATAAAATTACCCCAAAACTTGTCCTAACCTTATTGTATGAGTAATATTATACCTATTAAACCCTTGGGACACATATATGGCCTTTGAAAGCCACTTTTTTGTGATCAAGACCTTTATAACATTTAATTTTAAGTAAAGGTAAACATATCATAAACATGACTCTTATTACTAATTTTTTTAAATATGGGGTTATATAAGTAATATCTTATACTATAAATAATAATTAGAAATATGAAGAAATTTTGTATATAATTGTGTTTTATTTATAAATTTTATACATTAAATAAATAAATTTATTTATGACACAATGATGATGTAGTGATTACCTTATTTATGAAATATTCAAACAAATGATATTATAAATATTAAAATAAATTTAATTTGAAAATTTTGATATTATCATAGATTTTTTTTGGATTAATATTTCATTTTATATTTTAGTTAATTAATTTTTGTAAGGAATCTAGTTTTTAAGACTTTAACAAAAAAATAAGTACTAAATAGTGTCAAAATTGAAATAAATGAGTTTTTAAAATAAATACAATTTTATTAAATGATATAAATATCATAAAAATATAAAGAATGGCCAAATAACTTGGATAGTGACAAAAATTTCATAAATTATCCACTTGAGATTCTATTTTCACTTTATAGGAACAATATTAACCTTTTAGTGTAAAAATACAAGAAGACATGGTAAGAGTGAAACTATTTAATGGAGGGTTAAATAAAAAAGATAAGGCTAAATTTGTGACCTAAACATGTATAAAAGCTATTGGTTGGGATATTTTATACCCATAATCATCATAGACTCGAATTAAATAACTTTCAAGCTATTAGAAACTGAAAATAAATTTATAATAAATATATATTTAAAGATCTTCCAGATGTGTCCCTCACCCCTCTTATAAAAGGAAACTTCTTCTTCTCCTTAATTAACAAATCCAAACCAATTTTTCTCGGCCAAAACCTACCCATTTCCTCTCTGAAAATACCTCATATCATCCTATATGCTAAAAATTTGTCATAAATCAATCCTAAGTATTCCTTTTGTGCAAATCAAAAGGAGACAACTGAAAAGTTGTAATTCTTTTATCACCTCTTTCAAAGTTATTTTCTTCTTCTAATTCTTCTTTATATATTATTTTCATACTAAAATAATAACTTCAGTAACTTATAAATTCCTAGATGTTATTATAATTATCATAAAACCATATTCTTTCTTTTATCCATCATATGAATAACAATATCACCATGTGTGTGTATGCATGACTTTCCATGTCCACGCCATGGTATACTTTTTATTCCACTCTAATTTCTTCGACTGTATATAATGATGAATATAATGTATTTCAATAAAAAATATAACATTGTAAATATTATATATAATTAATATACCATCCAATTCTGTACTATTAAACCATCAAAAGAGTGATATCGTCACCCATGCATACGTACGACCTACCGTTTCAACAACGTGGTGATATTCATTCTCCACTCTAACCATTAAAGAATGATTATAAAATATATATGATTATTAAAAATAATAATTATGAACATAATACCATTATGAATAAGAATAAAATAAATCCTATTCATAAGAAACATGACTTGATGAAACATGCATATAAAAACGAAGCAGTTAACACCCAAAACAATGGTAATACTAAAATTTTATGTGAAAAATGATATAAAAGGATCATATATTATATAATAAATATGGATATGGTTATTTAATAATTTAATAACACACTTTAATAATTATACAATAGTTTAAAACACCATCTACTAACAGAAAGTATAAGGTAAATGTTAATTTTGAAATCTCATTATTATTCGAGATTGTTTATGAATAAGTGTTTACTGGGAAATATTTATCATTAATGTTGATGTTTCATAAAAATATTTTCAAGAGTATTTTTAAGGTTTTATGTAAGGGAATCTTTAACTATAACATATTTATAAATTTTTTAATAATATATACTTCTAAAAATATCTTATTAATGTCCATATTTTCAAAAGGATTTTAATGATTTATGTATATAAACATAAATGTTTTAAAATGTTAATTAATTTTAAAAGTTTCAAAGTGGTATGGGAAAATTTCATTCAAAAATGTATTTTAAATGTATTCTTTAATAAATTGTGCAACTTTTATTGTTTTTAAAGTAAAAATGGATTTTTTTTTCTGAAAGTGTTTTATTTATTTTACTATATTATTTTCATCCATTTCAATATCTTTTGTTGGATTTTATACTTAGTTTAAATGGATTTATTATGATAAAATCTTTCATATTGTATTGAAGGCTTTATGATATGTTTGTTTGTGGATGTCCTATTTGAATACCATTCATTGTTATTGTTAAAAGTATTAACAATACATATTCTAGTTTTAATATGAATGTTTATGTTATGTTTCACCCTTTTCATATGAGGAATGTATTAGAATTACTTACTGATGGGTGGGGACTTCAATAGCCCATCGATTCATCATTAGGTATCATGAGACAAACTAGTGTCTTGGTACAATGCCTTGATAGAATATTTGTGTTTGGTCTTGGCACAAGGCCTTGACGTAGTTTTTATGATATTTGACATCATTTATTCCTTCATTATGAGATTAGTAATTAATTTTACATGTTATTATTCAACTATTAGAATATCCATGTGAATGGTTAAATTTTATTTTTTTATTTATTATTTTTAAATAATGATAAAGATAATGTTTTAAAATTCTTGTGTTTTAGTTTTTCACCTTTATTTAAAATTTTATGCTTATTTTTGGTAGATTCGGCTATATTGTTTATCCTTACTGAGCATCTAAGCTCACCCCTTTCTTATTTTTTATTTTACTAAGATGTTAAACAGTGTATTAGGACTGATATACAGGGTTAAGATAGGGAAATATTGGTGTCCTCAAAGGATTACATATGCAATATTTTATGATAGAAATTGTAATATAAAGTTTATGTATGTAATATATTTTCCAAGCCTGATAAACTGATTAGTCCTTCAGAAATTTATTCCTTGTAATCATGCCAATTTATTAAAATAATGCACCGGCTCTAGATAACTGTGGTCAGGGCGTTACACCACTCACTACATCCTTTACCAAAATTCCAGGACATTTTCATATTTGTTAACTCATCCCTATACATATCCTTAGATGCATCCCTATACACATCCTCAAAAATATACCTAGGGATATCACTAAATTGTTCTCATCCTAGTTTCCAAATATTGACTAAAATATTCCTTTGAAAACAATTATAGTGACCTTGGATTAGCATTCATGGATATTAAATCATTTTAGATTAATTTTTAGTACACTAAAAAAGTACAGGCTCAAGGACTGAAATAGTTCATTGCCTTTGGAATCTTGGAAAACAAAATCTTCTCTCCTAGTGAAATATCTTCAAAACCTCCGATAAATGTCTCAACCTTTATCACTTCTACCTAATATCTTTCTTCATAACCAATGGAATGGAAAAATAAAAAGGGATGAGCTTAGATTCATAGTAATGGTAATCAATGGAGACATGTAGGAATAAACATAAACATTGGGGTATGAGAATTTGATTGTAAAATTTGGATATCATACCTGGTATATCTAAGATCATAAACATGAGTTATGGGATAAGGTGTAAAATTTTATAATACATGAATCATAAAAAAATAATCATAATGAGCCATGAAATCATAATGGAGGAATAAGACATATGATTTATGGTATATATATAAGAATAGAAAATTTTAGGTCAAGGCAACCTATAAATACCATTACAACAAGCTAGGCCTGGGCTACGACCCATGTACCTTCTTCAGGCTTTGGCTAGAAACCAATATAGCCTATTTCCTTTTAGATTGGGATATAACCCATGTACCTTCTTATTTTATATCATGGAATACAAGTGGTGTACTCTCTTTATTTAAATCTTGGGATACAACCCATGTACCATCTTGTTTCCAGGATTGGACTACAACCCATGTACCTAATTTCTTTTAGGATTGGGCTGCAACCCATCTACCTTTCTAATTTTAGGATTGGGATACAACCCATGTACCCTTTGGGGTCATATGAAACTTATCATTACCCAATGGATTGTAAGAAGATATAGGTCCCACCAATCTCATTATAAAATCATTCATACATGTTTTACAATATAATAAAACTTTCATCATATCATGGCCCTTTATTAGGGGGTAGGTTTTATAAACATAAAATCATAACTGATGAAATGAAATGGGTATTATTAACATTTTATCACATCATAACTTATGAAAAGATATAGGATTAATAATCACTTCATGAAATAATATCCCATGAAAATAAGTGGGGTTCCAAATCACAAAACTCATGTAGGTGAAATAGGTATCTTATGCATCATTCAATCAAAACATAAACCACTCAATAAAAATTATAAATTAAAATTTTTGATCATTTCATAGAAAAAATTAATAATGTCAATGTATATTATCATAGATGGAAAATCAATTGTATGGATATTTTGAAAACATTTATTGAGGTAAATATCATTTCCTCTTTGAAAAATGATCTTTAAAACATAAAAACTTTTGAAAAAACATTTTTCTTAAAAACATATAAGAAAATATTGAAAAAAATTTGAAAACCATTTCCTTGAAAATATATTTTAAAAATATTATATTAAAAATAATATTTTTAAACATGAAAATAATTTTTCAATGATTTGGGCGTGGGTAAATTAATAAATGTAATACGAGGAACAAAGAAAATTTATTTTTTATAGGAAAAGGTTTAGAAAAATGAATCATTTAGAAATAAACAAGAATATTCCTATAAAATCATTAGTAAAATAAATAAGGAAAAAAATTATTTTAATTATAAAAGGATATTAGTATAAAATCTTGGAATCACTTTCTAAAAAACATGGTTTTGAAGGAACATAGATTTCTAACCGAAGAGCGGGTAAAGTTAGGCTTTATTAAAAATAAATTTGTTTCCATCTTATGTACCAAAGATCAAAAAATGGTAAAAATACATAAATATATAATGAAAAATAATAGGATAATAAATTTCTTGAATGTTTTTAAGATATGGATTATAATATTTTATCAAAGGAAGCATAAAACATAAACAATCTCGAAAAGCAATGAGATTGTCTCAATACACTCTTATAACCTTGAAACATGGGATCATACTCTCCATGTAAGAAATGGAAATCAAAGGATTCTAAAAAAATTATTGTAAGAAGATATTTAATGATATAACATATAAAATAAAAGTATATACACCTTGAAAAATAATTTAGTTGCATAACAAAACACAAATCTTAAAGAAGGAAAATTGAGTCACAATTATAATAATAATTTGGTAGATTTTAAAACTTAATCCCAATGAGAGAAATATAATAAAATAGATATATGGATACCTATATTTAATTATAAGATACATATAAAACTATCATGGTTAGTACATATACCACACAAAAGAAAATAGTGGAAAACATAGTATGACTCTCACAAAAACAAAACGTGAGATGAAATCCCCTACCTTATGTCTTGACTATCATCGTACTTAGTCAAACAACATGTATTATAAATGTAAATTTATTATAAATATTTTACATACCCATATTCTTATATATAATACCATATATCTTTTTATTATTTCCTTATATTACCAGCCTGTTAATAATCTTATGTTAAGGTTTCACCTCATGTAATATTTTCTTTTCTCTTCGCATGTGTCTTAATTTGTTATATCTTTGGTTGTTATATTTATATCAGGATTAAAAAATATAAAAAATTATATAAATATCATTTATATCCAATATATTACTATTATAATAATCTTTATAATATAGAATTATGAAATTTAATACACCATTCATGCAGACGGTGAGCCGTACGTACATATACACGTTGTTTCCATTTTTATTAACGTATCGAAAGAAGGAAGGTAAATGAAATATTTATATATATATTTATTTATATAATTATTAAATTAGTATTATTATATAATATATATTTTTTATTTTTACTAAACCCATCCTTATTACATTCCATGTAGTCTGTGAATGAATCACATTGCTTGGAGGGGGTTGTAGTCCACACATCCTCAAACATAATTATCATATTAACACCAAATAGAAATTAAAAAATTTTTGCATTGTAAAAAGAATAAATAAGATTAAATAAATAATAAATATAATATATAACAGATATAAATAGAGTTCCCATAAAAATTTCTACCATGAGATGTTATAAAGAAAATTGAACAATCATCAGTTAGTGAGGCGGTAGTTCACTGTACAAATAAAAAGTATGTTTGTTACCCATTAGATGGAGGTGTGTGTAAGTGTAGGTAAAATAATTGTTACAAAATCATCCTAGAATATTTAGGATACTTGTTTTGTTATACAATCATAGAATAAAGATAGTGTAGGTGGTGGAGAAGCAAAATTAATGAATGGATGGACTTTGGTAATTGTATTGGGCAGATCTTGGACTAAACTAAGAGGTTCGAGAGGTGTGATGATGCAGGAGAGTTGGTTGCCATTTATAGGGAAGGAAAAGGACACAATTGGATTTTGTAAAAACAAGTTAGGTGTACACATGTAATTACCTAAAAAAGTCACTTATAACCAACATAAATAAATAATGGAAGTTTTATGGATGATATATGTCCAGAAAATGGGTTTTGGGAAACTGGACAGGTCATTTCCCAGAAGGATTAAGGTTTAGTCCTTAATTAAACTAAATTTGACCTTAATCACTGTGATTAATTTTAATCACTTTTACTAATATATTCTGTAAAAAATTAAGTTCATATTATTAGAAATTAAATATTTTACTGATTAAAATTATTTATGTTATTTTTTCAAAATTCAAATTATAGAAGCATTAAAATTAAGAATAACTCAAATTCCAAAGACAAGACAAAATTAGGAGTTTTTAAAGTAAAAATAAGTTCAAATGTTTATTAATTGTTTATATTCAATTTCAAAGTGAAATTGATTCTAATGAAATAAATTGTATTAATATATATAATTGATCTAATTTTACCTTAAAACAAATTTAAAATATGATTTTACATTAATAATTATTTAAACTGAGTGGCAGTTTTAAAATAAAAAGTAGTATGTTTCACTATTAATACAAAAAATTTACCCTAATATAATTTCGAAATTAAAAATTAAAAAATAAAGATTATATTACCAAATTTAATTTCTATATTTTTCTAAAATTTATTTTATTATTTAAAGAAATTTATTTGTGAAGATGATATTTTTAAACATAAAAGGACATTACCAAAAATCATATATTTCATTATCAATATGTTTTATTTATAGAAAAAAAAATTATAAATAATATTTAAAATTATTTATTACTGTTAATATAACTATGTTTTATGGTTAGGTTATAATTATCTCATTTAAATGATTATAACAATAAAATGATTTTTTGAAGAAACATCGGTGTTGCGTGTAACATACATCTAGTCGGTGTTGTGTGTAGCGCAAGCCGAGTCGGTATTCCATGGACTTCAAGACAATTTAGTTTCATGTAAAAGGAATATTTGAATTGAAATTATAATATATATATATATATATCAACGTATTTCTATCATTACATGAAATGAAAAATATTAAAAAGATAAATTAATTTGAAAAAAATAATTCACAAAATCTAAGGGTGTTACACTATTTTTATGAATTTTTAGTGTTCGGATAGATGATGTATGGAAAGTTTTCATTCATTATTTACTGTTATCCTTAAGTTTATACTTTAATTTTTTAAATCACGTTCCCCCTTTTCTCGACTCATGCCACATATAGTGGAGTGGTGAGGATTGGGTAGTGAAATGTCCTGCAGTTATAGGCATGCGATGAGGAAATTGGGTTGAGGCACTTCACTATAATTGGATTAATCTTTCATATATTTTTATTCTACATTATATTGAGTCAATAGATCTTGATATTGTTTGGTGTTACTAGGTAGTTCCTTAAACCACATAGGGAATGAGGGTAGATGTGTGGTGGTCATGGTGCATTTAACGTCACTCTAAAACTCATTATGAGGGTGACAGTTCCATGGCCTTGGATCTTAATCATTGAGAAAGAGTAACAATAGAGAAATAAATTGAAGGGAGTTATGAGATGAAATTGAAATCCACCCAAAGGATCACCAGTATTTCTCTTGTATTAACATTTTTTCATCAATTTCCATTTTATTTTCATTCTTACACCTCAAACCTTTGTATTTCATTGTTTATAATTTTGAGAACTCTACAAAAATTTGAATAAGAGAATAGGTAAGTTATTGATTGGTTAGTTTCTTAGGATACTAACCTATTTATCTCGGTGATAAATTCCATGATTTTTAAAATTATTATTGGAAATAACACATAGAAGGAACTTATCAGTCTACAAATATACCCATGAATTTGGGGTGGCAGACATGTACTACAAGGGTAGGAACAAAATTAATTAGAACCTTGTAACAACCTGAGATTTTATGAGAATTATTATTTTTAATTTCTTGGATTTCTTTAGTTGTACTCTACACCAAGATTATCTTTTTCTATACCCAACACTGTATCATCTTGTAGTATACGCAACACTATTCTTGGATTGTGTTACACACAATTTCAAGTTTGATATATAGTAGTTATTCTACATAACATTGAGTATATATATATGTATTCAATGTATAATTGGAATATGGTTGGATTTTATTATACTCAACAACAAATGATTCTTTCACTACAAGAAACCCTGACTTGGCTTGCATTACACGCAATTGCGACTTTCCTTGATAGCGTGTGTTGTACGCAATACCGAGTTTCACTAAACAACGATATATTGTTATAATATTATTATGGACTCTCAGTTATGAACAATATTAACTACATTTTGAATTTAATAACATTATTATTCATCTTACAGATTTTCTAGAACATGGTATGAGTACATAGTAAATTTTGCAGGTAAAATAAGTATATTTCAAAAAATGCAGTTTTTCCGCCTTTTGATGGTGCACCCACTTTATATCTTGTTTTCGACATGTTTTTAAGTTATATTTGACCAAATAAAATTCTTCTTTGGAATCAGGATATAAAAATTTACTTTGGATAAATCTTTAATACTATTCTGATAACATTCAAATTTTAATGATTAGTAAAAACACGTTATATTATAATTAAAAACAACTATTTTCATCACAATAATTAATATGGTTAAATTATAATATTGAATGGTTTTAAATTATAAATAGAATATATTTTTACCATTTAATATAATTTATGTCATTACCATTAATTTCACATTGAATTCATAGGTAAAACATTTTCATCTTTGGAAATGTTTTAACTTTTAAAACCCATTTTCTTAACAAATGGATTAATTTTAAATTAATTACTAAAACTTCTTTGTGTAGAATTCTGAAAAATGGATTCAATATTTGAATTCAGTCTATCCAAATTATGTTAATAATTTACTTTTATTTTTTTGATATTATGAATAGTAACTATGGTAATTTTTATTTACTGCAGTTAAAGGTAAATCAGGTAATTAAGGGTAAAAATAAGATTATAAAATTACACTAAAACCTTCCAAAATTCTATTGGATGACTAAAAGTCGACCCATATCACCTAAGGGTCAGAATAGATTCATTTTATGGACTTTTGAACACGAAAATAATTTAATTAGTATTAAAACCAAAGAAAGTGATAACATGTCACTCTCTAAAATATTTTAAGTATAATAATTTTAATTTAGTGACAAACTTCATGAAACTTCAAAGATGAATAGTTTCTAGAACTCTAAGAAAATTATCTACATCATGTGAATTTATTTATAATTTTTAAGTATTAAATAATTATCATTAAATGTGACACAATAGTGATGTGGTAATTATTTTATTAATTAAAATATCAAATAAATGGTTTTAAAATTATTAAAATAAATATTGTATGAACTATTTAATATTCTCCACTAATTTTATATATAAATACGACATATTTTAAATCTATTAAATATTTTAGTTTGAACATATCTTTTGTGTGGATTTTATTTAAATTCAAATAAATAAATAGTATCAAAATTGACACTATTATTATTTTATAAAAATAACATAATATAAATTTTTTTAAAAATCACAAAAATATTTAAACAATTATAAGTAAAAAATTTTAAGATGTAAAATGTCATAAATTATCCAATTATGGGCAATTCAGAACACATAAGTAATTATTTATAACTACTTAAAATTTAGAATCTTATTACCACAAATAAGATTAAATAAATTAAATAAGGATAAATCAAGTTGATAAGGTTTAAAATAAATTTCCAACATGTCTAAATTTTATATTTTGATGAGATTACAACCCTATATAATCTAATCATCTAATATGTGTCATTTTTGGAGGTTTTTAAGTGGGGGTTGATTTATTATAAATTATTATTTTTGAGGTTTCCAAAGGTGCCCCTCTCCTCCCTTATAAAAGGGAACATCCTCCCTCTCCTATTTACAACACTTTGAGCATTCATGCTCGGCCAAACCGTGCCCATTTCTTTTCTCCACTTCCCTAGAAACATTTTGGAGGTTTTGGTCTTCTCAAAAGTCCAACTCTAGTCCCTTAAGAGGAAGTTTAAAGGAGGTGCATCGGAGAAGAGGTAATCTCTTCTGCCGATTCTTTCATGTTTTTTCTTCTTCAACTTACTCTTATTTAGTTGTTTCATTGTAAAGTAATACAATCAGTATCACTAATATACTGATATGATATTATAAAACTGAATCAGCCTCATTTAACCTTCTATCCATCCTATCGAAAACAAAATAACCGCGCGTGCATACGTACGAAATACCATCTCCACGCCGTGGTGTAATTAGTTTTTCCACCACCACCTTACTTGGATGGGTATAATGGTGTAAATAATAACTAAATATGGTTATAATAACATCATAATGATTCTGAGATATTATATCATTCACTCCAATTCTATTCAATAATTATGGTAACGATATCATCGCTTGTGCGTACATATGGACTACCAACTCCACGAATGTGATGAGATTCATCTTCCATGATTAACCATTCAAGTATGATTATAAAGTAAATATATAATAAATAATCATGAAAGATATTACATAATAATGATATTGTATTTATGTACATATATGTTTCATTTACATAATTCCATTCAATTCAATAAGGTAACGAAAACAGCGTTCATTCGTACGTACGGCATACCATCTCCATGAACAGTGTATTTCATTCCATTTATCGATCTATCATATATATTTATATATTGAATATATATTATATATAAATAATTTTTTAAATTCCGGAATTAAGTAAATAAGGATATTAGTAATAATATCATGAACAACAAATCGAAACACATATGATAAATGAAACGATTTTACCCAAAACGCTGCTTTAACATGGAATTTACAAAAGCACAGGTAATATAAAGTCAAAAGTGAACCATATATGATATCATATCAATGAATTTGATTCTATAATAATTAAATGAAATTATTTAAATCATTATACACCAGGTTCGGATACATACAAAGCATATTGGACATAAGGTAAGGTATAATTTTTCAATCTTATTTTTATACGAGGTTGCTTATACGTAAGTATTTACTGGGATTATATTTTTCATCCATGTCCATAAAAATGTTTTTCATAAATTGTTTAATATTCATCCATGTATGTTAAAATTCATTTTTACACCTCTTTAAATTTTACATAGTGTTATGGAAGGAATCTATCTTTTGTTTACCATACAAGGAACTTTTTGACTTTTCCGGCAAAAGTACGAGGAGAATGTTTTTTTAACTGATACGGTGTGACCAGATTTTTATGGTTTCATAACACCTTATTTTAATAAATATTCCTATACAATATTTCATTATTATTTTCAAAAAACTCATTTTCTTTTAAAATTTCATGACATTTTGTGAAAAGAAAATGATTTTGAAGAAGAAATGATATTTTCCTCAAGAATTCATTTCAACTGTTTTTTCAAAACTATTTTCCATCTAAGATGACATTATTTAGTACAATTAAATTTCATGTATAATGTCTCTATTATTTCTATGGTTTTATTTTTCTTATTATGAAATGGCATCCATTTTTTTATATGGATTATGTTATGATGGGATGATGTTTATGTAACCCATTTTATTCTTTGGGTTATGATTAATGATTTATGATTGTTTTATGGCACATGTAAGAATGATTTCATAATGAGATGGGTGGGACCTATATCTTCCTCAAATTCATTGGGTAACGATTTATATCTCATGAGATAGACATGGCTGGAATGGAAAGTTAATCTGGTTCAGTGAAACAGGACTGGAACAAGGAGTGAACTCGATTCAGTAAGGGAATTTGTCCATTAAGATGGTCTTGGAAGCAATGCCTTGGATTCTATAGATATAAGACCAAGTGATTAATGGTTTAAAAAATTACATGCTATATTCCCATTCTATTTTATCATGATTGATGTTCCATTTTGATCTATTCCTTACGTATTGCCATGTTTTATTTCATTGATCAATATTTTGATGTTTAAAAATTATGTTCATGTTTTTAAGTTTAAATATATATGGTTTCTTTTATTTTTTTCCATTCTTACACTTACTGAGAATTTGAGCTCACCCTTTATATGTTATCTTTTCTCCAGGATATAAAGAAAGGTTTTAGCTAAGAAAAAAAAAATGAGAAGTTCTTTATGAGAGATTTTGAATATCTTTCCCCATGATTAAAAGATTATGTTCTGAGTTTCCAAAGACACTAAACTATTACTTTCCTTGAGTTTTGGTTTTTGTTATGTATTATGTTTTCTGCAAAATTAATGTAATGTAAATGTATGTCAGGTTTTGGGTCTCTACAGCTGCTACCAGAGGAAAGGTTTAGTTAACCATTGGAAACTAGGATGCGAAAACTTTACTGAAATCCCTATAGATATTTCTAAGGTATCTAGGGATGTCCCTAAGGTTATGTATAAGTATAGTTTATATTCCAAGAATTATAGTAATGATATTAGAATTAAACCTAAGATGTTAGATATTGAAGGTAATCCCCCTTTATTATGTTGTTTTCCCTAGCATGATATTTGCCTCTCACACTATTCTTTTGGTGTTTTAGATGATGGATGGAACCTGAAAAAACCGTATTGATCAATGTAATGGAAAATGCAATGATTATCCTCCTGAACAAACCAATGTTATGGGAGATGGAGTGTAATATCTTATTGCTATACTTACATAAGCTATGAATCATTCTGGAATTCCAAATGACCATTTAAGTGAAAAATATTCAATTGAGTACTTCATGAGGCAACGTCCACCTTCTTTCAGTGGGTCTTCTAATCTACTTGTTTCTGAACAATGGATCAATACCATTGAAAAGATATTTTCCATACTTTACTGTTCGGAACATGAAAAAGTCATTCTATCTATTTACCATTTTAATGGTGAAGTTGACCAATGGTGGACTCCTATTATGAATATTAGGCCTCGAGATGAAATTGAATCCATGGAATGGGATGAGTTCAAGAACTTATTTTTCAACAATTACTTCCCTCGTTTACTACGAACAAAGATTGAAAAGGAGTTCCCTGAGCTTAAGCAAAAGAATGATGAATCTGTTGGTATATATGAAGAAAATTTTACAAGGAATTCATGGTATGCATATGGATTTATCATCCAACCTGAAAGTAAAGTAAATTGATTCTTTAGTGGCTTAAAACCAAGTCTTCGAAGGGCGTTAGCTATAAGAGACTTTACTAGGTATGTTGAAATTGTGTGTTGTACTATCAAGGTAGAACTAGAAGTTTGTGTTACATATCCATCTCATGGTTTTGACCAGAAATGAAAGATGGTGTTCAAGGAAAAATCTTAGAAAAATGGTGAAAAGAATATGAATGTTACTATATGCTTAATGTGTTGAAAGAAGCATGTTGGATATTTCCTATAAGGTACTAGAAATTTTTTTATGTGTGGAAAATAAGGTCATCGAGTAGTTGAGTGTCGAAGTAATGGGAAAAAGGTAGCAAATTATGTTAATAGAGAAAAGACTATAGAGAACACTCCACCAACACTTAAATGCTACAAGTGCAAGGAAATGGGGAATTATGCAAATCAATGCCCTAATCCAAGGGTTAGTGATGATCAATGTGAAAAACCTCTTAAGTAAAAGGATAAAGGGAAGTCACATGCGATCACTATTTGTGATGTGGAGTATGGAAATGATGTTGTGGAATGATTAAGTGTTTATGTAATAGGATTTCCAAATAGTATCATGGAATCTCATTTATGGTATTGTAGAATTTTGGAATATCAAAGTATTGGTTTTCAATAATTATATGGTACCAGTAACCGTGAAATGTGATTGAAATGATTTTAGAAAAAGATAATATGTGCATTATGAAGGGATAAAGAGAAAATGAAATGAGCTCATGACTAATATCATGGTTTGAGTATATAAAAATTTTGGGATTTTGGTTTGTGGAAAGAGTTAACTTTTGACAGCATTCATGTTTTCACTAAGGTTCAATGGGTATTCATTTTTCAAGAGAATACATGATTAAGGTATTCACATGTTTGGAATTTGACCAACAAGATATATCGTATGATATATGGGGGATAAATGATGGTATTCAAATGCTTGGTGATGACATTTCTAGTAATTGTTTTCTTTATAGTATGAGCTTGGATATATGTATTTTAGATAAGCCTAAATATTGGAATGGATTATGTTGGACATAAGTTAGTATTTCTTAAGGATATAACTTTTTAGATATTATTGATGGGATGTTATAATAATGTAGTTTTAGAAAAAGGACAACCTGTAGGATGGGCAACAACCCGTCGTGTCAGACAAGGCTGTGGAAATCGAACCCACAACTGAAGTACGATATGCCTTTATTTCCTACCACTGGCCTACAGGAAGTCCCTGGTTAGTAGAAATTAGTTTTATTTTATTATGCAGTATGATAGTTGAAGTATAAGTACATTTTTGGAATCATATACAGAAAATCTCACCATAAGAAGGACTTATGTATATATCTTTTCCTAACAATACGTTTGTGAGAGATGGAATGACCTATCATTCTACCACATTATCTATTAACACTTCATGGAAGACAAATTCAAATTCATTTCCTTAAGAGATGAAGTAGAAATTTTTCAAGGCACAAACAACTGTGAGATTGTACCAAAATCAAGTAAGTATTTATTTTTATTCAAAAATTCTTCAACTTTATGGAAATGATCTTGAAAAACAAAAATGTTTTCCTAGTACCCTCATATTCGATTAATAATATTGTACCTTACAACATCACAAATTTATGGCTTTGTGATTGTTGGATTTTTCATATCCATGTTCTCTACCACTCTCCATCAGAACTTGATGGTTAGATTTCTCTTCTATATCCATATTTTCACCAATGTTCTCCTATGTGGAAACCCAGGGATTAGTTATTTTGGGTAACTGTTACATTTCATAATTTAGTTTTTTATGTTATGATTTGGTATTACTTTTTACGATGTGGGTTTATATTAAATAAACTTCCAAGTAGTAAACCATTTATAACCCCGACGAATTTCGAGGGGAAATTCATTTTAAGGGGGGTAGAATGTAACAACTGAGGATTTAATGAGAATTATCCGTTTTAATTTCATTGATGTCTTTTTTTTGTATGATACACCAAGATTATCTTGTGCTATACGCAACACCGTATTATCTTGTAGTATATGCAACACTATTTTTGGATCGTGTTACACACAATTTCAAGTTTGATTGATAGTAGTTATTCTAAAAAACATTGAGTGTATATATATATATATTCAATTTATAATTGGAATATGTTTGTATTTTGTTACACGCAACAACAAAGGAGTCTTTCACTACTCGCAAACCTGACTTGGCTTGCATTACACACAATCACGACCTTCCTTGATAGCGTGTGTTGTACACAATATTGGGTTTCACTAAACAACGATATATTGTTATAATATTATTATGGAATAGCCGTTATGAATATTATTAACTAAATTTTTAATTTTATAACATTATTATTCAACTTACACATTTTCTAGAACATGGTATGAGAACAAAATAATTTTTTTGGGTAAAATAAGTATTTTTCAAAAAATGCAGTTTTGTCGCCTTTTAATGGCGCACCCACTTTAAATCTAGTTTTTGACATTTATATAAGTTCAATTTGAAAAAATAAAATTTATCTTTAGAATTAGGATATAAAAATTTACTTTGGATAAAATTTTCAAAATATTCTAATAACTTTCATATTTTAATGAATAGTAAAAACATGTTATATTTTAATTAAAAATTTTTTTATTGAAATAATTTATATGGTTAAATTATAATATTTAATGGTTATAAAGTATAAATATAATATATTTTTACCATTTAATATAATTTATTTCATTACCATTAATTTTACATTGAATTCACTGGCAAAAACATTTCAATCTTTGGCAATGTTTTAACTTTTAAAACATGTTTTCTTAACAAATGGATTAAATTTAAATTAATTACTATAACTTCTATATTATGAATTTTGAAAAATGGATTCCATATTTGAATTCAGTGGGTCCAAATTATGAAAATAGGTTAATTTTATTTTTTTAATATTATTAATAACAACTATGGTAATTTTTATTTACTGGAGTTAAAGGTAAATCGGGTAATTAAGGGTAAAAATAAGATTATAAAATTACCATAACACCTACCAAAATTATATTTGATGACTATAAGGCGACCCATATCACCAAAGGGTCGGAATAGATTCCTTTTATAGACTTTTTACTATGAAAAAAAATTAATTATTATTAAAACTAAAGAAAGTGACAACATGTCACTCTTTTAAATCTTATAAGTATAATAATTTTAATTTAGTGATAAATTTCATGAAACATCAAAAATGAAGAGTCCCCAGAACGCTAACAAAATTATCTACATCAATAGAATTTATTTATAATTTTTAGGGATTATATAATTATCATTAAAGGTGACACAATAGTGATGTTGAAATTATTTGTTTAATTGAAATATCAAAAAATGGTTTTAAAATTATTAAAATAAATATTTTATGAACTATTTAATATTCGCCACAAATTTTATAGATAAATATGACATGTTATTAATCTATTAAATATTATAGTTCAAACATATATTCTGTGTGGATTTCATTAAAATTGAAATAAATGAATAGTGTTAAAATTGATACTATTATTATTTTATAAAAGTAACATAATATAAAATTGTTTAAAAATTACAAAAATATTTAAAAAATTATAAATTAAAATTTATATGTTCTATAATGTCATAAATTACCCATTTATATACAATTTACAACACATAAGTAATTATTTATAACAATTTGAAATTTAGAATCTTATTACCGCAAATAAGATTAAATTAATTAAATAAGGATAAATCAAGTTGATAAGGATTACAATAAATTTCCAACATTTATAAATTTTATTGGTTGATGATATTACAACCCTATATTATCTAATCTTAGAATATGAGTCATTTTTTGTGGTTTTAAGTGGGTTTTGATTTATTGTAAATTAATATTTTTGAGGTTTCCAAAGGTGCCCCTCTCCTCCCTTATAAAAAGGAACCACCTCCCTCTCCTCTTAAAAAACATTGAGCCTTCAAGATCTACCAAAACCTACCCATTTATCTTCTCCACTTCCCTAGAAACATTTTGGATGTTTTGGTCTTCTCTAAATACCAACTCTAGTCCCTTAAGAGGAATCTTAAATGAGGTGCGTCGAAGAAGAGGTAATCTCTTCTACCGATTCTTTAAAGTTTCATTCTTTTTCAACTTACTCTTTTTTAGTTGTTTCATTGTAAAGTAATACAATAAGTATCACTAATATATTTATATGATATTATAAAAATTTTACAACCCCATTTCTCCTTCTATCCATCCTACGGAAAACAAAATCACCGCGCGTGTGTACGTACGGAATACCGTCTCCACGCCGTGGTGTAACTAGTTTTTCCACCACCACATAACTTGGATGGGTATAATGGTGTAAATAATACCTATATATGGTTATTATAACATCATAATGAATCTGAGATATTATATATTTCACTCCAATTCTATTCAATAATTTTGGGAACGATATCATCGCTCGTGCGTATTTAAGGACTACCATCTCCATGAACACGATGAGATTCATTTTCCATGATTAACCATTAAGGAATGATTATAAAGTATATATATAATAAATAATCATGAAATATATTACATAATAATTATACTGTATTTATGTACATATATGTTTCATTTACTTAATTTCATTCAATACAGTAAAGAAACCAAAACAACGTTCATGCGTACGTACGACCTACTGTCTCCACGAACAGTGTATTTCATTCCATTTATCGATCTGTCATATAATTTTATATAATAAATAGATATTATATATAAATAATGTTTTAAATTATGTAATTATGTAAACTATTACAAGAGTAAAAATATCAAGAACAACGAATCGAAACACGTACTATAAATGAAACGATTTTACCCAAAACGCTGCTTCAACATGGAATTTACAAAAGAACGGGTAATATAAATTCATAATTGAACCATATATGATATCCTAATAATGAATATTATTCTGTAATAATTCAATGACATTATTTAAATCATTATATAGGAGGTTTGGATACATACGAAGCATATCAAACATAAGGTCAGGGATACTTTTTCAATCTCATTTTTATCCGAGATTGCTTATACGTAAGTATTTACTGGGGTTATATTTTTCATCCATGTCCATAAATTTTTTTTTCATAAAGTGTTTAATATTATTCCATTTATGATTAAAGTCATTTTTACCCCTCTTTGAATTTTACATTGTGTTATGGAAGAAATCTTTCTTTTGTTTACCATACGAGGATCATTTTGACTTTTCCGGCAAAAGTACGAGGAGAATATATTTTTAACTAATACGGCGTGAACGAATTATCACGGTTTCATAATGCCTTATTTTCATAAATCTTCATATACAATATTTCATGATTGTTTTCAAAAAAAAATCGTTTTCTTTTAAAATTGCATGAAATTTTGTGAAAAAAATTGATTTTGAAGAAGAAGGATATTTTCCTCAAGACTTCATTTCAAGTGTTTTGTCAAATCTATTTTTCATCTAAGATGACATTATTTAGTATGATTATGATTCAAGTATAATGTCTCTATTATTTATATGGTTTTATTTTTCTTATGATGAAATGAAATCCATTTGTTTTATATGGATTATGTTATGATGGGTTGATGTTTATGAAACCCATTTTATTCATTGGGTTATGATGAATGATTTATGATTGTTTTGTGGAAAAAGTTATAATGATTTCATTATGAGATGGGTGGGACCCATATCTCCCTCAAATTCATTGGGTAATGATTTATATATCATGAGATATACATGGCTGGAACAACAAGTTAATCTGGTTCAGTGATACAGGACTGGAACGAGGAGTGAACTCGATTCAGTAAGGGACTTTGTCCAGTAAGATGGTCTTAACAGAAATGACAAGGCTACTATGGAAATCATATTAAGTTATTAATGGTTTTACACAATTGCATGATTTATTCCCATTCTATTTTATCATTAATGATATTACATTATGATTTATGCCTTACTTACTACCATGTTTTATTTCATTGCTCATGATTTTGATGTTTAAACATTATGTTCATGTTTTTAAGTACAAATGTATATGGTTTGTTTTATTTTTTCCATGCTCACCCTTACTGGGAATTTGATCTCACCCTTTATTGGTTTAATTTTCCCCAGGATATAATGAAATTTTTTAGGTAAGAAAACAAAAATGGGAAGATCTTTATGGGAGATGTTGAAGATCTTTCACCATGATTAGAAGATTATGTTCCGAGTTTCCAAATACACTAAACTGTTACAGTCCATGAGTTTTGGTTTTTGTTATTTATTATGTTTTACAAAACAAGTAATTTAATGTCCATGTACTTCAAGTTTGTGGTCTCTACAAACCCTATTATTGAGTATGCAGTGTAATGTTTATGAGGTATTAATTTCATAGTCCTATTTTCAAAAACATTTGTAAACACATAAATCCTTCTATGTGTGGACTATATAAACTAATAGGAAGATCTTAAATCTATATAATAAACACATCAAGAACTATCTTGATGTTTTAAAGAAGATATTATTTTATAGATTTAGAGTTCCTTAATTATTAATTAGTGATTTAGTAAAACACTAAAATAATATATGTCTATTGGATTTTCTTGAGAAATAACAAGTAAGATAAAATACTATAACCATAAACCAGTGAGAAATTGGAGCTTGATCCCAGAAGCTTAAATTATACTTTGATAAAATTTTAGTGTGTAATGTGAACACATACCATAAATATTGGTCCTAAAAAATTTATATTTGGTGGTATAAGAGTTTAATTGGGATGAGATAACATTTGAAAAGTGACTAATATTATTGGTGGATGATCCTGAAGATATTTATAAAAATGAATATAATAATTAAAATAAATGTAAAATAGACAAAACTATTTTATGATTGATAATATATAGGATAAAGGTTCTAAATGAAAATAAGATATTAAATGTTCACTCTTAATTATATGTGTTTCCATGAAATATAAAATCATGATGATCAAGATTCTTTATGATTACAAGTCTATATCTATATAGAGAAATTAATATCCCACAAAAGTATAGAGAAATTGTTAAATTAGATGGAAAAAAATATCAAAGTCATTATAGAGAATAATTTAGTGCAATTAAATTATAAATATGTTTGGAATTATAATTACCAAGGGTATGTATATCTTTAAATCTTAAATTAATCATTGGTCAGAAGGCAACCACGGTTAGACATAAATAATAAATAAAATCACATTTATATTCTTTTATTGTTCTTATTTCATTAATTCTTTTATTATATCTCTTATGAAGAATATTTATATCCTTAACCTATAATTCAAAACCTACTTGAGATAAAAAATAATTAAACAAATAATACGAGGAATTAAGGAATTGAAATAAAAATAATAATATTCTTAGTGGGAAGAACAAAACCATTACATAGAAGACCTCAAAATATCATGGGTTTCTTATGATAAGACTAAAGAAAATCAAGTTACACCCATCAAATTCTTGGAACTAACTAGTTTTTAAAAAAATTATTTCCATTTTCAAACCCAAAACATGTTGTTTCCCAAAAAAATAAAAAAAATAAATCCATTTCAAATTAAAAGAACCTATATTTTCTCCAAGATCCACCAGATACAACCCCACTATAACTTACATATCGAGGACAGTAAATCTCAAACTGCTTCCATCAACCAGAAGTAACCCCGGGATCTAGTTTCCTCAGAATATGGTATTTTCCACACACCCTACATGCCAAAATAAATTGAAATCTTAAAAAAAACTCAATGGAACTCTAAAAAACCATTATTATAAGATAGATGAAGGAAAAAATACAACATTTAGATTTTATGGAGTTTATAAGTGAGTCCTACATCAATGTGAGAACAGTCCTTCTATTTCACATTACTATTAGATGATTCAAATATTACAAAAAAAAAATCAACCAATATTATTTTTATGTTCTTTTCATATCACATAAACAGGTGAATGGTGGTACCATCCCATCTTTATAGTGGGGCCAATTAGGTTATAAAGTTACCCACCCATCCAATATTCATAGATGACAAACCATTTGATCTTATTGATTATCAATACCATGTAACTATTAAAACCTGATCACAAGTGTTTTAAGAATATTCCAAGTTAGTTTATTGTTGTTATTAATTATTCTAATACTTTATCATTTTCTAGATAATTATAAACAATAGCCCTCACATTTTTATCACTAGAGAACCCAATTCAAAGCCCATTGCTTTTTTCACCCCATTCAGACCAATGATTAATACACATGACCGTCAGATGATATCATCTTCTAATCTAATTACCACTACTAAAGAGTTGTTGATTTTTCTACTTAAACCACAATACCAATAAATCATTTGGATCTTCTCCTTCCAATTTATGAAATCTACATTTTAAGAGTCTTTTCATATAATTTTTTTTATTTAAATATTTCTTTAAGGAAACCCATGATAAGTCTAACACCTTGACACAATCTTCCCCATTTAGAGTAGTGTCTGCTTCATACATTCATTCACCCATTTCTTACTAAAGAAAAATATTACCTCAAACAATCTTAGAGTAAATCATTAGTGAATATTTCCATTGAATTTCACTATCAAAATATCTTCCAAAAAATTGATCTCCTTATCATATATTTTTTTTGTATTAAGATATATTTTATATCAACATGTTTTATCCATGAATGCAATAATTAATTTTCCTCTAAGTGTATTAGACTTTGAATATCACAGTTGAGAAATCCACCTCCTAGAACATTAAAATATACATAAATAAATTTCTCAATAATTTAAATTATTTCTTCTATTCCATTTTACCTCATACTTAGCTTATATTGTCTAAAATTCAACCACATGTCATAGATTCAACATCAATATCATTTCCATTCCTCTATAGGTGAATAAAAAAATTGTTTTAATATATTGATTATTTGAATCTACCCCAAAGTCTCCATATGAATACCCCTATAATGGATTAGTTTTTCAAAAACAAAAGAACATATCTTTCATTTGTTTGAGATACGAAATTATATATTTTATGGCTTCCCAAAGCTCTCAATCTATATTGGGCATGGAATGGTTGACAAATCCCATTTTATATGTAATTTTTGGGTGAGTGTACACCATAGAATATATTAGGATTGTTACTAATAATGAAAATGAAAATTGTATCATATAATTCATCTTATATTCCTTTTTCAACAATTATTCATTAGATAACATGAAGTGTTTTTTCAATGGAGTTGAGACCATCTTACATATGAATATACTGAATCTCTTAATAATCATTAAGACATAATCTTTATATGAAATTCGAAAATTTTCATCTTTCTTGTCTAACTCATTCCTCATACCCAATATTCTCTTTCCCTCCCTTATATCTCTCATCTTAAATCATAAAAACAAATTTTTCTTTATCTTTTAAATTGTTATAATATCAGAATGTGCTAGAATCATATCATCCAGCTATTGGAGAAACATGATGAATCTCCCATCATCAAACATCTCCCATTAGAAATAGTGATCTATATTAATCTTTGTTAAATTCCTCTATATCATGAATGTGTCAAATTTATTGTTCCACTACCCTAGTTCATGTTCCAAACCATATAAAATCATCTTCATTTTACACACCTAGTAGTAATTTAAATTATCCTCAAAACCAACTAGATTATTCATGTAAATTTTTCCTCTAAATGTCTATAGATAAATTCCATATTTACATAAATTTTCTCCAAGTTAAAATTATCAAAATTGACTAGACTCATAACTATCTAGATGATAGTGTGTAAAGAACACACAAGTAATAATTGTGATGTATTTGTGGTTAGTGTGTTTATATGATGAAAATTCAATGTGAAAGTTATTTAGGTATGTGTTTCTACCATGGAATTATTCTAGACAATTAGTTATTAGTATTAAAGGATTTTTTGACTTGATGAGTTTCTTAGAATAAGGAAACATTGACTGTGATAATTTCAATATTGTTCTTAAATATATACGATATGTGTCCAATTGAATTAAGAGAATGCACATTATATAAAGTAATTGAATTAATTATTGGAATATTTAAATGAAATGGGGGTTAAGAAATATATTGTGGGTTATTATATGTCATATAATTTAAATAATATAATTTAGTTAGTTATTCTCTAAGTAATTTATTTTGTACTCTTAAATAAAAAAGCGGTTTGATCTACCCACAAGATAGTGAGATATCTCAACCTAACACATGTGGGAGGATAACTCAACTACACTAGGGATTTAGCTCACCGATAATGTAGGGGTGAAACAAAATAAGAGATTATGGTCAGGCATAGAGTCCCAGGTGTCAATGATAGTATTTATTGAGGCAGGAAGGTATGGTCAGCCTCAAATAAGGTGTGTGTAGAGTATTCAAATTCTCACTTTAGTGCCTGATTGAAGCAGAAATGAAGTGCTCAGATTTTTTAACCATATGTAGGGTGATGCTAAGATTGATGTGGGATTAAAGGTTATGGTGCACTATTTATCCATCTTAAAAACATTCGGTTGATCCACTACCATGAGATTTTATATATCTAAGCTACTCGATTATATCCAATGATCATATTATATATTGATCCATTAGAGGGATTCTGTATCACCTAAATTTTCAAGACACAACCTACATATAATGATCGATCGAAGCATCTAGTTTCCATGATATACAAACATGATAGAATAAATGAAATAAAATTTGATTGAATTTATGTGAACCCACTATTATGATGATAAAGTGAGGTGTTTGAATGCAGAAATCTCCATATCTGCTGACAACGATTTCTCATAGTTATGATACATGTGAGATATAGTAGTGAAAACATTTGAGTAAGTCAGAGTGAATGAGCTGGGGGAGTAGAGTATTTTCTATAAATACCCCAGGGTATGAGAATTTGAATTATAATCTAATATGATATCTGAGAGAGAATATTGATAGAGAAATAAAGAATAGGATGTGATTTTTATTATTGAATAAGTTCCATGAACTTGTGATATGTATTTTCCTTCACCTTCTCTTGATGTTGTTTTGATTCAATGAGCCAGTTGCATGGCCTAACATTGTGATGTTAACGATACGATAGTTCACATACAATGGATGGTTCAATAAAATAAGGAATTTTTGAACCAAATTTTTTATAGGAAGGAGATACGGGTTTGAGTGATCCACTCACATGAATCCCTTAATAAAAGCTGATTCACACAAAGAGAACAAGTGTATCTTTTTCATGAGATTAAGTTAAGGAATTACATGAGATAATACGGTGTTGTATATATTTTTACGAAAATAATAATAGTTTTCAATGCATTTTGTGTGTGAAGAAAAATTTATTATTACCACAAAAAAAATTTTATGTGTTACACAATTTATATGATAAACCAACATGAATATGGAATATAGTGAGAAATTGTGTTCTTCAAAAGTGATGTGAAATAAATAACATACATGAATAAATGAAATGAGAACTTCACATTTGAGTTTCACCAGGGAATCGGTAGTGATTCTATAAAATGATATAGTTCATTCTTATTATTTACATGCACTTAAACCATAGTACAAATAAAGAAAAAGGCCATACAATGTATATGGTTTTCATAAATGTGTATTTTAATGTACTTGACAAAAATAATAATGAAATAATTTTCAGTTAGTTGTGAATATGTTATTTCACAAAATAGGGTATAAAAATAGTGTGAAAATTACATGCATTAATCATTTATATATGATGATGAGAGAACCATATTTGTTTAAGGTGTGGTGAGACCTTTTAGTAAATTAAGGAAGAAGATAACAAGAAGTGTGTTTAGGAATCATTTTTTGTTCATTATGATATTATAGTGAATTGAAGTGGATGTGATATCTTTTACTTATTCATAAGAGTATACGAAGACAACAGGCATAAATTGTTGTTGATTATATTCATTGTTAGTCGAAGACTTTCAATTGAAGTGAGAATGTGTAGAATTAGTTTACCTTGGATTCTCAAAGTGGAATATTAGATTTTTCTTTCCAGTGGAAGCATAATTTGTTTGTGATATTTCTTATTATGTTAGTGTTGATTTTGTAAACACTGGTGGGATTCTATTAAAAATAACACTGGTGGGATGCCAATATAAATAACACTAGTGGGATACCAGTATAATTTTAGAAGTGGTTCAAACCTACCCATATGGGTGTTATGATAATACATGACCAACCCACATGTAATTTTTGATTGATTTATATTATATAATTTATGTCAGGGATCATCTACAACATAACAAGGATGTAGTTACCCACATATGAGATGAACCTTGTGAAAATACCATGTGTTGTGATTTATTTACTCTTTCTCATGCATGTTGTATAATTGTATTGGTTACAGGGAAGATCTAGTCATCCTAATAGGTGAAATGGTTTTAATTTAATAGGGGATAAAAGTGAAATAAAATAAATTGGTAAAACATGTATATATTGATTCACCCCTATCATTATAGTTATATGATCCACATGTCACTTTAATTGGTATTAAAGAAATGGTTACACCTTTTATTATACCAGTTGTTTATATTAGGCATATATGAAGTAAAGATTTAAATTCAAAGAAGTAATAGAGTTTCATAAAATGTAAAATATATTTCTTATATTTTACAATTCCAACTATAATATTTCTCTAAAAACCATGAAGAACAGTCAGTATAAAGATACAAGAAAGATGAGAACGAGTTTGAAGAAGAAAGAGGGTTCACAAAGAACTGAATGGGGTCAGAGTAGTAGCCTATCATCAATATCAGTTAAAACAGTTAATAATAAAGATATTTATGATTTCTATTGAAGAAGTGACTCAAAAGAGTTTATTTAAACATATAGTGATTTTTATTCATAATTTATTGATTATTTTAAGAAATTTTATAATTAATTTGTTACATATATACATTCTTTTATCAAGGGACTATATGATGGATAGTTATAGATTAAAGATGAAGTTGAGGATATGGATAATGACATATCAAAGAATTTTCAAAGATGAAAACCTCTCACACAAATTGTTAAAGATAAAGAATAAAATATATTAATTTTCAGTGAACATATCTCTTATATTGAATAAGAGTCAAAAAAAAATTTGTTTGAGAAGGAAGTAATTGAGAATATCCTTACTGAAATGATTCATACACTTGAATAATATCATAAATCTATAATTTCAATTATGAACTATCAGTTTGAAATCAAAGACAAGGATGAGATATTCATCCCATTTTAAGAATAAAAAGAAAAATTTAAATTAAGTTGCAATGAAAGATTCACTTTGGTTGTAGATAAATTACAAAGGATATTTTTTTAGAAGGTTGTGACTATACATGTTTATATATAATTGATCCATGCATTGTAGAATACAAATAAACCTCTATGAAGGGTAATGAATCCCAAATAGAGGTTAAAAAATAAGGAATTAAATAGTTTAATGATTCTCTACTATAGGAAAACCAAATAAATTATGATCAAGATCAGAAAATGAAGTGTTAATGGGATGACATGCTGAATGTTGTTAAGGATGAGAAAAATTTCCTCAACATGAAGTGTATTCAAATTTTATTCAATTTGAAAAATCTAAATGAAACATAAATAAAGAATTATGAGAAAGAATGTGATGATATGGTGAAATCACTTGAAGACTAGAATAAAATATAAATATGAAATTCTTTAGTAAGAGGTGAAGTTTAAAAATATAATGAACACCCATACCAAATCATCAAAAAATTATGATCTTAGAACAGCTACCAAGATTATTTCTAAAAAGAACATTACGTAGGATAAGACTCATTCAAGTGTCAATAAGAGGTTGAGATTATCAAATGATAAATCTGTTACAATCTCATTGAAATAGGGAGGATGTGAAGAAGAGTGAGAATCCCAATTACCTATAAAAAACACAGATGAAGAATCATATTATCAAAAAAAATAAGTCAATGATTGAAAAATTGTATCATAGACAAAGAAATAAATATTTTTTGCCCTTTTTTGTGCTATTGGAAATTTAAATATCAGTTCATTGACTTATGGAACAATATTTCAATTCATGAAATCATAGAAAACCAATATTAAGGGTGAGAATAACTTATGTGAAGTTAAATGCTACATACATGAATCATAGTTCAAACATAATGAAAATTGTATCCATCAATAATAAATTGGACTATCTTAAATACTTTACTGATTATTGAAGTAGAATTTTTCACATTTATGATGATTATTGGTATTTACCAACTTTGTAGTATGCATATGATGATATAAAGAAAAAACCAAAACAAATGTAGAGGTAAAGAACAAAGGAAGAAAAATATTCATTAAGGTAAAAATAGAATAATAGAGTTAATAAAACTATGAAGCAAGCTACACACATGATGAATTTTTACATAAATTCCACAATAAAGAAAATGTATTTTTACTATGTAAGAATGGGTTATATAATGTACTTTTTCAAACAGTTTATAAAATCCAATGCTAGTGGATGAAATATAAGGAAGAAAAATAAATAATTCTCATAAAAAATAAAAGGGTTAATTTTTTTTGCATTAAAATAAAGATAAAAAATTAAAATTATGCGATAGGTTATCTAAAAAGGATTACCCAATGATTTTTGGATATTTTTGTGAATGGTAGAGAATGACGAGGCATATTGATAATAAATTAATGACATAGTTTCCTAAATAAATAAGACTGTTGAAGAAAAATTTTAAATCACATGTACCTTGTTATGTAAAAAGTGTTATTTTGAAGAAGGATTATACATGTAAGAATATGTCTAACCATGTACCAAAATAATTCTTAATCATATTTATGTAGTCGATGGAATTGGATAATAATCTCGATCAGGGATCGAAGAATGAAATTTCACTACATGACAATGTGAAGAAGCCAATTACATATTAGATGAAAGCTGAATAATTTATGAATTCCATGATACCCTTAAATTATAACAAATAGAAATTAAAAGAAAGATAAATCATGAACAGTTTTTCTAAATCTGGAGAAGAATTTAAAGGAGTTTCTGGGTTGAGAAATAAATCTCATCCTAGATGCTCTAACAAGAAAAATCATTGAAGGACCACCTTAATATTTTGTGTTTATTTATTTAGTTCAATGAATTAATGGTGATTAATATGTTTTGGAGGATTTAAAATGATATTAGCTCAATGAAAAAATTATATAAAATCCTAGAGGATATCCATCATGGAGTTATATATTTCAATTAATGACATATTTTCTCTATACAAATCTTTAATTAATATTGTTCTTGGAGTTTTATCTTGATGAATGAAAATCATGATGAAGAAGATAGATTAATTTAATTCCTCTAGTAAGAGAAAATCTGAACAAAAACTAGATTTTAATATCTCAATTGGTATCAAATGAATATTTGACGTTATGGTATGATGTTTAACTAATAAATCACATTATGGAAATTGAATCTTTATATTTAAGAGGTTTATTTTACTATCTACATATGAATAGTGATTTTGAAACAAAATGGGAGAAAATGATAATTTGATGATATAAAAAATGGATTGATAAAGGAGAAGAACATTCTCATTGTTGAATGTTTTCAACTTGCATGTGGATATGAGTGCACGAGATTATTTATAAATTATTTGAATAGCCCTTGAATGAAGGTTTTAGTATTGGAATCACATTCAACTAAATTTATATATAAATTGTATTATCTATATAGACCACTATTTTTTTCTACACCGGGTTAGACCAAGAATACTTGGGTATGGTTAATTAATGACACATTTCTTTAACAAAAGTGATGTTCTCTCTCTCTCTAAAGTAGTTTAATATTAATTTCTCTTTAGTGAAATCTATTATGAAATAAGGATATTGAAATAGAGAAGAAGAAAAATTCAATTGTAATTGGATTATATGAGTTGAATTATTTCCCATTGTTATATATTTTTTCGTATTCTCAATATATAGGAGAAGAAAACATTGAATTTGGAAGTGAAATGGTCATTGAAAAAAAAGATGAAAATTGAAGAAACCATAATAAAATAATTGTGTTTAATTTTTTTAAATGTATCTATATGATGAAAATTCAATGTGAAATTGATTAATATAAGGAGTTATTACATTTAATTATTACGTATAATCATTCATATGTTGGAATTAATATTTTAATTTATAGATTCTCTATAAATAAAAAACATTAGCTGTGATGATTGAAGAGCTCTTATTAGTCCAAAACATGGTCCCAATTACATAAAGGAAATGAAAATTGTTTACAACATTTGAATTTATGTTTTGAGAAGTTCAATGAAATGGGTGTGAAGAAATATATTATGGGTTCTTATATGGAATGGATTTAATATGATGGCGTTTAGTTAATTATTTTCTATGTAAATTTTACTGTCCCTTTTAAATTTAAAATAGGCTGGAACCACCCATAAGAAATTGAACCAGCTTGATCAAGAACACATGGGAGAATACCTCAACCATGATTGAGATCTATCTAACCAATAATGGTTGAGTTCTCCTGCCACATGTGCTAGATGGAGCTAGTTCCCTAGTCTATGGGTGGTTCTATATTCTTTTTTATTTAAAAGGACTAAAAAAATTAACTTATAAAATAACTAACTAAATTAAATTATATGAAATATATTCCATATAGAATCCCAAAATATATTTATTTACTTCCCTTTGTTTTAATTTCTAAAATCATTAATTAAAATGTTGTAAAAAATGTGCATTCTTCTAATGAAATTGGTCATATATATAGGACAATAAGAACAACTATGAAGTTAATATAGTTAATATTTCATTATTTATAGAAAATATATAATTCAAAAAATTATTACCAACTTATTAATAATTCTACATAATAATTCAATGAAATAACTCTCTACTTCAATCACATTCACATTGAATATTCATCAAATAAAAACCTCGATAAAAAATACAACACAATATTTACTTGTGGGTTCTTCAATCTTCCCCTTTGGATTTGTTGTCAATATCCATATCTCTTCCAAAGGAAATGTTTAATTATGTATTGGAGGTGACCTTAAATTAATTGGGGAGATATTTCATTGATCATTTAGGGGATAAGGGGGACCCAGGGACAATGGGCATGCATGGTGGCCCATGTGTGTTTGATAGAGTGCATTGAGGCAGGAAAGTATGGTCTGCCTCATGTAACATGTGTGAAAAGAGTCTAGATGTTGACCCAGTGCTGGATTGAAGCATCAATGAATTAATCATACTTATTAAGGACATCTAGATCATTTATGCGATCGATGTGGGATAACAGGTCTCATTTCACGGTTTGTCCATCTTAAAAAACACAAATAGAACCAAAACCATCTTATTCGATCTCTCGGAGTCGTCCAATCGTGGATAGTGATTGTCTTATACACTTATCCATCATATGGATTCTGTATCTTGTGAATATTCAAGCTGTAACCTCTCTTAAATGGTTGATATGAGTATTTAGTTTCTTCGATATCCCAACATGATCGAATATGTGCATGCAACTTTGTTTTCATGCATGTGAACCAATTTTTTTGATACAATTAGGATTTCAATGTTGAAAAGGCTCATATATGAAGATATATATTTATCATAGTATTGGGTTGTGAGAGCTATGGAATTGCACATAAGTGAGTATTTTGGTGCCCATGAGATGGGTTAGTGGAGGCTTATCTATAAATACCCTCAGATGTAGTAATTTATAATATGATATAATCACATATCTATAAAGAAGAATTAGAGAGACACAAGGTAATGGAAGCAAGCCCTATTATCAAAGAAGTTCCATGCACTTTTTCTGTCTATTTTCTTTAACCTTCTCATGATGTTATTCTGATTTTGCGATATAGTTACTGGAATAACTTGGTTATATGAAGGATATAAGAATCACGTATAGTGGATGGTTCATGTGAAACAGGAAGTCACAAACAACATTTTTATGGGAATATGATAGAGGTTTGCATGATATATTCAAAGGAATCCCTTTTGAGAAGCTGGTTCGTGTAAAGAGAAAAAGTGTTTTATTTTAATGGGATGGAGTGAATGTTTTACATGAGATAACACAATTCTACATATATTTTTACGTGAAGAAGAATACTTTCCACACATGTTGTTGTGTGAAGAATAGTGAGTTAGTACCATGAACCATTTCTTTTGTGGGGCATATTTTATATGAGAAAAAAAATAAAGAGGAGTACAATTAACAGTTCAGTTTTATGAAAGTGTTGTGAATGAAATAACATGCATGAATAGTGTTAGTGGGCATTTCACATTTGAGTTGCAATAAAGAAGATACAATGATTATGAAAGGTGAGATTGTTCATGATTATTGTTTATATGCACTTATACTATATTAAAAATAATGAATATATCTATACAATGTATATGTATTTCACAAAGGGGTAATATAGTATACCTATACAAGGAATAAAGAAGTAATACACTAGGAGTTGTGTAATTATTATTTCGAAAAGAGGATATAAAATTAGTGTGAAAATTACATACATAAAGTATTTATATATGATGATGATAATAAAATATTTGTTTGAGGCGTGGTGATACCTTTTAGTAAATCAAGGAAGAATAAAACTTATAGTGTATTGAGGAATATTCTATTATTTATTCTAATATTACTATGCATTAATGAAGAAGTGACATCTTCTACTTATTCATATGAGTATAGTGAGATAAATTACATAAAATGCTTTAAATTAAATTCAATGGAAGTCAAAACCAATTTGTTTCAATGTGGAAGTGCATAATTAGTTTATCTCAATGCCTCAAAGTGGAAGATCAATTTTTCACTCCAGTGGTAGCTTGAAGTTTGTGTGACATTTATAATTTTCATATTGTTTATTTTTTTAACATTGGAGGGATTCCATTATAAATAACAGTGTTTGGATTCCAATTTAATGAAAACTAGTAAGATATCGGTATAATTTGGGGAGTGGTTCATATGTACCCATCTTAGTGTTAGGATAATATCTGAATGACCCACTAATAATTGTTGAATGATTTATATTAGATAATATGTTTCATAGAAGATCCAAAATATAGTAATTATGTGGTCACCCACATCAGAGATGAACCTAGAAAAAATAATGTGTGATGTGATTCATTAAATTTATATCTTTCATGTGGTATAATTGTATTTTTATAGGGTATATTTATTCATCTAAATAGGTGAAGAGGTTCCAATTCAATAGAGGATAAATGTGAAAGGTAATAAGTTATTAAAAATTATATACATTGATTTACCACCCCTATTAGTGTACATGAATGATCCACTAATAACTTTAGTGTGTTCAAATACTAGTGAAAATAATTCAAAAAAGTATATAGATTCATTTTAATAAAAAAACTTCATTAGAAACGAATATTTTCACAACTTTTTTCCATCAATTTATTCTTTTAATTGAAATACAAAATTTTTCTCATGTTCCTTTATTCCATGTTGTAAATATTTTAAATCGCAAGTTTTCTTTACATGTAGAAAATCTATTTCATCCTTTATGGATTACTCTCACTTACTAGGATCACTGATTTTTACCACTTCTCTTGGGATATCATGTTCTCCTCCATATATTAAAATTTTATGTTCAAATTAGTTTCATACCATTGAATTATTTTCCTAACTTTTTTTGATCTTCAAAATACTATAAGTAGCTCAAATCTAACAAAAATTTTAAATCCTAAAGTATTATCGTTTAGTACTCTAAATAAAGACTCAATAACACTAGATCACTTCATTATATCTTTTGTTGTCTAATCTACTATACTTTATACACTTTTATTTTCACCCAATAGAACTTGTTCCCTCCTAGAGTTCCCATTCATATAAACTTTATTTTTAGTTGAATATTTTACTTAAACTTATTTCTCCACCGCCTTTTGATATTTTCACATGATCTTATCATTAAAGTGAAGATTATAGATTCTAATGACTTGATTCTTATCATTATCCCAAATATGAAATCCAAAATTTTCATCTCAAAATCCAATAATGAATCCTTATATGGATTTTTCATTGATTTTATATGGATTCTTAGCATATTTAGGGATATAATCTTGAAGTATTAAGACATTATGGTTGTTGAGTTCTATCAATTTATCATACCATAATGCCTCTATATTTTTCTACCTCATATGTTTTGATGTAATTCTATTGGATTGGTATGTTATATAGTTGACCACTAATGCCCAAATTTCATTAGGAATTCTTATGTGCAACCACATGCTCTATACCTTCTTTATTAATTTCTCGTTATTTAATTTTTCCACATTACACTTCTCTGGTGTCCTGGGTGTAGACTTATCATGTCTTATACCTAATTTTTTTTAATTTTTTGAATATCCTTTTTCTTTACTCACCACCATTTTCATAACTTAAGTGTTTCAACGTACTTTTTTATATTATTATACACAATTTAATTATATTGTAGAAATTTTTCGATTACTATAGATTTGTGTTGCATAAAGTCAGCTCAAATTTTCCTCATGGTTTCGTCAATGAATGCTACAAAGTATTGTGGGCCTGAATGGGATCACATAGAGGAAGGGCCCCAAATATCTTTGTGAACATTTACTGAATTTTGGCTATTTGGTTTCCTTATTAGATTAAATAAAACCTTATATTGTTTTATGAGTATGAAACTCAATAACCTCTAAACTATATATGATCTAGTATTAACAATACATTCATTTATAAGCATTTAATTTTATTTCACTGAGATACCAGAGATAAAAATATCATAACTTTGTTCTCTTAAATTTTATTATCCTAAAAACTGTCACCTGATCTAATTTTTTAGTCAGATATATGTTTCCATCATTAATGCATCTATTCATAACCATTAGTAACTGATTTATTTTCCAAAATCCATTGGAAAATATTATTCTAAACCCCACTTTTTTTATCTATACTACAAAAATTATATTTTTCTGCAAACCTAGTATGTGTAAAAATACCTTGAGATCAAGGTAACATTTATTCTTCATTCGAACCATAACATCAACCTTCTCTATGATTTCCAAATCTCTATCATCTGTTAAGTGTGCCTTTCCAAAATTCTTGATAAAAATGGTGATGTGAAATTACTTTTTCTGGGAGTCAAATGATGATCTCAAATCAATGATATATGATTCCACCAGAAAATTCATGCTCAATTGTAAACTACTACTACCTACAACTGCCACAATGTTATTAGAACTTCTAATTCCAGACACTTATCATCTATAATATACTCTTATTTACCTATAGACATTATTAATATTCATTATCTTATAATAGTTCCAATATGTTTGACTAAGACCATCCAATTTTCCTTATCACTTAGCACATGACGTTTCATTCGATGTCCATCATATTATTTAATGAGAAGATCATCCTATTTCATCTACATCAGGTGAAATTCTAAAGGATGATTGGATTTCCCTTCATTTGAGTTATTATTTTTGGATAATACCACGAATACCCTTAATCCCCAAGTCATACATCCCTTAAGAGTTACTCATGGTAGTTACAATTTCTTCTAATCTCCATGAGAGAGATGATAATAAGAGTAGTTCCTAAACCTACACCATGAACATGACATTAATAAAGTTGTGTTGACTTCTAATCATTTTAAAATAATTAAATTGATTACTTATAACTATCTTATGATAATATTATACTAAAAAATCATTATATCATGAGCTCCATGTTTATCATCATTGGATTCTCACACACACCCACTAGAGTATTCATAAACTCTATTATGGAATTCACATCATTGATTTTATAGGATATATTCTGAGATAATGATAGAAAAATGAGACTGGGGGAGTTTTTTCTATCCTCTCCCATTCCACCTTTTCCATTTCCTTCAATATAGTTCCATAGAATAGAAATTCCAGTCCCTTTTCAATGTGATAATCCAACATCTATCTTCTATAGAATCCAAATCTTTTCCCATTAATTTTATCTATCTAGAAATTTTCATCTTCTTGTAAAATTTATTTCAAAAAATAACTTCTATTAAATCTAATTAACTTCATTACAATCAATTTTTACCTTATTCTACTTCTATGTGTATGCTTCTGATCCCTGAACCAAGCACTAATATAACATTTTGGGGGTAAAAACTTGCCTTTACAATCTTCTACAAATTTTCCATTATATATTACACACATGATAAATTACTTTTATGACTTATTCCACAAATTTGATATTAACCCATGATCTTTATGTGCCATAAGAATAGATTTTATACACACCCAACATACCACAGAATGTTGACTTATTTGACACACTCAAATAAAGTCAAAAACAAATAATACAAGAAAAAATAAATTAAAATAAAGAAAACTTTTATTTTATGTGGTTTGGACATGAGTTCTATATGCATCAGAGAATAATACTTCCACATATCAAAACTAAAAAAACATAAAAATACCAAAAAACATATTAAAAATTTTCAACATATATTTGTTTTAAAATTTTTTCCATGTCACTTCAACATGTATACAAGTGGTTCCACCCCACTATTATTGTGGGGACTAGGTGTCCATCCCATTTCATTTCCAAATAATATTCATAGATGATAAATCATTCTAAGATACCTATAGCTATCAATACATGACCACTAATTTTCTGTGAATACTATAAGTTACTCTAAATGAATATAATGCATCTTCATTTGATGCAAAATTACAAATAATAACCCTCACACTTAAATCATCAGATCACCAAAAAGAATGCTAAAAACATCCGTTCACCCTGTCCAGACCACTGAATAGTAAAAATTCCCATTAGATGATACCATTATATCTTATTAACCTACCCTTACCAATATATTGGATTTACACTTGAGTAGGCTTCACATTCCCAACCAAGTTTCCCCAAAACGATTCTACTTTTCATACAAAAACCACATTATTCATCAAAACACCCAATGGATTCTTTGAAACCAATTTCATAAAGAGATAAACTACCTAATAATATAAACCAATTCTTAAGAAACTCTATTTTGTATATCTACTTTACAAAATAGTATATGAAAGATGTCATTTGTAATAAAAAAAATTATGAAATCTAGAGAAACTATTACTTATTCAATCCAAAATTACTTTTAACCATGTCATAGTTATTTAACTAACCATTTTCAATTATAAAACCTCATAAACCATTCGAAGTAATAAACCCCAAACCATGAATTTTTTCACAATGATTTTTTTGAAACTTATTCCCAAAACACACTGAAACTGACATTTACCATTATTACCAAAGTTGATATTATCTTGAGACATGTATAAATGAAATTAGAAATCCTTATTTTGATATATCTTCACTCCACACATTTTATAGATTTGTTACTAAGAGAAAATAAATTGTTGAATCTAAAATACACATTTATCATCAAATCATTCAATTTTTTTCAAAATAAATATAAAGATAGATCAACCCTAGGTTTAACCCCATTTCACATTACTATTTCCTTAAGATGTTTCTTTTACTTCCAACCACTTAAACCATTTAGGTATTAAATACTCTATGTAAACATTAACCCTTACTATCATAAGTTTATCTATACCATAATTAATTATATTTTTCTATTCTCTATTTCCCATTAAACCCACATTAAAACTAGAATTGATCCATCCTTTAATACCCCCATAATATTACTATAACATTTATTTTTAATCATTAAATACACTAATATTTGGTTAAATTTTTTAATAATGTTAGGATTACAAAAAAGGGATATATACTTAAAGCCCTGCAAAAATTATGAGAATATAGATATTAAAAAACTATCCCAAATAACTCAACTCACCCAAACTCATACCGAACATACCCAATCCACCTCTCCTGATTCAATTTTCAATTATATAAAAACATACCATCAATTCACTTATAAGGATAAATATTAATAGAATTAAATATTAGAGGAAAGATAAATGTTGTTGATATGAAATCATAACCAATCAAGGTTTAGAAATATTTTCCTATAGGAAGGTGTGATGGATGTTCTATGGAAATTATATCTTAATGATATTATAGAGGTAGAAAAAGGGATGTTTTAATGGAATAATTTAGAATTATTATCCGATTTTTTAAGATATTTTATTACATTGACATTAATGTTGGGAGGGAGGCCATGGAAAAATCTCCCCACATGATTATAGAGTGCACATATAGATATATTTGAAGGATTTTGTGCACTACCCTATTAATGCCACATGTTTATTTGATTTATCAAAGGAATTAATGTGAAACAAATTGATGAAGTTTTATATTTATTTCTTGGATTCACATGAACTGGAAAATTTCAAAACCAATACACTCAAGGATCCACTTTAAGAATCATTCATAGGGAAACCACAATACATTAGTATATAAATGGAATGTTCAAGGGAGTTGATTACCCACATAATACGGTAAACCTTCATTCAATATTTTAGAGAACCTATAAATTTTTATAATATATTTTCAGCATATTAAACATAATTCTGTTATAATAAAAAGGAATCATTAGGGGTGGTACCTTTTCATATATATGATGAATGTTTTTAGATATTTCAAGATATCTCAACACAATATATCTTTCATATTTTCATTGATATTAGACCTTATAAAATTGTATAATATATTTGTTTTAAGAAAAATTGGAAATATATATGTAGTCAAAGACGATGAGGAGACCACTAAAAACTAAGAGTAATGTTTTTATTATCATAGAGTATAGGGGAGAACTTAAAATACACATGAGAATCACACTCACTAGGTAACTCCACATACACTAACTACTACAAAGAAAAAATCTATAGAATATTATAGGTGACATCATTAAATTCATTATTTCAAAATATATAAGATATATATCATGTGTATTGAGTTATGAACTCATACAAAACATTAAAAAATTCCTCCCATATTTACATAACTAACATTATCTATTCCTCCTACTATACTATAAACGAAACAGATGGAAAATAATATTATTAATATATAAAATTTATTTTATCCATGAACTGAGTCATAAATTTATCAACAAGATATAACTCAACCACCCATTAAAACTATAAAGAATCATTTAATTTAGTCAACTAAGAAAAAACCACCTCTATAATTTATCTTTTTGACCAATACTCGGTCATATAATTCAGTGTAATCTATAATAGAATATAATTTTAGGATGGAAGAGAAGATATGGGGAGAGACTTGATAGGCATGAGGAATTTTTATTTAAAAATTATTTGATAATGTATTTTTTTTAAAAGAGGAATATATTTTGATGAAATAGGAAGAGGGTGGTGTTATGAGAAATTAAAGGATCCCATTATTATAATTTATGTGTAATTTTGTTTCTAATATATATTTATCTTATATGTTATCTTCCTACCTAATCTTGATTTTCTAATGTTTTTTGTAGTTAAATGTTAAATAGAGAACATTTTTTGAGTAGAGGAGATAAAATAAGTTGTTAACGTCATGAACCCCAAGAGTTCACATCAACATAATTTTATAAGTGGTTATTTCTACATGGATTCATGAGATATCATAAATCCCCATGTGATTTAAGTAGATCGAGATTATTATAGAGGTATAACACTTATAGGGGTGGTTTGTGCTTCTACAGTTATATTAATTCCAACATTTAATGAACCCCTTCACCAAACTAGTAAATAACTATATGAATATGTAAATTCTCCTATAAGATCCCAACATGTATCATTAATATAAAACTAGTATGTGTTATTCCAAGTCTCACTTCATATGAACTATATGCTATCATTCATGGTTGAACCATACAAGGAGAAATTTTAATTTCCAAGAAATGTTGGATGATAATACTATGAGGACCCTTTATTATAACATTAAGATCAAGGTAGATACAAATAAATAATATTATTATATGGAGTGGGTCTACATAGATAGGTTCGTGAGATAATTTATATTTACATAGTGGTTTTGTGATTGGGTTTCTAGACATTACATGCACCTGTCGATTTCTATTTCGATCATCTTGTTGAAATTTGTATTCTTAAAGCATTTTATTCGGATAAGATATGAAGATTATATCTCCCATATCCTATTTATCCTAGAAGGATTTACCCTCACTTGAATCATAAAATGTGACATTATTTGAGAGAATATTATAAAAATATGTCTAAGTCAATAATAGTTTCATATCTAATATTTACTGATAAAATGTGGTTCTAATTAATAGTAGGAATATATACATCAATTTATTTAGTTGAACCACATAGATATACAAATGTTTAAGTAGAAAAATAATTAATCAGGTGAAGGTTGTTATTCTATTTTGAAAACATCTATGAATATATGTAGAAAACTCACCAAAGAGAAATAGAGAATCTACATGAGGTACCGAAAAATGGTGTACCTCTGAGAACCTATTTCCTTTGAAAAAAATCAGGAATGTTTTCTTTGAATGAATAATAAATTACATTACATCTTTCATTTATAACTGAATGAACTAGTTCTTCTCATTTTTTGGAATAATAGAATTGGTACAAAATATTCTCATATCAATGTTGATGCATGTCCAATTAGTCATAAAGGATACTAAATTCAACAAAAATATTTTCAAAAAAATCACGAATGATTATATTTGGGATACCAACTAGGAGGATAAATTTCACTAGGAATCTAGGAAGATCATGAAAAAAATTAGTCACGATCTTTGTTATTAACATAATACCATGAATGAACCCATACAAGGAATGTAAGTGAAGCCGGAATGTGATATTATCTAAAAAAATATTTAGGCATGGGATTTATGAAGGATAGGTATAGAAAATAATTTTGATTCTAGATGGAGTGAATAGGTAGGTCTTTTAAGCATTCATTTTTCATGATTGAGCACATGGTAATTATTAAGAAGATGGTGAAGTTGGTGGTTGGAAAGAAATTATCATCTATTAGAAGTATAAATAATTCGTTCGTATCATATTCTTCCTAGGGTGCCTAGTCTCATACATAACATTTATAGAGAAAATATTAATCTTTTCCTCATTAATATTACTATTACTGTAAATTAAATGATTTTACTTGGGAATATCGCATTGGTAGACAAACTAAACTGGTGATTCTACTCAAAATCTACAACATTCTTATTCAATGCTCGAGAGTTTTTTTGTCAGTAACACATACAAAATAGGATCCCAATGAATGTGTGAGAAAATTTTGGTGAAAATTAATTATAGTGAAGATCAATTTCTTATATTGGAAGCTGAGGAACAAATTTATTCCCAATAATGATAACATCCATAATAAAGGCATTTACCTTGCTTCATATTACTGGTGTAACAAGTTCTCAAAAATGGAATCAGTCTAAAGACACTTTTTTAAAATGAGAATGGGTTAGTATCATCTGGGTGTACCTAAAAATGACTAGGTATTAATGTGAAAGGGGATTTAATTTTTCCATTTCTCTTAGCGATGTTCTAGGGGGGTGAGGAACCATGACAATGGAATAAAAAAACATGTCATGGTGTTTAGGGGCGGTGTGTTGGGTGTTATATGAGGAAAAGAAAAAAGTGTGAGAAAGAAGGAACTATTCTCATAATTATATTAAAATTATGGTGAATTTATTCATGTATGATCAAATTTCTATTATTCCAAAGGGATACATTGGCATCTATCATTGGGATTATTCCAAGAACATTCATGCAAATAGAGAGAGGTGGTAGTGATCTTCAATAATGGTACGTTAAATAGACGATAATCACATCAAGGAAAAATAATAATCAGTATGGAACCTATGTTCTTGGAGACTTGTTAGGGGTTGGATTGGTGGATGAATCCAAGGGATTAGTGGTCTTCAGTTTTAGCCCCTTTTTCTAGTATGAGTAATTATATTTTTGCAAAGAGAAGAGTAATGTAAACCGTACTTTCATTGTACATGATATATTAAATAAAAATATCTCATATGGATACCAATTATAAACTTCTGATTAGATCCCTTCATGAAAACATAAACATTTTGTGGTATCTAGCTTATTTCATTAAGAAATACAGGATGCTCGTTGATCATGGAATAGAAGTTAGTCACACATATAGAGAAATTAACTTTGAGAATAAAATTTTGGATTGTAAAAGAAGATATAGTGAGAGTATTATTATATATTATAGTATTGGGAATAATGAATGATTTTAATCTAATTCTAAATGGTGACTCCTTCGGGATAAAATACATTATACCTCCTTCAGTTTCAGGTCATCATTTTCAATAGAAATATAATTTTGAGTGAGTGAATTTATTAAGATGGAACTATAAAAATTTCATTTATATATATAATGATATTAAAATATTTATATACCATATTTTTAATAATACAACCCAACATAGTCTTATATGATTTTTAGGATTCATAATATTTAATAAAAATACACTCTATAAATTTCCCATGAATAAGACACACGAATTCAATAGGGATATATTTTTCTATTAAATATAAATAAAAATAAAATGGAATAAATTAACACATAACCTAGGAAATAAGTTTTAGATCCTTTAATTTTTAGATTATTCAATTTATTAATTTTATTGAGATAAATTATTTAGAACTTTCCTACTAAAGAAATCATATGGTAAAATATTTAAATAAAGTATAGGGTAAAGGTATCTTGAAATACATTTAATGTTTTCATGAAATTAGTGATCAAGATACATAGAACTTATAAATAAATTTTTTTTATAGAAATTAAAAAATAATGAGAATGGTTTGGGTATGATAATGGAGATTCTTTAAAAAATAACACAAAATTTTGATTAGTGAACCAAAAATTTATTATGTTAAATGTATTATAATTTTAAAGTGATTGAATTTATTATTTAAAAATATTATTTATTGTAAATAATTACCGAATGAATATTAAATTAAGGATAACTTATTTTATGTTTTATATTATCCTTAAACACATTTGTGTTGTTTCAATTTATAAAATAAAAATAGCAAGAGTATCTGAAATGGGGAGAGATTAATTGTAAATATATTATTTATATATGGGAAAATGTTAGAAACATACACCCTTAATGTATTAACTAATATAATTATTATCATATGTTAATTTATGGATGGAAAAGATACAATGCTTTGTTTGACATCAAATGATGAATGAAAAATTATTCATTATTTTTTTAATTTATAAAATAAAATAAAAAATTAAATGTCTTAAATTATATGTATAAATTAATATGTGAATCATCTTATGTCCCTATGAAAATGAATAATTGAAAATATTTATCAATGATAAAATTAATTATTTTTTTAAAATATGTATATTTCAATTTATCTTTTAGCGATTTGGGAATGGTAATATGAATTATTTTTTATGTAAATTTGATAATACTCAAAAATAAATCTTGAAAAAATTACATAATTAATTAAATTTTATATGGGATAGGTGATATATTTTTTATCTATTTGAAATATTTTATTGAGTACAGTAAAACATTTCAAGTGGGATGAAATTTAAAAATCATAATCTCTACTTAATTTTTAGACTTGACACATTGTAAAATCAATCTTATTACTATTTATATTAATATAATTAAATATTTTAATGTAGAGTTTATATTAATGAAATATTTTAGTGTGTTTGAATATGTTTGGAACTAATAAACAATACTTTTACATGGTGATGTTAACCATGTTTTGCGAAGGAAAAAAATAATTAAAATTCTAGAACAGTAGAAAAGATATTCATTTTATGATAAATGTTACAAATAATTAGTGTTGTTAAAAAAATATGTTTCTTTATGTCAAAATAATTTTTAAATTAGATGATTAATATTAAATATAATGAAAATCAATAGCTTAATATGGATAAGATTTTTTTTTCTAAAATTCTCTCTATGATTGGGGATCTTTGTTTGAAAAAACAAGTAATTGTTACAATAATGAATTCATTTTTTAATGTTCACGTTGAATAATTGATGAAAAAAATTATAGAGTTTTAAATATTTCTAATAATGAAAATAAACATCTATAGATTTTTATAAAATATAGAGATGTAGAATAACACAATATTAGATGATTCTTCTTTGTACCATAACATTTTTAAATGAATAAATAAATTCATTTCATTTTGATATTGGAGATGACAAACATATTTAGATAAAACATATATAAAATGACATGAAAACCATGTCATATTTTATCTATAAATATATTTAATATTAAATAACTTTAATAAAATTTTATTATGTTAGCCATAAATTGTAGGATTTATTAAATTTTATTAGTTTATATTGATCATATTGGTGTTAGTTACCATTAATATATTGAAACTAGTTAATTAAATTAATCTCATAAGTGTTATATTTATATGTTTTTGTAAATTTATACATTTAAATAAGACCTATGTTCACTATGTATAATAATTGTTTTTATTAAATCAATTAGTTATTATTTTTGTTTTATTTACTCTTTAAAAAAAATAATGTTTCATCTATAAAAGGGGTGAAAATAGAATCTAGTCTTTGTGTTTTTTCCTATATAGTTGACCTCATACATTCTACTTTACCATACTCTAATAAAAATATTTAACTAGTGTAAAATAAATTTATAAAACTAATCATATATAGGAAAAACATCCACCTATGGAATAACCCCCAATTGTTTTACTTATAACTCTAAATCAAGTATTATATCTAATGAATAATGTATCAAATAAATGATTGTTGAAACCAACCTTTTATAGTGGATCTACCCATAAGATTAGTTTTCATTTTCTATTAATTCTCAACTCTCATATTTTTCTATACGAATACCTTCATGAACTAGTCTATAAACTGGGTCCATTGGATTACGAACTCCTCTCAATCTCCGTGAAAATTAATCAACCATTGAAGAACTATTCCATGTAATAAACAAACCAAAAATGGAACTTTCTTCTCCTTTAACATTTTAATTAGTTAAAAATCTATTTTCACCACTTCAAATCAATAGTTGACCTACAAATCAAAAATAAATCCTTTATACTCCAATAACATGTGTCATTATAAATTTCATAATGTCACACCCCAAATCATGTACTATATTGGACTTCCGAGTTAAATAACCTAACACATTATCTGTATCTCCAACTACTCAACATAAACAGTAGGTTTACATGTCAAACACGGACCAAGGATATAAACATAAAAATATATAGAAATTATAACCCTTATTACACACCATATGAACCATCATTTTTTACATAGTACACACAATTATCATTAACTAAATGATACTATATGAATCATGATTCCATTTCATTTAAAATTACCCTGAATTGAGTTCACACATCACTATAGAATAGTTCTTAAATTATCACATCTCTTTCAAAGGAGCATAGTTTCTTTCCTTGACCATAAATTTTTAGTATAGTACACTTTCTATTCTTTGTTCATTTGAACCACTATCACACTAATATAATATACTCCTCAAATGTATCTAATCAAAACAAAAATCTTATGAAATATTATTATTTGAAACCACTCTATAATATGACCCTCCCTTAAAAAAACTCTATGATGAGTCAGTAATGGGAACAAAAGTCTCACCCTAAGCCAGTATTAAATATATCAATCGCCAAAAACTATTGAAAAGTGTATTATTATTAAAAATGAAAGGTATTACCCTTATAAGGATAAATAAAAATAAAACCCTTAATATTATAATGCAAATATTCTTTATACAAATAATTATAATCAAATAGATAATATGAATGTATGTTAAATAATATCTCAATGAAAATATATCAATTTACATTAGAACAACTATACTAAAAATCCAAAATAATAAATCTCAATAAAAAATATCTATGTACCCATGTGGTATATTGACGATACAAAAGGCATCGTTATTTCCCTATGGATATATTAGAAATAAAATATTTTTATAATAACTAAAACTTTGTTGTGTTGTTAATTAAAATATATTATTAGTCATGTTTGGGGTCGAACACATAGAGATAGTTAATTAGTTGTGTTAGGGTTTTAATGAAAACTATTTTAATAATTGATTAAATAATGGTGGTGAAGATAATATTTTGGTTTTTTAAGAGATTTGATGTAATTAATAATTTAAATCAATGTAGATTGATTGGTTTCAAATCATATTTGAAAGAATTTCAAGAGTTTTATAGTATTTGAGTTTTGGTGCAATTGTATTTTTATAAAATAAATCGACTAATCCATGTTTAGTGTTGGAATCGAGAAGAGATGTAACAAATGCTCATGGTATCACATCTAAAACATTGAAATCCCCTATTTCCATTAGTCTCTTAGTTTAGAGTTCTACCGAAATGATTTTTTCTTGACACCATATTTAAACCTAGTTTCCCTGAATGAAAAAATGGTCATGCCTCAATTTAGGGTAACCAGTTGTGGAATTTTAAATTTTCATTTAGATTAAGTTATCAATGTTCATGATAAAACAAAAATTTGGGGATTGGAATTGGATTAATATATTTCAAAAAACCCAATACAGGAATAAAATAAAATAATAAAATCCAACAGCAACCCCCCCCCTTAGGTTACATTACCATAAAACAAGGCAGGTTTTAACCCCATCATATTATTTTTGAGGGAGTAATGGGATGGAGGAAAAAAAGAAATCATAATTTAAACTGGAGAGAACGTGGTGGAGGACCCTATAATAGCTTAGCTTCTCACCCTGGACTTTTTTCTCCGGAGCTCCCCCCAGCATCAATAATGATATCTATTTTCAGAACTATATAGGGATCCTGTTTAATTTATGTTTTAATTAATTTCATTCATAAAGAGGTAATGTGTCATTATTTTCTATTTTTCGGTGGTACATAAAGAAAATAATGGGTATCTGTTTAATTTTTTGTAATAAATTACTGAATTGGAAATATTCAATAACTTTCACTGCGTGCCTTGGATTCATGATGTGAAAGTATTGGGTTCACCTTTTATTTGTTTTTTCTTCCCTTTAAATCATGTACTGTGTTAATTACCTTCAATACATTCATTTCATGTAATATTTAAACGATACTAATGTAATTCCTTGGATTTTACCATGTTTTATTTTTAATTTTATGTGGGAATTATTTCAAGACCAGGCTCTGAGACGACGTGCAGTTCCGAGGTCCGGTGAGCCCAGAACAAATGTTTGAATTTAATTAAATAATTAAATTATGTGTGCGTGTGGTTTTCCTAAAAAAGTGGATTAACTCTTGAACGGGTGCTCGGCTCAGAAATATGAGGGAACCAATGTGTTCAAAACAACTATTTTACCCTAGGTGAGGCCTAACATCGGCCGACGCGGGTCGATGGTGAAATCTGGTTTTGGGACGTAACTATAATAAAATATTTAATTTGAATATGTTATTAAAGATCTTGATGAAGATAGATCTTTTAAATTTTTAAATAGAGATTTTGCATGGGATCGGGGTTACAATTCTCATAACCCTAAATTTCCCCTGGAGGCTCTGGAGAGATCTGGAGAAAACCTCCCAACGCGGAGACAGTGTTCTTGACGAGCTTCGCCGACGACGACGACATGACAACCAGATATTTTCCAACGAATTTCGTGAATCCAAGTTGGGTGTTTTATCTCTTGGTGATCTCTTTACAGTTCTTGATTCCTACAATGAACGCGGACTAATCAACTAACAGATTAGCCCGCGGATCGATTGTAATTGCGGGATAGTTTTTTTGCGGGGATTTTTGGGAAATTGATCAATGTTGATTTATTATTGTTGCTTTCTGCACCGTTTAATCCTTTTAATGGGAGTGGATCAATGCCTTGATGAATGACAGTGAAGGTTCGTTCTTCAAATTTGTTTCATTGGATTTTCTTCCCTCTTTTTTCCACGTGTTCTTCGCGTTCTTCATGGGGTGATGAAAAATGGATCGTTGCACATCCGTTCTACAACACAATGATCCCAAATTGAATAATAGGTATCGAAATGACCTTACGGATGTGCGATGATGATTTTGGCGGATGATTCAGAGTGGATCGAGAGGTATGAGTTTTTGGGTGTTTTTCTTCGGATTGATCGTTCGGGGTTTATAATCTGATCGAAGGATCGAAAACACCTGATTCGGAGTTCGTATGATGGGAAAAACCAAGACATGATGTATCAGGATGAACGAATGAGAGAAACGGAATCTGGAAGATCGGCTGAAGCGCAAGGAAGAAGACGGCATTCTGGAACATTCCCGACTACACGGCGTGTAGTATGGGCTACACTGCGTGTGTTCTTCGGGGATCACCTGGCGTGTTCTCCGGGAGTACATGAACACGGGATGGGTACACCGCCACATACACAGTGTGTATACCCTTCCCTGTCCAGACTCGGCCAGATACACGGGATACCCTGTGTACTGGTACACAGGGTACCCTGTATACTGGTACATGAGCAGGCGACACGGACGGACACCATGTACGGGCATACAGCCAGGGTTCATGGGTGTTTCCCCATTAAAAGTACACGGTGTGTGCTTATACCTACACACCATGAATATGCTTTCCTACACGACTTCGATTACAGACACGGACCATTTACACGGGCATTACCCGGCGTCAAGGAAAACAGCGTGTGATCCTTCTACATGTCGTGTAGTTGAGTTTTACACAACATGGAAGGATGACACAGGCCATTAAACGGGCAGTAACCGAGGTCAAGGAACACGGCTTGTAACCTTACTACATGCCATGTAACCTGTTTTACATGGCTTGTGCCAGTTTCCTTCTGTGACTTGGACTACTTTCCATAGGGTCCGTCCCCTTGGACTTTCTCCTGAAAGTTTTCGATATCATTTCCTACATACAAGAGTATGATCCATTCAGCAGGACTTCCTAAATAGAGTTATTTGAATCCCCTCTATGAGACTTATATATGGAGTCTCTATTCATTTCTGTAACCCTAGGTAGAGTTCTTGGTATCGATGTGACAACTTTACCAGAGCGTCGATCCTCGGCTCAGCGGATTAGTTCAGACTGAGTTGTTGGAATCACCCCATAGCTATTGGTTGTGATCCTCATCTGAACATCGTATTCTCAAGTACTTGTGGAGTGTGTTATCTCAGAACGAGTACCTCGTACCTCTCTCTTCAGACCTAGGAGTGTGTTCTTCTTCTTGTATGCTTAGTGGAATCTTCGAGCCAGATCATATTGGTGGTTTCATGATGGTCGACCGTGTATGAGTATATGAAGATATTATTGTTTTATGTTCTGTAGACATATACTGTGTAGAGATGACTATATCTTTCCTTTGTGGTATTTCCCTAGTTATATTCCTTTGTGGTTTTCGGGGTGTACTACTGGGTATTGTTATACTCACCCCTGCACTGGATTTTCGCACACGTGTCATGTTTTGTGCAGAAGAGCGATCCTTTGACAGGATTCTAGGCAGATCAGGGCCAAACGGTGCTCAATGAGATCATACAGTCCTAGGTGTGTTCCTATGGCTACAGATTTCAGTCCTAGTAATTTTCATTATAGGTTGGACTTTGTTACGGAATCTCTTTTAATGGGCTTTTACTTTTGGCCCAGGGTTTTACATTACTACACTTTACTTTCCTGATGTACTCTGTTGGTTGGGATTTTAGTGCATGCATTTCTGTTCTTAGTAGTTCTTACTTTTTACCCTTGTGGGCTTGGAGATGTGTGTGTGTGTGTAGGTTTATAGGCAATTCCTCCCATGTTAGTAGCATGCCTACTCGGTGCTAGTCACCAGGCCCTGGCCTATTGGAGGTGGGCTTGGTGAGTTGCGGCTCGGGCCCCACTAGGACGGGTTTTGACAGAGTGGTATCATAGGTGGTCGGTTCTACCTTAGGATTGAGAGGCTATGAGTTGGTTTGGGGTAACAGTGTTAAGTGTTTCGAGTTCGGATTTTGTGTTAGGGACCCCAATGTTAGTGTAAGCGGCCGACGTATCCATACAACAGGACTCTGATAACGTGCTTTTCAACTCGGAACATTAGAACACTAGTTACAGGGGAAAATAACGTTACATGCATCATATAGGAAGGGTTTGTGGTTTTCATGTCCTTCTTGAGTCATCTCCCTAGATATACTCACTAACTGAGATACACCTTGTTTCATTACAGGATGCCTCCACGACGCGCACCCACTAGGATCCAGCAGCTCGATCACGAGGATGACCCCCTTAGTGATGAAGCTTTGATACATGGACAAGATCCCCCAGTTTTACCTTCGGGTGGTGTGCCAGTTATTCCACCACCAATGGAGTAGTGTTTAGTGCCTGTTGTACCAGTAGAGGAGTAGTGCAGTCTGAGCACACTCTACGAGTTTTAGAGACAGAGACCCATTAGGTTTTGAGGTGAGCCTGACCCTCAGGCAGTAGAGGACTGGCTTGAGGCAGTGGCCTGAGACTTCATTTAGGTCAGGTTACCATCAAACCAGATGGTGATCGTGGTAGCGAGCCTTCTGCAAGGCTCGGTAGGACAATGGTGGAGTTTCGTTATCTAGACCCACGACGAGGCGACTCTTGCGTTGTTAGAGTTTGAGCACTTCTTCAGAGAGGAGTTTTCACCAGTTACCCTAAGAGAAGTATGTACACAAGAGATTCTTCAGCTTTTGTAGGGAACCATGATGGTGGCTGACTATTCATCATGGTTTACCGACCTCTCTCAGTACTCGATGGATATCGTCAAGGATCAGTACTTCAAGGATCAGACGTTTTAGCGAGGCTTGCGCAGAGATATCCGAGCTAGCATCATCCCTATGAGAATTCCTACTTTTTCTATGGTGCTTGAGTGGGATTTGGTGGTCGAGAGCTTCTTGGTAGAGCAGACAAAGCCAGCAGTTAGTAATGAGCAAGCTTGGGAAAAGACTTGGGTAGCAGGGAGCCGACGTCAGGGCCCCAGGCATGGGAGACATTTTCAGAGCAGATCCCAGGACAGGGGATCTTTCGTGCAGGGTTCACAGGGCGCATCCATCCGGCCTCGAGAGAGGCGATGCTACTCATGTGATGGAAGGGTATATCTAGCCTGAGATTGTCCAACCCCATGTACTACTAACACGGGAGCAGTGGATAGACCACCGAGGCAGAGGCAACGTGCGGAGCAGACAGATCTGCGGGGTTACAGACATGGTATAAGAGATGGGAGAGCAGGTAGAGGTGGTCAATGTTTTGACCATTTACCACCATCACCCCTAGGAGGTCCACCCCAGGCTCATGGAGCTGGTGGACAGAGGCAGGGGCAGCTGCAGATAGCAGAGGCTTATGACCCAGGCACTCGTGGAATGATTAGAGGTATAATATGTGTCTTTTTGACTTTGGCCGCCATGCTGATACACACAGGCTCTAGTCTTTCTTTTCTAGCTACTTATCTTGTTTGAGACCTTGAGATTCCAGTTGAGTTGTTGAATTGAACCTTACGCTTTGAAATCCGACTGGAGAAGGTTCAGAGATCACACACCTTTGCAGACAGTGTGACCTGACCCTTGGAGGGGAGAGTCATGTTTGGAACCTCTTGGTGGTAGCATCGGGGCCTTACGATGTCATTCTTGGTATGAATTTTCTATCCACAGTTCATGCCTAGATTGACTGTTTTAGGAGAAGGGTGCGGTGTGTCCACAGTGATGGAATGAGGATCTCCTTCATCGATGAAAAGGAGTCCCAGGAAGCATAGGATGGACTCGTACGTAGAAAGGAACCACTGATTTCATATCAGTTGGCTACCCTAGCCCTTGGCACAACAGATGTACAAAGTTTCCAGTTTCCAGCAGTAGTGGATGACTATGAGGATGTCTTTCCGGAGGATCTCCTCAGGCTACCTCTCCATTGGGAGATAGATTTATGCATTGAGTTGCAACCTGGTACGACACTGATACCAACATCATCATATTGGATGGCTCCTGCAGAGCTTCGTGAGCTGAGGGTGCAGCTGGAAGACTTGTAGAAGAAGGGTTTCGTGGGACCTAGTGTTTCACCCTGGGTAGCCCCAGTGTTGTTTGCTAAGACGGCCGGTGGGAGCTTGAGGCTATGTGTGGATTACCATCGTTTGAATCAGGTGACTGTGAAGAACCGGTATTCACTACTGAGGATCGATGACCTCTTTGGCCAGTTAAGTGGTGCATGATGGTTCTCGAAGGTTGGTCTACGATCAGGCTATCACCAGTTGTCAGTATAGGATGAGGATATGCCAAATATGTCTTTCAGATGTCCCTACGGTCACTATGAATACTTAGGGATTCCCTTTGGCATGACGAATGCCCCAGAAGTGTTTATGGGACTCATGAACTAGATCATTCATCCCTATCTAGATCGGTTCGTGGTGGTCTTCATCGACGATATCCTGGTGCACTCTGCATTTGAGGAGGAGCACACGAGGCATCTGAGGATGGTTCTGGACACACTCCTAGAGAACCAGTTGTACGGGAAACTCTCGAAGTGTCAATTCTGGATACAGGAGGTCCACTTTCTGGGACACGTTATCTCAGTAGATGGTGTAGCAGTGGACCCAGCCAAGGTAGAGGTATTGTTATCATGGGAACCACCCCAGAGCGTGATGGATGTGCGGTGTTTCCTTTGGTTGGAAGGCTACTATCAGATATTCATTCTTAATTTCTCCAGGATTTAAGAACCCATGACAGCTTTGACTCGAAAGGGGAAGCCTGTCGTGTGGACCAAGATATACCAGCAGGCCTTTCAGCATTTGAGATAGAGGCGAAGGCTTGAGTTCCTCCAGGAGTAGAACTTTGAGATTGTTTATACTCCTGGTAAGGGGAACGTTTTGGTAGATTCTCTCAGTAGGAAATCCAATTCGCAGTTGTTGGATGATGCGACGAGGCAGTTGGCCTCTTGAAAGTTGTCCTTCGTGGATAAAGATGAGGGAGCCTACCTTAAATTGATGGTTATTACCCCTCCACTCTTACAGCGAGTCAGGGAGGCACAACTTGAGGATTCTAGCTGTGAGACACTCTGTGCTCAGATTTCCACAGGTGATGCTTCTGATGGATATTCAAAAGTTGGGGAGCACGTTGTTCTTTTTAGAGGGAACACAGTAGTACAAGTGACATTGTGGGATGATAATCTATGGATTTTCCATACATCTCCATTGGCAATGAATCCAGGCATTGCAAAAGTGTACGAGGACCTTCGACGTCAGTTCTGCTGGCCAGGAATGAAGAAGAGCGTAGCATAGTTTGATTTTCGGTGCCTTACTTATCATCAAGTACAACCAGAGCACCAGGTTCCAGCAGGTTTGACTCATCCCCTTGAGGTGCCAGAGCGTAAGTGGGATGGGATATCCATGGACTTCGTGATAGGTTTACCATTTTCCTCCAGGGGACATGATGCCATCTGGGTGATCATTGAACGACTCACCATGTTGGCCCACTTCCTAGCCATGCGGGAGAAGAGTTTAGTAGAGATCTTGGGATGCCTCTATGTGAAGGGGATAGTTCGACTTCATGGAGTGCCATCAACGATCGTCTCATATCATGATGCTCGTTTAACATCCCGGTTGAGGAAGGGATTGCATGAAGCTTTTGGGACTCAGTTACGCTTGACCACAGCATTTCATCCTCATACTGATTGTTAGACAGTGCAGACCATCTAGGTTCTAGAGGATATACTATGATCATGCATACTTGACTTCAGTCGTAGCTGGGAGGATCACCTACCACTGGTGGAATTTTCTTATAAAAACAGTTATCATTCCACTATTGGTATGGAACTATTCGAGGCTTTGTATGGGCGACCTTGCAGGTCACCACTTTCCTGGACTGACCCAGGTGAGTCAGCACTCATGGGCCTAGAGATGGTACGAGCTACTACGGAGATGGTGCAGGTCATCCAGGAGCGGATGAAGACTACAAAGAGTCGGCATAAGTCTTATGCCGACAGGAGACAGAGGCCCTTGGAGTTCGAAGAGGGAGACCATGTGTTCTTTCGGGTCTCACCTCGATAGGGATTGCAGAGATTTGGCCCAGGTGGCAAGCTATCTCTGAGGTCCATTGGCCCTTTTCAGATTCTGAGTAGAGTGGGAAGGTGGGGTACCACTTGGCTATACCTCCTTATATGAACAGGGTACATGACGTCTTCCGTGTGTCACAGCTACGGAGGTACGTGCATGATCCATCACACGTTATCGATGGGGGTGAGTTGGACATTGACGATGGAGGGACTTTTTCTGAGTACCCCATGGAGATCAAGGATTAGCAGGAGAAGATCCATCATGGGTGAGCTATTCCCTTGGTGCGTGTCTGGTGGAAGCACGGGAATCTCTAGGAGAGCACATGGGAGCGGGAGGCTCAAATTTGTGTGCATTACCCACATCTTTTTGAGTATCCTTTCTTTGTCTTTTTGGGGACGTAAAATCCCTAAGGTGGGTGTGTTTTAATTTCTTGAATTTTACCATGTTTTATTTTTAATATTATGTGGGAATTATTTTGAGACCAGGGTCTGAGACGGCGTGCAGTTCCGAGGCCCGGTAAGCCCAAACCAAATGTTTGAATTTAATTAAATAATTAAATTACACATGCGTGTTGTTTTCTTGAAAAAGTGTAATAACTCCTAAACAGGTGCTCAGATATGAAATCAGAGGGAACCAATGCGTTCAGAACAAAGATTTTACCCTAGGAGAGGTCTAACATCGGCCGGCGCAGGTCGGTGGTGAAATATGGTTTTTCGACGTAACCATAATAAAATATTTTATTAAAATATTTTATTAAATTCTTTTATACATCGAAATATTTTAACTTTTTCAATAGATATTTTGCAGGGAATCAGGGTTACAATTCCCATAACCCTTAATTTCCCCTGGAGGCTCTAGAGAGCTCTCGAGAAAACCTCCCAATGCCGCGACGGTGTTCTTGACGAGCTTCGTCGGCGACGACAACGCTGCTACCAGATCTTTTCCAACGAACGTTGTGAATCCAGGTAAGAATTTGATCCCTTTTTGACTTTTTTCCCATTCATGATTCCTATGACGATCGTGGACTAATCAACGAACAGATTAACCCGTGGATCGATCATAAATGCAGGATGCGTTTTTTGCGGGGATTTTTGGGAAATTGATCCCTATTGATTTATTATTATGGATTTCTGCTCCATTTAAGCCTATTAATGGGAGCAGATCAAAACCGTGACAAAAAATGGCAGAGGATCATTCCTCAAATTTATTTCATTGGATTTTATTCCCTTTTTCATTCTTCGCGTTCTTTGCGTTCTTCGCGGGGTGATTAACAATGAATCGTTGTGCATCCGTTCTACGACACAACGATCCCAAATTGAATAATTGACACCACAGTGACCTTGCGAAGGTGCAATGATGATTTTTGCGGATGATTTGGAGCGGATCAAGAGTTATGAGTTTTTGGGTGTTTTTCTTTGGATGGATCGTTCGAGGTTTATAATCCGATCAAAGGATCAAAAACACCCGATTTGGTGTTCGTATTAGGGGAATAACCAAGAACTGAAGTATCAGGATGAACGGACGAGAGAAACGGAATCTGTAAGATCGCCCGAAGTGTAAGGAAGAAGACGACGTTCTGAAATTTTCCTGACTACACGGGGTGTAGTATGGCCTAAATGACGTGTGTTCAATTGAGGATCACCTGGCATGTACTCCGGGAGTACACGTACACTGGTTGGGTTCACGAACATAGACACAGCATGTATACCTTTCCCTGGCTAGACCCAGCCAGATACATGGGATACCTCATGTACGGGTACAGGGGCAGGCGACACGGACGGACACCGTGTACGGGCATACGGCTAGGGTACATGGGTGTTTCCCCATTGACAGGACATGGAATGTGCTTATACCTACACAAAGTGTATATGATTTCCTATATGACTTTGATTCCAAACACATGCCATTTACACAGGCAGTACACTGAGTCAATGAGCACGGCGTGTGATCCTTCTATACACTGTGTAGTTGAGTTTTACACAACTTGGATGGATGACACGAGCCATTACACGGGCAGTACATGGGGTCAAAGAACATGACATGTAACCATACTACAAGCTGTGTAACCTATTTTACATGGCTTGAGCCAGTTTCCTTCTGTGACTTGGACTAGTTTCCTCAGGGTTTGTCCCCTTGGTCTTTCTCCTAAAGGTTTCTGGTATCATTTTCTACGTACAGGAGTATGATCCCTTCAGCAGGACTTCCTGAATGGAGTTGTTGGAATCACCTCTGTGAGACTTAGAGCCTGATCCTCTATTCATTTCTGGAACCCTAGGTAGAGTTCTTGGTATCGACGTGACCAACTTTACACAGGTGCCGATCCTCTGCTTAGTGGATTAGTTTAGACTGAGTTGTTGTAATTAACCCATAGCTATTGGTTGTGATCCTCATCGGAACATTGTATCCTCAAGTACAAGTGGAGTGTGTTCTCCTGGAACAAGTACTTCATACCTCTCTCTTCAGACTTATGAGTGTGTTCTCCTTGTTACATGCTTAGTGGAATTTTCGAGCTGGGTCTTAATGGTGGTTTCGCGATAGATGACCATGTATGAGTATATCTAGATATTCTTGTTATATGTTCTATAGAAATATACTGTGTAGAGGTGACTGTATGTTTTCTTTTGTGGTATTTCACTAGTTGTATTCCTTTGTGGTTTTCGTGGTGTCCTACTGGGTATTGTTATACTAACCCCTGTATGGGATTTGCCCACACGTGTCGTGTTTTGTGCAGACGAGCGAGCCTTTGACAGGATTCTAGGCGGACCAAGACCGGACGGTGATCAGTGAGATCAGACAGGCCGAGGTGTGTTCCTACGGCAACATATTGTAGTCCCAGTACCTTTATTTACAGGGTGTACTTTTTATAGACTCTCTTTTTTGGGGCTTGTATTTTTGGCCCAGGGTTTTACATTACTACACTTTACTTTCCGGTCGTACTCTGTTGGTTGAGTTTTTTGTGCATGAATTTCTATTCATAGTAGTTTTTACTTTTCACCCTTGTGGTCTTGGAGATGTGTGTGCATGTTTACAGGTTTATAGTAAATTCCTCTCATGTTTGTAGCATGCCTACTCGGTGCTAGTCACCCGCCCCTGTCCTATTGGAGGCCGGTTTGGGGATTTGCGGCTTGGGCCCCACTGGGACAGGCTGTGATAGAAAATATTGTGTTTCTAGCTCTAAAATATCTTTTAAACCCTAGTTCATTAGTTTTGGACCTTGGGAGTGTTCCATAGACATAATTCATCATGGGAGGCCATCATTTCTAAAGTGGCGTGCCATGATGCTTCGTGTCTTGTTGTGAAGTGCCATTTTCTCTCCTAATTTAACCTTTTTTTTCTTTTCTCAAATATTATTTATATCCTAGAGTTAATCACAAATCAAGTTAAACAGTCCAAATATTGGAAATAATATCAATTATATTATGCTAATTACTATATTAAAACACCCAAAATTATATGCATGAAATACATGAATCATATATCACTCCCTATCCTTTTTTAATATTTCTATAAAGTATAATATTCTAGATTATGTTGGAATCCACAGAAATACCCAATTCATAAAACCAAAAACCAATGTTAAATGAAAACATTCAAAATACATCATTCAAATTTAAAATATTAAATGGAACTGGGAATGAGTTTATAGAAAACAGTAGGTTACTAGATCTAACCCAACACTGCTACTATCCCTAATATAACCCAAATTGAGCATACAAATTTCCTAGAATGTCATTGATTCTTCCAAACTCACTCTACATATGAATTTTCCATAAGAACCACTAATATTATAGAAAATCACAACTATCAATATTTCAAGATGCCAACACAAACTATAGAAAAAACTACATTAGAAATATAATCATGAATCTCTATCATCATCATACATGGAAAAAATAATAAAAACTACCAATCATAAAAAAACAAATTAGTAAAACAAAGACAAACAAGAAAAATAAAATGAATTTTCATAAAAGAGAAATGTAGAGACCCAAGATCGACTACATAGACATGACATTACTTTTACAAAATACATGATATATAAAAAACAGACACCCAAGGACCGTAATAGTTTAGTGTCTTTGGAAACTCAAAACAACATCATCTAGTCATGGTGATAGATCTTCAACATCTCTCATAAAGGTCATCCCTTTTTATTTTCTTACCTAAAACCTTTCTTTAAATCCTCGGGAAAAGGAAACATATAAAGGGTGAGCTCAAATGCTTAGTAAGGGTAATCATGGAGAAAATAAAACAAATCATATACATTTAAACATAAAAAAAACATGAATATAAATTTTAAACATCAAAATCGTGAGAAATAAATCTTGGCAGTACAGAAGGCATAGATCATAAAGGAACATTAATCAGGATAAAATATCAAGGGAATAAAACATGTAATTGTGTCAAACCATTAATCACATGTTATGATTTCCATAGTAGCCAAGGCATTGTTGCGAAGACCATCATAGTGAACAAAGTCCATTATTGAACTGGGTTTACATGTTGTTCCAGAACTGTATTACAGAACTGGATTCACTTTCTATTCCATCCATGTCTATCTCATGAGTTATAAATCTTTACCCAATTAATTGGAGGGAGATATAGGTCCCACCCATCTCATAATGAAATCATTATTTCGTGTTCCACAACATAAATCATTCATCATAACCCAAAGAATAAAATGGGTTTCATAAACAACATCCCATCATAACATAATCCATATAAAAAAATGGATATCATAAACATACTAAATAATTTCATCTTATATGGGTAATAGTTTTGGATAAAACACATGAAATGAATTCTTGAGTAAAATATCCTTTCTTCTTCAAAATCATTTTCTTTTCTCAAAGTTCCATGCAATTTTAAAAGAAATTATTTTTTTTGAAAATAATAAAGAAATATTTTACAATAAGATTCATGAAAATAAGGTGTTATGAAACCTTAGAAATCTATTCATGCGGTATAAGTTAAAAAAAATTCTTCTTGTACATTTTCCGGAGAAGTAAAAAAGTACCTTGTATGGTAAAAAAAAGAAATATTCCTTCCATACAATGTGGTAAAAGTCAACAAGAGGTAAAAATGACTTTAAACATACATGGAATAAAATTAAAAACTTTATGAAAACATTTTTATAAAACATGGACATGGATTATAAATATAACCCCACCAAATACTTACGAATAAACAATCTCGGATAAGAACGAGATTAGAATAATTATCCCTTACCTTATGTCCAATTTCCACCATATGTGTCCGAGACTCTTGTATAGTGGGTTTAAACATATTATTAACATTAAACATAACCATAATAATATTTATGATGTCATATATGATTCACGTATGACTTTATATTACGCATTCTTTTGTCAATTCTATGTTCAAGCAGCGTTTTGGAAAAAATTGTTTCATTTATCGTAAGTGTTTGGACTTGTTATTCTTAGTATTACTATTACTTATATCATGATTTACTTACATCTATAATGTAAAACATGATTTATGTATTATATATATTCACTATATATATATATATATAATAGATTGATAAATTAAATGAAACACACCATTCATGGAGACAGTAGGCCGTACATATGGATGAACACTGTTTTTCATTACTTATTGACTTGAATGGAAGTAAGTAGATGAAATATATATATACAGAAATCCAGTATAATTATTATGTCATATATATCATTATTATTCATTATATATACTTTATAATTTTTCTTAAATGGTTATCATGGATAATGAATCTCATCGCGTTGTGGAGACGGTAATCCGTACATACGCACAACCGATGATATCATTACCATAATTATTGAATGAAATTAAAGTGGATGATATAATATCTCAGAATCAGTATGATGTTATTATAACCATATATAGTTATTCTTTACACCATTAAACCCATCGAAGTAAGGTGGTGGTGGAAAAACAGATTACACCACGGCGTAGAGACGGTATTCCGTACGTATGCATGCGCGGTGATTTCGTTTTCCATAAGATGGATAGAATGTGAAACAAGTTTGGTTCATATTTATAATAAAATATCAGTATATGAGTGATTCTTATGTTATTACTTTATAATTAAACAAATAAATAAGGGGAATTTGAAGAAGAAATAAATTTGAAAGAATCGGTAACAGATATTACCTCTTCTTCGACGCACCTCTTCTAAACCTCCTCTTAGGGCACTAAAGATGGTATTTGAAGAAGACCAGGACCTCAAGTATGTTTCTATTAAAGTTTAGAAGAGAAATTGGCAGGGTTTGTCTGAGGTTGAAGGCTCAAATGGTGTGAGAAGGAGAGGGAGGAGGTTCCCTTTTATAAGGGACGAGAGGGGCACTTTTGGTAACCTCTAAAATATTAATTTATAATAAACCCAAAACCCACATAAAAACATAAAAAGTGACTCAAATTAGGATATTAGATATGATAGGGTTTTAATATCATCAACAAATTAAATTTATACATGTTTTAATTTTATTTTAATCCTTATCATATTTATTTATCCTTATTTAATCTATTTAATTTTAATTGTGGCAATAATGTTATAAATTTTATATGGTTATAAATACTTACTTGTGTGTTTTTAATTATAAAAAATTTGATACATTAAGACATGTTAGATCACATAATTTTTAATTTTTAATTTTTAAATATTTTTGTGATTTTTAAACAATTTAATAATATAAAATATCAATAGTGTCAATTTTGACACAATTTATTTATTTGAATTTAAATAAAATCCACAGAGAATATATTTTCAAAACCAATATTTAATGGATTCCTGACAAGTCATATTAATCTATAAAATTCATGGAGAACATTAATAAGTTCATATAATATTTATTTTAATACTATTAAAATCATTTATTTGATATTTCTCTTAATAAAATAATTAATACAACATTTTAGTATAATTGTTTAATATACTTATTTGTTTCATAAAAATTAACAATAAAATACTATTATATAGATAAATTTATTGTCTTCCATAAAAATACTTTTACTGGAATTTATCATCTTAAAATCACCACATTTAAATTGTTATATTTATTAAATTATGAAGGTGTCAATTTTGACATCATTTAAAATAATATAATATAAGTGTCATAATCACTTTTATAAGGATACAAATTATCAAATATTCTACCATTGGATGATTATATATTACATGTACACGACCAATAAGTTTTGGTCAGGTATTTGTGCCTTTTATGGTCACTATTAGTTTAATAAAAATTGTATTATTGATTTTTCACTAAATAAACAATTTCTTGCATCACTATTGTGTCACCATTAATGATAATTATTTAATCCCTAAAAATTACAAATAAATTAACATGATGTATATAATTTTATTATATTTATGGTGACTATTTATGTTCTAAGTTTTATTATGTTTATCACTAAATTAAAATTAATACACTTATAAGATATAAGAGAGTGACATGTTGTCACTTTCTTTGGTTTTAATAATAATTACATCATTTTCATGGTCTAAAGTACATAAAATTAATCTATTTCGACCCTTAGGGGATATGGGTCAAATTTTACTCATCCAATAGAATTTGGAAAGGTGTTAGGGTAATTTTATAATCTTATTTTTACCCTTAATTACTCGATTTACCTTTAACTATGGTAAATAAAATTTATCGTAGTTACTATTCCAAATGCCTAAAAATAAAAAGTAGCCTATTAACATAATTTGTACCTACTGATTTAAAATATGGAATCCATTTTTTCAAATTAAAAACATGAAAGTGGCAATATTTAATTCAAAAATATTCCCACTGTTGAGAAAACAAGTTTTAAAAGTTAAAACATTACCAAAGATTAAAATGTTTTTACCAATGAATTTAATATAAAATTAATGGTAATGACATAAATTATATTAAATTGTAAAAACATATTCTATATATACTTTAAAACAATTAAATATTATAATTTAACCATATAAATTATTGTGATGAAATAAAGTTGTTTTTAATTAAAATATAACATGTTTTTACTATTCATTAAAATATGAAAGTTATCAGAATAATATGAATAATTTATCCAAAGTAAATTTTTATATCCTGATTAAAAATAAGAATTTTATTTTGTAAAATTGATCTTATAAACATTTCAAAAACTATATTCAAAGTGGGTGCACCATCAAAAGGTGACAAGACTGCATTTTTTGAAAAAGAATTATTTTACCCGAAAAATTAACTTTGTTCTCATACCATGTTCCAGAATATGTGTAAGATGAATTATATTGTTTTAAAATTCAAAAAATGGTTAATATTATTAATAATGGCTAGTTTATAATATATATTTGTTTTAGTGAAACTCGGTATTGCGTACAACACAAGCTATTGATGAAGGTTTCTCTTGCGTGTAACAAAAGGCAAGAATAGTGTTTTCATATACAATAAGATAATATAGTGTTGCATATAGTGTAATATAGTCTTGGGGAAGCATACAACACAAGATGTCAAAGAAATTAAAATGTATATTTCTCATAATATCTCAGGGTGTTACATTCTACCCCCCCTAAAATGAATTTTTCCCTCGAAATTCATTGGGGTTATAAACGGTTTACTACTTGAAATATTCTTTAATAGAAACCCACATCGTAAAAAGGAATAAAAAACCTTAACTTGTAAAAACTAATGTATGAAATGTAATGGTTACCGAAATTAACTCATAACTAGGTTTCAACATAGGAGAACATAGGTGAAAATATAGATATGGAAGAGAAATCTAACCATCTTGTTCTGATGGAGAGTGGTTGAGAACATGGCTATGAAAAAGACAAAAATCACAAAGCCCTAAAATTTTGATGATATAAGGTTCCATCTGATTCATCAAATATGAGGTCAATAGGAAAAAAAATTTGGTTTTAAAGATCATTTCCCTAATGTTGAATTATTTTTGAATTAAAAGAAATACGTACTTGATTTTTGTACAATCTCACTGTTGTTCATGCCTTGGAAAATTTCCACTTCATCTCTAAAAGGAATGAAGTTGAATTTTTCTTCTGTAATGTGTTAGCGGATCATGCGATAGAATGATAGGTCATTCTGTCTGTCTCAAACATAAGGTTAGCAATAGTTATATAAATAAGTCCATTTATGGTGACATTAATCATATACAGTTCCAAAAATGGACTTATACTTCATCTATCATCCGGCTTAATAAAATAAAATGAGTTTCTACCAACCAGGGACTTCCTGTAGGCCAGTGGTAGGCGATAAAGGCATGTCGCACTTCAGTTGTGGGTTTGATTCTCGCAACATTGTCTGACGAGACAGGTTGCTGTCCATCATGCAGGGTGTGCTATTTCTAAAACATTACTATTATAACATTCCAAAAATAATATTGAAAAAAGGTTGTAGCCTTAAAAAATACTATCTGATGTCCAACTAAATCCATTCCAATCTTTTGGATTATCCAAAATACTTCTATCCAATGTCATAGTGTAATGTAAACAATTACTAGAAATGTCATCTACCGAGCATGTGAATACCATCATATATCATACGATATATCTTTTTGGTCAAATTCCAAACATGTGAATACCTTAATAGTGTATTCTCTTGAAAAATGAATACCCATAGAACCTTAGTCAAAAGTTATCTCTTTCCACATACCAAAATCCCAAAATTTCTATATTATCAAACCATGATATCACTTTGTCCTTATATCAGTCATGAGCTCATTAATACTATCAAAAATATTATTTTCTCCTTATCCCGTCATTATGCGCATATCATCTGCTTTCCAAAAAATATTTGAATCACTTTTCATGGTTACCGGTACCATATACTTATTGAGAACCACAATAAACCAATACATAGATATTATAATATTCCATAATACTATAAATGATATTTCACAACATTATTTTGGAATCCCGTTACATAAACACATAATAATTCCACCAAATCGTTGTCATACTCAATATTGAAAATAATGATCGCATGTGACTTCCATTTTTCCTTTGCATTAAGAGGTTGTTGATGTTAATCATCATTAACCCTTGTATTAGGGCATTGGTTAGCATAATTCCCCATTTCCTTGCACTTGTAGAATTGACGTGTTAGTGGAGCATTCTCTATAGTGTTTTCTCTATTCACGTCATTAGAACCCCTTTTCCCATTACTTCGGAACTCAGCTGCTCGATGTCCTTCTTTTCCATAGTTGAAAAATTTTCTAGTACCTTTTATATAATCTCCACTATGCTTCTTTTCACACATTGAGCATAAAGAAACATTGACCTTCTTTTCACCATTATTTTGAGGTTTTTACTTGAACTCAATCTTTCTTTTCTTGTCAAAACCATGAGATGGATATGTAACATCAAATTCTAGTTCTACCTTGATAGCACAATGCACAATTTCTTCATAGCTACTTAAGTCTCTTATATCTAATGCCCTTTGAAACTTGTTTTTAAGCCACTGATTATTGAAAAACAAAATCTTGAACACGTCCCATTCCATGGATTCAATTTCATCTTGGGGCCTTGTATTCTTAATTAGAGTCCACCATTGTTTCGCTTCACCTTCTAACAGGTAAACAACCAAAATAACATTTTCATGCTCCGTACAATGAAATGTGGAAAATATCTTTTCAATGGTACTGATCCGGTGTTCAGCAACAAGTGGATCAGAAGACCCACTGAAAGAAGGTGGACGTTTCCTTATAAAGGACTCAATAGAATATTGTTCTTTTCTATGATCATTTGGAAGTCTATAATGATTCATAACTTGTGTAAGTATTGCAATAAGATTATTCACTCCATATTCCATCACATTTTGTTTTTCAAGAGGACAATCATTGCATTGTCCATTATATTGATCAATACAGTTTATTCAGGTTCTAGCCATTGTCTAAAACCCAAAAACAACAATGTGAGAGGAAAAAATCATGCTTGGAAAACAACATAGTAAAGGGGGAGTGCCTTCAATATCTTAAATCTTAGGTTTAATTCTACGATCGTTACCTTAATTCTATAACTATAACCTATACTTATAATTAACCTTAGAGAAATCTCTAGACATACCTTAGAAATATCTCTAGGGATCTGAATTAATTTTTTGCATCCTTGTTTCTAAAGGTTAACTAAACCTTTCCCCTGATATCAACTGTAGAGACCCAAGATTGACGTACATAGAAAATACATTACTTTTGAAAAATACTTTATATATAACAAAAACAGACACCCAAGGACCGTAATAGTTTAGTGTCTTTGGAAACTCAGAACAACATCTTCTAGTCATGGTGAAAGATCTTCAACATCTCCCATAAAGGTCTTCCCTATTTTTTTTCCTACCAAAAACCTTTCTTTAAATCCTGGGGAAAATAAAACATATAAAGGGTGTTCTCAAATGCTCAGTAAGGGTAAGCATGGAGAAAATAAACAAATCATATAGATTTGAACATAAAAAACATGAACATAAAGTTTAAACATCAAAATCTTGAGAAATAAATCTTGGCAGTACATAAGTAATAGATCATAAAGCAACATTAATAATGATAAAATAGCATGGGAATAAAACATGTAACTGTAGAAAACCATTAAACACATGTTATGATTTCCATAGTAGCCAACACATTATTTCCAAGACCATCATAGTGGACAAAGTCCATTACTGTACCGGGTTTACTTTCCATTCTTGACCTGTATTATTGAACCGAATTCAATTTCCGTTCCATCCATGTATATATCATGAGATATAAATCTTTACCCATTGCATTGGAGGGAGATATAGGTCCCACCCATCTCATAATGAAATCATTCTTTCATGTGCCACAACATAAATAATTCATCCTAACCCAAAGAATGAAATGGGTTTCATAAACAACATCCCATAATAACATAATCCATATAAAAAAATGTATATCATAAGCATACTAAATAATGTCATCTTATATGGGTAATATTTTTGGATAAAACACATGAAATGAATTCTTGAGGAAAATATCCTTTCATCTTCAAAATCATTTTCTTTTCTCAAAATTCCATGAAATTTTAAAAGAAAAGAATTTTATTGAATATAATCATGAAATATTGTACAAGAAGCTTCATTAAAAGAATTCATTATGAAACTGTAAAAATACATTCATACCGTATAATTTAAAAAAACATTCTTCTTGTAATTTTTTCGGAAAAGTCAAAAAATACATTGTATTGTAAACAAAAGAAAGATTCCTTCCATACAATGTGGTAAAAGTCAAAAAATGGAAAAAAATGACTTTAAACATACATGGAAGAATAGTAAAAACTTTAAGAAAATATTTTTATAAAACATTGACATGGATGATAAATATAACCCCAGTAAATACTTACGAATAAACAATTTCAGATAAGAACTAGATTGGAATAATTGTCCCCTACCTTATGTCCAATTTCCACTGTATGTATCCAAGACTCCTATATAGTGGGTTTAAAAATATTATTAACTTGTAACATAACAATAATAATATTTATTACATCATATATGATTCACTTGAACTTTATATTACACGTTCTTTTGTCAATTCTATGTTAAATCAGCATTTTGGGTAAAATTGTTTCATTTATCGTACGTGTTTGGACTTGTTGTTCTTGATATTATTATTACTTATATCATCATTTACTTACTTCCAGAATGTAAAACATGATTTATATATCATATATATTCAGTATATATATATATATATATAATAGATAAAATAAATGAAACACACCGTTCATGGAGACGATAGGCCGTACGTACGCATGAATGCTGTTTTTCATTCCTTGCTGACTTGAATGGACGTAAGTAGATGAAATATATATACATAAATCCAGTAGAATTATTATTTCATATATATCATTATTATTCTTAAATGGTTAACATGGAGGTTGAATCTCATCGCGTCGTGGAGACGGTAATCCGTACGTACACACGAGGGATGATATCATTCCCATAATTATTTAATGAAATTAGAGTGGATGATATAATATCTAAAAATAATTTTGATGTTAAAATAACCATATATAGTTAGTATTTACACCATTATTCCCATCCAAGTAAGGTGGTGGGGGAAAAATAGAATACCCCACGGCGTGGAGATGGTATACCATACGTACGCACGCGCGGTGATTTCGTTTTCCGTAGGATGGATAAGAGGTGAAATAGGGTTGGTTCATATTTATAATAACATATAAGTGTATGATTGATACTGATGTTATTACTTTATAATGAAAAAAATAATGAATATTAATTAGAAGAATAAATAAATTTGAAAGAATCAGTAAAGGATATTACCTCTTCTTCGATGCACCTTATCTAAAAGTCCTCTTAGGTAAATAAAGATGGTATTTGAAGAAGACCAGGACCTCTAGTATTTTTCAAGGGAAGTGGAGAAGAGAAATTGGCAGGTTTTGGCAGATATTGAAGGCTCAATATGATGTGAGAAGGAGAGGGAGGAGGTGCCCATTTATACGGGAGGAGAGGGGCACTTTTGGAAACCTCTGAAATATTAATTTATAATAAACCAAAAACCCACATAAAAACATCCAAAGTGACTCAAACTCGGATATTAGATAACATAGGGTTGTAATCTCATCAAAAAATTAAATTTAGACATGTTTTGATTTAATTTTAAACCTTATCATTTTTATTTATCCTTATTTAATCTGTTTAATTTTATTTGTGGTAATAATGTTATAAATTTTATATGGTTATAAATACTTACTTGTGTGTTGTTAATTACCAAAAATTTTATATTTATGACATTTTATATCATATAAATTTTAATTTTTAATTTTTATATATTTTTGTGATTTTTAATCAATTTAATAATATACAATATCAATAGTGTCAATTTTGACACAATTAATTTCTTTGAATTTAAATAAAATCCAAAGTGAAAATATTTTCGAAATAAACTATTTAATATATTACTAACAAGACATATTCATCTATAAAATTCGTCGATCACATTAATAAGTTCATATAATAATATTTTTAATACTTTTAATATAATTTATTTGATATTTCTCTTAATAAAATAATTAATACAACATTTTTGTATAATTATTTAATATACAAATTTGTTGCATAAAAATTAAAAATAAAATACTATGATTTATATAAATTTAATATATTTCATAAAAATTCTTTTACTGTAATTTATCATTTTAAAATCACAACATTTATATTGTTATATTTATTAAATTATGAAGGTGACAACATTGACATCATTTAAAATAAAAAAATATAAGTGTAATAATCACTTTTTATAAAGCTTCAAATGGTCAAATATTCTACCATTGGATGCATATGGATTACATGTACACGACCAATAAAATTTGTTCAGGTTTTTTTCCTTTTATGGTCACTATTAGTTTAATAAAAATTGTATTATTGATTTTTCACTAAATAAACAAATTCTGCATCACTATTGTGTCACCATTAATGATGATTATATAACCCATAAAAATTCTAAATAAATTTACATGATGTATATAATTTTATTATATTTCTGATGACTATTTATTTTCGAAGTTTAATAAAGTTTATCACTAAATTAAAATTATTACACTTATAAGATATAAGAGAGTGACATGTTGTCACTTTATTTGGTTTTAATAATAATTACATCAATTTTATGGTCCAAGGTCATTTAAATTAATAAATTTCTACCCTTAGGTGATTTGGATCTAATTTTACTCAACCAATAGAATTTGGGTTGGTGTTAGGGTAATTTTATAATCTTATTTTTACCCTTAATTACTCGATTTATCTTTAACTGTGGTAAATAAAACTTACTGTAGTTACTATTCACAATGCCTAAAAATAAAAAAAATACAATTAATATAATTTAGACCTACTTATTTCAAATATGGAATCCATTTTTCCAAATTCAAAACAAAAAAGTGACAGTATTTAATTTAAAATTATTCCCGCTGTTGAGAAAATGGGTTTTAAAAGTTAAAACATTGCCAAAGAATGAAATGTTTTTACATGTGAATTTAATGTAAAATTAATGGTAATGAAATAAATTATATTAAATGGTAAAAATATATTCTATTTATACTTTAAAACCATTCAATATTTTAATTTAACCATATAAATTATTGCGATGAGAAAAATTTGTTTTTAATGAAAATATAACGTGTTTTTACTATTCATTAAAATATGAAAGTTATCAGAATAATATGAATATTTTATCCAAAGTATTTTTTTATATCATGGTTTCAAAGAAGAATTGTTTTTGTCAAATTGAACTTATAAAAATCTAAAAAACTATATTTAAATTGGGTGTGCCAACAAAAGGCGAAAAAACCGTATTTTTTGAAAAAAACTTATTTTACGCGAAAAAATTTAATTTGTTCTCATACCATGTTCTAGAATATGTGTAAGATGAATTATATTGTTTTAAAATTAAAAATTTGGTTAAGAATATTCATAATGGGTAGTTCATAATATATCGTTGTTTTGGTGAAACTCATTATTGCATACAACACAAGCTATTGATGAAGGTTGCTCTTGAATGTAACACAAGCCAAGAATAGTGTTTGCATATACTAAAAGCTAATACAGTGTTTCGTAGAGTGTAATATAATATTGTGGAAGCGTAAAACACATAATGTCAAAGAAATTAAAAAGAATATTTCTTATAAAATCTTAGGGTGTTACAAGAAATAAGTAAACCACAACCACTGGCACCTCAAGACCTCTATAAAGATGGGACAAAATCAGTTGAGAATAAAAAATGGATGAAGGTACTCACACCCCCCTCAAAACTTCCACCAAAGGCTCAAAACGACTTGAAAAAACAATAAAACCAATAAATATGGGGTTTTCCACATCAAAATATCATAGGAGAGGAGAGGGAATTAGAATGATATGGAACTACCCTAGTGATTCTAATCCAAACACAAAAAATAAAATAATCAAGAATATAATGGGATAAATTGATCCATCACCAATAATTTTCCCCATCTCATCCCTAGTTTCTTGACTAACCTGGTGATTGACCAAGAATAGGGTAAAGTTTATTTGGATAGATCAAAATGGAAAATCAATAAAAACTTATAACTGGGATCACTAGAGAGAAGATAAACTCAAGGGAAATACAAAATCAAAAAAACACTGAGAATCAAAAAAGAAACAAAATAAAACATATAAAACCACTATAAACACAATCCAAACCATGAATAACCCCTTTCTTAGATAAATTAATCATAAACATACTCATTAGAATCATTCCTTGATCCTCATAATAATTTCAAAATGAATAAATCATATTAATTCATCTTATGTGTAATAAATGGAAAGACAAAATAATCTAATCAAACCTAGGGTATGGTCCACTATCAAAATAATTACCCATAGTTTAAAATAGTAATTATCTAAAAAATAATAGTATATATATATATATATGTCTTATAACACACCACCCCCAAAATATAATAAAGTATCTTTAAAACCAACTCTCAAAAACAAGTAGCCACAAGTATAAATATTTAACATCATTTTATCAAAAAAAATTCTAGCATTATTAACCATAATCACATCCCTTCAATGTAACCATATTATAAAAATATGGAATCTTAGGTGTTGGAAGGGGCCATAAAATTTTTCCCATAAAATTTTCTATCTTAGATATTGGGTCACACTCAATACAAACACACTGGGATATTGGTTTAATAGAGAGTAGTTCCCTCATCTATAAAATAACATAACATATAATAATGTAATATCGTAAACCAAATCTTTTATTACCTTACCTTGAATCTCATAAATAGATATCAAGCCTTTGATACTTTTATGACCAATAACCTTTATTCTCGACCCCTATGTAAGAGAATATATATCATTTTATTATACTAGATAATTCTCAGGGTATCTTCATATCAATGAGTTCATATAGTTCTCAAGATTTCCTAGTAATAAAATAACCATACCATAAACCCAGAACAATCCATAACATAGAGTTCCACTAAATATATAATTTTAAAATTTCAATATCTAGGGAAACTTTATTATCCATGTTCAATGAATTGATCAGAATAAAAACCATTAAAATCATAATTTAAATATTCAAAGGATTAAAATCGATTTTTGAGTGAAAAATAATCTTTTGAATACCCCTTATGTTTCAAAACACACCCTCTATAAAAAGGAGAAGATAAAAGAAGAATAAGAACATAATACATGCCACTAAATCTAATATTGGATTGTCATCATGCTATTTTGGAATACAATAATTGATATACTTCAAAAAAAGTGATTATAAAAGCTTTTAAATTTCATGGAATGAATTACAAAGAGAGTAGACCCAATAAAAATGAATAAAACATTTCTCAAGGGTATATCACCATATAAGTTATAAATTGTATGTGACATGAATCAATTTTAAATTTAGAATGTGATGGTGAAAGGAATATAACTTTACATTTTTTTAACATAATAAAAATTTATAATTTAATCAAATGTTTAATAAAAAATAAAAAATACATCTTTATTCCTAGAAAATTCCCAGTACCTTTTTAAAATTGAAGTGAAATAACATTATTATTTATTTCAACAGTTAATCCAATAATATTTAAATATTCCTTGAATTTGGTGTTAGAATAACCAAAAAGGGTATAGAACCATGAATAATTTAATATGTTCAACCAAAATGTAATTACTACCCATAAATATTTATCAAATTATTGATTATCATATTTTTAATGTTCAATTCCAAAAAAAATACCTATTTTAATCACCAAAGTAAAAAACATTAATTGGATATATTTATAACCACTTAATCCTCATGACATTATCTCCACTGTACACTAGCTCTTCCACTAAAATATTAAAAATGTAAGACAAAAACCATCGAGGGAGTAAATATTTAAGAGAATTTTTTAGATATAACAATATGAGTCTCGCCAATACCCATATTTAGTCAAAAAAATTCTACCACCAACATTATAGATATAGACATAAGAAACCACATTAAAAATCTTTGAATAGACTATAATTATCATATTAAACATGTTTGTACAAGGAAACTTACACCACTCTATAATTCAATTTCCACCCATTCCCATTAATGGATATTATTTTAAAAAATAAAAAATAAAAAATTTAATATAATAAATTCCATAAAATAAATTTAATATTTTATTAAATTATATAATATAATTATTCTTTACACCACCATATCTATTTTTTATATTCATTATATATAGTCATAACTCATAGTAAAATCTAGCATACACATTTATTTATTATATCCCATTAATATAAATCCTCCTCCAAGTGTGAACACCTAGAATTTAGTGGATGATTAATTTTCAAGATTACTAATGAATATTTATTCATAATAAAAATTAAAATTCAAGTGTTATCATTAAGTCATGTACAATAATTCATGGAACTCATTAAATATTGATCCCCTTATTTACTGAATAAAAATGTGCATACCCAATATTAATTTTACATCTACTCTATTTTCTGATATAATTGAAATATGAAGTCTAGTGATTTTCATGATATAATTAAGACATTAAATAACCATTTCACATTTCTTATTGGACATTTTTTGCACCAATATTTTGCAGTGTCAAACTCTCAAAAGGTTATAGAGTAAAAATCGACGAATTAAAATTATTCAGAGGTTTTTAAGAAAATTATAAATGTAATGTTATGGTTAAATAATAACACTATTATTATTTATATCAATTTTAAATCTATATTTAAAATTTTATTAATTAAAATTTTTAATGTTGTTGATTTTAGAAATCATCATTTTATATCATTTACTATGTTTTTGTTGGTTTCAAATATAAAAATAAAACCAACTTATAAATAAACAAAGAAACATTAATTGTATTATAATCTAATATAAATTAATTTATCACTTTCATTAATCATAATTTTTTTAGTACTGTATCATTGAATTTATTATGTCATTGTTTATGCCTTTTTTAATGACTATAGATTTATATGTATAGTTTAGTGATTATTTTAATTTTTCTAATTTATGATTTAATATTTTTTATTGAAATATGTAATTTTAGGGTAATATACAGGTGTTATGGGTGAAGAGAAAGGGTAGTGGTGTATGTACTTGATAGAAAATATCACTAGGTACCAAGTAAGAAAACACTATGTTTCTAGTGACATTAACTGGGGAATGAAAGGATCTATCAATAGTTATCTATTGGTATGCCATAAGGTACTCGATATGTTATAAAACAATTATTAACATGTAATTTTTTTTTATTTTTTTTTGAATTTTGATTAATCCATTCTTTTTACAACACTTTATCTTGGATTAATAGTGACAATATTTTTTAGCACTCATTATATTCCTTCTTTAAACATCTCTACAATTATCATTAATTATTATATTGTGATATATTAGTTGTGTTTGATTTTTTGGATCGATGATAAGGTAATATATAATGTTTCCCATGTAGTTGTCTCTATTTTTATTGTATTTTATAATTTAACTCTTTGATTTTAATTTGACGATTTATAAAATTATAAGTGAATTATTAATAATTTAATTTTCATTCAGCATGAGAGGTATGTTTTAATATTTATGTATGCAGCCTAGAATCTATCCAATGAAATAATTTAATTTTCTTGTTTAAATGTTTTTTTGTAAAATTATAACTATAAAAATTAGATTTAGTTGAATAAATATTTTATTTTGTTGTTAATAAAAATACAGTTGATTTTTCAGGATTATAATTATTATTTCACATGAGGTAAATTCTTTCTTAAATGTGATTCTTATTGAAATAATTATTGGAAAGTTCTGTTAAATTTAAAAATGGTTGATTTAAATTTATGAATTAATTTTTAATGGTTAATATGGGGGGTTTATGAACCAGAATATGATAATTTTATTTGAGATAATTTATTGAGTGATTTTATTATGAAATTCAGTTCTTGATGATGTGTATGAAATATAATATTTTTGAAATTAAGAATAAGTTTTCTATTTATCTAAGTATAATTGTTTTTCGGTTTCTTTTATAATTAAATGGTGTTGAAAATATGGATTTTTATAGTCTATATTACACCATCGACACATAAGATATATTCATTGGGTATATTATTCCATAAGAACAAAGGATATTTACATAGTCTATGTTACTACATAAATTAATAAATGATCTCTATATATAATATTATCCTATAAAAACAAAGGGAATTCCCTTTGGTTATATTATGAAATATGTGAGAGATGATTCTATGGGTTATGTTATGATCTGGATGGGGTATTTGCATGGGATATGGTATGTTATGGATAAAAGGAACTTATGTGATATATAATACTATTAATATATTTTAGCTAAGGTCAATGTAAGAAAGAATGAGCATTATGGTTGCTTCAAAAGCATAAAATCTCCCAATATGTTTGTTTTTTTATTTGTAATTAATGAAATAACGGGTGTATGAAATTTCAAAATTTCTCATGTATACTCATTATTTCATGGGATATTATTGGGGATAGCAAGTAATATCATATTGAGTTATACTCACACCCACTATATACACATCTTATGTACATTCAAACTTTACAACTCAATGAACAACTACAAAATTGCCTTATGACCGTGGTTTTATAAACACAGTTATAATAACAATGTTTGTGGGAAAGAATATCGATGTATGTAAAATAAACTATGTCTCTAGGGTTACTTAAAAAGAATTTTGACCACAATACACATTACCCATAGTGATAGGTTACATAGGAAGGGGAATACGCCCCTAGGATACCTGGCTTGTGGGGAAACTCTGATTTGGAAAAGGTATGAATGAAGTTGGAAAGTTCATATGTCTATGAATAATGAATCACAATTTTCATACATAAATATTATATAATATTAGATAAACCATTGATACATAAAATTAAAATCCAGACCAAAATCATACATTTTTAGTGTATTTGAAAACATGGATAAATAAACAAATTGTTCATAGGAGACCAACATCATTTCCCACTAATTTCTTCATATGTAAAACCCTTATTAGACATATCATACATTAAAAAAACTATATCCCGAGGAAAAGAAACATAATAAAGGGTGATCCTAGGTGATCAGTAAGGGTGAAAATGGGAGATATTTGTGAATATTTAACCATATAATCAACATGAAGGGTACGATATAATGGTTTCAGCCTTTAAAAATCATACACATTAATTTTTGAGATAAAAAACAAAATTCAGGCAATAAATCATGGTATTTTTCAAGACATGAATAATAAAAGAATCAAATAACATGATCCATGATAAATTAGCATTAGAAATGATCATGTAATAAATTTTTGGAATAAGTGGAGAATAATTGTAATCAGAGAAATCATATATCAAGTATACTCACCAATACATTTATAACATGTTAGTATTACGATAATGACCTTTGTACCTACTTAAGGCTTGGGATACAGTTCTATGTATCCTTTTCTAGGATTGGGATAATCTCTTATGTACCATTTGATCTCAAAGAACATTAATCATTACTAAATTAATTCACTGGATATATAATTTTGGGTTCACCCATAACATAATTATAAATTTATTCATATGTATTACATAAGAAACTAAATACATTAATCATAACATGACCCATAGAAAATAAAATGGGTTTCATCGATATTTCATCACCATAAAAATAAACTATCGAGAGAAAAAATAAATAAGGTATCGTTGGATCATACCCTTAGTAAAGATTACATAATGTCAACATATGTTATCATAGATGAAATATTCTTTTAAAATACCATAAGAATATTTCTCTAGAAAAATAAAAAATTTATTTATAAATAATTTATTCAAAATCTAAACATTTCTAAAATAAGTAGCGATGTTTTTTTATTTTAATATAACATTAGAAACTCATAAAGTAATTCTAAAATAATTTAATATTCATTATGGTGGGTAATTTCATTCTTGTCATGTATGCTAAAATAAATATTGCTTTCACAGATTTAGTAAAATTTATAAAGTCCCTCATTCAAAAAGTGGAAAGAATGATAATTTGAAAAAATTTAATAGAATATTAAAAATGGTTAAAAATTAAATTAAAAACGATTTTATATTATTAAAAAAATTCTTTAAAACATTTTAGAAAACATGGATAATGAGAAAATATAATTTATAACTAAAGAGATAATTAAAGTTGGGATTACTTAAAAGAGTGCTTTCAATCTATTGATTACATAAAGAGAGGAAAAGGAAAAGAAAAATTTTATTATCCAGAAATAAATAGAGTAGAATAAAATTAAAGGGGTTTATCAAAAAGTTATTATACAGTTTTCTTCAATGTTAATTGAAGCATAAAAATATTTATTAAAATGATATTTAAACATAAATCTCTTACCTCAAGTTTGACTTTCATAAAAAGTTCTCTTACCTCCTCTATAATAAATGTTGATTTATTATAATTATACAAAAAAATAATTTATAAACTTATAATTTCATATATGATCCATTTATAATATTTCAACACCAATTTATTAATAATTTATTATTAAAATCATTGTTTCTAGGTGTCAATTGTTTCATTTTTCATGAGAATTTAAATTAGATCATTCTAGAACTTGTAGTTTGACCATGGTTCCATAATATATAGAATTATATTCATTATATAAATATCATATAGTTTCATTATACATATATATTTAGAGTTATCAATTAATAAAAGATATATAAAAATGAATTACACAGTTCGTGGAGATGGTAGGCCATATGTACACTTGAATGTTGATTTAACTAAATAATGTTTGGAATGAAAGAAAGTTAAGTAAAGATTAAAATTTATAGAAAAGTTATTATATAATATATACCATTTATATTCATTTAATACATCTTTGTTACCATCCAGGTAAAGTATAAAAAATCAGATCACTTCGTGGGGGTGCGAGTTCACATGTACGCATAAGTGACATTATTATTTTCCAATGAATGGAAATGTAATAATAGTGATAATATATTATAGTTTAATAAGTAGAATTATATCATAATATCATAAAAAACATTAAAAAAATCATAATTACCATCCATTGAAAGATGGTGGTGAAAAATAAATCGTATCACTATGTGGATGCAGTAGTCCCCACGTACGCACAAGTGGTACTTTTACTTCCCATTTGATGTACAATAGGGTGAATAATTCAGTTTCCATAATAATAACAATATTTTAGTATATTTATAATACTTGATATATTATTTTATGATTAATAATAGTAAAATAAGTGTGGTATAATAGTAAATAAAATAAAAGTGCTTGCGTAGGGTGATTACCTCTTCTTTAGTGGACCTCTTTTAGATCATATGTTGAGGACAATTGGAATTGACTTTTAATATAACTACACATATAATTAATTAGAAGGGAATTTTAGAATATATTTATTAGGGTTTGGTTGAGACAGATGACTCAACTTTATGTAAATAAGATAAATGAGGGGCGCCATTTTATAAGTGGGAAAAATTACACACTTGTAAATTCTAAAATTATTATAATATAATAAATCCATATACAATAAAAATTATTAACAATAGATAGATATAATAATTTGGGATATTATTAGTTCTAAATAACTCTATAAAATAGGATTTATATTAGTTTAATTGGAAAACATACCATTATCTTTTTATTTAATCCTTGGTAAACTTGTTTTCACCTTATCCATAATAACAAATTTGTACTATTTTTACTATTCATTATAAAACAATTATGATGAAAATTTTACTAAATATTAATTTTAGTAATTCTATATATATATTCCATTTCATCAAATAAAATTCATATAAGTGGTATGATTTATTTTAAAATTACACTTGTAAAAATTGATGAAAATCAATTTTCCAGAATTTTTTTTCATAAGCATAATTTTTTAATACCAAAATCCAGTATAAAATTAATTTCAATTACCTAAATTTTATTATTTATAATATAAATGAACTAATTTTACATTTAATCCCATTTAAGAAATGAATCTTTTTAAATTCTTAAAATGAAACATTTTTTTTCCAATAAAAACAGTATTTTCACTATTCATTAGAAATCAATACTTTTAGAAAATTTCAAATAATTAACTCTAATATAATCTTTAAATGATGATTTAAAAATAAAATTTAATATTTTAAAACAAATTCTATCAAATTGTAAATAGTTAATTATAGTTTTTTCTCACAAAAATAGATAAAAAACATTTTTGAGGAAAATATATTTTTGAAGAATATAATGACATCATTAAAAGTTGAGTAATTATTTGTAAATATATTTTATTAATACAAAAAATGTATACATATTTTTAAAATTTTGGTTCTTTATTTTAATTTCTCCAATTTTAGGACTTGGTTGTAATGGTTTACTTTATAATGCTTTATTGAGACTCGGGATAACACGTATCATAAGATATTGAAGAAATTAAATTTATTTAATGATAAATATATCATATAATCTTAGGGTGTCCCATTATAACCAAATTATAATTAATATCTCCCTCTATGTTTTATCTACCCAATACTAAATAATAAAGATATCTTTGTTTCATTATATCCTTATATTCCCTAGTATCTTCTTTGAATATTTTTTCCTCATGATAACTTTATCCAGATGAGTAGTCTTGTTCCATAACAATTTATATTTATGATAAAAGATTTTTCTTGGTTGTTATTTATAGAAAATATCATGATCCATGGGTATATACTTTGAGTTTAGTACATGTAAATGACCATATATGCCCTTTATCAAGAGAGATACATGGAACACATCATGGGTTCGAGATAGGTTTTGTGGAAGTGTCAGGAGATAAGATACCACCCATACTAGATCAATAATTTTGAAGTGGTAAATATAAATAGGGATCCAAATTACATTCTTTAAGAATCTAATAACTAACTTACATGGAGAATTTTATTGGAATACTTTCTCACTAAATATGAATTTCATATTCCACTAATTATTTTCAGAATTGCTTTTTAGTCTTCTCTATGATACCTTGATGTACTACTGAATAGTTCTGAATTTCTAAACCACTTTCTTAGTTAGATTTTGTACCAATATATTTCTTTATCAAAATTAATCCCTTTACATTGCATGTCTGAACTTATTTCTATATAGGGTCTAATAAGGAGCTATTTAAATTCTTGATTAAAAGAAATTGTGGTTAGAAAACACGACAATATAAAGTTGTTGATACCAAATACCTTTGAAATCCCTATAATTGGATATAAAAATATATTTTAGGGTTTTAATGGTTTTCTTAGACTAACCATATATTTTAAGATATTAATAATTATTGAAATACAACTCTAAATCTAGAGGTTTCTAAATACTTCACTTCAACATCGAGGTAAACCTTGAACCCCAATCGAATAAAATAAAATGAGGTACTCCAAGTATCCTTACCACTTCATTAATATATATAATAGTTATATGATCAAGAGATAAATCTTCAATGATATCAATTAAGTGTGATGAATTCTTATGGAGATTGGATATAACCCAATAGCAATATGGCCATTATACATTTTGGGATTCTGATGAAAAAATATGTGATGATGTTTTCCCATTTCCATTATGGTATGGTTAATGGTTATAATATCCCCTTATAATTATATCTATAAAACTTAACTTACTGACATACCAGTAAATTAGGTATATACTATAAAATATCTATCCTCATGTTGTACCACTAGAAATACACTTAAGATCTCTATAACATTCAAAATTCCCGTATGAATAGAGAATGATGAACTATGAGCTTCATCCAATTGTCACTTCTAAAAATCTAATATGGATGAAATACAGACATGAATCCTAAATTTAACCATTACCTAATAATCTAGGATTTAATCATGAAAATTTATAACCTTCCTTTTCAATTATATATCTTCCATATGTGCCTATTTAATCTTCACATGATATATGGCTGAACAATCATTTTAGAAAGATATGATTTCTCCCATTCCATGAAATTTTAAATCTTCCTTTTTAAATATAGAAATATTGGATCTTTTTTATCCTCATCATAAATAATCTAGCATGATATTTTTGACACAAATCATCTACAACCTTTTTTTTTCTCTAGGGTGGTAATGTATTATGAAGTCATAATATTTAATCAAATATAACCATCTTATCTAGTGTATATTCTCATTATTATGATTGAAAATAAACATTATCCTTTTATGATTATTTTAAATGTCATGAATTTCTCTATAAATATAATAATCTATATATTTAATAAAAAAATATTTGTAGCTAGATCTATATAGTGAGTTGGTTAATTTTTATTAGGATCCTTAAATTGACACAATTCATAAGTTATCACCATATAATTATGCCTGATGAAGCATCCCAATACCTTCTTTGATACATCACTATATATCACAAACCTTTGTCCAATATAATGTACTGTAATAATAAGTGTACTAACTAAAATTATTTCTAGTTCAATGAAAATATCCTCACATTCATCTATCCAAAGGAACTTGGATCCCATCTTGGTTAACTTGGTGAGTATATTATAAAACCAAAATAAATTTTCCACAATGCATTGATAATATCTATCCAAACCTATAAAAAATGATCTCATTCACAATGGTTGGTATGGTCTAAAGTTCAATAACTTATTCCTTTGATGGATCCACTAATATAATATCACTTGAGATTATATAACACAAAGTGAAAATTTTTGTACCCAAAATTAACACTTGGTAAATTTTTTATACAACTTAACCTTTCTAATGTAATTTAGAATAATTATCAACTGATCATCATAATCCTCCTTAATTTTGGAATATATAAGAACTTAATCTATAAAGAATACCAAAATACGATTAAGGTAATTTTTAAATAATCAGTTCATTAAATCCAAGAATATTTTTTCAGAATTATTTGAGAAAAATGGAATCACTGTAAATTCATAGTTTCCATACCATTTATAGAAGGCTATCTTGGGTATTTAATCACTAGGGACACTTAACTAATAGTATTTGGATCATAGAACTATCTTAAAAAAACATTTAAATCCTCATAATTGATCAAACAAATCACCAATATAGGGAAGGTGATATGTATTAGTGATTATAATCTTTTTATGTTATTGATAATTAACGTAGAATCACATTGATATATATTTAGTCTTAAAAAATAGAATAGGTGAGCCCTAAGGTGATTCACTTGGATGAATGAATATATTTCTAATATTTTCCATGAATTTATTATTTAATTCCCAAAACTCCATTGATGAAATTATATATGGAATATTTTAAATAAGTGTAGTGCCAAGTATGAGTTCTATTAAAAACTCAACTACATGATTTGAAAGAAGATAAGGAAACTCTTTCAAAAATACATCAAAAATTTTCCATAAAATATAAATATATTTTATAATGATATTCTTCTCAAATATATGAGATAAACACCCCTTTGAATAGGAATCAATACATATACAATGGTTTCAATTTCAAATAGAATTTTATATTTATCATTAAATTTATTATAGATCAAAAGATGATTTATAATATCAAATGTGGATTACCTTACTCAGTATTTCATATATTAATTATGTGAAGATATATAATACATTTATAAGATAACATCAAATTCCTCTAGATGGAGAATAACATGATTTAAAAGAAGTATATTCCTAAAAAACATCAATTTAAAAATCATCATATTTGGGATGTGAAAATCTTACTATTAGAGGTTTTCAATTCTAATTTATTATCTAATAATTGAGGTCATATTGTGATACCCTTAAATTATTATTCAAATATAATATAGTTAGTAGATCCATAGTCAAATAAGATATTATTTGTTCTAGAGTGGATGGTAAGAGTAACTTTCACCACATCAATAACATACCCCACATCAGTAATAGTGATCATATGAAATTTACCTTTTCATCTTGGATTAAGAGAATTCCTCTATCAATCATCATCATTAAACATTTTATTTGATAACCGGTTAGCATAATTCAAAATCTTCTTACTTTTTGAAACACTAAATTTCAGGTAGTGCTTTCTGTGGTGACTTTTCTCCATCATTAGCCAACTTCTTCAAATCACATTATTATTTGATTTCCTAATGAACATACTTTATAAAATTAAATAATCCAATATTCCTAATAAGAAAATTTCCACCATGTCTCCTCATATAAATTTATAATAATTGAAGTGTCATATTATTCTCTCTATAGTTTTTATTATTATATTTTTTTATTTCATTCTTTCAATTCTTATGAGAAACATAAAATTTGTGGGTAACTCCGATATCAATTTCCTCCTTGAAAGCACATAAAATTATATCTTCATAGCTACTAAAGTTTGTTATGGATTATTCCCACTGTGTACTTGGATTAAATCCACTGAATAATCAATCAATAATAATTTCTAGTTCAGCGAAAATACCAAAAGTGAACCTAATAAGTCTTGTAAAATTCACCTCATAAACACAAATGGATTCATAATTCATATTCCATAGCTCAAGGAACCCCTTCTCCATTTTCATATAAATAATATTAGAAAAGTAATTATTAAAAAATAACCTTCTAAACTAACCCCACTCTATAAAGTAATTTTTTTAATGCCTTATGTTTTTTAGGAGATTCCACTATTAATCTTCTTTTCCTTTTAAACAATATACTACAAAAATGAAATTCTCATTATAGGAACACTAGATAATGAAAAATATATTTTCAGTGGTATGGACCCATTAATCAGCAATTAGCATATCAATAAACCTAATAAAATAATGGGTATATATCCTCATAAATTAATTAATATAATTTTATTCCCTACTTTCCTTATTTTGAAGCTCAACATGATTCATGGATTAAAAAAGTTTCAAAAGTATATAAATGAGATATCTATTTCCAGATCCAAAATAATTTGGCTTCAAAAAATGATTATCATTTCATTTTCCATAAAATTAATAATTAACATGGTATCTTCTGGTTATATCTTTTGACTAAAACCTAAAACATAGTTTGATAAAAAATAACCATATTGGGAAACCAAATAATCATTAAAAATCCTATATACAATGTCAAAATCATGACACATTATTTAGAATATATGACACATTAGGCTTAACCTAATCCATTCACGATCATCATCTATTCAAATCCAATATAATGGTTCATAAATAAAATATTAATTAACCTAATAAAATCCCTTGGGATTGCGAAACCATTTGTTTATTAAGTGAACACTCATTGTGCAATAGAATGATGACCAATATATACTTTGACCAACTCTTTTCAGGATTATTACTCCTATATGTACCATTTATAAAACCAAATTCACTTATATATTACATTCAGAAATTCATTTCTAGGAAAAATAAAATTCTTTCTTAACCATATATTTGGATGTTCTTTTATACATATAACTATCATAATTTTTATAACACAAGATTTCTATTCCTAGTTTTCAAATGCAACTAAACCTTACTCTGATAACAACGATAATAACCCATAGTTTTCATATATATATATATATTACATCTTATTAGATTAATGTTTAATACATATGATTACGATACACACCAAAATTTTATAGTTTTAGTGTCTTTGTAAACATTGATACATTAGAAAATGCTCACGAGTGATTTTCAACATTACACACTATGTTATTTAGAACTAGAACCCTTATTATACATGTCATGCTTAAAACCTTATTAATAACCAGTGTAAAGAAAACATAGAAAAGTTGAGATTCGGTTCTCATTAAGGGTAAAAAAGTGAGATATCAGTGAAGATTTAAACATACCATGATGATAAAGGGTATTATAACATAATATTAACTATTGAAAATCATACTGAAGAATTATTAGATCATAAACCTGAGTAATGGGATAAATCTTGGCATTTCCTAAGACACGAATCAAAAATATATTAAATAGAATGAGTCATGAAAACATAACAATATCATAAGAGCATGTCATAAGTTTGTGACATAAGTGTGGAATAATTATATTCATATAAATATTATGTCCAGGATAATCACCAATAAATTCATAACATCTTAGTCTTTGGGTAGATGTCTGTGTACCTGCTTGGAGATTGGGATAAACACCCCTATACCGTCATTTGGGATTGGTAGAACCTCATGTGTACCCAATTATAGGATTTGGATAATCTCTCATGTACCCATTGATCTCATAGAACTTTAATATTTACCCCATTGAATAGAGGGATATATAATTCAGGTCTGACCCCTCACATAATTCTAAATTCATTCCCATATCATTCAAAACATCATAGAAACAATCATCATAACTTAACCCGTGGGAAAGAAACAGTTTTCACTAATTATCAACTATTTAAGAATAAACCATGTATATAAAGAATAAAATGTTATTATTAGATCATAACATTCATAAAGAACATTAACATCAATGTATGTTATCATAAATGAAAAATTCTATTAAAATATCCTTGGGATATTTCTTGAAAAAGAAAACGATTAAATTTTTAAATCATATATTAAAATACTATAAATTTATAAAATTGTAAAGGATTTTATTTAATGTAACCTTAGAAATTGACGAAGTAATGTTCAAATAATTTAATGTTCATTATGATAGGGAATTTCATTCATTCAATTTATATTAAAATAATGAAACCTTTCACATTTTTAGTGAAATTTATAAATTATCTAATTCAAAAAATGACCAGAATATTATTTTGAATTTTTTTTATAAATATAAAAATTGATAAAAATAATTTTAAAAAATAATTTTATATTAGTAAAAAAATCTTCAAAAAATTATATAAATCATGTTTTTGGAAAAAAAAAAAATTTCATTTTGAAGAGAGAATTAAAATTGTTTTTCCTTAAAAGCATTATGTTGGTCTCTTATGTACTTAAAATGAGAAAATAGAATGAAAAAATGAGTTCCCCAAAAATAAATAGATGATAAGAACATTAAATTGGTTTATTAGAAAAGGGTCATATAATTACTTTTATTTCTAATTCAAGCATAAACAGACGATATTAAAATGATATTGAAGCATAAATCACTTACCTGATGTTTTACTTTCTTCAAAAAACACTAAACTCTTATATAATATTTTAAAATTTGTTAAACTTATATTAAAAACTGTAAATATACTTATAATATTATATATGATCCACTAATATAACTTTATTACCTATTTATGAATACTTTGCTATTAAAATCCTCATTTCAGGTTGTTAAGTACTTTATGTTACATAATAATTTTTATTCGATTGTTCAGGTCCTTGTACATAGATATTGGTACCATAATCTCTATAATTTAATAATGATATAAATATAATATATACTCATTATATATATAAATATATATATTTTTATTCATTAATAAATGTAAGTGGTGGAAATATGAATCATATAGTTCATAAAAAGGGTATGTTGTATATACACAAGAATGTTATTTTCACCTTTTGATTGATAGAACGAAAGAAATTTTAATTATTATTCAAATTTCAAAAATTAATATTAGGTAATATATATTATATGTTCATTAATTCCATCCTAACTAACATCCATGTAAAGAATAAATGAAACACAAATCACAAGATTCGTGGAGGTTGTAGTCCACACGTACGCATGAGTAATGTTATTATTTTCCAATGATGTGATAGGTAAAAAAGAAATATATTATATCATAATTAATTAAGTGTATTTATATCATAAATATCATATATAAACATTAAAACAATCATAGGAACCATCCATGAAAGATGTATATGGAAAATTAATTATATATGTATGTAGAGACGGTAGTCCATATGTGTGCACGTGTGATACTTTCACTTCCAATTTGATGGAAAAGTGGGTCAGTAATTATGGTAACATAATCCTAATATCATTTAAGTTCATTCATAATAGATAATTTATTATTTTATGATTAATATTAGAGAGATATAGGAGTTATAAGAAGAAATAAATTGAAAGTGGTCGGGTAGGATTATTACCTCTTCTTCGATAGGACACCTTTAGATAATTTATCAAGGTCCCTCGTAATGTTTTTTTAAGAAAATAAGAACTTATAAATCATATAAAAGTCATTTTATAATATAATTTTATAGGTTTTAGGAGATATATATGGATCAAAGTGATGTAATTAAAATAAATGAGAGGTGACCTTTTATAAGTGGGGGAGATGACACGCTTGGAATTTCTTAACAGATTAAAATATGATAAATTCATACTCAAGAAAAATAATTTTAAATGGTGATATATAAAAACATGGTATATTATTATGTCTATATATGTCATGAAAATCGAATTTAGACATGTTTAATTGGAAAACAAACCCTTACTACTTGTTTTAACACTCACTAAACCTATTTTTACCTTATTAGTGACAATTTTTTATTTTGAATTTATATTATTAATTATATACAAATATTGTATAAAAATTATTTAAAAAATATTTATTATGATTATAAATAGGTAATCTAAATTATCAAATTCAATTCATATAATTTTTTGGATTTAATTTAAAATTAAACCTATAAAATATGTTGAAAAGTAGTTCTCCAGAAAAAATGTTTTTCTATGCACAAAATTTTTTTATAACAAAATCCATCATAAAATTAACTAAATTTAATAAATATAATTATTTATAATATTAATTTACTTATTTAACTTTTAAAGACATTTAAAAAATTGGATCTTTAAAAATGATTTAAACAAAAACGATATTTTTCTATAAAAATCATTATTTTTACCTATTTATCAAAAAAGATTATCTTTTTAAAAAATACTTAAAAATTCACATTAAGATAATTCTAACAATATATTTTTAAAAAATATGCTTTTTCAAATATTTTTTATAATTGGAGAAAATTAGTTATATTATTTTCTCACAAAAGTAAATAAAAACATTTTTTTAGGAAAATGTATTTTTGAATCATATAATGACTTTAATAAAAACGAAATACATAATTATTAATATATTTTATTTATCTGAAACCATATGAATAATTTTAAAATTTTATATATTAGTTTTTATTCAACCAATTTAATGTTTAATATGTAATGGTATATTACCTTATTGTTCATTGAGAGTCTACTTTTCATGTATCGTAAGTTATTGAAGAAATTAATTTTTTTGAAGAGGAATATATCATAAAATATCATAGTGTCACACGATGTGAAATGTGACCAATAAAAACATACTAACTTCGGAATTTACTATAACCTTGGTGGATGTGTTCGTGGCTACAATTGATATCAAAAGGGCCAACAACTATGACCCACAGGGTCCATGGTAATATTCCTGACATATAGCTAAGAGACATAGTCCCATGAGCGTAGGTCCATGAGGACTTCGTTTTAAAAAATATAATAATTACAATAATATATATATATATATATATTATTATATTTGATGTGGTGAAGTGGTATAAAGTCCATGAAAAATAAGGGTGTCTCTTCTGGATCAATATCCATGGGTAATTATTTAAAAAAAATTACCAGACATATTGCCATGAGCCATAATTATGGAAATAGGTCATGATATTACCCTGAAAATAGAAAATTGTCTATTTTCATAGGTATGGAGCATGGTAATATATATTTGGGATGTAATAATGATAATAACCCCCATGAAAAGAGGGACTGTGGTTGTAGGATACGACCATGGTTTTCACCCATGGCCTTATCCATATTATTTAGTTATGTGATGAAAGTAAGGGAAAAGGATCTGTGGTGGATGATTAATATTTGATAGTTGTTAATTATATATATATTGGGTTATGGGGTCAGTAACATATTTATTTATAGAATCTTGTATCTTCATTTTTTATATATATTTAGTTTGGTTTTGTATTTCACATAATATTGCAATACCTTGAATATTGAATCAGTGATTACATGAAAACCATTTAATATTTTGGGATTTTGAATATTATATAACATTATTATAGGGTTTATCCCTATTGTTTTTAGTTATTATAATAGTTCATTTATGGTTATGATATAATAAGGTAAACCATCCCAAAATGATTTTCATATAATCTCAAAGCTAGTCATCAATATTTGGTTATCGAGAATTACCCTTGTGTTCTTATGGAATTTTATTTTAGTGTGCCAGAGAAAGATGTTACCTAATTTTAACATAACTTTTTATTTTAATTATTTTATTATTTTGAAAATATTACACTAAATGTTATAGTTTAGTCTTTACTTGAGGTGAAATTTTTACACATCCTTAGAAAACGCATTTATAGTAGAAGTTTAAGTAACTATAAAAGGTTGGATAGGAATAGTTTTTTTTTGTTTCTAAATTATGGTTTAATTAAAAACATCATCACAAGTTGGTAAATTTATGGGTAATTTTAATTTTCATATATGAAGTTGGAAGGGTTTGAGAATTAGGATTTAAATTGAAATTATGAGGTTTTTATAATCACTCTAAGATGATTTTACACATTTTTTGGTGTTATAGTTGTACTATCGGGCATTCAGGGTGGATGGATTGGAGGATTTACTCTCACGATAAGATGGAAGTTTTCTTATATGTGGCATACCATATCGTAGTAGGGGGATTTATGACACAGAATGAAGGGTGTATTCATTTTACTATGGAGGAGTAGACCATTAAATAGTCTAAAGTATTTTGGGTGTGGGGTTTTGGTACAATAAGTGTATTATTCCACAAAACAGGTGAAATTATGTAGCGTATAGTCAATATAAGATTAAATTCTATATTCTTGGGAAACCACACTACATCCATAGTAGATATGTTGTGACGGTTCCTTGTGGGGGAGTGGAAGGTCGTAGTGTGATGGGGGTTACACCATGAAGCACCCCATCATGTTTAATTGGTTCTGACATAGGGAAATAAGTATCACTATAAAACATATTATCATGCCACAATGTATCCCTAGAATTGGTTCATTTTTCCATGATTCTACTTGTCCACGCCATAATGGTTATAATGGTCTGTTTTTCAGAGGGGCATGTTGGTTATTTCAGACCCAATCTTTTATTATTACCCTATTAACACTAGTATTCTAGGCATCTAAAGAGGTATCTCTTAATTATTCAGGAAGATTTAATTTCATCTCTTTATATTATATTCCCCTTCTTACTATCCCTATGATTTGTTGCATTTTCATCTAGGGTTCAAATGATAATTCCACCATAGCTTATTAGAGTCATCCTATCATGATGTGTTTTTCAAGTGAGATGGATTATAGACACCTAAAGAGAAGTAATATCACATATTTCTCCCTATTTCTGTTTTAGGGACATCAAATATTGGGATTTTAGGTATAAACATAATTTTATTATGAATTAGGGTTTTTTAGGAAATAATTAATTATGATTTTGTTCATAATACTGTCAATGGAGTTCCACTTGTTATTGGTGTTTTGTCGGTTGAGGTTTCAACCATTGGATACCACTTGGGGCTTAAATATTGGTTTCACATATTCTGGGATTGGACAATGCTTGTTCAATCTTAGCTCGAGGATTCAAACTCCATTTTAGAGGTAAGTGATATCTTTAATACATAACCATATACAATTGTTATTGTTCATTTAATGTGTGTACGCCTTGAGTTTTGGGTTTCGAGAGTGAGAGATTTTTGGAGACAATCACACGAGTCTCAATATATGAGTTATTTTAGGATTAATCCTTTACATCATTATTTGAGTGTTCCACACATTAATTGGAAATTTCAGTGATGTTTGGTAGTTATTAGATGTAATGTTCTGTGTTTTGGAACATGGTTAAAATAATTCTTTTTTTGAAAATATTCATTTTATTCTCAGGTTGGTTTTTAAACAATGTTTCATGATGATGTTTCACAAGTTGGGTTAATTTTTTGTATTGATATTGGGCTTGAGTAAAGGCTCTGAAAGTATCTCGGGTGGCTCGATAGGTTTTAAAAGCATCGAACCTAGAAACTCAATTGTAAAAAGTCATAGTAATGACATTCTCACAGGCTGTACATGGTTATTAAAACCATGTGGGTCAGCCATGCATTATAAAATAGGTGTCTAGTAGTGGATGTACAGTATGCACACAGTCTCTCATAATGTGCGAGTCAAACCAAGAAGTCTACCCAGTTTTGAGTTTTGGGATAAATTAAATTTAATTAAATTCATGGATGAAAAGAATTTAATTAAATGAGCTGTTAGGGGATTCATTTAATTAAATCAATGTTGAGAGAATTTAATTAAATGATGTTGAGTTTTAGAAGTTTTTAATTAAATATAAATTTAAATAAATAATTTTTTTAAATGATGATGATTTGAAGTCTTTATTTAATTAAATTGCGGTGAAGGGAATTTAATTAAATGACTTGTAAATTATGAGTTAGGGGTTATCAAGGAAGGGTTATATTAAATGGTAATATTAAATGATGTGTATATGAAGAGTAAGGGTTTTATTTAATTAAATTCATGGTATAGAAGAATTTGATTAATTAATGCGAAATATAGGTTTTGTTCAATTAAATTTAAGGTTAATAAGAATCTAATTAGTCATTGAAAAAATAGGGATTATTATTTAATTAAAATGAGGATGATATAATTTATTTAAATAATGCTGATGAGTTCGAGTTTTTAATTTAATTAAAATTGTTTTCTGAGATTTTAATTAAATAACACGTATTAGAAAAATTATTTAATTAATTAAGTTGGAATGAATTAAATTAAATTATGATTAATGATGTGTTGGGTTGTATTAATTAAATCATATGAGAGAATTGAATTAAATAATGATGAGTTGGAGGATTGATTTAATTAAATTCGGTTGAAAGGAATAAAATTAAATGAGGTGTAAATGAGGTGTAAATGATAAGTTTGGGGTTACCAAAGAAGTGTTTTAATTAAATGATAATAATTATAATATGGTGTTATTATTATTATATTAATGATTATAATTATTAAAGTGGAAATAAAGGGGGAGAGGCGCACAACCTGGGTCAGGTGCGACCCCCCCCCTCTTAGCTCTCTCATGGGTGGTGCACCACCCCACCTCCCAGCTCCCTCTTCAAGTGTCGTATAGTAGTGGTTTCTTCATGGAAGTTGTCCATCTTGATAAGGTGATTCTTTGTCAATGAATTCCATAGTTCACATCAGTTATTTCAACTCTCTATCGCCAATGATCCACCTATGGTGAAACACCCATGGGTGGTGCACCACCCATCCTCTCAGCTCCTCTTCGCAGGGCTATCTCTTTACAGTTCTTTCACGAATTTTATTTGTGTAGGAGAGGTGAGTTCTTCTCTATGCATTTCATTGTTTTCATTAACTGTTTCTTCTCTCCTTCACTCGGTCTCTATCAAGTCAAAACCATAGAGTCAGGATTAATTTGGTTTTTTTCTTTTAGTTCTAAGTGGTGCAGAAGATGTCTCAGGACCCGTTGGTCCATATTCTGATGACCATTTCCGAAGGTGAAGCGGTTTTGCTTGATTCAGTTCACCGCCATCATTTTTGAGTGAGGATATAAACTTAATAATTGGTTTTTCTCCCCTTGAATGAGATTATTGTGGTTGTTTAGTGTTGTGGTTAATGTTTTCGGAGTCTGTTGTGCCTCGCATCACTTAGTATGAGTTTCAGTTTAAGGTTGTTTGGTGCGATGATAAATTTAGAGTGCATGTAAATTTTGTGGAGGTGAATGTACGCAAATGGGATGCGTTTTGAGTTAAAAAGTTTTGATTGGGCCAAATTTGTTGAGGTAGGGTTTTCAACTTTTCCTAATTAATAAAATATAGTTTTTTTTATTTTCTGATTTTAAAAAAGTCGACTTCAATGTTTAAATAAATAGTTTATTGGTGAGATCAAATAATTATTTGTGAATTAAATATATGATTTGAGGTTTAGATTGAGATAACTAGTCGAGGGATTAATTTTGAGATATCCCACTGGTTAAGGTGAGATAATTAATTTTTAATTGATTATATGCTTTGAGATAATAATTATTGGGGGATTAATTATGTGATATTAAATTGGTTAAGATGAGATAATTAATTATGAATTAATTATTTTTATTGATAAAATAATAATTAGGGGATTAATTATGAGATGTTAAATTGTTTAAGTTCAGATAATTTATTATGAATTATTTATATGCATTGAGATGGTAATTAATCAAAATATTAATTATGAGATATTAAATTGGTTATGATGGGATAATTAATTATGAATTATTTATGTGATTTGAGATAATAATTAGCCAGGAATTAATTATGAGATATTAAATTGATTAAGGTTAGATAATTAATGATTAATTAATTAAGTGCTTTGAGATAATAATTATCTATGGATTAATTATTTGATATTTAATTGGTTACATTGATATAATTAATTATGAATTAATTATGAGTTATGAGATTGTAACCAAAAAAATTAATCTGGGGATTAATTATGAGATTTTGATTTGGGAATAAGTTGAGATAATAAATTTGTGAATTAATTGCGTGATATATGGATGGTTTCCTAGAGATAATTAATTTTTGAATTAATTATATGGTATTGACAAGGTTTCCAGGTGACTAGTTAATTATTAAATTGACTAGAGTAATTGTTGCGATAAACTAATTGTTGAGTTAACTAAATGACTTGTTGTGTTTAACTAATGGTTTAACTAGTAATGATATTGATGATGATAATTAATTGAAGAATTATTTATACTATGAAGCGGTGAATGGTAACATGGACATTCATGGGTGTATGAGTATCGAATGGTAACATGGAAATTCTTGGGTGTGTGAGTATGGAATGGTAACATGGATATTCATGGGTTCGTGTGTATGGAATGGTAACATCGACATTCATGGGTTCGTGAGTATGGAATGGTAACATGGACATTCATGGGTGTATAAGTATGGAATGGTAACATAGACATTCATGGGTGTGTGAGTTTGGAATTGTGACATCGAAATTCATGGTTCATGAGTATGGAATGGTAACATGGACATTCAAGGGTACATGAGTATAGAATGGTAACATGGACATTTGTGGGTGCGTGGGAGTGGAATGATAACATGGACATTGATGTGTGTATAAGTTATGGAATGATAACATCATTCAAATGGGTGAAATATAAGAATGGTAACATGCTCATTTATTTTCTATATTCAAACAATGATTATTAAATAATGTGATAAACAATGCAGTATACATAATTTATATATAGATTGATTCTTTTCCAGACTCTTATTCTAGCTACGGGGGAAAGCAGGTATCATTGACAGGTGTCCATTTGGAACTAGGATGGGTTGTTGGTTATTTATTTAGTTCTATTATTTTCTTATTATATCAGCACATTGTTTTATTATATTACATTATATAGATTGATATAGATAACTGGTGGTCCCAACCTACAGAGATGTATATCTCACACCCTACTCGGGCCGCCATTGAACTAGGGTACCTTAGTAGACTTTCTTTTTTATAGGAATGTGGACCTTTTCTGGTGGCTGTTAATTGTACTTGGATGTTAGGAGCAATGTACTGGGTAGGAGGTCAGGATGCTTGTGGAGATCAGCCTTGGGAATTTGTGACTTTTCGTTATTTCTGTATTGGAATTAAAAGCATTATGTTTTGTTTACTACTTTAGAATATTTATCATCATGACATGCATTTATGGTATAAACTAGCATTGTCCACTTTCATTATTCGTTTGACTATTATTTTATATTTACTTCCACTATTATCTGAGTTTATTATCTATTTACATTGTGCACACTGAATGAGAGGGTATAGTCTCCCCAATGAATTTCCAAATACCCACACAATAAGTCGGCAGCCTCTGACATATGGGGATATCTGCTTGAGATCATGTGGTGACCGGTCCAGCTATCATTTTGATGGTAATTTTGTCCAGGACTTTATAAAGTCATATTAGAGGTTATGGTTTTCATTGTTTTTTTCCTTTGCCTTTCTATTTTGGGATGGTAAATAAGATAATTAGATTATGTCAGTGTTTGATTAATATTTGTGTCTAGTACTGATCACCCCGTGTATGGAAAATGAGCAAATGGCCAGGTTTGGGAATTGATATTGTTACAATTTGATGTTATAGTTTATATGGTTTCACCTGGGGTGAGTTGTGTACCTTTTAATGCTTATTGATTTTGAGAATTCTGGAAATTTTTCATATCTTGATATAGAAAGAATGTTTAATTACATTCAACATCTTAGGAACTTAGAGATTAACATTCCATACATATGACATGCCATGTAGATGCATTAGTATGATACCTGCTAATTTTGGCTGTGTGCCTTGGGTGTAATTCTATGTTTGGATTTTCTTTTGATTGCATATTTAGATAGCCTGTATTAGTGATAGATTTAAAATTTTTGATTGATTATATTCCATGTTGCCTTTGGTATTAATACAATTTTCTGTTATTCCATGCTTCTGTGTTATAGAATGATTTTTTACTACATGTGATTACATTCTTGAGATTTTTTGATGTGTAACTGGCTGTTAAAGATAAAATCTTAAATGGAAATTGAATGGATTAAATATGAGCCAAATTCCACTTTTAAAGTGTATGGGCACTCTATGAATTGGTATATGGCCATTTATATCAATTGGGGTGTTGCTTTTTGGAGAATATGGATTGAATAAATGGGACCCTCAGAGGTCGCCTCTTTGTTAAAATGAATTTAGATGCTAAACTACCTATTTACGATGAAATGAAACTAAATGTTAAATGTTTAAAGAGTACATTTGTTATAGATTTTATATTTTTCTTTCATGTAATTGATTGAAAACCAATTACATTTTTTGGAATAGTATGTTTAGGTTTGTTAAAAAATTTAATTCAAATGTTTAAAAGGTTGAAATAAATTAAGGAAATGGATGAAATTAAAAAGTGATTTTGAGCCTAGTATTTTTTTTACGTGACCAAGATATAGTATCAAAGTGTATGATTTATAATGGACTATCCAATTATATGTATCACCCATAGAGCCGAGATGTCTTGTTTCTGCTGTGATATTTTTTTGGACATTAGTAACTTTTTGGTTTCGTTGTCCCTAGAAGGAATGGTAGGTTTCAAATAATGACACCCTTGGATGGATGGGTGGTTATTGTATCTTGAATCTTGATATGGAAATAATAATTATGGAATTCTTGGTTCAATAGGTTAGAAATGAATCCTGCATGGTCAACATTTAAATATTTCCTTGGGTAAACTACAGAGTAGAGATTTTAGGGAGTTAAGGTAGGTTCATCCCACTGCTCGGGAGGATTTTTTTGAGACTCAGGTGTTTTGACATACTAGTCAGTTTAAAATTTTCAGCATTCATGTGAGATGTTGACGTAGTGATCATGGTTCATTGAATTGCACACATGAGTTTAAGGGGTTTCTAAAATAATTCACTTTATAGAATCTAGTATTTTTTTCCACAACATAGACACTACTAAGTTGGTTACTATCAAATTTGTTCCATTAAAAATATCGGTGCTTTCTTGGCAGCATGATTTGATAAGGTAGGAGGTGTGTGCAAAATTTTTGGAAACTCTGTTTGTTATTGGGAGAGTTTTAGTTGTAAGAATTGAATGAACATGGAAGGCTTGGGTGAAATAGGCATCAGTTTTTGGTTGATAACACGTCGGTAGGTGAAGCTGAGCCTTTTGGTAAAGAGTCCATTTGTAGTAGCTCGACTAATAATTTGGTGACTTGTGTTTACTCTTAGTGTGATCTTATAAATGAGATGAGCATGTCCCCTGTAAAAACCCAAAAATTCATTATTAAAAATTACTCTTGGCCTATTTAAATGTATTCTTATGGTTATGTAAAATGTATTCACTTATTTGGTTAAATGTTTTTGTTTTCAAAATACCATTATGAATTTTGACAGTTTCTAATATAGCTGTTGAACAGTGACAACATGATTAGTATAAATATAGTTATTTAACAAATCCAATTTACTCAGGAAAAGTAAGTGATGGACTCATCCAGTAGACTTTCCCTATATAAAGCCCATTTTTCAGAGCTTGGAAAAGAGGGGGCATCACCAGGCTTCTATCTTGACCAATCCTAATCCGAGTTTGAACATGTTAAGATTGAGTGGAACCGCCTACGAGATAAGTGAAAGTTGATAGTGATTACCACTTGAACAATGTTATTTGAGCCACCCCAAGATTCTATCACCATCATGAACCTAACCCTAAGGTCTTATGTAGGTGTTTTAAGAGGATATGTAGGAAGACCCTATTACTACGATTATTTACATTATTATTGTATAGAGAATATACATTCTTTTTATTATTGTTACTTTGTAAATATTTTTTAAAGAAAATATAGTATTTTAAATTAATATTCAACTAAGAAATATATTTTGATGAATTAATGGGTTTTTGAATTAAATAATATTTTAATAAAATAATATTTTTATTAAATTACTTTTTTTAAATATAAATGATCGTATAATTTTATGAATGCAATGGTATTTTTTATTAATGTTTGAAAGATGTTTTTTCCAAAAGCCCTAAATTTTTATAAATATAGGTTTTTATTTTAAAAGTAAAAATTAAAATATTTTGAAAATTATTTAGATAAAATGAATATTATTTTTGGAATTAGGATGTCTAGATTATCTAATGATGAATTTTACATAATTTTTTGAGAGAGTCTAAATTTTGTGTAGAAATTAAATATTGTCTAAATATGAAATGTGTTTTATGATATCATAATGAACAAATAGTGATGTAATAAAATACAATAAATATTATGTTCTGAAAATATATGTTTTACCATTAAAATAATGTTATTTTGGGTTTTTTTGATTTATTTTACAAAGATTTAGTGGACCCTTCAAAGCTTATAAAACATTTTATCTTTTTATATTGTTTTGTTTGAGAGTGTGACTCACCTCCACATAAGCAACCATATTATTTTAAAAAGTTCAGCCATTGGCCTCAAAAAATATTTTTTTCCACTCCTCTTTGGAAAATACCATGTGAAAAACCCATGGTCTAGTTTGTGGTTTTGATTAGTTTAATTTGTGGTGTCTCAATCCTAAATAATAAAGAATTCCCTCTCCTTTCCTATATAAACTCATCCAAGCTCCCACTTCCTCTTCACTAAATTTCTTTGGGATCCATCCAACCTTCTCCCTCCTCTCTCTATAATCCTTCTTGGGTGACCCAAGCTCCCGTTAATCCTTTCTCAAGCCTTTCCGACGCCTTTTGGATAACACTTCCAATAAGGGATTCTTACCTTTCTCTTTTTATCTAAGATTTTTAATATTTTTATGCTCTTTTATTATTAATTATAAAAGTTTGGATATGATTACACACCTCTCCCATACTTCCCTCTTTAGGTTTGGATGATGAGAGACCTCTTTCTCTATCATTAAATGTCTCCCACGTACACCAATTACTATGCCAAAATTCCAAAAGGAATTTCTCCCTCCTCAATTACATTCAGGAAATTCTTTTGTATCATGAATCCAAATTTCATTAAAATTATTGGGAAATTTATCTATATGACCCATTTCTGTACATTTCATTTATATGTGATGATACACCCCTTTCTCTATTGTCAACCATTTTTTATGAATTCTTTTGTCCTGTCGTTATGCTGCTGAAATTGCACGACGTTTTTCCAAGCCAATGTCATTGTGTAGTGAATACCATACACATTTATAAATCAAGGGTATTCACCTTTATGAAAATTTAAATATTGATTATAGAGTATCAATTATGAATTCAACATTCCTATATCATGTAATAAATGATTATTTTTAATGAATCCATGTTTTATGAGCCATGTGGCACACTTATGCATGAAATAATATGTTTAAGAAAGGGTGCACCCTGATTGTGCTCCAATGCATTGGGTAAAGTATAGTATTATGATATGTCATTTGCAATGGGTGTTTACTCGTGATAATTCAAGTTCAATGAGGTTTTACCCATGCTTCATGTTAAATTAGGGTTTAATCATGCTCTAAATTCAATAATCCTTGGCTCATTCTAATTCCATGTTAAGTGTTGTTTCCACATCTCCATGTAATGATTATTAGGATTTATCATGGCTTTATGTTCATCTTTCTCTTGTGCTCCATTTATATTCCTATAGTCTAACATGTATTATATTTCTCATGTTATTCCATGTTTACTCCCTTATGGTATTTGTAGCTCACCCTTTTCTTATGCATGTCCTCAGGTTATCCTATGAAATCTTAAGTACAATGGAATATAGTGGTCATGTAAATGATGTTTTTAATAAGATGTTTTTTCTATGCTTTATGTTGTTATGTAATGTTCCTAAGACCCAAATACACAATACCTCTAAATCTTCTATGTTGTATCTAGTGAAGGTTTTATGTAATAAATCATGTTTAAGTATGTAATAATGAATTGGGTTGTTATATCCCCTATCTTGGCCTTGTCTTGGAGACACTAAAATAGTGTTGGTCTTACACAATGATAACGTTTTAAAAGTCATTGATCTTCGTAACTGGTTGTTATCTGAGTCGTACATGGGATGAATGGTTCTTTGTGTTATGCCTTTATTGGTGTCAGTGCATGATAATCGTATTGAGATAACCAAGTGATGTCTTGGCTTTGGGAAAGTCACCAGATGATGGGTAGGGACTTTCTTATACATGGGATTAGTGTTGAAATCATTTTAATGGAACTTCTCCTATTTACCGATGGGTATGGGTTTCATGGGTCAACAATGTATTTCTAGGAAATAGTCGTGGCTTGGGGTTATAAAATGGTTAACAGTGTGTTGAACATGTGGGAACGCAACACGACCATTCCAATGAGACTTCTTGACCTTAGTGGGTTGGCCAGTGTTGTAGTAGATCCCAATGGCTTCTCAGGGATGAGAAGCTTTTTTAACATGGGTAGATTGTAAAGTCTATGTTTTTAACCGGGTTAAAATACATGTCTTTTTGAACTTTTTCATTTAATGCTTGTGTTTGTTTTAAAACCATGATTCAAGATAAAGTTTCATGAGTTGGTTTTGTTCTAAATTTTAATATCGGTCTTGAGTAAAGGATCTAGAAGTTTCCAAGGTATCTTGAGGGGTTTTGGGAGCACCATACCTAGAAACTCAGTTTTAAAAAGGCCTGGAAGTGATTTTCACATGATCTTCACATGGTTATTCAAACAATGTGTGTTAATTTTGCAAGATAAAACGTGAGTCCAGCAGCGGATGTACGATCTGCACATAGTTTGTCAGACCGTACGAGTCTTACCATGCGTTCTACAAAGTTTTGTGTTTCAGGTTTAATTTAATTTAATTTAATGAGGTATTGTGGGATTCATTATACTAAATTAATATTGATATAATTTAATTAAATGACATAGATTTTAAGAATTTATTTTATTAAATTGCATTTTGAAATAATTATTTTTTAAATGATGATAATTTTTAGTCTTTATTTAATTAAATTGAGATGAGAAAAATTTCATTTGATGAAATGTGAATGAGGTGTTGGGGGTTATCAAACATGGGTTATATTAAATGGTAATACTAAATGATGTGTAAATGAGGTATTGAGGATTCATTTTATTAAATTCAATTTTAATAAGAATTTAATTTGTTATTGAAAATTGGGGGTTATTATTTAATTAAAATAAAGTTTTGAGAATTTAATTAAATAATGTTGATTAGTTAGAGTTTTCAATTTAATTAAATTTGTGCTCAGAGATTTTAATTAAATAACATGAATTTTATAATTTTTTTTAATTAAATTCAGTTAGAAAAAATTTAATTAAATAATTATTAATTATATGTTATTTTTTTAATTAAATGTTTTGAGAGAATTTAGTTAAATAATTTTAAGTTGGAGTATTTATTTAATTCAATTTGTTTAAAAGAAATTTAATTAAATGAGGTGTAAATGGAGAGTTTGGGGTTTATCAATTAATTTTTTTAATTAAATGATACTAATAATAATATGGGTGTTATTATTATTATTATATTAATTATTATAATTTTTATAAAGGAAATAAAAGGAGCGAGACGCACAGCCTGGGTAAGGCACGACCCCACTCTCAGCTCTCCCATGGGTGGCGCACCACCCATCCTCTTGGCTCCCTCTCCATGCATCAGATCGTGGTGATATCATCATAGAAGTTGTCCGTCTTGGTGATGTGATTCCTTATTAATGAATTTTGTTTTTCATATTGAATGTTTAAACACTCCACCCCCCGCGATGCATCCATGGGGCATTACCCAAGGGTGGTGCACCACCCCTCCTCCGGGATCCTCTTCACGCGACTATCTCCTTATGGTTCCATCATGAAAGTTGTTCATCTGAGTGGGATGAGTCCTTATCCATGCGTTTTGTTGTTCACATAAGCTATTTAGGCTCTTCGTTTCCCAGTCTCTATTAGTCTGAAACTTTATAGTCAGGTTTAATTCAATTTCTTATTTTCTTCTGATTCTAGGTGGTGTAGAAGATGTCTGGGGACCCATTGGTCTGTATACCATTCACTGTAGCCGAAGGAAAAGTGGTTTGGCTTGATTTGGTTTACCACCATCATTTTTACGTAAGGATATAAACCAAATAATTAGTTTCTCACCCATGGAATTAGATGGTTGTGGTTTTTTATTGTTGTGGTTAAGGTTTTAGGTGTGCGTTGGTCCCCCTGACCCTAACTATGGGTGTCGTTTCATGGTTGTTAGGTGCGATGATAAATTCTGAGTGCACGTGAGCTTTTTTTGAGGTTCGTGTATGTGAACGGGCCACGGTTTGAGTTAGGAAGCTTCGGATTAGCCAAATTCATTAAGGTAGTGTTCTCAACCTTGACTTATTAATAAAATGCAGTTTTTTTGATTTACTGGTTTTGATAAAATTGACTGCAATGTTTAAAAAAATTATTTATTGGTGGGAAGAGATAATTAATTGTGAATTAATTATATTCTTTAAGGTTTATATTGATATAATTATTCATGGGAATAATTATGAGATATTAAATTGGGTTAGATGAGATAATTAATTTTGAATTAATTATGTTCTTTGATATAATAATTATCAGGTGATTAATTATGATATATTAAATTGGTTATGATGAGATAATTATTTATGAATTAATTATGTTATTTGAGATAATAATTATTTGGGGATTAATTATGAGATATTAAATTGTTTAATTTGATATAATTAATTATGAATTAATTATGGGCATTGAGATGATAATTAATTAGAAGATTAATTATGAGATATTAAATTGGTTAAGATGGGATAATTAATTATGAATTAATTTTGTGCTTTGAGATAAAAATTACTGGGGAATTAATTGTGATATATTAAATTATTTAAGTAGAGATGATTAATTAGGAATTAGTTTTGTGCTTTTAGATAATAATTATCAGGGGATTCATTATAGGATATTTAATCAGTTAAGTTGAGATAATTAATTATGAGTTAATTATGTGTCCTGAGATTGTAAACAAGAATATTAATCAGGGGTTTAATTATGAGATTTTTATTTGGGGATAAGCTGAGATAATTAATTTGTGAATCTATTACGTGATATTGAGATGGTAGTCTGTACATAATTAATTTATGAATTAATTATGTGGTGTTGACATGGTAGCCCTGTGACTAGTTAATTATGGAATTAAATAGATAAGTTTTTATGGTATGTTAATTATTGAGTTAAATAAATGACTTGGTGTGTTTAACAAATGTTGAATTAGTTATGAGATTGATGATGATAATTAATTGATGAATTATTTGTGTTATGAAGTATTGAATGGTAACATGGAAATTCAGGGGTGCGTGAGTATGGAATGGTGACACAGACATTCATTGGTACGCGAGTATGGAATGCTAACATGGACATTCATGGGTGCATGAGAATGGAAAGGTAACATGGACGTTCATGGGTGCATGAGTATGGAATGGTAACATGGACATTCATGGGTGCGAGAGTATGGAATTGTAACATGGACATTCATGGTGCATGATTATGGAATGGTAACAAGGAAATTCTTGGGTGAGTGGGTATGGAATAGTAACATGGAAATTCTTGGGTGAGTGATCATTGAATGATAACTTGGACATTGAACTCCATGTGAGTTATGGAATGAAAAAGTCATTCAAATGGGTGAAATATAAGCATGGTAACATTCTTATTTCTTTTGTTTGGTTAAAAAAAGAATATTAAATAATGTGATAAAGAGTTCATTATACATTATTTATATATATATATATATTGATTCTTATGCAGACTCTTATTCTGGCTATGGGCCAAAACATGTATGGCCGTCATATGTCCCTTTGAAACCTAGACGGGTTCTTGGTTTTTTATTCTGTTATGATATTGCCTTGTTATATCAGCATACAGTTTTGTCATATTAAATTGTCTATATTGATCCATAAAAATATTTGTCCCAACATACTGAGATGTATATCTCACACCCTACTCTAGCTACTATTGCATTGGGGAACCTGAGTAGACTTTCTTGTTTGTAGGACTGTGAACCATTACTTGTGGTTTTTACTTGTACTTGGGAGTTATGAGCAAAGTATTGATCGGGATCTTGGGATTCTCATTGAAATTTTCCTTGGGGATTTGATTTTTTTCTTTATTTTTGTATTATAATATAAATCATGATGTTATGTTTACTTCTTTCATATATATAGCAACATGACATGCATGTGTTGTATAAACTGGCATTGACCATTTTCATTATTCAGTCGATTATTGGTTTATATCTTCTTCTGTTGTTGTGTGAGATTATTATCTATTTATATTTTCCACTCTGAATATGAGGGTATAGTCTCCCCACTGACTATTCATACACCCCCGCTGCTAGTCAGTACCGTCTAGCATAGTGGCAAACACGCTTGAGGTCATGTGAAAACAAGTTCAACTACCAGTTCGAGGGTAAGCCGGGTCGGGATGTTACATTACACAAAGTTGTGAGTGTCTAGAATTTATTAAAGTATCCAAAATAGGTATTGTATTAGGGAATAAAGTTTTAATGACCTTATATGTACCCTAGTGAGTAGATAAAGGTAATATCAAGTGATTATCCTTGGAATAATTAACTGATTAGTGATGAGGCATATGAATTGTATGGGGAAGGCTACTAGAATGGGTCGGGGGACCAGTGATGATGCATGGACTTGGTATAACCATGTGTATCAGTTATGGTAGAGTGTAGTAACTCTCTTAGAGTATACCTAGTTTTACTTGGATACAGTTAAGAGTGAGTGTGGTATCTATTGAGTATGGATCTCCTTTAACAGTGAGATGAGAATGTTAGTTATTTATGAACAACGATCTATAAACCTTGATATGTATGTCTAGGGTAGACATGGCATTCCTAAGTTTAGACCCTAGTGGGTTTATTGATTATTTTGTGTCTATGATTATTGTAACCCCTTGGTTAAAATCAATCAAACAGGATTTAACCGAGGTCTTCACATGTTCTTATACATTCCTCCCTATACACCAAAGGTTGATGACTAGAAATTAAGGGTTATGGTTAACATTGGGGAGAATGAGTTCTCAATATTAGTAAAATTAATAACATAGAAATAACAAACATTATGTTCACATAATAATTGTACAAACGATAATTTCACAACTAGAGGAAAGCCCAAATAAATATTATATACCCATGTTATACAAAATGAATATATATTCATACATATATTCATATCTATAGATGATAATATGGATTGATCACATATATAAAATAAAAATAAAATAAAATATACATAGAGGCTCCATTACCGACCTTGATCCTCATCCAATCCCATCTCTAAATCCCTATAGATATTCTACATCTTGAAACACTATGTAACCAATGATCAAACTTGTATAATAGATTGGAGGTCTATAGGTTCACTATGATCCCTTATAAGGTGTGAGAAATATATCTTAGTAGGGTCTCACTATGTTCCCCTAATATATTCACTCATTTACATGTGTATACAAGAGGGGATTAAATAAAAATATTATACAACCTACCAGAATGTATGTCATGCAATTGTGTGCTAACCAGGATACCACAACACCTAATCCTACCTAGATTATCCAATACCATAAGAAATAAAAACCCCATAATATAATCCAACATATGTTTCATTTCTTGAGAAAAGGATAAATAAATGAGTTTAGACAAATACCCTATCACTTAGGGTAGGGTCTCACACCAAACCTCGATATCATATCCCATCATAAACCATCAACTCATCACTTGATGGTGGTGGTTGGGTGTCACACTATATCTCATTCACATCTCATGTGAACACCTCACACTTAGGGTGAGGTCTCAATCCACATCCCATCCCTTGTCACATGACTCTACCCTCTCACTTAGGGTGAGGTCTTATTACACTTCATGTGCCATATCTCATATCCCCACACTCTCACACAGGGTGAGATCTCATAACACATCACCAAACAAATCTCACACCACCAACCTATCACTTAGATCTAGTATTATAATATAACCTCCAACTCATCCCTCTCACTCAGAGTTGATCCTCACACTTAATCATAGTCTCTACTCTCTCACTTAGAGTATAATTCAGATATTTATCCATGAAATTTTTCCTCTCACTTAGGGTACATCCTTATACCAATCCGTGACCTCTTAACTCAAACTCAAGGTAGGCCTATTATCTTATATCATGACCCATACAAACACTCCGACTCACATGGACTGACCCTATCTCTTGGAAATATATTTATTCCATCAATATGCACAATCTAAATGTATGAACTCTAGTTAGTCTTTTATGGACAAGCCTTGTTTCTCAAAGAAAATATATTAACCAACCTAGCCTCATAGGAAAACCATGTTGATCTTAGATCACTCAAATAAGTTGTGCACATCAAGACTCATTTGACTACCTATGTTGACTATAAGAGAATCCATAAGGTCCTTCAAACCTAGTCTAGTATCTACTAACTAATATAAAACTTACATAATCACAACATGGTGAACCTATGACCTACAATACTTACATGGACATAGACCTAAGAGGATACTCCTATCCTCCTTTATAATTCTCATATTAACATCCTGACTCCAATCCCCAAGAAAATTTGTCATCTAAACTCCTTCTAATCCTTTTAACAATCCAATTACAATACATTAAGAATTACTAAAACTCTATAATGGGTCTCCCCACACATATCATATAAGGGATATTTGAAGCTAATCATCTAAAAGAAACAATCCTTATCACACAACACTAAGCTCTTAATGAATTAACTTTATCACTACATGCACCAAGGTTATTACCCACCGGTAAGGGGTTACTCCCAACCTTACATGAGATGTAAGACCATCCCACTCATCATCCATGGGCCTAAGACCATCATGTAAATTTAATAAACCAATAAAAGTACAATTTATACCATGTTTAACATATTACATATCTAATACCCATCTCAGTACTCACTTAAACTGAATTGGGATCTTTACCCCCTTATTGATATAAACATCAGGCATCTCTAGATTCCTCAACCAATCTCTATGTACTTCAGTGTCTCTAGAAAAATCTCAACACCTGATAGTCAACCTATGGAACTCTAAGTCCCAATTAAATTTACTCAAACCTATAATAATAGTCATGAATTCCAATTATGAATAAAAAAGCATATGGTTAAGTATTTTTGAGATCACCTTCCTTTATAAAGTAGTTACTTGCCAAAATGCATGCATACCAAGCCTCAAACAAGCCCAAAACAAACCAAACTAATAACATGATCCCCTATCTCATTATATAACACTCATTAAATTAATTATAAGAAATTATAAAAAAACAAAAAAAAATCCAAAAAGGAATAACCATTAAAAACATACCAAGTAGACTCTTATGAAAAAAACCTTAGGTAACAAAACACTGGACACCCATGGCATGCCTATAACACTCATATGAACAAAAATCCCAATGAAATAAAGTTCAATTGATCCCCAATAAATATATAGTTTTGTGAAATCTTTATGAAATTTCACCAGTCCATTCACCTAAACTGGAATAGTGAAAGACTGTATGAATTCATTATCCCTTAATACACATTATCCATTGCATGTAAAAACCTATTTAATTAAGATTATTACACCATGATCTGATTGAATTATAATTAAAATCCCAAGGAAAGAACCAAAAAAATAATATATGGGAAAGGATAATAATGAAAAAGGTGAAAAAAGATGAATCACACCAATAAACACTATGAAAACACCTCCCAAATTATCCCTATTTATTGGGGGGTTCAAGGGGTAGTGTGGGAAAGAGGGTGTGAGAGATGAAAAAATGAAAATTCATAAAACATACCCTACTAAAGAAAAAAATTGGAACTATGGTTAAATAATATTCATGTATTCAATAAAAAAACCCATAACCCATTGGGAAACATTTTAGACTTTACAATGTACCTGATAAGTCACTGACCACCTGATGATGTTCCACCAGCCATCCGGTGGAACTCTTGGTGATAAGACCTCAATGACTCATCCACTATGAACCCAAAATATATATTTCATGTTCTTGGTGGTATATTAAAAACTTTTTTAGTTTTACTACTAGATTTTCATTCCCCTTATTCACCTAACTCCCCTCTAAAGACTCCCAAGAAAACAAAAAAACCTCAATGAGGTGCTCCATCTGACATAAATTTGAATAAATTATAGGTCCTTAGAATAAACTGTTATTTGGAACTAAAAATTCATATTCCATATAAAATTAAGGACCTTTATATTAAAAATATATTTCAATATATCCTGTGCAAGTATTCTCATATCTATGAAGCACATGAAAACATATCTTAACTTCTGATGCATAAATCATAATATAATACCATTACATATTCATTATTTTTAACTAAAACAAATTTATCTCAACCACCAATGAAATAAGTTCATATATACCAACATTTATCTATAAATTACCATTATAATCCTCAAATCACATTCATCGTACCTCATATAATGTATCAGATGAACATTCAAGCTCACTGTATCCAATTACATGTGAAAACACTAGTCGAACCTCCACTACCAAAATCACCCAAAAAATAGTCAATATATCACACCCATACACTCTCACATCAACCACATCATGATGAATTAATTGTAATTGGAATCATATAATCACACCAGACACCCACACCGATGTCAGAACCCAACACTTTGTGTAATTCAATGGTTGGATCCTCATCTAACTAATCATTACCTCACACTCTACTCAAGAACACTAACAAAACCCCTAATAATCTTTTTCAAATCATTATAAATCACAACCCATGTCTACTACCGCAACCCAGAATCCATCTAACAGTACATCAAAATCTCAACTCGTGTATTTACCAAGGAACCAAACATAATTGGAACTAACTACACTCTTTAATATCGATGTCATATTAAAAGTAAATCAATCAACTTAATTGTATCCATAATGCTTACAATATTAGGGATGTACACCTAAATCAAATAAAATTCTCTCTTTCATTGAACAATCCTTATCATTATCATACTGAACCAAATTTCCTAACCTCAAAGGACCAAGTCCTGTCAAATACCATAGGTAATAACTGGACAAGACAAAACTCACCCATACCTTATCACCAACTCAGAAAACTATATATTTTAAATCCCATTAATTCCAACAATTTCATCCTTAATTATTTCCAAAACTCTCTCTAAATGAATTTTACACTCTTAGATATCAAATGGTGTTGTATCCAACATATGGATTCCCTCACCATTGCTTATGTAGCACTGAACTACTCTGTTTCTACATCCCTCACATGTTCCTCCTCCTGATCTACAATAATATCATCCCAAAAAATCCCATATCTAATAAATATCATGCCTATGAAGTCATGTTTCTCTAACACATGGTTTTCCAAACACATTGATAATCCAATACTCATCCCAGATACCATGAATAATATAACCTACACCAAAATACTTCCTCATTGAAAATCAATCCCATGATTCCACCGAAAATCAAATTTTTCGTATCCAATTTAATATCAAATCCTTACAAATGTCCCACATTAAAATAGATATAATACATTTAATTCTCATGAAACCCTGATGTCAGTAGCCTATGGTTATCTCACTAACTTAACTTAGTCATTACACTTTGAGGGATTCCACTACCCAATCCCACTAAAGGCCCATTAAACACCTTCAATAAGTTAAGAAGTAGAGTTAATAAAAACTATAACATATTTAAAACATTTATTGGGTTATTTTAGAACCCAAAAAACTCTGAACACCCCCAAACATGTCACGTTCCATCATTGAAAACTGAAGGGGCAACACACAAAACAATAATGTTCCATCATCACACATCAATACCTTCTTATATAAGGTCATGAAAACACTCACTCGCATATTTATAATATATATTGAACTATAAGAAACCTTATCACTGGTTTTTATCCCATCATCCCTGACACACTCAGCTAAACCAAAGTGGGAACATTATCTCATATTACCCTATTAAAAATTCGAATCATTCTTCCATGAGTTGAATATCATTAAACCTAGATTTAAAAACCTAATATACTATCCATTAATCCCTTGTATGTCAAAAAAATCCCATAATTACACTTAGTACACTATTTATAATGATCCAAAGGCATGTCATTAATGCCATGTCCAACTGCATGATCACCACCCCTTGACATCTTTTTAAAACCCTAAAGAATCCACCCATGCTCTTCCCATCCTAGAGACAATTTTTGAGTATCACATTCCATTATAACACCAAAAAACATACCCAAAACAAATGATTATAGGCATTAAACCATTCCCACATTTTGAACAAAAGCATGATACCATAAAACCTAGAATTCCTCCATATACTAATAACACAAGGCATCCTGCATGCCTCTATCTACCCCTTCAAGGGTATAAACATCCTCAAGAAAACCCATGACCATCATAAACTATACTCAATAATAAATCACATACTCAAAACCATAAAAAATGTTCCAATTAACAAAGACAACCCACAAAGTGTTTCCATGCATCACATGCTACCATAGACTATATAGTCATCACCAAAAAACTTCCATTTACAAGATCAATCCATCCTATCATTAGAAAACAAAAAGTATCATGGGTTAAAAGGAATGGTCCATCTGAGTAGATTTCCAATTACAATATTTATATAAATACTTGATATAATTCATTTTTTGACACTTTAAACAAATGAACCATTGATCATGATCAATATTAAATCAAACATAAGAAAATTAATGTCATTTGAATCGTATATACCATGTATGCTTCATGTACACAAGATTATTTCCACTATTTTATAATAATAAAAATAATAAAATAGAAAACAAAAATTAATAGTCAATCTTGAATAAATATCTCAACTAGAGTAGTAAAAACATATTAAAAAATCATATTTCTTTGTTATCTTATAATTCCTACCAGATATGTGTTCACGAATCACTAACCTGAGGTACATCACACGATCTAATAAATTTAAATTTTAGTATATGAATTCCCCCAAATAATAAACCAATTAAATAATGCTCTGATACCACTTTGTAATTCTTTAGATGAAATCACCCGAACAAGATATAGTTGGGGTCACTGCATAGCATCGATCATGCATCCCTATATTCCAGAGGATATCATCTAGTAGTGAGAGTGTATGATCAATGTTGGTGAGGCTATACTATCAAAATCTGTACCATAAATAACAAAAGAATAGCCAAACTTCATCTATATATAATAATAGTATTCATAATGGAAACATAGACATAGGTGTACCATAATAAACAATGTATACCAACATCAAAATAAATGCATATATAGTCATAGAATATAATATAAGAAACTATAACATTTGATTGATCATATATAAAAAAATAAAATAATCATAGAGGATCCACTAGTAAATCCATGCCTACGAAATCAAACAACTAATCCCTATTGATCTTCTCCATCTAGATTCAATGTAAAACCTCTAATAAAACCTAAATAATAGTTATGAGGTATACACGTACACAAATGTTCCCTTATACGGTATGATAAATATATATCAAAAGGGTATCACCAAGATCCCCTAATATATGTTATCATCTACATGTTTATGCATCAGGAAAATAAATATAGAGAATATATGATATACAAGCATATTCATCGATTCATTATGTGGTATGAAAGCCACAACATAACCTAAACCAACTTGGATAAAGCAATGCTAGAAGAAACAATCACCTCATAATATAAGGCATCTCATGCCCCCATCACTTGCTATAAATTCCTATAGATGAATCCCAGCCACTACCTACTCACTCATGGTAGTGTCGCATACCAAATCATAATCTCATATCACATCCTTCACCACTACTCTCTCACTCAAGAGGAAATCTCTCACTACTTTGCATACCAAATATAATACCACCACCATCTCACTTAGGGTGATGCATCATACCATGTTACATCCCACAGATTTTTTTTTCACCCTCTCAATTAGGGTGGGGTCTTATCACACATCATGTTAAACACCTCATACCTTCTCCCTAACATTTGGAGGGAGGTATCTTAACATGTAACATACCACATCTCACACCACCAACCTATCACTCAGGGTAATTTATCATAAAATAACCTTGACCAAGACCCTCAAACTCAGGGTTAGTTTTTGAACTGAACCATAATCTGTTCCCTCTCACTCAGAGCATAACTCTTATGACAACCCATGACCTCTACCCAGTCACTTTGGGTAGATCATTATACAAAACCTCATCCTATCCATATCACTTAGGATAGGCATCTTATCTCATATCTAAAGCTATTCTCACACCCTGTCTAACATGGATAGTCATTATATCTTAGTTATCTACTCTTTCCATAGACTTGCAACATTATAACACAAAACATGGTGCTATTACCTCATGTCCTAGACTTATATCCTAATTCATGTATATTATCCATTCTATCCTCATAGAAAAACCAAACCAAAACCGTCTTTATCACAAAACCATGAAATGAAAAAACTTTCTAGTATCTTCATATCACCTGTAAGGTCCACCGTTAGGTTCATTAGAACAAGGTTAGTCTTTACTCACTAATATAATCCTACCCCTATCACACCACATTGGCCCCATAGATCAAAGACCTTATTTGAACCTAGACTCAAGAGTCTAGTCCAATAACCTTTTTTAATTCCAACATCAATAATCTAGTTCCACTATCCATGGATCATCCTATGATAAACTCATATTAATGCCCTTAAAAATCCAATGTGAATCCATCAAGAAACACCAAGATCCTCTACCCAGGTCCCACTAAGAATCTTCTATAAGGGAGATCTCAAGATCATTATAAAAAGTAAACCCTCCTTGATACATCACACTACTCCCTAGAGTAATTAACCCAATGACCACATGCACCAAGGATAATACCCACCCAGAAGTTGTTACTTTAAACCATATATGAGATTTACAGTCACCCCACATATCATCCATATACTTAATCCCCCAATGAATATGAAATATCCCTAGTATGAATCAACCTATGATATCAACAATAAATACCATTTATGGGATCTATCACTGACCTCTCACAAACACAACTAAAATCATCTACACCTTAGAGACATAGTCACCAAGAATCTCCAAATACATCAACCCCACTACAAAGTACTTTCTCAAGCTCTATGACTATCAAACCCACATAGTCCTCTACACAAGGCACTCTTAGTCCCTAATCATTTTCCCAAATATTAAATCTTATGAAATCATCGAAATCACATGAAAATAGACATATAGTTAAGTTTTATAGGGACTACCTACCTTCATATAGGACTTTCCACCCTTAAGACATGTCCACTAAGACTCGAACAATCATCAACCAAACCACACCAACATCCTAAGCCCCTAACTCAAAACTAGAAACGCAATAAATAAATTATCAAAATTTATAATTAATTTAAAAAACTTCAAATAATTATAATTATTTAAGTAGATTAATCCAATATTAAATAACCATCATAAACTCATAACATAGCCTCTTATATCTAAATCCTCGAGCAATGGAACACTGACCACCTGTGGCATTCCTCTCATACTCCTTTGAAGAAAATATACATAAAACTACTTTCAATATGTCACTAATAAATATCCAATATGGTGAAATAGATAGGAACTTACACTTCAGTATTCACCTTAACAAAATCAATGAAATATAGTGTAAATTTATCACCCCTTGTTACCTTATATCAACCACCACACACAAACCCCTTTATCTTGGATGATTCCACCATGTTATCGTGGAATTTTCTCTCCAATACAAACCCTAGAACCACAAAAAAATATCAGAGATGTGTAATGACAAAAATAATTATGGAGTAAATAAAGGTATAGCACCATTAGACATTGAGAAAACACATCTGGGATCTCCCCTCATCAATAGGAAAATGAGGGGGGGGGGGAATATAGTCAGGGATATTTGAGAAAAAAAGTTCATTATTAAACCACACCCTTCTAAATAATTTGTGTGGATAAATGGTGAAATGATCTTCATGAAATTTATAATAGAAAATACCTTGAACCTACTCGATACCCAATAAATCACCAACCACATGGTTATATCCCACTGGAAACCCTACGAAACTTCAGGGGATGTATCCCAAATGCCTGATGGATTTCCCAGAAGTACCCAATGGAAACTATAGTAATGATATAGGTTTAACACTAAATCATCCTTCCCCTTTTCATCTAACTACCATCTCGAGCATCTTGAAAATACTAAAACACATCAAAAAGACCTCATAGAGGTGACCTATCTCTAAGAGTTCATATTTGAATCTCAGTTCTAAAAAATAATTACCATGGAACAAAAAAATTGATATTAAATAAGAAATCAATGATCCTTAAATTCATGAGTCATTGCTCATTAATAATGGGAAGTGATAGAATATTTACTAAGAATTCAATAATACACCTCTAGGTGAGGATGGGTTAGAGCGATGTGCAATAGATTTAGTCAGTGCTTGGCCTAATAGTGTAATAGTGTTGCATTGAATTTTATTTCAGGTCTTAAAATTACTATGACTTGAGTTCCTAGGATACCTATATATATTTTAGAGTTATATTTTATATGATGATTTTTTTTGATGGGTTTGGTCGAGGATGGTTATGTTGGGTTGTGTATTGTACCCTCTAGTAGATATATAGGTGGGGATATATGGTTGGGATGATGAAGGATAAATTATAGGCTATGCATTCCATGATTTTATTATTATAATGTTCTAAACATGTTTTGTGGTATTGATAAGACCTTATCCTAAGTGGTATGGTGGTGATATGAGATAGGAAAAAAGACAAGGAATTAGACCACAAAATGAGTTAGAGGGTAGAGGTATGAGTTATTGTATCTAACACAGTATGAGACCATACACTGAATGAGAGGTTGTTGGTATGATATATGACATGTGATATTATATAATACTACAAAACTAATAAAGAGGGTGGTGGTAGGATATGTTGTGTTTGATGTGGTATGATACCTCACCAAGAGTGGGAGGGTGTGGATATGAGATGTGGTATGTGACACGGTATGTTACCTCACCTTGAGTGAGAGTGTAGAAATAAAATATATTGTATGTGTACCTAACCAGTGTGAAAGGATAATTTTCTTGATTTAATTGCAGGACCTTTCCTAAAGTGATGATATATAGGGTTTAGTTATATTGTGGTACTATATCTCCCACTAGTTTTGGATGAGTTAGTTAGGTTAAGTATCACGGTGGTCAGAAAAGGACATGATGATCTGATGTGATTTCTTGAATGTTATATGTTTTTTCTTGACTTACATTTCATACAATCATACATCGTATATGATTATTTTTATAAGGTATTTTGGTGGACCCTATTTATTTTTATTCTTAAAACCTACATGGGACACTGGTATGTGGGAAGATATTATATTTATCATTTAGCTTAAAAGTTGTATGGGGGACTGGATTTGAGTAGCTATAAGGTTATTAGAATATAGGCTCGTGGAAGGACTCAGGTTAGGGGACATGTCCCTACCAATATTTTTGTATCATTATATATTTTATACTTGGTGATCCTACTGTGCGACCATTGATTTATATATATATACATTTCAACAAGAGAGAAAATTTTTATCATATTTATATTATCTATTATTGTTGGAAAACACATATCTCTAATTCCCTATACTTCCCAAATGTTATATTAATTTTTTTATTCATCTATTATTTTATATTATGATATAGAATGCATAGTTTTCCAACTTATGGCATAAGACTCTCACCTCTAGTCGGTAAACTCAGTCATATAAGGATGAAATCTTGAGGTGTTTGGACACTCTAGTCTCTTGGACGGATAAATATAAAAGGCTATTATAGAGTTTTTTGTAGTATTACTTCTTGGGGGATTTATTTCAATAAATAGGTAGTCATATATTGAGATATACCTTATTATTTGTAATATATAACCCATGTATAAGGTAGTTCCAAAATACTAAGGGAGAGATTTGTGTTCAATTGTTTTTAAGTATTATGATTAATGTATTTATTCAAGAATTATGTTATAGTGTGATATTGTAAATTATTGTTTTTAATATTTTCCAAGGGTAAAACGTGAGTGTGGTTTCATGAATCGTTCATATAAATATATGTATACATGAAATTTATATTGTTTCTTGTGGATGAAAAATGGATTTCAAAAATAAAAATGGGGTTTCTCAAAGTTGTAAAAAGGGAAATGTTTTGAGGAAACATATTGATAAAATAGGTTCTAATTAAAATAGGAATCAACAATAATGTATTCAAAATATTCATTAATAACATATTGGAGGAACATTAATTAATTGAGACCAATGTGGTTATATTTGTGTGTGGATATATTTGGTATTTTTATCCTTGAATTTATGCTAATGGTAGAAAAGAAAACTATTTTGGGTAGTTATACGTGAAATATTCTTTGTTTCAAGTTCAAAAATGAGTTTTAGGTATGTGTTAATGAAATATTAGAGATTTTACTTGATGAGAGACCCTTTAGAGGGTCAATATGGTCATATATTTTCCCTTAAGATAGAGAGATGTTCCCCTTGATGATGTGATTTGTGTTATTACTGGGGTAAGGTTTTTGGATATGCCTAAAAGGGTGGTTGTTTGTAGTTGAAATAATGGGATAACTAAATATAATTTTACAAAGGAAAAACTAAGAGATTTTCGTTTGATGATTTAGGTTCAAGATTGGATGAAACCTTAGTTTGGAGGAGTATAAGTGAATGTTTCAGATGCTATAGAAATTCTTGATTGAGGTGGGAATGGTTGCTGGAATTGGTTAGGTGTTTAATTTGGTTTGTTTTATTAGAAGAACCTTGGATAAATCATTTGGATGGATATTATCCTTTTAAAAATTTATTTCTATTGTATAGTTTCATATTTTAGTTTCATTTTGGAAACCATATTTTAGAATTAATTAATTTGGAGCCTATTGTTATGATTGAAAAAATGTATTTATTGGTGGGATATTATTGGCTGATTATTTTGATGGTGTAACAAACATAGAAAAAAATGTTTTTATTACAAATAGGTTTTATAAGATAAGGTTTTTATGAAAACAAGGGTTATTGATGGTTTACATTCAATTAATTATGGATGACTCATTTCAAAATCACTATCGTGTTGATATTATGGCATCAACAAGAACATTCTGACAAGTAGTTGCTTCTAAAACATTATGTGTAGTTGGAAGATGTCTCTACAAGGTTGTGCCATGATGAAACCATATATGGAGTGAGAATGTGGTGAATCCTTGGAACTCATAGTGTTTTTTTGAAAAAGATATAGAGAGAAGCATGTGTTTTGGGCCTCCATAACAATCCTACAAGGTCCTTGGAAGACTACTGTATGCCTGCAGAAAATGTATGTTAATATGTAGTGGGTAAGATTATTTTTTTATAATGGTTATATTGAAATGGTTGTTTTAAAGGGTAAGTGAGGCTTATATATATTGAATTACCACTTTTTTTGGATTATAGGGAATTTCCTAGTTATGGTTAGCCAACACAATGTGAGATCCCAAAAGGGTTTCCATAAAAATGATTTCATATAGAATTGAAGGTGGTTATGGGATTATGAAACTATATATGAGAAATAATAAAGAATTCTAATTATTCATTTGGATAACGTTTACATTCCCTGTGGGTTGGGCATGTCTTGTTGACTGGGGCTGATTATGAAGGGTCAAACAGGTCTTAGGAGAGTTTTTTGGTGGTAACTCTAGATTGTTTTATCCAAGAGTGTGTCCCATTGGTTAATTTTGTCAAGTTATAATTATCAAGGTTTGTGTGAGGAAAATCATAGTGGTTTGTTGGTGTTTTTAATGGTTATATATATAATATAATGGAATCAAAATTATAATTATGGGGGGAATCTTATTGATGTTTTAGTGTGTGACCCCCATTTCAAGTGTGTGGTGGTCAATGTTGTTGTTATATAATGTTGGGTTTATCTGGTATAAAAATAATTTTTATAACTCTATGGATAGAGATTTGATGAACTATATATTTTTTAAAACCATACCAAATTTTATGATTCTTCAATGCTGTTGGATAATCTTAGTGATTTTGGTGGTTGATGAGGTATGTGTTTGGTTGAATAAGTAAAATAGAGACTATGTGTTTCATGATTTCGTTTGAGTTGAGGCATTGTGCTCTGAATAAAAATTTGTCATCATGTATGTCCTATGTTATTGAATAATTTGGTGTTTGGGGGATCTATAGAGAACTGGTAAATGTGTTTGGGTATGGTAAAGTTCTTATGGAACCAATCATGTCATTCATGTGATGTGATGTTTGTAATATATCAGTTTGACAGTTCCCAATGAAAGGCCAATTAGGCTGGATTTGATGTGTGAAAATTGGACCCACAACTAATTAGGAGTGATATTAAAGATTTATATTATATTTGAATGGTTGGATTTATTATCAAGGGAACAGCTTGGAAACTTCTTGGTGATTATAATCCCCAAGGTGGAGAGTTTTTAATAACCCAAATTATTAAGGGTTTGTAAATTAAAGGTGAATATGATTTTTTTACTCCAAACTATAGATGTTTCATGAATTGGGATTAAAATTAAAATAATTTTCTATTTTTTAGGATATGTTTTCTTGCATGTTCTAGGTTTCATAGTTGTGCCTAGGGGTATCATGCAATAATTAGAGCAGTTACACCTAACCGCATATGAAATTATGGTTGTAAGGGTTATTCCACGATAAAAACATGCAATTTTTTGGTGTGGAATGAAGGTCTGTAGTCGTTACACCATATAGGAATAGAAAAAACGATGGTCTAATGTTATTGAGGTTTTAGATTTTGGTAAAGGAGAAGGATCATTCCACAATAAATACACTACGATGTAGAATATAAGCTATATAAAACTAAATTCTAGAGTCTAATGAGATCAAACCATATACAAAGGCACCATTCCATTGGATTTTTTCAATGGGGGAGTGTCATATCCTATTTTATGTAATTTTACACCATAAAAAAACCCATTTGGTTTCCTTGGATCTTCCCTAGGGTGGAACATCACACTATGAATTGTATGGTCATCCCATAATGTTTATTTGGAAGTGGTTTGTAGTTCCATTACTCTATTTGATCATGGAAAATGGATTTCATGATCTATTTTTTTAGATGTGAAATGGGGACATTTTAAACACCTTATTTCATCTCCCCCTCATGGGTCTTTGAACTTTTCAAATAAAAATATAGGGGGTTGGCCTCTCCCACTATTCTCTTCTTTCCTATTCCCCACATATATACATAGAGGCTAGAAAGGGATTTATTCCTCTTCTAGGGTGAATTTATTCTATATCTCTCTTCTTTTCTTCCCCTGCATTCTATCCATTTGAAAAATAGTTTTATAATCGAGGTTTCTTAAAATAAATACACTAAATAAGGATTATATACATATGGAATGATGAGTATTTGAAGTGTGATGGATTGTGGATACCTAAAGATTGGTAATATAACAGATTACTCACTGTTTATTTACAGATACATTTCATAGTGGATATTTCTAGGGATTCTACCATTTTTTAGGATTTTTGGGTATCATTTCATTTTAATTTTTTCATAAAAGTTCCAAAGTCATTCCATGTGCCATTTTTGCATCAGTTCTTATGGTTCTGGTCTTGGGAGACTACTTTGGTCCCATATGTTTGTGTGGAATGGTGTAATATTACACAAGGGTTATTTGATATTGGATTTAGGATGGTAATTCCATTTTAGAGGTAACATTTATGTTTAATACTTTACATTATGAATGTGTACAAGTTAAATTTATGTGTTCCCCTTGGGGTTCGGTTTTTAGGAATGGGAACTCTATAGAGTCACCAGGTGAGCCTCAATGTTTGAGTTAGGAAAGGGTTAAAAATTCTAGTCATTATTTGAGTATTCCACACATGAGTTAGAAATTTTAGAAATTTCTTATGTATTTGATTCCAAAAGGTAGGTGTACATAATAATAACTTTTTTGTGGTTTAGGATCATTAGATAAAGTTTGAATTTCTTATAATGAGCCTTAGTGGGAGTATTAAGGGGATCTCAAGTGCATATCCTGTAATGAATGGAATGGTTAGTTATAAATCTCGGTAATTTTGTGGGAAAGAATATGGTAATGGATTTTGTGATCATTAATGATACATGAACTTGAGACATCAATGTGATAATGTTATAAGAGAGAATAGCCACTCTCTCGGAGTGTTCCTAGTGGAACATGGAGATATTTAAGTGTGATCATGGTCTCCCTTTAGTGTGGAGATCCTTCAAGATAAATATAAATATTTTAGTCAAGATTAGACCATTATAATGAAGCCTTAAATGGATTCTCTTTGGTGGATCATGGGATGACTATGGGTAGACCCATGTGGGGTGTTAATTTTTCACGATGTAGGCCTATGGAATGAGAATTCATATAAAATATATTGATAATATTGTGAGAAACCTTTGGGTGAGGATGGGTTATGTCAGTGTTCTAGATGTTAGGTTAGTTATTTAATTGAGAGGGTTACAATATTGGAATGGCCTTAAGGTTGGTTCATGATGCAGGTATGACCTGATGTTCTGGGATCCCCAATGTGGTTGTGAAGTTATTCTTTGTATGATTATGTTTTATGATGATCTTGTATATTTTAAGTTATTTTGATTTATATTTTCAACCCTTTACTAGATAGCTAGTCGGGGATGTGTGTGTTGCTAATTGAGGGCTAGGCTTTGGGATATATCTGCCTCATGTTTTCCCTATTATTACATTATAACCTTGTTGTGAAATAAATATGATAACTCACACAAAGTTATAGGGTTGAGGTAGGAGATATGATAAAATAAATATTACGGGACTTCACATTCCATGGGAGGGTGGTGGTATGGTTCCTGGATTGTTATATGGTATGAGACCTCACCTTGAGTGAGAGAGCAGGGTAATGAGACATGGTATGTGACATGGTATGGCACCTTACCCTGAGTTATAGGTTTGTGAAATGGGATATGGTATGTGGCCCAGTACCAGACATCACCCTATGTGAGAGGGGGTGGTATGAAATGTGGAATTTGATTGGTTATGTGACCTCACCCTGAGAGAGATTGTGTTGGTATGAGATATGGTATGAAATTTCTTATGAGACCCTACCTGGAGTAAGTGAATTGTGAACAACACTATGTTTTTCCCTTTATTTGAGTGATGGAGCATGGGGTGGGTTTCATTGTGGGATTATATCTTCCATAATCTTCGACAGAAGTATTTGAGGTCAATTATCATAGTAGACTATTTAGAATAGGTAGACCTAAAATTATTACTTTTTATGTTATATATTTATTTTTTATTTAGTTTTTATCCATGTATATGCTTTATATAATGGTAGTTATAAGGGATGCATTTTGGGAACCCTATTGAGTTTTATGTCCATACCCTACACATGCAATACATTACACATGTAGATATTATGATATAATATCAAGTTACAAGTTGTACGAGGGACCTAGATAGAGTAGTCATGAGGATATTAAGAGATGGTACTGAGGACTGGCTTAGGTTTTTAGACATGTATTTACTGGTATTTTTTGGTAATTATTTCTTTTTTACTTGACTAGACTAGTGGTAATCCCTTGATGTATGTATATATTCATGTTCTCATAGTATAAAATTTTATATAACATATTGATTTTATTTATTATTGATGGTTGTATCTTATCTTTAATTTATTTTGTTACTATGATGTCATAGGTGATTTTTTACTCCTATGTTATTTTTTATTTTTATAAAAATAATATAGTCATTCCACTGAAGGGTATAGACTCTCACAACTAGTAACAAGCCTCTAGTGTATGGGGAGGTGTGTCTAAGGAGTTCCAGTTATCTAGTGTCTAGGTTATAGAATTACATATTTTCTGATTTATTTCAAAGGGATGTGATTTATTGGTTATATGTATTCTCTTACCATAAGGTTATATTATGGTGTATATTCATACATCATCATTGGAACATAAAATTATAATTTATGTGTGAGAGTGACCATGATTTTTCAAAAAATTAATATTGAATAACTTACATTTATTAAAAGAAAAAAATTCATATGTTTTATTAAATAATTTTTTAGTGATGTCTTAATTAAATAAAACTACATGTGCTGTAAAATTGATTTATTTAATTTATTGTATTATCTTATTTTCATGGGTTTAATAATATTTTTATGAGATAGTTGTTTCTTTTATAGATCCTTAAATCCATAGTTGAATTTTGAAAATCATCCAGAGACTAAAATATAGATTACTCCACCAGTAAAATCACTTACAGCTCTAGATGATGTCAAACTCATAATGAGTCAACATAGGGTGCTCGAAGACATAGGGAGAGGTATTCCCAAATATTTAGTTATTACTACCAATATCACCCATGATTTCATGGGGAAACATCCTTTGACCTTTAAGGGTGATATTGGAATTTAGGGTGTTGAAGAATTGATTAACAAGGATAAATATTACCTTTGAGTTAATTAGTACTACAAATGATAGGAAGTGAATATAGAGGAATTTATGTTTTAATTACCATGAAAATATTGGTGGTATGTGTTTCTGTAAGTTATAAAGTCCTATGTAATATCATGGGATGGATTTCAAATATTACATTACGAGAAGTTTATCTAGAAACCTTGATTTTTGGTAAATTGAAAATGTTTATAGAGTTTGGGTGGAGGGAGATAATGGTGATAATGTAAGTTGTAAAGTTTTATGGTTTTCATTGGTTTGCACTATCATTGGGAGGTGATGAATCTTTACAATATTAGAAATTTTAGATTTTTTAGACTTATATATTAAAGATACTATTATAGTTTTTCATCTACCCAGTTATATGGAGTTAGTGAATAATTGGTTCATCAAAGAGAATGATTTGAATGATATTTATATATCATAAGATATTTATGGATTACGATTTTTTATTTGGTATTTAGGTAATATGAAGATATTTTTTGAGGAATTATGCTATTTTTGTGAGGGATTAAGAAATAATATTAGTTTTTTTATACTTCATAATGTTCATGGAAATACTCTGATAAAGTTCAATAAATGAGGCTTTGAAATTCATACTATAGTTATGTATTTATATGAGTTATAGAAATTTCATTCTTTCAATAGAATATGGTATATTCAATATTACTCCAAAAGTGGGATTCATGGAGGTGTTGGATTAGGTTTTAAATTTACTTATATATTTCATTCATGATAAAATGGATATAAGTAGAGTGGTGAAAGGATTTCATTTGGGAGGTTTGGTTATAGTGGTGGATAAAGACAATAAGGACCACCACTGTAGAGAGTTTTTGTCCATTATTTTTTATGATATAAATGTTAGGTTCATGGGAATAACCAATATATATATATAATATGATGACAATTAGTGATGAAAAGACTTTTATGGGGTGGGTTATCATTTTGGGGAATTATACCATGGCTAGTGTGGTTTTGACACTATTGCATCACATTTTTTAAATCTATTTCTCTGGGAAGTGATTTAAATTTTAATGTGAAATGTTTATTTGGAGTTTCAAATGTTAATAAATTTAAGGGAAGGATGTTTGAGAAGATTAATAATTGTTTGACTTCAATTATAATTCTTATTGGCTTGGATATATTTGGGATGTCATATTTCATGAGAGGAAAATTGTTTATGTAGTTATGTGTATGAATTGGTTAACCTACTTATACTATATTATTGATCGATATTTATGATGGGAAACATTTTCATCTTTTACGGGTGAATCTTACATTTTCATGGGTGAATAATATTTTTATGTTCACCATAAAAGACTAGAATTTGGAAATATCTTATATATAACTTCTCATATAGATGATATGATTTTGGAATTAGTATATTAAGTTTTTCATCTTCATTTCCTCTGATCGTTAATAATTTTTAGGATTTTTTTATAAATATTTTTCTAGATTTAATTTAGAGTAGGATATTTAATTTATTATATACTTGGTGTTTGATACTATTTTTATATTATTTCTTCTTTACTATATATATCTTATTGATAATTGAAAATTAAAATTTCAACTAAATGACATGTAGTGAAAAGTTTTTATTAGACATATCATTTCTCTTTGGTATACTCTGATTTTTTATTATAAAAAGGTTGATATATGATTGGTTTTTTGTATATATTTTATAATTTTAAAGTAGTTAACTACTAAAAATTGGTATGTACTTAATCACATAAATTATTGTTCTATCATTTAATGGGACATCCATGGTTCTCCCAGATTTATTTGTGATCTATCTATCATTAGATTATGGTATAGTCTAAATATGATTCATATATAGATTTCATGAGTCTTTATGGTCACCATAATTTTTTTAGGATATTTTTTGGACTATATAATTATTGTGTAGTATTTATATCTCTTATGAATAAATTGTTTTCACCCTTAAATTGACTTATTTTCGGTTGTTTTTTTGATGATATCTTAGTATAATTCCAAAAACAAAATAAACATGGGTATTATTTTTATGTTTAACTAGAATCAAAAAAGAACATTAATTTTATATTAAAAAATTAAATTTTTAACTTCCAGATTTTGTAACTAAAACTTTTAGGTTATACAGTATCATAAACTTTTAATTTATTGGATCTAAAAGTCATTGTGGAAGTTATATTCTAAGATTTACTAAAGAATGTGATCAACATCTTAATTTTTCTTTAACTCATTGGATATTATAAATTATTTATATAGTACTTATCTCAACTTCATTCATCGATGGAGACTCTTTTTAAGAAGTTATTAAAGTTTATATATGTTGATAAATGTATAGTAATGTTTTATTAGTTGATGAGGAGGATTACATCAACACCAATCATTGTCTTACCTGATTCAAGTAAGAAGAATGTGATATATTTTAATATATTAGACATTGGGTTAATATATGTATTATAAAAGGACAATTAGTTTGTGTATTAAAATTCCAAATATCTTAGTACACATGAAAATAATTACCCATATCATGATAGTGAATTGGTTGGAGTAGTGCATGGACTTAAATATTTGTCTCCCTTTTTTTTGTGAGATATTTTTGGTTTATACTGATCAAAAAATCATTATGTACATCTTCTCTCAATTGGATCTAAATCATTGTTATAGAATATGGTTTGAGTGTCTATAATATTTTTTTGAGATGGTTTATAATCAAGAAAAATTTAATATAGTTTTTGATTAAATGATTTGAAAGTCACAATTATAGGTGTTGAGGTAGTTTAATGTGGAGTGGGATTTCATTTCACTATTTTGATTAATTTATTTGGATATTGGTGTTTTATGACATACTATTTATCTTTTAGTGGGCCAAATTGAATTTTAACCAATTACACAAAGAGTATAGTGTAATTATGAGGACAACCCTTGGGGATCCTTGAGTATTTGAAAACATGAGTCTATATTCAATTATTTGATGAATCATTTTTTATTAAAGATAATGTGAGACATTAAATTGAACCTAACTTCATTAAAAAGAGATATAAATAGAACTAATGTTTGAAATATTCACAAACTGGATTTTTGGGATTTTTATGATAAAAATGCATAATGGTTATGGTATTCGATGGAGATCAGGTATATTGTGTTTTATTGTATTTTCGTTACATTAATAATAGTTTTACCATTTGGATCCAAATATTTTCCAACCTATACGATATGATAAATGATGAGTAAGTGACTTTAAACTATTTTTAGTTTTTGATAAAATATTTAAAAAAAATTATAAAATTATCCATAATGTGATGATAAATCATCCAATGTTCATGGAGTGATTAATAATAATTCCATAATATAACACTAAATGAATCATTTTTCATATTATAGGACGTTTTTTTTGAATAAATGAACTTAATAATGAAGGATTTATAAAAACTCATACAAATTTAACAAATATATCAATAAAAAATTCTTTCCACAATTTATTCTCCATCATTGCCCATAACCTCAACATAAAATGGGGTTAAGATTCTTATGATGTAAATGTAAAAAAAAATTTAACTTGTATTAATTGTTCATGATATCAAGAAAAATAATAAAAATGTAGAAAAAAAAATGTAAGAAGACCTTCTATTCATGATTTTATATCTCTTTCCAATTATCTCTATACATGAATGCCCTCTCGAATGATTCAACTTTTAGAAATGGTTATATAGAGCCTTAATTTCTCATCCCCTAGTGTTTTGGGGTTATTATGGGTCTTAATGTTAGTTTAAAGGGTAGTTAATAAGTATTACTAGAAGTTAGTGGAAATGTTTGTTGGGTTGCATAGTTAAGGAGAATATTTCGGTAAACCATATACTAACTATGTAGTTCAATCTATTAATCCATCTTTGTATCTCGTGACTTCTAGGAAAATATGCATTGTTTGGTTAACCATGTGGAGATTGTGTATAATGGTTCTATCCCATAAATTAGTATCCTACACGGACCTTAGACGATCTTTCATGGTTCGGTTATCTGTGTGGAGACCATCTGAACTGCATTATCTCTTCAAATTATGTCTCACATGGTTTGGTGGTCCAAGGGTAACAATTTCTTTCTTTAATAAAAAAACTCCATGTAATATAAAATGTTTCCAAATGACATCCGGTTGTCACTAAAAATATTAGTTCATGAATGGTTTAATCAATTATTCACAGAGTGAATATTTTACATATAATAAAACACATTAATGCTATAAATACATGACATGTGAACATAAATGCCATTTTAAATGTTTAAATAACATTGAAATTAACTGATTCATGTTATTTCATATAACATCACCAAACATGATCAACTTTTACCTCAAATAATTACCTAGATAATAACTCCCAATAGGCCATAAAAAATTAGTTAGAAATATCACTGATTATATTAATCAAATGGGAAAAATAATTAAATGAAAAAATATTAAAAATCCTATATACACACTTCATGAATTAAAAAACCTCAAACAAAACTAGTAAATTTGAATAAAAATTTACTTTTCAAGTTATCATATATGAATCATTTCCTTTTAATATGAATTTCACTTATTTATTTAAAATAATGTCCCTTTATCCATTTCCATCTCATCTTACACTCAGGTACATTAATAAGAGAATTAATTGACAATAAATAGTGGAATATCACTTTAATATGTTTTAAAATATCATTTATATTCGACCTTTATGATTAATAAAGGGTCATAATCAATTCATAGATTCATTTTTATCTATAAATTTTTTTGTGTTATATTTTAGTAATGTATTTTGTTACCTGAAATTTTCAAATAAAAAACAAACTAACAATATCCCCTAAAAATTTAAAAATTCTAAAATAGAAGTTTCATAGAATTTTTAAAGAAATGTTAGGATACCTCTTGGTGAGTGTTATATTTAATGCCCTAAGATAAATGTACCTGGGTCTATTTTCTGTCCAAAAAAGAATGGTTTAAATTTTCCATACCATATATTCCATTTAGAAACATGGATTCAAGAACTTTTCGTTAACCTTGAATGGTTTTCCATCATCTCTTTAATTTTCCACCACACCATGGTGAAATGATTTGATTACTGTAATAGGCCCAAACAACCAGGACTTCAACATACTCATGAATGAACTAAACCATGATTTTAAGAGTTAAAGATTATCTCCATGTTGGAATGTATTTTGGTAAGTCATGTAATGGTGGATCACATTTATCTTTTCCTTATAGATTGTGACATTTTCATACACCGCTCTTTTTGTTTCACCCAAATTGGATGGTTATAGATTATGTTTCTCCACTACGATTTCAAGATCAAGATTTAATGTGTTAACAACCCAGTATTCCGTGTGTTCAATCTGCCCCAGTAAATGTAATATACTTCTATAAATCAACTGAAAATTTAACATTCCTAAAGGGGTTTTGTAAACTGTCATTTTTTCCCATAGAGAATTATCATGTTTTTTAACTAGTATTTTCTTTAGGATCCCACTATCTTTTTGAGAATCTATTTGATTTCTTAGTTTGATAGCTCTACTTGAAAATTTTATCAAGAATGATATGGTGTACCTGAATTGAATTTTACTCTACTCTTTAGTAGCACATTATTTAACATCATGTCATTAAAATTGGTACCCCGACCACTAATAATCCCCTAAGAAATTATGTATTGAAAAAAAAAATATTGAGAATAGAAATGAGAACCTTCGTGGTTTTTGTGTGGTATTTAAGACTTATACCCATTTAGAGACATATTCCACACACACAAGGATGTATTAATTTTCTCAAGTGAGTGGGGATGGCACCATAATGTTAACACCCCATAAATGAAATATCACTACTTCTAAAATGGGGTTTTATGACCTCTCTACTCTATAAATAATATTGTATAAACATTAACATATATCACAATGTAATATGAAATTATAGGTATCTTCATAAAAGGTTTTCCAGAATAAATTATATTGTAATATTTATGGGATGGTTTGGTCCAGACCATTGTGTCCCCCATACGGGGAAGAGTGATAAATATCTTAAATCCCTTGGACCTATACATATATCACAAAAATTTGAATAATCACATATCCAAATTATCTAAAAGTAAATATTCCTCCCAAAAATAGTGGCCAAATTCTTCCAAGAATTGATTTTCTTTATGTTGGATGAAGTGATCGGGATGGAAAATAACCATGGAAAATTAGTTAGTAATATCATAAAACCAAAATTGAGGTACTTAAATTTATAAAAATAAGTTTTTAATAGGGATATACTCCTATATCTATCTATCTTCTTCCTCTTTAAGGTGGGGTAGTTCTAAATGAGATAATTTTTTCGAGGAAAGATTATCACTCCATCTCTTATAATGGATTTCTATTGAGAATTCATAGAGTTGGAAAAACCTACAAATTATTCAAGGAATAATATCCTTTTTATTCAAAATATATTTATGTGATTAATAATATGTATCGATAATTATTTTTAATAACACAATATATGACCAAAATCTATCAATTAAAATACCCCCACCAAAATTTCCTTCCCCATATCATTGAGTTTATTTGGGCTCTTTAACTAAACAATTTTCATAATAGGTTTCTTTAATGATGTGTTCAACTCACTAACCAAGAATATTCCTTTTCATAATCACTAGAATCACACATAATCTCAAGTATTTCATTCAAATTGAGGGAATTCATAATTGGGGCCTCCACCAATCTAATTTTTAGTAGCTAAAACACATTATAGAAAACCTCACCAGACATGAAAATGTAATCCTTTATTACAAAGTTCATAACAAGTTGAGAAATAATTGAGAATTATATCAAGAATCATTTATTGAATCCTATATAACTAATAAAACATTTGATTTCATTAATTGATGTTGGCATGTAAATGTTAGATGTTACTTAAATATTTTTTAGGTTAACTTCAATTCCTCTCCCTAAAATCCTATTGCCTAGAAATATACCTTGTTTCACCATAAAGTGGAACATTTTCCATGTTAGCATAAAATTGGTTTTCTCACATATCTTCTAGAATAATTCAATGATCATCAAGAAAGTATCAAATTAGTTCCAACAAAAAAAATCCATCCATAATGACGTCCAAGATAGTTTCTAACATATCATAAAAATTCTCAAAAATATAATGTTATAATGTCATTAAAAAATTGTATATGTTGAATGATCTTATTTTGATCTTTAGTTGTACTGTAATTTTTTTTATATCCTGAATAACCATCCAAGAAGAAATATATTTCATTCCCTCTTCATCACTCTTTCATTTGGTCCATGAAGGGATTCCATAAATGGTCTTTTTATATAGTGTCATTTAGCTTACAATAGCCCATGCATACCCACCAAATCATTATCACCCACAAGGTAATTAGATCATTATTTTTATTTGAGATAACTATAATGCCTACCTTTTTAGTATGACTTTTAATGGTTCAGCCTTGGGATATATGGAATTATATATATTATTACAGCATATAAATGTTTGACCACATCATTTTTAAGTACCTTATCTATGGGTGGGATCATACTTCACTACAATCTCCTAAATGTCTTGGATCACTCTTCTAAGAGAACCTCGTGGGTGTATATTATTTTTGTAGTCACATTATGATCATCAATCACCCCCAAAGACTTAATGTCTTATTCAAATAAATTTTAACAACATGAATTATTGATCCTTAGTGAGGGAAGGGATTTAGATAACATAAAATGTTTATTCTTTCTCATGTATCCATATTTAAGAAATTATAGAAGGGTATTCATTTCTAGTCAATGATATATTTAGACTAATGGTACCAATAGTTCACCCTTTTCCCTTTATGCGTTTTCCCAAATTGAATAAGGCATCCAATAATGAACACCTTATCTGGATTCAAACTACACATATTATTATTCTTTATATCGATATAATTATTCCTTGACCTACACTTCAAATTTTTGGTGACAACCTAAATCAAATTGTCTACAACCCAAGTAATTTTCCTGTGTGGATACAATAAACAAATCCCCCAATTCCACAATTGATGCCTATTTGAAAACCATAAGTACATTTTATTATAATTTTTTATTGTCTATATGGAATATCATATCTCATTGATGGAATTAAATAAAAAAATTACCAATTTTAGTAAATGGCCTCTCAAAAATTATTGGGAACATAACATCCTCTTATGGATCAAGATTGATGATATTGTATGGAAAAATAAATTTATTGAAATTTACTAACATGACTACAAAAATATCATTAGAAAATTTTATTTACTGATAGAAGAATTAATGTTCATGTAAATGGGATTTGATTTATTGAGTCCCAAATTATTTACTACTTGAAAAGAATTATATTAATTATATATTCTATGTTACATAGATATTGAACAAACACACAGGGTTTGATGGGGCATGGAATAAGAAATATCTACGGGTCTTGGATATTTGGTTTAATTGCATGTTGAACCACTAGTGAGAATTATTAATTGCGGTCAATTTTTCCCTATTCCACAATATTAGTTTTATTTGAAAAAATTTATTTCATAAACATTGTATAAGTGGAAATTAGAGTCCGTGGTTTAGTATTGTGAATATTGATGTTTAGTTTATAAGAAACATACATAAACTTCTTTAATTATTAATCCTTATTTATTTTTTTATACATTCTAGAAAAGATAATTATTAAAAAAAGGTTATGACCACATCCTTATCCTTTTCTCGATTGAACTATTTCCATTTCAATCACACTTTTTATTGTAATACCACTTGGTCAACTTACTATTTCAATGATTTATAAGGTTCGTCAATCCTTTCCCTTTCAATTATATTTTTTGTGTCATAGATGGTTGGGAGAAATATATTCCACTCCATTAGATAACCACCATGATTTCTTAATAGGGGTTCTTTATAGTGTTACTATGAAGCGTGTGGGGTTTTGTAGTTGAATGTTGGTTAGAAATATGACAAATTTATTAAAATATACTTTGGATATTTGAATATTTATTTTAAAACTATGTTTCAGTGGTAGAAATAGTCTTAGACATCAGGTCCTATATGTTTGAATTTCAATATTACTTTGGTTATTCTGTCACTAATTTTTCTTGTTGATGAGGAAGATGTGTTGTGATTGTATTTTGATACCCGTGTTATTAATATTAACCCTACTAGAATTGACAAGATTTTTATGAGCCTCTTACTATTATTTGTGAGGGGGGTTCTTATATGTAAATTTGTTATAGTCGATTGGTCTTTGAGGCCTTGACTATGGATCTTGTTGATGCTACTGATTTTAACAAGAATTTTTATTGTCATTCTACACTAAATTTTTGTAGGATGGAAATATATTTTACTAATATTCTATAATAAATTACTCAATTAACTTATAAAGGGACTAACACCAATATTTAGACAATATTCTATATTCTGGTAAACATCGCATGCACTGCATGGAGGGTTTTTTCATGACCTTAATCTATGATCTAGATATATGTTAGGGAACATGAATCTTCGTTCACATAGAATCTAATTCGGTATCCGACATGGTGGTTATATCTAGATTTTTAATTCTCACCTTTGGTGTCATGTGCTTTTAGTTCCATTGGAAAATTTTGGAAGACATATATTTAAACAATATAAATAATTTTTCAGGCACTTTCATCATGATAGTTCCACCAGTCATTACATCTAACACAAATTGTTCTACTCAGGGTAAGTCCACCAATGAAGTTTTTGACTTTCATACACTATAGAAACCCATGATGTGAGCAATTAAAATATCATTAATTTTACCTTATGATTCTTAATTTGATTCACTTTTAAACTGCTGAAAGTTATGTATTTCATTTAATATCCTTTTGGTTTTGGATGGGGGATGTTTATAGATAGGAATTCTTGAATGAGTGCTTCCCATGTGGGGCTAGAGCACTATGAAATTACCATTATCCAATATTTTCCCTTTCCCATAATGAAAATAGAATGATTTGAAGACTTGTTTCATCCTTCAATAACCCATTGTAATAGAAAGTGTTTCAAATCTCCAGAAAATTGGAAAGGTGATTGTTGGAGTATTCTTTTCGTAAAACCCCAAATTTGAATTTATTCTTAATATGTTTCAAAATTTCTTTCTTAATTTTAATGTTTTTTGGTTTGGAAAAGTGCACGAACAATTTTGGATTCAATTATGAGAATATATGGCAATCTAATTCTATAAGATTATAATAAGGTGGAATCTATACTTGAGGAACTTACAATATTTATTGTGGTTGTTCTTGTTGATGAAATTCTTGTGAAAAGTATACCAAGTGTTGGTTTTGATGTATTAATTCTAGAACCAGCTGATGTGGTTATTGGTTTTTCATCCTCTTAGGTGTGAATTATAGTCGAACTACATGAATAATCATTAGGTCTTCCTCATCCATATTTGGTATGGGAGAATTTTTCGTGTATTCTCCCATAAGTTCACATTTTTTAATTGAAAAATATCATTTGATATCTAAATCAAATTCAAGCCTCTTTGATGCCAGAGAAATATCGTAATGAGTACAGGAGAGACTCATTCACTCATAGTTATTCAAAAACAAAAACAAAACACTAGGAAAAAAAAGAAAAGATAAAAAAAATATAAAAAACTAAAATGGGTCATAAAGAGTCTAATTTTTCAAAATTATTAATATTTAATTTCAAATTAATCAATGAATAATCTATTGACAATAAAATATTTAGTGTTCATGCTTATTTATTTTTGGGTAGCCTAAATTGAAATCTACCCAACTAAACAATGAGAATAGTTTATGTGTGGGGTTTATCCATAGGGAAATGTGGTTATTAGTAAACATAAATATTTAATAAATTATTTGAATAAACATTTTCTTGATTGAATATCATGCGAGAGTTTAAATTGACTATACCTTAATGTATTAGAGATATATGTGTCAGTCAAAATTAAAAATAAATACAAACAATATTTTAGGGATTTTTATAACAAAAAAACATTGATGTTATGGGATTCAATGGAGATTGTGTAATTTTTTTCATCATGTTCATGAATTTCATAAATTTTTTACTATTAGGATTTAAATATTTAATAACCTCTTTAGTCTAGTAAATTATTATCAAGTTACTTAAAAAAAATTTCAACATCCGATAAATAATTCTTCCGCACTTTTTAAATTATCCCAAAGGTGTTGAAATATAATTCAATGTTCATGGAGTGATTCAACAAAATTACCTCAAATATCCTCCAATAATTTATTTTGTGTATGATATAATGTTTTTAGTGAATACATAAACTTTAGAATAAACGAGTTATAAAATAATCATATCAATTTCATAAAAACATCAATAATAATTTGTTTCTATATTTAAATAAGTTTTTATCACCCACAACTATTATGTAAAAGGGGGTTTTGATTATTGGGATGGAAATGATAAAAACAAGCTACATTTATAACAGGTGATCATGATAGGAAGAATTATAAGAATAATAAAACATCTAATTGCAACAATTCCTTTGACTTTCTATCTCCTAACAGTTCTCTCTAGCTAAGATTCCTCTTTCATATGATTTCCCTTTTCTAAATGTTCCACTAGAGACCTGATTACTCATTTCCAAATGTATAGGGGTGATTAGGGGTTTTAGTCATGGTTCAAAGGGTATTTAAGGAGGTAAGTGAGAATTTGTTAATATATATGGCTATTTTCCATGGTTAAGTCACATGGTATAATAAATTGGGTTCCAACTATGTGGTTCAATCTATCCACCCATATTTGAGTTTCATGGTTCGTGTTTAAATGTTCAAGGTTTTGTTGACCATATATAGTTCATGTGAAATGGTTATTTCCCTTCATTGTTTTTCGATATTATTCCTTGGTGATACCACATGGTTTGGTTAACATTGAAGAAACTATGCACATTATGTTTCCAATTCAATTGGGGTCTTCCATGGTTTCATGGGCTGGGGAAAATAGTTTCTTAATTCTAGTAAAAAAGAAAACATAGAAGAAAAGGCACCTAAATTCCTCAATTTTGTCACGGAAACTCTAGGATTATACATATATGAACCAATTATTCAATAAAAGCACATTTTTCGTATATAAAAACAAATTGAGGCCTTAAATACTTGACATACAAACATAAAGACCATTATTAAGGTGTAAATTATTATAAAATTATCTTATGTATCCTAGTGAATATGATATAGTAGATGAACATGTTCAATTCGTTTTTAGAATATTTAAATATAACCACATTTTTTATGGAAATGGTTAAATATTATCAGTATATATTCTTAGTACTGATCTATTTGTGACAGATTATGGTAGGTAGTAGATACTTGGCTAGAATTAGGTTTCAAATTCAATCATGTATGTACATGGATAGTTGATAGTACTAAGAAAAATGTAATAATAAGTGCTATTAGAATATCATGATTCAAATTGGGTTGTTTATCCATAATTCAAAAAGATATTCCATGATACATGCTATCGATTTTGGTAGAAAGGGATGAAGAAGGATATGACATGATTCATTTTGATATATATTTTTTGTAAACAAGTAACTGAGAAGTATTTGAGATTGTCAATGTGTGGGTATCTCTTTTCATTCCAATATAGGAATGGAATGAAGTAATGGATTTTTTGATGGATATTAAAAGATATAATCGAGGTAGTTATATATTTTGGGTGATTACATATTGATTAAAAAATGTATCCGATTTATTATTGATCAAAGAGATGCAGTTAGTAGAAAATTTAGGAAATTTATATGTGTAATAAATAGTGATGTTTTACAGTGATATAATGTGTATTGCACCTAAAAAGGATTTTAGATTTACATATCTATTCTAGAAATTAATTTTTTGGAATTGGGGATATAGGTGATGTTAGGTATTAATGGTATTTAAAATATAGATGTTTAAATGAAGTTCCTAATCAAAATTCGGGTGCATATGTTGTGGGTGTTTAGTTATGATTTTTCATATACTGGAGAAGAGAATATAAATATGGTATATTTTTATTATAGTAATAGCTACATGACCTCAATTAGAATAACAATATTTGAATAATTGTATGAATGATCATATCAATCACTATTATGTTAGATTGAAGTTGGGTAATTATCATTTCTTGGGTGAAGTCTTTTGTTAGGAAGAAATTAATTATTTAATAGATAAAAAAAATATTGGTTATATCTTAGATAAGGTCGTGATATTATGTTTATATTATTTTTTGACTATTAAATCTTAGAGAAGATTATTTGTATTTTTTTTTCAGTTTTACCTTAGTTGGGACATTGCAGATCAGACATATAGGGAAATTTAACACTTCTAATTATAGGGCCCATTAATATTATGAAACATATTGAAGAGGTCATTTATTTCTTCTATTACCTATTCTATTTAGTGATATACATGATTTATTTTATGTATCATAGTATTCAATATATGATCTAGATCATTCAAAAGTCATTTTCTATAATTGGATAGATTTAGATCTATATTTGTTTTTTGGAACAATTTTGTTTGGATTTAAGGTCACAAAAAAATTTGGGGAAATATTGAACAATTAATGTATTATGGAAGAATGTATAGGTTTAAGAAGATATATGGGAACAAAAAGTGGTTACAGGGTCTCAGTTACCTAATTTGTTCATAAAATATGCTCAATAATGCTTCATAGGCATGAGAATCATTATGGTGGAAATTTTGTGAGGACACTATAATTAACATTTTTTCCTAATGTATAGGAATATGTTTACTTTGGTTTGAATATGTATTGGTGACTGAAATATATAATTTTGGTTAGTATGGAGTAGTTATAGGATAGGTGGAATTTTGGTGGTGGGGGTGGTGGTGTTCAGTAGAAAATCCCACTAGGTACTTATGAGTAATCCACAAAGTAAGTAGAAACCATAAATAGGGGAAGGGGAGGATATATCTTTAACAATGGATACTTTGTGACATATCACTAAGTACTTGGATGCTTCCCATTAGGCGCATGGTAGGTTTTGAAAGCATTTCTCCAATAGGAAAATATTTTCCATTTTTTATTAATTTTTTTAATTAAAACATACATTTTCTTTCATTTTTGGGTCAGATAAAAAAAATTTGATTCCTCCCTCATTTAATCCCCTATTTAATTCTATCTAAACTTATCATTACATAATGGATTTATAATCCTTTGTTTTCATTAGATTACTTAGTTATAGAATAATGTTTTAATTAGGGTTTCTCATTTTTTATACTTTCTTATGGTGTTTAACTATAACATCCTTCTTTTCATCAAGTTTGTGGATTTGGTGATTTTTTATGATTTGAAAGAATCATGCATTTACTCTTCATAGGAGACATTGATTAATATTTTTATAGATGTCCTCAAATATTTATTATGATTTCAGATAATTGTCATGTGTAAATGTGTGTGTTTCTATGCATAAATGAAATTTGAATTTTAAATAAAGAATCTAAATTAAAATTTAAAGTATCTAGTTTTTATTAAAATCAACCATTTTTCTTTTAATGGTTATAATAGTGATTTAAAATTAGTTAAATTTTCATTACAATATATTTATTTTTTAGGTGTTGTATCAAATTAAGAAATTATTTATAAAATTTCATGAATGAAATTTAAATGGTCAAAATGAGATATTTATAAACAAATATATATGATAGTTTATGTTGTGATGATTTATTGAGTGATTTTATTACTTAATTTATTTTCCTATTATGTGTGTTAAATATGGTATGATTAAAATTATGAATAAGTGATAATTTTTTCAAAGTAAAATTATTATTCAGTAATTGTGATGATTAAATTGTGTTGATCATGGGGATTTCAACATTTTATGTTTTTTCCATGGACACATAGAAGGTTTTTGTAGGATATATTACACCATGAAAACGTAAAGGATTTTTATAGGATATATTACACAATAGATGCATAGGTAATTTCAATTGGCTTTGTTACACCATGTAGGAGAGCTATATCTATGAGATATTCTAGAATTTGGATGTTTTATTTCTGGGGATTTATCATGCTAAGGATATATGGTACTTGTATGAAACATATTACAATAACAATATTTCATATAAGGCCAAAGAAAGAAAGAATTAGCATAAGGATAAACTATTTTACATGAAATATATTTATATGATTATTTTTTAATTTTCAGTTAAAAAATAAGGATTATATATCACTTTATAATTATACATATATACTCATTATTTCATGGGATGTTTTTAAAACTAGTTGGTTTCATGCTATTTAGTTATACTCACAAATTATATGGACAAATCTACAATATGTGTCGAATTTATTTGTCATAGTACAGGTAAGTGAAACCACCTATAGTATATGGTTAATCTTATAGGGTCCTTAGGGATATGGAGACCAAATGACAATAATATTAGGAGTTTAATTTGGGAGACATATCCTCATAATTATGTTTTTTATTAGTTTTGTATAGTATTTGATATTATATTCTAATAAATTTTCAGTTAAATGTATGGTTTCTTGAAATTTTTATGAATATTTTGGAATTTGAAATGTTATTTACTATTATAGTTCGGTTTATTTATATTATATAAAGGTAATGTTATTGTTTATTTAATGTTATTTTATCCTTGGTTAATCTTCCCCCAACGATTTCTATATATCCTTAGTAATAGTTTCCAGGCTCTAGAAATTGAATTAATTTCATGAGGCCATGTTTTATTTCATATTCGTAGAAAAATTGGGTTGAAGAGGGATGTTATACTTTAATTAGAAAACATATTAAATCAATACGTATTTAAAAGATTTATTTTCTCTTTACTGGGTACCATAATCTCGTTTTGTTGCATCATACAGGTTTATCATTTAATTAAACATTCAAAAAAAATTTACATCTATTTAATGAATTTATAGATGTTTTATATAAGTTAATACAATAATTTTTATAATACATCAAGTTTTACCTCAATTAATTCAGTATTGAAATAATTAATCCCGAGTTTTTTTTGTGAACCCCTTGAAAACTCATTTGATAATTTAATTTTCATCTATTCCAAAAATATTTATTTTTATTTTAAATACCCTTTTATAGATCAGTTTTGAACCACATCAATGATAAAAAATATCTAATTTTTCAATGTTTAACACCAAAAATCAATAAATTTATTTTACTTATGGATATATTAAAACATTTAATCTATATTAATTGAAATACATTATCATTCCATTATTTTTGTTGTATAGAATATGAGATATGATATGTTACTTACCCAAAGGATTATATGTATTGTCAGTTTATCCATAACCAGTGATCATAATATTGGGTTGTGATTATATGTTGAGATCTTTGTGTGGAGAATTATCTATATAAAGATACAACGAATCACTTGTAGGATATAAGTGCGTAAACTTGTATTTAGATTGATTTGATTAAAATATACCACACAAATACTCATATTTTTTCATTAGTGGCAGTTAAAGTGAACACTCATTAGGGATCGTTCAAATTGAGGAAGTAAAACAGGTTCTATACTTATGAAGTTTTAATTTTTGATACTTATTTAAACTCATTTTGATAATTTTTCTTAATATAACAAAATTGTGTGTGAAAATAATCAAGGAAAGGGATTTTATTGACCAAAATTGGATGAGTTTGACCATATGAATGGTTATGAAATTTTATTTGCAGTAGAGTTTTATAATGGAATTGTATGTCTATTCCAATTTAATTACATGTGATGTAAATATATATAATTTAGTCAACTTGGGAATTGTTAAAACTGATAAACTATACATGACTAATATTATCCATGTTCCAAGATTAATCTTGATATCAAAAAGAAAAAAGAAAATTAGCTAGTGGACATGCCATGGATTATATCACACTAAACCCCCTTTTTCATTTTGGTAGATATGATGTGTTTCTATATTCCTATCGTAGATTATATTTATTAATGAGATTAATAATTATTTTAATTTTTAAAAAGGAAACACGGGATCACACATAAGATAATTATAATTGTGATTTTTAGACTAATGTGATTTGTTCATGTGTAAATATGTTAACGTTTATTAGAAAAACAATTAATATTCTTGTTTTACACATTAAAAATATTTAAATAAATAATATTTGTTTAATTAAATAATTAATTTCATATTATAAAATAAAAAATAGTTTATTCTTGTTATTAAAACATAAACATGAAGAAATGAAAAATCCCAAATGACATTGGGGATTGGGTTTGAAGTAATGGGTTTCCATGGTCCATTTCATGTAGAAAATTCATAGGGCCAATTAAAGAGACCATTTAATCACCTCTTTTCCTAACGTTAACCAATTTAGAGACTCATTAATGCCCCTATTAAGGTGTTTGTGGAATTAATTCACTTTTATAGGGTAATTAATGCTCTAAATGAATATTTATGTCTATTTATTACACCTTGTTTGATTTTCTATGAATTTAGATTCTTTGGATACAATTTAATCCCCTTATTTATATGAATAGAATGGAGTGGGGGTGTAATTTTCATTCCATTAATAGAAATAAAATGTAGTGGTGCTTAGTGTTCTTTATAATTCCTCTTCCAAGAGTGATCATTAGTTTTCCTCGTATTATAGCTTCATTAGTGTCATTATCATTCCTTATTTTATAATTATTCTTATAGGAGTGACAAGAATCACTTGTAATGGATTTGAATCAATCTAAGTAATTAATGATTATAATTATCTGTGGATACTAAATGATACTTTAATTTGTTAATTTATGTTGGATAAAAATATCTTGAACATGTTTAAAAGTTATTCTTTTTTTATTCATTTAGTATTGTGTCTTTCATTAACTTTTAATGATCTTGGTTAGGTTTTGTAGTTACTTATACTATACTATGAGGACCAATAAAATTATTAAAACCATGTAGTGGTCTTAAAGCCACACTTGAAAAATAAAAAATTAATAAATTAATAAATTAATATTGTATTGTTTTATGATATATTATGAATAGATATATTTAATTTATGAATCACTTTAATCGTTGATCGAAATCTTTTTTTGTGATTTCTCCCCTTAAGTTAAATTCTATGTTATTGGTTTCTGATCACTCTCTATGTGTAATATAACATGGCATGTTATCTATTATACTAAACCTATTATTAATGTTAGATCATTACATCTGACTAAAACGTATATGGAGATATAGAATTAATCTATGTAATTTGGTCATTATTTTAACCATTATATGAGATATAACTGAAAATGAATTAAATAATTAATAATATAAAGACTCATTACATTTACAAATGATGTATACTATTAAATAAATATGAATATAAACATATAGGTTTTGTATGTGATCTATGAAATGTTAATGGTGATACTAAATATAAAATCTTTAATTAGATATGAATGTGTTAAATGCATTCAAATAATAATTACCTTCATCAGGACCTTGATTAATAAAGTAGGTGGTTTGTTCTTATCATAACATCAATAATCAATATTGTATTAGGTGAAGATAGAAAATATTATCCTAATGTAAATATTGGGTAACACATGAGTAGGTAATGCAATAATATTGGAACAAAGATGCATGATATTAATAATATTCATGAGATGAATTCAGAAATATGTTTTTCAGTAATAAATCGAAGAGTTGTATTTGATATAACTAAAAACATATATTTATTGAAATATATATTCCTTAATAGTTGAGTTTATATGAGTTAGGATATGTAGAAATATGGATCTTTGCATGAAAAATCTATATTATTGGTATTTTAAATTTATTTAAGAGTTTATTAAATAAAAAATATCCAATAATCATATAATGATACTAATAATGATGAATATTTTCCTATAGATCTTTACATCATCAAATAGAGTCTCAAATTTATCCTTTCGATTATTCCATGGGAAAGAAAAATTGAACGGGAATAGCATTATTTATTGGTTTCAAAATTTTATAATTTTTCTCAAACATGAGGAGAAATTATATAATCTGGACCAAGATATCATAGTTAAACCAACTATCATAATCCCTAATTCTCATAAGGATACTTGTAAGAAGTATATGAAATATTCATTGGATGTGTCTTTCTTAATTATAGAATCCATAATTCCATATATTAAAAAGTAAAATGAATCAATAGAGTTTTTCAATATGATGGAAAATGATAAAAATATCTATCAAAATCAATATTTAATTCAACCTTATTAGAAAACAGATTATTATTTCTAGTGAAAGATTCTAAAAGTAACCCTTATTTCTACTCATGTGAATAAATTGTTTGGGCATACAAAAAATATGGCCAGGATTAAGTTCCCTATCAAGAAAAATATGGCATTTATAATTTTTCTAAAATAACTATCAATGTCATATAATTAGTAAATTATTAATTTTAATATGAATAGGAATGATTTTACCCTTCCTGAGCTCCTCAATAAACTAAGAACAATGAATAAAACATGAAAAGATCTCATCTTATCATGATGCTAAATATTTTAAAGGTTAAAGTAAATTAAAAAAATGAATAAAGGTATTGGAATGTAAAAAACATTAATATAAACACTAAAACATCATAAATACAATATTAAAATGGAAGAACAATGTTTCTTTTACAAACAAACTGGTATTAGAAGATTAATCCTCCACAGTTCCTATATATTTTCAAGAAGCAATAAGGTATTGGTTTGACCACATTATGTATTTACTTTGTATAAATAATATTTTTTAACTTAGAATCATATGTATTAGATTCCATATGTGGATAACGTATATGTAGTAATGTGAATCTGTGTAAAGAAAATAGAAAGTTGATTAAAGGGGAAGTACATGTACATGTTTGGAATGGAGTAAGAGTTGTTTTATTATCTATGGGGATAGTGAATTTAATCATTCCTACTATATTACTATTATTTATAGAAAATTATTATCATGTATTATTAATATAAAAATGTTTGTTTTTATCTTACATAGATAAGGTTTTCTTTCATTTGTAATAAATAATGATTATTGTTCTATTTTTATAAAAAAAATGTTTTTTGGTTTTGTAAACATGATTAATGACCTATATGCATTGGATATTATAAATCCTATATATAATGTAAATAATAAGAAAGATAAAATAAATAATTTGAATTATACTTATCTTTGGCATTGTTATATGGGTCATACGAATAAGAATCAAACCAAGTGACACTATAATGATGGATTAATACATTCAAATGATTACAAATCATTTGAAATATGTAAATATTATTTATTATAAAAAATAATCATATTATAATCTATGATTAAATTTAAATGATGTAATTATTTATTATAAAAAATACATACCTAGGTGTGTGACCCTATATATTAAGTTGATCAAGGTGGATTTTAGTACTTCATTACCATTACTGATGAATTAAATGCGTATGTGTATGTGTATCTTATAAATAAAAAGTTTGAATATTTTTAAATGTTAAAATTTTTAAAAAATGAAGTGAATAAATAAACATATAAAAATTAGTATAAAATTTTGATCTAACTAAGGTAGAAAATATTTGTGTCAAAACTTTCAGGACTATTTATAAGATTATGAAATATAATCACTACTCAATCCACCTAGAAAATAAAAAATAAGTGCTGAATCTGAAATGATGAATTAAACTATATAGGAAATTATTCAATCAATAATGATTCATACATACCTATTTAATTATTTTTGGTGTCATGCACTAGAAACTTCTTTATTTACACTAAACTATGTTCAATCAAATGTTATTCAAATGACACCACATGATCTGTGGACTAGAATATATGAGATGTATTACTTCAAGTAACCGTAAAAATAAATTGAAAAAGTTTTTATTTAAGGGTTATCAAAAATAAATAACATTATATTAATTATATAATCTATCAAAGGAAAAAGTGTTTTTTTCTTGATGTATTGTGTTTCTAAAAAGATAATTTGTTTTTAAAATAATTAGTATGAGTTAATTTTAAATTAATGAATTTAAATACCAATATGTTGATTTTATTCATGTGATTGATGTGTCAAAATGAAAATTGTTGTGGAGAATGAATCAAATCAGTATACAAAATAAATATGAAGGTCATGTGTATTTTATCATGAACCCAGTAGATATTGATTTTTCATTTCTGATGAAGGTGATGTAATTGCCATAAAATAAATTACAATATCTTACCAAGATGCCATAAAGTGTTCTTACTATGATAAATAGCTAAATAAATTGATTTTAATTAAGATACATGTACACTAATAAGGATAGGAATCTGATATGTACACAAAAGGGGGTGAAACACATTATGTATAGTGGGTCTATTACAAGAAAGATGGCATGGATAGCAGAGGGTTTATTTACAAATATTACTTTGTATAAAAACAATTTAATCAAATTTATGGTATTTACTATAAAGGAGGATTTTCTCTAATGGCTTTGATGAAATCAATTATAATTGTTTTTTATATAGAAACATATTATAATAATGAGATATATCAATTGGATGTTAAAACAACATTCCTTATTGGGAGTTTTTAAGGATTTATATATGATATAACCAATTTTTTGAAGAATATGTGATAATAATATTCCTAAGTTGAAATGATCCATTTATGGGATAAAAAAATCGTCTCAATGTTGAATATTTCTTTTGATGAAGCTATCCATGATTTTGACATTATCAAAAATGAAGATGAACCTTTTTTATATAAGTTGTTTAGTTAGAGAATAGTTATATTTCTAGTATTATTTGTATGTGAAATACATCTAATGTAAATGAAATACTAATGTTATAATTAGATAAAAATTGATTGGAAAAAGTTTTCTCAATAAAATATATTGGTGAAGTATTGTACATAATAGGAATGAAGATCTATAATGAAAGATCTAAATGCTTTCTTGGCCTTGTTTAACACACAAACATTGGTAAAGTTTCAAAATGGTTTAACATAGAAATATATATATTTTTTTAAAATGTCACACAGAAAAAGTCATTTGAAGAAGAAGATTCCTTCAATTATTGATGAAAATGAATACATGATTAAGATTCCATATTCTTCGACTATTGGATCAATCATGCTTATTTTGTTATGTACACATCATGATATCTCTAATAAATAATTTTTGATGAGTAGATACCAATGAATTAATATTTAGTTTACTTTTCTATGTTTAAATAATATACTTATTTAATTATGAAGAAAAGATGATGTATTATTAGTATTTTTTAGTGTATAAGAGATGATTTTAAAGTCTTACATAGATGATTGTTTTCAAACTTATTGTAAGGACCTAGACATTTATGAATATAATTTTCCATTTTTTATTTAATTTAATGTCTTGTGGATGTATAAAAAACATGTACTTATTTTTTTTATCCAATAATATTTTAAATTACCATTAAGTATCCTTATAGTAGATAATATAGTTATTGGACAATGATCACCTGAAAAGTATAAATATAGGTTTTAACATAATCCTTTCAGCATAGAAAATGGAAGTGGTGACATCAACCAGTAGGATCATACACTATGAAGCCAATTTATCAGAGATTTCAAGGGATAAATCATTTATGGGATTTTCTCTAGACAAATCTCAACATGACGGCTAACAACATAAGAATTTTCGAAATTGTTTATAGGATAAGTTCATGCTCATCAATATCATGAACCAAACCATGTTAACTGAACATCGCAATGAAATCCCAACCATCATGCACAATAATTTTAGGGTGTATTCTGGTGTGATAAATGGATATGCATTGAGACCCATGAAATAAGAATATATAGATTAAATTTATTTTCTTCTTATTATTGTTACCTTGTAAATGATTTTTAAAGCACAATTAGTATTTTTTGTTAATATTCAAATTTAGTTATGAAATTTATTTTGAAGACTTAATGGATTTATGAAATAAATAATATTTTCAAAAATATTATTATCAAATTAATATTTTTAAAATATAATTTATCATATAATTTTTTATGTAGTCAGAAGTAATTTTTATTAGGGTTTGAAAAAATGTTAATTTCCAAAAAACTATCATTTTCCATAAATGTCGGTTTTTATTTTAAATGATAAAATTTACATATTTAGATATTTATTTGAATAAAATGGATATAATTTTTGGAATCAAGATGTCAAAATTATCAAATGGTGATCTTTTAATAATTTTCTGAGACAGTTGGTTTTTTGGGTAAAAATTAAATACCGAATAAATATACTTTTTGTTTTATTACATCATATTAGACCAATAGTGATGAAATGAATAATATAAATGGTATTATCAGCAAAATATGTTTTTTTAAATTAAAATAATGTAATTTTAGGTTTATCTGGTTTATTTTATAAAGCCTTAGAGAATCCTCCAATATATATAATACATTTTAAGATTTTAAATTCAATTCTTTGAAAGTGTGACTCACCTTCTTATAATCAAGGGGAATATTTTATTATTTTCATTCCATGTACTTATAAAATAATTTAATCCACTCCCATTTTCCAAAAACCATTGGAAAAAAAATGTTTTTTTAGGTTTGAATATTTTATTATATAGTGTTCAAAACCAAAATAATAAAGAAATCCCCCACCTTTCTTATAAAAACCCACCCAAGCTCCCATTTTTCTTCCATAAAAATCCTTGAAGCTCTTCCATACTATGAAATATACCCCATATAGTCCTTCCATGGTGCCTAAATCTCCGAAAAAGCCTCTCCTAATCGTTTGGAGTCACACATCCAAGTAAGGGATTTCTCTCCTCTCCTTTGAATTCAAGCACCTTATTTGAGAATTATTCTAATTTCAAATTCTTATATTTCCATTCGTTAATAATCATTAACTTACTCTAAAATTGATTTTATTTTCATGAGGTATCAACTAATCTCCATCATTTATACCCTTACCTAATCCGATACTATTCCTAATGTATATAAGGGGTTCTCTCTATCCTCTTTTTATCAAGCACTTTATTTATGATATGCCCATTTTATTTCCATTTCCCTAAGTTGGTACACATTATTACTAACACAAATTACTATAAATTTGTTGTTTAAATTATTGGGAACCCTTTCACATTTTTTTATCCATTTCATTAACCCTTATGTACACCTGTTACTATGCATAAATTTTATAAGGAATCTTCCACCTTCACTTTTTATCAAGCATTCCTTTTATGTTATGTATTCTTGATTCTTTTTTTGCCTATGTGGGCATATGTTTTTAAATATCCCCCTTAATATCCATTTCATGTCTAATTTATTATATACCCTTTTATCTCTCATCAAACCATTTTTTTAAATTCTTATATAATGTCTTTATACTTCTAAAATTTTACCAGGTATTTCCATACGAAAATCATCATGTAGTGAAAACCATACTATTTTATATATCAAGGGTATTCATCTTCACGAAAATATACTTATTTATTAGGGACTTAAATGTATGTATTCTACATTATAAGATCATGTAATAAATTATGATGTTTAATGAAACCATTTTATATGATCAATGTAAAACACATAAACATTAGAATGAGATGATTAGGAAGGGTCCATCATGATAGGGCTCCAATGCATTGGGTAATGTTTAATATCACAATAAGTCATGTCAAATGAGCCTTCACTCATGCTCTTTTATGTGAAATAATACTCAACTCATTCTACTCCATATGCAATGTGCCTTGTCTCAAGATCCTTTATGTGAAATGATACTTGACTCATACTCCCCCATGTGCAATGAGAATTGACTCATGCTTATTTCAAGTTGTATATTGTTTCCACATTTCCCATGTTATAATTTTCCGGAAATATCCTACCTTATTATTCATTTTCCATTTATTCTCCATTGATATGCCTATTTTCTGACATTTTTTGTCTTCCTCATGTTATGCCTTGTTTATTCTATTAGGGGGATTTATATCTCACCCCTTTCTTATATATGTCATTAGGTTATCCCATGTAGTGTTTATTATGAAGGAATTTTTTCATCATGTAAAAGTTTTTTTCAATAAAGATGTAGTTTTTCATGTTTTAAGTTGTTAGGTAATGTACCTAATTTCCAAAAAACACTATACCTATAGATCTTATGAGTTTTATTATGTGAAAGCTTATGTAATAAATAAGGTTTATGTATGATATAAAGTGAAAGGTTGTAATATTTGTTATCAAAGGACATGTTTAGTTAGTTTGGGGTTAGGATTACAAAACCCTAGTGAATCCCCATAGGTACAAGACTGTGTTTAATGAAACATTCCTATATTTTGTGAATTATAGAGTTAGTGGTTTATCAAGAAAATACATCTATTTCTAGACACTATAAGTTGATGTGGTTTTGGAACATATATACCAAGGAGTAACAACTCCAACAAGGTGTTATAGGCTTGACTCTTGGTAAAGTGGTACACAACAATTGGCCTCACTACGCACCTAGTTGCACACTCTTGGAGGATATTCTTTCGTATATTCATAATATCATTACAAATCATTATTAAGGGAACAAATAAAATTCCCATAAAAATTTATGTTAGGAAGTAGATCATCGAAAACATATATTGAAACCTAGAAACTCATATGTTAAGGAGATAATTGTAATTCATAAGTTATACCTTTATCCTTATTGGATTGCCCTTTATTTGTTTAAAATTTTTAAATACACATCCCTAGTATCTCTTTTATTCTATCTAATGTTTGAAAATAAGAGGAATCATGCTAACAACTGATGTGAAGGGAAATTTTATGGTTGTCCCAATGAGATTCCCAAACCGATGGGAGCATGAATCAAAAAACTCTTTCATGATACTCTCTCAGTTTACTCGAGTTTTGAATAGAAATAGAGACTAAGAATAACACATAACCCCTCCCACTAAGATAGGGAAATATACTGACAAGATAATCATATGAAAAAGTACCCATACTTTTAATGGATAATCTGATCCCTTTATTACGGATAAATGGATCAATTCCATTGAAAATATCTTATCCACCCTTAAATGTTTTGAATAAGAGAAGATTCTTCAGGATATTTTTCTTACAGAGAGTGAAGCTGATTACTAGTTGAAATTCATCAATAATATGAAACCTAAATAAGGTTTCAATGCAATAGAGTAGAATTAATTCTTTAAAATGTTTTTTGATAAATATTTTCCTTACACCCTCCATCTTAAATCGAAATGATATTTACTTGTACTAAATAAAATGGGTCATGAATATATTGGGGTGAATGAGGAAAATTTCACAGGACTTTCAAAATAATCCTTAGGTTTGGTAGTTACCCATGAATGAAAGGTTAAACTCTTCTTTGGTGGGCTAAATCCAAGTCGAAAAAAATACATGACAACCTATAACTTTGATAGCTTTGATAAAATAGTTTGATATTCATTCAAAGTAAAAATAGAGATCAGTAAATCTTAGGGGTACCATAGGGATAAGAAGTAGAAATTAGAATTTAATTATAGTGGTATGATGGATAAATCCAATGGTGTTAATAAATTTCAGCATTCTACTTGTCAAAGGTTTTGAAAGAAGCACCTAAAAATTACCTAAAGGGAACAAGGAAATACTTTTTGTGTAGGAAGTACAGTCACCTACCAAACAATTTCTGACTAGAGGAACCCACTATTGTGATGGAGGAAATGAACTCTCTAGTTAAACCTCAACCCATTTTTCATTTCTACTACTATAGGGATCTAGGGAACATTTTGAATCAATTCCCTAATCAAAGGGTTTTCAGAGGAAACCCAAAACCTCCAAGTCAGCAAGGGAGATCATTTTCCATCACCACCACCATGGGGGATTTAAAAAATGATGTGGTGAAATGTAAACTAGTTATTCATTCAATAATAGTAAAGTTTATTTTTAATTATAGTTCAACACATTGATTTAAATCAATAAATTTTCGTATACCTATTCAAACTCCACCAGAAAGCAAGGAATTAGAGATGTCAGTAAACAATGAAAATGGGGTAATTATTGCATCCCATGTATATAAATCTTCCACAATAAAAATTTGTGGATTAAACCTCATTTAAAACATTATCATTCTATCCTTGGTATAATTTAATGAAATTTTTTCATGGATTGTTTTTACCCATATATAGATATCATAAATTTCCATGAGTGGAAAATCACTCTCCATGTGGTGAATCAACCACGAATTCTATACAAGTTAAAGTGGAAGGATGAATCATTCAATGTACCATCATCTCATGAATGGATATTATTTCACTACAAGTAAGAATATAAAGCTCAAATGATTGAGTCTAAGGATAAATCCATCATTTAAGTCATGCCTTTTCTAATGGAATTCATTGACGTTTTTCCTAACGAATCTTTTGGACTTCCCCTAGTCGAGAAGTTGAATTTCCAATTGAGTTTATAGATAGGTAATTACCAATATCAGATACACCATATATGATGGATATTGTGGAATTTTAGGAATTTAAAAAACAACTATAGGATAATCTGGATAAAGGGTTTATATGCCCACGTGCTTTACTATGGGGGGCGACAGTCCTATTCATCAAGAAGAAGGATGGTTAAATGTTCCTTTTCATTGATTATTATAAGCTCAACAAAATCTTGATAAAGAACAGGTATCATTTTCCATGAATTGATTACTTGTTCAATCAGCTATGCAAAGTACTATTCTTATCAAAGGTGTATATTTGATCAGGATATTACCAACTTAGGGTGAATACGAAGGATATCCCCAAGAATACTTTTTGTATAAGGTACGGGCACTATGAGTTCATCGTGTTTCCATTCAGACTCACTAATGGTCCAGAAATCCTTATGGACTGGATGAATAGAGTATTTAGATATTACCTCGACAAATTTGTGGTAGTATTTATAGAATATATTCTAATATACTCTAAAAATAAGGAGCATGGGGTGCATCTATGAATTGTTCTAAAGACCTTGTGAAAGGTGAAGCTCTATAAAAATAACAAAAATTGAGATTTCTATATGAAAAAAGTCTCATTCTTAGGGCATATCATCATAAGAAATTTAATATTTGTAGATCCTTCAATGAAAAAAGAAATTTAGGGATGGATAGGAACAAAATATATGATGTACATCTATATCTTTCTTGGGTTACCTAAATATTATAGTCGATTTGTGAGAAATTTATCACGATTGTCAAAACCTTCTACTAAGATAACTCAGAAGGGGGTAATTTTTCTTGAAATTATGATTGTGAAGAAAGATTCACATTTTTGAAAATAAGGCTTATCATTACCCCTATGCTCACAAATACAATTAGTGGGGAACTCTTCATAATTTTCATCGATCCTTCAAATAAGGGATTCAGTTTTGTGTTGGTGAAAAATGAAATATTCATATGATACACCTCAAGGCAGTTGAATATTCACAAGAAAAACTATACCATGCATGATCTGAAGTTTGTAGCTATGATATTTGTGCGGAAAATTTAGTAGCATTATCTCTTTGGGGATAAGTGTGAAATATGTATGGGTTACTGGAGTCTTAAATATATATTCACATAGAAAGAGATGAATATGTTCCAATAAATATTGTTAGATCTCATCTAGGATTATGACTTCTCAATACACTACCATCTTGGGGAAGCGAACAAAGTGATAGATACTCTATATAAAAAAAGATCCATTAATTCTATCATCAATAGAATTCAGAAGGATCAGATTTTCTAATATTTGAAGATGATGGAAGTGGGAATCGTAATGAAAGGAAAATCACCAATCTTATCACAAATGATTTATGAACATCCTATTTCGGAAAGGTTAAAGTATCCTAAAAAATAAGATGTTGTAATTTAGAAGATAGTGAACACTATAAAGAAATTTAAATCCTCATAGTTCAATGTTAATAAATAAGGAATTGTTAGATTTGGTTGAAGACAATGTGTTCTATAAAATCACGAGTTAAAGAAATAACTTATTGAAGATGTACATTTCTTGAATTTCTTTATTCACCTAGGAAACACAAAGATTTATAGAGATCTCTGAGAGAACTATTGGTGGGATAACATGAAGAAGTGGATCGCATAATATATATCAAAGTTACTAGTATATCATTAAATAAAGGATGAAAGGTATATTTTTAAGGGGCTGATGAAACTATTACCCCTACCAATATTAAAATGGGAAAACATCACCATATACTTTTCACCAGACATCCAAATTAATCAATGCGATACATTTTTATCTAGGAATTTTTGATTTTCTTATAAAAATAACACACTTCATCATGATTTGAGAGGATTTATCACATGAAAAACTAGAAAAAATATACATCAGATGGGTGGTAAGGCTGGATGGAGTACCACTATCAATTTTGTCTAATTTAGATCTAATAATCACCTCTATGTTTTGGAAAATTCTCTGGCATGATCTAAACATTAATCTGAACTATAGTATAGCTTAAAACCCACAAACTAATGGCCAATCTGATTAGACTATCGCAAAACATGAGGACATGTTGAGATCTTTCTCAATGGACTTAAAAGGCAGATGGGGCCAACATATTCTTTTGGGTGGAGTTCTCTTACAAAAACTGATTCCACTCAAGCATCCAAATTCCCGCCAATAATTCCCATTATAGAAAGAGATACATAATAATGGCACGTTGGGATGAAGTTAGGGAATAGAAAATTCTATGTCTTTAATTTGTAGAAGAAATTGTTGAGAGGGTTATGACCATCCAACATCCCATTAAAGCCACTCAGATTCAAAAAAATGGATATGCTTGCAAACAATGACATGACCAAGAGTTTGGTGTCGGAGACATGATTTTCATTTGTATATCTCAATGGAAGAGAGTGATCATATTTGGTAAGATTTAGAAGCTTAGTCCAAGTTATATTTTCCCTTCCGAGATCCTTGATTGTCTTAGAGCAGTGTCCTATCAACTAGCACTCCCGTTGGAGATGACTCAAGTACATGATGTATTCCATGTATCCCTTATAAGAAAGTACATACTAGACCTCGCACATGTACTCAATACATAGGAGGTACCATTGGATAATTACCTTTACTATTAGGAGTAGCCGTTGAATATCTTATATCATAGAGAAAATGTTCTATGAAATAATATAGTACCCTCATCAGAGTGTTATGAAAAAACCAAAACATAGAAAAAGTAACATGGGAAACATAGGATGTGATGATGTAGATTTACCCTCATCTATTTTAGTAAGGGAAAAGTTAATTTTTATAGGGAAATTTCATAAGGGGGATATTTTAATTACCCGAATTTTTATGAATAAAATTTCTATTTTTGATTTAATTTAATGTCTTATGGATATATAAAACACATGAACAATTTTTTTATCTATTTGGATTTTAAATTAATATTTATTATCTCTACCATTGATAAGTGATAACATGACTAATATAAATATAGGGTTTTAATAAATCATTTTGGCAAAAAAAAGGAAGTGATAGCTTTAACCATTTGGATCATACCCCATGAAGTCCATTTATCAGAGATTCAGAGGGTTATATAATTTCTGGGATTTTTCCCATACCAATCCCAAACTAATATCTAACAACTTAATCTTGAGTGAAATCGCTTATGGGAGAAGTTCAATCTCATCGAGATCATAGCCCAAACTAGGCTAGCTAAATACCCTCATAAAAGCCCCAACCATAATGCACCATAATCTTAAGGCCTATGTTGGTGTAAGAAACAGAAATGTATCAAGACCCTAGTAATAAAAATATTTACATAGAATATATTTTCATCTTATTATTGTTACTTTGTAAATTATTTTAACGAACAAATATTATTATTGGTTAATATTCAAAATAAATTAAGAATTCTATTTTGATGAATTATTGGATTTTTTGAAATAAATAATATTTTAATAAAATATTATTATTAAAATAATTTTATTAAAACATAAATTATCATGTAATTTTTTTATGAAGTCAAATGTAATTTTTGTTATGCATCGAAAAACTATTATTTGTAAAAAACCCATCATTTTCAATAAATAAAAAAAATTTAATTTGAATAGTGAAAATTAACATATTTATAAAATTATTTCGATAAAATAGATATAATTTTTTGAATTAGTATTTTTAAATTATCCAATAGTGAATTTTTGATATTTTTCTGAGACAATCAATTTTTTTTGGGTAAAATTATATTCCATATAAATATATGTTATATTTTAAGGCATCATATTGGCACTATAGTGATGTAATAAATACAATAAAATGTATCCTAAGAGAAATATATGTTATTACTTTAATATAATGTAATTTTATGTTTATTTTATTTATTTTATAATTCTTTAGTAAATCCTCCAAGACTTATAATATATTTTAAAATTTTAAAATCATTTCTTTGACATTATGACTCATCTACACAAAACAAAGGGATATTTTTTATATCTTCATAAATTGTACTTATAAAATAATTTAATTAACTTCCCTTTTCCAGAAACCATTAGAAAAAACGTTGGGTTGGTTTGTGGTTTTGAATATTTTATTATGTAGTGTCCAAAACCAAAATGATAAAGAAACCCCCCATCATTTCCTATATAATCCCACCCAATCTCCAATTTCTCTTCACTAAAAATCTTTTAAACTCATCAAAACTATCACCTATACTTCCTATATCCCTATAAAGGTTCCCTAAATCTCCCAATAATAATATCCTAAGCCTTTTGAGTCACACATCCAAGTAAAGTATTTCTCTCCTATCCTTTGAATTCAAGAACCTTCATTGAGATTTTTTGTTTTAATTTCAATTACTTATATTTCAATTCATTTATAATAATCACATTAAGATAAATTTGATTTTATTTTCATTAGGTTTAATTTATTTCCACTCATTTTGACCCTTTCCAAATCTAATACTATGCCAATATTATATAAGGGATTCTCTCTCTCCTGTTTATATCAAGAACTTATTTTATGATATTCCATTTTGATTCCAATTTTCTTATGTTAGGATACATTATATCGTATAACCCTTAATTTAAATTTTATATTAAAATTATGGGATCCCATTTCACTCTAATTTATCCCCTTATTAACCCTTATGTACACCCGTTACTATGCTGAAATTTTGTAAAGAATATTCCCCCTTCCCTTTTTATCAATCATTCCTTTTATTTTAGGTCATCTCATTTCATTTTTATTATATTGGGATATGTTCTTAAAAGTACCCATAACTATCTATTTAATGTAAAAATTATTAGATAACTCTTTCACTCTCATCAACCCAGTTTATGAATTCCTATATGATGTTGTTATGCTACTGAAATTACACCATGAATTTCCATTCCAAATTCATCATGAACTGAATACAATACCCTTTTCACTATCATGGGTATTCACCTTAACTCACACATACTCATTTATTGGGGACTTATATTTATCTATTTCAAATTATTATATCATGGGATAAATTATGATCCTGAATGAAAAAATGTTATATGAAATATGTGGCACAATTAAATATGGGAATAAAATGATTATGAAGGGTGTGCCCTGATAGCATTTAAATGGATTGGGTAATGTTTAGTATCATGATACGTCATGTAAAATGGTCCTTGAATCATTATCCTTAATTTAAAATAATCCTTTACTCATTTTTCTACATGTTCAATGGGATTTTACCCATGCTCTTCCATATTCCATGAGCCTTGACTCATGGTCCTCTAGGTGAAATGAACCTTTACTCATGCATACATCAAATTGTATGTTGTTTCCACATTTCCCACGTTATAATTATCCTGTAATATTATGCCTTATTATTCCAGTTCCTTTTATTATCCATTATTATGCCTACTTTCTAATATATATTTTATTCCTCATTTTATTCCTTGTTTATTACCTTAGTATTCCTTATAGCTCACCCCTTTTGTATGTCATCAGTTAACCCACGCAATGTTAAGTATAAAGGAATGTTTTCACCGTGTCAAATAACTTTTCAATAAAGATGTTACTTTTCATGTTTTAAGTTTTTATATAATGTACCTAATTTACCAATGACACCATACCTCTCAATCTTATGAGTTATATTAAGTTAAATTTTATGTAATAAATCATGTTTAAATATGATATAAAGTGCAAGGACGTTGTTTTTATAAATATGAATTTAGATCTTAGATAATACTTTTATTTTCCCATGAATCTAAAAATGTAAGTTATAAACTATACATGAGTTCCAAATTCTTGATTATAAAATATAATTTAAATATATAGTATTATATTATGTAGAAAAATAATTTTTTTGGATAAATAAGGACATTATTGAACTAGGGTTTATTTAAAGAGCCATGCATCAAATTAAACACTACTATGATAATCGTGGAGAACATAAGAAAAGGTACCCAGGCCTTAAAAAAGATAAAAATATATTCTATTTAAATTTTATCTCATTAAAGATATAAGTTATAGAGTAAATATTTAGACTTTTCATATTCCAATAGAGGATAATATATAGGGTTCCTTAGTAAAACCCCTTATGCAATAAAATCATGAAATTCAAACCTAATCTCTTGGAATTAGATACATGTGTTATTCGCTATTGTGCTAGTGGGGGAGTGTCAATTTTTTTCCTGAATTTAGTTATTTTATGTTTACTTATGGGTATTTTTTACCATGTAATCTATATTAATCTGATTTATTTATGATTTTTTCTGTGTAGAACATGGGAGACAATATAATAACAGTCCCCAAAAATATATGTATCACCATGTTACACCAAACTGAAGATCATTATATTAGGTTGTGATGATATGTTAATATTATTATGAGTATGACCACTTATATGGATAAAAATAAATCAATATAATGATATAAGTTAGTGAAATTATATTCAAATTAACCCACCTAATGTGCACCACAAGTGTAGTCATATATGTGTTATTAGTGTTACATAAAGTGAAAATTGTCTATAGATCCTTATACATGAGGTTTAAAATAGGTTCCATACTTGTAAGGTTTCATACATTGATTAAAATCTAAATTTATTTGAAAATATGTCATAATATAATTTAATTAGTTATTACACTAATCAAGTGGAGGGTTTTGATTAACTACGGAAGGATATGTCTGTTCGTTTGTCTGGTTATGACATAATGGTCATCAATTGAGTTTTTACTAAGAAAGTGTACAGTTAATAAAATTTAATTACATTCGATGTAATTATATAATATTTATTCAACTTATGAATTTAGAAAATATATAAGATATATAGAATTGAAATTATCGACGTATTATTATTAATATCAATTTTAAGGAAAAAGTAAATTAATAAATGAAAATGTCGTGTATTATATCACACCTAACACCTTTGTAATTTTGTTTCTATGATGTGTTATATGATATAAATATCAATTTATGATTATTAATGAGATTTAAAACTATTTAATAATTTAAAAAGGTTCATTGGGGTTACACTTAATATAATACTGATTGGGATTTTTGGGATCATGTGAATATTTCATTTGTAAATATTTCTTATGTTTATGATAAACACAAATTAGATTTTTTTTCATTTGAATTATTAAATTAAATAATTAATGGTGAATTATAATATAAATAATGATCTATTTATATTAATAAAATATAAACAAGAGGAAACGACAAATCCATAATAATATTTGTGATATATCTTAATGTAAATGGATTCTAAGGTGTATTATAAGTTTAAAATTTATAAATTCAGCTTGAGATATAATTTAAGGACCTATTTATGAAGAATAAACCAATTTGGAGGCTCATAAATCCAACACCCAAGATATTTTGGAACTTGAGATACTTTTTGATCTTTTTTAATGCTCCGAATAAACATTGGAGGCTATTTATTTCACCACCATGGGTGTGCTACGAATATAGATTTCAGGGAGGATATTTAATGCCCCTATTTTTATATATAGTAAATAGGTGGTCTATTATATTCATAATATAAAGGGAATGAAAATTAGATGTTTTATGTTCTCTGGTATTCCTTATCCAAGAGTGCTATATAGTTTTGCACATCCAAGAGACTCTCTAATGGATTTAACATACCCTATCACATCATTTTCCTCGTAGAAGTGAGTAGAATAACTTGGTTAAAAATAAAATACCACCATGGAAATAGAAATATGAATTAATAATAGATACTGAATTAGGATTTAATTATTTAATTCAATATTGACTAAAATATTCTAAACCTGTTCTAAAGGTTTTTTTATTTTATTATTTTACTAATTTTTTCTTTTTTCTTATCTTGGATGGGGTTTATAATTGATTTATATACATACCAAAGGATATTAATGACATTAAAACCTTGATTATGTATTTTTTCTCCTATAAAGTATTTCTTATAACTGATAAATGTTTTCTATGAAGTTTCATTGAATGATATAATGCATTAAATTTTAGTGTTTAATTTAAGTTCCATATTAAAAAAGTTATGTTCTCATAAAAATTATCTCATTATTTTATTACATATATATATATATCATATCCATTTTTTATGGTATAATAATTAATGAGGCCAAGTATTGAGAAAAAACAAGGGGATATAAATCATTAATCAAATGAATTTTAAAATATATGTATTGACTTGTGAAACACTATCTTCATTATTGGTGAAATAAATAATATATTTTATACTATCTCATCTTGAACAATTAAAGATGAATAATAAATAAAAATAAAATGAAAAATAATGAGTTTTATTAGTCTTATTACTCAATGAGAGTATTTGATTCTTTTCATGTTATGGTTTGAATCAAACTCCAATAATCTCTTAATTTTTTTCAAGATGAAACTAAATAAGAGCATTGTGATGGCCTTGAAATCCTTTTAAAGTGGTTTCTCCTAAAAACATTCTATTTCACCTCTACATTTACTAGTAAAATCATATTTTAAAATTAATTAAGAAAAAAATATAGATAATTAAATTCTATAATTAAAGATGATAATCTTCTCAAAGTTTTTTTTAAACATGGAATAATTATATTAATCAGGAATTCATTTTAGTATATTGATATTTTTCAACTATGATGTTCCCTTAATCTAAAGTTTCTATAACATATACACATCTATTTAAATAGATTTATTAGTAATAACTAGACCTCTTACCATACAAATTACACTTAAAATAAAGAATGAAACTCAATGTTATATCATCACCCAACTTGAAATTAAAAAATTAAAATTTGATCTACTAGTCAATGATAATGTTAGAACTATTATCATTTAAAAATTATTTTTGTGTTTTCCCATTAAAATAATATCAATTAAAACTGTATTTAGCCAGGATAAATTATTTATAATAATATAATGTATTTATTATAAATTAAAATAAAAAAATATGTAAGAACTCAATAAATAATAATTGATTCAATAAGAATATTTTTCAATAATGGAACTATAGTGAACTTACCACAATATTAGAAAGCTTTGGTAAACCCCATAAGATATTTGGTGAGACTCACTAAACACCTAGAAGGCCTTTTGGAATAATTTTAAGTCTATGATCATGAACCATCCTAGATCTCCCCAGAAGCAAGAATCCAAGACAGCCTATGTCATAGATGAAATACATTTCTAATCACTCTACGATGGAAAACTGTTCCAGGGTCTAAAATCACAACTACCGGTAACTATTTCGCCCATATGAAACAGAAAAATAACCTAACAATTTCCACCCAAAAATCATGCATGAATCATACAGGCATTGGATATCTATACCATCAGTAAAATTTTATTAATAAACAAAGTAAACTATAGTAGTAAAATTAATGTGACCAAACATAATATGTAGTAATGATAATTCAAGTAAATCATCCACTGAACAAAAGGAAACAACATTATATAAAAAATAGAAATGATATAGGTCCCCAATGCTAATAAAGATGAATCCCAAAATAAAAACCAAATAAAAATAGATTGTACATGTCTACATGACCCATTGGTCACTCTCCACATCCCAATCCAACCATTATGAAACAATAGGAACACTCAACACATGGAAGACCATATCTAAGAAACCTTAAAGAAAACCATAAGATCTTCATGCTTCAAATGGTTTGTTAATGTTGTGAGTAAAAAAAGTAAAATGGGATTTAACCTAATATTTTACATACTTTACTTATAAAAATTCCATTTATGATAGTTTTAAATAAATTTAGAAAATATTTTTTTAGTAGGTGATAATGTGAAAACCAATATCACAACAAAACCATATTATAGAACATTAACACATTTCCTTAAATGAAAACAATAAATTTGAAAAGTTTTTTTTGTCCAATGAATATTTTATCAAACATCCATTTAGAAACTTTATTTTAAAAATATATTAGATTTATAATTTCAAAAACACATTTTCAATCGATTAAATAAAATAATATAATGATTTAGAATTAATATATCAAACACTAAGTCCCCCAGACGTGTTATGAAAAGCATCATTGAAGACATCATCAATCTAATTCATTGAAATTCCTAAATTGGAAGAACAAATTTTTATCCATTGGGGAATGTTTCATGCTTATCAATAGTATTCTCACCTCCATTACAATGAATGTTATATCGATTATCAAACCACTGAAGCAGACTATTGCAAGGATGGAGAATTTTATGTACACTTTTAATGAAACCATGTTATATGATCAATGTAAAACACATAAACATGAGAATGAGATGATTATGAAGGGTCCACCATGATAGGGCTCCAATGCATTGGGTAATGTTTAATATCACAATAAGTCATGTCAAATGAGCCTTCACTCATGCTCTTCTATGTGAAATAAGCCTCAACTCATTCTACTCCATATTCAATGTGCCTTGTCTCAAGATCCTTCATCTGAAATGATACTTGACTCATACTCTCCCATGTGCAATGAGAATTGACTCATGCTTATTTCAAGTTGTATATTGTTTCCACATTTCCCATGTTATAATTTTCCTGAAATATCCTACCTTATTATTCATTTTCCATTTATTCTCCATTGAAATGCCTATTTTCTAACATTTTTTGTCTTCCTCATGTTATGCCTTGTTTATTCCATTAGGGGGATTTATATCTCACCCCTTTCTTATATATGTCATTAGGTTATCCCATGTAGTGTTTAGTATGAAGTAATTTTTTCATCATGTAAAAGTTTTTTTCAATAAAGATGTAGTTTTTCATGTTTTAAGTTGTTAGGTAATGTACCTAATTTCCAAAAGACACTATACCTATAGATCTTATCAGTTGTATTATGTGAAATTTTATGTAATAAATAAGGTTTATGTGTGATATAAAGCGAAAGGTTGTAATATTTAGTATCAAAGGACATGTTTAGTTAGTTTGGGGTTAGGATTACAAAACCCTAGTGAATCCCCATAGGTATAAGACTGTGTTTAATGAAACATTCCTATATTTTGTGAATTATAGAGTTAGTGGTTTATCAAGAAAATACATCTCTTTCTAGACACTATAAGTTGATGTGGTTTTGAAACATATATACCAAGGAGTAACAACTCCAACAAGGTGTTATATGCTTGACTCTTGGTAAAGTGGTACACAACAATTGGCCTCACTACGCACCTAGTTGCACACTCTTAGAGGATATTCTTTCGTATATTCATAATCTCATTACAAATCATTATTAAGGGAACAAAAAAAATTCCCATAAAAATTTATGTTAGGAAGTAGATCATCGAAAACATATATTGAAACCTAGAAACTCATATGTTAAGGAGATAATTGTAATTCATAAGTTATACCTTTATCCTTATTGGATTCCCCTTTATTTGTTTAAAATTTTTAAATACTCATCCCTAATATCTCTTTTATTCTATCCAATGTTTGAAAATAAGAGGAATCATGCTAACAACTTATGTGAAGGGAAATTTTATGATTGTCCCAGTGAGATTCCCAAACCGATGGGAGCATGAATCAAAAAACTCTTTCATGATACTCTCTCAGTTTACTCGAGTTTTGAACAGAAACAGAGACTAAGAATAACACATAACCCCTCCCACTAAGAGAGGGAAATATACTGACAATAGAATCATATGAAAAAGTACCCATACTTTTAATGGATAATCTGATTCCTTTATTACGGATAAATGAATCAATTCCATTGAAAATATCTTATCCACCCTTCAATGTTTTGAATAAGAGAAGTTTCTTCTGGATATTTTTCTTACAGAGAGTGAAGCTGATTACTGGTTGAAATTCATCAATAATATGAAACCTAAAGAAGGTTTCAATGCAATAGAGTAGAATTAATTCAGTAAAATGTTTTTTGATAAATATTTTCCTTACACCCTCCATCTTAAATCGAAATGATATTTACTTGTACTAAATAAAATGGGTCATGAATATATTGGGGTGAATGAGGAAAATTTCACAGGACTTTCAAAATAATCCTTAGGTTTGGTAGTTACCCATGAATGAAAGGTTAAAATCTTATTTGGTGGGCTAAAGCCAAGTCAAAAAAAATACATGACAACCTATAACTTTGATAGCTTTGATAAAATTGTTTGATATTCTTTCAAAGTCAAAATAGAGATCAGTAAATCTTAGGGGTACCATAGGGATAATAAGTAGAAATTAGAATTTAATTATAGTGGTATTATGGATAAATCCAATGGTGTTAATAAATTTCAGCATTCTACTTGTCAAATGTTTTGAAAGAAGCACCTAAAAATTACCTAAAGGGAACAAGGAAATACTTTTTGTGTATGAAGTACATTCACCTACCAAACAATTTCTGACTAGAGAAACCCACTATTGTGATGGATGAAATGAACTCTCTAGTTAAACTTCAACCCATTTTTCATTTCTACAACTATAGGGATCTAGGGAAAATTGTGAATCAATTCCCTAATCAAAGGGTTTTCAGAGGAAACCCAAAACCTCCAAGTCAGCAAGGGAGATCATTTTCCATCACCACCACCATGGGGGATTTAAAAAATGATGTGGTGAAATGTAAACTAGTTATTCATTCAATAATAGTGAAGGTTATTTTTAATTATAGTTCAACACATTGATTTAAATCATGAAATTTTAGTATAACTATTCAAACTCCACCAGAAAGCAAGGAATTAGAGATGTCAGTAAAGAATAAAAATGGGGTAATTATTGCATCCCATGTATATAACTCTTCCACCATCAAAATTTGTGGATTAAACCTCATGTAAAACATTATCATTCTATACTTGGTATAATTTAATGAAATTTTTTTCATGGATTGTTTTTACCCATATATAGATATCATAAATTTCCATGAGTGGAAAATTACTCTCCATGTTGTGAATCAACCACTAATTCTATACAAGTTAAAGTGGAAGGATGAATCATTCAATGCACCATCATCTCATGAATGGATATTATTTCACTACAAGTAAGAATATAAAGCTCAAATGATTGAGTCTAAGGATCAATCCATCATTTAAGACATGCCTTTTCTAATGGAATTCATTAGCGTGTTTCCTAACGAATCTTTTGGACTTCCCCTAGTCGAGAAGTTGAATTTCCAATTGAGTTTATAGCAAGGTAATTACCAATATCAGATACACCATATATTATGGATATTGTGGAATTTTAGGAATTTAAAAAACAACTATAGGAGAATCTGGATAAAGGGCTTATATGCCCACGTGCTTTACTATGGGGGGCGACAGTCCTATTCATCAAGAAGAATGATGGTTAAATGTGCCTTTTCATTGATTATTATAAGCTCAACAAAATCTTGATAAAGAACAAGTATCATTTTCCATGAATTTATTACTTGTTCAATCAGCTATGCAAAGTACTATTCTTATCAAAGGTGGATATTTGATCAGGATATTACCAACTTAGGGTGAATACGGAGGATATCCCCAAGAATACTTATTGTATAAGGTACGGGCACTATGAGTTCATCGTGTTTCCATTCAGACTCACTAATGGTCCAGAAATCCTTATGGACTGGATGAATAGAGTATTTAGATATTACCTCGACAAATTTGTGGTAGTATTTATAGAATATATTCTAATCTACTCTAAAAATAAGGAGGAGCGTGGGGTGCATCTATGAATTGTTATAAAGACCTTGTGAAAGGTGAAGCTCTATAAAAAGTACAAAAATTGCAATTTCTATATGAAAAAAGTTTCATTCTTAGGGCATATCATCATAAGAAATTTAATATTTGTAGATCCTTCAAAGAAAAAAGAAATTTAGGGATGGATATGAACAAAATATATGATGGAGATCTATATCTTTCTTGGGTTACCAAAATATTATAGTCGATTTTTGAGAAATTTATCATGATTGTCAAACCCTTCTACTAAGATAACTCAGAAGGGGGTAATGTTTTTTGAAATTATGATTGTGAAGAGAGATTCACATTATTGAAAAGAAGGCTTATCATTACCCCTATTCTCACAAATACCATAAGTGGGGAACTCTTGATAATTTTCATCGATCCTTCAAAGAAGGGATTCAGTTTTGTGTTGGTGAAAAATGAAAAATTCATATGATACACCTCAAGGCAGTTGCATATTCACAAGAAAAACTATACCATGCATGATCTAAAGTTTGTAGCTATGATATTTGTGCTGAAAATTTAGTAGCATTATCTCTTTGGGGATAAGTGTGAAATATGTATGGGTTACTGGAATCTTAAATATATATTCACATAGAAAGAGATGAATATGTTCCAATAAATATTGTTAGATCTCATCCAGGATTATGACTTCTCAATACACTACCATCTTGGGGAAGTGAAAAAAGTGATATATACTCTATATAAAAAAAGATCCAACAATTATATCATCAATAGAATTCAGAAGGATCAGATTTTCTAAGATTTGAAGATGATGGAAATGGGAATCGTAATGAAAGGAAAATCACCAATATTATCACAAATGATTTATAAACATCCTATTTCGGAAAGGTTAAAGTATCCTAAAAAATAAGATGTTGTAATTTAGAAGATAGTGGACACTATAAAGAAAGTTAAATCCTCATAGTTCAATGTTAATGAATAAGGAATTGTTAGATTTGGTTGAAGACAATTTGTTCTATAAAATCACGAGTTAAAGAAATAACTTATTGAAGATGTACATTTCTTTAATTTCTCTATTCACCTAGGAAACACAAAGATTTATTGAGATCTCTGAGAGAACTATTGGTGGGACAACATGAAGAAGGGGTTCACATAATATATATCAATGTTACTAGTATATCATTAAATGAAGGATGAAAGTTATATTTTTAAGGGGCTGATGAAACTATTACCCCTACTAATATGAAAATGGGAAAACATCACCATATATTTTTCACGAGACATCCAAATTAATCCATGGGATACAATTCTATCTTGGACTTTTGGATTTTCTTATAAAAATAACACACTTCATCATGATTTGAGAGGATTTATCACATGAACAACTAGAAAAAATATACATCAGATGGGTGGTAAGGTTGGATGGAGTACCACTATCAATTTTGTCTAATTTAGATCTAATAATCACCTCTATGTTTTGGAAAATTCTCTGGCATGCTCTAAACATTGATCTGAACTATAGTATAGCTTACAACCCACAAACTAATGGCCAATCTGATTAGACTATCCCAAAACATGAGGAAATGTTGAGATCTTTTTCAATGGACTTAAAAGGAAGATGGGGCCAACATATTCTTTTGGGTGGAGTTCTCTAACAAAAATTGTTTCCACTCAAGCATCCAAATTCCCGCCTATAATTCCCATTATAGGAAGAGATACTTAACAATGGCACGTTGGGATGAAGTTAGGGAATAGAAAATTATATGTATTTAATTTGTAGAAGAAATTGTTGAGAGGGTTATGACCATCCAACATCCCATTAAAGCCACTCAGAAAAAAAAATGGATATGCTTGCAAACAATGACATGACCAAATGTTTGGTGTTGGAGACATGATTTTCATTTGTATATCTCAATGGAAGAGAGTGATCATATTTGGTAAGATTTAGAAGCTTAGTCCAAGTTATATTTTCCCTTCCGAGATCCTTGATTGTCTCAGAGCAGTGTCCTATCAACTAGCACTCCCATTGGAGATGACTCAAGTACATGATGTATTCCATGTATCCCTTATAAGAATGTACATACTATACCTCGCACATGTACTCAATACATAGGAGGTACCATTGGATAATTACCTTTCCTATTAGGAGTAGCCGTTGAATATCTTAGATCATAGAGAAAATGTTCTATGAAATAATATAGTACCCTCATCAGAGTGTTATGAAAAAACCAAAACATAGAAAAAGTAACATGGGAAACATAGGATGTGATGATGTAGAGTTACCCTCATCTATTTTAGTAAGGGAAAATTAAATTTTGATAGGGAAATTTCATAAGGGGGATATTTTAATGACCCGAATTTTTATGAATGAAATTTCTATTTTTGATATAATTTAATGTCTTATGGATATATAAAACACATGAACACATTTTTTTATCTATTTGGATTTTAAATTAATATTTATTATCTCTACCATTGATAGTATTTCCATTGAACAGTGATCACATGAATAATATAAATATAGGGTTTTAATAAATCATTTTGGCACAAAAAAGGAAGTGATAGCTTTAACCATTAGGATCATACCCCATGAAGTCCATTTATCAGAGATTATGAGGGATATATAATTTCTGGGATTTTACCCATACCAATCCCAAACGAATATCTAACAACATAATCTTGAGTGAAATCGCTTATGGGAGAAGTTCAATCTCATCGAGATCATAGCCCAAACTAGGCTAGCTAAATACCCTCATAAAAGCCCCACCATAATGAACCATAATCTTAAGGCCTATGTTGGTGTAAGAAACAGAAATGTATCAAGACCCTAGCAATAAAAATATTTACATAGAATATATTTTCATCTTATTATTGTTACTTTGTAAATTATTTTTAATGAACAAATAGTATTCTTGGTTAATATTCAAATTAAATTAAGAATTATATTTTGATGAGTTATTGGATTTTTCGAAATAAATAATATTTTAATAAAATATTATTATTAAAATAATTTTTTTAAAATATAAATTATCGTGTAATTTTTTTATGAAGTCAAATGTAATTTTTGTTATGCATCGAAAAACTATTATTTGTAAAAAACCCCATCATTTTCAATAAATGAAAAAAAATTTAATTTTAATAGTGAAAATTAACATATTTATAAAATTATTTCGATAAAATAGATATAATTTTTTTAATTAGGATTTTTAAATTATCCAATAGTGAATTTTTGATATTTTCTGAGACAATCAATTTTTTGGGTAAAATTATATTCCATATAAATATATGTTATGTTTTAAGGCATCATATTGGCTCAATAGTGATGTAATAAATACAATAAAATGTATCCTAAGAGAAATATATGTTATTAATTTAATATAATGTAATTTTATGTTTATTTTATTTATTTTATAATTCTTTAGTAAATCCTCCAAGACTTATAATATATTTTAAAATTTTAAAATCATTTCTTTGACATTATGACTCATCTACACAAAACAAAGGGAAATTTTTTATATCTTCATAAATTGTACTTATAAAATAAAGTAATTAACTTCCCTTTTCAATAAACCATTAGAAAAAACGTTGGGTTGGTTTGTGGTTTTGAATATTTTATTATGTAGTGTCCAAAACCAAAATTATAAAGAAACCCCCATCATTTCCTATATAATCCCACCCAATCTCCAATTTCTCTTCACTAAAAATCTTTTAAACTCATAAAAACCATCACCTCTACTCCCTATATCCCTATTAAGGTTCCCCAAAGCTCCAAATAATAATCTCCTAAGCCTTTTGAGTCACACATCCAAGTAAAGTATTTCTCTCCTATCCTTTGAATTCAAGAACCTTCATTGAGATTTTTTGTTTTAATTTCTATTAATTATATTTCAATTCATTTATAATAATCACATTAAGATAAATTTGATTTTATTTTCATTAGGTTTAATTTATTTCCTCTCATTTTGACCCATTCAAAATCTAATACTATGCCAATATTCTATAAGGGATTCTCTCTCTCCTCTTTATATCAAGAACTTATTTTATGATATTCCATTTTGATTCCAATTTTCTTATGTTAGGATACATTATATCTTATAACCCTTAATTTAAATTTTATATTTAAATTATGGGATCCCATTTCACTCTAATTTATCCCCTTATTAACCCTTATGTACACCCGTTACTATGCTGAAATTTTGTAAAGAATATTCCACCTTCCCTTTTTATTAATCATTCCTTTTATTTTAGGTCATCTCATTTCATTTTTATTATATTGGGATATGTCCTTAAAAGTACCCCTAACTATCTATTTAATGTAAAAATTATTAGATAACTCTTTCACTCTCATCAAACCAGTTTATGAATTCCTATATGACGTTGTTATGCTACTAAAATTACACCATGAATTTCCATTCCAAATTCATCATGAACTGAATACCATACCCTTTTCACTATCATGGGTATTCACCTTAACTCACACATACTCATTTATTGGGGACTTATATGTATCTATTTAAAATTATTATATCATGTGATAAATTATGATCCTGGATGAAACCATGTTATATGATATATGTGGCACAATTAAACATGAGAATAAAATGATTATGAAGGGTGTGCCCCGATAGCATTTAAATGGATTGGGTAATGTTTAGTATCATGATACGTCATGTAAAATGGTCCTTGAATCATTATCCTTCATGTAAAATAATCCTTTACTCATTTTTCTACATGTTCAATGGGCTTTTACCCATGCTCTTCCATATTCCATGAGCCTTGACTCGTGGTCCTCAAGGTGCAATGAACCTTTACTCATGCATACATCAAATTCTATGTTGTTTCCACATTTCCCACGTTATAATTATCATGTAATATTTTGCCTTATTATTCCAGTTCCTTTTATTATCCATTATTATGCCTACTTTCTAATATATATTTTATTCCTCATTTTATTCCTTGTTTATTACCTTAGTTGTCCTTATAGCTCACCCCTTTTGTATGTCATCAGTTAACCCACGCAATGTTAAGTATAAAGGAATGTTTTCACCGTGTCAAATAACATTTCAATAAAGATGTTACTTTTCATGTTTTAAGTTTTTATATAATGTACCTAATTTACCAATGACACCATACCTCTCAATCTTATGAGTTATATTAAGATAAATTTTATGTAATAAATCATGTTTAAATATGATATAAAGTGTAAGGACGTTGTTTTTATAAAGATGAATTTAGATCTTAGATAATACTTTTATTTTCCCATGAATCTAAAAATGTAAGTTATAAACTATACATGAGTTCCAAATTCTTGATTATAAAATATAATTTAAATATATAGTATTATATTATGTAGAAAAATAATTTTTTTGGATAAATAAGGTCATTACTGAACTAGGGTTTATTTAAAGAGTCATGCATCCAATTAAACACTACTATGATAATTGTGGAGAACATAAGAAAAGGTACCCAGGCCTCAAAAAAGCTAAAAATATATTCTATTTAAATTTTATCTCATTAAAGATATAAGTTATAGGGTAAATATTTAGACTTTTCATATTCCAATAGAGGATAATATATAGGGTTCCTTAGTAAAACCCCTTATGCAATAAAATCATGAAATTCAAACCTAATCTCTTGGAATTAGATACATGTGTGATTTGCTATTGTGCTAGTGGGGGAGTGTCAATTTTTTTCCTGAATTTAGTTAATTTATGTTTACTTATGGGTCTTTTTTAACATGTAATCTATATTAATCTGATTTATTTATGCTTTTTTCTGTGTAGAACATGGGAGACAATATAATAACAGTCCCCAAAAATATATGTATCACCATGTTACACCAGACTGAAGATCATCATATTAGGTTGTGATGATATGTCAATATTATTATGAGTATGACCACTTATATGGATAAAAATAAATCAATATAATTATATAAGTTAGTGAAATTATATTCAAATTAACCCACCTAATGTGCACCACAAGTGTAGTCATATATGTGTTATTAGTGTTACATAAAGTGAAAATTGTCTATAGAGCCTTCTACATGAGGTTTAAAATAGGTTCCATACATGTAATGTTTCATACATTGATTAAAATATAAATTTATTTGAAAATTGTTCATAATATAATTTAATTTGTTATTACACTAATCAAGTGGAGGGTTTTGATTAACTACGGTAGGAAATGTCTGTTCGTTTGTCTGGTTACGACATAATGGACATCAATTGAGTGTTTACTAAGAAAGTGTACAGTTAATAAAATTTAATTACATTAGATGTAATTATATAATATTTATTCAACTTAAGAATTTAGAAAATAGATAAGATATATAGAATTGAAATTATCGACGTATTATTATTAATATCAATTTTATGGAAAAAGTAATCTAATAAATGAAAATGTTGTGTATTATATCACACCTAACACCTTTGTAATTTTGTTTCTATGATGTGTTATATGATATCAATATCAATTTATGATTATTAATGAGATTCAAAACTATTTAATAATTTAAAAAGGTTCATTGGGGTTACACTTAATATAATACTGATTGGGATTTTTGGGATCTTGTGAATATTTCATTTGTAAATATATCTTATGTTTATAATAAACACAAATTAGATTTTTTTTCATTTGAATTATTAAATTAAATAATTAATGGTGAATTATAATATAAATAATGATCTATTTATATTAATAAAATATAAACAAGAGGAAATGACAAATCCATAATAATATTTTTGATAGATCTTAATGTAAATGGATTCTAAGGTGTATTATTAGTTTAAAATTTATAAATTCAACTTGAGATATAATTTAAGGACTTATTTATGAAGAATAAACCAATTTGGAAGCTCATAAATCCAACACCCAAGATATTTTGGAACTTGAGATACTTTTTGATGTTTTTTAATGCTCCGAATAAACATTGGAGGCTATTTATTTCACCACCATGGGTGTGCTACGAATATAGATTTCATGGAGGATATTTAATGCCCCTATTTTTATATATAGTAAATAGGTGGTCTATTATATTCATTATATAAAGGGAATGAAAATTAGATGTTTCATGTTCTCTGGTATTCCTTATCCCAGAGTGCTCTATAGTTTTGCACATCCAAGAGACTCTATAATGGATTTAACATACCCTATCACATCATTTTCCTCGTAGAAGTGAGTATAATCACTTGGTTAAAAATAAAAAACCACTATGGAAATAGAAATATGAATTAATAATAGATATCGAATTAGGCTTTAATTATTTAATTCAATATTGACTAAAATATTCTAAACCAGTTCTAAAGGTTTTTTTATTTTATTATTTTACTAATTTTTTCTTTTTTCTTATCTTGGATGGGGTTTATAATTGATTTATATACATACCAAAGGATATTAATGACATTAAAACCTTGAATATGTACTTTTTCTCCTATGAAGTATTTCTTATAACTGATAAATTCTTTCTATGAAGTTTCATTGAATGATATAATGAATTCAATTTTAGTGTTTAATTTAAGTTCCATATTAAAAAAGTTATCTTCTCATAAAAATTATCTCATTATTTTATTACATATATATATATCGTATCCATTTTTTATGGTATAATAATTAATGTGGCCAAGTATTGAGAAAAAACAAGGGGATATAAATCATTAATCAAATGAATTTTAAAATATATGTATTGACTTGTGAAACACTATCTTCATCATTGGTGAAATAAATAATATATTTTATACTATCTCATCTTGAAAAATTCAAGATGAATAATAAATGAAAATAAAATTAAAAAGAATGAGTTTTATTAGTCTTATTACTCAATGAGAGTATTTGATTCTTTTCATGTTATGGTTTGAATCAAACTCCAATAATCTCTTAATTTTTTTCAAGATGAAACTAAATAAGAGCATTGTGATGGCCTTGTAATCCTTTTAAAGTGGTTTCTCCTAAAAACATTCTATTTCACCTCTACATTTACAAGTAAAATCATATTTTAAAATTAATTAAGAAAAAAATATAGATAATTAAATTCTATAATTAAAGATGATAATCTTCTCAAAGTTTTTTTTAAACATGGAATAATTATATTAACCAGGAATTCATTTTAGTATATTGATATTTTTCAACTATGATGTTCCCTTAATCTCAAGTTTCTATAACATATACACATCTATTTATATAGATTTATTAGTAATAACTAGATCTCTTACCATACAAATTACACTTAAAATAAATAATGAAACTCAATGTTATATAATCACCCAAATTGAAATTAAAAAACTAAAATTTGATCTACTAGTCAATGATAATGTTAGAACTATTATCATTTAAAAATTATTTTTGTGTTTTCCCATTAAAATAATATCAATTAAAAGTGTATTTAGCCAGGATAAATTATTTATAATAATATAATGTATTTATTATAAATTAAAATAAAAAACTATGTAAGAACTCTATAAATAATAATTGATTCAATAAGAATATTTTTCCAATAATGGAACTATATTGAACTTACCACAATCTTAGAAAGCCTTGGTAAACCCCCTAAGATATTTGGTGAGACTCACTAAACACCTAGAAGGCCTTTTGGAATAATTTTAAGTCTATGATCACGAACCATCCTAGATCTCCCCTGAAGCAAGAATCCAAGACAGCCTATGTCATAGATGAATCACATTTCTGATCACTCTACGATGGAAAATTGTTCCAGGGTCTAAAAGCACAACTACCGGTAACTATTTCGCCCATGTGAACCAAAAAAATAACCTAACAATTTCCACCCAAAAATCATGCATGAATCATCTAGGCATTGGATATCTATACCATCAGTAAATATTTATTAATAAACAAAGTAAACTATAGTAGTAAAATTAATGTGACCAAACATAATATGTAGTAATGATAATTCAAGTAAATCATCCACTGAACAAAAGGAAACAACATTATATCAAAAAATAGTAATGATATAGGTCCCCAATACAAATAAAGATGAATCCCAAAATAAAAACCAAATAAAAATAGATTGTACATGTCTACATGACCCATTGGCCACTCTCCACATCCCAATCCAACCATTATGAAACAATAGGAACACTCAACACATGGAAGACCATATCTAAGAAACCTTAAAGAAAACCATAATATCTTCATGCTTCAAATGGTTTGTTAATTTTGTGAGTAAAAAAAGTAAAATGGGATTTAACCTAATATTTTACATACTTTACTTATAAAAATTCCATTTATGATAGTTTAAAATAAATTTAGAAAATATTTTTTTAGTAGGTGATAATGTGAAAACCAATATCACATCAAAACCATATTATAGAACATTAACACATTTACTTAAATGAAAACAATAAATTTGAAAAGTTTTTTTGTCCAATGAATATTTTATCAAACATCCATTTAGAAACTTTATTTTAAAAATATATTAGATTTATAATTTCAAAAACAAATTTTCAATCGATTAAATAAAATAATATAATGATTTAGAATTAATATATCAAACACTAAGTCCCCCAGACGTGTTATGAAAAGCATCATTGAAGACATCATCAATCTAATTCTAGGAAATTCCTAAATTGGAAGAACAAATTTTTATCCTTTGGGGAATGTTTCATGCTTATCAATAGTATTCTCACCTCCATTACAATGAATGTTATATCGATTATCAAACCACTGAAGGAGACTATTGCAAGGATGGAGAATTTTATGTCCACTTTTATGTGGGATGCCAACCAGACTGGATTTTTTCATTGGGAATCTTTGGATCCTATGGTGTGACCAGTGGAGGAGGGTGACACGGGGTTACGTGATATTGCTGAAAGCATGTAGGGCAAGCACGCAAGAATTTAATGGGACATCATCACGAGGAGATCGATGTGGGATTCATTCTTCAAGGATATATACAATAATCAAATAAATTATAGAGAAGGAAGAAGAGCAGGTCATACTGGATTGGCACGAATCATGTTTGATCATATTGACAAGATTTAGGAATCTAATCAGTGGAACATAGGAAGAGGAGACATCAGTTTTTTGAAGGATAACTGGGCGGGGGAGAGCCTGTTTTTCCTGATTTTCCTTCCCACGATATCTTATTCAAAGAGTCAAGAAAGTAACCTATGTTTCTTGAGGCAGTCCTTAATGAGGAGTAAAAGATGGTGTTTGATATTATTAGCTTGGTTGAGGAGGAGGATAGATGTTATTTGAAGAGGTCAAATTTGGTCAACTTCTTTACCCGGGAGTTTAGGAGCAGCAGGCATGTGGGGAACGCTTCAGAGGAGTGGGATGAAAATACTGGTGTAAAGAAATTCCCTCCAAAAAGATATTCCTTGATTATCATATTAAGAGAAAGGCTTTACCAATTGATGGAGGAATTAAGAGGAGGGGTATTCATTTAGCCTCACAATTCTTCTTTTGTGCGAACTCGAAGAGGGAGTCTACTAATAATCTATTCGCACAGAGTGAATAGGCGGTTGAAATCTGGTCACTTTTATTCCTACAACCAAGGATAGGTCTACAAAATACTTCCTTCTAAATTCTCATGAACTCATGGTGTGAAGAACAAGATCATGAAATGTATGGTTCAAGCCATCATCCTTGCTTCCATATGATGGACAATTTGGGAGGTATGGAATCAGGTATTCCTGGGTTCTCAGACATCTGTAACGTTCCTTAATATGTGGGCTAGGTCATTAATCAACGAAATTCTGTTGTTGCTGAAAGGGATTCAAAAATTTTCCCTGGTTTGAAACATGCTCAACAAACCAATTTTTCATGGATGTTTGGGAGGAAGATGGGTCGGATGGAACCCCCTTCCAGTGGGATGAAACTCAATGTGGATGGAACTCTAAGAAGTGGACACATGGGAGATGGAGGAGTCCTATGTGATGCATGTAGTTCTATTCATGTGGTGTTCAAAACATTCTATAGTCCTGGTAGTTACTTGGGGGCAGAGGAAGAAGCACTGCTTACTGGTCTTTATGTTTGCCGGGAGCGTGGCTTCCAGGTGTCGGAAGTGGATTCAGACTCTGATGTTCTTGTGATTAAGGTCCTAGGGAGGCATGAGACTCCATGGGACCTAATATATATTATCATATAGTGTGATATGAAAACTACATCAGGTAAAATCATTCACTATAGATGGAGGGATACTAAATTTATTGTCGACGCCCTTGCAAGTCTCAGATGTTCATGAGAGGGATTGATCATTTTTTACGGTTTGGGGTCTCTTCTATGGGGATGTCAGGTCTTTGGGTAGAAATATTCACATGGATTATATTATTTTCATCCTCCTTGAGGGATTTTTTTAATGAAAATACAAGGCCTTTTTCTTAGATGATAATAAAAAAGTACTTTTTAGTTAGTCATAAGGAAATCAATTAAATGAGCAATAATATATGGTTTCATGCAAGCCAGTAGATCTAGGGAATACAAGGGATATGATTTCAATATTCAATTTATCTAGTATCTAGGGAACACACTAGTTCTAATGGTATAACAATTATAGAACCTAATAATAAATGGGACTAACTTTTGGACTAAATTGTAAACAAAAATGTCACGAACCAGCCCGGGTCGACCCTGAACCGGTCACCCGAGCCGGTCCGCGGCATGGCCCGAGGGGCGTTCCCGATCCCCACGGGCTGGCAACAAGTGCCAGGCATTGAAACTTTAATCGTTGGGAACGATTTCAGCCCAAACTAAAAACAGGATCGAAAGAACGAATATAAACTAAACAAACAAACAAACACTAAAGACACAAACAAAACTACACCACGACATACCTCCACGTGACCTCGCGGGTCACCACCCAACTACAACCAACGTCGCTCCCACACTGAGTGACTCAAGCAGGAGAACCTGAACAAAAGGAACCTGCAACTGAAAAGGTGAAAGAGAGGCGTGAGCACAAAAGTACTCAGTAGGTGAGCCCCACAACAAATCCCAATGCACCGCCAGTAAATAAAGAATATACATAATCCAGGTTTGAACTATACTGTATAAAAGTAAGTTTTCACAATGCTTTACTTGAAAATCAAACACGAGACATTTCCCTTATTCCTTTTCGAAAGTTAGTTCCATTTCATTAGTTTTAAACTCATTCTGAAAAGCAAAGTATTACATTTTCAAATCTAACCCAAATAGAATAAAGCATTTTCATTTGAAAACCATTTTTCCCAAAGTCTAACAGTATAGGCTATGAAATATGACTAAAGAAAACAAGCAGGGAAAACAAGTGCAAGTAAAGGTAAACAGGCAAGGAAAACCGAGTGCAAGTAAAAATAAATCAGAAGTTATCAGCAATAACCATGGGCACACACACACACACACTCACACACTCACACACACACACACATACTCACACACGCACACACTCACACCCAAGTGGTCCCCCGTATGCCGACGGGAGGCACCACGCCAGAGATGGTAGAGCACTATGGGTAAATCCCCTAAGGTTCATCTAGCTCGCGTGGGACCCTAGAACCTCGTGTCTCGGTGAAACATGGCTTAGAAGGCCACGACCCTCAGAAAACGTGGCTTAGAAGGCCACGACCCTCAGAACACGTGGCTTAGAAGGCCACGACCCTCAGATATCATATGTTTAGTTAGTGTTGCAAACGTCAATCCAGCTAAGTGAAACAGGGACGACACCCATCCGGCTCACTAGCACACTAGTTCTAGTCCGCCCACCTAGATACCCAGGGTTTCCCCGTGTGCTCAAACAAGCTTCACATTCACATAGTATATTTCTTCCTCATATCGCAGGCCAAACAAAATATCGCACACAAAAGTCACCATTTCCACACCCAACCAATATTTCAAAACTCACGCACGTCAAAATACTGTTCTGAAAATATAAATGTCATTACCAAATCATTTCGCAAAAACCCCTTTTTGGAAACACTCAAACAAGAACATAAGCAACTTTCACAACCCAGAAAGCAATATTTTTAATAACACAACAAGGGAAAACATCTTTCGTCAACCAAGAACCACACGTAAAGTTTCCAAAAACAATTTCAAAAGGTCACACGACGTTTTCTCTAATCAAGGTTATAAGAAAACACTATTTTCCATAAACAGTACATTTACTAATTTACACATGCCAAAAACATTTCAAAACCCAATTCAACATGTCTTTCGTTACTCAGGAAGAACCATTTAGCGACATTACTATGAAATCCCACAATTGAAACCAAGAAAACATTTTTAATGCAATGCTAGAATTAAACAGTTTGCATTATCAGCAAATCACCACACTATAAAAACTACTTAATATTATTTTCATAAATTTACTGAAATTTAATAAAAAGACAAGGAATAAATAAATTCTTAATTTAGAGGCAAGTGCATAGGGAGACCTACCTCAAGATGCAGCTCGGAACGAAAAAACGACACGGCGCAGAACTCTCGTTGCGTAATGGTCGCACGTACTGCGTCGTCAAACCGATCCTAAAACAAAAGGCCGTTAAACGGGTTCAGCGATAATAATAATATCATAATAGTAATAACAGTCGTAATAATAATAATGATATGATAACAACCGTAATATGGCATGACTATAATATAATAATACAGTAACAATATTTTAGCACAATTATAATATAATAATATAATAATAATAATAATAGTTCAGTAATATAATAATAATCTAAATAGAATAATATTAATATAATAATTATATAACAATAATATAATCACAATAATAATAATATAATGATAATAATAATAATAACATAACCATAATATAATAAAAATAATAACAATAATAATAATATAATAAGCATAATTATAATATTAACCTAATCATAATAACAATAATAATATAATGATAATATTAATATTAATAACATATTCCTAATGATAATAGTATATTAATAATAATAATAACATTATTAACATAATAATAATAATATAATAATATTAACATAATTATATTATAACAACAATAATAATAATAGAAAAATATTAATATTATAACATTGATAATAATAATGTTATTAACATGATAAATAAAACAAAACGTAATAGTAAAAAGAAAATAAAAATGAAGCTTACAGCGGAGGGGGGAAAGACTCGCAGGAGGTGCGGCGGGGCGGAGTGCGCAGGCGGAGAGCAGGGGAGGCCGACGGGAAACGGGGAGCCGGGACGGCGGCGCAAAGCGGAGGAAGGGCCGGAGGCCTGGCGGGACGCCGGGAGGAGGGGGCGGCGGTCTTCCGGGAGGCCGGATCCAGGGACGACGGCGGCGACGGGAGCAGGAGGGGAGTGGGGTGGAGCACCGGAGGGCCGGGAGTTGGGTGAGCGCGGAGACGCGCCGGAGCAGAGCGGTGGCCGGCGGTCGGCTGGCGGAGGCTGGAGGCGGGACGAAGGCAGGAGGGTGCGGGCCGGCAGCCGGGGTGGCCGGGAGCGGTGCGCGGGACTGGGAGCGGCAGGTCGAACCAGGAGGGGGGAAGGAGAAAGACGGGGAAGGAGAGCAGCGGCCGGCCATGCGCGGAAGCAGAGGAGGGCGGCGGGCTCGGGACGGAGCGCCGAAGGGAGGGAAGGCGAGTCCAGTGCTGGGGGTCGAGGCGGGGTGGCTCGCGCAGCTGGGAGGAGGAGCCGGGGCAGGCGCGCGGCGCAAAAGAGGGGGGAAAGGGGAAGAAGGAGAGGGGAAGAGAGAGAGGGGGAGAAAAGGGTGGCGGCTACGGGAGTAGGGGTAGGGCTAGGGTTTGATTAGGTTCATATATATATATATATATCTAAACAAATAATAATAATAATAATAATAATAACACTATAATCATAATAATAAAACTTATAATATTAATAATAATAAAACTTATATAACAATAATAAAACTTATAATAATAATAAATAATAAATTAGTTAATTCAAATCATAATTATTTTGATCACATATTTAAAATAATAATTATAAAATAATTTAAAGATGTTACACAAATATATATTTATACATATATAAATCTATATATATATACATACATTACTACACACATATATATAAAAACATATACAAACATATATACAATAATAATAACACAAATAAAAGTTATTAATAATAAAATACCAACATAAAAATTATAAAATTTAAAACACCGGGTGAACACACTGTCACCCGGGCTGACCGCACGGTCACCGCTGACAATGCGGTGACCGCGCACCGGCGTGGAACCGCCAATGCAATTTATCTCCGAAAAATTTAAATCGGGACCAAGAAAGGAGAACAAATATGGACATCCGCGGTCGGGGTGTGACAAAAAAACAAAAGATATATAATTGACATACATCTAGCATCATCATGGGGACTCCCTATCTAGTCATATCACACAATATATAGGACACTAATAGTGTGATACTATATATTATAGCATAAATTTAGACCTTTAACTTTTTACTTAGTCTACCCATCAAATAACAAATATGAGGTGATTAATCAATCAATCCATACATGCATCGCAAATCTTTAATAATAAATCTTCACCACCTCCAAATTCATTTTAGGAAATATCCCCTTCCATTTTATTCAAATAAAAAACCCCATTTCAGGTTACAAACCATGTCAAACATAATAAATAATGGAATTTTAGAGGGTCACATACAGACATTCTATTTTAGAAACTATATAAACAAACAAATATTCCATATTAAAATCCTATCTCGACATACCATGCCACTTTAGTCCACTTTAAATATCATTTAAAAATTATTATTTTAAAACATAATTTAAAATCCACACTTAAAACATTTCAAACACTAATCCCTTTCAATTTAATATTATATAAGAATGAAAAAATTATCATTTTCAAAACTGATAACCAAAATGGGGCTAAATATCTTTAAAACACCAATTTAATTCAAACCAAATCATTTAAACCTTTTTAAAAATAATTTTAATCAAAATATGATTTTCTAAATCAAAACCCATGAAATAAATCATTATTCCAAGTTAAAAACTATCAGTTTTTACAAATTCCAACTTATCAACTATATATAGGTATAACTTAATAATTAAAACTTTTAAAAAACTAAAGAAAAAAATGGAATTCCTATTAAAAAATAGCTCAAAACATCTACCATGATTAATTATAAAACGAGCTGGAATTCATCTCATTTTATGGATAACAATCTAAAAAATAAATGGGACCCTAACTAATACCTAGATACAAAAAATATCTATATTTGATTGATTATGGACCCTATAATCAAGTTTTATGGTGAGTAAGGTTTGTATAAGGAATTGAAAATCAAGGGAATGGGGAGGGAGAAGAGAGGATGAGGGAACAGGGGGACATGATAAGGTTACCTAGGAAAATCTCTTGAGTAAAAGGGTATAGGAGCTGAGAATCATTAATTGTAGGTGGAAGGAACTCCCTACCACATGACATATCTTTTTCAAACATAAATGAATAGAAAGGAGTTTTGAAAAACAATTAAATTATAGAGTAAAAATTTTAGAAAATCCCAAAAAATTTATCCCTAGGGAGATGAAAAGGACCTAAAACATAGAATGAACCATGTCACAATGACTACCCCGGAATGCCTGGAGTATCACTGACCTTGCTCCATACTATAACCAATCCCATTGTTGGTTTTTTTCTCAAGCACCCTAAATACCTGATATGGGAAGCATTGTTGCATGGATCACCCTATGGTCCTTCCAAACACCCACCAACCATTGTCCTTGGTGATCCATATGTCGGCCCTACGTGTTTCGCCCATTGACATTCTCTATAGGGAAAAAGGGGAAAACACCCATAAAAATGACTTTTCCTTGATATTTATATTTCAATGTTGTGTTCCTTGGATATGAACAACTTATGGCCTCCCAAAACACTTTTCAAATTTTGGAAATGCCTGTAAATAGATAAATAATAACCAAATTAATATATATAATTATATCTATACTGACATTGGGAGTAAAATTCTCCCTATAATTCCCCTTTATATACGTAAAAATTCATTAGTAAATGTATAATTATTAGAAAAAAATCCCTAATAACACTTTGTGAAAAGATATGTGTTGGAGGGGAGACAACAAGGACGAATACTAAATAAAGAATCACAATGCACAATATTTTCTCTAAATAAACATATCAGGAATATAAAATTCCTAATAATTTTGAAGAACAACAAAATACAGTTATCTTACATGAAACATAAAAGTGATAGAGGAAAATAATATGTCTTCATGTCATTGAACTATTTCTAAATAGAGTGAAAATGGAAATAACATGAGTCCAACACATTAAATTAAAGAAATGGTCACCCAAGAACCACCCAATTATTTGAAAAAAAAAATTATATGGAACTATATCTAACTCCTAATGAAAATATAACCCAAAGAGAACTCAAAATCTACAAAACTGAATCCAAAACCAAGATTAATAGATATTATCAACTATAAAACTCATAAAGAACAAATCATAAGAATGACGAAATATCATTGAAAATAAACTCACAAGCATGCCTCACTAAGAAATAAAATTCGACTCATTCTATAACTGAATTCATAAATTTCATAATGTTAGAGTTGGTATTTTATAACAGGGAAGTGATTCTGCAATGATAACCCATGGGTTTTTGTATTTCACTATTTTGAGAGGAATAAGAGGTTGAGTTGTGTTATATCAAATTCACTCTATAAGGAATTTGGACGATTTATTTTTGTGGTTTGAGAAAATTAATGAACGCACTAGGAATAAGTGTGTTTTACTATAAGTAATGGGTCATTCTATAATGATCTGGCCAATAGATTTTTTTTATTTTGTAGATTTTTTAGTTCATACACAAGTATTGCCACATATCTTCTATTATTTATGTATTATTTCCCTAAGAAATCAAAATGGTGAAATCCTTAGGGTAAATATCCCTTGTAGGCTGATCAAACACACTAATTTTATATTATCACTATTTATAAATTAAAAAATAATAAATTGAATACTAATTCTAGTATTGGGGGTTACTAAATTGTATATTAAATATAAATATTTAAATGTAAATGAAAAAAATGCACAACTGAAATAAAAAAACAAATAAGTTTGTGAATATGAAACTATTGTTCTTAGATGCTTAGAGTGAAATAGTCATTTTTCTTTCAAATGTTCTCGGTATTATACAAAATTATGAGATCAAAACCAATTAATCAATATAATATTGTTTGAATCGGGATCATCCTATACCTATACCTCTACATATATGATAATATCCCTCACTTAATCACTAAACATCTAATCCATTGTGTGAATCATTATAATGACGTAGTGTAAAATGGATAAACATGATGAAGAAAATAATAGTATTAAAAAGGTAGAGACCACACAACCTTATCAATTTCACCACCTCTAAATTTATTAAAATAAAATAAATAAATTCATTTAATAAAAAAAACTCAATGAATAACATTTTCACCACCCTTAAAACAACATTGAAATTTAGTTATCTATTGTTAGAGAGATGATATTTAAAGAGGACAAAACAAAACATAAAATTAATGATAAAATAAATATAAATAGTGTGTGATATACATTATAAATTTAAAATATTATTAAAACAGAAAAATACTCCTTATCTATTAAAAATTTACAACTTTTTTAATGGATGTGGAAATATAAATTTACAAGGATGTGGGGTGGCTCATTTCTTCCTCCAAATATATCATCCAATATTTCATGCATATTTGGACCACTAAATATATTAATCATTGAAAATAGTATTAATTCTATTTCTTACTATATTTATTAAATTTCCACTGAAGAAATTTACGTTACATTTTACACAAGTAGAAAAATGATAGATCTATATTACTAAAGTAATCTTTTTTAATCCTAAAATACTCTTTAAATTATTAATCCCCTATTTTCCATGAATTTATAACATTAAAAACATCTAAATATATAGTATATATAGTAAAGTAATTTTTTCATAGGTTCTCATATATATTAATGTAAAATTTAAGCCAATAAAAACTTTAAATTTATGATATATGATCCTGTTATTAATTTTTTTCGAAATGATTTCCAATTTTTGAGACCCCACTTATAAGATTAATTTGTTCCATACTATTGGATATAACTTTTGGTATAGTTTAATAAAATGTATACTTTAGATAATTTAAACCTAAAAAATAATTTTTTAATTTGGATCATTTTATTAAATGTTATGGACCAAATATAAAGATAATATAAAAATATAGAAATTGAACTATTTTCATTATAAAGATAAAATTTTTCCAAAAAAACGAAAATGTTTCAATTAACCTTGAAATGATAATTTGAATGGATTAAAACATTTAATTATAGAATAAAATGTATGAAATTATGAGCTTCATCAATCACCCACACTTAATCATTATACTTCCGAGTAGCCATTAAATAAATTATTTAAAATCAAAAATAAAATAAAAATTGTTAAAATTAGCCATATATTTTCCAAAATAGGATTTCAACATGTCTTATAATTAAAAACAATTCTATTTTATTTTCTTCACTCGTATTTAATTTTTTTAACCAGAAAGATCCATCCATGTCCTAATCTCAACTAAACTGACATGCAATTTCATATCACTCTTCACTTATAATAAATTTTACCTTGAGTTGCACTCATACTTAAAAAATTCATATGTCACTATTTAATTATGAAAATTATCATCTTTCCACAACTTGAGTAATAGAAATTATTTCAATAATGAGGTTTTTTCGAGGTGATTTGGAGGATAATGATTGGTGGGTAAAAATTTTAAATATTCAAAGGCTAAAATGAAAAGGTAAGAATATTAAATACAATAACATTAATATTAATGTAAAAATGTTTGAAAAATACCTCACTCAATTTCCATTAAAAAATAAAACACCATACTATATTTTTTAATAGCATGGGAAAAGAGTATTATAATGAATGAAATGAAGTATTTCATCATAATTCTCCTATTTTTTTATTTCAATAGTAATTTTCAGCAAGGATTATATGAAAATAAAATTTAATGAACGGATAAAAAATCATGTATGTAAAAACAATGAGAAAATCAATTAACTCTCTGATATTTTCTTTTTCTTTTTGTTTTTATCTTTTTATCTTTTTTCTTTTTTGGAGAAAATTATAAAATTTATGAAGCACAATGAATAATGAATCATGTTTATTTCCCCCTATTGACTTCTCAAAGTAGTTACATACACATCACACCACCCAAAAGTGAATTTTTTCCCAAATATCACACATATATGGTCCTTCATCCTTGGTTAACCAAGAAATATACATGAAAAAAATATTAAAACAATTAGCTTGTAGTGGGACTTAAAATTATATGGAAATCTTTCTATTATATGTGACAAACTAGGGTAAATATATATTTTAGTTTCAAGTAAAAATTTTTGAAAACCAAATAAGATACTCGATCATGTAAAAAAATTTATAAACTCCAAATATATAAAAGAGACATAATCATAAGTTCCAATTCAAACATAAAATCCATGTTTCTCTCAAGAAGTTCAAGGTATTAAGAAGAATATCTCAAAAGGGTTCAAAATACCTAAAATTACTGGAAAAATTTTTTGATTCATTTTTTTATTGGAATGGATTTAAAAAATTAGACAAAATCATACAAAACATTGAAAATGAAATTCCCTAAAAAATTCCAACATCATAAAAAATTTAAAATCCATATTTCAAAAAATCATGAAAACTATCTCAAAATAAATTCAATAGTGAAAAATTATAATCAATAGTCATTTAATATTAAATCTTTAATTACCCTTCATTTGGTATAAACTAATTAAAAAGATAAGGGTAAGAAAAAAATAAGAGAAGGATATACAGAACCTGGGTTTATTTATAATAGTAGAAACCTTGAGTTAATAATCTATATACTTCACTTTTAAACCTACCTAAATATAAAAATAAAAACTAAGAAATTTATTAAATCCCAAACAAAAATAAGGATAATATAAAAGAAAAAAAATAGATAGAACATTGTTTGGATCCCAAAGTGAGTATTATATTTTTACTACTACTAGTGTACTTGTTTCAATTACTCATAACTTATAAACGGTGGATAGAGTTTTTTATATAATCAACGACCACATATTATTTCTCCCAATATCCATAAGTGGTTTCTAATGGTGTGAACCCAAAAAACGTACAAAAAATGTCTCCACCCTTATGAAAAAAGAAAGAGAGAAGTGGACGTGCTAATAAGGGATGAGTATTTTGAGGGGCCCCTTATTGACTACCATTGTTTCCTCCTCTATGTGACATCAAATTTGATATAAATGGGGATGTCACACCACAAAAGTTTCCTTTAGTAATTCTTTTTTATCAGCAACCTATTTGAATTACAACACCATTTTATAATTTCTAGTGGCTACATAAAGTTATTCTTCAGAATCTAGGGTAATTTACAACTTTGATAAATCTAAAAAAATAGTTATAAAGTGATTTATGTAAGGAATGATCAAAAGAACATAAGCCTAATGAAGGTTTTACTCCATTCGTTTATTTTTCCTCTATGTATTTCACTTGAATACATTCCACCATGAATCTATTTATAGGATTAAAAAATGAGTAATTTCTAAATGCATCCCTAACCAATTTTAGGTATTCTTGGAATAAAGTAGGAATAATTTTTTTTCTCTTTATGTTTTTAAAAATTATATCTTGGATTTTTAATGAATTTTCACTTTCTTTCTCACAAGATAAATAATATTAGATTTTTATTGAAATTTATTCCTAAAATATTATTCCTAAAATACTCACCTTTTTTATCAATACATGAATAAAAATAATCACTATGATAATCCATCAAAATAAAATAATTTTAAATAAATGATATGTAATAAGGTTTTGTTTTTTAGTATTTTGAAAATTATGTTTTCCTTTTTTGTGAAAAAATAGTGTATACATGTTATTCGCCTCCCCTAAAATGAAACTAAATTGATATGTGGAGATTTTCATTTTTACCCAATCAATATTATTATTTTCTTATGAATGAAAATAGTGAAATATCTAAGGTCTATCTCATAAGAGGTCCAATCTTACACACTAATTTTCTAATGTCACTTTTTATAAAATAAAATATACTAAATCAAATATTAAAACTAATATAATGGGATATTAATAAAATTAATATGATATTTAAATATATAAATGTAGATGAAAACATAAATAGACAATATAAAGAAATACACAAAGAAGTTAATGAAGAGTAAAGAATCGTTCTTATAAGTTCACAGTGAATAAATCATTGTTCTATAATATATCATCAACACGTTAATAAATTTTTCTGTCAATAATTTTCATTAAATATCCTCAAATTTTAATGTTTGATTATTTTAATCTAATACCACATCATATGAGATAATCACTCTCACTTCACCACCACAGTTGTTCTGTAATGTATGCTTTATAATAATGAAAATATAGTGTAAAATAGATGAATAAGAAGAAGAAAATGGTTCTATAGAAAAAAAGAGATTATATATACTATAATAAAATTAACCACCATTGAAATATCATAATAATAAAAATATAATCATTAAACCACAAATAAATCAAAGAATAACACCACACCCTCCATTTTAACAATAGTTGAAGTTAGTACTCCATTTTCATTGATAGAAGATTAATAGAGGGAGGAAAATAGAAAAAATAGAAAAAATAGGAGAAAATAATATTTATAAAACATTTTATGATTATTATAATATTAAAAACCATCCCTAGCTACATAAAATGTCTAACTTCATTAACAGATATTGAAGTGTTAATTTATTAGGATTAGATATATGTCATTTTTTCTCGAAATCATTCCTTATATTAACATGGATATTTGTCGTATTAGATTGTCAATTTTTTTAATGTTATATTCATTTAGGATCTTAGTAAATATATTGTATGTTAAGAAAAAAAATTAACTGAATTTTTCATGTGTATTAAGATCTATAACCACTTACTATAGTAAAACTTATGTCTTGGTAGATTCATTAATCATAGAATATTTAATTTCCCATGAATTTGTATCCATGAAATAGTCTAAATATATTTAATCCATAGGTAATTTTTTAAAGTATTACCCTCTATATTTATTTTAACTCTTATTTCATTTGGAAATTTTATTTGTGAGATATGGGTCCATCATAAAAATTTATCAGAACTATGAACCAATTTTGAGGCTCCCCATTTATGGTTTATTCGATTCATCTATAGTTATATTCTACATTAGAAACAATTTAATAAAATATATCCCAATTAGAATGTAATCCTACAAAAAAACTAATTTTTTAATTTAATACATTAAAAAGAAATTAATTGGTGAAATAAAAAGATAATATAAAATTTTAAAAAAATAAACCTTCTTCCTTATAAAGCTACGAATATTCCTCAAACATAAAAATGTGACAATTATAAATAAAATGATAAATTGATGGGATATAAAAATTTAATGAAATAATAAAATTATTTAAAATATGAGCTTTATCAATAGTGTTTTAGAATTCATTTGATAATAGATCCAATCACATGATGACTGAAGATGTGAGTTTGATGGAATTTGAGGAGAAATTATTTTTTAAACCATGATACTTTAGGTAGATCGATGATTTTTATTATCTCGTTACAAGAATAATTTTTATGTTCGTATTTTTTCGAAAATATAGAATTAATGTTTTTTACTAATGTGGCCCACTTGGCTGTTTAATGGCTACTTCATCTAAATAATTTAAGCCTATCAATTATAACTAAGGGTTTCAAGAAATCCTAGATGGATATAGTGGTTATAAAAGAAGATGGAATAGTTAAAAAGCAAGTTTCCCACATAAAATTAATTTTCCAATTTAGATTTATATGTGGTGGACGTCCCTAATTATTGTAAAAGTTTAGAAAAAAAGGGAATTAGAAGCAAAATAAGAGGAGGAATCAAAGGGATAAAAGAAATATGAAGAATGAAAATACATTGAAAGAAATCTATCTTGAGTGAAAACAATACTATTCTTATATTTTAGATTCTATACCCTTAATTGTGTGGGTGAAAATTGTTAATGATATGACACATATTATATATCACTATTTTATATTTAATTCCTAATAAATGTATTTAATATTTTGAATATAGTGGACCGTGTCATCACGAGTGATTCTAGTTCATTCTAAGAATGTAGTTTTTCAGTTTTAGTAGTGAACCTTATAAAAATATATTGTATATATTTTTTTATGCTTTGTATTTATTTTTTATCGAGAAAACTGATCTTCTATTTCACATTAACTACTTTCAAAGTGTTTTATAATGGATAACATAAAAGGAAGTGATTTCACTAATTCACCCCCCTCTTAGTGAATTCTAACAGTTCATATAGGCCATTTTCATGTGATGTCAAAGAACCCATATTTTCTTTAAATATGATCAATATCTTGGTGTAAATAATATCACCAGATTTTTACATTCTATGTTATGAATTTCTTGTGATGGATATGCATCACATTAATTTAGTGAATAATAAGTGAATTCCCACTTTATATTGGAATAATTATGTCATATAAAAATATAGAATTTTTCCATATTTAATATAAATATATTTAGATGTATTAGAGGATACTAAAAATTATAATAAACCTCATTTTGAATGTTATACTATGATAAAATTGGATAGATAAAATTTATAGAATTATGGTCATTCTTACAATAACATATTTTCATATCTATAATAATAGTATTTTATCAATATGAAATTATTTTTGATTGAAAGTGGGATTTGGATAAATTAGGGAATATTTATGAATCTAATAATAAAGTGAATAAATCCAAGCTATATATTTTTATATTGAAATATAATTTTTTCAAGATAAATATGGGTTAAATAATGGATGGATTTTACACTATAGTTAATGAAGATTTTTTAACAATTAGAGGTTTTGGTTAGAATTTTAATGATCCTCTGAGAGTTAAAAAAATTATATGGATCATTCTAAAAAAAATTTAACAAAAAATATTTCAAAAATTAACAACATGATTTGAATACACGTAAAAATGATTATTATTATAGAATTTGGATTTCTTATTTAATGAGGAAAGTTAGTATTTTTTGGAATAAAATTAAGGATGATAGGAAAATATACCATAAATATTTGAAACATGATAAGGGTGGAAAAGAATATTTTTTAGAAGATGAAGATTCAAATGAAAAAAAATATTTTGAAATGAAATTTGAAAAATTTATGTTATTGATTATAAGAAGTGTGAAAAGAGAAAAATGTAAGTATATAGGAAATATTCCACTACAGTGATTAAATTTTAGATTTATTTTAAATTTCATTCAAAATTTTCAAAATTTTCAAAAGAAAGAATATATTGAAGATGGGGATGATAATAGGAGGAGTTCCATAAAGAAATTAATCTCTAAAATTTGATAAGTCAAAGATTTACTCAATTGGGAAAGGTGGGAATTTATCTAAACCGAAATATATAAATTTATTATAAATATTTAAAGATAATGATATTAGTCTATATAAAGAAGAAGTTTAGAATTATTTTGTTTTTTGTAAAACATATTTATTATAAATGTGAATGAGGAATAGAATACTAGTGATGAGACCATCATTGATGAAAGTGAGGAAGAAACACATATAGAGTTTATTCTAAAGTAGTATTATAATGGAAATATTTTATAATTATTAAAATTGGAAATGATATCAAAAATATAAAAAGAACAAATATAATCAACAATAATAAATGAAGATTTTAATGACTAAAAGGAGTTAATGTTGAGGTCATAAATTTACAACTTGATGAAGTAACTCTTTTTTTGAGAAAAATTTGATTGTGTGAATAGAAGTGAATGCTAAAAATAAGGAAAAAGTTTTTTGTAATTATCAACAAAAAGTAATGAATGATAAGAATCAATTTAAAAATTTAAAATATAACTTTCATAAGTATATTCAAGAATTCTAAGTACTCTAAAATAATAAGATTTTTGAAATGGTTTCGGTAATTACACTTGTGGAGAATGTTGAGTTCATGGAAAATCAAAACAATTCTATGAAATCTAGAAATTAATGGAATTTTAACTTGAAAGAGTGATAGTATAAAAATTGTGATAGGAAAATTCCTATAAAGGAGAATATAATTAAGAATAATGTATTGGTAATTTTCAATAATTTTTATTTATTGAAATATGAAAATGTTGATGGTTAAAAGGTGGAAGAATGGTATGAGTCTACTCTATGAAAATAAGTGTTTCTCAATGGGAGATACTCATTTTATGGATACTAATATTATTATTATGGAGTATTTGAGAATATGAAAAGTATATTTTGGTTCAATTACTTGTATTATAGTGAACCTAATGGATATAAGAGTAATATATTTAAGGGGATTAAACCCACTCAATGATGTAATCTTTTTTTATGAAAATTATTGGATGAATATTGGAAATAAGTTTTATACATTAGAAGAAGTTTGTGTAATGTGTTTTCGAAAAGGTCACTAAGTTGAATATTTCCCCACTATACTACCTTCCAAATTGAGGATGAATTGTAATAATGAAAATTGTAATAAAAATAAATATAACGAAAAGGAGATGGAATATGTAGTAGAAGTGTCACACAAAGAATCTCACAATAAACCAAAATAGATATTGGATAGTGGATTATCAGCACATATGAAACGAGATTTTATGCTCTTTAAAGATGATGAGAAGTGAAAGGAAGGATAAATGAACATTGCTACTAATGGCTCATTCAGTATTAGAGGATTTTGTTTAAAAATCAGTAGATATGAAAATCTAATATTGAAGAACACTTTATTTATGGATGGATTGAAACATAACATACTATGTCTGTCCCAACTCTGTGATGAAAAAAATAATGTTTTTTGAAAGGATGAATACTTTTTAAAGAGATTAAAATATGGATATGTTTTGAATGGAGTATATAGAACATGGGTTAAATTGTTTCAATTTTTTTATTTTTTTAATTCATGCTTCTTCACCTTAAAGAAAAAATACTCATTTGTGGATTTGAAGAAAAGGACAGACTAGTAAAAAAAATATGAGAAATATTATATAAGGAAATAATATCCATGCCATGTTGATGTTAAAGAGAGAAATAAATTTGATGGTCTATACTTTCTAAAAGGTAATTATGATCAATTATTTAAACATGAATGTGGAGAATCAAACAAATCACTTATTGGATCTCATTCAGTCACTCAAAATTATATATATTTTTAAAAAGCACATATGCTAATACCAGTTTCAAGGAGGACTATAATAATGAAGGGAAATATAATCTCTTTAAACCAAATCCTTAGAAAAATGGTAGGGATGCTGTATTAGACAAATGTTGAGAGGTTATTTTGAATTTCATTTAGAAAAAATATTAGCTGTTAAATTCACTATAAAAATGTATTTTAGAAAAAAAAATTACATTAATGACATTGAAAAATGTAGATAATGAATTTGCCTACATTTATGAAAAATATCTCCAAATGAGTTGTCACTAAATAGAGATATTTATAAATGTAGCAATTTAGTGACACACTATTTACCAACATTTTTTAGACAGATTAGTAAATTAATTGTTAAACATATTTTTTAAAATTTAGAAAATATAAAATGTTTTTTTCAAATAAATTCATAAATTTTAGTCACTGGGAAAGATTATAGGAACCGGTCAACCGCTAAGCTCCCATATCATAGGAAGACCCACTGTTCAAGTGCTTAACTCCTCCAAATTACAGAAAGTTTCCCCAATGTCAACCCTCCCCAATCCTATATAACACACCACTATTTTCCAACATTTTTTAAAAATGTTGGTAAAGTAATTGTTATTTTTTATAATTCATGAACTGTAAAATATTGTTAAAAATAAATTCTAAATTTTTTTATGAGCCATCTAGAAAGTTTCTAAGAACTAGTCAACTACTTGGCTCCCATCTCATAGGAAGTCACATAGGCGGACTTCCTGGCTCCTCCAACTCGCATGATATCACCCCAAAGTCAACCCTCTTGAATCCTATATAATTTCCCTCAACTAAGAACTGATGTTACAACTAATCAATCAAATAAACCACAAAAAAACCAAATTACCTTGTGTATTTAGGAATATGAAAATATATTATCCTATATCTATACGTGTAATAATAAATTTCATATTTTAAAAAAATAATATTATATATATATAATATTTATTACTAGTATAAGGTATTACGAATTTGAAGCACCCATTGATACCTCATCCACATTAGTTTTTCAATCTGGGATGGGTTGTATGCGATGTGAATAAATAATTAATATGTTTTATATGTGTGTGTGTGTGTGTCATATATGTGTTTGTGTGTGTGTTTATAGATTCTCAGATATATATATATACATATATATATATATATATATATATATCTGTGTGTGTGATAATGTATATATATAATTATAAATATATCTATATAATAAATAAATTATATATATATATATATCTCTGTGAGTGTTTAAATTAATAGATTTAAAATTATATATAATAAGTCATGCTTCAAAATAGTAGTAAAACCAAACACTAAAATAGCCATTTTATTAAGAGCATCGCTAAATTAGCCACATTTTTTAACATGGATATATATATATTATATATATAGATATATGTGTGTATTTATGTTTTATATATATGCGTGTTTATACCATATATATGTATGTGTGTGTTTGTGTTTATATATGTGTTTTTGTGTTTATATATAATTATGTTTGTGTGTCTACAAATATATATGTGTATGTATACATATGAATATTATTATAACTATATATATATAATTAGTCATGTTTTAAAACAATTGTAAATTTGTCACTAAAACAGCCAAGTTTTTTTAAAAACGTAACTAAATTTAAAAAAAAATATGATTATATATAAATAAATAAATATATTTATATATTTTTTTATAAATGTGTCTGTGTGTGTGTTTATATATATAAATATATATATTTATATATGTGTGTCTGTGTTTATATATATTAATATATATGTATATACCTTAATATATATTAACATTAATGCAGTGAAATTTGATATATATATATATATACTTGTCAATGTTTTCTAAAATACATGGATAAATTAGTGATGTTTCCAAAAAAAATGTTCCTAATTTTGAAATGCTTCTAAGAAAAAGTTGCTAATTTTTCCATGCTTTTAAAAAGCACTGATAAATTCTATTTTTTTGTAGTGCGTGTTTCCCTCGTGCTATGTATAGAAAACCTCCACATATTAGTTGATCTTATTTCAACAACCCCTTATGTTACAGGTAACGGTACAGTGAAGAGGAAGGTTACCAAGTAAATTTTTTTCTCATTAAATTAGAATTAATTTCCACCATGTGAAAAGATAGGTTATAAATCATACTCAATGATATACCAGTGTTTGTATGAGAATATTTAGCATTGAAATACTGCACAAGAAAGATTCATGTGTCTCAAATAACACCACCTCCCTTCATTTTTCCAAGGTCACAAGCACTATCATTGTTATGTTCCAGCATAGTTCTTGGGTTCCTCTATATAACCTAACATCCCTAATGTATCCCATGGTCACCAAAATATTCTAGGGACTAGTTAGATAGATCTTTTGAATAGATGAAGATGTGTTACAGATTTTGATTAGACATACCGACTCTATAACCAAGGGAATTTATTATATTTTAAGACTAGATAGAGATCATTTAGTATCATGGTTCAAGAAAATATTGTGATCATTCTATATAAACTAATTTCTTACATAAATAAGCATTCTATGAAATTGGGGCTCCCCAGGACCCCACATGATATCATAAAATGATGTAGATAGAAACAGACTTCTATAAATATGACCTTTATCCATGGGTCTATAGCCATTGGTAGGATTCCCATGGATATTAGTTGACTTGAGAATATTTTTTCACATTAAAAAAGTGTGGAAGAATTTTTATGGTAGGAAGACACTATAATCATGGGAATTTTTTTCTAGTGTCTATAACCTATTTTCTAAAGAATATATAGAAAGGTTGAAAATTCCCATGGCTATACCATTTAATGGGGATCATATAGCCATGAGATGCATCACCCATGGATATAGACAATGCATTACAAGTAAATAAACATGGGAATTTTTTCATGGTTATGGGCCAATATTTAACAATTCTTATATATATATGTATATAAAAAATTAATATATCCATTCCTCGGGAGTGGAAAGGGTATTTATAATTTTTTCCTAAGTGATAAGTTCAAAACGAGACACCAAATATATTTTGGACACCAGCATATATATATATAATGCATTGATTAAAAATGTTTTATTAGACCAGTTTAAGTTGTCCAATGATAAGGATATAAGGTATGAGTTTGAAACATGAACTTATATTTTGTTTTAGAGACTCATATTTTATATATAGTGTGAAAGATTTATTAACATATATTAATAAGGTGACTTTTAGTGAAGTAGAAGCGGCCCTTTGAATTTGGTAATAGGGTGAATGTTAACAAAATGAACCCTATTTATTATTTTTGAAATTATTTATTATTATACTCAAGGGGGTTGTGGAAAATGATTTTTCCATGGGAACCATGTTTCTTAGGTCTAGGTGACCATGTCTATATGATCAATGTGGCCTAAGATTACCCTAAGTTTATATAGCCACATACAAGGCCCGTGGTTATATCCCTATTGTTATATCCATCGATTTCATTGCCACATACTCTATATCAATGGCTGTAAGCTATATAATAGAATAAAAATAGTGTCATCTTGACTCCAAATGAACACCCATACGTTAGACACAATAGACAATAAGTCTAGAATGGTTATGAATGTATCGTAGAAGGAAGTTAAACATATTCAGTATGTACTTACCCAAAATAATTCTTTCCTAGGGATCTAAATTTTATATAAGATATTAAATCTTTTAAAATTATGAAGTGAAGAAGTTTCATGATCCCAAAATTGTAAAAATGCATCAATCAGGCTTCTCCTCTAGAAGGATGTTGGATAAAAAATTGTTTTGTTATTATTGAGAAAAATAGTTGTGAAAGTTGAGTGATTAAACACCAAGTAAAATGATGTGTTAGGAACCATAAATCCTAATAAAAATAGGGAAACCCCCAACCAGTTATCAGCCCAAATTCCAGTCTCTCAATGCCCCATGACCCAATGAGCATTATTTTCAAAATTTGAAGAGTGACATAATTTCCATTCCATAGTGAAGTAGCTGAAGAATAATCCTTATCCAAAAGGATTATTTTATAACCATATTTATCTATAGCATGGCTGTGCCCTAGATTATTCCCTTCCAAAACCTCCCACATGAGAATTTCCTATATACAGTTTATAGAATCATCCACACTTCCCAAATTAATATTACCCTTTTCAATGGGATTCACAAACCTAGACACCTACCTAGGGAATTGTACCTTTGGGTTGAGTATCCCAAATTAATCCATTCATCCCACACTCAATATTCTATATTATAGACATAGGAACATTGATAGAAGAAAGAGCATGTATATAGATGGATGAAAACATTTTATTCACCACAGTTATACTTCCCATAAATGGTAAAAATTTCAACTTCTAGATTATGATTTGAGTAATGATTATACTAACCATTCCATGAAATTAATGAACTCATTTACTCGCCTTAAATAGAGATACACCTGTGTAAAACATGGGGAAGGATCATCTTGGAATTCCAAGATAATCATTAATTATTTTTGAATGAGTAAGTGTTCATTGTTTTGGAAATGAAAACATTACTTTTAATTTCATTAATGAATTTCCTACTCCACTTTGTATAATCATGAATGAAATTATTGATAGTTTATATAGAACTATTCCATCAATACATAAGAATTATCAAATAATCTAAAAACATTAACTAAGATATACCATTAAATCTATATCGACACCTAAAGGGGTTTATCTCGCCATTAAAAATGAATTTGTTCAGATTATTATAAAGAATTTCATATAATCAAATGAAATGGATAGGTGAGAGTATATTTAAATGGTGAAGGCCCCTCATGTCGTGAAACATCCCCCAGGGCCCATGTTGTGACTACCCCAAGACCGCCTTCCATAGGCCAGGGCTAGCGACTAACACCGAAAAGACGTATCCCTATAATGGGAAGTCATTGCCTTTAAAACTATACAAACACACATACCGATAACACCATAAGAAGCAACCACAAAGAAAACTATTGTAGTAAAAAGTTAATTGAAAGTAAGGGGCCCGAATACAAGACCAACTGGAAAGTACAAGTAAAAATGAAAAGAGAAAAAATAGCTCATGAATCGTCCACCGAGGATCCTACTTGAAGGGTAGGTACATCTCATGATAATTAGTCACTACAACACGTCACGTCAAAGGTTCGCCTCCGAGAACCATCCAGTCTTGCCTCCCTCAGCCTCAATCAACAATTTCTTTCATATGTACAGGACACAATAAGGTGTGCACATAACCCGTGAAGGGGTGAGTATAACGATACTTAGAAGGGACACTGAGACCCTCTAAGGTCTCCCAGAGTTCCACAAATGAAAAACCACGAAGCAATATCTCAACCCCAAAGCACAGAGCAGTCAAAAAATCTACTTAGTTATATAACCATAAATATACCTATATTATCAATATATACTTGTCTCATACATGAGGGAAGAATACCAAAAAGGTAACACCATAAAGGAAAAAGTACCTCAAAGGTAACACCATGAAGGTAACACCATGAAAGTAACCCCACGAAGGTAAAAGTATCACATAGGTAATACCAAAAAGGTAACACTACAATGTTAAAATTAACACATAGGTAACACCTCAAAGATAACAACACAATGGTAAAAGACTCAAATCACACAGTGTATATATGTAAAGCACATAAGTACATATGATTAGTCGAGAAGCTAGATCAAATTATTCTATCGACAGGCACTGCTACTGATTATACAGTGTCTAACCCACATAGGAACGATAGGTACTAACACCTCAAAATGATCCATATAGAATCCGACCCATCCGGAGTCGATAGGTACTAACCCCCGTAATGACCCATACAAGATCTTACCCACAAAAGATCGATATGCATTGACCCACACAGGATCACTGAGTGATGACCCACACAGGATCTGACTCCCATAGGATCAGTGCTGACCCAAATAGGATCTCTCGGTACTAACATTTGTATGATATGTCTCCAACCTCCACCTCACTACAAGCCTCTGGATTCTTGTTCATAGGATGCTTGATTCTGTGAGAACCAATCCTCAAGCCACAGATCATACCTCAACCACCACAAATATCCATGAAAAAGTATCCCAATGGACCTCCATGTCATAAGGGTTATAACGTGATAAACGACACGTCAATCAGACTCCATGTATGTGACTTATAAGCATTTTAGTTCTGAGGGCCTGGTTGGATTCAAATTCAATCCAACCCAGTCGTACACCAAATTTCTCCAAAACTCAAGTGGATAATACCAAAATGACCATCTCGCTCCAAGGTCACCGTTCTGTAGACAGTTTTTCAAATAGACTCCCAGATTTCATGTTATAGTATTTTAGGTGAAACTCGCCTTGAAGGGCCTGGGTCCGGTCTGACCCGATTCGGTTCGGGCCAACCCGACCAAGTTCCGGCAGACCCGACCTGGTTCGGGTCGTCCGAACCGATACGGGTCAAAACCGGCAAGCCGGGGCCATGGCGGGCTCGGCCTGTTGGGTTGTGGTCTAACTCAGTCCACAGGGGGGCGATGCCCAGCCTACAAGGGTTTGGCTCAACCTGTAGAGGTACGGTCCGCCGACCTGGCACACGGAGGTGCAGCTCGCCGGGCTCGCGCGACCCTGCCTGTGGAGGTGCAGCCTGTTGGGTGCATGTGGCCTACTAGAGTGGGGCCCACCCTTGCTGACATGGGGGGGAAGTCCCCTTGGTTTTCCCGAATGACCGAGTGACTGTTCGTCTTGTGAAGCAGTGGGACCACGGGGCGTCACCCGATTGCCATGGGACCCGCAGGAGTGTGGATCCCTCCACCACCATGGCTTCGATCCACAACCTCTTCCAGTGGTGCGGGATAGCGTTCCGCTCCACCTTTGCCTTCTACAGCTGGCTCGAGCCGGCCACCATCATTACCCACTGTGGCTTTGGTCATGGCCTTACCCACCAGTGGTGTGTGATGGCATGCCGCACCACCTCCACGGCCAGCCAGTGCCAGCCGCTCTACTTACCGCCAAAGTCAGTCGGTGCCAGCCACTCAGCTAACCACTACAGCATAGTGTCACAACCTCCTCTTGCGGCACGTGACAGAATTCCCCCTCTATCATGTCATGTCAGTGTCGCCACCCTGACAGTATTCCATGGAGAACGCAAGGGTAAATAAGGTAGCGGAGGGTCCAGGTCATGTTCATTTGGTCTGTGCTCTTAACTTTAGCTTGAAAACATGAGGGTGGAATATGATTCAACAATCAATTTAAATTATTACAAAAATAAATCCGAAATTCAAGTTCTTTTGATAGCCTCTACTCTTGAGGAAGAGTTGGTGTTTGTCATTTGGTAGTTCTCATCACTGCCTGCTTGAACCGTCTCCATCCTCCAAGCGATTGGCATCGCGACACTTTATCCGAACTTCATCACTTGGTGAATCTATGTCAATACCTTTCCCTAATATCCCTATAAATAGGTGAGGGGGAGGTTGAGTAATGCCCGTGAAATTAACAAGGGTTCATTTAATAGGAACCTTCATAATTATAATGTCTTTGTTACAAAGGGATTGAGGAGTTAAGCCATTTATTGTCTTGAAACGTCGTTGGTCCCGCCACTACTGCTTATCTGTTGGAGGAAAAGAAAGAAAGAAAGAAATAATAATATTATTTTACTATTCTTTTAAAAAGCCCCAAAATCTATCTTTTTCTGCCGACCAACTATGGTCAAAGGGAAACCTCCTTTAAGAGAATCTTGGCGTTGTAGATTCAATGGTGCCCTAATATTTTTAGTCCAAGCACCGGTTTAAAAGATAGAAAACACCACCTGCACATCTACTGAACATACCTTAAAAAGTTCTGAAATTCATTCTAGGCACAACGGGCCTCAGAATCATGCATCGTCATTTTTTGTAGACTCGTTGAATTTATATATAATTAAAAAAATTACATAGAAAATCCGAGTCATTACACCTCACTTATTTAAATAATTTATTTTTTTCATAATATTGACTGAGAACCACAGGGGAAGCGTAGAATCCGAGTAAAAGATCACATTCAAAATTGGATAATCCATACCACTTTATGATTTTTAAGATATATTTACAATCCATAATATTGTAATCCTTAACCATATTTATCTTACTCATGATATTAGTACTTGAAGCTTTTCTATTATGGTCTCCAATCATGTCTTATGGCCATTGGATCTCATTCATTTAAGTGTTTGTGGTCTATAGAGGATGAAATAAACTAATCTATTTTTTAAATTTATTATTTTATTCACTCTTATTACATGAATTATGGTAATGACACATAATTTGGAGTACCTAAGAAGTTTTAATTGATTTAAATAATGAATATAAAATAATTATAGTTTCTCCTTGAATATGTTATAGACTAGAATCAATATTGAATTCACAAGTGGAATATTTAAAGAATATATTAGAAAACATGGAATTAGTCAAGAATTTAGTTCACCATATCCCCCAAAAAAATGGAGTTGTTGAAAGGAAAAACTTGATCTTTGTTGAAATGGATTGCATCATGTTGGTGGGGTATTATATTTCTTGATATTTTTTGAGGAAAACTATTAGTAGAATGGTTTTTATTAAAATTTTCAATTTTTATTTACCCATTTTAGATATGGTACTATATAAGATATATTAAAAGAAGACCCAAATATTGAAATACTTTAGGTCCTTTGGAAGCCCTTGTCTTATCAAGGTAGAAGTTGAATATTTTGGGAAGTTTGAGAAAATATTATTTGACGTTATCTTCCACAGTTGTTCCACAAAATGCAAGGAGGTATAGTTATTAAAATAAATAAACATGCTAGATTTTGGATAGTTCTAGTTTGAAAGTGAGATAACACTCATATAATTAAAGGAAACATCAAGAATCATTTTTTATAAGTTTATATAATAAAGTGAAACTTTTTGAGAAGTGAGATAGAGATTGTGAAAATATTGGGAATTTAAAAGAATCACGGGTTGAAGATTATTCTTCATCTATTAAAATAAATGAAAATAAATATTATTTTAATTATCCAAGTCTATAAAAGTAGGTCTTGGTCCAAAATATTTTTCTAGATCAAGTAATGTTTATTCAATATAGAATAACATTGTGGACCTCAACACATACCTCATTTTTGTATTAGTTTGATCCAAGATATGCAAGAGAATCTATGTAGCATCAATTTTGGATCAGATATATAAATGAGGTGTTTGCTCCAATTGAAAATAATGATACTTAAGACTTAGTATCCACACTATCCCAAAAAATATTATTTAAAAAATTTGGTATTTCATTTTAATATGAATAAAAAATGAGAGGTTATGAGAAATATTTATTGACTTATGTGTGAAGGTTACTCACATGGGGAATGAATTGATATTTATGTGAATTTAAAATAGGTTTCTACACTTGATACCATTATGATATTTCTTTTTGATATTATAATAAAATGTTAAAATATCATCCAAATGAACTTCAAGTTATCCATCCACAATAGAGCAGTAGAAGAAAAATTTTATACTAATAAATGTTATGGATTCCTTCATAGAGAATATTAATGAAATGTTTTCAATTTATATAAGTCTATATATGGGTTGAAATAGGATGCAAGAGCATGGTAATCAATGTTATTCTACAACCCCCATGACTTGTATATTTTTCCTACACCTAGATAAGATGTGCTAAAACACCAGGACAAATCATAAATTCCAAAGTCCCAATGACCATAACTGCAGGTATTATTTTATTTTTTGGGAAACAATTTATCCAATTGAGTGATAAAATAAGTCATGGTCACCTATTAGCATGATTCTAATCTGACTTTTCCATAAATTGGGCATCACCATGATAGAAAAATTAATATGAAAAAATAATTAGATAATAATATCATAAAAAGAAAGACATATCTATATGAATTTTTTCAAAAATATGGAATAAATATACATTTAAATATTCAGGTTGACATAGTCAAATAGGCTCAATGAAACTATGTAAAATATGTGATATATTCACTCTTCTCCTAACAATGGCATCCTACTACACTATATCATGAATTCAGTACACATGAATCTACACCAACTATTAGTTATCCGATATAACATCCAAAAAATAATAATAATAATAATAATATGACTAAAATACATCAATTGAATCTATACATCCACCGAAATATTCATGTATAGTTTAAGAATATACATACATAGCAAGGAACCACCAATATTCCTACACTCAACAGTGAATTAACACGTGCATACATAAAAATGTATACTCATATGCATATATATACAATTAAATAGTTACATGGATATTAAAAATTCATATCATAGAAGATATATTTAATAAGAAGCTAACAATTAAATTAAAGTCTAAAGAAGATAACTCCCTAGATTGGGAGGGTCCATACCTGACATACTTGTTTCAAGACTAGTACTCGAAATATGAGACAACATTTTTAGGGAAACCAAGATGCATGTCCTAGTAAATAACATTATTCTAGGTATAAAACGTTTCCCATGGAAATATGGCAGTTTTTAAAAGATTTAGGTCCTAATCCAATCATGTAGATAGGGGGTGAAGTATATAGTAGTTAGGGTGCATCACATATCCCATTCAACTGTGTACATTGTTGGTTGGTATATCTACAAATATATATATAGTAATATAATATATATACTAATTTTAATTATTAAAGTAGTATCCATGCCCAAAAATCAAATCAACCATAACATTAAATTGCTCATTTACATAATATGAAATTTACAAACTATACAAAAATATTAATTGTTGTTCTAATAAAACAAGTTCTTTGTGAAATATAAACCTGATGTTTAAAAATGGACATAGATTATTTTGGTGGGTTTTTAGTGAAAAGGAAGGTACTTACCAAATCATAAAATGTCATATTGATGGTAATAAGAGTTTTGAATGAAATTAAAAGAAATTTATTAGTTTTTTTTTAATTGATGAATTTACACCATGATATTCTTGGTGATCCTTTGAGTTTGATACAAAATAATAACTTGTTTTTAATTTTGTGTCATGGGGAGTGGAATATATAATTAATTAAACCACGAGAGCATTAGGATTTGGGCTATTTGAAGTAGATTGGTGATTCATTTCATGACATTATTAGCCCCTTTATGAATGTAAGCACATAGAAAAATGGAAAAATCATGGAGATTTCTTCATACATAAGATACATTATGTAAATATTTAAGGGTTTATTGTTTGATTGGGGTTTTATAGTTAACCTTTGGGATAAGGTGAAGGCCTCACATCATGGGAAGTATTTCTATACTATGAATTTTTTTGGTGGATTTATATTGTTATGTCATTTTGGATATGTCTACTCTATAGAGGAGGAATATTCTATTTAGACTTAGTATACAAGATTTTGTTTTATTTTTCACCAATTTACCATGTCATTATAAGGGAAATAAAATTGGGGTTAACTAGTTAAAAGTAATATCCATGTTTTTTCACCACAAGGATTTCCCCATGAAAACTATTAAGTTGGGAGTTTACTCATTACACATGAAAACATTCAGTATCTTTTTGTAGAGGTTATATGACTTTAAAATTTCATGTTCTGAGTTCCCAGGGGGAGTAAATTTTACTCTATGATGTTAGTTGTCACTATTTGAAGAGGCTGAGTCTATATATTTCCGTGTACAATTATCTTATTTTTCAAGAGGTACACATTATTTAAATGGGTGATCATGAATTAGTTTTGAAGAAACTTATTGGGTGAATTTTTCCATATTAATTAGGTGCATTGAAGTTCAATAGATAGTGAAATATTAAGATTTATCTAGATTAGAGTGGTAAATTTATTTCTAAAAGAATGTATATGATCATGGATCAGATTTAAAATAATAGATAGATAGAGAGAGATCAAAAATAAGATTTAAACCCATGATATAAATATAAATTATATGAATGGGATATAGGAAGCTATATTTCTAGTGGTTCATGGAGATTATCAGGAAGATGAATGGGGTTCTAATTTATACACTACTGCCAATGTAAACTCATTTTTAGATCATGAAGATAATATTACAAATTTAATATAACTATATAATAAATTACTTGATTTATGGATCATATTTCATTATTTATATCCTAAATAAATTTTTAGAAGTATATTTTTAGAGAATTAGTAAATATGTAAAATTGTAAAGTGGAACTTTCTACACAGTTTCAAATTTTCCCACAAAACTATATCTTTATAAAGAACATGTTTTTTGGGAAAATCATAAATACATTTGTAAACCTTAATCCATGTGATAGTTTTTAAAATATTGGATAAAAAACGAAGCATAGTAAGGGACATAAAATAGAAAACCCCTTCATCCATCTGTTAAAAAAATATCTACAAGAAATATTTTCTTTTATAATAAAGAGTTGAACTCAAATATATGTTTACTTTTCCCTGAAAACAACTTATTTTCTCAATATATTTCATAAAACTTTTATATGAAATTATAAAGGAAAAATCATAAACATAAGGTATTGTGACCTGAACCATCGAGGCCTACTGGTCTAGTGGTAATCCATGCCATTAAAACTCCCCAAATAGTCTAGGGGATAGATATAGGTGTAAAAAAGAAAAAATTTAATGGGGGGATTTTTTTAATGTACTTACATGCATGCTTCTAACCATTTATATACAAAATTGTATATGAATAATAAAAATATAGTAACTTCTAGAGTAAAACCTTGAACGAATTAAACTCTATGGAATACATGAGAGTATGAAAAAATAAGGAAAAATATAAAGGGAAAAAATATATGACCAATAATAAATGAAGGCATAACCTAACAAAAACTGGAATAAAATAAAATTGTGTGATCCCAAATTTTGATACCCATGCCTGACCACTATATATGGTCAATAGACATCGGTGTCACTATACTCTACCAATGTCACCGTTGAATTTTCAGTCATCTTCATAAGACATTACACATGTGGTAAAATCCCATGCAGGGGAGGTTATATACAAACCCATTATGATGCCCCATGAACCAAAAATGGATAAATAGAAAAATAAATCAAACATATTCTCAACACATATCAAGATAAAATAAAACCCATCAAAAATATGTGTGATAAAAAGTAAACATATACGAGAGAGAAACTAGATATCCATCCCATAACCAATCCTAGGATGATTAATCTATAAGTAGCTCCAAAGGCCAGTCATCGATTCCCTGCATCTCAAATGTTTTTCTATGAAAGCCATGCGGAGGACTCAAACCTAGACACTACTCTACAAACCAAAGGGTAATAATATATAATAGAGGGCCCATGCCTTTATACAATAAAGGTATTACTATAAATAAAAATGGGAACCACACCCTATTTAGATAGTGGACTACCACTCAGAAAATAGATAAAGGATTCATGCCTTGGTGAGTGGGGGGGTACCACTCTAAGCATGGAGGACCTTTACCCTAGTACCATAGGAGGGGTGAAACTCATTGGGTAGATTACCCACACCCTAGTTCTATAGGAGGTACCAATCAACTAGTGAAATGAGTAAGGAGACCTACAACCTAGTAGAATAGGGGGTTTCCAACCCTGACCTCTCTCTAATGATTCCACATGATCATTATTACTAGTAAAACATCACTTGAATAAACTATATGCACTCAATACCTAAATTCATATCTTTAATGAGAATTTAAATTCAACCATCATGTTTCACATGGAAAACTACTCAGGGTAGGCTAATCTTCGGCCAAAATATAAGCTGAGATGAAAGAGGTACACATGGGTGAATTCCTTGAGAAAATTTCATGACATGTACCATAGGTCACATGGCATGTAACCTCACTTATCCTCATGTTCATGTCCTCACTAGCACATAGTTTTTCTAGAAATGAAGTAATACATGACATATAAGGATACTACATGGAAGGTATCTGCCCCTCAGGACATTTCTCTATTATCCTATCAATTACCATAAACTTCGAGCAATGGACATGAACCTGCCTATGTAGTTGGTTGTTCTTGGGTACCAGGTCGTGCTTGTGTACCTATTGGTGTTCCCATGTACTCTAAAACTCCACCAAATTTCCTAAAAAATCTGGTCTTGGGTTTTTTAATCAAGAACACAACCAAGATTTCCATGTAGAATCACACAATGGTTGGGCCTAACCACATGGAATGTGATCATTAACTCAGTTGAAAACCCCTAGCTGATGTGGGGACCAAGACTACACAACATGTGTTACTTCAGGGTACATGACATGTATTTGAGAATTATTTAGAATATAGTATTCCTTCACCTGGACTCTTAATTCATATCCTCCACCATAAATCTCAGTGTTTGACTACCATATGTCAGTGGGATGAGTCTTCAAGCATCGATCCCTAACATTTGATGGCTATAAATTGGAAATCCAATGGTCCATTGAGGATATGTCATTCCTTCCATTGAAGAAAAGAAAAAACATAGTTTCAATCCTCATTATCATCATCCACATCCATGAATCTAATCATATTTGACCACAAATCACCTTGTCGTATGTCGTTCTCACAACCTATATGAATCTGGGGGGTCGATCGCACTCAAACCCTCCCTGTAAATGTCAAATCATGACCCTATGGTCCTAATAAGAAGAATGTGAAGAACGTTGTGGATAAATTCACATAAAAAATTTTATCCATCATTATATATATGTACTTTTCGAAAATTTATATAAACTAGAAGGCCATGGGTATTGTAAAGTGAATAAAATATTTATTATATTAAAACAACCAATAAATTGTGGGTATCTTGAAAAGAATAAATAATTCACCGATCAATGTATAGGATATAAAAATCCATGATCAATATTTTTATAAAAATAGAAGAACCCAAAAACTATGTTCCCTGCCATGATTTAGGATCAATCATTGGTGAAGAACACATTTTCTAGTGATAAAGAAACCTCGATGTGTTCACTACATCTCAATACAAAATGATCCAAACTCCCATCATCTTCCAATGTGATATGACAATGAAGAACACCAAATCCTACTCTCAAATACTCCCAGGGTTATGTGGATAACCCTACAGATTTTTTATAGATGTGTATTTATAAAGGATTAGTTTTAGGCCATTTAATAAATTATTTTTTTTATTTTAATTAAACCCACCTACTAATGGAATATTTCCTCAAAACACCCAACACTGACCAACTATAGGTCAAGGATAGTGTAAACCCCATGTTATGAAATCAACCATGGTCTCATATTTTCCATATAAATTCTTGAGCATTGGGAAATACAAGAAGCACTAAAATAATGCATGTATTAATTTAAATATATTAATATTTTTATATATTAATTTTGGGGTATCTTTAAATCCAAACACAATGTCTACTCCAAGTATAGACCTAGATATAAACATAGTAATATGAAGTAAACTCAATGAAAAAACTAGAGTCATTACATTCTCCCCTAATTTAATTATTTTCACCAAAAAATAATAATCTAAACAAAAAAAGTTTGGTGGGTACTAAGTCTGCATATGACTCTCTCTCTCTCTCTCCCCCCCATAATCAATCATACATGATCCTTTGATTCCAAGGAACATGAACTAAAGGGATGTCTGATATACACGATATCCTCTCCTATCGATCCTCGATCACCACTAGGTACTCAATAAAGGTGGTTTCACCCCCAATGTCCATCTCTCCTCAATAAATAACATACATATGGTCATGAAGATATCTCCTTAGCTTTGAAACAAGGAACACATCACACACTCAGTCCAACTATGTGGAAAAGTCTATGTGTGAATAAATCTCTCCAAACCTCCTTAGGATCTCCAACGGCTTGATGAAACTTGAGGATATCATGACACCTCATCCAAATCTTCGTAATCAGCATCATAGAGATACTATTAGAATAACATGGTCTCCCAAGACAAACATCAAGTGAATATGATGTCAATATTTATAAGCTCTATGTCTGATTTGGATTATCCTTGTATTCTCATCGATAACCTAAACCTTCTCCATAAACACCTTTACCATATTTTTCCCAAATAGAGATGTCCTTCCAATCTCAGTCCAACGTAAGGGAACCTTCAAGGTCTCCCATATAAGTTCTTGAAATGTTCCATGTCGATAGTAGAGTGATTACTTCTATAATAAGAAAACTATAATATTGGAAATTGGTCATCCCAACTCCAACAAATGTATAATACATAGGCTCTCATAATACCCTCCAACACCTGGATAGTCCTCTTAGTCTACCCATCATTTCATGGATGAAATGATATACTCAACCTTAACTACCTCAAAAAGGATTCCTGAAATCCTCTATAAACCCAGGATATAAATCCCCATCATGGGAGGAGACAATCATTAACGGTACTCCATGGAGTTGGATGATATTTCGTACATTTAACTGTCCAAAAATCTCAACTGAAATCTTCTCCCTCATGGAAAGAAATTGCAAATAATTGGTTAGTAGGTCAATTATCACCTAGATGGTGTCATGAAATCTCACTTTATTTAGAATCCCCACCACAATTTCCATGGATATTCCATCCCATTTCCATTCTTATATCTCAAGAGGTAGTTTCAAATCTACCATAACTTGGTTCTTTTCCTTCACTTACGGATATGTGAGACACTAGGAGGCAAACTCGACAGTTCTTTACCTCATGATAGCCCACAAAAAATATCACTAAATGTACTTATACATCTTTGAAACACTGAGATGTATATCTAATAGGGAATTGTGAACTCCCACATCACCTTATCTCACAACATGATCAAACTTTCATCCATCCATGGAAAAGGATGACATACTCCCCTCCATCATAGAATCAATCTAAGGAATCTACTTATGATACCCGGTTTGGTAGAACCATACAATTGATGTTTCAAAACTAGGCCTCTCCCACATGATGAAGGATCGATTGACTCACCACTATCATCTGAAGAAAAAATCATCCCCTCTCCTCCACCAGGGCCAATTGTAATGAATCCAACTACTGAGATTCCTCCTCTACCAAGAGAGAATGGGGATTCCTTCCAATGGAATCATCCACCATGTTTCCCTTCCATGAAGTATATACCATATCAAAGTCATAGTACTACAAGAAATCCAACCAACACAATTGTATAAAGTTAATATCTCTTTGAGTGAAGATATACATCTGGCTCATATTTTATATATATACCAAAAATCACTCTCTTGGAATACTGTGCCTCCATATATTCAGAGAGAAGACCATCACTGCCGACTATAGGTTGTGAGAGGTACAGTTCCTATCATGGGTTCTAAACTACCTAAACCCATATACAACCACTACGTATCTTTGTATCAGGTCACATTTGATCCCAACTCCAAAAGGCATCACAAACCACTACATAATTCACTCCCTCTTTCAGTAGTTTCAACACATGAGCACCAATCATCCTTAACCTCAATTCATTGATGGATATTTTACACTACTTGTTACTCATTGATGAATTTACTTTCTTATATAGGGTGGTAAATGGGGTTATAATCCTATAAATTTATTCCATGAACCTCTGGTAGTACCCCCTCCAATCCAAGAATACTTTTCACCTCCGATACACCTTTGGTCCTCTCCCAAGAAAGCACTTAAAAAATATTCATTAGGTCCAAAACTAAACCATTATCGAAAATGAAATTATTTAAAAATTGAACCTCATAGATAAAAATATTTCACTTCAAGAGAATACTATAACGTTGGTTCTCACAATGTAAGTCTAAGACCATGCTTAACTTTTATACAAAATTCTTATCTAAGGAAGAGTAAATGTCTATGTAATTAATAAAGTCAACCACAAATTGGTCTATGTATGGGTGGAAGATATGGGTTATTAGGGCGATAAACATTATGGTGTAATTCATCAGAGATAATGAAATAACTAATAACTAATAATGTTAGTAAAAACATCAGAATGCCTCCTTGGAAATATCAGACTCATGAAACCTCAAATGGTGGTTTCATGACCTGCGTCAATCTTTGAGAACCATATCATTCCTTGAAAATGGGAAAATTGGTCTTAAATATTTAGTAAGGGGTACTAGTTCTTTACCATAACCTGATTTAGGGAATGATAATCCATAAAAATACTCAAGATCTCGTCTACCGTTTTCATGAACAATATCGAGGATACCCAGGGGGACACCATAGGTATGATAAAGCCTATCTCTCGAAGGTTCTATAATTGTACCCTCATCCCACAGTGCTCAGTAGGATCCATGTAATATTCCAAAAAAGATATTGATGTGGTAATAGGGATAAATTCAATGTATAATTCTATCTCCCACATCATAGGTAGTCTCAATGCATCCTCATGGAATATTTCCATAAATTCATCCACAACCAGAGGAATATTGTTTCTTGAAGTGGAAATTGCATGAAGGGATAATATCTCCAACCAATGGGTGATGGGTTGAATCTTCTCACAAGACCCACTCCCCCATCCATGAGATATCTCCCACCTCTAAAGGTTAATCTTGTCTAATTAGTCTGAAGGCATCCAACTTCCCTATGATGAAAATAAATTAACACCCACACTATAGACAATCATTCCACACTCATGATGAAATCGTAAGGGATTATTATGATGATCCAGAGGTCCCATGAAAAACTCTATCCAGTGAGAACTGGCTCATACTATCATAAGATATGTGTGAAGAGTCAATCCATGTAAGAACCTCTAGAAGTTGATGCTGGAATGAAATCTCTACTAAAAGATTCAGTTCTTACACCAAGATTTTACAGATAAAGGAACTAATTACACATATATCTATAAATAATTCTTAAATATTATAATAAAAAATATCATACCATGGATCATTTTGTGTGTAGCCTCATTATAGCCTTCCATAGCTAGAAACTACCCATGGCTCTAACCGCTATCTCCCTAGGCCTGACATGGGCCACATGGTAGAGTTGGTATGATTATATTATTGAACCGTCCCCACCAAAATATCCTCCCAGTAGATATAAAACTTATCCTCTTCGAAAAACACCTCCATAGGGGTTTCTATGGACTTTACTGGGAGATCCCTCATCACGACACTACCTCTATCACAATGATCTATCTCCTACTATCCTTCCATCCTCGACTTAATGGGTTGGGAAATTTTGGTACTTGAGTAATCGACCCCCACATGTATATCATATCCCCTCTATATGATAACCATAAAATTTTCATGAACCATATTCCATATGTCCACATGATTGAGTCTATCCATGAGGAGGTCTCATATGTTCAAACCCAATCAACTGGAACCTGCTAGATACTATAAATGCATTATCCCCATGACACCCACTACCTGCTCTAGCTACCTTGTGTCCCTATACTAAGAGGATATATCACTAGGGCCCAATATAGAACAAAAAATGTTTGGACTTCATGAAGGGACCACAATAACATGGATGTATCTATTGAGACCCCACCTAAATTTCCATGCCTAGAAGTAACCATCATGTGTCATCTTGAGGGTGTAACATGTATGGTCATTGAACCTCATGAAATACTCAGAAACTATCATACTACCCTGATAAAACTAAATAATCTCTTATTTTCATAATAAGTTCATGAATTATTGGTAATACACCTCAAAAAATAGAATTTATAAGTTTGACCATGAGAGAATCGCCACATCATGATTCTAAATGACTATACTCCATGGGTGCTTAATCTTCCCTAGAAAATATTGGATATTAGAAAAACCAACTAATCAATTGGGATCCTCATGAGCTTAAAGACTTGGATTATGGAATCAATCCAATCCTCTACTTTCTAGGGATCTAGATCTCTACGGGTCCTCAGCATACTCTGGCACTGGAACTTGTATAGTGCTCTAATCCTCTGAACATCATCATCGTGAACTATGGTACTATATAATAATTTATAGGTGTGGGTTATTCTCCCTACACACATTTAGGAAACACCCCATGAGATGAACCATGAATTGAGGCCTCATCACTCATCAGATTTTCATCAAAATCCTGAATCAGTAACCTAGTTGGAAGTCTTTATGGAGGTATCCTAAAAGTGATCAAGACGTTCCACAGTTAGATGATCATATATGTGGGGAGATGAATCAAGAAGGATAGTAAAATAGCTCAATATTATATAATTAATGTACCACTATTCACTTTAATTAATTTCTCATTATTCTGAGTTTACAATAAGTTAGTTAGATTCTTAGTATATGCATATTTCAACCATTTCACCCACACCGGGATACCTTACATGAAATTTCCACTCAACAAACATTGAAACCATTTCTCTAAGTCCCAACCATTTCTTCTTAAGGGGAAAATATAAACACTATCCCAATGAATTGACTACTCTGATACCACTCTGTAATGACCCAACCCATTATGGCCTTCTTGCCTAGTATAAATTCGAGTCGTCTCAAACCCCAAGACGTCCTATAACAGGATTGGGGCTAGATAAAAGTGAAAAAAAAGTATTATATGAAATGGGTGTCCTTGGCTTAATTTACCTTTACACATGCACCCAACCTTCTCTATGAAATAGTGTAGAGAAAAAATAAAAATAATGTAACATCTAGAGTAAAAACCTGTAATAAATACACTCTTGGGAATACATCAATGTATGATAAAGTAATCTAAATAATAGATAGAAAAATTATCCTCCCAACCATAAATGAAGTACCAAATTGAACATAACTAGAATAAAAGAAAATTGAGAGAGCATGACTCTTGATACCCATGTTTAACCACTATATTGGATCAATGGATGAGGTATCACTATGCTCCACCATTGCCACCACCGAAATTTCGATCATCTTAATATGACACAATATTTTTGGGAAAAGACTATATAGGGGTGACTATATATATATCCAGTAGAGTACCCTAAAAACCAAAAAAAAGTAAAAATATAAAGATACAAAAAATGACATTTGAGCCCATAAAAAGTGGGAATATAAACTCCTCAAAAATATATGTGCTCAATAAGAATCCCAAAAAGGAGAGAAATGGGATAATCATCTCAAAACCTAACCCATGATGATGATTCTTCCTGGATATCCAAGGGTAAATCACCAATGCCTACCATCTCACATGTCTATCTGAGAAATCTATAAAGAGAACTCACACCTCACTACTACTTTAGATACTGATGAGGCATAAACACCAATATATTACTCTTTACTTAGTATGATAGTGGGGTTATTCTCAAAAGGTAAAAGACCCATGCCTTAGTTTGATTGGAGAGTACCACTCAGTATATAAATATATGACCCACTCCAAAGAATGTTAGGGTGTTCTACATTATGTATGGAGGACCCACACCCTTGTACCATAGGGGGTGCCACATTGTAGAAGACACATGCCCTAGTTTCATAGTGGGGTACCACTAAACCAACAAAATGAGTAAGGAGGCCCACACCCAGGTGTGGTATGGGGTTTCCAACCATTAACTCTCTTTGATGATCTCACCTGATCATTATTACCATCCTAGGGTCACCTGATTAAGTGTCACACACTCAACACCTCAGGTCTACAAAGGCTACCATCATTTTCCACATGGAAAAGCTACTCAATATAGGCTACTCAAAAGAAAATATTTGAGTAAATATGTAAGAGATAAACATGGTGGAATTACTTGAGAAAAGTACACCACATGTACTAGGGGTCACACGGAGTGTGACATCAACTATCCTCATGGTCTTGTCCTCTACAACACATTAAGTGGATGGAAATGTAGTAATAAACAAGGTGTAAGGGTACTAAGCAACATGTTTCATCCCCCAAGACCATCTTGTCTACTCCAAACCATATTCATGTACTTTAGGCCATGCTTGTATACCTAGCTATTTACCTGGCCATCCCAGGTACCAAGCTATGCTTGTGTACCTCTATAAATGTTTTCTTACTCCTAGAGTACATGGAATGTACTACCTTATGGGGTCATATGTGTGTGTAGCTTAAATAACACCTAGAATTCTAGGTAGGGTCACAAAACATGTGGGACTTAATATATAATTTCTGATCCATAACATGGATGAAAAAAGACTAGCAGCTATGAGGACATGGACTACATGGCATGTGTTCCTCTAGGGTACACAATGTATTGTTTGTAATCTTATAGAATCATTAATTCCTCCGCATGGAATAATGATCCTCCACTCCTAAAAATATTATCAATTTATCTCCCAAAACCATTGGGGTCATCTCAACCATTGATCTCCAGCCTCATGTGCCCAATAATAGGTTATCTGGTGGCCCAAAGAGGTGTTGATGCACCCCCCATGGATGACGAGATAAAACCCAGTCAAAATCATTGTCCCCATCACAGAAATACATGAATCAATTATTATAATCCTATAAATTATCAACTAGTAAATCATTTTCACATGAGAAATTAATTTGGTGGTTTGGCCACACTAGAACCCACCCAAAAAATTTCAAACCACAACCCTGATGGCCAATAACAAAAAACATAAATAATGATAGGTATAAATGTACATAAAAATGAGAATCCTTCTTTGGAAAATAATTCTTATCCAATGATCATATAAAATGGATATCCTTATGCATTCTCAATTTTTTAAAAAAAATTATCCAATTAAAATAACCAATAATTTACAATGCTCATGTGATGGATAAATAAATAACAAATAAATAATAGCAGATGAAAATCCATGCTAAATATTTTAATTAAAAGTGTGATAACCACAAATAAAAAAGCAATATCTCAATTTATGATAAATGTTTGGGGAATAATGATTTCTCCAGTGATAAAAAACTCACGGAATTCAACACCTCCCATTCCACCATGATCCAAATTATTTTCATCCTCTGATGTGATCCACTAATGAAGAACACCAATTCCACCTCTCAAATCCTCTTAGGTATATGAAGCTAATTATAATGATTTTTTTGGTTTTTTTATTTATAGAGTATTATATTTTTGGTAATTTAATATAAAATAAATAATTTGATAACTAATTTTAATTAAAAAAACCTACCAATGGGTTCTTTCCTCGAATGATATGATGTTGAACAACCATAGGTATCACCTAGGGTAAAACCTAGATTCTGAAATAAAAGATGGTAATAGAGTTTTTATCTATGGTCCCAGGAAATGGTAGAAACAGGAAACACTAAAATGGTGTGTGCAAGTGAATTAATATATGTTAATATTTTTAATATATTAATTTTTTTTGTTTTGAGACACCCAAAAACTATGTCAAATATAAGGATAAGTCCAAAAATAAACATAGGAATATTTAAAGGATTGTCTTCAAAAAAATAGAGTCATTGCATAAGGGTTTTCTAGAAAACATGAAAACTCATAAATAAATTTTTGTGGAAAGAAATCCTTTCACATTTTTTTATAATGGAAACAAACTTTCCTTAAAAATTTAATCTCTTTTGACTACCTTTATAAATCAAAATATTTTCATTATAAACCATTTAAATAATATCATGTAGGTATATTGGTATATTATACTTATATTAATATTTAAAATAACCTATATAAGGGAATCACCTAACCAGATAATTTCCACATATCTTAAGATAAACATATCATTGGTATGCTCCATCACATAACCCAATTCATTAGAGAGCTATATAGGTATCACCTGTCATCCAATCTATATCAGGCTCAACCGAAATTCTTATAATCTTTTGCAAGAAACATAAAATTAACAAAACACACATATATTTCACTTTATCAATAAAACCTGTTTGAATTAGCATTCAATTCATTAAAAAATAACAATTTCAGTTATCACGTGAAAATGTGGAGAAATTTTTGTTTCCCTAGAAAATATTATTAAAACTAAAAATTATATCATCTGAAGGAATATAATAAAAATTTAAAACCTTATTAAATTTTAGAGTATTCTTAATAATGAATAATTATAAGGACCCGACCTTAAAACATTACATAATCATGAATTAAATGAATAATTCACATTGAGGATATTTTCATGTTTAGAGTTTTTGAGAATTAGGACATCACTATTGCATCTAAAAGGTTACAAAGTAGACACTTCTACTCAGTTTCCATTTTTTCATAAAATAAAAACTCTAAAAAAAGAAACATGACTACTTCCATGTTTTAGACAGCATGTCTTTCCTTAATCACATCCTTGACCCTATTCATCATTAAGTCCTATGGAAAACATTTCAAAAACATGGGATGAGCATAAAAAGCTCAGTAAGAGATACACAAAGAAGAAAAACTGTTAGTTTTTCAAAACAACAAGTAAATCATGAATACTTCATCATAAGTGATACTTTTAACCTTTATGAAGTAGTAAATACTCTTCATTGAATAAAATATCATTTCATACCCTTTTGTAACCAAAGTATCACCATAATACCCATATAAAGAACACATAACATATAAAGGTTACTTGGGACATGAACTTACTTAAATGGAATAACCACACAGTAATGTTCCACACATTTCACTAAATAGAATAACCATACAGCCAACTTACATACCCAATTCATTTGAGGTTATAACATAACCACAAATCCTGGTATTCATGGCACCACCCGTCATTTGGTTTATCATGTAACCACCCGTCAAATTCCCAAGTACCATTATAAAATCATAAGACATAAAACAAATATAAAGGAAAGAAAACATTTCCACATTTTAATCACAATATATCACTTAAATATATTGACATAACAAATCCAATATCAAAACCATTTTCAATACAAAAATACATAAAAAATTATATGGTATTTACTCTCTTTTAAAAACATTACAGCCTGTTCAGGAATCCAATGATCAAATAATACTCATGGTGGTGGAAAGGTCGTTGTCACCGGGTACAATAAAAGAAACATTACTTTTTGTCATTTAGTAAAACAATTCATAGAAAAAGATTCCCTTTGAATGAAATAAAAATTCAATGTTTTTTATACAGCGTATAAAAGAAAGTCTTGTATTAAAACAAAATATGCCTCAATGAAAGGATATTGAGACGAAGTCCCTTACAAAGACGGTATCCTTAGATTAAGGATAAATCAATGACATAGTTATATGTGAAAAATATAAATACACCCAATATAAGTGGAAATTAAGTGTAAAAAAATCATAGGTCATTCACACATATTCATAGCACAATATAATCAAGAAGTAGAGGTTTAACCCAAGGAATTGAAATTGGGTAAAGAAGTTCTCTTACATAAATTCGACAGCCTAACGACGTCACTTTAAAATTCAGAAAATGAGTTGATGAGAGATAAAAAGGGTATCTCATCACATGGAGATAATATTTACAGCAATAAGGATATATAAGAACATATCCCTACATAAGAAGATTTCAATTAAAAGACATAACAAAAAGAAGCCTTTTAAAAGTAGGAGGGTGACAGGTTCCCTTACCGATTTGGTAACTTACGAAACATACATCCCATGAAAGAAGGACCATACAATGCTGATGTAAATACCCATAAATGAAAGTATATTACAAAAATAGTAGAATAATTGGCATTACATACACCTCTCAAAGGAGACAGTAACAAATATATCTTGAATCTCACGAGAATAAAAGTGAAATAAAAACCCCTTACCTCATTGTAATAAATCGAGTCGTATGACCAAAGGATAATAAGAACCAAATGAATCACATAAGAACATGAATATAAATATAATCATGATAATATATATCAAATTTAAGTACAAAATACACCACATTAAATAAATAAGTGGCGAACAATGGAAATCTCATGGAATTAAAAGTGAGATAAAAAATCCCTTATGAAATTTCGACAGCCTAACGACGCCACTTAAAACTTCCAAAAATGGATTGATGAGATAAAAATAGGGTCCCTCATCAAATGAAAATAAAAAGTAAAATATGTATATTATAACATAAAATCCCCCCAACATAATAAAGAGGATCTCAAAATAAGTGACATAAAAGAGAGTACTTAAAAGGAAAGAGAGAGGTAGGATCCCTTACCTCAATTCCGAATTTTCTTATTCCCTTATTTATATTCCTGAATAATAAAATTTGGTCAAATTATAATTTCTTATGTACCTCCTTTAAATTTTATTATTCAATTCATATCACATATTATAATTTTATAATAATTAGTTAAATATGTGAGTTCATATCTGACGTTCTTGTCGATGTTTGGTACATGAGCCAAAAATGAACTTGTTTGAAAAGAATTGTCTATTTAGTTATAAGTACATTATCTATAGAATAGTATTAATTATTTAAATATCATATAAATCCAGTATAAATTCATTTTATACTATTCCATAACATTTGGAGATAAAAATGAAATGCAACGTTCATGGAGACGGTAGGCCGTAAGTACACATGAACGCTACTTTCATTTCTTTGTCATATTAAGGGAATTAAAACTAAATCAGAGATATATATATTATAACTAAATTATAATATATATGTTATATAGGTCACATAAGTTCTTTAATTTCATTTTTCATACATTCCATGTATTTCATGAACGAGTCACATCACTTGAGGGGGCGATAGTCCACACTTTCTCATATGAAATTATTGCATTTCCACAACATGAAAAGCATAAAGATATTTTTTCAATATAAAATACAGAAGAATATATAAAACATAAATACCATATATATCATATATAAAATATAGTGACATCATAATGGTCACCATGAGAGGCGCTAGAAGATAATTGAACAATCATAGTTTCGTGAGGTAGTACTTCACCGTCCACAGAAATAATATTTTCTTCACCCATTAGATGGAGGTGTGTGTAAGTGTAGCTAGAATACATCTTATAAAATCATCCTAGTATATTTATTATACTGTTTTTGTTATAAAATAATGTAATAAAAATATTTTAGGGGTTTGGAGAAGAAAAATAAAATAAAAGAACATAAGAGAAGACATTACCTTTAAATCAGGTAACTCCTCTTGGTTTGTACCAAAAGGGTTTCTTGAAGAGATTTATGCCTAAGTTAAGGCATATAGGATTAAGAGAGGGATATTGAGAGATTATTTGAGTAGTGTTTTGACGAACCAAAGGGCTTTAGGACTGTGATAACTGGGTAGGAAGTGGGGTCTTTTTATAAGGGAGAGGTGGGGCTCTTTTGGAAATCTTGAAACTATTATTTTATTATATAACAATTTTCGGTTCTAAAGGTCAAATAAACATTAAATTCCAAGATAAGGTGTCCCATGTTGTAAATAATAACATAAAATAATAATTGGACAAGTGTTGGATATTGTTTTAAACTTTATCTTCTTATTTATTTAATTTATTCATTAATGACGTAAACACTGCATCATCATTGTGTCGTAAGTAATTTTATTTATTTGATTTCTAAAAATTATAAAACAATTACCATTATGTATAAAATATTTTTATCTTTATAGTTAATATTTATAGTCTAAAATATAACTTGTATAACCCCTTGTAAAATTTGTTTTAGTAAAACAATACATGTTTGTGACATTTTTATTTTTACTTTAAATAAAAGGTATTAATAACTTTATCTTACAAAAGTGGCTCCATGGGGTCCCAAAAATTGTCCCATGGATTGTATAGGTCGGCCATGAATCATAAAATAAAGTTAGGACATGTTTCAAGGTAATTTCATATTATTATAACATTATTTTTACCTTAAAGTACCCAAATTACCTATAATTGTGGTTAATAAAACTCAAAAGTTACTTTTCTCCAAAAATTATTTTTGTCCCATTGAACAAAATTTTACTTACTAATAATAACCATGTATTTCGGATTTCTGGAATTTCAATCAAAATATCCAAAAAAATTCATTTAAATGAAAAATCGTTTTTTAACTACCACATAGTGGTTTAACTATTCATCAAAAATTGATGTTTTCCAGAAAAATTCCAAAAATTAATCGTAAGATATATTTGATATTCCAAATTCAAAAATGATGTCTATTTTACCAAATTAAAAACATATAAGTTTCATTAATTAATTTTAAAATTAATTCCCACTGTCAATACAAATAGCGTGTTTTTAATAAACAATATCTATCAAAAGATTGACACTTGTTTATGTCCAATTTCAAAGTGAAATTAATTCCAATGATCAACATTGGATTAAATTGTAAAAATATATTCTAATTACACTTTAAAACCAATTAAAAAGATAATCTGACCGTATAAATAAATTAGACTAAAAGGAGGTTTTGAATTAAAATACAACATTTTCACTATTCATTAAAAATGAACATTATCGAAAAAAATACACAAAGTAAATTTTCATGTCTTTATTCTAAAGAAAGATTTTATTTTTTCAAATTTAACATATAAAAGTGAAAATAAGTAGATTTAAAAAAGGTTCGCCTTCAAAAGGTGGTTAATCGACCTTTTAAATAATATTAGAATAATTATGCTTAAAATAGGATTCATTTGCATTTTAAGCCTCTATAATTTACTGGATAAATGTAAAAACTTTTAACACACATATATAATAATTTTGTAGTTAATTCTGTTCATTCTCTCCATTACAACGTCTAGGAATTAACTACTATTTAAAATAAAATTATTATATTATTAGTGTGCAACGTAAGATTTCAAAGAAACTCGTTGTTGCGTATTGGGTACGCAATCGAACATAGTATTCAATTTAAATTAATATTAATATTTTATTCACAAATATTAATAAATATGAAAATTTCATATTCTTTATTTACCTGGGATATTACATCCTTCCCCACTTTTGAGAATTAGATCCCCGCAACTTAAAAATTGGTCTCGAAAACTTCATTGAAAGTCCCACATCGGAAAAGAGTCATTAAAACTATCTCTTTAAAAGAAAGAAATAGAAGTACAAAGGTCACCCAAGTTAACCCATACTAGGATTTCATGTAAGAAAAAATGGATATGGAAGAAAAAATAAAGGGTCAAGTTCTGATGGAGAGTGATAGAAAACATGATTAGGAGAAAGTTAACCACCAGAAAATCACAAACTTGTGATGGGTTAAATGGTATTTGATTCCCCAGTAGGAAATGTTAACAGACAATGTTTTTGTTTTAAGTTACTTTTCATTGAGAAATTTATTTATGAGCATAACTAAATCATAAGGAAACATACTTAAATTTCATGTATACTTTCATCTCTTACTTGATTTCTTACACAAACTCATATTTTCTCAAAAAGATCAGTATTTAGGATGACTTGTTCACATTAAGAGCATTATAATCAACTTCTTGGGAATCATCTATTCCAGAAAATATGAACTATATATTTACTATGTATTTAGACCTTAACCAAAACCAAAATATTTAGTACAAGATTAGATAATACCCAAAAGGGATAATATTTTACAAAAAGAAAAGCTACACTTAATCTCCAATATTTGTCCATAAAAACCTGAAGTCCAACAAAGACCATTCAACAAACTACTATCTATAAAATTCTTCAAAAATAATCCAAACTAAGATTGAAAGCCAAATCTCTGATGGATTTAATCACATATTCTTCCAAGTTAAATCTTAACATTTATCTCCAAATAACATCAGTTACTCTTAAAGTCTCATACTGAAAAGTAATTAACCTAATCACATATACTCCATGATAGGTTAATGATTTCCATAGATAACCCAAAATCAACTTATTCGTGATTCATAAGATCATATAACTAAAAATAATTTTTCATACTAACTAGGGACTTCACGTAGTCGAGTGGTAGGTGATAAATCCCAGTCACACATTGGTTGTGGGTTCGATTCCCGCAGCTTCATCCGATCTGACGGGTTGTCACACAGTCTGCATGTTGTCCTTTTTCCAAAACTATATAATTCTTTAAACATTCCCCAAAAAGAGATAGAATCTTAAAAAATAACCATAATATAATTTAACCTCAATTTTATCTCATGCCTTTAATTTTCCATCATAACATTTAGCAACCCATAATTACCTCAAAATTATGGATCATATAAACCCTAATGGTTACCTTTATAATTATAACCTAAACTTCCACATTGAGTTTGTTATCTCATACATGATGCATTAGGGAAATCCAAAAGTTCAAGTGGTTAATAATGACTTCTGATAGTTGGTTGAGAATAACCACAAGAGTTCTCATTGAAGCTCCCATATCATTCAGTTGTTCTTTCAGAAAACTGTCATAGTTTTCGTCACATCTACTGTTACTTTGGTTCCTGCTATATCCATCCATTTACTAAAACTAAAAAGTTCAGTGTGATTATATCATTAAAATCATCATATGATATATTATGAGGAGGGTAAATACTATGATATAATTATTCATGTTATCTTAAACTCATTAAATTTATCTAAAACTATGACTACTTCTGAAATCCTAACCATCATGTTAATGTCACTTATTCTTAAAGAATACCCTAACCACTAAAGTTATCTAAACCGACCTTTGATACCAACTATAAGGACTCGACCATAAAACATTATATATTCATGAATTAAATGACTAATTCACATTGAGGATCTTTTTAGGTTTAGAGTTTTAGAGAATTAGGACATAACTATTACATCTCAAAGATTACAAAGTAGACACTTCTACCCAGTTTCCATTTTTTCATAAAATAAAAACTCTTAAAAAAGAAACATGACTAGTCACATGTTTTAGACAGAATTTCATTCCTTGATCCCATCCGTGACCCTATTCAACTTTAAGCCATGTGGAAAACATTTCAAAAACATGGGATGAGCATAAAAATCTTAGTAAGGGATACACAAAGAAGGAAAACTGTTAGTTTTTTAAAACAACAAGTAAATCATGAATACCTCATCATAAGTAATACCTTTCACCTTCATGAAGTATTAAATACTCTTAATTGAATAAAATATCATTGATTACCCTTTTCTAACCAAACTATCACCATAAAACCCATATAAAGAACTCATAACATATAAAGGTAACTTGGGACATAAAAATACTTAAATAGAATAACCACACGGTCGACTTCCACACAATTCACTAAATAGAATAGCCATATGACCGACTTCCACACCCAATGCATTGGAGTTTATAACGTAACCACCCAACCTGGTATTCATGGAACAACCCGTCATTTCGTTTATCATGTAACCACCCGTCAAATGTCTAAGTACCATTATAAAATCATATGATATAAAACAAATATAAAGGAAAGAAAACATTTCCACATTTTAATCACAATATATCACTTAAATATATTGACATAAAAAATACATTATCAAAAACCATTTTAAATACCAAAATACATAAAAGATTATATGGTATTTATTCTTTTTGAAAAACATTACAGCTTGTTCAGGAAGCCAAAGATCAAATAATACTTGCAGCGGCAGAAAGGTCGTTGTCACCACATTCGTTAAAAGAAAAATTCATTTTTTTCATTTAGTAAAACACTTGGTAGAAAAAGATTCCATTTGAATGAAATGAAAATTCAAAGGTTTCTATACATCGTATAAAAGAATGTCTTATATTAAAAAAAATATGCCTCAATGAAAGGATATTGAGACGATGTCCCTTACAAAGATGGTATCCTTAGATTAAGGATAAATCAATGAAATAGTTATGTGTGAAAAATATAAATACACCCAACATAAGTGGATATTAAGTGTAAAACAATCATAGGTAATTCACACATATTCATATAATGACATAATCAAGAATTAGATGTTTAACCCAAGGAATTTAAATTGGGTAAAAAAGTTCCCTTACAGAAATTCGACAGCCTAACAGCGTCACTTTAAAATTCAGAAAATGATTCGATGAGAGATAAAAATGATATATCATCACTTGGATATACAATTTACAGTAATTAGGATATATAATAACATATCCCAAAATTATAATATGTGAAATAAAATACTTAACAAAAAGAATCCATTTAAAAAGAGGAGGGTGAAAGGTTACCTTACCGATTTGCTAACTTACAAAACATCCACACCATGAAAGAAAGAGCATACAATGTTGATGTAAAAAACCATAAATGAAAGTATATTACACAAATATTAGAATAATGGGTATTACATACACCGCTCAAATGATATAGTAATGAATATATCATGAATCTCACAGGAATAAAAAGTGAGATAAAAACCCTTTACCTCGTTGTAATAAATCGAGTCATATGAAGAAAGGATGAAAAGAACCAAATTAATCACAAAATAACATGAATATAAATAGATTCATGATAATATATGTCAAATAGAAGTACACAATAAACCACATGAAATAAATAAGGGGCGAACAATGGAAATCTCACAGAATTAAAATTGAGATAAGAAATCCCTTACGAAATTTTGGCAGCCTAATGGTGCCACTTAAAACTTCTAAAAATGGATTGACGAGATCAAAATAGGGTCACTCATCATATGAAAATAAAACTTATTGTAATAGGAATGTAAAATAACATCCCCCCAACATAAGAAAGAGGATCTTAAAATAAGTGGCATAAAAGATAGTGCTTAAAAAGAAAGAGAGAGGTGGGATCCATTACCTCAAGTCCGACTTGTCTTGTTCGTTTCTTTATATTCATAAATAATAAACTTTGGTCAATTTATAATTTCTTAAAGACCTCATTTAAATTTTATTATTCAAATCATATCACATATTATAATTTTATAAAAATTAGTTAAATATGTGAGTTCATTTCATATATTTTTGTCGATGTTCGGTACGTGAGCCAAAAATGGACTTGTTTGAATAGAATTGTCCATGTAGTTATAATTTAATCATCTATAGAATAGTATTAATGATTTATATATCATAGAAATCCAGTATAAATTAATTTTATACTATTTCATAACAATTGGAGATAAAAATAAAATGCATCGTTCATGGAGACGGTAGGTCGTACGCACACATGAACACTACTTTCATTTCTTTGTCATATTAATGGAATTAAAACTAAATGAGAGATATATAAATTATAATTCCAGTATAATATATATGTTATATATGCAAAATAAGTTCATTAATTTCATTTTTATACATTCCATGTATTGCATGAATGAGTCACATCACTTGAGGGGGCGGTTGTCCACACTTCCTGATATGAAATTATTGCTTTTGCACAACAAGAAAATCATAAAGTTATGTTTTAAATATAAAATACAGAAGCATATAGAAAACATAAATACCATATATAACATATATAAAATACAGTGACATCATAATTTCCACCATGAGAGGCGGTATGAGATAATTGAACAATCATCATTTCGTGAGGCAATAGTTCACCGTCCACAGAAACAGAATGTTCTTCACCCATTAGATGGAGGTGTGTGTAAGTGTTGATATAATCCTTCTTATAACATCATACTAGTATAGTTAAGATACTGTTGTTGTTACAAATGAAAGTAACAAAAATAGTTTAGGGGGTTGTAGAGGCAAAATAAAACAAAATAACATAAAAGAAGACATTACCTTTAAATCGGGAAACTCCTCTTGGTTTGAACCAAAAGGGTTTCTTGAAGAGCTTTCTACCTAAGGTAAGGCATCTGTGATAAATATAGGGATATTGGGAGATTATTTTAGTAGAGTTCCAATGTGCTTGAAGAGTGTGATAAATATGTAGGAAGTGGGGTCTTTTATAAGGGAGAGGAGGGGCTCTTTTGGAAATCATGAAACTATTATTTTGTTATATAATGATTTTCGGTTTCTAAAGGTCCAATAACCATTAAATTCGAAGATAAGGTGTCCCATGTTCGAAATAAAATCATCAAATAATAATTTTACAAGTTTTGGATATTTTTTTAAACATTATCTTCTTATTTATTTAATATATTCATTAATGACGTAAACACTACATCAACATTGTGTCATAAATAATTTTATTTATATGATGTCCAAAAATTATAAAAAAATTACCATGATGTATGAAATCATTTTATATTTCTAATTAATATTTATAGTTGAAAAGAAAACTTGTATAACCCCTTGTAAAAATTGTTTTAGTACAACAATACATGTTTGTGACATTTTTATTTTTACTTTAAATAAATGGTATTAATAACATTATCTTACCCAAGTGGCTCCATGGGGTCCCAAAAACTGACACATGGATTTTCTTGGTCGGCCATGGCTCATCCAATAAGGGTAGGACATGTGTCAATGTAATTTCATATTATTATAACATCATTTTTACCTTAAATTACCCTAATTACCTCTAATCGCGGTTAATAAAACTCAAAAGTTACCATTCATCCAATATTATTTTTATACCATTGAACAAAATTTTATCTACTAATGATAACCATGTATGTCAGATTTTTTAAATTCAAATCACAGAAGCGGTAAAATTTCATTTAAACTAAAAATCTGTTTTTTAACTACCACTTAGTGGTTTCAGTATTCATAAAAAATTGATGTTTTTCATAAAAATACCAAAACTTCATCCTAAAATATATTTGATATTCCAAATTCAAAAATTATGTCCATTTTACCAAATTAAAAAAATATAATTTTCATTAATTAATTTTATAATTAATTCCCGCTGTCAAAACAAATAGCGTGTTTTTAATAAACAATATCTATCAAAAGATTGACACTTTTTAATGTCCAATTTCAAAGTGAAATTAATTCCAATGAACAACATTGGATAAAATGGTAAAAATATATTCTAATTACACTTTAAACCCAATTAAAAAAGGGAATCTAACTATATAAATAAATTATACTAAAAAGTGGTTTTGAATTAAAATATAACATTTTCACTATTCGTTAAAAATGAACTTAATCGGAAAAATACCAAAAACATACACAAAGTAAATTTGGATGTCTTGATTATAAAGAAAGATTTTTTTTTTTCAAATATAACATATAAAAGTGACAATAAGTAGATTTAAAAAAGGTTCTCCATTAAAAGGCAGTTAATCGACCTTTTAAAGAATATTAGAATATTTATGCTAAAAATTGGATTCAATCGCATTTTAGCCCCCTATCATTTATTGGATAAATGTAAAAATATTTAACACGCATATATAATAATTTTTTAGTTAATTCTGTTCATTCCCACCATTACAACGTCTTGGCGTTAGCTACCATTTAAAATAATATTATTATATTATTAGTGTGCAACGTAAGATTTCAAAGAAACTTATTGTTGCGTATTGGGTAGGCATTCGAACATAGCATTCCATTTAAAGTAATATTAATATTTTAGTCACAAATATTAATAAATATGAAAACTTCATATTCTTTATTTAACCAGGATGTTACAATAACAGTTATGATGGAGAGAAAGTTTCGTTAATCTATATACATTAAAAAATTTAATTTTTCACTTTTTAAAATGTTAAAAATAACCCTTATGAAAAATGTTGAAATGATTACTTTTTAACAATTTGTAGATAATGTAATAATTTTAAAAAATATCCTATATACATATTTTAATAATAAATTATATCATTCTTGAAACATTTATAGAAAACCTCAAAATGGAATAAAAATATTTTGAATGAAAACATAAAAAAAATATTTTAAAAAATAAAGTTTCTTACATTATGTCTTTACATGTTACATTCATATGTGTACCCTCTTAAGTAATAAAATTATTTTATTTTTATAATGTATTCATATAACTTTTCACTTTTATTCATGTATTATAATTTCCTTTATTTCATTTTTTACCATTTTTTATTTATTTACTAAAATGGTCAAGTTCACATTGGCTGTTTTGAGGACGTTAAACTTGTAATTCAAAAATGACTTTGGTTTATTGACTAAGGTTAAATAGATCATGGTTATATCATCCCAAAAACCTTAATCCTAATTTTTTTTGTTTTTCACATTAAAAACATCTTAAGAACCATCTATTGAAGGTGGATATAGAAAATGAAATACACTATACCATGGAGGTGATAGTCCGCACATGCACAAGAGCAAAGTTTCCATTTTTCAACTAGATAGAAAAGAAATAAATTATATAATATTTCACATTTTATTATTAACAATTATGTTATAAATGTCATATTTATATATTAGGTTCATCCTTATGACTAATCATGTATGGTTTTACTGAAAAACAAATCACATCGCTTCGTGGAGGTGGTATTCCACACGTACACATGAGACAAATTTCCATTTCCCATAGATGAAAAATATAATATTTTGAGTAATATATTATCCATCTAGAGTTAAAATAATGTAATTAAAATCTTATATATTCATTAATTTAATTTTTATAACCATCTATATGACATGTTGTTGTAAAATTAAACACATTGCTTCCTAGTGTTGGTAGTCCACACACATGCATGAGAGATGTTTTCATTTCACATAAGATTAAAAAGATATATAAAAGAGTTCTTTCATCTACATAATAAAATTTAATTAAAGCTGATATACTTATGTAATTATTTTGTAGTGTTTGGAACATATTTTACAGAGTTAGAATAATAAATATATTAGTTAAGAATCATATGTCATCTTTTTACACCTTAAGCCTACTAGGATATGTCTTTTGAAAATACAAAGACCTTTAAGACACTAGGTGGATAGTTAAGAAGAGTTTTGGGTATATATGGGACGATATACCTTTATCAAAAATAATTAATATGTTAATATATGAGGTTTCCATTTATAAGTGAGGAGAGGGGAAATCATTTAAATATATTAAACATTTAAATATAATAAATTAATTTCTCATTGTCTAGTGGTTCAAAATGGAAATGTTTAAAATTTGAGATAGGTGATATTATAAATACGTTCAAATAAAAAAATTTATCCATTTTTTAGAGATATTTTATGTATTTTATCTTTTTATCCCCCCTTATATCCCTTTCAACCATTACCAGAGTAATAAATCTTTACAATGGTAACAATTCATTATAAAAAAAATAATATTGAAAACATCACCAAATTTGAGCCTAGAGATTCCAAATTAGAAATAATGTTTCTACATTGAATTTTTATAATTTTAGGAAACTTATTTTAATATATGTGTGAGAAACTCAATGAAAAACTATTTTTGAAAAAATTTATATTTTAGTATAAAGAGGAGTTCATACCAAAATAAAATATACTAATAATTATTATGGATTTAATTATATTATTTAAAATAAAATGATTTTAATCTAAACATAAAACCAATCAAAATAAAATTGAATATTTTTAATTACTTGAAAAGAAAATATAGTTTTAAAAAAAATTCTTTTATTCATTCGAAAATAAATATTTTCAAAGAAAATCCTAAAAGTTAACCCTAAGATAAATTCAATAAGATGGGTTGAAAAATAAATAAAATTTAATTAATTTAATATTATAAAATTCACACATTTAATTTTTGAATAAAAAAACTTATTTGGAAAACACTTCATATAGAATAAAATTTTTTCATTACTGATTGAAAAACCATATAAAATTATCATATTATATATGGGTCTTTAAAATAAATTTGATATCATTAATAAGAAATAAAATTTATTTAATATTTTTATTACTTGGGTTGTCACATTCTTCCCCTCTATAAGAAATTAAGTCCCCACAATTTTATGAATTACCAAAAAAGGTGTGGTTACTTTTTCATCATTTATTTTTCTTACACCCATGTTGCTTCATCAATAATATGATCTCTCTATTCAAAATTAACCTAGAGAATTTCCCTAATCCACAACACTTTATATTTATTATTAAGAATATTAATAGGTTTTATACACATAATAGAGACTCACTTCTAGTTGTATCACTTTAGGGTTAAAAACATAAGATTTATCATGTATATACTTCATTAGAATTGAGTCATGAAACACATCATGTAACTGATATAAACTCATAAGTGAGGCTTCTTAGTAAAAAATTAATCCCACATTCTCTATTATTTCATAGGGTCTAATGAAGAACATGCAAAAATTTACTTTTTTACAAAAATTAAGGATATTTTTCTAAAGTGATATTAAAATAAATATATATCTTCCTACCTCAAATAAAAGTTATTTCATTGGATTATCTTAATATCTCTTTTCCATAGTTTTTGATACCCACCTGTGGTTTTGAATTACCTTCTCAACTATTTATTCTACCAATTATTGTCCCAATAATTTTCTCTCACCAACTTCATCCCAACAAAATAGAGTTTAAAAACACATTATATATAATTCCTCAAAAGGAATCATCTAAATAGTGGAATGAAAATAGCTCTTATTAGAAAATTAAACTAAAAAGTATATTAATTCTAATTTCCCTGATAACCTAATGAGAAATCCTGAATAATAACCTCTAAATTCTATATTATATGCTTTGATAGGTAATAATATGGGGGATGAAAAGTAATACTAAAATTTAATTTATTTCCTATACACATTTGAATTATTTTTTGAATATTTCAAGTAAATATAGGATCATGATTGGATATAATAAATAGAGGAACCCATTTTAACCTGAATATCTACTTAATATAAATTCTATAAATGAATTTCTAAAGATATAATATCTATAAAAGATATATAATTCATAGATTTAGTCAAACTATTATAAATACCTCAAATCACATTATTAAATAAGTAGAAAAAATGTCTTTAATGTTGTTTTTTTTTATTTTTTAGGTCGGTTTTTAACCGATGTTGAAGTCACCGACGTAAAAAAATATGACTTTTTACATCGGTTTTCGCAAACCAACACCAAAAACGATTTCATTTATTTTTTAATGTCGGTTTTTTTAAAAAACGCCAAATAAACACATCTGCATCATTTTTGGCATCGTTTTCCTTTAAAACAGACACCAAAAAGTTGAAAAAATAGTTTTGTCATCGGTTCATGAAAAAAACTGACACTATAAATTGAAAAAATTTCATTTTGGCAACAATTTTTACAAAACTTGATGCTAAAAAGTAAATTTTTTTGTCTTCGCTGTTTAAGAGAATTTCCTAATATTCGATTTTACTAGTCATATAGCTAAAACGGAGTTACAGATCAAAAGTTATGGTCGTCAGAAGTTGAACCTCCCAATGTTTCGATTGATACAACTCGTTTTAAATAAAACAAGATAAACATTATTTAAAATCACATACACCAAATGATAAAAAATATACATAATACATCAAACATATTTCAATGGTTTTTGGAGCTTCCATTGAAATGATATGTTGTTTATCATTATATCTATTATATTTAGTATATAAATCATTGAATAATGAAAACGATGATCGATGATTAAATTTATAACATTGTTGGTAAATCTCATCCAGATTTTTTATATTTTTAACTCGATAATAAAAGTAAATCATCATTATATGAAATCTAATCGATTTGTTTATAAACACAGGACATTAATAATAGAGAAAATAGATGAATAGAATATGTACCGTATTGAAATTAATGATTGATGCCGCATTGAAAACATGATTGAATCGAAGAGGTTGAAAATGATGAATGAAGGAAAACAGATTTATATATAGTAAATGAAAATATTTTTGATTGAGTTGATTTAAAATGTAGCTGAGATTTTAAAAATTTAATCGTGGGTTGTGAAAAAAATTGAAATTCTGATCTCGCGTATTCGAAAATACTATTTGGCGTCAGTTTTTTTTAAAACTGACTGAAAAGTGCATATACATTTGTCTTTTGGCGTTGTATTTTTTTTGAAATATGATTCCAAAAATTCCAATCGATATCATTTTGGCATCTATTTTTAAATAAACAGATTCTAAAAACTTAAAAAAATATATGTTTCTTGTTGGTTTTTTTTAAACTGACCTGAAAAACAAAAAAATGTTTTGGTGCCGGTTTTTATGAAAACTGATGCGAAAAGTAAAAAAAAATTGGCGTTGAATTTTTTAAAAACCAATGCGAAAAAAAATGGTTTTGGTGTCAGTTTTTATGAAAACCAACTACAAAATTTAAAAAAAAATTACCATGTTTTAGAAAGTTCATTAAGCTTTGATTTGATTGGTCGTGGATCTAAAACAGAGTTATGGATTAAATGTTATGGCCTTTGAATGTTGGACTTCATTAAGACTTCTTTTAGAGAAGATCCACTTCCAACATCCAAAACATTTAATTTGTAACTCCGTTTTTCCACCACGAATAGTCAAATCAAAGATTAGGGAATTTTTTAAAACACAATAATTTATTTTTAAACATTTTGGCATCTGTTTTCATAAAAACCGACATCAAAACATTTTTTTTTATTTTTTCACGTCGGTTTTTTAAAAAACCGACACCAAAAATTCTACAAAAAAATATTTTACGTCGGTTTATAAGAATCCGACGTCAAATTGACGATGTTAAAAATGATTTTTCTACTAGTGTTACCTGAAGATATATTTTGTAATATAACCATTAAATCCATGCATACATTCTCTAAGTTTCATTATGGGGCTGAAAATGTAGAATTATTCACTTTTATAATTTTTTTTTAATTTTAAAAAACTGAAAATTTAATCATTTAATGGTAAAACTAGTTATATCATTTTTCACACCATTCCACAAAAATAATTTCTCAATCTCTCTATATTTATTAGTACATCCAGGGTGAATAGAAAGAGGAGAGACATGGGATTCAGTTAATAATTCATTATTCAATTTAGAATCACATGAAATACATAAACTATTTCCTAATATGATAAATCTTCTTCACTAATATTAAAATTTTTAAACTTAACCTTTTTTAAATTATACTATTTCCAACAAAACATGATCTTCTTTATGAGCCTTAGTTCATTATCACACTAATGAATGCACCAATACTTAACCCAGAAAGGAAGGATTTTTTGTATACAAAATTTCCAAGCCAAAATTTATTGAATCATTAAATAAAGGATCATATTCCAAACACAATAGAGTTAATGATGCATTATCTATTAAACTGAACACATTAGGTACACATATTTCTTTATCTAGATGATAGTAAATTGTGAATTCACAATCATTAATCAATTCTATTCATATTATATACCTCATATTCAACACATTTGAGTGAATATATACCTCATACTTTTATGATCGATATATATTTTACATTTCTACCCATATAGATGATGCCTCCAAAATTAAAAATAACACACCCACCTTAAGATCATGATAGGATAATATGATCATGGGGTTTCAATTGAAAATATTCAGACATGATAACCTAATCATTATGCATCAAGAAATTACCAAGTCCCTTCAAGGAATCATCAATGTAAATAATAAAATCTCCATTTCTATATATTAAGGTTTACACAAGGTCATTATCCGATATTAATTTTAATTCCAAAAAACATTCATCGTATTCCGTTATCCAAATAAACTTAACTACTTTTCATGTTAACTTGGTTAGTAGGAAAGATAATTGGGATTTTTTTTAAAATATTATTTTTAGAACCCCACTAATCCATGAAAGTTTCCAATCTCTATGATATTTGTAGGTATTTTCCACTCTTAAACAACTTTAGTCTTAACATGAACAATTATTATTCCATATTTAAAAATAATATGTCCATGACAAAAATCAGTGTTTTTATTAATCTTAAAGGCATAAAAACAAATTCATAATATCTTTGCCTAGTCTGATATGTCATATTTAGACCGTCCTCTTGCATCAATTTTTTATGATGGTACTAGATGTGAGATTAATCTTCAAAAAATATTTCTCTCCCTATAACTGACCAAACAAGTCATTCATATGAGAAATTGATATTTTTTTCTTAATAGTAATGTTATTGAGTGCTCTATAATCAATGAAATGCCTCAAAAAATCGTCATTCATTTCACAAATAAATGGAGCAACCGAAGGTGAAGTGTTAGGATAGATGAGACCTTTATAAAAAAATTTTATAAATTCTTTCTTAATTGTAACAACTCAACAGAATCCATTTCATATGGAGGTTTTAAAACTGGTATAGGATCAGAAACTAAAACAATTAGAAATTTAACATATCAATCATGAACAACACCAGAAAATTATCATGAAATATATCAATATATTCATTTCTATATTTAAAATCACTAATTTGAATGGTTTCATTTTATTCAATAATATGTGTAATAAAAATTTCATACCGATCTTTAATTTTTTTCCCAATTTCATGATATATTATAATAGGTATGAGCTAATTCTTATATAGATATTAAAATTCAATCTAAGGATTGAACATTTCTTCTTTAACTATGTAATATATATTATCATGATAAAATAAAATCCAATCCATACCCATAATGAAATCAAAATACACTAAGTATAACAAAACAATATTTTTAGAAAAATCCATTCACACAAATAATGATAGGAAGGTTATAATAAATCTATGACTATTTTATACATCCATCCATAGTTTTTTTTTCAAAAGGTTTTTCTTCATTTATTATGGAAATATTTCAATTTTACTTGTAAATTTATTTGAAATAACAGATTGTGTAGATAGAGGATCAAAATAGACATTTAAATATTTAGATTAAATAAGAAATATACTTGTCACCACTTCATTTAATGCCCAATAATATAAAATGACTTTTCCGCACCTTGTGGATTATATTCAAAGTGATCAAAATCCTCCATACCAATTATTTCAACAGATATTCACATAATAGACCATATTATTACAATTAAATCATTTAAACACCTACTTTTCATTAATTGTCTGACAATTACCATTTCTCTTTTCTTTACAGTCACGATCCAAGTGTAAAGACTTTTAATATTTATAACACTTCCCAGATCTCATAAGAAATTAACCAAATTGCATACAACCAAACTTATCAGAAAGGAATAATTGAATTTTTTTACCTTCAGGTTTCATTGATGAATGATTCCCCATTTTTTCACCTATATAGATTTTTATGATTATTTCTATAAAATTACACAAACTACATCTCAACTTTACCACCACACGACACAATGTCTTCAAAACATCCAAACATATGAATAACTATATCCCTTCATAAAATTGTATTCAATCCTAAGTAAAATCAATCAATATTACTTTCAAGTTATATAATAAAATTTGGTTCATGCAAGGATAACCTAATAAAATTAGCTTCATAAGCAGAAATAGTTTTCCCCTTAATTTTATTCAACTCTAGGAATTTCATTTCAATTATAATTCAAATATCTTTAGGAAAATAATTTAGAAGGATTTGAGTTTTTAAATTTCATATAATCTATGAATCAATTTATTCAATTTATTTATAGTTATTAATTTTAATCTCTTATGAGTATATTCTGACATCATACTAACATTTAAATTTATCTAAACACTTTATCTAATACCAAGTATGACTAACTGAACATAACTATCCCATTAATTACATTCTTTCTTTTGTATAATTCATCCATTACATCATAAATATGTTTTAATGGTTAGAGTTTTCTAGAATTATAAAATATGTTACATTAAGATTTTTACAATTACATAGAGAGTACATTTGTTGAAAAACATATTTTCTGTATAAAGAAACACTTTTTTCATTCATCATAATTCTAAAAAATGGAACTATTAATTTATTAATTTTCCTACTCATCCTTAATCCCAATAAAATACATTTGAAGACGTGAGATGATAAAAATAAATTTTACTATGGGAGATAAAAGAAAAGAAACATGTTATTCCCTTTTAAAAATTTAAAAATCCATAATAATATTTTAATTTTTCCAAATACACATTTGACCGCGTGTATGTGTTTGATTTTCCATGAAGACGACATAATTTCTCAATAGTTTTCATAAAAAATTCACATAAATTCAAAAATAGAAAATAATAATCATAATGGTTTCTTAAAAAAAATTAAAACTCATGAATACCTTTCCTTTAAAAACAATACATTCACCTTTTAAAAAAATGGCGTATAAACTTTCCTTAAAACCATAATATTTTTTACATTATTTTGAAAATAAAAATATTTCATTTAAAAACCCCTGAAATAATATCATGTTTGTGCCTTGGTAAATTATCATCACATTCACACTTTTAAAGACCCTTATAATGGAATCACTTAACCGGATAATTTACATATCTCTAAAGAGAAACCAGTAACCAGTAAACTATATCACCTTATAGAAGGAATTGGAGAGATATTCCAAGGTCACCCATCATTAAAGCTATGTCGAGCTGACCAAAAATTAATATAATATTATCAAGATAAATAGAATGAATAAAAAAATATATGTTTTACTTTAAATATATATCTCTTTTGAATTTTTATTCAATCCCATATGAAATAACACTTTTTTATCTCATAAAAATATGAAAAAATTCTTATCTCTAAAGAAAATATTTTTAAAGAAAAAAATTCCTATAAGAGTAAGAATAGAAAATTAATTTAAAAGTATTCTAAATTTTAAAGGAATATTTTTAATGAATAACTACTAGAATTTTTGGAATGGGAGTTCAATAGACATATGTTATAAAAATATTTTTTTTACTTTTATAAAAAGTTGAAAATAATTCATCCAAAAAATGTTGAAAATATTTATTTTTAAAACTTTTTAAATAAAGGAATTTTCTTTAAAATGACCTATATAAATCATTGAATCTTAAATAATAAAATTATAAGAAAAATTTAAAATAAAATATATTGGAATAAATAGAATTTGAAGTAAAACATTATAATAATATTTTTAAAAGTACATTATCTACAGTCTGGACTCGTTTCGTTCTTATACCCACCCTCCATAGTAATAAAATAAAATAAAATATATAATTTCTTAAAGAATAAATATTTTATTTAGTTACTAAAATGGTTAAATTCATGTTGTATTTTTTGATGAATGTTGGTTTATAAGTCCAAAAAGAATTTAGATGGCTAACTAAGGTAAAAGGGATCATGGTTACATAATCTAAATAATATTAGTCATAAATAAATTATTATGTTTATACATTAAAATAAGTATAACCATATATGGATGGTGGACATGGAAAATGAAATATGTCGTATCATGGAGGTGGTAGTCCACACATGCACACGCTCAAAGTGTTCATTTTTATAATGGATGGAAAAGAAATGAGTTATATAATATTTTAAATTTCCTGAATAATAATTATGTAATTCATTTCAATTTTTTTTCACTAGTTCTATCTTTATTACTAACCTTATGTGGAGTTAATGAAAAATTAATCACACCACATCGTGGAAGTCGTATTCCAAATGTACTTACAAGTGATGTTGACATTTTATAACATATGAAATTGGAAAGAGGGTATGTAATATATTATATTTATCAAATCATAATATTGTTATAAAAATATTATATATTCATATATTATTTATTTATTACAATCCATGTGAGGTGGTGATAGAAAATAATACACATCACTTCCTGGAGGTGGTAGCCCACACGTATGCATGGGAGATGTGTTAATTTACTAAGGGATGGAAAATAAATAAAAAAAATATTTTTTAAATAAAAATAAAAACATTTAATTATATATAATTTAATAATTTCATTATCATGTAGTGTTTACAATATATTTGAATAAGGTAGAATAAAAAATATATCAGTTTGGTCTTACACCTTGTACTTCAATATCTCCATTTGTATTAAACCTTAAGACTTATAGAAGTAGCCTTTTGAGAAGACCATGAAATCTATGACATGGGTAGGATAGTTGGGATGTGTTTTTAATTAGGATTATATGTTATATGTGGCTCAAAATGTGCGAATAAGTTATGAGAGGATGTGACCATTTATAAATTAGTGGTGTGACAATTCTATATATACATTAAAATTTTAAAACTAACAAATGTATTTCTCAACTTAAAGTGAAAAAAATGGAAAAATTTAGAATCCAAGATGGTTAAAGGTTTAATTCCACTAAACAAATCATATTTATCCATGATTTAGAGTTTTTTATACTTTGTCTTTTATTTTAACCCCCCCCCCCATTAACCATTTTAACATTTACTAGTGTGATAAAGTTTTAACTTGGTTACTATTCATTATGATGAAGAATGAAATTAAAAAAATTTAAAAACAATTAACCTCATGATTATTAATATAAAATATATTCTTCGATATTCAATTTGTAGAATTGAAATAAATTAATATCAATATATGTCTTCACAATGAAAGAGAAAATAGATTTTAGAAAAATGTCATTTTTAAGCCTAAAAATGATCGAATACCAAAATAAAATACAATAATAATAATTCATATGAAATTATTTTGATTTTTTTAATAATTTTTTACACAGGTAACCTTAAAATCAATCAAAAACGTAATTATACCTTTTTATTACCTTAACAGAAATGACAGTTTTTATAATAATTGATATTTTCCACTATTAAATCAAAAATAAATATTTTTAGAAAGTTAAAAAACATTACCCAATGATAAATTTGAAATTATGAATCCAAATATAGATAAAATTTTAGAAATTTCAAGTACTAAAATTTATCTATATAATTTTGAAATAAAACAAAATATTTTAATAAAAACAATTTAGCTAGAATAAAACCATTTCTTTTCAAACATTAAAATCATATAAAATTATCATATTATATATAAATCCATAAAGTATATTTATGGTGATTTATAATATATAAATATGATTTATTATTATCATTGCCTAGGTTTTTAGATATAATGTCAAGAGAACATGGAAGAACATTGATCTTTTTATGTGGTCGATAGTAGTGAGTTTCTTATTTTTTGAATGTTCTAAACCTAGGGGGTCAGCATAGCCTCTATGAAGTTCTAGAGACATTTAGTGTTTTTAAAGGTTAAGGTGAATTATAAAATATTCATTTCATGATCCTTGTATTAGCCCAGTTTGGGTGAACCATGTATAATTTTATGTATCCCACTTTACCTACTTTATCACTTCAAATTTACAATGAGTGAGATATGTGTTCCATCTAACAGTGGAAAAATATCATCAATGAGGGTTTCATAAAGAAAAAATACAATAATTTACCTCCCCTCACCCCTCCTAGAGTATTTACCCTACATGGGAATAATTACTGGCATTGAAGCTGAAGGTTCTTGGTTGATTATTGATGTGGTTGTTTTCTTTCACTTTTTTCACATCATATTTTCTACCTTTTTCTATTTCTAGTATTAAAGTAATTTATTTTGTTAAATAATTAAAAATTGTTTTATTTTGCGTATAAAACTATTTAAAATTTGTTTTTAGGTAAATTTGTTGTTTTTACTGTTTATTTTTGTCATTTTATTTATTTTAAAATTAGTTTATTCATTCTGTTTTTTTATTGCATTTTTTCTTATTTTTCATTAGTTTAAATAATAATTTTTCATTTTCATTCTTTTAATTATTTTATTATTTCCACATTCGATTTTTTCTTTTTTTTCTTTTTTTATTACTTTTAGTTATATTAATGAATTTAATTAATTTATCATTCGAATATGTAAATAAATAAATCTCACATTAGTTTTTGGAAAATTAAATATATAAATTAATTTAAACATTTTAATTTATTTCATTAAATATTTTTTAACACTAACTGATATTTAATAATAATATAATTCTTTATTTTATTTTTAATTTTTACTAATTTATTAATTTATTAATTATTTTAGGATAATTGAATTTAAATTTTTTATTGTTTTCAAAAATTAATTATTAAGAATTTATTATATTTTATTGTAAAAATATGATAACAAATTATGGTCAGAAATAAATTATTTATTTAATAATTATAATCAAGTTAATTCAATAACATATGTACCCATATCACCACTAAAACAGTGGTCGGACCAGTGGGTCACATGACCTCCAACACACCTCGTCATATGTCAGAAGCTTCTAACTAGCAATGAGGGTCTATACAGGTGATAATGAAGAGACTATACCCTTATATTAGATTATTACAATGGTATGATAAATAATAATCAATAATGGAAAAAGTAATAAATGAAATACAGAGTATCCAAATAATACTAATCATTTGAATATAAAAGATGGCCAACAAAAATATATAACAGATGCATGCATGTCCTAATGATGATGAATAAACTAAAACAATGGACATAAAATGCACATCATGATATAATATATTACAAGAATATGGAAATGAAACGAAAATCCAAAAGGTAGACCTCCATGAGCATTTCATGCTCCTGCTCAGTCATGTGCTCATATCTCCCAAGTATAAACAGAATAGCACAGGAAAGAATCCATCGTCCTGTGACCATAAGGTCTACTCAGGTACCCCAGTGCAATGGAGGCCTGAGCATATTTTGAGATATAATTCCTAGTAGGTTTCCACACAAAGTATATATATTTTAATCCAACCCATGAAAACAAATTAATGTTGTGTGAAGGTAATATGGATAATAAATAGAAATGAAATAAGTTAACAATATCCTACACATGTTCCTAAAGGACACCTAGCAGTCCTACCTTCTTTGGATCATGGTCAGAATAAATGTATGAATAATAACCATATATATATAGTAATAATATAGATATACTATAGTTCTATATTGGATCCACCTATCTGGACCAAGTACGTGCGAACATACATGGACATATACCTAGAATAATAGGTGTGGGATGGACTAGGCGTAACTAAGTATTCCATAACCAGTCTAAATGAGCCCATAAACTCAAGAAAAATGGTACATTCCTCAAATCCAAATAGAGTTTAATATTTCACACATGACACTCATGATGGTGAGTGATCCATCAAGTCGAAACTCTAAATAAAGAGTGTGGCACCTCATCAAAATGTATTATATAGTATCAATGGTGCGATTTGTCATAACCCAACACCCGATATAAGGAAGGGTGATTTTTCAACACACTCAACAGATAAAATGTGATAATTCTAATGCCTATATAAGTTGTAATAATATAAAAATAATAACATGATCCATAAGGCATTACCTCTGATGCTCTTCATTTACCAAACCTGTTATAAACATGGGTGTTCCATTTATTACAATTTGAATTAAGCATATACTTGATCATGTAATAAATGAGGTGGCCTTTCCACCCTTTATATTTCATTTCAATTAAACAATTTAAATCATTCAAGTTGTGAAAACTATCATAAAGCATGAAATTCAACAAAACATGTTATAATATTTAAAATAATTAAAATAATAAAATAAGGTAATCTATCATGTCAATCCATTCAGATTATATCAAATGAATCATTTTAAGAAATAACCATTATGAATAAACTAATTAAAACTCACATTCCATTGAATTAAAAAAATCATGGTAATTAATTTAACAAGGCTCAAGGTTTTACATAGAAGTTACCATGGTCTAATCGGAAAATTACCTATGTGGGAAAATCCCACTTAATAAGAATGTTGTTCAAATAATAAGATGGACCAAAAAAATAGAATGTTCTTGGATTCTATAAAAATTTATTAAGGAAAATCCATTTAACACTACCATTATAGGTCGTGGCCTAAACATGCTACATTTAAAAAATAACAGAAGGCATATGAAAACTCAATTCCAAATGGCCAAACATGATTTAAATCACAAATCATTGATTTCTAATTTTGGAGACATTGCACGTCATCTGAGGGGGTTTATTAAAAAAACATGAAATTGTTTATAAACAATTCATTAATTAAAATTATGAATTTAATTGAAGAATCATAATTCATTTTTATCAGTGGATATCATTTTATAAAGAAACCATACATAACAATTTAGTTATAAAATTCAACATGGCACTTAGGAGGTTCCATAGTCACTTGGACCAAATCCTATAAGAGTCCATTCTATTATTAATCCAAGATGAATGCTTAGAAGGTGTTATGTTCATTTAGTAAATTAATAATATTGGTAAAAATAATCTTTAATGCCCAAGGGGTTTCAGTGATTGTGGTTGACATCCTCTGTCCACTCAACAATTATCAACGAGTGCAATTCATGGTGCATAAACCAATTTATAAAGAAGAAACATTTTTTAAGAAACATGTAGTAAATGATAGTGTGTTTGATAATAATTATATTTATAATATGATGAAAATTTGATGAAAAACCCATATAACACCTCTCTCAATATTAGAACATTCCACTCATCCAATATTATTCCCTAATTTGGTACTGTTTGGAAGAAATCGAAGAAACATACATTTTCTCTAAAAATAGGAAAAAAAGCTCCCACTAAGATAGAATAGTTGATACCAATATAAATGAGAAATAACACCAAAGGAATATGGAGATTAATGATGCATATCCATAGAGACGGATGATATTTGATTTGGTCATCAAGCGAGGGAGAAATCATAAATCCAATAAGGATGAGTTTGGGATCTCGTACGTGATAGTGAGGAGCTTCATGTGGCTTACAAGAGAAAGAGAAATAAGGTATTTTGGTTTAAACCTCATTAATGGTATTTTAGTCATTTATCCCACCTCCCTAAACCAAGTCATATGGTTTGGCTGCATGGCTTGGCCAAATTGTGCTCCAATCATTTGGCTCCTACTACTTAAGAATACCATATTTCATGGGTTTTCCTGCACAATTATCCTAACCATGATCCAACCAGGTAGTGAATTTTGTGAGCATACATCCAAAATTAGAACTAAAAATATGGGTTGGGTGCGTAGTCTGGAAAAATGTGTATAGCATGTGTGATTTACATCTTCTCCTCTTCATAAGGTTCATGATTTCCTACTGGGGGTTTCACAGTTTTAGAAAAACCATACGCATTGTGAAGACCACCAAATTATTTGACTTATATGTCCCAACACTTTGAAAACTCAATGAGATGCCTTAGGAAACTCTTGTGCCTTTACTCATTTTTAAAAAAACTATTTTATGTGTTTCAGATCTCATAATTGTGTTCTGAAGCTCGTTTCAAAGAACAGCCCATCCAGTAAATGCCAAAATTAAAATTTTCTTATAATTTCACCTCATCTAAAAAAAGTGAGTTGGTATAACCTCCCCATATTAAAACTTATTTTCCCTAAGATTACTTTGGGAATATAGAAAAAATCACATGACCTACAAGGGTCATGAATTTTTTTCCAAATAATCATTTTTCATTTCCAAACGCCCAATGCATCTCCGAGATTAACATTACCATAAAACACTCAAACCACCTAAAACCTGATCTAATGCTCGTTTTCTGAATGAAACATTGAAACAAAGCTCACCCAATACCATTTAGCTAGAGTCACAATAAAATCATTATATCATTAAACATCTTTCCCATGGTTCTCCCAAACATTGGATTTAACATATAAAGGATACAATTTCAAGCCACAGTACCTCCAATATCCAAATTTCTTATGAAGCTCGACCATAATAATTTTAAATATGCCCTAGGAGATATTTTTAAATGGCCAAATGGTTGATCCCCCATCGACCTCACTTTTTTAGGTTAACCCATATTTTAATGAAAATCTATGTTTGATACATAAAAAACTCATATCCACCTAACAGTATTCATTAAAATTGTTTCATTCGATTATATACATTGAAAAAATGGATAAAAAATCAAGCCAGCTTCATCTGACCATTCTCAATATTCTTAGATTAGACAGTTGATGTAAAAAATGTTGAACTATAATTCCCTCCTCTCAGGTTTCATGCATTTACAACTAACACATTCACCGAAGTCCATATCTAACTTCTGGTGGCATACCACAGTAAAAAATCACATTACCATTTAACTTGTCGTACCTCTTCATGAAAAAGTGTGTAACTCATGGCCATTCCACTAGAACTCCTCACTCTTCTAAAAAACACATCAATCCTGAAACAATTATGGTATATCCATGGAATTAACAAACTAGAGTACAAAGAACTAACACAAGGCATTCAATACTCCATCCTTACAAGTGAGACATTGGTAAAATGCTTAAATGTCCACATTTTATAATTGAGTGATCCTAGAGAGGCATCTACCTAAAATTCAAGTTGAAGGAAATGTATATTGTCCAAGAGTCCTTACAAGAAATTCCTACCTGGGAATCTAGGTATCGCTCAGGGTGAACTACCCCTCGGAGAAAATAAAACATCCATCATAAAACTTAGATAGATATTACTTATCAATCTAAATAGATTTTAAAACATTAGCATGGTATAATACCAAAAATCTCTTAGTGCATCATAACAATGTAAATATAGGGGAAAAACTTGTCTCTTTCAAAGTAATACACTAGGAGGATTAGAATAGTTTCCAACCAACCAAACAACCCAAAAGAAGAACAGTCAAACCACTACTAGTTGTCTTCTTGAAAGAAGCTCAGATTCACCAATCGATGCTTCTCCATTAACCGATCATATTCCCTTACTAACCAATGAATCTCATGATCGCTTAGGCTTAACCGAAAAAGTTTATACGGGACGAATGATGTATCTCAAAGGTATCATAAAAAACAAACCACATTAACATTATTATACCAAGAAATCACTAATATTTACCAAACTCACCAACCCCAATGGCATTCAAGCAAGTCTGACCATTTCTAAATGGACCTATTTGGTTGGGTTCCTCCTAATTTGAAGGACACACACTTAACAGAACCAAAATGATTTTCCCCACCTTAGGGGTGTCCAAGTTGTCAAATGAATAGAGAGACCACCTACCTATAAGAATGGTACATTCGATCCCACATATACTCACAAATGACGCTCCTCTGAGCCACACTCACATACATCCTAAAATTTGGCATAAAAGCCAAAACCAACCTAGCTCACATGTGAAAATACATGGTCCTCTGAGAAATTAATCCATATCCTTAGGATAAACATTAATTATTTAAACTTTTATCTCACTCTACTATATAGATAACCCTGGAATATACTCAAAAACTCAAGGCTCGACGATTTCACCAAACTGAACTAGTTCATTACCTCACTTAGAAACTTGATGGGTACCACATATATGAAGGAATACTACCTTGATATTAAAAAAGTAAAATGACACATCTTGGATACTTCCAATAATCTTTTCATCTCAATTCATTCAATTATTAGGTGTTCCATACAAGATATTTAATCCAAAGTCATATTGACTCAAATATCCATTAACCAGGATAAAAACAAATCAAATCATCGTATATTGAGGAAATAAGAAAGGTCCAAGAGGCCTACAAAGTTTCTGACCATGCCCATGGAATTTTAAACCTATTGAAATCGAGAATTAATTAATGATGATGCCTGGGACAAAGTCCAAGAATACCATGACCCCCATCTAAAAAAGGGTTTCATTTAGAAACTAAGAGTCCAACTATAGACAATGACACCTAAATGACACCAACAAAAGATTGATCATGGAACTATCATGGATTTTTTACTATAATGGTGCCACCTATCATATCTATCTCCATATGAAGAAAAATATTCAACCCATAATGATTTAACACCACCAAAAGTCTCTAGGCTTAAGAATCTGTCATTTAAGACATTCCGAAAATGAAAAAGTCCTACAAAAAAATGATCTTGTTTTCATTCCAAGGTAACTCAAAATTGATATTAAATTGCCCTTATAAAAGGGTTTTAAATGATGAAAACTAGTTCATGTTCTAGTTTCAGGACATTAAATTAATTCCCATTAAATCTGTAAACATTAAAAGTATTTTAAAAGAAACACCAATAAATAAAAGTAAAGTCTTATAAAACCTCGTTTTAAAAAAATTAACCTCTTATTTACATCCCATCATAATTAATAAATTTTCCATTTAAATTCATTTTTAATGGATAAGGTGACCTATGAAAGTCCCATTTAAATAACTCAGGTTCTTCAAAATGAAACCCAATAACAGTTGTTTAAATTATCAAAATTCCAAAACAACAATATTGGATTATTTCATAAGAAACATTCCCCAACCGACCTTCTTGGGTCCAATTGTGAATTTAAGAGGTTAATCAGACAATCTATATGCTCATGACAGAGTCTAAAGCCTTTATAGAGACAATCAATTCATTATATACTAGAATTAAACAACATTTATATTTATAACCATTTAAAAATAGGAATTATCATATATATTGATCCAGTTATATGGGTTGTCATCTACCAATCCATATAGCGCCCATACACTTTACACTTTGGAATTTATCCCTTGTTAATAGTATCTAATTAACTTTATCCAGTTAAATTTAATAGATTTTTTATTTTTTCAATAGTCTCTAAACATTTATAAAGATCAAGGATGGTTTGAGTATACGGGTTACCTTTCCCAAATTATATGGCTCCTATACACCTTACAACTAAAAATTGGTTCCCATTTTATCACAAGAAATAAATTCATCCCATGAAACCAATTACAAAATGACAAAACTAGAATTTCATTGCAATAGTAAATACCTATAATAATGCTACTAATTAAAGAAGCAAAATATAAGTCAAGACATGCTAAATAAGTAGAAGTAATGGCATAACACTCAAGGTATGCAATCAAAATCATAAAACAGCCTATAAATGCAACTACAAGGAATGAAATATGCATGAAATGTGAATTTATATGTTCCTAAAATGATTCATGCAAGGCCTCACCCTTTTTATACCACAAAAATGGTAAAATACTAGGAATTCTATAGATTAATAAGGAGCAGAAAGTTCACCATCCACTCATTGTGAAATAACAATCAACTACAACAATAAACATTAGAAACAATAGCGCCATACCTGACCACTTGGGCTCTTCACTATGAGCGGAGTGATTAGTTTGAGACAACTATATATACTGAGAATCAACACATTCATAATATCATATCTACCAATTCCATAAATAGAAATATGAAAGAAAAAAACCTATGATACCACTTTTTATCTTATCGTCCAGCTCACCACTAAAACAGTGGCTAAACTTGTGGGTCACATGGCCACATGTGCATCTCCCCACACACAAGAGTTTTTTGAATAGAAGTGAGCATCTAAGGAGGTGATAGCAAGAAGACTATACCCTCATATTAAAGTATCACAACTGTATGATAGATAAGAATCAATCATGAAAGTAATAATAAATGAAAATAGAATGTAGAAAATGAAAATTAATTATATGAGTATAAATTATTTCCAACACCAATTTACAAAAAAAATGCAAGCATGTTATGATGATGATACATTAAATAAAAAATGTACAAACTGAAAGAATCATGACACAATACAATACTAGAATAAGGAACTGAAACAAAAACCCCAAGGGTGATCTCCATGAGCATCCTGAGCTCCAACTTAGTCATGTGATCTTAACTCCTAGGAACGAGAAAAACAACAGAACAAAGGGTCCATAATATGAAAAACATAATGAATACTTCATTACCCCAGTGAAATGGTGGTCTGTGTAGGGTGTGAGATATAAATCCACGTTGGTTACCACCGATGGTGTGTAATGGCGAGTCTATCCCGTGAACACAAACTCAAGCAGTGTATAGGTAATATGAATAATAATAAAAACTAAAATAAATAAATAATATCCCTCTTAGGTTCCTAAAGGACACATGTTAGTTCTACATTCTTCACATCACAGTTGGAATAATGTATGAATAGTAACCACATGTATATAGTAATAATATATATATAGAGTAGTTCTATATTTTATCTATCTATATAAACTAGGTACATGTCAATGTAAGTGGCCATATACCTGGAATACTAGGTGCTGGATGGACCGAGTGTAACTTTGTCATCCATAGCCAATTTTTGTGATCCTGTAAGATCAATTGGTAGTGTACTCACCCTACATCCCAATACGGTGTGAGGCGTCATGCGCAACACTCTATATGGTGAGTGAAACATCATTTTATCACTCTAAACAGTGATTTTGGGGCCTCCATACAAGGTTCTCTATAGTATCGATGATGTAAGACTACATGACTCAACACTCGATGTAATGGAGGGTGATTTTCTACCAAACTAAATAGATCCATTTCCAACATTTTGTGACCCATTTATAGAGTAATCATATAAAAATAATAATAATAGAATCTATTTGGAATTACCTCTCATGCTCTTCATTTACCAATCACATTATAAACATGGTCCTTTCATTTATTACAATTTAAAGAAATATTTTACTTAAGCCTAAAATAAATGCCATGGAATTTATGCCCATTTAATTTCATTTCAATTAAACCATTTAATTCATTCAAGTCATGAAGACCATATTGAATAACTCCATTAAATATAAAAAATGTAGTACATTTAAAATGTGTAAATTAATCAAGGAAGGAAATACATCATGTCAATCCATTATATTTATATCAAATAACTAAATTTTATAAAAAAACCATCGTGAATAAACTAATTTAAACTAACAAATTCTGTTGAATGTAATAAATCATAGAAAGTGATTTAATAAGGCTCAAGGTGGTACTTAGAAGGTACCATGGTCTAATTGAGAAATTTCCTCTTTAGTCAAATCCAAATTGAAAATCATGCCATTCAATTTATAAGATAGTCCAATCCCTTAGAATGTTATTAGATTCTATAAAATGTATATAATAGAAAACTCCATTTATCAATGCCATTATAGGTCATGGAATAAACATGCCACATTTTACAAATAACTAAAGGTATAGGAAAACATAATTCCATTAGAAAAAACAGGATTTAAAGAACTAATCATTATATTGTAATTTCAAAAAAAGTGAACCTCATCTGAAGGGTTTTATTATAGAAACATGAAAATGTTTGTAAAAAAATCATTGATCACAGTTATGCATTTCATTGAAGAATCATAATTCATTTTTATCAAAGAATATCATTTTAAAAAGATACCATACATAACAATTAAATTATAAAATCCAATGTGGCACTTAGGAGGTTCCATTACAATTTTAACGAAATACTAAAAGATTCAATTTCATTATCAATCAAATATGAATGCTTAGAAGGTGTTTTGGGCATATAATCATTTATTTATAATAGGGTAAAATAATTTGTTACACCCAAGGGGTGTCTATGATCGGGTTTGACATCCTCTATTCACTTAACAATGCCCAAAAAGGGAAAATATATTGTATGTAAAGAAATTTAAAATAAAGAAACAATTTTAAAGAAACATTTGCAAAAGGATAGAATATAGTGTAATGAAACTATTTATAAAATGCTGCAAAATTGAGAAAAAATATGTATACCACCAACCTTTTTCTTAGGATCTTCCACTTATCCAATATCAATTTCTAATTTGGTATGGTTTGAACTAAATCAATGAAACAGAAATTTTCCCAAAAAATAGAAAAAATTATCTCCCATAAAAATAGCATATCCGATACCAAAATAAACTAGGAATGAAAAAAGATATTTAGATCTTACCGATGCTGGTCCATAGAGACCAACAATGTTTGATCTGAAGACCAGACAAGAGAGATATCTTGAAGCCAGTAAGGAGGAGCCTCGTAGCTCACAAGTGAGAGGGAGGGGCTTCATACGGCATCCAAGAGGTGAAGAAAGAGTTAAATGAGGTTTAAACAACTTTAAGGGTATTTTATTCATTTTACTAACAAAAACCAATTCGCATAGTTTGGCTGCATGACCTGTCCAAACCCTACACCAACCGTATGGCCACCATTGCATAAGAACCTCATCTCACACGGTTTTTCCAATATGGTTATCCTAACCATTGACCAACCATGTGGTGAATAGTGTGATAATACTTTTGAAATTGGCACTAATCAGGCGGAGTAGGAATTTGGTTTGGGAAAACTGTGTGCACCCAGTGTGATTCACATCTACTCCTCTTAATAAGGTGCATGGTTTCTTGTTGGGCATCGCACTGTCTCAGACAAACTATGTGCCCTATGCAGACCACCCAAACCTTTGATTTTTGGGGCCTGATGCTTTTGAAACATAATGAGGCATTCAGGAAACCTCTCAAACCATTACCCAAGTATAAAAAAGACACTTTTATGTGTTCCAATACAAGTCATAACATTTCAATGTTTTGTTCAAAGAAAATCCCATTCAGTAAACACCAAAATACAAATTCCCTTGGAATTTTACCCTGGATAAAAACACGGGATGTTATAAATTTGGTATTTAATAATTTAAATTGTTAATTTTAATTTTTTTTAATATTTAATTATTTTTTAATTTTGGTTTATTGATTAATTTTTATTTAATTAAATGTAATTCTTTATTTTAATTTTTTTTATTATTGTTTGTTTTTTAGGTCGTATTGTCGCTAGGCCATTCACCCACCACTAGCCTCCTACACCCACTATAGAAATTTTCTAATGGTGACTCTTAAAATCACCATTGGAAGTTCCTCTGGTGAATCCTACTTATCCAATCCACCTTCACCCCGTTCTCTAATGGCAGCACTTCCACCGATCTAAAAATAGAATCCTCTATTTCACCATTGCATCTATTCCAACAGTGGTTACTTTGCCACCATTCCCATTCAACCAACTTCTCCTCCACTCCATAGTGGAACCTGATTCACTATTCATCTCATTCAATGGTGACTTAAGAGTCACCGCTAGAAATTCATAATTCCACCACTTCCCTCCTTCAATGGTGACTCATCAGTCACCTCTGACACCTACATCCACCCTTAGCCATTGTCAAGCCATTGCTAGAAGCACCTCCACACCCACGATCTGTAACCCTCCACTGGGATGAACTACCATCAACTCTAGAAGTCTCTATTTCTCCATTCAATGGCAATAGGAAAAAACAACACAACGATAGTAAAACAACAAATTATCATGTCTGCAGATAATCAAAAAACACCATCAGCACTCGCTAATGGTATTGAACACCATAGTTTATATCGAATAACCCCCAAAATAGTTCAATGTTTCAAAATTTAAACAACTGAACCAAAATAATACCCACCAAAACAACCTATGCATCACCGCTGCTACATCTGAGCCACCATCTATAGCTGAGGAACACCTCACCAGATCTGTAGAATCCTAAATAGCCACTCGAAGCCAAAATCATCGACTATCACCTCACGATCAATCTCCATTGAGAAGAAAAACCTAACATCCCTATCTATTTAATATTATGCCCTCTCCCACACCTTTGAAGACCCCCTTCCCCCACCTACCCTCCACAGAACTACAACACCCCCCCCCCCTCTTCCTTCGCCCAAACACCCCCACCCCATATTTCTTTTCTTTTTAACATATATAATATAATATATATAATAATAAAAATATTTATAAAAATTAAAATAATTAATATAAATAATAATATTATTAATAAATTTAAATAAATTATTTATATTAAGTATATGTTTGTGTGTGTGTGAATACATGTATTTATGTATATGATGTTTATATTAATAATAGTTAATATAAATAATTAAATATAAGTATTTATATTTATAAATCCAACTATATTAATTACAATTATTGGTTTCTGTGATTATTTTTATATTCTAATAAGTATTTTAATGTTTTTATAAGTATTGACAATAATATATATAATAATAGTTACTTTTTAAAGTAATGTCTGATGTTTTTTTCTTTGGTTTTTTATTATAGGGGGAGTTAATCATGGGTAATGTCTAAAGGTGAATATATCATGTGGAATTACAAGGGGAGTCCTGATGTTGTTTCCATATTCTAACTTATTTCACCATAATTTCACTGAATATCGGATACGATAACATCAAGGGATGCCATGTGGATTTATTTCTTATTAGTTTTGTTTCATCACTGCATTTTGTTTTATTTTTATGAATAAGATGAGTTCACACTCATCTATATATTTATTTTTCAAGAACCCCACATACATGGGAAAAATATCACTTGGAGAAGTGTACCCCATGCCTTCTTCATCTTCGACTTTCATTGTTTGTATTTTTGTTTCAGGTTTTTCAATATCATTGGGATACCTCTATTTCTAATTCAATTGTGATGTCTATATTTTTTGTATCTCATCACTTCATGTTATAATATTTAATCTCTAGATATTGTAAACTAATTCAAGGGGCATGATTCTTATAGTGAAACCCTATGCTACCTGTAGATCCAAGCTTCATCAAGATCATTATTTTCTCTTCATCACTCTGATGACACTGTGAAAGTGAATTGGGGTATGCAAGAGCATATTATTTTACCAGATTGGATTTCTTATCTTCTGACCTCAACCCCTATAATCCTTATTCACTTAAAATAATTGATTGAGTGGTTAGGTGAGGCTGTGTTGTAACACCCCAAGATTTCATAGTGTGTTATTTCTTCAAAATAATTCAATAACTTGCACTACACGCAACACCGAGTTCAAGTGCACAATGACTTACCAAACAAGCCGTTCAAAAGAGGTTATGAATAGTATTAACTAAATTTTAAACTTTATATAATCCTTATAATTTTAGAATCCATATTATGAATTTCTTAGACATAATGTAAGAACAAATTCATTTTCAGTATTGCACTTTTACCAACTTTTAATAGTGAACCCTTTTTAAATACAATATTTTAAGCTATTTGACTAAATAGGGACATCAAAAATTAAAAAATGAAACATCCCAAGCTTCCATGGTACGCTTTCCTTTGAATAATACAGTAGCATGTGTTGTACGCAACTTCGAGTTCTAACACACACCACAACCAATCAAACTAGCCGTTATGAATAGTAATACCTAATTTTTGAAATTATGTATATTTTATATTTCAAAATGGACTTCATTTTTGGATTCGGAATATCAAATTTATCCTAGGGTGAAATTTTGGAACTTTTCGGATAACACTTATATTTTGATGGATAGTGAAAATTACTAAATTTTAATTAAAAACAACTTTATTAATCGAAATAATTTATATTTATAAATTCTGAATTTGAGTGGTTTTAAAGTATATTTAGAATATATTTTTACCATTTAATATAATGTTGGTCATTTTACATAATTTTACAATTAAACCGGATGTAAACAAGTGTCAATCTTTTGATAGTTATTATCTCTTAAAAACACGATTTTGTTTTAACAACGGGAATTAATTTCAAATTAATTTATTCCACTAATGTGTTTTGAATTTGTAAAAATGGATTCCATATTTTGAATCAGGATGTTTAAATTGTGTAAATAAGAAACTTTTATTTTTAGACATTTTGAATAATTACTTTGGTAAATATTTTATTTACCATGGTTAAGGGTAAATCCGGTAAATAAGGGTTAAAAAATAATATTATAATAATAATAAATTACCCTAAAACGTGTCCTAGCCTTATGTGTTGATACATGTTCTACCATAGGCATCTTTGGGTCTATTTTGGGACCCCATGGATCCACTTGTAGGGGATAGGGACACTTTATTTTAATTAAGTTAAAATGAGTACAAAAATGACAGAAGCATATATCTTTTAGAAAACCAATTTTTAAATATGGTTATATATGTTGTAATTTAGACTATAAATATTCATTAGAAATATAAAGATATTTCCTACATAATTATATTTTATTTATAATTTTTAGAGATTACATAATGTAATTTATTTATGACACAATGATGATGCAGTAATTAACATAATAATGAAAATTTAAAATAATTGATATTACAAATAACCAAATAAATATAATTTGATACTTTTAATGAATTACAATAATTTTCTAGGATAATATGACATATTAGGATTTATTTAATTAACTTTTTTCTAAGTAATAATTCTGTTTTGAGTTTCACAAAAATCAACTATTGAATAGTGTCAAATTGACATAAAAGAGTTTTTAAAACAAATATTATATTATTAATTGATATTAAATTCCTAAAAATCTAAGGTTCAGCCAAGAGACTTATATAATTATAGTTGTATCGTTTATGGACCACTTGGGGGTCTCTCTGATATATATAGTAAGTTTATTAACTATATAATATAAAAATACAAAGTGACATGGTAAATGTCAAACTAATTAACTAAGAGTTAATACTTAATGAAAAGGTTACTATAGTGACCCAAACCTGTCTAAATTCTATTGGTTGAATGGTGTTCAACCTATCCCCACCTTAACATTTAAATAATCAAATTTGGAGCCATTAGAAACCGAATATGAATTTATTATAAATTAATATTTCTAGCTTTTCCAAAGGTGCCCCTCACCCCTCTTATAAAAGGGCACTCCACCTTCTCATTTTTTCACACCTTCAAAGCCTTTTGGTTCGGCCAAACTCTGCCAAAATAAACTCCCAACTTCCCTAACTACAACCTAGAGGCCTTAGTTCGATCAAAAATCCAACCTAAGGAGCCATTTTGATCAAATCAAAAGGAAGAACCTAAAGAAAAGGTAATGATTTCACCACCCTTTTCCAAGTTCCTTTCTTCTTCCACTTATTCCTCCTTTGTTATTACCATTATAAAATAATAAATCCAGTATCATATATATACTGTGATGTTATTATAAATATGGTATAACCATATTCAGTATTCTATCCACCCTTTAAATAACATGTCACCATACGTGCGTACGTACGGCTTACCGTCTCCACGTCGTGGTGTAATTGTTATTCAATATATTATTATTTGGATGGGTATAATAATGATGTGTAAATCATGTAAATAATAAATATAACATGTTAATGATTATTTATATATGATATACCATCCATTTATATATGATTTTAATATCAAAAGAATGATATTGTCACTCGTGCGTACGTACAGACTACCGTCTCCGCGAACGCGATGAGATTCATTTCCATCGTATTCATTCAAGTATAATGATCATTTGATGATTTAAAAATAATGTTTAAGGACTTGATATCATTCTGTATATGAATAATATACAACCTATCCATTACAAACATGGCTTATGTAACAAAACATATAAAAGAAAACGAGTAAGTTAACACCCGAAACGATGATAATGCTAAGATATTATTAACAAAGAAAAGTTAAAAGATCATATATGATATCATATGAATGTATATGATTCTTGTATAATTTAATAACAATTATTTCACTATTATATAGGAGGTTAACCTACCCCATCCAAGGAAAATTAAAAGGTAATGGTTATTTCACAATCTCTTCATTATCTGAGGTTGTTTATATGTAATAATCTACTAGGATCTCTTTATCATCCACTTCCATGTTTCTTAAAAATGAATTTCAAATCATTTTTACTATTTACTAGAATATGGGTTAAATTCATTTATACCCTTTTTTGACTTTTTATAAAAGGTTTATAAAGGACTATTTCTGTCGTTTTCCAAACAAGGTGCATTTTAACCTTTTCGACAAAATTAAGGTAAGAATGTTTTTTTAACTTATACAGCGGGTGTGGCTATTTTCTGCCGTTATAAAATCGTCGAAGCTTCCCTTACAAGCTTATAATAAAATTTTCAAAGAAAATGTTTTATTTCATAAATATAAGACTCTTAAAAGATTTCAAAATAGAAATAGATATTTCTCTAAAAAGAGTTTTGATTTCATCTATGTCAACATCCTTTAATGGATTTTATGCTTATTTGAAATTAATTTATTATGATACAAAACTTCTATATTGTATTGAAGGTTTTTTGATATGTTTGACTGTGGATTTTATATTTTTATACCGTTCATAGTTTATGGTGAACGTATTGACATTTTGTATGCTAGTTTTAATAGGAATGTTTATGTTATGTTTAAACCTTTTCATATGGGAATTCATTGGACTTAATATGTGACGAGCGGAGACCGCTATAGCTCCTTGATGAATCGGTAGGTCTCATGAGACAAACTAGTGTCTTGTCACAAGGCCTTGGAAAAATCATATTTGTAGTCTTGGCACGAGGCCTTGGCTATGTAGTTATGATAGTCTCACATTATGCATTCCATCATTATGAAAGTGGTTATTGATATTGCATGTGATTATTCGATTAGTAGAATATCCATGTGAATAAGTAAATGGAATTATTGCGTTTTACTTTTATCAAACTATATTGAAGTTCAAGTTTAAAAGGCTTTTGTTTTAGTTAGTTATAAATTTCCTTACATGTTTATTCTTATTTATGAAAGTTTCCGCTATGTTGTTATCCTTACTGGGCATTTGAGCTCACCCCTTTTCTATGTTTTATTTTTCCCAAGAAGTGAAGAAGTAAATTATGAATGACCTGCAGTGATATTATGTGGGGATATGAGTGTGGAATATAGAGACAATATGTTGTTGTAGTAGTTTCTCACCTTATGATGTAATGTAAGACTTATGAATATATCTAGTGTTTCCAATGCTACTAAACCAATCGGTATTTCGAGATTTGATCTTTCTTGTGATCATGCCAATGTTATGTAATAATGCACCGACTCTAGGTAACTGGGGTCAGGGAGTTACAGTTGGTATCAGAGGAAGTTTAGTACAAACCTTGGAAGCTAGATTTAGATAAACTCTGATTAGAGCACCTAGAACTTAGATGGACCATGAGGATTAGTATAGAAGAACTTCCTAGAATTTTTGTATTGTAGAGAATTTGTGAGTTTTCTGAGCAATACATCCCTGTCTGGATATGAGCAGGTAGAGGCGGCTCTGGAACTGATATACCTAGGGGTAAAACCCGAAAACACCGATTTGAGCTAGACTCGAACGGGAACTGGTGCACGACAATGGGCCTTGCTGCACTCTTGGTTATGACACTCCCGGGGGATATGCTTAGGATAATTCTCATTTTCTTTACAAACCATTATTAAGGGTTTATGAGTATATACTTCCTCAAAGGAGACATTTTTATGATTATGGATTATATCCATAAACTATTTAATTTATGTCATGTGTTTTACAAGTTTGGGATTAGGTATTGTTATTCATAAACTAATCTAGTGTATTCCATTGTTTAGAAATGGATCCCAGTAGAAGTAATGATAACTCCAGCAATGCACATGATCCAAAGAGAAAGAAGGATCATATCTTTCATGGTCTTAAGCCAGAATTTATAAGAGAAATAGTCTCCCATGTATTATCATCATATGAAGAAATAATATCATGTGTTGTTAATATAAGTAAAGAGTTTACTGAGACCAATGTCTTTTAAGGGAAGCAAGATAAGAAAAGGTTGGAAGAGAGAAAGATGGATAAAGGGAAGAGGGAAAAGAAAATTTTTTCCATATGTGATAACTGTGGGAAGAAACACCCTGGAACTTGCCTAAAAGGAATGGGAGTTTGTTATAACTGTGGAGGAAAAGGGCACAAAGTACGTGACTGCAAGGGTAAGAAAATGGTTTCAAATGTACAATTCTTCATTTGCAAGGAGTATGGACACTATGCGAACCTATGTCCCAGTCATCAGACTATGCCGCAAATGATGCTATTGGATAATAATCAAGTTAATATACTACCACAGATGAAGAGGAATGATTAGAGTTCTTGTGCTGATTATGTCATTTGAGTGTTGTATCAACAATGTACTTGTTATAATAATTATGGAGTATATAAGAATTGTACTGCAGTACTATTTCATTAAGGACTTGAGACTGTGTGGAACAAATAAAAGTGTCTCAATAGCAGGATAAATTTTTGGAAAATATATGGTTGAGAGAATGATAAACCATAAAATAGTTCTGATACCGAGGTTGTGATTTTGGAATAATACATGATTGATTTGGATAAATTATATTGGATATTCTTGACTAAATTGAAACTGATTAATGATTTGTATATTCCATCATTTTTTGGGTTTAAAACATTTTTGGATTGAAGGAGTATATCTATTATTCTTTAATGAATAAGGGATAATGAATGTAATCAATAAGGTTTTATGGTAATACAGGATGTTGCAGTGTTTTAAAAGAATACATGATGAAGGTGTTCAGATGTTATTACGCGGAAAAAAGGATCTTTATTGTGTTTACCTTCCTTATAAATTTTGGACTGAAGTATTTTGGATAGTTCTAGTTTGGATTATTTTGGATTGCCATAAAAGGACAACTCGGAGGTCGGGCGGCAACCCATCGCGTCCGGAAAGGCCGCGAGACTTGAACCCACAACCGAAGGGCGAAAATAGTGTATCACCTACCACTGACCCTCGTGATGTCCTAGATTGAATAATGTCGTTTTTTAATGGTTCTACTAGATGAATTATAAATTCATTTTTTAACCCTATATGAATAGGATAAATAAAATATTTTTTTGATGTTCTATTATCTTATAGAGTGAAAGATGAGTCTGTGGTAGAAATTAGTTAAAGGATGGAACTCTACTTGTCAAGAATATATTTTTTCTTCATCACTTATTCTATGAAGAAATTAATTCTTATACTTTATTTAAGGAATCCTAAAACCAAAAATGTGTTATCGTAATACCCTATGTTTTGTTGAGCCGATGGTATTTCAAATAATTATAGATTGATGAATTTAAGGACCTCAATTTTAAACATATTTTTGATTGATGACCTCAATCTCTACCTATAAATATTTACGTTTTCCCCCAATTACATGTCTCTAATTTCCACCAATGTTCTCCTAATCGAGATCATAATTTGGTGGTGACCCTTCCATTTCTCTTTTCCTTATATTAAGACTAAATTTTAGTAACCCAATTTCCAATGTGGGTTTTCCCACAAAGATATTTTCTATTTTCAACCTTTTATTTTTGAAAAACAATTTCAAATTGCGACGACGCAATTTATTGAAGGATGGGAGAATGTAACACCCCAAGATTTCATAGTGTGTTATTTCTTCAAAATAATTCAATAACTTGCACTACACGCAACACTGAGTTCAAGCGCACCATGACATACCAAACAATCTGTTAAAAAGAGGTTATGAATAGTATTAACTAAATTTTAAACTTTATATAATCCTTAAAATTTTAGAATCCATATTATGAATTTTTTAGACATAATGTAAGAACAAATTCATTTTTAGTATTGCACTTTTACCAACTTTTAATAGTGAACGCTTTTTAAATACAATATTTTAAACTTTTTAAATAAATAGGGACATAAAAAAATTAAAATGAAACATCCCAAGCTTCCATGGTACGCTTTCCTTTGAATAATACAGTAGCGTGTGTTGTACGCAACTTCGAGTTCTAACACACACCACAACCAAACAAACTAGCCGTTATGAATAGTAATACCAACTTTTTGAAATTATATATATTTTATATTTCAAAATGGACTTCATTTTTGGATTCGTAATATCGAATTTATCCTAGGGTGAAATTTTGGAACTTTTCGGATAACACTTATATTTTGACGAATAGTGAAAATTACTAAATTTTAATTAAAAACAACTTTTTTAATAAAAATAATTAATATTGATAAATTATGAATTTGAGTGGTTTTAAAGTATATTTAGAATATATTTTTACCATTAAATATAATTTTTGTCATTGTACATAATTTTACAATTAAACCGGACATAAACAAGTGTCAATCTTTTGATAGTTATTATCTCTTAAAAACACGTTTTTTGTTTTATCAATGGGAATTAAATTTAAATTAATTTCGGCCACTTCTGTGTTTTGAATTTTTAAAAATGGATTCCATATTTGGAATCAGGATTTTCAAATTGTGTAAATAGGTAGCTTTTATTTTTAGACATTTTGAATAATTACTTCGGTAAATATTTTATTTACCATGGTTAAGGGTAAATCCGATAAATAAAGGTTAATAATAATATTATAATAATAATAAATTAACCTAAAACATGTCTTAGACTTATTGGTTGATACCTGTTCGACCATAGGCATCTTTGGGTCGATTTTGGGACCCCATGTAGCCACTTTTAGGGGATAGGGACAATTTATTTTAATTAAGTTAAAATGAGTACAAAAATGACACAAGCATATATCTTTTAGCAAAACAATTTTTAAATATGATTATATATGTTGGAATTTCGACTATAAATATTCATTAGAAATATAAAAAGACTTCCTAAATAATTATATTTTATTTATAATTTTTAGATATTACATAATTTAATTTATTTTTGACACAATGATGATGCAGTAATTAACATAATAGTGAAAATTTAAAATAATTAATATTACAAATAACCAAATAAATATAATTTGATACTTTTAATGAATTAAAATAATCTTCTAGGATAATATGACATATTAGTATTGATTTAATTAACATTTTTCGAAGTAATAATTCTGTTTTGAGTTTCAAAAAAATCAACTATTGAATAGTGTCAAAATTGACATAAAAGAGTTTTTAAAACAAATATTATATTATTAATTGATATTAAATTCATAAAAATATAAGGTTCATCCAAGAGACTTATATCATTATAGTTGTATCGTTGATGGACCACTTGGGGGTCTATTGGATATATATAGTAAGTTTATTAACTATATAATATAATAATACAAAGTGACATGGTAAATGTCAAACTAATTAACTAAGAGTTAATACTTAAAGATAAGGTTAATATAGTAACCCAAACCTGTCAAAATTCTATTGTTTGAATGGTTTTAGACCTATAACCACCTTAACATTTAAATAATCAACTTTTGAGCCATTAGAAACCGAATATAAATTTATTATAAATTAATATTTCTAGCTTTTCCAAAGGTGCCTCTCACCCCTCTTATAAAAGGGCACTCCTCCTTCTCATTTCATCACACCTTCAAAGCCTTTTGGTTCGGCCAAACTCTGCCCAAATACTCTCCCAACTTCCCTCACTACAACCTAGAGGCCTTAGTTTTATCATAAATCCAACCTAAGGATCCCTTTTGATCAAATCAAAAGGAAGAACCCGAAGAAGAGGTAATGATTTCACCACCCTTTTCCAAGTTCCTTTCTTCTTACACTTATTCATCCTTTGTTATTACCATTCTAAAATAATAACTCCAGTATCATATATATACTGTGATGTTATTATAAATATGGTACAACTATATTCAGTATTCTATCCACCCTTTTAATAACATGTCACCATACGTGTGTACGTACGGCTTACCGTCTCCACGTCGTGGTGTAATTGTTATTCAATATATTATTATTTGGATGGGTATAATAATGATGTGTAACTCATGTAAATAATAAATATAACATGTTAATAATTCTGTATATATGATATTCCATCCATTTATAGATTTTTTTAATATCAAAATAATGATATTGTCACTCGTGCATACGTACGGACTGCCGTCTCCACAAACGCGATGAGATTCATTCTCCATCGTATCCATTCAAGTATAATTATCATTTGATGATTTAAAAATAATGTTTAAGGACTTGATATCATTCTGTATATGAATAATATACAACCTATCTATTACAAACATGTCTTATGTAACAAAACATATAAAAGAAAATGAGTAAGTTAACACCCGAAACGACGATAATACTAAGATATTATTAACAAAGAAATGTTAAAAGATCATATAAGATATCATATGAATGTATAAGATTATTGTATAATTTAATAACAATTATTTCCTTATTATACAGGAGGTTAACCTACCCCAACCAAGGAAATGTACAAGGTAAGGGTTATTTCACAATCTCTTCATTATCTGAGGTTATTTATACGTAATAATCTACTGGTTTCTCTTTATCATCCACATCCATGTTTCTTAAAAATGAATTTAAAAACATTTTTAATATTTTCTAGAATATGAGTTAAAGTCATTTATACCATTATTTGAATTTTTATAAGAGGATTATAAAGGAATCATTCCGTCGTTTTCCAAACAAGGTTCTTTTTAACCTTTTCGACAAAATTAAGGTAAGAATGTTTTTTTCAACTTATACGGTGTGTGCGGCTATTTTACACCGTTATAAAATTGTCGAAGCTTCCCTTACAATCTTATAAGAATATTTTCAAAGAAAATGTTTTATTTCATAAATATAAGACTCTTAAATGATTTCAAAATAGAAAGAGATATTTCTCTAAACAGAGTTTTGAATTCATCTATGTCAACATCCTTTGATGGATTTTACACTTATTTGAAGTTAATTTATTATGATACAAATCTTATATATTTTATAGAAGGTTTTGTGATATGTTTGACTGTGGATGTGCTATTTTTATACCGTTCATAGTTTATGGTTAAAGTATTGATATTTTTATGCTAGTTTTAATACGAATGTTTATGGTATGTATAATCCTTTTCATATGGGAATGCATTGGACTTAATATGTGAAGGGTGGAGCCCGCTATAGCTCCTCGATGCATCGGTATTTCTCATGAGACAAACTAGTGTCTTGGCACAAGGCCTTGGAAAAATCTTATTTGTTGTTTTGACATGAGGCCTTGGCTATGTGGATATGATAGTCTGGCATTATGCATTCCATCATTATGATAGTGGTTATTGATATTGCATGTGATTATTCGATTAGTATAATATCCATGTGAATAAGTAAATGGAATTATTTCATTTTACTTTTTCCATACTATGTTGAAGTTCAAGTATAAAAGGATTCTATTTTAGTTATACATTTCTTTAAATGTTTATTCTTATTTATGAAAGTTTCCACTATGTTGTTATATTTACTGGGCATTTGAGCTCACCCCTTTTCTATGTTTTATTTTTTCCAGGAAGTGAAGAAGTAAATTATGAATGACCTGCATGGATATTATATGGGGATATGAGTGTGGAATATGGAGACAATATATTGTTGTAGTAGTTTTTCACTTTATGATGTAATGTAAGACTTATGAATATATCTAGTGTTTCCAAGGCTACTAAACCAATCGGTCTTTCGATATTTGATCTTTCTTGTGATCATGCAAATGTTATGTAATAATGCACCGACTCTAGGTAACTGGGGTAAGGGCGTTACATGTGTGATTTTTGATATTTTTAAGATCACTTCATTCATGATGAAATTTATGGCTGTTGTGATTTGATTAGAAGATTTCTCCACTTCAAGAGTGTGTTCACATGTAGGAAGAAATTATGTTCAGTAGTGATAAATGTTTTGTGTGAGATAGGTGTGTGTATTGATCCATCGACCACGCACTAAGTAAGGATGAGAGTTATTGATCTAATTTTTTAGTATATCAATGATAGGGAGTTGAGATTGGATGCACCTAAATCAGTCCTTGTTCTCATTAAATTTTTATTCAATATATTTATACCTTTTTTCATGTTCTTTTTTCTTGTGTTCCTTGTATTGTTTTGCCTTTCCATATTTTTTTTCCTCCCAACCTTCTACCTCTATGATTTTTATTGTTTTTTTTTATGTTCTGATTTTCTATTTTAAAAATATTTATAAACAAAAAAATATTTTCGGGAATATCACATGGGATCTCAACACTACATTCTTATAGAGTAATATATGGTTAGCCATTATTCTATATCTTGGGTATTATAAATATATCATTAATTTTCCCCAGGATAAGGGCATCATTAAAATTGGGCATCATTTCCCTAGAATCCATGATTTCTTTAGGGGTGTTTTTTTTTAAATCAAGACAACAAATTAATATATATATATATATATATATATAAGATAATGGTGAGATGACCCCGACAATTAGAAGATTATGTTGGGTTTATTTCATATAGAGTTTTGAAACAACTCAACATTTTTCATCTCAAAGATTTTGAATAAATCATTGAAGATTTCATGGAGAAGCTGAGACAAAAAAATTTAGAATCCTTCTATTACGAACTTATATAATTTTCTAACCTTTTCTTTGAGTTATTTGTTGAATAAGAACTGAATATTCCCAATTTATATAACTATCAATCACAGGAATCATGTTTTTAGTTACAAGATCCATATTCTGGGGATGTTTTCAAGAGCATAAAAGAGATTTAAAATATAGAACAAGAGTTATCTAGATAAAAACTTTTAAGATCATTTTATTTCAATAACTTTATTTGATGATTTTTTATATGTGTCCTTAGTTACATAATGCTTTTTCTATGAATGAATAGGTAAAATTAGTATCAAACATCCTATTATTTTCTTTGGAATATAATACATCTAAGGCTGTGTGTTTTGAAGAGAAACATGGGGAGGTTGAATAGCTCACTCCTGACACTAGCATACTCATAGGGGAACTAATTACACTTGGAGAAGAAAAAGGTTAACAAACATAGGGAGAATTAAATTTTATTGAATAGAATTTATTTTCATATGTTCTGAAATTTTTTATAGTTAATGCAATTTTTTATAATCTTTATGTAGGTTCTAAAAAATCGGCTGAGCTGCGTGCTTTCTTGGAGAGTCTTGAGGAAGCAGCACCTATGAAAGAATAAGAGGGGTGGTTGGAAATGTGTACAGTTGTAATAGAGGGTGATGAAATATTTTCTATAGTTCATGAGTAATGTTTTTTTGGACTGAACTTAAGGAAAAGTCGCATCCAAGAGTTACAATTTAAAAACAAAAAAAACATTATCCTCTGGCTGAAGAAGAGGGGAAAACCCTTATATTTTGTTTTCATCACCAGTACTCTATAAGTACTCCACTTACAAAGAGTTAGATATCAAGGAATCTAAACATGGGGTTCTCTTCAAGTTGTATGTCACTATAGCTTGAAAGAATAACATCTAGTGGTTTTTAATCAAGAAGGCACAACATCCATCAGATTGGGGTTTATCCACTAACTATCCAGATGTGGATAGTAAAAATACACCACTACTTGGGGGGTTTATCCTAAGAATGTATTTTTTTTCAATTCATGGTTTAGATTCTATATTCTTTTGATTTTAATTTTATGGTTTTTTATTAGTAAGAAAATAATCAGGTGGTTACTCTATGTGGTAGTTAGAAAAAACCAAAGGTAGAAGCAAATTTGATTAATTATATTTCACTACAAAACTAACACATTGGTTCGTTTACACTTTGATCTCTATTTCATAAAGTCTGATGTTAATCTATTGACACCATTAGGGAATTTAACAAATAATCCAATGAAATATTTTCAACAGTAATAGGGAGGACCCATGTAGATGATCTAAAGATAAGATTCATGATCTGGGGAGTGATTGTTTTTCTTTTTTACATTTCAATTCATCAATATTTCCTACTTTTGTGAATTAAGTGTGGGGGAATTCCTCCCTGATTTTTATAATTTTTAATTTGTGTTCTTTCTGGTTGTTTTATTACTAGAATATAGTCAGTTGAAAATTATATTTAACATCATTGTGAAATGTTATTGAATACACTTTTTTCACTTTGAATTAACTATTACTGAACAACATTGATCATCAAGAATATTTTTGATCTAAATAGATAAAAATCATTTGTCTATATATAAAATCTTAAAGAATGAAATTTTAAATAAAAAATATGCTTGAAAAGATGGTGGTGTTCTATGGGGTTTCTTTTGTTTATGTTTTTTTCTTTTTCTTTTTTTGTGGAAAAAATATTTGAACTTCACTACTACCCCTGTACAATCTTTTAACTATTGAATTTACCATTTTTTATAAACTGAGCTATCTCCCACCCAAATAGTCTACATTGGGGAAAATGTTGAGTTATATGTGTGGGGGAGAGGGGTATTTAACTCACTCAAAATTTTCCCTAGAGTTGTTTTTCAAAAAAAGGGTAAAAAATTAAATTTCATTAAAACCACAAAATTATTTCATAACATAAGAGTCTATTGAATTTACATTATATCTAATGTTTTCCTTACTAGTAGATAGAATCTTTATTTTGATTATATGTTTCACTAATTTATGATATTATTGGGGATTTATAATTGGTAAGCGTAGTTTCACACTATTATTATGAATATTATTATTTAAGAATAGAGGAAGGGAGTGATATAAGATTTTTTGTGGGGAAATATTATCTTAACTTTTGGAAACTAAAAATTTATACTCAAACATTGGGGTATCATATTTTGTAAATAAAAAATAATAATCACTTTAGGTAGACAACTCAAATGGTAATTTTAGTATTACTTTAAAACTGGAGTTAAATGGACAAATAGGATCCCATAGTAAACATTTGTGACTCTAAAAACTAGGAATGTGTGCATGTGTGAGTTATCCCTCTATACATATCAAATATGTACATATTCAAAATTCTCTATACACTTACATGTCTAGGTAAAATTCCACAAAAATAGAAACAAAAAAACAAAAAAGAAATACACTGTCTAATAGTAAAAAATTAGTTCACTAAGGTATATGGAATTTTGAACCCAGATGAAGAAAGGTAAAATTGAATTGTATAAATATCATTTTATTTGTATCAATAACGTTATTCAAAAAAATGAACGTTGATTTATATGACATAGAAAATGTGAAAATATAAGTTTCCTTTTATTGAGATTTTATTTTAACTTTATCTAACACGTCATCACTCTTAGAATTGGAACATGAATTGGATTTGGATTTTAGAAGTGGGAGATTTCAAATATGAGGAATTTCATTTTCAATGATGGATGCATTAGTGTTTCCTTGATTTCCACTATTTGTTTTTTGAAATTAGGTAGGACAAGTTTTGTGCATTCATTAAAAAACCTGACCCCCAAATGGTTTTATGCGTATTAAATTAATAGATAATCATGCTTCAATTTAATATAAATTTGAAAAATCATTTTTTTCTATTTTATAATGTCAATGTGAATTAATTTATTTGATAGAAAACAAACATTCAAGTGCAGATCATTTTTATGTGAAAGTTTTTTTCACAATTATGCATAATTGTTTGATTGTTTATTCTATTTTTAGTATTAAAATATTTTATTTTTTTAATAAATAAATATTTTTTATTTTGAAAATTCTATTTTTTAAAGTGTGTTTCTATGTTTAATTATGTTTTACTGTTTATTTTAGTCATTTAATTTAATTTAAAACTTATTTATTCATTTAGTTTTTACATTCATTTTTTATTATTATTTTTTGTTTAAATAATATTTTTTTCATTTTTTTATTTATTTTATTATTTTTGTAGTTTTTCTGTTCCATTTTCCCATTTTCATTAATTTTATATTTATTCATTAATTTAATTAATTTATCATTTTATTTTGTAGGTAAATAAGTGGCACTTTAGTTTTTGGTACTTTAAATAATTAAATTAATTTTAAATCATCAATTTCTCTCATTAAATATTTTTTATACTAAGTAATGATTAATTATAATATAATTTTTATTTTACTTATTAGTTCTATTAGTTTATTAATTAGTTAATTAATTTATGATAATTGAATTTAGGTTTTTTATTGTTTTAACAATTCAATTTTTATTAATTTATTTCATTTTAATGTCACAACATGTTTACAATTTTTAAGATAGAATAAATTATTGGTTGAATAATCGTAATAAAGTTATTTTTATATTTAATAATTTAAAATTTGAATATTAATTTTTTGATATTTCTTTATTTATTAATTATATTTAATTGATTGTTTTTTAGATAATTAAATTTAATTCATTATTTATAATTTATTTAGTTTTTTTATGCGGTGTGTCTCTATGCCATTCACCCACTGCTAACCTCCTACACCCACCATTTTTGTTTTCCAATGGTGACTCCTCCACCCACTATTGGTAGTGTCAGTAGTGACTCCTCCTCATCTAACCCATTGTGAGCCCCCTTTTCTAATGAAAGCTCTCCCAACCACATATAACAACAACTCATATGAGTAACTATTACATCTCTTCCAATTGTGGTTCCTCATCCACTTTTCCCCTTTAACCCGCTACTCCTCGACTCAATAGTGTCACATAATCCACCATTAGTATCATTAAGTGGTGACTCAAGAATCACTACCATCACATCATCCTTTCACCACTACCCTCCTTCAACTATGACTCACCAGTCACTATCAGCCCCTACATATACCCTCCCCTAGTGTCAATCCACCATCGTCAGCACCTCCACACCGACTATCTCTGACCCTCAGCTAGGGTGAACCACTGTCGACTCCACAAGTCACAATTCTTCCAATCAATGGATGTACAAAAAAACAACACAACAAAAGTGGAAAAATAAATGTTCACAACAACAGAAAAAACAAAAATCACCAGTAACATTCAGTATCAGCATCATCCATTCTATATTGAACCAAATAACCTCCAAACATCCAAAATTTTAAAGATATTAACAATCAAACTAGAATTGAACCCACCTAAATAACATATTACTCACGGTAGCTACATCTGAGCTTTCATCCACTTTTGAATATTATCGTACTAGATCTGAATAAAATGAGTACATCGATCAAAGCCAGAATAAACCACCTCTAACTCACCATCAAGTGCCATATAGAACTGGAACCCAACATCCATGCCAATTTAATAAGATGCTTCCACCCTCAAAATTGAAGAGCCCCTTCCCCCTCCTCTCCTCTACATACCCACAACACCCCCATTCTTCCTTCGCTCAAACACCCCACCACTTATTTCTTCTTTTTTATTATATTCTATATAATATATATATAACAATATTAACCTTTATAATAATTAATATAAATAATTATAATAATAATAAATTAAAATAGATTAATCATATTAAGTATGTATATATATGTTAATGCTTGTATTTTGGTATATGATATTTTTATTAACAATAGTTACTATAAATAATTATATATAAGTATTTATGTTTATGTACCTAATTATATTAATAATTATTATATTTTTTGTAATTATATTTATATTCAAATTAGTTTTTTTTTATTTTAAATATTTTTATAAGAGTTGATATTAATATATATAATAACAGTTACATTTTAATGTAATGTATAATGTTTTTTCCCTTATGTTGTTTAGTATGGAGGGATTTGATCATGGGTAGTGTTCAAAGGTAAAAATATCATGGTAAGCTAAGTGGTGACAGGATGTTGTTGCTAGAGTTCGAATTATTTCACTACGAGTTCACTGATGATCAGAGATGAGGGCTTCTTGGGATGCCACATGGATGTCTTTCCTATTAGTTTGGTTTCATCGTTACATTTATTTATATTTTTCATAATAAGAGGAACTCTCACTCCACTATATTTTTTTGAATTGAGCCCCCTGAACATGGAAACCATCATACATGGACATGGGCACCACATTCCTTCTTTATCTTCTGATTTCTTTGTTTTTATTTTGGTTTCATCTTTATAAATATTGTTGGGCTTTCTTTATTTTTAATTCAATTGTCATGTTTTTTGGTCTTTTTATCCTCACTTCATATTTTAGTATAAAATTTCCAAAAAGGGGTATATAATTAATAGGGCATGATTTTGGTAGTGAAACCTAATGCTACCTAGAGATATGAGCTTCATCATGATCATCATTTTCTCTTTATCACTCTGTGGAGATCATGAAGGTGAATTGGGGTGTAAAAGAGAAAATTCCTACCCCAAATCATCATTATTCTCTTTTCCCCTTGATGAACTTCCCCCTTATTTACTTAACTTTATCAATCAAGTGGTTAGGTGAGGTTGCATGATTTTTCTTCCATTGAATACCACATCGGTCATGAACACATTTATGGCTACAGTGATATGATTTGAAGATTTCATCACTCCGGAAGAGTTTTTGTGAGTTATAAGTAATTATGTGCATTAGATCTCAATTTTTAGGTGAGAGAGGTGTGTGCATTGAGCCATTAATGATGAACTGATTGATAAGGAATGTTTTTGATTTAATTTTTTGGTGTATCTATGATAGGGAGTTGAGGGTGGATCCACTAGATCAAGCCTTATTCTCACTAACTTTTCTTATATTTCATTCTATATTATTTATTGTTCTTTATGTTTGTGTTATCTATATGGTTTTTTATTTTCAGTTTTTGTTCCTCCCATCCTTCTACCACTATGATTTTCATTAATTTTTTTTGTTTTGATTTTATGTTTTCAAACTATTTAAAAGCACAAAAAGATTTTTGGGAAAACCAATTGGGCTCTCGACTCTGCACAATATCGTGGATCTTATTAATATATCTTTGTACATCTTTTTGACCGGTACATCATCAAATATTATAAACATGAAGAAATGGTAAATATGGATAATCATAATGGAATTATGATCTTTCAGGGTAATAATTTCCATTTATATGTGAATTTAATTAAATAATATTTTTTATCATAACAAATGGATGTCTACATGAATTTTATACAAGTGATCTAAGTCATCATAGAGATCATGGAATTATTAAAAAAGGACTTAATGTGAGTCTTATATTGATTAAAAGTGATTCAACACATTATAAAGATATTTATCAAATGATATATACATTATAGTGATTTTATGAAATTCCTCACATTCCATATAGTAAAAACTTCTCATCATCTATGAATGTTATTATATGGTATGTGAAACTGGACTGATAGTTTTATGGAAAAGGTTTGAGGACTTAAGGATACCCTTGAATGAGACCATTGATTCATCCGTTTATTGGGTAAACATTATTGGGATGGATATTTATGTTCTTGGAGAAACCATTAGTGATATCAAAATAATAAAAAAGGATCATAAAAATATTACCAAATTATTCTAATGAAATGATCTTGTTTTTCTAATTCAAGGACACAAAGACATTGAACTTGGAGAGTATTCACTACACTCTCATTGCATACGAGGTAAAAAATAATGAAAAAATGTCTTTATAAAAGGATAATTCTCAATAAGTGATATCCAATGTGATGAAAAAGAATAAATTAAAATTTTATCTCAAATATGGGAATGTTAATGATGTTCTATCATTGCTTTAATAAAATCTCAGGAGAGGAAAAATAAAATTCATAAGAAAGCTTCTATTTCCTTTCTTTTGGTGTAGAAAATATGGGAATCTTACTACAATATTTATAAACATTATTTGAGATGTTTCTAAAGATGAATAATCCTTTAAGAAATAATTTAAATGTGCGAAAGTAAAGTGAAGTTCACAATAGAAATTTATTTAAAATAATAACTTTATTTTTTAATAATATGTCAATTTAAAATAAAGTAATGTAGAAGAAATTGAGGATTGAAAGGAAATCAATGAAAAATTCCATTCGGATGCCATAAATAGGCCACAGTTGAAGGAAAATGATGAAAAAATATATAAAGTTAAGGTAAGAGTATACCTCAAGGGAGGATTGGAATCTGATGTTGAATAAATAAATTTTTAAAGGGTTAAAAGAGGGAAATCATATGAAGTGTTATGTGGTATGAAATTGTATATTTATAAAAAATAAAAAAATATTTCTAAAGATAAAATCAACTTACTTCTATATTAAAATTATCAAAACTAATAGAATGTATTTGAGCTCAAGATTGAGATAAAAAATTAGGCATAGATTCTCGATGGCCTGACTTATATTGTGAAAGATCAAATTAAAAGGGACAATGAGCTCAAATGGGAAGTAGAAAATATGTGATGGATGCTCAAAAATAAAGAAATACTTTTAAATCCCAGTATTATATCTTAGAGTTAGAGTGGAAAATATTTTGAAGTTTCTAAGAGGGAATACATGGAGTTAGTTTAAAATATACATAATTTTATATAACTTCATAGATTCAAAAATATTAGAGTATATTAAAAGGATTGATCATAAAAAATGTGTTTTTACTTGATGTTAAACCACTATAACTGACACCCCAGAGGAAGGTTGAGTTTTTTGACTCAAGAAAGACCCAAAATAATACATATGGAGTTTAAAAGAGATATAATAATGCACCAAAAAATTAGTGTTACTATTATAAAAATTTGGGGAATACACAGTATATGTATTCATGAATTTCAAGTCATAATATAGATGAAAACATATGATTTGAAATTATTACACATGGTAGGTTTTTAAAATACATTTCTTTTGGTGTAATGTTTTTAAACACAAACATGTAAATTGATCATCAAGGGAGAAATGATATGTACCAAAGGTGACTTTAACAAGATCCTGGTAGTGAGAAGAATTTTTAAGCAGGATGAAAATCCATAATCAATTCACAAACCTATAATAAAAGGATTATATACAGTGTTTGGATGTGGAATAATCTTATGCACCACCAATTAATGTGAATAAATTAACACAAATTAAGAAATAAATGGATGAGAAGCTGAGTTCTAAAGAAATTTATTGGAATGTAATGACTCTGGCTAGTGTCTAGATCCTTGATAGTGTAATCACTTCACATATAAATAAAAGAAATATATAATAATGGGGATCAATAATGAAATATAATATTTTTTACTCTGATAATAATCACGGTTTTAAGATCATTATCCCCAGAAAACCCAACATTGGTGGAAAATAATTGATGCACCTGAAGGGTTTGGTGATTGAGGGAATTTTTTAGAAATTTCTTTGTATAATCTAATTATGTGATTTGGTTTATGGGGTTAATTGCCAAAAATAATTTTACCATTATAAATGGAATATATGGTTTAATTTTCATCTAAGTAGTACTTTTAAGTGAGAATATTTATCTCATTGGGGGAGAAGAGGAAACATTTTTTCAACCCATGTTAGAATAGAAAAATTTATGGAATAAAAGTCTTTTTCACTTGATAAAAAATTCCTTTATATATTTGGTTCAAAATGAATGATCTCTTAATTTCCTTTAATTATTTTTTGATCACACTCAAACATGTGACACATGTAAAAAAGGGAAAATAATTTTAATGTCTTACAAGACAAAAGATATGAGTTTGATGACAATTATTGAGTAGGTTCATGTTAATGTGTGTAGGATAATATCACCCAAATCTATATATAGACAGAGTTATTTTTATTTTTATCGATAATAATAGTAGTATAGAATGGATAATGGTGATTTATCACAAATTCTAAGCGTTCATGTGTATTACATGTTTTCATAGAATATTCTCAGACAAAAAATCAGAAATTAGGAAATAATAATTGCATATAATATACTAATAAGAAGGTTGAATAATATCTTTAGAATCACTAGCAAAGGAACCATGTTTTAGAGGTTATTAATACTCTACAAAATGGTTTTCTTAAGAGGACATGCTATATTATAAAAAAAACATTTCTCTAATGATGCTCATTGAGATAGATCTATCAGATGGATATTAGAAGTAAATAGTTCTTATAATAATCTATATCTCTAATAGGTATCTTTTATATCCAAATAAATATAAGAAACCTAATGATTTTTGTTAGGGGTTAAACCCTATGATGAAATAATTTCAGTTTTTCAAAGTAAGGTGCTTTATTCTCAACAATAATAAGAACTGAAAGTTTGAAGATCATGGGGAAGGATGTATTTTTATTCACAAATCATCCAAAAAAAGAACAAAAATATAATAAAAGGATTAGAAAAATTATTGAAATAATAATAAGTCATAGTTGTGGAAAACAAGAATAATTCAAGATCTATTTAGTTGTTTTCACCATAAAAAGTTATTAAAATTCAAAGAAATTTGATGTTGATGTGATTAGACTAAGGAGAGAACATGGGGATAAATTAGATTCATGAGAATAAATTGATTATGATGAAATTTTAAAATACATATAAATTTAAAATAAGTTTAGAAAAAATATATAAATCAATGAAAAAAATATCATTGGTAATCAGGTTGCTTAGGTGAATACATAAAGAATGAATACTCTATAATAAACGTCTATTTTATTTGAATTATACCCAATATATATTGAAGAGGATTCCATAGATTATAATTGGGTTAAATTGGTGAATTATAATCTTAACCAAATTTAGGGGAACTATAATTGGAAAAGTTTCCCAAGGATAGAAGATCAAACTTTCATTAAAACCATGTAGGTGTTTTATAACATTCTAAAGGAAGATGGAAAGGTAAATCAGAACAAATAATAGATGTTATTCAATAAATATTACCTAATAAAATGTATTATTATTGATCCTAATTTTTTTCCCATAGCCTATTAGGAACTATAATACAATTCATGGAAATATTATTTTAATGAGGATTCAAGGTGTACCAAATATATGTCAAATTAGCATTCATAAATAGATTTTTTGAAGAATAAATGCAGATCAAAAAACTGGATGATATTTTTATAGATATATAGGAGATAAAAATGTTCCCATTGAAGAAGGTATTGTATAGCCTGAATTATTAACTAAGAGAATGGTGCTCTAATGTTGATCGATACTTGAAAAAATTTATATTTTATATAGATGGATTTAACACAATATAAATATAAATAAAGCGAACTGCTAAAAAATATTGGTTCTAATTTATTTGGATAAAATAGTTTTTATAGGGTTTGATGAAGGAAAATATATCTAATAATTCAATATATATGAGGTAAATATTTAAAACCTCTGTGATTGGAGTGTTTCCAAAATTCATTAGTTTACAGGTGACTTAAGTAAGGCCTTGAAGATTTATTTCTCAATCAAAACATGACATAGAAAAACATAATCAATTTGGAGTAGAGGATTCAAGACCAATGATAGAAAGAGTTGAATCCAAAATAATTTTTTTAATTGACGATGATGAAAAAAGGTCAATGTCAATAAATATATGAAAATAATTGATGGTTTATTTCACCTAGATGCGACATGACATAAAATTTTATTTTCCACTTGTTTAACCTTATACTACCAAAAATATCAAAAGGAAATCCTGTTAATATCATCGAATAGTATTCTTCATTATATTAACAACATAGTGGATTTGGAATTGTTTTATTATAAAATTTTATAGAAGGAGATATTAGGATACATATATGTTGATTGTACTAGTTCAATAGATTATCTCAAGTTAATACCATGTGGTTCTATCTATCTTAGAGGTTTGTGTATTTTTTTGGGGTGATAATGAAGGAATAATACATATCAAATATTTCATTGAAATATAAATATATTTATCTAATTAATCATATACTCTATTTCTATAATTAAATAAATAGATTGATGATGTTGGATTTGAGTTGAAATCTTTTATTTCACTTAGGTTTGATAACTTGAGTGATATCAATATTTGATAAAATAATGATCATCATTGAAATAAAAAATACATCAAGATAATGTATCATTTCATCAAGGAAAATTTGATAAAGTTCTTATATATTTTAAGTATGTCACAACACAAAATCATGTTATTAACATCATGATGAAGGAATTATCTAAAGATGATTATAAGAATAATCAGTTTGCTGTTGTAGTCCAATCATATTTATATTACTAGATGGTTTGGAGAATAGACCCCCACTCACACATTAGACTTTATATTTATATAAATGTAGCTTGAATTAATTTATTAGATATCTAAAAATAATTTGTGAACTTTCAAAGAAGTTCTCTTTTGGTTTGTAGATAAAGGGGGATATATTTTCCACGAGTTGATTGGAGAACCTATACTTGATTTGAGATAAAGATGTTTGGGAGTTTTCTTCACTATTAAAAATTGGGATCTATCATATTTTGTTATTTTGGAAAGGGAGATATTAATTTAATTTTTATTCAATGGGAGAAACTTGTTGGAAGAGTGTTTAAGAGCATGAAGATCATGGGATGTGTTTTCATGAGGAACTTTTAATTTAACTCTAGTTTCTCCTAATGACATTGACTCAGGTGGAATTATAGTTTTTTATTATTTAATCAATGATTAAATATCTTGATGCATAATCTTTCAATAGATTTATTGGTTATTTATGATGTTTTTAGATGAATATGTATTAAATTAGGGCTGGAGGAGTTTTCAATAAACCAAAAAGGGGAGAATTTAAGAAAAAATTCCCTAAGAGTATTTTCATATATGTGTTTGTTTATACGGACATCCAATGTATGTTAATCAGTTATATTTAATTCTTAATGACTTTTTGTAGAAACTATAAGCAGTTGTAACAGTTCTCCAAATAAGAGAGAAGTTACATTGTGAAATTATTTTTTATGCTGTGAGTGGGATATTTATTAATAAACCATTATAAAGGTTTTTTCAATGGGAATGGAAAACTTTGAGGATGGAACCCCATGAGAGTTAGGCATTGGGGTGTCTGAAGTAGATTGGTGGTTCACTCTATGGCATCTTAGGACAAGCCATGAATAAAGGTACATAAGAAAATGGAAAATTCAAGGAGTTCCCTATATGTGTAATATTATTTGAGTTGATATATAAGGGTTTTCAAAATACATGGTATTTTATACTATAATACAAGGAGAATGTGAATTTTAACAATATAGAAACTATATCCACACTTTTAAACATTTTTTAGAGGATTTATTTGGATATACCATTTTATATATTTCCATGTCATGGAGGGAGATCAAAATATAGAGGTTCATTATATAATATTTAATAATCATAGAATCCAGGTGATGATGTCATGATGAGGGAAATTTTTCAATGGGGCGTTATTAAAATGATATTTTTGACATTTTTTCCACGGAATGTTTTGAGTTTGTGAATCAGGATGTTCAGAAATTACTAATTACATGACACAATGGTTAGTAATACAACATGTAGGTGTTTGTGGAAGTAGGATTACAAGTTCATAGTTTGTGAATAGAATTAATGTCACACAATGATGTTAGTGTTCATGTTTGGTAGAGGTTGGGTCAATATATTTCCATATAAAATTATCCTATATTTCAAGAGGGATATCTTAGAGTTAAATTTGTGATCATGACTTTGTTTTGAATAAATTTTATAGATGAATTTTCAAATATTAATCAAGTTCATTAAAGATTAATGAATTTTGAAATATATATATTTTATCTATAGTAGAATGGTATCTTATTCTAAAAAATAATAATGAAGTTTAAGGATCTAACAGAAAAAGATAGGGAAATAGAGAGAAAAGGGATAAGAATATTTCAATACCTATGATAAAAAGTTAGATTATTATTAAGGAAGATTAATGAGTTTATAACAATATAGAATCATGAATTTCATCAAGTAGATAAATTTGTATCTTATTTATACACTACTACAAGTGTAAAATCACTTCTGGATCATAATAATTTTATCAATAACACTTAGAAGTGTAGTGATCTTTTTAGGTGGTTAATAGAAATCGATTATTTATTTTTTGAATGTTATAAACCAAATGGGTTAGTGTATCAAATCCAAACTATAATTTAAAAGGGATGAACTTAGTATTTTTGGTGAATCAACACATCATTGTTGCATTATCCTTCGACTATCCATGTTTTGGTGAACCAAGTAAAATTTATTACATCCACTACTTCATACATTATTACTTCATATATGTCATGAGACATAGATATGTTCCTATTTATATTGGAACAAGATAATTTTGGTGGGTCATTTGAAGAAATCAACATAACCTAATTTACCCCATAAGGTATTTAACTTTCTTAGGACCAATACATGACATAATTCATAAGTAGATCTGGGAGGACTTAATTATGATAACACTAATACATGGATACATTTGTATAAACATGTATAAATTGAATATATTAGGTTATTTATGAAACTAAATAGGAAAATATTGTTATATTTAATATATGGAGTGACTGAAAACTCATGGTTTATGTGCCGACATAATTTTTATTAAAATATTACCACTTAAATAAATATAATCTTTGATAGAATTCACTACATGAAACACTAAAAACGAAATATATATATACCATTTTAAAGTAAACGTAGAATTTAAAGTTATAAATAGTGGTAATGAAATTACAAAACATATTTATATATAAATAAGAACAAAAAATAAAGTTCACTTTAAATATCGATTCAACTATTGCAGCTAAGCGAGAAATAAAATATTTAAAAAAATTACTTATTTTAATGTATATTATATTTTTATATGAACAAATTATTAACACTAATTTAATTACTAATTTATATAAAACAAAAACAAGAATAGATAATATAATAAATTTAATTTTCCAATACAAACATTTTCATGAAATTTTATATTTTTCATTAAAACAATTATAAATATTAGGATTTCAGTTTTAAAAAATTAACTTAGTTTTTGGAATTATCATATAAATATTGGCTTAGGATGAATTTTCTATATTCCTATTAGAAAAATTATTTTTAGGTGAATAATGAAGCACACTATCTTAACATATATCATTCCTTTTATGGTATTATTAGTTTATAAGAATGATTTGTAAATTTACAAATCACTTTAAATAAATAATATGAATTTTATAAGTAATATGATGATTTTTAAATAAAAAATTATTATAGTATTCATACCTCTATATAATGATTTAAAACATAAGTAATATTTTCTTGAGAAATTTTTTTTAATACATTATATTATTATTATTTTAAAATTGTTTTTACCACTTTTACAAATTGAATAAAATTAGATGGAATTAAAATTTGGATTTATTAAGTCCAACTTTTATAGAAAAGAACATTTTTTATTAGGTTTAAAAATAAACAATAATTTAGTTAGGTAAAATCTATTTACCATGGTAAAAGATAAAATAGTAAAAGTAAAAAAGAGACTGAGAGTAAATAAATTCAAACATGCTTAAAAAATGTGTGGGAATATGTGGATGAGGACTTTCTCAACCATATCACTCTTCCCCCATTATTTATCATCTTTCGAGCAATATTCCCTAAGAGTGACTTCCCATTATTAAACAATTACTGGTATTTACCAATATTCCATCCCTTTTAACTTATAAAGTGGCTCTTCTATTCTCACTTCCCCAGACACCACAACCACCTAAGATTATACAAAACTCTTCCCAACACTCTCTTTGACACTCTTAGCCACATTAATGATTTTATTATATTATCAAAATACTTAGCCTCAAATTATTAAACCCTTATATAAAGGAGATAATCCAATTAGTGAGGAGATTAAAGAACATCCTTGAGAATCATGTGTAAATGTAGGGGTATCATCAACTCCATTTTTGATTCATTAGGACATAGTATTTTTTTTTCAGAATATAATCTTCTTGTTTTCATTGATCCTACCATTCTATGATTTTATAAGTTATTTTTATTTTTAATTAGGGGAAATTACATCTCATCATCAAAAACCACATCTTTAACAAAAACCCATTCAATTAAAATTTTATATTTTGTAAGAATAACTCTCATTCTTACCAATGTATATTTTCTTCCATGGGCATTTTTTTCCTATAAAATCAATTTCCTTTAATAGAATCCAAATATGTTTTTACCATCATAATTTCATTTACCGATTATGAAATGAATACCTTTTAATGATTCCTCATTATGGAATTTTATTTATAATATCCTAAAATTTTAATAAAGGAATTTATTTTAATTTTTTTCACTTCAAATTTATTATCTTGATTTATTATTTCTTTTCAGGGATAATTTAATTTTAATCATTTATAATATGGTCTTTTTAGTCGTCTCTTTTCCTTCTCAAATTTTTATTGAAATAATTTCCACTTTATCTTTTATAACAAAGTTTAAAAGGTTTTTAAAGCTTTTGTATCTTCACTTTTATTTTTCCTCCAAGGTTGATCTCTCATAAAGTGATGTTCTGATCATCTTCTATGTTTTATTATTACTTTATTAACTTTATAAGATTAAATTTCTTATATTGTATCTTTTCTTAATTTTATGTTATGTGATGTATTTGAAATGTTTAATAAACCCATTATTTTCCATGGGTTCTTTATGATATGATTATGGTTGATGTTAAGTGGCACACATATTTTTTGAAGACAATGTGTGGTGTCATGTATTTACCTCCAATGAATTGGTTTAATTTTATATCACATGAGATAGATAGGAGTGAAAATAATGTGTTTTCCATATATGAGTGGGCATAATGGGGTTTCTCACATTTTTAGGCATTAAAATAATGATTTTGTTCATATATGTATAGGAATAATGGGTTTTCTCACAAGGATTTCATATGATTATGGTTTTTCCACATTTCCAAATTTTTTAAAAAGTTACACCAAATTTCTATGATTCATTTTAATTTCCTGAAATGAAATGTTTTCATGATTACTTTTTATTTCAAAACTATTCCAAAAGTTTATATTTTGATCACAATATTTATGATTATTGATATTTATTTTGATCCACTTGATAAATTTTTATGATCACTTAATGATATTTTTATGATCTAATGTTTCTATATCATGTTTTGTGAATATAATTTATGGCCCTATGATATTTTATAAAGAAATTTATTTATTCATAATTTTATCCTTTAGGTTTATGATCCAACAGATTATGATATGTTTTTCATTTACTGATATTTTGAGTTCACCAATTTATTATGTTTCCATAGCGTAGGTTATGAAGATGAATATTATATGTGAGATCCATAAAAGGGCTTAGAGAATAATGATTAAGAAATAGAGTTTGAAATTATTATAAGATAAGATGTTTATGTAGCTAGTCTCAAAGATAGTAAATCTTCTGATCCTTAAGTTGTGCAATTATTTTTATATGTATTATCTAAAAAATGATATTAATGTTCTATTTATATTTTTTTATCGAGTCTCTTTAGTTGGTATGATATAGAGATATTGTTATTTTGGATATTATTATATTTAATTTTAGGAAAATATCTATGGATAAGACTAATTATATGATAAAATCCAGAAATTTTGGTAAAGTTGAAACTGCATATTTCTCTTAGAGATTAAATTATAGTATATATATTAAAAGTTAATGAAAGATATAAAAATGATGTACCTAAGGTTAATAACTCTAAAAATGGAAGAATAGGTATTAACTTGGTCTTAACCATGTTCCCAACAAATAGGACTAATAGTACACCTAGTTTGAACCTCCTAGAGGATATAATTTGGTTAATTATTAATTTCATTAGGAACCTTTATGAAGGATTTCAATATGTATGAATTGTTCTATTAAAAATTTACCACAGATAACCAAGATTTAAATCTATATATTCAAAGGATAATTTACACACATAATTTATGAAATCCAACTTATATGTTTATAGTTTCATTATATGTACATTCATTAATTAATGTATATTCATTCCCAATTTTCCTTCAGTCATGTTAATTGATGGAACATGAAATAACAAAGTTAAAAATGGGTTTAATGGGTAATGTGGATATTTTTTTCAATGGGAAACCTAATGAGATTAGGTATATAATAAAATACATTATGGTAATGTTCACCCTACTATCTCAAGATGTGGGTAATAGTCCAAATCATGTAGAGCTCTTGAATTCACTAAGGAAGGAGAAACTTTTTATCAAGTCATTTATGAGGAAATATTCCCCCACTTTTAGTGAATCTCCTAATCCATTGGTTTTCGATTAATGAGTAAATAAAATGAAATATATATTTTTTCTTATCCAATGCTCATACCATTATAAGTAAATTTTTGTATTCTATCAATTAAAATGTGATGTTGACCAGTAGTGAAGTCCCATTAAGAATATCATGGAAAATGAGTAAGTATGCTTTATAAAATAGGAAGAGTTCAAGATTATAATTTTTAGTAATTAATTCACTCACACACTTCACAAAAAAATTGAATATGAAATTATTTGAATTCAAACAAAAAAACAAGATGAATCTATTCAATCATATTACAAAAATTTCACAATACTCATGATGTATTCCTCTATTTAATCTTTGATACTGAGAGAAAAATCAATCACTTATTTACTAGCTTAAATATTAGTATTCGATGGGTGTTATCCCTTAGAGACATTGGTAGCTGTAAATTGATATTTCAATGTTCTATAAAGTTATATATGGGAAATGGAACCTCTAAATATTTTATGAAAAAAACGAATTTGGATTAACATGGAATGTACGATTACAAAAAACATGGTTGGAAGAATGTTCAATTTCTTATATGTGATAAATATGGGAGAGAGCACCTAGTTAATTGCCTCTTGCGTTTAGGGAATTGTTTTAAGTGTGGTAAAGAAGGAAAAAGAATCCTAAAACTATTAAACTAAATATAGGATCTTGATTAATGAAATGTAATGCTGAAGGTATTGGATAATAATATACCAAAATAATAATTCTTTAACTTCATGGTGCTCAAACATTTTGTGGACTAATTCCCTAAATGTCGATCCAAAGATGAAAATAGACCCTAAAAACAACCCAAACCAAGGCAATAAGGAAGGCTATTCCTAACCACTATTATTGAGGTTGATGATGATAATAAAGTGATGTATGGTACACTTTGTATCTTTATGATATTTGTTAAAAAAAAATTCTAGTTCATTTCATTTTTTTATATCACACACCTTTTCTAAGAATTTTGAATCATAAACCCAAAAAATGGATATTGAAGTTTCTATAAAAAGACCTTGTGGCATAATGACCATGTCTAATATTTATAAATCTACCCTGATTGATATTTTTTAGAATAAACTTCCTGTATATCTAATTATACTTTCTTTGGTTTAATTTTACATAATATTTTGTATGGATTGTATTTACTTATATAAAGAACATATCAACTGTCATGATAAGAAAATCTCATTTCATATCTTATTCATCCAATTATTAAGTATCAATGAAAGGATGATTATGAACTCCCTATGGAATAAAATTCTATAATATGGGCTATGATACCCAAAATCAATGGACTCTTGAATGAAATGATCATGGAGGAAGTTAATATTACTAATATTCCTATTGTAAATGAATATGTTAATGTATTTATAGAATAATTGTTTGGTCTTCTCCTAGAGAATGAAGTTGAGTTTTTAATCTCACTCATACCTAGATCCATTCTTATCTAAATGATTCTATATTTAATTCATCCCATTGAATTGCTGGAGTTAAATAATAATGTTTAAGATAATTTGGAAAATTGTTTTATATACCCTCAGGGTTTCATTATGGTGTGCACTAGTCCAATTTTTTAAAAACAGGGATGGACTGATGTATCTTTACATTCATTATCATGATTTAAATAATTTCAAGGTCACGAACAAATATCAACTACCCCATATTGATGATCCATTCGATCAAATTATTGGATCTTCATTCTTCTATAAGATTCACCATCGATCTGGATATCATCGGTTACAAGATAAAAGGGATGATATTTCAAATATAGATTTTTGTATGAGGAATGGACATATTGAATTTTTAATTATTCCATGTGTAATTATGAATACTCCTTCTATTTTCATGGGTCTAACAAATATAGTGTTTAGAGGCTACCTAGATTAATTTTTGGAAATATTTATAGATTATATTATTATATACTCAAAGAGTAAGGAAGAACGTGAAAATTATTTTAGACTATGATAAAGACCCTCAGTAAAGTGAAATTGCAAGCCTAAATTAGAAGTTATTAATTCTTGCTGCATAAATTATAATTCATGGGACATGTAATAATAAAAATGGAAATATCAGATGATCCATAAAAGTGTTAACTTATCAAGAAACGTCATATACTAACAATGGTAACTGAGATACACAATTTTACTAGGTTGGTAGGATATTACTTTCACATAGTTGTGAATTTATCATGGATATGAAATCCAAAACCCATGTTAAAATAGAATAGAGAGAAGTTACTTTGTATGGAGGAATGTGAATAAAGTTTCAAGGAACAAAAATTTTGGTTGATCCCAACTGATGTAATTACATTAACCTACATTGGTGAAGGGTTTATAAAATACATAGATTCTTTAAAAAATGACTTGGATTGTTCTATAATGCATAATGGTGAGGTAATATCTTATTCCGTGCACCAATTAAAGAATAAGGAGAATCATTACTGACACATGATTTAGAATTGGAAGGTGTGGCATTTGAAACAATGATTTGACAGCATTATCCTTATGGTGAAAAGCGTGATATATATATTGGTCAAAATATATTGAAATATATATTCACATAGAATGAGTTTAACATATACCACGGTATATGGTTTAAATTTGTGTAATATTATGACTACATAATACATTGACACCTAAGGAGGGTAAATAAGGTAGTTGGTTCTCTAAAAAGGAAAGATCGTGATACATAATCCATGATGACAACTTAAATGGGCCCAATACACATAGATTTACAGAGATCGAATATTAGATTCAAAATGGGAAAAGATAAATAGTATATTTTACAATTAACTTCTAACAATCCATTCACTTATAGATCAAAGAAGGATGAAAAAATGATATTGAGCTACATAAAAGGTAACAAATAATCAAGAGTTTAACTTCGATAAAGTTGGAGTTATATGTTTTGGAACCTAAATATAAGTCCCATCAAAATATGGATAAAAAACAAAATAATTGGATATTGTACATAGAATATCCTTTTCTATTCATTTACAAAGTAAAAATATGTATAGATATTTAAAACAAAAATTTAGTGGGATATCATGAAGAGATAAATTGTTTAATACATATCTAGATTTTTTATTCAGGTAAGTTAAGTTTGAATGAAACAATTTTTTGGGTATATTGAAACCATAAACCATACCATTTTAAAAATGGAAAAATATTAATATATACTTCTTCATATGACACCATAAAACATCTAGTGGCTATGAGTCCATTTGGGGTGTGGTCAATTTCATTATAAATTAACCACATTTTATTTCAATCAAATAATATTTTTCTCTTGACAACTTGAAAATGTATACATAATGGAATTGATGAGGCTTTATGGAGTACCACAATCCATTTTATTTGATCATGATTTGAGGTTTACCGTGAGGTTATTCAGAATTCTAATGAAATAATTGGTGTATGAACTATGTTTTAGTACTATATATCATCCTCATACAAATAGTTCATTTTAAAGGAACATCCAAAATCTATGGTAAAATTTGAGATCTTGTTTGATGGATTTATAAGGATGTTTGGATCAAAACCTCCCCCAGGTAGTGTTCTCACATAAAAAAACTTTCTACTCTAGAATTCAAATGGCAAAATATAAGGATATTTATGGGAAGAGATATAAGAATCAAATATGCTAGGATTGAGTTCAATAGTAGAAACTAATATGTCTTGTCCTTTTTGAAGAAATTATAGAGAATGTTGAAACCATTTATCTGTTATATAATAGAGTCATAAATTTAATAGAAGAGTTATGAAGATAATCATCAATGAGATCAAGAGTTTAATTTTGGTTACAAGGAGTTCCTTCATATATCTTCGTGGAAGTAGTTGGGGTATTTTGGAAGAAATGGAACTTAATACCTAGTTATATGATAACCTTTGAGATCCTTGATTGTGTCAGGCCCATAGCTTATCACATAACACTCCCTCCACAAATGTCTCAAGTACATGATGTATTCTGTGTATTTCTTCTGAGGAAGTAGGTACCAAATACATTACATTTTATGAGTTGGGAAGCTATAAAATTGGAACATAAACTTTCATATGAATTAAAACCTGTGTAAATCTTGGATCGAAAAGGCAAGTTTCTGAAAAACAAGACCACTCATATAGTATAATTTTAGTGGTGAAATCTTATGTATGAGGAGGCTATATGGTAACCATAGTATGTGATGAGATAAAAGTACCCACACTTTTTCCCTTATTATAAAAATTTGTGGATGAAATTCTTTTTAAGTGGGTAGAATTTAATCACCCGAGTTTTAGTTAAATATTTCTCTTTAAATAAATATTATGATTAATAGCCTCCTACACACGAAAAACCAAAAGAAAACTAATATAAACCATTTAATGGTATCCATATAATTATTAGGTATAAACCATGGTAATGGAATTATAATATATATATATATATATTAACAAATTTCTCTTTAAATATAGACGCAACTAGTGCAACTAAAAAACTAATTAAATCTTTTTTATAAAGATTAATTTTTTAAAGTATTATATACTTGATCTAAATAAAGTAATAACATTATTTTATTTAGTAATTTATCAGAAATTGTTAGAATAATATATAATATACCAAAAGTCATTTTTATATAAAAATGTGTTTTCATTATATTTTATTCTTTTAATGAAAAATAAAAATTATACATTTTATAAAGTGAATTTGAAAAGATAAAATTCATTTTTTTATTAATCATGGAAATATTTTCTTTATAATGTGTTTTATATTTTTAAAAAAAATTAGGTGAAAATTTCAACATATTGTCTCTGTAAATATCAAGACTTTTTATATAATTTTTATATTATAGGAATGATTTTAAAATTTATGAAACTCATTCTATCAAAAAATTGTTTTTTATAATTAATTTGATAAACATAAAAATAATTATTCAATAATACCTTGAGATTTTGAAAGAATACTTTTTATGAAATTAAATATGGCACAAAACACCGATCTTAAATGAAAAACTAAATAATTTCATTTTAGATATGATCATTATAACATAACTATTGAATTAGTAACTATGAAAAGGTATAAATAAATTATTATATATATATATATATAATGGCACTACATAATACAAATCAATATATTAATTCTTAGTAAATAAGGACTCAATTTTTATTGAATACATTTTATGCTTCAAAAATACATTTTGTTAATTTTATGTATTTCTTAATGTGATAAAATATCGTAATTAGGAAATAAAAATTTAGAAATTGAAAATAAATAAACGGATATATTTTTTGAAATCATAATATCAAAATTAGCTTAAGTTGATATTTTGGGATTTTTATAAAAAGATTTATTTTTCAGTAAATAGTTAAAAATACATTTCTTATATAAAAGAATCTTTCTTACTTCAATTATTTCCAAAGTTCCATTTTTTTTTAATAGATATTAAAATTTCAATAGTATATTTTTTTGTCTGAAAAGTCCATTTTTATGGAAAATACTTTTTGATGAGTTTTAGGGGTTTATTTTAAAAGTAATTTATGACTCATATAATGATTAAATTTGATGAAATGGATTCAATATTTGTAATTATTAGGTATAAATTTTTAAAAATATATAACATTATTTTTTGTTATAATGAATCTTAACCTTGTTAAAAATGTTGTCATCATAATAAGGGTGGAATGGGTATAACACTGTTAAAACTATGAAATATGTATTTGAAATCATCTATACACATGAATATATTTAATTTTATCTGTTTAATTAGACAAATCAATTAATAGATTCTAAAATATGTATTTTTCTATTTTTCTTTGATAAAGACCTTTATATTATTTTAAGTAAAAGAAAATTATCAAATACCTCTTTATTACTATTAATATCTATAATATTTTTAAGAGGTATAAAAACAAGTTATGAATTGTTGTAAACATTTATTTTAAATATGAATAAATTTATTTTGTTATGATATTTTATTTAAAATTTCTAGTGACAAAGTAATTAACATAAATTCTTACACAAAGCTACCACAATTCCTGTGCAATTAGTAGAAAAATCATGAAAATTATTTAAAAACTCTAAAAGTAATATTTATTTTGGGTAATTTAAATTGTTCGAATATTTTTTTACATAAATATAATGTATTATTTTTGTGTTTAAATATTATATTCGAATTAAAGTAAATTCTTCATAATTTATAAATTCAAATAATGTGTTTATTTTTTAAAATAAATTTAATTGTATTTTATGTTCAATAGTATTTTATTAAATCATTTTCAATTAATGAAAATATTAAATGTTTCCAAGATAATGATATTTAGTCTATAATATCAATAATTATCCATTTACGAGTAATTTATCCTTATATAGTACCTTTCTTGACCCATAATGAATAAAAATTTGTGTTTTCATTTGAATTGTTTAAAGGGATAACAAGGCATTAAAACTAAGATATAAGGGATAAAGCATCACATAAACTTGTCTATATTTTATTATATGAGATTATTTCTACTTACGATCATCCTAGATACTAAATATATCAATTTGGTTCTACATTAACATGAATATTATTTTATATTAATTTAATGCATTAAGTAATTTGAAGGGTGGATCTCGCCTCAATTATAAAAGAACATTGTCCCTTCACTCTTACTCACACTACATGAGTCATTTAGATTGAAAACACTAAAAAACATATTCTCAAATTTGTTATAAAAACCTTTCAGTTTTCTTACTCATAATAGTCCATCCATAGGGTCCTTAAGGATATATCTAAAGGTGGATCATTTAAGAGAAGGTAATCATTTCAATCAATCATTTTTATTTTAATTTTTCTTATACCTATTTCAATTCATTTAAAATCATTCCAATTTAATAGTATAATTTTTTTTAATAATATTATATTTTATTATATTAATTGGATAACTTTATTCATATCCTTTTTCCATTAACTAAAAAATGAAACCATTATCTGTGCGTATGTACGACCTGAGAAACTAATGAATTGTGTTTCTAATCACTGCCTTTCATAGATGGTTGTCATGTTTTATTTAATGTATATATAGATGATATATATGAAATAATTAGGATTTTATAAATATAATATATCATCTATATTAATATCATTCAAAATATTAAAACGAAATAATCGCATGTATGTACGTATGGACTACCGTCATCATATAGTGATGTACTTTGTATTTCAAAATACTCCTCCCATTATTGATTATAGGGTTGTATTTAATGAATTTATTTTATTTTTATAAAATTATAATTATTCTAAAAAAGTAATATTTTTTTATTTCTTTATTTTCCATTCAATGAAATGTAAAAATATCACCCGTGTGTATGTGTGAACTACCACCATGAGAGCCGATGTATTCAATTTTTCATAACCACATTCATGGATAACTCTAAAATTGTATTTTATATAATATAATAATAATAATTTTGTGATTATTATTATTTATATGATGTAACACTGACCCCATTGACCATTATCAACCTGACAAACTCATTTTTCAATTAAAAACTCAATTTCCTCAAAACACATGATGTGGAATTAACGAATATTTTAGTTAATTATAGAAGAGAAATAAATGAAATAGATGGTTTAATTATTATTTAATAAACCTATAAATGTTTCTTAATCAATAAAATAATTAATATATTTTTATTATACTAAATTAACAATACATACATAGAAATTCTAGACTCGTGGAAAGGGGATTCCTAACTTATTTTCCATTCATTGTGCTATAATTCCACATAATTGACTATGTTATACCAAGATTATGTGGTAAATTACCTATGATTATATTATAGTTTATTTCAACTTTTTTTTCTTTTATTTGTTACACATAATAAATTGACTGAAAATTCGTTTTTTAATATAATCAAAACACTTTTAAGAAAATTGAGAAACCCCATATCTGAATTACAAACTCTTGAAACCATAAAACCTAGAACCAAACTAAATGGACATCCCAACCCCAGACAATAAAAATAAATGAAACCCATTACCATATCTAGACCACTCATCTAGTTGTCTCATGCATGAATGCACGATCTCAGAACTGATGGCATAACCATACCCTCTCAATCAAATAATTACAAAGGGCATGCACTGGTAAAGATTTAAGCTCTGGTACCCATTTGGAGCAGGCCCCTCTAGAATTTTGGTTGAACACCCCCAATCTACCTTTAATATAAAACAAAATATTCTCCAAAATCTCACAAAACCCGAACTAACATGATTCCCAATCACTCAATAGCTTCCACCCATTTAAAAAGAATAATTAAAAGATTCTTTTAGATTACCAGAAACCAAATCCTTAAACAACTTCCAAGAGATAGAGGTTTCCTGGATACTTGGGATAGTTGACATTAGATTTTCTAGTTCAGAAGCCAGCTGATCCTAGGTTCGTATATACTCCTCATGGCGGATCATCCCTTTATTGAATCCCCCCACAAGAATTAGGTAATTTTTATCAACCCAATAGTAGTGGTCCTCATTAGATGACAACTTTAAAGACCTCCCCATCATCATAGATGCCTCCTCCTTAGATTCATTCATCAGAAACACATTGTCAACCACCTCTTCTTTAAAGGTTTGAAATAATTCAAGAGTCTGATTATCCACAACCTCTAATTATGTTTTTGTGGAATTTAGCTTTTTTGCAGATCAAGTATCCAAAGGAGGAGGTACCAAGGACTAATATTTCCTATTTTTCCTCCTTCTATTACTTATATTACTCCTCGAACATTCATATTCACTAACCAAGAGAGTAAGATAAGTTCCATTGGTTTCTAACGGATTTTCCCCATCTGTATTGATCAGAATACTAAGATCAAAACATGAAAAGCCTCTACAAGACCTTAAAAACTATTGCTCAGCTTAATTGGTTTGAGGTTACTTGAAATAGAACCCCCTTTCCACCCATATATAATGTGACTGCCCAGTTCCAACCTTCCCGTACATGAAACATACTTACCAGACCTCAACACCACCGCCTAAAAATCAACCGCCACCTCCACCTTTCCTCTTTCCCTTAATTCCATAGCAGTTGAACCCAAACTCGAAGGTCTTGCCTCACAAATAGCCTCATTATGAACCAAACCATCCCCCACTGTTACACCCTCAAAAGGAATCAAATCCTTACCCCACGAAGGACCTACAAGATCGTACTTCATCCAGTTAAATACCACTGAGACCATCGGATTAAGCACAGATTCCAATGCCTTCTTCCCCAAAGTCACACCATGACTATCCTCTAAAGACCCATTGGGTATCACTGGGTGACAGTCAGACCACTTCACCTCCACAGGTAGTGATGGCGGAGGCACATCCACCCTATTCCGCAATTTGTTGGTGTTGACACCCCAACCACTACCTTCTAAACCCCATCCATCTGTTTTGGTGAGCCATCCACATCACGGGCCTCTGAAGCAATACCAATGCCTCTACCCACCTTCCTAACATGAGAAAGATCTCCCCGTTGATAGTTATCTTTAGAATGTCCAAGCCAATTATAGGTAGAACAGAATTCCACCCATGAATCATAAACAACCCGTTGCTTGCACCTGTATTCCTCCACAACTGTATCCCAAATATACTCAAATGGAATTCTTGAAACATCCTTTTCCACACAATACCAAGGGTTGATTGGATGAAATATTGATTTAGTTTGTCTATCAAAATTTAGAAATCTACAAACAAGTTTTCCAATCATCCTAATGACATAAGGATTTTGAAATGGAAAAGGTAAATTCAAAAAGATCACCCAAACCGTAACAGTAGGAGAGACCTGCTTTATATGGAAGTAAAAGGAACAATGAAATATGAAGAACTGATATCCATTAAGGTTGTGGGGGGCACTAAACTAGGAAAGGATGAGGTCCTCCTCCTAATCAAACAAAATCATAATGTGGGTCATATCCAGCAAGCCCACCATCGCCCTCTCCTGCAAGTTTCATAAGTCAAAGACGAACTAGTCAAACGAATATACCGAAGGTCTCCTCTGATTAAACTGAACCTAAAAGGTGAGGTTTAGAAGATATTTGGTTTCTATGAACTCCAATTTTGACAAATAATGATTTGGAAACCTATCAATTATATCTGGGACATTAGGGCATAAGGAGGATTTCTAGAAAGGAGGCAAAAAAATTAGGGTTATAAAAGGGGTGGAATTATAGCCTGGCTCAATTGAATGACGCTGGTGGTCCCTCCCCCGCTAGGAGGGGAGGGACAGGAACAAATATATAAATAAATTCCATTTTTTAGGATATATATAGTTATATTTAATTTATCCCTTTCATAATATATTGATTAAAATTTTATAAATGTTTCAATGCTTTTCATGTTCTCAATTTCATATCTTCGGGACATAATTCATATTATGCACCTTGTTTTACTATATATGGTGTACCTAAAAGCCTATAATAATTTATTACCATACTATTTCATTGAAATTATAGTTTTTAAATAATAATGTTATGTTCCTCCATTAAATGTGTTTTTTTATTCAAACATCACACAAATTCCAATGGTTTCTCATCTCAAACTTATTTCTTTGAGACGTTTTTTCATTGATGTAGCTATGTTAATTTATATTTTGTAATAAATGAATCTTGAAAACTTGTATTTTTAAAATTTTTATGCTCATGGTATTTTATGTTCATTTTTATGTTCTATATTTCAATGGTTTTTTGGTTTTAAAATAACGTAAATGGTTTTTCTTAAAAAACATTTATTAATTTTTTTAAATACTTAAATACACATGATTCCTCTGTGTTATGTATATTATTTCAATAATGTTTTTATATAAACATAAATCATTTCTTAAATTTATTTTTCATTATATTTTAACTTATTTTAAAAGTATTTAAATGAAAGTTTCTTAAATATTTCTGAATGAGTCACTTTTGACACTCTTTACAAATTTTGAAAAGAATTATTTTTTAAAAATTTAAAACATTAAAAATATTTCCTACCTTCATAAATAATATTTTGTTTTAATAGTTTTATAAAATTTTATAATATTATTTTCAAATAAAATCCTTTCCTTAATATTTTGGGCATTTTAGTTTTAAAAGTTCAAAAAATAAAATGGCATTTTTACATTTTTTCCAAGAAACATTTTAACTTTTATTTTAAAGGTGTTTTCAAATATGTACAAATTATTTAATGATTATAATTATATACTAGGGATATTATATTATGATACCATTAACTTCCTTTATCTGAATGTTCATGATGGTTTTTTAATGATATCTTTATGGAACCTATTTTTTAATGGGTTAATTAAGATAAAAACAAGTGAAGGTTGTTTTGAAGGATATTATGATAAAAATTGGAATCTTATAAAAGTTATTTTCATTATATGGTATACATGTAAATATGTATGTATTATTTATGGGTTTTTGAAAAAAATTATAAGTGGTCACATTGTAAAATAAGTATTAGAGGGTCCATTAAATCTCTTCAATGCTTTGGGTAAAGTGAAAGAGTTAGCCTTTATAATTTAATCTTGAGAGATGATGGAGTTAATTTTTATAGGGTACCCCTAATATATGGAAGATTTTACTTAATATGACTATCTTATATGTGATGAAAATTTTAGTTATTGTATGTTACTCTTATAAAAATTCTGGAATTATACTATTTTGGTAACTCCATGATTAATGTTTGATGTTCCAAGTAACCAGAATAGTTTATTTATGCCTGAAATAAGTAATAATGTTTCCATTACTCAATTATTGTTTTCCAATGTGTCATTATTGTCTAATTATAGGCCTATTGTCTTATGTTAATTCTTTATTCCATTCCTAATTATTTATTATCCATGTTTTTCTAGGTAATAATTTTCTTGTGTTATGATCATGTACTTTGATTATGTCTTCATACTATTATTCTCATATTATTCTCATTGGTAGAGTTAAATTTTTAAGGATTATGTTTAACCTTAATGATGATTTAAGATCACCCTTGTCATATTTTCAAATCCCCAAGATTTAAAGAATTATATTAAATTAATTATGTCTATAAAGGACTCATGTGTGAGGATTTTCATGATAGATGCGGAAGAATTATTGTAAAATAAGAAAAGTTAGTAATAGTATTAAAATTATCAATTGATTACAAGGATTTTTTTATATAATATCTTGTACAAAATCTCTAAAAATATAATCTTAAAACTTTTTGGTATGTAAGTGATCCAATATTTCGATTTGTTGTTGTATATTTTTAATTGGTAAAACTATGTCATGATTAATGATAATAATGCCATAAATTTAAAGATTATATTTTACCACCATATTCAATATTATAGGTTCAATAATGTTTTTGTTGGTATCTGATAGAGTTTTAGAAAACTATGGATATTATGGTGTTTTTATTAGAGGTTAACTTAAGAGTTATGGATACTAACATGGGTTTGTAATTTCAATTTTGATCCTATATTAAAATGCATAGAATACCCTTTGTGGTTTTAATATGAAAGGTATGAGATAACATTTCAGGTTAAAACATTATTTAATGTTTAGGTTATTAAGGTCAATTGAGATATAAGGTTAATTACTTATGGAATAATCTAACTTTAAAATTTGGTGTCATTATGTATATTTTGGTGAAAATGTATTATTTCTTCATATGAAAGTTTATAATTTTTTTTTATTTAACCTTGTGAAAACCATTTTTTATTTAATAAATATAAGTGAATTATAATACTTTAATTACTTAAGATCCTATGATCTATTAAAATGTGATACTTTATACATAATAAAGATTCATTATGGATAATCATAACTTTAAATATTGGATGAGATAATGGTGGAAAACTGTTAAAACATGCAACAAAGGAATGAAATTGAATTTGTGGATTTGAATAAATCAGCTATGTATATTTTATCTTTTTCTAGGTATTCACAGTAAAAGGATCTCTAATATTTAGATAAATGATCTTGAAATATGAAATGGATTACTTTACTAAATTATTTCAAGTGATTGATGATATTTATCAAATATCATTAGTTTATGGTTTTATGGTCACTAACTTTCCCATGATCATTCACGTTCTTATGATCAAATTTCAATGTCATTACCTCTCATTATTTAGAAATTGTATTTATTATACATGTCTATATTTTCACTTACCACTAATTTTCTCTAATCCCTGAACCTAATTAGGAATTATTTTCATGACCTTAATATTTTCCATTCCATATCTTCAAAAGGATGTTTTGTTAACTATTTTTATGATGTGGGTTTTCAATAATGGGATTATCAAATATTAAGTCGTTGAATTAAAAATATTGATATAAAATTGTGGGGAAATTTCATTTTAGGTGGATAAGTTAATGTAGTAATATTTTAAAATAAGAATATGTTCAATAGTGTATACAATAAACAATAACAAGCTTAAACAAACCACAATATAATATTATTGTTAAAATTACCACTATTACCTAGGCATTGAATTGGTGGGTATAAATATGAGTAAACAAATAATAATTATAATAATAATAATATCTAATATCTAATTGTCCTAGTCAATAAAAAATATATTTATTAATTCTTATTAAATAAACACTCAATTTTTTGTGATGTCATTTTATGCTGCAAAAATACATTTAGTTCCAAAATGAGATTTTATTTATTTTTTTAGAAAAAAAATATATTTTATATTTTCCATTTTTAGAAATTTTATTTTATAAAAATGATATTATATTTTAAATTAGAGAATAAAAATTATCTTAATGGTAAATTTTTGTATTTACTAAAAAGATTAATTTTTTAATGAATGGTGAAAAAAACTAATTTTATATAAAATTTTCTTTTCAATTAAATTATTTAAAAAGTTACATTAGGTTTTTAATTTATTTTAATAACTATTTATTAAATTTATAACAAATATATTCAAATAAAGTACATTTTTATTGATATTATGACTAAATTTTGGTATAAAAACATTACTATAGTTAATAATACATGGTTCTGGAAAACTGATTTTCAATGTTTTTTATGGGTTAACTTTAAAAGTATTTTCTATTGATTATAACGTTTCATTTTAGTAAAATAAATTCAATATTTTTAATAATAATATATTCATTTCATAAATACTACAACTTTATTTTTTCATAATGAATAGAAACAACAATAAAAATATTGTCACTGCAATTTGGGTAAAACAGGTAGAATAAGGGTACAACTATGATCTAAGGATTAAAAATAATCCATACACATTCCTATATTTCATTTAATTAATTTAATTCAAAAAGGTCATATATTAAAAAGTATGTTAGTTTGGTTCCATTTTTATTTGATAAATTCTTTTATATTATTTTATGTAAAAGAAAATTTTAAAATATTTTTTTCTTGCTTTTAATATCTAAAATATTTTATGAAAAGGAGAAAAAAAGTTATGAATGGTTATAAAATTTTATTTTTAATATAAATAAATTTATTTTATGATGTTAATTTATTTATAAATATTATTGATGAAATAATTTCCTTTAATTCTTAAAACACATCAACATAGTGGTTTTGAAAGTAATAAAAAAATTATGTATATAGGTTTAGAAAATTTAAAAGTAATACTCTATTTGTAAGTTATTATTTTAATTTTATTAGTTAAATATAATGTATTAGTGATGTTTTAAATGTTTTTATTTGAATTGAATTTATATATTGATATTTTCTAAATTCTTATTATGTGAATAGCCCCGAAAATGAATTTATTGATATTTTCTATTGAATAATAATTTATAAAATTATTTAAAATTCATAAAAATATAATATTTTTCAAAGTGAATGTTATATGGTATCTAATATGAACCATTTTTGATTTATTTTTCACTATTTTTTAATATTATCTTTATTGACCCATAAATATTATAAACATTACTACCCTGGAAATCATTAAATGTGTTAAAAAGGGATTAAACTAATAGATAATGATTAAAACGTCACATAAAATACTCTAAATTTTATTATATGAGAGGATATAGAATTATATATATATCCTATGTTATAAGTATATAAATTTGGATCCACGTTGACATGAAAATTAAATTAAAATAATTTTATACATTAAGTAATTCCAAGGGTTCCCCTCTCTTCACTAATATAAGGACACCACCCCTCCTCTCTCACTCACTCCTAATTATCCATGTATCTTGAACATGCCTTACCAAAACCAATTTTTATCTTAATTATATACAATATATATGTTATATCCTTCTTAAAAGACCATCCCTAGGGTCATTAAGAAGATTTCTAAATGAGGTTCTTCATAGAAGATGTATTTGTCTCAATAGAGCGTCTTGATTTTACTTATTCTTATACCTCCTACAATTATATCCTAAATATACAAATATAATAACATTAGTATCTCTAATATACTGAAATTTAATTTTTTCAATGTTATAATAATATTCATTTTCCTTTTTCATCAAATTGGAAATGAATCCATCATCTATAGGTACATACAGACTACCTTCATGTGATGCGATGAATTTCATTTATCATCACTAACTTTCATGGATGTATATTATTATAGATTTAATGTATATATATTATACTCAATAGAAAATTATGATTTTATAAATGTAATATATTCAATAAATTTATATCATTCCAGTCCTTGAAAATGGAATCATCACATGTGCTTATACATAGACTACTATCTCCATGTAGAAATGTACTTCATTTTTCAAAAGTAGCTTCTCATGGATGGCCATGGGGATAAAATTAATGAAGTTATTTTATTTTTTGTACATGAAAAAAATTATATAATTTTTGTATAAAAAATTTATATTATATCTTTATTTTCGATCCAAAAAAATGTAAATTCATTGCTTTTTGTACTTGAAAACTATCGCATCATGATCTGATGTATTATTTTTATGTCCACTTTTATAGGATAACATTAAAATTATATTTTATATATATAATATTTAACTATTTATTATTACTATTTATTAAATTTTTTAATAATTTCAACTTCAATAATGGTCATCTTACTGAAGATATTTTTCAATTATGCACCGAATATCCTCTTAACACCCGATGTGGACATAACTAATTAGACAATTAATTATGTCAAAAAAATGAAACATATTGATTAACGATAAATTAATAAAACTATAATGGTGTGTTAAACAAGTGAATAACTAACATAAGTTTATTATACTTGAGTTAGAGGATGTATATAGTAAGTATGGACTTTAGGTAAGGGGTTTCTTAACTAAATTTCTATTCATTGGGTTATACTTATACATCATTGGAAATGTTAAGACAATATAATGTGATAAATGAACTGTTATTGTATCATGTAATATTTCCAATTTTTTAGTGGTTTTTCAATTGGTACACAAAATCAATTAGTTGGTTAATTTTAAGATCAATGATATGATCATTGTAAGGATTATTTGTCTCAATATTGTTTCCTTGAGACATTTATTGTATTATGAACCTCATTGTTTTTATAAGGTGTGTATTCTATCTATTGAGATACTATATCTTTAATGAATCTTTTATAATAACAATTTATGTTCCTTTTTATTTCTATCATTCCTGATATATTGATTCAAATGTTATAAAAGTTGCAATGATTTTCATAGTCTCAATTTCAATATATTTCAATAGAATTCATGTTATGCACCACAATTTATAATATATGGCATAATTAATACCCCAGAAACTTGCTTAAATATATTATTTAATATAGATTTTGGGTTTTATATAATATGGTTTCTTTCCTCCATTCAATGGTTGTTTCATCCAAGCATTACCCAAGTTGCAATGGCCTCTTGTCTCAAACTTCTTTTTTTGAGACATGATTTTATTTATGAACCTATATTCATTTATATAGAGTGTATGCAGACTATAGTGACCCTCACTTTTCTTACATTAACATTAAATCATTTTTTTGTAATACATAATTCATTACAGAAATAGATTCCCAAAGACTGTATTAGTTTAGTGCATTGACAAACATGGAAACAAATACATAGGTACATAAGTGGGCTTAATTATCTCCTGCTATATAATTCATGACAATAAACCATCTTAGACACATCATAAATTATAAATATATTCTTAACATTGGGAAATGAAACATAAGAAATCGTGAGCTCAGATGCACAGTAAAGGAAAACAGGGATATGTGTAACTACAATCACAGGCATTAGGGTATGAGAACAAGATCATGAAATTAGAATATCATACCCTAAATATCAAATATCATAAACACAAATCAGGGAATAAATATTGTAAATTAATAATACATTTATCATAAGGGAATAAACAACATAATCCATAAAATCGTAATATATAAATAAGATATGGAATTTTGGAAGACACATAAGTATAAAAATGATTTCCATAGTAGTCAAAGATTCACTACTAAATCCATTTTTGTGTATGGGTTCACACCCCATACCATCTTGGTATTCATGGTTCACTCCCATGGCCATATTAATAGTCAATATTCACTCCCAAGACCATTTTAGAAGTCATATTAAATTACTGAACTGAGCTCTCTCCCCATTCCATCCATTTCTATGTTAAGAGATATAAATATTTACCCAATTCGTTAGAGGGAGATAAAGGTCCCAACCATATCATAATAAAATCTTACATAATTATTCTAGAAGATTATAAAAAATAGTATCATAAAACATGAAATAAAATGGGTATTATAAAAATGTAATAATATCATAACATGTGAAAAATAGAGATATGTTTCATAATCATTTCATTAAAGCATAACCCCTAAAAAATACGAGTTTCATAAAAATATAACTCATTAAGGATAAATGGGGTTCAAAAAAACATTTTATAAAAACATAAACCATTCAGAGGAATAATATTAATGTAACCTTTGGATAAATTCTTAGAAATAACCAGTAACACCAATAAATTTTATCATAGATGGAAAATCATTTGAAAACATCCTTTAAAAATTTATTAAGGAAAATATCATTTCCTCTAAAAAAAATTCTAACATATTTCATTTTTAAACTTTTCTCATTGAAAAAATATAAAGGAATCTTGAAGACATTTTGAAAAACTTTTTCCTTAAGAATTATAGAATAATTATTTAAAACGTTTTGAAAACATTTTTCATTGAAAATAATTTAAAAACATATAAAAAATTCTTGAAAACGTTTTGAAAACCTTTCCCTTTTAAAATAATTTGAAATCTTATAAAGAATACATGAAATTCATATGAAAACCCATTTTATTTTATAATAACATGAAAAATTATAAATAATTCCTAAAAACATTTTTGAAACCTTTTTCTTTGAAAATAATTTGAAAACATATGAAGAATTATTGATAACCTTTTAAAAAAATTCTTGGGAAATACATTGTAATCATATAATGAAAGATTAAAAAAATTGAAAAAAAATTCTTGGAAACTTATAAAATAAGCATGAATAAATTTTTTTAAAAAAATAAACATATATAATTTTTTAAAACATTTTTATAAAGCATGGTTTTGAAATAACACATATTTCTGACTGAAGAGAGGAATAAAGTCGGACTTTCATAATAAATGATGATATTGTAGAAATAAAATATTAATACTTTGGTAACTTTGATTCATAATCCACATAATAGAATAATATCACATGAATATTAATATATATTTATATAAGTATATTAATTATATAATATGTCAGAGGATATTATATACACCCCATAGAAAAATAATGGTGCATAATATCACATGTATCTCAAAAAATGAAAATTGAGACTACTATTACTTTACTGATTTGGTAACTTTTAAACCATAATCCAAATGAAAGAAATATCATAAAATGGAAATTTAAATACCCATAATGTTAATTGTATGAATACTAAAATAAATTCATATTATGTATACACACAACACAAAATAAATGAGTTTTGAATAAGCCATAAGTCTCATAGAAATAAAAGTGAGACAATAAAACCCTTACCTTATGTATTGAAATTCGTCATACTCACAAAATCCACTTATATAATAAATATAATTTTATAATAAATTTACTAAATATCCATATGATTATGTATAATACAATATACTATTTTATTATGACATTATATTACCCATTTATTAACAATTCCATGTTAATGTTACGCTTCTTGTAATTTCTTCTTTGTTTTTTATATATGTTTTGACATGATATTCATTATCCTATTACTTATATCATGAATTAATTATTTATATAATGTAAAACATGATATAAAAATAATATATATTTATTATATAAATATTAATAATAAAATATAAAATATATAAATATTAAATTACATGCAATGTTCATGGATACAGTAGGTCGTATTTACACATGAATGTTATTTCCTTTTTATTATTATATTGAAAGAAAGAAACTAAATTAAACATATATATATATCATTAAAATATAATTATTATGTCATATATATGATATAAATTTATTAAAACCATCCTTAATACATACTATGTAAAGTGTGAATGAATCAAATCACTTTCAAGAGGCAGTAGTCCACACATCCACAAGCGAAGTTATCATATTTACAAAAAAACAAAAATCATGATGGTATGTATTATATAATAATTAAATAAGGATTAAAAATATTATAAATCATATATGTCATATAAAAATATTTTTTTCATTATTATTACCAACCATGATCGGTGGTAAAGGAGAAATGAACACTATCATTTCATGAGACGACATTTCACCGTACAAAAGAACTATAAGTTTGTTACCCATTAAATGGAAGTGTGTGTAAGTGTAGGTATAAACCATAGAATAATAAAATATATGTATATATTTTATACTGAAGTTATTTTATAATAATGGAATAATAAAAATTAAGTTACCATATAATTAAAATAAAAAAATGATCTTGAGGAAGGATGTTACCTCTTCTTTGGGTAACTCATTTTGGTTTTCACCAAAGGGATTCCTTGGTTGTATTTATTTTAAAATGGAGAATTCTAATATTTGAGGAGTTATTTTGGGGGATTATTTAAGTATATTTTTGGCAATACAATGTTCTTGAGTGGTGTGAATAAGTGGGAGGGGTGAGTACCTTTTTATTATGGAGGACGAGTGTCATTCTTGTAAATTTTTTAAAAGGGAATTCCCCCAACATTATCATCATTCCAAGTGGATATAGTAATGGTAAAAAAATTATAAAATGGATTATATGGTTTATATAGGAATATTAAATGTGTTTTTTAGATGTTTCTAGGTAATTATGGGCCTTAAGTTTAAATATTATCCCTTCTTTAGGCGAATTTTTTCCTCAATCACTATTGTTAATTTTATTTACATTCCCTAATATTTTTGTTAAAAAAATAATTTTACCTTATAATACATAATAATTTATTATTATTTAAATATTTAATCCATTTTACACATTAGAACAACATAATTGGTATAAATTAAGTTAAAATTAATTCTACAAACAGGATGACAATACATATATTTAAAGTGAAAATATATAAAAGCTTGAAATGTTTTTGTGTCAGATTTCATTGTGAAATTAGTTAAAATGATATAAATTGTATTAAAAGATCTATAATTAATATAATTTTACTTTAAAACCAAATTGAAACATAATTTAAAAATATAAATAAAATAGATTAAAAAGTATTTTTGGATTAAAATCTTGTGTTTTTACTATTCATCAAAAAATAAAACTTCTAATAAAACCCCCCAAAAATTACTCAATGTAAATTTTTATATTCCTATCTCAAAATTTAAGTTTTTTTACAACATAATTATAAAAATTTCAAAAATAATATTTAAAATGGGTTCTCCATTAAATGTTGGTAAAATTTGCTTTTAAAAAATACATATTTTTATTCATAAAACTAGATTTATTCTTATCTTATATCTATAAAATTTCTTAGATGAGTTTCTAAAATATTTATCAATATGTAATATAGAAACTTAATTGAAAACATTAATAAAAATTATTTTTTTAATTTATAGAGGTAAATTTATGTTTGTTCATAAAAAATATTTTTCTTTGGAAATTAATTTCTTTATCTTATAAGATTTACTCCATTCACTTATACTAATTGATATGAAAATATTATTTTTATATAAATGTTTCAATCATATTATCACAATTTTTTAATCTTATTCATAACATCTATTCCTATGGCCAGGTAGTAGATATTAATATTTTAATAATCATATCAATAGTATATTGTAATTTGGTAAAAACTATGTCTTGTGTGCCACACAAGCTATCGAGGGGACTATTTATTGTGCATAATAGAAGAAAAACATAGTTTTGTGTGTACTATAAGATAATATAAGTATTTTTTGTAGTGAAAGGTTGACTCGGTGATTCATATAAGAAAAAGAAATTTTAGTGCTTTTATAAAAAAATGATATTCAGGGTTTCATGAAATGAAAAATATCAAAAGTAAAAATTAATTTGAAAAAAATCACAATAACATGGGGTGTTAGATTCTAACCCCATTAAAATGAATTTATTCCTTGAAATTGTTATGGGTTATCAAAGGTTTAATAACTAAAAGTTCTTTTCATAGAAACCCATATCATAAAAATGACTACTAAAACGTACTTTAAAAAAAAGGAAATTTATAATCATAATATTTACTCAAAGTAACTCGTAACTAGGTTTTCTAATTGGACAATGTAGGTGGACAGTGAAAACATAGACATGTAAGAGAAATCTACCCATTAATTTCCAATGGAGTGTGATAGAGAATAAGTCCATGATAAAGGTAACAATCATAAAGCCATAAATCTATGATGATATAAGGGACATTTTGATTCATCATAAATGAAGGTACTCAGATAAATTATTTTATATCAATATCCTTTACCTAGTGTTAAATAATTTTCATGAGAAGATATACTTTCTTCATTTTTCAAAATCTCACCCTTTATTATGCCTTCATCAATTTCCACCTCATCTCTTATTCCAAGAAATGAAGTTTAAATTTTCATTATGGAAGAATTAGAAGATCATGAGCTTTTTAAATATAATGATAGCTCATGCCATTTATCCAAGTAATAATAAAAAAATTGTTCACATAAGTTATCCAATATGCATAAATCCTCAAATTTAGAGTTAATTCCCTAATCTCTAAAACCTCATTTAATGTTTTCATTAAAACATTCCAGAAACGTTCAACATTGAACCATTATAAAATATGAAAATAAACAAAATTAGAATGAAGGTCAGTAAATAATTTTAACATTGATCACCTATATAAAATAATGTATCACTTGGTTGTCACTTTCCAAGCAGGTGAATTATTTTATCACATATTATCTTGAAACATTACAATAACCCGAATTACCATAAATCCTTTTAGAAAACATCCATGATTCTTTATTAAGAATATTTCTAGACATATTCCATAAATCCCAAAATGTTGTATAATTCATCCTTGATAACAAAGACCATTTTCTCAGGAAACCCTTTATAAGTTTTGAGTTCATAAATACTATCTATATTTTTTTATCCATATCATCATCTCTTTATCCAAATAAAATATCATTTTCTCATCCTATGTAACATGTTAAGGATTAACTTCCCTTAATTTCATCTTTCTATCAAATAAATTTTATAGGAAATTAGTATCATTTAACACATTCGTGACAATAATTAAATAAAAACTTCTATAAAAAATCCATATATACTTCATAGATCATATGAAATAATCATTGAATTTTAAAACATACGCACTTAAATCATATAACATTACTCTTAAACCATTACTCAGTATTCATCAAAATTTTCAATAATAAAACTCTCCAATAATATGAAATCTGAATCATGTATTAAGGTTCCTAAACCTCAATCTAATCACTCATTATACATCTAATGTAAAAGATACTAGAACCACATCCCATAACTTTAAAAATTTATTTATGGTCTATTTATCTTTATCAGTAGAACCAATAATTATACCTCCTTACATATTCTCCTCAGGATATTTCCACTTTGGAGATTCATTGAATAATGCCCATAATTTCCACATCTGAAACATTCAATGTTAACCCAATTCCTTCTAGATCTTTCTATTTGATAACACCTGATACCATATTTTGAGCAGAATTTATCATAGAAGAATACCATATAATCATGAAAAATTTACTGAAGTGATTTCTAAATCATGATACATACATATAAATATATCACATGTTAGGCTTACCCTTAGAGACATTCCTGGAAATTTCTTCAGAAATTTCCCTAGGGATCTCACTGATGTTTTCTCATCCTAGTTTTAAAGGTAAACTAAACCTTTACTCAGATACCAATTATAGTGACCCTCACCTTTCATACATTAACATTACTTCATTTTTTTGGAATACTTAATACATTACTGAAGCTGAATCATAAATACTATATTAGTTTAGTGCATTTCGAAACATGGAAACGTAAACACTAGAACATAATTGAGCTACATTACCTCCTGGTAGTATTTTCATGACAAATCCCTTCTTAGACACAATTTATATAATATATATCTTCTTAACATTGGTAAAGGAAACATAAAAAATACTATGATCGGATGATCAGTAAGGGTAAAAAGGGTGATATGTAAGAATAATCATGATTATAAGGGTATGAGAACCTAATCATGAAAATAGAAAATCTTACCCTACATATGAACGATTATAAACATAAATCATGGAATATATATTGTCAGTTCATAAGATAATAATTATAAGGTAATCAATAGTGTAATCCATGAAAGCATAACATTGGAATAAGACATGGAATTGAGGCATACATATGGGCATAAAAAATGATTTCCATAGTAGTCAATGAATCTCTACCAATGTTATCTTAGTAGTATGGGTTCACTCCCTATTCCATCTTTGTAGTCATGGTTCACTCAAATGAACATCAAAGTAATCATGGTTCACTCCCAATCCCATTATAGTACAAATATTCTTTTACTAAAATGAGTTCAATCCCCATTCCATCCATTTCTATCTCATGATATATAAATATTTACCCAATGCATTTTTGTGAGATAAAGGTCATGCCTATATCATAATTAAATCAAACATATGTTTTCCCTAATATTATAAATATTCATATCATAACATATGAGATGAAATGGGTATCATAAACATATAATCAAATCATAAACTATGGAAACAGATATAGGTTTATTAATCATTTCATCAATTGATAACCCCTAAAAAGAAGCAGGTTTCATAAACATTTAACCCTTGGAAGAGAAAGGGGTTTCACAAACATTATATCCTAAAAAATGAATCATTAAGAGGAATATTATGAATGGAACCTTTGGATAAATTCCAATAATGGCATGGGTAACACTAATGGATATCATCTTATATAGAAAATAATTTGGAAATATCATTTAAAACATTTCTTGATTAAAATATCATTTTCTATTAAAATATTATTTTTAAAACGTAATGAAATATTAAAACCTTTTTCTTTGAAAACATATAAAAAAATTATTTAAAACATTTTTGAAATCATTTTTCATTGAAAATTTGTAAAATAATGCTGGAAGTGTTTTTGAAAATAGTTTTCTTTTAAAATACTTTAAAAACATATAAATAATTCTTGAAAATATTTTGAAAACCTTTTTATTTAAAAACACGTTGGAAGCTTATAATGAAATCTTGAAAACCTTTGGCATTGAAAATTATTTGAAAACTTTTAAATAATTATTTAAAACATTTATAAGAATATTTTCTGTGAAAATTAATTTTAAAATTATAATGAATACATGAAATCATTTGGAAAACATTTTTATTTGAAATTACTCTGAAAACTTATAAAGAAAACTAGAAAACATTTTTGAAAAAAAATTCATTAAAAATACTTTTAAAACATACAAAGAAATATTGAAAACATTTTGAAAAATATTTTATTGACGATTTATAAAAGAATATTTAAATCTTCTAAAACACTTTTTAAATATAAATCATTTTTTTATTTTTTTTAAAAAACATGGTTTTGAAATAACACAAATTTCTAACCAAAGAGTGAGATAAAGTCATATTTTATTAAAAAAGACTTTATTAATTATCTTATGTACCAAAGAGTGGGAAAATGGAACCAATACCTGAATATATCATAAAAGTTATTGGATAAGAAAATTCATGATTTTTCTTGAGATATGTATCATAATATTTCATCAATGGTATCATAATCGTAAATAGTCCTGATAAACGATGAGATTGTCGCAATAAACTATTACCACTTTGGTAACATTGACACATAAAAATATTAAAAAAAATAAAATTAACTGAAGATTAATATATAATTAAATAATTATATTCGGGATATAACATTTCAAAGTGTATTATATGCACCCCATAGAAAAATATATGTGCGTAACATAGTATTTATCTCTAAGAAGACAAAATAAGACAGAAATTACTTAACCGATTTGGAAACTTTTGAACCATATACCCAATGAAATAGAGCCCATAAAATTGATATTTAAATTAATATAAATTTAATTATAAGAATCATATAATACATTTATGTTCATTATATACACCACACAAAATAAATTAGTTTTGAATAAGGCATAAGTCTCACAAAAAGAAAAGTGAGATAAAAAATCCCTTACTTTAGGTCTTGAATCTCATCGTACTCTTACGAAACCCTAGTATAATTAATATAATTTTATTATAAATATATTTTAAAATAAAATAATTCTATCTAATACAAAATATTATTTTATTATTACACTATATTACCTATTTATTAACAATTTCATTTTAATGTTACCCTTCGAGTAATATCATCTTTGTTTTTCATGCAAGTTTTGACTTTTTATTCTAGTTCATATTACCTATATCATGAAATAATTATCTAAATAATGTAAAATATGATATAAATATAATATATATTATAACACCTTAAACTTCTACGGTATGTTTTCCTTTGAATAATGCAATAGCTTGCATTGTACACAACTTCGAGATTCTAACACACTACGACCAATCAAACTAACGGTTATGAATAGTAATACCAAATATTTGAAATTTTATAAATTTTATCTTTCATAATGGACTTCATTTTTGGATTCGGAATATTGAAATTAGCTTACGGTGAATTTTTGGTATTTTTCTAAAAACATTCAATTTTTGATGAATAGTGAAAAAACACTACGTTATTGGTTTAAACTGGAATTTTATTTAACTAATTAGTTATTTTATTTTAATTTATTTTAGGTAAAAATATATACATAATACATATATATGTTCAAATTAATTCATTGGAGTCATTTTTTAAAAAATTTGATATATAAAATTTTATCAAAATATTTACCGTCTTTTACCGACCTCCTAAAAGCATTTGCAAATTTGTATAAAACTAAATTTTACCACTTCTGTGAATTGAATTTAAACACTCCAAGAGTCACAGTTTATATTATTAAGTAAAATTTGGTTCAATAAGATAAAAATAATTTTGGTGAATAGTAACTTTTGACTTTTATTTACCATTGTTAAAAGTAATTAGAGTAATTAAAGGTAAAAATGATATTATTATTACCCTAGCACATGTCTTAATTCTATTGGATAAGTTTAATTATACCAAAAAAACCTTAGTAATAAAATATGATCCCTTAGGTCCACTTGGATTAGATTAGGACATTTATTATTATTTAATTCAAATAAGAGTTTAAAGTGTTAAATTCAAAGTTTAATAACTAAAACATTTTTAATATAGGGTTAGACATAATATAAATTAGACTATAAATATTCATTTGAAAGATAAAAATATTTCATACATAATTTTATTTAATTTATAATTTTTTGATATTAAATAATTTAATTTATTTATGACACAATGATGATGCTGTAATTACATTATTAATGAAATATTAAAATAATTGATATTATAAATACCCAAATAAATGAAATTTTAAACTTTTTATGAATTAAAATAATTTTCTAGGTTAATATGACATGTTAGGGTTGATTAAATGAATTTTTTTCACATTAATAATGTTGTTATGAATTTATAAAAAAATACCAAATAGTGTCAAATTGACATAAAAGAGTTTTTTAAATAAATATTATATTGTTAATTGTTATTATATTCTTATAAATCTATGGTTCCTAAAAAGGGCTTAAATAATATTATATATATCATTAATGAACTACTTGGGATTTTCTTGAAATTTATAGTATGTTTATTAACCATATGATATAAAAATACAAAGAGACATGGAAAATGTCAAACTATTTAACTAAGAGTTAAATCTAAAGGATAAGGTTAACATAGTGACAAAACCCTATCTAAAACCTATTGGTTGAGTGGTTTTAGACCCATACCTACCTTATCCTTTACATAATTTATTTTTGAACCATTAGAAACCGAAAAATATTTTATTCTAAAATAATATTTCAATATTTTCCTAAGGTTCCCCTCACACCTCTTATAAAAGGGAACTTCCCCATATCTAAAATTCACACCTTCAAAACCATTTGTCTCGGCCAACCCCTGCCCAGATATCCCCCAAATATCCTCCATTCATCCTAGAGGAATTCCTTTAGTCATAAATCCAACCTATGGAGCCCTTTTGATCAAATAAAAAAAAGAACCTGAAGAAGAGGTAAATATTTCATCATCTCTTTTAAGTTCTCTTCTTCTTCCACTTACTCTTCCTTTAATTATTCCATTCTAAAATAATAACTACAGTATATTATATATAATTTGATGTTATTATAAAAATGGTACAACCATATTCATTATTCTATCCATCCTATAAATGAGAAGGTCACAATACATGTGTACGTACGGATTACCGTCTCCACGTCGTGGTGTAGTTTGTTATTCAAGTAATTAATCATTTAGATTGGTATAAAAATGAGTATAAATGATGTAAATAGTAAATATAAAATTATAATTATTCTTTTTATATGATATACCATCCAATTATATATGAATTTAATATCAAAATAATGATATTGTCGCTCATGCGTACGTACGAATTACCGTCTTCACGAACACGATGCGATTCATTCCCCATCAAATATATTCTGAATAATTTTAATTTTATGATTAAAAATAATGTTTAAAGACTTAATATCACTTTGAATATTAATAAGATACATCCTATCCATAACAAACATTACTTATGTAACAAATCATATAAAGGAAAATGAATCAGTTAACACCTGAAACGATGATAATACTAAAATATTATTACCAAAGAATTATTAAAAGATCATATATGATATAATATTAATGTATATGGTTGTTTTATAATTTAATAACAATTATTTCACCATTATATAATATTTTAACCTACCCTCAACCAAGAAAAAGTGCAAGGTAAGGGTTAATTCTATAATCTCTTTATTATCTGGGGTTGTTTTTAATGGGACCTCTTTATCATCCACATCCATGTTTCATAAAAATTAATTTCAAAACATTTTTAGTATTTCATAAATAATGGGTTAAATTCATTTATACAATTATTTGAACTTATATGTTTTTAAATGAATCTTTCAGTCATTTTCCAAACAAGGTACTTTACGACCTTTTCGACAAAATTAAGGTAAGAATGTTTTTTTAACTAATTTGGCGGGTGTAGTTATTCTCCTATGTTATAACATCATCAAATATTCCCTTATAATATTATATGAATATTTTCAAAACAAATTTTTTCTTTTATAATTATGTAACTTTAAATGATTTAAAAAATAGATATTTCTTAAAATAGTTTTGATTTCATCTATGACAACATCCTTTGATGGATTTTATAATTTTTTGAAGTCAATTCATTATGATAAAAATCTTTTATATTATATTGAATGGTTTTGTGATATTTTTTATTGTGTATGTGTTAGTTTTATACAATTCATGGTTTATGGTTAAAGTATTGACATTTCATATGCTAGTTTTAATATGACTGTTTATGTTATATTCCAAAATTTACATACGTGGAATGTATTGGACTTAGTAAGTGATGGGTGGAGCCAACTCTAACTCTTAGATTCATCTGTAGGTATCATGAGACAACTAGAGGTGGAATTTACCAAGGCCTTTCCCAATTTGATATATGGTTTTGGTCGAGGCCTAAATAATTTTTAGACACCTTGGTTGAGGCCTTGACAAAATGTTTTAGAATATCTGGCATTATACATTCTCTCATTATGAAAATAAAATTGATGGTTCATGTGGTCATTGGTCTAGTAGAATACCCATGATTTTGTTTTATTATGACATTATTTACTCAGCTCATATTCCTTCCATAAAATTTTTCATGTTTATTATTTGTAAGGGCATGTGTTTTCAATTATTCGCCATGATTAATATTTATGTTATATTCTGTTGTATTTCTTACCCTTACTGAGCGTTTGAGCTCACCCCCTTCTTATGTTTAATTTTCCTAGGATATGATGGAGTTAGTTATGAGTGACTTTCAGGCATAATCTAGGAGGCTAGGATGTTTCTAATGGAATAAATTAGTGGTGTATTTCTTTTCAAGTTATAAATTTTGAACTTATGTATGAATCATGTTTCCATTAATACTAAACTGGTCGGACTTTCGGGACATGAATTTCTTGTGATCATGCAAATGTAATGTAATAATGCACCAACTCTGGGTAACTAGGGTCGGGGCATTACAGTTTGTATCATAGAAAGTTTAGTACAAACCTTGGAAACTAGATTTAGATAAATTATGATTAGAGCACATTATCCTAAGATATACTTTGAGGATTAGTATAGAAGAACTTCCTAGAATTTTGTTAATGTATAGATTCTGTGAGTTTCTAACCAATACATCCCTATCTAGATACGAGCAGGTAGAGGGGGATCTATCATAGATGTACCTAGGGGTAAACCCTAAAAACATCACTTGGATCTAGACTCGAACGGGAACTGGTGCACGACAACGGGCCTTTCTGCACTCTTGGTTAGGACACTCCTAGGGGATATGCTTAGGATAATTCTCATTTTCATTACAAAACATTATGAAGGGTTTATTAATATATACTTCCTCAAAGAAAACATTTTTATTATTATGGATTATATCTATAAACTGTTCAATTTATGTTAATGGTTTTACAAGTTTGGAATTATGTATTTCGATTCATAAAATAATCTAGCGTATGCCATTGTTTAGATACAGCACCTAGTGGATGGAATGGAAAATATATCAATGCACATAATCCATGAAGTGATTTCCCTCCTGCTCAAGATAATTATAGTGGAATTGGTGATGCAACTGGTGCTGATCATCTTATCACCATACTGAGAAAACTTACATAGGTTATGAATAGTAACCTTATCTGTATGTAGCACCCTGATCCACAATGCATAGGATCAATGTTAGACCGCTTCATGAGGAAACAAACACCATCATTCAATGGGACTAAAAATCTATTTGTATCCAACCAATAGATAAGTTCCTTAGAGAAAATAGTTCATGCTTTGGGGAGTAGTGAAAAGGGAAAAGTTTTCATGCCAGTTTATTACCTCACAGGAGATTTAGATCAATGGTGTTCATTGATTAAAAACACAATGGAAGATGAAGAAGTATCAAACATGGAATGGATGGATTTTAAAGAGATTTTTTTTGAAAAATTCTTTCCTTATGACCATTTAGCGGATATGGAAAGGAAATTTATGAGTCTCGGGAAAAAAGATTATAACAATGTTGAAAAGTACAAAGCTAAATTTACAAGGTTAGCAAGGCATGCTGTAGATTATATACATAACCCATGAAGTAAGATTGACCATTTCTTTGATGGGTTAAAACCATTTCTCCATCGAGAATTAGTATCATAATCCTTCTCATCATATGAAGATATTGTCTCATGTGCTATAAAGATAGAAAAGGAATTATCTATGTCTTACGACTTTAAAGTAATGAAAGAGAAGAATAGATCTATTGAACACTCTAAGAAAGGAAATAAAGAAATAGGGAAGAAGGGGAGAGTTTAATTTCCACCCTATGATAATTGTGGAAGGAATCACGTCAGTGCCTGCCTAAAAAAGGAGTATGCTACAAATGTAGACATAAAGGCCATCTTGTGGGTGATTTTAAGGGAATGAAAGAATCTACAAATGTTCATTGCTACAATTTCAGGGATATGGGACATTATGAAAATGAATGTCTTAAGCATCTAGGAAACATACCTCAAAAAGGCCAAGGGATCAAGACCAATCTTATTCTATCACTACTACTGAGGATGAAGCTTTGAAAGACGTGGTGGCAGGTAATTTAATGGTTTACTCAAGATTAAAATATGATTTATTAGATTCTAGATCATCGCATTGTTTCAAATCCTCCCAGTTTGCTAAGAAAATTAGATATTTTCATTTTGACTTAACAAGGGAGTTGACAGTTAAAACACCTAAGGGAAGTATCATTGCAACAATGTTTTGTAAATCAGTTCTTATTAGGGCATATAAATGTTCTTTATCTGCTGATCTCATCATCATACCCATGATTTAATTTGATATAATTCTTGGTATGGATTGGATTTCAGACCATGATGTGAAAATTTATTAAAAGAAGAAGGAGGTTACAATTCTCGATGATGACAAAGAATACCTTATCTTTAGAGTATAAATGTCACAACCTAATTCTTATCTAGATCCACCCCCAGTAGATCAACAATATTCAATTATTGGGGAGGGAGAGAATGAAATAACTATGGGTGAGAAAAATGAATGTTCAAATAGAGGACGTACCTATTGTGCAAAAATATGTTGATGTGTTTCTAGAAGATTTACCTGGACATCCTTGAGAATGAGAAATTGAGTTTCCCAATGATTCAATTCCTAAATCAAGGCCCATATCAAAGACCCCTTATATAATTGCCATTGTGTAATTAGTGGAACAAAAGAAACAACTAGAGGACTTGAGTAATAAGGGATTTATTCTCCCTAGGGATTCTCCAGGGGGATCCCTTGTTCTTTTAGTTAATAAGAAAGATGGATCTATGAGGTTGTGCATTGACTACAGGGAGATCAATGCTATAACAATAAAGAACAAGTATCCCCTACCTCGCATTGATCATTTATTCGACCAACTTCATAAAGCTCAATATTTTGCAAAGATTGACCTTCGATCTGGATATCATCAGTTGTGTGTGAAGAAGGACGACATTCCAAAAATAGCATTTCAAACCAGGTACGAGCATTATGAGTTTACATTAATCCCTTTTTTATTGACTAATGCACCCTCTGTCTTCATGGATCTAATTAATAGAGTTCTCAAGGAATATCCTGATGACTTTGTAGTGGTATTAATTGATGATATCTTGGTATACTCCAAAAGCTATGAAGATCATGAAAATATCTTGAGAATATTTCTAAATACTCTTAGAAGAAATGAATTATGTGGGAAATTTAGCTAGTGTAAATTATTGCTTCAAGAGATTTCTTTTCTAGGCTATATTGTCTCTAAGGATGGAATCCCTATTGATCCTTCAAAGACCAAGTCAATCCAATAATGGCTAGCACCGACGAGTATAACTGAGGTATGCGGTTTTATTGGTATAGCAGGTTATTATCGACATTTTATCTAGAATTTTTCCCAGTTGGCTAACCAATTAACAAAGCTCACACGTAAAGGGGTTAAGTTTGTTTGGATAAAAAAGTGTGTAGAATGTTTTAAAGAATTTAATAGAATATTAGTCAATCCTCCTATCTTGACTCTACCATCAAGGAATGATGGGTTTGTTATTTATAGTTATGCTTCAAAGAAAGGACTTGGTTGTGTTCTTATATAGAATGACAGAGTTATTGACTATGCATCATAGTAGCTAAAAATTCATGAACAAAACTATCCTAATCATGATCTTTAGTTAGAAGCTATAATATTTTCTTTGAAGATATGGAGACAATATCTCTATGATGAAAAATGTGAGATATATACCGATCACAAGAGTTTGAGGTATATTTTCCCACAGAAATAACTCAACATGAGGCAAATGAGATGGCTTGAACTACTCATGGATTATGATTGCACTATACACTACCACTAAGGGAAGGAAAATACGGTGGCAGATTCTTTGAGGAGAAATGATCATGGAATTTTGAACAAGATGAGAGTTGAAGGGATCCTATTTTAATCAATCTAGTGAAAATGGATATGAGAATAATCATGGAAGGTGATTCATCATTACTTTTTCATATGGTTGGAAAAATATCTATACTAGAAAGGAGAAAAAGTTATCAGGCTGATGATGATGATTTTCAAAAGAAAATTAAAGTTGTGAGTGATGGGAGATTGATCAACTTTATATATGAAGACATAATTTTGAAATTTGGGGAGATACTTTGTGTTCCCGATATACATGATCTAAAAAGGGAATTGTCAGATGATGCACATAGCTCCAATTTCTCTATACACCCTGGTAGCACTAAGATGTCTAGAGATTTGAAGGAAAATTTATGGTGGTACAACATGAAGAGGGAGATTTCTGATTTTGTGTCAAGGTTTATGGTTTGTCAATAAGTGAAAACTGGAAGGCAATAGCTTGGAAGAGTCATGAAACCTCTTCCCATACCTGATTGTAAATGGGATAATATTACGATGGACTTTTTCCTGGGACTACCGAAGACTCTTAGAAGGAATGATGCAATATAGGTCATTATTGATCATCTTACCAAGTCAACACATTTTCTTACTATGAGAGAATATTTACCACTTGAAAGATTGGAAAGACTATATATTAATGAAGTTCTAAGATTTCGTGGAGTATCCATGTCGATTGTTTCTGATCTTGATCACCATTTTACATCCAGATTCTGGAAAAGTCTTCAAAAGGCCCTGGATACTGAACTTAGTTTAAGCACAACCTACCACCCACAAACCGATGGAAAATCAGAACGAACTATTAAATCCTTAGAAGACATATTGAGATCTTTCTCACTTTACATTCAAGGTATATAGGATAAATATATACCTCTGGTAGAATTTTACTATAACAATAGCTTCCATTCAAGTTCTCATATGGAACCATATAAAGAATTATATGGAAAGAGATGCCTCACACCAAATTTTTGGGATGATGTGGGTGAAAGAAAACACGTAGGCCTAGAACTTGTTGATAAAATGATGGAAAAGGTGAAGGTTATCCAAACCCACATCAAAGAAGCAAAAAGTATGCCGAAGAGCTATGACGATAACCGAATAAAGCATTTGGAATTTCATGGTGGAGATCATGTTTTATTAAAGGTATCCCCATGGAAGGGACTTATACGATTCGGTAAGAATGATAAATTGAGTCCCAGGTATATCAATCCTTTCGAAATTCTAGAACAAATTGGGGCTATAACTTACCGTTTGGAAATGCTGCCAAGTCTCTCCAAAGTTCATGATGTGTTCCACGTATCACTATTGAGAAAATACATGCCTGGCCTAACGCATGTGCTCACCTATGAAGAATTAGAACTAGAATCTGATCTATCATATTTCTAAGAGCCTTTCAAGAATCTAGATTCAAGATAACAAGTGTTGATAAATCGGACGACTTGTCTGGTAAAAGTTCTATGGAGAAACCATAAAATAGAAGAGGCAACATGGGAACCCAAGGAACATATGATGAAGATCCACCCAAATCTCTTTATGTAGTAATATACTAGATATTTGGAGGATTTAATTATTTGAAGGATGGGATAATGTAACACCCCAAGCTTCTATGATACGTTTCCCGATGAAAATGAAATAGCTTGTATTGTACACATCTTCGAGATTCTAACACGCTGTGACCAATCAAACTAGCCATTATGAAAATTAATACCCACTTTTTTTATATTATAAATTTTATCTTTCAAAATGGACTTCATTTTTGGATTTACAATATCGAAATTAGTTTAGGGTGAATTTTTGGTTTTTTTTGAAAACTTTCAACTTTTTATGAATAGTGAAAAAAACTACGTTATTGGTTAAAACCGTCTTTTTATTTAAATAATTATTTATTTTAATCTAATTTATTTTAGGTTAAAATAGATTCATAATACATATATATGTTTAATGTAATTCATTGGATTAATTTTATAATAAGATTAGATATATAAAATTTTATCAAACTATTTACCGTGTTTTACCCACCTCCAAGGAGCATTTGCAAATTTGTATAAAACTTAATTTTACCGCTACTATGAATTGAATTTAAAAAAATTTGAAAGACACGGTTGATATCAGTAAGTAATATGTCGTTCAATAAGATAAAAATAATTTTTGGTGAATAGTAACTTTTGACTTTTATTAACCACGGTTAAAAGTAAATAGAGTAATTAAAGGTAAAAATGATATTATTATTACCCAAACACGTGTCCCAATTCTATTGGATAAGTGTTATTTAACCAAAAACAACCTTAGGAATAAAATATGTTCTTTAAGATCCACTTGTATTAGATTAGGACATTTATTATTATTTAATTCAAATAATAGTTAAAAGTATTAAATTCCATGTTTAATAACTAAACCATTTTTAATATAGGGTTACACATAAGATAAATTTAACTATAAATATTAATTAGAAATCCAAAAATATTTACAACATAATATTTTTTTATTTATAATATTTAGACATTAAATAATTTAATTTATTTATGACACAATGATGATGTGGTAATTACCTTATTAATGAAATATTAAAATAATTGATATTATAAATACCCAAAAAATGTAATTTGAGACTTTTTATGAATTAAACTAATTTTAAAGGTTAATATTAAATGTTAGGATTAATTAAATGATTTTTTTTTGAATTAATAATGCTTTTATAAATTTAGTAAAAATAAAATATCAAATAGTGTCAAATTGACATAAAATAGTTTTAAATACAAATATTATATTATTAATTGGTATTATATTCCTAAAAATATATGGTTAGGAAAAAGGGCTTAAGTACTATTATATATGTCATTAATGAACCACTTGGGGTTCTATTGTACGTTTATATTGTGTTCATTAAGCATATAATATAAAAATACAAAGAGACATGGTAAATGTCAAACTATTTAACTAATAGTCAAATCTAAAAGATAAGGATAATATAGTGACCCAAACCTGTCAAAAACCTATTGGTTGAGTTTTTTTATACCCATAACCACCATATACTTTAAATTATTCATTTTGGATCCATTAGAAACTGGAAATGATTTTATTATAAAATAATATTTCAATCTTTTCCTAAGGTTCCCCTCACCCTTCTTATAAAAGGGCACTTGACCTTCTCTAACATTCACACCATCAAAGCCTCTTTCCTCAGCCAACCCTTGCCCAAATATCCTCCTAAACATCCTCCCTTTTTTCTAGAGGAATTACTTTAGTAAAAAATTCATCCTATGAAGCCCTTTTGATCAAATCAAGTGAAAGAACCCGAAGAAGAGGTAAATATTTCATCACCTCTTTCAAGTTATCTTCTTTTTCCACTTCCTCTTGATTTATTGTTTCCATTCTAAAATAATAACTCCATTATCTTATATATAATTTGATGTTATTATATAAATTTTACAACCATATTCGTTATTTTATTCATCTTATAAATGACAAAGTCACCATACATGCGTACGTACGGATTACAGTCTCCGCGTTGTGGTGTAGTTTGTTATTCAAATACATCATCATTTGGATTGGTATAATAATTAGTATAAATGATGTAAATAATAAATATAACATGAAAATTATTTTTTTTATGATATACTATCAAATTATATATGATTTTAGTAATAAAATAATGATATTGTCACTCGTACGTACGTACGGATTACCATCTCCACCAGCACGATGAGATTCATTCCTCATCGCATCCATTCGAGACTAATTATTATTTGATGATAAAAAATAATGTTTAAAGAAATAATATCATTATGAATATGAATCAGATACATCCTATCCATAACAAACATTACATATGTAACAAATCATATAAAGGAAAACGAATCAGTTCACACCCGGAATGAAGATAATATTAAAATATTATTAACAGGGAAATATTTAAAGATCATATATGATATCATATTAATGTATATGGTTCCTTTATAATTTAAGAACAAATATTTCACCATTATTCAGGAGGGTAACCTACCCTCGACCAAGGAAAAGCACTAGGTATGGGTTAATTCTACAATCTCTTTATTATCCGTGGTTGTTTTTACTTGGACCTCTTTATCATCCACATCCATGTTTCTTATAAATGTATTTCAAAACATTTTTATTATTTTATATAAGATATGTTAAAGTAATTTACACCCTTATTTTAACTTATATGTTTTGAAAATAATCTTTCAGTAGTTTTCCAAACAAGGTACTTTATGACTTTTTCAAAAAAATTAAGATAAGATTTTTTTAACTTAAACGGCGGGTGAAGTTATTCTCTTCCATTATAACATCGTCAAAGAGTCCCTTGAAAGATTATAAGAATATTTTCAAAATAAATTTTTTCTTTTATAATTATGTAACATTAAATGATTTCAAAAAAAAGAGATATTTCTCTCAAATAGTTTTGATTTCATCTATGTCAACATCCTTAAATGGATTTTATACTTCTTTGAAGTCTATTCATTATGATACAAATCATTCAAATTGTGTTTAAGGTTTTTCGATATGTTTTACTATGGATGTGTTATTTTTATACCATTCATGGTTTATGGTTAAATTTTGGACATTTCATATGCTAGTTTTAATACGAATTTTTATGTTATATTTCATCCTTTTTCATATGAGGAGTGTATTGGACTTAGTAAATCACAGGTGGAGCCTACTACAGCTCCTCGATGCATCGGTAGGTCTCATGAGATTACTAGATGTGCAATTGTCTGAGCCCTTTCCCAAATTGATATATGGTTTTGACTAGGACTAAATAATTTTTAGACATCTTGGTCGAGGCCTTCACAAAATGTTTCAGAATGTCCAGCATTATACATTACCTCATTATGAAAATAATATTGATGTTTCATGTGGTCATTCGACTAGTAGAATACCCGGGATTATATTTTATTATTTCATTATTTACTCAGCACATATTCCTGCCATAAAAGTTTTCATGTTTATTATTTGAAAAGTCATGTGTTTCAATTATTAACCATGCTTAATATTTATATTATCTTCTACTGTATTGATTACCCTTTCTGAGCATTTGAGCTCACCCCTTTCTTATGTTTCATTTTCCTTGGAGATGAAGTATTTAGTTATGTGAGACTTTCAGGCATAATCTAGTAAGATTGGGTGTTTCTAATGGAATAAACTAGTGTTGTATTTCTTTTCAAGTTGTAAAGTTGAGCTTATTTATAAATCTTGTTTCCAATAATACTAAACTAATCGGTCTTTTGGGAGATGATTTCCTTATGATCATGCCAATGTTATGTAATAATGAACCGAATCTGGGTAACTGGGGTTGGGGCGTTACATATATTTAGTATATAAATATTTATAATAATATAATATATATATAAATAATAATGGAAACTCACTGTTCATGGATATGGTAGGTCGTACGTATGTGTGAATGTTGTTTCCTTTTTATTATCATATTAAATAAAAGTAAGTAAACATGATATATGTGTATATATAAAATAAATTAAAATTAGAGATATTATTTCACATATATATTATAATTTTACTAAACCTGTCTTTAATACATTCCGTGTAAGGTGTGAATGAATCGCATCACTTTGAGGAGGCGATAGTCCAGACATCCACAAACGAAGGTATCATATTTACACAAAATATAAACAATGATATAATGATTTATATAATAATTAATTGAGAAGAAATAAATAAAAAATTTCATATATATCATATAAAAACAGATTTTCCATCACAATTATCAACCATGAGAGGTGATAGAGGTAAAATGGAAACATCATTTCTTGAGGCTGTAGTTCCCCGTACATAGTAATGGTAAGTTTTTTACCCATTAGATAAAAGATTGTATATGTATAGAATAATACCATATAATAACAAATTATCAATATATTTATTATATTGATATTATTATAAAATCATGGAGTAAAAATAATTTATGTGGTTGAGAATGATAATAAAACAAATGGAGACTGAGGAAAAGTGTTACCTCTTCTTGGGATAACTTTTTTTGGTTTTCACTAGAGGGATTCCTTAGTTGGATTTCTTCAAAAATGGGAGGATTATAAGATTAAGTAGGGATTTGGGGGAATTATTTTATAATATTTTGGAAAACCAAAGGGATGTATATTTGTGAATAAGTCAGAGAGGTGAGTGTATTTTATGGTGGTGGAGTGACATTCTTCAAAAAAAATGAAAAGGGAATTCCACCCATGTTTTTCTTATCTAAATTGGCTAAAATAAAAATAAATTTAGTTAAAATTTAAGATAGGGTTTAAATATTGACATAAAATAGAATTTGTAAATTTTTATAGGTCCTTATGGGCCTTAAGATTAAGGCTTCTCTCTTTATTAGGGTAATTTTTCTCTTAATCGTTGTAATTAGTTTTAAAAACTTTCACAAATATTTTTGGTAAAATAAAAATTTGATATTATTAAAAATTATAAATTATTATTATTTTTAATATTTAATCCATTATTCCAAATTAAAATCATATATGTGGAATAAATTAATTTAAAAAAAATCCTACGGACGAGATGATAATGCATGTTTTTAAAGTGAAAAGGTCCAAAATATTGAAATGTTTTTAGGCCAAATTTCATTATCAAATGGTAAAAATTATCTACATTGTATCAATTGATTTATTATTTATATAATTATACTTTAAACACAAATTAAAATATAATTTATCTGTATAAATAAATTAGATTAAAAATCAGTTTTGAAATTAAATTCAATGTTTTTACTATTCATCAAAAAATGAAACTTCTCGGAAAAATACAAAATCCACCCAAAGTAAATTTTGATACTCTACTTGAAAAAATAATGATTATAATTTTTTAAATTAAATAATTTCCAAAAATCAGATATAAATGGGTTCTTCATTAAAAGACAGTAAAATTACCTTTTAGAAAAATACAACTTTTAACCATAAAATTGGATTTATTCTTATCTTATACCTATAAAATCTATTGGATGAGTATAAAAAATATTTATTGAATATATAATATGTAACTATTATAGAAAAAATTAATCAAAAGTTATTTGTTTGATTTCTTGAGATAAAATTTTGTTTATACATATAAAAATATTTTTACTAGAAAGTAAAATAAATATTTTCAAATAGTTCTTTCATTCAATTATAATAATTGATAACAAAAGGATTCCTTTTATAAAAATGTTTAAATAATATTTTCACAATTTATTTGATCTTATTCCTAACTTCCATTCCAATTTATATGTGGTAGTATTAATAATATTTTAATAATCATATCAATGTTATATTGTAGCACGGTAAAAAACTCAGCATTTCATGTAACACAAGCTATTGAAGGGCCTCAGTATTATGTCTATTACAATAAAAACATAGTTTTGTGTGTACAAAAATATAATATATGTGTTTTTATTGAATTTTTAACTTCATGTGTCATATAACGCAATCCAAACATAATGCTTTTAAAAAAAACTATATTCAGTGTTGTGAGAAATTAAAAATATCAAAAGTTAAAATTAATTCAAAATCAATTCAAAACAAATCAGGGTGACAAATAGACTCTGGAAAAATAATATCAAGAATCTTTGTATACTCATGGTATTTTATATTCATTTTTATGTTTTATCTTTCAAATTTTTCTTGGTTTAGAAATACTGTAAGTGGTTTTTCTTTAATCACATAGCTTTAAAGGTTTTAAAGACTTTTATGTAAACAGTGCCACTATATTATTAATCTTATTTTAAGAATTTTATTTTCTAAAAGTAAATTATATTTTAATGTTATTTCTAATGATATTTTCTAGGAAATTTTCTTAAATTTTTATGCACTGACCACTCTTAAATCTCTTTACAAAAGACTAAAAAGAATGTCTTGTTTTTATTTTTACCACATAAACATATATTACATCCATTATAAATTTACTTTTATTTGAAGCTTACTTTAACATTTTCCATAGTAATTTTCAAATAAAATGATGTTTTAAATATTTGAGAATTTCTTTTTTTTAATGGTACTGAAAGAAATGGGTATTTACCAATGTTTTCCAAGACACCATATAAATATTATTTTAAATGTATTTTTATACATGTGAGTATCCTTTAATGATTTTAATTATTTACATATGATATGATATTATGGAATCATTCACCTCCTTTATTTAAGTGGTTATAATGTTGTTGTAAGGAGATTTTCATGGAGCTCATTTCATTTCCAAATGTTAATTAAGATAAAAATGAATTATGGTTGTTTTAAAGGGTGTTATATTTAAAATTGAAAGCTTATAAATGTTTTGTTAATTATATAATTCTTGGAAATATGTATATATTATTGATGATTTGTTTCATAATAAACATAATATGGGTGGTTATGTTATAAACCAATGATGGGTGAGTCAATTAAATTCTTCCAATGTACTGAGTAAAGCAAAAAAGTTAATATTTATAAGTTACTACTAAGAGATGATTGTGATAACTATTGTAAGTTAATCCCGAGAGAATAAAGAGTTTATTAAATTTTAGTAACACCTATGAGATGATGGATTTAGCTTTTGTATGTTAATCTTAAAAGAATATTGGAATTATTATATTTAGGTGATTCCATGATAATTGATTGATATTCCAAGTTACCAGAACAATTTATTTATGCTTTAAATAACTTATAATTTTTTCATTACTCAAGGGTTATTTTCTTATGGATCAAGATTTTTTACATATAGGAGTATTTTCTTATGTTAAATCTTTATTCAATGTCACATGGTTTATGATACATGTTTTGATGGGAATGAAATCTCTTATTCTATGCTTCGGAAGATTTATTTCATCAGCATACCCTTAAGCTCATCTTTGGGTCAATAATGGAATTGAATTGTTAAGCCTTATGTTTTCCCGTACTAAATTTTTTAGATCACCCTTATTATATTTTCCATTCCCCCAAGTTATAAATAATGATGGTAAATTAATTATGTTAGGAAAGGATTAAGTTGTGAATAATTTTATGGAAAATACTCAAGAATTAATATTAAATAAAAAATGGCGTTAATAGTAATAAAAATGATCACTTGAAGACATAGGTTTTTTTATTTTATAAATTTTCTTAATACGATAAAAATATTCACCTTAAGGGTCACATAGTATGTAAGTGATCTAAACTTTATATCTTCATGATTTATGTTTTGGATTGATAAAATTTGGACACATTTATCAATATAAAAGAAATGAAAGAAAATATTATTATTTTAGCAATGGGTTTGAGTGTGTAGGTTCTAGGATGTTATAGATTTTAGTTTACAAACGAATATATAATTTTTTATAACTTAGCTAATATTTATCATAGGAAATTGGTTTTAATACATTATATATGTATTACTTTAAAATTAGTTTTTATCACTTTTATAAATAGAATCAAATGAAAAAGATTTTATATTTTTAATTTATGTATCCAAATTATAGAATAATGAACATTATATTTTTTTAAGAATAAACGATAAGATTCTTTGGAAAAAACATATCACCATGGTATAAATAAAATTGTAAAAGTCAAAATTTAAGAGTAAATGATCTCAAACATTTTTAAAATATTTTTGGGAATGTATAGTTAAGTCCTTGGATGACCTTATCACATGAAATATCCATTATTTATTAATTTTATATAAAATTTAAAAGATACTAACTCTACATTATTAAAAATTAATGGGTATTTACAAAAATTCTATACCTTCTCACTTATAAAAATATATTTCTTCTATCACTTACTCTCACACCACAACCACAAATGTTTACCTAAACTCTACCAAACCACATTCTAAATACATGTAGCCACAATATGGAGGTTTTTACCTTTACAAAATACAATCCCTAAAATATTTAACCCCCTTAGTAATGGATATAATCCATGAATTGAGGAAGTTTAAGCACATCATTTGGAGTAAAGTGTAAATGTACGGGTTTCATCAAATTAATTTCCAATTAATTGGGCCATAGTATTTCTTAAATTAATATAATATTTAATTATTATTTGATCCTAAAATTCCACTATTTTATAGGATATTTCCTCTTGTTCTATGTGTAAGTTAAATATCATCATAAACTTCTTTAAAAGATGTTTTCTAAATTAAATGTGTAGCTTGGGTTGGAATGGGTCACATTCATACCGATGAATCTTTTTCTTACCCGGATTTATATTTTCTATCAAAATTTTTTACTTTAATAAAATATAAATTGGGGTTTTCTTTTAATTCATTATACTTAAATATTCCTCTTCTATAAAATTAATTCCCTTAAACATCTCTTCTATGTGTTTTTTTTAAAATGTCCTAAAAACATCATAAATGAATTTCTTCTCATTATTTACCGATTCAAATTAATTTGATTGATTTTTTATTTTCAATGATAATTTATTCGGACTCATTTTAAGCATTTTTTTAAGTAATCTCTTTTATTTCTGAAATTTTTTTTAAAATTAACTTGAACATAAACTTTTATAAAAAGTTTAAATGGTTTTTTGAAAACTTTTGTATTCTCACTTTTATTTTCCCTCTAAGGATTATATCTAATAAATTGATGTTTTAAACATCATATATATATATATATATATATATATATATTGTAACACTCCAAGAATTTATGAATAGATTTATTATAGAATGAATAGATCATTATGTCTCTAAAAACAACACTTTTTTATAACCTACCCAAGTAAACATAATTTTGTCACTTAAATGATGTGAATTTTAAAAATATGACATACACGGTTGTGATCAAAAAGTTATTTGGAGTCTGATAAGGAAAACTCATTTTTTGGTGAATAGTAACACACCCTTATGAATAGTAACCTACCCTTATGAATAGTTACATAACTATATGAATAGTAATATAAATCTTATTAATGGTATCCATACACTAGAATGTATAAATAAATTTAAGAACCATAAAATGAAGATGAATATTTTAAGTGTTTTTATTTTTCGATTAAATAATGATTTTAATTAAATATTTAATTAAACATATTTAGAAAATTATTTTCAAAAAAACGGACTTCATTTTTGGATTCTAAACATTGAAAAATTTTTGGGGTGATTTTTTGGTATTTTTCTGAAATACTAGAATTTTTGGTCAATAGTAAAATAAATTAATTTTCCATATAAATACATTAAAAATTAAATTAAATATTCCTATAATCATGAGTGATGTTAGCACCAAAATATTAAACTCACATGCATATATTACTATTCTTGGTCATGTAATACTCTTTTTTTATTATCCTGAGAGGAAATAATAAAATATTAAGAAAACTCTTCTCCCCTCCACTATAAAAACCACCCCTCACCCCCTCTTCCTCCCACACCACTCAAAATTCAAGCCTTGCCTGAATTCTGAAAAATGCTCTTTGTAGGCCCTCTCCCCTACATCCAATACCCATTGGTCTCACCAAAAGTCCAAAATCAAAGGCCTTAATAAGTTTCTCATAGAGGAGTACTCAAGATCTGAACCTCTCTTCCTTTTTCGTTCATTTCCTTTTACAAGTTCCATTATTTTGTTCTCTCTTCTCAACTCACCTCATAAAAATTCCATGACAATTTCAGGACCATAGATGTCCTATATTTTCATTATGATAATGGGATATTTCATTACAATCTCTCTTTTTCTCATCCTTTTATACTATAAATTAAAACATTGTCTGAGATGTGTTAATTTATCACACTCAAGGAAGACGGGTTTTCAATTTGCATTACTATCTTGAAGATTGGACATGAAACCTTTTAAATGGTTGAAAGGAAAATAATATATGTATTTTATCATGTTTAATGTTCTTTAATCCTTACACACTCATAAAATTGAATAATAATACAAAACATGTTCATTTTGTACAAAACTGCCAAGCCAAATCCAAGGGTTTATCATTAACTCATCGAATGAGTCATCTTCCTGGTATATAACCAGAATAATTATAAGATAATTTATATCTCTATAATTTAATTAATAAGATATATTAATGATTATGGATGTTTAACCACATTTCAAATGAACTTACAATCATGAATACAAGTAAACAAATCATGAAAAGCAAGTAAAAAATGCTTCCAAAACAATAAAATTGAATCTCATAAACCCTTGAAAAGGACATTAATGATCCTAATAATGTTATACCAAATCAATTAAATGTTTATGAGGTTATGGAATTATTAATTAATGATGCTAAATTTGATTATTCAGGTTGTTAAGAACAATAGATAACACCTTCGATCATAAGGTAAGTGATTCCTTAACTCAATTTTCATTCATTGAGTTAAACATCTATTTCGTTGGTTACATTGTTCCAAGAATATATGTGAATGGCCTATTATTGTTTTATAATTTATATACACTTATATTTTTTGGATTTTTATTTTTCACCCATTAATATTTAATTGATTTATTGTCACTCTAATGACACAATCTTTGTAAGGGATTGCTTAACTCAACTTTCATTCTTTGAGTTAAACATCTATTTCATTGGTTCCATTGTTCCATGAATATGTGTGAATGAACTATGATTGTTTTATAGTGTATATACAATTATATTTTTTGGATTTTTATTTTTCACACAGAAATATCTCATTCATTAATCATCACTCTAATGACACAATCTTTGAAAGGTATATCTTAACACAATTTCCATTCGTTGAGTTAAACATCAATGTAATTAGTTTTGTGTTATCCAAGAATATGTGTGAATGATATATGATTGTTTTATTATGTATATAGACATTTATTGTGTGGGTTTATGTTTTTCACACATAATTATTTCATTGATGTTTCCTCAATCTAATGATACGTTCTTGGTAAGGGATCCCCTCTCTCACTTTTGTTCAAGAATCTCCCCTATGTTGTGCTCTTTTATTTTTAATACCTAATAAAGGGGTATGTTTTTGAACCTCCCTCATACCATGCTTATGATATATAAATAATGGGATACCCCTTTATCTTTCATTAAGCCCTCCTAATAACACTTGTCACCATGTTGAAATGTTTGTAAGGGGTTTTCTCATCTCACTTTCAATTCTGTGGGATATCCATTGTTCGCCTCTTATTTATTATATGTGGTATAGGTGTCCTACCATTTGATATATAGTATCAATATTCTTTTTATATTTATGGTATTATATGATTATTTTGGTGGTTATTAATATTTGGTCATATGACTCAATTGATTACAACGTGGTAACGAGATTTGTCTCAATTTCTACATCATTGTGACATGCTTAGTATTGTACACCTACTCATTATTAAGTGGTGAACCTAATAACCATTTGAGATCAAATTTCAATTGAAATTATATAACAATTAAATTTCCATATTTTCATATCATGGATATGATTATTTTGTAAGTCGTATTCCATTTTTCATAAAGTATTTATTTTGAATATTGTTTTAACTGTAGAAATATTGATGAATCTATATCCTCCATTCTATATGGATAATGTAAAGGAATATTGATCTTCTATTGAATCTATGAATAAAGAATGTTTTGGACATGCAGTGGTGGGTGGAACCCACTACAGCCCCTCAATGCTTCGGTAGGTCTCATGAGACAAATCAGTTAGTGACAAACCCTTCGAGTTTGTTTCCAAAAATCAGACGGGTTTCTACCCAGAGAACTAAACTGTTTTAATAGTACCATGGTATCATGAGCAAGATAAATGACGTACAATTAATAATCACTATATTTATTCATTATCATTTATTATTATCCATGAGGACCTCACTATGACAAAATATATGGATGAAATTTTATTCTTCGTTTATTAATGGATAGAGTTTTTCATTTATTCACCATGCCATATTAACTATTCCAAGTTGTTTATGATTCAGGTTTCTTCTATTCTGTAACCCTTACTGAGTGTTTGAGCTCAATCGTTTCCTTTATTTACCCCCCAATAGTTTATTAAGTAAAGACCCAAAAATTTCAAGGAAATTTTTTTCTAAATTTTCTTTGGAATTTTACAAGAACGCAGTTTCTGACGGTGCCTGATTCCGAGGCCCGGTGTGTCCGAAATCATTTTTACGAAGTTTAGCTTGGGTACGTTCAGTGAATGAACGAGCGGGTTTTTTCTAACTTTTGAACCGGTGCTCGAAATCAAATTGAGAGGGCACCGATGAAACCGCAGCGCCGGTAATTGCTTAGAAACACCTTTTTCGGAGTTGCGTTTTCACGAGAGAGGTTGATAAAAATTGTGGAAGATAGAATAAAAATTTAACTAAAATTTTTATTTTTTCTAAGTGGATTTAAGCTTTGGGTGGAAGTTTGGTAACTACCGAACTTCCCATGGAAGGTTATGAGAGTGGTGGGGACCACACGAACTCCACCCCTTCACATTCCTTAACTCTCTCAACTCACAATTAAATTTGATTACTTAAGTTTTGATAACTTATGATATTAATGAAGTGTGTTTAATGTGAGTGTTTGAATTTCAAACTCTTGAATTTCAAACCTTATGTTGTGTTAATAAAATAAGAAAGGGACTTATTTTATTTTGCGTTGGAGGCTTGTTGCTTGAGAGCTTTGGGGGAAAAGCTAAGGGAGACTTGAGTTTCTTCATCCTCTTCGTCGAAGAACACGAAGAACGCGAAGAACACGAAGAATTCCGGATTCCTCGGAGGTTGACGTCTCCTTCCACAACGTCTCCTTCCGCGACGCCTCTTACCGCGACGCCGACGACGTCTTCTTTCGTGAAGTCTCTTTCCACGACGAATCCTCATTCGATGAACCTCCGTTCATGCTACGCTCGAGGTAGGGGTTTATGCGTTTTATTTTCGTGATTTACTCCCATTCATTATCCACGTATAATTGGACCGCATGCTATCAATTAACGGGAGGATTCCGGACCGCACCAACATGGAGGACCCCCTCCCTTTTATTTTCTTGATGTTGCGGTATGACGGGAAGTGACGCGGTGCCGTCGCACCGTGTGGGAACGAACGGAAAGAATACGCGATGCCGACGCGCCACGTTTTTAATAATATGAACCAAGTCGCGGTGTCATCGTGCCGCGCCGGAGAACTGAAAAAGCACCGCGGCCGGAGCGGGGCCACGGCGGAGGGGTGCGGCGCCGTCACGCCGCACCGAACGAATGAAGGCCGCGGTTAGTACCAGGCCGCAGCGGAGCGTGGGAACCGGCAGCCAGAAATGGGCCGCCGGCGTCGGAGTAGGACCGGCGGCCGGAAACAGGCCGTCGGCGTTGGAGCAGGCAGGGGACCGGCCGTTGCCGGTCCCGTGGCGGTAGAAACTGGCCGTCCGGGGCGGGCCGGCCGGACAGGAGAGAAGTCGGGGGTTCAAACCCCCGGCCGGCCAGCTAGCGACCCCCATTAAGGGGGCCGCGGTTACAAAACGCGGGGGGCAGCGCCCCCCCCCCCCCCCCCCCCCCCGCAAACCGAACGTCTCGACCATTCGGCCGAGCCAGCTGGCACCGCGCCTAGCCGGGCCGACCCACGGGGTCTCGGGTCGGGTCGGTCCGGGCCCGAAACCCCCGTTTTCGGACCCTTTTCGGTCTTTTGCCCATATCTCGGGCTACGGCCCTCCGATCGACACACCGTCAGTTGCGATGCAATCCTTGGATCGCGATAGTCGTTTCGGTATATCGCACCCAAGGTTTCGATGAACTTTGTGTCCGGATGGGTTGGTTCGTACACGAAACCAACCGGGCCCTCGGAGCGGAAACGCTCATATCTTGAGCTCCGGACGTCCGATTGACGTGTCGTCGACTTCGTTGAATTCCTCTTAATGAGGCAGAACATTTGTCTTACTCCGCTTGAGGTTTGGACGCCGTCAGAATGTGGTCAGTTTGGTTCGCTCACGAAACCAACCGGGCCCCTGGAACAAAAAAGCCAATAACTCACAAACCGGGCTTCTGATTGACGCGCCGTCTGTCTCGTTGAATTCCTCTTGATGAGACGGAACTTTTGGCATACTTCTCCTGAGTTTTGGTTGTTGTTGGATAGTGGTCGGGTTGGATTGTACCCGAAATTCAACTGGGCCCTTGGAATAGAGAAGCTGATATCTTTCGGACCGGACGTCCGTTTGACGAACCGTCAGCGGTGTTGGTGATCATGTTGAGAAACGGTCCCTATGAGTATACCCTATGAGAGTTCGGGGTACAGTTGAGATACAGCTGGGATGGTTCGCACACGAAACCAACCGGGCCCCTTGGACGAAAAGGTTAATAACTCACAGACCGGGTGTCCGATTGACGCGCCGTCTGTTGCATTGAGACCCTTATGATGAAGCGGTCATTTGAGATACTTCTTCGTGGGACATTGAGATACTTGGAGTATTGACCAGTAGCTCGTGGAGCAGACCCTCCCAGAGACGAGCGTTCGGAATATGGAGACCGTGTAGCCGACTGAGACCTGATGACTGTTTGACCGACTCGACTTGGAGTGAGTCGACTAGCCCAGTGGACGGAGCACTACTTTGTTTTGGTGCAGACCCATGGCGGACGGAGCACTACCTGTGTGACAGTGCAGACCCGCGGTACTCGTCCGGAGAGTACCTCTGTAGGCTATTAGGTGGTGTACACTACTGTGTTTGGGTGGCATACCCCGGCGGGAAGCACTACCGTGTTTGGGTGGCTAGCCCGCGGTACTCGACAGGAGGAGTACCTCAACAGTCTTAGGTTAGTGACCAGTACCTCGGAGTCGTGACATGACCACTGCACACTCCAGAGACGGGGCTCTTCAGCAGTTACAGTTTTGATAATGAAAATTCTTGGTTTGAGCTGAGTCTTTGACCTTTGTGTTTACCTCATGATTTAGATGGGTCACTTGATAACATAGGTATATGTATGGGAATATACCTGGGTAGTGGTTATCCTTTGATTTCATAATCTTTGTGTTACCTCATGTTTGAGATGATTTACTTGATAACTTCGGTATATGTATGGGCATATACCTAAGTAGAGGTTATCTGTTGAGATATCCTTTGTGGTTATCCTTGTTGGTTTTAGTGAGACCTTGAGGGTCTCGGGGTCCCTACTGAGTATCGTTATACTCACCCCTGCACGGGCTATGCCTGCACCTCGTTGTGTTGGTTGCAGACGACGGGAAGAGCTGACGAAGGCCGAGTGTTCGAGAACTAGACGGTACCAGGAGGTGGACCACACGACGAGTCAGTATCCAGATGAAGACTTCACGACGAGACGACACTCGGAGGGGGTTGACGGGCGAGAATATTGAAGAGCTGCGCTATCTGTACCTACCTTTCAGGTAGGATCCGTGGTGGATGATCCAGGAGCGGCACTATCTGTACCTACCCTTCTGGTAGGATCTGAGGAGGACGACCCAAGAGCTGCTTCCTTTCTTCCAGCTGTTTGTCTTTTTCTGTTGTACTTTCGTTCAGTTGTAGTTGTACTTTCAGTTGGGTTTGTATTCTGGCCCATTTACTTTTCAGCACTTTCTTTTGTACTTAGTGTTTTACTTCTTCTTGTACTCTGTGGTGTTTTGTTTAATTTTTTAAAGGCAATGCCTTCTCAGTTATCGGGATTTACACCTTTGGTGCTAGTCGCTAGCCCCTGGCCTATGGAAGGCGGGCTTGGGGTAGTCACGGCATGGGCCCCGAGGACGGGTCGTGACATATTAAGAGGAGATCACTTATTGATTTTCTATGGAATGAGTATTTATTTTTTGATATGCATTGTATCTTGTACCTTTCCAATGTAATTTGAGTTACATATATAAATCCAGTTTCTTCAAGACTATAAAACTGATGATCCCTTCAGGATTTTCATTCTTTCTAACCATTCCAATATAACATGTAATGCACTGGATCTACTATAGAGGGGATGAGGAGTTACAGTTGGTATCAAAGGAAGTTTAGTAGAAAACATAGAAACTATATTTAGAAGATGTAGATTAGGGAAGAGTTTCTAAGATAGTCTTTGAAGATAAACATACAATAACATCCCAATATTTTGGTAAGGAAATGATTATGTGGATATTTCAAGAAATACATCCCTATTTGGATACGAGTGTGTAGAGGTGGCTCTGGCACAGATTTACCTCGGAGTGAATGCTCTGACAAAGAGTTTCGGGCTTGACCCAAGGTATCCTGGTACACGACAATGGGTCGTGCGACACTTTTGGTTACGACACTCCCGGGGGATATGCTTAGGACAATTCATATTTTTTACAAGCCATTATAAAAAAGTTTAATGTAATTTGTTCCTCAGAGAAACCATGCTTATGATATTACCTTTGCATAGAATTACAATCTATGTAAAGTGTGTTTATATTATAGATTCATAGACTAATATAGTTTATTCCATTATTTAGAAGTAGTTCCTAATTGAAGAAGAGGAATCAATACTCGTAGACAACTTTATGAATATATGTTTTTGTTAAACATGTGGTTAGTCTCTGTGTCTATTATTTATGTTAAATCCTTGTTTTATAACTTTTCAGATCAAGGAAATTCATTTTCAAATGGAAGGTGGAGGATCACAAATGACATTCATATTCATTCCTGATTACTTGTTTTCCATAATTATTGCAAAGTCATGTCTTAACAATTCTGAAACATTTTCTAACATACAGTTAACTTGAAAGAAATTTTTTGAGATATCAAACACCTCCACTATACCTTGATACCATCATGGATCATGGGTTATATTTAATCAAATCCTATTTTCCTAATAATCTCTTATTTTTAAGAAAGGGAAATATTATCAAGGGATTTTCAAATATTTTACCTGATCACAAGATTTTGTAGCATATTATGATTTTGAAATAGGTGTTGAAGAAGGAGACCCTTGTGAAACCTATTTATATTTGATTTTAAAATATAATATTTCAGCACATACGTATGGTATTTTAAAAGGAATATTGATTGAAAGTTTCAACTCAAACACAGTCTGACGGTTTAATAAAAATAATTTTTTATTAGATGTTTTGAAATTATATATCATACATGATTATTTTCTGAAACTATTTTTCTGTGAACACCCAAATTACTCAAGTTGTACAAGGTGTATCTAGATGAAGGAAGAAGATGATTTTGAAGGATTTATAAGTCAATGTTCCAATGTGTGGACATTCTATTTACATGATCAAGATGATGAAGAAACCAGATGGACACTATGATCAAGGTTCCCTCAATTTTTAATAAGTAAATAATATTTTTAGGACGAAATTACTGAAGGTGGAAATAATGTAACACCCCAAGAATTTACAAATAGATTTATTATATAATGCTTAGATCACTAAGTCTCTACAAACGCCACTTTGTTATAACCTACCCACATAACAATAATTTTGTCACTTCAATGATGTAAATTTTGAAAATATGACTTACATTATTGCGATCAGTAAGTTATTTGGAGTCTGATAAGAAAAACACAATTTTCTATGAATAGTAACAAACTCTTATGAATAGTAACCTACCCTTATGAATTATACCTTACCCTTATGAATAGTAATATGAATTTTATGAATGGTACCTATACCTTTGAATGTATAAATAAATTTTGGCACTATAAAAATAAAGATGAGTCTTTTAAGTGTTTTTATTTTTCGATCAAATAATAATTATAATTAAATATTTAATTATTTATATTTAAAAAATTATTATTGAAAAATTGAATTCATTTTTAGATTCTACATGTTGAAAAATGGTTAGGGTGAATTTTTTGTATTTTCCTGAAATACTTTAATTTTTAGTGAATATTAAAATACATTAATTTACTGTATAAATACATTATAATTTAAATTAATTATTCCTAGAATCATGAGTGATGTAAGAACCCAAATATAGAATTAACATGCATATATTACTATTCTTGTTCATGTATAACTCACTATTTCTTGTCTTGAGAAGAAATAAAAAATACTAAGAAAACTCCTCTCCCATATACTATATAAACCACCGCTCACCCACTCTTCCTACCACACCACTCATACTTAAAGCCTTTCCTAAATTCTGAAAAATGCTCTTTCTAGGCCCTCTCCCCCACATAAAATACCTATTTGTCTCATCAAAAGTCCAAAATCAAAGGCCTTAAGAATTTTCTCAAAGAGGAGTACTCAAGTGGTGAACCTCTCTTCCTTTTTCTTTTAATTCCTTTTACAAGTTCCATTATTTTTTTATCTAGTCAACTCACCTCATACAAATGACATGATAATTACAATACCATACAGTTACTATATATTTATTATTCTAATGAAATATTTCATAATAATATTTTTACCCCTCCTTTTATACTATAAATGCAAACACTGTCTGAGATGTGTTAATTTATCACCCTCAAGTAAGATGGGTTTTCTATTTGCATTACTATCATCAGGATTGTTCATGAATAATTTTTAAAGGATGAAAGAGATCATAATATATGTATTTAATTGTGTTTAATGTTCTGTAATCCTTACACACTCATAAAATGGAATAATAATTCAAAAAAAGTTCATTGTGCACAAAACTGCCAAGCCATATCCAAGGGTTTATCATTAACTCATCGAATGAGTCTTCCTAATGGTATATAACAAGAACCATTATAAGATCTTTGATATCTCTATAATTTTATTAATGACATATATTAATGATTCCATATGTTTAAACACATTTCAAATGAACTTTCATTCATGAATACAAGTAAACAAATCATGATAACCAAGTAAAAAAATGCTTCCAAAACAATAAAATTGAATCTCTTAAACCAATAAAAAAGGCCATTAATGAACCTAATAAGGTCATACCATATAAATTACAAGTTTATGAGGTTCTGGAATTATTAATTATTGAATCTAAATTTGATTATTCAGGTCATTAAGAACAATCAAGAACACCTTCGAGCATAAGGTAAGGGACTGCTTAACTCAATTTTCATTCTTTGAGTTAAATATATATTTCATTGGCTACATTGTTCCAAAAATATGTGTGAATGACCTCTGATTGTTTTATAATTTATATAAACTTCTAATTTTGGATTTTTATTTGTCACTCATATATATTTCAATGATTTATTTTCACTCTAATAACACAATCTTTGTAAGGGATTTCTTAACTCGATTTTCATTCTTTGAGTTAAACATCTATTTCATTGGTGACATTGTTCCAAGAATATATGTGAATAAAATCTGATTGTTTTATACTGTATATCCACTTAAATTTGGTGGATTTTTATTTGTCACACATAAATATTTCATTTATTTATCACCACTCTAATGACACAATCTTTTTAAGGGATATCTTAACTCAATTTCCATTTGTTGAGTTAAACATCATTGTCATTGGTTTTTTATTTTCCTAGAATATGTGTGAATGGCCTGTGATTGTTTTATTCTATATATCCACTTTTTTTTTCTTGGGATTATGTTCATCATGCATAATTATTTCATTGATTTTTCCCCAATCTAATGATACGTTCTTGGTAAGGCATCCTCTCCCTCAATTTTGTTCAAGAATCTCCCCTATGTTGTAGTCTTTTATTTTTAATACCTAATGATGGGGTATGTTTTCCCACCTCCCCCATACTTCCCTTATGATATATAAATAACAGGATACCCCTTTACCTCTCATTAAAACCTCAGAATAAAACTCGTTATGTGACACCCCAAGCTTCCACAGTACGTTTCCCTTTAAACAATGAAATAGCTTGCATTGTACGCAACTTCGAGAATCTAACACATCGCGACCAATAAAACTAGCCATTATGAATAGTAATAGCCACTTTTCAAAATTTAATAAATTTTATTTTCCAAATCTACTTAATTTTGGAATTCAGAATATTGAAATTATCTTAGGGTGAATTTTTGGTATTTTTCTAAAAACTTTCAATTTTGAATGAATTGTGAAAAACACTGAGTTATAGTTTAAAACCGGATTTTTATTTAAATAATAATTTATTTTATGTAAATTTATTTTATGTCAGAATATATACATAATACCAATATAATTTCAATGTAATTCATTAGATTCATTTTATAATAAGCTTATATATAAAATTTTTATAGAACTTTTTACCTTCTTTTACCCATCTCCTAGGAGCATTTGCAAATTTACATAAAACATAATTTTACTACTTCTGTGAGTTGAATTTTGAAACTCTTAGAGACATGGTTGAAATCATTAAGTAAAATGTGGTTCAATAAGATGAAATAAAATTGTGAATAGTAACATTTGACTTTTATTTACCACGGTTAAAAGTAAATAGGGTAATTAAGGGTAAAAATGATATTATAATTACCCTAAAACATGTTCTAATTCTATTAGATAAGTGAAATTTGACCAAAAATACTATAGGATTTAAATATGTTCCACTTTTTTCCACCTGGATTATATTATGACATTTATCATTATTTAATTTAAAGAAGAGTTAAAAGTGTTAAATTCTAGTTTTAATAACTAAACCATTTTTGATAAAGGGTTATCCATAAGAATAATTAGACTATAAATATTCATTATAAATATCAAAATATTTCCTACATAACAATATTTTATTTCTAATTTTTTGACAATAAATAATTAAATTTCTTTACGACACAATGATGATGCAGTATTTTCCTTATTAATGAAATATTAAAATAATTGATATTATAAATATCCAAATAAATTAAATTTTCGACTTTTTATGAATTCAAATAATTTTATAGGTTTATATGACATGTTAGGTTTGATTAAATAATTATTTTTGAAGTAATCATGTTGTTATGATTTTCACGACTACTAAATACTAAATTGTGTCAAAATTGATATAATTGAGTTTTTAAAACAAATACTATATTATTTATTGATATAAAATTCATAAAAATATAAGGGTATACCAAAAGTCTTATATAATGTTTTATATATTAATAATGTACCTCTTCGGGTTCTTTGGTCTTGTTATAGTAATTTTATTAACCACAAAATATAAAAATAAAAAGAGACATGGTAAATGTCAAACTATTTAACTGAGTAAAATCTAAAGGATAAGGTCAATATGGTGAAATAAAACTATCTAATACCTATTGGATGAGATTTTTTCGACCCATACTATCCTTATCCTCGAAATAAATTATTTTTCATCCATTATAAACTGAAAATTATTTTATTATAAGATAATATTTCAAGCTTTTCCTAAAGTGTCCCTCACCTCTCTCATAAAAGGGTACTTCCCCTTCTCTTAATTTCACACCTCCAAAACCATTTGGATCAGAAAAAACCTGACCAAATATCCTTTAAAATAACCTCCATTCACCCTAATAACCTTACTTTGATCATAAATCAAACCTTTAGGAGCCCTTTTGATCAACTCAAATGGAAACAGCTAAAGAAGAGGTAAAAATTTCAACACCCTCTTTCAAGTTCTTTTCTTCGTCCACATCCTCTTTATTTGCTATTTCCATACCAAAATAAAAAATCTAGTACCTTATACAAACAATGATTTTATTATAAATATGGTAGAACCATATTCGTTATTTTATCTATCCTACAAATGACAAAGTCACCTTACGTACGTACATACAGCTTATCGTCTCCACATTGTGGTGTAGTTTGTTATCCAAACACTTCATTATTTAGATGGGTATAAAAATGAGTATAACTGATTTAAATAATAAATATAACATGTTAATGATTATCTATATAGGATATAACATCCAATTACATATGAATTCACCATCAATATAATGATAATTTCACTCGTGCGTATGTACGGATTACCGTCTCCACGAACGCGATGAGATTTATTCCCCATCATAATCATTCAAGAATAATTTTCATTTTATAATTAAAAATAATGTTTAATAACTTAATATAATTCTATATATGATTCAAATACATCCTATCCATAACAAATACGGCTTATATAAAGAAGCATATAAAGTAAAATGAGTCAATTAACACCCGAAACGATGATACTACTAAAATATTATTAACAAAGAAATATTATAAGATCATATATGATATAATATTTATGTATATAGATATTTTATAATTTAATAATAATGTTTTAACTATTATAAAAGAGGTTAAAAACACATAAACTAAGGAAAAGTACAAGGTAAGGGTTAATTCTACAATCTCTTTTTTATCCGAGGTTGTTTTTATGTAAGTATCTACTGAGACCTCTTTATGATCCACATCCTTGTTTTCTTAAAAATATATTTCAAAAAAAAATTACTATTTACTAGACAATTGGGTAAAGTCATTTATCTCCTTATTTTACTTTATATGTTTTGAAAGGAATCTTTCCATTATTTTCCAAACAATGTGTCATTTTCGAAAAAATTAAGGTAAGGATGAGTTTTTTAACTTATACGGTGGGTGGAGCTATTTTATGACATTATAACATCATAGAAGATTCCATTATCAGATTATAAGAATATATTAAAAATAAATGTTTTCTTTTATAATTATGTGACTCTTAAATGATTTCAAAATAGAAAGAGATATTTCTCTTAAAAAGGTTTGATTTCATCTATGTAAGAATCCTTTGATACATTTTACACTTGTTTGAAGTTGATTTATTTACAAATATTCTATATTTTATTTAAGGTTTTGTGATATGTTTTATTGTGGATGTGTTATTTTTATACTATTCATGGTTTATAGTTAAAGTATTGATATTTCGTATGCAAGTTTTAATACGAATGTTTATGTTATGCTTCAACCTTTTCATATGAGGAATGTATTGGACTTAGTATGTGATAGTTGGAGCTCGCTATAGCTCCTCAATGCATCGGTACGTCTCATGAGATAATTAGAAGTGGAATTGGCTGAAGCCTTTCCTAATTTGATATATAGTTTTAGCTGAGGCCTAAATCATAGTTAGACATCTTGGTTGAGGCCTTGACCAGATGTTTCAAAATTTCTGACATTATACATTCCCTCATTATGAAAATAATACTGATGGTTCATGTGGTTATTCAAATAGTAGAATACCCATGACTATGTTTTATAATGTAATTATTTACTCATCTCATATTCCTACCATAAAGTGTTCATTTTTATTATTTGTAAAGTCATTTGTTTTAAATTATTCACCATGCCTAATGTTTATGTTATCTTCCACTGTATTTCTTACGCTTACTGAACATCTGAGCTCACCCCTTTCTTATGTTTCATTTTCATAGTATATAAAGAAGCTAGTTATGAGTGACTTGTAGGCATAATCTAGGTGTCCTGGATGTTTTTAAATGAATAAATTAGTGTTGTATTTATTTTCATGTTTTAATGTTGAACTTATATGTGTATCTTGTTTCCAATAATACCAAACTGTTCAGTATTTCAGGACATAATTCGTTTTAATCATGCCAATGTATTAAAATAATGCACCGAACTTGGGCTTCTGGGGTCGGGGCGTTACAGTTGGTATCAAAGGAAGTTTAGTACAAACCTTGGAAACTAGATTTAGAAAAACTCTTATTAGAGAATCATACCCTATGACAGGCTTTTAGGATTAGTATAGATAACTTCCTAAAATTTTGGTAATATAGAGATTTTGTGTATTTTTTAAGGAATACATCCCTATCTGGATACGAGCTGGTAGGGGCGAATCTGGCACAGATGTATCTATGAGTGAAAACATCGACAAAAAGTTTCAGGCTTGACTCAGGGTATCCTGGTGGACGACAATGGGGCTTTTTTCACTCTTGGTTACAACACTCCTGAGATATATGATTAGGATAATTAACATTTTCTTTATAAACCATTAGGAAGGATTTATGATTATATGAATCCTCAAAGATAACATTTTTTTTATTATGGATTATTTCCGTAATTTTTTCAATTTATGTTATGTGTTTTACAAATATGGAATTATGTATTTTGATTCATAAACTAATATAGTGTATTCCATTGCTTATAAATGACGCCTAGTAGAAGGAATTTAAACCTTATCAACGCACGTAATCCATGTATGGATTTCCCTCCAACTCAAGATAATTATATTGGAGCTTGTGATGTAACTGGTGTTGATCAGCTTATCACCATACAGGGATTACTCACTAAGGTTATTAATAATAACCTTACCTGTATAGAGCACCCTGATCCACAACACGGAGGATCAATTTCAGACCGCTTCATGAGGTAACAACCACTACCATTTAATGGGAGTAAAAATCTGTTAGTAGCTGAGCAATGGATAAGTTCCTTAGAGAAAATATTTCATGCTTTGTGGAGTATCAAAAGAGAAAAAGTTGTCATGGCAGTCTATCACCTCACGAGAGATGCAGATCAATTGTGGTCAACATATGTGTGTACGTACGGCTTACCGTCTCCACGTCATGGTGTAGTTTGTTATTGCAACGCTTTATACTTTGGATGGGTATAAACATGAGTATAACTGATTTAAATAATAAATATAATATGTTAATTATTCTGTATATATGATATACTATCCAATTACATATGATTTCACCATCAATATAATGATATTGTTGCTCGTGCGTACGTACATATTATTGCATCCACGAACGTGATAAGATTCATTCACAATCGTAATCATTCAAGAGTAAATTTCATTTTATGATTAAAAATAAAGTTTATGAACTTAATATCATTCTGGATATGAATCAAATACATCTTATCCATAACAAACATGGCTTACGTAACCATGAATATAAAGGAAAACAAGTCAGTTAACACCCAAAATGATTATACTACTAAAATATTATAAAAAAATCAATATTATAAGATCATATATGATATCATATTTATTGATATAGTTATTTTATAATTTAATAACAATGTTTTAACTATTAAACAGGAGGTTAACAAACCATCAACTAAGGAAATGTTCAAGGTAAGGTTTAATTCCATAATCTCATTATTATCTGAGGTTGTCTTTATGTAAGTATCTACTAGGACCTATTTATCATCCACATCCATGTATTCTTAAAAATATATTTCAGAACATTTTTTCTATTTACTAAACAATGGGTTAAATTCATTTGTACCCTTATTTTACCTAATATGTTTTGAAAGGAATCTTTCCGTCATTTTCCAAATAATGTACTTTATGACCTTTTTGACAAAATTAAGGTGAGAATGTTTTTTAACTTATACAGAGGGTGCAATTACATTAAACTGTTATAACATCATCAAATCATCCCTTACAATGTTACAGGAATATTTTCAAAATAAATGTTTTCTTTTATAAATAGTGACCATTAAATTATTTCAAAAGTGAAAGAGATAATTCTCTCAAATATTTTTGATTTCATCTATGTCAACATCCTTTGGTAAATTTTACACTTGTTTAAAGATGATTTATTCACAAATATTCTATATTGTATTTAAGGTTTTGTGATATTTCTGACTGTGTATGTTTTATTTTTATTCCATTCATGGTTTAGGGTTAAATTATTGACGTTTCGTTTTCTAGTTTTAATACGAATGTTTATGTTATGTTTCAAACTTTTCATATATGGAATATATTTTACTTAGTATGTGATAGGTGGATCCCACTATATCTCCATAGTGAATCGTTGGGTCTTAAGAGATAATTAGGCATGGAATCAGTTGAGGCCTTTCCTAATTTGATATATGGTTTTGGCCGAGGCCTAAATCATTTTTAGAAATCTTGGATGAGGCCTTGAAAACATGTTTCAGAATGTCTGGAATTATATATTCCATCATTATGAAACTAATAATGATGGTTTATGTGGTTACTTGACTATTATAATACCCGTGATTATGTTTTATTATATCATTATTTTTTATCTCATATTCCTGTCATAAAGTTTTCATGTTTATTATTTCTAAAGGCATGTGTTTTTAATTATTCATCATGCCTAATGTTTATGTTATCTTACACTGTATTTATTACCCTTACTAAGAATTTGATCCCACCCATTTCTTATGTTTCATTTTCCTAGGATATAATGAAGTTAGTTATTAGTGACTTGCAGGCATAATCTAGGAGGCTTGGATGTTTCTAATGTAATAAATTAGTGTTGTATTATTTTTTAAAGTTGTCATATTAAAATTATGTATGGATATTATTTCCAATTATACTAAATTTACAAGTCATTAAAGACAAGATTACTTGTAATCATTCCAATTTATTAAAATAATGCATTGACTCTAGCCTTTTGGGGTGAGGGTGTTACGCGTTACCATGGAAAATTTTTTGTTAGAAGTTTTCTCATCTCACATTCAATTCTGTGGGATCTCCATTGATTACCTATTAATTCTTATATATGGTATAGGTGTACTGAAATATGATATATAGTATTATTATTCCTTTTATATACATGGTATTTTGTGATACTTTTGGTGGTTATTAACTTTCGGTCATATGACTCAACTGATTACAACGTGGTAACGAGCTTTGTCTCAATTTTCACTTCGTTGTGACTTGCTTGTTACAGTGCACCTACTATTTCTTATGTTTTGTACCTACTACCCATTTACTATCACTTTTCAATTGAAATTATATTCTATTTTATTTTCCAAATTCTCATATCATGGATATGATTATTGTCTAATTCGTATACCATTTTACATACGATATTTTTTTAATGTTGATTTGACTGTGGAAATATTGATGAATCTGTATCCTCTATTCTATACGCATAATGTAAAGGCCTATTTATCTTGTGTTGAACCTATGTATAAATAATTATTGGACATCTAGAGGTGTTTGGGGCCCTCTACAGCCCCTCAATACATTAGTAGGTCCCATGAGACAAATCAGATGGGGACAAACCCTTTGTGTTTGTTTCGAAAAATTAGATGGGTTTATACCCAATGAACTAAACTATTTTAATGGTACTATGGTATCATGTGCAAGATATATGATTTCCAATTAATAATAATTCCCTTTATTCATTATCAGTTATCACTATCCATGATGTTTTCACAATGAAAAAATCTATAGATGCAGTTTCATTCCTAGTTTATTAATGGTGTGAGTTTTTCATTTATTCACCATGCCATATTGACTATGCCGAGTTGTTTATGATTCAATTATTATTGATTCCTACTTCTTATATTTTTTTAAACCTTGATGAGTGTTTGATCTCACCCCTTTCATTTATTTACCTCAAACAGGTTATGAAGAGAAGATCACTTATTGAGGTTTTATGGAAGCAGTGTTTAGTTTTTTATATACGTTGTATCTTGTACCTTTCCAATGTAATTTCAGTTACATATATGCATCTAGTTACTTCAAGACTACTAAACTGATCATTCCTTTGGGATTTTCATTCCTTCTAACCAGGCCAATATAAAAAGTAATGCACCAACTCCAGTATTGAGGGATTGGGGAGTTACATATATTAATATACAATTTATTTTGGAATATAAAATTTTCTATATCCAATTAATTATTAATATCATGACATGTTTTTTTTTGAAACTTTTAAGAAACTCATTATGTTCAAAAGATTCATTAAGATATGATTATGGTTGATTTTAAGAGGCATTAATATGTCTGGATGAAAATGGGTTGGGTCCTATATATATTTATAATTCATTGGTTTAAGTTTATTTCTCATGAGATATTCGGGCATGGACATAATCAGTTTGTTCGCCTAAGCTTAGGCATAAAGGCTTTACTCACATTTTCAGGGGTAGACATAACGAGTTTGTTTACATAAGTGTGGGAATACTGTTTTTTCACAAAATAAACCTATGATTATGGTTTTTATACATTTTCATGTTGTTTACCAAGTTATTCCACATTTATAAGATGCTTTTCATTTTCATGATATTATATTTTTTCATGATTATGCCATATTTTTTAATTATTCTCCACTTTTATATCATGTTCACTTGTTTTATGATTATTGATATTTATTTTGATTCTCATAATAACTTTTACACTTAATTAATGATATTTTATTATCTTATGTTTCTTTATTATTTTTATGAAGATCATATATGGTCTTATGATATTTTATTATTATATATATTTCTTCCTCGGCTATCTTTTATTTTTATAATCTAATACATTATGATATTATTTTTCTTTAGTGAGTGTATGAGCTACCCCTTTTTTGTGTTTCAATTACCTTAATTAGGAATATTATTTCATTAAGAAATATGTCTAAAATGTTCAAAAGGTGTCTGATTATAGAGTAGATTTTGTAGGTTTAATAAAATAATTAATTTATGTTTCTAATCCCAAAGACACTAAACCTTTTAGTCCTTAGGTTGTTTGACTGTTTGTGAAATATATTATCTAAAAAATGAAATTTTTGTATTATTTATGTTAGGTTTGTCTTGGGTATCTTTAGTTCACTAAGGCCCTATAAGACAAATTGAAACTACCACATGGTATAAATATAGTGATAAACTATATAATAGATAAATTATAGTTTTTTTATAATCAATACATACTCATTGTAACCTAAAAAGAATATCATAATACTTATTTTTTTAGATTTTGAAATATAATTTAAAAAGGAGAAGTTGTCTTTAAAATATGTCTTTATTATTTAAAAATTATATAATAAAAAATTCCATTGGAAAGGTGACACTCAAAATTTAAAAAAAATTAATCACTTTAAATATATTATAAAATATTATTTTTAAATCTATAATTTATCAAGAATATTAAAATTCATGATTCCTAAAGAATAAATTGTTTTTTAAAATCATGTTTTGAGTTTAAGACCCATTTTTTTTAAGATACTATAAGGATTATATTTATTTGAATATTTATTTCTTTTCTCTAGAATTTTAGAAGTAATTTGGTTATAATTCAGCTAAATTTTTATTCTAAAAAATGTCTTAGATGTTTTGAGGAAGTATAGAATAACTATTAAAAACACTATATTTAGTTTGAATGTTATGTTTGGGAACCTAATATTTAATAAGGAGTGATATTTTTTTAACCATACATTTGAAGTAAATATTAGGTTTGGGAACCTAACTTTTCTGTTGAAACCTATGTTTGAGTATTTAGCATTTTTTTGTTAGCACAATGTTTGGATTCAACTATACATTATCCAATGTACATTTGAAGTTATCCACAAACAAAACAATACTATGTTAAATTATTCATTTTTGGGATTTGAATTTAAGATATTTCCAAAATTTCTAAAAGAATTTCTTCGGAGTAAATATCTAATTAAAATATATTCAAATACCATTTCAAATGATCTCAAACACAATATTAAATTATTATTATTTATAATGGAATTTTTTATTTTTAGTGACTGATTAAATTCATATTACAATCATGCTAATCATTCTTAAAGTCACAATTTATATGATGATGTTTTTAGAATATATTGATCATAATCAAATTTATTTTCTTATTTATTGAGAACTTATTGATCTTACTAATAGAAGATACAATATTCAAATATTTTTTATTAAGTCTCTATCCCTCTATAGTTCTCCAAGATAAGTCTCTTTACAATTCCATTAGGAATTTCTATGATTCTTTTTTCTGTTGATGTTGTTGTATCAATCTGTTATAATCATCAATAGTTTATCAGCATGTTTTTTTTAGAACTAGTCTCTTACGAAAGACTCTTACGAAAGACATATTGTAAATTAATTTTTTTTCATCTTTTCCAACAACTATGAATTTATTTGCATTGTTTCTTTATCATATGAACATTTTATATAGAAACAAAAAGTTTCTTAATAAGGATTGTGTTTTTAAGTACTTATTATATTCATATAAAGATATTTTATGCTATCACTTCTTAAGGAAAATGGGTGTTGAACTTGTGTTCATAATTCTACGTGACTTATTCTTTCTTTCAACTTCTTATACTCAGTCATGATGAAGTATCAGCTTATTATACAAAGATTGGGTTATCAAGTCTCCATGTAAATGAATCTAAAGGCCCTCAAAATGCCTTATTGTAAGGTGTAAAATAATGGAACTCATTTTTCTATGTCTCTAGATAAAATAACGTATTTAGTGTAATACACAAAAATCATGGAGAGTGTGTTGGTAAAGTGGACCATGGGATATTGTTTCATGAACCACTATAAATAATATTATATTATATTATTTATTATTGTTATGTACAATATATTTAAATAAAATAAGTATTTATTCACTTTTTAAACCAAAAAAGGGCGCAATTATAAATTATTCAAATTCTTCTTAAAAAAGAAATCATTCACCCCTCTCTTGTGTCTTCATGTTTACTCTGACCTATCAATTCATATCCAATGAGTTCTCTATGAGGAAACCTATTAAAAACTAAAGTTCCTGAGTAAGAAGATCTAGATAATGAAATATATATAAGGATGATCTCAAAGAAAGAAATTTATATGATCAAAGTACCATAATTAAATAAGAAAAATTACAGATATAATAAATATCGTACGGTCATATATTTAAAGAAACATTGTTGCAATGTTTATATGATGGTTGTTAAGACATATGAGATCCCAAAATAAGATCCAAGAAAATGGGATGCTACCAAAGAATCTAATTATGATGTAAATTAAATAACTATGGATGCAATCATTTATAAAATTTGACTTGATGAAATCGATAGTGTATCTCAGTGCCCTACAACATATGAGATGTGATATAAAATTTCATTTTCTTATGGAGAAACTGGTAACATTAGATAGTTTTGGTACAATAAAGAAAAAATAAAATTTTGATACATTTTGAATGTATAAAGGTGATTGTATTAATAAAATTAAGGAAACATTGAATGATATAGTGAATATTTTTTCTTACCTAGGAACCCTGATTCCAAAAACAAATCATGCATTGAATGTTCTTAGATTTTTAACCTCTAAGTGGATTAGAATATTTGTCACAATCAAAAAATAAAATCCTATTAAAAATCTAGAGATAATGGAATTAATTAGTACTCAAATTATGTAATTCCCCGACCCTAGTTACCGAGAGCCGGTGTATTTTTTTAATACAATGGTATTATTAGAAGGAATCTAGTCCCAAAGGATTGATCAGTTTAGTAGTCTTGGAAAATATATTACATACATGAAAATTACATTATAATTTCTAACATAAAATTAAACATAGATAATCCTTTGATAAATCCATTATTCCCCTAGATTAACCATTCATATCAATCATAAAACACTTCTTGGTATTCTGGGAAAATAAAACATAAGAAATGGTTGAGCTAAGATGTTCAGTAAGGATAAAAAATAAAGAAGAATCTATTATAAATAAGAATAAACTTTTAAGGCACGACCTAAAACTAAATCACGATCATTTTAAACCTATAATTCAGAAAAATTATGAAATAATAAATAAAATAATTCCCTTAAAACATTCATATGGATATTCTACTAGTCGAATAATCACATTCAATATCAATAATTAATCTCATAATGAGGAAATTCATAATGCAAGACATCATAACCATTATGTCAAGGCCTCATTCCAAGACTGTACACAAATATTCTGTCAAGGCCTTGTGCTAAGACACTGGTTTGTATCCTGATATCTACCAATGCATTGAGGGAAAATAGTGGGCCACAGATATCACTTACTAAGTCTAATTCATTCCACTTATGAGAAGGGTGAAACATAACATAAACATTTGTTTTATAACTAGCATATGAAATGTGAATAATTTAACCATAAACTATGAATGGTATCAAAATATAACATCCACATTCAAACATATCATAAACCCTTAAATACAATATGGTATCTTGTACCATAATAAATCAACTTCAAATGGGCATAAAAACCAACAAAAGATTTTGACAAAGATGAAAATAGACTAATAATATCATTAAAAATATCTTGATACCAATGCCATTTTTTCTTTAAAATAATTTATTCAAAATTCGATCACATATAAAAGAAGAAATTTTAAAAGTTCTTTTTGAATCAAGGTGTGCCATTCCACTTTTAATCACTTCAAAATAATTGTCATTTTAAAACATTCAGGTCTATATAAATAATCATTAAACCCATTTTGAGAACATGGATATTAATGATAAAGATTTAGAATGAGAAATAATTAAAACATTTCAAATGGCGTTTTATTTAAATAGGCCCTCACATAAAACCTTAAGAATATTAATTTTGAAAAAAATTAATAAACAAGTACATTTATGACAAATATGTCCCAATAAATACTTACGCATAAACAATCTCAAATAATAATGAGATTGGGAAATTAACCCCTACCTTGTAATTTACAATAGTAAAGGGTGTGTTAAAATCATGTATAATGATTGAAGTATGTTATTAAATTATAAAATAATCATAACCATATTTATGATATCATATATGATCCTCTTTTACCATTTTGCTAATAATATTTTAGTATTTCCATTGTTTTGTGTGTTAAATGCTTCATTTTCCTATGCATGTTTCGTCATGAAAGTCATGTTTCGTAAGCTGAAGAAATATGTTACTCATAACCATAATGATATTAAGTTCAAAAATATTATATTTACTCATATAATTAATTTTGTAATCATTCTTGAATAGTAAATGTGCGGAATTAATCTCATCATGTCGTAGAGATGGTAGACTGTACGTACGCACAAGTGAGGATATAATTCCTTTAATGGTTAAATGGGTTAAAAGTGGATGGTATATTAATTATAAAGAATCATAAAAATTTAAAATTCATTATTTATTTCTATTATACTCAACATTATTCGAATACAAATAAAGTAATGTTGAATAAAAAATTACACCACGGCATGGAGATGATAAGTCGTACGTATCCACACATGGTGATATTATTATTTGTAGGGTGGATAAAATGATGAATATTGTTGTCCCATAAGTATAATAACACCTAAGTATATTTTTGATACTTTATTTTTTTACTTTGGTATGGAAACAATATAGAAAGAGGTATTAGTATTAGAAAAGAACTTTGAAAGAGGTGATAAAACGATTACCTCTTCTTCAGGTGTCACCTTTTGATTTGCACAAAAAGACTATTTAAGTTGGTTTTATGCCTAGATTGTGGAATTTATGATGAAATTAGGGAATTTTGAAGGAGTTTTGGGGATGGTTTGGCCGAGCCAAAGGGAATTGGAGGTGTGAATAAATGAAAATGATAAATGCCCTTTTATAGGATAAGTGAGGGGCACATTAGGAAAGTCATGAAAAAAAATTTCATTAAAAACTTATTTTCGAATTATAATAGCTCAAAAGTGATATATTTATATTATAATATGAGTATAAATATAAATCCCTTCAAACAATACGTTTTATATAGGTTTAGGTCATTAAATTAACTTTATCTTTTATATTTATCCCTCAGTAAAATAAGTTAACTCTTACCATGTATTCTCGTATTTTTGCACTATATGGTTAATATAGTTAATATAAATTTACAAAAGAACCCCAAGTGGATCAATAATGAAATAGTTTACAATATCTAAGTCAGTTGTCCTGATATTTTATTTTTATGACTATCATATCATTTAATATAATAGTGTTTGTTTTAAAAACTCATTTATGTCAATTTTTACACTATTTAGGAATTCATTTTTGTTTAAGTCAGAAAAAAATTTCCTTTTAAAAAAAGAATTAAATAATACATATCATGTCATAGTCATCCAAAAAATTCTTTTATGGCATTAAATATTTCAAATAATATTTATTTTAATATTTATTTTATCATTTATTTGATAATTTTATTAATAAGGTAATCACGACATCATCATTGTGTCATAATTAAATTTATTTATTTAATGTATAAAAATAATAAATAAAATACCATGATTTAGGAAATATCATTATATTTCTAATGGTGATTTAAATAAGAATATATCAGTTATATAACCCTATATTAAAATTGTTTTAGTAAAAAGATACAAGTTTATGTTATATTTCTCTTTACTTTAAATTAATTATTATAACATGTCATTATCACACCCAAGTGGCTCCCTAGTGCCAAAAATTTGTCCTAAGGATTTTTTGGGTCTCCCATTACTCCTAAAATAAGATTAGAACACGTGTTATAGTTGTTTTATATTATTATAATGTCATTTTTACCCATGTTTACCTAATTTATCCTTTATTCGTGGTAAATAAAAAATTAATCAACTATTCATAATGAAAAAAATAAAAGATAAATATTTACATAATTTGCATCATCTAATTCCAAATATGGAATAATTTTTTACAAATTCAAAACACATAAGCTTCATCAATTAATTTAATATTAATTTTCATTGTCAAAACCAGAAAGCTGGTTATTAATAAGTAGAAACAATCAAATGATGTACATGTGTTTATGCCCCATTTAAATGTGAAATTGCTTCCAATAATCAGAATTGGGTTAAATGATAAAAAAAATTCAATTACACTTTCTAACCAAATAAAAATATAATCTAACAATATAAATAATTTAGATGAAATTTTTTTTTGAATTATAATGTAGTATTTTCCATAATTCATTAAAATATGAATGTAATCATAAAATCATCAAAAAGTTATCCATATTAAATTATTATGTCCCTATTTTAAATAATAAGTTAATTTTTTTAAATTTAAAATATAAAAGTATCAAAAACTATATTTAAAAAGGGTTCTCCATTAAAAAGCGGTAGAACTGCATTTTTTAAAAAATACTTCTTTTATTTGAAAAAAATGAATTTGTTCTTGTATTATGTCTAAGAAACACATAAGATTAATGTTACAATTATAAGTAATATATAAAATTCGAAATCTTGTTAACACTATTAATAACCTCTAATTTAACAGATATGTTATATATTGTATTAATTAATAAAATTTTATTAATAAATTGGTGTTCAGTAAAATCGGGCCTTGCACGTAACGCAAGCTACCTATTTGTTGTGTTTAGTATAAGATTAAAATGGTATTACATAAAAAGAAAAAAAGATATAAAATTATGTTTATTCATAAATTAATGTATTTTAAAGTCTTGGTGTGTTTCATTCTCCCCTCCTTTAATAAATTGCATCCTCACAATTTAAACTCATGATTGAAAACTTGGGGTTTGATATTTCAAAATATCTTTTTAGAAGTACCACATTGAAAAATTTATTAATGAGACCATCATTTTAGAATAAAGAAAGGTAAGTATAGAGGTTACCAGAAATGACACATACTAGGGTTTTATTTATTAAAACATGGACATGAAAAAAAATATAACCATAATGTTCTGATGGATTGTGAAAGAGAACATGATCAGGAGAAAGTTAACAATCACAAAGCTATAAATATGTTATGATCTAGGAGACCAATGATTCATTTTAAATGGTTCTAGGATAGAATTTTTTTTGTTTCAAGATCCTTTACCTCGTGTTTAAGAATTTCTTTACTTCATCTACTAAGAACATAAAGAAGAATTCTTAATTGACTTATAGAGTATTATCCTTTATCTAATTTCTACAACAAACTCATTTTTCTCTCCAAAAAATAATAAAATTCTGAAAAATTCTAATTATTTTATTGTATAAAGTTCTAAATATAAACATATAACATTTAAAAAAAGGAAAATATGTTATACTAACTAGGGAAATCATGTAGGCTGATGGTAGGTGATAAATCCTTATTTCACTTCAGTTGTGGGTTCCAGTCTCACGACCATGTCAGACATGACAGGTTATTTCCTGACCTGTAGGTTATGACAACCCTTCTCTTTCATTACACAATTAAACATAATTTATTACATAAACATCACTTGATAAAACATAGAAGATTGAGAGGTATAGTGTCTTTGGTTCTTAGGATCATTACATAACAACTTAAAACATGAAATACAACATCTTTATTGAAAACTTCATTAAATGACCACTACATTCCCTCATACTTATCATTTCATGGGATAACCTGAGGACATGCATAATAAAAGGGTGAGATATAAATCCCAGTAAGGAAATAATCATGGAATAACCTGGGGATTACAATACATGTTAGACAATAGGCATATCAATAGCAAACAAGAGAAGAATAAACATAAAGTCATGATAATGAAAGATAATCATAACATGGAAATGTGGAAAAAACACTTAACATGGAATTAGCATGAGGCATGGATCATTGCACATGGAGCATGAGTAAATCCTCATTGCACATTAAGCAAGATTAAAACCACGTTTCACTTCAATTAGCATGAGTCAACACTCACTTCACATGAAGTATCATGATACTCTATTTTACCCAATTCATTAGAGCTCTATAGGGCCGCACCCTTCTTAAACATTTCATTTCATGCATAAGTGTGCCACATTGATCATAAAACATGGATTCATAAAACATCATCATTTATTCCACGTTAAAGGAATTTGCAATTCATACATGAAACTTTATAATCAATAAGTAAATGTGCATAAATTTTAATACCCTTGATAGAGAAGTGGGAATGGTATTCACTACATAATGGCATTGGCTTGGAAAATCAGTGCAATTTGGGTAGCGTAACGACGTGACGTAAGAATTCATAAAAATGGTTGATGAGAGAGAAAGGGGTGTCTTGTCATATTTAAATGACATTTACAGTAAGGGGATCATATAGATACATGTCCAAAAAAATTAAATGGAAATTAGATTCTTGATACAAAATGATTGCTTGAATGTAAATGAGGAGAGAGAAATTACTTTTGGAATTTCAGCATAGTAACGGGTGTACATGGGAGGCATATAATGAGTGATAAATGGGCCTCCAATCATTAAAAAATAAAGAGGTCAGTATGGGGGAGGTTCTAAACCATACCCCAACATTTATAATTGAAATTAAAAGTGCATAACAACATTAAGAAAATTGGACAAAAATGAGAAAGGAAGAAGAACCCTTACTTGGAAGTATGCTTGCGAAGTCTTGAGAGTGGTTAGAGAGAGGATTGAGAGAGGATTATTGGAATGTTGAAGAACCTTTTAAGAATTCTAGATAAATGAGGGTAGAGTTTGGACTAACTTTACAGGCTTTTAGTGAGGAAGAAGTGAGAGCTTGGATGGGTTTATATAGGAAAGGTGAGAGAATTCATTATTATTTAGGTTTGGGACCCTGATATTAAACAAATCCAAACCACAAACCAGCCCATGGTTTTTGTGCATGGTTTTTGGAAAGGGAAGTGGAAAACAATATTTTATAAGGCCAAAGTCTAAATTTCTTAAAATAATGGGGATGTTTATGTGGAGGTGAGTCACACTCCCAAGGAAAACAATTTAAAAAGACAAAATGTTTAATATGTCTTGAAGGGTCCACTAATGATTTGTAAAATAAATAAAACAAATCGAAAATCAAATTATTTTAATGTTAAAACTTATATTGTATGAAAAAAATGTTTATAGTATTTTATTACATTACTGTTGGGTAATTATGATGTCATAAAACACATTATATATTTAAACGGTATTTAATTGTTTCCCCAAAATTTGACTATCTTGGAAATTTATGAAAATTTCACCATTGGATAATTTCGATGTACTGATTCCAAAAATAATATTAATTTTATCTAAATAAATTTATAAATATGTTAACTTTCACTTTTAAAATAAAAACTGACATTTATAAAAAAAATCATGGGTTTTCACAAAAATGGCTTTCAGACCTTAATAAAAATTACAATATCATTCATAAAATTATATGATCATTTATATTTAATAAAAATTAATTTTATAAAAATTATAATATATTATTAATATATTATTTAATTCCAAAATCCATTAATTAATCAAAATATATTTCTTAATTGAACATTAATTAAAAAACTATATGTGCTTTAAAAACTATTTAGAAGGTAACAATAAAAAAATGCAAGTATATTCATTATTATATACAAAAATAATGTACATAACCATATTACTAGGGATTTATTACATAACCCCTTTAAAAAACCACATAATACCTAAGGGTAAGGTGCGCAATGGTAACAGACGCTTGGGGTGGCTCGGATAATATTGCATGCGTGGTGATCTCTATAAACTTCCACATCACTCATAGACAGTTCTGTTCAATCTTGAAATGATGAAGCTTGGATTTGGCTTGTTCAAGAGTGAAGCCAAAAGATGCCACCTCCTTTCCGAGATCCAAGAAATGGGCTTCTTGTGGAGCAATTCTACAGGATGAGGTCATCGCTTCCTTTTTTTCTGAGTAAATTAGATTGTAAAAGACCTATATTTATACAAATCATTTGATCACTATTTAGAGGCTATATTAGCAACAATCACAATTCTTAAAATAAAACCAAATAAGTTGACATTTTATATAAATATTTTACATAAAGATACATTTAATTAAATCAAGATGGATTTCCATTAATGAATGTTTGGGTCGTTACAATCTTCACCTATTAACAAATTTTTCTCTCAAAATTTCTTTTTCCCACACTAAAATAGATGCGGGTAACTCTGCTTCATCATTTCATAGGATTCCCACGTTGCTTCGTCAAACTTGTGGTTTCTCCACAACACCTTGATGATGGGAATTGTCTTATTTCGTAGAACTTTTTCTCTATGATCTAAGATCTTCATTGGTTGCTCCTCATAGGAAAGATCATACTCTAACTATACCAACTCTAATGAAAGTACATGTGAAGGGTCTGGTATGTACTTCCTTAAGAGGGATACATGAAAGACATCACGTACTTTGGCCATAGTATGTGGTAGTTCTAGTCGATAGGTCACAGCCCTGACACGATCAAGAATCTCAAAGGGGCGGATGTACCTTGGACTTAACTTCTCTTTCTTTCTGAACCTCATGATCTTCTTCCATGGAGATATGTGTAGAAATACCATGTATCCAACTTTAAACTCAAGGTCTCATCGATGGTTGTCTGCATAACTCTTCTGTCGACTCTAGGCTTCCTTGATATACTGCTGAATGGTTTTCACCTTCTCCACCATTTCATCGACCACTTCTGGTCGAAGTAGCTTACGCTCACCAACCTCATCCCAACACGTTGGTGTTATGCACATTTTCTCATAAAGGGATTCATATGGTTCCATTTGGATTCTCGAGTTGAATCTTTTATTATAAGAGAACTCAACCAGAGGAAGATGTTGATCCCATCATTTTTTAAAGTTTATTGAGCATGCTCTCAACATGTCCTCAAGTGTTTGGATAGTCCGCTCGGATTGGCCATCAGTTTGAGGATGATACGCCGTAATGAAGTTTAGTTCAGTAATCCGAGCATGTTGGAGACTCTTCTAATACTTGGAAGTGAATCTTGGATCTCGATCGGACACAATAGATAGTGATACTCCATGCAGCCTTACCACTTCCCTGATATATATCTGTGCCAGTTGATCCACTCAGAAATCATCTTGAATAGAAATGAAGTGTGCATCCTTTGTAAGATTATCCAAAACAACCCAGATTGCATTGTTGCCTTTAGATTTCTTTAGAAGTCCAATGAAAAAGTCCCTGGTGATGTTCCCCCATTTCCATTCTGGTATGGGCAATGGTTGCATCATCCCTTTAGACTTATGCCTCTCTGCCATCACTTTCTGAAACACCAAGTACTTTGATGTATATTCATCGATATCCTTCTTCATATTATCCCACCAATAATGCTCTCGATGATCTCAATACATCTTTATGTTTCCTAGGTGAATAGAGAAATTTCAACTATGTGCATCATCTAAAATATCCTTCTTCAACTCCGGAAATGATTGAACACACATTCATTTCCCAAATCACACAATTACTTCATAATTAACATTAAACTCCAAGGATTTCCCTTTTCCAATAGATTCCACTTTTTCTTTAATTCCCACAATATCCTTCTGAGAATCCTTTAAACTTTCTAAAAGTGATGGATGAGAAATAATTTGTAAAAGGTTTGACGATGTTCCCTTATTTACGATTCCCATGTCCATCTTCATCAAATTTAAGAATATTGGATCCTTTTCAATTCTCATCAATGATAGAATCGGTGGGTCCTTTTTTACTTAGGAAATCTACCACCTTGTTCGCTTTCCTAGGGTGGAAATGGATTGAACAATCATAGTCCCTGATTAGCTCGAACCGTCTTCTTTAGATCATGTTCAACTCTTTCTATGTGAATATATACTTGAGGATTTTGTGGTCCATATATATTTCTCACTTCTCCCCAAATAGATAATGCCGCCAAATTTTCAAAGTGAAGATCACTACATCCAACTCGAGGTCATGTGTTGGATAGATCTATTCATGAACATTCAATTTCCTTGAAGCGTAAGCAATGACTTTGTCAATTTTCATCAACACACATCCCAGGCCCTTCTTCGAAGCTTCACTAAATACCAAAAAACGTTCTCTACTTGTGGGTAAAGTGAGCACAGGTGAAGTGACAAGCCTCCCTTTCAACTCCTTGAAGCTTTCTTCACATTCATCACTCCAAGAAAACTTTACTCCATTCCGAGTTATCTTGGTAAGATGGTTGAACAATCAAGATAAATTTCTCACAAATCGTCTATAATACCCAGCTAATCCCTAAAATATATAGATATTTGTTACCGATGGTGGAATCGTTCATCCCTCAATTGCATCTGTTTTAGAGGTATCCACAGATATCACATTGCATGTAATGATATGGCCTAAGAATGAGACCTCCTTCAACCAGAACTCACACTTTCTATACTTTTCATAGAGATTCACCTTCCGCAAGGTCTCTATTAAAGTTTTTAGATGCTCCCCATGATCCTCCTTGGTTTTGGAGTATATCAAAATATCATGTATAAGGATTACCAACAAAATTGTCAAAGTAATCTCTAATGACACTATTCATCAAGTCTATTAAGATTGCGGGATAATTAATGAGTCTGAAATGAATTACTATGAATTCGTAGTGCCTATATCTTATACAAAAAGCAGTCTTGGGGATATCTTCATTCTTCACCCTTACATGATAATATCCCATCCTCAAATCCACCATGGAGAATTATTATGCTCCACATAGCTAATTGAATAAGTCATCAATTTTTGGAAGAGGATACCTGTTATTTATCATTATTTTGTTAAGATCATGATAATTGATGCAAAGGTGTGTTGACCCATCCTTCTTCATGACGAAGAGGACTGGTGCACCCCATGGTGAAGCACTTGGGCATATAAACCCTTTATCTAAATTCTCTTGTAGTTGTTTCTTTAGCTCCTCAAGCTCCACAATAGCCATTCTATATGAAGTTATGGATATTCGCAACACCCCAGGTATAATATCAATTGATAATTCCACATCTCTTCTAGGAGGAAGACAAGGAAATTCATTGGGAAATACTTCAGTGGATTCCCTCACAATAGTCATGTCTTCTTGGATGGTTCCCTCCTTAGACTGAATCATCTGAGCGAGATAGGCATGCTCATAGGGCAGTAATATCCACGCTTGAGATGATGGAGCTAAAGAAGGTTCATCTTCCTCCTTGCACTTGTAAAGAATCGGGGGTCGATTCTCCACATGGAGAGTGATTTCCCTCTCACGGAAATTTATGATGGCTCTATATAAGGAAATCCAATCCATGCCAAGGATTGCATCAAATTCCACCAGAGAGAGTATGAAGAGGTTCTCCCGGAAGATGAATCCATAGATTATGATAGGGGAGGATTTATATTCATGGGACGCAATGATTTCCCCATTTGTTGTACTCACCTACATCTTCAATTCCATGATTTGTGGTGGTGCTGGGATTGTTCTACTAAACATTAGAGATATAAAAGAATGCATAGAACCTGAATCAAAAAGTATGTTCACTATTCTTGAATGAATAACTAGTGTACCTATCACCACTTCATTGTTAGGGTTCACTTTGGCAGTAGTGATGGAAAAATCTCACCCTTGATGCCTTAGAGGTTGTTAGTTTCCTTTGAAGACCCTTGGCTTGGGGAACAGATTCGAAATATGCCATGGTTCATTGTAGTTGTATCAATGAACCACACGTTGAGGTTCGAACAAAGTGTTCCTCTCCTCTGTCGCAGTTGCGGGTCATTCTTCCCGAAAGTTAATAGCAAGGTGCCCTTCTCTTCCACAACTAAAGCATTTCCTTGTAACCTTTAGGAAATTTTCAGGGTGCTTCTTTCTGTACCTTTGGGAATTGGGGTTATGGATTTTCTTATAATCGTTGGATTTATCCATAGGACCTCCAGAATTGAATTCCACTTTTCTATTTCGTGGGTAATGACAAATCCGGATGCATATTGTGAAATCATTGTGTTGTTTTCCTCGTACGCTCCAACAGATTCATCGTCTTTTTTCTTGAGGGCAAAGAAGTACCATTCCATATTAAGATGGAGGGTGTGCGGAAAATATTTATCGAAAAACATCTTTCGGATATCCTTTTATTCCAACACCTCGATCTCCTCCTCAGGATTCATATTTTTGATCAACTTCTACCATTGATCGGCTTCAACCTCCATACGATAAGCAGCCAAGAGAACCTTCTTTTGTTCAAATCATTGAAGGATGGAGAAGATCTTTTCAATGGAGTTGATCCATTGTTCAGCGATTGAGGGATCAAATGATCCATTAATAGTAGAATACTTTTGTCTCATGAATCTCTCGATAATGAATTGTTTTTCTTAGGGGGGTTGAACGTTCCTCTTGACCCAGGTTTCTATTCAAATCATTAGTTATCTGAAAGAGAAGCACGAAAAAGTTTGCAATTACCACTCCCATTGGATTGGGAATCTCATTGGTATAGTCATCACATTGATCTTCACATCGGTTGTTATCTCGATTCCTCCTATTACAGACCATTGGAAGGAATAAAAGGAAAGTAAGGGTAACACATAAAGGATAATACAAGGAAAAAACTGATGACTGATAAATAACTTTTATTTCCTTAACATATTTATCTATTGGCTTCAGTCCATGTTATCCTTGATCTATATTCGAACATATATTCTTAGGGAATTTTTTTCCATTAATAATTGATCATACTAAGTTTTTGAATTTACCAAAGCATATCCCCCAGGAGTGTCGTAACCAAGAGTGCAGTAAGGCCTGTTGTCATTCACCAGTTCCCGTTTGATTCTAGATCAAAGCAGTGTTTTCAGTATTTACCTCTAGGATACATTTGTGCCAGAGCCGCCTCTACCTACTCGTTTCCAAACATGGATGTATTTTCTTGATAAACCACTTAATAAATACTCACAAAAACATAGGGATGTTTTTATTATACTCAATCTTATCTCTAAGTCTTTACTAGGGTTTTCTAATCCTAATTCCAAAAATCACTAAAACTATCCTCTGATACCAACTATGACAACCCCGCTCTTTTATTACACAATTAAACTTAATTACATAAACTTCACTTGATACAACAAATAAGATCAAGAGGTCTAGTGTATTTGGGGATTAGGATCATTAAATAAAAACATAAAACATGAAATAAAACATATTTATTGAAAATATCCCCTACATGACCACTACAGTTCCTCATATTTAGCATTGCATGGGATAACCTGAGGACATGCATAAGAAAAGGGTTAGCTATAAAGCCTAGTAGGTAAATAATCATGGAATAAAATGAGGAGTACAATACATGTTAGAAAATAGGCATATCAATAGATCATAAGAGAAGAATAATCATAAAGGCATGATAAAGTAAGATAATCGTAACATGGAAATGTGGAAACAACACTTAACATGGAATTAGCATGAGCCAAGGCTCATTGCAAAAGGAGCATGAGTAAATCCTCATAGCACATGAAGAATTAGTAAAACCTCATTGAACTTGAATTATAATGAGTCAACACCCATTGCACATGAAATATAATGATACTATACTTTACCCAATGCATTGTAGTTCTATAACAGCGCACCCTTCTTAAACATTTCATTTCATGCATAAGTGTGCCACATGGATCATAGAACATGGATTCATAAAAAATAATTATTTATTCCACGATAAAGGAATGTGGAATTAATATATAAATATTTATTATCAATAAATAAATGTGCATATAGGTGAATACCCATTATAGAGGAATGGGAATGGTATTCACTACACAATGGCATTGTCTTGGAAAATCAGTGCAATTTCTGCAGCGTAATGGCGTGACGTAAGAATTCATAAAAATGGTTGATGGGAGAGAAAGGGGTGTCTCATAATATTTACATGACATGGAAAGTAAGGGGATCATATATATACATGTCCAAATAAATGTAATGGAAATTATATTCATGATACAAATGGATTTCTTGAATGTAAATAATTAGAGAGAAATTCCTTTCAGAAGTTTGGAATAGTAATGGGTGTACATGGGAGGCATTTAATGAGAGAGAAATGGGTATCCCATCATTAAAACATAAAGAGGGAAGTATGGGGGAGGTTTTAAACCATACCCAAACATTTATAATTGAAATTAAAAGGGCATACCAACATTAATAAAAGTAAACAAAAATGAGAAAGGAAAAAACGTTACTCAGATGTATGCTTCCAAAGGATTGAGAGAGGTTTTAGAGAGGATTATTGGGAGCTTGGGGCACCTTGGGAGGATTCTAGAGAGAAGAGGGCAGATGTTGGATGAACTCCAAAGGATTTGAGTGAGGAGGAAGTGGAATCTTGGGTGGGTTTATATTAGAAAGGTGAGGGAATTCTTTATTATTTAGGTTTGGGACCCTTACATTGAACTAATCCAAACCAAAAATCATCCCATGGTTTTTCCCATGGTTTTTGGAAAAGGGAATTGGAAAAAATATATTTTATAAGTCCATATTCTGAACTTCTTAAAATAATGGGGTTTCTTATGTAGAGGTGAGTCACACTCCCAATGAAAACAATTTAAAAAGGCAAAATGTTTAATAAGTCTTAAAGGGTCCACTAAAGCTTTGAAAAATAAATCACAAAAACCGAAAATCACATTATTTTATTTTTAAAACATATATTTTCCGAAAATAAGGGTTATAGTATTTTATTACAACACTATTGGGTCATTATGATGTCCTAAAACACATTATATATTTTAACGGTATTTAATTTTTACCCAAAAATTTGACTGTCTCAGAATATTATGAAAAAATCACCATTGGATAATTTAGAAATCCTAATTCCATAAATAATAATAATTTTATCTAAATAATTTTCTAAATATGTTAATTTTCACTTTTAAAATAAAAAACAACATTTTTCGAAAATTCATGGGTTTGGACACAAATGGCTATTAAACATTAATAAAAATTACAATATCATTCATAAAATTATACGATCTTTTATATTTTATAAAAATTAATTTATTAATAATAATAATATTTTATTAATATGTTATTTAATTCAAAAATCCATTAATTAATCAAAATAGATTTCTTATTTGACCATTAACTAAAAATACTATTTGTGCTTTAAAATAAATTTACAAGGTAACAATAATAAATGAAATTATATTCATTATTATATACAAAAATAATTTACATAACTGTAGTACTAGGGATTTGTTACATAACCCCTTAAAATAGCTGCATAAGACCTAAGGGTATGGTGTGCGATGGTGACAGAATCTTGGGGTGGCTTAGATAACATTGCACGCATGGTGATCTCTATCAACTTCCACTTCTCCCAAAGACGGTTCTGTTCGAGCATGACATGATGAAGCTTGTCTTGGTCTTGGTCAAGAGTGAATCCCAATGATTCCACCTCTTTTTCAAACTCTAAAAAATGGTCTTCGTATAGAGAAATTCTACTTGATGAGGTCATCACATCCTTTGTCTGAGTAAATTAGTTGTTAATGCCCTATATTTATACTAATCATGTGATCACTATTAAATGACTATATTAGAAATGGTCACAATTCTTAAAATAAAAACAAATAATTTGACATTTTATATAATTATTTTACATAAAGATATGTTTAATTAGATCAAGATGGATTTCCATTAACGAATGTTTGGGTTGTTACACATGTTGTCCTTATCATTTGACAATATTATTATAGCATTCCAAAAAATAATCTTATGAAATGTTTAACATGAAAAAATATTATCCAATGTTTAACTTAATCCATTATAACCTTTATTTTTAAACAAAAAACATTTATCCGAACTCAATCTAAAAGGTATCTCAATTTCCAAAATCTATTGTAACATCTGATTCCCCAAACATTGTAATGTTCCTCTTATTTTCACAAATAGAATATATGATTACCTTCATCGCATAATAACCTTAATTAAAAAAATTACTATATTAAAATCATTATATATATCACATTGTTCTTATAACAAGAATATAATTATTGAATCCAAAAACACAATTACCTTAATTATTCCACTTCGACCGTAGTAACAACATAAGCTTGAATTGATCCATTTTCTTCTTCTGAGATATATTTCTTTGATTCTTTGGACAATCATCTTCATATGTCCTATATATTTATAGTTATAACATTGCAAATATTTTTTCTTTCCCTTACCATCATGAGCCTGGTAAAAGTTTTCTCCATATTTATAACAAACTCTTATTCCTTTGAGGCAAGTATTGGGGTGTTTCTTCCCACAATTGTCACATATTGGAAAATATATCTTTCTATTTTTTCCCTTTTTCTTTTTCTTACTCTAGAGTTATCTTCTTATATTTCTTTAATTTAATGTCATATGACTTAGATAATTTCTTTTCCATCTTGATAGAGCGTGAGATTATATCTTCATATGATAAGAAAGATCATGAGACCAATGCATGTTGAATGAATGGTTTTAACCCATAAAAATTGATCAATATTAATTCTTGGGTTCCATATGTAGTCTGCAGCATGCCTGCAAAAACATGTAATATTAGCCTCATACTTTGCAACATTCTCATCCTTATTTTTCCTCAGACCCAAAAATTGTCTTTCCATATCAGCTTGTTGTTCACGAGGAAAGTATTTGTCTTGGAAAATTTCTTTAAACTCCCAACATTCCATGTTTTCAAATTCATCATAATCATTTCTGTTTTGATTTAATGACCACCATTGATCTGCATATCTTGATATACGATAAACTACCATGAAAACCTTTTCCCATTCATTACATCCCAATGAATGAAATATTTTTCCTAAGGAGCTTATCCATTGCTCAAATAGAAATGTATTTGTAGTCCCATTGAATGTTGGAGGTTGTTATCTCATGAATCGGTCTAACATTAATCCTACACACTGTCGATCAGGATGCTCTATATAGGTATGGTTATTATTCATAACCTTATTCAACTGTCACATGATGGTTATAAGCTATTCAGTAGCAGTTGTGTCCTCATATCCACTATCCTTATCATGTATAGGAGGTAAATACCTATATGTATTACATGTATTGATACGATTTCTATTCCTTCCATAAGGTGACATTTTTAAACAATGGCATACACTATATTAGGTGACGAATCATAATGCATAATTCCAAACTAGTAAAATACATAACATAAATTGAAAAATTTATGCTTATCAAATCCATATTTATAGAGATGGTTCATTTGAGGACATATTTACTCATAAATCCTTCATAATGGTTTGTAATGAAAATATGAATTATCCTAATAATATCTCCCAAGAGTGTCAAACAAGGTGTGTAGTAAGGCTTGTTTTCATGTACCAACTTACCCCGAGTCAAGACTTTAACACCTTGACAGAGTATTCACCCCTAGGTACATCTGTTCCAGAATCAAATCCACTTTTATTATCTATAAAGGGATGTATTTCTTGGAATATCCATGTATTCTCTATATTATAAAAATTCTAGTGGGTTCTTATGTACTTATCCTCAATGTCTATCTTAGGGTCATGATCCCTAATCCATGTTTCCTAAATCTATTTCTAAGGGTGTTGTTAAGATTCCATTGATACCAACTATAACGCCCCGACCCTAGTTACCTAGAGCCAGTGAATTATTTTAATACATTATCAAGACTATAAGGAATCAAGTATTGAAGGACCGATCAGTTTACCATTCTTGTAAAATAGATTACATAAATGGACATTACATTACAATTTATAACATAAAATACAGCATAGATAATCATTTTAAAATTACATTATTCCCATAGATTAACCCCGCATATTAATCATAAAACACTTCCTAGAATCCTAGGAAAATAAACCATAAGAAATGGGTGATCTCCTTTTCTTACTGAGGATATAAAATATAGAGGAATCTATCATAAATAGGCGTAAACTTTTAAGGAAAGGTATACAACTCTTACACATTCCTTTTAAATATAATCTTCAATACAATATGAATATAAATAATCAAATATTTCCCATAAAACATTCACATGGATATTTTATTAGTTTAAAAATCACATACAATATCAATATCAAATCTTTTAACGAGGAAATACATAATGGTGGACATCATAACCACTGTGTCAAGGCCTTGTTCCAAGACTATACACAAATATTTTGGCAAGGCCTTGTTCCAAGGCACTAGTTTTTCTCAGGAGACGTACCGATACATCATGGGGATATATAAAGCCTTTCCTATCACTTACTAATTTCAATGCATACCTCTTATGAAAAGGATGAAATATAACATAAACATTTATATTAGAACTAGAATATGAAATTCAAATACATCAACCATAAACCATGAATTGTATCAAAATAACCCATCCATAGTCAAACATATCATAAACCCTTGAATATAGTATGGTAGATTGTATCATAATAAAAAATCTTAAACTGAGCATAAAATCCAACAAAGGATGTTGACAAAGAAAAAATCAACTATTAAAATCGTTAAAAATATCTTGAGACCAATACACATTTTTCTTTGAAATAATTTATTCAAAATATGATGACTTATAAAAGAATAAATTTTAAAATATGTTTTTGAAAAAATGTTTCCCATTCTACTTTAAAACTTTTGTAAATAATTATCATTTTAAAAAATTCATCCCCATATAAATAAATCCTTAAAACCATTTTAAAAACAAGGAAATTAATGAGAATGATTTAGAAGGATAAATCATCAAAACATTTCAAATGATGTTTTAGTGAAATATTGCCTTAAATAAAACCTTTAAAAAATTCATTTTGAAATCATTTTTAAGAAACATGGACATGGGTGATAAATATGTCCCAGTAAATACTTACACATAAACAATCTCGAATAATAATGAGACTGTGAAATTGACCCTTAACGTGTACTTCCCCTTAATAGAGGGTGTTTTAACCACCTATATAATGATTAAAGAGTGTTATTAAATTAAACAATAACAATAACCATATATATGATATCATATATGATATTTTTATATTGTTTTGTTAATAATATTTTAGTATTACCATATTTCGGTTGTAAATTGCTTCATTTTCATATGCTTGTTTCAACTTGTAAGTAATGTTTCTTATACACAGGGTATATTTTAGTCATATCCAAAATGATATTAAGTTCACAAATATTATATTTACTCATCAAATGAATTTTATAATCATTCTTTAATGGTTGATGTTGAGAATGAATCTCATCGAGTCGTGGAGACAGTAGGTCGTACGCACGCACGAGTGACGATATCATTCCTTTAATGATTAAATGACATGGAAGTGGATGGTATATTAATTATAAATAATTATAATAATTTAAAATTAATTATTTATGTCTATTATACTAATAATTATACCATTTAAATGAATTAATGTTGAATAAAAAATTACACAAGGTCATGGGGACGATAAGTTGTACGTACACACGTATGGTGATATTAATATTCATAGGATGGATAAAATGATTAATATTGGTTTAAAATTATTATAATATCATCTTAGTATATTTATGATACTCTATTTATCACGTTTTTATGGAAACAACACAGAAATATGAAGTAGAAGAAGAAAATAACTTTGAAAGAGGTGATCAAACAATTACCTATTCTTTGGGTGTCTCCTTTTGATTTTCACAAAATGAATCTTTAAGTTTGTCTTATGCCCAAATTTTGTCATTTAGGAAGAATTTATGGAATATGGGAAGATTTTTTGTTGTTTTTTGGTTGATCCAAAGGGCTTTGGAGGTGTGAGTAAAAGATAAGGAGATGGGCCCTCATATAGGATATATGCGGGGCACTTTAGGATTGTCTTGAAATGCTATTTTATTATAAATTTATTTTCGAATTATAATAGCTCCAAAGTGATATATTTAGATTATAATATTATTATGAGTCCAAATAATCTCAAAAAATATGTTTTAGATGGGATTAATAAAAAGAAACCTTATCTTTTAGATTTATGCCTTACTAAAATTAGTTAATGTTTACCATGTCTTCTTGTATTATATATTATATGGTTAATATAGTTACTATAAAATTCTAAGAGAACCACATGTGGATCATGAAGAAAATTTTTAACACAATCTATACCTTTTGGACTAATCTTATATTCTTATGAATTTTATAACATTTAATAAAATAGTGTTTTTTAAAAAACTAATTTTCTTCAATTTTGATGCTATTTAGTATTTGAAATTTGATAAAGTAATAAAAACATCATTAATTCAAAAAAATCATTAAATCATCCAAAAAATTTCATATTCATCCAAAAAATTTGTTTATGGAATGAAATATTTCAAATAATATTTATTTTAATATTTATAATATCATTAATTTTATTCTTTTAATAATTAGGTAATCAATTCATCATCATTGTGTCATAAATAGATTTATTTATATAATGTAAAAAATTTATAAATAAAATACCATATTGTATTAAAACTTCTTATCTTTTTAATGAATCGTTATAGTCATAGGTATCATTTATATAACCCTATATAAAAATTGTTTTAGTAAAACGATACATGTTTGTTATATTTCTATTTAATTTAAATTAATTATTATAAAATGTCATTATCACACCCAAGTAGATTCCTAATGTAAAAAATTCATCCTAAAGATTCTTTAAATCACCCTTGACTCATCCAATATAATTAAAACACATGTTAGGGTTGTTTCATATTATTATAATATTATTTTTACTCTTATTTACCTAATTTACCCTTTAACTGTGGTAAATAAAAATAATTACTGAAGTTACTATTCATAATAGCCAAAAATAAAAGATACCTATTAACATAATTTGGACCATTTAATTTCAAATATGAAATAAATTTTATCAAATTAAAAACACATAAGTTTCTTTAATTAATTTAAAATTAATTCTTGTTGATAAAACCATAAAAAGGATTTTAAAAAAGTAAAAAATACCAATAGATTGATATGTGTTTATGTCCCATTTAAATATGAAATTGACTCTAATGTTCAGAATTGTATTAAATTATGAAAAAATAAAATTACACTTTAGAACCACTTAAAATTATAATTTAACTATATAAATAATTTATATTAAAAAGCAGTTTTGAATTAAAATGAAATATTTTCCATTATTCATTAAAATATGAAAGTCATCCACAAAATATGAAACTTTTATACAAAAAAAACTTTTATGTTTCTATTCTAAATAATAATTTTATTTTTTCAAATTTAATTTATAAAAGTTTCAAATATTGAATTTAAAAAAGGTTCTCTATTAAAAGGTGGTGAAACTGTATTTTTTGAAAAATGATTCTTTTATCTAAAATAAATGAATTTGTTCCTGTATTAAGTCTAAAAAAAATAAGATGAATATTAAAATTATATAGAATATATAAAATTCAAAATGTGGTTAACTCTATTCATAAACTCTAATTTAACTGCTAGGTTATATATCATATTAAATAATAACATTTTATTAATATGTTATTGTTCGGTAAAATTGGGACTTGCATGTAATGAAAGAAAACTCATTGTTTTGGGAATAATAAACATACCATGGCATTGAATAAAAACATCAAGAAATAAAATTACGTTTATTAAAAAATAAAAATGTTGTAAAGTCATAGGTTTTTACAAGTTATTTATAAATATGACTCAAAATTTGAGGATAAAGATAATTGGATGATAAAAAATGAGAATACTAATATTAATGTTTATATTCTAAAAAGTGAAAATAATTTTAAGGAGGATGATATATCCTCAAATGGTTCCAGTAGTTCTAAATTAGGAGAGGAACTAGATCATCTAGATAGAAGATTAAATTATTTTTATAAAAGGATGAAATACTTCAAGATGTTTTTCAAAGATTCCAAGAAAAATGGTCACAGACTAAAAGAGGTTATATGTTATGAGGGTAAATAGATGGGTTATACTAGACCTTATTTCCCACAACTAAATTGAGAAATATTGATAAGGGTTAGAAGAAGCAATGAAAGAGGATAATGAATGAAAAGGAAAGAATGTTATGAAGGCTACATGGAGTATTTCTAAAGACTCTATAATCAATTCATGTTTTAATTTAAAATCAAATAAATCAAATATGAAATAAAATATATGCTTTATGGTTAAGAAGGAAGATATAAAATCTTAATATTCATATGCTTCTAATTCTGGAAGCTACTCAAATGGAAAATGAGATGAATATTCCCATATTCTTGAAGAAAAACATGATTCATATCTAGAAATCATAAATATTTATAGAATACACATAATTATGTCTTAAGTCAAAAATATGTCATGTCAAAATATCACCTATAATTAAAAAAAATTGAGAAATTTTTTTTCAAGTTGAAATATGCATGAAAATAAAATTAATTATACATTTGATAAAGTTGAAACCTTTAAAATTTCTTTGATTGTTTACTAAAGGATATTAATATTTAAACAATATTCTTAGGAATAAATTTCATTGAAAATAATGATATGTTAATTTTAGTAATGGTGGAAAAACCAAGTTATATAGAAACTATTTTGTTCCTTGTTCAATGACTCACAACATGTCTAGGGTTACTTTTTTTTACAACGGTGTTTGAGGAAACTATTCTAATAATTGTTTCCTAAATTTCATGATATTAGTAGTGTTAAAAAGTCATTAAATTATAAATATTAATCAAAAGATATTTCATGCAAGGTTAAATATATATGGTTTCCCAAATATCTACTCGTTGACACTTCAGGACCCCAAAGCATTTGGGAACCAAAACAAGTTTTTTGTGATGTTTTTGTAGGTGAAAATACATAGTGCTAAAAATAAAATACGTTATATGGATAATGGTTTATCAAGTCACATGTGTGGATACATTTCAATTTTTTATCCACTTGTAAAAGTAGATAGAGTCTTGGTTACCTTCGTTGATAATGTTAAAGGCAATATCAATGGATTTGGGTCATTGGGAGATCAAAAAAAAATCTCAACCAATGTTGTTCTATATATTTAAGTGTTGAAGAATAATATGATAAGTATCTCTCAACTCTATAATGATAGATTTTTTTATTTCTCTAAAAATTATTATTCTCTATTTAAATATAAAATTCCGTCATTTAGAGCACGTTTAAAAGAATTTTTTTACACTTTAGACCTTAGTCCCGTTTGGGAATATAAATTAAACTTTTTAAGTAATGAAATTAGTGAATATTGGATATGGAATAGATGGATTATAAATTGTAATATATTTTCCCTATCTAAGTAAACTAATAATAATTTAGTTTCATATTTCCTCATAATTAAGTGGATGCAAATAGAATTTGTGAATCATGCCAAGTATCCATAATAAAATTTTTTATTGTTATCAAACAATTTAAAGGAAAAAGTGAGAAACCATAATTTCAAACACAAAAGAAAGTTACCAATATATTAATGAAAAAGTGAAGCCTACCAGTTTTAGACTCCCTAGATAATTTCTATGAGATAGTCTTTACCTAAGTGTCTGGTTCCTTCGTTAAGAAATATTTGAAATGAAAATCCATCTTTTTCTTAAGACTGTTTGTACTCCTCTATACTGATTTTACCATTATATAAATCTTGTATTCGAATATGTTCATGTTTATCAATCCATATGCACTGCTCCTTATTTCCAATAACCCTTATAAACCTATTCATAATTCTTTCAGCCTCTTTAGTAGTAGTATTAATTGTCAGAATAGATTTATCCACAACCACTTCTATGCTCATAAGTAGTTCCAGAGGGTGTTTAATCATATAATCAGACCTCTGATGCTAGCAAGCCAACATGGAAGGGTTTGGGACATTGTCCATCTACTTGGCCTTAAATATCTTCACAAATATGGTCTCCATAGGTAAAGGTAAATGAGAGTAGTCTTATCATACTTTATGGTTTCCCCTCCTACTTTTACATCCCTTTAGGCTTGGATTCCTACTACCCTAAGCCTCATCCTTTGTGTCACCTACATAGGGGTTATAACATTCATCACTGGACCCATTCACCGCCTACTCATCCAGGGATATTCGGACCAGATCTATAGAAACTTGGACCAGATCATCATTCGTCAAAAGATTAAAATAGTTACTTAGTACATGAAATTCCACTGAATTGTCCTAAACAAGGTCTCACACCCTACAACTTCTTCGAGGGACTTTGAAACCTGTAGTGGGATCCTTATGAGTCTCTGTCTGGCCACTGTCACTGATATCATTCCATAAGCACACTACATCATTATATTAAGTACACGAGGGGGTATTCTGCCCTCTCTCATCCACCATTACCAATTCCCCATCAACTTTATTCCCACTAATCCCATGGGAGGCCTCAAGTGGAGGGACTAAACCACTCTCAGTTATCTCTACCTCCAACACTATTTCAACAAGTGAAGATTGAATAGGAAGCTGAGCATAACCAAGATCATTTCTCAACTGACTGCAGATATCGAAAACTAGTGGATTGCTTTTGCACGATCGACCTTTCACAACCTTGGTCGAGTTCAAATTGGACTCCATACCAATATGCCCCTGACCAGATGCGCCATCCACTGTGATCTGCTATGGATTTCCATTACCACCCATGCTTACGCCCTTTAGTTAATCAGTCTTTATAGAACTACGCCTACAGAACTCCATCAAGTGACCCATTCACTTATAGGTAGAACAATATTCAAACCATGATTCACAAATGACTTCTTGTCTACATCCAAATTCTTCACCAACTGTTAACAAAATGAAATCAGTAGGCACTTTTGAAGCATCAAACATCACACAAATTTGAGGATTAATCAGATGAATGAAATATTTGGTTCGGCTATCATAACACAGGTATCTTTCTACTCGGTTTCCAATCATTGTGATAATCGAAAGATTTTAAAACCGAAGAGGGAGATTAGGGAATCTTACCCAAATCACTACTAAAGGTGAGTATTTCTTTATATTAAATTCATTGGTCTATCTGAATAGGTAGAACCAAGATCCATTGTAGTTGTGGGGAGAACTATTAAATGCTTTAATTAAGTCTTCCTCAGAGGTGAACCAAATCATAATGTTTTTGGAGTCAAGTAAACCCACCATTAAGCTCTCCTATAAGTCCCAATAACTCAGTAAAAACCTATCAAAGGTTTCGATCAAAGGAATTCTTTGCGAGAAGTGAGCCATCAATGTCGGGCTGAGGAGGGTCAAAGCCTCATTGAACTCCTCAACTAAAATCGAGAAATTAGGCATCCCTCATACAGATCTGGAACCTTTGGGAACAGAGAACATTAGGGGAACGAGGGGTGAAGATTTGGTATGGAGAAGGCTGAGAGGGATTCTACTCCCTTGAAGTACGTTGAAGGTCCCTCCCTTCTTGGGGGAGGAACTGGCTTGGAAGCTGCCACCATCATGGAATGGGAGCCTAAGCCGAAATGTAACACAATCCAAAAGATCATATGATTGATTCAAGCCGAATAGTCAATAGACATAAGTAATGTAATAAACCAAACTTTTATCAATGGAATTTATGCCTTCTTATAATTATTACATATATTATAAACATCATAAAAACACTTTAATAACACAATAAAAACAATATAAGTGATTAACTAATGTAAGAAGAGTTATTTCTAGAAGTTAATAAACCTTTACCAAATGGAATAGTGACATGACCTTTGGAATAGTTACATGACCCTTAGGTATAGTAATCTATATAATATAATAGTTACCACACCTATGAAATTATAAATTAAATTTTGGTATTTTATCAATGAAAATATGATATATTTATTTCATGGAATAAGTAAATAAATGTTTTAAAAATGATAAATTAAGAGTTATTATTTTTGTAAATCAAAAATATTTAATTACAATTATATAATGAATTTAATAATTGAAATAGAAATCTATGTTAATAAAATGGATTCATAAATTAATAATTTTTTTCTTTATGATTATAAGATAATTTTATGTCACCTTAATTAATTTTTCAATGTGTTAGAAAATCAGTTTTTATTTTAAGATTCATATTTTTCAAATAAATGATGATTTTAATTAAATTTTTAATTACTCATATTTAGAAAATTATTTTCATAAAATGGAGTTCATTTTCAAATTTTACAAGTTGAAAAATGGTTAGGGTAATTTTTTGTGAATTTTTAGAAATACTCTAATATTTGGTGAATAGTTAAATTTGATAATGTTTTATAAAAACAAAATACATGAATTAATGTTTCATGGATGATTTTTGGCTGATGTAAGCCAAAACTCTTGAAACCTTCATCACTATTTTAATATATTTAGTGATAATTCTCAAAATATTCATAGTCTTGATCCAAAATATTTAAGTAATGAATAAAATAATGAGAAAGCACCCCTCTTCACCATAATAAATATCACCCCTCACCACCACTTCTCCTCACATATCTCAAGATTTGAGCCTTGTTCGAATGATACTCAAGTATCTTACCAATCCCCTTACCTATTTCCAAGAGCCCCTGATATCATAAAAATACCAAACATTTTCCTTAAGGAGATTCCCAATGAGGTTGAATTCAAGAGGTAAATTCCTCTTTCTTTTCTTTTAATTTAATTTCATGTTCTTTTATTTTCTTATCATCTAATCACCTATACTCATAAAAATGTAATGATAAATCCTGTAAATTACATATACTATAATTATATCATGTTAATATAATATCCATCATTAAATTCATTTATATATATCTCTTTCATTTTAAAAATGAAATCATCTCTTGTGGTGTGTCAATTTACTAACATCACAGATGATGCATTTTCGTTTTACTTTAAATACATTAATTTATGTTTATAAAAAAGCTATAATGGTTGGTATATACTTTAAAATTTATTTAATAAGCCTTTTTATGTAATGGAACTATCATATATAGATAATACTGAATGATGAAACAAGACAAGTTCGTTGTGGTCGAAAACCTCAAAAATTAACCTAAAATAATCATTATTATCTTTTATCTAATGATTAAACCTCATAACATATAAAAAAATGCTTTATAGTATCACTTAGAATTATTTAAGTTCATTAATTAAATATAATAACAATTTTATATATCTATCTGTATTTTACATGAACATCCATTCATGTATACATGTGAACTGATCATGAAAACTAAGAAAACGAACACTCCCTGAAGATGAAATTAAACTCTATAACTCCTATAAAAGACCATAAATAACTTAATGAAAATATAATTAATGAATTTTATGTATAAAAAGTTCTTTATTTTTTAATTAAATAATTTAATTCAATTATTCAGTATATTAAATCTAAGAAATCACTTTGAAATGAAGTAAATGGAATTCTCAAACCCAACTCTATTCCTTTGGGTTCCCCCTATTTCACTCCATTTTGGGTATGGAAATTCCATTAATGTTCCATAATTTTTTTATTTATCCTTCCATTTTATTTCCGCATATACATTCTTCCAATTTTATTTTATGACAAAATAAAATATTTTTCCAAAAGAACTCTTCCTTCTAAATTTTTTTTACTTCTGCTGAGTTTGTTTCTTCTTCACTCAAGATTGATGATTCATATTCCATGTATGATATTCCCTTTTTATTTTGGGAAACCCAATTTTTATCTGTGAAATTATTCTCTATAAAATCCATTTTCTTTCCATGGGTTATTTTGTGTCCATGATTTGTATATGTTCTATGTAGCATGCATGATAATGTAAATGTTATGATGTCAATGGAGAGTCTGGAGTTAAATAGTGAAATTTAAATGTTATGATGTGATGGGTTTTCTGAAAATTATTATCACACCAATCCATTGGTTAATGTGATGAATCTCCAGAGATAAATTGAAATAAGTGTCAACATGATGCTATATTTGTTCACAACTATGTGTGGTAGATGACCACTAAGACATGATGTTTCATTTTTATTTATTGCTAAATTACATGCCTTTATCTAATGTTTACTATCATTATTATGATTATTATACTTTCTTATGTAATGATCATGATGATTATGTCCACCCATGTTTCATGTCCCTTCTTCATCTTCTTGTAGGGATTTTATCTCACCCCATATTTTGATGTATTTCCTCAGGTGAATACTTGTACTAAGGATAAAATGAGGGATTATAGTAAGCTAAAGAAAAAGGAATTAAATAATTTTTTTGTTCTTTTATTTAAAAGGTACATATGGTCTTATTTTTCTCTAAGAAAATAAGCATATGAATACTGGTTTTGTAATTCATTTATGTACTTTTTCATTAATATGATGAAATAATTTATGTTAGAAAACTACTTTATTTATAGTTTGTATAAGGGAATGATTTAGTTAATTTGGGAATTATGCATATAGAACCATAATGAAAACCCTTAGTATGAGACTAAAAAATGAAAGAACCCAAAAATCATTATTTTAGAAAAAATTTAAACAAAGAGATCCCATATGATATTCCATTAGAGTTAATTTAAAAAACTGATAAATTATTCAAAAATTGATTAATTATGTTTTGATATAATGTTTTATATTTTAGAAAATGGTGAGAACCAGGCTAATCTATGCCAAAAACCCAGGTGAGGGATAATGTCATGATTTCCTGAACAACATCCCCAATTCCTTGGGTGGTAGAGTTCAAATTTTCATGGTGATTCTTACCCAAATCTCTTAAGTAATGAAAAATAACCTGAACAATGTGGAATATCCTCCTTCTCCTAAAAGGGAGAAACTAGATATCTATTATTTTATTCCAGAATGACCATCTATGTTTAGTGGATCTTCTGATCCACTAGTCGTGAAAAAATGGGTCAACTTGATGGAGAATATCTTTTTTTTTCTTTGTTTTTCTGAGACGAAGAATGTGACTCTGGTCGTTTATCATCTAGATGGATAGGATGACCAATATTGGTAATTTATTAAGAACACCAAGTTGAAGGTTTAAATTGAATAAATTTAGTGGGAATACGTTAAGAAAGTTTTTCTTAATGAGTATTTCTCTCAAACTATTCGTAAAAAAATGGATAGAGAATTTATAGATCTGAAGAAAGTGAATCTATCATGGTATATGAATAAAATTTCAAAAGGATTCCATGGTATTTTTTGGGTTTTTTATCAATAATGTTATAAATATTTATATATTCTTTTGTGGGTTAAAACAACACCTTTTAAAGGATCTAGCCATTCATGACTTTTGGAGTTATTAATTTATTTTTTGATCTTCTCTAAAAGTGGATATGGAGTTTTTCGAATTTTCCCATGGCTATGGTGATAAGAAACTAAAGATAGAGTTTCAGGTTGGAGGATCTCATGAAAATGAGGGAGGAAATCTCAACCCCTAACATGTAAAAAATATGGAAAGAAACATCTTGTGAACTTCTTAAAAGGTATGGGGAAATGATATAAGTGTGGGAGAAAATTCCACCAAACTCAGAAATGTAGAAGATCGATAAATAATATGGCTGATACAATGGAGGAAAGGAGATCACCACCCATTGTCCAATACTAAAACTATATGGAGAAAGGGAACTATGAAAGACATTCCACTAAACCAAGATTTATTGAGGGTAATCAACGTCATCGTCCACCAAAGATAAATGAGTAGGGGAAGGATTATTCCATCACAACTAAGAAGTATAAAAGAAAAAAGATATGTACAAGGTACAATTACTATTCACTCATGATGGTAAAATTCTTATTTTTTTCTAGTTCTACACATTCTTATATATCTTTCATGTTTTCTAGAACTATTTAATCAAATCCCCTAAACCTTGAAGTAGACATATTCATAAAAACACATAGTGTTTCAATCATTGAAACCCAAGTGTTGGACTCTTATTATATTAGAGTATGTGTGGAAATTATTCTAGAAAATATAATGATACTTCTATTTGTGTAATTCAATGCTATATTGTGGATCTATAGGTTCTCGTTATATATAGAATGCAACAAATTTCAGGAAAACAAAATATCTTTTCATAATATGAAAAATCCTATGTTTCACTATAAATTCAAGGAATATCATGATTCTCCATTTGAAAATCCTCAAATGGTGGGGGTGTTGATTCTTGTGAAGAAGCATATCTCTCTAAAATGTTTGAGTCAAAGGAAGGTTTCAACCAAAGGTAAATGCCAATTATAAAGGAATACAATATTGTATTTCTCAAATAAATACCCAAACATCCCCCAGATCAATAGGTAGAGTACTCAATAGAACTCATACCCTTAACTACTCCTCTACCAAAATGTCCCTATAAGATGTCACCAATATAACTAGAGGTGTTAAATAAAAATTTTAAATATCATTTGGGTAAATAGTTCATAAAACATATTGCATCACATTGGGGTGCGTTAGTGATCATTGTGGAGAAGAAAGATGGATCAATGTCGCTGTGTGTTGATTATCAGGAACATAACAAGATTTTCATAAAGAACAAGTATCTTATTCCATGTTTTGATAACATTTTCGATCAACTATGACGATCTTTGTACTTCTCAAAGGTGGATCATTGTTCTGGATGTTATCAGCTAAAGGTGAATAATGAATAAATTTAGAAAACTTCTTTCCATGAAAGGTATGGGCACTATGGGATTTTAGTGATTCACTTCAAACTTAATAATTCCAATATAATATTTATATATTTGTCTAATATAGTCCTTTGGCATTACCTTGATTTTCTTTTTTGTAGTTTTCATTGATGATACTTGCATCTACTCCTAGATAAATGAGGAATATGAAGAAAATATAAGGCTTGGGTTAGAGACATTAAGGAAGGAGAAGTTGTATGAATATAGAAGGTCACATTCATGGGACTTGTGATAATAAGTGAGGGAATCTACAAGGACCATTAAAAAACAAAGTTAATTGAGAAATGGACCATACCCTCTTATGTAACATAAATCCATAGTTTTCTTATATTAGCAGGGTACTATATATGTTTTGTTATAAATTTCTCATGATTTTATAGCTCGCTAACTATGTTAACAAGGAAAGGGGTAAAGAATGTCTAGATTGAAGAGAATGTTTAAATATTCAAGGAGATAAAGGGAAGGTTGATCAGTACACCAATACTCACATTTCTAAAAGTTGGATAATTTTTTGTGATATACAGTGATGCTTCAACGAAATGATTGGGTTCTGTACTCATAAAAATGATAAAGTGATAGCATATACCTCATGATAGTGGAAGACCTATGTGAAGAACTACTCAGCACATGATTTGGACAAAGCAACAGTGATTTTTTCCATTAAAATATGGAGGCACTACCTCTATAGTGAGAAGTGTGACATATATACCAATCAAAAAATCCAAAAGTATATATTCATAGAAAATGAGCTCAATAAGCATCAAATGAGATACTTTGAGCTAATCAAAAACTATGATTTCTCCATTAACTATTTTCCTAATATGACAAATAAGGTAGATGGTGCTCTTTGCAGGAAAGAACCAACTACTCTATCCATTTTAAAAATTTATAAAGACAATGTCTTCATGGATATGAAAAGGATATATTAGGAAATCATGATGATATAGAATACATCCTAGCTTTACAAAATGATTTTCCAACCATATATACAAGAGAAGATTAAGTAGGCGCAAAGGGGTGATCTAGGGTCTCAAAAGACGGTGAATACAGTAAAGAAAGAGAAGTTTTAGGACATCCATATCAATGATGATGGTGTGACTCAGTTTTTGAAAAAGGATTTTACTGCCTTCATCACTAGGGATAAAGAAGGATATATTGGATAATACATGTATCATAACATTATATTTCCATCCATGGAGTACTAATATGTACCATGATCTTTAAGAACACTTTCAATTGGAGAACATAATGAAGAATATTACAGAGTATATCTCAAGGTTCTTGATATGTCAGCAATTTAATATAGAGTGTCAGATGTATAAAGGATGATGAATCCATTGCCTATACCCATGTTAAAATGGGAGAATGTCAACATGTACTTCTTAACTATTCTCTCGAATACATTTAAAAGAAAAAATGTGATATGTGATGTAGTAGACTAACTCACCAACACAGCCATGTTTATCTCTATTTGAGAAGATCCCTTTTTCAGACAATCTGATATGATATATGTGAAGATAGTGGTGAGACTACATGGATTTACACTTACAATTACCTTTAATCATGATCTAAGGTTCACATGAAAATTATGTAGGGTTCTTCAATATTCTTTGAGTACTTAATTAAATTTCAACATAATATTTCACCCCCAAACTGATGGCCAATCTAAAAGAACAATTGAGACACTCGACAACATTCTAAGAGCCTTATCAATGGAATTTAATGGTATATGGGATCAAAATCTACCATTGGTTGAGTTCAAATACAATAACAGTTTTTAGATGAGTATTCAGATGGCTCCATATGAAGCTCCGTATAAATAGTGGTATAGAACTCTAACCTTTTCAGATGAAGTTGGTGAACAAAAGCTACTTAGACCAGATCTTATGAAATAGATGACAACAAAGATAAAAGTCATTTGAAAACATATTAAAGCTTCTCAGATTGAATAAAAGATCTATGTTGACAACTATCAAAGGGACTTTGAGTTCAACATCGGAGGTTCAATTGTCCTTCGAATATCACCATGGATGTGATTCGTATGGTTTGGAAAGAAATGGAAGCTTATCCTAGGGTACACTGGCCCATTTGCGATCCTTGATTTCATAGGATAAGTGGAATATCGGCTTCAACTTCTACTAATTATGTCTCAAATTCATGATGTGTTCCATGTATCTCGTCCAATAAAGTAATACCAAATCCATCACTTGTACAAAACTCAGAGTTGGTATAGCTGGAAGATGATCTCACTTATGAGGAGTAACCAGTAAAGATTCTATATCGAAGAGATAGGATTATTCAAAATAAGAAAACAAACCATTTAAATGTGTTTTTGAGGAGAAATACGTATGAATAAGTGACTTGGGAACTTTAGGATGCAATGAAGGGGAATTTCCCTTACATGCTTATGTAAAACAAAATTTCGAGGATGAAATTTCGAAAGTGGGGGATAATGTAACAACCCAAGCATTTATACAAAGAATTTCTCTTTTCTAACGATTATTTCATATAGTATAAACCACATAAAATCCATTTTAGAACACAATAGAAACATTATAAATGAATAATTAATGAAATAAGTGGTATTTCTACAAGTTAAGGTGCCTTTACCAATGGAATAGTAACTTTCCCTTTGGAATAGTAACATTACCCTTAGGAATAGTAATCCATCCAATAGAATATTAACCTCACCTATGAACGTATGAATAAAATTTAGGTATTCAATCAATGAAAATTTGATCTATTTATTTCTTGGAAAAATTAAATAAATGTTTTAAAAATGATAAATTAAGTGTTCATATTTTTGTAAATAAAAAATATTTAATTAAAATTTTCTAATTAATTTAATAACTTAAAGTGAAACTTAATTTAATTATATTTATCATTAAATTCATATTTCTTTTTCTAATTATTATAACATAATTTTGTGACACATTAATTGATTTTTCAAAGTATTAGAAAGTCGGTTTTAATTTTAGCATTTTTATTTTTCGAATAAAAGATCATTTTAATTAAAAATTAAATTTCTCATAATTAGAATATTATTTTCATAAAATTCAGTTCATTTTTTAATTATATTCTTCAAATAATTGTATGGGTGAATTTTTGTATTTTTTGGAAATTCTTGATTTTTTTGTGAAAAGTGAAAGATGAGAATTTACGACAAAAACTAAATACATGAATTAATGCTTCATAGATGATGTATAAATGATATAATCCAAAAATATCCAATATTACAACATTATTTTAATATATTTAGTGATAAGTATCAAACTATTCATAGTCTTGAGACTAAATACTTAACTAATGAGTAAAATAATAAGAAAACACCCCTCTTCTCCAATATAAATACCACCACTTCACCTCACACCATTAAAGTTTTGATCCTTTTCAAAATTCTTATAAATTATATTTATAATCCACTTCCACATGTCCTGGTTTCCATGGTATAATATAATGACCAAAACCTTTTCTCTAAGGAGGTTCTGAATGAGGAGGAACTCAAGAGGTAAATTCAATTTTCTTTTCTTTTAATTTCTTTTCAAGTTTTCTTCTTTTATTATTTTCTACTCACCTCCACTCATAAAAATGGATTGAAAACTCATGTACCTTTAATAAAATATAGTTATTTAATATTAATGTTATATCCATCATTTCACTCTATTATCTCTCACTTTTATTCTAAAAATGAAATCATCATCTATGGTGTGTCAATTTACTAACATTATGGATGATGTGTTTTCATTTTACTTTAAACACCTTAAATTTTCTTCATAAAACCACTATAATTCTTGTTATATAATTTAAAATTTGTATAATAACAATTTTTAAGTTTTTCAACTAACATATATACATAATACAAAATTATTAAATAAAACAAATTGTTGTGATCGGAAACCACCAAAATTAACCTAAAACAATCATCATTAACTTTTATCTAATTATTCTCCATTATACCATATAAATAAATTCTTTACAAGATCATTTGAACTTATGGGATATCATTAATAACATATAATAACAAATATTTATATTTGTTTACATTTTACATGAACTTCCATTCACATATACTAGTAAACCGATCAAGAAATATATGAAAAAAACACTAACAAATGATGAAATTAAACTCTCTAAATCCTAAAAAATCCCATAAACAGATTTAATAAAACTATAATGAATTAAATAAATTTTTAAAAGGTTATGGATTTTTTAATTAATATATTTTATTTTATTAAACATGACATTAATGTTAATAAATCACTCTAACATAAGGTAAGGGTAATTCTTGAACCCAACTCTCTTCCTTTGGGTTTTCCCTCTTTCACTCCATTTTCAGTATGAATGTTCCCTTAATGTTCTATAAAATTCATTTATTTATCCTTCCATTTTATTTTTTATATATACATGCTTTCAATCAAATTATATGAAAAAATAAAATATTTTTCCTAAATAACTATTCCTTAAAAAAACACATGTTTTACTTATCTTAATATTATTTCTCCTACCCTCAAGATGAATGATTCTTATTCCAAGTATGATATTAACTTTTTATTTTAGGAGCCCCAGTTTTTATCTATAAAATTATGCTTCATTAAACTCATTTCCTTTCCATTGGTTATTTTTTCCAAGATTTACATATGTTATATGTGGCATTCATAATAATATAAATGTTATGATGTGACAAGTATACCCAAAATTATATAGCGCAATGTAAATCTTATGATGTGATAGATACAACTATAATTATGTAAAACACCAATTCATTGGTTAATTTGATTAATCTCATGATATAAAGTGAAATATGCCTGAACATGATTCTATGTTTGTTCACAATTATGTGTGGTAGTTGACCAATAATACATGGTGTTGCATTTTTATGCATCGACATGCCTTTATCTGATGTTTCCTATCATGATTATGATAATGATACTTGCTTATTTAATAATTATTATGATTATTCTCAACCATTTTTAGGCCTATTATTCATCCTCTTACTAGTATTTTATATCAACTATTATTTTGATGTATATCCTTAGGTGAATAATTATAATAAGGATAACATGAGGTCCAATAATAAGATAAAGAAGAAATAATTAAAGAATTTTTTAAATATATAAAATTTATTTGTGGTTTAATGTTTCCCAATACATTAAACCTTTGAATCCAGATTGTGTAATTATTTTATTTTTTTATTAAAATGACGTAATAAGCTATGTAAGAAAAGTTGTTCTTTATAGTTGGTATTATAACATGATTTAGTTATGTTGTGAATTGTGAATATAAAACCTTAGTGAAAACCCTTAGTGTGAGACTAAGAAAATTAAATAACCCAATAAGTTTTGTTTAAAAAAAATTAAACATAGGGATCACATAAGATATGCATTTAGTGTTAATTTCACGAAGGGATAGATTATTCACGAATTGTTTACATAAGTTTTGTTCTGGCATTTTCTATTTTATAAGATGGGGTAAAACAAAAGCAACTAGTCCAATAACCCATGTGAGGGTCAATGTTGTGATTGCCTGAAAAACATCCCCAATTCCTTGGGATGTGGAGTTACAAATTTCATGGTGAGGATTACTCAAATATCTCAGGCAATAAACATTAACCTAAACTATCTGGAACTTCCTACTTTACCTAAGAAAAAACAATTGGATATTGAGTATTTTAGATGAAAATGGAAACTGATGTTTAGAGAATCTTATGATCCATTATTCATTGAACAATGTGTCAACTCAATAGAGAAAATATTTTCTTTTTTTTTTTGCAGTTTTGAGACAGATAAGGTGACTTTGTCTATTTATCATCAAGATAAAGTGGCCGAAAAATTGTGGTCTTGATTAAAAAAAATAGAATGAAGGATGAAATTGAATAAATGTAATGGTAATACATTAAGATAATATTTCCTAATAAGTATTTCCCTTAAACTCTTCATACAAAGATGGAGAGAGAATTCATAGGGCTAAAGAAAAATAAAGATAAATATGTCACAACCTATGAAGAGAATTTCACAAGGTTGTCTAGGTATTCTTGGGTTTTCTTATCAACAATAATAGAAAATTTTATATATTATTTTGTGGGTTAAAACCACACCTTTGAAATGCTCTATAAATTTTATACTTTGGGATTTATGATGATTTTGTGCGATATACTCCCAATGTGGAGATGGAGTTTGTAGAATGGTCTAATGGATATAGTAATAAAAGTAAAAAATATAGATTTTGAAGTTGGATGATCTCATGGTAACGGTGGGCAGAAATATCAACCACTCCCATGTCAAAAATGTGGAAATAAACATCACGAGAGATATATCAATGTGATGAGGAAATGATTTAAGTGTGAGAGACAAGGCCACCAGGATCATGAATTTCGAAGAGAAATAACTAAGATGGATAATAAAATGTAGGAAAGGAGGAATCAACCATGGTTCCATTCTAAAATTATAGGGATTAAGGGCACTATGAAATCCAATTCACTAAACATCTAATCCTCAATTGTAATCTACATTATCATCCACCAATGCCAAGAGAGCAAGGTAAGGATTATACCATCACATTAGTTTTAGTAGAGCAAGAAAAAGAATTCATACAATGTATACTTCTTATTCACTCAATAATGGAAAAAGTCTTATTTGATTCTAGTTCTATGAATTATTTTATATCGTAAATGTTATCTATAACTATTGAATCAAATCCCCAAAACCATAAAGTATAAAATCTCATAAAAACACATAGTAGTGAAATAATTGCATCCTAAGTGCTTTACTCTTCTCCTATTGGCATTAGTGGGAATATTATTCCAAAAAATCTCATGATACATACCTTGAAGGATTTTGATGCTATATTGGGGATGTATTGGATCTCGTTATATAGAGGATACATTAAATTTCAGGAAAAGGAAATATCTTTTCACATTCTAAACCATCCCATGATCCTCTACAAATTCAAGGAAGACCATGAATCTCATTTGAAAAATACTCCAATTGTGTGGGTGTTAATTACCTATGAAGAAGAAGACCATACTCAAATGTTTGTGTCAAAGGAAGGTGTCAACCTTGGGAAAAATCCCATTGTGAGGGAATATAGTTATGAATTTCTTAAAGAGTTTCCTAGACTTCACAAATATTGTGAGGTATATTTTTCATTAGAACTCATTCTTAGAGCTTCTCCTTTCTCAAAATATTCCTAGAGAATGGTCCCAATCATACTAGAGGAGTTAAAGAACTAGCTTCTAGATCATTTGGAAAAAGGGTTCATATAACCTAGTGCATCACCTTATGGTGCACCAATGCTCTTTGTTAAAAAAAGTATGGATCAATGTGGTTGTGTATCAATTATTGGGAACTCAACAATATCACCATAAAGAATAAGTATTTTATTCCGATGATTGATGACTTGTTCGGTCAACATGGAGGTGATCAATACTTTTCAAAGGTGGATCTTTGTTCTGGATATCATCATATAAATGTGAAGAAGTAAGATATTTAGAAAACGGCAAGTTGTACAAGGTATGGTCACTATGAGTTTCTTGTGATGCCCTTAAGACTTACTAATTCCCCTAATATTATTATGGATTTGATGAATCGAGTCTTTAGACATTATATTGAAAAAAAATTGGTAGTGTTTATCAATGATTTTCAAATCTACTCTAAGAGAAAAGAGTAGCATGAAGAACATCTAAGGATTGTGTTGGTGGAATTAAGGATAATATGTATGCCATGTTCAAAATGTGTGACTTTTGGATGCAACAAGTCACATTCTTGGTACACTTGATCACAAGTGAGTGAATCTTTATGGACCTTTAAAAAATGAAATTGAGGAAGGGTTTATACCCTCTTTATTAAATAAATGTGTAGTTTTATTAGATTAGTATAGTATTATCGATGTTTTGTGAGAAATTTTCCACAATTTTCTAGCCTTATAACTAAGTTAACATGGAATGTGGTCATGTATGTCTAGATAGAAGAGTGTGAGGAAAGATTCAAGGATCTCAAGAGAAGGCTGATCACTACAAATATACTCACATTACCCAAAATTTGAAAACATTTTGTGATATAAAATGATTATTCAAATAAATTATTAGGTTTTTTTACTCATATAAAATGATAATGTGATACCCTAAACCAAAAAATAGTTGACGATATATGAGTAGGACTACCAGACACATGATCTAAAGATAGTAGCTCTTAATTTGGCCTTGAAAATATGGTGGAACAATCTCCATGGAGAGAAATGTGACATATATACCATTCATAAGATCGTAATGTATATATTCACACAAAATTATCTAAAAATGAATCGAAGGATATGGTTATAACTAATAAAAAATATGAATTCTCTTTTCACTATCATCCTGACAAGGAAAATAAGGTGGTTGACACTCTTAAAAGAAAAGAACCTGTTACGGTAACTATGATATGGATTGAGAAAGAACCCTAATTCGTGGACTTGAAAATGATAGATTTTTAAATCATGATGGAATTGAATAAATCCTACCTTCCCTAATTATTTCCCAACCACATATCCAAGTGAAGATTAAAGAGGCACAAACGGATGATCTAGAGATCCAAAGGAAGGTGAATGCAATAAAAGAAGGGAAGCTGCAAGAGTTCCATATCAATAATAATGGTGCTATTTCGTTTTGGAATAAGGATTTGTGTGCCATGATAACCTATGATAAATAAAAATATATTGTATAATGCACGTAGCTCAAATTTCTCTATTCATCCTAGGAGTAACAGGATGTATCATGGTATTTTATAACACTTCTGGTTGGGTAACATAAAGAATGAGATTGTTGATTATATCTTAAGGTGCTTGATATGTCAGCAAGTTGAAGTAGAGAGATAAAAGTCCAAAAGGATGATGCAACCATTTCCTATACCCATGTAGAAATGGAATAATTTCACCGTTGACTTCATCATTGTTCTCTTAATGACATCCAAAGGAAACAATGTGATATGGGTTGTGGTGGACTAACTCACCAAGAATTCCCACTTTATCTCAATTCGGAATGATATATCTCTTGAAAAAATTGTTAATATATATGTAGTTGAAGTGGTAAGAATTCATGGATTTTCACATTCAATTGTATTTGATTATGATCCAAATTTCAAATCTATATTTTGGAGGAGTCTTCAACATTTTTTGAGTACTAAATTTAATTTCAGTGTGGCCTATCACCCCCCAAACTGATGGTCAATCTAAATGGACTATTTAGAAACATGAATACATGCTAAGATCCTAATTAATATAATTTAATGGTTTGTGGGATCATTATATTCCATTGGTTTGGTTCTCATACAATAACAGTTTCTACTCGAGTATTCAGATGGATCCATATAATGATTTATATGGAAATCGGGGTAGAACTCAGACATGTTGGGATGATGTTGGTGAATGAAAGCTAATAGAACCCGATCTTGTGTTGGAGATAACAGAGAAGATTCAATCCATCCTGGAAAATATCAAAGTCTCTTGGAGTCATCAAAAGATATATGCTGACAACCATATATGGGACTTAGAGTTCAACGTTGGAGATAAATTCTTACTTTGAATATCACCATGGAAGAGAGTCATGTAGTTTGGAAAAAAATGAAAGCATAAACCAAGGTATATTGGCCCCTTTTAGATCCATGATCCCATAGGATCAATGGACTATCGGCTTTCACTTCCACTAATTATGGATAAAATTCATTACATGTTCTATGTATCTCTTCTAAGAAAGTACATACTATATCCCACGCATGTATTAAACTCAAAGGTGGTACATATGGAAGATGATCACTCTTATGAGGAGCAACGAGTAAAGATTATAAATCAGAGAGATAAGTTTCTACATAATAATAAAACCCACCCTGTAAAAGTGTTTTTGAGGAACCATGCTTATGAAGAATTAACGAGGAACTGGAGGAGGCAATAGAGGAGAAGTAACCTCACCAGTTTATGTAAAATGAAATTTTGAGGATGGAATTTCAAAATGGGGGGAAGAATGTAATGACCTAAAATTCTATCAATAGAATTTATCCATTCATATAATTATTTCCTATTTTATAAACAACATAAAATCACATTAAGAACACAATACATACTTTATAAATGAATAATTACTAAAATAGGAGGTATTTCGAAAAGTAAATGAACCATAACCAATGGAATAGTAACATGACGCTTGGAATAGTAACATGACCCATAGGAACTATAATCCTTACAATATATTAGTAACCTCACTAGTGAAAGTATAAATAAAATCTAGGAATTTTATTAATTAAAATATGAAATATTTATTTCATTGCATATGTAAATAAATGTAATAAAAAAGATAAATTAATTGTTGGTATTTTTTGTAATTCATAAATATTTAATTACAATTTTATAATTAATTTAATAATTTATAAGGAAATTTATTTTCATAAAATTTTTTCATAAATTAATATTTTGTTTTTTTATGATTATAAGATAATTTTATGAGACCTTAATTAATTTTTAAATGTGTTAGAAAAGCTATTTTAATTTTAAAATATGTATTTATCTAATAAATGATGATTTTAATTAAAAATTTAAATTTTGACATTTATAAAAAAATTTCCATGAAATTGATATAATTTTTTAATTATTCACATTGAAAAATGGTTAGGGTGAATTTTTGGGATTTTTTGGAAATACTTGAATATTTTGTCAATAGTGAAATTTGATAATTTGTGATAAAAACTAAATACATTAATTACTGAGTCATAGATATTTTATGGTTGATTTACAACCAAAATATTTCACCATACATATTTATTTTAATATATTTAGTGGTAATTCTCAAAATATTCATATTCTTGAGCCAAAATATTAAAGTAATGAATAAAATAATGAGAAAACACCCCTCTCATCCATTATAAATACAACCCCCACAACCACTTCTCCTCACACCTCTCAATATTTGATCCATTTCCACATTATTCTAAATTATCTTTACAATAACCTACCCAATATCAACATCCCTTGGTCTCATAAAAAGGAAAAAACCATCTCCCTAAAGAGGTTCTCAAGGAGGAGGAATTCAAGAGGTAAATTCCTTTTTTCTTTTCATTTAATTTATTTTAATATTCTTTTATTTTCTTATTCTATATTTATATAAACTCCCCCAAATGGAATAATAAATATAGTAAATTAAATATACAAGAATTATATCTTGAAAATATAATATCCAACTTTAAACTCATTTCTCTCTCTCTCTTTTATTCTAAAATGAAATGGTTTCCTGTGGTTTGTCAGTTCACCGACATCATGGAAGATGCATTTTCATTTTACTTTAAACTCCATAAAGAATGTTTATAAAACTACAATAATTTTTGATACATAATATAAAATTTATTTAATAATCCTTTTTTATGTTCTATAACTAACAGGTATAGATAATACTAAATGATAAAACAAAATGAGTTCATTGTGATTGAAAACCACCAAAGTTAACCTAAAACGAACATCATTAACTTTTGTATTATTATTAATCCTCATACCATATAAAATAATAATTATAATATTATTTAAAATTACATAATATCATTAATAATATATAATAACAATTATGGATATTTATCCATATTTTACACAAACTTCCATTAATGTAGACAAGTGAACTGATCATGAAAACTAGGAAAGAAAACACTCTTAAACGATGCAATTAAACTCTATAACTCCACAAAAATCTCATTAATGAACTTTATAAAACCATAATTAATTAAATTATTGTATTAAAGGTTCTTAATTTTTAATTAAATAATTTAATTTGATTATCTACGATATTGAGGTTAAGAAAACACTTATACATAAAGTAAGGGGAATTCTCAAACCCAACTCTCATCCTTTAGTTTTCCCCTATTTCACTCTATTTTCTATATGGATGTTCCATTAATCTTAATTAAATTTAATTTATTTATACTTCAATTTTATTTTCTTTATATACATTCATTCAATATGATTTTAGGAAAAAATAATATATTTTCCCAAAATAACTCTTCCTTCTAAAAACACATGTTTTACTTCTCTTGATTTTGTTTCTTCTTCACTCGTGATAGATGATTCTTATTAAAAGTATGTTATTACCTTTATATTTTTTAAACCCAAATGTTATCCATGAATGTATGCTTTTTTAAAACCATTTACTTTCCATGGTTTATCTTATGTCTAATATTGATATATGTTATATATGGCGTGCATGATAATGTTAATTCTATGATGTGATAGGTGTACCTTGAATTATATAGTGTAATGTAAATAATATGATATAACGGGTGTGATTAGAATTATATAGTTCTTAGATTCATTGGAAAATCAAATGATTCTCATGAGATAATGTGAAATATGGGTGAACAAGATACTATATTTGTTCAAAACTATGTGTGGTAGTTGACCACAATGATGTGATGACTCATTTTTATGCATTTCCACATTCCATGCCTTTATCAAATGTTTACCCTCAAGATTATGATGATGATCATTGATTATGTAATGATAATGATTATTATTCTCACCCATGTTTCATGTATCTTATTCATCCTCTTACTGGGATTTTATCTCACCCCCTTCTTTTAATGTATATCCTCAGGTGAATAATTATACTTAGGAGTACATAGACACCAATAAGAAGCTAGATAAGAAAGAATTAAATAAATAATTATGTTTTTTTAAATTAATGTATGGTCCTAATTTTTTCCAGGACACTAAACATTTGGATACTGGTTGTGTAAGGCTTTTATATTGTTTTCCATTAAAATGATGTAATTATTCTTGTTAGAAAATTAGGGTCTCTATAAGTAATCGTTCAATTATATTAACATGGTTTCTAATTTTGAACCATTGTAACTCATCTACATAGATTTTTTAGACCCTCTAGAGTAGAAATTTTGTCTAGTAGAACCCTTTTCAATATTTTAGTTGATTATTTTTTCAAATTTACATTGGTTTACTTTTTTAAATTTAAAATTGATGCCTTTTCAATCATTGTGAGTTTTTGTGAGTTTGTTAAAAATGAAAAATATATAACAAATTTGAGAACTTATCATAGAAAATATTTTTAAAATCAATAATTTAATTCTTTTCATTAATACTTGGCTATTGAAAATTCTTTTTCTGCTCTAAGAACACCTCTAGAAAATTTAATTATAGAAATAAGAAATGGGACTATTAAAGAAATATAAAGAAATATGTTTAATAAAAATATTTTACTTATGGATTTTTAGAAACAACTATTCATACATATTTACATAGCATAAATAGAGATTTAATTAGAATATTTGTTGAAATGACACATTTTGAGTTATGGAATAAAATAACCAAAAGTTTCATACTTTAATGTTTTTTATGAAATGTGTATATCTTTAACACTAAGTAAAAAACTCATTATATTTGATCAGAATGATGGTTAAGGAATATTTCATAGATATTATACTGTCTATAATGTTTATATATTGTTTAATAAAATTCAAGGGTATTTTAAGAATATGTTCATTTGATGTTCGATGAGACTGATCCTTTTGATCACAATAGAATTAAAAAAAGATGATGTTAATGATTCTTGGAATGACTTGTGGCATGGTTCTTCTAAAGAAGTGTTTGAAATTAAATTATAATTGGGTTATAATTAATCCAATTCTAAATAACGTGAAACTATGGAACCTAAAATTGTATTACATAGAAAACCTAAAACCTTAATGTTACACCCTTTAGATACTCTTATAGGATACCTACATGAAGGATGTGAGACTAGAATAAATATTGGAAAAATATCAGAGTTTTCATCCTTCCTACCCCATTATTAACCTAATATTATCTATGAATCCTTATATGATGGTAGTTGGATATTAGATATGTAGAAATAGATAAAATATTTTAATAGGAATTATGTTACGGAATTTATTGATAGGACCTCGAACCATCTAGTGATAGGAACCAAATGGATCTTTAAAAATAATAAGGATTATAAAGGTTTAATTAATAGGAATAAGGATAGGTTAGTTTCTAAGGGTTACAACCAGAAGGAAATAATAAACAATGAGGAAAACTATTCTCCAATTTCTAGGATTGATTCCATTAGGATCATTTTTTCCATTATATCTCATATAAAATTTAAATTATACTATATGGATTTCAAAAAAAACTCTTTTAACTGGTTATTTAATAGAGGATGTTTCTATTAAACAACTTATATGTTTTGAAAACTCTCTTATAACAAGTTTTATTTTTAAACATACTAAATATCTTTATAGCCTTAAACAATCACCAAGGGACTAATATGAATGATTTAGTTTCTTTGTTTTAAAAAATGGTTCATCAAAATGATTAATTGATCATAATCTATTTAAGAAAACCCCTAATTCTGATATTCTGTTAGTTCAAATAAATATAAATGATGTTTTGTTGAACTAGATAAAAGATTTGAAATGATTTTCCAAAACATATATAAAAATAATTTGAAATTTCTATGATAGGAGAAATAAATTTATTTTTCATATCTCATATTTATCGAATGTATTTTTGAAATTTTATAAAATAAAGTACATATCTTATTTATTTATTAAAAAAATTGACCTAAAAATAGTATGTCTTAGGAAATACCAATATTTACTAATTTAAAACAAAATTATATGAGGCTGGAACATAATTTGACAAGAATTTATAAAAAGGTTTTACATGTGGTTTTCTATATCATACTATTAGTAGACCAGACATTTTGTTTTTTGTTTTCCTTTGTGAAAGATTTCATCCAAACATGAAATAATCCCATCTAAATATTATGAAATTATTTTTTAGATATTTAAAAGAAACTATTTTTATATCATTATTTTATCCAAAACAATCTAGTTTTGATTTAATTTCATATCTAGATGTTGATTTTTGAGGGTGTAAATTAGATAGAAATATCATCTCAGGTTTGTTTTAACTTTTTAGGAAATTACCATGTTTCATCAGCTATAAAAAAAATCAATATTTAGTTACATGTTAAACAATTAAGGAAAAATACATATATTTTGGAAGTGGTTTTACACAAGTATTGTGGATGAAATACACACTTCGGGAATTGAGGCTTAGTTTTGAACATATTCCTATTTTATATGATAATACAAGTATTATTAATATTTCAAAAAAACATATGATTCAGTAAAGGATTAAAAATATTGATATAATGAATTATTTTATAGAATATCATGTCTATAAAGGGAATATATATTTAAATTTTATTAATATTTACTATCAACATGTTGATATATTCAAAAAACCACTTCTCAAAACTATTCTTGATTTTATTAGGTGGGGTGGGGTTTATTTAATATTTAAGTAAGAATTTAAATTTTATTATAAATATATTCATAGATTAATAATTTTTTTATTTTTATAGTTTTTGTTAGTATTTGTTTATTGTAATTTTTTATTCATGTTATAAATTTTCTTTATTTAAACATTAATATGGAGTTTTTTTAAATTTCCTGTTTCATTTAAAAAACCTGATTGATTATACAAAAAAATTCTCAAGAAACAAAACCATCACCTGAAAGACCCCAAATTTATCCGTTCTCTCTCTCCTAACATTGAACATATTCACGTTTTCTCTCTCAATCTCTCAATATGTTTTAAACCCTCATTTTTTAACCCTTGTATATGAACCTTGAACCTTCTTATTCTCTTGAAGGAGATGATGAAGATAATAAATGAGTCGAACCCAACATAAACTAAGAGGAAGATATATTTATGTTCTGAATAGAAATTGATGCATGGTAAATTCATATATTCTGAGAGGTCCTTCAGATAAATTTTTTGTTAAAGAAGGTGCTTATCTTTCAAGTCATTTAATACATGTTTGATTGTGGTAATACAGAAAATGTCTATAAAAAATCTTTAAAAGTGTTTTATAATAATGAACACATAATATTTGGAGAGGGAAAATATATTATCTATTTGAATTTAACTGAAAATAGATATTTTATTTCTTTTATTGTAATAGAACGTGTCTTTTTGTGTCCCCATAAATGAAATTTTCATTTAAATTTAATATTTATTGGGGATAGAATTTCCTACTCTATAGATTCCATGTCCTTACTTTTTAGGATAACCCAAATTAAAAAAATTAGTGTAAAAGATTTGGAGGTATAACAAGAAGTTTTTATTATGCTTATTCAGATAAAAATTGTGTCGAGGGTTACTAAGTTGGAGAAAATACTCTTTCATAACTTATATATAATGTTTCTGATTCTCGGTGACATGAAACTCAACCTCAGTTTGTACATGTTGTGGTACAAAAAACATTTCCTTCAAAATATTTATAAAATGAATTTCTATCCCTATGAGAGTTTGATAACACACGTTCTACAACAGAGAGGGGTGATCAATGACATCTGAACTGGGTTGAGATGTCATCACGACAACAACTTTTCAATTAGTACTCTATCAAAGTTTGGATTTTTCATGAGAATAACCAAAGGTAAGATGATGCCCGTAATTTCTAAAGATGAATATTAGAATAATTATTCTATTTAGGTAGGGAATAAGAGCTTGAAATGAATTGGTTCTACAAGGCTTGGTGGTGAAGATAGTGGGAAATATCACATAGTGAGAACTGTTAATTTGTATCGACTGCTTATAAGCCAATAAGATTCATTTATTAGTAATACCAACATCCATTCAATTAATTTAATAAGGTAATTTTTTTATGATAATATCCCATATAGGATAGGAAGTATTATTTAGTCGTCTATAGATTTTAAAGATCCTTCTACTGAGACATGGATCAGATATATGCTTTTTCAAAGGCCTTGAAGAAGTAAAGATTCCATTTATAATTCTATAGTTTTATAGAAAAATAAGTGAATATGCATTTATCTACAACGGAAAAGTTTTATTATGATTCAATTGTACTTTTATATTAATAAATAGATAAAAAAGGTTTTCAGGTTGAAGATCATTTTGTGAAAGAAAATAATTTTTGGGAGCATGTCATTTTTTCTATTCCTGAAACAATTGAATTGATCTAGGATAAAACTATTTATTTTATTGAAATTTACTTGGAAATGAAATTTCAAGAATCTGGTGAACCTATAGATGTTCATGGTGGGTTATCTTCTCACTCAATTGAATATTTTGAAGTTCAGTCGCTTCAAGTGGTTAAAGTTAATAATCCTTTTTTAAAAATTAAGCAGGTTTCATCAGATGCTGATGATGTGTTGAATTTTGAAGATTGTACTCATTCATTTTATTTAGGCACGGTTTCTATGTTCAATTAGTTAAAGGATTAATTTTTAAAGGTTCATAGATATCTTGATAGTTCTCAAAAGTATTATGATGAGTTGAAAAATGATTATGTTTCTAGAAAATGATTTGAATATCTCTATATTTAGTATCAATGTTTTAAATAAATTTCAATACCAAGGAAATATTTTGATTTTTTTTAGAGATATATATCTAATCAGGTTAGACTAATAAAATTTAAAATTAATTCTAAATAATATTTTTGTGATTTGAAAGCATTCATATAAATCCTATTTGAGTCTTTAAAATCTAGTTCAACTTAATGTACATGTTCTACTTCTAGTATAGTAGGATTTACATATCTATTGACATGAATAGAGAAACTATTGGATGATAGATATTATATGGATAAAAAAAATTCTATAATATTTTTCACCTTCACGCTTTTTTAGACAATAAAAAATAGTTAGTTGAGAAGTTAACTTCTATAGATCCATGATTTAGTTCTATGGCCAACCAATAAGGTGATATGATGGACGAATATTTTTAGTCTTCTAAGACTATTAATAATTATCTTGCATTAAATTTGGTTGAGGTTCTGATGATATAATTGGATTCAGGGTTTTAGATGAAGGAATTCTTTGAATTATTGAATAAAAATTTTAAGGATTTTATGGTGGAGTTGAATGTTGTGCATTAGACTTTCAACGATTCCATAACCACAAAATATTTCTTTTATGAGTTTGAACCTATACCTTTCTCTCATCATCCCCAGAACATGTAAACCCTTAATGAACAATTATTTAGTAATTTGGGATAATTAATAAAATAATTTTATTGTAATTTTTTATACTATCTTTACTTTACTGTATTTTTATGTTTTTATGCCTACTAATTTTTAGGATGAATTTATTTTTGGGTAAACAAATCATTCACTTATAGTTCTATGTTGCATTGAGTGTGATTTATACCATTTCTATACCAACATTTTTATTTAATAAAAGTGGGATAAATATAGATAAAAACAAAATTATCATAGTATTTGATTTAATTGACCTCTATTTATTTGATTAACAACTGAAAACTATATAATTATTTTTTTATTTCTATGGGTTTTATGATCATCAAAAAGGGAGATGTTTTTGGTCAAATGGATGTTTATCAAATAAATTCATTAATTTCTCATAGATTTTAATGTTCACAAACACCCTCATTTATTTAACTAATGAAGATGCAAAATATATATTTCATGATTATATTTATTAAAGTACTTATTTCTTTCCCATGAATTATGGAACTAATTTAGATATAATTTAGCTAGTGTTTTTTTCTCTAGAAAGTGTTGTATAAATTTTGAAGAAGTCTGAAATCCATGTATATGACCCTATGTTCTACTGAATGTTATGTATATGAACCTAAATTTTTGTAAGGATCACTACTTTTGGAACATTTTGATTGAATTAAATGTTAGTCTTAGGGACCTAAATTTTTTAAAGAACCATAAATTTGAGTATATAATGTTTGAATTGTTATAACAACATTTTAAATAAAAAATAAATTTTCAACCATACTTTTAAATTTATACTTGCATAGAATAATATTATATTGAGTAATCCATCTAAGTGATTTTAGTTTTGGATATTTCCAAAATTTCAGCAATATTTTTAGTGAATTTAATATCTAATTAAAACCCATTGAAAGAAAATTTTAAAATATCTTTGATATTGGATTAAATAATTTCTATTTCTAATGGAAGTTATGATATTCAGTGGAAAATTAAATTTAAATTTAAAGCATGTTGAGAATCTTGAATGTATTTATTTATCTAGTGATATTTTCGAATCATCTTGACCAGAGCAAAATCATGTTTCATATTTAGTTTCAATGTATTGATCAACATCATAGAAGAGAAAATATTAGAATATTTTTTAACAAATATTTATTTCTCTAATGTTGTGAAAGATGAATCTATATAAAATTTCATCTGGAATTTCTGATATTATTATTGATGGTTCTTCTATTATACCTATCTAGTATAATATTACACTGGTCAAAGAATTTATTTCACAAGACTTCACTTTGGAGGCATACATGTTGTACATTTCTGTTGTGTTATTTTTATTATAATTAATAATTTATATGTGATATTATAGTGTCATTTGGACATTCTCTATAAGAACGGGTCATATCTTTAGAAGGAATGTGTTGTAAAACCTTTCTTATATTTATATGAAGATCTCTTCATCCATCAGTTTTGAAGGAAACTATGAGTTTAATGAGTATTCAAAATTATATATCTATTCTTATTTATTGAAGTGAAAACAACTTATACTCATTTTTGGTGGAGTATCGACTTCTCATACTAATATGGGGTTGTCTAGGTTCCCTATAAAACAACCTGAAGGATCTGTAAAAAAATGTTTGTAAGGTTTCAACTACATAAACTCAGTTTTTTAGGTACCTAGATAAAAGTTACGGTTCGTTGAAAATCACCAAAATTATGGAGAGAGAATTAGTGAAGAGAACCATGGAATTTTTATGACCCAAACCACTATAAAAAACATTTTATTCTTTAATTTATTATTCTACTACATAATCTGTTTGAAGAAAAGGGTACATATTTTTATTCCCAATAAAAAAAGGTGGTTTTAGATTATTCAATTTCTTTTAAAAATGACACAATTATAACCAAGAAAAAACAACTTTATGCCTAAAATATGGAAAACAAGTTTGTTAAAATACATTATATTCTTATTTAGAAAAAATTTTAGTATGAAAATAGGACACTTATAACCGAAATCATTTAATTATATGTAATTGACTCCTTTATCAAATCTCCATTGATGAAACTCTTAACCAGAGTCATGTTTGGATCGGTGTAATATAACATACTTATTTTAAAATGAAATTAACTGATAACACATAGTTTAATATATTAACTATTAAATTTTGGTTTTCATAACAGGTCAATTTCACACGACATGAATTGTATGTTTAATGGATTTATCATATTCTGAAGAAAAAAAACCCAAGACAACATGTGTTATTCCCAGTGGATCATGTGTTGACATTGGAGAGGTGGTGAATCAAACATGCCTAAATTATTTTACTGAATTCTATATATTATTTTAACTTTATCCACTATTGGTATTTAAACACTTATTACTTGTTTAGGATATAAATCGATCTACTTATGTTAAACCTAACCCACAATACTATATAAAATATAGAATATAAACAAACGTGATCAAACTATATTTCTTATAAGGTTCATTCCTGATGATGGAAACTCACTACTTGTTGTAATTGGGATTCACCGAGTCATAGATTTTACACTATAATATTAACATAAATATAAGTGGGTTGGTCAAGGATTATCTTAAAACCTTGTTAACCATATTGAATAGGTGAAAGAATGATACACCCATTGGTTCTTTATGATGGTTCCCAACAATTCACATTGAACCTTAAAACCTCTAAAGTAGATATCTACTAAGTATTGTATGCCACTATATCAATTGTATCTAATCTAATTTTTCTCAAACATAGAGTCTCTAACTTTCTTTATATTTTTAAGAATGGTGGCCAAAAGCTTAGTCTCTAATGATATCTTTCTTCCCATATCCTCTTTAGAATTTTATCATAGTATTATCTCATTCAAACTTCATGGCCTTTAAATACCTAAATATGACCAGTTATCCTATATTCATATCAGACTTTATCATTCTCATATTATTTTTCTTCTTCTTTCTACACTTTTTTTACAATTTAGAGTATCTCAAATCTCCTTATCATTTTCTTCTTCTTCTTCAAAAAACTGAATTTAATCAAGTATACATAGGTTTATTTCTTTATATTGTTTGATGCCCTATTGTTATATCTTCTTCAACATAGGATCATGTACTTCTCAAAAAGTTATCTATCATATTATTCTTATTTGAGAGTCATAAAATCATTTTCTCTCTCTATCTCTCTCATTATATGATATTTTATATATAGGTGTCCCATATTTGTTTCCTAGATTTTTTTATTAGAGAATAATAAATCAAATTTAGGCTATCATCCTCTTATTTTAATCACTCTTTTTTCAAAACATTGATATATTGGGTTTTCCTATTATCTTAGTTATGTTTTTTCTAAACCACTTATCTCCAACACTATTATAGGAATTCCTTTTTCATTTTTCTTTCTTATTTTCACTCAACCAAACAAATATTATCAATATTTTTATATCTATATTAAATATTTATTCCTCAAATGTCTCTCAAAATATACAATAGATAAATATAGGAATAAAAAAATTCTTCCCATAATGAATTGAAAATCCTACAACAACCCAAGTTGTGTTGTGTCCCTTCATCTTGTGGCATGATAGTATTCATTATCCGATTGATCTTCTATCTTAAATTATAAAGATTAGTTTCCCATATAACATCTTAAATCACAATTTATTTTTTATTGTTTTAATCTACTATGAATATTCCAATAATTAAAATATTTAAGTTATAATAAATCCTTCAATTTTAATCATAAATAGTGATTTTAAAATATTCTCATTTTTAAATCATAAATAAATAAAACAATGATATTATCATTCTCATATCCCTTAACGTTATTCAAATCAAGCATGATTCATGGATCAATAAATATTCATTATATTTTTTAATGAATTAATATCTTTAGTATCATCAAATTTCCTTTTCTTCAGAATATATAATTCTACAAATCTTATAATTTTACCTTTAGCTAAAAATTTTACATATGAACATCAATATATTATTTTTTCACCTAAATTATTATATATACTATAACTTGTTATGTATCCACATACATCATCTTATGTGGGTATGTAATATCATGGACCTAGATAAAATTTTTTTCCATAAACATGAACATCTTACACATGGTTAAGAATATTTTATGTATCAACCATTAATCTTATATATAAATTATGAGAGGATTATAAAATATTAAATATTTTACATAATATAATACCATTTTCCACTTTTCAAAATTCTCTGACTCAACTACTTACACACTCTAAAAAACATACTATGTATGAATAACACTATACACGTATCATTTCCTTATAAAATTTTCATCTTTGAAATAGAAAAACTTCTTACTCATCAACCATCTCTTTACATATCAAACAATATTATTAATAATTCTTTACTCCATTGTGAAATTTTTGTCTTAACTCAAATCATCATCTTACATCTGAGCTGAATTTCATACGTATCATTTCCATTTTGAAATTTTAGTGCTCTGAGTTTAGAATATGTTACATATGGACTAGACTTTATAGTTTTGTGTGAGCATCCTTATGTATGAGACATTCTTATATGTATTAAATGGTATGTGGTAATTGTTAGCTAATTATTTCAATAATTAGTCGTGTAATCTCAATATCACTTCTAAACATCTTAGATATTTTAAAAATAGTTTAAAACCACTTCATAAAATTCTAGGACTTATCAAAATAATTCAAAATCCATCAGATTGTTTCTATAGTATTAAAACATATTAAAATATTTATTTTTGAGTATATTTAATTATGAATCACTTACTTAACAATCCATATTCTTTTTTTCCTCCTAAAACCTTCCACCAAAATATATTAATCATTGTAATCAACAACCATCATATTAAATACTCATGGACTATTCTCAAAATTTCATCCATCTTTTCACACTTTTTACTGCAGATCTTAAGGTTATTTTCAACAATCTATCTTCTCCAACTTTTTTAAACTATTGTAGGTAATACTCTATAATTATCACCTACCTTGATATTAGTTGTTTCTCAACAGTTAATAGTTTTTGTAGTTGTTATCTTCAATCCTTTCATCCATGTATAACACTTCTCTTTATTTATCTTTACCCAAATGTATGGGTGACACCTTCATCACCATTGGACTTGAAGACATAAATATTGACACTTTTTGAAAATGAATAGAGAAAACATAAACCTTTGGTCACTTCAATCACCATTTTGTATTTTTTTTTTCAATATCAATAACTATTTCACATGAATTCATGTCAATTTGTCTTTAGTGGATCACTTTTCCTCTCCCATTATAGATAATAAATATAACGGGGGGAAAGGTTACTTACCCTTGTTGATACCATGAATGTAGGGAATGCATTTTAATCTCAAAGTAAAATCTTATACCCCATTTTCTTCATCTTTCCATGTTATTCCCTTTATTGATAAATTTATCATATTTTCATGAGAGAATGGTGGAACCATGATTTAAATAAAAAAGTTTCATCAACTAATAAACATTAATTCTACATAGTCTAACCTAGTGTAGAAAAAAAAAGAGTAAACAAATGAGACTAAAAAGTTTCTTATAAAATATTTAAAAATTGGTACGGACTCAAATATTTACTTCTTAGAAATTTCATAAATAGATTTTTTAATTATTTTTATAAAAATTCACTAAACTTCAACAAACACATCAAAAAATTACAATTTCAAGGTATTTTTACACAATTTGTTAAATAGTCACTCCCATTTGGTAATCAATTTTTTTATAAATCAAGAAGATGATGAGAAAATGAGAATCATATCTCATTATTAAAATTTTCCATGGATGAAAAGAAAAATATATTTAATATAAGATAATAATTATATGGTTGCTTTTCTCATACCATCTCCCTCTCCTGGGATTCTCTCTAATAACCGTCATCAAGATTTATACTTCTTTAATAAATAATATATTTTGGGATACAAGTTGAAGCCTAATACAACCCGATAATTTTTAAATGATGTGTTATAAGTGTAACACCATTTACATTAATAAATAAAATTCCATTTTTTATTGAATAAATTATTTATTAAGTAATAAGGTGATAGAAAACTCTTACAATACTTTGATTATATTGTAATACTATATCTCATTGGATTTAGAAAAATATTAATCATCAAAACATTTGATAATATAGAAATTTAATTGTGGTCATGTGATTAGTATATATGTAGGGTTAGAATAAAGTGTGTTTATAAAGATGAAAGAATTTATGACCTCGACCAATAGGATCATACCCTTCGAAACCATTTATCAGAGTTTCTAAAAGAGATAGAATATATGTTATTTTCCCTTAACCAAGGATAATATGAGGTAAAATAAATAAAGCATGATCAAAACTATTTAAAAGATATTTTCAAAATCATTGATATCATAGACCATCCCATGTTTTTCAAATCACCCAGTGAAAACCTCATTGTCATATACCTTTCCCAAAGATCATATGTTGGTGTAATAAAGGGATATGTATCTCGACCCTAATAGATTGAATATTTACCTTTTATTTCCAATAAAATAAAGATTACATTTTTTCCTTATTTTTTTTACTTTATAAATGATCGAATAAATAGTTTTATGATAATTATATTTCATTACGACAAAACTCATATGTAAATTCTTTTAGTAATATGAAATTTCAATTAAGACATTATTTTTTATCAATTCATGAATTTTTTAAATAAATTATATTTTAATAAAATACTTTCATTAAATACAATTTATTCAGTATAGTTTATAATATAATTTTATGAAGTCAAAAATAATTTTTATAAGGATCGAGAAACTGTTATTGTAAACAAAAACCAATATTTTTCTATAAATGAGGATTTTTATTTAAAAGTGTAATTTCTCTTTTTTATATATTTATTTGGATAACATAAATTTTATTTTTGTATTTGTCACATTGAAATTATCTGGTGGAAATGTTTCATAATTTTTTAAGATAGTCAAATTTTCAGTTAAAAACTAAATACCATATAATTATACAGTATGAATTATTACCTCATGAAATCAAAAAATGATGTAATAAATAATCTAAAGATTAAAATTAGAAAAAATCATGTTTTACATTTAAAATAATGCATTTTTAGTATATTTTATTAATTTTATAAAAAATTTATCTATCCTCCAAAACCTATATTATATTTTAATGTTTTAAAATTGATTCTTTTTAAACATGACTCTCTTCCACATCATCAGGGGTAATATTTTAATGATTTTAGTCCTTAGACTTATAAAATAATAAAAAACACTTTTATTTTAAATAAACCATATAAAAACCAAGGTATGGTTTGTGGTTTTTATTACTTTATTAGATATCCCAAAACCTAATATTAGGAAATAATAAAGAACTACCCTATATTTTCCTATATAAACCCACCCAATATCCCATTTATATTTATTAAAAAACATTTACCAGGACCATATTCTACCAATTTTTCTTTATATCCCTCCCTTGTTTCCCCCATGCTCATAATTATTACTTGTAAAGCATTTAGAAACACTCTCTCAAGGTATGGGATATCTATATCTCTATTTTCATTCAATAACCCTAATTTTATTTATCATTTTCAATCTTAATGGATTAAGTTTTCATTCCTTTAAAAAAATTACCCTAATTTAAATTTTATGTTCTAAAAATGAGATATAATTTATCTCTATATTGTTATAACCTTTATTTCATACATTTTGATTTCCAATTTATAATGATGGGATATGTTTTTTCACATCCCTCATAATATATTTTTTTTACCAAATGTTGATATATACTTTTCAATCTCATTAAACCATTTTATTAATATTCATGTACTACTATTACACTGCTAAATTTTTACTAGGATTTTTCCTGCCAAATGATTGTGAGGTGAATTCTCAAACCCATTTCCACTCAATGTTATTCAATTATATGTATATATACATCTTTTATTTTTTAATTACATGTATGTAGGCTATAATACAATGTTTTGGGGTTAATAGAGATGAAATAAATTCTTATTCTATATGATCTATGTGGAATACATATGTATGTACATGATATGATTATGACAGGTGCGTCCAGATTGCACTCAAATGTATTGGGTAATGTTTTAATATCATGAGATTCTATTAAAGGTTCACAGTATATTATAATAAGCACATTGTGTTGTTATGTCTTGGTGGTTAACCTTTACTTGTGCTTATGATTCCATGTTTTATGTTGTCATCACATTCTCATGCTGACCTTATGTTTTCATGTTTCATCATGCCTTATTATTCTTGATCATGATTATCACCAATTGTTATGTCCCATTCAAATTCATATTGACTAACATGTAATAAATTCATGATGTTATGGTTTTCCTATTACCTTACATTGATTTGTAGCTCATTTCTTTCTTATGTATGACCCTGGGATATCACGTGTAGTTTTAAAAGATATGGAATATTTGAAGCATGTTACAGAAGTTTTCAATAATGTTTTTAGTCTATGTATCTAGATGTTTTGTTATGTACCAAATTACCAAAGACAATATACTTCATGATATTTTAGGATTATATCATGTGTACACTTATGTAATAGAACGTTGAATAAATTGTATTAAAAACAAGGGTTGTCATAGTTTGTATCAGAGGATGGTCCAGTTATTTTTCAGAATTGGGATTAGAAAGCTCTAGTGAAGGACGTAGGGATAATAATAAACATAGAAAAACATCACTAAACTTTTTTAAAGTATATATTTAGTTGCTTCAAAGATAATATATCTCTATCAGGATACTACAAGTAGATTTGGATCTGACACAGATATACCTGGTGATAACAACCGTGGAAATTCTTGATTGAGTTAGAATTGATTAGGAACAGGTTCATAAAAATAGACCTTTATGAACACCTAGTTTTAATCTCCTGGGGGATATGTTTTTGTAATTTTAAAAACTCATTATGAAACATTATTAAAGGAAAAAAAGATTCTTATAATATTTTATGTATGGAAATATATCATGGATAACATAAATTGAATCCTAAAAACTCATAAGTTAAGAAAAATATGTCATTTATGAGATATTCCTTTAATGATAATGGTTTCTTATTAATGGGTTCAATTTCATAAAATTAATCAACCATACTTTTACCTTTATTCTAGTTAATGGAGTAAAATAGGAGGAACCAAGTCAAAAACCAATGTTAGGGTAAATGTGAGGACTACCCAAACTAGATGACCAACCCTATTCGATAAGGAATTATGGGCTTTATAATGATAATTTCTTAACTGATACAATATAAACCTAAATTATTAGGAACTCCCAAATCTCCCTAAGAATTACCAAACTACAATTGAGGCCTTTATGCAACAAAGGACCCTAAAATTCAGGGGATCATCTAATCCCTTAATCACAAAACAAAAGATCAACTTTATTGAGAAAATATTCTCCATCCTTCAATGTTATAAGAAATAGAAGGTTGTACTTGTTGTTTATTTTATGGGAGGTTAAGGTGACCAGGGGTGAAATTTTATCAAGAATATGAATCCTGAGGAAGATATTGATGTTTTTCTTGTTGAATAAATTCTAGAAAATGTTTTTAACAAATATTTTCCCCATACTCTCTAACTGAAAATGGAGAGTGAATTTTTTAGAATTATGAAAAAAGAGGATGAATATATCCAGGTGTATAAGGAAAAGTACACAAAACAATCATGATATTACACCATCTATTTTTTTACCCCAAAATATAAACCTGACTACTTATTTGGTAAAATAATGCTGAGAATATGAAAATCCATCACAATTTGAAACACTGAAGGTTATAAAGAAATTTTTAAATGTTTCATTAAAGTCAAAAGGGAGATTAGTGAATATCAAGGGTCTCATGGGGATATGAAAAATAAAGTTGTTGTATAAATATAATGGTGGAAATAAATTCCAACATCCCAGTTTTCAAAAGTAAGTGAAAAAGAAACTATGAAATTTCTTGAAACATATAAGGAAATTTTTTACGAGTGAAAATAAGGGAAACTAGTTAGAAATTTCGAATGGGAGAAACCCACTAATGTAATAGAATGGGAGAATTATCTATTCAATCACCATCCTTTTGTATAATGTATTTTCTATAAAGAATAAGGTCAATATGTGAACCACTTCCCTAAGTGAAGGGTTGTTAGAGACAATCAATTATAACAACCTCAAAGGTAGAAAGGGAGAGCATATGTCATGAGAACCATAATGGTGGATCCTGAAAATAAAGTGGTGACATGTATTATAGTTATTCATTCAATAATAGTGAGGTTATGTTTTCATTCTAATTTCACCCATACTTTCTTATCTTTCTAGTTCAGAAGAACTATTCAAACAACACCAAAAATAATGGAAATAGATTTATTAGTGAAAAAAATGAGGGAATTATTTTATCCCATTTATATAACTCCTCCAATGTTCACATATACTAGATGAATTTCCAAGTGAACCATATCATAATCCCTTTAATGTAATTTGAAGCTATTTTAGGTATGGATTTAATTTACTTATATAGATCAATCAAAATTTTTTAGGGAAGTAAATCACCCTAAAATTCTATAAAATTTATAGGAAGAGGATTAATCTTCTTGAGAACCAACATATAAAGAATAGATGTTATTATCCTATAATCAAGAGTACCATTCACAAAAGTTTTAGTCTAAATAAGGAATCATACTTGAAGACATGCCCATTTTGAGGTAATATACTGATGTGTTTTTTAATTGGTTCCCTAGTCTTCCTCCTAGTCTATAGGATGGAATTTCAATAAATATTATACCATGATATTTGACAATATCAAATACAATATTTATAATGACATTTTTTGAACATTATGAACTAAATAAACAACTAAAATAAAATATCAATAAAGGATTTATATTCTCATTTACTTCACTGTGGGGTGCACCATTGCACTTTATCAAGAAGAAGGATGGGTCAATGATCTTATTAATTTATTATCATGATTTTATAAATATAATAATAAATAAATGTTATCATCATCATTAGATTGATGTTTTTTTGATTTGTTATATAGAGGCCAGTATCTATCTTAAATAGATCTTAAATTGGGATATTATCAATTAAATTTGAAGAAAGTGGATATACCCAAGTGTACTTTATTTACATGGTATGGGCACTAAAAGTACATAGTGATGTCATTCAGACTCAAGAAAACTCCAACAATCTTAATGGACATGATGAATAGAGTCTTTAGAGATTACCTCATTCAATTTTTGGTAGTCTTTATAGATGATATACATATCTACTCAAAAATAAAGATGGAAATATGGTGAATTTAAATATTATATTTAGGAACTTACCAAAAGAAATTATTTATTAAATGTATAGTAAATGTGAGTTATAGTTCGAGGATGTAACATTACTAGGTAATTTCATCATCTACAAAGGGATATCTATGGATTCATCAAAAATAAAGAAAATTAAGGGGTTGCTAAGACCAACCTCTATGATTTAAATTCATAGTTTCCTTGAATTAGCTGGGAATTATCATCGATTTGTGAGAAACTTATCACGATTTTCAATCCCCCTAACCATGCTAAATTGAAAATTAGTAAAGTTTGTCTATAATTATTAATATGATGAAAGTTTTAAAGAGATAAATATGAGGCTAATCACTACAACCGTTATCATATTACCAACCACTGGGGAATTGATTTTTATATTCAATGGTGAATCTAAAAAGGTATTAGGTACTGTACTCATGAAAAATGTAAAATTGATAACATATACCTCCAACAAACTAAATACCAAGGATAAGAGCAACCCATATAAAAATCCATAATTTTATGTAGTGATATTTGCATTAAAAATTTGGTGGCATTATCTCTATGGGGATAAGTGTGATATATATAAAGACCATAAAATACTCAAGAATAAATTCACATAAAATGAGATTACTATACCCTAGAAAAGGTTGTTATAGATAATCATGGATTATGATTATTCAATCCATTAACATCTTAGGAAATCCAAAAAAAATTCAAATGCTATGAGTACAAAGGATCTTGTAAATCTATCTGTAATGAGGATTTCAAGGGATAAAATCATATTGGATATGAAAAGGATATATATGGGAATAATAAAAGGATCATCATCCTAAAATTATCATGTAAATTCTCATCCATACATTCTCAAGAGGATCAGGGACACTCAAAAAGATGATAATTGTCTACAGAAGAAGATATAAAATATTACGGAGTTAAAATTTTCTAGTGATGGAGTTATAAGGTTTGGAACCTGTATATACAACCCATAAAATCCATAAATAAAGAGGTAACTTCTGTATGATGTGAATATGCCATCCCTATCTATTTATATAAGAAGAACTAAGATGTATATATATTTTATGTATCATTTTTATTGGGACAACTTATAGAGAGAGATTGTGAAGTTTGTATCTTGATCCTTGGTATTCCAAAAATTCAAGGAAGAATGAAAAAATTATAAAGTTATGATGAAACCATATCCATACTAGTAAAAAAATGGGAAAACATAACCATGTATTTTATCATAGGATACCTAATGACACACAAAGCAAATAACAACATCTGGGAGGTAGTTGATCTCTTTACCAAATCAGTACATTTCATTTCTATCATCGAATATTTCTATCATTAACAACATTATAATATGTATATAAGATAATTGGTAAGACTGGACAGATTTCAACTCTTTATTATATCTGACGGAGAACCAAGGTTTAACTTGAGGTTTTGAACAATCCTTCAATAAGCATTAAATATAGAACTGATCTTCAAAACGAATTATCACCATCACATGGATGGTGATTCCAAAAATACCATTAAAAATATAGAATATATATATTGAGATCATATTCAATGGTTTAACAAGGATGTTAGGAACAACACCTTCCCCTAGTGGAGTTCTTATATAACAAAAGTTTCCATTTCAGTGTTAAAATGGAACATTATAATATTATGATTATGAAAGGTTCTAGACTCTAACATTCTAGGTTTAAGTTGGATAGTGGAATCTGAAGGGACGTTTTCTTATCTAAGAGATGATAAAAAAAGTTCAAATCATTCTGTTTCATATGAAATCCATACAAATTTGACAAAAATCTATGCAGAAAATCATCGATGATACCTAGAGTTTGAGATTAATTATAAATTTTTCCTTCATATAACTCTATGGAATAAATTATTGTGTTTTTTGAATAAGTTAAAGCTTAGTCTAAGACACATTGGTCCCATTTTATATCCTTTATCACATCAGAGCAATGACCTATCGACTAGAACTCCGACCAATCCTATCTCAAGTACATGACGTGTTCTTTGAATCCCTATTGTGAAATTATATACTAGACCCCTCACATGTACTAAATACAAAGGTTCTACCATTGTAAATTGTATTTAGTAATTTTATAACCTGATGTATATCTTATATCATAGATACAAAGTTCTAAAAAAACAATACAACTCACTTGGTCAAAGTGTTTTTACAGAACCAAAAGTTCGAAGAAGTGGCTTGGGGCCCAAATAAGTGATGAAATATAAGTAAACTCATCTTATTTTGTATAATAAATGAATATTTTGTGGGTTTTACTTCTGAAGGGGGGAGTTATGTAATGTCTTGAACTTTTATAAATTAAATTCCATCTATTTGAATGAATAAAAGGATTATTAAGTAATTAAGTTTTAGAAAACTCATGCACTAATTTGGTTATTTTGGAAAAATATATCTTAACAAATTTAAGAGACTATTAAAAATCATAACCATTTATAACATATCCATTTAATAGTTATCATAATATTAGTATATATTTTGTTCTATGATAAATTCCATTAATAAAAATGAAATAAATGATAAAACCGGATAATAGTATCACACCCTATAAAGACCATATATTAGATCTTCTATGGGAGATAAAATTTCTTGTATTTTCCCTTAAACAATCCCAATCTGAGATTTAACAAAATAAAGAATGATCTAAATCATTTATGGGATAATTTAAAGCTATTTTATATCATGACCCAAACAATGTTCATTGAACCACCGTAATAAAATCTCACAGTCACACAACTTACTCTTAGAATATTTGATGGTGTAATAAAGGGAAATGTATCTTCAACCTAATAGTATGAATATGTATATTTTATTATCAGTAAAAAATTATTATATTTATTCCCTATTTTTTTTTACTTTATAAATTATTAAATAATTATTTTAATAAAAAAAATATATTTCAATATGATAACTCTAGAATTAGATTTTTTATCTAGTATAAAATTTCCATTGAGACATTACTTTTTATGGATTCGTGATTTTGAAAAGTAAAAGATATTTTAATAAAATATTACTGTTAAATATTATTTATTATATATAAATGATAATATAATTTAATGAAGTAAAATATTATTTTTATAAGGTTCAAGAAACTGTTACTGTTAAAAACTAGTATTTTTCAATAAATGATTATTTTGTTTAAAAATTATTGTTTCTAATATTTAGAGATTAATTTTGAAAAAATAAATATCATTTTTGAAATCATAATGCCTAAATTTTTCACTTGTTACTTCTTTATAATTTTCTGAGACAGTCGAATTTTCAGGTAAAAATTAAATATGGTATAATAATACGGTATATATTATGACATCATAAAATTGAAAAAATGATATAATAAATAGTTTAATTAGTATATTGGGAAAATTTAATTTTTCCCCTTTATAATAATTTATTTTTGAATATATTTTATTAATTTTTTAGACCTTTCAAGAATTCTCTAAAACCTATAATATATTTTAGGGTTTTAAAATCAATTATTTATAAACATGACTCACTTCTACTTCACCAAGGGAAATATTTTAATGTGTTCAGTTCTTGGACTTATATAATAATAAAAAAACTACTATTTGGTATAAATCATTGGACAATCAGGGAAATGTTTGTGGTTTTAATTACATTATTATATAGATTCCAAAGCCTATTTTTAAGAAATAATGAAAAATACACCTCTCTTTTCCTATATAAACTCACCCATGGTTCTGTTTCCCACTAATAAAAACCTTGTATCATGATATTACTCTATCCATTCCTCTCCGTATTCATCCCATGGTTCCCTAATCTCTCAATAATCCCCTCCCAGGATTTGGGAAACATTATCTCAATGTAAGGGATCTCTCTCTCTTCATATTTATTCAAGCACCTTATTTGTGTTTAGGCTTTTAAATCTCAATTGATTTTATTTTCATAAATTTATAAAAAACAATTTAACTATACAATTTATGTTCTAATAATGAGATATCATTTATCCCACTCTCATTATAACCTTTACTTATTTCTTCACAATTTCGAAGTAAGAGATCATCTCCTTCTCCCCATTATTCGAGAACCTTCTTTCCTTTATGACTTTGGATTTACAATTACTAATGATGAGATGTTTTTTACCATATCCATCATTATATAATTTTGATTTCCAAATGATTAGAGACCCATTTATCTTTTTTTAAACCATTTTATGAATATTTATGTACTATTATTACGCTCCCGAAATTTCAATGTGGTTTTTCTTGCTAAACGATTGTGAAGTTATTTCTCATGCCCATTTCTACTCAAGGGTGTTTACCTATATGTACCTATACTTATTTTATTTGGTGGATAAATTTATTTAAACTACACTCCTTAATTTATTGGTTAAAATAGAAGAAATACATTCTTATATTATATTATCTATGTGAAACACTTCTTCATTTAAATGATATGATTATGATGGGTGCGCCTAGATATCACTCTAATGCATTGGGTAACGTTTTAATCTCATGATATTCCATAAAAAGTGTATAGTACATTACCATTATCACACTATTCTATTATGTATTTGTTTTTAAACTTTAATTATACATATGATTCTCTATTTTAAGTTGTTTTCACATTCCAATGTTGCCCTTATGTTTTCATGTTGTATCATGCCTCATTGTTCAAGATTACGATTCTCACCCCTTTTATGTCTCATTAAAATTCCTGTTGACTAACATGAAATGCATTCATCATGTTATGATTTGTTTATTCCCTGACTAGTCTTTATAGCTCACCCTTCTTTATTTATGTCCCCAAGTTATCCTGTAATGTTTTAAAAGTAATGGAATATTAGATGTATTTTAATGATGTTTTCACTAATTTTGTTGTGACCATGTATCAAGATGTTATATAATGTATAAAATTAAAAAATACAACAGAATTAAAGTTTTTTTTTTGATTTTATCATGTGTAAATTTATATAATAAATCATTAAATAATGTTTATTAAAAACAACATATGTCATAGTAACGAGTCAATTTCAATAGAATATAATGGATTATTTTTTTCATGGTGTAAAAACATTTCAACCTTTATCAATTCTAATATTTCTATATACACCATTAAATAACTCTTCAAAGTATCAAAAGTTGATAAAAATGGGATGCATGATGTTAGATATCAACTATTTGATGTGAGAAATATGGTTGAGATATGTCTCTTAACCTAGAAACTTTTTTCTTTTTAGCACTATGTGTTTCAGAACTCTTCGTGATTTTTTCACCTGTAGCTTTAAAAAAATATTATTTTTGTGGAATCATGCTGCTATTTACTTTTTTTAACATTAATATTAGTTGTAGTAACCTTCTTTCCTTTACCAATAATGTTTTTTTATTATTCTCTGACTACACTCTCTTTTTATCCATTTTCAACAAGGTTGGTCATATGCTTATGAATTCATTTTTTTATATTCTAAACATTGTTCTTGGGTATGTATTATTTTTTAATAATAAATCTTTTAACACTAGAAGTAATTAGTGATTTCTATTTATATTTAAATTAAATCTATTGTTGTGGAACCCGTGTCACGCCATTAGAGGCTATATACCTGGCCTGCATTAACCTTCCAAACGCCTATTAATTAACTTTTAGGTTATCAGTTTTTAAAAAAAACATCATAAAAATTTGTATTCTTTATCTTTTATGCTCAAAAATAAAAAAATTATTTTATCCCTTTCACAAAATTATAATTTCATTATTGATTTCATCATGCTTTCTTCTTTGTTAATTTTCTTGGCCATATTGTAGGATTCCATGATGTAGCATTTACTACCATATTATAATAATATTTTCCATAATATATTGAAATTTATCATATCTTTATTATTAATCATATTAGGATCAAATAGAACAATTGTCTTCTTTTGTTTTCTCTTCTAGAAAGATTCACTTTTCATTATTACCATCTTCTTCAACTATTGTGGACTTCTTTATTTAATTTCATAAGAGTTAATTTGGATTGGAATATATAAAAAATTATTTATATAAGTGTCCAATTCTATTGAAATAATAATAAAAGTTTTTTAAACTGTGAAATTTAATTTTCATAAACATATTCTTCATATTATATGAAAACTTCTTCTAATACCTTGATATTTAATATGTATTTTACATAAATTAAGTATGGTGATGAATTGTTTTATTCACATTACAATCCAAACTAAATAAAATAATGATACATTATAGTTAACATATTAAAATATAAGAGAAATATTGATACATTATATGAATTTAATGTGAAACAAAAAAATATATATTATTTAATTAAAACTTTTTTTATTATGAAAAATTAAACATATATTTATGCATTATGTATTTCTATTTTTTAATGAATGGTATGATTTATTTATCCAATTAAAAAAACTTTTAAAACTAGGATATTGGAAAAATTCAACTAATTATTATTAAAAAATAATCAATTTTAATGAATTAGAAATAATATAATTTAATGATAAAAATATTGTTTCACAAAGAATTATAATTTTCTTTTATATTACGTATTTTTATACCAATTTATCACTATTGAATAATATAGAGGTCATTAATAGTATATATAAAAAATAATTTAATTTTTACCTAAATATTTTCACTTAGCATTAAATATGAATAAATTCCTTTTATATATAAAAACATACATTTTTCTATAAACTATTTTATGTATTATGAAAGGATTTTTAAAATTAATATTATCAAATCTAGATATTTATTTTAATAAAGAAAATTATATTTCTAACTACAATATCCATAATTTTTAATAATTTTATTTTCATTTATAAAATAAAAACTTTTTACCAAAGCTTCATAGTTCTGACCACAATAAAATACTTAACTTTTTCAACGAATTATATTTTTAAATGATGTGTAATTTTTTTCTAAAAAATTTGATTTATCATCTTTAGTTATGATTCTAATATTCAGTTTAAAAATATAAAAAATATATATTAAAATTTTGTTTAATTTTGAATAATAATTAATAAGGATGAAAAACACTTAATATATAAAAGACAATTTTTTACAAATAAAATTCTTCTATATAACATTTTATAAATTTAAAAGTTAATATGATCATATTTATAAAATAAATTTGATTAAATGTGTTAATAATTTTGATTCATCTCATAAAAATTATATACGATGAGTCATCTTATATTTTTAATAAAAAATTATACCATAGGTAATTTTTAATCAAGGTTGATATGGGTAAAAATGAGTAGGATAAAGTTGATTTAATTTCAGAAAATTAAATTTAAAAAACACATTCTATAATACATTTTTATATTTTAATGTAATAACTACATGTATTACTGACATTTACTCACTTAAATCACTTTAACTGTAATGAAATTCCATTCTTACCCCACACCTATCATTCAATTCCAAGGAAAAGTCCTACTTTTTCAACTATAAAACTAGATAACTTTAACCTACTTTAATCTACACTAAACCATATAATTACTCTTTAAACATTTACCAATATACCTATCCTATGATACCCTTATTGTTTTTTTGTCCCTTGGTTAAACTAAAGTTCCCTAAGTCCCCCAGTTTTAAGTTTCTTTCAAGAGAAGACTTAAATATTCAAAGTGAGTATTATCCACCCCATAGTCTCTTATTCTTGATCCATATTGTTTATACTCCCCCAAACCAATTCAAAAAGTATTAATATAATTACCTAATTAATGTTTTTAAATTTAAATTTCATTATAAAAAAATTTTAACCTTAATTTATTCACCTCACATCTATTCAAAAAATAAAAATGTTTTTTGTGCGTACATGCAGACAACCGCCTCCATAGATGATGTGTCTCATTTTCCATAACAACCATACATGTATGGTAATAAGAAATTATATAATAGATAAATAATATATATATATATATGAAAAAAATAATTATTCTCTAATGAAAAATCATTATTTACCTTATTTTTTTCATCCATTAAAAAATGAAAATGTCGCTTCTGTGTACATGTGAACTTCCACCTTCAGGAACGACGTATTTAATTTTTCATAATAACCTTACATAGATCGTTAACAAAATTTATTAAATTAATATATATTACATTATATATTAATGTATGTAATGGATACAATTATAAAGGTATGAAATGAAAATCAACAATCATTATAAAGCAATTCATTGATATGGGTAAATACCCCAAAACAAGATCATCACAGATTTCATCTTCAGAAATCATGAATAAAACAATAATTTAATTAAATGTGAAATTTATAAATCCTTATTTAATATATAATATAGTTTTTCATATAATCTAGGAATGAAGAACTTGGTATCAAATGATTATTATTGACTTCCGCATTACAAATCATGTGCGGAGAAATCCAAGTCACTACCATCTGATAATGGAAATAAGAAAACTAGCCAATAAATGTATAATAAATTACTATAAATAAATAGTATGAAATTTATTATATATTAATAATGTTCTGAAATTTTTTATTATGATAGTTATTTTTATTTTATATGAAGTTAAATTACTTTTTTAAGGTCAAAAATTAAGGCTAGTGTTTGTGTCTCAATTTCTATTCATTAGGGAATTTTTTCATATTATAAACCTATTATTTTTTTGCATGCTTTAAATAGCAAAGTATTTTACTCCATTCCAATTATTGAATTTTTTCCCATGGGATTTACATATATTGGTATAAATCTCTCCTTCTAAATCTTTTGATTCAATTATCACCAAATATATAAGGGAATATCGTATCACTTTTATTTATTTAATACATGTTCCATATAAAAAAAATTATATTTTGTGGTATTTATGATAGAAAATAATTATTTTTAATATTATTTCAAACAAATAATGGTATTTATAAATAAATCTCATGTTTTATCTCTCAGGGGTTCTCGATTCAAAAGATACCAATGTTGTATGTGAATTTGCTAACTCAAATTATTGTCCTTGAGTTATAAGGTTTCGTATTGAACCTCATTTTTCTAAGTTCCATATATAATTACATTTTCCATTTCATATGGTATCCCCCATTACATATCTAGATAAATTGAAATTTTTTATTTAAATATTACTCCTTGATAAATTTCATTCTCATAAAAATGTGATGTTGTTAAAAATAATTATTATCCTCTCCAATAAGCTATTTATCGTCTATATTCATGTTATTTCTTACCAAAAATGTTATAATTTATTATTATCAAATAAAAAATATGTATTATTCTGGTGATATTAATTATTCTCCTTACCTGTTTTCAAATGTAATATTTATTACTCTTTTAAATGATATTCATTTCAATAATGGTATATTTAAATACATAAATGATTTTTCTTTCCATGATAAAATCTTTTATATTCCACTTCAAATATCCTCTAAAATAATTATTTATTTTTATAGGATCCATTTTTTGGAGTTATTTTAACAATTAATTTTAAAAATAATTTCTTGTTACCTTCTTGGAAATGATTTTTAAAAGTGGGTCATAAATTTTTCAATTACTAACAATGTTATGAAATGTTTTATAAAATCACTCTTTATTGTTTTGGTTTCAATTTTACTTTATCTAAAAAATATATAACTTCAATGTTGTTATTTTTCATGAATTTTCCACCTAAATCTATTTTGAAATACTCATTTTTGTTGATTAAGTTTTCGATATCAACTAATTTATCTCTTGAGTTCATTTTTTGTGATACCATTTTTAAATGTTACAAATCCATTTTCATTCCATGTTTTATTTATAATATGAGATAATATTCATTTTTTTATTTCACATGAATATGGATTATCAGTATGATATAGTTTGGGTCTATTAAATCTCTGATATGTGTTGGGTACAGTAAATCCCAAAGACGGCCATGAGATAGGATGGGTCTGATAAGTCCTTCATATGGGTTGGGCCTGTTAAATCCATAATATGGGTTGGGTCTAATTAATCATTGATTTGGGTTGGGTACATTAAAGTCTTGAGATAGGATTTTCCCATTAAATCCCTATGATGGGTTTGATCCATTAATTCCCTAGGCAGGGTGGGGTCCATGAAATCTAAAAGATGGATTATGTGCATTAAATCCTTAGGATATATTGGGTATATTAAATTCCTGAGATTGGTTGGGTCTATTAAATCCTTGATATGGCTTGGATATATTAAATCTATTCAATTCATTGGTGAATGTTTTATATCATATGACATAATGATTTTTTGTGTGTCTATGATTGTGGGTAGATATGTTCAAAATGTTATCCTTTCATATACTTGATATTATGTCAAATTTTTATATAATATACATGTGTTATGATCCCTAGATCATTATTATTTTCTTTTGTTTTATTTATCTTATGATATGGTATATGTTTGGTCACTTGAGATTATGTGTCCTTCTATATTTACTTATGGAAAACTATTATTATTCCATATTATTTTTAATAAGATATTTATCTCATACTCATGTTTCTCATATGTCTTTGATCTAACCCTAGATGATCTGATCATAATTTTTAAATTACTAAGGATTTGAGCTCGTCCCATTCTTATTATTTCAATTCCCCAAGTTCATAAGATGATTATAACCTAGGATATATATATAAGATGATATGATATGGTGTAATTATGGATAAATGGTTACAATAAGATATTTATATAGATAATATATAAAAAATATACCAATATTTTTTAGAATTGTGGGACTATTTATGGGATGACATGTTGAAATAATTTAATTATTATGAAAAATATACATGTTTATCTTGAGGCTTCTCACTTGATATGAAATTCATAAATTAATGTACTCTTTTAGAACAAGATTCGAGAGTGTAGGTTTGGGATGACTTAGTTAGTATTGAAGAAAATATTAGTTATTTTTGGGGATTATTTTAGACATATTTGGGGATGATAATGATATAAATTTAAGTAAACCTTATATATGAGACTAATTATGGGACATCATCTTGAAATTTTTTTAAAGTGGAGATTGTGTGGTTACATAACAATTCCATCATTATACGGATAAAAACAGGATATAGGATCTTGAACAGATTCACGTAGGGTTAATAACCCTAAAAAAATTGGTTGAGTATTATCTTTCTCTTTAAGAAGTGCATGGAAAGTGATTCTAAATACACACCTGGTTTGATGCACTTGAAGGATATTCTTTGGTTTATTAACATGATATTTATAAGCCATTATAAAGTATTTAAATATAATTTTAATAAGTTTTATATAATCAGATAGGTTAGATAAACTAATAGGAATATGACAGTGGAAAACCTAGGTTGAAATGAATGAACTATAGTTTGATCAAAATATGTCATATTTGAACCGAAAGTATCATTTATTGAAATGAAGGTGTTAAAGGAGAAGTCATCTTATGATTGATTTTTCATATTAAAATTATAATTTTCACTGATTTTATTAGATATTATGATAACCATTTTGGATTTAGTGTTTAGAAGTATGATCATGAAAATTAAATTGTGAATGTTATGTCTCTATAAACTCATAAGACTTACAAACAACTGAGGAGGCATATTTGGAATAAATGGTTATGAATATGAATATATTCCTATTACGAAGAAAATATGAGTTTGAAGTCATAGGCATGATAGTGAAGTTGATACCTCATTATAAATTTTATCTTGGTTCATGTCTATCTTATTGAGACCCTTAGTTTTTTCAATTAGTGAGTGATTATTAAAATATCAAGTAATTTATTTAAGGGGGGAATGTAACACATCAAGATTTTTGTATATATTTTCCCTTAATTAAATACTATGTTAAATAGTATTCTTCACACACAACACAAAACTAAAATGAAGCATGATATATTAGACAAAATATTACATTATTATACAAAAATTGGTACATCATGAGACTACGCTATGAAATAAATAATATATATAATATTTAATTAAAACATTTCTATTATAAAAACTATACATATGTTTATGTGTAATGTATTTACATTTTTTAAAACAATGTTTTCTTTAATTTATCAAATTAAAAGAAATAATTTTTATAAAACTTTATTGGTAAAATTTTAAAAATTATTATTAAACAAGTAATCAATCTTAATTAATAAGGATTAAAATTATTTAATGATAAAAAGACTTTTTCAGAAAGATTTATACTTTTTCTATATATTATGTATTTTTAAACCATTTGATTAGTATTGAATTTTGTGAAATATATTAATAATATATTTAAATAAATAAATTAATGTTAATCTAAATATTTTCCCTTAGCATGGAATTTGAATAACATCTTTTCATTCTTAAAAAAGAAACAATTTCATAAAAACTATTTTTCTGTGTTATGGATAATTATTTCGAAATTAATTTTATCAACTCTAGAGATTGAGTTTAATAAAAAAATCATTTTTTTTAATCACCATATCTAAATTTAGTGCTATTTTAATTTCTATTTCAAACATAAAAATAATTTATTAAAATATATATTAGTTACCACGCTAAAAAATTATTTTTTTATAAATTTTTTTTAAATTTTATCTAAATAAACTAAATTCACATTTTTTTAAATATTTACCCTAAAATTTTTTTTAAATATATTATAAATACATTAATAATAATTTAATTTTTAATTTTTAGCTAATAAGAAAAAAAACACATAATGTATAAAATATAATATTCTACCCCAAACTATTTTTATATATGTCATGTTTTAATTTCAATGTTAATTTGTTAATATTTAGTAATTTAATTATAATAAAATGATTAAAAATTTATATTTATCATGTTTCAATTGGGTGAGAAGGGTCATCTTAAAATTTTAGTAAATAAATAATTACCATGGTAAAGTTTTAAGAAAGGTTAATAAGGGTTGAAATGAGTAAGGAAAAGTGGATCATATTTTAACAAAAATTACACGAAAAAAACACTTTATAAAAGAAATTTTTAGTTTGAAATTCATAAATAATTTTATCACCAAAATTTCATCACCTAACACTCATGAAATTTCATTCTCACCTCTCTCTTACCATTCAATTCCAACAAAAAGTCAATCTTTTTTAACTACAAAAGTAGCTCACTTTCACCCACATCAATCCACAGTAGACATTAAAATTATTATTTAAAACTATCCTATTTTACCTCTCCTAAAATACCATAACATGTTTCAAATCCCTTGGTTACAATAAATATCTCCAAGTCCTCCAATGCCAATAATTCTTTCAAGAGAAGACTAAAATCATCAATGTGAGTGTTATACCCCTAGTCTTTTCTTCTTTATCTTTCTCATCCCTCCTCTTAAAATCCTATTATAACCATTTTGAAATAAATAAATAAAAATTATATAGTATTAAATTTATTTATATTCATTCTTTAAACATTACCTATTCACCTCTAATTCATTTAAAAAATAAAAATTTTGTCTACCCATATGTGTGGACTACTACCTCCATGGACGATATGTTTTATTTTTCATCACAACCATACATGGATGGTAATAAAAATTTATATAATATATAAATATGATATTTTTCACATAATTATGATTATTTATAGACAAATAATTACATTCCTTTATTTTTTTACCTCCGTTGATAAATTAAAACCTCACTCATGTGTATCTACGTACTACTGCCTCCTTGAAAAATGTGTTTAATTTTTGATCATTTCCTTACATGTATAATTAGAAAAATGTAAATGATAAATATATTTAATATGAATGAGTAATAGATTTCGTGAATATAATTTTTAAAGGAAGACACAAAAAACAATGATCATTAAAACTTAATCTGTTGATAGCAAAAAATTTCTTGAAACAAGCTTTCCAACGATTTCATATACACAAATCGTGACTAAAACACTCATAGAATTAAATAGGAACCTAAAAATAATAATTTAACATATCTTTCCTGTAACATAGTTAATCTAGTAATTATTAACTTGTTATCAAATAATAATTATCGATACCGACATTATAAATCATGTCTTAAGGGGTCAAAATTACAACATTTGATAATGAAAAAAAAATAACGAATAAATGTACAATAATTATTATAAAAAAAGAGTAAAAAAGGTATTATAAATTAATAAATTTATAAAATATTTTATTAATATGGTCATGTTTTTTATACATTAGGTTAAATATCTTCCTTGGAGTTCAAAATGTAAAAAAATGGTTTTTCATCATAATTTCCCATCATTGAGTCATTTTTTCATATTATGAACAAATTCCTATTTTTATGGTGTATATTGACCTGGAATATAATTGTATCTAGTCAGAGTTTATTTATTTATATTCCTACTAACTACTGTATATGTGGAAAGAAGGTTCGAACCTACGGAGAAGGCAATTATTACCACTAATCTTCAAAATATTTCTAAAAGACCCCACTGTTGTCAGAAATGGGGTAGATTTTCTATTTATACTTTTATTTTTTTTAATTTTGTTTATTATAAGGCACAAATGAACACCACAATAATTTTTATTTCTTCTTAATTGTAATCAAACAAGGAACCAACTAAGAATAGTAACAGAGATAAAAAATGATGATAAATGAAAAATCAAGAGAATAAGCTCAGGGAAAATTTAATTATACTAGATTAAAAAGGATTTCTATTCACATAAAAGTTGCTAAAATGTACCACTGAAAGAAAAATATGACTCACTTCCCTCACTAGGAGTTAAGTCATACAGTCGATCAATCTTGGAATTTTCCACTCCGATATAAATCAACTACAAAAATTGCGATTAGAAATATACTACAAAACTAAGTCATTGTAAGTCCTAACGTTTTCTAAATTTAATAACTCCTAAAAGATGATTCCACAATAAATCTCTCTGAATTATTGTGAAATTAGAAATAATGTGATAGTGGTATAATGCAGTAGAATTTATTCAGAACTGATCTCACCGATCAATTTTGGATACATTGAATTGATAAAATGAAAAGGATTTAAAGATTCCAGAAGAATTTTTTTAATTCCCCAAACTCAAATTTTTATCCAACTATCCTGTTTATTATCAGTACACATAATGGAAACATGCTAGAATAGAGTACAGATTTCATGTAATTGGATGGGTTTTCATCCTTGTAATGAACCTTCACAAAATAAAAAAACAACTCAGTTAAAATTACAAAGAAAAACTAATTAAATAAATATTAAATAAATTTAATTTTTATTAATTAATAAATTACCTAGTTGATAATTATTATTTAAAACATAAATTATTATTTATTATTATAATTATTATAGGTTTATAAAGAGTTATTATTAAATTATTTAATTAATAGATAAATTAAATTATTAAGATTTATATTTTATTTTATTTATAAGATAATTTTTATTAAATAATATTATTAGTAAGTGGTTATTAAAAAAAATTTAAATATATTTTTAAAATTAGATTATTACTAATTAAGTTTTATATAAAAAAATATTATTATTATTATTTTATTATAAAAGTTGAGTTACGACAATTAATTAAATGTCTAAGTAATGTTATGTAAATTAATTTATTTAAAAGAACGTTAGTCAATTATTGTAAACATTTACGTTTAAAAAGATTAATTAATTTTATGTTTAATTATTATTCTTTTTAATGTTATTATTTTATTAAGTTATTTATTTATATTATTAAATTTAATTATAATTATCTATTTTATTATTATTTATTATATTGAATTATTAATTGGATTAGTATATTTTAATTATTAAATGTTTTAGTGTTTATATATTTTATTTAATTAGCTTATTTATTTTTTATTTTTTTATTTTTTTATTTTTATTATGATTTAATTAGTGTTTATTTTTAATTTTAGGTTTTTATTTAAGTTTTTTAAAATTTAATTTAATTATTTTTTTAAAGATCCCCCCCCCCCCAATCATCTCTTCCACATAGGGGAGAGGTAATGAATTTCTAGAATCATCACGAGGAAGCTTCCACCTTCTAGTGGCATTCAGACTCTCCCAGATCCAGCGTGATGCAATCCAGTGGAGCTCCAGACAATTGTGTGGGACCTGCTTCTCCTTTGTGCAATGGAAGTATACTCGGGTAGTGACAGTATGTTGCGGACCAGATTTGGAAAGTGCTCAATCCTCTTCTAGTTCTCCAGCGGATGGCGCGGGTTCCGGTTCGGTCCTCCTCCTTCTCCACAGTGGTGGTGTGAGTTAATTGCGAGCATCACATTCCTGATTCAAGCTCCTAAGTACCAATGAAGGACTAGCTCCAGCTTACAACTTAGTCCAAAGGTTCAAGTTCATAGCAGTGGTGAAGTGTAGTGGATTCAAAATTTGAAATCAATGTTTCAGGGTTGTTTTTTTCCTCTAACTTTGTTAAATTTATGGTTCTAATCAGTTTTATTAAGGGTTTGAGATTGATGGTTTGCGGGTTGAATGGTGGATGGGTTGGAAAGGTAGAGGATGAAAGCAGCGTGAGACGAGGGTAAAAAAGTTATTAGTTCGTTACAGAAGAGGTACATGAGAGTGGTAAGGAGGAAAAGGAAAGTGGGATTTTTGTGTTATGATTTATGTTTACTGTAGCTCCAGAGGTTTTGATTTGTAGTGATTTCATTATGAGAGGATGTAGAAGCCAATAGTGAGAAGAAGTTGAAAAAGACACAGTGTCGTTTTGTTGAAGATGGTGATCGGTGGGTAATTGGTGAGTCCATGAAACCGATGGGTGATTTTCATTGGTGAGTCAGTGACTCACTAATAGAAGAATGGAAGCAGGGGTATGTGATACCAAAGCGGATTTGGGGTATTTTTGAATCACATTGACTCACTGATATCTTAAAAAATAGTCATCGATAGATTAAAATAATAAGAAACCAATGGTCAGAAAATAAAAATGATCCACCGTTAATTAATGTTAAATTGGACATTGATGTGAGTGTGAAACCGATGAAAAAAAAAATGATCGGTAAGTCATGATAAAAAGAATCAGTGACTTGAGAGGATCGGTGCATCGATACAATAGTGATTTGTGACATTAGTGTAAGGTGAGAAATCGTTTGAAGAAGAAAATAAATGAAGACATTTATAGAAGAGAAATAAATATGAGTCATTGATAGTTTAAACCGAGAAACCAAAACCGATGCATAGGAGAGATCAATGGTGTTTCAAAGTGATCAATGAGTCATGACTCACTGACAGTTAAAAAAAACTTTGGTCTGACAAGGGATCAGTCAGTTTCAACATCGATGCGTTGTGACATCGGTGTGTCGACTCACTAATAGAACGAATTTAAATGTTAACAATAAAAAATTAATTTTAAACTGATAACAAAATGAATAAAACATTAATTAATTAAAATAAAAGACAAATTAACTAAACTGTTAAAGACTATATAACTAACTTAATTAAAAAAAATTATTAAACAAAATAAAAATAGTAGTGACTAAATTATTAACTTTGAATATAAATATAAATATCAATTAATTAAATATCTAAATAAATGGAAAACACATACAAAGAATTAACTGAAAAAAAATTAAAACAATTAAAATTAACTAAAGATTTTGAACAACTATGTAAATTAATTGTTGGATCGAATATATAGATATGTATGTCTATTAGATGGAACAATAAAAGAGGGGGTGAATTGTAGGTTTAAAAACCTTTGTGTTTTAGAACTTAAGAGATTAGTTTAAATGATCTTAAACTAATACAATTACAAACACCCACAATTGTATTGAATATAAAAGGTATGATATAATGTAATACTAATGAAATGTAAAACAATTGTATTCAAGATGATCACAATAATCAGAGTAATATAAAGATGAATGATTCTACCTTAAAGCATATAGAATCAATCAATACAATATGTAATAGAATGGATGTAATTGAAACAATTACAAATGTATAAGAGATAGAAAAGGAAACACAAACAATTTCCATTATAACACAGATAGAAGCGGAAATGTAAAAGAATTACAATTATTTTAACCCAAAGAGAAGGGTTATCCTTTCCCCTAGGATAAAAGGTCTGTCTCACCAACACCTTAGTGAGCCATCGATACGATGATCGGACTATCTGTCTGCCTATCCCTGGCAGCCCTCGATATGATGATCGGCACGTCTGTCTGCCTATCCCCGGCAGCCCTCGATACGATGATTGGCACGTTTGTCTGCCTATCCCTGGAAGCCCTCGATTTTGTAGTTAATCGGCACCTCTGTCTTTCAATTGCTTGAAAGCCCTCGATACGATGATCGGACACACAAAGCAGATGAGAGAAGTCACAGTATCTATCTCTAGAATCTTGATTGAAGCAAAGTATCACAGTTGTTCCACAAAGTCTCATTCATTGTTTTTCTCAGCTTCAAATGACCTCTTATTTATAGGCATCGGGTTCCAACGGTCATGTTGCCTCCAACGGTCATATTGCTCCGAAAAAACTCGGAGGGACTTGGACACCTGGCATCATAACGGTCATATTGAAATAGAAAGCACGACATCGTTTTTATTAGTTTGTAACTAACTCAACGATATTGTATTGGTTAAAATAAGATATATGTCTATGATAAGTAATGGTACGATTCATATGAAAAAAGTGTTTTTGACTAAGTACCAAAACAAGTAATGAACGTATGAATAGCAGAGTCAGTACGATACATCTGACAGAGTCAGTACGATACGATTGATAGAGTCAGTACGCTACGATTGACAGAGTCAGTACGGTACAATTGACAGAGTCAGTACGGTACGATTGACAGAGTCAGTATGATACGATTGACAGAGTCAATATGGTACGATTGACAGAGTCAGTATGGTACGATTGACAGAGTCAGTACGGTACGATTAAAAGACATTTGTTATTTCCAAAACAAAATATAGAAGTCAAAAGATAACATTTGACTCATCCCCCTTTTTGGAAATCACAACACACCCAGTAAATATAACAAAGAATACTTATCTCCCCCTGAGTTATTGGAAACTCTTCTAAATATGAATTTGAATACAACTAACTCCCCCTTAGGTATGGACTTTCCTAAGGATTGTATTCGTAGATTTTCCTTAAGAGTGTTGTAAAGCATTTTCCCCCTTTATAAAACATTCTCCCCCTTTGTAAGCATTATCCCACTTTGTGATTTTCAAAAATAAAGGGGTAATCTTGAGTTGTCTGAAGGAGTTAGAAAATAAACACAAGCCAATGGATAAAAGTAATTTCATTACGATAACAAACAATACTAAACATGAGAACAAAATACAAGTCACTTGTTTTCTCTTTCTTTCTCCTTTTTGATTAACTCATGAAGAACCGCCTTAATCTTTTTTATCTCCTTCTGTCTTCAGAAATAGCATCACCCTCTGATACCAATTATTAGATCTAATATATAGATATGTATGTCTATTAGATGGAACAATACAAGAGGGGGGTGAATTGTAGGTTTAAAAACCTTTGAGTTTTAGCACTTAATAGATTAGTTTAAATGATCTTAAACTAATACAATTACAAAAACCGACAATTGTATTGAATATAAAAGGTATGATGTAAAGTAATACTAATTAAATGTAAAACAATTGTATTCAAGATGAACACAATAATGAGAGTAATATAAAGATGAATGATTCTACCTTAAAGCGTATAGAATCAATCAATACAATATGTAATAGAATGGATGTAATTGAAACAATTACAAATGTATAAGAGATAGAAAAGGAAACAAAACAATTTTCTTTATAATACAGATAGCAGCAGAAATGTAAAAGAATTGCAATTCTTTTAACCCAAAGAGAAGGGTTATCCTTTCACCTAGGATAAAAGGTCTGTCTCACCAACACCTTGGTGAGCCCTCGATACGATGATCGGACTGTCTGTCTGCCTATCCCTGGAAGCCCTCGATACGATGATCGGCACGTCTGTCTGCCTATCCCTGGTAGCCCTCGATACGATGATCGGCATGTCTGTCTGCCTATCCCTGGTAGCCCTCGATTTTGTAGGTAATCAGCACCTCTGTCTTTCAATTTCTTGAAAGCCCTCGATACGATGATCGGACGCACAAAGTAGATGGGAGAAGTCAAAGCATATCTCTCTAGAATCTTGATTGAAGCAAAGTATCACATTTGTTCCACACAGTCTCATTCTTTGTTTTTATCAGCTTCAAATGACCTCCTATTTATAGGCCTCGGGTTCCAACGGCCATGTCCTCCAACGGTCATATTTATCCAAAAAACTCGGAGGGACTTGGACACCTGGCATCATAATGGTCATATTGAAACAGAAAGCACAACATCGTTTTGATTAGTTTGAAACTAACTCAACGACATTTTATTGGTTAAAACAAGATATATTTCTATGATAAGTAATGGTACGATTCATATGAAACAAGTGTTTTTGAATAAGTACCAAAACAAGTAATGAACGTATGAATAGCAGAGTCAGTACGATACATTTAACAGAGTCAGTACGATATGATTGATAGTGTCAGTACGATACGATTGACAGAGTCAGTACGGTACGATTGACAGAGTCAGTACAGTACGATTGACAGAGTTAGTACGATACAATTGATAGAGTCAGTACGGTATGATTGACAGAGTCAGTACGGTACGATTGATAGAGTCAGTACGGTACGATTAAAAAGACATTTGTGACTTCCAAAAAAAAATATAGAAGTCAAAAGATAACATTTGACTCAACATTAATTAAATGACAAGAGGAAAATATAAAATAAAGACCACATTATTATATTAAATTATAACTTAAATTTTTACTTATATAATAAACAGAATATTTAGACTAGTTAATAAATAAAGTAAATTTATTTTTATAAATTAACTTTAAAGGGTAATATTTTAAATTAAAAATCTAAATTAGATTAATGAAAATTAAAATGAACAAATGATTAAATAATAAACATTCAAAATTAATAATTTGTTATTTATTAAACTAAAAAGTAAGTTAAAATAATTAGAATAATTAGAATGACTAAATTAACTATTTAAAATGCTAAAAACACATATTTAATTATAAAAATTAATTTATTAATAGATTTAGTGATAACAATAAAAAAGTGTCATTGTATATTAAAAAAGTGTTAAAATAATTATTTAAATTGATAGAAATTAAATAAAAGATGTGGAAAAACTACTTAAAAATAGAGACACATCAAATTCCCCCACACTTAAGCATTGTTTGTCCTCAAACAATCTCATACTTCGTCATCTTTGAAAAAAATATTGTGTATTTATGATTCAACTAAAACTGTAACATGTTTAGCACTAAAAAATATAGGACAGAAACATTTAAAAAGGTTTAAAAAAATATGTTCAAATCAAGTCTTACCCCAAAAAAATACTCAAAGGGTAATCTACAAAGATATGAATCATCACGAAAAGAAGAATTCATGCCTCATATGTGATACAACATAACGAATCATTTCAATCTAAGCTCATGTTCTAAGTCCAAGAGTGAAAAGAGGTAAATTTTATGTGGAATTCAGAACTTACTTGTAGGGACTTTTACATTGAAACATCACCTAGGTTCCAACAATAATAAATTTTATTTATGAAATACCTTAATGATACAACCTAAATTACTTCTATATAAACCAAATGATCCCTTATTTGTCTAGCGTTCATCATTCCCATCACCATAAGGAACTTGTTTTTGACCCTGGACACTTTATTCTATTTTTCCCAAGCCATGTATCATGTGCTAAGAACTATTCAATTTACTTATTCAAGGTGTACATAGGGATTATGGTTGACAAAAACGCACTCAACATATAGGGTCTCAGAGGCTCATTGTGGGATCCCAGATGCCCAGACTACTCCGGTTTCAAAAGATTTATATCAAAAATCATTTAATTTGTCTCATTATGGTGATTACTTTAAATAAATAAATAAAAGTTCCTCCTATGATCAAAATCAAACTTCCAGTTCCAAGGGTTATGATCATAACACCACTAATAGATTACCCAAATCACTATAAAAATAGAGCCTAAACCAAATTTTCATTATATCACTATGTATATTTATTCAGTAATCATTAACTCACATTAATTTCAAAATCAAAGAAATTCTAAAATACTAATCTAGAATCATACAAAGAAAAGACCCAATTGGGTAAAATGTAAATCATAAAATTGTGAAAGAATTTTGAAAAACAAATACCCAATTTAAAACAAAACCCATTTTTTAGCAAAAAGATATAAGTTCTAGTGTGAATTGACAGGCTTTAAATTAACCACAATTTTACACAGTCAAAAATTGACCCCCTCCCCCACACTTAAATTCCAACTTTGTCCACAAATATGAATTCTAATGTGGAAAAGAACAATTAGACATTAAAGGTTCAAAATAGATTTTTTATTTCAGTAGATTTATAACATGTATAAAGGAGTCTCATTGAATTTGAAAAAGTATGTTTTTCGCAATGAATAAATTAACAGATGGTTCACATCCAAAGACATAAATTATCATTTAGTCTTGAAAATAAATATTTACCATTAAATTACAAACACACAGAGTAACTTGCGGGTTCACTATGTATTGGGTGTAAGCATCTTAATAGGTAGAGTTCAATATTATGTATTTAATAGAGGAGATCAATGAATGCTAAAACACCCTAACCTAAAGTTGATTCAATAAAAATTTTCACATCCTTCATGTACCTCCACCACACTTAAGTTCAAGAAGTGGAATGATAATAACAATAGAGAAATTCAATTTTTCATCAAGGAGGAAGAAGCATAATTATTATTTACACAGTGACATACAATAGATTTTCTTTCAAATAAAAGCATAATTTTAAACACATATATAGTTTTTTACTTTTGGAGCAAGACATGCAGCAAAATATTTAGGTCACAGGTAGTAGAATTTTCTAAAACAAGTAGAATATTCCGAGGAAGCAAGACAAGTTGCAGGTTTTTTACAGTACAAATAGAATTTTTTAAAAGAAAATAAAAGCATAAATAATTGAAAAAATAAAGTGAAATAAATTGACTATATATTCTTGTGAATTAAACTTCGTTATAAGAATTCCACTCTATAAATGACACAATAACATCTTCATGATAACTCTGAAATAGAACAACAAAACCAAGAACAAACAGTAACAGGAATTTCACAAAAACAGCAAATAGAAGCAACACTTTATTCAATGTTAAAATGAAACAATAAAGGGACATAAAGAACCATGGGTTTAATCCAATGAAGCACTAAGTTTTAAAGTCTTCAACTAGACTTTATTCAAGAATATTGCACTAACTCAGTGAAGGTAGCCAAGCCCTTCCTTCTTTCCCTAAAAATACAACTTACTCTTCTGCCCATTAACCTACATAGGTTTTTTTTCTCCACCAAAAATTTCAACAGATCCATTATTAATCACTATCACTACATTAAATGGTCCAGAACACTTGGAATTAAGTTTTATAGGAAATAGAATAAGTATTCAGTTAAAGAGAAGGATGTTCTGTCTAGGTTTGAATTCTATAGTTTGAATAGTAGAATCATGAAAGATTTTAGTCCTCTCTTTATAGATACTTAAATTATCATAAATATCTCTCTTAATCACATCCAAATCACTCATCTCAAGTAATATCCTCTCCCTAGAACTCTTAAATTCAAAGTTCAAAGCCTTAACTACCAAATAATACTTGTGTTGCAACTACATAGGTAACTAATGGAATTTTCCAAACAACATATTATAAGGAGACATACCTATTGGGGTCTTTATGGCAGTTCTATATACCCATATTGGATCATCCAATTTAAGAGACCAGTATTTCATAGTGTTTGACACAGTTTTCTCAAGTATCCGTTTTAGTTCCCTATTTGAATTTTCCACTTATCCACTAAACTGTAGATGATAAAGAGTACCGGTTTTATGAAAACAACCATATTTTTTCATCAAATCCATAAACTTATAGTTCTTAAATTGTGTTCCATTATTTGTGATAATGGATTTTGGGACTCGAAATCTGGAAAAGATATTCTTTTTGACAAAATTAATTAGAGGGTTGGCTTGATTATTGGGAAGTGTAACTACCTCAACCATTTTGAAACATAATCTATAGCAACAAGAATATACTCATTTCCATGAGAAGACAGAAATGGGCCCATGAAATATAAACCCCAGACATCTAAAATCTCAACTTCTAGAATTCCTTTTTGTGGTAACTCTTGCTTTCTACCCACAGTTCCTAACCTCTGACATCTATCACAACCAACCACATAGCTCCTAGAATCCTTAAAAAGAGTAGTCCAATAGAAACCAAATTTTAAAAATTTTGGAGTAGTCCTTTCACCACCATAGTGAACTCCCTAAGGTGAGTAGTGGAAACTATCTAAGATAGGAAAAATATCCTCCAAGGGCACATATATCATAAGTATACCATTAACACGCCTTATAAATAGTAGGGTATCTTCCCAAAGATATAATTTAAGCTCAGAAATGAATTTCTTCCTTTGTTTATTTGACAGATTTAAAAGAAAGAAACCTACTGTGATAAAGTTGGAAAAATATGAAAACCATACAGATTTCTTAATAGAAATAGTGAGCAGCTTCTCATCAGTAAAGGAAGAGCTTATTTCCCTAGGATCTTCAGATTGAGTATGAGGAAGCCTAGATAGGTGGTCAGCAACTAAATTTTCAGCTCCCTGGTTATCCCTAATCTCTAAATTAAACTCTTGTAGCAGTAGAATCCATCTAATCATCATGTGTTTAGTTTCTTTCTTAGAAAACATGTACTTTAAGGTAGAATGATTAGTGAAAATGATAACTTTAAATCCTAAGAGATATTTTTTAAACTTCTCTAAGGCATACACAACATCTAACAATTATTTTTTAGTAGTGGCGTAATTATTTTTGGATTTATCTAAAATTATAATAGCATAATACACTACATGAAGTTTTCTATCTTTCCTCTATCCAAGGACAGCACCTACAGCCATGTCACTATCATCACACATAATCTCAAAAGGTAGTTTCCAATCAAGTGCAGTGATGATGGTGATGTAGTGAATTTTTCTTCTAAAATATTAAATGATTTCAAATAGTTTTCATCAAAATTGAAAGGTTCATTCCTGACCAACAAAGAACACAAGGGATTAATTATTTTGGAAATGATTTTTATGAATCTCCGATAGAAATCGGAATTCCCTAAGAAACTTCTAATACATTTATCATTTTTTGGAGGTGGATGTTTTTGAATAACATCAATCTTAGTAGTATCAACATCCAAACCACTCTTGGACACCTTATGACTAAGCACTATACCCTTTATGACCATTAATTAAAACTTATCCGAATTAAGAACAAGGTTGATTTCAGTTCATCTCTCTAAGACTAATCCAATATTTATTATGAAAGAGTCTAAAGTACTTCCCACAATGGAAAAGTCATCCAAGAAAACATCAATGATTCTTTTTAATCATGTCTAAAAAATGGCCATCATACACCTTTTAAAAGTGGATGGAGCTCCACACAATCCAAAGGGAATTCGTCTGTAGGCAAATGTCCCAAATGGGCATGTGAAAGTGGTCTTTTCTTGATTTTCTAGAGAAAGAGGAATCTAGTTGTAACTAGAATACCCATCTAAGAAACAGAAAAATTCATTTCTAGCAAGAATCTCAAGCATTTGATCAAGGAAGGGAATTAGAAATTGGTTCTACCTAGTGGCTGCATTAAGCTTCCTATAATGAATAAAGACTCTCCATTTTTTGTCTTTCTTAACATGAAATTCTTCATTCATTTAGTTTTTTACTACAGTGAAACTTCCCTTCTTGGGAACAACCTGGACATGGATGACCCAAGAACTATCCAAAATGGGATATATTATTCCAGTGTCCAACAACTTAATCACTTCCTATATCAGAAATTATTTCTTGTTCGGGTTCAATCTTCTTGGACACTCTTCCCTAGTCTAATAGTCAGGCTCCATAGGTATTTTATACATTCAGAATGAGGGACTAATATCTTTGATATCAGCTATTTTTTAGCCTATGGTAGATTTAAACTAATTTAAAACAATCAAAAATCTTTGTTCATGATTTCAATTATGTTCAGAAGAAATAATGATAGGAAAAGTGGAATTCTCATCTAGAAGTGAATATTTTAAATGAGAAAGGATTAGTTTTAGTTCAAGAGTGGGTTGTTCTACACTAGAAGGAATAATGTTAGGCCTAGGAGGTCCAAGATCTTCAACATTCCTCTTGTAAGGAGTATTTAATGATAAAAAATTTTCAATTTTAAGATCAGTTTCAGAATTTATAGTGTTGTTGTCCAAACTGGATAGCACACTGTCCAGATTTTCCAAATCAGAATTCAACAGATTAATCAAATAAAAATCATAATGTTGTAGTATAAGTTCTCCCTAAATATCATCTAAGTGCTTAGAAAGGATGGTGTTAACAGAAACACCCTTAAAATCTCTCAAGAAGCTTCTAAGTTCAGAATTAGAGGACACTTCTACAGTAGAAACTGAACAGTTGTCTAGTTCTAGGAAATATTCTAGATTTAGTGTTTGATCAGAATTTTGAAATTCTAAGGAAAAAAAATTGAATTATCAACTTCAAGGTGAATTTTTTAAATAGAGGATTGTCTTTTAGATTCTTTAATGTATTTAAGTTGATTTTAATAATAACATTCGGCTTCAAGGAACTCATTTTTTGAACAGTTTTCTGAATAAGATGGTCCCTTAATGTTCTTAAACGCATTAAATTCTTCCTGTTGTTCCATAATTTTGAAAATTATCTAACCCTTAGAGTCATAAATAACAGAACCACCTGTGGAAAAGAAGGTCCTACCAAAGATGATGGTATCTTCTTGATCACACTCCATGTCTAATACAAGAAAGTCTGTAGGCAAAAACAGTTTCCCTAACATAACTAAAAGGTCATCTACCCCACCCACAGGATGAGTGAAAGATCTATCAGCTAACTCTAGGGTGACTGTGGTGGGATTAAGGTCACCAAATCTCAACTACTAAAATAGTGAGTAAGGGAGAAGATTAATACTAGCACATAAGTAACACAAACAATTGCTCTGATCAGAATTTCCAAGGGTTCAAGGAAAAACAAAACTACATGGGTCTTTAAATTACTGTGGGATTTTCTTTTTAAGTACAGCACATCACTTTTCAGTGAGGTTGTAGGTAGAATATTCTTCTAGGGTCTTTTTATTTGAAAAAAATTTCTTAAAGTATTTTAGATAAGATGGAATTTGAATTCAGGATTTTATGAATGGAATGTTTACTTGATTATGGGAAAGGATACCCAAGAATTGAAGAATTCCATCTTTGGTGTTACTTTGAGGTTTCATCTTCTCAGGGAAAGGGACGGGTGGGGGATATTTTTTAAATATGGAAGGTATATCCCTTACATGTTCCTGAAATTTTTCCTTCCCTTTATTCTTTTTAATTTAGATGTGTTTTCAGCTTGTGATTCAGGAGAAAAATTTAAATTTTGATCATTTTCATGACTTTTATATGAATTTTCAGCATGTGAATAAAGAATATTTTTATTACCAGATTCAAGTAGATTTTCATTTTGGGAATTTTCAAGGTATTTTTCAGCAATAGTTTGATTATTCATCCCACTTCTTGTTAATACCTCTCTTGATTTCTCTATAGCGTTAATCTCAGTGGTACTAGGAAGTCTACCTTTTTCCATTGATGAAAAATCTCTAGCATGTTGTCCAAGTTGTGTTTCCATGTTCTGCATTCTCACGTCAATTTTCATTTTATCTAACTCATATTGATTTTGATGTTTGGTTAGCTATGTCTTGTATCATTGTTCTTGTGAGTTAATTTTTATCAAGATTGTAAGACATTTGATTATAATTGTTTCCTTGTCTATTTGAAGACTTTCCCCTTTGTTGATTTGGAAAGTTTGGCCTTGGTTGGTTAGGGTAATTAGGGGTGGTGGATTGTTTAATTAGGCCTTCATCTTTCCAAGACAAGTTTGAGTGGTTCCTATAGCCTTGTTTGTAATTATTTGAAAATGGATCTTCTTTATGAGGAATTTTAGGACCATAGTTAACAATTTTTGAATTCTCTTGTTTCTGGGCTGCCTTATCAAAGTTAGGAAAGAAGTTTTCAGTATGCCCAAACATTAAACATTGGATACAATGTTATTTTAAAGATTGGTTGGTGTTTTGATAGAAATTTTTTTAACAGTATGTGTAGAGTTCTTGTTCATTAAAGATTGTAATTGGTTTGTGATTTCAGAAAGTTGATCTTGAGTTTCATTATTTGAAACATAGTTTGGGTCAAAATTTCTATTGACACTTTTTCTTTTTGAATTCTTATGTTGATATTTCAGGGCAATATTATTAAGATAATTTCTCAATTATTCATATATCTTGTCATTATAATTACCCCCAGTTGCCGGATCAACTAGAATCTATCCAGAGGAGGACAACACTTCATAGAAGGTGTCGATGAGAAGGTGAGATGGGAGTTGATGATGGGGAAAATACCTAATAAGGTCCCTAAATCCATCCCAAGATTAATGAAAAGCTTCTCCATAATCAAAATAAAAACATATGATTTTCGTTCAATATTCACCTTTAATTATTTGGGATAAAATTTCATAATGAAAGAGTTATACAGTTGATCCCATTTTTGAATGATGTTCTCATCTAGACTCAGAAACCAATTCCTAGATTTCCCTTGAATAAAAAAGAGAAAGACTCTCATTATAAGTTCATTCTCTATGAGTCCTAGAAGTGGTAACTACTATATAGTATTATAGAAATATCTAATGAAGGCAAGAGAGTCCTCAATCGAAAGTCCATTAAATGCAGGCAGTAATGAAATGTTAGACTATTTAAGCTCATAATTACTGGCTCTAGGACTAATTCTAGGGAAAATGGATTTATTAAAACTTAAGGAAGTTAGAACTCCCCCATACTTGGCCTTTAATTTTCTTATAAGAGTTTTGGATGATTTTGGAAGTTTTTATCAGGAACCCTATTATCTATGTTCTCCTGTTTGATTTTGTTTTTCTTTTTTCTTAGAGCAGTTAAATGATTTTATATTTCTATGTTCAGTGGATCTAGAATAATATTAGAGTATCTTGTGCTCATAAAAAGTATATCAACAATTCAATTAGCACAACAATAGAAAATAAAGCAATTTTTTTTACATATTTCAAATTTTTTGCCGATTGTTTAAAGATTTTTTATGTGGTTTTTTTAGTTTTTTTAGAAAAAGAATGGATTATTCCTTCCACAGCAACAAAACCAAAAAATTGAACTATATTTTCATTTTATCCCATCAATGTTTAATTATTTATATTCCTACTAATTACTATATGTGTGGAATGCAAGTTTGAACCCACATAGAAGTCAATTATGACCAATAATCTTCTAAAAATTTTCTAAAAGGCCCCAATGTTGTTAGTAGTGGGGTAGATTTTCTATTTTTACTTTTTATTTTTTTATTTTTTTTTATTTTAAGGCACAAATGAGCACCACAAACCTTTTTAGTTTTTTTTTCTTTATTAACTCTAATGAAATAAGAAACAAACTAAAAACAGTAACATAGATAAAAATGCTGATAAATGAACAATCAAGAGAATAAGCCCAGGGAAAATTTTAATTCTAATGGCTTTAAAGGATTCCTTTTAACATAAAATTGGCTGAAATGTACCACTAAAGAAAATAAGACTCACTTCCATTTCCAAGAGTTAAGTCATACAGTCGATCAATCTTGGAATTCACCACTCCGAGATAAATCAACTGCCAAAATTGTGATTAGAAAAAGACTACAGAACAAACTCACCGTATGTCCTGATGTTTTATGGATTTATTTACATTTGAAATATGTTTTCATAATCAATCTCTCTAAATGATTGTGGAATTAGAAATAAATTGTTAGTGGTACAATGTAGTAGAATGTATTCAGAACTGATCTCACTGATCAATTCTGGATACATAGAATTGATAAAATGAAAAGGGAGTAAAGACACCAGAATGTTTTTTGTAATTACACAAAATCAAAGTTTTAGAAAAAAATCATATTCATTATCAATACAGAAAATGGAAACATGCTAAAACATAGGTCAAAATATTCAGAAACGGGGAAAAGAGAACTCCCCAATGATGTGCTCTACTCTCAGGCTTTGTCACTCTAGGGATGTCCACCAAATCTCTTTACTCTGATGAAAGAGATGTTGTTTTCAGTGAATGTGTGTGTCCCAAAAATCTGATGCATGCTCTTTTAGAAGTACCCACTGTCATCTGTTTCTCATCACCACCACTCTTCACCGACTTAAATTTTTCTCTTACTATTGTCCCACACATGTGTGTTTTTTCACAAACCACATGTCACACTAGATTCTCCCTTGTAACTAACTCTGGATGAGTTAGTTGAATGCACTTGGATAGGTTTTTGTCTCTTGAATTAACCTTCATAAAAGAATAAAACAAAATAGTTAAAATTACGAAGAAAAATTAATTAAATAATTATTAAAAAATGATAATTGTTATTATTTAATAAAATATTCATTTGATAATTATTATTTAAAGCTTAAATTGTTATTTATTATTATAATTATTTTATAATTATAAATAGTTAGTATTAAATTATTTAATTAATAGCTAGATTAAATTATTATGATTAATATTTTATTTTATTTATAAGATAATTTTTATTAAATAATATTATTAGTAAGTGGTTATTAAAACATTCTTAAATAATTTTTTTAAATTAGATTGTTACTAATTAATTTTAATTTACAAAAATTATTATTATTAATATTTTATTATAAAAGATGAGTTGTGACAATTAATTAAACGGCTGAGTAGCATTAAGTTAATTAAGTTAGTTAAAATAATTTTTTCCAATTATTATTAACATTTATGTTTAAAAAGATTAATTAATTGTATATTTAATTATTATTAATTTTAATGTTATTATTTTATTAAATTATTTATTAATATTATTAAAGTTATTTATAATTATTAACTTTATTATTATTTATAGTATTAAATTATTAATTAGTTTAGTATATTTTAATTATTAAATTTTTTAGTGTTTATATATTTTATTTAATTTAATTTTTAATTTTTTTTTTGATTTAATCAGTTTTATAATTTTTAATTTTAGGTTTTTATTTATGTTTTTTTAAGTTGTTTAATTATTATTTTTAAATATCCCCCCCCCCAATCATCACTTCCATGCATGGGAGAGGTGAAGAATTTGTAGAAGCTTTATGAGGAAGCTTCCACCTTCTAGTGGCGTTTGGACTCTCCCAGATCCAACATGGTGCAATCCAGCGGTAGCTCCAGACAACAGGGTGGGACTGGCTTCTCCTCTGTACAGTGGTAGTGTACTCGGGTAGTTATAGGTGGTTGCGAACCAGATCTGGAAAGCACTCAATCCTCTTCTGGTTCTCCAAAGGACAACGCGGGTTCAGGTTTGGCCGTCCTCTTTCTCCACGACGGCGGTGCAAGGTAATTACGAGCAGCGGGTTCATAATTCAAGCTCCTCAGTACCAACGATGGACAAGATCCTTCTTACAACTCCGCCCAAAGGTTCAGATCCACAGCAGCGGAAAAGTGCAGCGGATCTGGAATTTGAAATCTGAGTTTAAGGGTTGTTGTTTTCTCAAACGTTGCTAAATTTATGGGTCAAATTAGTGTTATTGAGGGTTTTAGATTGATGTTATGTGGGTTGAATGGTGTATGGGTTGCAAAGGCAGAGGATGAAAGTAGCTCAGGAGGAGGATAAAGGGGTTTTCATTTCATTACGGAAGAGGTATAGGGAAGCGGTAAAGAGGAAGATGAAAGTGGGATTGTTGTCTTGTGAAGTATGTTTGCTGCAGCTCCAAAGGTTCTAATTTGCAGGGATGTCATTATGAGATGATGTAGAAGGCGATGGTGAGAAGAAGGTGAAAAATACACCATGTCGCTGTGTGGATGATAATGATCGGTGTGTCATCGGTGAGTTCGTGAAATCGATTGGTGATTTGCATCGGTGAGTTGGCGACTCACCGATAGAAGGATAGAAGTAGGGGTATGTGAAACTAAGGGGGATTTGGGGTATCGGTGAGTCGCATTGACTCACTGATAGCTTAAAAAATAAATATTCATCAATAGATTAAAATAATAAGCCATTGATAGTTAAAAAAAATGAGTAACCATTAGTTAAAATTAAATAAGACATCGATGTGAGTGTGAAACCAATCAAAATAATAAAAATGATCGGTAAGTCACGAGAAAAAGGATCAGTGACTGTAGAGGATCGGTGTGTCATGACAATGGTGAGTCACGAAATTGGTGTAAGGTGAGAAACTGTTAGAAGAAAAAAATAAATGAAGACACCGACTGAAGAAAAATAAAGACAAGTCACTAATAGTTTAAACTGAGAGACCGAAACTTATGCGCATGAGAGACCGATGGTATTTCAAAGTGATCGGTGAGTCATGACTCACTGATAGTTAAAAAAACATTGGTGTGATAAGGGATCAGTGACTCGCAACATTGGTGCATCACAGCATCGGTGTGTCAACCCACCGAAAGAAAAAATTGAAATTTTAACAATAAAAAATTAATTTTAAACAGATATTAAAAGGAAAAAAACATTAATTAATTAAAACAAAATATAAATAAACTAAACTGTTAAGGACTAAATAATTAACTTAATTAAAAACTAACTAAATTATTAAAGAAACTAAAAATAATAGCGACTAAATTACTAAATAATAATATAAATATTAAGATTAATTAATTAAATGTCTAAATAAATGAAAAACACATACAAAAAATTAACCGCAAACAATAAATTAAAAAAATTAAAATTAACTAAAGATTTTTAACAACTAAGTAAATTAATTAAATGACAGAATAAAAAATTAATATAATGAACAAATTATTATATTAAACATTAACTTACATTTTTACTTATCTAATAAACAGAATATTTAGACTTTTTAATAAATAAAGTAAATTTATTTTAATAAATTAAAATTAAAGGGTAAAGTTTTAAATTAGAAAACTAAACTATATTAATGAAAATAAAAATAAACAAATGATTAAATAATAAACATTTAAAATTATTAATTTGTTAACCAGATTAAGATTATTAAACTAAAAAGAAAGTTAAAATAATTAGAATAATTAGAATGACTAAATTACCTATTTAAAATACATATAACCCATATTTAATTATAAAAATTGATTAATTAATAGATTTAGTGATTAAAATAAAAATGTTCCATTATTTATTAAAAAGTGTTAAAATAAGTATTCAAATTGATAAAAAATAAATAAAAGATATGGAAAAACTTTGTAAAAATATATCCACATCATAGATACTAAAATATTGGATTCTATTAAAATTATTAAAGTTTATTTAATATCATTTACATGTGCTTTAATGAATAAATCCTTCCAATAATTTAATTCAATTGTTACTAAATTATTTAATGATTTCTCATCTCACCATTCATTATTTGGGACATACATCATATTCACCGATTGATTTATATTGTGTGGTGCATATTATATGATCCCAAATTTTTTTGAATTCATCTCGGGCCCATTTTCATGTAGTTTTTAGGATTTTAATTACCTTTTCTTTGGATTTGTGGTTTGACCTATGTTAGGGTGAACTTTTAAAAAAAATAACAGACATAGGGCTTTGCATGGTTTTCGCATGGTTTGACAAACCATGTACATAAACTAAGGTAACCATGCGAACTATGAAAACCAAGATAGAGAGTTATGTACAGTTGGTGTGAGGTTTACAATAACTGTGTGCCCCTTCTCAGGAAACTATGCGCACAGATTTTAATTATTGGAATATTATTTTTTATCCCATAAGCCCGTGAAACCTCTCTATTTGGAGCTAGGCTCAGGGTTGATGACTTCTAGTGGATCCTAGAGCCCTATAGAGGGATTCCAAGGTGATTTAAACATTCTTCTTTGAAATCTAAATCCTGGATTGAAGATCCAGTTTCTTCTAGGATAGTTGATTTCATCCTTTTTCTTCTTTCATTATTTCCTCTATCCGTATTGGATATTTTCATGGAAGATCTCCATTTTTCCATAGATCTAAACTTATGTGTTGAGTTCTAGGTTGATGATTGTTCATATATATATATATTTTCAATATATTGTATCCTTTGATCTTAATTTTGGGTTTAGGGATTTAGATCTGGATCTTGATCTATGTCATTGTGCTGCTCAGATTTTGGGGATTTTTTTTGGGATAACATTCATCAAAAAACAAAGGTAGGTGGTTTAAATATAACTCTTATAGTCATTGATTTTATATGTGTATGTTATACTAATGAATTTCTATTATCCTTGAGAAATTTATTTTTCTATGTTGGGCTAATTACGAATGTTCTATGAATTTTTACTACTTTGAATATATTGATGATTAATGGTTGATTTAATAATGGAACTAAGGGGATAGACAAATAGATAATTGATTTGGGGAAATTGTTTATGATTTTGAGATTTTATAATTTAGATATTGAATTGGTAGGATTTATTCTAATTAATTTTTGGAATTATTTATTATAAAATTATTTGGCTATATTGAGAAAATTATTTGTGAAATTATTTAAGACAAGTTGAGATTTGGATTGGATAATTAATTTTGAATAGTTAATTATGCAATAAGATATGTGTTGAATGATTAATTAATTGGTGAATTATTTAATAGGTTTTGTACGTAGCTAATTAATAGATTAACTAATGGTCTCTCATATGTTTAACTAATCATAGAATTAGTATGGGAATGGTTTGGTTAATTAATGTGAATTAATGAATGATTTAAATAATTGATAATGTGGGTGATAGACATGGCTTTCTAGACTAATTGAGAAGTTGGGACTTAGACATGGTGTTCCAGAGTTTCTTTTAATGCATTTTTGAAAAAAATGGTTAAAGGAGATGTGGTTCCCGATATTTTTAATAATGGGTATGTAGATCCATCAACTTCATTCACGAATCTTTCATCCGCCACAGAAGTGTGAATGGGGTTCACGCATCTTAGGTGTGGTGGAAGATGCATGGACCTCATTCATGAATCCTTCGTAGACGTGATGAAAGATGCATGAACCTTGTTCGCACATCTCTCCACTTCGAAGAGGTGTGAATGGGGTTCACACATCTTAGGCATGATAAAAGATGTGTGACGCCCATGCATGCATACTTCGTAGGTGGGAGGAAGAATGTGGGGATGGGGTTCACGTATCTTACCAGGAAAAATGTATAAAAGGGGGACCCACCCTCAAAATTCATTCTTCTTCTTTGTATTTTGCTTCGAAGCCCTGCACAATTTCTTTCTCAACTAATATTTGATTCTTTTAAGAAGGTAAAATTTCTATTTAAATTTTTAATTATTTAACTGTGTTTATTTATTTAATTTGTATGGTTTGTTTATTTGATTTGTGATTTGTAGAAAAAAAAATTTTGTGTGTCCGGTTTATTTATTTCATATGTATTGATTCATGATGTCTAAACTAGTGTCTTTTTTATGATTTAATTTTTGAATGGGTGTATGTGGTATGAATTCATATTTAATGTTAATGAAAATAAATTATATTAGGTCTAAAATGTTGTATGAATTCATATTGAATATTTAGGAAAATAAAATATGTTATAAAATGTGTTATTTTTAAAGTAATATTAATTTAAATTATAATATTTTATACACTAGTTATATAATTTATGAATAATATATTAGTTATATGTATCGTATTTTAATTTATTAAACAATATATAGAAAATTATTTTTGTTAATGGTATAAAAACATTTTTTTATAAATAATAATTCTAAATTATATTAATTGTAAATTATTATTATTTGAAATAATAAATAATAAATTAATATTAATTTAAATTATAATATTTTATATAGTAGCTATATAATTTATTTATATTAAGTATCATATTTAATTTTATTAAAATATATATAGAAAATAACATAAGTTTATATTATTTTAATGAATGGTTTTTATGTAAGGGTAAATTATATTACTTTTATTTACTACTAATAAAAAATTTAATCAATAAAGTATAAAATATTTTTGCTTATATTTTGAAAATATGTAGAAGGACTAAAAAATATTATATATATATAGTTTTATAAAATTGAAAATAACATAAGTGTTCATTATTGTAAATGGTTATTATATAAATGTAAATTATATTACTTATAATTAAATTTATTAAATTTTAATAATAAATATATATATACACATACAAATTGAAAAGTTAAATTTTTAGAAAAGCTGTTTAGATATTTAATATTTATTTCATCTAGTAATAGATAAAGGTATATGATATATAGAATATAAAAGGTACACCAAAAAACATGTTAAGTTGTGTGATGACTAATATTGAGATGACCAACCAATGCATAATTGAAATTTCATGTCTTGTTTTTTGTATGTCGTTATGTAATTTGTAATAACAGCGTTTATGTTTCCACATTGATGACATGTGAGTCATCTCTCACTAAAAGGACTTGTGTTTTGGATTAAAAAAAGTTAGGTATTTCATACCCATGTACCCCCTCACATGCATGTGAGTAAATTTGTAATGAAAATACAATAAAAATAGGCGTCCCTGAAGAGGCATCCCCAAATATGAATCCCTAAAACGGCATTTGATAGGAGAACTTGTTGTTTGAAAGGAGACTATAAGTTGCTAAAATAATTGATAATAGAGACTCCAGGAGTCCACCCATAGGTTTTGGTTAGTTTATCAGATAATGTTAAACTAGTCGTATGTATCAAGATCAAGTTATGATAATTTATTCATAAGTAATTAAAATATGTAACATTATATTAAATTTTATTTGGTAATAATATCACTATCACTATAGCTCAATAGTGATAAACCAATACCTAAAAAAGTTTCAAGATAAAGTCAATTATTCAAAACCAATTTAAAAAATGTAAAATTTTTATGTAGTATATAATTTTTTATTAATTATTTTTTAAAATAAATCATGTCTGCACAAATATATTGTAATGTTGAGGTAATTTATAACCAGTGGGGTTTCATCTAGAGTTTTCCACATTCCAGAGTAGTAAATCTTCATGGTTTTAAAACATTGTATGCAATTTTCAACAATATTCATAGTTGGATAAAACTGAGGGCCCATCAATCCATTTCTTCAATAAAATATCAAAATCTACAATATCCTGAATGTTTCAGGCACACCGAGTACCCTCTGGTCGATGATGATGATTGTATGGATGCGTCTTCCTTATTTAGACAGTAGTGTGCCAAGGGTTTTATTGAGTTGTATGTGGATATTTTTGATATAGATATGGTGAAACCAACTACTATATAACTTTGTTTTGTGATCACTGTACAAGTTGATCATTCACATCAGTCTTTTTCATTTCCTCCTCATATGACTCCTGTGATAGAAGTTAATTGTGAAGAAGATGAGCAATATTTAGAAGGAAATATAGATGACATCCCTTATTATGCTAATATAGTGAATGAAAGTATATCTAAGAAATCAGAATCTAGGGAGACATCAAGAGATGAGTGGGAGAGGGTGATGTGGGGAATTAACCTTCTGAGGTTCCTTTGAGAGATAGGCATCCTCAAAATCCACTAGTTAGTGGTAATCATCCATCAGTAGTTAGTTCCTTAGATGAAGTAATTTCTCATGGACGAAATTTTTATTGGGATGTCATTACACCATCTTCGGAATTCCCTAGCATTATATGGAATAGGTATGCATCAAATGATAACACCATCTATATTGGGCAGGAATTTGAAAGTAAATTCTCCATAAAAAATTGATAAAGCAATACCACATTGAGAGAAACTTCACATTTGTTGTTAATGATTCAAAGAAGGACAAATATCTCCTTCTTTATAATAAAATATGGTCCAAAATGTAAATTTTTATTAAGGTCAGTATATGATAAATTTTTTTCTTGTTTGAAGATAACAAAATTCAAGGGCCTAAACACTTGTCTGCATCCAAGATTGTCAAAGGACCACTCTTACCATGACTCAGATTTTATATCAACTACTATTTGTGAGATTATAAAATCATGTCAGGATGTTACTGTTTCCCTTCTTCAAGAAAGAATTTAGTATTTGTGTAACCATAAGATATGATACAACAAATCTTAGAATGAAAAATAGAAGGCAATTGTAAAAGTATATGGTGATTGGGATAAATCGTATGCAATGTTTCCACAACTTATGGAATTCTTATCTCTTATCACTTATATTGATTATCATTTGGACACTATTGAGTATTTATCCCCCAATCACTGATTTGATCGATCAAATGTGAAGTTCAATAGGCTTTTTTGTGCATTCCATCCATGGATTGTTGCCTTTCCCTATTGTAAAAAATTTTTTTTGGTCAATGACACTTTACTTTAGGGAAATTATACAGGTGTTCTACTCATTGCTTCCACACAAGATGGTAATCGTGCTCCTCTACCACTTTCTTTTTCTTTTTTTGAAAAGGATAATTTTGAATAATGCATCTATTTTTTGGCTTTTGTATGCATTCATGTCACACAAAACCATGGAATGTGTATGATATTTGATCGCCATCGAGCAATTATAGACATAGTGAAAAGTGATGGGGCTTCATGGACCGAGTCGAATGCTTATCAATGTTATTTCATTAGACCTATTGCAAGTAATGTACATAATAATTTTAAAGATGATTCAATAAATAATGTGATACTCAAGTTGTGTATGTTTTATTAAACTGAATTTTTATAACAAAATTTAATATCAATTTTTATACATTATTCTTCTATTTTTTCAATATATGAACCCCAAAAAAGTTAGATCGATGTTTTGAAGAGATTAAAACTACTAATGAATATGTCTATGAATATATGATTCATATTTCAAAGGAAAAATAGATATTACCGTATGATGGTGGAAAAAGATATGGAAACATGGACACTAATATAGTGGAGTATATAAATGGGTTCCTCAAGGGTGTGCGCAAACTCCAAATCACAAGGATAGTGCAAGATACATTTTATATATGTGTTCACTACATTGATGAAGAGTCCCAAAAGGCCTATCAGAGAGTGGAAAACAAAATTAATTTTACTCAGAATTTCCAATGTGATATTGATCAGATACCGAATGAGGCTTCAAGATGATGTTTTCTAGACTTTGATAGGGAAAAGATGATCTTTTAGGTAAGATAATTCTATGACCGGGCTACATGAACTAGTGGTCGAGTGTTTGTGGGGATGTGTGATAACAGGTTATATGATTGAGGAAACATTCAGGCATTTAGATATCCATGTACATATGTTATCGCAACTTGTGCTTTGGTAAATATATCATGGGATCCATATGTTGACCTATTGTATCACATGAGCACTTTGGTTAACTATTATAGTGCAGCTTGGATGAATGTTGGTGACTTTCATTGTATCTCATAACTTGTTGATCAGCTGACCATCATCCCTAATATTTCCAGGTTTCATAAGTTGTTTTTGTTTTCATTTATGATTTTTTCAATGTCTATCGTTTTTTAAATTATTGTCTTCATAGTACTAGGTTGCAGCCTCAAGGAAGACCAAAGTCAACTAAAATAATAAGGGATATGGATTTACCACAGAAACAAGGAGGGAGAATACAATGGAGTATTTGTCATATATAAGGACATACTCATAAGAGATGTCCCCAAGTGGCAGGGCAAGGCTCCACATCCCATCATCCTTGATCAAGCCTGTTTATTGTATTATGAATATGTATATTTTGTTTTTTATGTGGAAATTTTAGTATAGAATCCTTTTATTTATGACTGTCTCCATTTATAACATGTTTCAATTTTGGTTTCTCTCATTTCTGGATATTATATTAAAGAATTTTTAAATACTAAAACTATTAAAAAATAAAAATTTAAATAAAATGAATATATCATGCTTCCACATGTTCAATGTTTTATTTTCATCACTCCTGATTTATATTAAAAATATAAGAATAAATTAAACTTCATCTATTAGGTCTCTACTCTACCAGAAGCATAACATTACCATGTAAATTAATATATCTTATAGTCCTTGGTTTTGATCATAGGGGGTGGGGATAAAATACTATATCTAAGATTAAATACCTTTTCTATCACGTATTATGTCTATCTTGCACATTTTTCTTACTAATCTATTCAATACTCATCACTATGCAACAAACTACTATGGACACCAAGCCACAAACAACTAACTCTAAAAATCCACAATGTAATAAAGACACTAATCCACACACAACAAATAAAGCATAAATCGAAAGTATTAACACATTCATTTTTCATTTTCTTGTTGTAGATTTTTTTAAATAAAATTTTAAAATTTTCTTTGAATTACCTATAAAAAAGTAATGATGATATCATTTGTAAAGATGGAAGGTTTTTCATTTCTCACATACTAGCCTACTCATGTATTATGGATGCATTTAGAGGGACATCATTTTCCTCCATTGAGTGTACATAGATATCAAAATATCCATCATACTGCACCACCTCCCTCTATTATCACTTGTCTTCGTCACATTGGATTCTATGGCGTAGCGATGTGAAAATTCACCTTTCTTGATCATCATCTCACTATTGTGCTTGTAGAGATATGGCGGCTGAAGTAGCATACATTCCATTTTAGAGAGGGCGAGATAACTATTATCCTATAGGATGTGGCCCTTATATTGGGCCTCCCCATTGATGGCGCGACTCTGATAGGACGAGTTGGGGAATATTTTCCCGAGATTGTTCATAGAATATTTGGAATAGAGGTCCATGATGATGGTAGGACCATCATCAGTGGTACATTATGCATGCCAGGGTTAGACCAACACTTCACACATTTAGAAGAGGATTCTAACAAGATCACTGTGCTGTTATTTTCACATGCATATATTTTAATAATTATTAGTGGCATAATTTTTTTTGATCACACCACTACTTTTGTAAATTTGATGTATTTACCTTTTTTGGAGGATTTAGACTAGGTAGGCCGGTATAGCTAGGGGTCTGATTTTATAGAATATACATACATGGTGTTATTCAGTGCATGTAACATCGATATGATTCAGATCAGGGGATGCATGGTTCTTATATAGATGTGGGTATGGTATCACATCTCTAGTTTAGCTCCACATGATCATGCACCATTGTTAGTAGATATTGTAGAAGAGACTCTGCATAGACGTTGGTATATTATTCTTTCCTTTTAATGTTTAACTTAATTTTACAAATTACTATTACGAATTATAAATATAACAATATTATCTACAGGTATATTCAAGCACATAAAAATTCAGATTTCCCCAGGAATGATTTCTACACCTACATACTTATGTTGGACATCATTCGACCACACTATGTAAGTCATTATTATCTATATTTCTCAATAATTATTCTTTATTGTACATTTATTATTTTATTAATTGATTATTCATTTTTCTCTGTTAGATTACATGGATTCCATATATAGTTGACATCATCTAGAGTTTTCAAACGTACTGTACGATGATGTTTTCTACCAGCTCCTATAGGGTTCCATTGATTCATTTTCATATAGTTATGTGGGATCCGACCGATAGAGTTATGAGGCAGTTTAGATTCTTTTATAATTTTCATTACCCACCTACTCAGTTAGCTTCAATGTATTCCCTAAAGATGTTAGGGAAGAGAGATTTTGATTGAAGGAGACACCATGTCAGATATATTGATTTATGGGATAGATTATAGGAGTCCCAGTTGTGAGGGGCAGGGATAATACATTTTCAATTGGTGGATCATATAGATTATACATCCCAATACTGTAGGTCCCTAGTTAGATTTCTAACATTGACACAGATGGGGATTTAATGAGTTGGTATACATTCTTCCTTCCACTATTAAGCAATTTTTTTATTTGTATTACTTAAAAAAAGAATTTTTTTTCACAGTATGTTCGTATCTGTCATATACTTCACATGTCTTTTCTAGTAGATAGAGCCACATTTTACCTGACATATTTTCACAGCCATGTGGTAGAGTTTCTTCCTTCGATGGATGATATTTATCATGGAATTTTCTTGGATCCACCACATTATGAGGAGGTTTCGGAGAAAACTAAGCCTATTGAGTCTCATATAGATTTACCAGGGGTGATGACCTTATTATGGATGTTTTTGTTCCATAAGTGAAGTTTATTTAGCTTTATCAGTTAGATGTTGTTGTTCCATAAGAGGAGGGTGTTCAATATGATCATTCAGATGATCCTCCATCTTCTCAAGAATATCCATAGGTAGATAAAAACATTGAATAGATTAAGATGGATGCTTTATTATAGGCATCTATAGCACAACAACCATCTTCTTCCCATATTGGTGAGAGTTCCAGGTATCATCCACTATCATTATTTGAAAAATAGTGTGCATATAGTGAGAATGTAAATCCACCGCCTATCACACAGGAGGATGTGTAGGTGGCTGGTGATGATGATGTGTAGCTTATGCCATAGTGGAGACATAGACAGACATGGCATAGACACATATAGAATATTCCTTATTGTGGGACGAAGGATAATCCATGCGAGTGGCTTAGATTAGGTTGATTTTTTATTTATGATACATTTTTTATGTGCCTTGAAATTTTAATTTTATAGAGTTATATTCTTTTTTTAATAATTTTCTTTGTGTTATCAAATTATCTACAAAAATCAATAATTTCAATTTGTTATTCATATTATTACTTAGTATTATTATCTATATATGTATAATAAATAATATGATTAAATTAAATAATAAATATTAATAATATTAATTATTATGGATTCAAAAATACACTGGATGAAAAGATATGTGAACTTCAAGAAATCATGAAAAATATTATTTATCTCAATGATTTGAAATTGAATGTAAAATCCTAGAAGATCATGGAACATGATTTTTTATAACAAAAATTTATATGAACAAGAATTTGAATGAATAATGCATATTTTTGAATAATAGATTATTATTAAAGATCAAAAAACCATAATATGATATGCGGGGAATTAGAAATTCATTTGTCCAATTTTGAGAAGAAACATATTCAGACTTTACAAAAGGACACAGTTTATATTGGTATGCAATCTTCACTAGATGATTTTTCTATTAAAACTCCTCTATCACATGATAAAATTATGGACATTATGAAAATTAATGAATTTATATTCTTCTAAAACAAGAAACAATCCGTAACAAGGTTAATATTTCATCATACATGAAGGATAATAAAGAAAAAAGTCTCCACAAAAATAAGAATTTAATGTGAAGATCCACCATATTTTCTTAATCATTGTTTAATTTATATATTCTTATTATGTAAGGAAGAGGGTTTTCATTAATAAATTTTAAGAATTTATTATCATATCCAAGACAATAAGTATAAAGAGGATATCATCATGGTTTGATCATATTTTTTGTATCCTAAAGAATATGTATTGAAGAAGATCATCCATGGTGAAGTTATATAAGTTTTCAAATCTAGACAGTCATAAGCCAAAGATAAATTCAAGTGTATTCTCTATATTAGAACATCTTGGAAACCATTATTGAAAAGATCCACCTTTATAAATATGTTTAATAGTGTTTCCCTTGAGGGAGAGTTAAAAGAAGAAATATGAAGTTACTTCTAGAATTAGTATCTCTTCAAACCTAATTACTATAGAATGTTCAGGAAGATCATGTTATTGAAAGAGTAATTTTTTCCTAAATATCTCTTCTTTTTTTAACAAAAAAAATAAACTAAATAGAAAGGGGTTTTAATTGAATTAATCAAAGCCATAAGAAAAGTCCAATTATGGATGTGCTCTAATTCTGTTTATCCATCTTGTGGTAGTTGAATGTTTTTTATCTATTTCTTAAAGTGAGTGCATGAGTTTTAGGTTGATTTTTCTAATAAAAGTTTCATATCTCGTTGAATATCTTCATCCTGAAATAAAATTGGATTACTTTTGATGATAATTGCACGAGTTCTCATTTCATGTGGTATCATGATCAGTTGGTAGAGGACATCATTATTTTTCAAATCAAATCCTATTATTTTCTAAACAGAGTATGACTCAAATAGACATAGAGTGAAATAATGGATGACACCTTCTTAATTGTGAACTAATACTGGTAATCGAGCAGTGCACTAAGAATCATACGAGTTGATCAAAATCACCATGAACATTATTATTAATATTTTTGAGTATTTAGTTAATATGTACAAATATTTATTTATATTTATTGATATTTTATACATATTGCTAATGTTTAAATATATATATATATATTTATTTATTTAATTAATTGGAAATTAAAAATATTGATCATTTTTATTTTATTTAAAAATTATATTTGAAACGTGAGTATTTATTAATAATTATTTAATGGATATCTATTATTAATTAATATTTAATAATAATTATTAACATTAATAAATATTTATTTATCATTTATTAATAATTAATAAATATTTATTTATATTCATTAGTATTTAAATAATATTTGAATTTTAATAAGAGGGTTTCACCCTCAACCTGTTAAAAATATTATTAAAATTTATCAATATTAATATAATATTTACTATTTTAATTTATATTTATTAATATTTATTAATATTTTTTAATTTTTACTTATAGTTTATTATTTTCTAATTAATATTTATAAATATAGAAAAATATTTTGTTTATATTTATTACTATTTTATTTATATTATTGATTATTTAATTAATATTTAATAATATTTGTTGGTAACTTCATGATTTTTAAATTAGTATTTATATATATTTAATTAGAATGGATGAATTTTTCTATTTAAATATTTTATAGGATACGTGAACCCCGTTTATGCATCCTGGCGAGGGAAGATGCATGAATGGGGGTCATGCATCTTCAGAACCCTTTTTAAAAATACCCCCAACCCTATCCTATTTTGTTAAAAATATCAAAAACCTAGTTTAAAAATTTACCCTAGTGTTCCTCCCCAATAGTTAACCAAACGTGTGTGTTGTGGGGTGTTAGACATGGCGATCTTCAACGAATGATATTTGGGGTGTTATGAATTAAGATCTAGACCAAATGATATTTTTGGTGTTTAACATGGCATTCAACACCAAATGAGATTTGGGGTGCTTGACATGGAATTCAACACCAAATAAATGAAAATAATGAATTATGATTTAAATGGGAGTCATAAATTGAAACCGAGACTAATGTGGTGTTTAATAAATGAATGATATTGTGATAACTATTTAAATATGCATTGTATTTATTTCTTCATCGAACTGCATACACTATATTTTTACTAGACTTGTTTTAGATGTCGTTGGTGGTGGCATTCTATGTCGTACTCAAACCCTACTTGAGCTGCCTGATTAGAACTTGAGAATACTTTCTTATTGCAGGAAAAGATAAGTTTAAGGCCCTGGGATAGATTGTTGTTTGGGAATGGAGTATGGGTGAGGGAACCAGACGTGATTTGGGACACGCTTGGGAGTCTATGTGTTTTAACTTTTCAGTTTTATTATAGACACTTGACACTTTCATTGTCATATCATGATTTCTCTTTTTAGTTGGTTATTATATTTCCTGTTTGACTATCACGTGACTTGGTATTATTCTTGTTATTTATATTCTTCTACACTTGATTATTGTTGTTTTCTTTTATTTTTTTCATCACTCTGAAAAAATATGGTATAGTCTCTCCACTAATGACTTACAAGACCATCGTTGCTAGTTGGAACCCTCTAGAATATGGGGAGGTTCACTAGAGGGCATGTAACCAACCGACACGGGGAACCGTTTAGTGGCACCCAGGTTGGGATGTTACAAAGTGGTTTCAGATGGGTTTTTTTTCTTTATTATTCTTTTTTATTACTGTTTTTTGTAAGGTATACAGGAGATTATGATTATTAGGGTCTTGTTAATGAGCTCGTGCAAGGGAGTTGCAAACCCATGTATGGGGGGAAATATGGGTACTCAGGCTGAGATTATTGGGACTATTGTTAGTTGTTACATTTGGATATTATTTCAGCTTAGGTGATGCACTAGTGGTGTGTTGTGATATTTTTTTATCAATTTTTGAAATTTGATTCGTGGACTTAGGAGGCACGAGAGTTGAGTAAGTATGCATCACTCTAGGCACTCAGGTTTATTATGACATACATAATTTTTGAAACTCACAGGAAAACATGTTATGGGTAAGTTATTGAACGTGAACTCTTTCTCCTAATTGTTATATTAAAATAATGATTCAAAATGAGAATAAATTGGTATCTAATGAGAAACATTAATAAATAGGTGTCTAATAGAACATTTCTCATTTCATGAAATTCATGAAGAGAGGCCCAAGACAGGTTCTAAAAATCATGTCTACGTTGACAAGGGAGTTTCAGCTACAACACCCTCTAACTATTTCTGGAGAGGGTGGACCTGAGGGAGAATAATTCTGGATTTAATCCATAGAGATGATACATGACCATTTGGAGACTCTGACTGGGATGATGGTCATGTTGGCTGCCTATATGCTACGGGGGTCAGTGATGTTCTGGTGGGACATTCAGATATGATCTGGACAGACTATTGATATGTTATGAAAGGACTTTCTAGAGAAGTTCTTGTAACGCTTCTATCCAATGACACTGAGACAAGAGAAGGCTTCACAGTTTTTGCATCTAACCCAAGTAAGCTTGTCCATAATTGATTATGGTGAACATTTCCCAGATTTACATCATTTTTCTCTAACATTGGTATTAGATGATACTTCTTTGGAAAAACATTTCCAATATGGACTAAGATGTGAAATTAAGTCCCATGTGAATATCTTTAGGAATAATAAGTTCTTATAAGTAGTGAATCGAGATCTCATTTCAGAGGGGAACCAGAACAAGGCTTCTAGTATTAGACAAGTATCTATCACTGGATGATCAAGGACTGTGGCTTACAAGAGAAGGAAGTTTTTTTATGAGAACCTTAGTTAGCACAGTGGAAATTAAGGTGGAAAATTAGGAGGAATAGTTTCAAAATATCTTACTCATGTGATTTCGACCAACATGGATGGTCGGGACACTATCTCACACATTTTCCTCGACCAAAAGTAGGTTACCAGTTGTACAAAAATATGGGACACCTATAGAAGTTTTTTAGGAAGCAGCGAAAAGTTGTTTAGGAGGGAGCAGTTTCATATAGTCATAGTGTGGAAAGGGGGTCTTTTACACCTTATAGGTAGAGTCAATGGATGTGTTGTATCAGTGTATGAGCCCTTGTATCATCAATGTGGTTCTACTCTAGGGATTCAGATAATGCCACAGGGAATAGTGGAAGGACAGTTCCATGCAGTGCATGCTACACTTGCGTAAAGCGAGTTTGGGCCATTGAGAGTGAGAGGTTCTATTCTAGTAGCTTCTACATTAGCTAGTTTCCTGTTTGATATGGGTGAACCTCATTTCTTTATATCATCAAATCTTGTTAATGGTTAGATCCTTGAGGTTCAGTCTGTAATAGGAGTAATGAATATCAATAAACCATTAGGAACAAAGTCTAGATATATCTTTTTATGCAATGGATGTTCACTAGAGATCGAAGAGTATCATTTTCTTTGGGATATCTATGATCTTGATATGACGGGCATATACCTGATTATTGGTATGGAATGGTTTGTCTCATACCAATACCATATCGATTGTAACAGTATAAGAGTGACCTTTGTGTCTCCTAAGGGTGACTAGTATATTCATCGTGGAGAGTGGGATATCCAGGAGAGCCAAGATGGGAAAATTAATCATCAATTCGGGGAGATCACATTCCAAGTTTCTAGTTCTTTGTAGGGTGATGGGAGAGGTAGGGAAGACATTCTTCCACCAGTTGTGGAATAGTTCCAAGGTGTCTTTCCCAAATAATTCTCAAGGTTTCTACCTAAAAGATATTTGGACTTCACTGTTGATCTCGTGTTTGGGGATGATCCGGTGTTTATTCCACCATATAGAATGGAACCAACTAAGATTCAAGAGCTCAAGACAGAGTTGGAGGAGTTAGTGGATGAACATTTTATCTGTCCGAGTACTTTTCCATGGGAATCACCTATCTTGTTTGTAAAGAAGGCAGATGGGGGTTTATTCTTGCCTGTCAATTACTAAAAGTTGAGTAAAATTACTATAAAGAATGGATATCCTCTTTTGCATATTGATGATATATTTGACAAGCTGAAGGGGGTTTGTGTGTTCTCAAATAATGATTTGAGATCAGAGTGTCATCATAGGAGAGTTAGGACTTCTAATATACTAAGAACTACTTTCAGAAGCAGATATGGACTTCATGAGTTTTTCATAATTCTGTTAGGATTAGAAAACACTCCATTAGTATTTATCACCATGATGAATATGATCTTTCATCCTTACTAGGATCAGTTTGTGTTGGTGTTTATGGATTACATCTTAGTGTACTCCAAGTCTCATGATGATCATGCCCACCATCTTGACATCATCCAGACTACACTAAGTGAGTACCATTTATACGCCAAGCTTTCTGAGTGTCTTTTTTAAATTGATCTGGTTCAATTTTTGGGGCACATAATCTTAGAAAAAGGTGTGGTATTGAACTCATAAAAGGTGAAAGTAGTTGTTTCTTGAGTGAAGGATAAGAATGATTTTGATATCTGAAGCTTTTGGGGATTAGCTGCATATTAAAGGAGGTTCATCCAAGGCTTTTCTTGATTGGAAACGCCGGTTTTAGGTTTGAAAAAGAAATGGGTATAGTTATAATGGATGGAATCATGTGATAATGCTTTCTAGGATTTGAATAAGTGCTTGATATCAGCAGAAATTTTGATCTTACCTGAGTAAGGTGAGGGGAAACGGTGTATTTTGATGCTTCTGGGATCAAACTCAGAGATGTGTTGATGCAAGTGGATCAAGTAATAGCATATGGGTCTCAACAGGTGAGGAAACATGAATAGAATTACCCTACACATGACTTAAAGTCAGTGGCTGTGGTTTATGCTCTTAAGTGTCTGAGATACTATCTTTTGGGTGAAAATTTTATAGTTTTTACATATCAAAAAAACTTGAAGTATATATTTTCACATATTGACTTGAATCTTATATAGAAAATATGGGTAGAGTATATGAAGTCCTTTTATTTTTAACTCAAATAGACACTCGAAAAGGGGAATCGTGTGGTTGATGAAATGAGAAAGAAAACTCAAAATCAGTTGGAACATGAGTGGAGTGCAGATTTGAAGACTATGGCCTTGCTGGCTAAAATGCATGTGGTAGTTTAGGGGATTCAAGAACAGATGAATATAGTTTTAGTAGAAATGGATTCCAAACTCTTAAGAATGATTAAGGACAAGAAGTATGAGGATCTAGAGTTTTTAGAATTAAACGAAAGCCTTATATCTGGGGAGACACCTTCAGACTGGTTGATAGATGGGGATGAATCCATATTTGTGAAGAATTGGGATGTGGTGCCTATGAGTATGTGAGAGGATCCCATGTGAGAATTTTATTCCATGAAGTGGGTGGTACATCCTAGGGATAAAGAAATGTACTATGACCTACGATGACAGTTTTGGTGGCCATGCATGAAAAATGAGATAGCAAGGTTCGTAACATGGTGTTTCATCTATCAGCTGGTGAAAGTAGAGCATAAACGACCTAGAGGTGTATTGTAGCCATTGCATATTCTGGAATAGAAGTGGGACGGCGTAAAAATTTATTTTTTGGTGGGTATTCTAAAGATGATTCGGAATAATGATGCTATTTGGGTCATTTTGGATCGACAAACGAAGCTAGAAAATTTATTTTCTATTAGGGAAACCATTACAGTAGAACAGTTAGGAGAATTGTATGTTAAAGAGATAGTTTGTTTGGATGGGGTGCAACAAAATATAGTTTTAGATCTTGATTCACACTTTACATCAAGATTCTGGAAGGGATTACATAAATCACTTGGAACACAAGTTTTTTTTAAGTATGGATTTCCACCCACAGCCAGATGGCCAGTCGGATCATATCATACAGGTTCTAGAGGATATGATGCGGGCATTTTTGATTGACTTCAGTGGTTCTTGGGAAAATCACTTGGCTTTAGTGGAGTTCGCCTATAACAATAGTTATTAGGAAACTATAAAGAGGGAACCATACATGGTACTTTATGGTAAGAAATGAAGATCACCACTATGCTAGTTATAGGTGGGTGATTCAGAGTTATTTGGACCATGTCTCACATAGGAGACATCAGAGTCAGTGCAGCTGATTCAAAAATGTATAGTGATGGCTCAGAGTAGGTAGAAGTCGTATGCTGAAAGACGGAGATGACACCTACAGTATGCATAGGGAGATCTTGTATTTCATCTGGTGTCACCTCGGTTGGGTCACTACATGATATAGAGGTAGGGAAAGTAGTCACCCATTATTGTAGGACCCATTGAGGTAGTGGAGAGAATCGGGCCAATGTCATTTCAATTGAACCATCAATAGAAATTCATCACTATTCCTGGTGTTTTCTTTGTGTCACAACTATAGCGGTATCACCGTGACCCTTCTCATGTGATCAATGTGGATGAAGATGGCCTAGATATGGATGCATCCTTTGAGGACCATCCAATACGTATGATAGATCACAGAGATAAAGTGTTACGGGGAAAGACTGTGCCGATAGTTCTGGTGTTTTGGAAACATGGACATATTCAAGAGGAAACATGGGAACGAGAAGCAGACATGAGGGTTCAATGGCCCAATATTTTCGTCACAAAATATTAGTGATTATTAGGAGTGCATTTTGAGGATGATCTGTTATATAGAGGGGATATTGTTAAATTTAAACATTTTTCAAATTCACCTCGTGCCCATTTATAGGTACTTTTGAGGTTTTCAAGTACATTTTCTTTGGAGTTGTGGTTTGAGGTGTGATTGGGTGAAGTTTTAAAAGAAATAACTGGAAGAGGGTTGTGCATAGTTTGTGAATGTTTTGACAAAATGAGAACCTAAACCCAAGTAACCATGTGACCCGTGAAAACTTTGATAGAGATTTCTGCTCGTTTGGTTCACTGTTTACCCTAATCATGCGCCCTTTCTCAAGAAACCATTCATGTGGGTTTTAATTTTGCAAAAATTATTTTTTATATAACCTGAGCCCCCAAAACCCCTCATTTTCAACCTAGTCTTGTTCTTGATGAATTATATGTGAACCGAGATTTTTTATAGGAATTCCAAGTCAATTGAAACACCATTTTTTGTGTTATAAATCTCGGGTTGAAGATATGTTGTCTTCCTACAAAGTTGAATTCATCTTGTTGCTTCCCTCATTTTCCCTCTATCTTTATTTGAAATTTTCATTGAAGATCTTCATTTTTTCATATATCAAAACAATTTGTTGAGATCAAGGTCTAGGATTGTGGACCAATATCTAGATTTTCAAGACCACAATGCCTTTCATCTTAATTTTGGGTTTAAGGATTTATATCCGGATCTTGATTGACGTCTTTGTGACCCTCATATTTTGGTAATTTCTATTAGGTTAACATCCCTCAAAAAACCGAGTTAGATGCTCTTAATCAAACTCCCATAGTTGTGTATTTGATATGTGTATGTGAGATTGATGAATTTATAGCATATTTAAGAAATTTATTTTCTTAAACGAGGCTAATTAGGAATGTTCTTTGACTTGTTTATGATTTAGAGATATAGATGATTAATTGATGATTTAATCAAAGAACTAAGCGGCTTCCCAAATAGATAACTGATTTGGTGAATTTTTTGTGATTTGAGATATTGTAATTGAGATATTGAATTGGTTGTGTTTGAGATAATTAATTTGGGAATTAATTATAAGGAATTATTTGTCTATGTTAAGATAATTAATTGTGAAATTAATTATGACAAGTTGAGATTTGGACTACATAATTAATGGTGAATAATTAATTTTGGAGTAAGATTTGTGTTGAATGATTAATTAATAAATAAATTAATTAATGGGATGTGTACTTAGTTAATTGATGGGTTAACTAATGGTCTTTGATATGTTTAACTAATCATTATATTAGTAAGGTAATGATGTGGTTATTTCTTTTGAATTAATGAATGATTTAAATGATTGAGAATGTGGGTTCTAGACATGGTGTTATAGATGGATTGAGAAGTTAAGACATTGAAATGGAATTCCACCCCAATATTTAACCAAGAATTTGTGTTGTGAGGTGTTAGACATGGAGATCTACACCAAATTAGATTTGGGGTGTTAGACATGAAAATATACATCGAATGAGATTTGGGGTGATTAACATGGAGTTTTACACTGAATGAGATTTGGGGTGCTTAACATAGAGTTCAACACCAAATGAACGAAAATATTTTAATTATGATGTAAATGGGAGTCATGAATTTAAACTCAGTCTAATGTGCTATTTAAAGAATGAATGAAAATGTGATAACTTTTTAATTATGCATTGTATTTATTTCTTCATTGAATTGAATACAATTTCTTTTAACTGGACTTTTTTTAGACACTATTGGTGGTGACCTACTGAGTCGTAATCACACCCTACTCAGACTGCCCGATCGGCTCCCAAGTAGACATTGTTATTATAGGACAAGATAAGGGTAAATCCCTTGGATATATTGATGTTTGGGAATGGATCATGGTTGAGGGAACCAGACATGGTTCGGGACCCTCTTGGGAGTCCTTGTGTTTTTATTTTTCATTTTCATTATAGAAACATGATACTTTCATTGTCATAGAATGCTTTCCTTTATTAATTGGGAATTCTATTTTCTGTTTGACTATGATGTGACTTGGTATTTCTCTAGGTATTTATATTCTTAGGTACTTGATTATTGTTGTTTGATTCTAATTGGTGCTTCACTCTAATAAAATAGGGTATATTCTCCCCACCAATGACTTAACAGACCCTCACTGCTAGTCAACACCCTCTAGCATACAAGGAGGTGTGCATGAGGGGATGTGACCAACTGGCTTGGGGCACTGTTTAGTGGCACTCTGGTTGAGATGTTACATATATACTACCCTATGGTTGTTTTTGGATACTTTAAATAAATTTAATGGATTTAAAAACCTATCTAATTTTATTTCTCTCATTGGGTTTCGATTCAATATATATCAATGTTGTAAGGGATTTTTCTAACTCAATTTCTTTTATTTGATTTATATGGTTTATTTTTTAACCCCATTCTTCTATGTTTCATATATTCATCTATTTTATATTTAATATGATATTAAATAATTTCTATATATGTAAAGTTACATTTTATATCCAAATATTCTTCCTTCATGAATTTCTTTCTGTTAAAAATCTGAGATTTCTAAGAATAGTTCTCATCCTATCTAATAAACACTTTCTCTCCACTGTACAAGTTATTTCTTCGCAAAAATGTTATCCTTAAATTTTTTGAAATTGAAATATGTAAAATCCTTTTAATCTTCAAAATTCTTCTTATCTATTTTCAAAAAAAAATCTTTATTACTTTTTTAAATGATGTGGATCTCAATAAAGTTTTTATAAAACACTAAAGTGGTTTTTCGTTCTAGGATTGAATCTTTTATATTCTACTCGAAAATTTTTATAGAAATCATTTATTAAAATTTTAAGGCTCCAGTTTTTGGGACTAATTTTAAATTTTCAGTTTAAAAAGGATTTTATGTATCGTTATTAGAAGTGATTTTTGAAATTGGAAAATAACTTCATCTCTTTTTGAAAATGTTAATAGATACTTTCTAAAATCTATCATTTATGGACTCATATCAATTTTACACTATCCCAAAGATATCTACCTCTGATGGAGTTATGTTTACGGAACCACCCTTTAAATTACTTTGTGAAGTACTTGTTTTGTTTGATTTAATTTTTGGTATCAAATGATCTAATTCATGAGTTTATTTCATGTTATACCATTTACAAATGTTTTGAAACTCATTTCTTTTCAATGGGTTTATTTTGATATGAGATAAGATTGATTTTTTATATAAAAATAATTATGAATTTTTATTATGATATGGGTTAGGTATGTTAAAGCCCTGAAATAGGTTGGGACCATTAAAACACTAAGATGGGTTGGATCAATTAATGTCCTATGATGGGTTAGGTTAATTAAATCCATGAGATGGGTTGGGTCTATTAAAGCCCTGAGGTGGGTTATGTATGTTAAAAATTTGATATGGATTGGTTCTATTAAATCCTTGATATGGGTTGGGTGTTTCAAACCTATGTATTGGGTTGGGTCCATTAAATCCATGAGATAGGTTGGGTCCATTAAAAACCTATGACAAGTTGGGTTTGTTAAATCCCTAAGATGGGTTGGGACCATTAAAGCTGATAGATGGGTTGAACCCATTAAATCCCTTAGAATTTTTGGGTCTATGTAATCCCTAAAATTTATTGGTTAATGTTTTATATCATATGATTTAATGATGTTGTGTGTGGATATGATGGTCGGTAGCTATGTTCAGAATTTTACATTCTCCTATGTTTAATTTTATGTCACATTTCTCTATAAAATGCTTATGTTATATTCCCCATTTGAATACTTTTTTTTATTTTTTAAAAAATCCACTTCATTATTATGAGTGAACTAGAAAAAGCACAAAAAAATATCAAAATTAAAAGGATGGTCCTCTAAATGATTTCAAAATTAAAATTCCAAATTTATAATTTTGAAAAAATCGCAGTCACCATCAGCATCCCACCTCACTCAGCTAAAAATCTTAAACATCGCGTGCAGCTGGAACCTCGAGCCCCAAGTTAGTCAGATCGACCCTCACATCACTATTATCACACAGTAAATAGCTTCAACACCTATCAACATCAGTAAAACTAGAACAGAATCACTAGAACACTGATGAAAGAAATTGAAGTCTGAAAAGGATCACACAAACCATTTGAACCAATTTCACCATCATCATTATATCTAAATATTCCAACAAAAAAAGTGCCACCATTATCGAAAAAACCCATAGAAAGGTACTACATGTCATGACTCTTAGAAAAATATACCACTCCCATGAACACATCCTAAAACCAACTCAAAATCCATAGCAAAAAACCATCATGTGAAGGAGCAATAGACCTAAAAAAATAATATATCTTGAGAGGAAATGACCTCCACAACGAGCCACGACGAAGCGAGAACCATTAACCTCACATAAAACTTCATCAGAAATGTTGTACCAGTAAAACAGAGCACCACAACAATGAAAATTTCAATCCTAAAATAGTACAATATGTCTTCTTAAATAGTAATAAACAGTTAAAAATTACATCACTAGACCACCTGATTAAACTGGAATCCAAAGTGGTTGATTTCACCATCCAAATGAGCCTCTAAAACTAACTTTCAACTACAAACACCATACCAAAACCACCTCAAACATCCACTTACAGAACCTATATGTGCCCAAGAACTAAAGTATGGGTATAAATAGATTTTGATAGCGAACACGTCAAGGAGGAATATAGCAAACCTCACACCAAGAAAATCACAAACCACCAAATTTCCTTTGTGAAAAAACCATTATAGATTTTAGCATGATGGTTCATGTGAAAAGAGAATAGGTGGGAGTTTAAGACCACCACAAATAAATTTTGAACATTCCAAAAATTCAACACCATTTAAACAAGATGCCAAAATACCCCTACCATAACTAAGTAAGTGGGAGATTAAATATGTGAAAAGAAGAGAAACTGATAATGTCATGAGAGCAAGCATCAGATATAAGAATCATGGGAATAAAGGATAGAGAGGTATAATAATGTGAAACATTAGGACTATTAATGACATGAAATGTTCAAATAATATTATTATTATAAAATATCTTCATTTTTATCTCGGTTCATGTCACTTGGAATCGAACCCATATATTAAAGTGTTTGTTTTTAGCACTAGATTTTGGAGTGTGGGTCTAGGGTTCCTCACTGCTACTACATATTAAATCTATTTTGAGTTTTATATTTTTTACCCTAATTCCTAGAATTCTATAATTCCTATTTATTGAGATGTTGTTATAGGAATAAATGGTCCTTTGTCTAGACCTACAAGATCACCAACAAGGGCCAAAAACTCCTTCTTTATAGATGTATTCTAGCTAGATTTAGTACTTTTTAATTCTTCTGTAGTTTCACCACTCTTTTAGGATTTCATTGATGATATAATCTTTCAAAAATTTCTCACACACACCCTTGATACATTGGTGGGTATCTCAACATTTTTTCCATCCACATTAGTTCAAATTTTAACTTTTTTCCTACACCATTTTTAAAAACACAATCAATGTATACATATTTATAAGGACTGGGGGATAACTTCTTTCTTTTGCTTATAGTATATGGATATCTAGAGTAGTCTTAATAAAATAAAGGATATCTTAATATACTTGTTTGGTAGAACTTATTTACTCAGCATCTTAGGAAGTTACAGATTATGTTTATTCTATATTTTATTAATTTAACTTCCACTTTAATACACTTCTAGTTGAAGGAATTCTTATCATCATAAAATATCTCAAACTATCTTCCCCATCTTACTTTATCTTTTGAATTTGATATGCATGTTCTTTACTTCTCTTATAAGTAAATATCAAGATCTTTTATGTCATTTGATATAACTTCCAGCTAGGCTTCCTTAAAATTCATAGAGACATTCTGTTATTTAACCAATGCATGGATCACTTATGTAAACACATTCTTAAGCACATATTTTCACAAAAAAAACATCTCAATTATTCATTATCTTGAGGATAGATTTCACTAATAATTGAAATAGATTCATCCTTTCATTTCACAAGTTTTTTGAGTGTCTTACATTTTCTCACCATTTGAACCAATGTAACTTCTATTGAATTGGATTTCATCTCCAAAAGAAAATTTTAATCTTTTATTCCTTTGATGTTAAAAAATATAATAAATAAAACCTCAATAGAAACATTCATCAAAATAAATATTTATCATTTAAATCAAAATAATTTAGTGATTCATTTAACTCTTATTCATTATAGCTCAAGCTTGATTCAACACTTGTGGTATCTTATTCAATATATTTATAAATAATATTTCTAATATTATTATTCATATATATTGGTTTATCCTATTTCACTCTTGATTCATTTACCATATTTAATGACACCTTTTCCTTCTTTTTTTGAAAATTTTTATACATATACTCTAATTATACACTAAGACGGGTGGAAATAGAATTATCCATATAAGGTGTTTCTAAAAAAATTCCAAATATTAAATTTGTATATTATAATAAAAAACATATCTAATATAATATATCTTATCATAGGTAATCTTGTAAGATCTATCACCACTTTTAATTCCCAATAGACCAGGTGTAGACATTTGAGAGAGGGGGGAATGAAGTGTGGCTAAACTATTTTAAAAAAAATTCCAAATATTATCCCCCTTTCTTATTTTAACCCATATTACCTATTAAGATATAAATGGATAAATTTTTATCCAACCTAACCAGTTATTACATATAAAATACTGAATATAAACAAAGATCAACACACTGTAGTTCTTATACGGTTCGACCTTGATTTGGGAAATACACTCCTTGTTGTGATCATGTTTACCTAAGTCGTAGATTTTTTACTATAATATTTTCTTCAATATAAGTGGGTTATTCATGGTTTATCTAAAACTCATTTTCACTATATTACACAGGTTTAAAAATGTCTCTCATGAAGTTTTCTAATACTTTCTCCCACCAATTCACAGCAAACCTCATAACCTATGAAGTAGATTTTCACTAAGAACAAGATGTTACTTCATTCATAGTACATAATCTAATTATCCTAAAATATAGAGTATTTTTATTATTTTAAATAATCATGACCAATGGAATGAATCTTGGTCTTTTCTAAGTTGCTTGATTCCTAGATCTACTTTAGAATCTACATGTAGGCTTCTCTTACTCACAATTTAAGGTTTTTGATTCCTTAAGGATGATTTATCAAATTTAATGCATGTAAAACATTCTAAATCTCTTTTTATTATTATTATTTCCTCACTGGTTATATAATATAGAGTGTCATAGAGCTCCTCCTTCTTCTCTTCTTCTACAACAAACTTAATCAGATCAGACATAGGTTGGTTTCCTATTATTAAAAACCCAGTTCGTATATCTTCTTCAAAAAAGTATTGGGTTCTTATTCTCATAGAGAGATCTCTTTGTTTGTTTTTCTTGGAGATCTCTATAATAATTTCCACTCTCAATATTTCTTGTTGTCCTTTATATATAAGTACCTTGTAATTATTCTTTATCTATTTTGTATAGAAAATATTCACTCAAATTATATTTTATAATAATCATTTTCATTTATTCTTAATTTTTCTCAACCTCTTGTACGTGGTTTTTTTCTCATGATATAAATTATGATTTTTGGTTTCAAATACATATCTTTGGTGGTTTAATATACACTCCCTTTTTATTTTTATCCCTTTTTTATCATAGCATAAAACAGTTTTTAGATATTTTTATAGTAAACATTGGGTATTTTACTTCTCATATCCCTCAAAATATACCATAGTTAAATATGAAAATAAAAAAACCTCCCATAGATATAGGAAAATAATACAAAAACAAAACTTTTTGTCACCCATCATGATTTTAAAAGAACACTATACTCAAAAGATGATAAAACACACAACACCGAGCAAAAATGTACGACAAAATATTATTATTTAAATATGACAGTTATAAAACACCCATTGAATTATAATTTATAACTAAGTCTAATAACATTATGAAAATATATATATAGTTTTATAAAAATTATTTATTATTAATAAATTAGTATTTTTTATGTAAAATAATTTTATTCTTCAAAAATACATTTTCTTAAAAGATAATTTTATTCTTCATTTTGTGTGTGAGAATTATAATTAATCTTTTACACTTTAAGAAATAGTATTATATAAATTGAAAATAATTTTTAAAATTAAAATATCAAAATTAACATAGGGTGAATTTTTTGTTTTTTTAAAAAGATTGATTTTATAGTGAATAGAGAAAAATGCTAATTTTCATTAAAAATGCATTTTTATTTTAGAGATTTACAAAGTTCCATTTTTTTAAAATTATTTCAGAGTAAAATTTGTTTACTTATATTATGAATAATCTAATTATGTTTATTATAATCAATTTTATAGTTTAATTTAATATAAACCTATTTTAAAATTAAAAATTTATTTTTCTGAAAAAATGTTTTTCATTGTGTTTTGGGTTTTAATATTAAATTAATTTATTCCACTTATCAAATTTTAATTTTAATTTTTAAAATATACCATTTAATTTTTTTCAATATAAATATTAACCACAGTAAATAATTGTTACCACGATAAGGGTAAATCGAGTAATTAAAGTTAAAAATAATTTGATAAGGACTAAAAATAACACTAAAACTTGAATTTATCCTATTTAATGAGTGTATTTCATCCATTTCCATCCTATTTTAAAAAATATGGAAAATTGGTATCATATTTCATTGATTTTGACCTTTATAATATTTAAGTAAAAGATAATATAAAAATATCACTTTATTTATTTTAATATATATAATACTTTCTAAAAGAGTAAAAAGAAACTTATTTTTTAATATTCATTTTTATTTTTATGATTAATTTTTATAGTAATTTATTTTTAATTTTTAGTGAATAAATAATTACCTTAAATTCTTACGCAATGTCGATTGTGTGTTTCTTTAATTAATAGAAAAATTAAATAGATTGATTTAAAAATTCTAAAATTAAAATTTCATTTTTGATTAATAGTTTCCTATGAATGTTCTAGATACATATGACATATTAGAGATGTTTCAAATGCCTTAATTCTAATTTCATCAGTATCATGATGTATTTAAAGTCAAATTAATTGAATTGTGTAAAAAATAAAATTAATGATATTTCATAATAAATAATATCTTATTAAATGATTTAAAAATAATAAAAATATTATCTTCAGCCAAATTAATGGTATATAACTTATAATATCAAAAATGGTCTATTTATGGGTATTTTCTCTATATATAATAACACATTTTACACTTAAATAGTAGAAAAATTTCATATTGTGGTAATTTTCAAAAGGTTAACGGGGGTTAAAACTAAAATATAAGTTTGAAAAACATAACAAAAAATTATTAAAATTTTATTTTATGGAAATATTTCGGCTCATACACATATTATATTTTAGTTTTATAAATTTATATTCATTTGGACAAAATATTAATTTATATTAATTTATTACTTCAATAAATTCCAAGTGTGTCCCTCCCCTCAGTTATAAAACGACACTCTTTCTCTCTATTCTGTACACCACTTTGATCAAAAAATACAAAAAAACCTACCCCATTATTTTATAAAAATCTTTATAAAATTTATAGAGGTTCAGGGCTCCCCAAAAGTCTAACCCTAGGTTCTGTAAGAAATGATCTAAAGGAGTTCTTTCAAAGAAGAGTTAATCTCTTTAACTGTCCACTTTTTTATCAATACTTTTTTGACCTCCTATAAATATAAATTATTTATCATAAAATAATAACTTTATTATAATAAATGTATAAAGATATTAATAAAATTATGGAACCATAATTATCCTCCCACTTTTCTATCAAATAGAAAGTGAAAGTATAGTGTGTGCATATGTATGGGTTACCATCTCCATGAAACGATAGAATTCATTTTTCCTCACCATATTTTATGGATGGTTATTATGGTTAGTTTATTATTTATATAAGATATTTATGAAATAATTATTATTATATAATGACAATATAATATCGATCATATTATCTTAAAATTGGTTGAAAAATGATAATGTCGGTTGTGCGTACTTGTGGACTATCACCTCCACGAAGCGGTGTGATCCTTTTTCACATTTTTTATAAGGATCGTAATAATGATATATTTAGATAATATATATGATATATTTGATATAAAAATTTATCCTTAAATATTAGATTATTTTTTTCCTTTCCTTAATTCCATTTATCAAAATGTGAAAACAACATTCTTGAGTACATACAACCTACCGACTCTATTAACGATGTAATTTATTTTTCTAAATATAACTTTTATGGATGGTTATAAATATAAATAATGATTATATATGATATTTATATAATTATTTACATATATGAGATGATGGAACCCAGATCAAAGTATAAGGATCAAAACTAACAAATGGAAACATACATGAAAAAAGAAGTTGTTATCACCAAGAATAATGATTTTTATAAATAATGGTTAATAAATCAGTGATAAAAGTTTATAATTAAATAATATATGGTATTATATATATTATTATAAATATTTAATATTTTTATTATAAATATATACATATTATAAATGAGTTTTTAACACATACTATGGAAGTCAGATCTGACATAAGGGTTCTCCATCTTAATTTTGTTTTGTTGAGACATGTTTGCTATTATGAACCTATTTATGTTTAGAAGTTGTATATAATGATAATTTTAAATGATATATCATGTATACTTCTTAACCCTTGTTTTTAATGGTTATAATTGAAATTATATTTATCTGATTAGTTCTGATTTGAATGTTTCCAAAGTGGTGACGTATTTTTATTTCAATCTCATTTTAATCATGATTATTTATGCTTCAATATCCATTGAAATAAATTATATGATAATTATATAATAAATTTTTTTAATTTTATTATAATATGTTCATATCTATACATTATAATTTTTCCTTTTATTTTCCACTCTTTGGGTACTCATGAAACTGAAATCATGTTTTTAAGGAAAACTGAATTTGTTTTTATACTCATTTATGAATATTTTTCATCAATATCTGTATTTTAATTAAAAAAATTTAAATAATATTTTTACTTTTTTATAATGAATTATTAATTATTTTTGTACCCATTTTTTTCGTTTTAAATTTTATTTAAAATGAATCATTATGTTTTATTACGAAAGATTTATTTTAAGAATTTTATTACAAACGTGTGGAAAAAAAATTTAACTTATACAGCATGAACAGAATATACCTCCATCATGACCATTAAGGGTTTTGAAGAATACTTTAATATTTTACATTTTTATGTTAAAATTAAACTTTTCAAATTATTTTATAAAAATTTTCATTTTTTTAATGTGATTTTAAAAGTAAAAAGGAAATTTTTATTCAATTTTTTTACTAATATTTTATGTCATTTCTATTCATCAACAAAAATGAAACTTTTATTTTTTACTAGGTAAATGTGGTAATAATATTTTAATTACTTTTTCTATATGTGTTTTAAGATCAGTTTGACTAGGTAATGTATTTTTATTTTATATTCTTCACTCAATACAGACATTGTTTTGATATGAAATATTTTTTTAGGAATCAAATTGATTATTCAATATATGATAAATGAACTGGACTTATTAAGTGTCTAGTGGAGACTATAATTACATATCCTTTGAATTAATTGGTAGTTATAATGAAAAATATAAGTTATCTAGCCTTATTAAATGGGTTTTTTCAATATCTCGGGAATTAAAAAAAATTATGTTGAATAGTGTAAAAGAAATGCCACATCGAGTTTAAATGAACAACTAAATATTATTATTTAAATGTGATCATTATAAACTATCCATTAAAAAGAAGGAAATTAATATTATTATGAAATATATATAATGGTCATACTCATTGATAATATTTTAATTAATTCTTTTTAAATAAGTACTAAATTTTTAGTAAAATTATTTTTTCATTAAAAATATATTTTTTTCAGAAAATATTTTTATTACATTTGATGTAAAAATTATATAATTAATTTTAGGATATCTTATAAAATTTATTTAATAAAAAAATCAGTTTTTAACTCTTAATATCAAAATTTTAACATGGTTAATGTCTGATAATTTTATAAAATTTTGTCATTTTTAATCAATAGTGAAAAATACCGATTGTTATTGAAAAATGTATTTTATTTTAAAATTATTTTGAAGGATGAATTGTGTTAGTTTTAAATTTTTATTAGTTAAATTTTATTTAAAATAATACAATTATGATTTTTGAAATTAATTTTATACTTGAATATAACATTAAAACTTTTTATATTTAAATGGGTATTTTTTAAAAAAAAAAATTGTTTCTCATTGTGTTTTTCTTGTTTAATTTTAAATTAAAAATTCTAAATTTAGTTTTTTGAATTTTTAAAAATGGATGCCACATTTCGATTTATAAGGTATAAATTTAGTAAATATTTATCTTTCATTTTTGTTCAATATGAATAGTAACCTTAGTAATTTTTATTACTAAATAAAGGGTAAATAAAATAATTAAGAATAAAAATAAAATTATAAGAACTATACAATGATTCTAACATTTGAAGTAATTTTATTGGATGAGTTCAGTTTGATAATAATCATGAAAGGAGGAGAATAATATCCTTTTGGATCCACATGGATGATATTATAACATATATAGTAGTTTATTTAATGAAAAATCAAAGTTTCCATACTCATATTTTTAATAAATATAAAATTTTAAATAGAGAGTTATCTAGAAGATATATTATACTATAAATAGTTATTTTAAAGATAAAATATGTATCTAAATCTGGGTAATTTAATATAAATTTTTAGTTAAAAAATAATTACCTTTAATTCTCACACAACACTAACGATTAATTATTTTATTAATGGTAGTATAAAATAATGAACTTAGAAATAGTAAAATAAATATAATTTGATAAAATTAATGTCATAAAAAAAATTATAAATGACCTTCACATGTTATATATATAATAAAATATTTATTTTAAATTGTAATTGATATATTGATATTATTAATGTAAAAGTAATGAATAGTCCGTAAAATTGACATTATGAATATTTAATAGTAAAGAATATTTGGTATTGTTGAAAAATAAAAACAGTAAATAACACTTAATTAAGTGATATAAAATTATTAAAAATCTTAAATTAGGGAAACTAAATTTTATGGGTTTAAAATTTCATAAATTATCCACTTTTGGTTCTTTTATCATTTTACAGTACCTATATGACCCTCTATGAGGGGAAATCCATGTTCTCACGATAAGAGTTAAAGGAATTAAATAATTATTAAAACCAAAAGGTAAAGGTATAACCATGACCTAGGAATGTCAAAAAAAATTACTAAATGAATAATATTGTACCCTTATAAACTTAGGCTTTAATAGGAGGTGTTTAATTGACATGTTTCCATTAAAATTACTTATCAATTATTTAAATCAAATATAGTTATATAATGTCACTCTCTTTGTATTTAATATATTTTGTGTGTCCACATAGGGAAAAATGATGATATGAATGAATCTAAAATTCTATTTTGATATTAGTCTAATTATTTTCATTATGGGGATTCATTTAAAGATTTTAAAAAATTTATATTTATTTTAAATGCTTATGATATTCCAATACAAAATTTATTTATTTAACAGAAAAAATAAAATAAAATACAATGAAAATATTAATTTTGTTATAATTTGAATGAGTTAATGTGTAAATATAATTTTATAGATATATATAACATAATAGAGAGTTTTTAGTTGTTAATATTCAAATTTACCCTTTTTCTATAGGTACATGATGTCAAAGTAAATTAATAGTATTAAAATTGACATTAATGATAATTTATCAAAATAATATTTTATGAAATTATTTAAAACCCATAAAAAAAATTTTAATAAATAGAAATTTTATATTATAATATCTAAAATATCAAAAATTGACTATTTATGGAAATTTACACCATATAAGTAAAAAATTACAATATTTTAATATTAATAAATTGATACCTTATGTAAAATTAAATGGGTTAACTAATGGTTAATCAAAATTATAAGGTTGAAAATAATTCCAAAACTAATATAAAATATATTGATTTATGATATTAAAATTTTATATTATATTAGATTCAAATACATGTTTATTTGGTGGTATTTTGATAGAAAATGACTTTATAATAATTTAATATTTAGAGAAATTTCAAAAGTGCCTCTCTACTCAATTATAAAAGGGAACCACATCCCTCACTTAATTTCATCACATTGAGTCTTATAGATCAACCATACTCTAGAAATTAATCTTATAAACTTTTTTATACACATTATATAGGTTCTTTTATCATCAAAATACCAACCCTAGAGACCATTAGAGGAGATCCAAAGGGGATGATTCGAAGAAGATATAATCTCTCTTACTGATCACATTCTTTTCATACTCTTCCTTACAAGCTCAAAATCTATGAATTCAATCATAAAATAAAAAAATCATCATCCTAAATAGGTATAAATTTTATTATTATTATGAACACAACAATATAAACCCCCATTCTCATCAAACAAAAAGTGAAAGAATCACTTGTGTGTACGTATGACTTTCCATATCCACGTAGCGATACAATTCAGTTTTCCTCAAAATCTTTTTTGGATGGGTATTTTGATGGGATTAATGATTGTATATTATATTTATAATATAATTATACTTTATTATGATAAAATCATATCTACTTTAATATCATATAATCTTTTGAGAAATGATAATGTCGCTCATGTGTACGTGTGGACAACTATCTCCACGATGTGGTGTGATTCATTTTTCATATATATTCCACATGGATGGTAATAAGGATTAATTTTATTAATATATATATGATATATATATTTTATATAACAATAATTTTGTAAATGTGAATTTTTATTTACCTTTATTTCATTTCATCAATCGAACAATGAAAATAGAGTTCATACGTACGTACGACCTATTGTCTCCCTGAATAATGTAATTCATTTTTCTATTTATATATTATATAAGAGAATATTAATATTCATATAATTATTATATAAATTTTTTATTCCATGATTAAAAATATGGAAATTATGAGACCAATTTCACTGTACGAGGACCAAGGTAACCAAACCAAAACAAACTTGGAAATAAAACAAGTTATCACCCAGAACAATGATTTTAATAAAAAATTATTCATAAATAGATGATAAAATGTTTTAAATAAATTATAAAAGGTATGATAAATATATGTTTATACAATAAATGTATTATAAATCCATATTTATTATATATGAGGTTTCGACATGAACAAAGAAATATAAGGCTTGAGGTAAGGGAATTTTTTAACTCAATTTCCATTCATTGGGATAAAAAATTATTTTATTCATTACATCATTCTATAATTATGTTTGAAATTACTTTTGATCATATTAAGTTTTATTTAAACATTTTTATGTGGATTTAAATATAATACACATAATAAAATAATTTTATTAATGCATACTTTAATGATATAATATTTGTAGGGGTTTATTTCAAAATCTCATTTTTATTCAAGATTGATTATATTTAAGTATCCACTGGAAAATATTTATCTTCCAGAAGATATTTTAAAAAATATGTTTTTACTATTATTATATTGATGTTAAAATTTATTTTTATCCATCTTTCTCTTTTTAAAAATGGTTTTAAGGGAATGTTTTTTTCATTTTTAAACAATGTACTTTGTGACTTTTCTAAAAAAAATATGAAAAGAATGTTTTTTAACTTATACAGCATGAGAGTACTTTTCCACAATAATTCTTACTTAATTACATGAATATTAACTTAAAATATTACATGGTTATTTTCAATGAAAATATTTTCTTTTATAAATTCATGTCTTTTTAAAAGTTAATGATTTAAAAAAATGGAAATTTTATTTTTCAAGGATTATTTCAAGTGATGTTTCATAATTATTTTATATTTAAGATAATATTATTTGATGTCACTAATTATTTAATAGGTTTATGATTCAAGGATATTATCCTTATTCTTGATATAGTTGGATTATATCTATGATCAAATGACATTTATAGAAACCATTTCTTTTCCATGTGTTATGTTATGATTTAAATGTTTATGAAACCCATTCCATTTTATTGGTTATGATATGTTGGATGATTAATATTATTGTGGAAAAATATGTATGGTTTTCATTATATGATGGATGTTACGTATATCTCTCTTCAATGAATGGGGTCAAGAATTATATCTCATTAGATAGACAGGACTTGAATGGGAGTGAACCCGGTTCAGTAATACAGGGATAGAATGGGAGTGAACTTGGTTCAGAAATAAAGAGATGAAATGAGAGTGAAATTAGTTTAGTATGGAATATGTACACTATTATTATATGTAAAAAATATTAAATTATATATAAATTTCATAAATTTTTCAGCAAACTCAATACATTACACAATAGACACCCAAAGACCATATTAGTTTACTGTATTTGGAAACATAGAAACGAAAACACTAGTATATGAGTGTACTACATTATCTCCCACGGGGTTCTTCATGACTATTTCCTTTCATATACACATCATAAATAATACATATATCCCTAACCCATGTAATTTTAAAATAAAAGGGGTGAAATCAGATTCTTACTAAGGGTAAATAAGGGAGATATTTATGAATAATTGTGATCATAAGGGTTTGATAATGTTATCATGAAATTAGAAGATCATTCCATACTTATAAAATATCATAAAAATGAATCATGGAATAAATATTGGTAGTTAATATGGCATGAATTGTAAGGTAATCAAGATTATTATCTGTGAAAGTATAACTGAGGAATAAAACATAGAATTTTCCACATAATCATAATCATAGAAAATATTATGCCAGGCCTACCTACAAAGAAATCTATATCATGTTAGGCTTTTTATAAAACCTTTACACCAGTATTAATCTTGGGATAATAACATGTGTATCCTCTTTTTTTAGGGCTTGGGATACAACCCATGTACCATCTTATTTTCAGGCATAGACTATAACTTATGTACCCTATTGTTTTTGGGATTAGGCTAAAATTTACCTATCCTTTGAGCTCATATACCACTAATTATTACCCAATTCATTGGTGGTATATATTTGTCCCACCCATATCATAATTAAATTATACATATGTATTCCAAAAAACCATAAACAAACAAATCATAACCCATCAAACGAAATTGTAATGCCCCAACCTAAGATAACCAGAAGTCAGTGCATTACTACAATTCATTGGAATTATTACAAGGAAAGAAATCCCAAAGGGCCATATAGTTTAGCAGTCTTGGAAATTCACATTACATACATGATACCCATAGTACATTGGGAAAATAAAATAAGACATGAAACACAATAACTAAAATATATTGCATCCTTGAAAGCTTAATCAATGTTTCTTTCTTCATAACCTAGGTACAGAAACATAATAAGGGTGAGCTCAAATTCTCAGTAATGGTATGTACAACAGAATCAATAATCAATCTATATGGAAAAGTAAATATCTAAGAACAATATATATTAGAAAACTAGATAAGGCACAAATAATATTTAAATTAATGAACTGAAACATATTCCTTAAATCAATAAATTGAGAATGAATTAATTCTATATATATGTCAACACAAAATCACAGGGATAAATAATAACTAAAATTAAATAAAGGAAATACTTTATTTAATGACGTCATGTCTCGGGAACATGAAAACCTTTTACCATCAATGCCTTTCACAAGACAGTTTAATATTAAGGTTAAAAGCCTATTTTCCCAACTTATTCGTCTCAGGAGAACATGTAGATGCATCAAGAAGCTATATAAAGTCCAGGCTCCACTAGTCATTCCCAGTCCAAAGTATTTCTCATATTAAATAACCAAAATAAATAATATGACTTATCAAATAACCACATTGAATGAGTAATATTGATCTATAAGTAATTACCATTAGTTAAATAATATAATATCATAAAAACAATTAGATTCATGATATATCAATCAAAAGGTATAATATACACCTTATAAAATAAACAGGTTTCATAACCTTATAATATTCCTCAATGAAATTAAATTGAGACGAAATACCTCACCTAAAACCTGATACACTCTATATTTGTCCAAAAATCATGTATGATGGTATTATTAACTTATATTAGAATCATAATAATACTTATGATATCATATATTATTCTTTTATGACTTTATATTACCCATTTGTTAACAATTCCAAGTTAATGCAACATTTTGGGTAATAATCGCTTCATTTATCGTACATGTTTTGACTTGTTATTCTGGATCATATTACTTATATCATGATTAATTACTTCCAAAATGTATAATATGATTTATATTTCATATATATTCATAATTTAAATATAAATTATAGATAGATATATTATGTGGAATACATAGTTCATGGAGACGATAAGTCGTACATTCGCATGAACGTTGTTTACGTTTTCTTATCGTATTGAATGGAAGTAAGTGAATAACTTAAATATATATATATATATTATTTAAATACCATTATTGTTTCATATATTTCATAATTATTTATAATATATATCTTTATAATAATTCTTTGATGGTGAACATGGAAGATGAGTTTCATCGCATAGTGGAGGCGGTAAGTCATACATACGCATGTGGGATGATATCATTTCCTTAACGGTTTAATGGCATGAATATAGATGGGATATGAATTTTAAAGAAATAATATCATGTTATATTTATTATTTAAGTTTTTTTTCTTTATCATTATACCCATCGAGATAAATTATTGATGAAAAATAGTTTACACCACGGAGTGGAGATAGTAATCCATACATACACATGCATGGTGATATTGTTTTTCATAAGATGGGTAAAAGAGGAATATGGTGGTCCCATAATAATAATAAAATCACAGAATGTAGTTTATGATTTATTTGTTATTTTAGTATGGTAAAAACATAGTAAGAGTAAGTAGAATAAGAAATGATCTTTGAAAGAAGGGATAAAATGATTACCTCTTCTTTGGGTGTCTCCTTTTGATTTTCACAAAAGGACTCCTTATATTTATTTTCTGAAAAAAACAGTGGCCCCTAAGATGAATAGAAGGAATTTGGGAGGATATTTGGGTAGGTTTTGGGTGAGACAAAGGGTTTTAGAGGTGTGAATAATTGGGTAGAGATAGTGACATTTTATAAGAGGGAAGAGGGGCACTTTAAGAGTATCTTGAAATATTATTTTATAATAAAATTATTTTCAAATATTAATAGTTAAAAAGTGATATTTTTAGTGGATAAGATGATAATGTGTCTAAATACTCTCAACTAATAGGTTTTAGAAAATTTTAGGTCTCAAAAGTAACCTTAACTTTTAGATTTAACCCTTAGTTAAAAACATTAACTCTTACCATGTATTCTGGTATTTTTATAATATATTGTTACTATAGTTACAATAAAATTACAAGAGAAACAAAAGTGAATCATTAATGAAATATTTTACATCATATAATCAGTTGTATTAATTTTTTATTTTTAGGAATATTATATCATTTAATATAATTGTATTTGTTATAAAGACTCATTTATGTCAATTTTGACACTATTTAGTATGTGATTTTTGTTAAAGTCGCAAAACATTATTACTTCAAATAAAACATTAAATAAAATATAATATGTCAATATCAACCATAAAATTCATGTATGAAATCAAAATATTCAAATTATATTTATTTTAATATTTATAATATCATTTATTTGAATCATTCATTAATAAGGTAATCAATGCATCATCATTGTGTCACAAATAAATTTATTTATTTAATGTATAAAAATTACAAATAAAATACCATGATATATGAAATATTTTTATATTTCTAAAGAATATTTATTGTTAAATATATCTGTAACATAATCCTATATTAAAATTGTTTTAGTAAATGATACATTCTTATGTTATATTTCTATATAATTTAAATTAATTCTTATAACGTGTCATTATCACAACCAGGTGGCTCTATGGGGTCCTAAAATAGAATCAAGGATACCCATGGTCGAAAATATCTCATATAGTAGGATTAGTACATGTGTTAGGGTAGTTTAATATTATTATATTATTATTATTTACCCATATTTAACAGATTTACCCTATAATCAAGGTAAATAAAAATCATTATTGAAGTTACTATTAATTATGTCCAAAAATAAAATGAACCTAATTACAAAATTTGGAACATATGATTACAAATATGGAGTCCATTTCTTCAAATTCAAAACATATAAGTTTTAGTAATTAATTTAAAATTAATTCCTACTATCAAAACTAGAAATCAGGTTTTTAAGAAGTAAGAAATATCAAAACATTGGCATTTGTTTATATACAATTTAAATATGAAATTACATCCAGTTATAATAATTTTATTACATGATAGAATATTAATCCAATTATACTTTAAAATTGATTAAAAATAAAATCTAACTATATAAATAAATTAGATGAAAAGGAAGTTTTGAATTAAAATGTAGTATTTTTCATAATTCACCAAAAATTGAAACTTTTTTGAAAATTACCAAAATTTTACCCTATGATAATTTTGATATTCATAATTAAAAAATAAAGACTATTTTAAAAAATAATTTTTAAAGAATTTCAAAATGTTCTTAATACTATTCATGAATGCTTTTTTAAACAGCTACTTTGATAGGTCGTGGTGTGAGTGAACTCAGGGTTGCATAAAACACAAGTCATTGAATTATTTTAAAAAAAAGTGTACCTTGGAGTCTTATGGTGTTAAATTATTCCTTTATTTAAATAATTTATTCCTTGAAATTTCTATAATATCACGACATAAAAAGATTCAGGTGGTTCTTCGTCATATGTTCTTCAGGTTCCCACATCACCTCTTCAATTTTATGGTTTCTCCAAAGAACTTTTACCATACGAGTTGTATGATTTCTCAACACATGTTCTATAGTATGAAGAATATTAATAGGATATTCACAATAAGATAGGTCGAGTTTCATTTCTATTTCTTCATATTTGAGTACATGCATTAGGTTTGGCATACATTTTCATAATAATGATATGTGTAACACATCATTAACTTTAGATATACTTGGAGGCATTTTCATACGGTATGATAAAACTCCTATTCATTATAAAATTTAAAATTGTCTGATGTACCTAGGAGTTAATTTACCCTTCTTAAAAAAATTTATAGCACCATTCCATAGAGATACCTTCAAGAAAACATGATCTTCTACTTTAAATTCAAAATACTTCCTTCGGTTATTAGCATAGATGTTTTTCCTACTTTGAGGTGTTTTGATATGGGTTGGGATAATATTCACCCTCTACTTTGTTTCTTCAAAAACCTTTTGACCTATATGTTTTCTTTGACTAATATCATCACAATAACTTGATGTATGCAATCTTATTCCACATAATAATTCATATGGTTCAATATAGATACTTGAATAGAAGCTATTGTTATAGGAAATTTCTACCGGAGGTAAATACTGATTCCACATACCCTGAAAGTCAAGTGAGCAGGATCTCCACATATCTTCTAGTGTTTGAATAATCTTTTCTGGTTTTCCATCATTTTGAGGGTGGTATACAGTGCTCAAATGATGTTCAATATCTACGGCCTTCTAAAGACATTTCCACAATATTTATGTAAAATAGGGATCATGATCAGAAATAATTTATAGGGGTACACCATGAAGTCTTAAATATTCATTAATTTATATTCTTGATAAACATTAAAGTGTTAAATATTCTTTTATAGAAATAATATGTGCTGACTTGGAAAGATGATCAACAAGAACCCATATTGCATCATTCTGTCTGGGTGTTGTTGGTATCCCCAAGACAAAGTCCATCATAATATCATCCCATTTCTACATAGGTATATGAATAGTTTTCTTTACTCCTATAGGATGTTGTCTTCCAGCCTTCACCTGCTGAGAAACCAAACATTTGGACACAGAATTAGCAATCTCCTTCTTCATGTTCTCCCACCAAAAAGGTTCCCTCAAATATCTATACATCTTAGTGCCACCTGGGTGTATAGTGAAATTAGAGCTATGAGGATCATCCAATAATTCCTTTTTTATATCAGGTATAGCGATAACACAAATCAGCTTCCAAAATTTCAAAATTCCTTCTTCAAATACGAAATCCATGAATCTCTCATCATTCACAGCTTTAATTTTCTTTTGAAACTACTCATCAACAGTTTTAAAACAATTTATCTTTTCCAGCAATGATGGTTTTTAGACCATTTGAAAAAGTACTGATGTTTTACCCTCAATGATAATCTCATATCAACCATTACTAGATCCATGAACATAGGATCCCTTTAAACTCTCATATTTTTCAGAACTCTATGTTCAATTATTCTCAAGGAATATGCCACCTTATTTTCCTTCTCTTGGTGGTAGTGTATTGTGAAATCATAATCCTTGAGTAGCTCAAGCCATCTCCTTTATCTCAAGATTTTTTCTTTCTATGAGAAAATATATTTCAAACTCTTTTTATCAGTATATATCTCACATTTTTTACCATAGAGATAGTGTTTCCATATCTTCATAGAAAATATTACTGTAGATAACTCAAGATCAAGAGTTGTATAGTTTTCTCATGGGTTTTAAATTTCCGTGATGCATATGAAATAACTTTATCATTCTGCATAAGGACACAACCAAGTCCTTTTGGTGATGAATCACTATAAATAACAAACCCATCATTACTATATGGTAAATTGAAGATATGATAATTGAATAATCCTCTCTTAATTTCATCAAAAAATTCTTCACACTCTTTTTTTCAAATGAATTTAACCACTTTATGTGTGATTTTAGTTAATAGGTTAGCCAATCAGGAGAAATTCTAGATAAAACATCGAGAGTAACCTACTAAACCAATAAAAATGTGTACCTTAGTTATACTTGTCAGTGCTAGCCATTCTTGAATTACCTTTTCCTTTAAAGGATCAACGAATATTCTATCCTTGGAAACTATATAGTGAAGGGAAGAAATTTCCTGAATCCAGAATTCACACTTCCTAAATTTACATTCTAATTATTCTCTCTTAAGAGTCTTAAAAATGATTCCCATGTGATACTCATGGTATTCAAGGATATTAGAATATATTAGAATATTGTTAACGAATACCAAAACAAAGTAATCAAGATATTCCATGAATAAACTATTCATGAGATCCATAAAAAATAAGGGTGCATTAGTCAATCCAAAAGGCATTACTGTAAATTTGTAACGGCCTTACCTTGTCTAAAAAGCTATCTTCGGAATTTCTTCCTTCTTCACTCATAATTGATGATATCTAGAATGAAGATAAATCTTTGAAAACAATTGAGATCCTTGAATTTGATCAAATAATTCATTGCTATGTAGAGAATACTTTTTCTTTATTTTAATCACATGGATTTCCCAATAATTAATACACAACCTCATGGATCCATATTTCTTATTGACAAAGAGAATAGGGGATCCCCAGAGAGAAATACTAGCGTGGAAAAATACCTTTTGACCCAAATCTTCAAGTTTTTTTATCTCTTCTAATTCCACAGTGGCTATTCTATTGGGAGTTTTTGATATTGGCCTTGCAGTAGGTATTAAATCAATACAACCCTCAACTTCACACTCAGGGGGTGCTAAGGTAAATCATCAGGAAAAACATCAATGTATTCTTTTATAATAGGTGAATCCCCAATTTAAAGATTAACTCATTCATCCTTAGATGTTACTTTCTCTTACACCTCCGTAAAATCATTCATCAAAGCTATTGGGGTGAATTTTGATAAGAATCGAGAGATGATGTTTCTACTCTAAAGAAAAAAGATTCTACATCTTCCTCACAAATCACAAAATCATTCTTCTTGAAATAGATTTTCATATCTTATATTAAAATCCAATACATAATGAGGATTGTATCAAAATCAACCATAGTTATGACAACAAAATTAGCAATTAGAGAACATTTAAATTCCATAATAGGAACTTCTAGACACATATTTGTTGCGATAAGGTTCCCACTAAGAGTTATGATTAACAATTAACTTATCCCAGTGAATTGGAAATATCTAATTTTTAAAGAAAATGGGAATATATAAAGGAATTTGATGATTCATAATCAAATAAATCTTTAGATAAAATTTTAGAAATTATTAAATTACCTACAACCACATCAGTAGAAACATCAACCTCAGCAGTTGTGATTACCAAATCTTGGTCATCTCCGCTCGACCACTTTTGTGGTGGATTCCCATAACATTTTGGACATTAATTTGAATATTATCCCATCAATTTACCATTTTATAACTAGAAATAATTTATTTTATTCTTCCCTTTACATTCATGAGTCGGGTGTTCCTTATCTCTACACCTATAAGAAACTCCCAATCCCTTCAATGATTTCCCACGGTTCTTTTTCCCATAGTTTTCATAAGATGAAAATAATTCAAACTTATTATTCTTCTTTAATGAATTCCCTTTTTCAGGGTTCTCGGATGGCCTCTTCTTGTCATGTTTTCCTTTGAATATTTTGATTCTAGAAAATTCCTTCTCCATTTTTATGGCACATAAAACTATTTCATCATATGATGAAAACTTCATGGAAACTAGTGCCCTATGAAAATTTGGATTAATACCTTCAAAGAAGTGATCGATCTTACATTCTATGTTGCATGTATAATCGATAGAAATCTTGGATAACCTTGTGAAGGTATCTCCATAATATGGAACACTCTCATATTCCTTTTTCTTTATGTTAAGGAACTTCCTCTTCATCTCAATTTTTTAATCACAAGGAAAGTATTTGTCCGAGAATTTTTCATTAAAAGTTATCCATTCTATATGTTCTATTTATTCTTCATCCCTGGTATTTCGGATTAATATCCACCATTGATCAGAATCACCATTAAGATAATAAACCGCAAAATTAACCTTTTCTATTTCACTGCATCCCAAGTCTATAAATATTTTTTCAAAAGACTTAATCCACTGATCATCTACAATCAGATTAGTAGTCCAATTAAGTTTTGGGGGATTTTTTTGCATAAAACGATCCATCATAAGAGATTACCTATGTGGAATGGGTTTTTCCATTTGGGCAAGGTTATTTTCCATAACCTAATTAAGTTTCCCTAATATCGCTATAATTTTCTCTGTTCCAATACCAAATGTATTGGTTTCTTCTACAGGACTACCCCTACAATTTCATTGAGTATTGATATCATTCATCATTCTAGGTTCCATTTATATATAATGACACATATCATATTAGCTCATAAAATTATGAGTTTCAAATATGGTAAATCACTCAACATATATTAAAAAATTATGCATCATAAATCATAAAAATTTGTTATTTTGGGTGAATTATTATAAGTTTATCCCTAAAGTCTAACTTAGGGTATGTCTCCTAATATATTTTCTTAAAATATATCTTACAGGGTTGTTAGTAAAATTCCATTGATACCAACAGTAATCCCTTGACCTCAGATAACCTAAAGCTGATGCATTACTATATTTCATTAGCATTATTTCTAGGAAACAAATCTTAAAGGACTATACAGTTTAGCAGTATTAGAAATCCATATTACATAAATGATACCCATAGTACATTTGGAAAGTAAAATAAAAAATTCTACATAATAACTAAAATATACTGCATCCTAGAAAGCATAATCAGACTTCTGTTCTTCATAACTTGGGGAGAGAAACATAATAAGGTTACCTAAAATGATCAATAATTGTGTGTACAATGGAAGAAATAATCAATCTATATGGAAAGCTAAATATCTTAGAAAACATTAAATTTTAAAAACTATAAAATGAAAAAATAATATGGGAAGTAAAAAACTGAAACATATGTCGCAAATCAATAAACTGGGAATGAAATAATTCCTTAGATATTTTGTCCCAAAATCACATGGATAAATAATAATTAAATTAAATTAGGGAAATACTTGATTTAAGGATGTCATGTCTGAGGCACATGAAAATATATTGTCGTCAAGAACTTTCACAAGATGGTTTAAAATTAATTTTAGAAACTCATTTGGATAAATTATTCATTTCATGGGAACCTTTCAATGCATATAGGATCTATATAAATTCTAGGATCTACCTGTAATTTGTAGTCCAAAGTATTTCTCATATTGAATAACCAAAATAAATAATATGCCTTATCAAATAACCATATTGAATGAGTAATATGGATCTATAAAAAATTCCCATTAAGGAAATAATATAATATCATGAAAATAATTATATTCATGATATATCAAGTAGAAAGGTAGAATATACACCATATAAAAGGAACTAGGTGCATAAAATTACAATGTGCCTCAATGAAATGAAATTGAGATGAAATAACTTACCTTAAGTATGATACTCTTTGTATTTGTCTGAAACTCTTGTATGATGGTAATATTAACTTATATTAAAACCATAATAATATTTATAATATCATATATTATTCTTTTATGAATTTATATTATCTGTTTACTAACAATTCTTTGTTAATGAAAATTTCAGGTAATAATCGCTTCATTTATTGTACATGTTTTGAATTGTTATTCTTGATCATATTATATATATCATGATTTAATTACTTCCAAAATGTATAATATGATTTATTTATCATATATATTAATAATAAAAATATATATAATATATATATATTACATGGAATACACCGTTCATGGAGACAATAGGTCATACGTATACATAAATGTTGTTTCCGTTTTCTTGTCGTATTGAATGGAAGTAAGTGAATGACACATATGTACATATATATATATATATATATTTATATTAAAATTATTATGTCATATATTTCATAATTATTCATAATATATATCTTTATAATCATTCTTGGATGGTGAACGTGGAAAATGAGTCTCATCGCGCCGTGGAGACGGTAAGCCCTATATACGCCCGAGCAACGATATCATTTCATTAATGGTTTAATGGCATTGATTTGGATAGAATATGAATAGTAAATAAATAATATCATTTTATATTTATTATTTAAGTCATTTTTATTCTTCATTATACCCACTGAAATAAAGTATAGATAAAAAACAGTTTACACCATGGTGTAGAGACGGTAAGCCGTACGTACGCACTATATGGATATAGTTTTTCATAGGATGGGTAAAAAAAGAATATGGTGGTTTCACAATCATAAAAAAAATCTCAGAATATATTTTATTCTGGATATATTATTTTATTATGGAAACAACTTAGTAAGAGGATGTTGAAGAAGAAATGAACTTTAAAAGAAAGGATAAAATAGTTACCTCTTCTTCGGGTGTCTCCTTTTGATTTGAATAAAATTTCTCCTTAAGTTGGTTTTATTCAAAAACAGTGGCCTCTAAGATGACATTAGTGAAGTTGGGAGGATATTTGGGTAGTTTTTGGCTAAGGTAAAGGGTTTTTTAGGTGTGAATAAGGGGGTAGAGGTGGTGTGCTTTTATAAGAGGGAGGAGGGGCACTTTAGGAATGTCTTGAAATATTATATTATTATTATAAAATTATTTTAGTATTATAATAGTTCCAAAGTGATATATTTAGGGTATAAAATAATAATGGGTCGAAATTCACTCAACCAATAGGTTTTATACAAGTTTATGTCACAAAATTAACTTTTTGTTTTAGCTTAAACCCTTATTTAAAAACATTAACTCTTACGATGAATTCATGTATTTTCATAAAATATAGTTACTATAGTTATAATAAAATGAAAAGAGAAATAAAAGTGTACCAATGATGACATTTTTAACATCATATAATCCAGTTTCCTAAATCGTATATTTTTTGGAGTATTATATCATTTAAAAAATAGTATTTGGTTTAAAAACTCATTTGTGTTAATTTTAAAAATATTTGGTAATTGATTTTTGTTAAAGTCATAAAAAATTTATTACATAGAAAAAAAAGGAATTAAATTAAATATAATATGTCAATATCATCCATAAAATTGGTGTATGGCATCAAAATATTAAAATTATATATATTTTAATATTTATAATATCATTTATTTGAAAATTTAATTAATAAGGTCTTCAATACATCATCATTGTTTCATAAATAAATTTATTTATTTAATGTCTAAAAATTAAAAATAAAATACCATGACATGTGAAATATTTTTATCTTTCTAATTAATATTTATAATAAAATATATCAGTTATATAATCCTATATTAAAATTTTTTTAGTAAGAGATTCAAACTTATGTTATATTTCTCTATATTTTAAATGAATTTTTATAACATGTCATTATCACACCCAAGTGGCATCATGGGGTCCTAAAATAGACTCAAAGATACCCATGGTGGAACATATCTCATATATTAGGATTAAGAAATGTGTTAGGGCGGTTTAATATTATTATGATATTATTTGTTACCCTTATTTACCAGATTTACGCTTTAATCATGGTAAATAAAAATAATTACTAAAGTTACTATTAATTATGTCCAAAAATAAAATTCCCCTATTTAAAAAATTTAGAACATATGATTCCAAATATGGAATCCATTTTTTCAAATTCAAAATATAGAATTTTCAATAATTAATTTAAAATTAATTGTCGTTTTCAAAACCAGAAAGTGGGTTTTTAAGAAGTAAAAACTATTAATAGATTGACACGTGTTTATGTACAATTTAAATGTAAAATTACATACAGTGACCATAATTTGGATAAATGATAAAATATTATTCCAATTTCACTTTAGAAATTATTAAAAACACAATCTAACTATGTATATAAATAAGATGAAAAGGATGTTTTGAATTAGAATGCAGTATTTTTCACTATACATCAAAAAATTGAAACTTTTTAGAAAATTAAAAAAAATTCACCCTAAGATAATTTTTATATTCTAAATTCAGAAATGAAATATATTTATAGAAAATTATAACTTTACAAAATGTGTTTAATACTATTCATCAATTCTTTTTAAACGACTACTTTGATAGGTCATGGTGTGCCTGAACTCGGGGTTGCATAAAACACAAGACATTAAATTATTTAAAATAAAATAATACCATAGAATCATAGAATGTTACAGAAATCATAAATAAATTTCCTTCCAAATATTAAACAATCATATCAAAACCCGTGAAATTAAATGGGTGTCATAAACATCTAGTCATATCTAAACCTATGGAAAACTCATGTTTCATAATCAATTCATCAAAGTGTAACCCGTGAAAAGAAGTTGGATTCATAAATAATATAACTCGTGAAAGAGAAATGGGTTTCATAAAAATAATTCCATAAAATCATAAATCCTTTTGAAAAAAAATATTTTAAGAAACAAAATATAAGCTTTAAAACATTCTAAAAACAAATTTTCTTGAAAAAATATAAATAAATATTGATAACATTTTGAAAACCATTTCTTTGAAAAGGAAGCTTGAATTTTTTTTTAAAAATATTTCTTTGAAAATACTTTTAAATATTAAAAATGAAGCTTGAAAACCATAAAAAATTATAATCCCTTTTCCTTGGAAAAAATATTAAGATATCATTTTTCAAAGAATTCTTAAAACATGGTTTTTGGAATTCATGTCATGTGTCTTAGAGATAGAAAAAATGAGACAAAACTGCTTTATCGACTTGTTAACATTAGAAACATAAACTACATTAAAGAGATATAATCAAATAGATATTTAAAAAACTATATGTTTAAGGATAAAAATTACACAATATATTCATGGGAAGCATATACACCACAAAAAAAGAGTGGTTAACAAGGCGTAAATCACACAAAAATAAAAGTGAGATTAGAAATATCTTAAGTCGTGAATCTCTTCGTACACACTCGAATCTCTTGAAAAATAAATATAGGTTTCTTATAAATCCACCAGATAACTATATTATTATATATAATATAATATATAATTTTATTATGCCTTTATTTTACCTGTTTTTTAACAACTCAATGTTAATATTACGTTTTGGGTAATAATCCCTTTGTTTTTCTATTGTGTCTTGATTTGTTATATTTTTGGCCCTCATAGTTATATCCTGATCTCTATAATGTAAAAAATGATATAAATATAATATATTTTTTGTATATAAGTATATATATTAATATATAAAAGATACAAATATTAAAAAAAATACATTGTTTATGGACACGGTAGACCGTATGTACGCATAAATGGTGTATCCGTTTTATTGTGATATTGAGGGAAAGAAAGTAAATAAAATATATGTATATATATAATATAATTAAATTATCATTATTATGTCATATATAAAATATAATTTTAAAAAACATTTCCTTAATATATTCAATGTAAATTTTGAACGAATCACATTACTTTGAGGAGGAGGTAGTCCACACTTCCCCAAAAAAATTATCGTATTTACAAAAACTAATAAGTAAGAGGATATGTATTATATAATAATTATATAATAATAAATAAATTATATATATATATATATAATATCACATAAAAACACAGTTTCCATCATAATTCCCATCCATGATAGGTGGTAAACGAAAAACGAACAACATTATTTCGTGAGGCGGTAGTTTTTCGTACACAAGAACAGTACGTTTGTTTCCCATTAGATAGAAGTGTGTGTAATTGTAGATATAAACCTTATAATTTTAACATATAATTACATTGATTATACTTATTTTATTATATAATGATTTAATAATAATATTTTAGGGGTGGATAATTAAAATAAAACAAAAGAACTTGAGGAAGGATGTTACCTCTTCTTTGGGAAACTCCTTTTGGTTTTCACTAAAGGGATTCCTTGGATGTATTTATTTCAAAATAAAGGGTTATATGATTATGGGAGGTAATTTGGGAGACTATTTTTTTATATTTTAAATGATACAATGTTGATTTAGTTGGGTGATGAAGGGGAGAGTGAATTCCTTTTTATAGTGGAGGACGAGTGGCATTCTTGTAAATCCCAAATAGTAAGCACTAATGGGAGGTATACCTTTCCTAATGTGATTCAAAAATGGAAAAATAATTTATTAAAGTGAATTTATGTTCTAAAAAATCTCCACCACAAAAAAATAAGTTAATGTTTCTAATTATTTTCCACGGTCTTTAAGTTTCCTTATATTTTTTATTTTGTTTTTTCATTTCGGTAACTAATTTTCCAACCTACATAATTTAACCATTAATAATAATTTAAAGTGTAATTTATTATAAAATAGAGAAAAACTAAATTATAAATATTATATATAATTTAAAAAATAAAAAACTCATATGTGTTGGAAATTAATTTTAAAACAAGCATACGTAACGTTCAAGAACACTCATTTAACTCAAACCATGCTAATAATGTTTTTACTATTTAAGGGTCTATATGTTCATTATAAAATGTCATTTTATCCATTAATATGCCATATTTTATATTTATTATAACTTAAAAATCAATTGTCTTAGGTTAGTATTTTTATTAATTTTAAATCTTTTAATAAAATATAATTTATCATGAAATAAATGTAATTTAAATTTTAACTTTATTTATTTCATTTAAATTCAAACATTTCAAATTATTATTAGAATTAAAATATATTTAGTTCAAATAATATTAACATGATATAATCATATAAAAAATAATGGAATTCAATAATTCATAACATTTAATTTACTATTAATGTTTTTAGCATCGTTTATTCTATTTAATTATTAACTAAATTGTCCATGAGTAAGTAATTGTTAATTGATTAATGTTACAAATTAATCTCTAAAAAATAATTATAAATAAATATAATAAAAATCACTCATTTATATTTCAAAAATATATATATAACCTAAAATATGTTGTTTTTCTGTATCTCAAAGTTGTATAAATGTTAAAGGTATGGAAGGTTCCTTTTTTGTCTTATTCATAACCTAACATAGGAAATAGGGAACTTTTATTGGATATCATCCCAATAACTTGTAAAATTCAAACCATGAATGTATAAAGTCTAAATATGGGAATAAAATGTCTTTCTTACAGGTTTCTAGGTCTTTTTGGCCCTTAAGTTTAATGTTTAAACTCCTGTTAATCTTAATTTTACCTTAATCGTTGTAATTAATTTTAATCACTGTGATGAATATATTTTTGTCAAAAACTAAGTTAAAATTATTAGATATTAAAAATTATTATGATCAAAAATATGGAATCCATTTTTTCAATTCCAAATCCAATAGTTGAGAAAAATTAATTTAAATTTATTCTCACAAACGGGACAAAACAACATGTTTTTTATGTAAAAAAGTTCAAAAGTTTTGGTAAGTTTTTATATCAAATTTAAAAGTTAAATTGAATACAATGAACTAAATTTGATTATTTTATGTATAATTTATATAAATAAACTTTTAAACAAATTAAAAACATAATTTTACCTTTTAAATAAATTAAAAAAAAATATTTTTTTAATTAAAATGAAATATCATTCAATATTCAACTAAAAGTGAAACATTACACAAAAATCTCAAAAATTATCTATAATATAATTTTTATGTTATGATTTTAAAAAGAAATTTTATTTTTCCAAATTAAAAATTAAAAATGTTTCAAAAATCAAATTTAAAACTGAATTTTTTTGCTAAAATGAATTTTAGAAAAATACATCTTTTTATTCATAATTTTTTTTATTATCTTAGACCTATAAAATCTATTTGATGAATATAAAAAATATTTAATGAATATATAAAATATAAATTTAAATGAAAAAATTGATCAAAATTATTTTCATTAAATTATTGAGATAAAATTGTGTTTGTAGAGAAAAAAATAGTTTTCTTAGAAAAGTAATTTATTTATTTTAAAATAAATCATACATTAACATCTAGTACTTTATTACTAAAGGATTCATTTTATATACATATGAAAATAATATTTTCAAAATTTATTAAATCTTATTCATAACTTCCCTTCCAACAGTTTGCTGGTAGCTGTAATAATATTTTAATAATCATATCAATATTATATTGTAGTTTTGTAAAATCTCGGCCTTGCATGTCACTCAAGCTATAAAAGGGACTTGGTATAATATATAATACAATAAAAATATAGTTTTTCATTTACCAAAAGATATTATAAGTGTTTATTAAATTGAATTATTAATTTGTTGTAGTGTATAATGCAATTCAAACATAGTTCTTCAAAAAACTATATTCACTGTAGCATGAAATGAAAAATATAATAAACATTAAATTAATTTGAAAAAAAATATTTCACACATTCTTGGGGTGCTAAATTATACCCCCTTAAAATTAATTTTTTCCCCGAAATTCATTTGGGTTATTAAGGGTTTAATACTTGAAATTTGTTTTCTTAGAAACCCATATCATAAAAATGAATACTAAAACTTCCTTCATAAAAAGAAAATTAGAAACAAAACTATCACTTAAAGTAACATAAAACATGGTTTCGAAATATGATAAAATAGGTGGGTAGTAAAAAATATAGGCATTGAAGAGAAATTTAACTATCATGTTCTGATATAGATTGATAAATTTCATGGTTAGCAGAAAGTTAACAATTAAAAATATTTAAATATGCAATGATATATAGGGCCTTTTGATTCATCAGAAATGAAGGTACTAGGATAAAATCTTTGGTTTCAAGGTCTTTCTTCCAAAAGTTTAATAGCTTTCATACGAAGATATAATTACTTGATTTCATTCCATTCCATATGAACAGTTTCACCCTTTGTTTGTGCCTTGATAAATTCCCACTTCATATCTCACTCCAGAGAATGAAGGTGAATCTATCATTCCTAAAGAACTAACAGATCGCGAGATCCATTAATATAATGATAAGTCATTCCATATGTCATTATCCTAACAAAAATTTTATCACATGTTATCTTATATACATAAAACCTCATGTGGTGACATAAAACATTAATCTCACAAACTTCATCAGAATATTAACTTAAACTTCCAATAAATTATTGACCTTATAACCATTTTAAATGATGAAAAAAATATTATAAAAAAGTTCATTATTTACACATAACATTGATTACAACTTAAATCTTGGTTATCATATTCCAAACATGTTAATACCCTCATCTTATATTCTCTTTAATCATTATAATAACCTAAATTACTATAAATCCTTTGGGAAATCAGTCTTGCTTCCATTTTCCAAAGATTAATGGATATATTCTATAAATACAAGAAGTTTTAAAATTCATCTATGGTGTCATAGAACACTTTTTTAACAAATCAAAAATAATTTCTAAAGTAATCATCATTATCCAAATTACTTTATCTATAACAATCATCTCTTTATCCAAGATACACACAATTTTCTCAACCTTACGGAAAAATTATGGGTTACCTTCCACTAAATCAAAATATAACATTTCCATTAAAGAAGTTTTCTATGTATTAATTTCCATTAAACACATCCTTTTCAATACTTAATGAAAAAACATATACTAAAAATACTTAATTATTTCATTATTCCTATAATGTAATCATTGAATTTCAAAATATATACACTTCAATTATCCAACATTATTTTTAAACCATTACTCGGGCTTCATCATATTATCCCTTAATACCACTTTCATAGAATATGAAATATGAATCATGTCTTACAGTTCCTAAACCTTAATTTAATAATTATTATTATGTTTAAGGTAAAAAATACTATTAAAACATCCCATACCTTTCACATTTTATTTTTTGTCTCTTTATCTTCAAATGTATAACCAACACTCATTCTACCTTATTGATTATCTATAAGGGGTCTAAGAAAATTGATTGTAATAATTCCTATATTTTTTTCATATGAAAAATTCAATGTTAACATATTTCTTTCTAGTCCCATCCACTGATGAAAACCATAAAGGATAGTGTGAGAAACATTTATCATAATGGAATAAAAATATTTATGAAAAAACACTTAGAGGATGTATACGTCCTGACACATACTTCTTTAAACTATGAAAACATTGGTTTATCCTAGGTCATTCATAGGCAGTATATATTTAAATCCTTAATGAAGTTTTGTAAAGAGTTTGTAAGTTCCCAAATCATGTCCCATGAGAGTATCAAACTAGCTGTGCAGCAAGGCATGTTGTTGTGTACCAGGTTATGTTAAAGTCAGGATTGATGTACTTGTTCAGAGTTGTTATCCCTGGGAACATTTGTGACAGATCCACATCCACTTGTAGTATCTATATATGGATTTATTTCTTGGAGGCCACTCACTATATCCTTTACCAAAATTCCATGACATTTTCTTATACTTTTCCTCATCCATAGAATTATCCTTACAAACATCCCTAGATATATCTTTAAAAATATACCTAGGGGTCTCTATAAAGTTTCATCATCATAGTTTCTACAGTTCGATGAAAATTTCACTCTAATACCAACTATAATGACCCAATCCTAACATTAATATACATTTCATAAATTTTTCAGAATACTTAATAAATTACATAATAAATGCCCAATGATCGTATTAGTTTAGTGCCATTGGAAAAATGAAAATATAAAAACTCATACATAAGTGAGCTACATTATCTTGCACTATGTTCTATATGAATATACCTCTTAATAGACACATTATACATAATACATATCTTCATAAATTAGGTAATGGAAACATAAAACTGGGTGATATCATATGTTCGGTAAGGGTAAACATGGGATATAAGTAATCATAAATTGATCATAAGTGTATGAGAATTAAAATAGCATAATTTTCATATCAAAGATCATAAATATGAACAATTACATAAATATTAGTTGTCTATAAGTTATGAATCATATAGTAATCAAGATAATAATCCATGAATGAAAATATGAGGAATAATACCTAGAATTTGTTGCATACTCATAAGCATAAAACATATTATGTCAAGGATACCTACCAAGAACTTTATAACATTTTATTATTGGGATAAAACCTTTTTACCAAATTTTGGATTGGGATAACAACCTATGTACCCCCACTTATTTTTTGGCTTGGGATACAACCCATGTACCCTCTTTTTTGGGCTTGGTGTACAACCCATGTACCCTCTTGTTTTCAGGCATGGTCTATAACCATTGTGCCCTATTATTTATTATATTGGGCTAAAAACCATTAACCATTTCATATCATATACCACTTATCATTACCCAATTTAATATAGAGAGATATAGGTCCCACCCATCTCATAATGAAATCATACATACATGTTCCACGAAATCATAAACAATCATATCATAGCCCATGAAATTAAATCATGCATACATGTTCCAAAAAATCATAAAAACAAATAAAATTATAACCCATGAAATTTAATAGTTTTCATAAAAATGTAATCATATCATAACCTATGGAAAATATATGTTTCAAATTCATTGCATCAAAGAACAACCTGAGAAAAGAAGTGGGTTTCATAAGAATATAAACTGAGAAACAGAAACAAGTTTCATAAAAAACATGCCACAAAAACATAATCCCTTTAGAAAATTTGTAGTTCCCCGACCTCAGAAGCCCAGAGTCAGTGCATTATTACGTATCATTGGAATGATCACAAAAGATCAAGTCTCAAAATACCGATTAGTTTAGTAGCCTTGAAAGTACTAGATACATTCATACGGTTTCCATTACATCATAAAATGGAAAACTACAACAACATTGTTTCCATAGACAACACTGAGATCCAATAGACTATCCCTATAGGTCAGTCATAATATAATTCTTCACATCTTAGGAAAAATAAAACGTAGAAAGGGGTGATCTGAGATGGTCTATAAGGATAACAATATAGCAGAAACTCTCATAAATAATCATAAATATTTAAGGCAATGTATAAAACTAAAACCAAATCCTTTTCGAAATAAAATTCCTCATAATATGGAAAATATAAATCAATATAATTCTATTTAATTACTCACATGGATATTCTACTAGTTGAATAATCACATGCAATATCAATAGCCACTTTCATAATGATGGAATGAATAATTCCAGACTTTATAACCACATAGTCAAGGCATTTTTCCAAGACTACAAATAAGATTTTGTCAAGGCCTTATGTTAAGAAACTAGTTTTTCTCATGGGACCTAATGATGCATAGAGAAGATATAGTGATCTCCACCCGTCACTTACTAAGTATAATGTATTCCTCATATGAAAAGTTTTAAACATAACATGAACATTCGTATTAAAACTAGCATACAAAATGTCAATAATTTTTCTATAAACCATGAATGGTAGAAAAATAACACATTCACAGTCAAACATATCAAAATACCTTCAATACAAAATGGAAGATTTGTATCATAATAAATCAACTTTAAACAAGATTAAAATCCATTAAATGATGTTGACATAGATGAAATGAAAAAAACTTGATAGAAATATATTGAAATCATTTAAGGTTATATAATTATAAAAGAAAACATTTATTTTAAAATATTATTGTAAGATTGTAAGGGTAGCTTCGATGATGTTATAACGGTGTAATATAGTCGCACCTACCATATAAGATAAAAAAACCTTCTTACATTAATTTTGTCAAAAAGGTCATAAAGTAACTTGTTTGGAAAACTACGGAAAGATTCATTTAAAAACCTTTGAGGTCAAATAATGGTATAAATTACTTTAACCCATAGTCTAGTAAGTAGTAAAAATGTTTGGGAATACATTTTTAGGAAAACACGGATGTGGATGATAAATAAGTCCCAGTAGATTCTTACGTAAAAACAACCTTGAATAATAAAGAGATAGTAAAATCAACCCTTACCTTATACTTTTCCATGGTCGAGGGTAGGTTAAACTCCTATATAATATAGAAATAATTGTTATTAAATTATACAAGAACCATATACATTAATATGATATCATATATGATCTTCCAATATTGATTTGTTAATGATATTTTAGTAGTATCATCATTTCAGTTGTTAACTGATTCATTTTCCTATATATGCTTAGTTACGTAAGCCATGATTGTTATGGATAGAGTCTATTTGATTCATATCCAGAATTATATTAAGTTCTTTAAATATTATTTTTAATCATCACATGAAAATTATTCTTGAATGATTACGATGGGGAATGAATCTCATCACGTTCGTGGAGACAGTAATCCGTACGTACACGTGAATCATTCTCTTATAATTAAAATCATAATTTAATGGATGTTATATCATATATACATAATCATTAAAATGTTATATCTATTATTTAAATCAATTATAAATCATTATAATACTCTTCCAAATAATAATATATTGAATAACAACCACACCACGACGTGGAGACGGTAAGCCGTACATACACACGTATGGTGACATATTATTTATAGGATGGATAACATAATGAATATGGTTGTACCATTTTATAATAACATCATATTATATATAATTTACTGGAGTTATTATTTTGTAATGGAAACAAAAAATAAAGAGTAAGTGGAAGAAGAAAATAACTTGAAAGAGGTGGTGAGATATTTACCTCTTCAACGGGTTCTTCCTTTTGATTTGATCAAAATGGATCCTTAGGTTGTCTTTCTGATCAAAATGAGGCATCTAGGATGAAGGTAGGATAGTTGGAAGGATATTTGGGTAGGGTTTGGATGTGTCAAATGGATTTTAAGGTGTTAATTTTAGATAAGGGGAAGTTCCCTTTTATAATAGGGGTGAGGGGCACCTTAAAAAAAGATTGAGATACTATTTTATAATAAAATAATTTTCAGTTTATAATGGATGTAAAATGAATTATTTAAAGTCTAAGGTGGGTATGTGTTGAAAACCACTTAGCCAATATGTTTTAGACAGGTTTCGGTCACTATATTAACCTTATCTCTTAGATTTAACTCTTAGTTAAATAGTTTGACATTTACCAAGTCTCTTTGTATTTTTATATTATTTGGTTAATAAAATAACTATAACCTTACATGTGAACCCCATGTGGTTCATTAGTGATATATATAATATTATTTAATCTTTTTGCCTGAACCTTATATTTTTAGGAATAAAATACCAATTAATAATATAATATTTGTTTTAAAAACTCTTTTTATGTCAATTTTGAAACTATTTGGTATTTTATTTTTTCTAAATTTATAACAGCATTATTACTTAGAAATAAATTCATTTATTCAACCCTAACATGTCATATTAACCTATAAAATTAGTGTAATTCATAAAAATTCTCAAATTACATTTATTTTTGTATTTATGATATCAATTATTTTAATATTTCATTAATAAGGTAATTATTGTATCATCATTATGTCATAAATAAATAAAATTATTTAATGTCTAAAAATTATAAATATAATAAAATTATGTATATATATTTTTATCTTTATAATTAATATTTATTGTCAAATTTATCTTATGTATAACCCTATATTAAAATGGTTTAGTTATTAAACTTTGATTTTAACACTTTTAACTCTTCTTTGAATTAAATAATAATAAATGTCCTAATCTAATCCAAGTAGACCTAAAGGATCAAATTTTATTCGTAAGGTTGTTTCTTGGTCGAATAACACTTATACAATAGAATTAGGACTTGTGTTAGTGTAATAATAATATTATGTTTACCCTTAATTACCCTATTTACTTTCAACTGTGGTAAATAAAAGTAAAAAGTTACTATTCACCAAAAATTATTTTCATCTTATTGAACCAAATTTTACTTACTGATATAAACTGTGTCTCTTGGATTTTTGAAATTAAACTCATATATGCGGTAAAATTATGTTTTATGTAAATTTTCAAATGCTCCTAGTAGGTTGGTAAAAGACGGTAAAAAGTTCAATAAAAATTTTATATATCTAAAATTATTATAAACTGACTCCAGTGAAATAAATTGAACTTATATAGGTATTATGTATCTATTTTTAACCAAAATAAAATTAAATAAAATAAATAATTATTTAAATAAAAAATCGGTTTTAAACTATAACTCGGTGTTTTCATTATTCATCAAAAATTGAAAGTTCTCAGAAAAATACCAAAAATTCACCCTAAGCTAATTTCAATATTCCAAATCCAAATATTAAGTACATTTTGAAAGATAGAATTTAAAAAATTTCAAAAAGTGGGTATTAATATTCATAACGGCTAGTTTGATTGGTTGTGGTGTGTTAGAACTTGAAGTTGTGTATAACACACGTTATTGTATTATTCAAAGAGAAGCATATCGTGGAAGATTATGGTGTTACATTCTACCCTAATTCAAATAATTCTATCCTCAAAATTTCTAGCATATTATTTCAGAAAAAGACTCGGTTGGTTCTTCATCATAAGTTCCTCAGGTTTTCACATTGCCTCTTCCATCTTATGGTTTCTCAATAGAACTTCTACCAGACAAGTTGTCCGGTTTCTCATCACTTGTTCTCTTATATCAATAACCTTGAAAAGATCTTCGCAATACGATAGATTGGGTTCCAGTTCTAATTCCTCATAGGTGAGTACATGCATTGGGTCAGGCATGTATTTTCTCAACAGTGATACGTGGAACACATCGTGAACTTTGGAGAGACTTGGCGGCATTCCCAAACAGAAAGCTACAGACCCAATTCATTCTAGAATTTTGAAAGGTCTGGCATTCCTGGGACTTAATTTTTCTTTCATAATGAAACTTACAACATCCTTCCATTGAGATACCTTCCAGAAAACATGATCTCCTACATGAAATTCCAAATCCATCATTTGGTTATTGGCATAGATCTTCTGCCTATTTTGAGCTGATTTGATGTGTGTTTGGATTACCTTCCCCTTTTTATTATTTCCTCTACAAGTTATGGGCCTACAAGTTTTCTTTCACCAACATCATCCCTACAGGTTGGTGTGCGACATCTCTTTCTGTATAAATCTTCATATGGTGCCATTTAAATACTTGAATGGAATCAATTGTTATAGGAAAATTCTACCAAAAGTAAATATTGATCCCATATACCTTGAAAGTTAAGGGAGTATGATCTCAACATGTCTTCTAATATTTTAATAGTCCGTTCTGATTGTCCATTAGTTTGGGGGTGTTAGGAAGTCCTCAAACAAAGTTTAGTATCTTGTTCTTTCTGAAAACTTTTCCAAAATCTTGAAGTAAAATGTGGATCAAGATCATAAAAAATTGATAGGGGTACTCCATGATGTCTCACAACTTCATATATATATATAGTCTTTCTAGACGTTAAAGTGGTACATATTCTCTTATAGCAAGAAAATGTGCTGACTTGGAAAGATGATCCATAATGACCCATATTGCAGCATTCCTTCTTAGAGTATTTGGTAGTCCTATGACAATGTCTATCGTAATATTATCCCATTTCCACTCAGGTATGGGAAGAGGTTTCATGACTCCTCCAGGTTGTTGCCTTCCAGCTTTCACTTGTTGACAAACCATACATCTTGACAAAAAATCAGCAATCTCCCTCTTCATGTTGTCCCACTAAAAATGTTCCTTCAAATCTCTATACATATTAGTGCTACCAGGGTGTATAAAGAAATTGGAACTATGTCCATCTTCCAATAATTCCCTTTTTAGATCAGTTATATCGGGAACACAAAGTCTCTTCCCAAATTTCAAAATTCTATCTTCATACACAAAAGTCACTCAATCTCCCATCATTCACAGATTTAATCTTCTTTTGAAACTCTTCTTCATCGGTCTGAGAACTCTTTATCCTTTCTAGTAAAGATGTTTTGGCAACCATTTTTAAAAAAAAATTTACGTTTCACCTTCCATAGTTATCCCCATGTAAAACATTAATAGATCCTTGTATATAGGATCCTTTTCAACTCCCATCTTGTTCAGAACTCCATGATCCTTTCTGCTCAAAACATATGCCACCTTATTTGCCTTCCCGGGTGGTAGTGTATGGTGAAATCATAATCCTTGAGTAGTTCAAGCCATCTCCTTTGCCTCATGTTGAGCTCTTTCTATGAGAAAATATACTTCAAACTCTTGTGATCGGTATATATCTCACATTTTCACCATAGAGATAATTTATACATATCTTCAAAGAAAATATTACAGCATCTAACTCAAGTTCATGAATAGGATAGTATTTCTCATGAATTTTTAGTTGTCGTGATGCATACAAAAAAACCATATCATTCTGCAAAAGGACACAACCAAGTCCTTTCTTTGATGCATCACTATAAATAACAAATCCATCATTCCCTAATGGTAGAGTCAAGATATGATCATTGACTAATCTTCTCTTCAATTCTTCAAAACATTCTTCACATTATTTTGTCCAAATAAATTTAACCCCTTTACGTGTGAGCTTCATTAATGGGTTAACCAATCGGGAAAAATTCTGGATGAAATGTCGATAATAACCTACTAAACCAATAAAACTGCGTACCTCGGTTATACTCGTTGGTTCTAGCCATTCTTGAATTTCCTTGGTCATAGAAGGATCAACAGAGATTCCATAGTTAGAGAGAATATAGCAAATAAAATAAATCTCTTAAAACTATAATTCACACTTGCTAAACTTCCCATATAATTCATGTCTTCTAAGATTCTTTAGAATAATGCATAAGTGATTTTCATGATCTTCGTAGATTTTTTAGTATACCCAAATATCATCAATAAATACCACTATAAAGACATCAAAATATTCATTAAAAAATATATTCATTAGATCCATGAAGACATAGGGTGCATTAGTCAATCCAAAAGGCATTACTGTAAACTCATAATGCATGTACCTGGTTCGAAATACTGTTTTCAAAATGTCTTCCTTCTTCACACACAACTGATGATATCTAGATCGAAGGTCAATCTTTGAAAAGTATTGAGCTCCATGAAGTTGGTCGAATAAATCATCAATGTGAGGTAGCAGATACTTGTTATTTATTGTTATAGCATTGATCTATCTGTGGTCAATTCACAACCTCATAGATCCATCTTTCTTATTAACAAAAATAACAGGGTCTCTCCATGGAGAAACACTAGGGGGAATATATCCATTATTACTCAATTCCTCCTGTTGTTTCTTTAGTTCCACTAATTCCACAGTGGCCATTCTATAAGGGGTCTTCGATATGGGCCTCGAACTAGGAATTAAGTCAATGGAAAACTCAATTTCTCATTCTGAAGGATATCTAGGTAAATCTTCTGGAAACACATCAACATATTCTTGCACAATAGGTACATCCTCTATTTGAACATTTTTATCCACACCCATAGTTATTTTATTCTCTTCCTCCCCAATAATATAATTTAGTTGAGCTACTGGGAGTGGATCTAGGTAAGAATTAGGTGGTGATGTTTCTACTCTAAAGATAAGGTACTCCTTATCATCATCGAGAATTGTAACCTCCTTCTTCTTACAATAAAGTTTTGCATCATGGTCCAAAATCCAATCCATACTAAGGATTATATCAAATTAAATCATTGTTATGATGATGAGATCAGTAGAAAAAGAACATTTATATTCCCTAATGGGGACTGATTCACAAAACTTTGTTGCAATGATACTTCCCTTATATATTTTTATTGAAAAATCCTTTGTCAAATCAAATTCGAAATATATAATTTTCTTAGTAAACTAAGAAGATATGAAATAATGTGATGATCCAAAATCAAATAAATCATTGGCTAAACTTGAAGAAACCATTAAATTACCTGCCACTACGTCTTTCGGAGCTTCAACCTCCACAGTAGTGATATCATAAGATTGGCCTTGATCCCTTTGCCTTTTCTGAGGTAAGTTTCTCTGAATCTTAGGACATTCATTTTCATAATGTCCCCTTTCTCTACAATTGTAGAATTAAATATTAACAACCTCTTTCTTCCCCTTGAAATCACGAGCTTGGTGGCATTTTTCACCACACTTGTAACTGACTACTATTCCCTTCAGACAAGTGTCGAGGTGTTTCTTCCAACATTTATTACTGGGTAGATATTCAAATTTTCCCTTCTTCCCCTTATTTCCATTTCTAGATTGTTTAGAATATCTCTTCTTATCTTTCTTTTCTTTAAATTCGTAAGACAAAGAGAATTATTTTTCAGTCTTGATAGCATATGAGACAATATCTTCGTACGAGAAGAAGGAATGTGGGACTAATGTTCGACATAGAAATGGTTTTAACCCACCAAAGAAATGACCAATCTGACTTCTTGTGTTACGTATATAATCTGTCGCATGCCTCGATAACCTTATAAATATAGATTCATACTTTGCGACATTATCATCCTCTTTTTTCCTCAGACTTAGAAATTGTCTTTCCATATCCGCTCGATGGTCATGAGGAAAGTATTTCTCTAAGAAAATTTCATTAAACGCTCTCCATTTAATTTTTGATACTTCATCGTCTTCCTTTGTATTTTTAATCAATGACCACAATTGATCAGCATCTCTAGTGGGGCGGTAAACTGCCATGACAACTTTTTCCCTTTCGTTACTTCACAAGGCATGGAATTTTTTCTCTAAGGAATTTATCCATTGCTCAGCTACTAATGTATTTGTACCCCCATTGAATTTTGGTGGTTTTTGCCTCATAAAGAGATCTAACATTGATCTTCCATGCTACGGATCAGGGTGCCCCATACGGGTATGGTTATTATTCATAACCTAAGTGAGTTTTCCAAGTATAGTGATAAGCTGATCAGCATCAGTTATATCACCAGCTCCAGTATAATTATCTTGATCAGGATAGAAATCCCTACACAGAGTGCCTGCATTGATATGGTTTCCATTCCTTCCACTATGTTTCATTTATAAACAATGTAATACACTAGATTAGTTTATGAATCGCAATATGTAATTCCAAACTTATAACTTACATAACATAAATTGAACATTTTATGGATATAATCCATAATCATACAAAAATGTTTTCTTTGAGGAGGTATATACACATAAATCCTTCACAATGGTTTGTAAAGAGATTTTGGATTATCTTAAGCATATCCCCTAAGAGTGTCCTAACCAACAGTGCAGCAAGGCCTGTTGTCGTGTACCAGTTCTCGTTCGAGTCTAGATCAAAGTGATGTTTTCATGTTTTACACCTAGGTAAATCTGTTCCAGAGCCTCCTCTACCTACTTTTATCCAAACAAGGATGTATTTCTTCAAAAACTAACAAAAACTATAGGAAGTTCATCTATACTAATCCTCAAAGTCTATCTTATGATAATGTGATTTAATCAGAGTTTTTCTAAATCTATCTTCCAATGTATGTACTAAACTTCCTCTGATACCAACTGTAACTCCCCGACCCAAGAAGCCGAGAGTCGGTGCATTATTACATATCGTTGGCATGATCAGAAAAGATCAATTCTCTAAAGACCGATTAGTTTAGTAACCTCAGAAGTACTAGATACGTGCATAAGGTTTAAATTACATCATAAAATAAAAAACTACAAAAAAAATTGTTTCCATAGACAACACTGAGATCCCATAGACTATCCATGTAGGTCATTCATAATATAATTCTTCGCATCTTGGGAAAAATAAAACATAGAAAGGGGTGAGCTCAGATGCTCAGTAAGGATAACAATATAGAGGAAACTCTCACAAATAAGCATATGCATTTAAGGAAATGTATAAAACTAAAACAAAATAATTTTCAACATAAAATTCATCATAATTTGGAAAATATAAATCAAAATAATTCCATTTACTTGCTCACATGGATATTCGACAAGTCAAATAATCACATGCAATATCAATAGTCACTTTCATAATGATGGAATGCATAATTCCAGACTTTAAAACCACATAGTCAAGGCCTTGTGCCAAGACACTAGTTTGTCTCATGAGAACTACCGATGCCTCGAGGAGCTATAGCGGGCTCCACCGATCACATTCTAAGTCCAATGCATTCCTCATTGGAAAAATTTTAAACATAACATAAAAATTAGTATTAAAACTAGCATACGAAATGTCAATACTTTATCCATAAACGATGAATGGTAAAAAAATAACACATTAATATTCAAACTTATCACAAAACCTTAAATACAAAATGGAAGATTTGTATCATAATAAATCAACTTCAAACAATATTAAAATCCATTAAAGGATGTTGACATAGATGAAATAAAAACTATTTGAGAGAAATATATCATTATTTTTTTTGAAATCATTTAATGTTAAAAAATTATAAAAGAAAACATTTATTTTGAAAATATTATTATAAGCTTGTAAGGGAAGCTTCGACGATGTTATAACAACGGAATATAGCTGTACCTTCCATATAAGTTAAAAAACATTCTTACCTTAATTTTGTCGATAAGGTCAAAAAGTAACATGTTTTGAAAACAATAGAAAGATTCCTTTAAAACTTATAAGGTCAAATGAGGGTATAAATTACTTTAACCCATAGTCTAGTAAGTAGTAAAAATTTCTTGGAATACATTTTTAGGAAAACACGGATGTGGATGATAAAGGGGTCCCAGTAGATACTTACGTAAAAACAACCTCAGATAATAAGGAGATTGTGAAATTAACCCTTACCTTTTACTTTTCCTTGGTCGAGGGTAGGTTAACCTCATGTATAATGTAAAATAATTGTTATTAAATTATACAAGAACCATAAACATTAATATGATATCATATATGATCTCACAAAATTGATTTCTTAATGATATTTTAGTAGTATCATCGTTTCGGTTGTTAACTGATTCATTTTCCTATATATGATTAGTTACATAAGCCATGACTATTATGGATAGAGTGTATTCTATTAATATCTAGAATGATATTAATATATTTAAATATTATATTTAATCATCACGTTAAAATAATTCCTGAATGATTATGATGGGGAATGAATCTCATTGCGTCCGTGGAGACGGTAATCCGTACGTATGCACAAGCGAAAATATCATTCTTTTGTAATTAAAATCATAATTAAATGGATGTTATATCATATATACAGAATCATTAACATTTTATATCTATTATTTACATCAATTATACATCATTTTTATACCCATCCCAATAATAATTTATTGAATAACAACTACACCATGACGTAGAGACGGTAAGTCGTGCGTACGCACGTATGGTAACATGTTATTCATAGGATGGATAAAATAATTAATATGGTTGTACCATTTTTATAATAACATCACAGTATATAGAAGATACTAGAGTAATTATTTTATAATGGAAACAACAAAAAACGAGGAAGTGGAAGATGAAAATAACTTGGAAGAGGTGGTGAGATATTTACCTCTTCTTCGGGTTCTTCATTTTGATTTGATCAAAAGGGATTTATAGGTTGTATTTTTGATCAAAATAAGGACTCTAGGATTAAGGGAGGATAGTTGGGAGGATATTTGGGAAGGCTTTGGCCAATCCAAATGGCTTTGAAGGAGTGAATTTAAGAGAAGGGGACGTGCCTTTTTATAAGAGGGGTGAGGGAACCTTAGGAAAATATTGAAATATTATTTTATAATAAAATCAGGTTTAGTTTCTAATGGTTAAAAATGACTTATTTAAATGATAAGGTAGGGATGGGTTGAAAACCACTCAAAAAATAGGTTTTAGACAGGTTTTTTGTCACTATATTAACCATATCTTTTAGATTTAACTCTTAGTTAAACAGTATGACATTTACCATGTCTATTTGTACTTTTATATTATATGGTTAATAAACTTAGTATAAAATTCCAAGAGAATCCCAAGTGGTTTTTTAATGACATATATAATATTATTTAATCCCTTTGGCCAAACTTTATATTTTTTTGGAATAAAATACCAATTAATAATATAATATTTGTTTTAAAAACTCTTTTATGTCAATTTTGACACGATTGGGTATTTTGTTTTTGCTAAATTCATAACAGCATTATTACTTCAAATAAAATCATTTAATCAACTCTAATATTTCATATTAACATAGAAAATTAGTGGAATTCATAAAAAGTCTCAAATTACATTTATTTGGGTATTTATAATATCAATTATTTTAGTATTTCATTAATAAGGTAATTAATGCATCATCATTGTGTCATAAATAAATTAAATTATTTAATTTTTAAAAATTATAAATAAAATACCCTTATTTATAAAATATTTTTACCTTTATAATGAATACTTATAGTAAAATTTATCTTATTTATAACCTTATATTAAAAATAGTTTAGTTTTTAAACATTAATTTTAACACTTTTAACACATCTTTGAATTAAATAATAATAAATGTCTTAATCTAATCCAAGTGAACCTAAAGGATCATATTTTGTTCCTAAGTTTGTTTTTTGGTCGAATAAAACTTATCCAATATAATTATGACATGTTTTAGGGTAGTAATAATATCATTTTTACCCTTAATTACCCTATTTACTTTTAACCATGGTAAATAAAAGTTAAAAGTTACTATTCACCAAAAAATATTTTCATCTTATTGAACCACATTTTAATTACTGATATTAACCATGTCTCTCGGATTTTTGAAATTGAACTCACAGAAATGTTAAAATTATGTTTTATGTAAATTTTCAAATTCTCCTAGAAAATGGGTAAAAGACGGTAAAAAATTAAATAAAATTTTTATATATCTAAAATTATTATAAAATAACTCCAATGAATTACATTGAACTTATATAGGTATTATGTATCTATTATGACCTATTATAAATTTAAATAAAATAAATACCTATTTAAATAATAATTTGGTTTTAAACAATAACTGAGTGTTTTCACTATTCATCAAAAAATGAAGGTTTTCAGAAAAATTAAAAAAATTCACCTTAAAATAATTTTGATATTCCAAATCCAAAAATGAAACCCATTTTGAAATATAAAATTTATAAAATTTCAAAAAGTGGGTATTACTATTCATAACGGCTAGTTTGATTGGTTGTGGTGTGTTAGAACTCGAAGTTGTGTTCAACACATGCTATTGTATTATTCAAAGAGAAGCGTAACGTGGAAGCTTGAGGTGTTACAGAAATAATATGAATTGAACATTTGGATCATTTATTATAAATTAATGAGTAACACCAATGGGTTTCATCATGGATGGAAAATAATTTTGAAATATTCTTTTAAAAATTTTCTTAAAGAAAATATCCTTTCTTCTTTTAAAAAATACTTTTAAAACATAAATCCTTCAGAAAAAATTTTTCTTTGAAGACATGAAATGAAGAATTTAAAATATTTTTAAAGTAATTTTCATTAAAAACATATAAAATAATCATGAAAAAATTTAAAATACAATTTCTTTTGAAAGGAATCTTCAAAAAAAATTGAATACCATTTCTTTGAAAATAAAGATTGAAAACATTTTTTAAAACGACTTCTTTGAAAATACTTATAAAACTTATAAAGGTAGCATGAAAAACATTTAAAAATGAAAAATATTTTTCCTTTAAAATTATCTTAAAATATCAATTTTTAAAACATTTTTCAAACATGCTTTTTTAAGTTCATGACATGTGTCTCAGAGAAGGCATATTGAGACCAAACTACTTTACCAATTTGGTAACTTTTGAATCATAAACCCCATGAAAGAGAGATCATAAAATGGATATGTAAATACCCATAAGTTTAAGTATAAAATAATAGAATTTATTAATGGTAAGTATATACACCACCCAAAAGAAATGAGTGGGGAATATGGCGTAAATCTTAAAGAAATAAAAGTGAGATTATAAATCTCATTACCTTAAGTCTTGACTCTCTTAGTACTTGATATAAACTCTTGTATAACAAGTATAATATTAATATAAATAAACCACAAAACTATATTCTTATATATAATATCATAAATTATTTTATTTTCACTTTATAGTACCCATTTATTAACAACTCAATGTTAATATTATATTTCGTATAATAATCGCTTTGTTTTTCTCTTGTGTCTTGATTTGTTATATTTTTTGTCCCTATTGATATATAATGATCTTCATAATTTAAAAAATGATATAAAAATCATGTATATTTTTTATTTAAGTATTTATCGTAATCTATAAAAGATACATATATTAAATGAAATACATCGTTCATGTAAACAGTAGGTCATATGTCTGCATGTAAGATGTTTATATTTTATTACCATATTAAAAGAAAGTAAATAAATAAAATATAATAATATATATATATAATATAATTAGAGAATAATTATTAATTCATTTATATCATATACATTTAATAAATCCATACTTAATAAATTCTTTCTCAAGTGTGAAAGAATCACGTCACTTTGAGGAGGTTGTAGTCTACACTTCCCTAAATGAAATTATCATATTTACAAAAAATGGAAATCATAAAGCTATGTGTAATAAAATAATTCCGGAGGCATAAATATATAATAAATATCATATATATCATTTAAAAATATATTTCCCATTATAATTCCCAACCATGATATGTGGTAAAGGAAAAAATACACAACATCATTTTGTGAGCTGGTAGTTCACCGTACACAAGAGTGGTAAGTTATTTACGTATTAGATGGAATTTTGGGTAATTTTAGCTCTAAAAATTATAATAAAAACATATAATTACATTTTGGATACTTAGATTGTTATATAATCATGTAATAAGAAGATTTTAGGGGGTGGAGAATGAGAAAAAAGTAAAATAGCTTCAGGAAAGATGTTACCATTTCTTTGGGTAACTTCTTTTGGTTTGCATCAAAGGGATTCCTTAAATGTATTTATTCCCAAAGGGAGGATTTTATGATGATTTAAGGGATTTTGGGGGACTATTGTTTCTAGTTTTTATGATCCAAATTGGCTTTATAGGTGTGAGAAAGGGGAATAGTTAATGCCTTTTTATAGTGAAGGATCAGTGGTATTTTTGTAAATACCAAAAGGTAAGCACTAATGGGAGGTCTACCTTACCTAATATACTTGAAAAATACAAAAAATAATGTATTAAAGTAAATTTAGGGTCTAAAAAAAATATCCACCACAAAAAAATGCATTTTTATAATTTTGTGCCATAGTATTTATGTTTTTTAATATTTTTCATTTTGGTTTTCCATTTAGTTAACTAGTTTTCCAACCTATGTAATTTTTCCATTAAAAATAAATTAATGTTGTATTTATTATATAATATAGTACAAATTAATTATAAATATTACATATAATTTACAAGATAAAAATATCATGTGTAATGGAAGTTGATTTTAAAAACAAGTGCATGTGTTAACCAAAAACACTGCTTTAACTCAAACCATGTAATAATGTTTTTACTATTTAAGGTTCCATATTCTCATCATAAAATGTCGTTTTTTACATTAATAGATCATATTTTGTTTTAATTAACACATAAAAATCACTTTGAATATGGTAGTATTTTTATTAATTTTAAATCTTTTAATAAAATATAATTTATTGTAAAATAACATTAATTTCAATTTTGACATTATTTATTTAATTTTAATTTAAAAATATAAAAACATTATTTTAATTAGAATATATTTATTTAATATATATTTAACATGATATATTAATCCCCAAAAATAATTTAACATTATAATTCATTAAATTTACTTTACTTTTAATGTTTTTAGCATCAATTATTTTATTTTATTATTAACTAAATAATCCATGTGTTAGCGTTTGTTATGTTTTTAATGTAACTAATTCATATCTAAAAATTAATGATAAATAATTATGATAAATATAACTTATTTGTTTTCCAAAATGATATGTATACCTGAAAATTTGTTGTTTTTTCCATATCTTACAATTTTATAAATGTTTAAGGTAAGGAAAGTTCTTTTTGGATCTTTTTCCTTACGTAACTTATGAAAAACAGAAATTTTATTTAATAGTATCCAAATAACTCACAAAATTATAACAATGAAAGTATATAGTAAAAATATTTATAGAAAATGGATTTTTTAAGTATCTATTTCATTTTGACACTTAATTTTAAAGTTTAGTCCCTTGTCAAACTTAACTTTATGTTAATCGCTGTAATTAATTTTAATCACTTTCACTTATATTTTTCCTCAAAAACTAACTTTATTTTGTTATAAATTATAAATTGTGATGATAAAAAAATATTTAATCCATTTTTTCAAATTACCAATACAGTATTGGTAGAAATTAAATTAAATTTAGTCTTTTAGAAGGGATGGCAAAACGGTTTCTTAAAGTAAACAATTTAAAAAATTTAGTAAATTTTTATATCTAATTTCAAAATTTAAATTAACTATAATATCCTAAATTGAATTAATTGATTTATTATTGATATTATTAAAATTTAAAACCAATCAAAATTATCATTTAAAATTATAAATAAATTATACAAAAAAATAGTTTTGAAATAAAATTCAGTATTATTCATTGTTCATCCAAAAAATGATACTTCATAAGAAAAATACCAAAAACTAACTCTAATATAATTTATTTTGTTACAATTTAAAAACTTATGTTTATTTTGTCAAAAACAATTATAAATGTGTCAACATTTATATTTAAAATGGGTTTGTTGTTAAAAAGTGGTAAAATTACATTTTAGAATAATACATCTTTTATTCATAAAATTGTATTTATTATAATATTATACCTATTAAATCTATTTATTATTATAAAAAATATTTATTGAATATATAATATATAAATTTTATTTAAAGAATTAATCAAAATATTTGCGTTTAAATTGTTGAGATAACGTTGTGTTTCAACATAGAAGAATAATTTTCCTAGAAAAGTAATTTCTTTATTTTCAAACGGTTCATACATTATATTATAGTAAATGATAATAAATATATTCATTTTATATAAATTTATAAATAATATTTTCACAGTTTAGTCAATCATTTTTATAACTTCCATTCCAACAGCTAGGTGGAAGCTATGATAATATTTTAATAATCATATTAATAGTATATTGTAGTTTGGTAAAAACTCAGACTGGCTTGTAACACAAGCTATCAAAGGGACTCAATATTCTATGTAATAAAAGAAAAACATAGTGTTTCATGTACCAAAATATAATCTAATTTTTTTGTGTAGTGAACAATTTACTAGCCGTTATGTATAACGCAAACTAAAACCTAGTGCTTTAAAAAACTATATTCAGTGTTTCATGAAATGAAAAATAACAAAAAAATTAAATTATTTATAAAAAATAATATATTTCACAAAATCTTGGGGTATAAAAATTATATTAATTTTAATTATCATTTACAAATATGTAAATTAATTTCTATTCGTATGGTTATTCCATAACTCTATGTCTTATGTAATGATCTCAGGGCTCTTGTCCATTTATTATTTTATGACTCATGTCTTTTGAATATACATGTTTTGTTCAATGATTAAATATTTGGATTTTTGATATGCAGTGTATAATTTTAAAAATTTAGTTTCAAGATTAAATATATGTATGCTCATCTTATGCTTTCATATGATCATGAATTTACATATCCTATGTTCACCCTTACTGAGCATCTAAGCTCACCCTTTTTTATGTTTCATTTCCCCATGTTATGAAGTATGATGTTAAATGAATTTTTTCATGAAGTATTTCACTTGGATGATGTGGATTACCTATTTTGAAATAGGAAATGGAGTGTATTGTGGGAGATAATTTCAATCTTATGAACTAGTGGTTTACGAACCCAAGATGTCAAGAGTTTTTCTTAATTCTCCAGAACTCTAGACCTAAAAGGTCTTTATGTATGTTAGTGATCCGATATTTTCATTTAACTTTGTACATTTTGAATGAAACAAATTGGGTCACATTTGTAAATTTTATTTCATTATCTCCATATCCATAAGTATGGTTTTTGGGCTATTAATGTCACGACACGCCCTCGGGGCCCGTGCCGTGACTACCCCAAGCCCGTCTTCCAAAGGCCAGGGGCTGGCGACTAGCACCAAAGGCGTAAAATTACGATAACTGGGAAGGCATTGACTTTATTAAAGAAAACAAGCACCACAGAGTACAAGCGGAAGCAAAACAATAAGTACAAAATAAATGCTGAAAAGTAAATGGGCCAGAATACAAACCCAAAAGAAAGTACGACTACAACTGAATAAGGTACAACAGTAAAAAGACAATAGCTGGAAGTAGGAAGCAGCTCCTCGGTCGTCCTCCTCGGATCCTACCTGAAGGGTAGGTACAGATAGCTTCCTCCACGCTCTCGTCCGTCAACCTCCTCTGTGAGTCGTCACGTCGTATAGTCCACCTACGGGTACTGACTCGTCGTGTAGTCCACCTCCGGGTACCATCCAGTCCTCGAACACTCGGCCTCCGTCAGCACTGCCCGTCGTCTGCAACCAACACAACGAGGTGCGGGCATAGCCCGTGAAAGGGTGAGTATAACGATACTCAGTAGGGACCCCGAGACCCTTAAGGTCTCACTAAACCAACAAGGATAACCACAAAGAAGATCTCAACAGATAACCTCTACTTAGGTATATGCCCATAAATATACCTAAGTTATCAAGTAACCCATCTCAATCATGAGGAAACACAAGGATTGTGAAATCAATGGATAACCACTTCCCAGGTATATGCCCATACATATACCTAAGTTAGCAAGTGACCCATCTCAATCATGAGGTAAACACAGGGTCAAAATTCTCAGCTCAAACCAGGATTTTTATTATCGAAACTGTAACTGCTGAAGAGCTCTGTCTATGGAGTGTACAGTGGTCCTGTCACGACTCCGAGGTACTGCTCACTAACCTAAGACTTCTGAAGTACTCCTCCTGTCGAGTACCGCGGGTCAGCCACCCAGACACAGTAGTGCTTCCCGCCGAGGTATGTCACCCAAACACAGTAGTGCACACCCCCTAGTAGCCTGCTGAGGTACTCTCCGGACGAGTACCGCGGGTCTGCATTGTCACACAGGTATTGCTCCGTCCGCCATGGGTCTGCACCTCAGAAAGTAGTGCTCCGTCCACTGGGCTAGTCGACTCACTCCAAGTCGAGTCAGTCAAGCAGTCGTCAGGTCTCAGCCAGCTACACGGTCTCCGTACTCCGCACGCTCATCACTGGGAGGGTCCTCTCCATGAGCTACAGGTAGATACTCCAAGTATCTCAAAGTTCCACGAAGAAGTATCTCAAAGGACCGCCTCGTCATAGGGGTCTCAACACAATAGACGGCGCGTCAATCGGACGCCCGGTCTGTGAGTTATTAGCCTTTTCGTCCTAGGGGCCCGGTTGGTTTCGTGAGCGAACCAAACCCGGCCGTATCTCAACTGTACCCCGAACTCTCATAGGGTATATTCATAGGGACCATTTATTAATGAGATCACCAACGCCGTAGACGATTCGTTAAACGGACGTTCTGTCAGAAAAGTATCAGCTTTTCCGTTCCAGGGGCCCGGTTGGATTACGGTTTGATCCAACCGGGCCACTATTCATCTACATCCAAATCTCGGGTGGAGGATGCCAAAAGTTCCGTATCGTCAACAGGAACTCAACGCAACAGACGGTGCGTCAATCGGACGCCCGGTCTGAGAGTTATTGGCTTTTTCGTTCCAGGGGCCGGGTTGGATTTCGGTACGATCCAACCCGGCCACAATTCATCTGCATCCAAACCTCGGGCGGAGTATGCCAAAAGATCTGTCTCACTAAAAGGAACTCAACAAAGCTGACGGCACGTCAATCGGACCTTCGTAGCTCAAAATATGAGTGTTTCCGCTCCGAGGGCCCGGTTGGTTTCGTGTACGAACCAACCCGGCCGAACTCAAAGTAATCCGAAACCTTGAGTGCGATATACCGAAACGATCGTCTCGATCCAAGGATCACGTTGCCGCTGACAGTGAGTCGTTTGGAGGCTTGTAGCCCATGATACGGGCATTTGAACGAAAGTGATCCGAAACTGGGGGGGTCTGGGCCCGGGTCGACCCGGCCCGACCCCCCCCCCCCCCCCCCCCTTGGGTCGGCCGAACCAGGTCGACCCGGCCCGACGACCCGGCCTGGCTCGGAAAATCCGGCCCGGCCGGCGGCGCGGCGGCACGAGCCAGTGCGACGGCGCGGTCCGGCGCGGCGGCGCTGTCCGGCACGGCGGCGCGTTCTAGGCGCCGCATGTGTGCCGCGCGTGGGGGGAAAATCCCCCCCCCCCCTTTGTGAAACTGCGGCCCCTTAATTGGGGCCGCTTGAAGACCCGGCCGGGGGAACTAATTCCCCCGGTCTCCACTGCCCGGCCGGCCCGCACTGGCCGGCCGGTTCCGCCAGCAAGGACCGGCGACGGCTGGTCCTTCCTTCGCCAACACCGGCGGCCTGGTGCCGGCCGCCGGTCATCTTGCTCCGCCGCGGCCCGGAACCGGCCGCGGCCTATGCCGTCCGGCGCGATGCGACGGCACCGCTCCCCTCCGCCGCAGCCCCGCTCCAGCCGTGGCGCCTTCGACTTGTTTCGACGCGACGCGTCGACGTCGCGTTCTTGGATTTCTTTCCATGACGCGGCGCGATGGCGCCGTGCAATACTTGCCGCAAGATACCCACGTGGTGCGACGGCACCACGCCTTCTCGTATCAACCTCAAGAAACCATCATGAAAAAAAGGAGGAGGGTCAGCCGTGTTTGTGCGGTCCGACCCCCTCACGTTATTCGAATCAAAAAGGGTTTTAATCCACGATTATCACCAAGTTTGTATTCACGAACAATTAAATAAATAAACCCCTACCTCGTAATTGTCGTTCGTTGACGATCTTGGAAAAAGGGCGGATATCGATTCCTCGATTGTCGTGTTCGTCACACACTCTCAATTCTCACGCTCATGCGTCGGAAGGAAAAAGGGTACTCATCGTTGGTGGACGAGCGTTCGGAGGTGACGTCGTCGTTGACGATGTTCTTCGCAGGCGACGTCTTCTCCTTTGATGCGGATGAAGGTCGTTGGAGAAGTCACGGGCGTCGCTTCCCTTTCCTTGCCTCGGTTGAAGAACGATGAAGAAGATGGCGTCATCGTGCTTCAGTGGCGGAAGAGACGTTCTTCGTGTTCTTCGTCGTAGAGAAAGAAGGACTCCGGATTTCCTAAGTTTTTTCTTCCAAGGCTCCCAATCTCACTTAACCAAGCAACCTAATAAAATAATCCCTCCCATTATTTTATTAACACATGCCAAGCTTTTCAAATTCCAAAATTAAAATAACTTCATTAATTTAAAATGTGTTGGCATGCACTTAAGAGGGGGAGAAGTTCAAGAGTTAAAGGGAGATTAAATGGGGGGTTTAGAGGCGTTAGGAAAGTTAAGGAATTTGAAGAGGTGGGGAGGGGTTCGTGTGGGCCCCACCCTTTCAAATATCCACACATGGGAAGTTGGATGGATGTGGGCCCACCACCAACTTCCCATGGGAGAAGTTAACAACTTAACATGAAATAAAATTGATTTAACAATTTTATTCACTTTGATTAATTAAACATCAAAAATTAACTTCTTCTCCAACACAAATGCAACTACGGTAAAGGTTCCCTTAAGCGATTACCGGCGTTGCGAGTTCATCGGTGCAATCGGATTTCAATTCCGAGCACCGGTTCAAAAGATAGAAATTCCCGCTCGTTCGTTCACTGAACGTACCCGAGCCAAACTTCGGAAATTAATTCCGGGCACACCGGGCCTCAGAATCAGGCCCCGTCAGAAACTACGTTCTTGTAAAATTCCAAAGAAAATTAAGAAATTTCTTTCCTTGAAATTTCCGGGTCTTTACATTACTCCCACCTCAGGGATTTACGTCCCCGTAAAGCTTCAACACAAACTAGGGTCACAAAAGCGGTATAGAGCACGCATCTAAGCCTTCCGCTCCCATTTGCTTACCTGGAGGTTCCCGTAGTGCCATAGAAAGTGCACCAGAGGAATCAATCATCCTCATAGGATCTGATCCTGTTGATCCTCGATCCCCACCGTAACCTCCATGAAAGACACCCCATCGCCATCGTCCAGCTCCTCATGGTCTATGATATGCGAAGGGTCGAGCACGTATCTCCTCATTTGAGATATGTTGAAGTCGTCGTGCACCTGGTGCAACTGCGGTGAATGGGTCAAGCGGTAAACCACCCTGCCTACCCAGTTGGGGACCTAAGAAGGTCCGTTGAACCCCGGAGATAAATTGCCGCCTTGGCCACATCTCCGTAAACCTCGTCGAGGTGAGACCCGTATAAGGACGTGATCGTCATCCTCGAACTCCAGAGGTCTCCATTTTCTGTTAGAACTAGAACTCAAAAGGCAGATGCCACGAGGGTATGGTTGACTGACTCAAGAGTGGTCGTTCACACCCTCCTGTGAAAGAGTTTATTCCGTGCTGCCTGGGGTTTCCTTTTCGCCGACCAAGGAAAACCCATCCCGACGTTTGCCTAAAACCGACAATTTGAGTATGAACAGTTATTGCCCATTCCATACTCAAACTAATGTCGTAAGACCTCGATGCTGTCACCAAGAGATTCCAACCGTAACTCTCTCCTTGAGGGTCTGACCACATCGTCGTCGTAAGTGTGATTATCAAGTCTCCTCCAAAGGTATCTCCAGACGTGAGGGTCAAGTCCACGGCTTACCGGAAACTCTAGGTCTGGAAAAATATTTGTGAAAGCAAGGAATGATTCACATCGACGTCCGTTACTACAGAAGCAAGTAGTGGACACAGACTGTCCCTTGAATCATTTCTAGAGCCATTGGGTCACACTCCTTGACCTCATACAGCCGCACTCTTCCTCCGCCATCCAGCTTCCTGAGCCTGGCAGGAATAACTAAGGCGGGTGGTTGTACAATGTTAGGATGTACACCACCTCATGCTGCTCTCCTAGCTCTGCCTCCACGTCTGCTGCTTCGTAGACTCATCTCTCCTTTAATCTTCCTCTTCTTTAACACGCCAGAGTCTCTAAGACTGGCACAGGTTTCCGATTTCTTGCTGCACTGTGTAGTCTTCATCCTCTCTTGGATGTCCTGGACCTTCTTTAGTCTCACAATAGATGCTATGATTTCTTCTTTGCCGATAAGAGAAACCCGGTCTCATTCCCTGGATGAACCACATTCGTTGCCTAATACAGTCAATCCTGACATGAATGATGCATTCATGCCATGGATGACATCCTAAGGCCTCGACGTAACTACTAAGAGATCCAACTGTCACTCTCGCCTCCAAGGGTCGAGCCACACTGTCGGCATCAGTGTGTGGTCACTGGGTCCCCTCCAGTAGAAATCTCGAAAGTGAGGGTCAAGTCACCAGTTTTAACCGGGACCACTCAGCATCAACCAAACAAAAAGGACAAGAAAGCAAACAAAGATAAGTGTCTTTTTATTATTGTAGCACATAGTACAAAGACACGAATACAAAAGCAACATGGAACTAGAAGTACAAAGGACGTATCCACTAGTTCCTCTCCAGCCCACCTGCTCTCGGAGCTCTACTGCCTTGTCCACTTCTTGGCTGTTGCTCAAGCACCAGCCGCTTCTTCTGCCTCAGTGGCTCCTCCAACACCCGCTGATCAACCGTACGAGGATTCAGACAGTCACGTGCCAGGTGACCCTTTCCGCCACATGAGTAACACAACATGCTTCTGGCACTCCTAGCTCTGTTCCCACCCCGGGTGCCCCGCACCACCGGTCCTAAAACCCGAGATCGTCTAACTGCTAGTCTGGTCCTCCTGGACCTATGTATCATCTGTCTACTGCCCACAGATGACTCGGCTACTGATCGAAAAAACACGCGGCAAAGGCAGAAGCTCCTGTACACGCTCGGGGTGTAGATCTACTGGCATAAACTCCACCCTGAAGAAGGTCTCGAAATCTTCCCAAGCGAAGTTCATCCCATCGCAAAACTGAAACAAGTGTCTCCACCACCTGCCTGCTGCTACCTGAAGGAGGCTGGTAGCAAAGATCACCATGAAGTCTGCCGACGTCCCCACTAGCCTGAAGACTCTCACCACAGCCTCCAGCCAAACCTCAGCCGCCTGCGGGTCCATCTCTCCCCGGAACCTGGGTGGCCTCTAGCGCTGGAACTCGTGCAGCGCGCTCAAGCGTCGTGCATCGCCTACTGCTAGGGCTGGTGGCATCAGTGGCCCAACGGGTAGCAGTACCGCTGGTGCATCCGCTGGTTCCTCAATTGTAAGAGGGCCATGTACCGAAGCCTCGTCGCTCGACAGGCTTTCAGCACGCACATCCCTCTGGGCTCTAGCTGGTCGTCCGTGAAAAGGCATCCTGAAAGAAACATCGTGACATGGTCAAACGTTTATACCTGGTGAGCTGACCTGGTTTGAGCTGTTTTAAGGGAAAACCTTTGAAAACACACACACAATCAGTGTTTTCGTGCACAAAGTCGGAATTCAGTTGTCAGGGTCCTGGTGTATAGATACGTCGGCCGCCCGCACCAACATTGGACTCCCTGAACTGAAGACCACACTCGGTACCCTTAACACTATTGCTTCACAGAAATAAAATATCAGAGTTATAAGTTCTGCGGTAGAACCGACTCCTCTGATACTAATTTGTCACGACCCGCACTCGGGGCTCATGTCGTGACTACCCCAAGCCCGCCTTCTATAGGCCAGGGGCTGGCGACTAGCACCAAAGGCATAAAATTCCGATAACTGGTAAGGTATTGCCTTTATTAAAGAAAACAAGCACCACATAGTACAAGCAGAAGCAAAACACTAAGTACAAAAGAAATGCTGAAAAGTAAATGGGCCAGATTACAAACCCAAAAGAAAGTACGACTACAACCGAACAAGGTACAACAGTAAAAAGACAACAGCTAGAAGTAGGAAGCAGCTCTTGGGTTGTCCTCCTCGGATCCAACCTGAAGGGTAGGTACAGATAGCCTCCTCCACGCTCTCGTCCGTCAACCTCCTCTGTGAGTCGTCACGTCGTGTAGTCCACCTCCGGGTACTGACTCGTCGTGTAGTCCACCTCCGTGTACCGTCCAGTTCTCGAACACTCGGCCTCCGTCAGCACTGCTCGTCATCTGCAACCAACACAACGAGGTGCGGGCATAGCCCGTGCAGGGGTGAGTATAACGATACTTAGTAGGGACCTCGAGACCCTTAAGGTCTCACTAAACCAACAAGGATAACCAAAAATAAGATCTCAACAGATAACCTCTACTTAGGTATATGCCCATACATAGACTGAAGTTATCAAGTAACCCATATCAATCATGAGGAAACACAAGGATTATGAAATTAACGGATAACCACTTCCCAGGTATATGCCCATACATATACCTAAGTTAGCAAGTGACCCATCTCAATCATGAGGTAAACACAAGGTCAAAAGTCTCAGCTCAAACCAGGATTTTTATTATCGAAACCGTAACTGCTGAAGAGCTCCGTCTCTGGAGTGTACAGTGGTCCTGTCACGACTCCGAGGTACTGCTCACTAACCTAATACTGCTGAATTACTCCTCCTGTCGAGTACCGCGGGTCAGCCACCCAGACACAGTAGTGCTTCTCACTGAGGTATGTCACCCAAACACAGTAGTGCACACCCCCTAGTAGCCTGCTGAGGTACTCTCCGGACGAGTACCGTGGGTTTGCACTGTCAAACAGGTAGTGCACCATCCGCCATGGGTCTGCACCTCAGAAAGTAGTTCTCCGTCCACTGGGCTAGTCGACTCACTCCAAGTCGAGTCGATCAAGCAGTCGTCAGGTCTCAGCCAGCTACACGGTTTTCGTACTCCGCAAGCTCGTCACTGGGAGGGTCCGCTCCACAAGCTACAGGTCGATACTCCAAGTATCTCAAAGTTCCATGAAGAAGTATCTCAAAGGACCGCCTCATCATAGGGGTCTCAACGCAACAGACGGCGCGTCAATCAGACGCCCGGTCTGTGAGTTATTAGCCTTTTCGTCCTAGGGGCCCGGTTGGTTTCGTGAGCGAACCAAACCCGGCCGTATCTCAACTGTACCCCGAACTCTCATAGGGTATATTCATAGGGACCATTTATTAATGAGATCACCAACGCCGTAGACGATTCGTTAAACGGACGTTCTGTCAGAAAAGTATCAGCTTTTCCGTTCCAGGGGCCCGGTTGGATTTCGGTGCGATCCAACCCGGCCACTATTCATCTGCATCCAAATCTCAGGTGGAGGATGCCAAAAGTTCTGTATCGTCAACAGGAACTCAATGCAACAGACGGCGCGTCAATCGGACGCCCAGTCTGAGAGTTATTGGCCTTTTCGTTCCAGGGGCCCGGTTGGATTTCAGTACGATCCAACCCGGCCACTATTAATCTGCATCCAAACCTCGGGCGGAGTAATCCAAAAGATCCGTCTCACTAAGAGGAACTCAATAAAGTTGACAGCACGTCAATCGGACGTCCATAGCTCAAAATATGAGCGTTTCCGCTCCGAGGGCCCGGTTGGTTTCGTTTACGAACCAACCCGGCCGAACTCAAAGTAATCTGAAACTTTGAGTGCGATATACCGAAACGATCGTCTCGATCCAAGGATCGCGTTGCCGCTGACGGAGAGTCGTTTGGAGTCTCGTAGCCCAAGATATAGGCATTTGAACGAAAGTGGTCCGAAACTGGGGGGGTCTGGGCCCGGGCCGACCCGGCCCGACCCCCTCCTTGGGTCGGCCGAACCGGGTCGACCCGGCCCGGGCAGCGACCCGGCCCGAAGACCCGGCCCGGCCGGCGGCGCGGGCCGGCGGGTTCCGGCGCGGCGGCGCGGGCCGGTGCGGCGGCGCGGTCCGGCGCGGCGGCGCGGGCCGGCACGGCGGCGTGGCCTGGGCGCCGCATGTGTGCCGCACACGGGGGGCAAAGCCCCCCCCCCTTTTGAAACTGAGGCCCCTTAATTGGGGCCGCTTGAAGACCCGGCCGGGGGAATTAATTCCCCCGGTCTCCACTGCCCGGCCCGCCCGCACTGGCCGGCCGGTTCCGCCAGCAAGGACCGGCGACGGCTGGTCCTTCCTTCACCGACACCGGCGGCCCGGTGCCGGCCGCCGGTCATCTTGCTCCGCCGCGGCCCGGAACCGGCCGCGGCCTATGTCGTCCGGCGCGATGCGACGACACCACTCCCCTCCGCCGCGGCCCCGCTCCGGCCGCGGCGCCTTCGACTTCCTTCGACGCGATGCAACGACGTCGCATTCTTGGATTTCTTTCCACGGCGCGGCGCGACAGTGCGGCGCAATACTTGCCGCAAGATACCCACGTGGTGCGATGGCACCACGCCTTCTCGTATCAACCTCAAGAAACCATCACGAAAAAAAGGAGGAGGCTCGGCCGTGTTTGTGCGGTCCGACCCCCTCGTGTTATTCGAATCAAAAAGGGTTTTAATCCACGACTATCACCAAGTTTGTATTCACGAACAATTAAATAAATAAACCCCTACCTCGTAATTGTCGTTCGTTGAAGATCTTGAAAAAAGGGCGGATATCGATTCCTCGATTGTCGTGTTCGTCACACACTCTCAATTCTCACGCTCATGCGTCGGAAGGAAGAAGGGTACTCGTCGTTGGTGGACGAGCGTTCGGAGGTGACGTCGTCGTTGACGACGTTCTTTGCAGGCGACGTCTTATCCTTTGACGCGGATGAAGGTCGTTGGAGATGTCACAGGCGTCGCTTCCCTTTCCTTTCCTCGGTTGAAGAACGATGAAGAAGATGGTGTCGTCGTGCTTCAGTGGCGGAAGAGACGTTCTTCGTGTTCTTCGTCGTAGAGAAAGAAGGACTCAGGATTTCCTAAGTTTTTTCTTCCAAGGCTCCCAATCTCACTTAACCAAGAAACCTAATAAAATAATCCCTCCAATTATTTTGTTAACACATGCCAATCTTTTCAAATTCCCTAATTCAAATAACTTCATTAATTTAAAATGTGTTGGCATGCACTTAAGAGGGGGAGAAGTTAAAGAGTTAAAGGGAGATTAAATGGGGGGTTTAGAGGGGTTAGGAAAGTTAAGGAATTTGAAGAGGTGGGGAGGGGTTCGTGTGGGCCCCACCCTTTCAAATATCCACACATGGGAAGTTGGATGGATGTGGGCCCACCACCAACATCCCATGGGTGAAGTTAACAACTTAACATGAAATAAAATTGATTTAACAATTTTATTCACTTTGTTTAATTAAACCTCAAAAATTAATTTCTTCTCCCGCACAAACGCAACTACGGTAAAGGTTCCCTTAAGCGATTACCGGCGTTGCGAGTTCATCGGTGAAATCGGATTTTAATTCTGAGCACCGGTTCAAAAGATAGAAATTCCCGCTCATTCGTTCACTGAACGTACCCGAGCCAAACTTCGGAAATTAATTCCGGGCACACCGGGCCTCGGAATCAAGCGCCGTCAGAAACTGCGTTCTTGCAAAATTCCAAAGAAAATTAGGAATTTTTTTCCTTGAAATTTCCAGGTCTTTACAATTAAAAATTCTATCAGAGAAAGGTTTAAATAACTTGATAGATTATGGTTTTTTATGAAAATTTATCTTAAGAGTTATGGATACCATCATGGGTATATAAGACCATATAATCATATTCTTATAAACCCATTTTGAGGTTTTAATTTATTGAATTTTAAGGAGACTAATGATATTTTTTGACACATTTATTTTTGAGTTAATTAAGGGTTATTACATTTTTGGATAAAATATGAAAAGAATGAGATAACATTTGGGGTTTTAACATTTTAAGGTTACTATTTAAAAAAATTATTATTTTTATGTTATTTAATAAGGATTATATTAATATATAATTATATAAATTAAAACCTGAAAACCATGTGACAACTCATCATCTCCGGAAAGGCTATGGGAATTGAACCCACAACCGATGGGAGATAAGAGTGAGTCACCTACAACTAGCCTAAATGAATTCCTGATTATTTTGAATTCCTAGTTATTTTTAACTTTGTAGTATTTAAATTTGATTTAAAATAATCTAATAGTGGTTTTTTGAATTAATTTAATAATTTAATACAGTATAAAAACATTTCATATTTAAAAACTATATTTTTCTGAAAAACTGTTGGTCGTTGCATTTTTTCAGTTTAATTTTAATTTAAATTTTGAAATTATTTGTTTTCAATTTTGAAAAATGTGTGTGATATTTTTATTCAAAATTGAAAAATTTATTTAATAGGTCTATTTTATTTTTTGTCAATATGAATAGTAACCTTTGTAATTTTTTAACCATGGTAAAGGTTAAATCAGGTAATTAAGGATAAAAATAAAATTATAAGAACTAAAAATGACCCTAAAACATGATCTAATTTTATTAGATGTGTTAGATTCAATCATAATCATATAAGGATCAACATTATAACCTTTGGGATCCACTTTAATGGGATTATAACAAAATAATTGTTTATTTATAGAAAAGTCAAAGATGGAAAACTTGTATTTTTAATAACTATAATGCTTTTAATATAGGGTTTTCAAGAATAAATATTTGACTATAAATAGTCATTTTAAATATAAAATATTAATATACATCATGGTAATTTAATTTAATTTTTTGGTGAAGAAGTAATTACCTTAAATTCGCACACAACACTGATGTTGTAATTATTTTATTAATGGAAATATCAAGTAAATGATATTAAAAATATTAAAATAAATATAATTTGAGATAATTAATTCCATAAAAAAATTTTACAAAATAAATTAGAATGTAAGAGATATAATAAAATAGTTTTTTTCAAATTATAAGTTTTATCATGGTATTATTAAAGTCAAGTTAATGAATATTCCTTAAAATTGACAATATGAACATTTAATAATTAAAAATAGTCTATTAAATGATATTAAATTCCTAAAAATATTAAATTAGTAAAAATTGTTTTTATAGTCTAAAATTTGGCCTTTTGGCATTTTATAGTAACTATATGAACACTCAAAGAATAAAAATTCATGTTGTCATAATATTGAGTAAAAGGGATTAAATAAAGTTTAAAACCAAAATATATGGGTATAACCATGACCTAAACATATCCAGGAAAATTCTTAAATGAATAGGATTTGAACCTTACCATTTTAGACTCTAATATTTGTGTTTGAATGGACATTTTTCCATGAAAATAACTTAAATATTATTTAAATCAAAGATAGTTAAAAAATGCCCATCACATTGTATTTAATATCTTTTATGTGTCCGCATGGGGTCAAAATAAAGATATTAATGAATAATTATGTCTATTTTTATTCCAAAAATTCTATACCCAAGTGATAAAGTCTCATACTGGGCATCAAAAAGACCCAGGATCAAATCCATAAAGGGATGAATTTTCATTTACTGTATTAGTATTATAGTTGGGCATTGTAGTAGGACTGTAGCAGTGGCATAACTGTAGCAGTAGAGGCACTATACCGACGGTGGTACTGTAGCTGCCTAGGTAATGTAGAATTACTATTCACTGAGGGGCCCTTTTGGCCAAAAATAGACTTTTAATCCTTGTATTCGGGAATCTTGTCATTAGGCCTTTGGGACATCTAATGGGTCTCCCTCTACCCAGAAAAAAAGTGGTCTTTTCTTTAAAAATAAAATGAGGCTTCTGCCCCAAAAATTTAAAGAAAATTTTACTATTTTGATATTAATATAATTATTTTTATTATATAAGTTTAATTTTTATTTTTCAAAATTATATAACTACCTTAAATTCATCTGAAATGCTAATTCAATATTTATTTAATTAACAAAAAATAAAATAAAATAAAATAAAAATATTAATATTGGTATAATTTAAATTATTTGATGTTTAGAATTAATTTTATATATCTATATGACATATTATAGAGTTTTTAAAAAATTATATTCTAATTTACACTTCTTCTAGATGTATATGAAGTTGAAGTAAATGAATAGTATCAAAATTTACATTAATGATAGTTCGTCAAAATAATATTTTATTCAATTATTGAAAAAAGTATAAATTTATTATGATAATTTATAAAATTTCAAAAATTTACCTTTTAGGGGAAATTTAAACCATATAATTAAAATTTTAAAATCTTTTAATATTAAAAATGTTGGTACGGTAGTTAAAATTAAAAGTGTCAACTAAGGGTTAGTCAAAATGATTAGGTATAAAATAATACTAAAAATTGTCTAGAATATATTTTATGATGATATTAAGACCTTATATTATCATATATTCATATACATGGCCATTTTTACGTATTTGGATAGAAATTAAACTCACAATAATCTAATCTTTTGAGAAATTTCAAAAGTTCCTCTCACCTCAATTATAAAAGAGAACATCCTCCCTCACTTCATTTCACCACATTGAGTATTTTAGATCAGCCATAATCTATCAATTAATCTTATAAAATTAATTTTACACATCTTAGAGATCATGGTCTCCTAAAAAGACCAACCCTCTATACCTTTAGAGGAGATCCAAAGGATACATTTCAAAGAAGAGGTAATCACTATTACCGATAACTTTTTTTCTACTCTTCTTTAACTCGTATAAATTAATGATGTCCATAAAAAATAATAACTTCATCATCCTAAATATGAGTAAATGTTATTATTATTATTATAAACACACTAATATACACCCCTTTTACATCAAACAATTAGGGATAATATCATTTGTGCGTAAGAACAACTTAATGTCGCCACATAGCAATACAATTCATTTTTCATCACCATATTTTATGGATGGGTATTATTATGGGATTAATGATTATATATGATATTTATAATATAATTATACTTTTGGAATAATAATATCATATCTAACATCTTAACATCTAATATTTTGAGAAATGGTAATGTTACTCGTGCATATGTATGGACTATCATCTCCCTGATATAATGTGATTATTTTTTCATATATATTTTTCATGGATGACAATAATTATGATTTTTATTAATAGATAAATATATATAATAATAGTTATATAAATATTAATTTTTTTCCTTTCTTTCATTCCATCAATCGAAAAAATAAAACAGTGTTTATGTGTACGTATGACATATCATCTCCATGAACAGTGTAATTAATTTTTCTATTTCAACATTATTTTAATGAATATAAATATGAATATAATTATTATATATTTTTTTATACCATTATTAGAAATATTTAAATTTGGATATTGGGTTCAATGTTTAAGGACCAAGTCTTCCAACCAAAAATGTGTTTGGAAAACAATGAAGTCATCACCCATAACAGTAATTTTAATAAAAATCATTAATAAATATATGATAAGATGTTATTAATAAATCATACAAGGTATTATAAATATATTATTATTAAATCCATTTACTATAAAGCCATATTTTTTATACATTATGTTTCAACATGAACAAAGAAATTCAATACCTGAGGTAATATGATTTTTTAACCCAATTTCCATTCATTGTGTTAAACTATTATTTCATTGATTACGCCATTCTACAATTATGTGTGAAATGACTTTGGATTATCTTATATTGTGATTCCACTTTTTTATGTGGATATAAATTGAATATATATATAATAAATTCAATTTATTAATTCTCTCTTAAATGATATGATATTTTTAAGGGTTTATTTAACAATCTCATTTTTATTCAATATTGTTTATGTTTAAGTATCTTCCAGAGAATATTTATCTTGCATAAAAATATTTTAAAAAAAAGGTTTTTACAATAATTATATAAATTTTATAAGTCATTTTTTCCCACGTTTTTATTTTTAAAAAATATTTTTAAAATAATATTTTTTTCATTTTCTAAGGAAGGAACTTTGTGAATTTTTCAGCAAAAATATGAAAATAATGTTTTTTATCTTATACATCATGAGAAGATTTTTCCAACATCTTGATGAATTAATTATTTGAATATTACCTTAAAATATTATAATTTTATTTTTAATGAAATTGTTTTCTTTTATAAATTTACTTATCTTTAAAAAATGATTTGGAAAAAATGGAAATGTTATTTTTCAAAGATTATTTCAAGTGATATTTCAAAATTATTTTCCATATGATATAAAATTATTTGATGTCACTTTTTCTTTATTAGGGTTATATTTCAAGGATACTATCCTTATTATTTCTATATTTGGTTTATATTTATGATGGAATGAAATTTATGAAACTCATTTCTTTTCCGTGGGTTATGTAATGATTTAAATGTTTATGAAACCCATTTATTTTTTGTGCTCTGATATGATGAAAGATTTATATTTTTACGAAACACATTTGTATAGTTTTCAATATGTGATATATGGGACCTATGTCTCCCTCTAAAGTATTGGGAAAATATTCATATCTCATGACTTGGATAGGACAGAAACAGGAGTGAACCTGGTTCAGTAATACAAGGCAGGAACAAAAGCAAACTTGATTTAGTAATACGGGGCGAGAACATGAGTGAACCTAATTCCATTAGGACATTATCTTCTATGACATTATTGGTTATGATAATTAAATCATATGGAAATTATTTTTTATGCTTATGTGTATGCCAAAAATATAGGTTTTATGTTATGCTCCCATGGATTTTTCCCTTCAAATATTTTAACACTCATATATTATGAACATCCATGTTTTATTCCATGACTCAATATTGGGATCTTGGATATGTAGGGTATAATTTTCAAATGTCATGTTAATGATCACATAACCGTATACTCATCTTATGATTTAATATGATCATGAATTTATATATCCTTTGTTTACCCTTACTAAGAATATGATTTCACACTTTTATTATGTTAAATTTACCTAGGTTATGAGGAATGATGTTAAATTAGTTTTATCTAGAAGTGTCTCACTTGGATAATTTAGAAGACCTGTTTTGAAATAAGAAAATTGGGTATTGTGAGAGATAATGTTGATATTTATGAACCAGTTATTTATGAACCCATTTTGATAAGATTATATCTTAAGTATCTAAAACTCTAAACCTAAAATGTCCTTTTATATGTAAGTGATCAAATATTTCCATGTGAAATTTTAAGTTTTAAATGAAAAAATGGGTCACATTCTTAATGTTTTTGTCTTTAGTACTAGATCCATAACTGTGAATTCTGTGTGGTTACATTTTTTGTGTATACCAACCAATATTTTAATTTGTATTGGTATAAGTCCATGATAGAAAGTTTCATATGTTTGGAATTATGCATTCCATCCTTATGAAATTATTTATTAATTTTCATGATATTATTTTTAATAATATTTCTTGATATGCTTCAATATCATGTGATTATTTATATGGAATAATTTGATATACATTTCCTATTTCTATGTTATTATTCATGCTCAAGTTATTAATTAAATAGAATGTGTTTTTTGTTATTTACCTTCCCACATTGATTATTAATAATTTAGTCATGATGGATTCTATTGTACTTAACTATCACTAAGCATATTATCTCACCATTATTTTGATTCCTTTAACCAAGATATGAAGAAGTAATATTTGAATGAGTGTAAGGATGGATATTATTTACTATCACTATGTTTTGTATTTTATATTTTCTAATGTAATGTCATATTCAAGTATGTATCAAATTATAAAGGCAAGTAAACTATTTTTTTCATTGGGATATGATTACTTGTATCTAGTTTCATTGATATAAAGTAACCACCAGGTCTAGAGTACTAGGGTTAGGGTCTTTGTAGTTGTGGAATGGATATTCAACTATCCATGTTTCACCCCCCCCCCCAGTTTCAAGTATGTGACCCATTATTTAGGTATCCTTAGTTAATAATGTAATTAGGTTGAGTTTCAATAGGTTTGGAGGAGTTTTTTCATGGTTTGAGGGATTTTTTGGAGGTTCTCGATTTGAACATGGTTAGTAAAAACCATACAACACCACCATAGAAGCCATGAAACTAAAACATTGGGCATTTGGGTAGGTTCATGATTAGGCACATAGTTTTTTCAACCCATGAAAATTATACTAAAAAACCGTGTGAGGATGGATATAGGAAAATTTCATGGTTGGCACAAGGTTTTTCTAACTATGTATAACAACCCTAAGATGGGTGTTTGGAGGTAGTGTCTTTTGCACGATTTTTCTAAACATGCATCCTTACTATGAACCGTTAAAATTTAGATCCAAAAATATGAGATCAAACTCTGTTTACCCCCAAAACTACATGGTTTCCCCTATTCATGTAATGACCCTAATTACACTTCCTCCCAAGGTTGTAGTGACCATTATTTTTTATCTAAGAGTGATTATATTGTGAATCTAGGTGCATTAGAGGTTTTATTTTTGTAAAAGTGATCATAATTCATCGTTTCCCATATATCTCTTCTTCTTACATCTCTTATAATCATCAATATAATCCTTTGGTAATTTATTCATTCATTTTGATGTAAATCATGATAAGATATTGTTGTTTTGATTGGATAGGATAATATATAATGTTGTTTCGAGGAGTCTCAAGCTAGTATTTTTAATTTTTGTGTCACTATTTGTTTTTACCAATGTTTAAGAGGTACATGGATTCACTGTCAACTCAAATTTATTAAAAATTATATTAAAGTTTTCAAATGGATTGAGTTTATTGAATTGAATTCTTAAATTGAATTTTTATTCTTGTTAGAAAACCTCTTTAGTGGTGGTTTTGTGAAATGATGGAAATTGGTTTGTTTGTGGAAAATAATTTTGGTTAATAATTTTAAAATGATGATTTTGAAATTATATTTTGGATTTGAATCATGGGAAATTTTTGTATATATTTTTTCAATAAAGGAAATATTTTATTCAAATTTTTTAGCATGGTTCTTGGAATACATGGTTTTCTTGTGTACATATGCATTTTGTATGCATAAGGGAGTGATTTTTCCCCCGTCAAAATGGTATGGATAAGGGTTTGAAGTTTCTCCTATCAAAATGGTTCACCAAGCAAAGTATTTGTAAAATGATGACTATCCATTCACAAGTATAGCATTGTATATGGTTAAAATACATGTGTGGATGTATGGATGTGTAAAATGGGTATGCCAAAATGAAATTTTAGAAATTGTTTTAAAGACTGGTTTAGTTGCTTTCCTTGGAAAATTATTTGTTTGTAAATAGTTTGGTTTGGAAAACTATTTTGGATTTGATGTAAACTACTTTTAATTATTTTAAAATTATATAATATAATTGGGATTCCAGGTTCTATCCTAGTCTCATGAGTTGGGAAGTCAATGGGGAAATCCTACTGAGTTTTATACTCACCCCCTACTTGGTAACTTTTGTGCATTGTAGATATTATCTATCAAGACCCAAGAAAAGTAATGGTATCTCATTTCTTTAGTGATGTATCATGATACCATGGGAATGGCATCTAGAGTCAAATCTTGGTGAAATTTGGGGTTTTCTAAGTAGATTTTTTCCATGTCTTTATGTTTTTTTGTCATGGTTTTGGGTTTTGTTCTCTGATATTTTTCATTTGGTTTGGTTTTCTATGAGTTATATTTGGTACTCATTCGTTATATAGATCTTGTTTGGTTATGGTTATTTTATGTTCATTATATTATTTCCAAAGTAAATTTCATATGAAAAGTTATTATGAATCCCTTGTAATTTATTTCTAGCCTTTGGTTTCTTGGACATGTCACCTAAGTCCTAGTATCATCCCCACTTTTTCCCAAGACAATGGGCTAGGGTGGAATGATACAAATGGTATCAGTTTCTTTGGTCATAGATTATGAAAATCATTCATATTAGTTATTAAGATGGGTTGGTCTAAAAAATATAGGATTTTTTAGACATGAAATGTAGAAAATAAAAGAACCTAGCTAACTTATTTATATTAAACTTATAGTTACCAAGGAGTTTGGTTACATAAGTTTTTTGAGACACTTCTAGGATATGTAACCACACAATCATGGGTTTAGCTAATGAGAAGAGCGTGAAATGAATTGATAAAAATGAATTCCAATTAAGAGTTTATAATTCTATTTGAGTCATGAATTATGATTTGGTGACAATGTTTTGATTATTGTAAATAACTAAAAGTGGTTTTATTTTTCAAAAATCATGGTTGAATTTTCAAATATAATTTGAAAATGGAAATTTTTGAATTTGGAAAGCATTATTATGATATGTGTGATGTGCTAAATTTGACATTTATAAGCCTTAATTTTCTAGAGAGTGAGACTAAATGATGTTTTTTTCGTTATAGAGAATGGTATCGGGTAGGCATCATAGAAAATAACTAGAAGATGTTGCTGAAAATGTGGCTTTACATGAGCCCTTGGTGAACCAAAATCTAGTTCATAGCATTTTGAAAGATTTTAAATATATATATATAAAGGGAACATAAATTATGAACCAAGAAAATTTTATCATTCATTTTGGTTCAAAAATCATAATACATCCATCTTTTTGGGTGATTTTGAGAGATAGATAGAAGTAGTGTTGCTAAATAGTATAAATTGGATCTCTTATTCCCTACACACTAGTAGTGTTGAAAGAAAAATTGGGACTATACATGTTGGAGGATCTTGAATTCTAGTGGAGGGTTATATTAGTTCAAGATAAATTAGACCAATGCAGTGTATGGGAGGATTTTGAAGAACTGTTCAACAAAAAAATCTATCCACATGCATTTATAATTTCTAGAATAATATACATTTCAATTTGACGTACTATAATCTCTTAGTGATAAATTATAAAACTAAATTTATGAATTTAGTTCACTTTTCAACAGAATTTGTTGTAAGTGTGTCATTGAAGACATGAATTTTTTAATCGGGGTTAAGGATGTAGATTCACTCAATGTTTTCAATACATTATATAACAGATTATATAGATATGGTCAATAGATATACAGTGGAATAAAATGATATCTTAGGAACTATTCATGGAGGAAACAAGTTAATACCTATGGAAAATGGTGTAAACTCTAAGGCTATGACTAAAAATAATAGGTAAACCTCTTTCTAAGGTGTGTTATTACTCATATTTAGATAGTGGAATTACTGAATATTCCTCATAAACCTAAGAGTAAGATATTATGTTTCATTGTATTTTTTTGAGTATATAAAGAGGGATTATATGGTGGCACGTAGAGAATGCCACAATATCAACCATATGGGAAATATTCATTACTATTATTATAGTGCACTAAGTTTAGGTGATAGAGACATATCTCATGCTTCCCAAGCATCATATTATTCAACAGGATGAGTGTAGCATAATTGATCTTGTCATTAGAAATGAGAAACCCATAGTAATTCTAGGAATACAATGACTCCTTAAAAATTGAAATCTAAACAAGGAAATAAAGAGAAAAGTTCACCAAGTAAGAAATTATATAGAGCTAAGAAAATGATCATGGATGGCCAATCAAGAACTTCAGTGGTGATATGTACAATTATTTTAAATTCTAACCTTATGCATGATTTTTTGATATAGTTGTGTCTCAATAGTTTGTGGATTATTGTGTAGTTGATATTCTAGGTTTTAATATTGAGATTATTCCTTCTATTTTGAAACATCGTATTACTCTTGGACAAATAGAATTTTGATAATTTCTATGAAAATCATGTTCTATGACTATTTATGTGGATGGATTGAGTTCTAAATTCTATATAATTGATATATATATATCTATTTATAATATAGGGTATGGATTTTTTGACAATGTTCAAATATCATATTGATTGTTATGCCAAAAGGGTTTGTTCTACAACTGATGATAGTGTTGAGCATCACTTTAGAGGAGATCAGAATGTAAATACAGATGCAGTAGTCTTGTTTGAACCAACAGTTAAAACTATCTCATACAAATTGGGATCCTTGAACTTGGAATCAGTGTATGACATAGGGAATACATATTTTTCAACATTTTTTATCGGTTTACTAATTTTTTTTCTAAAACATTCCAATGGTTTCCATTGAAAAGAGAAGACGAAATTTATAATTTACCTCTTTCCATGGATTAATTTGATCTCACTCCAATGTTATCAGATGGGACTAACATAATTAAGGTAATTAAAGGTATAGTTGGAAGAGTTGAAAAGAAAAGGGTTCATTTGGATAATTACATCTCTATGGGCGTCACTAGTTCTTTTTGTGAAAAGGATTGATATAACTCTTAGGATTTGTATGGATTTTCATAATCTTAAAAGAAGTCAAGATAATTAATTTATATCTTTTTCTATGAATTGGTGACCTGTTTGACCAATTTATGGATCCTGGTTGTTCTCTAAGATTCAGTAACATTCAGGATATCACTAATTATGGGTTTGAAAGGAGGATATTACGAAGACATCTTTTATGAGTAAATATGTCCATTATGAGTATGTGGTTATGAATTTTGATCTTACAAATGAACCAGAAATATTTATTGAATTCCTAAATAATATAATTCCAAGGTATCTATATTCCTTTTTGGTGGTTATTTATGATTACATACTTGTGTATTCTGGGAAATATTTTGAGCATCATAAATAATTGGAAATAGTGTTTTGTATCTAGCAAGATCATTGTCTGTATTCCAAAATTTAAAAGTGTGGTTTTTTGATAAAATGGGTGTGTTTATTTCGCAATGTTATCCCTGAAAATGTTTTTTTTGTAGATCAAGAAAATATATAGGTTGTGATCTATTGGAAACCGCTAAATAATGTCTTCTAGATATACATTTTCTTTATCCTAGAGGGTTATTACCAAAATTTTTATTGTAATGTTTCATGAATATATTCAATAATGATTTCTTTAATAAGAAAAATGTTACATTAAAATAGAAGGATGAATGTTATAATTCTTTTCAAGAGGTCAAAGATCTCTTTACATCAGCACGGATCTTGATATTTTTAGAGTCTGGATAGGGATATGTGGTTTATTATGATGCTTTGTGATATTTATTATTATGTGTTATTATGAATAGAGATCTTATGGTTTCTTTTTTATCAATAAAGTTATAGTATTATGAGAAGAACTACCTAACACATGATTTGGAATTAGTTATGGTCGACTATTATTTGAATACTTGGATTCATTACATATTTGGTTAAGAATTTATATTATTTACATTTCATAAAAGTTTGAAACACATTTTCTCATAAATATATTTAAATCATAGTAAAATATTACGGATGGACTGTCTTAAAATGTTTGACTTTGACTTGATTTATACAATGGGTAAAGGAAATTCGGTGGTGTACTCATTAATAGGAACCTTATATAGTCAATTGGATACAAAATATTTAGATTAGTGGTAGCTAATTTCGGTGATAGCCAACATTCACTAGGATTATGAACATAGAGGTATTTTTTTATTTTTCTTTCCGGTTTATTTTTTTTTTATTTGGTAGAGAAGGATAAGACGAACAATTATCTTATTCTCAATATGTTTCTATGAGGTCATAACTCAATGTTGGGGAGACCATTGAGGGGTGGAATTATAAAAAAAGATTATTTTTGTAGTTTTGATTTCATATGTTTATACCTTTGTCTTGTCAGGAAAAAATCTTCGATGCTTATGACCATTTCAGATACTTTTTTAATCCAAGAATATAAAATATTTATAAAGAAGTGAAATAAATTTTTTTTGCAATAATAGGAAAAAATTGGCTATGTTTATTTTGAGAGGCATAATCTATCAGTAGGTTATTGAAAAGCACCAACATTAAGAAACTATGTTACAGTATTTACCGATTCCCATGTGGAAATGGGAGTAGGGAGATATGGATTTTGTAAATGGTCTACCAAGGATAGTATAGAAGAATTATTCCATATGATTACTATTGGATCGACTCAAAAAATCATCACATTTTATGCATATTTATGAATTTAATATGGTGGATCACTTATCAAAAATCTATATCTAATAATTGGTAAAAAGTAATGGATTACTAATTTCGATGGTATCAAACCAAGATCCGAGGTTTATGCTTCATTTTTTGGAAATTCTTATATAAATAGCTTGGGTATTAGTTTACTATGATCATGGAGTATCATTCTCAAACTGATGAAAAATCTGAAAGGATGATGCAAATTTTGTAAAATGTACTTTAAGATTGTGTGATGGATTTTGGTGGATCAAGGGGTGATCACATATTTTTTTATGGTTTTCTCATATAACAATATTTATATTCTTGATATAAAGTAACCTTTAAGATACTTGAATGTTTTAGTGAGGTGGAATATTAGTTTTCTTCTACAACAAGGTTTAGTTTAGTGTATAATTTGTTTCATGTATCTCAATTGAAGAAGTATCAACCTAATCCTGACCATGTGATTTGATGGGATCACGTTGACCTAGATCTAGATACTATGTTGGTTCAGGTATTGATACAAATTATTGATAGGAAAGAGAAATTATTTCATTGGAAAATAATTTCTTTAGTGTTAGTTTTATGGAAATGTGTTTATATTTAGGAAGAAACATGGGAGAGTGAAAAGGAAATGGTGGAAGAATGGTTGTAAGTCTTCCATGGAAATGGGTGTTTTCTAATTTTTTTGGATAGAAAGACCAATGGTGGGGATAATTTAGCACCCCTAATTTTATGTGAATGAACCTTTATTTGTGTATTTAAAGTTTATAAAGTATTTGGGTTATGTTTCAGGTGGTTTGGAGGGGTTCTGGCATTTTTTTGGGACTTTTCTGGATGTTCCTGATTTGATCAAGGATTGTAGGAACCGTGAAACACTTTCTAGGAAACCATGAAACTGAAATAGTATGCACTTGGTAGGCGTATGTTTTGGTAAAACCATGTGAATTCCTAGTAGAATCCACAAAAGAATAGACATATGGGAATCTCATTGTTGGTGTAGGATTTTCAAACCATGAAATCCAATTATTCTAGTAGTGTTTAGAGGTAGTTCCTAGTGAATGATTAGTGCACAGTTTTCCTAACCATGAACCATTAAAATTTAGATCAAAAAATCTTGGATCTAACTCAACTTACCCCTGAATCTATTGTTTTCTACTAATAATTTCACAACCTAAATTAATCTTCCTCCCAAGGCTATGGAGACTATAACTTTCAATCAGGGAGTGATTCCTACGTGAATCTCGGTGTGTCGGTGGTCCGAGTTGTTGGTAAGTGATCATTCTTCATCATTTTCCTTAGATTTATTCTTCTTACCTCCCTTAGAATCATGGATAAAATATAATGGTGATATATTCATGTATTTTTATGTTAATAATGATGAAATAGGGTTGCTTTTATTGAAGATAACAATATCTATGGTTGTTTCTAGGATTTTAAAACATAGTTAATGAAGTTTTCTATCCTTATTAATTTTTCCCAAAGTTTAAGAGGTAGGTTGATTCACTCTCGACTCCTCTTAATTAGAAAATATAGGTTTGGTTTCAAATTAATGGAGTTTATTTAATTTAATTTCAAAATTGATGTGTGATTATTGATAGAAAACCCATTTTGTCATAGTTTTGTGAAATGATGGAAATAGTTTTGTTTTTGTAAAAAAAATTATTTTATAATTTTGAAATGAGGATTTTAAATTTATATTTTTGTTTTGATGCATGGAAAAATGTTTTTATAATGGTTTTAAATAAAATAAATATTTTATTTAAAAGGTTTTCACATCATTTTTGGCATACATAGTTTGCATGTGTTCATATCCGATTGGGATGGATAAGGGAATGATTTTTCTCTTATAAAATTGGAATAGATAAGGTCATGACTTTTCCCCCCTATAAATGGTTTACCAAGTAATGGGTTGGTGAAAGTAAGATTAACCACTCATGATTATAGGGAGTTACATGGTTTAAATTCTTGTGTATATGTGGGGATATGTGGAATGGGTGTGAAAAAATGGAATATGAGAAATAGTTTAAAAGACATGTTTGGTTCCATTCCCTGTAAAATTGTTTTTTAGAAACTATTTATTTTGGAAAAATATTTTGGATTCATTATAAACTAATTTTAACTATTTAAAATATATTTTATATAAATTTGATAACATATTCTATTATAGTGGTGTGAGTTTGGAATTATTTGGGTAAATCCTACCAACTTTTTTACTCACCCACTTCAAGGTCACTTTGGTGTGTTTGTAGATATTATCTATCAGGAGATAGGTAAAGGAAAGGTAAATAATTTCTTCAGTGTTGCATCATGATACCATGGTCATGTAATGTGGATTTGGCGCTTTTAAAATGTTAGAAGTTGATGTGTTTATATATTTTGTGTCTTTGAGTTTTTTTGGTCTTGGTTTCCTCTTTTTACTCATATATAGTTTGGTTTGGTTTAGTTTTATTTGAGTTGTATTTGGTACCCATGAATCATATAGATCTTTTTTGGTTATGATTATTTGGTTTTAGTTGTTTTATTTAAAAAGGTAAAATAATACCCAAATTGATTATGGAGGCTTTAACATTTATTTCCATCCTTCTTTCTATTGGGGATGTCACATAAGGCCTCATAGCACCCCTACCTCTTCCTAATCCAATGGGTGAGGGGTACTATGTAACATGATGCATTAATCTTTTCATTATCATCTTTATTTTATATCTCATAATGTGAATCTCATCTTCTCATAAAAAATATGGAATCACAAGTTCTACTGCAATGTTTTAATCAACGTGGAATAGCTCCAGCATCAACACATTTGTGCTCTAAGAACTCCTTCAATTTTGAAAACAAATGGTGTATTTAAAATATTCTCATTTGAAGAACATAGATAAATGTAAAAGTTATATTATTTATATCACCTCCTTTATTCTTCTTCAAATAAATATTTAATCATGTCTCAACATAACTTCATAATTTTTTGATCTTGGAATAACAACTTCAACATCATTAAATACCATTTTCATTATAAATATGATTCTTGAAATCTTATGTTTTTTCTTAAGTAAAACTTATTATGTAAAATATTAAACATATTATATATTCACCTAACATATTATGTATACTCTAACTTCTTAATTAACCACTTAAATATTATTGTTTATATACACGATATGGTAGAATTAGTTGAATTCTTTATCCCTCCAGAAAGGACTTCTTACATACTAACAAATATTCTTATATATCCATACTGAGAATAAAAAACCATATTATGTATCATATATATGATAATATCCTTCATCATCATTATTAATTCCCTATTTCAACTTCTTATGAATTCTCAGAAACATATTATGTATTAATCAAACAATACAAGTATATAGTTATATCGTATAATATAAGTTTTCATTATTTTTACACATCGTACCCATTGAAATTTAAGATATTAGGTTTGTATTAAATGTTATAGATTCTCAAACTTCTCCAAACTATTTTATACAATACCATAGAATGATAACTTATCTTAAACATTACGACTAGGTCAACAATATTTTAATTTTATAATTATTATGTTGAATCTGTCCAGCCCAGTATTCAAGGACAATAAGTAATCTATTCATTCATCCTTAACCAAATATATGGGTATATCCTTTATCAATTTTTTTTAACCAATTCATATATATTTACACTGACTGAAAACAAATCAATACACATGTTTGGTAAATACAGCATGATTAATTAGCTTATAAAAAGAAGAAATGATGTTCATTATGATTAAAAAGTAAAAAATGAACAATAATAAATTTAAAATTATATAATAATATACAGGATCAATAAAATATTTTACATCAACCAATACAATCACCATATTTAAAACAAGTTTAATTTTCTGTTTTGAAGTTGTATACTAACATAAAAAATAAAGGCTACCATCACAAGGTTAGATAATATAATTTTAAATAAAATATGTATTAATATAAATAATACATATTTTAGTATAAAACTCCTCCCAAATTACCTTCATTCATTATAAAAAATTATAATTTTGAAACTATTTATTCATAATTCTAAAAATAATTGATTATCTTAAGAAAAAAGTGTTAGCCATTTCACAAATATAACCTGAAAACTCACCAAATAATTTGAGACCCTCTTCCTTATTCATTAATTTTCTTTTCTAATTCAAAAGATACTAAATAAGACCTAATAATAATTAAACTAAATTGAGTAAACAAATAATTATAAAAATATAATTTCCATAATCAAATTTAACTATACTATAAAGAAAACATTAACAAAAAACTTCTAAAAATATATTGGAATCATGAAAACTAGAATTACTAACAAAAAAGACCATATATTCTCCAAACTAAATCCCATAATCATTAAAATTATTGAATGAATCACACACCATACTCCTCCCATTAAAAAAATAATATACATAGGTTAAATACCCCATAGAGATTCTATTAGACAAGGGAATATTGATCTCTAGGTTTATCATTGATTTCATCATTTTTTTGTGAAATAATAATATCAAATCACAATATACAATACGAGAAAATATAAAAAATAAATAAAAATCGAAAAATATTAGGAAATGGATGAATTAACTTGTATTTAAATAAATGTAACATATTTAATCTCCCTTTCATCGTATGAAAAAATAAGGAGGACAAGATTTCCATAAAATGCCAAAAGAGGAGGCCATGACAACTGGGTGGAGGAGTACCCCGAAGGGAACTAAAGGAGGATTTAAAAGGGCTATGGTAATTAATATTGTTATCCCATTCTTAAAAATAAAATATGGCATGCCACTTAGTACTTGATATGGGGGCACCGGGTAGCTAGTGGCGCCCTTAATCCCTGGGGCTTCTTCATAACTCATCAAATACCCAATGATCCACCATAAGGTTCCCAGTTTAACCAATAATAACAAAACTATAGGTTCCAACACTGATAGCCTACTTGGAACCTAAAAATCCTAAATTATCCTCAATTCATACCCATAAAATACATGTAATTCTACTTTCCATTCATATAATTCAAGACTAAATCCAATAACAATGTTTAACTCCCTACTAAAACCAAAAATACAAAAATATTTGCATCACCATCACATAAGATTCCAAATAGATTTTAAATTTACCTTAAAATTATATCATTTAGAACATATAAAGTGATTATATCCCCATAATATAAATTATCTTTATTAAAAAGTCTAAGGTGACACTCACTTGAAAGAATAACTTCCTCATGTGAACCTCAATCCACTCCAGGCTTCTGATGATGAACCAAAGTTATCCATCACACCATAAATGCAACATCTCAAACCTCACACCATAATATAAGTATATAATTTCAAAAAAACAAATAAAAAACATAAAACCACCTAATAAAATTATCATCTCAAAATCCAATTTTTCTTCAAATGATCAATTTATAAATCCAAACACCATTACCGATCCCAAAACATTTCTATAATTCTGACGCATTACTCCAAAAATTATATCAATCTCTACTAGACAACCCTAGAACCTAATATCTTAAAGTTACTCTATTATACATTAATTATTCAAAATACCAACTACTAAACTACCCATTGGTCTTATGGTAATACCCACCATACAATTCACCTAAGTCTAGCTACATATTCCCTACTAAATTTGGATTTATAAAAAACACGTCCATATTGAAATTGTTAAGCAAAAAAATCATATTTAAAAACCAAAAGTTTAAAATAAATTCCAAAACATCTAATTATATATGTCAAACTCATTTTATACATAATATTTTGGAAAATAGTTCCTTTGTTTAATTATTCCAAAATATATTTAAAAAATAATTAAAACCCATTCTCAAAGTCATTAATCTATTAAATTTTCAAAACTCCCAATTTTGAAAAACTAGCTAATAATATGATTTAAAATAGTTAATTATCCAGTTTATGTTCTAAGAGATGATAAATTTTTATCACATATGTAATAAAATATAGTGAGGGAACAAATAGTATCATACCTAGAAACCAGATTTTAAAACAGTTTTAATGATAAATTAAAAATAATTAACTCATGTCCAATAACATGTCACCAACAAGGAGGCACAACTCAAATAAGAATTTCACTAAGTATAAAATATATAAAATTATCACAAATATGATTCACCATAGTTTCTATAATTCAATAAAAAATAAGAAACAACTATCATAATTAAATACAAAAAAACTGTTTAAAAATTCTGTGTACATTATCGAAAAAGGAATAAATACAATTCTCAATAGAAAACACTAAATAGAAAAAATGTATCATGTTCAAGATCGTAGATTATAAAAAATTTGAGTAATACATCAATAAACAAAAAATATATAATCAATATCAAGATAAACATATATGAGTGACATTTATTAATTGATTATCACCTAATAAGGTATTCTAGAAAATGCTAATTACTTTCTTAGTTTTTATTTATTTAATTAAGGTCATCCACCTATGATAATTTAAAAAGAGTTGAAATTATCATAACCTAATTTTCTACAAAACATTATAATTAATGTATACTAAAAAAACATAGATCTTGATTTAACCCTATACACTTATCATGTTCTATTCAATAATACTTGATACAAAAAATGAATGCCTCGCTTGAAACTTAGTTTCCTAATCACTACCCAAACATCCCATGATAACATTAACTTCCAACAGATATAGGTTTATCAGGTATTTTCAGGGGTTGCAACTTATTTTTTTATATTCCCAACTCCTATTTTAAAAATAAAATTTCTCTTTGACCCAAAATTACTGTGAAGCCACTTTGTAACATCCATGACACCAATACCCGAACCTTACTTTCACATCGTGTTCTATTTCCCTAGAATTGTTCGACGATCCCCAAGGTCTAGAAACTAACATCATAACTCTGAGTTTACCAATAGGGAAAATTTCCCACTTGAGTAATGCACTAAGTGATGATAATATATTCCCATGACTCCAATATGACTCATACAAAAAATTACTATATACAAGATAGATAAATAAATGGTCCATAATAACAAAATAGTAATATCATACAAACCAAGAAATTTATTTATGTATGTGGTCATAAATACGAAATTTATCTATAAGTAAATAATTAGGTAGAAACAACCAAATATACTCAACATAAATAAGTAAAATAGGCAATGTGTTGACTCTTCCCCTTCCAACCAAGGCCTATTTCTCTCTTACAATAGAGAGTTTGAACACATGTCTACTCAGTAGAGAACCATTAATGTTCCTTTATTATTAGTGAATTAGCATGTGTATGTATAAACATGTCTAATAATTTACAAAAATATGTAATAAAATAATTCTAAATATATTCAAATATCAGTATATTGAAGAGATACATATAAAATATATGACATATAGATTAAAGGTAGAATAATATAACTCTCTATACTAGGAGGATCCATGCCAGACATGCCTTCTTCTAGCCTAGCACACTAAATTTGAGATGAAATAGATAGGGAATACCTGATTCTTATCCTAGTAAATAACAATAATTAGGATATAATATGTTTCTAATTGAGTGGTTGTTTAATATACAAGATACATGTCTTAAAGCATCCCCATGGATAAGGTAAAGAGTATACAGTAGTTAGGGTGAGACACCCATCCCATACAACCTTCTATGTATTTGTTCTACATGACTACTTATAGAAATAATATATATACATGCTTCCTCTGATATGATCATTAACTCTTAAAGTGGTAGCCATTATCAAGAGTAATTACACCATAATATATAACATTATCATTTTCATAACAATATCATAGATGAGATATAATATCAAACATTAAAAATTGTACAAACACAATAAGATTTTAAGTTACACCTAATAGTGAAAAAAGTCATAATTGGATCCATTGCAACTAAATTATGGTAACACCTAGTCTTGGAAAATATTAGTCCAAAGTGTGTTGGTATAATTTTTCTTCAATATTTCAATATGTTTTTTTAGAAGAATTTACTTGGATGTTTTTTAGATAATAGTTTTTGTATTGTTTAGAGAAATATTTTTTAAGTCAGACAGTTCTTTTTTAATCCTTAGTGTACCAAAAATCATGAAAATATTCATGATTATAGCTGAGTTTGTGTTAAAATGATGAAGTTGTATACTATTTAAGTTATAAATACTATAAAAAGATTATGTTATAAATTTGGAGTTAAAGTTTTATAAATATCATTGTTATTAATTTATGGAGTAGTGGTTGTATATAACTTCATCTATGAAGATTATGTTTTAATCAAACAAGGACTTTTTAATTCAAGCTAAATTATAGTTTTTCAATCCAATGGATAGAGAAAACTGAAGAATCTATCAAACTAAGATCAATAAATCAAGTTGATATGAAAAATATGATAGAATGGGGGAAATCTTGTCATTATACCAAACATAGAAAATAATTTCTATAAGATGAAAAAATCTATAAAGCTATATTGGATAAAGAAATATGATGACATCATATAGATAAATACAAAGTCACCATATAGAGAAATATAATTCCATTAGTAAATGGAATATTAATTAATTAGATAGAGAAATAAGATTTCATCATCTGAAGAAATGTGATTTCATCATATGGATCATACCTTTTTGTATAATATATTAGAATTATTTCATCAAAAAAGGGATACAGGATGAAGTAGAACCAGGAAAATCAACACTGGATAGAGAGTTACCAGATGGAGTATTTATTATAAAGATCACAAATAGAGAAACCTAGGGATATTTTCTGGGTTATTGGATGATGAAAGTATGCATATACTAGAAAAATAAATGTGAATCTACAAGATAGATAAGATCATACGGATAAGTTTTTACACCATATAGAGGCTGGAGGGTCTTTAGAAATAATTTTTAAATCCACTCATTATGATGATGTTGAGTATTAATTTCAATACTTATAAATATATATGAGATTTGAGTAATATTTTAGAGATCATAGACACTAATATTTGTGGAAGTTCTTATGAATAATGTTCACTCTGAATTATTTGTAGGATTTGAAGGTGATAATATGAAATTTGATTTATTTGAGAAATTCAATATTGGAGCACGTGTTTCTTCTTTGATTTATGTATGAGGTATGCTTATAAAAGAAGGAGATGTCATTTAGATAAATGGAATTATAACTGATCTTTAGAAGAAGTATTATTATTTAAATATTATTTATGGAACAATAATTTACTTGGTTGGAGTAGAGGAGTACTAGACACTATGTATTGGATAGAGGTGAATCATACAAAGGTGTATTGGATAGAGGTGTATCGAATAGTGTTTAATCAGAAAAAGACGTATCAGATATAGGAATATATGGAAATGGAGACCAAATATAGGATAACTAAACACAACTTATAAAATACATATAGGATAGGATTTAAATGGATATTGTTACCTTAGAATGAGTAGATTTGGAAAAAGTATACTAGAAATAGTAGTACCAAATAGACTTTTTTAGGAAGATTTATAGAAAAATATTTATAAAGTTAGGGTTTGATTATATCTATGTATTTTTATATTAGGAAGAAGTTTTGAACATTTTTATACTTTTCTTAGATATATTCAATATCTTGAAGAAGTTTTACATAGTAATGGTTGATTCAACTTTCTTATAGAAGAATAAAATATAAAAAATAAGATCTTTTTACATTATTTCAACAAAGAAGAGAGATGATCTTATAACTGTGGTATATAACCAATTTTTGAAGGGGCTCATTTCTGGGGGTATTAGAAGTAAAAAAGGAAGAATGGAAAATAAATATTCTTTGGGGTTACGACCAACTATGACAGAAAAGTTGATCACTCGTGGGTTAAACCTAAGTCAACTATAGGAATGATTAATGGGTTGTAGAACTAGTTTCTACCAAATCCATTGTAATATTGAAGAAGTATTTAGTGGATAATATATGTAAGGGGTAAAAACAAAAAGGTAATAAGTTGGAAATATTTACTGGAAAGTTTATATATTATGTTCTTATCTCTATATTTATATTTACTACATATGAGGTGATGCTGATAGATATCTTTGTGTGGATCATGAACTATAAAAGTTTTGTATTTCTAGTTTTGAGACTAATTTCTGAAATAAATTGATCACTAATTCAACCCTACCCCTATTAGAAATATTACACTAATTTGGGACATTAAATTGGTATCCGAGAAAAGATTTAATTTTAAGGACCCAACTATCTATTATAGATTATGAATATAAATTCACTTAATAATAGGGGTGTTCCAATATTTGATGGTAAGAACTATCACATTTGGAGTAATATTATGTGACCCTACCTTATATATCTTTTATTAAAAGTTATATATAAAACGTTTATCTTGTTTCCTCGCATTAATATGGTTTCAAAGATAGATGTTGATAAAAGAAACATAGAATTCTATGGAAAATCCCAAAATTCCATTTTTATGATTCTCTTTGAGAAGGTTTATATAAATTTATGTGAATTAAAACTACTAAATAAAATGTGATATGTTGAGAAGTTCTTATTAGGAAAACATGAAAACAAAGGAGGATAAGTTAAAAATTCGGAGGAATAGTTTTGAAGATATCAATATGGATTATGGTGAAAATATTAATGATTACTTTATAAGATTCAATGAAATTTATATCAATATTATAATTTTTTGTGATAAGATGTAAGAATAAACTATTTTATAGAAATTAATGATAATCATTCAAAATAGTATTGATTTTAAGGTTTCAACTCTAGAATATTCATAAGATCTATATTTGGATAAACTTTACAATGTTCTCATAGAATATGAAACGATAAAGGAAATAATCTTTAAGAATAAGTCTATGGAAGAAATATCTTTTGAAGATATGTTAAAAGAGAATTTTAGAGATGAAGAAATAGAAGAATAATAAATTTATTTAAATTATTATAATGATTAAAGGGATTTCAAAAAATTTATTTCCCTTTTATCTAAGAGATATAAAAAATTTCATTGGAAAAGAAAAGGTAAACAATCTCTAAAGTGCTAAAATTAAAAAGATAATGGAAAATTTTAGGAAAATATCAATAGAAGAATATTATTGATTATAAATTAGAATAATAACATAATAAGTATCAAAATAAATTAATAAACATAACAAAAGTTTTTTCATCAGGTAATTAAATTTATTAAGTAGAATAGAGTAGGATGATTCATCATCTAGTAATGAATCTAATGGGGAAGTCAATTTCTTATATTATTTTAAAAGGGAAATAACTTCATCAAATAGTAATAATTATGAATAAAAGATAAAAAATAAAAAATATAATAAAAGAATATATAGAACCATATCTTGAATATATTAAAAAACTCAAGGAGAGGAATAAGTTAAATAAACAAAATTAGTAAATAAATTTTGAGAAAGAAAAGAATATAAAAAAAGAGAAAACACACCTTAATGATATTAGAAAATATAAAGTAAAATTTTCTAATCTAGAAAATAATTTAAAAGATTATGAAGTAAAACATATTAAAAAGGATGATATCAACAAGGAATAAACAAAATTTATTGAGTAAATTCAGCAAAAAAAAAATTAGTCGGATGAATTTTATAAGATGGTAAAAGATCATGACAAAATATTGGCTGAGAAAGAGGAATTTTTATCAAATTCATAATAAATATGTCTTATAAAATAAATTTAGTTAAATAATATTAGATAGGTCTTTAAAAAATTTGTTGAGGATAATGCTGAATCTTCTCAAGATAGTGAAAAAAATTCAATGGGTACTGGTTGATTATATCCTTATAAAATCTCAATATACATTTATCTTTACAAAAAATTCAGGATTAAAAGATAAGACCAAATTGGGGAGGAATAAGAAGATTAGTGATAAATCATCTTATACAAAAAGACAACAACCACAAAATATAGTGAAGAAATATTTTCAGACTAAAAGATCAATGTTTTGAGGTCACTACTGGTGTTGTGTAGTAATAGGGTATAAATTCTAATCATAGTATTATAATATGTTTCTTCCAAAAAAGATGTATGAATCAAGGTTGATCTATGATAAGTAAGTAAGAAAAAACTTCTCAATAAAGAAATATAATGTAGAACAAGACGTTTAAAAGGGTGAATAATACTAAAATTTCATGTGAGGCATGTGAGGAACACAATAAATTTGAGCAAGGAAATAAAGAGTTCTCAGTTTTTTGGAAAGATCAATTATATAGGGTTGTAAACATAGATAAAAATAAATGTCTATCAAATAAAAATGGAAATACATGATTTAGAAGATAAGAACAAGGTTTATGAAAAGTTATCCACAAATAGAAGTTTTATGTATTTGAAGAAATATAAGAGATATGATAAAAATGGGAATGGTACTAAATACAATAATACCCTCTTATCAACCCATGATAAAATCATGAAAAGGATGTTGAAAACTCAATGTAATGAAGATATTTCAAAAACTATCAATAAGATGAAATCATTATTGGAAGACCTGATAGATTAAAATAAATCCATTACAAAATTTATCAAATATGGTCACAAGGAATATATTTCATCCCATGATAAGTCTAAAATAATAGTAATAATAATAAATATAGACTAAGTGAAGACACTTATTCTGAATTTTACTTCTAAGGAATATCGATATTCTTCCTTATTCTCATTATTCATGTTTATTTAAAATAACTTGCAGGGAATTGAATGAGAGGAAAAAGAAGAGCTAGCTAAGTTTTGTAGTGGTTTTATAGTAAGAAGATATATCCATCATGTAACATTTTATTCATCGTGATGGAAGAATTATTAAAACCCTTCAACAAGAGAAAAGTTAAAGATAAGTAATGACTATCACACATCCCTTAGTTATATCAAATTAATATTCAAATAAGAGTGATGGTTATTCAGAAATATTAGGTAAAGGGGGATTTGTGTTTATACGCTTGATTATTTTTTGATGTGTTTATTGATTTGGGTGTTGGTTTTATCCTAAAAAACATACTCAAATTTCTCTTAATATAAGGATAGTGGAATAATCTTGAGGAAAATATTAGATTAAAAAAATTTTGGGAAACATTGATCACCTTTATTATGATATCATGTTTTCTACATCATGTTTTTTTACATAGAATAAGTGTTTTCTAATTAAAGTCTCTTCGTTAAGAGATTCATGTGATATTATTCTTCTCTCATGTAAAATTTTCTGAATTTTGAGATAAAATTACTTGAGTTGAGATGACCATTATCCTTACCTTTATGTTTTATTTTTAAAAATGGATTGAAAAAAATCACAAAAATGTTCAGGAGAAATAATTAAGAATAGATATTAAATATTAAGATGCGTCGGGATACTGATAATAAACAAAAAGGGCGATATTTTTTGTCCAAAGTGTGTTGGTGGAATTTATGTCAATATTTTAATATGTTTTTATAGGAGAAGTTACTTGGAGAATATTTAAATAATAGTTATAACATAGTTTAGAGAAATATTATTAAGCATGATTATGATTTAATGATCCTCAAAGTACCAAACATTGTGAAAAATATTCATGATTTAAGATGATTCTTTTTAAAAGGACGAAGTTATATAAAGTTTAATTTATAAAGTCTATACAACATTAGAGTTCCAAAGTTGGAGTTTTTTGTTATAAAAAAAACTAATTTACAAATTCAGTAGTTTTGGTTGTCTAAAGATTGATCTTTTAATATTATGTTATGGTTAGAATAAGAAATAACAATTCTAACTAAAGGAGTTTTTTCAATCCAATGGATGGAGAAACCTAGGTAATTCTTAACAATGAGTATATAAAATCAATTTTTTTAGAAAAAAATATCAAATAGATAAAATATTTTTATTTTACCCTAGAATTAAAATCATTTCTACCAAATGGAAAATTCATGAAATTTTAAAAGATATAGAAATATGATTTCATTAGATAAAGAAATATGAACTCATCTGACAGAGAAATCTGATGTAATTGGATAGAGATATTATAAGTCATTGGATGGAAAAATGTGATGTTATCAGATGTAGAAATGTGATTTCATCAAAATAATAAATATGATTTCATCAAATGAATCATCTTTTGGGCATGTAATCTACAGGAAGGATTTAATTATACAAATGATCTTAGATGGAGGGTATCCTAAAAATTATAATCCCAGAAGAGAGTTACTATACATATGAGTTCTTATGATGATCAAGAGATAGATAAACATATAGAGATTTGAAAATTCATCTGATGAAGAATGGATGTATGCATCAGACATAGAAATGTGGATCTATTAGATAGATAGAATAATACAGAGAAGTATTTACACTATAATAAGTCATGAGGTTCATTAAAAATCAATTATAAATACACTTATTTTGATGACATCAATTTTCACGTTCATCACTTTTAAATTTAGTTAATATTTATGGAATATTGTAGGGATAATTAATACCAATATTTGAATAAATTCTTGAAAATAATGTGGACTTTAACTTTTTTGTAGGATTTAAAGGTTGTCATATGAAATTTTAGTTATCTTGGAAGTTCAAAAATAAATCCCATGCTTCTCCCTTGATTTATATAGGATTTATTCCTATAAAAATTGATATCATTCATAGTAATAGAATAATGATTGATCTTGAGAGTAATTATTATTAGTTTTTCATGAGTTTCCGAGTAAGAATCCAGTAGTTAGAATTATAGAAGTAATGATCATTATGTACTATAATAAGGTGCATCAAACATAGGTTTATCTAATAAAGGTACATTAGATATAGGTGTATCAGAAAGTGTTTTATTATATGGAGGTTCATTATATAGAGTAATCTCTAGAACATGAGATAAGATTGGGTAGAACCATACATCACTTCTAGAAGTAATAACGTAAGGAGGATCAATGGAAAGGGAAACACTGGAGAGAGTAGTATTGCAAAAAGTATAATAGATGGAGTATTATCAAATGGACTATTATAAAGGAATATTTATAAACAAATATTTGGAATTTTGGGTTTAAGTATATCTATGTAATTTAATATTATAAGTAAGGTTTAACAATAGTATACTTTTTATAGATCTATTGATGCTCTTGGTGAATTTGTACATAGGAAAAGGAATTAAAACTTTATTACAAAGGAAGACCATATAAAGAATAATATTTTTCTACACCAGATCAACTAATAATATGGAAAAGATTGTTGTTGGGGGTATAACCAGTTTCCAAAGTGTCAAGTGTCTGGAATTACAACCATATGGTAAGGAAGAGGAGAAAATTATGGTATAACATATAACCAACCATGGAATAATAGTTGGTCATTGGTGGGAAAAACTATGGCCAATTAAAGGAATCATTACTGGGGAGTAGAACTAGTTGTTGTATGTGCCTTTTTATTCCTGAAGAAGTTTCTAGAGTGGGATCCATGTTAGGTGCATAACCTACATGGAATGGAGTTTGTCTCATTTAACAAACCTTGTAAATAAAATGTGTTGATCTAAATCATTATATTTACTGAATAAAAATTGAGGTTCATAGATACTGAATTGATAACACTAATAAGTTTTAGAGGTTGAGTTTTGAAAATAATTCATAAACAATGTGATAAATAATTCACCCTATCCCCCTCTTAATGATATTAAAATAATCTAGCAGCTTTATAATAATTTAGTAAAACATATAACAAGTAAAAAAACTAAGTTCTTTATGACACTCAAGTGGAAAATAATGTCATATTTTAGAGACTAAATGAGTGATATTTAGGGTTCACAAAAGGCCTGGAGGAAAAATTACCATTACTACATTGGTATAATATTGTGATAAACTAGGTAATATATTAAGTGTAGTATTTTTAATAACAAATATTTACTTCTTGTAACCAAAATAATAATAAAGTAAGATATAAGTATTTAGTTTGAAACTCTAATTTTAAAAGTTAAGGTTCTCTTTAAAAACAGTTTTATTATTTAAAAATTATTTAAGAAAAAATTTTCCTTTGGAAAGATGAAAAATAAAGTTAAAGAAAAATTCAAAATTTAACATTGTATTAATTTAAAAAAATCAATTTAAATAAATTTTAAAATCATAATTCAAAATATATACTTCATAAATTATTGTAATATTCAAGATTTATAAAATAATGGTTTAGTAAAATCTTGTGACCACCTATGGGGCATCGTTAATTCTCACTAGTAATCGATTTTAGAAATATAAAGACCAAAGTAACTACTAACTAACTAAAAAAGTGAAGGATGTGGTAATTTTGCGGTTGAACCCATAGAGATTATTTAGAAATAACTTATATGACTTAGGATGACTTAAAAACCATGAAATAAAAGAGATTAGTACTTAGAAACACACAATCAAAGAAGTTATACCAAACATTAGTAAATCTATGTTTCTGAACTAATGGATTTAAAGGAAAATGAATAATAGAGATGTCATTAGAATCAATCATAAACAAACACTTTAGTTTGGGTACTTGTTATTTGTCCCACTAGTACCCTTTTTCTTCCTTTAAGTACTTTTTTTAATTAATAAAGTATGTAACTTAAAACAATATTTAAACATAACAACCCTAACCCACAAATGGTCATACATGGGAATTGGTAGCTGGTTAATATATTAAAATCATACCAACTCCAACACAAAACATATATTAGTCATAAAATAAATACATCACTACAAACCATCTTATATCATTAAATTATTATCAATAAAATAAATTACCCCCTCACGATATCCATGAGAAGGTGTAGTAAAAATAAAATAGTTAAACCTAGGCAGTAGTAACTTCAGTAGAAATCACTCCAAACACATGAACTGGTCCCTCTTATGGTTCCAACTCGAGGGCTATCACATTTTTTGGTAAACACTTGAAATTTAGATGCTAAAATTATCCTCCAATAATTACTCATTCTCCACTTTTTCTTCCTTCAATAATTATTCTATTTTAAACCAATACTTAATAAAAATAAATCCTACAAAACATACTAAATTCAAAATAATCGAATCATTAATATATAATTAAACACCTAAATTAATGAATTTAAAATTTAAAAAATATTAATGAGATTCCAAATATCATCAGGATACAAGTTTAAGATCAAAAACTAACCAAAAACAACTTTATGCTTCAAATAAAGGAAAAATTTACTATAAAGGAATTTATCTTTTTAAAAGCGATTATAATAGTATAATACAATACATATAAGAGCCATCATTTCCTTCCACCTAACTAACCAAATCCTCACCTCATAACAAATGTAACTCATAACCAAATTTATATATGGATCAGTGAATTATAACTCAATTATGTTATAACTAAGTTAAGTGGTCCCAAATAGTTTCAAATAATAAGGATTAAAAAATGTGTTCCTAAGAATTCAAGGTCTCACAAACTAAACCTTAATTTTTAATGTTTAATCATATTCAAGAAAAAAAACTAAGACAACCTGCTTAATTGTCCCAAATTAATAATCAAGAATGTTCATAATGATTAACAATTAAAACATGAACAAAAAACATTTCATTTTTTTAATTTTCATAAAAATATTAAGAGAATATATGATATAAACCAATAAATGAACCCTTTTTAGTTTATGATGAATTTTTTGTTCCTATGTGGTATATGAACATAAATAATAAAGGTTACTATCATAAGGTTTGATAAAATGGTTTTAAATAAAAACAAGTATAAATCTACCCAACATATATTTTCTTATAAATATCAATTTGAAAGGAATTTAATTAATTATATGAAAATATCATTTGTAAACCATTCATTTATAATTCTATAAAAATTGGTCATTTAAATAAAAAATTGATAGGAATGTCTCATCCATAGCCTAAAAATTCCATTAATGAGTTTATAGCCCCTAACTTATTAATTCTGTAGTTTACCAATACAAAAAATCATCAAAAAACCCTATAAATAATTAATAAAATTCATAACCAAATAATTCCAAAAGGAATTACTATATTCAAAATGAACTAGACTCCAAGGAAAATCCCAACAGACAACTCATAAAATCCAATTTAAATCACAACAACTAAATTTACTAACCTAAATAACCTAATTATATCCAAAAATTCACAAAATCAGAAAAACCATAGAATAAATCATACACTATCTACCTCCCATTAATTGAGTGGAAATCATAAGTTAAAAACCCCATTTGAGATTTCTTTAGATAGGGGAAGAGAGAGATCTGGGTTTAGAGGCTATTTCACTATGTTTTGGTGAAATCATAATATTAAATCCCTATCTACATTAATATTAAATAAATAAAAATAAGAAATAAGTTAAATACAAGAGAAAAAGGATGGATTAACTTATATTTTAATGAATAAACCCCCTTGAGTCTTCTTTGAATATCATAGAAAAAAATGGGGATAATATTTCCAAAATTACCCATGAGAGGTGCCCACGGATGATGGGAGAATGAGTAATCTGACTGGTACAAAAGTTTCATTTAAATTTATCGGGGGGAAATACCAAAGTACCCATATTCTAAAAAATAAAAGAGTATATGACATTGGGTACCTGGTATGGGGCTACTAGGTACCTAGTGGAACCCCGTGGCTTCTTTGCCAGCTCTCCAAACAATCTAAAATTGTAAAACTACATGTGATGCCACATATATAATACCCATAACCTTGAACTACCAAAAATACTTTAACCTTCCCCAAACACATTTTTTATTACACCCTCAAATCTTATTATTAAAGATTGGATCCCAAAATGAAATTCTATCACCCTTCCAAAATAAAAAATTCAAAAATGTCACATGCCACCATCATTAAAGATTCCCAAGAGATTTAAAATTTCCCATTAAATTATGTCATTAAGGACACAAGATGTTATATATAAACATTATTTAAGTTATTGAAAATTTTAAACTGAATAGTAGAAAAAACCACTATATCAAAGTAGTTCAATTGGTATCTTTTATTTTTATTTTCTATATAGATCATAATATATTTATTAAAAATAATAATGTATTTGTGAGAATTTATATTTGAATATGAAGAAGTTTATTTAGATATACATGCTTATAGCTATGAATAAATTCTTGGGATTTTGAATTTCTTAAAAGAATCGTCATACATTTCTTTCTCAAGAAAGGTATCCAAGGAACTTCTAAAAATGTTTGAAATGAAGAATATAAAGATTTTTTCTACCCCAATTATAGTGGGAACCAATCTACAAATAGATAAATATGTAATAAAAGTTGATTAAAGTGAGTTCAAAAAATTTATTGTGGGATTAACAAAATATAAATACATAATGAATGTATTTGGTGTATGATGTTATATTATGTGATATATTTCAATCTTGCGGAAAGTGTCACATATTATTATTGAGAATATAACCCTTAGATACATCAATATAATCATTAATTATGGATTTTAATATGAAATCAAAGGAAGGATTGGTCTATTTGGATACATTGATATGTATTTGTATGTAAATTTCGATTATATAAGTTCAACATCTATTAGAGTTTAATGTCTTGAAAAAATGTGCATGACATGGAACAAAAAGAAGAAAATACTGATAAATTTTATTACAAATAAGTTAAAATATATTGTTTTAACTCAAGTAAAAACTAAATTAATGTGTATAAAACTCAATTTGAATATATCAAAGTTGGTGTGAAGTGTTTACTACTTGCGGGATGTGATAATAAATTCTCCATAAATCTATTAAGAAATTATTTTAGCATTCTCAATCAAAGAACATTGATATAATGTACCAATTCATGAAAATTTTTCTTAATCAATTACTGTTTAAGAAATAGTTTGTTCTAACTAAGTAAAAATTAGTTTATGTGTTCATTAATTTGATTATGAATGATTCATTTAAAATAAAATGAGGAATATGGTATGTGTTCAACTTCATTCCATTCAAGGATAAGGTTTGGCGATTACATCCCCTCTCTTATTTTCATTGAATTTCTATTTTCAAAATGGGATAATAATAATAAAAATTAAAATATTATGTTATTATTTAATGGGGTAATATATTTGGATGGAGTTTTCAATGTGGAAGTTAAGAAATCCATGTGAGTGTGTGTATACACGTGCTGGTGATGTGTGTGAACCATTCTGATTCTTTTTTGAGCATATATGTAGTGTAGGGATATTGTAAATTAATTTTGAATAAATTAGAAGTAGAAGAAGTGGAAGATGATGTTGATAGAGAATATAAGTTAACTTAATAGATATAATTGGTACTATTTTTTATATTTCATATTTTCATTATCGATATTGAACATGTAAGATTAAAATGATTAAATAATGATTCAATTATCAGTTGAAAAGATAATCTATGTTCAATTGTTGAAAACAATCACTATTTTAATTTTAAGGATGATATGGTTGATAGAAACAACCAAAGGTGGATATTTTTAAGACTAATATGAAGTTATATCACGGATAATAAAGAGTTGGAAGAGTTTGTTGTCGATGAGGAAGATGACTTCCTTAGCATTGAATTAATTTTTCTATGGGATTAGTTTATTTAAAGTGAAGGTGAAGTGGTTCTGATATGTGTTTTATTTTTTCCAAAATATAGAAAAAAATCAATGAATGAATTATATTAAAACTCAAGAGAATCGTGTTGATTCCTATGAATTGATGCTAGTTTGGAAGATTAGAAGAGTTTCTAAGAATTTTATAATTTAGAAGATTGGGATTTTAAAGTATTTTTTATATTTTTAGAAATAATCATGTCATGGAGATGTTTTAACATGATACAAGTCACTTTACATTAGATTAAATTTTTGAGATTTATAGTTAGTCATTCAAATATTATTGGACACATTCCATTATTTAAGTCATTAATATGATGATGTTTGAGTTGTAACTTCATAACACAGAAGTCATTAAATAATTAAGTAATGAGTTTCTGTATTTTAAATATTTTGAGAATGAAAATTTGTTGTTTTATAGCATATAATGACAGTTATGAAAGGAATATAGATGAGTTATTCAATTAGTTCCAGTAGGATAATGATTATGTCATGATGAAGTTTCTTCCCCATAAATAATGGATCACACTATAGTGATCGAGCCCTGAAATTTTTTTATTTATATGGATTTTGGGTATTTTAGATTTAACACCACAATAAATCCAATCATACCATATTTGAATAAGTAGTTTTTAATATGGTTGGAGGATAACTTCTTGTCTACATGGTGATAATTTGGGCAGTTCAATAGTTGTTATGATCATAATATAAGAATAATTTTCATATCGTAATTCTTGTTATAATCTAGAATTAAATTTTTTTTTCTAATATGGCCCACTTAGTTCATTAATTAATGATCTGACTAGATCTACTAACCACCTTAGTCATATAAAAGGGTGGCTGGAAGTTCCAGATGGATCTTGGGGGTAGAAGAGAAGCGGGATAGTTAAAATGGAAGTTATTAACTTAAATTTGAATATTTAATTCTAAATTATATTACATAGAGTGAGTTTACTATTATTCAAGTCCATATAATCAAATAAGAAGAGATGGAAGTGGATGAAGAGGAATAAGAATAATAGGAAAAGGATGAAGTATGACAAAAACTTAATGGAAGAATATCTTAGGTGTGTACTCTCATTGCTATATTTATTATTCTATATCTTTGTTTATTTGGGTGAATTTTACTTACGTTTGGATACTAATATTCTATAAAAAATGTTCAATCTAGAAGATCATGTGATTACAGGTGATTCTAGATCATTTTATGGTTGTAACAGTTTTTTTTAAGTTGTGAATTTTGTAAAAATCTGTTGTACTTACTTGTATGTGCCTTAAAATTTGTGTGGATTTTTGAATAGTGATCATATAATTCACATTAAAATGTTTAATAGGACATTTGAAGAAAAATTGTATAATTAATTGAATTAATTAGTTCCTACCACCCCTAATAAGTTAATTTTTAACATTTATATGGACCCTTTTCAAAAAAATATTTTTTAAGTGAGGATAAAGGGGTGGGATAAGGGTGATTTAAAGTCAAGGGGGTAGTTTAGATTAAAGTATTGATTATTTTATTATTTAGGGTCAATATTGTGAATATTGTTTATTAGTATGATTTTTATTAGTATATGATTAATAAATTGAGGTTCCTTTGGAATTTTACAATACCCAAGACAGAAAGAAATCAAAGAAATATTTTATAAAAAGTAAAGAATAAAATATAGTTTTTTATTTAAATGAAATATATTTTACGTTTTGAAAATTGATTTATAGGTTTAATAATTAATTTTATTATATTTAAATTCTTTATTTTTCTTATTAAATACATTTTAATTCATGCAAAAAGATTTATAAAATTGTTAATTGGGTTTGATGGCATCCCCACCACTTGGGAGACAAACTCAACACTAATGAATTAAGATACATGGGGGTAATTTATGGAGTAGGTATGGTTTGTAAAAATAAGGGCTCGGTTATCCTAGATCATGTGGTCTACTTTGGATTTTGACATTCCATCTAGGGAGAATCTCTAACCATACTAATTGGTCTCTGCCTTTGTGATATCATGAGGATAAACTTGTATATAGTGTAAATAGACTCCTCTACCCTTTATGATTCTTTTCTTAGGTCCGGTAACACTCCTTGGTCAATATCTTACATTGTTAGAAGGTGAAAAGGTCATATTTATAATCACATGAATGTTCTCCGTACTTGGCATGAGGGTATAAGGTAGGGGACTATATTGCTTTTATGGTGGCTCAAGTGATTGGTATTACTTATTTCTCTATCTCAAACTCCTTACCTTTAGAGGGGAAGAACCTAGTGATATGGGATTCCCTTAATCTTTAATACTTTCTCCCCCCATATTTTTTGTCCCTTTTCCTTGTTTTTTCTCATTCTTACTTGTTTTAAGTACTTTATTTTAAATAATAAAATTATGATGATGATGATAAAATATAATTTTAAAAATATGGCTATTATAATATTTAAAATTTGGGATATGTTATTCGTATATGTTTACTTCCCCATTATACTATTATTAATTGTATAGATTGTACTTATATTTAATATTTAATGATTTGTGTTGATATTCTAAAATTATGTTTTTTATTATGTCATCTATGTTATTTTTACTATAAATCATTATTAAATATGGAACATATATATTTATAAAAGCTAATTTATCAAATTTAAAAACTCAGGGTCATTGATGAGGTGACCCATACATTACCTACAAAAATATTATATCTTATTAGATAAATAGTAATTACATATCATTGTGATCCATTCCAAAACCATAAAGGTTTAGTGTCTTTGGAAACTTGGATACATAAATATCATGTATATAAAAGAGTTATATCATATCCCAATATGTTGTTCAAAACTATCACACTTCTTAAACATATCATACTTTAAATATATTTTCATATCATAGGAAAAAAGGAAACCTAATAAAGGGTTAGATTATATGCTCAATAATGGTATTCAAGGGAGATATAAATGATTATTTAAACATAACAAGACTGCAATGGTACGATAAAATTACATTATTATTTGAAAATAAAACTCTATAATAAATATATCATAATCATGAGTCATGCCACAAATATTTTCATTTCTTAATACATGAATCATAAACGAGTAAAATAACATAATCTAGAAGAGAATAAAATTATCATAAGATCTTGTCATAAGAAACTGGAATAAATTTTGGTATAAACATGATCATAGAAATATTATTCAAGGCTATCCAAAAATATATTAATCACATGTTTGTATTTTTCTTACCACATATATACCTTCTTTGGGCTTAGAATAACCTCCAATGTACCCTTTCATATCAAAAAATATTAATATTTACCCAATGTATTGGAGGGAAAAAGAAGAGCCACCCTTCACATAATCATAATACATTTATATGTATACAATAAGATCAAGAAAACATTTATTATTTCATCATAGATTCACCCATGTAAAATTAAATAGGTTTCATCAATATTATATCTTAAGAATCATAAACTATCTAGAGAAATAATAAATATGGTTTTATTGGATCATATACCCAGTGAAAAATAATTAACATTAAATTATTTTACCATAGATGAAAAGTTATTTTAAAATATCATTGGAATACTTCTTTATAAAAATAAACATTTCATTTTAAAATAATTATTTCAAATATAAAAATTTACAAATTATTAAAGAAAAATTTTATTATAAAAGAACAATGGAAAAATGTAAACGAATCTTCAAAAAAATTAGTTATTGTGCTGATGGGAACATTCATTCATGCGTTAAACGTTAAAACAATTATTTATTTCACATTATCAGTAAAAATTCATAGGTGCATTGTTTGGAAAATGAAGAAAAAATAATCTTGAAAAAATTATAAAAATTAAAACATTAGTAAAAATTAATTTCTAAAATCCTCTTTTAATGGTAAAACCATTCTAGAAAATAATTTAAATAAAATATGCATACGCAAGAAAAATATTCTTTAATAGAGAGAGAAATAAATTTGGTTCTCCATAAAAAAAATATTTTTGGTATCTTGAGAACCAAAAGGAAGGAAAATAAAAGGAGAAAATGCAGTCTCTATAATTAAGCATAAAAAAATAAAATAAAAAATATTTTATAAATATAGATCATATAATTTATTCATAAAAAATTTATGCATAAACAATCTGGGTAAAAAATGAGATTGTAATTTTAAATCCTTACCACTTTGGTACCTTTTGAATAATATCCCCCATGAAATAAATAACATGAAATTTACCTTTAAATATTTTTAAAATAAATATATTCATGTCATAACGTATAAAATTATAGGTAGATACACCTAATAAAAAAATATAGGTGTATAACATTTCATACGTCCCAAAGAAGAAAATTTTGGAAGATAAACCCATACTACCTTGGTAACCTTCGAATCAAAACATATTTGATAGAATAATTTGAGTTTAAAATTTAAATAACATTAATTAAGAAGGATACATGATATAAAATTAAAATGAATTAGTATATTCTCCTCGTAAACATAAATAGATTTATAGCATAAAACATGTCTCAAAGAACTAATATTGAGACGAAGAACCATTTCCGAAAGTTCAAGTCATTTTGTAGGCTCTCTAACCACCTATATAATAAAATTAAATTTATTATAATTATATTATAAAACCATATTATTAATTATAATACCATATATGATTTACTTATAATATATTATCACTCTTTCATTGAATTGTTTTCATTAAAATCACTATTTTGCGTAATGACTATTTCTTTTTTCATGGATATATCAATTCGGAAGTTCTAGTATTTGTAGTCAGATCATGGTTATATAATCTATATAATTTTTTTCATGATATAAATATAATATATATTCATTATATATATATATATATCTATAATCATTCATAAAAGGTAACAATAGAAAAATGAATTACGTCATTCAGGGAGATCGTACTTCGTACGTATGCGTGAACATAGTTTTTATTTTATAATGAAAATAAGTAAAGAAAGATAAATAATATTTTGTCATTATAAAATGATAATTATATAAATATTTATTATATATTTATTAGATCAATAATTATGAACAACCATGTTTGGAGGTTATGGAAAATTAATCATATCACTAGGCGGAGGTAATAGTCCATGCGTACTAATATACGATACTATAATTTTTTATTTTAAGGAAATAAGGTGTCAAATGGTTGTTCTATAATCATAATAAAATCTTAGTATATTTATGAAACTTTAGTAATAATGTTATTATGGATACAACTTGTTTAGATAAGGTTTAATAAGAAATAAAATTGAAAAAGGTTGATTATGATTTATATATTTTCTCTAAGATACTTCCTTCAGTTTACTCCAAAAGAATTGAAATATTGGGACTAAAAGAATACCATGTGATCTAGGATGTGTGGATGGAATATATTAATATTTTATATAATTTATTTACCAAGATATAAGGACCAAAATATGTTAATAAGGGTGCAGATAATGTTCTATTTTATAATTCAGGGAGATGACACACTTGAATTTACTTAATATATTTAAATGTAATTAATGTGGCTATCAAGTATAATGCTTCAAAATGGACATGTCCTAAAATTGAAGATAACATGCGGTCTAAATATCTTCAAAAAAATAGGAACTATATAAGTTAATTTTGTAATATTACCCTACCTCTTGGTTTAACCTCCCGAGTAATCCAATTTTAACTTTATTCTTAGTAAAAAATTATTAATATTTTTAATATTCATTATGGCGAAAAATGATAGTGGATTCATTATATAAATTTGTAATTATAATTAAACGCATTAAATAAATTTTATCAAATTAAATTTCTTTAATATTTATAATTTAGTTTAACAATATGCATTCAAAATGAAATGAAAATATGTTTTCAAAAAAATGAATTTCAATCATAAAACTAAATTTCATTTCATTTTGCGCCCAATAAAAACTATAAAATTAATATTAAAATATTTCATTGGATATATAATCTATAAATTTATTTAAATAAATTAATAAATAATTATTAATTTAATTTATTCTAATAAAAAACATTGCATATGTTAAAAAAATTATAAAAAATACTTTACCTTTAATTGATTTTGTCAGTATTTCTATTTTTAGACAAATAATGAATGAATTTTTATTAATAAATTTCAAATAAATTTCAATAAAATTACTTTTTAATCGTTATCAATATAATTTTTTAGATAATAATATATTAGATGTAACAAATACATTTCTTCATAAAAAAGGACTTTTCATAATTAAATAATCTTATTAAAAATTAGTGATTATTAGTTAGGAATTAATAAATACATTTGAATTTAGGAAAACATTGAGGTATATATATATATATATATCAAAATTTTCTAATCATATCCATACCATTCAATCCCATGGATAGGTTATAAATTTATACTATATCACAGTTCATTTAGACATGGGGTTTCATGTAAAGCAAGATATTAAATAACTCATCTTTATTTCCAAGGAAATACATATAAAATCTCTAAGTGATACATTATAACCCCATTAAAATTAATTTCAACCACAAAACTCTATCACTCTGATACCAAAAAATGAGGATATATCTACTTCATCGCATCCTTGGGTTCTCATGCACCTTCCTTGAATGTATGATTCCTTGATAGAAATCTAACTTAGTTAGTAGTAATATTTCGGAACACTATCTCTATGATACAAAATTTGGAACATTTTTTCTTCATCGAAAAGATCATAAACCAGTGGTATAACATCTGAGTTTCATACATGTAATATATTAGGTATCTAGTTCCTCAAAATATATATATATAACACATCATGAACTTAAGAGATGTTCGATGGAAGTGCAAAGAAATATGAAACTATTATGATCTGATCAAGAATATAAAATGGGTTGATATATCTAGGGATCTTAATTCCCTTATTTCTAAATATCATAGCCTTATTCCATGTATAAAAACATATTAATATCATGTACCAAAATCAATGTTTAGATCTCACCATTTATTTTTAGTATAAATCTTCTGTTGAATCAAACCTACCTTGATGTGTTGATGAATATCTCTAACATTATCTATCATTTTGTCAGCTGTATCAGTTCCCAATAGATTTCGTTATCCAATGTAGTCCCATAACAATATAGTTTTACAATTTTCTCCATATAGTTATTCACATAGATCCTTCTAAAAGATCTAGTGAAAGATATTGTTATAATATAATTTGACAAGAAGATGGTTTTAATCCCAACCACATATGAAATCTAGAGTATGAAATATTTTCCTATCCTATAGGGTTTTAATGGTTCTCATAGAATTATTATCTATCTGAAAATGATAAGAATTACTAAAACACAACTCAGTGTCCTGATCTTTCTGGATACTTTTCTAGAACATAGAGGTAAACCTCAAATATAGAACAAATACAATAAAATGTGGTACTTCATGAAACCTTACCACCCCATCAATGTATATCCCAAAAATATAATTAGTAGATAAATATTCTCTGATAAAAAATAATTTTTCTAACTTCAAAAGGATATCAACTACAACCAAAATATCATTATAGACTTTAAATGTTTTGGGGAGTCCCATGATGAAATGCATAGTGATGTTTTACCATTTACATTATGGTATGGGTAATGGTTATAAAATCACCTTAGTCTTATATATATAATACTTAACGTATATACATACCAATAACCAAGATATATATTTTGTAATATCTCTCTTCCTGTTACCCCAATATAAATATTCTTTTAGATATTTATACATCATAATTACAACCAAAATGAATAGTTAGTGATGGTCTATCATATTCTTTCAATAGATCCTTTTCAACTATAGTATTTATGGGAAAATACTTGATTCTTAAACCATATCATTTTATCAAAATCTAGGTCAAACTCAAGAAAATTTCTTAATTACTATTTCAGCTCTATATATTCCTTATATACCTCTTTAATCATCAAATGGATAGATAGTCAAACACTCAATTGAGAAAGATAATATTTTTCAACTTCTTTAATGATTTCAAGGTATATCCATTGAAAATACTAAAATATTAGATCTTTTTTATCTTAATTATATATAATTTAGCATGATTCTTTTGACACAAATCGCAATCCACCCTGTTTGTTTTCCCTTGGTGGTAAATTATTAAGTAGTCATAATACTTAATCAACTCTAACCTAATTCTCTTGTATATATTCATATACTCTTGGGTGATTATATACATTAAAATTTTGTGATCATTATATATTTCATTCCTTTATTTGTAAATATAATTCCTCTATATCTTTAATTCCAATATTATAATTGTGAACTCCATTTCATGATTCAGGTATTTCTACTCATCATCCCTCAATAGGTGTAAGGAAAAATCTATAACCATTTCATTATTCATAAGAAAACATTATATACCCTTCTTCAAGGAATCAATATAGATCAACAACCCATCTACATTGAATTTTATTGTGAATATAGGTTCATTTACTAATCTTCATTTCATCCCCTTGAAATTTTCCTCACATTAATTTTCCCAAAGGAACTTGACTCCCTTCTAAGATAACAAGGTACTTGGTTCATATAGAGGTGATAAAATAATCATAAAGAATCTATAATATCCATCCAAACTAAAAAATATATATATCTCAGTCACAATGGTTAATCTAGGAGAATTTTCAATGACTCATGTCTTTGATGGATCCACTAATATACACTCACTTGAGATTATATGACAAAAAATGAAAAATTTTGTTGAAAAAAATCACCCTTGGTAATTTTTTCCTGAATTTTATCCATCTTTAGGGTCTTCATTATCACCCTCAAGCTATCTTTATAATATTAATTTCTATTAGGATATATAATAATATAATCAATAAAGATGGAAAAAACTGATCAACGTAATCTCTAAATACGCTACTCATTAAATCCATGTTGATAGTGGGTGCATTAGAAAGACAAAATGGAATCACTATAAATTCATAGTGTTCATACCTCATATGGAAGGTTGTCTTAGGTATTACATCACATTTAACCCTCAATTGATCGTATCTATAACAACGGTCAATATTTGAGAAGTATTTATCTCTTTTGAATTGATCAAGAAAATCATCAATAGAGGGTAGAGGATACTTATTCTTGATTTTGATCTTGTTAAGTTTCTGATAATAAATTCAATTTCAAATTGATCCATATTTATTTTTTTTTAAATAAAGGTGCACCCCAAGGTGAAACACTTGGATGAATGAATCCATTATCAAGATTCTCTGAGATCATCTTTTTTAATTACTCTAACTCAAATAGGGCCATCTTATATAAAGTCTTCAAAATTATTATAGCATAAGGTGTGAGTTATTTTGAATATTCGACTTCATGATTTTTAGGAATACTAGGTAACTCTTCCAGATACATATCAAAAAACTCTCAGACAATGGCCATATCTTTTATGTTGAGTTTCTACCCAACTATTTTAGATAAATACCTCTATTTGATTAGGAATAAATTCACATAAAATGGATGTAATTTTTATTGGGAGTTCATAATTATCCTTGCAATGAAAAAATATCATTGTTCGGTTCAAAATATAAAATGTGACATTACTCCCTAGATAATTCATATAGGATTTATATAAATAAATTTAATCTATTCTCAAAATAATGGAAAATTCTACTAGAGGAATAATAAAAATATCTATAAAAAATAACATTACCAAAAAAATTAATCATAGAAGAACTGTAAACTTTGGATATAATCATCATACCATTAGAAGTCTTCAATTTTAATTTAAAATTTAATTTTTGAGGTGATAATGTGATACCATTAGAAAATTATTTATATATAAAAGTGTGGGTAGATCTAGAATCTAATAAGACATTTGTTGTTATAGTGTGTATTGTAATATTACTTTTAAGAACTTCATTATCATACCCCATGTTGATAATAGTTATCTCATGAGATTTCTATTTGTCTCTAGGCTTAGTAGGTTGGTGACCTCGATCATCATCATTAACCCTTGTATTTAAGTAATGTTTATATTAATCCCTATACTCCATGCATTTGAAACAATGGCATGTGGTAGGTGAATTTTGTGAGGCTTTCTACCCATTAACATCATTAGATAACTTCTTCCCATCACTTCATAATTTGATTTTCCAATGACCTTACTTTACAAACTTAAAGAATTTATTATCCCCCTAAATAAAATTTCATCCATGTTTTTTTACTCTTATTGAATAAAGTAAATTTCATCTTCTTCTCTCAATGGTTTTTATTTCTATAATTTCAGTTGAATTTTAACTTTATTTTCTTATCAAACTCATGAGATTGATGAGTGATTGGGATCTCAATTTCTACCACGAGAGAACATAGAATGATTTATTCGTAGATACCAAAGTCTCTTTTGGATAACACCCATCCAATACTTGGTTTTGAACAACTAAATAATTGACCAATTTTTTCTTAGGTTGGATGATAATTCTAGAAGTGTACCTCATAAGTCTTCTAAAATTTTTCCCATGGGTGCTAATGGACTCATCGTCCTTCTAGTTTAGCTCAATTAATTTCATCTCTATTTTCGTATGAATATTATATAGAATGTATTGAAAAATGATCTTTTAGACTCATCCCACTCCGTAGATACGATTTCTTCTTATTGCCTCATATTATTGAAAATATTCCACCATTTATATAATTTTTCTTCCAAATGAAAAAAAACCAAAATAAATTTTTATTATTTGAACATAAGAAAAAAAATATCATTCTAGCTGTATTGATACATTTATCAACAATTAGTGGATCATCAGACCAAATAAAATAAGGTGGATATTACCTTATGAAGGTCTCAATAAAACTGTATCCCCATCTTTTTTAATTTTCAATATCATCATTTTTCATGGATTGAGATAGTTTTATTATAATAGTAAGGGGACTTTCCATTCTCGATCTCATAATAGTCGATTTCTTGATAGGAAAATCATTTCATTTTCCATAAAATTTACATTAACATGATTCCTTCTAGTTCCATCCATCAACTAAAACTAAATAACATATTATGTGAAACAATAACAATATTGAGAAACCACATTATCATGAAATTCAGTTATAGGATATATAAATCATAAAACCATTGTTAAAATTTGATACCTTTAGTTTATCCTGAGTCGTCTATAGTCATCGCCTATTCAAATCCATCATAATGGTTCATAAGAAAAATGTGAATTAACCCAAGAATATTCCATGGGAGTGGCTATCTAGGGTTTTTGTCTTAGTCCCACTCATCATACACCAGTGGAAATCAAGTTAATACCCAATCCACCCCTTTAAAGTTAAAAATCTTAAGTGCATCAATACCATAACTGCATACACTTTCCAATATCCAGATAAGGATTTATTTTTTAGAAAACCACACTACTTTTTTAGAATAACATGGGATATTATCTTATACTTGATCTTATCCTAAGGGTTCTCACTAAATATTCCTCATCTTAGTTTGAAAAAAAAACTAAACCTTGCTTTGATACTATATGGGAAAATCCAACAATTTCATACATTAATATTACATCTTATTAGATAAATATTAATTACATATCATCACGATCCATGTAATAGGTTTATTTTTTTTGGAAACATAGATACATAAGCAATTCTTACACAAAATATTTGACTCATATCCCACTAAATTCTTCACAAATATCACTATTCATATAAATATAATTATAAAAACCTTTCTTCATATCCTAGGGAAAAGAAAACATAAAAAAGGGTGAGTTTCAATTCTCGGTCATTGTATACAAGGGACATATCAATGATCATTTAAGAATAACATGATCATAAGGGTATGATAAAATGATATTAGCATTTGAAAAACACACCCAATAATTCATATATCATAATAATGATTCATGGAAAAAAATTGGGAAGTTTATAAGACATGAATCAAAAAGAAATAAAATGACATGAGCAATGAGAGTATAGAGTTAGTATAAGGTCATATTATAAAATAATGGAAAAAATTATGGAATAATCATAATCCTATTAATAATATATCAAGTATGCCCAGTAAGAAATTAATCACATGTTAAGATTGGTAAAACCACCTGGGTACCTACTTCGGGATTGGGATAACCTCTTACATACCATATTTTAGGCATCGTATAACTACCCATGTACCCTTTGATCTCATAAAATATTAATATTTACCTAGGAAATATGAGGGATATAAACTTACCCACCACTCATATAATTATAATCCATTCACATTAATTCCATAAGACCATAAAAATATTTATCATTTTATTATAGCTTAACCCATTGAAAAAAATAGGTTTCATCAATATTTAATCATTTTAATCATAAAACATCTAGAGAAATAATAAAGAAGGTATCACTAGATCATATATATAGTGAAGAATAAGTAATATTATAGGATGTTATCATAGATGAAAAATGATTTTAAATTATCACTATAATATTTTTTGGTAGAAAATACCCTTTTCATTTTGAAATCACATATTTCAAATCTAAAAATATAAAAAATATTAAAGAAATAATTTTCATTAAAATTGACTATGTAAAATTGTAATGAAATATTTGAAACAATTAGTGTTTATGAAAAAAGAAAAATTCATTCAAGTGGTATACATTAAAATAAATATTCTTTTCACATTCTTACTAAAAAATAAAAAGTACCTTGTTTGGAATATGATAAGAAGTTTCCTTTTAGAAAATTTTATAGAAAGGTAAAGATGGTATAAAATGATTTTAAAAAATAATTTTGGAATTGTAAAAATATTATATAAAACATTTTAAATAAAATATATATATTAAAGAAAAATATTATTGACTGAAGAGAAAAATAAAAATAGTTTTCTTTAAAAACATTCATTGAGTATAATGAGTAATTAAAGAGAAGAAAATGAAAATAAAATTTATATTATCCAGAAATAACTAGAGTAGAAGAAAATATATAATATTTTCATGATATATATCATATAATTTCAACATTATAAATTTAATAATAAAAAATCATAATAAAAAGTTAAATTGTAATGTAAACCCATTATTTCTTCAGTAACTTTTGAATCATAACCCCCATAAAAGAAATAAATTCAAATGAGATAGAATATACCATGTAAAAAAATTTATTCATGATATAACATATAATATAGTAAGTAAATACATCTCATAAAATAAGATATATGTGTAACATAACAAATGTCCCAAATAAGACAATTGAGACAATAAAACCTTACCACCTTGGTAAAATTTGAATCCAAAACTCTAGGCTAAAATAATTTAAATCATAAATTTAAATACCATGAATTAATAATTATCCATTATATAACATCTCAATTGATCCTTATATACATCTCATAAATATAAATTGGTGCATAACATAAAATATGTCTCTACGAAACAATATTGAGATAAAGAACCCTTAGCTTAAGTTTGACTTGCTACATAAGTGAAATAAACCCCTGTATAATAAATTCAAATTTATTAAATTTTTTTATAATAACCATATTAATAAATAAAATAACATTAATGGTTTACTTATAACATCTTATCACCCATTCATAAATAATTATTTATTAAAATTACTATTCTGGGGGTTAATTGTTTCATTTTTCAGGACTGTTTCAGTTTGGAAGTTATGGTCCTTGTACTTTGACTAAGGTTATATCATATAAATAATATTATTAATGAAACAAATATCATATGTATTCTTTATATTAATTTCCATAATCATCCATAAAATTTATATATAGAAAAATAAATTAAACTGTTCATGGAGATGGTAGTCCATACGTACGCAGGAATGTTGTTTTCATTTTCAAAAAAAATAAACAAATAAAGATAAATAATATTTTATCATTATAGAATAAAATTTATATCCTATATATCATATATATTCATAAAATAAAACATTATAAATATTAATTTATTTCAGTGATGGAAAATGAATCATATTGATATGTGGAGATGGTAGTTCACACGTATGCATTAGCAGTACTTTTATTTCTCATTTTATGGAAAAGAGTTGGTAACTGGTAGTTCCATAATAATAATAAAATTTAAATATTTTTATTTTATTTTATTAATAATATTAATATGAAAAACATATTCTTATAGAAGTTGGGAGAATAAATAAAAATTAAAGAGTTCTGTTAAGATTTAGGCCTCTTCTTTGAGAGACCCCCTTTGGAATACACATTAAGCCTTGAAAGATTGACCTTATGATAATAAAATGTTCTCTATTATGAAGTTAAGGAATCTAGGCAGTTATTAATGTAGTTATTTTACAATATATAAGTATAGAAATTCATTAATAAGTATGGAGAGTAGGTTCTTGTTTATAGGTGATGAAGAGGACGCACTTACAGCAAGTTAAATGATTTAAATATAATATATGTCTTCCTAATGTATGATGATTCAAAATGGATAAGGGTATAAGGTAAGATATTATAGGGTAAAAATATATTCAAATAATAAAAATTTAACAATTTTATATATTAATATTTCCCTTATCTCCTAGTTTACCCCCCCCCCCCAGTAAACCTGTTTTAACAAAAACAGTGGTATTAATTTTTTACTATTTTCAATATTAATTATGACTAAAAATAAATTTGTCCTCATTAAAAAATATTTAAATTATGATTAAAAATGTAAAATACCTTTTATTAAATTTTATTTTATTAGGTCGACAAGGACAAATAAATAGAGGGGGGGTGAATTAGGGTTAGACAGATTAGAAATATTGCACCTTCGGATCTTTCTTCATCTTTAAACAAAAAATACTTCTCTCTTTATTTCATAGAAATATATGAATAGAAATTAAATCATTGCAAATAAATGAGGATTTTACTTGGTTCACCCTAATTGGGACATGCCCAAGTAGCATACAACGACAATGTTCTAATGTACCAAATCCACTAAAACTCACTACCAATTATAAGGTTTGGGCTAGATCACTTCTATAACCAAGATCACTACCTTTACAAGACTTAGTGTATTCTTACAACATTACAAAGTTTCACTACCTATGTCTCTTTCTCTCTCTCACTACTAGTGGAAATGATCACCATCTTTCTCTTCATTTTCTCACCGCTCATGGAATTGATCCACTCACATTTTATGGACTTATAGGTCCCTTGATTTGCATGAAAGCACGCATCCTCAATTTTAAATGGATTCTCTATTGAAGAACGTTTTTCTCCCATAGATGAATTACACTTTTCCATTAACTGTTAGTCTATGAAAATTACTTTCTCATATTTTTCAAGTCCCTTTGAGAACTATTTCTTCTTCCTAAAACCACGTAGCACGGCTGCTTCATGGACAACCTGTTCTGTGAACTACCTATGCTTATGCTGCCATGTACCATCTCCACTAATGCGTCCATGTACCACCTCCACGTCCATAGATTGATTATTATTTGTGTTTTCTTTATCCTTTTATGGTTACAGTACATCGAAAATCACCTTTCACGAACGACTCCCACAAACCAACTAACCCTTCATGGAATCCTCCTTGCAAACCTCTTCTCCCTCATGGAATCCTTGTGAACTCTTTTGGACATAGACGAAATTATTCATGGAGAGAATATGTTATATAATGAAAATAACTCTAACTATTTATATAATTATCACTCAATATATAAGAAAATATATCCTTAAAATATATTAATCCTATATTTTTCCAAATTTTCACCACGTACTGCTTCTCCCAATAATTGAATCCCTATGCAGTATGGTTACTTCATTTCCTCCTTAATGGTGGCCCAAACCACCATCTAGTCATCACCAATTATGCCCTTCATGGCTTTACAAGTCAACATCTAATTTCCTTGAATGAAAAGTCATTCTGTAATCCCCAATCCTTTTCAAAAACCGCTTCCACTAACTATTCACTTTTAGCGAACTGTGAGCCTCCCAATGAACCATTTTTGCATCCATGAATTGTTTTGTGTACCTCATTTACAATCCATGAAAAGTACTTTATGATATATTTATTTTTTCACTCCTGTATGGAAAACATCCATTTTCCAAAAAACAACTACCAACATTGAGGCCCAAAATTTTGGCAAACACTGGGTAACTGCACCACCTTAAACACCTGCTTCGGTAAACACCAACCAAACATATTCACAGTCATGTGGCTTTGTCAACAAAAACAATCACACCCAATTTAGATGACACCTTGAGGGATTTTTTTAAAAAAAATTATATAATTAGCATAATTTATTTTAAAAATAATCACAAAAAACTCAACAAAAACCAGTTTTCAGAAAAAATGAATTTTTAAGCAAAAAAATGAATTTACTTTCACACCATACCTATTAAAAACAATCAAATGAAATTTAAAAAAAATTATTCAACATATAATCTATAAATTTCATTAAAACCATTAATAAATATTTATTTATTTAATTTATTATGATAAAAAATACATTACACGCATAAAAACAGTAATATTTAAAATAACTCTTTTTACCTTTAAATGTTTTATCTTTATTCATAACCTTTAGAGAAATAATTAATGTATTTTTATTCACAAATCACTAATAAATTTCAATGAAATATTTTTTTAATAGTGATCAATATGATTTTTTAGATAATAATACATAAGATGTTTAAAAAATGGATTTCTTCAAAAAATAATTCTTCTAATCATTAAAATATTTTATTAAAAATTAATAATTATTTCTAACGAATTGATCAATACATTTATGTTTTGGAAAACATTTATATATATTTCATAATTTGGTTAATAGTATTCATAATCTTCAATCCAATGGCTAGGTTATAATGGTATATTATATCACGTTTTATTTAGACTTGGGGTTGCATATAAAGAAAGATATCTAATATCTCAAATTTTTACAAAGGAAATATATAAAAAATATTAGGTTGTTGTAGTTACATTATTATAACCTTTATAATTTTCATCCTTTAAATTTTAACTCAAATCCTAAGATTGAAATAGATGGTGGTACTTTTATTTCATTATATCCTTAGGTTCTGTCATTTCCCCTTCATACTTATTATTAAACCATAATAGTTTTATTGAATGATTGGTTTTTTCTAGCACTTTCAATCTAAGATCTAAGATTTCCACAATCTTCTACTCATAAGATATATCATACTACAACTATACCATCACTTGATTCAGTACATGTGAAATATATGGTATGCATGTATTCAAGAGAGATATGTAGAACACAATATTTATTTAAATCATGTTTTGGTGGAAAGAAGAGTTGATAGGACACAGAGCCAATATTTTTTCGTATCTTTACTGATATTTATGACAAATATATTTTCATCTCTTTATTAATTTATTGTTGAATGGGTTAGACCTTATCTGTCATATATTCAACAATTTTTTGTTCCATTAGTTTTATTTCCTCAACCTAATCCCATTATGTTGGAGTTCTACATTTCTTTTTATAGAGGGATTCATTTGGATCCATATAAATTATTGATTGAAACTTATTTTTAAATGATAACTTGACCATAGGAAAAAATTTATACCCAACTCCTTTAAATTAAAAATAGTAACATTTAATCATTTCATGCAGATTTTGAATGGTATTTTCATATTGAACTTTTATTTTAGGATGATATATAGTATTAAAATTCATCTTACGCTTTAATAAAATCAAAAGGCTCTTAAAAAATAATTAAGGAAATAAAGGATCCAAAATAAATACAATATAAAATGATTTTACATTTACATCCACTTATTTAATATATATCTTAGATATTTTATCAAATTATAAGTCTTCATAAGTGGTGATAAAGTATGAAGTTTCTATAATATTATCCACCACAACCCATATTGAATTGTTTCCTTCATATTTATTTATATGATTGGTGAATTTTTTTTGTAATGTTCTCCCATTTCTTTGTTGGTATTTGTAATTATTGGATAAACCACTTAGATTTCAATTTTCTACCTTAACATGTTGGAATTCTAATCACGTTGATATATATTTAGAAATTTTCTTCTTTATATTATCACACTATAAGTGCTCTCAGAGATCCATATACATTTTATTGATTCTTGAATGGATGTAGAATATTGTGATTTCTATTACTTTTGGATTCAATATAACACCCCAATATTTTATTATATATTTCTCTTTAAAGAAATTTCATTTATTTGATAGCTTTATTTATAGATGACATAGAGTTTAAATGAACCACGATATACTATTGAGTTTTTCTTATTTAAATATGATCATTATAAAAATGAAATTAAATTAGATTTATGAATAAGAATAAAACAAGTATAAAATATATTTATAAATTATTTATATGATGAAAATATATTAATTAATCAATAATAAATAATTACTCAATTTTTAGTAAAGTTATTTTCGGTTTCAAAAATTTATTTTTTTAAAGAAAATATTGTATTTTTTTGTGTAGATATTATACTTAATTTTATAAACTTTTATAAATTTTATTTTATAAACAATATATCATTTTTAAATCATCATATAAAAATTACATTAAGGTGATGTTTTGGGATTTTTTGAGAAGATTAAATTTTCACTGATTAGTGAAAAAAAACATCAATTTTGTAGAATAATTTCTTTTCCATTAAAGTATTTAAGAAGTTCCATTTTTTTAAATAATTTTTAAATCAAACTATTTACTTTGATTAAGAATAATAAAATAAATTTTATTTTAATCAAAATTATGGTTAATTTTGGAATAAAACATTTTTATACTTAAAGATCCATTTTTTAGAAAATTTTATTTCATCAAATTTTGTGAGTTTATTTTAAATTTTATTTCATTAAATTATATAAATTTAAGTTTATAAAATTTAATATATAGTTGGAATCATATTTTACAAATTTTTTAAAAATTCCACTTTCATTTTTTTGTCATTATGAATTGTAACATTGGTGACAAAGTTAGTTACCAGGGTAAGAGTTAAAACTCGTTAAAAGTGTTAAAAACTTATAAGATTTAAAATGGAATAAAAACTGGTATAAATTATATTTTATTATTATATTATGACTATATATTATCTAATCATGAAATATTAATCTTTTGGAAGCATTTTTTTTGAATAAGTCATTAATATATTTTAATATTTTGAAACTTTCCTAATGTGTCTTCTCACTTATTTATAAAAGGACACTAGTTATCCTCTCTTACTCACACTTCAAGAGAATATTATATCAAAAAATACATGCACAATTAATTTCTTAAAATCCCTACATGTTTCTTTTAGTCAATTATTTGATCATAATACCATCCTTTAATGGTTTAAGGCGTAAGACAGTGGAGGTTTCTCAGTGAAGAGGTATAACACTTAATTGAGTACTTACAATTATATTTATTCTTCCACTTTATCTAAAAATGTTATATCTATAATAAAATCATGAATACAACATCATAAATATCCTTAAATTTTATTATTTTTATGTAACAACCATTTTTTATTTCATTTCCATCAAATAATAATTGAAAGTATCCCTCATGTGTATGTGTGGACTACTTCCTCTACTTAGTGATATGATTCATTTTCCAACACTATATGTAATGATTTGATATTATTATTGATTTAATTTTTATATATAAAACATATGTAATAATTATTATTCTATAATTATAATATCATATTCACCTTATTTCCTTTCCATTTGTTGGAAAATGATAATGGAACTCATGTGCACATGTGAACTACCACCTCCACAAAGTGATGTGTTTCATTTTCCATTTCTTATTTACATGGATGGTAATAATAATATATTTAATAAATAAATATGATATATATGATATAATAATAACTTAAAAATGTGAATTTTTATTTAACTTTCTTTCCAAACATCTAAAAGTGGAATCATAACTCGTGTGTACGCACGAACTATCATCTCCATGAAGTGTTGTAATTAATTATTCATCATAGATTTATAATAATGGTTATAAAAGTGTATATAATGAATAAATATAATACTTATTTCATGATTAATATTATCTAAATGGTGAAACCATGACCAAGGTTCATGTAACATAACCGTTTAACTGAAACGTGCATGGGAAATAGACTATTTTTCACCTTAATATTCTTTTTAATTATGAAATTTTTAATAAAATGATAATTAGAAATTCAAAAGTAATTATACATAATAAGTTATAAATGAGTTTGGATATATAATATATTTATCATAAATCTATATCATATTATAATTTTGAATGTTTTTGGAATAAATAAAGGACTTGAGGTAAGGGATTTATGTTACAATCTCATTACCTTTTCTAGATTGTCCATGATAAATTTTTATTAAAGGATATTATTTCAATATTATCCTTTAAACCCCATTTATTTTATTATACTATGATTATTCATGTAATTCTTAAGTAATATTTTCATTTTAATCTCTTTGGTACGTAAAATTATTGCGAAACTATGTTTAATAAAAACAGACTTTATTTTCTCTTTGGTAAGGAATATTTTTTATTCATGTCTATATTTTCTTTAAAATATTTTCAATATTGTTTTCAAAATTCTGAAAAGATTTATTAAACAAATTTTTACTGATAATTTACTTTTTATAAAATGGTTTTAAAATAATATTCTTTTCATTTTGTGAATGATGTTCTTTTTATCAAATGTGTGAACATGATTTTTTAGCATATGCCACATAAATGACTTTTTCAACAATAATTACTACTATTTTCTTTGAATCTTACATTATAAGACTCCATGGTTTTTTTAAAAGAACATTTTTTCCTAGTATTATATAAATTTTCTGATTTTAAATAAGTTTTTCCAAGATGAAAACTTATTTCCCTTAAGAAAAGTTCTAGAGAAATTTTGAAGGCATTTTCATCTATGAAATCATTATTTTATGTTAATTATGCATTACTAGGGACATAGTCCAATGATACCATGGTTATTGATTATGATTATCAAATATTGAGGAAATCCATTTTATTTTTTATGGCTTATGTTATAAATAAATGATTAATGTTTTCATGAAATTATGGTATGCATTATAATTGATAATTATTATGTTATAGATAGATCCTTTATAGACTTCTAATGTATTGGGAAATATGATATTGATATCTCCTAAGATAATGAAGATATTAATGAAAAGGACTAAGAATAGGTATACTCACATTTTTATGAATGATTACAATTTTATATATCTATTCTTATTAGATTATGTTTGGTTAGGATTTCAAATATCTATGTTCACATTTTGATGTATGAGTATGATTAAATCTATCTATACTGACAATATTATGAGTAACAACTATAGTGAGTAGTTATATTCACAAGATTATGGATTTCCTATGATTATGATGAAACATTCCTATGTTATGAATCCTAAATAGTTATTATTTATTTAACACCATTATTAATTATGCTTACAGATAAAACTTCATTTTATAGTCTATGTTCTAATATTATCTGATATTGAATCTTTTATATTAAAAAATTGAAATTTATTATTTTACATACACTTATGATCATATTATTCTATGTTATGACTGATGTCACCCATTTTTACCATTATTGAGAATATGAGCCTACCATTTTCTATGTTTTCATTCCATGGGTTTTGATGAATGTATTTAAGTGTGATAGATCTAGAATAGTACTAATATAAGGCAATTTGTGGGATTTATTGAAGACCTATTATGATATTATATGTTTATGTATCCAATATCAAATAATACTAAAATTTTACAATTATAGGGTTTGTACTATTATAAGATATATTTAATATTCATCTAAAATTATGTAATATTTATATATGTCAGGCTCATATAACCTTGGTTGGTATCAGAGTTGGGTTTAGTTATTTTTTGAGATTATAATTAGAAAAATTTGGCGAGAACCTTGGGGATAAGTCTATGTATAATGTAACAAGTTGAAGTTGTGGTAAAGTAGATATTGTTTGTTTTTCTATAAAATAAGTCTCTATATAGATACTATAAGTTTGATAAGGTTATAGAATATATCCACATATTGGTATAAAATATGAAAGGGGTGAATTGGGTATTAACTTGATCATCACTAGCGCATGGTGATTTTTATTATGACTATACACCTAGATATAAAATCCTTATGTATATTATTTGGTAAATTCACATTATTTTCATAATCCATTAATAGGGATTTAAATAAATGATGACTATAGATGACCTAGGTTAAACCTAATGTGACATGGTTTGAAAATAAGGTTTCATAATTTAGGGCATCTCAAGAATGATTTTAATGAATATATGATTGTTCACTCTAAGTATTATAGCATAATGATTACATTATGCTTTCAGTTTAAGATAATGGATAAAACTAGAAGAATTTGAGTGACCAAGGAATGTGATTTCCAATAAAATGGCCATCCTCATGAGTAACCAAATATCTTGGGAGTTAGGATGTAATATCTTTTCATTATTCTCACTCAACACTCTCAAGACATGAGTGGTAACATAGAACAAGTTTATTTTATGAATGTAAAAAGGGGGAGAATTATTTCATCGTATAATTTTATGTGATAAAATTCACCATTATTCGATGGATTTTTTGATCCAATAGTTTTTGAGTAAATGATCAATGTGATGAAAAAGATATTTTCCATTCATCAGTGCTCAGAATATGATAAGTTATTTTTAAGGATATACTGCTTAAAAGGTGAAGCTTATTAATGGTGGAATATTATAAAGAATTCAAGAAAATAATAATAAATTAATTCCATGTAATGAGAGGTGTTTAAGAGGTTATTTATTAATAAATAATTTCCTTGAAATATTCATAATAATGTCAAAAGTGACTTTATAGAGATGAAACATAAGGATGATCAATCCATTAGTACTTTTGAAGAAATATTTAAAATACTTTCAAATTATTCTTATAGCTTTATAACTGGACCTATGATAAAAATTGATGAATTATTTAGTGGCCTAAAACCAATTCTTAAAAATTAATTATCCATAAAAGAATTTTGTGACTACAAATAAACAGTTCAATGTGCTCTAAAGGTATAAATAGAGAGTGAGAAATCCAATTATTCTTTTTTTTCTACTGAAAAGAAGATAAAAATAGAACTTCATTGAAACTAGAATGGTAAATCCTAATAACGAATGTAATTCAAACCACATAAATACCCAAAATGTGGGAGAAAGAACTCAAGAAATTATATTAAAGGAATTTGTAAATTCTTTAATTGTGGAGTGACTAGACATTGAAATAGTGATTGTCAAAGATGTATGAAAAGGATATAAAATGAAAAAAAATAAAAGAAGGATTCAGCTAATGAAATTAAATATTTCAGATGCATGGATATTAGGAATTATGTCAATAAATTCCCTACTCTAAGAGATAATTTGGATGGTAGGCCTCAAAAACCCCCTAAGAAAAATCATAAAGGGAACACCTTTGTTGTCACAACTGAAGAAGGTTTGGATAATGATGTGTTAAAAGGTACAATTACTATCCAATCAAAACTATAAATTTCAAATTTGATTCTATTTTTATGACCTCTTTTATATAAGATGAATTTACTAATAGTATCACATCACCACCTCAATGATTATATTTTGAGTTTGAATTAAAAATCCTAAATGGAACTATGATTGAATATCATGTTATAGCTCCTCAATAATATAATTTTTTAGGAATATACTTACTATAAATATTTTGGTTTCCCTATAGTAGAATTTCATGTGATTTTGGGGAAGTATTGGATTTTTTTTATATGAATACCATATAAAGTTACAAGGAAGGGAAGTCACATTTGATATTTCAAATCAACCTCTAATTGTCCATCAGTGTGAGGGTGAACACGAAATTTCAATGGGAATTACTTCCTTTTCATAGGTCTTACTACCTAATAATAAGGGATATTTATCTCAAATGGTTTAGAAGAATATTAATATTTGATATATGTCTATTTTTTGGGATTATATAGATTTATGTTTTTATGAATTTCTTAGTCTTCCCCAAAATTATGAAGTTCTATTTTCAATAGGACTCATACCTAGTGCTACATCTATTTCAATGACTTTATATAGAATACTCTAATTTGAGTTGCAATAATTAAAGAAGAAACTCTAGTAGAATCCTAGTAATGGATTAATTCATCCTAGTGATTCTATAAGGGGTGCACCAGTTCTTTTTTTAATAAGTTATATGGTTCATTGTGTATTTGAATTAATTATTAGGAACTAAACAATAGATATATTTATAACAATTATCATATACCCTATATCGATGATTTATTAGATCAATTATGAAGAGCTTAAAGTATTCCAATATTGAACTTTGATCTAGATATCATCATCTAAGGGTCAATAAGACGGATATAACCAAGAAATCTTTCTATACATGGTATATTCATTTGAAATTTATAGTGATTCCATTTGGAACTACCAGTTCCAATTCTATATTCGTGGATTTAATGATTATAGTCATTAGATATTACCTCAATCAGTTTGTGGTTGTATTTAAAGATGATATTCTTATACATTCCAACATCAAAGAAGAGAATAGAGATCATTTGAAGACAGTATTGAAAACCCTGAGGAAAGATAAGTTGTATAATAAATTCATAAATTGTGAATTATAGTTATAAAGAGTTTCCTTATTAGTTAATATGATATCAATAAAAGGAATATAGATAGATCCTAAAATGATTAAATTTTTTTACAAATGGTAAAGATCGACCACAGTAACTGATATCCATAGTTTAATTAGGTTAGTTAGATACTACCAGTTCTTTTTGAGGGGTTTATCATAGATATCTAATCCAATAACCAATTTTATTGTGAAGGGAACCAAGTTTCTCTGGATATATGAATTTGAGGAAGATTTCAAGGATACAAAAAGAAGGTTGGTTTGTGAAACAATACATACACTACCTTGTAGTGGGGAAGGTTTTGTGATCTATGGTGATGCATAAAAGAAGTTATAGGGTTATTTACTCATCAATAGTTATATGGTGATAGATTCTATCTCATACCAACTAAAAACATGAGAAAATTTACTTGAATCATGATTTAAATTTGAGAGTAGTAATTTTTCATTAAAAATCATGATTAACTATATTTATGGTGAATGATGTGATATATATAATGATACTAAAATCATTAGGTATATATTCATATAGAAATAGTAGAATATATTCTATAAGATATGGTTTGAATTGATTAAAGATAATGACCACTCAATATATTACCACCCTAGGAAGGTGAATAACATGGTTAATGATAAGTGTTAGACAGAACGTGTGATTTTTTATATGATGAGGATTGACAGAGATCTAATATTTATGGATTTATAGAATACATATCTTAAAATAATGAGTAAATTGGATAGATTATATATTTCTTAGATGAATTATCAACCATCCATCCATATGAGGATTACAAAAAAACGTAAGGAGGATGCGGAACTTAAAAAGGTGGGAAATTTTACTGAGCTCAACCATGTTTTTATAGAATGATAAGTTTTAGGAACTAATTATGTTTCCCATCAGTACCAAATTTTAATAATGAGTTTTAGGAACAATGTCATAGCTCATCATTATCTATTCATCCTGAATGATTGAATATATATATATATTTGAAATAGTATTTTTGGTGGGATAACAAAAAAAGGTATATTTCATATTATACATCTCAATGTTGGGTATGTAAATAATTTAAGGCTGAGAGAAATAATTCTAAGAAGATGTTATAACCATTACCCAAACAATAATTTAAATGAGGAAACATTTCCATGGATTTCATCACTGGACTCCCTAAAACAAAATAAATGGCACAATGTTATTTTGGGATTCATTCGATCCAATTATAAATTCATAATATTTCATTTCAACAAGATAAAACTTCTCTCTTAATCATATTTTTGGTATATACATAAATTAGGTTGTACGATTTCATGAAGTTTTATATTCTATTGTATCTATTGAGATTCAAGGTATACCTAAAACTTTAAGAGAATTATTTAGCTGGAATTGAATAAAATGTTAAACTTTAGGACTGTATATCATCCTCTAAAATATTATTAGTTTGATAGGTCCATTAAAATCACTGAATGGATTTCAAAGGTTCTTTGGGTCAATTCCTTTCTCTTATTGAGTTTTCATACAACAAAATTCACCACTTGATCATTCATATGGATCATTATGGAACCCTCTATTGAAGAAAGCGAAGAACTCCAATATGATTTGATAAATTTGGAGAAATAAATATGTTGTTACCTGATATTTATAAAGAAATAGTAGATATATTTACATCCATTTAGACATACATCAGGGAAACTCATATTCAATATTAAATTTATACTAACAATCATTGGTGAGATCTAGATTTTGATGTTTGTGATAAGGTATTCCTATAAATATCTCATTGGAAGAAGGTTATTATATTTTGAAATAAGTGAAAGTTTATACCAATATATATTGATCCCATTTAAATTCTTGATCATATCAGGATGGTTTATTATCACTTGGAGCTTCCACTGAATCTCTCTTAAGTTCACGATGTGTTCCACGTATCTCTCTTAACGATGTTCATATTTGAACCATCACATATACTGAACTCAAAGTTTATACCATTGGTGTTTGATCTTTATTATTAGGAAAAATATTTAGAAAAATTGGATTTAAAATAAGAATTTTTACAAATAAATACCACTCACATAGTTAAATTTTTTTATTGAAACTATCAATTGGACGAAGCTACATGGGAACATGGGGATGTGATGGGGTAGAAGTATCCTCAATTGTATGTTTTAAAGTGATGGGATTTCAAGGAAAAATTATTATACTGGTATTATAATATAACACCCTAATATTTTATGATATATTTATCTTTAAATAAATTTAATTTATTTTATAACTTTCTTTACACAAAACACTCATTTTAAACGAACTATGATATAATATTGAATTATTATTATTTAGATGTGACCATTAAAACATAGTCATTAAACTATAGGTATGAATAAGAATATCCAAATTATTAAAAATATATATGAAATTTTTGTTTAATGATAATTTATTGATTAATTTATAATAAATAAATTCTCAATTTATAGTAAAGTCGTTTTATTCTTTAAAAATATGTTTTCTCCAAAAATGATTTTTAATGCATTTTGTGTGCAAATATTGTATATAATCTATAATATTTTTAGAAATTTTATTTCTAAATATAGATATTATTTTTTAATTAATCATATGAGAAATATCTTAAGGTGACTTTTTAAATATTTCTGAAAAAAATTATTTTTCATTGAATTGTAATAAAAAATATTTTATAGGAAACATTATTTTCTATTCAAGTATTTACAAAGTCCCATTTTATTTTGAATTTATTTTAATATTTTTTTTGTTCAGTTTTATTTAACATAATATATTCAGTTCTAGTTTAATCTATATTATTCTTAATTTTAGTATAAAAACATTTTAATACTTAAAATAATTTTTTTTGGAAAATTGTTTTTCATTGCATTTTATAGGATTATTTTAAAAGTAATTTATTCAAATTATTGTTAGAATGGTATGTATGAGTATGATATACTATATAACACCAAATGTAGGATCGAATAGATTCTCAAATATAAGAGTGGGGTGAATTATATACTTTAAAAATCCTTAAAGAAATTTTGTATAACAAAAATTCACAACACCTCTATGTTCTAATAACTTGCCTGATTCCGTAAAAGTGATTCTAGAAATGATACGTAATAAAATTTAACATGAAATAAGATTCTACCTTAAATTGTATAGAATCTGACTAAATTAGAGTACAAAAGTAAGGATGTATAAGAAAGTTATACTTTCCTCAACAATACAAATATGTAGCAGAATACAAAATACTACAAGTAATAAGTAGTAACTCTTTTAACCCAAAGATAAGGGTATCCAACAACCCTGGATAAAAGGTCCCTTGATTTATACTTTCAAGAAAGTCTGTCTTACCCAAACCCAGGTAATCCCTCAATCTGAATATCGGTATATGTCTTGTAATCCCCGCAAGCCCTCGATTTGTAAGGAAAACAGCACCTCTGACTTCACAACCTGAAGTCTCTGATTTCAAGGAAATCGAACCTCTGCACTAATCAAGTCTGCACTAAGCAAAGCTTGAACGAGTAGTTAAAAACTTTCTACACGAAGCCTGAGAGTTTATATAAGCCTCTCTCTCTATAAATCACTTCAACAGCAATTTGTCATAAGTCTTGAAAAAGTTTTGAGCTCTTTCAAATGAGCTCCTATTTATAGGCATGGCTCCAACGATCGGCTCCCTCATCCATCGGTCGTATATATCCTTGAATTTTGGAGGGACCTATACAAATGTCACTTAAACAACGGTTAGTTGATAACTGAAATCACGTCATCATTTTATAACAAAATGAGTGTAAGCATAACCAAAATATGATATTCGGAATGTAAGGAGATGAGAGTTCAGAGTCTAACCAAAATGGGATTCAGAGTTTATAAACAAGGATATTCACATTCTGTTTTGTAGGAATTCATAACCTTAATTCTATAGAATTCCAGAGTTTGAATTTCAAGGAAATTCGGAGTCTACATTCACGGGAATTCAGAACCTGAAATTACAAAGTTCAGAGTCAGAGTTCATGAGAATTCGGAGTCGGAACTCACAAGAGTTCAGAGTCTAAATTCAGAGAACTCGAAGTCAGAACATGGAAGGTTTGTAACCAGGATTCGTATTCAGAACTCAGAGTCAGAACTCAGAAAGTTCGTAACTAGGATTTGTATTCAGAATTCGGAGTCATAAATCAGACAGTTCATAACCAGAATTCTAATTCAGAATTCGGAGTCATAACATAGAAAGTTCGTAACCATAATTCTAATTCAGAATTTGGAGTCATAACTTCAGCAGAGTTCGTATCCAGAATTCATAGTCAGAATATGGTGTCATAACTTTATCAGAGTTTGTATCTAGAATTCGTAGTTAGAATCTAGAGTCATAACTTCAGCAGAGTTCGTATCCAGAATTCGTATTTAGATTTCGTAGTTCGAACCCAGTAAAGTTTGTAACCAGAATTTTGAGAATTTGGATCCTAAATCAGAATGCTTCATATCTAAGTATTTATGAGATCTTTAGGTTTTGGTTTCAATCCTAATTTTATACTTAGAAAAATTATAATATGAACAATGAAATCTAGATAAGGGTAAATTTCCTTGGGGAAGGAAATTTTCCTTATAGAAGTAAAAAAATGGGTAAAATGAGTTTTTCCTTAAGAAAAGGTGTTTTTGATTTTCAAAAAAAGAGGAACGGTAAAGTCATAAGTAAAGTCTTAAAGACTTAAAAATCTCCCCCTTGAATGAAGGAATGGAAACGTCATAAGGAAAACCTTATTAACTCAACAATATCCCCCTTTTTTGAAATCACTAACATCCTTTCGAAAAATAATATAAGGACTTAGAATAAATTTCTAGACTTTGAAAATAAAGATCATCTCCCTTTACTTATGAATAATAGTGAATATGACTAACTCCCCCTTAGGCTTTGTAACTATAAGGATTTTATTTTGGATTTCTGGTATGTGAAATTTCATTACCTTGAGAAAGGAAATATTTGTAATGGAAAACTCTCCCTTAAATAAACTCCCCCTTACATAGGGATATATCTTCCATAATTATAAATCTTTTTCCTTCTCCCCTTTAGAATTATTTTTTCTTCTTCCCCTTTGTGATTTTAAAAAAGAGTTTAAGGTAATGGAAAAAAATTGGTACCTGAAATATTAGTATAGACATCTGAACAAGGCAAGCAAAAAAGATTTTATTACGATTGGAAAAATTAGTACAAAGAAAATACAAAAAAAAGATCGGAGTGAGATTTATTTTTATTCTTTTTCCTTGGGAATAAGATTCTTCACAATTTACTTCAACTTCTTCATCTCTTTATGATCTTCTTCTTCTTTCTTTTCTAAGACTGTGATCTTGTCCTCTTGAGCCTTCTGGGACTGTGCCTAACCCTTAATCAAGTGATCTTGCTTCACAAGCTTTTCTTCCATCTCAAACCGAAGATCCTTTTCACTTTTCTAGCTTTGAACAAAATAATTCGGCATTCCATTCAGATCTTTCACCTCCTGAATCCGATTATTTTGTTAAAGATTTAAATTTTCCTAAAATTTGTCTGAAAGATTTTTTATTTTGGCATCTTCGGTACCAAAGTATTCCTTGACATCTTCTTGAAACTGATCAATCTCTTCCATGTCTTCAACTATTTTCTTAGACCATCTGGTCATATGCTTGCAATATTTCCTATGGGCTTCATAGTTGATCAGAAAATTTTGGTGATCAGCCTCAATCTTCACACATCTATCCATTACAATGGACACGGAGTCTATTTTCTGATTCATACTGTGCTGAAGCATCTAGAAATTGGATTCTATTGCTGGAAAAATTGGAATGGTATCAACCAGCTTCTTCAGGGAGTGAACCACAAAATCATGTCCCAAGGCAGATGACTCAGAATCAGACATTTTTCTTTGAGATAGGTATTCCTCTATCACTACGTACTTCCTCTTAGAAGTTCCTCCAACTTCTTTCTTCCACAAAATTTCTTTTTTTGGAGTGTCAACAGGCACTTTTTTACCCTTACTAACTTCCGGAATGGTTTCTTCATTAAGATATTCATGATCAATTTCAGATAATTATACAATCTTATCTTCATCAACTTTCTCCTTTTCAGCATCATCCTCTACATCTTCAGGAAGAACAAAGTCATGATTATGACTCTCTTCCTCTGACAACTTATTCACTTCCTCTTCTTCACCCTTCTCTTTAGCTCCAGGAGTAGAAATTTTTGAGGATCCGGCTTGGGAAGTCCGGATTGATAGCTTTTCGGAAGCACTCTCCTTTTCCTGGTAATCTTCAACCTACTTTATCACATCATCAGAGCCACCACTATTCTCAGCTTCTTGAACTTCTTTTACAGCTTCCTTCTCAACTTCCTTCTCTTGAGAATTTTATAGAGTCTTCGTACCTGGAGTCTCAGGCAATTGTTCTACCAAAAAAGACTTCGGCACTGGAATATTCTCAGATGCAATTTCAGTATCCCTCAGAAGGGATTGAAAAAATTTAGCCTCTGACATCTTCTTCTTCAGCTTCTTTTATTTAGCCTGTTTTTCTAACTCTTCAGCAGCTTTCTCCTTCAAGGCCTTGGCCTCAGTAGGATTTAAACCGAACTATGGCTCCCCTGTTTTTCTACTCTTATTATCCTTCCTCCACTTGGCTACCACCTCATCCGGGTAGGCTTTTTTCTTCTTGGGTTTAGGAGGTTTGGATTGGACTTCCTTAGACTTAAGGGTTTTATCTTCTACTTACACTTCTTTCATCGTTATTTTCTTACCGGCCTTCTTAGATGGCTCAGCTTCTTCAGCAGTCTTCAAAATGACCTCTACCTCCTCCTCAGGTAAATCATAAAACTCACCTGAGTCTTTAGAGAATCCATCCTTCATCCTCTTAAGGGTGTCATCACTGATAGGCATCACTTTTCAATTTATCAACATGGAGCTACAGGGGATCTTGAAAGATTCTAGGCACCGAACTATTAGCTTAGAAAGTAAGGCAGGATACATTATGATTTGAGCTCTCAAATTACCATTCTTGATGTTCTCAATTTTAATGAAGATGTGCTTCATGAGGTTGAGCTTCCTCAGGTTTACCAAAAAGTACAAGATATACATGTTAATTTTCTTAATGGTGTCCTTATTACCCTTCCTTGGTACAATGAGACCTTGAACCCAAAATTGTAGAATCCGATTATTGGTAGATAGATGGGAAATATTTGTTGTATTCACATCTTTGGGCCCAAGGCATTCCATATCCTTCACCTTAATGAAACTACCTTGGACCTCTGGGATTTGTTGGGAGAAAAACTCAGCTTCCCCTTCATATGCAATCCCCACCAAGCTTGAAGCCTTGGTGTAAGAAAGTTTTAAGTCTTACCATAACTCCTGAAAGAGAACTTTTCCCAACCATCTTCCTTAAAGAAGTAAAATAATTCATATAATTCTATGAGAAAATCCAGATATACCACATCCTGAGCTTCTGTCTTTGAAATAGCGATACTTTCTCATCCATTGAGCCTGATGTTCTTGGAAATAATAGAATCATACTTGTTTAAAAAGTTCGAATGTACCAACCTTTACCTGTATATTTTCCACTCTAAAATTGTCTTGACAGTCGACATTTCCTGAGAAGGAGCTTCTGTAGACATTCGGATTGGATTACTTCTGAAGAATTCGGAACGGGCTTTTGTAGAGGGGAAGAGCTTCAACACGCACAAGCTTGATAACTAATTTGGGACAACCATTGGGGGTCCCCTTTATATGGGTGATGGAAGTGACTGTTGATCTTCCCATTTGAATCCAATGGCTGAGAATTCTTCACATATGATCTGACGGTTGATATAAAAGCCGCAAGGAAAATTGGGTAGGATCCAATCTTTTGTGGTTTTAAAATGAAAACATTCGAATTTAAGGAAACTACAATCCGAGAAATTTTAAAACAAAAGAAACTAACATCAATTAATGGTGATTACGAAAAAAACTCAAGAAAGAATCATACCGTTCGGATTGCTAGGAATATTATTCGTACTGATGAATATTCTTCTTAAAGAACATTGGATTCCAAAAAAAACATGAATAAAAAAAAACTTCACTATGAAAATTTCAAAAACTGAAAATTTCCATTACTAAAATTTATAATAAAAAAATTTCCATTACAAAAATTTTTTAATCCAAAAAATTCCATTACGAAAGTTTCTAAATACGAAAATTATGAAAAACACCATTACGAAAAACATGAAAAATGTCATTACAAAAAACATGAAAAACATCATTACGAAAAACATGAAAAACATCATTATGAAAAACATGAAAATTATCATTACGAAAAACATGAAAAACATCATTACAGAAAACATGAAAAATATCATTACCAAAAACATGAAAAACATCATTACAGAAAACATGAAAAACATCATTACGAAAAACATGAAAAACATAATTACGAAAAATATGAAAACCATACAATCAAATGTACTCCCCCTATAAAAAGGATTTTATTACTGTAAGGAGATTGATTTCAATAGGACATTTACAAAAAGGATTACCTTACAGTTATTATTCCTAACTTCTATTTAATGTATTCAAATCTATCAGATGGTAAAGATTTTGTGAAAATATCATCAAGTTGATCTTGTGTTCTAATGAATTGAAGAATGATATCTCCTTTAACAAATAAAACATTTGAAATCAAAGTTTTTCCAAGAAGAACAATGTTACCTATACCAATAATTTCTCCCTGAGCATTGTCTCTGAAAGTTACTTTTCCTACTTTCGTCTTGATAATCTTTTCAAAATAGTTTTTTTTACCAGTCATATGTCGGGAACATCCACTATCCATGTACCAAGTGTTGTTGTTGGTACATTCTCTATTTTACTAAAAATAAAAGAGTTAGACTTTTGGAATCTAAACTTTCTTGGATCTAGAATTTTTAGACAACAGAATTTTGGGTATCCACATCTATTTAGAAAAATAATCTTAATGAAACCCAAGAGATTGAACTTTATTCAAGGAGTAATTTTTCTTCCAATTCCCACCACTTTGACATTTTGTGCAAAAATGGGCTTTAGAAGGAACAAAATAGTTGTTTTTGAATACAGTTTTTTGGTGAGTATAACCAACTTCAGTAGTGTTTCCTTGAGGTTTAATTTGAGAATACATCTTGTCAAAAGTTTCCTTCCAAGAGGTAAAGTTCGCAATAAGCTTCTTAAGAGAAAATATTTTGGATTTCAATCTGATGAATAAATTCTTATCCACAGGAATCATTTTTTTAAGGTTAAATTTTTTCCCACAGACTTTTATTTCTCAAATATAATTCTTAAGATCTTTATAAAGTTATTCCTTTATAGAATCTTCTTTCTCAAGGTCTTTAAAATGTTTTTCCAAAAGATCATCTTTATCTCCAAGATCTCTAGAAAGATCTGAAATCTCTTTTGTAATAATTTCTTCCCTAGTATTTTCCTTCTCTAATTTCATAGAAATTTTACAATTTTTTTCTTCAAGTAACATGGAAAATCTAGATACTTCTTCATATGAAGGTTCTTCATTTTCGGAAGATGATTTATCTTCATTAGAAGTACTATTTTTGGAATAGTAATTCTTATCAAGAGATAAATTATTTAAAGCCTCAACAGAGCGTACCTTGTCCATGAGACATGTATTAGGGAAAGAAGTAGTAACAATGAATCCCAAATTCTTCTGTACTGATGAATCATATTCAGAATATTCACTTTCTAAAGAGTCTCCAAAGCTAGCACTCCAAGTATCATTAGCTTTAATACTTTTCTTGTGCTTTGATTGATATAATTTCTTCTTGTTCCTTTATGAATTCCTTTCCTTCTTTTCCTTCTTTTTCAACAAAGGACAATTAGGTCTGATGTGACCTGTTCTTCTACATTCATAACAAGTAACTTCTCTATCTTTCTTATCTCTATAGTCTTTATTATTCTACTTATTCTGATAATTCTTCGGAGCTACAATCTTGTTCATTCTCCGAGAAAGATTAGCTAATTCATTCTCAGACTTTTCTGCATAACTAGATTCTTACTGAATAATGAATTTCTTTGTCTTTGATCTAGTTACTATTTATGGGGTCTTGGCTTTAATATGTTTAGAAGTGGTTGTAAAAGAAACTCCTCCAATCCCATTCTTCTTCTTAAAATTTTCAGCATCTCTCTTCATTCTGGTTTCATGCTGAAGAAGAGTTCCAAACAACTCATCTAGGAAAATTTGAGTGACTTTCATGTTCTCATAAATAGCATTCCTCTTGGACTCCCATTCATTTTACATGATATATATGATCTTATCAACCAGAGCCTCATCATCTAGACCTTTTTCTCCCATAAATTGTAAACTATTCATGATACTCATAAAACTTTGATGTACTTTTCATATGGGTTCTCCATAATGAAAATTAAAACCATGATATTCAGCTCTCAACATAGCTCTTCTAGTCTCAATAACTTTTTAAGTACCAAAGAGAGTAACTTCAAGTTTCTTCCATATAGAATTTGTTGCTTCACAAGATGAAACCTGTATATATATATTTCTAGTCATTGAACAAAGTAAAGTATTGCGTACCTTATAATTCAGTTGATATTCATGCTTTTCTTTATTGGTAAAGGTACTAACTTTCTTATCAGGGATTTTGTATCCTCCAGTAAGAATAAAAAAATTATCAACACTAGTATTGATAATGAAATTCTTCATACTATATCTCCAATATTCATAATCATTTCCATCAAAAATAGGTGGTCTGGTAGGATTCATATTATCAATAGAACCAACATTGATTCCTTCCATCCTTAAGAAAATATTTGGCACACAAACTTTTTAGTAGTAAGAGTTTGTAAGCAAGAGAAAATATCCTAAGCAAGAAACTAGATATTGTATCTCTAAGAAAAAATAGGAACCTGATCTTACAAAGTTCGGATTCAGAGTTCATGAGAATTTTGAGTCAGAATTCATAAGAGTTCGGAGTCTAAATTCAGAGAACTCGGAGTCAGAACTTGGAAAGTTCGTAACCAGGATTCGTAATCAGAATTTGGAGTTAGAACTCAGAAACTTATTAACCATAATTCTGATTCAGAATTTGGATTCAGAATATATAAAGTTCATAACAACAATTATAATTAAGAATTCGGAGTCATAACTTCAGCAGAGTTCATATCTAGAATTTGTAGTCAGAATCCGGATTCAGTGCTTCAGCAGAGTTCGTATCCAGAATTCATAGTCAGAATTTGGAGTCAGAACATAGAAATGTTCGTAACCAGAAGTCTGAGAATTAGGATCCTAAAACAGAATGATTTATATCTAAGTATTTATGAGATTTTGAGGTTTTGGTTTCAATCCGAATTTTATACTTAGAAAAATTATAATATGAACAATGAATTTTAGGTAAGGGTAAATTTCCTTGGGGAAGGAAATTTTCCTTATAGAAGTAAAACAAGGGGTAAAATGAGTTTTCCCTTAAGATAAGGTGTTTGTGATTTTCAAAACAAGAGGAATGTTAAATTCATAAGGAAAGTCTTAATGACTTAACAATCTCCCCCTTGAATGAAGGAATGGAAAAGTCATAAGGAAAACCTTATTGACTCAACAATTATATAAATTGAATTTGTTAAAATAGAATCCACATTTTCAATTATAATTACCAATTTTTTTAATTAGTTCACTTTCATTTTATGACATTATGAATTGTGACTTTGGTAAAAAAAATAAGTTATCAAAGTAAGAGTTAAAACGAGTTAAAAGGGTTAAAACTAAAATGATAAGGTTTAAAATTCGATAATGTTTTTCAAAATCAGATTATATAGTCATATTTTGACCCCATATAATCTAATATTATAATATGAGTTATTTTTATACCATTTTTATTAAATAAGGCATTAATATATTTTAATCTTTTGAAAAAGTCCAAGTGTTTCATCTACCACCAGTTTAAAAGAACACTACCTATCCTATTTTTATCACACTTAAAGAGCCTATTATCTTGGAAAGTACCTACTAAAACCCATTATTAACATCCATATCTATGTAAAAGATTTCCTGGTTTAATCATAATACCGTCCTCTCAAGGTTTAAACTATAATCTAAAGGAGGATTGTTGATGAAGTGGTATAACTCTTAACTGAGTAATTTAAATTTTATTTCTTATTACATATTCAATAAACCTATTATATCCATCATAAAATTATTAATACATAATCTTAAATATTCTTTTATGTTATTATTATTATGTAACAATAATTTTTAACCTCATTTCTAACAAAAGAGAAATTAAAGTATCGCTCATGCATATGTCTGGACTACCACCTCTACGTAGCGATATGATTTATTTTCCATCACCATATTTCATAGTTGGTTATTATGATAGATTTAATTTTTCCATATAATTTTTATGAAATAATTATACTTATTTAGTTATAATATATTATCTATCTCCTTACATTTATATATTTTGGAATACAATAATATCACTTATGTGTATGTGTGGACTACCACCTCTTTGAAAAGATGTGATTCATTTTTAATTTACTATTTATATGGATTGAAATAAGAGATTAGTTAATGGATATATATGATATATAAGATATAATAATTTTTCTATAAATTTAAATGATTATTTAATTTTCTTTCATTCTAACCATTGAAAAGTTGAAACATCACTCATGCGTACATACGAACTGTCATCTCTACAAAGTGATATAATTCATTTTTTCATCACTGATTTATATTAATTTTTATAAAATTATATATAATTAATAAATATGAAACTTATTTCATGATTAATATTCTTTATATTATGAAACCATGACCAATGTGCAAGTACATAAACCATCAAACTAAAACATTCATGGGAAACAGATCAGTTTTCACCTGAATATTATTTTAAATAAAAAAATTATTAATAAATAGATAATTGGAAATTTGAAAGAAAATATATAGAGTAAGTTATGAAAGAATATTTTTTTATAATATATATATATTAAATATATATTTATTATAAATGAGCTTTTAATGCATATGAAGGAATACGATACTTGAGGTAAGGTATTTTTGTTACAGTCCCATTTCCTTTTAAGATTATTTATCCTAAATTTCTATTGAAGGTAATTATTTGGATTTGATAATTTAAACCACATATGTATTCATCTAATTTGATTATTCATGGAATTTTCTAGTAATTTTTCCATTTTTTACTCTTTATAATTTAAAATTATTGAGATTTTTTTAAGACAAAACAACTTTATTTAATATTTGGTCAAGAATATTTTTCTTCCATGTCCATATTATCTTTAAAATGTTTTTAATAATTTTTTTACTATTCTAAAATTATTTATTAAATTAATTTTTACCCATATTTCACTTTATATAATAATATTTTAAAAAAAAATATGTCATTTTTTAATGAGGTATATTTTTTTAAAGGTATAAACAGAATCCTAGTTATAACATATACTGCATGAATGGATTTTCTAAACATCATAAATACTCTTTAATTTGAATATTAAATTACAATATTTCATGTTTCTTTTCAAAGAATGTGTTTTTCCTAATATTTTGGAACATTTAGATTTAAAATAAGTGATTTCAAAATAAAAAGGGTCATTTTCCTCAATAAAAGTTCCAGTGATATTTTAAAGTTATTTTCATATATCGTAATATCCTATAATGTTACTTATGAATCACTATGTAAATGATCCACTGATTCCATTGTTATTATTTCTTTGTATTTTTATTTATTATGATAATTAAATCCTAACTAAACTAATTTTATTTTTAATGGGTTAGGTTATGACGTAGTGAAAAATATTTCCATGACCTTATGGTATAGATATGAATGGAATATGATTATGTGATGGTTCAGTTTATTATAGCCCTATAATTTATTTGGTAATGTGAAATTTATATCTCATGAGGTAATAATGACTAACGTGCTCATGATTGTGAATATAGTTTCCAAATTACTACGAATGAGTATGATTACTTCTAGAAATGTTCACATGATTATGAATAAACATGATTGGGAATACTATGTTCACATTTTAATACACGATTATAATCTCTTTTATATATCCTCACAAGATTATGAATGAACATGATTTTTAACATCTATGTCCACAAGATTATTATTTCCCATAATTATGTTAATACATGACTATTTTATGACTCTAGAATGGTGATTATTGTGTAAACACCCTTATTGATTATGCTTCGGGATATGAACTGATTTTTTATTTTATGATATATTATTTTATTGGTATGAATATTTTATTTTTAAGGCACTCACTTCATTATTTTATGATACCCTTATAATCCCTTATGTTCAATATCACCCATGTTTACCCTTAATGAGAATTTGAGATCGTCGTTTATTATGTTTTCCTTCCCCATGTTTTGATGTAAGGATTAATGTGTGATAGATCTAAAAAGGTACTATTACCTAGAACTTTGTGGAATATGTTAAAGATCATTTATGAAATCAGATTTTTATATTTATTATTATAAAATATACTAAGTCTTTGTGGTATTTGGGAACATATTATTATAAGATATACTGAATATTCATCTAAAATGTTATAATGTTTATGTATGTCATGGTTGGGTTTCCTTAATACACATTATTTTGTATCTCTACATCATACCTTTATGCCACCTCAATATTTTCCAAGATATATGATTAATATATAATTTGATCAAGGTAATATATTTTATGTTCTTTTATGATTCCCATATTTATCCTTTTAATGTCTAATAAGATTAGATGTCTTTCAATCATAATCATAGATAGGGTTCAAATATAATTTTTTCTTAGAGTATTTACGACATCATTTTCAATTTCAGGATTAAAATATATTGATTAGTAATATTATTTGTTCATCTTTAACCATATTCTCTAGATAATGTTGTGTTCATTCTATGTGAATATATACTTTATACTTTTATTAATAGTATATATGCAACACCTTTCTCTATAGAGATAATCTAATCAAATAATTAATGAAAATATTACCATTTCCAAATCAGGATTACGGTTTGGGTAATTTTTCTCATTCACCTTTAACAATCATCAGTCATAATCTATAAGTTTATCTTTTTTCATCACTAAAAAACCAAATCAATTTTTTGAAGAAATAATATACATAAAAAATCGTTTACCGTATAAGGGTACTGTGAGTAAAAGTGTTGTGACTAGATTTTTCATTTTATCCTTGAATTTTTCTTCACAGTCATTAATCTAAACAAAAATTTCCCTTTTTAAGTTATATTGGTCGTGGGTTTTATAATCATGAGAATGTTTCAGCAAACCATCAGTAATGACAAGCTAATCTGAGGAAACCATGGATCTCTATCATAGATATTGTTTTATTTTATTCATCAATTTCCTTGTTCTTTGAAGGATCCCAAAATATCCATTTTATTATGATAACATACACCAAGAATTCATCTCTCTCTATCCAAGAGTCAAATTTACTATGCATTCAAACAATTTCTCATTTAACAAAGTATTTAACACAATGACCAAGTGTTCTTTATATTATCCATTAATTTTTTATTATATGATAATTTCATCTATAATGACCACCATAAATTTATCTAGGTAATCACTAAAGACTTTATTAATCAAGTCCATGAATGATTCATATCATTAGGGAGTATTAATGGAATCACTATAAACTCATAGTGTTATATCCTTTATAAAAAAAATTGAAAGAATATCATCCTTTTCACCTCTAATTGATGATATCTCGATCGAAGATATACCTTAGAGAATTATTGGGATCCAAATAGTTGATTTAAAAAGTTATCAATCTATGGAAGAGAATAATTATTTTTTATCATGATTTTTTTATCTCACAATAATCAATACAAAGATTAATTAAACCATCCTTATAATTAATAATGAGTATATAGGAATCCCAAGGAGAAACAATAGGGCATATACAACTCTAATCTAAGTTCTATTGTAGTTTCTTCTATAACTCTTCATGTTAAATGGGGAGCACTGTATAAGGAATTTTAATTTGGACAGGTCTCCAAGTGTAATTTCAATATATAACTTAACATCTTTATTAGTAGGAAGTCTAGGAAAGTCATTACGGAATATATCAATATATTTCTTTGCAATAGTAATGTTGTCAAGGTTAATTTTTTCCTTTTTTTCAATCATTTAATCTAAATATTATTTCTCATAAGAAAATAATATATGTTCTTGAGAGAAAAAATCAAAGGATAATCTTATTATCCTTACACTATTATATAACCATAGGATGGTTTGAGATATATAAATATATTTCCATCTCTAGGAATATAATATTAACTCTATATAAGAATAATAATTTGATTCCTAATATAACAAAAAATTCCACCAAATAAATAATAATTATATTTTTAGGAGTATTCTTTGAATAAATGTTGATTTAGTAATAGTGATATACTTAATATGAAGTGATTTAACCACTTAGTGTTTTTCAATAATAACTTGACCGACATATAATGAGTTGGTGTTTGAATATTTTGAGAACGAGTTTATGATATAAATGAATATGTAGAACCATAATCAAAAAGTATATTGAATATTATTGAATTAATAACAAGTGTACCTAAAAATATTTCATTTTCATGATCCACCTTAGTAGTAGTCATAGAATAAACTATTAATTATTAATTTGACTTTAGAGATAGTGGTTATTGGTTATCATTTATAAATCTTTGATTAGTGTTGTTATTTTATAGTGATCGGGTTACTTATAGTTTTAAAATTGGACCATGGGGGAGGATAGAGTGGTTACTTATTTTATTCTGTCATATTTCATAAATTATTTATACACATTTTAAAATCAATAGATTAATACCCTTATTTTTTACACTTTAAGAATCTCTTCATTCCTTTATGATAGCTTCTAGGGTGTTTCTTCCCACACTTTTTACATATGGTCAATTTAATCTTATTCCTTATATAAGTTTTATTAGTTTAACCTCTATAATTAAATGTTATTCTTATTTTTCTTATTTATAGTCACATAGAACTTATAATATTCATATATATCCATCTACACCTTAAGATCACATCAGACTATTTTTTTATCGCTATCAATAACCCAATTCGCTAAATACTCTTTGAATACTTGGTTGTAGTCCACTAAATAAGTTTTTGAACTTACTTTCAGGGTCAATAACAAATATATATGTGTAAAATGAAATCCCTTTAAAGTTTTATTTTTGAAAACTAATTGATTCAATATCCTTTTTCTCAAGTATAATAAATTCCCAATTAATTTTAATATTGAGAGGATGAGGTAAATATTTAATGAAAAATAGTTTTTTAATTCTTCCAATTCCATCCAGCCAGTGACTTACTTGGGCTTAGTATTCTTGATTAGTTTTCACCACTGATCTTCTTCTTCTTATAAGTTATAAATTTCCAAGATCACTTTCACTTAATTAAATTACAGAAAATATTGTCTACATTGAGTTTATTCATTTCTCTATTATTAATGAATCAAAAGGTCCACAAAAAATGGGTGGCCATTATCATATAAAAGAATCAATCTTAATTTTATTTTTATTCAATGTTTTTGAGTGCTACACAGGGTTAAAGTTATTATTCATAACATGGTTCAATTTATAAAATACCACAATCAATTTTTCAAATATTTATTTTATCATATTAGATCTATCATTTGAGTAATCATTTAATTGTCTATCCCATTGGTTATTGATATTATTTCTCTTATTTCCTTATTTTTACTAAAATGAAAGGAACTTATGGGTGTTTCTACTTGAAAAAATAATAATATGTGAGTAAAATTAAAAATATATAAATAATAACTCATAAATCGCATGTAAATTATAAACAATGTATTTTAAAGTCTCTATGTAGGTTAATTAGGGTGTATTTCTTATTAGGTTCACTAAAAAATCCCTAAGAATAACTGAACCTTAATTTGATACAAACTATGATAAACCACTTCACATACACATAATATTTAATGATTTTTAACATAAATATCAAAAAAAAAATAAACCCAATAAATTTGGATGTTTGGTGTCATTGATAAATTATGAACACAATACAAAACATTTAAAATAAACTATATAATATTTTATTTCCATATTTATTACTTTATTTTAGATCTCACCATACTCAAATCATTTAAAGGAACATCTCTGAAACATAAATAAAAGAAGGGGTGAATGATAAATTCTGGTAAGGTTATAAAACAATATTATCAAGGGGTGATATATAATAAGAGTAAAAAATCATGGAATGGTATCAATAAAGGGAAGGATCATAAACCATCCCATAAAAACATGGAATGATAAATAAGATGTCATGAGATAATATAAATATTTAAAATTATAAAATTGACAAAATATAATCCATGTCATAATAAAAATAGTTCAATGATCATCGCCAAGGCATTATAACATTATAGTAAAAGATAACTACATCATTCCCATGTATAATATTGTTGAAAAAGAAAACTGCATTATTCCCACACATAACATCATGGAAAAAAATAATTACACAATGTCCATGCATAAATATATCATGAGATATAAAAAATTTCCCAATATATTTTGAATATGTATCAATATGGTCTCATTATTCATTATAATATATCATTCATTTTCACTCCACATAAAAAAGAAATATACATAATTCAAAAACCTAAAATAAACCCATGAGAAGAAAATGGGTAATATAATAAATCCATAATCATTAGTCATCTAGGTATCTTATATTATCCTGATAAAAGATGGTATTAAGTCATATTGGACATTCATTATAAAATAAAGGATCATTGGTCATGAAAATAGATATCAATGAATATGAATATTCATAATAATATATGGATAATAATTCATGAAATGAAACTCTTTTATTTAACTTTTAAGAAATGGGAAAATAATATTTAAAAGAATAAGAGAATAGAGTTTTCCGAAACCAAAATAAACGATTAAAATTAAGTTAAAAATAATATTTTTTTTCTCTAAATAAAAGGTTCCAAATAATAATTATAAGAGTTGATCCTCAAAAAGAAGAAGAAATATATGTGTTCCATATTTTGGGTTTTATTTAATTAAAATATTGAATATTAAACTAGCTAGATTTAAATATACATAGAAAAGAAATATAGAATTGTATAGTATACATCAAATAAATATATATAATGAAAATATAAAGAACATAAATGATTGGTAGAGAAAGGAATATTTAGAGAGTGATTGATAATATAACTTTAAGAATGAGAAAGAGTCGGAAAGATACCTTACCTCTAGTTTTTCATTGATTAATGTACTCTAGAAAACTCATGTATTATCAAGTTGCATTAATTAATTAATTAATTTAAAACATTTTTCATATTTATATTACCAATAAATCTCTTTATTTTAATTATTATTTCATTTATAAAATAAATATTATTTTGTCAACTGTTTTTGTGGTTATTCAGTTTATAATTCCAAAATTACCTTGATGTTGTCGTAACAGTTGGAACATAATATACAGGGGTTACATAAGCTATATAATTTTTCTTATATATTTTTCATATCATATCATATCATAATTAAGTGATTTCAATAGTGTAGAAAGTATTCATTCTTTAAAAAACTTCCTCCGTAAGCTTATTTTAAATAGTCAAAAATGGTCATCGTTGCATTACTTTAATATCATTATTGATATGATTATTTAGTCATTATATAATCATAAACAAGATATTATTTGATTATAAATGTTATATTTAATCATTAAATAAATTTGAAAAAATATTCATAAAAGTAAAAATTCAAGAATAAAACATAATCTTTCACTTAGGTAGCTAAAAACAATAACGGGTGAATGGAATCTTTTAAAGAGTTAAAAATAATAGGAAAAATAGATAAATTATTGAGTTTTAAAAAAACATTAGAGTATAATTATACTATTTTTTTACGTTACTTTTAAATGTTACTTATGTTATTTAAAGGGGTAAGAGGAAAATTGAAATGAAGAACATGGGGTTTGAAACACTTACCTTGCTCTTTCTATCAACTCCTTTGGATCGAATTTAAAACCATCATAGGAGGTAATTTTTCCTAGACCAAAGCCTATAACATTTGAATAAATGAGTGTATATATTTATTTGGGTTGAGATTTAGAAAAGGAAGGAGTTTTGAAAGTGATGAGGAAGGGTGGAAGAAGAGTGTTTATATAAGAAGGGGTATTTTAGAATAAACAATTGATTATTTTATATTTTTTTGGCTCAAGAATATGATTGTTATTTATTATTATTAATTCTAATGTATGATTAGAAAATTGAGGTTTCTATAATATTTTATAATTCCCAAAACCAAAAGGAATTTTGGAAATACTATATTCAAAGTAAGTAATCAAATATAGTTTTTTATTTAAATAAATTGTATCTAAGATTTTGAAAATTGATTTATAGGATTTGAAATTAAGTTAATTATTTTTAAATGAATTTTTCAGCATAGTAAATAGATTTTTATGAAAATATTTTTACAATTTTGTATCCACATTTATGTCATTATGATATCCTAAAACTTATGATATTTGTCAAAACTATATTTTTAATTATGCACAAAAAATAAACTGTTTTAGAAGAATAAAAAAATCCACCTGAATATAATTTTTATATAATTATTCCAAAAATAAATTCCATTTAATAAAATTCAAATACTAAAAATTTTAAATTTTTCATTTAAATAAAATGAATTTATATTCAGAAAAACAAAATTTATTTATGGTAAATACTAATTTTTTAATATGATTTAATATATTTTGATTTTTTTTATTTATTATTATACTATTGATAATAAATTATAATATATATTTTTATTAATATAAGTTTCAAAATTAAGAAATTATAGTATTAATGTTTTTTAAAAAATAATAATATTTTACTAAATCATTTAAAAACATCTTATTAAATTTCAAAGTTATCTATTCTATAATTAAAATAATTTTATAAATCATTCTATACAGTTGTAATATTTATAATTAATTATTTTAATAATTTTAAATATTAATTTTTAGTAATTTTACCACCCTCAATAGTTAGGTTACTATTTCAATGGTCAGTTATTTTTTCAATGATAAGTTATTATTCCATTTGCTCAAGTAATTAATATACTTACTATAAATACCTCTTATTTAATTAATTATTCATTCACTCCATTTTTATCAATGTTACTTAAATCTTAATTAAGAAATTAATCTTGTTTTCGATGGTTAGTTTTTTATTTATTCTGTTGTTCATGCCTGTGATAATTCTTAGAAACCATAATGTATCAAAATTTCAAATTATTTTTATTTTATTTGTATGTTTTTATTATCTCATTGTATCATTTTTAATTTTATAGAGTATATTAATATATTATATGAAATTTTTTATATTGATTTAATAAAATGATGATTATTTTTATTATGTAGTTTATTAGATTTATATTAAAAATTATATTAAACTATTATGGATATGTATTTAGAGAAAGAAATTTTTCATATTTAAAAATTCTGGGTCATTATATTCTTCCCCACTTTAGAAATTTCAACCTTCGGATTTCAACTAAAGAACTAATATAAAAATAAATGAGTGTATTTTTATTTCATTGAATCCTCATTTTCCCATGTTACCTCTTCATACATATGATTTCATTAAAGTACTTTTATTAGATGAGTGGTCATATTTCATAAGACTTTATCAATATGATCTAGGATTTCCACCATATAGTCCTCATAATATATATCAGGATCCAAATGTTCCACCTCTGGATTCAATATATGAGAGGGATCATCTATGTAATTCCTCGAGAGATATGCATGGAACACATTAGGTGCTTGAGACATGTTTCATAGATGGTAAATTATGTAATATCTCGAGATTGGTTATTTGAAAGGTAACATGGCCCAATGGCCACATGTCCTCAAGCTCGCCTCCCTATACTCCAGAGGCTACCGACTAGCAGTGAGGGTCTGTGATGGTATGGTGGGGAACTATATCCTTATTAGAAGAGTGGGGTACAGTGGTGGTAATAATAAATAAATTATGATTTACATTTATCTAAAAAATGTCAGAATTAAATCATCCAGATGATAATAATATGGCATAAGTAATACCAAGTGTTATATACAAAAGTTATTTCATTATGTTGTTCAAAAATGGGGAGAAAGCATACAATACTTTCAATATAAAAATATACAAAAAGGATAAAATATAAACTGAAATAACATCATGGGAACTAGCTTGGTCCTCTTCTCACATACTATATCCTAATATAGAAAATCAAGTTTCTATATCTAGGTGATTCCCTTTTCCCCTACCTGCATCCAAGAAGTCTTTCTGGGTACCAATCAGTTTCCTAGATAGGGTGTGAGTAAAACTCAGTAGGCTACCACCAACGATATCTAATACTATCAAGTATATGAATATAAAATAAAATAGTGAGAAGGATTAATAGTAAGTGTAAGAGGAAAAATAATATAATACCTATCATGATCAGGCTTCTCATAGGGTCCCTGTAGAACTATATCTTCATCATCAAAAACTATTTTTCTGAACCATATATCAAATGGGTCTTGTATTTTAAATATGGGGCATCAGTCGAAGCATTCTAACTAGGGATACAAAGTGGCATGTTTGATAATTCCAATCAATTATGTGGAGTGACATATCCAATATCTTAAACAAATGGGCATGGATCATCTTGTCTTACCACACCCAATAAATTATGGGGAGTTCCATGTCCAATAGTTCCAAATAAAAGGTGTGGAGTTCCTTGTAAAATATTTCTTAAACTAAGGGTTCATAGAGAATCATGTCCAAAAATTATCAAAAATTGATGAGTATTTCTGTATAATTCAATTATCATAGATGATGAGGATATCCATGTCAAACATCTCTCACTAAATGATGAAGAGTACCATGTCTTACATCGCTTAACTATTCCACAACAACCAATTTCATAGTCCAATAATGATAATCAAGTACTGCATTTAATAATTTAACATATTCCAAGGGAAACCGCCGTCTCACTTATAATTCATCTTAATATAATGAAAAATGATTCATGGTATTGTAGTCAACCATTTAACATTTCATTTATTTCAAATACCACTCCCACTAACAAGGCGGAATCTAGTCACACCCAAGGGGGTAGTTTATTCACATGGAAACAACAATAATTATTAGAATTTAATTAAACCCAACTTAATTGGAGGTTTGGGTTGATTTTATTAACCTATAACCATGTAAAAAGATCACATATCACCTCTAGATTATTTTCTAACTAAAAAATTAAGAAATATTAAATTTTAGAGGTAACGTTCTGAAAATATGGTGTGTAACAAAATTGAGCATTATATAAAAAACATGATATTTAGTGAAAATCACTAGACCAACTACTATAGAATAGTATATGAATCCTCATATGGTATCAATTTTTGAATCAATCTAGAATGTTAGAAAATAGAAAACCATATGAACACATTAAAAAAGGGGCATAATATCTCACATGAACATAACATAAATTATGGTGAGAGAAACAATAAATAAAATCAAGGGGAATCATAGACTTACATAAGGGGATCCAACAAAATGAATGGAACTCTAATCCAATGCTCATTTTGAGGATATATCTTCAAGAATAGGGAGAAATTAAATTTACAGCTTCATGCAGGTGGATTGTTGTTCAAATGGGGGAGGAGAAAAAAGTATATTCAGGTTAAATAAGAGAAGGAAAAATCATCATTTCACTCTTTTTAAAGGGATTTACTATTTGAAAACATTGTTTTCCAAACCATGTGGAAACCATATTTAGAACACTATCTAGGTTCAAGCCCCTCACATAGTCCTTTCATGTGGATTCACAAACCATGAACACACCATGCACTTGGAAATATCTTATGGAACAGACCCCACACAGAAAGGAACACAATTAGCACATTCCATGTGAAAGCTTTGTGAAATAAAATTTTAATAAATATCAGTTTGTTCATGGTCATGTGTCCATTCTTGAATGGTTTTAAAAACCATTTTACACCTCTTATGTCCCACATGATTAAGGTTCATGGTTAGAACTAATCATTCTCTAACCATGCGCTTCGCATGTTCCTTAAAAAATTAGACCTCAAAAAGAAGAATACAAGCATGATTTTTCTTGAACCCTCTACAGACTCTTTAGGTTCTTCTATTAAGATTAAAAATAAAATTTTAAACTGAAAATAAAATAATCTATATCACATGATAAAATTTTTGACCTTACAAGTTTATAGGCCACCACTCTAACACAGTAATGAATCTAAAAGGGGCTTGTGTATAATGTTCTTATATTTCCCTTCTTCCCAAAACTCATAATAATTTTCCATGTATATATTTTTAGGAATAATTTATTCCAACCTCAAACTCTAGGTATCGTCACTGATATATAGAATAAATATTTCATATGGTCTTCTCTATCATCTCTCCCACAAGTTTTTGTCCCAATAGTTTATTTTCCCCAACATAATTCAAGCATGTTAGAGTAATATATATTTTACAATAAAAGGATTAAAATTGGTGCATCTAAAATACTAATTTAAATATATTGTTATATTTGAAATATAATGGATCAAATGGTTGATTCAATCCTCCTTTAAATTCTATAGAGAAATCTATGTACATTTCCTCCAGATTTAGAATAGTAATTTCATATTGATTTTATTTATAAAGATAATATAACATACTGAAGTTAATATCAATGTTCAGTGCCTTTTAAAGTATCCTCCAAAACATTGAATTAAATATTGGATCCGGATCAAATACAATCGATAGTGGTGTTCTATATAAACTCACCACTTCACTAATATATCTTAACATCTTAATCGAGTGAGAAGTATTCATGAATAGTGGTGAAGTGGGTAGTCTTTTTAAGATGGTCAATAAAAACCCATATGTAATTATTTCCATTGGATTTATTTGTAGGACTTATAAAAAATTACATAGTGATTCTCTCTCATTTCCATGTTGGTATAGGTAATGGTTATATTATCCCCTATGACTTATGGTCTATGTTATCAATCCCTTTAGATGGTGTGTGTATTATCCAATATAGGTTGAAAAATAATTTGAGCATGGTAATATGTCATAACTAGTATTATGATTCCCATACTATGTAAATACATGTCTAAGAATATTAGATCAACTTCCATCCTCATCATGGATAAAGATTTTGAATATTTTCTTCTTAGAGAATCTAATAATTTATTTTTTTCAGGATGGAAATGGATTGAGTGTTCATATTATTTAATTATCTCTAACAATATTCATTGTCATATTTGAGAACCTTCTTTGTAAATATAAAAATTATATTTTTGTGATAAGTATATATGTCACAATTTCCTCTATACAGATAATTCATCCAAATATTTAATATAAATATTTTCACTTCCAACTCTAGATCATGAGTTATGTAATTTTTATCATATAACTTAATGATTTATAGGATATCAATTTATCATATTCATGAGTATAAAAACAAATAATTTCTTTAAAGAATCTCCATATATCAAAAATCATTCCACACATGACGGTTATGTGAGTACAGGTATGAAAACTATAACATTATTTCACTCCTTGAATATCTATTTAATTTTTTCAATATATGAAAATATACCCTTTGTTTTGGTTTTTTTCAAGTTTAATGGTGGTTTAAACCACTAATAAATCATTTCATAGTGGTTTCCACAAATTTCCACTGAATTGTGCATTAGTGATTATTTCACGATATCTTTTAGGTTTTTTATGAAAAAATATTTACCGGAATTTTTAATAATTTAGAGGTGGTTTATAAGTCAATCACTAAATATAGTGTTGGTTTTCTATAAAATTTCTAAATTTATCCAAAATGTACGATATTTAGTGGTAGTTTACAAACCTTCACTAAAGTTGTCCTTATTTAGAGGTTCATTACGTAACTGCTGCAACATATGGTTCATTTATAAAATTATATACCATATTTTTCAATGGTTTTAACTAATGTAAAATATGGTATATACAAAAAAAAATTCTATAAAACCCTAATGCACTCAACCCATAAAAAATAAAATATAAAACAAATTATCATACCCCTATAACATAGTAGTAAAAATACTATAATATATAAACATACAAAAAAAATTATATAACATAATTAAATAATATTACAGTTAAAAACATGTTAAATAAATCGATCATACAACATTTTAGAGTTTGTTCATAGAAATTACAACCCCTCTCCACTACTCTCTCTAGATAGGTTATGTTGTTCATCATCACCTTGCATCTACCTTTATATGGTGCCTATATTGAAAATAATTGAATGAATATTAGCAATGAATATATTCCAAAAAACCAAGAACAAATTAAGGGAACAAGAATATTCTTACAAACCAACAAAAAAATCTCAAGTAATGGAAATAAAAAAACTAAAAATATATTTCAAGAACAACATCATAGGAAGTAAACGATTAAAATGGGGAACAATAATCTTAAAATCAAGAAGTAAATGTTAAACCTTTTTTTAATAGTTTATATTAAAATTTTAACACTCTGGTTCTATAAATTCTATAATATGATATTTTATATTGATTAATTCTAAAATTATTGAATAAATACATAGTCTAAAAATCAATTTAACACTTGTGTTCATGATTTTAACACTTCATTTCAAAATTTTAAAACATGAATTTTAAATTGTAATAATAAAGTAACATATTTTAACAATAAAATTATATATATTTTAACTATTTTATAAAAAAAAATATGATTTTGAATTTCACTAACCAAAATAGAGAAAATATGATTAGAACTAAAAAAACTACATCTTGCAAAATTGAGCAGGATAAAACCAAACCAAACTAAATTGAACCAAATAATATTAAAAAAAACCAAAAATATATAATTAAACTGAATCAACCAACCAAAAAAGACTTGACTGAAACTAAATTAAAAAAATAAAAAATTAGCCTCATGAAACATACATGAAGAACTGTATTGACCTAAATAACACAAATCAAATAGAAATGAACCTATTCAACTTTACATATAAACAAAAAATGAACCAAATGAAAATAATGTAAACAACCCTACCAAACACATATCCAAACCAAAATAAAAAACCCAAATGGATAAAAAAAGTTAAAACAAACCAAACCAAATTGATATGACCAGATTTTACTCGAACAAAATTAAAATTTACCAATTTAAATCACAACTAATTTATTTAAATGAATTAAACTGAATATATTAAATTAAAATTAAATATAACCAAATGAAACAAAATAGATCAAACCAACCAAAACTAATATAACTCAAACATATTTCAATCAAACTGAACTTAACCACATCAAATTAAATTAAAATGAGTTGATCCAAACAAATCCAAACCGAATCAATAAAAAATTAATGAATCCAAAAAGACCCAACTTAACCCAAACTAACACAACAATAACTAAATTTCTCTAAAAAAGTTAAATATAACTAATGTGGATCAAATATATATAAAAAAAATTAATACAACCAAACCTAATAAACCTTAACTAAAATAATATTACTTGACTCAAACTAACCTAAAATGAATTGACTTGACCCAAATTGAGTAGAAAGACAAAACATAATTGATCTAAAATTGAAAAAACAGAATAATACTAAACCTACCTTAACTGAACTGATCTAAAATAAACTAATCCCAAAAAAAATCATAAGAAAACTGAATCAAATGGAACTAAATTATAAAATATGGAATTGTGATGAAAAAAATTATGACTAACTTTAATAGACCCAAACCAAACCAAACTGACATGAACTGACTATATGGTTAATGTAACTAATAGAACAAACCCAATAAATGACAAACTATAACAATAGAAAAACTGAAATAAACCAAAATTAAAACAACTTGAACTAAGTCGAACTAATATGAATGTAATATATCTGAACCAAACCATACAAAACAAAATTTAATCAATCCAGTCCAAAAAAACTACTCAAACTAAAATTAGTTTTATTTGAAAAGATTAAATTCAATTCAATTGAACTAAATCAAAAAAATAAACTAAACTAAAAATAATAAACATAAATTAGAAAAAACTATATATATTGGAATTGAATTAGGTCAAATAAAAAAATAAACTAGACCTAAAAACAAAATCAAACTAAATTGTACAAAAATTAACTAATCAAACCATAATTTAACCACAAAAAATAAAATCGAACCAATTTTCACTATTGAAAACTGAATCGAGCTGACCTAAACTGGTTATAACTTCCCTACACTAAGAAAATACAATTAAAATTAAACTAGACTAATAAAAATGAGCTAAACATAAGACTATTAATGACCCCAATTATAGCAGAATAAATAGAAACAAAACCGAATAAAATTAAATTGAACCAAACTATAATAAAATGAACTAGTCATGTCCGAATAGAAAAAATAAATAGAGAAAAAATGAAACAAACTAAATTGAACTAAACTAAACCAAAATAAACTTACCCAAATATACCTGAACATAATTAGACAAAACTAAACTAAACCAAATATAATAAAACAAAACTGACCTATATAAACATAAAATAAACTAAAATAAATTCAATAAACCTAAAAAAAATATTGATCTAAATCCACTTGACCAAAATAAAAAAATAAAAAAAACCTAACATAAAATAAATTGAACTAAACAAATCTAAACCAAGCTAACCAAACCCACCTAACTGCAACCAAATGGCCCTAAAAAAATTAATTGAATTAAATTGAATTGTCCCAAAATATCTAAACCTATTTCAGATCATACTAAAATTAATTAAATAAAATTTATAATAGAACTTGGAATTTATGAAGTTTTTATTTTTTTGGTGAATGAGGCTACTCTACTGAATAAAATGTGGTTAATAAAATACAAAACATAAGTGTAAATTTATGTAGCTGGCCATTATTATATACCCTATGAATATCATTATTTCTTCTGGAATACTTTACATCATCTTCCAACGTGTTAGTTAATTTCCTTTCCATAGATGAAATCTGATCATATTGTGTCTTAATAAGTGACTCATAATCTTTAAATATATTCTTAAGTGTATGAATTTACCTCTATACTTCAAGATCACCAATTTAAGTAAACCACCCTATAACTAATGTTCATGATAAAGATGTATGTGTCCAACCAAAGACCAATTATAGAGATGGTCTATAATTCATCCCCCTCATAGGACTGTAATGATCTTTTCCTAAAACTTGAGTTGTAACATCATCAAAGGATAATGAATCTGGGAGGAGAGGATGGGAATCCCACACTTATTTGAGATTACAATGAAAATTGTATAACCTTATTAAATTTTAAATTAATTTAATAACACCAAATTATAATTAAAATTATTTACCCCAATGTTTTCAATATGGTCATTCACATAACTTACATCCTTTTTTATAGAAATCAAACCACATATTGTTTTCCCAATAGGATAACCTACATACTTTTCTTACATAAAAAATATAAATAAATAAAATTTATCAAAATTATGTTACATGAAGTCGTATATATATATATATATATATTGTAATAAATAAAATGGTACAATTCCATCTTAATTTAAAGTAAAAATCTTCGACCCATCTATGTGGGAATTACTTTCTTCTTATGAATTGTTACATTTCTCCTAGAACGAACCTAATATAATTATATATAAATAAATATTGAAATGTTATTAAGAAAATTCTATTTATCTAATGGAATATAATAATATACCGGATATGATCTAGTATGATAATGACCAATAATTTCCTTCCACTAGTCCCTAGGCACTCCCTTAAGAACCTTCTCATAAATCTGTAACACAGATAAATATGTTTTATTAAATTCATGAAATAACTTTCAATAAAAAACTTTTCATTTCATAAATAAGTTATTTAACATCCATGGATTTGAAATCACATCAATAAAATTAAAATATAAAAATATCTATTAATAAAATATATTTAATTCATTATATTACTAAAATACGAAGAAATACAGTTCAATTTAATCATATAGGAATGCATAATTAATATTGTACCTTTATCTAACTATCAAACAACACATTCTTTAAAAATAAATTAATATTACTATAATCTTAATATTGAATAGGCAGGGTTTCCAACATACATTCAAATTATCCTAGAATTTTCCTATTGATTCTTATAGAAGTCGTGATGGGTAACTCATATACATCAAACAGTATAACTATCTAAAAGTATTTGAAATTAAAAAAATATTGTGTGTTGGTATTTATCTCCCTTCGATTATTATTTTCATCTATTTAAAATATAAATTAACAAATTAGTGTAAATTTTTTAGAAACCAATGTTATCACATTGAAATATATACCAACAATAGTGACATGTTTATAGGCTCTCGAAGGTAACTAAGTCATGGTCTGAATGAATGATACCCCAATATCCTAGATAGTATCAATTCCTATGAATGAAACAATAATAGGGAAAGACAATATAAAAAATTATGAAAGTTTTATGATGATGTGTACCCATGTAGCATCAAAATATTGACTGACTTGTACTCTCTATGTGCACTGGGAAGAAAAAGTAAAATGGATTTCTTTTGAAATGGGAGGAACGTGTGTAGCACCAATATATATAATCTAATGTACTCATAGTTAACATTGAGTAGAAATATTATAATGGTTGTATGGTGTGGTGGAGTGTCTACCATATCGAGTCATTCCGACAGAAAGTATTCATATAAATATATAATAATAAAAGAATAAATTAGTTAAAATAGCATGACACCCTTAAATAAAACACCCAAAAATCCTTCCATAAATCAAAACACATATTAATGGGTAAAAATTTTGACTATAAAAATCATAACAGTTAATAAATGAAAAATAAATATTTATTATATACCTCAACCCTTTACAAACAAGAGGGAACAACCATGCACTCGATCCATCAAAATAGGACATCACCCACACAATGAAAAAAAAACCAAATAATTTATAAAAACACACTCTATTAATATTTCATAATATTATGGAAAAACAATATCTTATCTATAACCCATCGATATAGGATCTCATTTCATTTTACTCACCCATTGACCATGGCATAAAATTCAATGAAACCCGTTTTAAATAATTTAAATATTTCTTTGAATACTATTTTAAGACCATTAAATTAAAACAATTATTTTTTATTTTAAGATATTTTTATAAAATAATTCTTTTTATTAAAATATAATTTTCAAGGTAAAATGATTTAGTTCTATAAAAATCATCTAAATCATTAACTTAAGCCATCCATACTGATGATAACATAGGTCATCGATACACAATTTACTAGGTAACCACTAATGTATCTCGGTTTTCAATTATTGGATAACCCATAACAACACCTTATAATTATCCTAAACCTATAAAAATCATTGATAGAAAAACTGACAAGGAAATTGCTATCAAATGGGTGTAAACTATACACAATGGACCTTGTTCTACTTATTAGTAAGATCATCAAATTTTATAACCCAATTAACTATAATTTTTTCCCAATTCATTGAAATTAAAATGAATAACTTTATAGGAAATTAATAAAATCTAAAAGGTGATAAAATACATATATTCATCCTTTTATATCCTCACATGGTCACTTCACATGAAATTCCCATTCTTTAGAGTAATTTTACCATGGTATAAGGAAATATAGTTCAATTGATGAGAAAAACATGTATGGCGAGGGATTGAGTTTTGACTAAGAAGTGAAGAATGGTCAGTTCAATAATGTGGTAGGTGAAGTCACTTTGGTAATGGAAAAGACATTGGTGGTATGTGTTTGATTAATTTATTGTCCAAAAAGGCATGTAAAATAAGTGATTTATGTTTGTTTTAATCTTATACCAACAAATCAATAGGAAGTTAGACACTAATAAATCAACGCTATCGAGGCTAGCGAGGAAATGATGGTGACATTAGAGTGGATTAAAATGAGAAGTTAACCTAAAAGTAGAGGATGGATATATATTATCCATAAAGGGTGGTGATGTTGAACTGTAGGTGGATGATAGGTCATTTACGAAGGAGGTGCATGTGGGTAGGGCTTGGTGTGTTCAAGGCTGAGGGGAAAGATAAGAGGGGGTTAAGAATATTTAGTGATAGTTTCAATAAAAATCCACCTCTAAATAATAATTAAGAGTATTTTTCAATTAAATCATTTATAAATATATAATTTAATGAATCTTTTAAAACCATCATCAAAAATAAAATCTTTAAATATTTAGAGATGTTTTTTGAAACTATTTTTAACCATAAATTTTATTATAGTAGCCCATACTGAAATAATTTACTCATTTATAAGTTATATATTTTATTGGGTTTTACAATCATGAAAAATTCCTCCAAAACTATTGATAATACCAAGATAATTCAAGGAAACTTAGGATCTTTGGCATAGATTTTGGTTTGGGTCATTCATTAGTTTTCTTAGTCTTTGAAGGGTCTCCATATATCCTTTTACTTATGATAATATTCAATGTCCCGCCCAAATACAATTGCTCCACCAAGGTAAAATGTCACATGGAATCAAGTGTGCTCCCTCATCACTAGACATCGATGACTAGCATTTAGGGTTATGAATTATTTCTTGGGGAGTAATACGCCTAATAATGGTCCATTTCATAAATTAACCATAATAGTTCAACCAATAATAATACATTAAGGAAAACCATATAAAATAATTATAACCCCATTAAATCAACTCATAATCTCTCATGTATATCATATATGAAAACATGACACTAAAGAAAGTTTCAGCAATACGGTATATAAATAGTAAAACTAAATAAGGCCATAAAAACAAAATGCTAAAAACCTACATGACTAGTCTTTATAATACCATGAGAAATATTCAAGGAGTATCCAGTCACCAACTCTATGAAATAGGGTCTTCTATCTAAAAAATTAAATGAAATTAATGTGATATATTCGAACATGATATGTGTATGCACAGTAAGTGAGAATAAAATTCTTATTAGAAACTACAATAACCCTTGTCATATCAAGGAGTCTATATGTGAATCTATATAAGTAGTTTAAAGCTAAAATGATTAAATTCCAATCCATTTAAGTAATGTAATAAAAGATTAGGTGTAACCATGTCACCAAAGTAAATCTAACCTACCTCTAGCAATGATTGTACCTTTAGATTAACATCCCATCCCATAGTTCATTATGTAAAACCCTTCCTCACCCAAGACCATATATAGAACATTCACATCTTTCTATTAAGGTCACATAACATCATATTCATTAATCCCATCAAATTCAAATATTCCATATTATAAAAATCATATACCCATATTCTTGGAGTCGATTTTTCTATATTATTTCATATCATATTTCTCAACCTATACAAGATACTTGAAAGTGACATACTTCATGTCACTTAAAAAAAATAAGTTGGTGATAAACATCAATTGAGTTTTAGTGCATTATATTAAATTTATCCCTAAGTTATTCATCTTTAATGACTCAACTTCTTTGTAAAACCCTTGAAAACATCAAGAAATTTCATCTATAATCATAGCACTAAACACACACATTCCATCATGCATAATCACACACACCCCCATTCTATAACACACTTTCTAGTTTAAACCACATTAGACACCCATATCACATTTTTATCATGACTTTACCACATCTAAACAAAATTTAAAACACACATTATCAAACTAAAATTAACGATTTAAAATTACATAAGCATATTAATTAATTACACAACATTAAGTAACCATTCTCCTTCTTCTGGTAAATTCTAGTTCCCTTTAAATATAATTTTATCTTGAAAACAACCCCTTACACCCATTTTGTTTCACAAAAAAAATTATAAAAACATGCTAATATATTTCAATGTTAAAGTGGCATGTCACGCCACCATTTTCCAAAGATTTTCCACCGATTATATCATTCCAAAATTCTCTATTAAAACCCACAAAACAAATTACTTTCTTAATAAACATTATGTGATCATTTATCCCTTATTAATATAACACTTAATTAACTTATAAGTGATTTATATCATGTTAAAACTATTATTTTAACATTAATATCATAATAAATTCCACCCAAACACATAAATATATTACTTAAACACATAATAACTAATTTAATTAATTAGATGTGTTTGACCCATTTTATCCTTCCAATTCACACATTTATAATCTCATTTTAGAAGAAACTCAGAATAAAATACACCCTAACATCAAAAAATCATCTCTATAGAACACTAAAAATCAAATACAATTCACATAAATTTATTAACTAAAGGGAAAGAACCAAAAAATAATGTGAAGCCTCCATTTTTAACCCATACTCTACAACATTAAATTTATCATTTATATTTACATCAATTCCAAAACATAGAAAATCATATTTCTATTTATCTGGTTAACTTCCACAAATAATTTCATAATTTTATCACATAAAAATATTACTAAAAATATATATAACACTTATTTAATCATGGAAAATTATTCTAAAAAATAGATCTAATTTTCAGTTCAAAAAAATCTCTAAAAATATTAAATTAATAAAAATTTCATGTTTCATATAAAATTGCAAGTTAATCGCAAATGAAACTAAATAGGTCACCTATTGGATACTAGGTAATGATTCAAAAGTAAGAAATGAGGATAAAAAACCACTAATCATATGAAACCCTATATCTGAGAAGTTAAAACACAAAAGTTAGATTAAATTAAACATAAAAAATAATTTAACACCATTAAAAATAAACAATATTCTTTACTTTTACTCATCAACATGAATAAAATGTCATCAATAAAATATAATTTTGATCATAATCATAGAAGATATGGATGAGATAAGACTTAGATAATTTTGGAGATTGATAGGAGAGAAAAGAAGAGATAAAAATATTCTCCCCCACACAGCTTGTTCACCCAATATGAACCTCCCCCTCTTTTCGAAATCTATCTATTTCTCTTTTTTTAACCATTATTATTGTTTTTTCAGTGAATTTCTTTCACATCTCCCCATATAAATATAGCATGTCTCACAACTCACTTACCCTTAATCTCCCATGTAGCCCCCAGATCCCATGTATGAATTTTTTTCCATAAAAATTATTTATTTTCTTTAAAATATTACCATATATATTTTTATTAAACTATAAACCCAAGTATCACTTATCCTAACTAATAATAAAATATTTATTATTATAAAAACCCTAACCAATATTTTCAACATAAAAATACTCAAAATATTTAAAAAAAATTAATATAACCACTTTTCATTTTTACTTTTTTTTAACTCTTAAATCAAAAATTAAAAAACAATCACATTTTTTGTTATATAACATTCCGAAATAAATTGGATTTTTCTATCTATAAGTTGAATTTACTATAATTTTCATAAAAATTTATCATTTTCAAAGTATTTAACACAATCCAAAAATTTCTTCATGATCTTTCTTAATTATTGTGTATATGATGACATAAATAATAAATACTACTTAAAATTTATTGAGGTTATCTCAAAAGACAATATTCCTTAAGTTTATGAAATTTTTTGAAGTATTAGTGTATCCAAAGAGAATCATTCTGAACTCATAGTGTCTATACCGTGTATGAAAGTTATTATTAGTAATATAATCATTTTCCATATTCAATTGATGATACCATGATCAAAGTCCTAATTTAGAGAATTATCAAGTCACATATGGTTGAGTAAACAAGCCATAAATACATAGAAGATAATACTTTTTCTGTTTTATGATTTATTGAGCTCATGAAAATATGTTCATAAGAAATTAAACCATCCACATTTATAACAATGAGGATTAGGGAACCACATAGAGAATAACTATAGTGTATAAAACTCTTGTCCAAGATCCTTTATAGTTGCTTCTTTAAATCTTATAGTTCAATGATGGGAATTATATATAGACTCTTTTATATGGTTATATCTCTATATATAAGATCAAAATAAAATTGAACCTATCAATTAATTATAATCCTAGGAAACTATTCAATGGATAAATTAGTATTTTACTTTATAATAGGAATGTATTAAAGAATAATATTTTCCTTTCTCTCGATCATTTGATCCACATATGATTTCTTGTATAGAAATAATATTCAAACATGAGAAGGAGTTTCTAAAGGATATTTTTAATTCTCCATGAAATTGTGTAGAATTGAAAGATGATTTAGAATATAAAAAATTATTTCCCTCTCTAAGAAGTTTATTAATATATGTAAAACTATTCTATTATCAATATAGTATAAAATTCTACCAAAGGTAGTATAACTAGATTTGTAGGAAGATTATTCCCACAAATGTTAATTAGGTTAGGTTTATATACATGAGATAAAAATATTACACCAATTTTAATTTTAATCAATATATTGACCACTATGACTTGTGGTGGTGTTTGAATATTTCTATAAATATTTATTACTAGGGACAAAAGCATAGAACTTTAATAAAATAGTATATTATTTTTTCTTGAATGAATAATAACTATACCAATCATCACTTAATTTTCTTGATCTTACTTAAAAGTCGTCATATCATAATATCTTTCTTTTTTCCTTGGTTTGAAAGGTTTTTTTCATCATTTATTCTTTTTAGACCTTGTATTGGTATATTTATTTTCACAATTTACATGTTCCTTACAATTGTAACATTTTACTATGGGGGATTAAGTAAAACCTTATTTTATTCAACCATATTTATTGAATTATTCATGTTCCTTGAAAAAACGTTAGCTTGATTACCTTGTTTTATAAAATTGAATAATCTTCTCATTCCTTTAAGGTAGTTTCTATGGATCTTATTCCCACACTTTTGACATGTGGGTAACTGAATATTCTTTTATTTTTTTGTTTTATATATTGAAACCCCATATTAAAACATTATTATTTATTTATTATTCTCAATCCTAAGGGGGTATTGAGATTAAATTATAAATATCCATATTAAGGTAACATAAAACTATTTTCCCATAGATATTAAAATCTAAAATTTATAAATATTTTCAAGAAGAATTGGTTTAATCCCACTAAAGAAGAAACCAACCTTGTTATTAGGGTTAATGACAAAGCTACATGGATACCTTGAAAGACCTATGAGGTTTTCTTTATATAAACCAATTGATTAATAATACCTTTACTTATGTCCAAGAAATTATTATATTATTTTAATATGGAGTGTTAGAGAAAAATTTTTATTGAAAAATATTTTCTTGAATTTTTTCATTACATCAAGTTAGTGTCTTCCTTGTGATTTGTATTATTTATTAGTATCCACCACTAATATTCTTCCACCTCTATGTAATAAATCCCTGATATAATTTTTTCTTTCTTAGAGTATTGTAGGACAAAAAATATTTTATTAATAGATTTTATCCATTCCTATATGATTAATGTAAATGAAGGCCCACTATAAGAGGGTTTTTGTTTTATCATAAAAGGCTAAACCATAATTTTATACTTAATCAATGGATTTGAGTTCTTGACATGGTTCAAGATATAATTTATAACTTGATTAAATTTAGAATTATGGAATTAATTTTTCTTCTACTACTACCATCATATTAGGAATCTCATCTGGTAACTCATTTCATTTCCCCCCATATTAACTATTGACATAATTCCTCATATTTTCATCCATTTAATAAAAAAAATTTAAGGATGGGAATACCGAAATTAATATTCATATATGATGAAAATTATGAATTTGAAAAAATTACTCATAAATCACATTTAAAACCTAACTTATGACATCCAAAGTATAAATGTAGGTTATTTAGTGTGTATTTCCTATTAGGTTATCTAAACTATTCAACAAAAAATAAATATAACTTTCTTTGATTCCAACTACAATGTCCTTCTTATCATACTCATGGCATTAAATAATTATTAACATAAATATCAATAAAAGTCACATAAGTATATAGGTATATTGTGTTACATAAATTTGGAACATAATACAATACTTTTCAAATAAACATCATATTCATTTATTTCTGACTATATAACATTATTCTAGAGGTCACCATACTCTGATAACTGCATGGGATATCCTAAGTACATATGTAAAATAAGGTGTGATCCATAAATACTATTCAGGGGGTAAAATAGGATTATCATGGGGTGAGATATCATAATATTCAAAAATTGTGGCCTAGAGTCTATAAAATGAAGAAAAATAAACCATTAAATAAAAATAGAATAAGAGACGAGATTTAATAAGATAATAATGATCATGAAATTAACAATATTTTTCATAAACATAAACTATTTGATCTTAAAATAATGTCAAGGATCACTTCTAAGACATCATAACATTATGGAAAGAGATAACCACCTTATTACCATGCATAATATTGTGAACAAATCTAACGTAATCATGCTCATGAATAATATTATGGACAAGTCTAACTACACCATGCCCACACATAAGGATGTTAATAAATATAAATAATTTAAAAATTAATTTAGGGAATGTATAAAGCTAGGCCCACCCCTTATCATTATATTTCATATATATGTGTACAACGTAGAAATGAAAAATATATAAATCATAAACTTAAAATAAACCCTAAAAAAGAAATGGGTAAGAAAATAAATCCAAAAATCTTTAATCATCAAGGTATAATGTAGAATCTAAAAAAAATAAGTGATTAAGGAAACATGGACAATAATTTTCAAAAAATGGATCTTGGATCATGGAAATATGTCTCAAAGTGAAGGAGAATTGATATAAAAATGTCATTAAGAAGTCATGAAATCAAACTCGTGTGATAATATTTTAAGAAAAGTGAAAAATCATTAAGGAAATAAGAGTAGAGGGTTTCCCAAAAAACATAAATAAAAATAAATATTTTATATTAAAAATAAAATTTTAATATGAAATAAAATAGAGAAAATAATCTTTATAAGAGTGTAATAAGAAAATGTTATAAAAATATAATTATTCTATTTACCATGTATGATTTAAAGAAAAGATTAGAAAGGAAACTATAGAGACATTCATATCCCAAAAAAATAAAAGCAGAATGGGATTGTATATATCAAAAAAATATATAACGAATATATAATGAACAAAAATGAGATACAGTTAAAGTAATTTAGAGAGAGTGATAGAGAACATAACCACAATATGAGAAAGAGCGTAAATGACCCTTCAAGTCCTAGATTTCTTCAAATACTCCACTGACCTCATGAATAGTCAAGTTAAATTTTATAATTATGTTATTGAGAAAAATTATCAAATTTATATCATATCTATAAATAATTTATTATCATGTTCTATTCAATTATTAAATTAATATTTTTGGCATCAACCATTTTGAGATTGTTCGATTCATAAGTCCAAAATAATCATTATATAGTTAAAATGGTTAAAGGTTATTTTGAAATGGCTTCATATGCTCCATAAGTTTAATTGTATAGTATTAATGTCATTATAGAAGTAAGAGGGTTCAATATATCATTATGTACTCATAATTCAAATTATTATATAGGGTCATCTAGTTTTAGATGGTTAAAAATGACCATGGTTGTTTACTTTGGATATCAAAATTATCATGAATATTTCAACATAACAAAATAATAATAATGGGATTGTTTTATTTTAAATGGTATAATAAATCATGAATTAAAATTTAAATAAAATAAATAAAATTTATAAGTGAATATTATAACATTATTATTTACTTAAATAGTGTAAAACCACCATGGGTGGAAAATGTTTTTTAATGATTTTTAAAGAAGAGGGAAAAATAAATTCTCATGTTTAAAAAAATGTAATTAAAATATTAATTTAAAGTTAATTTTAAGGATACCTTATGTTATTAAAATAGGTAAGTGTATAATTAAAATGAATAAATTGGGTTTTCAAACCCTCACCTTGCTCTTTATATCACCTCTATTGGATTGAGTATAAAGCCTTCGGTGGATAGAAATTTTATTAGACCAATTCCATAGGGACATGGATATATGATTTTATAGAGGTGCATGGGCTGATATTAGAAAAATGAAAGAGTTTTGAAAGTGAGAAGAAAGGGGTGGAGGATGTGTGTTTATATAAGCAAGGTGGAGGGATGTTTTATAATAAAGTATTGATTATTTTATTATTTAGGTTCAAGACTAGAAATAGTGTTCATTATTAGGAATTTTAGTTGTTTATGATTAAAAAATGTGGTTTATCTGATATTCTAACACATCCAAATAAAGAAAGTAATATTTGAAATATTTTATATAAAGAATCAAATATAGTTTTTTCTTCGAATAAAATATATCTTAGGTTTTGAAAAATAATCTATAGGTTTGGGAATTAAGTTTATTATTTTTAAATAAATCATATTACTCATTAAATATATTTTAATTTATGAAAAAAAAATTAAACACTTTGTTTATATTTATATCATGATTATTTTATAAAACTTATAGTATTCGTAAAAATTTTATTTTTTATTATACATCAAAAGATTAAACTTTACTAAAAAATACAAAAAAATATCCCTAAGATAACTTCAATGTGATAATTACAAAAAATAAGTCTACTTTATCACATTAATATTTGGAAAATATATTTAAAAATTTAATAAAATAATAAAATATATTTGAAAAAAAATTTATCTAGAGTGGATATTATTTCTTTTACTATGAATGCTTAAATTTATATTTTATTTTATTTATTAAATATTATCTGATTTATAATAAATTATAATATATATTTTTATCAATATAAGATTAAATATTATGTAATTCTAAAATTTAAATTTTAATATTAAAATTAATATTTAGCTAAATATGTTAAAACACAACTAATTAAACTGTATAATTATTTAGCATTTGTGTTACATAATTTGAGAAATAATTTTATAGAATTATAATATATATAATTAATTTTTTTAATAATTTTAAATATTAATTTTTACGTATTTTACCACTTTAAATGCTCAAATTAATATTTTAATAATTAGATATTATTTATAATGGTTAGTTAATATCCTAATGGTCAAATAATTATTATACTTACTATAAATTCCATCTTTACTTTATTATTCATTCATTCAATTTTTATTATAATTACTTAAATTTCAATTATAAAATTTCAATATTATTTCAAATATATTATTTTCTATTTATATTATTGTTCTCATCTGTTATAATACTTGTAGATCGAGACACACCTAAATTTCAAATTATATTTATCTTATTTGTATGTGATTATTTCCCCATTTTATTATTTTCAATTTTATAAAGCATATTTATACATCATATCTAATGATTTATATTGAGGTAAAAAAATAATGTTTTATTATTATTTTGTGTATGATATTTTTACTGTAAATTATAATTAAATATGATGCCCATATATTTAAATAAGTTAATTTATATAATTTAATAACTATGGGTTGTTAGAGCGTTCCACATTCCAAATTAGAAAAGAAAATAGTCTACACGATACGAATAAATAATAATACATTAGTAAAAAAAATGAATCAAAAGGACAAAAATGGATACATAAATAGATAGAACATTGGTCTAACATATACAACACAACTAAAATAAACCAAATAAAATAGACTCAGACCTATATCATAATAATCTCCGACAAGATAATTTTCCTTTAATGCACTACTCACCTCAAGACATACATCCAGCACCAAACTAGAACCAATTCCAAAAAGAATGCATGATAGTATACCCACATAGACCAAAACCCATTTCATATACACACTTAGGGGGTCAGTCCAATGACCCAGTAGGAACCCTCACTCACCACGACTCACTAAGTGTTAGTAATCAAGTGGATACATATGAAAGTACATGGTACATGCAAGTCTATAGTGACCGCAAAAAAACCCACCCAGAAACAAAGCTTATACATGCTCATATAATTCCATACTAGTATTATAATTATGAATAAAATATACACATATCCAAAATACTCACATTAGAGTGACCCAACTCAAAAAAATCCCACATTCTTCCAATCAATGAATCGTATACCCTCGAATTTAAATGTTGTATCCAATAAAGCCACTCTCATTTAATTATAAGTTATCATCGAGAGGTATTTATTATTATCCATAAAGTATCTATCTAAAAAATACAATAATGATAAATTAAATAGTTCTAAATCATCAAATAAAATATAAACCCAAAATGAAAACGAAAAAAAGACATTCAAAAGAGGGACTAAAACATTATATATCCACGAAAAACTATCCCATAATAAAATAAACATGTAAAAAAATAATTGAAACCAATCGAATGAAACAAAAATTTCACCACTCATTCCATGACCCATATCATCTCAGCGGTCCTTAATAGAAAAATCTTTTAAACTACTTATAAAGAACATCCATCTCTATCCCATATAGTGATACCCGTCAGAGGGGTTGGATACCATTTCATGATGTTATATTCCTAAATTTAATAATTGACGTCCAATATCCCATATTTTCATCATTATCCACAAACAAGCATGTGTGGGTGATAGTCTTGGTATTATCATATATGGAACATCAGAAGAAGTGCTAATTATTTATCACTTATGGTTTTAATCACTTACCAAGAATACCCCACTATATTACCTAGATATTAAACCACACTTGCTTCACATCTTAATTCATATGGGTGAAAGAATAACTAGAACAATCAGTGCATACGACCTCATAAATAAAGTGGCTATATTCCTCAATCCAACTCTCAATGTTGAGTTCAGCCTAAAAATTACCTTCCATAGGGGTCATATCCTAATCAATAGGTCCTTTATATAAAAATCACCATCTCATGAGATACATGACCAGTCACTCCATCAAGTACTAGAAAAATAAAACATCACAAAGGACGAACACACTATCCTATTATTAAAAACTCTATAAAGTAAAATAACTCTCAACCAATACCCATATCTTAATACATCCTAAGAAAAATTAAAACATTGAGACTAATATCTAGGATCTCAACCATACCTATTAGTCAAATATTCATTAGTACTATCTCACACCCCAACCACTAACTTTAATCAATATGGAACTCCTATAATAATAAAGGATTTCAAATCAACCATCAATAATATTAATACTTATCAAAGGCTGACAGGGATTTATCTTTCCCATCACATAGTCAAAGCCATGGTATCACATGCCATCTCAAGGTCACCATGTGACAGGATCACAACCCAACATGTGATCACTCAATCAAATTCTTAGTGAACACCATGAATCACACTTAGAATTTATGGTCATAAAATATTATTATACTTGATATCATTTCCAAGGTTATTCCAATGATCCTATGGGTTTCCACCAACAGAAAATCTATTACACATCTAAATAAAATCTAACCAACACCCTATCCAAAGGAAGGTCTCATAGAATGTTTCTATACTATCATGCATCATCATGAAATATATGATAATATATATGGAAACCATAGTCATGAACCTTAAATAAGAATGAATTCTTTAAGAAATAGAGCATCCCCCCCATGTGTTCAATCATACCAAACCATTTATCAAAATAAGATCCGATGTAATTATTTCAAAATACAATTCAACCCCCCCCCCTTTTAAACAATTTGAAAAAAAATAAAATTTCATATTATCTAGATAATCCACTTAGAAAAAATCCTTAAGAAAACCACCTTGTAAATTTCCAATTTCCTCTCTATAAAATTTTTATTTATATTTTGACATCTCATTTCAAAACCATTAATTAAACCATTTTTTTTCTTTTATACATCCATATCAAATCCAATCAATCCTTAAAATTCCATTTTAAAAATTTATATTTGTTCCTTTACAAAACTAATTCAAAAAAACCCATTCCACCAAACAATATATAACATGGGCCACTTATACTCATTCATCTAAGGCACAACAAAATGAACTTCTAGAAATTAACATATTTTTTAGTTGCTATTAGGATAAAGTAATACCATCCTATTTATATAGTGAAGAAATGTCACATAATCATGAAACTAATAATAGAAATAAGCCAAAAAATAGAACATGTATGATATCAATCCAAATAACTAAGAAATCACTATAATTTTATCCTAGTAAATGAAATATAAATAAACTCCCTCTTGATCCATTTTACAAATCTCAAATTCTCCCATCCACCAAATTAATTGAAGTATGATATTCCTTATAGTTAATTGTTATGTGTGGGTGTGAGTCTTTTAAAACTTCCCACCATAGTTATTTTAATCCTTGATAATCCTATTATATCACCATTCTATAAATTTAGACAGGTATTAGTCATTCATTTAAAGCTAACTTTCCATGTTATACCTATGAATTCCAATCGATATTCTATTACACAACTCTGCCACCAGAATAAAATATCCACTAAAATCATTTCCATCCAGTCACCGAGAATAACACTAATTTCCTCATAATCTTCATCTCATCATTGGATTCATTTTACTTTAAATTATACACTAAATCTATCTCAATATATTATTGGTTATATGAGTACCTTTCTCGTATCTATCAAAAAAACACTAAGAAAAAACAAAAATGCACCCTTTAGTCCAAAAACACCAATAATAAACCTAAATATAACCTCATGGTTCTATAAACCATAAGGACTAACTCCTAAATTTCAATTTCAATTAATGTTACACCCAACTACTGGAATTTCTTACTAACAATTCATTATAAGTTGTTTAATCGATAAAACCATTGATCCCCAAATATGACAACCTCATACCTGATCCAAACCAGAATATATTGATCCTAACCTAAAAAACTATCTAAAATATATCCTAATATTAAATTTAAGCATGGATCACTAAGTATTAATCAAAAAAATCATTTAAAAACGCCAGGTTGGATCATAGAAAAACCATTAAAATCTATTAAACATGGTATCAAAACACCATATTATTATTTTGAAAACTTGTTCAAATAAATTTATATGTATGAAAACTCAAATGAGTTTCTATAAAAACTACTTGTATCCAAGGTTTTTTTTATTAAAACAATAACCCTAAACTCTCCAACCTTTCTAATTTTTTTCTAAAAATTAATTTTTATTATAAAAAACCAATTTGAAATATTTTTCAAAACCATTTTCCTTAATTTTCTCAAAACTAGAATATATAAAACCCCAACCAAACCAATCATTTCGTAAAAAACCCCAAAAAACACACTTTATGTATAAATTGTTCCACCACTTGAGTTTTACTTTTAAAAAATAGTTTTTCTCTCCAAACATGAAATTCTATAAAACTAATTCCCTATGGTGGACCACAATCACACTTGATTAATCGTAACAAACAAGTACCACCTTTGACCCATATTAATATACTCTCCCCTTATAATCTATTAGATAATTTATCAAATAGATTATAAATTTAGTTCAATTAATCATGGATATTATAAAGGAAATATGTTAACCAACACTACCCATAAGTCTGTTTAGCATTATTTAAGTATTATACCATATGTATGCATGAACAATTCAACAGGATCCTAGTTGACTCATAAAACTCATCTCAAGTCCCATATATCTTGAGCTTGTATTCTTAGTAAAATACCTCACTCGTCTTATAGTTTCTTATCATAAAAACTAGGATACCCCAGGTAACATAGGTTCCAATCGAATACAGGAAATATATGACTACTTTTGGTCAAACACCCATGATTTGGAATCCTATAACCACTTCAAATTGACTCTTTCCTAACAAAAAACATTCTATAATTCCACTTTTCAATGTCCTGGCCTAATCTACCTAAGAAATAGTATATCCAAGTCTCCATATCAGCTCGAGGGAACTTAAAATATATACTATAATCTACTTATTAAAAATAAGGGCCTGGAACAATCCTGGGGTGATTATTCCCTAAAATATAAATCATTAAGTTCATTCCTAAATCTACCAAAAATTTAGCATTACCCTCATCAATAATAAACCTATTTGAAACCCGAAAACATAAAATAGATATCCAAGAGGGTCTATCGTGATCTAGAATATAAAATTAAGTGGATTACATTATATTCATATATAAAAAACAAATTAGTAGTATATATATACATTATAAATATCAAAATGAATGTATAAACAATGAAAAAACTAGCTGATGCATATGATTTGAAATAGAAATAAACAAAATATAGTGTCCACTAGCCCAAATCACAATTATATCCTACTGAATGATTAGCCTCTAATATAATTCTTACCCTAATCCATATGTCTAGATCAAATCTAAAACATATACCAAAAAATTTCAAAGTCTATCCATATAAAATGATACCAATTCTATATACATAGATTGGGGGTGAGACTAGTGACCAAGTTAGATTCCCCCACTCTACTTAACTGAGTGAGTTCTAGTGGTTAAGTAGATACATGTGAAAGTATGCGGTGTGTAGAAAATTAAGTTGAATAAACTAAACCAACATGAAAGCATAAAATACTAATATTCATAAGCTGTTATAATAATATTCCAATCATGTATAGAAGATACACACACCACAAATACTCACATCAAGGGGGGCCCAAATTTGGTCAAGTTCCACCTTCCAATAATCAATGACTCATATACCCTCATTTAATAATGATTTATCATGTATAGTCACTATAATATCATAAAATTTAATCACCAATAGGTATCACCTCGCATCTATGAAGACCCCCTATCTTTCTCTCTCTCAAAGTCCCAATTAACCCATTAGTCATCTCATTTACTATTAAATAACCATAATCTAAAATTATCATATTGTACCCCTTAGATTGGAACCCTCTCTCAAAAACCTCAACTTGAGGAACAATCTTCTTAAACCCTTAAATAAGAGACACTGGATGTTAATGCATTCATACAAAGAAACTTGGATCTTAATTTTCGCATTGAATCACCTTAGATATCCTCTATAAAACCCCTGTGTAATTAAACAAAAAAAGGAAAAAAATAAACCACACTAACATTTAATGACATAAATTTATATGGTTATAGACTTTTCCTACCCTATAGGAATAACATTGAAATATTTTAATTAATATGTGAATAATAAAAGAATGATCATTAACTTAAATGTTCCATAAATTGGGACATAACTAAAGAGAAATAGAAGTACTCAGTAATTTTAGGGTTTACTATTTTTAAAATATTATCTGATTGACCCCCCCCCCCCACCCACCCACACACACATGAACCCATACCTTTTATAGAAAAATACCATATAATACATCTGGTTCCATCACCATTCAATCTTTACAATCCCCCCACTGAATTTAACAATGAAAATTCCATAAACTCATATTGTTACCAAGTAAACTGGTTCCATACAAAATAAATCCATGTTTCAGGACCTCATCCTTATACGTTATATAATCCTCTATTCTCAACCATCGAATTCTATTACTTTCAAAACTTCTAGTTCTATAATATTCTTATATAATTTCTACTTCCAAAATAAAGTTTTACCTGGATAAAAAATAGGCTTCCCTGAGACTTTATACCTATTCTAGGCTCTTGGGTTCTTAAAAAAAATCAAGTACTGAACATGAAATCTGAAACTTTACACCAGTCATATAACCCTGAAAGACCACTTAAACAAAAACTAAGGCTTATATCCTTTTAAAACTAGTTCTTTCAAAACTATTCCCTAGTATTTAATAGTCTTATATCATTATGGTACATTTAACCTTAATGATGCACTAAAAATATGACGTCCATTCAGACCACACAAACTATTTGGTATCTTTAAAGAATATGTTCTCCTTGATATAATATGAAACTTTAGACTTTATTTTAAATAAACATTGGTATCCTCCATAATTATTTATTCTTATGTAAATCATCCAGTATGTTTTGATACCTCCCTAAGATATTATCATTGGAGATAACATTAAGGCTTATGATGACCTTCTAGATGTTATTATCCAAAAGCCAAAATCCAAATTCTTTACCACTATACCCTAAAAATAAACATGATTAGGAATTTTATTATATATTTTACCTTTTTATGACCTAAACATAGACATAGGTGACACTTCTAAATACATTAAGGTGTGATACATAAATCTATTTCCTTGTACAGAATACATCTATAATCTACTACCCTAGAGATGTGGATGGGATTATGTTCATAACATAATTTAGTATTTAATTTCTTTATCAAAAAACACATTTTTTTAACTGAAGTGAAACATTATTATTTGAGAAATCTCATTCAATTTATTTTTCATCCATTCGACAAAAAACATGACTCGGGTGTAATAGGTAAAGTACACTAAAAATGGATTACTGTTAGGACCAATAGGGGCCTAGATACCCTGAGATGGGGGGTGAATCAGGGTATGGATATTCATTTTCAAAATTTGTCATGCCTCAGAGGATCTTGACCTCTTTATTATTAGAGTCACTTTATTTTCCGTTGTGGGTTTTTGTTGGTCACTTATTTTTATCTTTATCTGATGGTGATTATTTAGATGCAATACCGGGAAGCAACCAGAAAGACACAGAGATTTTTACTTGGTTCACCCTCACTGGGCTACGTCTAAGGAGCATACAACGGTGATGTGATGTTGTACCAAATCCATTATAGATCACTGCCAATAATGTTTGGGCTACATCACTTCTATGACCAGGTTCATTGCCTTTAAAATGTTTAGGGTTAGCTCACTGCTTTCCCAAGGGTCACTCCCTATTCCTCTCTCTTAGGTTCACTACCAGTAGAAAGGATAACCTTCTTCCTCTTCCTTTTCTCACTGCACTTGGAAGGGATCCACTCACAGTTTATAGACCTGTAGGTATCTTCATTTTCATGAATACATGAATCATAAACTAGTTATAGATGCTCTGTTAACGTTAAACATTCATCCACTGATAAATACCCCATTTCCCCTGAACACTGAGAAATTATTTTGCAAATACCTTTACAAAGCACCCTACTTCGCGAGGCTCTCAATTTCACAATGCTCAAACAAGCTTTTGCAAAGCTCCTGTGTAACACCCCGAGATTTTATGAAACATATTCTTTTTAATTTCATTGATGTCTTGTGTTGTATGATACAGCAAAAGGAGACTTCACTACATGCATCCCTGACTTTGCTTGCATTACACACAATCGCAACCTTCCTCGATAGTGTGTTTAGTATGCAATACCGGGTTTCAATAAACAACATTATATTGTTATAATATTATTATGGACTAGAAGTTATTAATAATATTAACTAAATTTTTAATTTTATAACATTATTATTCATCTTATACATTTTCTATAATGAGTTTTTAAAACAAAATCAGTTTTTCGGATAAAAGAAGTATTTATCAAAAAATGCAGTATTACCGCCTTTTGATGGCGCACCCATTTTAAATCTAGTTTTTGACATGTTTATAAGTTCAATTTGACAAAATAAAATTCTTCTTTGGAATCATGAAATAAAAATTTACTTTGCATAAATTTTTCATATTATTCTGGTAACTTTCATATTTTGATGAATAGTAAAAATACGCTATATTTTAATTAAAAACAAGTTTTTTCATCACAATAATTTATATGGTTAGATTATATTTTTAATTGGTTTTAAAGTGTAATTATAATATATCTTTACAATTTAATCCAATGTTAGTCATTGGAATTAATTTCACTTTTAATTTGTACATAAAGAAGTGTCGATCTTTTGATAGTTATTGTTTCTTAAAAACACGCTATTTGTTTTGATAACGGGAATTACTTTTAAAATTAATTAATGTCACTTATATATTTTGAATTTGGAAAAATAGACATCATTTTTTAATTCGTAATATCAAATATAGCTTAGGCATGATTTTTTGTATTTTTCTGAAAAAACATCAATTTTTGATGAATAGTGAAAACACTGAGTTTTTGGTTAAAACCGACTTTTTATTTATATAATCATTTATTTGATTTAAATTTATTTTATGTCAAAATAGATACATAATACTTATATAATTTCAATGAAATACATTGGAGTCATTTTATAATATTTTTAGATTTATAAAAATTGTATTGAACTTTTCACCGTCTTTTACCCACCTCATAAGTGCTTTTCCAATTGTTTGTTAAACGTAATTTTACCGCTTCTGTGAATGGAATTTCAAAAATCTAAGAGACACGGATGATTTTAGTAAGTAAAATGTGGTTTAATGATATAAAAATAAATTTTGGTGCATAGTAACTTTTTACTTTTATTTACCATGGTTAAAAGTAAATAGGGTAATTAAGGGTAAAAATGATATTATTATTACCCTAACACATGTCCTAATTCTATTGGATAAGTTTAATTCGACCGAAAACAACCTTAGGAATAAAATATGACCATTTAGGTCCACATGGATAAGATTAGGACACTTGTTATTATTTTATTTTAAAAAGAAAAAAATTGTTAAAATCAAAGTCTAATAACTAAAACATTTTTAATATAGTGTTATAAATGAGATAAATTCGACTATAAGTATTCATTAGAAATATAAAAAGATTTCCTAAATAATATTATTTTATTTATAATTTTTGAACTTTAAATAATTTAATTTATATATGATACAATGATGATACAGTAATTACCTTTTTAAGGAAATATTAACATAATTGATATTATAAATACCCAAATAAATGTAATTTGAGACTTTTTATAAATTACACTAATTTTATAGGGTAATATGACATGTTAGTGTTGAGTTAATTAACTTTTTTCGAACTAATAAAGCTTTTATAATTTTTACAAAAATCAATTACCAAATAGTGTCAAAATTGACATAAAATAGTTATTAAAAAAAATATTATTTTATTAATTGTTATTTTATTCCTAAAAATCTAATCTTCGGCCAAATGACTTAGATAAGGATATATATATTAATAATTAACCACTTGGGGTTCGTTTTCTTTTTATATTAAGTTTAATAACCATATAGTGTAAGAAAACAAGAAGACACGGTAAAAGTTAAATTATTTAACTTAGAGTTAAATCTAAATGATAAGGTTAAAATAGTAACCTAAACTTGTCCAAATTATATTGTATGATAGGATTTCAACCCATACCCACCGTAGATTCTAAATAAATAAAATTTTAGCTATTAATAACCGAATATGACTTTATAATAAAATAATATTTTGAGTTTTTCCAAAGGTGCCCCTCTCCTCCCTTATAAAAGGGCACCTCCTCCCTCTCCTCCTCACACCACTTTGAGCCATCAATCTCGGCCAAAACCTGAAAAATTATATTCTAAACTACCCTAGAAACATACTAGAGGTCCTGGTCTTCTTCAAAGACCAACCCTAGTGCCCGAAGAGGAGGTTAAGAAGAGGCGCGTCAAAGAAGAGGTAATATCCGTTACCGATCCTTTCCAATTTCTTTCTTCTTCAACTTATTATTATTTAGTTGTTTCATTATAAAGTAATAACATAAGTATTAATTATATACTGATATGTTATTATAAATATGAAACAACCCCATTTCACCTTCTATCCATCCTACGGAAAATGAAATCACCGCGCGTGCGTACGTACGGAATACCGTCTCCACGTCGTGGTGTAATCTGTTTTTCCACCACCACATTACTTGGATGGGTATAATGGTGTAAAGAATAATCATATATGGATATTATAACATCATATTGATTATGAGATATTATATCATCCACTCCAATTCCATTGAAAAATTATGGGAATGATATCATCGCTCGTGCGTACGTACGGATTACCGTCTCCACGATGCGATGAGATTCAATATCCATGTTAACCGTTAAATAATGATTATAAAGTATATATAATGAATAATAATGGTATATATAACATAATAATTCTACTATATTTATTTATATGTTATTTAATTAATTCTATTCAAGTCAATAAGGAAAGGAAAACAGCGTTCATGCGTATGTACGGCCTACCGTCTCCATGAACGGTGTATTTCATTTCATTTGTATATCTATTTTATATATATATATACTGAATATATATGATATATAAATCATGATTTAAATTCTGGAAGTAATTAAATCATTATAAAATTAATAATAATATCAAGAACAACAAGTCCAAACAAGTAGGATAAATAAAACGATTTTACCCAAAACGCTGCTTTAACATGGAATTTACAAAAGAACGGGTTATATAAAGTCATAAGTGAACCATATATGATATCATAACAATGAATATGATTATTTAATAATTCAATGACAATATTTGAATAATTATACAGGAGGTTCAGATACATAAGAAGCATATCAGACATAAGGTAAGGGATAACTTTTCCAATCTCGTTTTTATCCGAGATTATTTATTCATAAGTATTTACTAGGGTTATTTTTATAATCCAAGACCATGTTTTCTAAAAAAGTTTTTATGTATGATTAACGTCCTTTTTACCCATTTTTTACTTTTACTACATGGTATTTATGGAATTATTCTTTTTTTTACCATACGAGGTACCTTTTGACTTTTCCGTCAAAAGTACGAGAAGAATGTTTTTTTTAACTTATACGGCATTAAAGGATTTTTACAGTTTTATAAAGCCTTATTTTCATGAAGCTTCCTACAAAATATTTCATGAATATTTTCAACAAAATCACTTTCTTTTAAAATTGCATGACGTTTTGTGAAAAGAAATTGATTTTGAAGAAGAAAGGATATTTTCCTCAACAATTCATTTAAAGTGTTTTATCTAAACCATTTTCCATCTAAGATGACATAATTTCAAATGTGAATGTTTCAAGTATAATGTCTCTATGATTTAAATGGTTTCACTTTTCTTATGATGAAATATCCATTTTTTTTATATGGATTATGTGATGATGGGATGATGTTTATGAAACCCATTTTATTCTTTGGGTTATGATGAATGTTTTAAGTTTATTTTGTCGCACAAGTAAGAATGATTTCATTATGAGATAGTTGGGACCTATATCTCCCTCCAATTCATTGGGTAAAGATTTATTTCTCATGAGATATACATGGCTGGAATGGTAAGTTAATCTGGTTCAGTATTACAGAACTGAAACGAGGAGTGAACTCGATTTAGAATGGGACTTTGTCCACTAAGATTGTCTTGGAAGCAATGCCTTGGATACTATGTAAATCATATCATGTTCTTAATGGTTTTCCACAATTATATGTTTTCTTACCATGATATTTTATCATTATTGATTTTCCATTATGATATATTCCATACGTACTTCCATGCTTTATATCTTTGCTCAGTATTTTGATGTTTAGATTTTATGTTCAAGTTTTTTCATTCAAATGTTTATGGATTGTTTTATGTTCTCTATGTTTACCCTTACTGGGCATTTGAGATCACCATTTATATGTTTTCTTTTGCCCAGGATATAAAGAAAGGTTTTAGGTAAGAAAACAAAAGGGGAATATCTTTATAAAAGATGTTGGAGATCTTTCACCACGATTAGAAGATTATGTTCCGAGTTTCCAAAGACACTAAACTATTACGGTCCTTTGGTGTCTATTTTTGTTATGTATTAAGTATTCTGCAAAAGTAATTCAATGTCCATGTACGTCAATATTTGGGTCTCTACAGTTGGTATCAGAGGAAAGGTTTAATCAACCTTTGGAAACTAGGATGTGAGAACTTTAGTGAGATCCCTATAGATATTTCTAAGGAATGTCTAGGGATGTCCATAAGTTTAAGTATAAGTATAGGTTATAGTCCAAGAATTATGGTAATGATATTATAATTAAACCTATGATGTTAGATATGGAAGGAACTACTCCTTTATTATGTTGTTTTCCCTATCCTGATTTTTTCCTCTCACACTATTCTATTTGGGTTTTAGAAAATGGCTGGAAACAGGAAGATTCAGGATAATGGAGGATATGATGGACAATGGAATGATATTATTCATGAGAAACCAAATGAAATTGGATATGTAAGTCCACATATCATTATTATGCCTAATCAACAATCTCATAATTTGATCAATAATCTCAACTTTGGTAAGTAACCCGACACAGATAATAAGAGAAAGATGGAGTTTCATGATGATCAGAGAGGAAAGAAAGTTCAATTTCCCTCATGTAAATCATGTGCGAAGAGGCATGAGGGAGATTATTTCAAAGGAACTGGAAGATGTTTTGGGTATGGAATAGAAGGACACAAATCCAGTAAGTGCAAAGGAAAAGGTTCAGTTGACTCCCTTGGAAAGGATAATGATATTTCTACGACATCAACATTGATTAAATGTTTTCAATGTGGAATGTATGGGCATTATGAAAACCAATTCCCTAAGGGAAATTCTCATGAAGAGAATCAGAAAGGTCCTATGGGTAGTATTTATGTTGATGATGATGAAGAGACTACAAATGATATGTGAGATGAAAGGATTGTGGAATCTCGGTCAATGGTTTAAGAAGGTAGTGGAATGATTTTATGTTTATCAAGAGTAATGTTGTATAGTTAACGGTACTATGGAATAAAGACACATCTAAGGATTGTTACACTATTGTTTTTCTTAAATTATTTGAAAGTATATGTTAGATGGTACCGGTAACCATGAAATGTTATTCAGATATTTTTGGAAAGAAGATGATATGCGCATAATGAAGGGATAAATAGATAATGAAATGTTTGATATTATTCATGAGCTCATGATTGATATAAGGACTAAGTGATATCATGGTTTGAGTATATAGAATTTTGAGGATTTTGGTATATGGAAAGTGTTAACTTTTAACTGCATTCATGTTTTCACTAAGTTTCAATGGGTATTCATTTTTCAAGAGTATACATGATTAAGGCCTTCGAATGTTTGGAATGTGACCAACAAGACATATCTTATGATATATGGGGATCAATGATGGTATTAACATGCTTGTTATATAACCTCTCTGGTAATCGTTTTCACTATAATATGAGATTGGACAGCAGTATTTTTGATAAGCCTAAAGATTGGAATGGATTATGTTGGACATAAGTTAGTATTGTTTAAGGCTAGAACCTTTTCGATATTATTGATGGAGAGTTATAATAGTGTAGTTTTAGAAAAAGGGACAACCTGCAGAACGGGTGACAACCCGTCGCGTCGGACAAGGCTGTGGGAATCGAACCCACAATCGAAGTGCGACCGGCCTTTATCACCTACCACTGACCTACAGGAAGTCCCTGGTTAGTAGAAACTAGTTTTATTAAATTAAGAAATATGATATATGAAGTATAAGTCCATTTTAGGAACCATATACGATTAATCTCACAATATATGGACTTATGTATATTTAATAACTTTTACTATCCTTTTGTTTGAGACAGATGGAATGACCTATCATTCTATCGCATAGTCTACTAACACTTCACGGAAGACAAATTCAACTTCATTTCTTTATGAGATGATGTGGAAACTGTTCAAGGCACAAAAACAGTATGATTTTACCAAAATCAAGTAAGTATTTCTTTTACTTAAAAAATTCTTCAACTTTAGGGAAATGATATTGAATACAAAATTTTTTTGTCCAAGTGTCCTTATATCCGATGAATCAGATGGTACCTTAAATCATCACAAATTTTTGGCTTTGTGATTTTTGGCTTTTTTATAGCCATGTTCTCTACCACTCTCCATCAGAACATGATGGTTAAATTTTTCTTCCACATCCATATTTTAACTTATGTTGTCCTATGTGGAAACCCACTGCTGAGTTACTTTGGGTGACCGTTATGATTCTAACTTCCCTTTTTAAAATTAAGTTTTAGTATTCCTTTCTACGATGTGGGTTTCTATGAAAGAAACTTTCAAGTAGTAAACCATTTATAACCCCGATGAATTTTGGGGGCAAAATTCATTTTAAGTGGGGTAGAATTTACCACCCCAAGATTTTATGAAAAATATTCTTTTTAATTTCATTGATGTCTTGTGTTGTATGATAGACCAAAAGGAGATTTCACTACACACAGCCCTGCTGCAAATCAATTTTTTAATTTCTCAATGCCAGTTTAAGGAAAATCGGTAACCATACAGATTCTCAAATTCAAACTTACACATTCTAATTTCAAATTTCATCTCCACCTCCATCATCACCTTGAGCCATGAGCCCCGAAACATCAAGCGCACCTCGAAATGTAGCACCTCGGTCCATGGAAAATGCGCCATCCAACCAAAACACATCAAATCAGATCGCCGGCGAGCAACACCGGCGACCGCCGTCACCATAACCAACCTGCAAATCACCGTCGAGCAATATCGACGTCCTTCATCACCATCACCATCGGAGGAAACCCGACACCGGATCATCATCGGTTCAAACCAAAAACCATGATCAAACACAAGCTTATCCGCTCGACATACAATCACAAATCCAAAAAAATCAAACGCAACAGGTGTGCATCACAAACCAGATCAACCAGAAAATAAGAACATAACGGTGATTCACCAACATCGCAGAAAAACCACGAACGAAACCAAGCAGAACTCAGCAACACCATCCAACCACACAAGAAACACCCTGTTTCTGAAGCACCCGCCGCCACCAACCAAATCGACCGCTTAAGACACAATGAAACCCCACTGCACTCACCTGAGAAAAGTTGGGACCCCACACATCACCGACGCATGAGCGCGACCATCAGACGCTGAGGAGCTCACCGCAAAACACCAGCGAGCTGCCAAGAATGAACTCAGGAGTGCTCCGAAGAGTATTTCATCCACGGGGAAAACAAAATCCATTTTTCGGATAAAAGAAATATTTTTCAAAAAATGCGTTATTACTGCCTTTTGATGGTGCACCCATTTTAAATCTAGTTTTTGACATATTTATAAGTTCAATTTAACAAAATAAAATTCTTCTTTGGAATCAGGAAATAAAAATTTACTTTGGATAAATTTTTCATATTATTCTGGTAACTTTCATATTTTGATGAATAGTAAAAACACGCTATATTTTAATTAAAAACAAATTTTTTCATAGAAATAATTTATATGGTAATATTATATTTTTAATTGGTTTTAAAGTGTAATTAGAATATATTTTTACCATTTAATCCAATGTTGGTCATTGGAATTAATTTCACTTTGAATTTGGACAGAAACAAGTGTCGATCTTTTGATAGTTATTGTTTCTTAAAAACACGCTATTTGTTTTGATAACGGGAATTAATTTTAAAATTAATTAATGCCACTTATATGTTTTAAATTTGTAAAAATAGACATCATTTTTGAATTCGGAATATCAAATATAGCTTAGGCTGAATTTTTGGTATTTTTCTGAAAAACATCAATTTTTGATGAATAGTGAAAACACTAAGTTTTTTGTTAAAACCGACTTTTTATTTATATAATCATTTATTTGATTTAAATTTATTTTAGGTCAAAATAGATACATAATACTTATATAAGTTCAATGAAATTCATTGGAGTCGTTTTATAATAATTTTAGATTTATAAAAATTGTATTGAACTTTTCACCGTATTTTACCCACCTCCTAAAAGCTTTTGCAATTGTTTGTAAAACTTAATCTTACCGCTTCTGTGAATGGAATTTCAAACATCTGTGAGACACGGTTGATGTTAGTAAGTAAAATGTGGTTCAATGAAATAAAAATAATTTTTGGTGAATAGTAACTTTTTACTTTTATTTACCACGGTTAAAAGTAAATAGGGTAATTAAGGGAAAAATGATATTATTATTACCCTAACACGTGTCCTAATTCTATTTTATAAGTCTAATTCGACCAAAAACAACCTCAGGAATAAAATATGACCATTTAGGTCCACTGGGATAAGATTAGGACACTTGTTATTATTTTATTTAAAAAAGAGTTAAAATTGTTAAAATCAAAGTTTAATAACTAAAACATTTTTAATATAGGGTTATAAATAAGATAAATTCGACTATAAATATTCATTAAAAATAAAAAAATATTTCCTATATAATGGTATTTTATTTATAATTTTTGGACTTTAAATAATTTAATTTATATATGACACAATGATGATGTTGTAATTACCTTTTTAAGGAAATATTAACATAATTGATATTATAAATACCCAAATAAATGTAATTTGAGACTTTTTATAAATTACACTAATTTTATAGGTCAATATGAAATGTTAGTATTTATTTAATTAATTTTTTCGAACTAATAAGGTTGTTATTATTTTAACAAAAATCAATTACCAAATAGTGTCAAAATTGACATAAAATAGTTTTTAAAACAAATATTATATTATTAATTGTTATTTTATTCCTAAAAATATAAGGTTCGGCCAAATTACTTAGATAAGGATATATATATTAATAATTAACCACTTGGGGTTCTTTTGTCTTGTTATAGTAAGTTTATTAACCAGGTAGTGTAAGAAAACAAGAACACGTGGTAAAAGTTAAATTATTTAACTTAGAGTTAAATCTAAATGATAAGGTTAAAATAGTAACCTAAACTTGTCCAAATTATATTGGATGAGATGATTTCGACCCATCCCTGGTTTATCTTAGAAATAAATCAATTTTGATCTATTAAAAACAGAATATGACTTTATAATAAAATAATATTTTGAGTTTTTCCAAAGGTTCCCCTCTCCTCCCTTATAAAAGGGCACCTCCTCCCTCTCCTCCTCATACCACTTTGAGCCATCATTCTCGGACACACCCTGAAAAATTATCTTCTCAAATTCCCTAGAAACATCCTATAGGTCCTGGTCTTTTTCAAATACCAACCCTAGTTCCCTAAGAGGAGGTTAAGAAGAGGCGCGTCAAAGAAGAGGTAATATCCATTACCGATCCTTTCCAATTTATTTCTTCTTCAACTTCTTCTTATTTAGTTGTTTAATTATAAAGTAATAACATAAGTATTACTTATATAATGATATGTTATTATAATTATGAAAAAACCCATTTCACCTTCTATCCATCCTACAGAAAACGAAATCACCGCACGTGCGTATGTACGGAATACCGTCTTCACGCCGTGGTGTAATCTGTTTTTCCACCACCACCTTACTTGGATGGGTATAATGGTGTAGATAATAACAATATATGGATATTATAACATCATACTAATTATAATATATTATATCATACACTCCAATTCCATTCAAAAATTATGGGAATGATATCATCGCTCGTTCGTACGTACGGATTACCGTCTCCACGACGCGATGAGATTCAATCTCCATGTTAACCATTAAAGAATGATTATAAAGTATATATAATGAATAATAATGTTATATATAACATAATAATTCTACTGTATTTATTTATATGTTTTTTACTTAATTCTATTCAAGTCAATAAGAAAGGAAAACAGCGTTCATGCGTACGTACGGCCTACCGTCTCCATGAACTGTGTATTTCATTTCATTTATCTATCTATTATATATATATATATATATACTTAATATATATTATATATAAATCATGGTTTACATTCTGGAAGTAATTAAATCATGATATAAGTAATAATAATATCAATAACAACAAGTCCAAACAAGTACGATAAATAAAACAATTTTAACCAAAACGTTGTTGTAACATGGAATTTACAAAAGAACGGGTAATATAAAGTCATAAGTGAACCATATATGATATCATAACAATGAATATGATTCTGTAATAAGTCAACGACATTATTTAAATCATTATACAGGAGTTTCAGATACATATGACGCATATCATACATAAGGTAAGGGATAACTTTTCCAATCTCGTTTTTATCCGAGATTGTTTATTCATAAGTATTTACTAGGGTTATTATTATCATCCAAGCCCATGTTTTCTAAAAATGTTTTTATGTATGATTAAAGTCATTTTTACCATTTTTTGTCTTTTACTACATGGTATGTATGGAATTATTCTTTTTTTTACCATACGAGGTACTTTTTGACTTTTCTGGAAAAAGTCTGAGAAGAATGTTTTTTTAACTTATACGGCATGAAAGGATTTTTACAGTTTTATAAAACCTTATTTTCATGAAGCTTACTCAAAAATATTTCATGAATATTTTCAACAAAATCTCTTTCTTTTAAAATTTCATGGAGTTTTTCAAAAAGAAATTGATTTGGAAGAAGAAAGGATATTTTCCTCAAGAATTCATTTCAAGTGTTTTATCTAAACCATTTTCCATATAAGATGACATTATTTCAAAGGTGTATGTTTCAAGTATAATGTCTCTATGATTTACATGGTTTAAATTTTATTATCATGAAATATCCATTTGATTTATATGGATTATGTAATGATGGGATGATGTTTATGAAACCCATTTTATTCTTTGGGTTATGATGAATGTTTTATGTTTACTTTCTGGTACAAGTAAGAATGATTTAATTATGAGATGGTTGGGACCTATATCTCCCTCAAATTCATTGGGTAAAGATTTATATCTCATGAGATAAACATGGCTGGAATGGTAAGTTAATCTGGTTTAGTGTTACAGGACCGAAACGAGGAGTGAACTCGATTCAGAAAGGGACTTTGTCCACTAAGATGGTCTTGGAAGCAATTTCTTGGCTACTATGGAAATCATACCATGTTCCTAATGGTTTTCCACAATTATATGTTTTCATCCCATGATATTTTATCATGATTGATGTTTCATTATGATATATTCCTTATGTACTTCTAAGCTTTATGTCTTTGCTCAGGATTTTGATGTTTAGATTTTATGTTCAAGTTTTTGCATTCAAATGCCTATGTATTGTTTTATTTTCTCTATGTTTACCCTTACTGGGCAGTTGAGCTCACCCTTTATAAGTTTTCTTTTCCCCAGGACATAAAGAAAGGTTTTAGGTATGAAAACAAAAGGGGAATATATTTATGGAAGATGTTTAAGATCTTTCACCACGATTATAAGATTATGATATGAGTCTCCAAAACACTAAACTATTACGGTCCTTTGGTGTCTATTTTTGTTTTGTATAAAGTATTCCACAAAAGTAATGTAATTTCCATGTACGTCAAGCTTTGGGTCTCTACATCCTGCCTTTTCATGAAGCACTCTCGGAAAGCACTCTTGCGAAGATCAATTCCTCGCCGAGCGACTTTCCTTGCAAAGCTCACTGGGCCAACGCGGAGCTCACAACTTTCGCAGAGCTAGATTAGCTGTCGCGAAGCACTTATTTCTCAAAGCACACTGCCTTCAAAAACTACCTTCACGATCTGAGAGCAAATTATTTTCTTCAAAAACTCTATGATTCTCCCGAGATGGTTGAGGCCTATTTATAGGTGATTCCATCAACCCTCGAACCTTCTGCACGAAGTCAATGCCACATAATAAGAAATCACAAAGCTCCAAAAATTATGCATAAATTCTTTGAATATCGCGAAGTACCATGGAAATTTTATGATCGTGGAGCTCATCGTAATTGCGGAGCATCCCGTAAATTCCTTCACGACTTCTCCAAGAAGCTCCACTCGCAATGCCCTTCATCGCCACAATGCTCTTCAACTCTGTCGTTCTTGAAGCTTAACGTAATTGTGAAAAATCACCACCATTATTTTTCGGTTCTTCATAAAATCCAATACAAGAATCCTATCATCATGAAACTCATGCCTTTTACATATTTAAATTAAATCTTCAAGGAAATACTATTTTTTAGATGCTCACCAAACTCCAAATTTTGGACCCCAAAAATTTGGAAAACACTTGAAAACGGCACCACCTTGTACTGCTCTTTTTGTACTGCCTCCAGATCATCCATTCCTTTATCATGGTTCTTTTTCAACATGTATTTTCAAAAAAAATCTCTGGAATTCGACAATTCACCATGGAAACCATCTTTTTCAATAAACACAATCAACCCAAAAATGATGCAACGTTACCTTGAGGGATTTTTTCCCAATAATTACTTTCTTCTAGTAAAACCATTGGAACTCTTGTTACTATAATCACCCCTATAATTATATCCGAGGACTTCCATGTAATTTTCATGACCCAGATACCTATATTTTACACTGATAACTTTCACTACTACCCCAAGATATTTCATCAGTCCCCAAGTGTTGTAACTTTCATTTTGAGTATAAGTTTACTACTATGAAATGATTCACATGATTTGAGTAATAGAATAATTCATGACTGGATGAATTATATTTCATAATTATTTAATATTTTAAATTACTCCTGTCACAGATTGTGTCCTGAAAATTATTATTTTCTAGTCAATGTCCTTTTTTATCATAAACACGTATGGAGAGTATTATTAAAATTTATTAAATTACAGTATAGTTTAATATTTTGAGCATTTATTTAAAAATAATGATCATAATTATTTATTTTTTCTTTTTTCGAGTTCCACATTCAAATTACAACAAATAATTTAACTGGAACATTGGATAATTTGGCCATTTTAAGGGTCATATAGACCAAATAATAAGACCTAATGAATCTTCCAATGAAACTAGACTAGGTGTGATGTTATATTCTATAGGATTAATCCAGAATTCCAAATTTGATTATACTCTACATAAATTATATGAAAAATCCATTAAATATTGAATAAAACTTTTAAATCTCAAATCAACCAAAAAGTGACCTAGTTGATGCATGAATGTTTAGACCAAAATTATGTCCAGGATTTGATAATAAACCACAATTCTTGACTTTTCTCCCAATAAAATTACTAAATTGAGATGAATTTTTTTGGATATAAATTTAATACTTATTCAACCAATATTTTTGAAGATTAATTTTGGATCTGAAAAAAGTATTACTAGCCTAAACTCCATTCACATTATAGCCTTTGAAAAATTATGGATAAAACTGGATAGAAACACAAGGTTTAAAAATGGCCATATATATTGGATATAAAATTCAAATGGAATAAAAATTTTGAGGGTATACTTTACACATATTTATATAAAAAATTTAAGAACATGATTTATCAAATTTTGGATGTATTCCTGGAAAAAATATTGAGCCAACTTGAAGTGCAGTTTTGGAAGGAAAAAATTCAAACACTTTGGTCTATAAATACATCCCCATGTTCTACTTAAAAGGGGTTGGAACTTTAGTGATAATAAGGATATATTTTAATGATAATATCCTTTCCAAATTCCTTATAATACATTCCAAAATCAAGTTTCTACTTCAGATACCATTCTTCTATTCTTTCTTTTCATGTACTTTAAGTGTTTACAATTGTAATTGTGTAACTGTGATTGTAATTTTAATTGATGTTTAATAAATGTATCTTTATAATAATATCTTATTATTATATACATTATATATTTTAATATTCGTGGTCTTAAAATATTTTAAATCAATCAAAAACCCCTTTCCTATTTCTCTTTCATGTTCGATCAAAAGCGTGTGTTTACCTCCATTCATTTGTGCGTGATTGATACACAATTATTTTTCTCATATCATTCCTTTATTTTTTTCATTTACTACATCAGAATAATTATCTAAACCAAGTTTCTAACTATCTTAATGGTTGAGTAAATCATCCATTGGGGTTATTCATGATTCGGGTATGTTGAGTGATTGAGATGTTTCTCTTGATTAACGTTATTTAAATTAATAATGTGTAAGAGAAAATAGAAATGTAATGGATTATTGACATGTCTTGTTTGACATATGGACTCAATGTATTATTGTAAAAAAAATATACATGGGTTCATGAAATATTGTACCTTCCATAAATTATAATTCATAAATATTAAAACCCTCATTCAGGCTTGGATTAAATCCAAATTTACGAATTCCGATTGAAATCATCTTGTGAAGTGGATGTTAATTTAATGAAATGTTTTTAAAATATCAAGGATGTAATATGATTATATCCCCATTAATGAGATCTCTATAATATTTTTCATAATTATTAAATAAAACTTTATCAATAAATCAATTTAAATAAGATCGGAAACCCCCCATTCAAAATTGAAAACAAAAAACAATCGACTCCAAAAAAGAGTACGATCACTGAGGATTCATACAAAGTACCTCTATACACAATATATCATATAATAGAACCATTTAATGGATAATAGGTGAAAATATTCCCTGTTTAAAATGGAACTATTTCTAGGGATTGTTCAATAAGAATTCAGTCATTTTTTTACACTATAAAATAATAAAGAAATTCAAAAAAACTAAAAAATACGAAAAAAAACAAACAAAGATAAAAACTCTCATGCCTCATCCTTTCAAAAAAGATCCTTAATTCCCCATATTCCCTAAAACAATTCCTCAAATTTGATAGACCCTGAAATCTAGTGAACTCTTCTCCAATTTAGGATGAACATTATGGATAATAAAATCAATCAATACCCATTTATTTCCCATATAATTGATTTATATATGGACAATCTTATGGAATAAACCCTTAATGAACTCATTACCCTGAAATAAATTACCAAACCCTTGGTATTAAATATTCAAATATCAAGGCCTATTTAAAACTCAAATTAGGTTTAATTATTCTTTTACCTAATTTCAATGGTCTTTCTCGTGAGGATCCCCATCTTCACCTCAAGGAGTTCCAAGTGGTGTTCACTACTATAAAGACTCAAGAGGTTTTTTAAGAACAAATAAAACATCAAGAGTTCCATTTCTCCCTAGCTAAATTTACAAATCATGGATCTATTACCTCCCCCATTGTTCTATAAATTCTTAAAATTTTATGAACCATATCTGTTTAGAAAAATTATTTTTCTCTTCTCAAACTTGTTATATCTAAAAGGAAATTATTATTATCCATAAATCCTGCCAATGAATCAATCTATGAAAACGGGTATGGGTTCAAAAAACTTGTGAAAACTTCCCCACACCACCAAATCCCTGACCAATCTTGACATAATACTTATATAAGGGGGTATTTTTTATGGATATAACTCTAATAAATTCCACAAGTGGTAGTTATATTGTTGAAAAAACTTCTAATTTTTCATGATATCTCATAAGAAACATTGTTAAAAACACATATAAATTACATAATCAAGCACAAGATCATGTCAAAAAATTCCAAGAGAATAAATCCATATAGCTCAATAAGATGAATGAGTGGATGATTGAGCTTAATAGTCTTGTGATTCAACTAAATGTGGTACCAAATACCTGGAATCATATTCTCCATAATATCTATTCTCTAGGCCTATCAAAAACTATGCAATTCACAGCTCACCAACTCACCAAATAGACACATATCCACAACTAAAAGATAATCCATCAGATTCTTCTGGTATAATAGATCTCAATGTATCATATACTTATTGGAACACAAATCCTAAATAATCAAGTGGTATAATTAGAATATCTAACCAACCCCAGTATAATTCCTTCTCTTCTAACTATAACCCAGTATTGAGGTATGGTAATCCCATATTTCATACCCCTCAATTCCCACTTCAAAATCCATACCAATTCCAATATGGTCAAGGTAGTGATAACTTCCAACTACCTTATCCTTTTTGTACCTAAATATCAAATGAATAATCCTCATCCTACTCCACCTAGATTCCACTATCCTATAAATAGTTCTCAATTTAAAACTGAATACATGAATATTCCCAAGAGCCCAAATCAAGGAAATCCCAATATCGGACATGCATCTTCTTCTAAGAATCCATGGTAAAGTGGGGTCGAATATCATGCCTATTTTACCCATTCTAGACTCAATAAAATTCAAAACCAATTTATAAAACATTTATCCCACCTAATTCAGAGATAATAATCCAATTCTTCTGAACTTGTAGCATAACCATTTCCCAACCCCAAGGGTAATGAAATTTTAATTACACTTAGATATGGAAATGAAATATCTATTACACAATATTAATCCTCAAAAAACCCCTTTAATTTTGGGTAATAACAATAAAAATTTACAAATACATAAAAAAAACTTAAAGATACCCCCTCACCTCTTTCTATCCCTCTTAGAAACCCAATTCCTTTTCCTAAATCCATATCTAAGACTAAGAATCCCTATGATCTAGATTATAAAATTATTGACATTTTTAAATGTGTAAAATTAATCATTCCTCTCTTGGATTCCATCAATAAAATCCAAAATTATGAAAATTTTCTTAGTTAATTTTTCACTTATAATAGAAAACTTAAGACCATTGAAAACATTTTAACTCAATAATCCATTCCCAGGAAGTGTAAATATCTAAGGACCTTTACAGTTCCATAAAAATGGGTAGTTCCAACTTTTATGATGCACTCATAGACCTAGGATCCTTACTAAATATCATTCCCAAATATATATTATCCAACCTTGTTCTAGGTCCCTTGAACCCAGTGATTTTAGTTACCTAGTTATCCAATCTAATAACTGAAAATCTTGAGGGAATTATCAAGGATGTATTTATATGAGTCAATGATCTTATATTTTTAGCCAATTTATATTTACTTGACGTTTAAGGTGATACATATTCTTATAAATCTCCCCATACTCTAAGAATACTGTTCCTCCTAACATCTAGATCCAAAATTTATATCCATGCTGGAATCTTATGCAAGGAATTTGGTGACCAACTGGTCAAGTTTAAAATTTTTCAAGCCAAGTGATACCCATTAGATAATCTCACTGCATTCTATATCCATTCTTATAAAAACACCTCTAAAAATAATTTGAATCATGTTCTGTCATGTTATTAGTATTCTAATGATATAAGAGTTTGTAAAATTTTCACCATGATTTACCAATTCATAAATGGAGAACTTGGTGTTGACCTTTCATTTATAAACTCCATCAATCTAACGGATATTGAAAACTATTTATAATTACATCTCACCTTTAATCTCTATTGTTCTACCTTAGATAGTTTTTGAGAAAATTGAATCAAACCCAACTTGAATAACATTCTCTCTTCCTAAGTTTTTTTCCACAAATAATGTACTAAAATGATTTAAACCCACTTTCTACACACTGTAAGTATGAGTTACTTTTCTATGATCATTATTATCCAGTCATTGTATCTACTTCACATATAGAAACTGAGGAGTCCAAATTTGTTTAGGTGTTTGAAGAAGAAAAATGGACATAAGTTTTACCTTAGATGATATACTAGGAATAAACCTAGACCTATGAACTCATCATATCCATCTAGATGAATAATATGAAATAATTAGAAAGCCTCAAATAAGACTCAATCCAATAATACTTGAGGTAGTTAGGGAATAAATAACCAAGATTCTTCAAGCTAGTATTATATTACCAATTTTTGATAGTGAATGGGTTAGTATGATTCGAGTTGTTCCTAAGAATGGTGGGATAACTATTTTAACAAATGGTCATAAAGAGTTGGTCACAAATAGAGAGAAAAATAAATGGTGTGTGTGAATTGATTATTGAGAATTTAATACTAAAACATGAAAATATCACTACCCACATCCTTTCCCTAATAAAATACTAGAATGATTGTCCATAAAGTCACATTATTTCTTTCATTATAGATAAAACAAGTACATTAAAATCCCAATCACACATTAAAACCAAGATAAGATGATGTCCACTTTCCCATTTGGAACATATGCATATAAGTGAATTCCTTTTTTCCTTTTCAATGCTACTATAATATGATATAGGTGTATGATGATTATTTCTTCTGAATTCATTAATAATTTCAAAGAGGCCTTCATGAACGAATTTACCATTTATAGTGAGTCATTTGAATCCATCTTAAATTCACTCTCTCTAGTATTAAAAAGTATCTCAACTGTAACCATGTGATAAATTTTAAATGCAACACTTCCTGGTTACTAATGGGATTGTTCTAGGACACATAATTTCTCAAGTGGGTATTCAATTTGATCCGAATAAGATATAGGTGATCCAATCACTTACGGAACCAAAACTAGTTTTAAAAATTCAATTATTTATTGTACATGCTAGTATATATAGGGTATTTATTTATAACTTTAGTAGGATTCCCCTACCACTCACTCGGCTACTCTATAATGATGTTACATTCCATTTTGATGAGGCTTGCAAGAGATCCTTTATTGAACTCAAATTTGGCCTTACATCTGCCTCGATAATCCAACCCCAAATTTGTCCTTACCCATATTATTGATATGTGATTATTGTGATAGGTCCATTGGTTTTGTTCTTATTAAAATAATAGAAAATATTTCTTATGTCATATATTATGCCTCAAAAGTATTACATAAAACTAAATATCATTACACTGTCACTGAAAATGAAATTTTTACTATAATTTTTTCCTTGGATAAATTTCATCTCAATCTCTTAGGTTAAAAAATCATCATATTTACAAACCATTAATATTTAAATATATTTTTCAAGAAAATTTATTCTAAACCAAGGCTAATAAATGAATCCTGACGCTCTAAGAGTTTGAACATGAGATCAAAAATAAACCTAGAAAAGAAACAAATTTGGATAATCACCATATTATAAAATATAATTATTCTCATTATAAAATCATTATATCTAAATTTCCTATGGAAAACCTCTCATCTCTCACTCTAATGTTAACATTTTATTCCCCAATTGCAAATTACTTGGTTACTATATTTTTTCCAAAAAAATTCAAAAGAACAAAAATTGAAGTTGAAAAAAGATTCAAAATAATATTTTTGGTAAGATAATAAACATTTTAAAACTGGGGTTGACATGGTTATTATGAGATGTTTTGATGAATATGAACATTCCTCTATCTTGTAATTCTACCACTCAATGCCTAGTGGTGTCCCATTTGGACCACAAAGTACCACCCAAAAGGTCCTTAACTCTTGATTCTTCAATCCTTCACTCTTAAAGGACTCACATGATTTCTATCAAACATGTCACATGTTCCAAAAGTTGGAAAAATTTCCAAAATAAAAGAAATAACAAAAAATCCTTTAATATTATGTGAGATATTCTTTGTTTGGGGAATCGATTTCATGGGGATCTTTTCCCCATCTAGTGGATTATTCTATATTCTTATTATGGCCGACTATGTGTCTAGGTGGGTCGAGGCTAATACCACTAGAAAACATGGTGCATATACTATTAGTGATTTTCTAAAAACCCACATTTTCCATCAATTTGGAACTCTATTTACCTTTAAAAGTTACTTTGGAACTCATTTTTGTAATTTAACCAAGGAATATCCTTTGGAAAATCATGGGGTTATACATAAAAAACAACTAAATTCCACCCCAAAAAAATGGCATGTTAGAACATTATAAGAGAGATATAAAAAGAGTTATTGAGATAATTATTTAGCCCAAAATAAATGAATAGTCCTAAAGATTTGTAGATGTTATTTGGGCTTGTTAAACTGCAAATAAAACACCCATTGGGATGTCTCCTTTTAGTCTAGTTTTTGGTATATCATGTAATTTACCAGTTCAAATCCAACATAATAAATTTTTTTCTTTGAAAACCTATACCTTTGATTATAAAAAATATGGTGAATAGATACTATTGTACTTGGATAAATTGAAAAAACCTAACCTTGATTATTATGAGAATTCCAATTTATACAAAGAAAAATATAAGAAATTATATAACAAACACATCATGTGAAAGGTATTTCATGAATATGAAAATTTCATGCTATTTAATTCTTGATTTAGGCTTCACTTAGGTAAGCATAATTATCATTCAGAAGTTTCTTTAATTATTACTAATTTTTCCCATTTGGTGTAGTGTAAGTCCAAGACCTTTCAAAAGAACATTCAGTATTAATGGACATCGGTTAAAGCTTCACCATGAGAGAACACATACCCCATGAATCATATATACTTCCACTATATTCCTAAATACTATATTATACAACTAGATGGAGACAGTGACCCATAAAATCTAAACTAGTGTCACCTCTTTCCCTTTAAATTCATCTACCTCTCTTCTTCCTCCTCCTCCTCTCACTCCCATTCTCTCTATTTCTCAATCTTTTCTTCATCTTCAAATTTAATTATCACCTTATCCCTCATTTTTTTAATAATTTCTTCATCAATCCTTTTTCCCTCTTTCTCTTTGTGTGCATGTGTATTAAAAAAACAAAAAACAAAAATAATAAAAAGAGACAAAATTACTCACCATAAAATTTTAAAATTTTTTCCTACAATTCCATGGATTCTAAAGACTAGTTTTCGTATAAAAAATTTTATATTTTCATCATAAACTTGAATTAAAAAAATTATTTCAAGATCCATAGGTTTTGACTGCCCAATTTTTTTTATAAAATTATCCATCCCCTACCATGAGGAATAAATATATATTTTATGAAAAGGTCACCTATGAATATATATTAATTTTGTGAATTTTTCACCCCTAATTGTGAGTCTTGATTTTATGAACATTTGAACTTAATTTCTTACCTTGGTGTGCATTAATATAATATAGTCATTTTTAGAACCACATGAGAATAAAAAATATCAAAATAACCTCCCATTACCCTTACATTCGTCCTAATTTTCAAAGTCCCATCGATCCTATGGAAACCTTTTTATTTTGATATCCACATTGAAAAACAAAAACCTTGTCACACCCAAAATCTACATGGATTTTAATTTCATGAGTTATTAAAATTTATGTTTTGGGTGGATGGATTTCATTTTGGTCATACTCTCCTTGATTTTCAATGTTTAATAATATAATTGAGGGAAATAATCCATTTAAGTGTGGTGGAGAGGTTTTCATTTGGTGAGGTTTGGGAATTTATTTATATTTATTTCATTTTTTAAGAATTTTATTTAAAATTATTCAAAAACTAAAAAAATTAAAAGGAAAAAAATGAAAAAAGGAATGGGTTCCAACTTGGGCATATCAAAAATTACTTTTACACACCCTTTGATCTTGTTATAACTATTATAATTAGTGTCCTGACTATATCAAATTTAGCTTTGTAGAATACTGTAAGATTTTCTCCAAGTTTAACTTCCAAAAAAAGGAAAAATGGAATACTCTCATAATCTTCTCATATGTTTTTTGGATTAGTTTCTTGTTTTTTGATATAATTCAAATTTTCATCCAATTCTAATTGTCTCTCTCTCTATAATTTATTTTTGGACATATTTTACACTTGTAAATATATGATTTCATTTCATTTCATGTATCATTTCAAATTTTGTGAATTTATTTTTCCATATGGATGTTTTAACCCTCTTTTTCACTTTGTTTGACATTATATTCATACCATCCTTTTTCCACTAAAACCTCCAAAAAACCTCTTGATTATTGTTCACATTATAATAGGGAATGGATGTTTATATCTCTTTCAAACTCTAATATTTTATATTTTTCTTGGTGAATGAGTGAACCACCATAAATAAATTTTCACCATCTTGATAGTAGTTAGTTTTGAGTTCCCACAAATTCTAATTTTAATTGTGAACATTAAAAATGAATTTTTTTATACATGATTGTAGTAACAAGTTTTTGTGGCATTATTTATGGATCATTGAAATATTCTAGAATCCCTTGATCTGAGAAAATAGAATTTTAATATTTCTTGGTAAGTGGAAGAGAATTTGTTGGGTATTTTTTGGTATTGGGACATGTACTATCTTAGGTTTTGGGGAGATGATATTACATAATCATTCAATATTTTAAATTACTCTTATTACATATTTTTTAATGAAAAATGATTAATTTCCAATCAATGTTTTTGTTTTGATCATAAACACATATAGAGAGCATTTTTTGGATTATTTCAATTACACTATAGTTTAATATTTTGATCATATAATTCAAAAAAAATGATCTAAATAGTGTGATTATGTATTTTAGAGTTCTTGATTCAAATTAAAATAGATCATTCAAATAGATATTTGTTCAATTCATCCATTTGAAGGTCTATATGAACCACACAATATGACCTAATGAATCATCCAATGAAATTGTACCATATATGAAGTTATATTTTTTGGGCTCAATAAAAAAGTCAAAAATCATTGATACTCTACAAGATTTTAAAAAATATTCCATTATATATTGGATAAAATTTCAAGTCCAAAATCAATCAATAAGTGACCCAATTGAGGCTTGAAATTCCAACCCACAATCCCATTCTAGATTTGATAACAACCAGAAATTCTTGACTTTTATCTCAATCCACTCATCAAATTAAGCCAAAAATTTTTGGGTAGTAGTTCAAGAGTTAGGAACCCAAATTTTTAGAAGAGATGGTTTGGATCTGAATTCATATTCCCATACAAAAACCCTTTCACATTGTGGCCTTTTAAAAACATAGTATAAAACAAGACAGTACACATGGTTTAGAAAAATAACCAAATATTTTTCTATAAAAGTCAAATATACTCCAAATTTTTATAGTATAATTTTCAAATCCTTATCTATAAATTTTAAGAAAATGAGTTTTTTAAATTTAGTTTTCTTCATGGTTAGATTTTTTATCCTACTTGAAGGTAATTTTTGGAAGGTAAACAATCCACTGCCTTGGGATATAAATACATCGCCATATTCTCCTCATAAGGATTTGGGACTTTATCACTTAGGAAGATATATTTTGAAAACTATGACATTTAAAAACTCTTTGAAGGACCTTAAAACCCCAATTTTATACTTTATATACCATTCCCCTATGATTTTCGTTCTTTTACAACAAGTGTATTAAATTTTAATTGTGTAAGTGTGATTATAATTTCAATTGATCTTTAATGAGTGTATCATTACAATATTCTCTTATTATCATCCAACTTATATAGTGTAATATTAATAGTCATAAAATATTATGAATCCATCCAAAAAACCCTTTCTTATTTTAGTTTCTAAATCAATCGAAAATAACGTGTTTATGTCTCTTCATTTGTGCATGTTCGGTGCACAATTATTTTTCTAATATCATTCCAATAGTTTTTACATTTAAAAAATAATAATATTCATAAAAACCAGATTAATAACCATATTAAGAATTATTAAATCATTTATTAGGGTGATTCATATTTTAGGGATGTTTAGTGATTGATAGATTTCACTTGATTAATGTTCTTTAAATTAACATTGTGTATGTGAAACATTATATATCATGGATTATTGAAATGTCTTGTTTTATATGTGTATACCATTGATTATTAGAACCAAAAATACAAATGGGTTCAAAAAATATTTAACCTTCCAAAAATGATAATTGATAAATATTAGATTCCTCATTGAGACTTATATTAAATCCAAAACTGGGATTTTTGATCCAAGTCATCTAATGAATTATATGTTAATTTAATGAAATGTTTTGAAAATAGCAAGTATGTAATTAGAATACATCCCAAATAATGAAATCGCCCTAATATTTATCATATTATTAAATAAAACTTTTTCCATAAATAAATTTAATTAATCTCCAGAAATAATCCCCCCATTAAAAATCCAAAACAAAAACAATTGACTCCAATAATAGTACCATCGAGGAGGATTTGACCCAAGTTCCTTTTTAAAATTTATATCATAGTTCCAGATCTTTGAATGTTCAATAGAAAAAATCCTTGATGCTTCAGTAACTCTAGAAGACTGATATGACTTTACCATTAATTATAAACTTATCAAAACTAGAAACAATGTGTAAAACAAAATGATAACACAATATCAATATTGATACCTCTTTATGAATATAATCAAAAATCCAAGACATAGTCCATGATATAAAAAATCAAAAACTAAGGTGATTAAAAATAGAGCCTAATATGTATAAGGATATATAAATATTGAGATATGAAAACTGGTCGTTGGCCAACCAGGCCTCTAACCCCAATACCAGGTGGAAACCACTCTACTACAACAATCATATCACAGAGAAAATCCATGAAAATACATCAGTCCCTAAGTACATAAAATAAAGAAAGAAAATTTTCATGACCTCCAAGGTTTCCATTCAAGGTTTGAGAATATTCATAATCATTAGAGAACCACCAACATGTCTCAATACAATTTTAACTAACTTGTTGTATGTATAAACATGTCTACTTATTTGGATAAATATATAATAAAAATAATTAAATGGGTATATGAAAACTATTATAGGTTAAGTATAATAAAAAAAATTATACATATATATTTGAAGCTATACCATGTAACTTCCTATAATTAGACAGATTATACATGTTTTATATTCTTCATTTAAGTACCATGATTTTATATGAACTGGTTAGGGAAACTATGTCACCCATCTATGTAAACCAAGAACAAAGGCAGTCAAGGTACATGCTCATCCTTAGGGAAAACTAAATTGTAACGAACCAAAGTTTTTCAATGGAAATTCCATTCTTATATTTATTTCATAAAATCACATGAAATCACAACATAATGAACTAATAAGTTATAAGTGACCATTAAACATATGTTTGTCACTTATGTGTTTGGAATTTCAAAAATCTTGAATACACAGTTGTGTTCAATATGCTTTTTGGAGTCTGATAAAACAAAAATAATTTTTGGTGAATAGTAACCTAACCTAATGAATAGTAACATACCCTTATGAATAGTGATATACCCTAATGAATAATAACCTCACCTATGGTGGTATAAAAATAATATTCAATTTAGAAGTATGATATACCTATAGTTTAGAATGAGTTAATGAACGTTTTAAAACTGGTTTTTGATAATAAATTATTGTTTTAATTAAAAATTAAAATAATAAAATTTATAAAATTATTTTTAAAAAATAGACTTCATTTCGGGATTCTACATGTCGAAAAATGGTTGGGGTAAATTTTTGGGATTTTTCTGAAATACTTGAATTTTTTTTTTGAATAGTAGAATCTGATAATTCACAATAAATGCTAAATATTGGATTAATTGAGTCATCGATGATGTTCTGATGATGTAAGACCACTTTTTTTGAATTCAAAATACCCATTTACTATTATTGGTCATGTAATACTTACTATTCCTTATCTTGGGAAGAAATAATAAATTAATGATTATAATATCATGAAATCCCTCCTCTCCTCCACTATAAAAACCCCCATTCACTCACTCTTCTCTCCGCTCCTCTCAAGCTCCAAGCCTTCACTAAATTCTACCCAAATCTCTCCCCAAGGTTCTTCCCCACTTCCAAAAGCTCTCAACCTCTTCAAAACACCAAAACATCTCCCCTTAAGAGGTTTTCAAAGGAGGAAGTCTCAATAGGTAAAATTCATGTTCCCGATTTCTTCTTTTCTTTTAAGTTATTTTCTTTTTATTTCTTTCCTCGCCTCCCTTCACCATAATAGTATGATAAATACAGTAACATACATGTACTAGAATTTTTTCATGATAATGGTATATTTCATTATCTTCTCTCCTTTCCCCACCCGTTTATTTGAAAGAAATGAAAGCACCGTTTGAGATGGGCTAATTTAGCACATTCAAGGACAACGGTTTATCAATTTCTATTATTATCCTTAATTCTGGTCATGAAACCATTTGGGTTATGGTTTAAGAAGATTATTATATATGTAATATATCCTATTTTTTCCCTTAATCTTTTGGTACAAATGGAATTAAGTTATAATGAAAAACACATTCTTTGTAATCAAATTCATCGATTAACAAAAACAGTTATCACTAAAGTTATATATATAATAATTAGACATCACTATAAGTAACATAATTAAAATTAAAAACCATGTAATCACATGGATATTAACTAAATAATGTAACTTCAATTTTGGACAACCAATTTCATCATTCATATAATCCAAACTTGAATATAAGTGAACCAATCTTTTAAATCCAAGTAAACAAACAAGCCCGAACAATGAAATTGAACCTTGTAGCTAATCAAAAAGGCATTTAATGAACTAAAAAGGTTTATAATAAATCAATTACATATAGAAGAGTTTTTGGACTTCTGAATTAATAATTCTAATTTTTTTATTCAGGTCATTAATAACAAGTGGAGAACACCACCAGATTTAAGGTAAGGGATCCTCTCCTTTTCGCTCTTAATCAAGATTGTTCTCTATGATGTGCCTTCTTGTGTAATACCAAGTGATGGGGTATGTTTTCTCACCTCCTCCATACTGTCCTAATATTTTATAAGTGATGAGAAACCCCTTATCTCTCTCATAAATCTTTCAAAGTTACACCCGATACCAGGCCGATAAACCATACTTGATTCTACCCGAACTTCCTTTACTCCTTCGAGTTACTCTATCTTTCTTTTTAGAAAAATGTAGTTATATTTTATTTTTATGTAGAACTAAAAAATTCTGTTTATATGTTCCAAAATCATGTTCCAAGACCCATATATCATTCTCTTTTGGGGATATACATGCTTTTAAGTGAATCCATCCTCGATACTTCCCAATAAGCATACACGTTTTAAAGGAACTTCCCGAACTTTTACCCAATTTCAAGTGCACTCTATCTTCTGTTTAAAGACACTATTGTCTTTGTAAATTCTGTATTTTTATTATGAAAACCTTCTGGGTTCAATTCTGGTTTTATATAAAAGAATTTCTTCTTTACTATTTTAAAAGCTCTACAGTATTTTCCTTAAAACCGCACAAAAATGTTTTAATGCTAATGTTTCTAAAATAAATTTTTTATATGTTGTCACTTATATTTGGCACCACTTACCATGTTATATGCATAGTTTACCCTTTTAACTTCCATTTATTTCTAATTCTTTCCTTATATGGACACTTTCATGATACTCCCATTGGTTATGATTGATGTCGTGAGTGCGGTACCCAATTCTTTTCATGGGTACCCTTATGTTTGTGTATGGTTGAATATGTATGATTGTATATGTGGTAAGAATATTTATGTGCCAAGGATATTCATGAATATGTTTAGATGGGTGTGCCCAGATAGTGCTCCAATGCATTGGTTAAGGTTAAGTCTCATGAGATGCGATGTGAAACGGGATTGTTGGTTAGCCTTGACCCATAATGAAATGGGAAACGGTATTGGAGGTTAGCTTTGACTTGTACTAAAGAAATGATTTATGATTCTGCCACATTTATATGATTCCATGTTTATATGATTCCACACTTAAATTAAATAATTTTATAAGTTTCATGCTTTGGATATCATTATGTCATCCCTCCTAACTCATGTGCTTGAGATGTAGCCTTATGTTCATTTCTTTACTGGGATTTTTAGCTCATCCCTTTGTTCATGTGTTCCCCAGGGTACACTATACAGATGTAAGAGCTCAAATTAAGTTAGAATCTCTTTATGGATATTAAATAAAGAAGTTTTTTTCCTATGTTTTATGTTATATATACCTAGTCTTCTAATACACTAGACTTAACGATCATTGTCTTGTACTATGATGATTAATTATGCTTAAAATCATGAAATGTTTTATATAAAAGGCTTGGGTTGCTATAGTTGGTATCAGAGGATGGTCTAGTTATTTTTGGAGATTAGGAATAGAGAACCTTAGTGAGAACCTTAAGGATGAGACTTAGTATAAGGAAATAATCCTAAAATTTTGGTGCGTATAGAGTAAGTGGTTTATCAAGAAAATACATCCATGTCTGGATACGAGCAGGTAGAGGTGGCTCTGGCACAAATGTATCTAGGGGTAAAACCCGAAAACACCGCTTTGAGCTAGACTCGAACGGGAACTGGTGCAAGACAACGGGCCTTGCTGCACTCTTGGTTATGACACTCCCGGGGGATATGCTTTGGTAGATTCACGAGCATAGTATAAACCATTATTAAGGGACAAAAAGAAGCCAATAAGAATATAAGTTAAGAAATAGATCAAGTACAACCTAGATATAAACCTAAGGAATCAAAATTTAGGATGTACTTCTTCTTTATAAGTTTATCCTTTAATGTTCAATGTTTCCTTTTTATGCTCAGTAGATAAGTATTCAAGACCTCTAATTATACGTTCTTTTTCTTAGTTCATGGCGGGAAATAGAAGAACACATTCAAACAACCAATGTGATAGGCAATGTAATGATTACCCTAATGACATGCCTGATGTGACGGAAGTGGGTGCTCAAAACTTCATGGTAGTTCTTTCTCAGCTGGATCGAGTTATGAATAATAACTTGAATCAAGTGGAACATCCCCCTCCTCCAAGGAAAGATCAAGTTGCCATAGAATCCTTCATGTGGAAAAGGCCTCTCATGTTTAGAGGGTATTCAGATCCCCTCCTCGCAGAATAATGGATTAACTCCATTGAAAATATTTTCTTTGTCCACCCGTGATCGGAAGAAGATAAAGTTGTACTGGCGGTCTATCGTTTTGATGGAGAAGATGTTTAGTGGTGGGAACTGATCAAGAATAAAAAGTCCCAAGAGTAAATAGATTCCATATATTGGGAGGAATTCAAGAGGATGTTTTTCAACAAATATTTTCCTCGAACCCTCCGTATAAAGATGGAAAGAGAGTTCCTTAAACTCAATCAGAAGGAATATGAGTCCATCGGGGCATATGAAGCAAACTTTACAAGGCTTGCAGGGTACGCCTCTGGCTTTTTCATGAACACTAAAAGCAAGTTGGATCGCTTCTTCAGCGGACAAAAGACGAGTCTACAAAAAGGGTTGGTGATTAGAGACTTCGACAATTATGAGGACTTTGTCCGTTGTGCCCTCAAGGTTGAAATGGAGATTGGAGACTCTCAGTGGTCTCATGGATCTAGTGATAAGAAGTGGAAAATAGAGAATAACATGGGTGGTTCATCAAACAAAACCCATGATGGAAATAAGCCTCACTTTCACCTTTGCAAGAATTGTGGGAAGAAGCATCTTGGTGACTGTCTCAAGGGAACCAGGAATTGATTCAAATGTGGAAAGTTTAGTCATCTGGCCTAGAACTACCGAAGGGATATGAAAAATCCCACTAATGCTAAAGAAGAAAGGAAGGTTCATATCAACACTCAGCCTACAGTGCAGTGTTATAACTACAAGGATCTTGGGCATTATGTGAACAATTTCCCTAAGCTGAGGGTTGTGGGAGGCAATCGGCAACAACCTCCAAGGAAACAAGGAAGGGATTATGCTATCACTACTACTGAGGTGGAGCCATAAAACGATGTGGTGACCGGTACGCTTGTTATTCATTCAAGAATAGCGAACGTACTATTTGATTCTGGTTCTACGCATTCTTTCATATCTTGCAAGTTTAGTATAACTATTCAAACACCACCTCAAAATTTAGAGGAATAGTTATCTGTGAGAACATCGAATGGGGAAATTATTGAATCCATGGTTTATAACTCCTCCCCGGTTAATGTTTGTGGACTGAACCTCCTAGAAAATTGTGTCATACTTTCTTTAGTGGAGTTTGACGCTATCTTGGGCATGGATTTTCTATCTTTGTACAAGGCCAATATCCATTGTCAGTAAAGGGAGATTGTTCTTCACATCTCGAAGCATCCTCCGATTCTTTACAAGTGCAAGGAGGAATATGAGTATCCTTTAGAATCTTCATCTCAAGTTTGGATATTGCTTCCTTATGAGCATTCATATCTAGCTCAAATGATTGAGACAAAGGAGATAATCATGCTTGAAGACAAGCCCATCATGAGGGATTACACTGATGTATTCCCCAAAGAGTTGTCTGGTCTTACTCCTGATTAAGAGGTTGAGTTATCAATTGAACTTTTCCCTGGATCTCTTCCAATCTCAAAGACACCTTACAGAATGGCCACCATAGATCTGGAAGAGCTGAAGAAGCAGTTACAGGAGGATATGGAGAAGGGTTTTATACACCCGAGTGCTTCACTGTGGGGTGCTCTAGTCCTCTTCATCAAGAAGAAGGATGGATCAATGTGCCTCTACATTCATTATCATGAGCTCAATAAAATCATGATAAAGAAAAAGTATCCCCTTCCATGGATAGATGACTTTTTCTATCAGCTTAGTGGGGCCAGTTATTTCTCTAAGGTGGACCTTCAGTTAGGATATCACCAATTAAAGGTCAGGAAGGAAGATATTCCCAAGAATTCCTTTTGAACAAGGTATGGAAACTATTATTTCATAGTGATACCCCTCAGACTCACTAATGCTCTATAAATTTTCATGGATTTAATGAATAGAGTCTTTAGAGATTACCTCGACAAATTTTTGGTGGTCTTTATTGTTGATATTCTGATATACTCGAAGAGAAAGGACGAACATGAGGAGCATTTGGAAACTGTGTTAAAGAATTTTTGAACGGAGAATTTGTATGCAAAGTACAGTAAATGTGAGTTCTAGAGGGAGGAAGTATCATTCTTGGGGCATGTTATCACTAGGAAATGGATATTTGTGGACCCTTCCTAGACGAAGGTGATTGAAGAGTGGACGAGGACAACTTCTGTAATGGAGATCCGCAGCATTTTAGGTCTAGCTGGGTATTACCGACGATTCGTGAAGAACTTTTCATGATTGTCAAACCCAATGACCAAGCTGAAACGGAAGGGAGTAAAATTCATCTGGACACAGGAATGTGAAGACTGTTTCAAGGAGTTGAAAAAGAGGCTTATCAGTGAGTCTGTACTCACACTCCCCTTAAGTGGAGAACTCTTTGTGGTGTATAGTGATGCTTCTAAGAAAGGATTAGGCTGTGTGCTAATGAAAAATGATAAATTGGTATCCTATGCCTCAAGGCAGCTGAAAATCCATCAGCAAAACTATCCCACGCATGATCTGGAGTTGGCAGTTGTGATCTTTGCGTTGAAAATCTGGCGGCATTATCTCTATGGAGAAAAATGTGAGATATATACTGACCACAAGTGTCTCAAATATATATTCACATAGAAAAAGCTTAATATGCACCAACGAAGATGGATAGAGCTCATCAAGGATTCTGACTCGTCAATCCACTACCATCTCGGTAAGGAAAACAAGGTGGCAGATGCTCTAAGTAGAAAGGATCCTGCATCTTTATCAATGATGAGAATTGAAAAGGATCTGATCTTATTAGATTTGAAAAGGATGGACATGAGAATCATTAAGGGAGGAACATCATCAATCCTTTATCAAATGATTTTTCAACCATCCCTCATGGAGAGAACAAAGGTTTCTCAAAGAAAGGTTGTGGAAATTCAGAAAAGGGTGGAAACTGTTAAAAATGGGAAATCCTCCGATTTCAAAATTGATGAGGAAGGAGTTGTAAGATTTGGGACATGATTATGTGTACCATCTGATTCGGAGATAAAGAATGATCTATTAGATGATGCACATAGATCGACCTTCTCTATTCATCATGGGAGTACCAAAATGTACTGTGATCTCTGAGAACACTTCTGGTGGGATAACATGAAGAAAGAGATTGCAGAATATATATCAAGGTGCTTGGTATGTCAGTAAGTTAAAGCTGAGAGAAAAAATTCCAAAGGTATGATGCAGCCATTACCTATACCCATGTGGAAATGAGAAAATGTTACTATGGACTTTGTCACGGGTCACCCGAAGACATCGAAGGGAAATAATGTGATATGGGTTGTGGTTGACCGACTCACCAAAACATCCCATTTCATCGCTATTCGGGAAGATCTATCGCTTGACAAACTTGCAACGTAATATGTGAAGGAAGTGGTGAGACTACACGATGTTCCACTCTCAATTGTCTCTGACCGTGATCCAAGGTTCGCGTCTATATTCTAGAGGAGTCTTCAACATGCTTTGAGTACTGAATTAAATTTCAGCACGGCCTATCAGCCCCAAACTGATGGGCAATCTGAAATGACTATTCAGATGCTTGAAGATATGCTTAGAGCCTGCTCTCTAGAATTCAAAGGTGGTTGGGATCAACATCTCCCATTAGTTGAGTTCTCATACAAAAATAGCTTCTACTCGAGTATTCAGATGGCTCCATATGAAGCTCTATATGGAAATCGATGTAGAACTCCAACCTGTTGGGATGAAGTTGGAGAAAGAAAGCTACTTGGACCCGATCTTGTTCAAGAGATGACAGAGAAGGTTCATGTCATCCATAAACACATCAAAGCTGCTCAAAGTCAGAAAAAGATCTATGTTGACAATAGTCGAAGGGACTTGGAGTTAGATGTTGTAGATAAAGTATTCCTTCGAATATCTCCATGGAAGAGAGTCATTCGATTCGGGAAGAAAGGGAAGCTAAGCCCAAGGTATATTGGCCCCTTTGAGATCCTTTACTGCATAGGAGTCATGGCCTATCGGCTTGCACTTACACCGAATATGGATCGAGTTCATGATGGTTTCCATGTATCACTCTTGAGGAAGTACATACATGATCCCTCACATGTACTAAGCTCGGAGGTGGTGGAGCAGGAAGATGATATTTCCAATGAGGAGTAGCCAATAATGATTCTGGATCGAAGAGATAAGGTTCTACGCAACAAGACAACCTTTCTTGTCAATGTTTTATGGAGGAAACATAAGTTTGATGAAGCAACATGGGAATTGGACGAATCAATGAAGGAAAAGTACCCGCACCTGTTTTTGGCATAGAATGTAAAATGAAATTTTGAGGGTGAAATTTCATAAGGGGGGAAGAATGTAACAACCCAAAGTTTTTGAATGGAAATTCCCTTCTTATATTTATGTCATAAAATCACATGAAAGCACAAAATAATGAACTATCAAGTGATAAGTGACCTTTAAACATAATTTTGTCACTTTTGTGTTTGGAATTTTGAAAATCTGGCATACACGGTTGTGTTCAAGATGTTTTTTAGAGTCTGATAAAACAAAAATAATTATTGGTGAATAGTAACCTACCCTAATGAATATTAACATACCCTTATGCATAGTCATATACCCTAATGAATAGTAACATCACCTATGGTGGTATAAAAATAATATTCAAGTTGGAAGTATGATATATCTATAGTTTAGAATGAGTTAATGAATGTTTTAAAACTGGTTTTTGATAATAAATTATTATTTTAAATAAATATTAAAACAATCAAATTTATAAAATTATTTTTAAAAAATGGACTTAATTTTTGGATTCTACACGTTGAAAAATGGTTGGGGTAAATTTTAGGGATTTTTCTGAAATACTTTAATTTTTGATGAATAGTAGAATCCGATAATTCACAATAAATGCTAAATATTGGATTAATTGAGTTATCGATGATGTTATGCTGATGTAAGCCCACTTGTTTTGAATTCACATGACCCATTTACTATTCTTGGTCATGGAATACTTACTATTCCTTGTCTTGGGAAGAAATAATAAATTAATGATTATAATATCATGAAATCCCTCCTCTCCTCCACTAAAAAAACCCTCATTCACTCCCTCTTCTCTCTACTCCTCTCAAGCTCCAATCCTTCACTAAATTCTGCCCAAATCTCTCCCCAAGGTCCTTCCCCACGTCGAAAATCTCTTAGCCTCCTCAAAATACAAAACCTCTCCCCTTAAGATTTTTTCAAAGGATGAAGTCTCAAGAGGTAAAATTCCTCTTCCCGATTTCTTCTTTTCTTTTAAGTTCTTTTCTTTTTTATTTCTTTCCTCACCTCCCTTCACCATAATAGTATGATAAATCCAGTAACATACATGTACTGGAATTTTTTCATGCTAATTTTATATTTCATTACCTTATTTGTTTCCCCACCCTTTTATTTGAAAGAAATGAAATCACCTTTTGAGAAGTGCTAATTTAGCACATTCAAGGACAACAGTTTATCAATTCCTATTATTATCTTTAATTCTGGCCAGGAAACCATTTTTGTTATGGTTGAACCAGATTATTTAATATTTAATATATCTTATTTTTGGTTCCTTAATCTTTTGGTACAAATGGAATTAAGTTATAAGTAAAAACACATTCTTTGTAATCAAATCCACCAATTAACAAAAACTGTTATCACTAAGGTTATATATATAATAATTATACATGACTCTAAGTAACATAATTAAAATTAAAAATAATGTAATCTCCTAGATATGAACTAAATAATGTTACTTCAATTCTTGACAACCACTTTCATCTTTCATATAATCCAAAATTTAATATAAGTGAACTGATCTTTTAAAGCCAAGTAAACAAATGAGCCTAAACAATAAAATTGAACTTTGTAACTAATAAAAAAGGATTTGAATGAACTAAAAAGGGTTATAATAAATAAATTAAATATAGAAGAGGTTCTGGACTTATGAATTAATAATTATAATTTGTTTATTCAGGTCATTAATAACAAGTGGAGAACACCACCAGATTTAAGGTAAGGGATCCTCTCCTTTTCGCTCTTAATCAAGATTGGTCTCTATGTTGTGCCTTTTTGTGTAATACCAATTGATGGGGTATGTTTTCTCACCTCCATCATATTTTCCTAATGTTCTATAAGTGATGATAAACACCTTATCTCTCTCATCAAGCCCTCTTATTTACACTTGATACCATGCCGATAAACCATAATGGATTCTACCCGAACTTCCTTTACTCCTTCAGGTTCCTCTATCTTTCTTTTTAACAAAATGTAGTTGTATTTTCTTTTTATGTATAACTACAAAATTCTGTTTATATGCTTAAAACTCATGTTCCAAGACCCATATCTCATTCTCTTTCGGGGATATACATGCTTTTAAGTGAATCCATCCTCGATACTTCCCAATAAGCAAACTCGTTTTAAAGGAACTTCCCAAAATTTTACCCAATTTCAAGTGCACTCAATCTTCTATTTTAAGACACTATTGTCTTTGTAAATTCTGTATTTTTATTATTAAAACCTTCTTGGTTCAATTCTAGTCTTATATAAAATAATGTCTTTTTTACTATTTTAAAATCTCTACAGTATTTTCTTTAAAACCGCACAAAAATGTTTTAATGCTAATGTTTCTAAAATACATTTTTTATATGTTTTCACATATATTTTGCACCACTTACCATGTTATATGACTATTTTACCCTATGAACGTCCATGTATTTCTAATTCTTTCATTATATGGACACTTTCATGATATTCCCATTGGTTATGATTGATGTCATGATTGTGGTACCCAATTCTTTTCATGGGTACCCTTATGTTTGTGTATGGTTGAATATGTATGATTGTATATGTGGTAATAATATTTATGTGGCAAGGATATTCATGAATATGTTGAGATGGGTGCACCCATATATCACTCCAATGCATTGGGTAAGGTTAATTCTCATGATATGCGATGTGAAACGGGATTGGCGGTCAGCCTTGACCCGTACTGAAATGGGAAACGGGATTGGCGGTTATCCTTGACCTGTACTAAAGAAATGCTTTATGATTCGGCCACATTTATATGATTCTATGTTTATATGATCCCATGCTTATATTAAATGATTTTAAATGTTTCATTCTTTGTATATCATTATGTCATGCCTCTTAACTCATGTGCTTCAGATGTATCCTTATGTTTTTTCCTTTACTGTGATTTTTAGCTCATCCCTTTGTTCATGTGTTCCCCAGGGTACCCTATACAGATATAAGAGCTAAAAGTAAGTTAGAAGCTCTTTATGGAGATTAAATAAAGAAGTTTTTTTCCTATGTTTTATGTTATATGTACCTAGTCTTCCAAGACACTAGAATTAATGATCCTTGGCTTGTACTCTGATGATTAATTATGCTTAAAATCATGAAATATTTTATGTAAATGCTTGGGTCTCTATATAAATGGTGTATTCTATAGTTATAAAAACATATTTATCCATCTCAATTAATAGTGTAATGGGAATATATAATCACGGAATTGTGATTCCATGTCATTACTAAGATCCAAATAACATTGTACCCTCTTGAAAAATATATAAAGGATCCAAATGACCCTTATACCATTATTATAACATAATAAGTCACAACTATGCTCCAAGTAAAGTTCATACATAACAAAAATAATGTTTACCAATAAGAGAGATAAATATTCCTCTCTATTCAATACTAACTATCATATCAATGTGGCATAAAGCATATGTATTCCAATAATATCATAATAAAACCTAAACATGAACAATGGTTTAATTTATGTTCTCTGTTTTTCTGTATATTTTATAAGAAGAACCAAATATAATTTATAGCCAAAAAATTGAATTTTGGAAAGATTAATTTGGTAATTATATAGAATTATTCATAACACCATCCTAATATAGATAATAAAAATAGAGTTTATAAGATGGTATATAACTCAGTTTATTGATTTTTTCAAAAATAAAGTTATTTACAAAATAAAATTTTAATATTTAAAATCTCTTTTCAAAAAAGTTGAAAATTTTCAAGAGAAATTATAATTATGAATAAATGTCTAAAATCTTATTATCTACCAAAAAAGGAGGAATTATAATTATATACATATTTTTTTAATTCATAAAATCCTTGAAGATATTGAGATATATTTTTTAAAATGTAAAGAACACACCCCACACAGGACCTAGAATTCAAATCTTACCCACCATTTATCTGGCTCTGACAGATTCCCCTTGGGTGGGTCCACTTTTAGCATCAGCATCAGAGGATAGTATTCCCTCCAACCATCCTTCATATTTCAGTATCTCGCTGCCACCAACAAGTCATGTCCTAAATTCAAGAAAGATCAAGACCATTCAAGCCTCTCTTAAATATTTTCTTCTTTGGTCATTGCCCTCCTAGGATACCAATCTTTCACCCATTCCTCAAGTCATCTTTGAGTCAACTCAGGTAGGGGTTGTTGAAGGATTTCTTATCCTTTGTTTTTTTATCATGTCATTTTAGGTGGTGTATAATATCAACTATTGGATATTGTTGGCTAGGTTTGGGGTTGAAAAACCTCCCATACCACTCTTCCAATACTTTATTCAATCATGGGGTTTATCATAGATAATAAGGGTCTCAGTGCTAAATGGACACTCCTTCTGTGTGGTTTTGGCCTCCATGGATGACTTCATGTGTTCTTAGTTCATAGAATCTAGAGAATTTAAAAGATGGATCTCCCCTTATTCTTATGGTTTATGTTGGTTCATTAAGGGAAAGACTCCCCTTAGGTAGCAGCTTGGATCAACCTCTCAAGGATCCCCCTTCTGTTCAATAATCTTACCTTCCTTCATAACATTATGGATACCTTCAACTCTTTTTTATACAATGAAAACTGATTTATTTGGCTTCTAGATGGATCGATGGATTGAAATTACATTAATATGGATATTTCTAAGACTCTTCCATAGTATGTGCTTCTTCAGGTTGGAGAATTGCTCTCTTAGTGACAACCCAAGTTTTACTAGGTGGATCATCACTTTTTTTCATCCTACCACATCAAAGGGAATCAATCATTTTTCTGTAGGAAGAATAAAAACTATGAAAGAAACTCTCATTATTCTGAGTTCCTAGATCCTCATTCAAATCAAGTGGTAGAAGAGCTCGGCCTCACCCACTCTCCACCCTCTTTTCATTTATATATCTTTAGAGCTGTCCTATACCTTATTCCTACTCCCCATACTCCTTGGGTCCTCTTGATTCTGTAGAAGTGGTATTCTCCCCCTTATATTTCACCTTAAGTCCTGAGGAAGCCATGTTTGGTCTTAGACCTTTCAAGCCAGGGTTGGCCCTGTTATCTTTGACCATTAGTACTAGAATCCCCATGATAGAGAAAATCACATATTTTCATCCTATAAATTATATCATTTACTTTAAGGGATCTCACCCTGATCCTAGGTTTCAATACCCTAGACCCTTAAATTCCTCACCCATTGGCACCTCCAACAACTATAGTTTATTATGGCATGTCCAACTTGACCCCAAATATCCTAGTTTTTCTTTTACACCCATTCTCAGCGATGTATATACCTTTTCTTGCTCCAATCATACTTCGTCATGATTTAGTTCTCAAGTAAGGTCATCATTGATGTCAGGGTCCAAAACCAAGCATCACCTTTTTAGATGATCTCTACAATTATTTTTAATTCCCAAGTCTTGGGATCTTGGCTGAAAACTGACTTCCTATCTAATGAATTCGAGTGAAAAAGTACCTTTATTAGAAATTCATGAGCCTAAATAATACTCTAATAAAATTGAAGTATTTTCTCACATGATTATCCTTAAAAAATACATTCATCGAGACTCTATCAACCAGAATATTTATATTTTTTGTAACAATCTAGTTTTTATAGAGAATATCTAATTCCCTAATCAAAACATTTATACTAAGGTTAGTTATAGTGGTATTTGTTTCTCCTTATACTTCATCTATGATATGTGTGACGTGATGGAAATGGAGAAAATTTGGCTAGATATGGAGACCATTAATGATAGGGACTTGTTATGTCTTATGAGAGGATACATCAACACCATCCTAGAAATCCTAGACGAGAAGGGTGGTGTGGTATATCCATGGAAATATTGGTAGTATGTCATCTCATTCCCTTTTCTTAAAGGGATTATAGATCATGGTTAATCTAGATATAATTTTACTTTGTCAAAAAATCATAAGGGTAATCATCAAAAAAGGTGTCATCTTCATTGTTATTTCATTAACTTAAATCTTATTTCAAGAAGTGATGTACAGTATAATTTCTTTTTATCCAAGTGGTGGCCTTTTGATTATAGATATTATTTGATGGTACATGATCCTTAGAAAAAACATTTTCAAGGAAACACATGGATGAGCTTCTAAAACAAACTTAAGTGCCCTAAATGTTTCCTTATGTCATGTTCTTCCTCAAAACCTAATATTCCAATGGACCTTAATCCCTTCCATAATTAGATTGAACATATTTAATCTAGTCTTAAGGATGGTTGGAATGAAGAAATTTTAGTTAACCTCATCCAACGAAAAAAAACAAATCACTAAAGTTCTTCTTGAACAAGAGAGAATTGAGCATGAAAAGTCTATAGTTACCTAGCTTAAAGAGGGGGAAATAAATATATCACTCTTCCATCCTTTCCTCTAAGAAAAGTGGTTGGATTCAAATCTAATAATTCACATGAATGATGGTTTTTTCTCCAGTGATATTGAGGTGATTATAGGTATTGTTGAGACCTATTTAAAATATGTTATGGGTGAGGTTAATCTTATTATATAGAAGGGATATCCTTGTGAACATGCTACAAACATTAGTTCCATTCCCATCTTGGTGTTTATCACAAACCAGCCCGAGTCGAATCAGAACCGGTCACCCAGGCCAGCCCACGACAAGTCCCAAGAGGCATTCCTGATCCTCCCGGGATGGTGACAAGCACCAAGGGAATCAATAGAGTACACAGGGTAATGATTTCTCCCATATATAAACAATCAAACAAATAGAAGAAATAATTGGACAGCCCAAAATACATTTATATAAAAATTGAATTGAACGTTATTTGTAAATGAAATTGAAAGTACAACTAAACCAACAACTCAACTGACCAAAACCGATAACCTAATAACTCTATGTGACCCTGCTGGTCACTCTCCAGCACAATTACCACACGTCTCCCAAGGTGATCGAACTCAAGCTGAAACCTGCACAAGGGCTAAAAATAGAAGAAGACAATAGGCGTGAGTATTAAAAATCAGTAGGTTATCTCGATATTATATTCCCAATGCACATCCTTTAAAATAAAAGAAACATAAATTTAAAGTTTTAAATACAAAATATAAAGTAATGTATTCCAAATAAGGTCCCATGCTATAAAAAAATTACCAAACAAAAAAAAATCATGTTTTATAAACAATAATTCTAGAAACAATGTTCAAAGAGGTGCAACTTTAAAATGAAAATAGTTTTCAAGAGGGCTGATTTAAAGAATTTAAACTTTTAAATAAATCAAACATACTACTGAATTTACCAACCAAACACACCGTATGCCGACGATGAGTTCAAAATAGTCAATGACCACAAGTCATGGGAACACCCCTAGGCACTAGTTAGTTGTGAGCCTCAGGTACCTCGTATCTCAGTGAAAGTAAGAATAATACATATATGTTCTCATCCACAAGATCCACTAGTAGGTAGAATACCCATAACAAATTGGTTCCCAAACATCATCATATTCATAGTTTAGTTAGTGTTTTCATCGTCAAACGTGCTAAGTGAAATAGGGTCCAAACCCCACGAAATCACTAGCATACTAGTACAAGTCTGCCCACCTAGATACCTGGGATTCCCTTTAGTGCTCAATGAAGTTTCACATATTATCAAATAAAAATTTCACATCCAAATTTCATTACCAAACCATAAACACACAAACATCCCACAAACATGCTTCACATTTCTTTCAAGAATCAAAAAACCACTAAAAAGATTCGTAAAACAATTTCAAGGAGTATAATGAGGCCTTGCACAAAAAATGCATTTAGTAATGCTCTTTTACGGCCACAAAACCATAAATAACATAAAAACACAGATTTGGAAGCACTAAAACCAATTAATAAATCATTTTCATGGACCATAAAATTGTCCCAAAAGATAGAACATGAAATACACATGGAAACGATTTTTACAAAAAATAAACTAATGCCAAAGGGGCCTTTAAGCCTTTCTCAAAACTATCATTTGACCAAGGTATGAATTTCACTTTTATTAAGGAGGTGTATACACAACATTTACTGCATGAAAACACATTTTTAAATCCCTTAGAACATTCATGTTACATATTCAAAACACAAACATTTTCATAAGGTTGTGAAACGAGCCATTTTCTGACAACTTGGGCCAAAATATGTTATAATCCAAAAGAAATTTGTTTTTAAAACCAAATACAAATTGGAAAGCCATATAAGGACACAAAAATATGATTTTTCATTCTTAAAATTCATTTATAAATCCAAAAAAATAATTTTTAAATCAAACATAACATATAAAATCCAACTGTGCAATTTACTGAATACAAGACATGACCTTTTAAAAAAGAATTTATTTTAAGAACATGTAATGGAATAAAGCATCAATTTCATGAAGTATTTTATACAAGATACTGTAAAATATTCAAAATATCAAAAACTAGGTTCTAAACCTCACAAAATATTTTCGAAAGAAAGTGGAACATTTAAACAAACAACTGGTGTGCACTTTTATGACAAAACAACATTACCTTTCACAAAACAAGGATTAAACAACTATTTTGCACTCAAATAAAATTATAAAAATGATGAAAAATAATAATAAACATATTTAACATATGAAAACAGTATGAAAATTATGAGTCTTAAATGATAAAGGCATGTGAAAGGGATATCCTACCTCAAATCCTTGGCGTAATGGAAACGCACACCCAAAATCACCATTAGAGGGTTCACAAACCCTAAACCTATGAAGACCAGGCCCAAAAAAATAAAAACCCCATCAAAAAATATTTTATAACATAACCCTAGGTCGATCATTACTATGGGAGATTATAAAACCAAGAGATAATGAAAGGAGGAAGAAGATAGAGGATAAAGGAGAAGGAATCTCACCTTTTCAACTAGAAAACTCTTCGTATTCCATTAGATCTGCACCCTTAGAGAAAATTAAATGGCTTGAAACTTATTGGAGATTCTCCTATGTTCTTGAAGAACCAAGGAAAGAATACATGTGGGGGAAATATCACTAATTTAATGAGTTATGTATGAAATGAGTTACCTTATCAATTCTGAACGATTTGAGGTAACATGAGAACTTTCACCCTAATCTGTGACTCATATGAGCTCCAAAGAGGGAAAATAGATAATGGGGGTTAGGATAGGGATATTTTATTCGATTGTGAGGTTGGATTACCGAAATATATTAAAACTTTAATTAGATATAAAAGAAAAAAAATTATTATTTTTTAAACTGGAAATGGGCCCTTGGGCTAGCTCAGTACCTAAATAAGTAACCCAATTCACCATGTTTATGAATTTCTAAGGGGTCCAAAATGATATGGTAGTATTAATATGAAAGTGGAGACCAATTGGAAAGTTAAATGAATGAAAAATGTTGAAAAACAAAGGAGTTATTAAAGAAAAAAAATGTTGGTTTTTAAAACTACAAATGGGCTCACGGTTGGCTCAAATCATGAAATAACCACCCTTTCTCCAAAAACTCATAAACAAGAAATGGGGAACCCAAATTTGGGAGATTATACATATATGGAAGTTAAAAACTAAAAATTAATCTCACCCAAAACCCAAAAAAATGGATTGGTATTTTCAATGAATCGGATCAAAACCAAGACATAAAAAGAAAACAAAACTGGGTGTGACAATTCTCCACACCATTAAAGATTTCCATCCCCGAAAAGACATAGCACATTCCAAGTAATTCATAAAAACCTAAGTATTATTTATCAATATGATCCAGCATCCTAATCCAATGAAATTCCATAAACTATTATTGGAACTTATTCCTCTTACCTCAACCAAAACACCAACTCTCAACCACTTCCTATGAATCAACCGAAAGATCAAGTCACTACCCCCACAACCAAACTAAGAACCCAGTTGTTGGGACTTCTACCAATGAAACAAAAAATCACCCAAACTGAAGATAACTCACAAAATGCAATAAATTGGGTTGTAGGATGGAATGGGATCCCCACCATTAAATCATAACTACCATCTGACAAATCCTAAAGGAAAGATCTTCGAGACCCACAGTGGCTCTCCCCACCATTAGCGGTCAACTAGAAATGAACAAAAAAAAGAAATCAAAATGAACTAGAATTATGACTCACGTACACAGGACCACTGAAACTCTCCCACAACAACCTACAAACCCAACTTTAGAGGAACAAAAAAATTAACATTTAATCCACCCACTCTCGAATGGAAGTGGCAAGAACTGGGCCAACACTCTCTACATAGATCCAAACCCCCACCAATTAGGGAGGGGAGGGAAGGGGGCCAATCATTGGGACATTTAAACCACAAAATACACAATGGAACTACCTCAACGAAATGGTATAGGTATGAGCTTATCAATACTACCCACAATCCTAGTACTCCGGACTACGCGCTAGCTTCACTTCGAAACCTATGGCTGGATATCTGATGGATGAAGAATCTCTTACCTCGTAGCTAGGATTTCATAATCCCAAACATGTACTCCATCCCTTAGTTCCACATAGTACCACATAACACTCCCAATAAGAAACAACAGATCAAGAGACACCATGGAACTCTCTTCCTCAACAACACATTTTTAACCAAACAAGAACATTGAGATACACAACACTATTTTCTCTCACTCCGAACATGGAGCAGAATGAACAAGGAAGAAAACAAAACACCCACTAAGCATCACTAAGCACAACTACTAAAACCGAGAGAGTCACCATAAAGGGAAGTCACTTTAAATCGAGCCCAAACATCTCTCTATTTCAACAAATGGGATGAAGTGTCATTCTAAGAGGTGGATTTAACATTTGAAACAAATCCTTAAGTTGATAAACTAAAAATCATAGAAATGGAGAACCATCCATGGAAACATCACAACATCCAACACATCTTTAGAAACCCACTGAACATTACCCCAAAACTAATCCACCAACAAGAACCCATCTCAAGATGCAACAAGAGTATGACTTCTAGATCATAAGGAAGCGTAATGAATAAAAAACACTTCTAATGAATAGGATAAACCATCCACATAACCGTTGGTTAAAAACAAACACCATAATTTTTCATCTCAAAACACTTTTGAAAAATAAAAAAAATAAACTAACTTGGTGGATTTTCACATTCACAAATGGTGTTCCATCAAGTATCAGCGACATGAATATTTATGTGCCACCCTAGGCACTCAAATACCAGTCCATATCGGCCATTCATCCATATATCTAGAAAACCTTGAATGTGATAACCAATGAAAACACCGAATGCAAAAACAAAACATCTTCATTACAAAAATAATCATGTATCTTCCAAAGTCACATTAACCACCAAATCAAAAACCATTTCCAGATTTCACAAGACAAGCCACACTTCATCAAGAACCATTTGATAAAAAAAATACCTTTCCTTTAATATAACTTCCAAAAACAACCATTCTATTCCAAATATCTCTTTCCCATTTTAAAATAAATCAGCAAGGTCTCTTTTCATAATCCGACAACCACAAAGGCCAAAATACCTTTCCAGAAAACACCAGCTCCTCAAAACCAAACTTCCAAAACCAATTCATCAGATTCAAAAACTTTTCAATATCCCAAAACAACCCATTTAAAACAAAGTTTTAGAATTAATTAAAAATGATTCACACTTTCAAAACCTTTTATTTCAACAAACCAAAAGTTTATATTAGGGAAAGTCCAATCCTGTTAAATCATTTTCACATCCTCCCAAAACTTTGTTAAAAAACACAAACTTCCAAAAACATTCTTATATTTAATTTTTAAAAACCCATTTTTCCCTTTTGAAAATACAATCCTTTCTTTAAAACCCATTTCCATAATTATCAAACCAAGATTTTCAAAACAAAAAATCATAATTCAAGAAACATCCCAGAAACCCACAAAATGGAACTAGTGTCGGTGGGTGACTTAACCATATAGTTGGCGGCCATATGTCAAACACAAAACCAACACAGAGAGACTTATTATGACCATGCCGTGGCTCTACATGGCTTGATAGGCCCTGCGAGCTCATGGAGAATACTGTTCATACTCCCCTTATCATATCCCAAAACCAGACAATCAACAAGAAAAAAGACACTAATAAAACCAGACTTCCCATAGAAACCCGAGGATTAGAATGAGAAAGAGTTCGTGATGATCTTCCCGCACTTAGCCCTCGAGTCCCAAAAATCCTACTCCATCAACCTTGACATCCCCCAAATAACATGGGTGCTCTAAAATGAAAGTTCTGATAAGAGCCGACCACCTCTGATACCATTTATTCACGAAACAGCCCGAGTTGACCCTGAACCGGTCACCCAGGCCAGCCCACGATAAGTCTCGAGAGGCGTTCCCGATCCTCTCGAGATGGTGACAAGAACCGAGGGCATCAATAGAGTACACAAGGGAATGATTTATCCCTTATATAAACAATAAAACAAATAGCGGAAAGAAATGGACAGCCCAAAAAACATTTAAATAAAAATTAAACTGAACATTATTTGTACAAGAAACTGAAAGTACAACTAAACCAATAACTCAACTGACCAAACCTGATAACTTACTAACTCCATGTGAGACCTCTAGTCACTCTCAAACACAATGATCACACATCGCCCAAGGTAGTCGAACTCAAGATGAAACCTTCACAAGGGCTAAAAATAGAAGAAGACTATAGGCGTGAGTATTAAAACTCAGTAGGTTAGCCCAATATTCTATTCCCAATGCACATCCTTTAAAATAAAAGAAACATCAATTTCAAGTTTTAAATACAAAATATAAAGGAATTTTTTTCCAAATAAGGTCCCATGCTATATAAAAAAAATTACTAGACAAAAAAAATCATGTTTTATAAACAAGAATGCTAATAACAATTTTCAAAGAGGTGAAACATCAAAATGAAAATAGTTTTCAAGAGGGATGCTTTAAAGAATTTACACTTTTAAATAAATCACACACACTACTTAATTTACCAATCAAACACACAGTATGCCGATGGTGAGTTCAAAATAGCCAATGAGCACAAGTCACCGGAACACCCCTAGGCACTAGTTAATTGTGAGCCTCAAGTACCTCGTATCTCAAAGAAAGTAAGCATAATAAATATTTTTTCTCGTGCACACGAGCCACTAACAGAGAGAATACCCATAACCTAGTGGTTCTCCAACATCATCATCATCATAGTTTAGCTAGTTTTGTCATCGTCAAACTTGCTACGTGAAATAGGGGCCAAACCCCATGAAATCACTAGCATACTAGTACAAGTCCACCCACCTAGATACCCAGGATTCCCTTTAGTGCTCAATCAAATTGCACATATTATCTGTAACACCCCGAGATTTTATGAGAAGTAATCTTTTAAATTTATTTGATGTCCTCTATTTTATGCTACACCAAGATTATCTTGCACTATACGCAACACCGTATTAGCTTTCAGTATACACAACACTATTCTGGGATTCTGTTACACAAAATTTCATGTTCGTTTGATAGAAGTTTTTCTACACAACATTATGTATAGATTTTTTCTTAATATATAAATGAAATAAGTTTTGATTATGTTATACGAAACACCAAACGGAGCTTTCGCAACACGCATCCCTGACTTTTCTTTCATTACACACAATCAAGACCTTCCTCGATAGCGTGTGTAGTACGCAATACCGAGTTTCACTAAACGAGATATTATTATAATATTATTATGAACTAGCCGTTATGAATAGTATTACCCACTTTTTGAAATTTTATAAATTTAAATTTAAAAATGGACTTCATTTTTGGATTCGGAATATCAAAATTATCCTAGGGTGAATTTTTGGTATTTTTCTGAAAACTTTCAATTTTTGATGAATAGTGAAAACACTGGGTTACTATTTAAAACCCGATTTTTTATTTAAATAATAATTTATATTATTTAAATTTATTTTAGGTCAAAATGATATATAATAACTATATAAGTCCAATTTAATTCATTGGAGTCATTTTATAATAATTTTAGATATATAAAAATTTTATTAAATTTTTCACCGTCTTTTACACACCGCCTAGGAGAATTTGAAAATTTACATAAAACATAATTTTACCACTTTTGTGAGTGGAATTTTGAAAATCCAATAGACAGGGTTAATATCAGGGTGTAAAATGTGGTTCAATAACATAAAAATAATTTTTGGTGAATAGTAAATTTTTACTTTTATTTACCACGGTTAAAAGTAAATAGGGTAATTAAAGGTAAAAATGATATTATTATTACCCTAAAACATGTCCTAATTCTATTGGATAAGTTTAATTCGACCAAAAACAACCTTAGGAATAAAATATGACCATTTAGGTCCACTTGGATTGGATTAAGACATTTATTATTAATTTATTTAAAGAAGGGTTAAAATAGTTAAAATCAAAGTTTAATAACTAAATAATTTTTAATATAGGGTTATATATAAGATAAATTCGACTATAAATATTAATTATAAATATAAAAATATTTCCTACATAATGGTATTTTATTTAAAAAATTTAGACATTAAATAATTTATTTTATTTATGACACAATGAGGATGTAGTAATTACCTTATTAATGAAATATTAACATAATTGATGTTATAAATACCCAAATAAATGAAATTTGAGACTTTTTATGAATTAAAATTATTTTAAAGGTTAATATGACATGTTAGTATTGCTTTAATTAACTTTTTTATAACTAATAATGTTTTTATAATTTTCAAAAAAATCAATTACCAAATATTGTAAAAATTGACATAAAATAGTTTTTAAAACAAATATTATATTATTAATTATTATTATATTCCTAAAAATATATGTTTCAGAAAAATGACTTAGGTAAGGTTATATATATTAATAATGAACCACTTGGAGTTCTTTTTTCTGGTTATAGTAAGTTTATTAACCATATAGTGTAAGAAAACAAGAAGACACGGTAAAAGTTAAATTATTTAACATAGAGTTAAATCTAAAAGATAAGGTTAAAATAGAAACCTAAACTTGTCTAAAACCTATTGGTTGAGATAATTTCGACCCATCACCACTTTTGATTCTAAATAAATCAATTTGGGGCTATTATAAACCGAATATGACTTTATTATAAAATAATATTTTAAGTTTTTTCAAAGGTGCCCCTCTCCTCCCTTATAAAAAGGGCACCCCTTCCCTCTTCTCTTCACACACTTTTGAGCCTAGAAGCTCATCCAAACCCTACCGATTTATCTTCACCACTTCCCTAGAAATATTCTGGAGGTTCTGGTCTTCTCAAAATACTAACTCTAGTACCCTAAGAAGAAGTTTAAAAGAGGTGCATCGAGGAAGGGGTAATCTCTTCTACCGACTCTTTCAAGTTTCTTTCTCCTTCTACTTCCTCTTATTTAGTTGTTTCATTATAAAGTAATAACATAAGTATTAACTATATAATGATATGTTATTATAAATATTAAACAACCCTATTTCACCTTCTATCCATCCTACGGAAAACGAAATCACCGCGTGTGCGTACGTACGGAATACCGTCTCCACATCGTGGTGTAATCTATTTTCGACCACCACCTTACATGGATGGGTATAATGGTGTAAATAAATAACTATATATGATTATTGTAAATTGATATTGATTTTGAAATATTATACATACACTTCAATACAATTCCACGATCATGGGAATGATATCATCGCTCGTGCGTACGTACGGACTACCGTCTCCACGACGTGATTAGATTCATTCTCCATGTTAACCATTCATGAATGATTATAAAGTATATATAATGAATAATAATTAAATATATGAAATAATAATGATACTGGATTTATGTATATATATATATATGTGTATGTCATCTACTTAATTCCATTCAATTCAATAAGGAAACGAAAACAGCGTTCATGCGTACGTACGGCCTACCGTCTCCATGAACAGTGTATTTCATTCCATTTATCGATCTATCATATATATATGTATATGATGAATATAATATATATATATATATATATATCATTTTTTACATTCTTGAATCAATTAAATCATGATATAAGTAATAATATCAAGAACAACAAGTCAAAACATGTATGATAAATGAAACTATTTTACCCAAAACGCTGCTTTAACATGGAATTTACAAAAGAACGGATAATATAAAGTCATAAGTGAACCATATATGATATCATAACAATGAATATGATTATTTGATAAGTAAATGACATTATTTAAATCATTATACAGTAGGTTCGGATACGTACGAAGCATATCGGATCTAAGGTAAGGGATAATTTTGCAATCCCATTTTTATCTGAGATTGTTTATTCGTAAGTATTTACTGGGGTTACTGGTATCATCCATGCCCATGTTTTTATAAAAATGTATTGTTGTATGTTTAAAGTCCTTTTTACCCAATTTTGAAATTTACCACATGTTATTAAAGGAATATTACTTTTGTTTACCACACAAGGAACTTTTTGAATTTTCCGACAAAAGTACGAGAAGAATGTTATTTTTAACTTATACAGCGTGAACGGATTTTTACGGTTTTATAACGCCTTACTTTCATGAAGCTTACTCTGCAATATTTCATGACTATTTTCAACAAAATATTTTTCTTTTAAAATTCTTTGTAATTTTGTGAAAAGGAAATGATTTTGAAGAAGAAAGGATATTTTTTCTCAAGAATTCATTTCAAGTGTTTTATCAAAACCATTTTCCATCTAAGATGAAATTATTTCATATGTGTATGTTTCAAGTATAATGTCTCTATGATTTACATGGTTTCACTTTTCTTATGATGAAATATCCATTTTTATTATATGGATTATGTGATGATGAGATGATGTTTATGAAACCTATTTTATTCTTTGGGTTATGATGAATGTTTTAAGTTTATTTTGTGGCACAAGTAATAATGATTTCATTATGAGATGAATGGGACAAATATCTCCCTCAAATTCATTGAGTAAAGATTTATATCTCATGAGATAGACATGTATGGAATGGTAAGTTAATCTGGTTCAGTGTTACAGGACTGAAATGAGGAGTGAACTCGATTCAGAAAGGGACTTTGTCCACTAAGATGGTCATGGCAGTAATGCCTTGGCTACTATGGAAATCATAACATGTGCTTAATGGTTTCCACAATTACATGCTTTATTTCCATGTTATTTTATCATTATTGATGATCCATTATGATATATTCCTTACGTACTTTCAAGATTTTTGTCTTTTCTCAAGATTTTGATGTTTAGATTTTATGTTCAAGTTTTTGCATTCAAATGTTTATGGATTGTTTTATGTTCTCTATGTTTACCCTTACTGAGCATTTGATCTCACACTTTTTATGTTTTATTTTCCCAAGGATATAAAGAAAGGTTTTAGGTAAGAAAACCAAAAGGGGATGATCTTTATGGGAGATGTCGAAGATCTTTCACCATGATTAGAAGATTACGTTCCGAGTTTCCAAAGACACTAAACTAATACGGTCTTTGGGCGTCTGTTTTTGTTATGTATTAAGTATTCCGCAAAAGTAATGTAATGTCCTTGTACATCAGGCTTTGGGTATATACATTATCAAATACAAATTTCACATCCAAATTTCATTACCAAACCATAAACACACAAACATCCCACAAACGTGCTTCACATTTCTTTCACAAATTAAGAAACCACTAAAAAGATTCGTAAAACAATTTCAAGGAGTATAATGAGGCCTTGCACAAAAATCCATTCAATAATGATCTTTTATGACCACAAACCCATAAATAACATAACAAATCAGATTTGGTAGCCCCAAAACCAATTAATGAATCATTTTCATAGACCATAAAATTTTCTCAAAAGATAGAACATGAAATACACATGGAAACCATTTTAAAAAAAAACTAATGCCAAACGGGCCTTTAAGCCTTTCTCAAAACCATCATTTGACCAAGGTATGAATTTCAATTTTATTAAGGAGGTGTATAAAAACCATTTACAGTAGAGAAACACATTCATAAATCCCTTATAACATTCAGGTTATATATTCAAAACACAAACATTTTCATTAACATGTGAAACGAGTCATTTTCTGACAACTTGGGCCAAAACATGTTATAATCCCAAAGACATTTGTTTTTAAAACCAAATACAAATTGGAAAGACATATATGGACCCAAAAATATCATTTATCATTATTAAAATTCATTTATAAATACAAACAAATAATTTTTAAATCAAACATAACACATAAAAGCCAATCGGGCAATTTACTAAATACAAGACATGCCATTTTATAAAAGCAATTTATTTTAGGAACATGACATGGAATAAAGAATCAATTTCATAAAATATTTTATACAATATACTGTAATATATTCAAAATACCAAAAAATAGGTTCTAAACCTCCCAAAATAGTTTTGAAAGAAAGTGGAATATTTACACAAACACTTGGTGTGCACCTTTATGACAAAACAACATTACCTTTCACAAAACAAGGATTAAACAACCATTTTGAACTCAAATAAAATTTTCCAAATGTAGAAAAATAATAATAATAATAATATCTAAAATATGCAAAAAAAATGAAAATGATGAATCTTAAATGATAGAGGCATGTGCAAGGGATATCCTACCTCAAATCCTTGGCGTAATGGGAACACACACCCAAAATCATCATCCGAGGGTTTACAAACCCTAAACCTATTACAATCAGCCCCAAGCGAATGAAAAACCCATCTAAACTCATTTTATAACCTAACCCTAGGTATATCATAACTATGGGATATTATAAAACCATGAAATAATAAAAGGAGGAAGAAGAGGGATGATAAAGGAGAAGGAATCTCACCTTTTCAACTAGAAAACTCTTCATATTCTATTAGATCTGTACCCATAGAGATACGATAATGGCTTGAAACTTCTTGGAGATGCTCCTAAGTTCTGTATGAACCAGGTAAACAAAATTTGTGGGGAAAATATCACAAATTGAATTAGTTATATATGAAATAAGTTACCATATCATGTCTGGATGATTGGAGGTAACATTAGAACTTTCGCCCAAACCCACGACCCATATGAGCTTCAAAGAGATAAAATAGATAATGGGGGTGAGGATAGGGATATTGGATTTGAGTGTGATTTGTAATCACCGAAATATATTAAAATTTTAATTAGATATAAAATAAAAAATTATTATTATTTTAACTAGAAATGGGTCATTGGGTTGGCCCAGTACCTAAATAAGTAACCCCAATTCACCATGTTTATGAATTTCTAAGGAATCCAAAATGATATGGTAGTATTAATATGTCAATGGAGGCAAAGTTGGAAGTGGAATGAATAAAAAATGTTGAAAAAAAGGAGTTATTAACGAAACAAATTTTGGATTTTAAAACTGCAAATGAGCTTACGGTTGGCCCAAATAATGAAATAACCACCCTTTCTCCAAAAACTCCTAAACAAGAAATGGGGAACCCAAATTTGGGTTATTATACATATATGGAAGTTAAAAACTCAAAATTAATCTCACCCAAAACCCAAATAAATGTATTTGGATTTTATATGAACAGGATCAAAACCAAGACATGAAAAGAAAAAAAACTTGGGTGTGACAGTGTCTAACTCCAATAATGAATACTTCATAAGCATCCTAAAAGAAAGGGAGAAATGGGAAGGAGTAATATTTCTTAACTACTATATTTCACCCAGTCTATAAGGCTTCCCATGGTTTTTTTTGTGCCATTCTAGGATCTTATTAAGGGTGATCTGATTGATTCTATATAGTATAAATTTCGATGGAAATATACCCTAGGTGTCATGTTATACTTTCCTCTTTATCATCCCAAAGGTGAAAGAACCCTCCTCATTAAAACAATTCTGACCAAACATTATGTGTAATTTCATATATAAGGTCTTAGATAGTGTATTTAACAATATTATTTCAAATCACCTACATTATTGGGTGTTTGAGGATCAATATGGCTTCATAAAAGGAATGTTAGCTCAAGCGACCAAAGGCCTATCATAGGAAATGATTAGTGAATTTTACAAAAAAAAACCATGGATACAACAATATTATCAAAATATTTATATAAAATGAATAAAAAATAATGTAATGGGTATTCATTAATAGGTTTATGGAATGTATGTGATTCTTTGAGTGTGTTTAGGATCTCTTCTTTAGATGCTTTTTCTCCCATAGATTTTGGTTTCCTTGATCAGAAAGAGGTATAGGTTCTTCAAGTCCACTCATGGCCTTAGATAGGAAGATTCACTCTCCCCTGTCTTATTAATCATGATCCATGAATCTTTGAGTATACTCTTTTCTAAGAGAATTCACAATAGATAAATTCATACCTTAAATAGTATGAGGCATTTTGATGGTGTTTCTCATCTTCTTTTCACATAAGACATGATATTCTTTATCAATGTGGGTAGAAGATCCATCAGGGGATTCAATAGTTTCATGGAGGAATATATTAAATGAAGCTTCTAACTTATTAACCATATTATAAGCAACATTTTGGTCTCTAAACTACTCTCATACAACATTCGTAAGATAATAAAATATATCCTAGGAATTCATAGAAGATAGTTTCCCACGGATTGCATGGTATCTCCCTTATCCCTAGGTAGGATAAAATTACTCATTTTGAGAGGGTTTTTAGCAAGATAATCATTTGTATTAGTAATTAGAATAATCTATTTATTTCATTTAGGGTAAAGGTAACTCTTTTCAATACTTTTTTATCCTCCACCCCAATGCATGTTCTATCTATGCTTAATGATCCTAAAATAGATTTAAGGAATATTGAGAGAGCCCTAAATTTATTCATTTGGGACTCTCATGATGAAGGGATGATCCAATTGGATTAATGGAACTAAATTTCTAAAATAGTGGCTAGTTGGGAATCAATATTCACACCATGGAGGTCTCTATGCACTATTTTCAAGAGAAGTTGTTCTGGGAAGTGCTGGAAGTTTGATCTCTCTTGGTTATGTTTATTGTGGAAAAGTATGGGACTGATCCTAAGTATCCAAGTTTTAAGGTTTCTTGTAAATGTTAGTCCCTACATAGATATTTTTCAATTGATAAAAGACATTATTTATGCAATGTATGTTGTTGTGAGATTAGCTTTTGGTTCCACAATTTGGAGAGAGACACCCTTGGCCTCCAAGGGTGCCCAACTACAAGCATCATGTTCTCCCAAGTGAGTTATCATCCTATCCTTATTCAAGACACTCTTAATAATAATAATTGGTAGATATTAGATCTCATTGAGCTACCCTTGGAATATTATTGGTTCATTTTCATATAATCCTATGTGGGATTTGTTTTGGCTAATGCATACAGTTATGTTCTTCAGGGAAACACTGACCATGCCGAATGAAGATATTTGAATTAGTGTAAGGACATTACTATGAATAAAAATTCCACATATGGGGAATAAAACAATCATGTTATTGTAATGTATTATGTGATTAGAAAGAAGAGGATTAATCTTTATTAAAAATGTATGTTCTATAGTAGTTTTAAAGGAGAAGTCCACTAACCATCTCTTATCCAATGGAGATTGGGATACAGTAGTTTGGGATGGATTTGGAACCCTCAATGATCTTGATATGAAGGGAAATAATGGTTCACATTTTCTTAATACTTTTTTTAATGGTGTGTGAAATAGCTTCCATGAGTGGAAGGCGGGGACCATTCTTTTAGCATCAGTCTGTTGGATTTTATGGAACTCCAGTAACAAATAATACAACGAAGGTAATCCTAGTTCGATTATGAGGAATTTGGTCCACTATAGAAGTCATGCAGTGGATAAGGGACTCTTGGAAAAGTAGTGGGATAAAAATATCACTTTTGGAAGGTTTTCGGTATGTAGTAAGGATTTTCCTTCTTCCCTGAGGAAAATCAAAAAGGGTAAATGGGTTTGTTGGTCTCCTCCTAAGATAGGTTTCAAGAAAAATGTGGATGGATATTGTATTATTTGAATTATTAAAGGGGGGTGTGTTTTGTGATCATAAAAGGTCAATTATAGTGTCTATCATAATATTATATGGTTAGATTTATTTGATCACAGCTAAAGCATATGATTTATTGAATGGTCTGAAGGTATGCCATGTGCATAATATCACTCTCGTAGACATTAAAACAAACTCCAAAGTGATCCATAACTACATAAAAGTAAATTATACCACACCCAATCCATATCCTACCTCATTAGAAGATAAAAAATAAATATTTATTATGGTTTGTTCCTTCATCATACATGGTGAGAATATAATAAATCGGAATATTTTATTGCATCAAGGGGTAGTCAGGACAGTCCACGTAAAATTTTTTCTAGATCGGGGTCCCTCCCCGCAAGTGTCTTAACCTTCTTTTCACAGACTCTCTTATATTACACTATTTTAGGAAACCCTAAACTCCTATAAAAAATTTTATCTACTTTTTAGATATATTTTGTGGCTTAATAAAAATAATCTCTATATTGCGAAGTATAAAATCCTTATCCTCAATTTTCATAAAATCCATAGAATTACCATTAGTTATCATTGAAATAATTATTTATATTAAATGTAAAAGGGATTAAGTTTTAATTAATGAATTGGTTTCATAAATATGGCACACTAATTAATGGATTTAGATAAATTAATACAAAACTTATTACCTTAAAGAAAATAGTCATTCTAATATTATTTGAAAAAACTAAGTTTTTTTGTGATAACTTGGTTCGGGAAACAATGAATATATAAGATTCATGTAATTATATTCCTCCAAGATTTCATAACTAGAAAAACAATCTATTTCCACAGTTCAAAACCATGGAAATAGGTCCTAAAATGGTGGTTGTAGGCTATGGCCACGGTTTTTTCCAACCATGGGCGTTATCGTCATGGCAGTAGGGTCTGATCTATGGCCATGGTTTTAACCATAGAGATAGGTGTGTCCATTGTCAACTATGGCAGTTTATCTATAGACATGGTTTTAACTGTGGCTATAGGTGTCCTATTTCCATGGTCTTAACCATGGATATAGCCCTAGAAAACCATGGAAATAGCATAAAAAATGTGTGCATATCCAGATTTGATCCCATCACCTTCCCTTTATGTTCTAGCACCCTAACCACTACACCACTAATAATTTTGTGCGTATATATATAATATGTTATAAATATTATTAAAAACCATGGAAATATCCTGAAAACTATGGCAATAGTTCTTCCGGCCATTTTTTTGGCCAGAAATTTGTTCTCCTGTACAAGGGTGGGAGACCTATAGCAACAGTTTTCAGAACCATGGCTATAACCTTTAGAAAAAAAGTCATACATCCATAGTTTTCAAAAATTTGTCTGTATTCCACATAACCATGGCTATAGGTGTGGTATATAGCCATGGTTTTCAAAACTCTAGCTATAGCCCATTGAAAAAAGACCTATAGCCACGGTTTTAAAAATGTGGCTATAGGCCACATATTTGTGGTCGTAGCCACATATAGCCACATTTTTAAAACGGTGGCTATAGGTCTTTTGCTTTAGATTATTTTTCAAGTAGTGTATCACATTAATCACTTTATCATCAATGAAACTATTAACTGGTGTTAAGTTTGGATGGTTGACTTATAAATCATTTAGTGAATCGTAAAAGGAAGTGACCATCTAAGAGAGACATGGTAAATAAAGGAAGGGGTGTTCCTAAAAGTACATAGTTAAGGAGTTAAAACTTCAATGTAATGGTCATAATATAATCACAAATAGGAAACTATGAAGTCATGATATAATCAAAACCATTTCATTATTACTATCCATAAAACATCTTATAAGATGTACTACCATAGAATCATTTGAAAGATAGCATGAAATAGATATAAAACCTGATGAATGTTTCAAAATACATGAAACTTTAGATAGAAAGTAATAAATAATTATAAGCAATGATTAGAAAAAAAAATTATAGAACTCAATGTAAACTTAGAAGTATGTCATAATTAGATCCTTATCAAAACAAATTTATTAAAAAAAATATAAACCATGTGTTTATGGAATTGTTTGAAACTAATTTTATAACATCACATGAAATTCCAATATAATTTTTCCACTATACATAGTAAAATAAATTTAAAATATCACCTCATAACTCAAAAATAATTTTTTTGATTTATTATTAACTTTATAAAACAAGTGTCATGAATGTCCAAAGTATAGCCCGGATATTCATCAAAGGTTTTAGAAATCCTTACCTTTTCTATTAGTAAGATTTATAAATCTAACAACCCTCAATGCATGTTCCAATAAAAACTAAAAAACCAATATCAAAAATATAATGACTAATATAAACAATCATTACAAAGTAAACACCCACTACTATTAAAGTACCTATAAACCCAATGGAATCTAAAAAATATGACTCCATAACTCTATTAAATGTCATACCAAACTAAACCCCTAAAACGGCCAATTTATTGTATAATTTCAACCTAAAATCAAAGAAACACTAGAATTATTCACACCCATTTTAATTAATATCATAATAATAAAAAAATATAGGGAAATGAATTTTTAGGTCCTCCTTTCGAAAATTAAAGAGAAAGTCCCATGATAAAAGAGATTTCACCACATTAGGGAGAAATAATAATTAAAACGCCAAGTTGGGGTAAAAAAATAAACATGTGGGGAGAAGGAAGATAGAATAGATGAAAGGTAAATAATTAAATTTATTTTGTTGGAAGAAACCTCCTTGAATCACCCTTGGGTCAAGAGTCTTGAGATAAGGTTGAAGGGAACTCAAAGGATCAATAAGTGGGTTCCTTGAATGGCATAGAGAAATGATGGTTGGAGGAGGATTTAGAGGTGAATAAATTATTGGAAGTTAAATTAATAAATTAATACCTCTAAAAAAATCCATCATATTGTTATTGGGTACCCAATCAAACCCCCATTTTCCCCCTCCACTATTTATCCCACCAGGTAAAAGGTGAGCTCCCACCAAGTGCCCAATTTCATCTACAGTAAAATGTTGCAGGTAACACCACCTTTGAACCTTCTTGAACACTCAAATAAACTTATAAACTAAAAAATATATATATATAAATATAATAATCCATTATAAAACTTAATTATTCTAATATGAATGCCAAAATTAAAAAGGCACCTCAATCAAAGCTGAAAATTTAAATGAACATGTGTTCTCATTGACCAAATTTTCTAAATTCCACCTTTTTCATAGATCAACATATACAAGGATGTTACAAAACTCCTCACCATAAAAAATTTAATCCCCACAAACATAAACTAACCATTCATTTCTAACAACCTATGTCCCCAAAAAAATAGATAAAATTTGAAACCTAAAATCCATTATGTCTCTGAGTTACTAATTTCTAACCAAAACATTAATGTTCTTCCCAAATAGTTGTCATGATTTTAATTAATGAATTATAAATCCCAATAAAAGCTATAAAATACTATAATATTCCAATACTCATGAGGTATACTAACTACTGGCACACATGTACACATCTCAAATCATTAAAACATTTCTAATGAATGACTCTTCTAAATAAATATTGACTTTAATTCCAAAAAGAAATGTTAACCATCAAAACTAAGATATGTTATAAAAAATTACCCAAGTTATGATAAAAACTTATCCATACATTACATAACAACATTTATACTTTAATAACTAAGGCTTTACCAAGATTCATGAAATCATCAAAACATTTCTAACTAAATTACATGAACTCTAATGAGCTCCCTACTATAAGGACTACCCAAATTATGCCTATAACCGACCTACTATAGAGATATAATTTATTAAAAACATTCCCATATAAAAACAATTTTATCAAAAACTAATTTCATTTTTCAAAATCAAACATCATACCCATTTCCAAAAACACTAATTTTACAACTCTTTCACTCTATATCTAAAGTTATAAAAACACCAACCCATTTGTGCCTTTTCAAAAGTAACCAATTCAAAAAACATGACCCAAAGAAGTGTCTTGGTTAAATATTCAATTTAATAGATTAATATATCAGATAATTTACTAAGAAAAATCAATTCCATATTACTCATCACAATCTAGAAAAAAAAAATCATTTAAAATAAGAGATTTTTAAACTACTTTCCTTTATTTGGTATCATCAATAGGTTCTAATGATGTGTTATACACACATTAAAAATGACATTCCATGTGATATATATAATTTTTATACTCATGAGGATGTTTATTTAATCAAACAAGATTTTTTATACAGCATATTTTGAAACATGTGATAAGTAACATTCTTATAAAAGATAACACTAATAAAAAGATGAATGGAATGCTTATAAGAAAAACAGTAACCATGGTAAAATTAGCACGGTGGGTGATAAAACACCAGATAAAATTTAGTAATCATGATAGAGAGTTTATATAGAATGTTAATACAAGCACACATGTGAGTGACTTTAATTAATTATATAATACCTAATAAGTTATTTAGTAAAACTCTTATAACATTATTAGTAATTATTTTATCAATTAAATTCATTAACATATGTGGATAAAAATATTTATATATATATAATTTTTATGCCATAATAAGCTGCTAGAATGCATGATTTTAGATCCAATATGATGTGTGGATCATGATCGAGCCCTAAAAACTTAATCAAAAAACACCTAATTACAATTCAAGATACCTAGGTTAATTTCTCACCCATTCCTATATTTCCAATTCTAAGAACTTGTGCATCCTTGTAAAATTAGTTTTCCACTGTGGCCATGTTGACTAGACATGCACATGGCATACCTCCTAAGTTCCAATTTCATATATCATATATCAACCTCAAAATAATAGATCTCAATTAACCTCAAAACAATAATTTTATATAATTTTGTAAAGTCTATGTATTGTATACTCAGAACATACCGATATAACATGTGCTACTCCCCTAGGAGAACTCTCTGATCCTTAGGGAATGGATACTAGCATTGTGGGTCTGAGTTTACCATTAAAAAATAATTTCTACACTATGAGTAACAGAATAAGTTATAATTGGTTAACTTCATAATACAAAGAGCGTCATCTATAACTTGGTCATTTTCTAAATAAAAAGTAAAAAAATTCACACAAAAATGAAAAAACAAGATAAATATTGATACCTCTATGAAGTTAACCGTGAAATATGTAGTGTACAATATAAAAAACAACCACTAAGTTGAGTAGCCTAAAAAGTACATGACTATATAAATATACTGATATGACCAATGATCCTCAACCAATTAGACCTCAAAATCCAACACAAGGTGGATACCACACCTCTCTTTCAAAAATCTAACCCTCACATTCCATGAACATCCATCAGCCCCTAAGTACCTAAAATAAAGCAGTTGAAATTGTATGTCCACTAAGGTGTCCATACAGGGTGTGAGCATCTACATACCCAGTAGGTCACCACCAATGTTTCTCAAAAAAACTATTAGAAACTAGGTATATTCATGAATATATTGATCATACAAAAAAACCTTCTTGGTCACACAATATTTCCCTAATAGAATGAATTTTTTTAATCCCTCTAGTAGTGATCCACATGTGCATATTTTATTTCCAAACAACACCACTAGATTTTTGAGTGCTAGCATGGCAGATCAATCATCTTATAGTGTTCTTATTGATCACAGTGATAGTTTTTTTGATCCTGGATAATCAAACATAAAATATTATTGAGGTAATAGAGGTGAAAGGATAATCTCTAAAACATTCTTTGGTCTTCAAGGAGATCTCTAGATTTTATTGCGAACAACGATGCTCTATATCAATCAAAATCTATGCAATAGAAATTATCATATATTTATAGAGATATAGTTAGTATTAAAATATTATTAAATTTCTCAAGGAACCTTACATAATATATTAAACCTTATATGACATCATTCCATGTAATAATATTATTATTATTATTTTCTCATGGTGTGTTCTAACTGGCGCAATTATAAATATTATTCTACCAGCTTGAAAATTAATATTTATTATTAGAAACAATTTTAGTCCCCTAGTTTCCCTCAATATTGATAAAATACCCTAATAAATATTAAATAAATTTTATAAATAAATATATATTGTATATCCCATAATTAAATTATTATTTTGAGAATAAATATTTATTTAAATTATTTGATCAATAAACCCTGAATAAATTATTTCTCAGTCATGAGAATAATATTTATTCCAAAAAATAAAATCAAATAAAATTTAATTTAGATCAACGGAAACACTTAGTGTGTTCCGTTATAGGATTATTTATCATTAGCATTAGGTGGGATTAACTAAATTCAAATATTATTTTCTGGAAATGGTTCAAGGCACCCAAGAGAAGAAATTTATTGTCACAACATAGACAACCGAACATGATCACTTATTATATAATATAATCCATTTTCATGATATTTTATCAGGAAGGTTGCACACCCTTTTCATCAACCTATATTCTTGATACGTTTTTATATTTCTATCTAAAATAAACTCATCATTACACCAAGTCTAGGGAATTTAATATGATCATTATATTTCAATAAAAGGGAAAATATGTAAACTTCCATTAATATATAAGGTATAAATTCTTTGTAATGTCCCGGTTCCATAAGCCACCCAAAGGCGCCCCATACCCGATTGGTCATATGGCATCAAGCGTATTTCCCAGAATTCCAGAGGCTATCAACTAGCAGTGAGGGCCTTGGGTGTGTTAGTGGGGAAACTATGCCCTCCTTGACAGAGTACACAACGGAAGTAAACAAAACATAAAATAGAGGAAGCAGAAAATATCCAAAAACAGTAAACAACAGAAGACTAAAAAAATAAACAACTAGATCACACATATATGTATGAAATGATGTATGATAAATATGTCTAGGAAAGCATCCAAACAATTAACAATGCTGAATACAATACTAAACCAAAGTTCTAAAGAAAAATAGATAATCAACTCCTCATCATTGCAAGCCTCGGCTTGGTCCCACGCTCTCCTTCTCCGATGCAATGAAGTTCCTAAAGACGAAGGGCGCTTCCTATTGTCTATACATGTAGCAATATAATCTGTTTGGGCCCAAAATCATGACCCAAACAAAGTGTGAGACTAAATCCCAGAAGGCAACCACCCGAAGATCTGTGCCTAATAGTCAGTGAGTATATGGAAGGTAATAGTACAATAAGCAATAAACAGTAAGCAGTATACAGGATGATATAGAATAGTAAACAATCCATATATCAACAAGAAACATTGAAGCAAACAGCTAACCACAAACAGGAATCCCTCTGGGAAGTAATCACGTCCATCCCCTCTGGTCCTAACCAAGAAGTATCAACAACCCTATGGGTAGTACACTTAGCCTAACCCCTATGGTTTGGTCATACGAGATTATAGACTCTCTAAGGAAACACACTTAGTCAATTCCCCTTATAGTCTAAGGTAGTCAGGGACTCTCTGAGGAAGATCACATGGTCAATTCCCCTTATATCCCCAAGTTCTAGAGACTCTATGAGGAAGCTCACTCGGTCTATCCTCCTATAGTCTATAATATCCAAGACTCTCTGAGGAAGCATACTCGATCTATACACTTATAGTCTATAGCACCAGGTTCTCATGGCCCTGTGCCATGCATAATAATTTTATATGGCCAAGGTAAACCTACAGAGCTACTTGGCTAACCAATCTATAACATAAAAAACATGTCAGGGAACAGTACTTCATTCTACGGTCACAAGGCATGGAAAACAGGTTTAACGGAAAAAGGCAGAACAAGAACAAAAGTTCGTAAATAGAACAAGGAATGGGAAAAACCCTCCAAGAATAGAAATTATCCTTATACATAGCCAAATTACCTCTACACAAGCATACAAGAAAGTCAAGAAAAACAACAGGGGAAAAATAGTAAACACGCAACACCCCGTTCAAGGGTATTGGTGTAAATTTCACATAGTACTCAAATACTTCGAACGGAAAGGCACAAACCACCTACCTTGATGCTAGGAGATCGATATAATTGAACAATGAGTCTTGAATCTCTTTATAACATTGTAGATCTATGAAAATGCATAGAATGTTCAACCCACAATAACATGCAAAAGAGGATGAATTGGAAAACGAGGCTCTAGAAGAAGGAAGATCTTATCATTGCGGTTCCAACATAATCGACGGGGGTAGATTCGGAGAACGGACAGAGGTTCGAGGGATCAGAGGAGATCTGTGGCCTTACGGGATGCCCTCGGTCGAAGAAGCTGGAGAAGAAGTGTGTTCAGGCGATTAGACGCGACCCCGGTCTGTTTATTGAAAAAAAAAGTACACAGCAAGTAATTTTGGAGTACACAGTGTGTACTATGCTTTTCTGTACTCCGATTTAAGCGGCCTCCACATCACCCCACATGACCATGTGTGTGGCCCAGACATGGCCAGCACATGGCTTCTCGTGGCATTAAAGTACACATTATGTACTTATAAAGTACACGGCGTGTACTTATAAAGTATAGGGCGTGTACTTCAAAAATTTCCAAAAACTCCACTTTTCTTAAAAACTCCATAAAAAGGAAAAACATACCTGAAAAAAAGGTCCGGGTTCTTAAAAACTTCCCCCCTTAATGAAATTCATCCCTGAATTTCCAAAGAGATGTGTGTAAGAAGAAACCCCGAACAGCTCCGGCCACTATGATCGTACATCAGCCTCCCTCTCCCAAGTCTCATCCTGTACATTCCCGTGCTACCATAGCAGCCATACCAGAGGAATATAATGTCCATGGATAACCTTTGTACTATGATCGACAATCTGGATAGGATGCTCCTCAAATGATGCATCCACTTCGAGCTCAACCTCCTCAGGTTGAAAGACATGAGACGGTTCTAAAAAGTAACGTCAGAGCTGAGAAACGTGGAAGATGTCATGCATAGCCTGGTGTCACTGAGGTAACTGTAACCCATAGAAAACCGTCCCAACTCTCTCTGACACCTCAAATGGCCCGACATACCTAGGCGAAAACTTGACCTGTCTCCAAATCATCTTGTGTCCCAACCTCGGTACGACATGATCGAAAACCTGATCCCTTGCCTCAAACTTCAGAGGTCGTCTCTACTGATCATCATAAGACTTCTATCGAGACTGTGTCGTAGTCATCCTCTTCCGAGTCAACCCTATCTACTCTGAGGTCTTCTGAACAATATGAGGTCCCAGCAAAGCCACCTCTCCTGCCTCCAGAAAACACAAGGGTGATCGGCATGGACTACCGTACAAAGCCTCGTAAGGTGCCATCTAAATAGTTGCTTAAAAACTATTGTTGTAGGATAACTATATAAGAGGGATATGATTCTCCCAATAACCTTTAAAGTCTATAATTAAAGCACAGAGCATATCCTCAAGCACCTAAATCGTGCACTCGGACTGGCCATCTCTCTAGGGATGGTATGTTGTACTCCAAAGTACCTATGTACCCAAAGCCTTCTAAATCCCCTGCCAGAACCGAGAAGTAAAATGTGAATCCCTGTCTGAAAGAATAGAGTGTGAAACTCCATGCAGACGTACAATCTCTCGGATGTACAACCGTCCCAACTCATCAACACTGGAGGTCTCCTTGATCAGCAAGAAGTGAGAAACCTTCATAAGTATGTCAATGACAACCCAAACTGTATCATTCCCTCGAGGTGACCTCATCAAACCGGTCATGAAGACCATCATGACATCATTCCACTTCCCCTCCGGAATGGGTAACTACTGAAAAAGACATGTCGGTCGTTGATGCTCCGCTTTCAACTGTTGAACAGTGGAACACCTCATGACGAAACCAGCAACATCTCTCTTCATTCTTGGCCACCAATACTGATGGTGTAGATCATGATAGATCTTGGTGATGCCAGGATGAACTGCCCAAAATGAGGAATGGAAGTCCTGCATCAGCTCCTCGCATATGTCTGTTGTCACCCATATGTGTCCCTAGAAATGAAAGATCTCATCCTCACCCACTGTCTATCCAGGAAGAGGGTCCTCTCTTGACACACTCTCCCGTAGGACTAGGCCTTCTGAGCCTGATAGCTGCCTCATCCATACCTGATCAAGAAGTGTAGAGTTAACAATTACACAAGATAGAAAATTATTCCACTGTCTGTCGTGTACCTCCAAATGCATCTCAGAGAACAGAGTCATAAGTTTCCACTCACTACTGGCCTCTTGAACTGCCTTTATCTGAGTTCTCCTGCTCAGCGCATCAGAAATTGCATTGCCTTTTCCAGGTATATAGGCATGCTCAAAGTCGAAGGACTGAAGATACTAGACCCAGATATTCTATCTCAGATTCAGATCATGCTGAGTGAAGATGTACTTGATACGTTTGTGTCCGGTGAAGACCACAAAATTCTCTCCCAAAAGATAATGTCTCCAACAGAGTAAGGCATGAACAATGGTTGCCAACTCTAGATCGTGGGTTGGGTAGTTCCTCTCATGGGCCTCAACTACCGAGACCCCTACGCAACGACTCCATCACCCTGCATAAGAATAGCTCCCAGACCGATACCTGAAGCATCACAATAAATATTATAGCTCTTGACTGGATCTGGAAAGACTAGTATCGGTGTTGAAGTCAACCTCCCTATTAGCTCATGAAAGGATGACTCACAAGAATCTGACCATATAATCTTCGCACCCTTCATAGTCATACCTGTAGCGGTGCTGCTAAGCCTGAAAAGTTCTGGATAAAGCGTCTGTAGTATCCATCCAGCCCTATAAAACTCCGCACCTCAAAGAATTTCTTTGGCTGTTCCCAGAAAACTACTACCCTCACTTTCTCTGGGTCTACTGATACTCATGTCTCTGAGATAACATGACCCAAGAAGTGAATTTGATCCATCCAAAAGTGTCATTTTGAGAGATTAGAATATAATTGATGCTCTCTTAGTGTAATCAGAATGATTTCAAGATGTGTGGCATAGTTGTTTCGAGTGTGAGAGTACACCAAGATATCTTCCACAAAAAACCACCACAAAGGAATCCAAGTATGGATGGAACACTCGGTTCATCAGTGCCATGAAAAATTGCAGGTGCATTCGTGAGACCGAACGACAAAACCGTATACACTTATAGACAATACCTGCTCTGGAAAGCTGTAAGAGGTATATCAGATGGTCTAACTCACAATTGATGATAACCGGATCTCAAGTAAATCTTTGAGAACACTTGGGATCCTCAAAATTGATCAAAGAGATCATCAATCCTCGGAAAAGGATATCGGTTCTTGACCGTCAACTAGTTTAGCTTCCGATAATCCACATAAAGCCTGAGAGTACTGTCTGCCTTCTTCGCGAACAGGACAGGCGAACCCCAAGGAGAAGTACTGGGTCGAATGAAACCCTTGCCTGTAACTCCTCCAACTGTTTCTTGAGCTCTTGTAACTCTGGTGTAGCAATCCCATAAGTAGGGATGGACACCAGTGCTGCTCCTGGCACAAGCTCAATTGAGAATTCCACCTCACGCTCTAGAGGAAAACCTAAAAAGTCTACTGGAAAGAAATATCTGAAGCGATCCACCACTGGAGGAAAGTCCAAATGTGAAGTCCCCTGGTCATCTAGATAAAGACTATAAATCTATGCTATAACTCCTCTTAACCCAAGATGGTCTGGACATGCTCTACTTGCCTGGACATCCCATTTTCCATTATGAAGAAAGTATCCACCTTCTGGTGATATGAAAATCACCCTACGACGATAGTAATCAACAACTTCTTGGAAGATAAGTAGCCAGTCCATTCTGATAATGACATCATATCTTGTCATCTCTAGGAAATAGAGGTCCCATAAGAAGTAACACCCTGAAACCTCAAGAGGGAACTCTCTGCACTGACATTCAATAACCGCTCTAGTCCCCAACGGTGTGTCTAGAGTCAAAGTATCGACAGAGGAAAAGATGAAGAGACCAAAACTCTCCACAACAGAAACATAGATAAAGCTATGTGTAGCACCAGTATCGAAAATAGCTGAAGATAAAACCGAGGCTACTAAGATCGTACCTCGAACTATAGAAGTTATGGGATCCTTCACTTGATGGGTCTTCTCCACAGCAAAAGTCTGGCCTATACGCGGCCATGCGACCCTAGATAACCACTCTGAGCTAATCCACTCTGCTATCGCTGGTAACCTGGTGACTGACCACCACGGCCGCAACCTCCACCTCGGCCCGCACGGCCGGAAGAAATCCAATTCCCAGACTGGTGAGGAACTGGTGATGCATCTCCTGAACGTGGGGTCATAGAAGAACCCCTACCACTAGCTGTAGGTGAGAAGATCTGTAAAAAAATGCTGAAGATTACCCATCTTGCCACAAGATCAACACTCCATTGGGTCTCTCTGGCACTGAGGCCTAGTATGCCTGCTTCTCCCGCATTGGTAGCATACTACCTTGCTGCCCGAAGACACATTCCGCCTAATCTAATCTCCTCAAGAAGACTTCTCGTGGCACGTCCTGGTATCAGTAGGAGGAACACTAACTCTAGATGTCGAAACTCCCTGGAACACTTCTCCAGAATCCCTTAGATTGCACTCCGTGATCAGTGACTAGTTGACGATAGAGGATATCAAAGTCAAGCTGAAGATGTTCACCTGGGAATGGATCTCCTGCCTTAGACAATCCTCAAACTTCCTAGCCAGTAAAAAATCATCACCTGCTGTAATAGGCGTGAAACACTGCAGCTCAATAAACCGAGACAAGAACTCCATAACATAAAGAGCACCCTATTCCAGACTCATGAACTCCAGGGCTCGATTGGCCCTTAAGGTCTCTGGGTAGAAGTAATCATAGAAGATGCATCGAAACTCATCCCAAGCCATACTTTGTTGGCATCCTGACTCTGAGATCACCTCCCACTACCTCAGTTTAGGATTATCAAGGACAGAAAACACAAGAGTACAGGAGGGTAATTGGAGAAAGAAACATTCAAGTTTTACAAAACATGACTACATGGTGTGTATAAAACTACACAACGTTTTCTTTAAATTCATTCACATGGGTGTGTACCCCCACCACAACTGGTCATGTAATGCCCCAATAAAATGGCTTGTTGTCCCCACACATGGTGTGTACTTGAACTCTATTCCCTGCCTGAGTCTCCTTACATGGCTAACCCACACGGTACACTTAATCCTAGACTACATGGCATGTTCACGAAGGACATGGTGTGTACTGGACAAGGTTTCAATGACCCGTGTTGTCAGTTACATAGCCGGTGTACCCAGGTTACACTACACGGTGTGTTCCAAACAAAAATGGTGTGTATTAAGAAAGGATAACACCGACCCAGGTTGTTCATTACATGGTCGGCTACATGGTTAACTCTTACACGGTGTGCTCCCTAAGAACACGGAGTGTACTTGAAGGTTTTCCCAGACCCGTGTTGTTCGTGAGATGGTCAGGTACTTAGGTTACACTACACAGCGTGTGACAAAAGTACATGGCATATAAACTTGAAGTTTCATCCATTTGTGTCGTTAGTCATATGGGTAGACACATGGTCACTACAACACGGCGTGTACTTACCATACACAACGTGTTCCTGAAGATTTTTCACAACCCCATGTTTCTACCCACATAGTCAGTGACATGGTTTAAAAACTACACGGCGTTTATTAATTATGTACACACCGTGTATTCTGGTTTTTTCTAGGAATTAGCTCAGAAACTGTTCTGAAACCTAGAAAACACTGAAAACAAGAGTTAAGGTGCCAAATTCCGATCTGTGAGGGCACATACTCCCCGCGAATCAGCGCTTGGCATCTTATACAAGTTATAACAAGGAAACCAGGCAATGATCCACAAAATTCCAGTCCATGAGGACCCATAACACATAAAGAACCAAAGTTTGGCATCCATTCAAGAAAATTACTATACAAACAAATTCTCTATCAAACAACAGAGATTCTATCAAAGCGTCTATCACAATGGCATGCACTACTAGAAAATGGACCTATCCTCATAGTTTTCCCCAAAACCATGGGAATAGGTACCCCTATACCCACGGTTTTCTAAAACCATGAGTATAGGTCACCTTTAAGACCTATACCAATGGTATTCCAAAACCGTGGGTATAGGGGTGGGGGTCTATCCCCACGGTTTTCCAAAACCATGGGGATATGTCCTGAAAAGTCACTTATACCCACGGTTTTCTAAAACTGTGGGTATAGGGGTACCTATCCCCATGATTTTGGGGAAAACCATTGGGATAGGTCTGGGCTAAAATAAATATACCCATGGTTATGAAAAACTGTGGGCATAAGCTTCCCGTGTGTGTGCGGGAAAAAAAATTCTGTGGGAAGGAAATTTTTTTTTGTGGGAATCTTATACCCACAGTTCTTCCCTCTATAACCACAGTTTTTATAACTATATTTAACTATATATATATATACATAGGTGATGTTAGGATAGTGGTTAGATGCAGTTTCTACAGCGAAGAGGTTGTGGGATCGAAACCTGCCGCCTGCATTATTTTAGGATCTATACCCACGGTTTTGAAACCATGGGTAAAAGCCGTTGACACCGTGGTAATTGGCTATGTTTCGTTGACACGGTGGCAGAACACCTATACCCACGGTTTTGGAAAACCATGGGTATAGGCTGGGGACCTATATCGACGTCGTTCCATCCCATGGTTCCTCAAAACCGTGGGTATAGCCTACACCCACGGTTTTGGGGGCTATACCCACGGTTTTGAACCGTGGGTATATGCCATTTTTCTAGTAGTGATTCATAATCTACGTAACATATATCACAACAACATGCAATCACTAATGCATCCTGGATGGCATGGAAAGAATGCATGGCATGTGATTTCTAACAAGTGCCTATATGATGCATGAGATTGCATACCCTCATCTCCTTGGGTTGCAACAGAAATAGAACTGCAATAACAAAAATGGTAACAACACAAGTCATGTAAATCACCCAATGGTGAAATCATATCAACTATAAAAATTTGAAATCCTAAAGAAATTATAATAAACTAGGTAGATTGGATTTTTCCTGTACACGGGTTAGCTACACTCGAGCACGACTTATTACCAAGTACCTATTCTGTCATATCCCTGGCTATAGGATCCAAACAGTAAGTCGATAGAAAATAATTCCTCTAATACCACTTTGTAATGTCCCGGTTCCGAAAGCCACCCAGAGGCGCCCCGAACCCGGTTGGTCACATGGCCTCAAGCACATTTCCTCGAACTTCAGAGGCTGTCGACTAGTAGCAAGGGTCTTCGGTGTGTTAGTGGGGAAACTATTCCCTCCTTGGCAGAGTACACAATGGAAGTAAAAAAACACATACAATAGTAGAAGTAGTAAATATCCCACAACAGTAAACAGCGGAAGACTAAAACAATAAACAACTAGAGCACACATATATATATAAAATGATGCATGATACATATGTCTAGGAAAGCATCCAAACAGGTCACAATGCTGAATATAATACTAAACCAAAGTACTAAAGAAAAACAGATAAGAAACTCCTCATCATCGCAAGCCTTGGCTTGGTCCCATGCTCTCTTTCTCCAATGAAATCAAGTTCCTGAAATCGAAGGGCGCTTTCCCTTATCTATACCTGTAGCAATATAATCTGTTTGTGCCCAAAAGCATGACCCAAACAGGGTGTGAGAATAAATCCCAGTAGGCAACAACCCGAATATCTGTACCTAACAGTCAGTGAGTATATGGAAGGTAATAATACAATAAGCAATAAATAGTAAGCAGTATACAAGATGATACATAAAAGTAAAAAATCCACATATCAACAAGAAAAAGTGAAGAAAACAGCCAACCAGAAACATGAATCCCTCTAGGAAGTACTCACGGCCATCCCCTATGGTCCTAACCAAGAAGTACCAACAACCCTATGGGCAGTACACTCAGCCTAACCCCTCTGGTTTGGTCATACGAGATTATAGACTCTCTGAGGAAGCACACTCAGTCAATTCCCCTTATAGTATAAGGTAGTTAGGGACTCTCTGTGGAAGATCACATAGTCAATTCCCCTTATATTCCCAAGGTCTAGAGACTCTCTAAGGAATCTCGCTCGGTCAATTTCTTTTATAGCCCCAGGTCTTACAAAGACTCTCTGAGGAAGCTCACTCGGTCAATTCTTCCTATAGCCTAGGAATGGTTTAAGGAAATTCAAGAAAAATAAAGACTCTCTGAGGAAGATCACTCATTATATCCCCTTATAGTCTATAAAGCTCAAGACTCTCTGAGGAAGCTCACTCGGTCTATCCTCCTGTAGTCTATAATATCCAAGACTCTCTAAGGAAGATCACTCGGTTTATCCCCTTATAGTCTATATCACCAGGTTCTCACGGCTCTATGCTGGTCAGTGCATAATAATGCTATATGGTCAAGGTAAACCTACAGAGCTACTTGGTTAACCAATTTATAACATAACAAACATGTTAGGGAATAGTACTCCATCCTACGGTCACAAGGCATGGAAAACAGGTATAACGGCCAAAGGTAGAACAAGACCAAAAGCTCGTAAACAGAACACGGCATGGGTAAAACATCCAAGCATAGTAATTATCCTTATACATAGCCAAATTACCTCTACACAAGAATACAAGAAAGGCAAGAAAAACAACAGGGGAAAAATAGTAGACATGCAATACCCCGTTCAAGGGTATTGGTGGAAATTGCACATAATACTAAAAGACTTCGAACGGAAAGGCACAAACCACCAACATTGATTCTAGGAGATTGATATACTTGAACCACGAATCTTGAATCTCCTTAAAACTTTATAGATCTATGAAAACGAACAAAATGTTCAACCCATGATAACTTGCAAAAGAGGAGGAATTGTAAAACGAGGCTCAAGAAGAAGGAAGAGCATACCATTGCGGTTCCAACGCAATCGATGTTGGTTGATTCAGAGAATGAACGGAGGATCGGGGGCTCGGAGGAGATTCTCAGCCATACAGGATGCCCTAAATTGAAGAAGCTAGAGAAGAATCATGTTCTAGTGATTAGACAAGACCCCAGTCCGTTGAATGAAAAAAAGAAAGTACACAGCATGTACTTTTGGAATACATGGCGTGTACTATGCTTTTCCGTACTCTACTTTAAGTGGCCTCTACATCACCCCACATGACCATGTGTGTGGCCCGGACACGGCCAGCACATGGTCGCGCACGACATCGAAGTACACGGCGTGTAGAGAACCAATACTGATGTACATAGACATTAAATTACTTTTGAAAAATATTTAATATATAACAAAAACAGACACCCAAGGACCGTAATAGTTTAGTTTCTTTGGAAAGTCAGAACAACATCTTCTAGTCATGGTGAAAGATCTTCAACATATCCCATAAAGGTCTTCCCTATTTGTTTTCTTACCTAAAACCATTCTTTAAATCATGGGGAAAAGAAAACATATAAAGGTTACTATTAAATGCTCAGTAAGGGTAAGCATGGAGAAAATAAAACAAATCATATACATTTGAACTTAAAAAAAACATGAACATAAAGTTTAAACATCAAAATCTTGAGAAATAAATCTTGGAAGTACATAAGGCATAGATCATAAAGGAACATTAATCATGATAAAATAGCATGGGAATAAAACATGTAATTGTGTCAAACCATTAATCACATGTTATGATTTCCATAGTAGCTAAGGCATTGTTTCCAAGACCGTCATAGTGGACAAAGTCCATTACTGAACCGGGTTTACTTGTCATTCCAGACCTGTATTACTGAACCAGATTCACTTTCCATTCCATCAATGTCTATCTCATGATATATAAATCTTTACCCAATGCATTGGAGGGAGATATTGGTTCCACCCATCTCATAATGAAATCATTCTTTCGTGTGCCACAACATAAATCATTCATCATAACCGAAAGAATAAAATGGGTTTCATAAACAACATCCCATAATAACATAATCCATATAAAACCAATGTATATAATAAACATACTAAATAATGTCATCTTATATGGGTAATAGTTTTGGATAAAACACTTGAAATGAATTATTGAGGAAAATATCTTTTCTTCTTCAAAATCATTTTCTTTTCTCAAAATTACATGCAATTTTAAAAGAAAAGAATTTTCTTGAAAATAATCATGAAATATTTTACAAGAAGCTTCATGAAAATAAGGAGTTATGAAACCATAAAAATCCATCCATGTCATATAAGTTAAAAAAACATTCCTCTTGTACTTTTGCTGGAAAAGTCAAAAAAATACCTCGTACGGTAAACAAAAAAATATTCCTTCCATACAATGTGGTAAATGTCAACAAAGGGTAAAAATGACTTTAAAAATACATGGTAGAATAGTAAAAACTTTATGAAAATATTTTTATAAAACATGTACATGGATGATAAATATAACCCCAGTAAATACTTACGAATAAAAAATCTCGGATAAGAACGAGATTGGAATAATTATCCCTTACCTTATGTCCAATTTCCACCGTATGTGGATGAGACTCCTATATAGTGGGTATAAACATATTATTAACTTGTAACATAACCATAATAATATTTATGATGTCATATATGATTCACTTATGACTTTATATTACTCGTTCTTTTGTCAATTCGATGTTAAAACAGCATTTTGGGTAAAATTGTTTCATTTATCGTACGAGTTTGGACATGTTGTTCTTGATATTATTATTAATTATATCAATATTTACATACTTACAGAATTTAAAACACGATTTATATATCATATATATTCAGTATATATATATAATATATATATAAATGAAATGAAACACATTGTTCATGGAGACGGTAGGTCGTACGTACGCATGAACGTTGTTTTTCTTTCCTTATTGACTTGAATGGAAGTAAGTAGATGAAATATATATATATACATAAATCCTGTAGCATTATTATGTCATATATATCATTATTATTTATTATATATACTTTATAATTATTCTTAAATGGTTAACATGGAGATTGAATCTCAACATGTCGTGGAGATGGTAATCTGTACGTACGCGCGAGCGATGATATCATTCCCATAATTATTGAATGAAATTGGAGTGGATGATATAATATCTCAGAATATGTATGATGTTATAATAACCATATATACTTATTCTTTACACTGTTATACCCATCCACATAAGGTGGTGGTGGAAAACAGATTACACCACGGCGTGGAGACGGTATTCCGTACGTACGTATGCGCGGTGATTTCGTTTTCCGTAGGATGGATAGAAGGTGAAATGGGGTTGGTTTATATTTATAATAACATATAAGTATATTAGTGATATTGATATTATTAATTTATAATGATACAAATAAATAAGATTAATTAGAAGAAGAAATAAATTTGAAAGAATCGGTAAAGGATATTACCTCTTCTTCGACGCGCCTCTTCTAAACCTCCTCTTAGGGAACTAAAGTTGGTATTTGAAGAAGACCAGTACCTATAGTATGTTTCTAGGGAACTGGAGAAGATAAATTGGTAGGTTTTGGCTGAGATTGAAGGCTATAATGGTGTGAGAAGGAGATGGAGGAGGTGTCCTTTTATAAGGGAGGAGAGGGGCACTTTTGGAAACCTCTAAAATATTAATTTATAATAAACCCAAAACCCACATAAAAACTTCAAAAGTGACTCAAATTCGGATATTAGATAATATAGGGTTGTAATATCATCAAATAATTAAATTTATACATATTTTGATATTATTATAAACCTTATCATTTTTATTTATCCTTATTTAATCTATTTAATTTTATTTGTGGTGATAATGTTATAAATTTAATATGGTTATAAATACTTACTTGTGTGTTGTTAATTATACAAAATTTGATAATTTATGACATTTTAGATCATATAAATTTTAATATGTAATTTTTAAATATTTTTCTGATTTTTAAACAATTTAATAATATAAAATATCAATAGTGTCAATTTTTACAAAATTCATTTATTTGAATTTAAATAAAATCCAAAGAGAATATATTTTTGAAAAAAAACAATTTAATAGATTTATAAAAAGTCATATTCATCTATAAAATTCCTGTATCACATTAATAAGTTCATATAATATTTATTTTAATACTTTTAAAATCATTTATTTGATATTTCTCTTAATAAAATAATTAAAACAATATTTTTGTATAATTTTTTAATATACATATTTGTTGCATAAAAATTAAAAATAAAATACTATGATGTAGATAAATTTAATATATTCCATAAAAAATAATTTTACTGGAATTTATCATCTTAAAAGCATAACATTTAAATTGTTATACTTATTAAATTATGAAGGTGACAACTTTGACATCATTTAAAATAAAATAATATAAGTGTCATAATCACTTTTATAAGGCTCAAAATGGTCAAATATTAGACCATTGTATGATTATGGATTGCATGTATATGACAAATAATTTTTGGTCAGGTTTTTGTGCTTTTCATGGTCACTATTAGTTTAATAAAAATTGTCTTATTGATTTTTCACTAAATAAACAATTTCAGCATCACTATTGTGTCTCCTTTAATGATAATTATTTAATCCATAAAAGTTCAAAATAAATTCACATGGTGTAGATAATTTTATTATATTAATGGTGAATATTTATTTTTGATGTTTTATTAAGTTTATCACTAAATTAAAATTATTACACTTATAAGATATAAGAGAGTGACATGTTGTCACTTTCTTTGGTTTTAATAATAATTACATAATTTTCATGGTCAAAAGTCCATGAAATGAATCTATTTATACCCTTAGGTGATATGGGTCGAATTTTACTCATCCAATAGAATTTTTGCAGGTGTTAGGGTATTTTTTTTAATCTTATTTTAACCCATAATTACCCGATTTACCATTAACTATGGTAAATAAATTTTACCATAGTTACTATTCATAATGCCTAAAAATAAAAAGTAGCCTATTAAAATAATTTGTACCCATTGATTTCAAATATGGATTCCATTTTTCTAAATTAAAAACACATAAGTGGAAGTATTTAATTTAAAATTAATCCCGCTGTTGAGAAAACGAGTTTTAAAAGTTAAAACATTGCCAAAGATTGAAATATTTTTACCTATGAATTTAATAGAAAATTAATGGTAAAAAATACATTATATTAAATGGTAAAAATAGATTTTATTTATACTTTAAAACTATTAAATATTATAATTTAACCATATAAATTATTTCGATGAAGAAAAGTTGTTTTTTATTAAAATATAACGTGTTTTTACTAATCATTAATATATGAAAGTTATCAGAATAATATGAAAATTTTATCCAAAGTAAATTTTTATATCCTGATTCCAAAGAATAATTTTATTTTGTCCAATTAAACTTATAAACATTTCAAAAACTATATTTAATGTGGTTGCGCCATCAAAAGGCGGCAAAACTGCATTTTTTGAAAAATACTTATTTTACCCGCAAAATTTACTCTCTTCTCATACCATGTTCTAGAATATGTGTAAGATTAATTATATTGTTTTAAAATTAAAAATGTGGTTAATAATATTCATAATGGTTAGTTCATAATATATCTTTGTTTTAGTGAAACTTGGTATTGCGTATAACACAACCTATTGAAGAAGGTTGTTCTTACGTGTAACACAAGCCAAGAATAGTGTTTACATATAGTACAATATAATATGGTGTTACGTATATTGTAAGATAATCTTAGGGAAGCTTACAACAAAAGATGTCAAAGAAATTAAATATAATATTTCTCATAAAATCATGGGGTGTTACATTCTACCCCCCTTAAAATGAATTTCGCCCTTGAAATTTGTCGGGGTTATAAATGGTTTACTACATGATAGTTTCTTTAATAGAAACCCACATCGTAAAAAGGAATACCAAAACTTAACTTTAAAAACTAAAGTATGAAACGTAACGGTTACCCAAATTAACTAATCACTGGGTTTCCACATAGGAGAACAAAGGTGAAAATATGGATATGGAAGAGAAATCTAACCATGAAGTTCTGATGGAGAGTGGTAGAGATCATGGCTATGAAAAATCCAAAAAACACAAAGCCATAAATTTGTTATGATCTAAGGTACCATATGATTCATCACATATGAGGGCAATAGGACAACATTTTTGGTTTTCAAGATCATTACCTTAATGTTAAAGAATTTTTGAATTAAAATAAGTACTTACTTGATTTTGGTACAATCTCACTGTTGTTCAAGCCTTGAACAATTTAAACTTCATCTCTTAAAGAAATTAAGTTGAATTTGTATTTCGTGAAGTGTTAGCGGATCATGTGATAGAATGATAGGTCATTCCATCTATATCAAACATAAGGTTAGAAATAGTTATATACATAAGTCTATTTATAGTGAGATTAATCGTATACAGTTCCAAAAATGGACTTATACTTCATCTAACATCCTGCTTAATAAAATAAAACTGGTTTCTACTAACCAGGGACTTCCTATAGGCCAGTGGTAGGCGATAAAGGCCTATCGCACTTCGTTTGTGGGTTCGATTCTCATAACCTTGTTCGACGCGATGGGTTGTCGTCTGTCCTATAGGTTGTCCTTTTTTTAAAATTTCACCATTATAACATTCCAGAAATAATATCGAAAAACGTTTCTAGCCTTAAACAATACTATCGGATGTCCAACTTAATCTATTCCAATCTTTTGGCTTATCCAAAATACTTCTATCCAATATCATAGGGCAATGTAAACGACTACTAGAAATTTCATCTACCGAGCATGTGAATACCATCATCTATCATACAATATATCTTATTGGTCACATTCCAAACATGTGAATACCTTAATAGTGTATTCTCTTGAAAAATGAATACCCATTGAACCTCAGTCAAAAGTTAACTCTTTCCATGTACCAAAATCCAAAAAATTTTATATACTCAAACCATGATATCACTTTGTCCTTATATCAGTCATGAGCTCATTAATACTATCAAACATATTATTTTCTCCTTATCCCTTCATTATTCGCATATCATCTGCTTCCAAAAATATTTCAATCACTTTTCATGGTTACTGGTACCATATGATTATTGAGAACCACAATAAACCAATACATATATATTCCAATATTCCACAATACTATAAATTTGATTCCACAACATTATTTTGGAATCCCATTACATAAACACATAATCATTCCACCACATCATTATTATACTCAATATCGCCAATAGTGATCGCATGTGACATCCCTTTGTCCTTTTCCTTAAAAGGTTATTGATGTCAATCATCATTAACCCTTGGATTAGGGAATTGGTTAGCATAATGCCCCATTTCCTTGAACTTTTATCATTGAAGTGTTGGTGGATAATTCTCTATAGTCTTTTCTCTACTCACGTAATTAGAAACCTTTTTCCCATTACTTTGGCACTCAACTGCTTGATTTCCTTATTTTCCACACTTGAAACATTTTCTAGTATCTTTAGAAAATTTCCACCATGCTTCTTTCCACACTTTGAGAATAAAGAAACATTCACCTTCTTTTCACCATTGTTCTGATGTTTTTCCTTGAACTCCATCTTTCTTTTCTTGTCAAAACCAGAAGATGGATATGTAACACAAACTTCTATTTCTACCTTGATAGCACAATGCAAAATTTCTTCATAGCTACTGAAGTATCTTATAGCTAATGCCCTTGGAAGACTAGGTTTTAAGCCACTGAAGAATCGATCAACTTTACTTTTAGGTTGGATGATAAATCCAGATGAATACCTTGAAAGACTTGTAAAATTCAATTCATATATACCAACAGATTCATCATCCTTTTACTTGAGCTCAAGAAACTCCTTTTCCTTCTTTGTTTGAAGAATACGAGGGAAGTACTTATTGAAAAAAAAGTTCTTAAACTCATCCCATTCCATGGATTCAATTTCTTCTTGGGGCCTTGTATTCTTAATTAGATTCCACCACTGGTATGCTTCACCTTCTAACCGGTAAACAACCAAAATGACTTTTTCATGCTCCTTACAACGAATTATGGAAAATATATTTTCAATGGTATTGATCCATTGTTCAGCAACAAGTGGATCAGAAGACCCCCTGAAAGAAGGTGGATGTTGCCTCATGAAGGACTCAATAGAATATTGTTCCTTTCTCTGCTCATTTGGATGTCCAGAATGATTCATAGCTTGTGTAAGTATTGAAATAAGATTTTTCACTCCATCTACCATCAAATTTGGTTGTTTAGGAGGAAAATCATTGCATTTTCCATTACATTGATCAACACGGTTCCTTCGGGTTCCAGCCCTCATCTAAAACCAAAAAAGAACAATGTGAGAGGAAAAAATCATGTTAGAAAAATAACATAATAAAGGGGGAGTACCTTCAATATCTAACATATTAGGTTTAATTCTACGATCATTACCATAATTATAGGACTATATCCTATACTTATACTTAACCTTAGGGACATCCCTAGACATACCTTAGAAATATCTCTTGGGATCTGACTAAAGTTTTCGCATCCTAGTTTCCAAAGGTTAACTAAACCTTTCCTCTGATACCAACTGTAGAGACCCAAGCTTGACGTACATAGACATTACATTACTTTTGAAAAATACTTAATATATAACCAAAACAGACACCCAAGTACTGTAATAGTTTATTATCTTTGGAAACTCGGAACAACATCTTCTAGTCATGGTGAAAGATCTTCAGCATCTCCCATAAAGATCTTCCCTATTTTTTTCATTCCTAAAACCTTTCTTTAAATCCTGTGGAAAATAAAACATATAAAGGGTGAGATCAAATGCTCAGTAAGGGTAATCATGGAGAAAATAAAACAAATCATATACATTTGAACTTAAAAAAATACATGAATATAAAGTTTAAACATCAAAATCTTGAGAAATAAATCTTAGCAGTACATAAGGCATAGATCATAAAGGAACATTAATCATGATAAAATAGCATGGTAATAAAACATGTAATTGTTTCAAACCATTAATCACATGTTATGATTTCCATAGTAGCCAATGCATTGTTGCCAAGACCATTATAGTGGACAAATTCCATTACTGAACCGGGTTTACTTTTCATTCCAGACCTGTATTACTAAATCAGATTCACTTGTCGTTCCAACCATGTCTATCTCATGAAATATAAATCTTTACCCAATGCATTGGAGGGAGATATAGGTCTCATCCATCTCACAATGGAATCATTCTTTCGTGTGCCACAACATAAATCATTCATCATAACCCAAAGAATAAAATCAGTTTCATAAACAGCATCCCATCATAACATAATCCATATAAAACAAATGGATATCATAAACATTTGAAATAATGTTATCTTATATGGGTAATAGTTTTGGATAAAACACTTGAAATGAATTCTTGAGGAAAATATCCTTTCTTCTTAAAAATTATTTTCTTTTCACAAAATTCCATTAAATTTTAAATGGAAAGAATTTTATTGAAAATAATAATGAAATATTGTACAAGAATATTCATGAAAATAAGGCGTTATGAAACCGTAAAAATCTATTCATGCCGTATAAGTTAAAAAACATTCTTCTTTTACTGTTGCCGGAAAAGTCAAAAAGCACCTCGTATGGTAAACAAAAGAATGATTCCTTCCATACAATGTGGTAAAAGTCAACAAAGGTTAAAAATAACTTTAAACATACATGGAAGAATAGTAATAACTTTATGAAAGCATCTTTATAAAACATGGACATGAATGATAAATATAACACCAGTAAATACTTACAAATAAACAATCTCAAATAAGAACGAGATTGGAATAATTATCCCTTACCTTATGTCCAATTTCCATCGTATGTGTCTGAGACTCCTGTATAGTGGGTTTAAACATATTATTAAATTTTAAAAGAACCATAATAATATTTATGATATCATATATGATTCACTTATGACTTTATATTACCTTTTCTTTTGTCAATTCTATGTTAAAGCAACGTTTTGGGTAAAATTGTTTCATTTATCGTACATGTTTGGACTTGTTGTTCTTGATATTATTATTACTTATATCATTATTTACTTAATTATAGAATTTAAAACATGATTTATATATCATATATATTCAGTATATATATATATATAATAGACGGATAAATTAAATGAAACACATCGTTTATGGAGACGGTAGGTCGTACGTACGCATGAACGCTGTTTTTATTTCCTTATTGACTTGAATGGAAGTAAGTAGATGACATATATATATATACATAAATCCAGTAGCATGATTATGTCATATATATCATTATTATTCATTATATATACTTTATAATTATTCTTAAATGGTTAACATGGAGAATAAATCCCATCGCGTTGTGGAGACGGTAATCTGTACGTACGGACGAGCGATGATATCATTCCCATAATTATTGAATGAAGTTGGAGTGGATGATATAATATATCAGAATCAGTATGATTTTATAATAACCATATATAGTTATTCTTTACACCCTTATACCCATCCAAGTAAGGTGGTGGTTGAAAAACATATTACACCAGGGCGTGGAGACGGTATTCCGTACGTATGCACGCGTGGTGATTTCGTTTTCCGTAGGATGGACAGAAGGTGAAATATGGTTGGTTCATATTTATAATAACATATCAGTATATTAGTGATACTGATGTTATTAATTTATAATGAAACAAATAAAGAAGAGTAATTAGAAGAAGAAATAAATTTGAAAGAATCGGTAAGAGATATTACCTCTTCTTTGATGTGCCTCTTCTAAACCTCCTCTTAGGGCACTAAAGTTGATATTTGAAGAATATCAGGACCTCTATTATGTTTCTAGGGAAGTGGAGAAGAGATATTGGAAAGGGTTTGACGAGATTGAAGGTTCAAAATGGTGTGAGAGGGAGAGGGAGGAGGTGCCCTTTCATAAGGGAGGAGAGGGGCACTTTTAGAAACCTCTAAAATATTAATTTATAAGAAACCCAAAACCCACATAAAAACTTCAAAAGTGACTCAAATTCAGATATTAGATAATATAGGGTTGTAATATCATCAAATAATTAAATTTATACATATTTTCATATTATTATAAACCTTATCATTTTTATTTATCCTTATTTAATCAATTTTATTTTATTTGTGGTAATAATGTTATAAATTTAATATGGTTATAAATACTTACTTGTGTGTTGTTAATTATACAAAATTTGATAATTTATGACATTTTAGATCATATAAATTATAATTTGTAATTTTTAAATATTTTTGTGATTTTTAAACAATTTAATAATATAAAATATCAATAGTGTCAATTTTGACACAATTCATTTATTTGAATTTAAATAAAATACACAGAGAATATATTTTCGAAAAAAAATGTTTAATAGATTACCAACAAGACATATTAATCTAGAAAATTTGTGTAGCATATTAATAATTTCATATAATATTTATTTTAATATTTTTAAAATTATTTATTTAATATTTCTCTTAATAAAATAATTAATACAACATTTTTGTATAATTATTTAATATACATATTTGTTGCATAAAAATTAAAAATTAAAGACTATGATGTAGATAAATTTAATATCTTCCATAAATATACTTTTACTGGAATTTATCATCTTAAAATCACAACATTTAAATTGTTATATTTATTAAATTATGAAGGTGACAACTTTGACATCAATTAAAATAAAATAATATAAGTGTCATAATTGGTTTTATAAGGCTCAAAATGGTCAAATATTATACCATTGGATGATTGTGGATTACATGTACATGGACAATAAGTTTTGGTCAGGTTTTTGTGCCTTTTATGGTCACAATTAGTTTAATAAAAATTGTATTATTGATTTTTCACTAAATAAGCAATTTTTGCATCACTATTGTGTCACCATTAATGATAATTATTTAATCCCTAAAAATTCTAAATAAATTCACATGATGTATATAATTTTATTTTATTTCTGGTTACTATTTATGTTTTAAGTTTTATTAATTTTATCACTAAATTAAAATTCTTACACTTATAAGATATAAGAGAGTGACATGTTGTCACTTTCTTTGGTTTTAATAATAATTACATCCTTTTCATGGTCAAAAGTCCATGAAATGAATCCATTTTGACCCTTAGGAGATATGGGTCGAATTTTACTCATCTAATAAAATTTGGGCAGGTGTTAGGGTAATTTTATAATCTTATTTTTACCCTTAATTACCTGATTTACCTTTAACTAAGGTAAATAAAATTTACCATAGTTACTATTCATAATGCCTAAAATAAAAAGTAGCATATTAACATAATTTGGACCTACTGATTTCAAATATGGAATCTTTTTTTCCAAATTCAAAACACAGAAGTGGCAGTATTTAATTTAAAATTAATCCCGCTGTTGAGAAAAGGGGTTTTAAAAGTCAAAACATTTCCAAAGATTGAAATGGTTTTACCTATGAATTTAATGTAAAATTAATTGTAATGGAATAAATTATATTAAATGGTAAAAATATATTCTATTTTTAATTTAAAACAATTAAATATTATAATTTAATTATATAAATTCTTGCGATGAAAAAAGTTGTTTTTAATTAAAATATAACGTGTTTTTACTATTCATTAAAATATGAAAGTTATCAGAATAATATGAAAAATTTATACAAAGTATATTTTTATATCCTGATTCTAAAGAAGAATTTAATTTTTCCAAATTGAACTTATAAACATGTCAAAACTAGATTTAAAGTGGGTGTTCCATTAAAAGTCGGCAAAACTGAATTTTTTTAAAAATACTTATTTTGCCTGAAAATTTTACTTTGTTCTCATACCATGTTCTAGAATATGTATAACATGAATTATATTGTTTTAAAATTCAAAATTTGTTTAATACTATTCATAACGTCTAGTTCATAATATATCGTTGTTTTAGTGAAACTCGGTATTGCGTACAACACAAGCTATTGAGGAAGGTTGCTCTTGCGTGTAACACAAGCCAAGAATAGTGTTTGCATATACTAAAAGCTAATACGGTGTTGGGTATAGTTTAATCTAATATTGGAGAAGTGTAAAAAAAATATTTCAAAGAAATTAAAAAGAATATTTCTCATAAAATTTCAGGGTGTTACACGGCGTGTACTTATAATGTACACGGTGTGTACTTCAAAAATTTCCAGAAACTCCTATTTTCTTAAAAACTCCAGAAAAAGGAAAAACATACCTGAAATGAAGGTCCGGGTTCTTACATTCTTTTTTGAAATATTCATTAATTATATATCATTCATGATGCACCTAATTTACCCTAGTTCTTGAAAACATATGGTGTCATGGTTTTGGTAAGTACATCAATGTTCTTGAGTTAGGAAATCTATTAATAATGATCTTAAAGTCTAAGGATCATCACTTACACTCATAGATAGAAAAATATAATGACATTAAAACATGTGGAATTACTACAGGTGGGTATTTTTTCATAATCTCCCATTTTATAGATTAAAAAATGTGAACATATTGATATAAAGTATCATCTACTTATGAGTACTCACACCTAATATTCAATATATTGTGTTCCATTTCATCGAATATTATCCTACCGAAGAACTAGGTTTTAGAATACCATCAAGTCATTTCAAGTTTATCATCATAATCGAGAATTGCTATGACATTTTTAATGTGAAAGATAATCTAGAATATTATTATATTAAAGTCTTGCCTAACTATGAATGGTACATAAAAATGTTTTTTAATTAATATTTACTTCATTGAATATACATGTAATCCAAAGTAAAAAAAGGTTTGTTTTGGAACACTAACTCCAACAGACTCCCACTTATACTAGAGACAACTGCCAATGAATTTCAGTCCCCTAGATATCACATGATGATCATGTTTCTACTGAGTTAATTCTTTCTCAAAGGGGTCCACCATGTTGTTTTCCATTCATACTTTTATCACAACAACATCACCTCTATGAAAAGTATCTTAATAGATGATACTTTGAAAGTATGTTCTTTATCCACTATTGTGTCCTTGAATCCTTTGTAAGATCTACCACTACCATATTATCTCAATAGAGTGTGATAAGATCTTTACTGCTAGGAACTACACTAATCTCCTAGATGAAGTTTTATATCCAAACTACTTCCTTAGCTACCTCAAAATCCATAATATACTCGATATTTGCAGTATAATCTGTGAAAAAGGATTTCTTTGAGATCTTCTAGCTCAAAACACCTCCATTATGAGTGATGATGTATCCCGATTATGATTTTAGGTCATCTTAATATATTTGGAAACTAGCATATGTGTATATTTTAATGATTAGTTCCTCATATACTCCATATACCAAGAACATATCCTTAGTACAACTCAAATAATTAAAGATAGTCTTGACTACCATCCAATGGTGGTCACCTAGGTTAGTTTGATATCTTCCCACCTCACATAAGGTGTAGGTAACATCTATCCTACTACATATCATAGCATACATGATAGTCCCAATCACGAGGTGTATGGAATCATTTCCATCCTTTATCTTTCCTTATGTTTTTTCAGAAATATTTTTGTAGAAAGATTGATACCATGTGACACTAGAAACAATTGTAAAGACCTGCAAATTTCAAGGAATTTTTTTTTCTTATTTTCTTTGGGATTTTATGAGTACGCAGTTTTTGACAGTGCCGGATTCCGAGGCCCGGTGTGCCTGAAATCAACTTATGAAGTTTAGCTCAGCTATGTTAAGTGAACGAATGAGCGGGTTTTTCTAACTTTTGAACCGGTGCTCGGAATCGAAATCTGAGGGCACCGATGAAACCTTAGCGCCGGTAATTGCTTAAGAAGACTTCTTTTGGAGTTGCGTTTGTGCGAGAAGAGTAGTTAAAAAATAGTGGATTAAGTGTAAAGTGAAATATAATTGTGTTACAGTTTTATTTCACTTCATAGTGGTTTAATCCCATGTGTGGGAGTTGGGGTGGGACCCACTTGATCCAAAACTCCTTTTTTTAGGATATTAGTGAGGTGGGGCCCACACGAACCCCACCGCTTCAAATTCCCTAACTCCTCTAAACCTCCCTTGTTTTAAAAGTTGTGAGTTATCCTCTTCCACATTAATGTTGCCAACTAAACACACCATTAATTTTGACCACTCAATATTAATTAAGTGAATTCAACTTTTGTAAATTTGAAAAAGATTGGCATGTGTTAATAAAATAAGGAAGACCTTATTTTATTTGGGGTTGTTTAGTTGTGTGAGGATATTTGGAGAGAATTCTCTAAGTCGTGGATAACTCCATAATCTTTGTTGAAGAACGTCAAGACCTCGACGAAGAATGCCGTCACTGCAAGGAGTGATCTAGATGTCGTTCTTCTCCTCTCCGCAGCCGGTGTGAGACGTCTTCCCCTCCTTGGACGTACGCCGACGCCGTCAACCGCGACGCCGACTTTTGTCATCGTTGATGAGGTAGGGGTTGTTTCATCATTCAAATTTTATTTTGACATTTTCGTTATTCATTAGACGCATGTTATCAATATAACGGGAGGAGGTCGGACCGCACAAACATGGTCAACCCTCCTCCCCTTTTTGTTGTTGATCTTCGTTGGGGTTTTGAACAGAGGCAACGCGGTGCCATTGCACCGCGCGGGGACGAGAGAACCGCGGACGGTGCGGGCCGCAGCGAAGGAGCGTGGCACCGTCGCGCCATGCCAGTGAAGCCCAAGTAGGCCGCAGCCAAGAGAAGTCCATGGCGGAGGGGCGCGGTGCCGTCGCACCGTGCTGGATCACAATGGAGGGTCGCGGCCGGGGCGGGCCGCAGCGGAGGGGCGCGGTGCCGCTGTGCCGCGCCGGACAGACAAGAGCCGCGACGGTTCAGCAAGGGGGCGGCCAGACTCCGCCGACCACCGGCGGTCACCTAGGGCGGACCCCACATGGGTCCTCCATTTCAAAAATCAGGGGGCAGCAATCCCCCCCCCCTTCCACGTCTGCCCGCGCTGGGTCGGCCGCCCGCACTGGGCCGCACCCCCGCGACGGGCCGGGCCGCGCCGACTGGGCTGGGTCACGCCAGCCGTGTCGGGCTGCGCCCTAACGGGCTGGACCCGGACCCGGGTCGGGTCGACCTGGGGGGTATTGGGCCAGGTCGGTCCGGGCCCAAACCCCCTGTCTTCGGACAGATCCGTTCAAACACCCATAACATGGGATACGGACCTCCAATCGACGCACCGTCTATTGTGTTTGGATCCTTGGATCGAGACGGTCGTTTTGATATATTACACTAAAGTTTTTAAAGAACTTTGGGTACGGATGGGTTGGTTCGAACATGAAACCAACTGGGCCCTTGAAACGGAAACGCTTATATCTTGAGCACCGGACGTCTGATTGACGTGCCATCGACTTTGTTGTATTCCTTTTAGTGAGAAGGTTCTTTTGGATTACTTCTATTGAGGTTTGGATGAAGTTATAGTATGTTAAGGTTGGTTTTAGCTTAAAACCCAAATGGGCCCCTAGGACGAAAATGCCAATAACTCTCAGACCGGACGTCTGATTGACGCGCCGTCTATCACGTTGAGTTCCTTTTGATGATACAGAACTTTGTGATACATCAACTCTGCACTTTGTGATAGTTTATGTATCGACACCCCTGGATCATGGAGGGGACCCTCCTGGAATCGAGCGTGTTGTGTGCGGGAACCCTAGAGCTGGCTGCGACTATGACGATGATGATGACTGTACTTGGATCCTACGTGGGTTCGGAAACTATGGCGAACGTAAATGGATCCTCCGTGGGTTCGGCAGCGACGAAGACCATACTGGAATCCTCCATGGGTTCGACGGCGATGATTACTGTTCTTGTATCCTATGTGGGTCTGCCAGTATTTGACTCTGTGCTTGTATCCTATGTGGGTCCGGCAGAGTAGCTGGTCTTGTATCCTTTGTGGGTCCGACAGATTAGCTGGTCTTGTATCCTATGTGGGTCTGACAGCTTCGATGAATCAGTGGCTACACTGATCATCTCTATCACCTTATGAGGTGTATACCTGTGTGAGATGAGTCTTGACTTTCAATCATTATCTTCGATATGATTGACTTGCTTCCTGTGTGGTTTGGGTTGTGATTTCCTGTTTGGACTGGGTTGTACTTTCCTCTGTGGACTGGGTTGAACATGGGCTCGTGAGTTGGAGCAGAGCTGGAATTGATGACTTAGGTATATGTATGGGCATATACATAAGTAGAGTTGGTTGATACTTTGTGATTGTATCTTTCCTTTGTGGTTTATCCTTCGTGGATTCTCAGAGACCTTCGGGAGTCTCGGGGTCCCTACTGAGTATCGTATACTCACCCCTGTATGGGCTATACTTGCACTACGTTGTGTTGGATGCAGACAACGGACATCGCTAATCGAGGTGGAGGTTCATGCAGCTGGATGGTGCCTGGAGGTGGATCACTAGACGGGGCCTATACGGAGCGGATGGGTGGAGCCGAGGAGCTGAGGAGGCTATCTATACCCACCCTTCTGGTGTGATTGCCAAAGGACGGCTCAGAGTTGCTAATTTACTTTTCTGCTACTGTACTTTCTTTTCAGTTGTACTTTACTTTCAGTTTGATTTGTATTTTGGCCCATTTACTTTCCAGCACTTACTTTTGTACTCAGTTTACTTAGTGTTTACTTCAGCTTTCATACTCTGTGGTGTTTGTTTACTTTATAAAAGAAATGCCTTCCCTTTTATCGTGATTTACGCCTTTGGTGCTAGTCTCCATCCCCAGGCCTATGGAAGGCGGGCTTGGGGTAGTCATGGCGCGGGCCCCGAGGATGGTTCGTGACAAATTGGTATCAAATGAGTTCGGTTCTACCAAAGAACTCAGGACTCTGATATTTCTTCTATGTGAAGCAATAGTGTTAAGGTTATTGAGTGTGGTTATCAGTCCAGGGAGTCCATTGTTGGTGCGGCGGCCGGCGTATCCATACACCAGGACCCTGACTTCTGATTTTCGACTCAATGCATGAAAACATTGATTGCATGTGTGTTTCAAAAGTTTTCTTTGCGATTACTTTGTGTCAGCTCACTAGGTATACTGTTTTGACCGTGGTGCACCTGTCTCTTTTCAGGATGGCCCCACGACGGCAGTCAGCTAGGGTTCTGATCTTTGTGTGAGACGATAGCCCACCGAGCGATGAGGCATCGGTGTAGGGCCCCTTTACAGCGGAGGCACCATTGGCACCTCTACCCGCAGAGCCACCGATGCCACCAGCCCCAGTAGCTGAGAGTGCACGTCACCTTAGTGCAATGCATGAGTTTCAGTGTCAGAGACTACCCAGGTTTCACTGGGAGACGGACCCTCAGGTAGATGAGGATTGGCTGGAGGCTGGTGTTCAAGTTTTCAGATTAGTAGGGATACCACCTGACCTCATGGTGATCCTTGCAGCGAGTCTCCTGCACGTGGCAGTAGGTAGATGGTGGTGCCTGATTCTCCAGCTGCACGACAAGGAATCTCTTCTTTGGACGGACTTCGAGAGCCTCTTTCACTTAGAGTTCATTCCAGTCACCCTCCATGCGGTGCACATTCAAGAGTTACTACAGCTATGGCAGGGCAGCATGACAGTAGCCCAGTACTCAGTGAGACTTACTGATCTCTTTCGCTACTCCACAGACTTGGTACAGGACCCATTCTTCCGGGCCCGGACCTTCGAGCAGGGACTGAGGCATGATATCAGGGCATCGATGATATCCCTCGGCATTCCGACACAGGAAATAGTACTGGAGCGAGTCCTTCTTGTAGAGAGATTTCTTTCTGAGCCTACACCAGCAGCGAGACCTATTGTAGGGCCGCACATAGTAGATTCTTCTGTATCTGGCAGTCGACGGATGTCACAGGGGTCCAAGAGGACAAGACCATCATGCGGACGACCTCAGGATACTGGCTCAAAGGTGCGGGGCACACAACGCAGAGCCAGCCTTATGAGGAGCAAACAGTGCTATGCATGAAGCGGTTAGGGACACATGGATCGTGACTGCCCGACCCGATATGCAGAAAAGAAACAGAACGTGGAGGGACCTCCCAGGCAGAGGCAGAGGTTTGACCGTGGCGGTCTGCAGGGAGTAGGCGAACAAGGAAGAGGAGTTAGCTGAGCAGCGGGTGGTGGATGACATTTTGAGGCTCTACCACCACCACCACCAGGAGTTCCACCCCGACCACAGGGAGCTGGCGGACAGAGGCAAGCGCAGCTTCAGGCATTGGAGGCCTACGACCACGGCGCACCAGAGATGATTCGAGGTACTATCTGTGTCTACTCCACCATTTTTGCAGTTCTTATAGACACAGGAGCGAGTCATTCTTTCATTGTTGCTGCCCTTGTTCGGAGCTCAGAGATTCCGACGGAGCCGTTGGCTCGATCCTTACGGCTAGAGACTCCTATGGGAGCAGACTCGATGATTATGCACTGGTGCCGGCAGTGTGAGCTTACTCTAGGAGGTGAGAGATTCGGCTAGGATCTTCTTGTAGCAGCATCGAGGCCTTACGACGTCATCTTGGGTATAGACTAGTTATCTACAGTCCATGCCCATATCGACTGTATTAGGCGCAATGTGCGGTGTGTCCGCACAGATGGAAGCAGGATCACCTTCACTGGTGAGAAGGGAGCCTTTGTAGTGCAGGATGGACTCACGCAAATGAGAGGACAATCGATCACTCATCAGTTGGCTAGTCTTATACTGGGATCAGTTGATGGGAAAGGTCCAAGTTTTCCTGCTGTAGTGGATCCGTATGCGGACGTTTTTCCTGACGACGTTCCAGGACTACCTCCTCGTAGAGAGGTAGAGTTCTATATTGACTTGTACCCCGGTACAGCCCCGATATCTACTCCATCATATCAGATGGCTTCCGCTGAGCTTTGAGTGCTATGGGTTCAGCTGGAGGACTTACAGGGAAAGGGATTCATCTGACCCAGTGTTTCACCCTGGGCTTCCCTGATTTTGTTCTCCAAGAAGGCGGACAGGAGCTTGCGACTGTGTGTCGACTACCGTCGCCTGAATCTGGTGACTGTGAAAAACAAGTATCCGCTGCCGAGGATTGACGGCATCTTCGATCAGCTCAAGGGAGCACGATGGTTCTCAAAGATAGACCTCAGGTCAAACTATCATCAGCTCAGAGTTTGAGATGAGGATGTGCATAAGATGGCCTTCAGGTGTCGGTATGGCCACTATGAGTTCTTGGTTATGCCTTTCAGCATAACCAATGCTCCAGCAGTGTTCATGAGTCTTATGAATAGGATCTTCCAACCCTACCTCGATCGGTTTATCGTAGTCTTCATTGAAAACATATTGATTTACTCAAATACTAAGGAGGAGAACGCCTACCACTTTCGGGTTGTACTGGATACACTCCGAGAGCACCAACTTTATGGTAATCTCTCTAAGTGTAAGTTCTGGATATTTGAGGTCCACTTCTTGGGGCACGTCATCTCTGAGGCGGGAGTTGCGGTGGATCCTGTGATGATCGAGGTCGTACTAGCTTGGGAGCCACCCAGGAGCGTGACGGATGTGCAGAGTTTCCTATGTATGGATGGGTACTATCGGAGGTTTGTGCCAGACTTCTCCAAAATTTCAGCACCACTCTCAGCTTTGACTAAGAAGGGGAAACCCTTCGTATGGTCAGATAGATGATAGCAGATCTTCTAGGAGCTGAGACGGATATTGACCAGTGCACCCATCTTGAGGCTATCAGAGGAGGGAGTAGGGTACGTAGTCTACTGTGATACATCAGGGATCAGACTCGGGTGTGTCCTGACGCAGGAGCGGGTAGTGATTGCCTATGAATCACGACAGTTTATAAAGCATGATCACAACTAAGCTACCCATGACCTGGAGTTAGCAGTAGTGGTCTTCGCTCTGAAGATGTGGCGGCACTATCTGATGGGTGAGTGCTTTACAGTCTACTCTGACCACCAGAGTCTCAGGTACATCTTCTCGCAGAAGGACCTGAACCTGAGATAGTGACGATTGCTCTAGTTCCTCCAGGACTATGACTTTGAGATATTCTATACTCCTGAAAAGGGGAATGTAGAAGCTGATGCCCTCAGCAGGAGGACGGACATTCGGCTACTTGGAGAGGCGACGGAGCAGTTAGCCACTTTACAGATATCCTTCGTGGATAGAGATGGGGCAGCCTTCCTTCATTCACTCAATGTTACTCCTCCACTTCTTCAACAGGTCATAGAGGCACAGCGAGGGGACGTTGACTGTGAGACGCGACATGCACAGATATCCTCAGGACAGGCACCTGATGGATTCTTTGTAAAAGGAGAGAACATCATCTTTTTCAGAAGACGTACCATGGTACTAGATTCTTTACGGAAGGAAGTGCTGAGGGAGTTTCACACTTCCCCTATAGCAGTACATCCTGGAGTGGAAAAGATGTACCAGGATCTCAGACGACAGTACTGGTGGCCGGATATGAATATGGATGTGGAAAAGTTTGTTTATCAATGCCTCACTTGTCAATAAGTGAAGGCAGAGCACCAGGTACCAGCAGGCTTCTTACAGCCCTTGGAGGTCCCAGAGTAGAAGTGGGATGGGATATCTATGTATTTCGTGACTAGGCTTCCACGTACTTCCATAGGTCACGAATCTATTTGGGTGATTGTCGACCGACCCACCAAGTCGGCCCACTTCTTACCCATCAGAGAGCAGGGCTCAGTTGAGAGCTTGGGATGCCTCTACATTCAAGAGATTGTACGACTTCATGGTGTGACATCGACTATCGTCTCCAATCGATATGCTCGCTTTACTTCCCGGCTTTGGAAGGGGTTACATGAGGCATTTGGGACGCAGCTACGCCTGAGCACCACCTTTCACCCATAGAAGGATGGTCAGATAGAGAAGACCATTCAGACTCTCAAGGACAGGCTCCGTGCATATGTCCTCAACTTTGGTCCCAGCTGGGAGGATAACCTACCCTTGGTGAATTTTTCATACAACAACAGCTACCACTCCACCATCAGGATGGCACCATACGAGGAATTGTATGGCTGACCTTACAGATCACCTATGTGCTGGACAGATCCTGGGGAGTTAGCACTAGTAGGACCAGAGATGGTCCAGGCCACAACGGAGATGGTTCAGGTCATCCAGGAGCAAATGAGGACAGCTCAGAGCCGACATAAGTCTCATGCTGACAGGATGCGGAGACCATTAGAGTTCGAGGATGGCGACCACATTTTCTTGTGGGTCTCACCTCGACAAGGATTACAGAGATTTGGCTGGGGCGGAAAGTTGTCTCTGCGCTTCATCGGACCATTCCGGGTTCTCAGCAGGATAGGCGAGGTGGCTTATCGCCTAGCTCTTCCACCTCAGCTGCACCGGGTGCACGACGTCTTCCACGTATCCCAGCTAAGGAAATACGTGCACGACCCGACACATATCATCGACCATGGGGAGATGGACATCGATGACATGGAGACTTTTGTGGAGGTCCCAGTGCAGATCGAGGATCGACATGATGGGGTCCTACGTGGACATTTGAATCCTCTACAGCGCATCAGGTGGCATCACGGGAACCTCTAGGAGAGCACATGGGAGCGGGAGGCTCAGATGCATGCTCAATATCCTCATTTGTTTCCCGAGTTTATGTAGTGTCTTTACGAGGACGTAAATCCCTGAGGTGGGAGTAATGTAAAGACCCGTAAATTTCAAGGAAATTTTTTTCCTTGTTTTCTTTGGGATTTTACGAGTACACAGTTTCTGATGGCGCATGATTCTGAGGCCTGGTGTGCCCGGAATCAATTTCCAAAGTTTATCTCGGGTACGTTCAGTGAACGAATGGGCGGGTTTTTCTAACTTTTGAAATGGTGCTCAGAATCAAAATCCAAGGGCACCGATGAAACCGCAGCACTAGTAATTGCTTAAGAAGACTTCTTTTGGAGTTACGTTTGCGCGAGAAGAGTTGTTAAAAAAAAGTGGATTAAGTGTAAAGTGAAATATAATTGTGTTACACTTTTATTTCACTTCTTAGTGGTTTAATCCCATGTGTGGGAGTTGGGGTGGGACCCACTTGATCCTAATCTCCTTTTGTTAGGATATTAGTGAGGTGGGGCCCACACGAGCCCCACCCCTTCAAATTCCTTAACTCCTCTAAACCACCCTTGTTTTAAATGTTGTGAGTTCTCCTCTTCCACATTAATGTTTCCAACTTAACACACCGTTAATTTTGATAACTCAAGATTAATTAAGTGAATTCAACTTTTGTAAATTTGAAAAATCTTGGCATGTGTTAATAAAATAAGGAAGGCCTTATTTTATTTGAGGTTGTTTAGTTGTGTGCGGATATTTGGAGAGAATTCTCTAAGCCTTGGAGAACTCCATCATCTTCGTTGAAGAACGTAAATACCTCGATGAAGAACGTCGTCACTGCAAGGAGTGATCGATGTGCCGTTCTTCTCCTCTCCACAGCCTGTTTGAGACGTCTTTCCCTCTTTGGACGTACGCCTACGCCGTCAACCGCGACGCCAAATTTTTTCATCGTTGATGAGGTAGGGGTTGTTTCATCGTTCAAATTTTATTTTGATGTTCTTAATTATTCATTAGACGCTTGTTATCAATATAATGGGAGGACGTCAGACCGCACAAACACGGACGACCCTCCTCCCCTATTTGTTGTTGATCTTCATTGGGGTTTGGAATAGAGGTGACGTTGTGTCGTTGCACCGCGCGGGGACGAGAGAACCGAGGACGGTGTGGGCCACGACGAAGGAGTTTGGCACCGTCACGCCGCACCAGTGAAGCCGAAGGAGGCCGCGGCCAAGAGCGGGCCGCGGCGGAGGGGCGCGGTGCCGTCGCGCCGCGGTGGTTCAGTAAGGGGGCGGCCGGACTCCGCTGGCCTCCGGCGCATCAGAAGGTGGGACCTGCGGGGGTCCCGCGGAAGAGCACCGGCTGGCCAAAACGGCCGGAAATTACCAAGAAGGTCAGGGGTTTGAAACCTCCGGCAGTCAGCTAGGGTGGACCCCACAAGGGTCTGCCGTTTCGGAAATCAGGGGGCGGCGCTCCCCCCCCCCCTTCCGCGTCCGCCCGCGCTGGGTCGACCGCCTGCACCGGATCGGACCGCCCGCGCTGGGCTGGACCGCCCACGCCACCCGGACCACGCCGTCCGGGCCAGGCCGCGCCCTAACGGACCTAACCCGGACCTGGGTCGGGTCGACCCGGTTCGGGCCGGGTCGGTCCGGGCCCTACCTCCTATCTTCGGACAGATCCCTTCAAACTCCCATAACTTGGGCTACGGACCTCCGATCGATGCACCGTCAGTTGCGTTGGGATCCTTGGATCGAGATGGTCATTTAGGTATATTACACTCAAGGTTTTGAAAAACTTTGGGTATGACCGGGTTGGTTCGAACACGAAACCAACCGAGCCCTCGAAGCGGAAACACTTATATCTTGAGCACCGGATGTCCGATTGACATGCCGTCAACTTTGTTGGATTCCTCTTAGTGAGAAAGTTATTTTGGATTACTCTGGTTGAGGTTTGGACGCAACTGGAGTATGGTCGGGTTGGTTTTAGCTTAAAAGCCAACCGGGCCCCTGGGACGAAAAATCCAATAAATCTCAGACTGGATGTCCGATTGACGCGCCATCTGTCACATTGAGTTCCTTTTGACGAGACAGAACTTGGTGATACATCAACTCTGGACTTCGTGACAGTTGATGTATCGACCCCCCTGGCTTGTGGAGCGGACACTCTTGGAATCGAGCGTGTTGTGTTCGGGAACCCGAGAGCTGGCTGCGACTGCGACGACGATGACGACTGTACTTGATCCTACGTGGGTTCGGCAGCAATGACAATTGTACATGGATCCTCCGTGGGTTCAGCAGTGATGAAGATCATACTGGAATCCTCCATGGGTTCGACGGAGATGATTATTGTTCGTGTATCCTATGTGGGTCCGGCAGTATTTGACTTTGTGCTTGTATCCTATGTGGGTCCAGCAGAGTAGCTGGTCTTGTATCCTTTGTGGGTCCGACAGCTTAGCTAGTCTTGTATCCTATGTGGGTCCAACAGCTTAGATGAATTAGTGGCTACATCTGATCATCTCTATCACCTTACGAAGTGTATACCTGTGTGAGCTGAGTCTTGACTTTCAATCATTATCTTCGATATGATTGACTTGCTTCCTGTGTGAATTGGGTTGTGCTTTCCTATGTGGATTGGGTTGTACTTTCCTATGTGGACTGGGTTGAACATGGGCTCGTGAGTTGGATCAAAACTGGAATTGATGACTTAGGTATATGTATGGGCATATACCTAATTATATTTGGTTGATACTTCGTGATTGTATCTTTCCTTTGTGGTTTATCCTTCGTGGATTCTGGGAGACCTTCGGGAGTCTCGGGGTCCCTACTGAGTATCGTATACTCACCCCTGCATGGGCTATGTCCGCACTACATTGTGTTGGATGCAGACGACGGATAGCACTAATCGAGGTGAAGGTTCGTGGAGCTGGACGATACCTGGAGGTGGATCACTGGATGGGACGTACATGGAGCGGACGACTAGAGTCGAGGAGATGAGAAGGCTATCTGTACCCACCCTTCTGGTGGGATTTCCAGAGGATGGCGCGGAGTTGATGATTTACTTTTCTACTTCTATACTTTCTTTTCAGTTGTACTTTAATTTCAGTTGGGTTTGTATTTTGGCCCATTTACTTTCCAGCACTTACTTTTGTACTCAGTTTACTTAGTTTTTACTTCATCTTGCGTACTCTGTGGTGTTTGTTTACTTTATAAATTCAATGTCTTCCCTTTTTGTTGGGATTTACTCATTTGGTGCTAGTCGCCAGCCCCTGGCCTATGGAAGGCGGGCTTGGGGTAGTCACGGCGTCGGCCCCGAGGATGGTTCGTGACAACAATCCCCTTTTAGAATCTTATATACTTATTCTCTTTGGTTTATTATAAATATACATACTTTAAATTAGACCAAGGAGTCTCTTGGATCTATCGCGATGGAGCATGATCTCAAGAATATATGTTTTTTCACCCAAGTCCTTCATGGAAAATCATATGTTCAACTAGGATTTAAAAGACTGTAAGACTAGTATTTCATTTCCAATAAGTAATATTTCATTGACATAAACTATTAAAAAAATGATCACACTCCCCCCTAAACTATTTTTAAATACACGGATCACATTCATTCTTTATGGAACTAAATTATTTTATAGATTCATCAAAACAAATATTACATGACATGGATTATTTATTTAATCCAAATATGGATCTATGAAAATTGCATACTTTTTTGGCATCTTTTAGAGTCGCAAAACCTTCAAGTTGTGTCATATAAACATCTTCATGAATGTTTCCATTAGAGAAGGTTGTTTTGATATCCATCATCCAAATATCATAATCATGTTAATATGTAATGGAAATTATATTTGTAAAGGATTTCATCATAGAAACCAGTGAAAAGGTTTTTGTTAAAGTCTATGCCTTGATGATGTTTAAACCCTATTGCAATAATACATGCCTTATATGTATTAACTTGTCCATAAATGTATAGTTTCTTATTGAATACCCATTTACAACAAATAGGATTTATATCCAGTGGAGGATCTAAAAAAATCCAAAAATTATTTTTATATGTGACGTCTCGGACCCAGATTCCACTCAAAGGTGCCTTGATCCTGGTGAGCCAAATGGCCTCAAGTGCATTTCCCTAAATACCAATGTCCACTGACTAGAAGAAAGGTCATATGGTGTGTTTTTGGGGAGACTACTGACTAATTACCTGAGTATAACACAAAAAAATAAATGAAATGGTAGGTAAATAGCATAGTCAATATAAACAGACTAATAGAATAATAGAAGAGAATAGAAATAATAATAAAACAGGTCCAACTGATATAAATATTCAAAATTAGTTGATGATGTATTTCATGTATCATATAACGCTGGAAAACATGGATCCAAATCAAAATATAATACATGCTATAAAAAAATATTGAAAAGAAGTCCAAAAACTATCCTCATCATCTTGAGCTCTAGTTCAGTCATCTGTTACTAGCTTTATCCTAAGCAATCAATCAAACATGTATCTAAAGTTATACACTTCCCTTTTTGAACATCTGCATACATATAGTTTTCTTGGGTACCAATGGAGATCTAGATAGGGTTTGTGATAAATCTCAGAAGGCTACCACCAATGGTGTTTATAACATCCTATTCATGTAATATAAACTGAACTAGTGTGAAATAATATATATATATATATATAAGTAAAGTTTTAGAGTAACATAAATACCCAAGTACATTATTCATCCCTCTTCAGGTGTATAAACATGTAACCAGTTCATTAATTAATTCAACTCTGGGTTATATAATAGGTCACATGAGGTAATACCAGTATTGACATCCTGACATAATAATTATAGTGAAGGATCCAAGACATATCAATTCATCCTAATGATAATAACAATTAAGAGGTTCCAAGGTCATAACCAAGGAAACCATAACCTCAAGGGTCACCAACTCAGTAGTAATGGATGCTTGACTAGGGGGTAAGAGTGTAATATGAGGAGAATACTCCATGTAATTCAACATTAATTAATCTAACAAACTCTAAGGAAAACATCCAAGGTAAAATGGGATAATAAATGGATAATCCCAAGGATGTAACCAAGGCACCTCATGTCTGTATAATCCATCTTACATCCAAGGAGTGTATGTAAGGAATCCTATAAATGAAATAGAAGAGATATTATAGTGTCATACTAGGCATCCACTAATAGAAAAAGATCGGATTCCAAGGTGGGTCTCAACCAAGGTAACTGATATCCATGAATCATAAAGTTTTCCATGAGTGTTAAAGGAATTCCCATAGGAATACAAAAGATAACTTGATTCTGACCATTCCTATAGTAATTTAAAGGTCCATATACAAGGAATATTACACTGAATTCATTTAATTAATTAATCCAAGTGACTTTCATACCATTTCATAAGTTCAAGAGGTTTAGGCCTTCCCTTTCATTAGTGTGACAAGGCCAAGGGGCATTCAGACATTTAATTCATTTCATATAAGTCATAATCAATTAATTGGGTTCATTCCTCTACATTCTATAATAATAAACAAATAATTCTTAGAGGTATCCTCATTAATAGTCTATAAACCTCCCCTCCCCATGTATAGTAAATAGAGGTGATCAAAAGATTCATTGATTGGATAGAGGTGAGTCTAGATAATGAATGGGATGAGGATTTATTTGGTGATATGAGGAAAATAATAATCTATTGGATGATTTTATTTTGAAGCAGAAACATATAGCTCGATAATAATTGAGTACCAAGTGGATTCGTTATGGTGATCAAAACACCATATATTTTCAGACATGCATCAAATAAAAACATCAGATCATAATACCCAACATACGCATGGAGGATAGATCTTCTTCAAATGATCAGGCTGTGGTGGTGGAAATGAGAACATTCACTTCAAATTTTTAATAGAGGGACAAAATCCACGATTTCCATGAGGTTGTCTAAGGGTTCTAAAGGATGTATTTGATTCCATTACTTATAGGGTGACTAGGGATGATAATGAGAGAATAAAGGTTATCCCGGATGAGTGTGTGATTTGTGATATTGTTTGGACTCTTAACCCAAAAAGTGCACCAGGACCAGATGGATTCCCAGACTCTTTTTATAGGGTCTCATGGGATGTGGTGAAGAGGGATATGCTTTTTTATGTTCAGGATTACTTAAAATGTGGTAATCTTCCATGTGTTTCTTATTCCACAAATATTGTAATGGTGATAAAGGCTAAATATCCATTGTATTTTAATCCATACTTCCCCATCAATATGTGTAATTTTTTGTATAAGGTGTTGGCATGTATCCTTAATAAGATAGTTACCATATATCTTCCCATATGGATTTTTAGGGAACAACGTGGGTTTATAAAAGGTCGTATGATTCATGGGTCAATAGGATTGGATCAAGAGGTAATCAATCAGATAAATCAAAATACCTTTGGGAGAAATTTCGTTATCAATTTGGACATGAATAAGGCATATGAAAGGATCAGGTGGAGTTTCATGTTAAGAGTCCTTTCCTACATGGGGTTCTCACAATTAGTGATCGATATTTTTTTTTGGTGTTTTATCTTAACTTGGATATCAATATACTTCATAGGAAAATATTTTGTCTTCTTCAAGGTTGTATTTGGTCTGATACAAGTGGATCCCCTATCCCCCTCTTTGTTTATTATCTCCCAATATGTGTTGATTCGATATATAAATCAATACATTAATTCATGTAGGATCCTCCCATGTCGTAAGAGGCATCTAGTGGGAGGTATATCCCACCTGATGATTGTTGATGATGTTATCCTATTTATGAATGGAAGTGGAATATCAATAATGTAGATTAATGGATATTTTAAGGATTATTGTACCTAGAGTGGTCAAGTGATTAATTGGGAGAATATTTCCTTCTACACAGCTAGTAAATTCTTAGATGAGAGGGTTAGGTCCATGGAAAGTAGGATAGAAATGAACATAGGGATATTAACAATGGATTATTTGGGTTCCTCGATGTCCTTGAGGAAACTTTATATCCATAATTTTAATAAGGTAACTAATAGGATCATGGGACGTATCCTGAATTAGAAGAACATACTACTTTCACTTAGAGGGAGAATTACCCTTGTAAAAAGTGTGCTTTCATATATACCAATGTATGTCTTGTATACTCTGAAAGTACTTAAAAAGGTGATATCCAACATGGATAGTATGATGCTATCCTTCTTGTGGGATATCCAAATGTATGGAAAACATCATTGGGAATCATGGAAGAGGTTATCAAGACCCCTATCCGAGGGAGGAATCAGCATCAGAAGTGTAACAAGGACTTTAAGGGGACCTCATGCTAAGTTATCATGGGAGATAATAAAGGGTAAGTTGTTGTAGGGAAAACATATGAAAATAAAGTATGGGAATGATATGACCATGAAGAGAGCACATCCATCACTCATTCAAAAAATGATTCATCCTTACATTGCCTCTCTATAACAGCATACTTGACGGACCATCGGTAAGGGTGACATAAGATACTAGAAGCAGAACTGGGTGGGGATTATACTTATATTTTTGGGCTACCCAACACTGAAAATCACATTTAGAGAGGCAAGTGACCACACCAGCTTCATTCATGAACCCCTCTATGATAACCAGCAGACTATTTTTTATATTATTTTTAAAAAAAATGATAAAAAATCTGCCTCCATGGGTTCCTCTTTATGAATGTTATCAACTATAAATTTCCATAGATTATATGTGGATTTGAATGATCATGATGATTGGGGTAGACATTCTGGTTCAAGGATATCCCAATGAAATATAATTTTTTTACTTGGTGACTTAGGAACAAATCACATCCAACTAAGGATAACATTCAACATATGGGAGTTAGGTTGTCCTCTAGGTGTCTATGATGCAGGGATCTGGATAGTGAATCTACTGGGAACCTTTTTTTAATGAAAATGGGAACTAGCAGTGTGGTGTGATTTCAGGGTTTTCAAGGGGTGGACCATCTAGGATGTAGCATCTGAGTTCTTCCTCTATTTCTAGTTTAAGATTGTTGAAAATTCATATCCAAAAAGAAAGGATAGATATATTATTCTCACTGCAGTATGTTGAATAATCTGATAATTAAAAAATGAGGCGTGTCACAAGGCCAAAATTTAGATCAATACATGTATTGTATTTAAAACCAAGAATCTTAAATTGGACCTAGATTGGTTGTGTAATGACTAGGAGGTATCTCCCTCACTCAGATATCTCCTGGTATCAGACTCCTCCACCAACATGACTAACAGTTCGGTTTAAGGATGGTGGATTTAGTGGCTTCCTCCTCACCAGGGACACAACTTAAATACTGATAGATCCCACCACATGGGTATTATGAAAGGCTTAGGGGTGATCAGGTACAAGTGGGAATCTGTTGTCATGTACTTTTCTAATTTCTTTGGAGGAGGTTATTCCCTCCAAGCTAAATCTCAAGATATGATCACGGACCTATGGTTATGAATGTAGAGTAATATAAACCTTTATGAAATTTAGACAGATTCTATGACTATATATAATGTTCTTCTTGGAAAAGGTATCATATCTTATTCCATAGAGTACTTTATTAGAAGATGCAAGGGGTTTGTGATTTATCACATAGGCATACTCCACATATGGCATGAAGGTAATGTAGTTGATGACTTCTTGGAGTCTAAGGAAACACCAAGTGAGTGGATTTCAAATTTCACTTGCCTCAGGTCTTTCCCTTATGAGGGGGTAAATGTTTTTAGATCATATACTCTTCGTATTCTCTATTATAGACCTCAGTAATGTGGAATCTCTTTGTATTATCTCTCTATCTTTCACTTGATAATAAAATAAAAAAAAAATTGTGTGAGTATATACCTTGTATACTTTCAATTACATTTAAGAATGATTTATCAATTTGAATCACTTACCTTAGGTAGTTAAAGTGGAAAGTAAACATGGTACTATCCATTTAACAATTCACAGTTAATTTAATTAAGGAAGTCTTATCATTATAAAGGTCAAGATGAATCACACCCAAACAATGGATGAGACGAATATGTCAAAACACTAAGAACCCAAGTATAGAGAACATCATAAAAGGGGTGGTTTTCATTGATGTCACAACCTATAACGATGGATAAAATTAATATCATGAGTATTATAATATGGTTCTAATGACTATAAGCAAGACACTTTAATTTAATAGGCAACACCTGATGAAATCGATGTGTACACACATCAATTAATAAAATGGTGAATCTTGAGGGATGAGTTAAATACCACCTACCTCATACTCATAAGACTCTCCTCATCTACTATCATCCTTTATTTTTCTTATATTGTAAAAGATCTGAAGAATGGATCAGTGCCCAAAAAATAGGGCATATTATATAGCTTTTAAATAGTGTTTTTGATGGGAAGAACAACAAAAAAAGTTTAAAAATGATTTGAGATCTTATCAGCACAGAACCAATGAGATGAATGGTGATTGAATCAACCTCTGGATAGATTCTCAAAATCAATTCCTAGAATAGGCCTTCAAAAGATCTCAAAAGAGAGAAAAACAAGGTTTTTACACTGGAATGATCCATGGGATAAAAGGGTTTGATTTAATTATATTTCTAAGAAAAAAATAAATATTTCACCCAAAAATTGGGCATCATAGGTTTTTTCAAATGGTTTTACAAACCATGCCACAACCATGTATAGTCTACTATGGGGAGGGGTACCCACATGGTTAGTAAAACTGTGTGCCAACCATATGAATCACCTCTATAAATTTTCTGTAGTTTCTTGCATGATCGTCCAACCCATGGAACATGGTTAGGGAAAACCATACACCTCATACCACCCCATTGTCTAGACCTGCATGGTTAGAACTAACCATGTAGCCTGACCCGCACTATTTTTTCTAACCATGAGGCATGCCTTTTCTCCAAAAAACTAGGTTCCAGGCTTTGAATAATCCCCAGACACCTCAAGACCTTCGTGAACTCATTAGGAATTTGTATTAGGTCCAAAATAAAGTATTAGACCAAATTAAAAGGATCCACACCTTAATGAAAAACTAGGTTCTCACATTCTTCTCCTATTAAAGGAATTCGTCCTCGATTTCATCTTCCAAGGGCAGCAAAACACTATCTGAGAACAACTCTGGTTACTGGGAAAGTAAGTCGTCCTCCCGGTCTCAAGTATCATATTGTATAGGTTTATATTTCTATAAAAATTGTACTATAAGGATAGAATAGCCTCAAAGAGACTTCATGGTCTAGTAAATGATGCATATATGATACTCCTAAAATGAAGTATCGACGTCTATCTCAACTTCCTCAGGATCAAAAGTATGAGGCAGGTCATCATGATACCGGAAAAGCTGTGAAACATGGAATATGTTGTGCATGGCATGGTACCTATGAGGTAGTAATAGACAATAGGCTATCATCATAACTCTCTCCATAAACTCAAATGGCACAAGAAATCATGAAAACATCACCCCTTACCTCTTTATCCATCTATTCTCTAGCCTAGGTGAGACAAAAAAGAATAATTGATCTCAAATGTCAAACTCTAGAGGCCATCAATAGTGATTGACAAAAAAAAAATTTCTAGAATGTGCAGTTGACATATGGTTCCTAATCATCTGAACCTACTCCTAATAATCCTAGACGAGACGAGGACCTATTAGGGATGACTCACCTACTTCTAACTCACATAGAAGTGAGCAGAATGTCCTACCATACATGGGATCAAAATAATCCATATAAATAATCTTTTGAAATATATTATTATAGGAAAAATCAATGAGAGGGATGTGTTTCTCCTAATAACCACTAAAATCAAGGATTCATTCTTAGATCATGTCCTTTATAACTTATATCATCCATCCCGATTTCCCATCAGTATGAGGGTGAAAGGTTGAACTTAAAAGAAACTATGTACCAAGAGCCTTTTGCAACCCCTACTAGAACCATGACATGAAACGAGAATCCCTATTTGAAAAAATAGTTCAAGGGACCACATGTAGTCGGATGATCTCACATATGTACAATATTTCTAGCTCATCAACTAAGAAAGTCTCCCAGATAGTAAGTGTTCTACTTTTTTCAATCCATCAATAACTACCCAAATAGTGTCTTTACCCCTAGGATACCTAGGTAAGTTGACTAAAAAGTACATGGAAACATCTTCCCATTTCTATTCTAGGACTGGAAGTGGATTTAACAATCTAGAAGGTCTCTAGTTCTCTGCCTTCACCTACTGATAGGTGGAAGACCTAATAATAAATCTAATTGTCTGTTGTGTTATCCCATGACACTAATATTGGTTTCGAATATCTCAATAAATTTTAGAGATGCATGAATGAAGTTCCCACTAAGAATTATGGGACTCTCATATAAATTACTCTCGCATATCTATAGGAACCCAGACACATCCATGTAAACACAGGATGTCATCTTTGTCCAATGTCCAATCCAGAGGCAGGTCATCTCCTGAAATACTCTCATAGAGAACTAAGCCCTCAATATATGAAAATTGCCTTCTCTTAACCTTCTAAAAGTGGTAAGAGGTAAATTTCAAGGCTTAGATATAGGACAACTCATGACTATCATGAAAATATATATGCAACTCAGATAATATGCCCATCAATTTATATTCGTCACTGGCTTGCTGTATGGATTGTGCCTAAGTTTTTTGACTCAGTGCATCAGCTACTAAATTACCTTTTCCAGACATATAGGCAAGCTCAAAATCAAAGGAATAAAGATATTAAAACCATATTTTCTATCTGAGATTCAAGTCATGTTGAGTAAAGATATGTTTGAGTCTCTGATAGTCTATATACACCATAAAGCGATCACCCGTCTAATAATACCTCGAGCAATGTAATTCTTGGAAAATGGATCCTAGCTCAAGATCAGGTGTTGAGTAACTTTTCTTAGTAGGTCTAAACTACTGATATTTGTATGAAATAACTCTATCCTCTTAAATCAATACTCCTCCTAGGAAAATACCTGATGCATAAGAGAACACTATATATCCTCTTCTAGGATCTGTCAGAAATAGAATTAGTGTAGAGACTTGCCTTCATTTAATCCACTGAAAGGATTTCTCACACTCTTCTGGCCACAAGAACTTGACACTCTTTTTGTAAGGCCATTAAGAGGTGAATAAAGGCATGATAAGTTCTATATGAAATGATTTCAATATCTATACAGACCCAATAAACTCTATATATCAAACACTTTCCTAGGATTCTCTAAGAAAACCATAGCACTAACCTTCTCTAGGTCAATGGAGACTCCTAATTCTGAGATAATATAACCCAGAAGTGAACTCTATTGATCTAGAAGTGGAACTTATAAATATTTACATAAATATTATTCTCTCTTAATTTACTCATAATGATATCAAGTTGTTTATAATGGTCATTATGAGTGTGATAAAACACCAAGATGTCTCCCACAAAGATAATGAAAAAATAATCTAGATAGGGGTGGAAGAAACTACTCATCATAGCCCCGAAAACTGAGGGTGTTTTCATAATACTGAATGGAATAATGAGGTACTCATATAGACCATACCTACTATGGAAAGTTTTATGAGGTATTTCTTATGGAATAACTCACACCTAATGATAAACCATTATTAGGTTGATCTTCTAGAATACCATAGCTCTATGGATTTGGTCAAAGAGATCATCTATTCGAGGTAGTGGATAATGTTTCTTGACCGTAAGAATGTTCAAATATCTATAATCCATTCATAGATAAAGGATCACAACCTCCTTATTGGAGAATAGCACAAGTGAACCCCAAGAGGATGTGTTAGACCGTATAAAATCTTTGACCTCTAAATCCTCTAACTATAGCATGAGATCTTAGAGATCAGCAAGTTACATCATGTATGGAGGAATGGACACTAGATATTCTCCTAGAATGAGAAAAATCATAAACTCTACCTCTCTATCTAGAGGTAATATAAAAAAATCATAAAGAAAGACATCCCAAAAATGATCTACTACTAGAGGGAATTCAGTCTGATGAAAACCCATGACCTGCAAGATGATATTGGAAATCCGGGTGGTCACTACTCCTAGACCATGATGCTCTGTTGTAGATCTACTATCATGTTCATCTCACTCATCCTTTTATAGATAACTACTTTCTTATGGTGATGTAAACGACACCCTGTAGAGATATCAGTCTACAAATGCGTGATGCGGGACCAAAAAATCCATCCTGAGGATGACATCGAAGATTTTCATCTCAATAAAAAAATGTCCCATGAAAAAGGTAACTACCTACCTCAAGGGGATAGTCCCTGAATTGGTTTATTCCCTCTAACCATACTCCTAATAGTGTAACCAGGTTCATTACACCATAGTAATAATATTTCTTCATCCCAATAAATTCCATGATAGAAAAAGAGATGAAGGGGTTTGAATCACCTATATCAAATAAAGAAGATACTATAATGGAGGATTTTATAATAGTACCTCATATTGTAAATGGTCTTGTAGCTTGATCCTTGTATATCGGTTGTAGTTCTTGAAACTAACTTGATCTATGGCCATGTAACAACCCAAAATTTCATTAATGAAAATTTGCCTTGATCTGATTAAATATATTATTATGTAAAATTGTTATATAAAATATGAACTTCTTTGGTTTTATTTTTTTGGATTTTAAAAATACTATTAATAACTATGATCTTTGATAATATATTCAATGAACAGTGATAACATCATTAGTATAAATATAGGGCTTTAACAATTCCAATTTACTCAGACAAAGGAAGTGATGACCTCATCCAGTAGACTTGACCCTTATGAAGTCCATTTGTCAGAGCATGGAATGTAGGTGGATTCATTGGGCTTGTCTCTTGACCAAGCCCAATCAAAGCATCAATATGTTAAGCTCGAATGAAACTGCCTACGAGAGAAGTGGAAGTTCACAGAGATTACTACTCGAGCGATGTTATCCGAGCCACCCCAAGAGTTTTTCACCGTCACACACCTTACCCTAATGTCTTATGTGGGTGTTATAAAGGGTTTTATAACAAGAACCTAGAACTATGATTATGTGCATTATTTTTGTATATAATAATAAATATACATTCATTTTATTATTATAACTCTGTAAATAGTTTTTAAAGAACAAATAGTATTTTTAGTTAATATTCAATTAAGAAAACTATTTTGATAAATTAATGGATTTTTTAATTAAATAATTTTTTAATAAAATATTATTATTATTAAATTAGTTTTATTAATTATAAATTATTGTATAATTTTTATGAATACAAATGTAATTTTTATTAAGCTTTGAAAGTCATTTTTTGTCAAAACCCATGAATTTTCAATAAATATCAGTTTTTATTTTAAAAGTAAAAATTCACATATTTAGAAAATTATTTAGATAAAATGAATATTATTTTTGGAATCAGGACATCAAAACTATCCAATAGTGAAATTTTCATAATTTTTTGAGACAGTTGAATTTTTGGGTAAAAATTAAATACCCTTTAAATATATATAATGTGTTTTATCACATCATAAAGACCCAATAGTGATGTAATAAAATACAATCAAAATTCTGTTTGGCCAATATATTTTTTACGCTTAAAATAATATGATTTTAGGTTTTTTTGATTTATTTTACAAACCTTTAGTGGACCCTCCAAGACTTGTAAAACATTTTAGATTTTTAAATTGATTTCCTTGAGAGTGTGACTCACCTCCACATAAAAAACCCTATTATTTTAAGATGTTTGACCACTATCCCTATAAAATATTATTTTCCAATCCCCTTTTGAAAACCCATGGGCAAAAACCATGGTCTGGTTTGTTGTTTTGATTAGTTTATTGTGTGGTGTACCAAACCTAAATAATAAAGAATTTCCCCTCATTTCCTATATAAACTCACCTAAGCTCCCACTTACTCTTCACTCAAAGCCTTTGTATTTCATCCAACTTCTACCCTCCTCACTCAAAAATCCTCCCAAGGTGACCCAAACTCCCAAGAAGCCTCTCTCAATCCCCTCTCAAGCCATTGGGATCACACTTCCAAGTAAGGGATTCTCACTTTCCTTATTTATGTCCAAGTTTCCTTATATTGTTATGCCCTTTTATTTTCAATTATAAATGTTGGGGTATGATTTTTCACCTTTCCCATACTACCCTCCTCATGTTTGAATAATGAGATATCCCCTTTCTCTCTCATTAATTCCTCCCATGTACACCTGTTACCATGTCGAAATTCCGTAAGGAATTTGTCTCTCTTCATTTACATTCAACCAATTCTTTTGTATTATGTATCTAAATTCCATTAAATTCGTTGGTAAATGTATATATATTACCCCATTACTATCCATTTCATGTAAATATGATGATACACTCATTTCTCTCTCATCAACCATTTTTATTAATTCTTATGTCACGTTGTTATGCTGTCGAAATTGCACTGCGTTTTTTCAAGCCAAGATCATTGTGTAGTGAATACCATACTCATGTATCTATCAATAGTATTCACCTTTATTCAGATATACATATATATTGGTAATTTCAGGTTTTTATTTCACATTCCTTAATTTTGGAATAAATTATGATTTTAATGAATCCATGTTGTATGATCTATTTGGTACACTTATGTATGAAATGAAATGATTATGAAGGGTGTTCCCTAATAGCACTCCAATGCATTGGGTAAAGGATAGTATCATGATATTTCATTTGAAATGAGTGTTGACTCATGCTAATTTAAGTGCAATGAGGGTTTAATCATTCTTCATGTGCAATGAAGGTTTACTCGTGCTCCATGTGCAATGAGTCTGGGCTCTTGCTAATATCATGTTAAATGTTGTTGCCACATCTCCATGTTATGATTATCATGATTTATCGTGACTTTATGTTAATGTTTATATTTTGATCCATTGATATGCCTATTTTCTAACATGTATTATATTCCTCATGTTATTCTATGTTTATTCTCTTACTGGGCTTTATAGCTCACCCCTTTCTTATGTATGTCCTTAGGTTATCCCATTCAATGTTAAGTTCGAAGGAATGTTGTGGTCATGTAAATGAATTTTTCAGTAAATATGATGTATTTAATGTTTTAAGCTGTTATGTAATGATCATAATCCCCAAAAGACACTACAAATATCGATATTATATGTTGTATTAAGTGAAATTTCGTGTAATAAATTATGTTTAAGTGTGAAATAAAAGCAGGGTTGTCATAGTTGGTATCAGAGGATACGTTTAGTTATTTTTAGGATTAGGATTAGAAAACACTATTGAAGCCTTTAATACTAGACTAATTATAAAAAACATCCCTAAGTTTTTTTGGGTATTGATTAAGTTGTTTATCAATCAAATACATCATTTTCTGGATATGATCAGGTAGAGGCGGCTCTCGCACAGATGTACCTAGGAGTGAAAACTCTGACAAGGAGTTTTGGGCTTGACCCAGGGTATCCTGGTACATGAAAAAGTGTCCTGCTACACTATTGGTTACAACACTCCTACGGGATATGCTTTAGTAAATTAAAAAGCTTAGTATGAACCATTATTAAGGGAATTTAAAAAAATTCCTCTAAGAATACATGTTAGAAATTAGATCATGGATAACATAGATTGAAGCTTATAGATTCATAAGTTAAGGAAATAAAAGTAATTTATAAGTCATCAATTTTTTTCTTTGTATTACCCTTTATGGGTTACCCCTAACTTTCCTTTTATTCCATCCAATGGCCGGTAATAGGAGGACTCAGGCTAACAACTGATGTGAAGATCAATGCGATGACTGTTCTAATGAGATCCCTAATCTGATGAGAGAGGGAATCGTGAACTCTGTCATGATACTCTCTCAGTTAACTCAAGATTTGAATAGAAATATGAGTCAAGAGGAACATTCAACCCCCCCTAAGAAATAACAAGTCATTATCAAAAGATTCATGAGACAAAGGACTCATACTTTTAATAGATCATCTGATCCCTCAATTGCCGAACAATGGATCAACTCCATTGAAAAGATCTTATTCATATTTTAATGTTCCGAACAAGAGAATTTTCATCTGTCTTCTTATCATATGGAGAGTGAAGCCAATAAATGGTGGACATTGATCAAAAATACAAATCCTGAGGAGGATATCGAGGCATTGTAATAGAAGGATTTTTGGAAAATGTTTTTCGATAAATATTTTCTGTGCACCCTTTGGCTTAAGATGGAAAGGAACTTCCTTGACCTCAAGAAAAAAGATGATGAATCTGTTGGAACGTACGAGGAAAAATTCACAAGGCCTCCATGATACACCTTCGAATTTTTCATTACCCCTGAATGCATGGTTGACCGCTTCTTTGGTTGGATGAAACCTATCCTGCTAGAATCCCTAATAATCTGTGACTTCGACAGCTATGAGAAAATTGTCTAATGTTCCCTCAAGGTTGAAATAGAGATTGACGAATCTCAGGGGTATCATGGGGATAATAATAGTAAGGTGGAATTAAATTCTTGTGGTCCGATGGATAAATCCAATGGTTCTAAGAAGATCCAACACCCCACTTTCCAAATGTGCGGAAAGAAGCACCCTAGAAATTTCATGAAGGGGATGAGGAAATGATTTAAGTTTAGAAGATAAGGACACTTAGTTGTTAACTACCAACAAGAAAAACCCATAGCTGTGACAGAGGATAGGAACATTCCATTCAACTCTCAATGCATTTTATATTGCTTCAACTGTATAGAACCAGGGAATTTGGCAAATCAATGCCCTAAGATAAGGGTTTTTGGAGGAAACCAACAACCTCCAAGGCAGTAAGGGTGAGCTTTTTTCATCACTACCACCGAAGTGAACCCTGAACATGAAGTGGTGACAGGTACACTAGTTATTCATTCAAGAATAGACAATTTACTTCTTTATTTAGGTTCAATGCATTATTTTATATCCCAAAAGTTTTGTCGAATAATCCCAACACCACCAAAAATCATGTAAGTAAAGATGTCGGTGAGTACGGTAAATGGGTCAATCATTGTATCCCATGAATATATCACCTCCCTTGTCATCATTTGTGGATTAAACTTCTGGAGAACCTCTTCATACTCCCTATGGTATAATTTTATGCAGTTATCGGCACAGATTTTCTTTCCTTATATAGAGCCAACATAAATTTTCATGAGAGGGAAATCACTCTCCATGTAGAGAATCAACCCCTGATTCTTCACATGTACAATGAGGAGTATGAATCTTCTTTAGTTCCACCATCTCAAGCATGGATATTACTGCCCTATGAGAATGCGCATCTGGCTCATATTATTGAGTCAAAGAAAGCAACCATCCTTGAAGACATGTATATTTTGAGGGAATTCGATGAAGTGTTTCTTGAGGAATTTATGGGTCTCCTCCCTAGAAGAGATGTTGAATTATCAATTGACCTTATACCTGGGGAATTTCCAATATCCAATACTCCATATAGAATGGTTGTTGTGGAGCTTTAGGAGCTGAAGAAACAACTACAGGAGAATCTGGATAAAGGGTTTATATGCCGAAGTGCTTCACCATGGGGTGCACCATCCCTCTTCGTCAAGAAGAAGGATGGGTCAATGAGTCTTTTCATTGATTATCATGAGATCAACAAAATCATGATAAAGAACAAGTATCATCTTTCATGAATTGATGACTTGTTTGATCAGCTACATGGAGCACAATACTTCTCCAAGTTAGATTTGTGGTTCTGGATATTGTCAAGTAAGGGTAAAGAAGGAAGATATCCTCAAGATTGATTTTCGTACAAGATATGGGCACTATAAATTCATATTAATGTCTTTAGAAATCACTAATGCTCTATCAATATTCATGGAATTTATGAATAGAGTCTTTATAGATTACCTCAACAGATTTGTGGTAGTATTTATAGATGATATTCTAATATACTCTAAAACCAAGGAGGATCATGAAGAACATATAAGAACTCTACTAGAGACCTTGAAAAAGGATAATATTTATGAAAAGTATAGTAAGTGTGAGTTTTGGTTGAAGGAGGTCTCATTCAGGGGTCATATAATCACAAGAAATGGGATATCAGTGGATCCCTCCAAGATAGCTCCAATTTAGGGACGGATGATGCCAAAATCAATAACGGATATCCATAGATTTTTGGGGTTAGCTGGATATTATCGTCGATTTGTGAGAAATGTATCACGATTATCCAACCCTCTTACTAAGATAACTCGGAAGGGAGTAAAGTTTTCTAGGAGTTATGAATGTGAAAAGATCTTTAAGGAGTTGAAAAGGAGTCTTATTACTACGTTCGTTCTCACATTACCAATGAGTGGAGAACGTTTGTGGTATTTAGTGATTCTTTGAATAAGTTCCTGGGATTTTTGTTGATAAATATTGATAAATTGATAGCTTATGCCTCAAGGAAGCTGAAAATACATGAGAAAAACTTTCCCACGCATGATCTAGAGTTGGCGGCTGTGATCTTTGTGTTGAAAATCTGGCGGCATTATATGTATTTGGAGAATCATGAGATATATACTGATCACAAGAGCCTCAAATATATATTCACATAGAAAGACATTAATATGCACCAATTAATATGGATAGAACTCATCAAGTATTATGCTTATCAATCCATTACCACCCTGGGAAAGCGAACAAGGTAGCGGATGCTCTAAGTAGAAAGGATCCAGTGATTCTATCATTGATGAGAATTGAGAAGGATCCAATCTTCTTATAATTACAATGGATGGACATGGGAATCATTAAGGGAGGAACATCATCAATCCTTCCTCAAATTATTGCTCAACCATCCCTCTTGAAGAAAATAAAGGATTCTCAAAGAAGGGATGTGGAAATTCGGAAAAGGTTGGAAGCTATCAGAAATGAGAAATCCTCATATTTCATGGTTGACAAGGATGGAATTTTGAGATTTGGGTCACGATTATGTGTATCATCCAATCTAGAGAAAAGGAAGGAGCTTCTGAATGATGTACATAGCTCAACCTTCTCTATTTACCAAGGGAGCACAAAGATGTATCGAGATCTCCGAGAAAACTTTTGGTGGGACAATATTAAAAGGGATATTGTTGAATATACATCAAAGTTCCTAGTATGTCAGCAAGTGAAGGATGAGAGGAAAAAGTATAAGGTGAGGATGTAACCACTACCCATATCAACATGGAAGTGGGAGAACATTACCATGGACTTTGTCACTGGACTTCCAAGGATATCCAAAGGAAACAATGCTATATGGGTCATTGTGAATTGTCTTATGAAGATAGATCACTTTATCATGATTAGAGAGGACTTATAATTTGATCAACCTGCACAGATTTACATCAAATAAGTTGCAAGGCTGTATGGATTATAACTATATATTGTATTCGATCGTGATCCAACATTAACCTCAATGTTTTGGAAAAGTATCCAACATACTCTAAGCACTGAACTGAACTTTAGTATAGACTATCATCCTCAAACTGATGGCCAATCTGAGAAAACTTTTTAGAAACTGTAATATATGTTAAGATCATGTTCTATGGACTTCAAATGAGTTTGGGACCAATATCTTTCACTGGTTGAATTCTCTTACAATAACAGCTTCTACTCAAGAATCTGAATGGCACCATATAAATCCCTTTACGTGAAAAGGTGCAGAACAATGGAATTTTGGGATGAAGTCAGTGAGCATAAGCTGGTAGGGCCTGGAATGGTCGAAGAAATGGTGGATAAGGTGAAAACAATTCAGCAGCATATCAAGGTAGCCCAAAGTTGACAGAAGAGTTATGTGGATAACTGTTGATGAGACCTTGAGTTCAAAGTTAGAGACATGTTATTTCTATGCATACCTCTATCGAAGAAGTTCATGAGGTTTGGAAAGAATGAGAAATTAAGTCTTAGGTACATCGGCCCCTTCGATATTCTTGATCGTGTTGGGGATGTGGCCTATCGACTAGCACTTCCACCAACCATGGCCAATATACATGATGTATTTCATGTATACCCATTAAAGAAGTATATATAAGACCCTTCACATGTACTCTCTTTATAGGTAGTATAGTTAGAGGATGATCTTTCTTACGAGGAGCAACCAGTGAAGATCCTAGATTGTAGAGAAAAAGTTCTATGAAATAATACAATGCCCCTCCTCAAGGTGTTGTGGAGAAACCAAAAGTTTGAAGAAGCAACATGGGAATTGTAGGAAGTGATGAATCATAGTTACCCACATCTGTTTTAGTGTGGGAAAAAGAAATTTCGAGGGAGAAATTTCTTAAGGGGAAAAGATTGTAACGACCCAAACTTAAATTAATGAAAATTCCTCTTGATCTGATTAAATGTCTTATTATGTAAAATGGTTATATAAAATATTCACTTATTTCGTTTTATGTTTTTGGATTTTTAAAATGCCGTTAATAATTGTGATCATTGCTAATATATCCATTGAACAGTGATCACATGATTAGTATAAATATAGGTCTTTAACAAATCCAATTTACTCGGACAAAGGAATCAATGTCCTCATTCAGTAGACATGCCCTGTATGAATCCCATTTGTCAGAGCTCCGAAAGGAGGTGGCGTCATTTGGCTTCACTCTTTACCAAGCCCATTCCAAGCTTCAACACATTAAACTCAAATGTAACCACCAATAGGAGAATTGGTAGTCGATAGAGATTACCACTTGAGCGATGCTTGTGAGCCACCCCAAGAGTCTGTCACCATCACGCACCTTACCCTAAGGTCTTACGCAGGTGTTATAAGGGGTTATGTAACAAGACCCTAGAACTATGATTATGTGCATTATTTTTTTATATAATAATGAATATACATTCATTTTATTATTGTAACTCTGTAAATTGTTTTTAAATCACAAATAATATTTTTAGTTAATATTCAACTAAGAAATGCATATTCATAAATCAATGGATTTTTTAATTAGATAATATTTTAATAAAATATTATTATTATAAAATTTATTTTGTTAAATATAAATGATCATATAATTTTTATGAATACAATTGTAATTTTTATTAAGGTTTGAAAGCCGTTTTTTGTCAAAACCCATAAATTCCCGATAAATGTCCTTTTTTATTTTAAAAGTGAAAATTCACATATTTAGAAAATTATTTAGATAAAATGAATATTATTTTTTGAATCAGGATGTTAAAATTATCCAATGGTTAATTTTTCATAATTTTCTGAGATAGTTGAATTTTTGGGTAAAAATTAAATACAGTTTAAATTTATAATATGTTTTATCACAACATAAAGACCCAAAAGTGATGTAATAAAATAATATAAACATTATGTTCATCCAATATTTGTTTTACCACTAAAATAATGTAATTTTAGGTTTTCTTGATTTATTTTATAAAGCTATAGTGGGCCCTTCAAGACTTATAAAACATTTTAGCTTTTTAAATTGATTTCCTTAAGAGTGTGACTCACCTCCACATAAGAAACCCTATTATTTTAAAATTTTAAGAAATTTTCCTTATAAAATATTTTTTTACACTTCCCTTTTTCAAAAACCATGGTAAAACCCCATAATCTGGTTTGTGGTTTTGATTAGTTTAATGTGTGGTGTCCCAAACATAAATAATAAAGAATTTCCCCTCCTTTCGTATATATACTCACCCAATCTCCCACTTCCTCTTCACTAAAATCCTTTTTAGTTAATAAATCTTCTTCCCTCTTCTCTATAAAATCCCTCCAAGGCACCCCAAGCTCCCAATAATCCTCTCTCAAGCCCCTCCCAAGCCTTTGGGATCACACTTCCAGGTAAGGGATTCTCACTTTCATTATTTATGTCAAAGTTTCCTTATATTGTTATGCCCTTTTATTTTAAATTATAAATTTTATGGTATGATTTAAAAACTCTCACATAATACCCTCTCTATGTTTCATTAATTATATATCCCCTTTATCTCTCATTAATTCCTCTCATGTACAACCGTTACCATGCCGAAATTCGGTAAGGAGTTTCCCTCTCCTCATTTACATTCAAGTAATTCTTCTGTATTACATAGCTAAATTCTATTAAATTTGTTGGTACATGTATCTATATGACCCCCTAACTTTCTATTTCATGTACATATGTTGATAAACCCATTTCTCTCTCATTAACAATTTTTATGAATTCTTATGTCACATCGTTATGCTGCCGAAATTGCACCGTGTTTTTCTAAGCCAATACCATTGTGTAGTGAATACCATACCCATGTCTCTATCAAAGGTATTCACCTTTATGAACATATACATATTTATTGGTACTTTCATGTATTAATTCCACATTCCTTAATCATGAAATAACTTATTATGTTAATGAATCCATGTTGTATGATCTATGTGACACACTTATGCATGAAATGAAATGATTATGAAGGGTGTTCCCTAATAGTGCTCTAATGCATTGGGTAAAGTATATTATCATGATATTTCTTGTGAAATGAGTGTTTAATCATGATAATTTATGTAAAAATAGGGTTTACTCGTGCTTCATGTGCAATGAGGGTTTACTCATGCTCTATGTGCAATTAGACTTGGTTCATGCTAATATCATGTTAAATGTTGTTGCCACATATCCATGTTATGATTATCATGTTTTATCATGACTTTATGTTCATGTTTTTATTGTGATCCATTGATATGCCTATTTTATAACATGTATTATATTACTCATGTTATTCCATGTTTATTCCCTTACTCAGCTTTATAGCTCACCCCTTTCTTATGTATGTCCTCAGGTTATCCCATGAAATGTTAAGTATGAAATAATGTTGTGGTCATGTAAAGGATTTTTTCAATAAAGATGTTGTATTTCAAGTTTTAAGTTGTTATGTAGTGATCCTAAGACCCAAATACACTAGACCCATGAATCATCTATGTTGTATTAAGTGAAATTTCTGGTAATAAATTATGTTTAATTGTGAAATAAAAGCAGGGTTGTCATAGGCCATGTATAACAACTGAACTACCATGATCAAGGCCACTCTGCTGGAACTCCTAATAATAAGAAGTCTAGATACCATGGTCACGACCTCCTCCTTGTACATTCCTATTGGTTATACTCCAACTCCCCTTTTGATGTGGCATAAAATAACTTATCCCTAGTTGTGGATTTGGTGTGGATCCTCTTCCACTAGAATTTGATAGAAAGGTCTATAAGAATATCTAAAGGTTCCTCGTATGGTCGCAAGCTTGGTGCTCCAGAGGGTCTTTATCACACTGAAGTTTCAGGTTCCCATATTGTTCATACTGCTAACACACCATAGATCTACTAGTATGGGTACTCTGGATACCACTACCCTAATGAGAAACCTTTAGTGATAACTTTTTTCTATAGGAATAAATACTTGAAAAACTTGTAACTATTCCTCTATGCCTATTACTATTAACATCCATTAGGTTGAGCTCAATGATAAGATCATGATTGACTGTTTCAAAGAATGTATGTAGGTTAAATACATTCACTAGAGTATGGATTGAATACTGAATCCCATCCTATAATCATCTAGAATGTAAAATCTAGTCACCGGCTAGAAGCGGTGCAAAGAATAGTAACATAGTGAAACACACTAAATACTCTATGAATGACATAGAACCATTCTCAAGATGCATGAACTCTTTTGCTCTGTAAGCTATTAGTGTCTAAGGAAATAACTGATAATAGAAGTCAGTCTGGAATTAAACCAATACCATACCCTGATGGTGACCATCTTGGGTAACTACATCCCACCAATTCTTGGATTAATCATGAATCATATACCCAGCAGGCTTGAACCTCCACTCTAGAGGAATCTCTAATGATCAAAGATATAAAGGGTGGGCTCTAGACAAGACTCAGCAGTATGTATACCATCATACCCTAAGAAGGTAAGGGATGATGCTATTGGAAATTAGGAGTTAGATCATCCATCATAGGTGCAAGTCAGGGAGCACCTTGCATGGACTGCATCAGATCTAAGAAACTATTATCTAGATGAGTGACAGTTCCCATATCAGGTTCAATAGGCACTACCTCAAGTATCACTTCTGTGGTAAGACAAGCATATCAGGTCCTACCACATCTGGATCATATTCATTTCCATCCTCCTGGAACATTACATGAGGACATCATGGTGGAATTGTTCTAAAAATTACAAGCACACACTCCAAAAAAAAGATTAAAATTAGATAGATAGGAACCCTAGTGGAAACAAAAATTAAGGAAATAGATCACTACCCATGGTATACTACCCCAACTACCAGCTTATAAGGTCAAGCATTGATAATTTCTCAAGTATATATTTCAGTTGTTCTAGTAGATGAATGGTCAACTATACCTTTCCTCATCATTTACTAGAAACCATTTCATTTTACAAGGCATGATTCACTTTTTATGTTTTCATTTACTATTTTTCATATATCAAGTTTCATTTAAAATAAGTTTTTTTTCTATTGAGTCAGGGCCTATACTCCTTATCACTAATATCAACACCCATTTAAATTATAATTAAAGGATTGACTCGGTTAATTAATCATTACAAACCATGATGGATCATACAACTCATGAATTTAAATAGGGAATCACTCAATCATAGATAAGAGCATCACAAGAATAATATGTAAACAAGGATTAGTTAGCAATCAAAGGAATTTCAAGCAATAAAAGAGGTGAAATTTTATATATATATAATGGAAATATGATTGTCATATAAATTATAGGATCCTATAATGATGAAAGTAACAATCTTTTATTCCCTCGTATCATCAAGAAAAGGATGAAGGAATTCATCAATAGGAATAATATTAAAAACCACAAGGCAACATCTCCATAACCCATTGGTGAAATGATATCAACTATAATAAGAAAAATAAAACAACACTTATAATTCATCCAACTCATAATTTACCCCAAACATGGGTTAGCTTCACCCAAGCATGTCTTATGACCATGTTCCAAACATTATTAATATCTTAACTATTGTATTCAAATAATAAAGTAAGAAAGGAACCACTATGATACTACTTTGTGATGACCTGGACTTGGAATCCACTCATTTGTGCCCAAAGCCTGGTGGGCCACATGGCCTCAAGTGCATCTCCATGAACACCATAGGTTGTCGACTAGCAGTGAGGGTCTAGTGTGTGTTAGTGGGGTGACTATGACCTCATTACCAAAGTTTATCATAGTTGATAAATGAAACTATAGGTAAATAGTTAAAGGAGTATAAATAGACTGATAATACAGAAGAAATAGATAGGAATAATAATATAATAGTTGGAACTGATATAAATATACAAAGTCATATGATGATGTATGTCATGTATCTAATAAATCTATAAAACAAGTATCCAAAGAAGAAGACAATACAATCTATACAATAGTAGAAAAAATAAGTCCAAAACTATCCCCAACATCCCAAGCTCTAGCTTGGTCATCTGTTACCATCTCCATCCTAAGCGATCAAACAATCAGGTTTCTGAAACGATATGCTTCCCTTATTCAACACCTATATAAAAATATTTTATATGGGTACCAATAGAATCCTGGATAGGGTGTGAGATAAATCTCATTAGGCCACCATCAATGGTGTCTATAACATCATATTCATGGAATATTGACAAAAACAGTGTGCAATCATGCATTTAAAAAAGTAAATAATTAAAATAATGTAAATACTAAAGTACCGGCTTCAGCCCTCAGCTGGTGTCTAAACATGTAACTAGTTCATTAATTAATTCAACTATAGGTTATATAAATAGGTCACATGAGGTAATACCAGCATACAAATCCTGACAAAATAATTATAGTGAAGGATCTAATACATAGCAAGGCATCCTGATGATAATAATAATGAAGAGGTTTCAAGGTGATAACTAAAGAAACCTTGACATCAAGGGTCACCAACTCAGTATTAATTATAGTCTGGATAATGGGTAGAAGTGTAATCCAAGGAGTTTCATCCAATTCATTCCACAATAATAAATCTAACTGAGTCTAAGGAAAACATCCAAGGTAAAATGACATAAGTAATTCCTAGGCCAAAGGATGTAACCAATTCACCTCACGTTTGTATAATCCATGATATATTCAAGGATTGTATGCAAGGAATCCAATTAATGATATAGAAGGTATCCTATGGTGTCATACTGGGATTCTACTAATAGATGAGGACCGATTTCTAAGTTGGGTCTCAACTAAAGAAACTGGAATCCTTGAATCAGAATGTTTTCTGTGAGTTCTCAAGGAATTCCCTCAAGAATCCTAAAGCTAACTTGAGTCTAACCATTGCTATAGTAATTTTATGTTTCATATACAATGAATATTATAATGAATTATTTTAATTTTTTAATCTAAGTGATGGTCATAACATTTCATAAGTTTAATAGGTTCAAGCCTTTTCTTTCATTAGTGTGACAAGGCCAAGGGGCATGAAACCATTTAATTCATTTCATATAAGTTATAATCAACTCATTAGATTCATTATGATACCTTCTATAATAAGTGGAAAATGTTTATATGCACATGAAACCAAACATTCATTTACATTTTATAAGCCCAAGTCATATACCTAGTATTTGTTCCAATTACATTTAAGATTGATTTTTCAATTTGAAGAATGGGGAAGGTAAGCATGGTAGTATGCATTAAAAAGTTAACAATTCATTTAATTGAGGGAGGCTTATCATTATCAAGCTAAAGTTAAAGCACACCCAAATAGTGGCTCAGATGAACATGTCAGAACACTAAAAACCCAATTATAGAGAACACCATATAAGGGGTGGTCATCTTTGAGGTCACAACTTATAAATATAGATAACATTAGTATCAAGAGTCTTATAATATATTTCTAAAAAATATAATTATAACACTTTAATATAATAGGTGACTCCTCATAAAATTATCATGTGTGCACGATAATTTATATAATGATGAATATTGAGGAATAAGTTATAAACCACTTACCTCATACTCATATGACTCTCCTCATCAAATATCAGCCTCTAATTTGGCATGGATTGAAATTTATATGAAGAATTAATCAACTCCATAAAAATAATGCATATGATTCTATATCTAGATAGCGTATTTTGATAGGAATAAGAACGATGAAAGATTAAAAATAAATTTAGATCTTACTAGCATTGCTATGAGGAGATTAATGGTGATCGAATCTAAATACATATTTATTCTTAATATCAATTCCTATAATAGGCCTTCAAAAGAGTTTAAAAAGGGATAAAAATAAGGGTTTTCTATTGGAATGATCCAAGGGATAATATGGTTTGATTTAATTATATTTTTAAGGACAAAACCATCATTTCACCCAAAAATTGCATATCACATGGTTTAGCCACACGGTTTTCCAAACCGTGTACCAACCATGCATGTTCTACTATAGGGAGGGTTACTTACATAGTTAGGCCTCATGTTTAGGGAAACTGTGCACCAACTATGTGAATCACCTCTGTAATTTTTTTTCATTTTCTTGCATGGTTTTTCAGCCCCTGACACATGGTTAAGCCAAAAAGTGTGCCCCATATTACCCCACTATATATCCTTACATAGTTAGAAATAACCATGTGGACTGCCCCACATGGTTTTTTCTAATCATTTGATGGTCTATTTCTCCCCAAAACTAAGTTTCGGGATAAAAACAAGCCCTAGACACCCTGAGACCTTTGTGTACTCTTTAGGCATCTGTATTAGGTCCAAAATAAAAGATTATACCAAAATAAAAAGTATTTATACCTGAGTGAAAAAACTTATTTCTTACATTGTACATGGAAACCATTTTATAATTCATTTCTTTTTTTTTCACTTAGGAACATTCGTGCCACTTATTACTTCTTTGTGGGTTATAGGAGCATTATTATCAACTAATAATGAGTTACCATACTCGATGACTATAAAACCATATCTTTCAGGTTCTCTAAACTCTCTTATACTCCTCTGTTGTACTTATATCTCTATAAATTCTTCTTCCACTGATCTTGGTGGAATATTCCAATTCATAAAAAGGTTATCTCACTCCCAATATCTCTTTTAGATATGTGTTCCCTCTCAATTAATATGGTGTGTATTACCACAATTAACATTTTATATATGGCGTAGTATAGGTAATATTCCATTGTTTACTTGGGGTATCCTATAAAGGTACAATATTTTACTTGAGATGCACATTTGTTACCTAAAGAGGCCTTAACAAATGCTTCACAAACCCACACATGTAAACTCAAAAATACATATTTTTTTCCACACCAATTTTTATATGGAATATAATTTTTCTATTTATTTGGAACTTGGTTTAGTATATGGATTTTTTTTTATAAAATGCATCCCCAAATGGATAATTAAAGACTCACATGACTCATCATTAGTCTCACCATGTCTAACAAGGTATATTTCCTCCTTTCACTTACACTGTTGTATTGAGTTGTATATGGAGGATTGGGTTTAGATAGAATCACAAACTCTCATAGATAATAAATGACATATTGATTATGATATTATCTACCTTATTCTGAGTATATTTTTCTAATATTCGTAGCTAGATATTTCTCAACTTAATTCTTTTATTATTTGAATTTATTAGAAGAATCCAACCTATAGATCATTAAGTAGGAATATACATATATTCTAAAATCATTAGTAGGATTTATGAATTATGAGAACCCAACCATTTATTTGACTAGAAATAGTCCAAACACATTAGTATAAACTAATTTAAGAAGATCCTTGGCCCTTATACCTTTTATTTCTAAGTAGGGATTCAGTCATTTTACATTGTAAACATTCATGATATACAATATATGGTTTTCATTCAAATGAATTCAATTATACATCTTGGTGTAATTTGATCAAATACATTTATATTACATGAAATATTGGGTGATGTCATAGTTGGGTGTGGTATGAGTCATTTGAACTAGTTTTGTTATCAATTTTCATTACTTGGTACACATAATTCAATATATAAAGACCATTATATAAATATTCATTACCATTAAATATGTTTTCTTTATAAAAGAAACAACATTTATTCCCAAATTTCAATATAAATCCATTTTTATCAAGTTTAGATATCAATATAGTGTTTTTGGGGATAGAAGGAACATAATAACAGTCTTTTAAAACTAAGACCATTGTCATCGACAATGTGAGGTGTTAGTTCCCAATAGACACAGCAAAATGTCTAGCTCTATTGGATACTCGTTGATCTACCTCACCCAAGGAAATATTTTGGAATCTACTTGGTTTATGTATGTGATCACCAAATTCTATATCTAATACACAATTTTTGGAAACTAATAAATTGTATACAATAAAAAACACTTGAGGATTCCCCTTTCTTCTTTTACTCGGTGCATTTTTTGCTTTCAGTGGGCCTTATTTTCACATAAGAAATATATAGTATCATTTTCCCTTCCTTTTCCCTTGATCCTTATATTATTGGAAGGGTGTTGTAAAGAATATTTGACTTATATCTCATAGCATGGAATTTCTTTTTATTCACCATAAGTACATATGTCTTTTTTGTGGTTTATATCCTTATCAACTTAGGGAAGTTGGCTGAGAAGATTATGGGGATATGTATATATGTTATACATATTGAAATTGATAACAAAACTAGAAAATCTCTCAATGGGTGATGAAATAATGAGATCATTGAGTGGATCTTAAAGAAGATTAAATGCTAGAACCCCTAGGTGCTCAATGTAGAAAATGATTTTAACTACATGAGGCCTCACTGGTGAACCTTATCCATGTTTTATCTAAAAAATAACCATGGATATCTCAAACCATTCATGTCATTATCTCTCTTGATAAATATCATAGAGATATTGTAGCATACTAGAGGAATCCATGTCTTCATGTGACTTTATTATTTTGTTTGGTATGAATGAAATAATTAAACATTTAATATCAACTACATACTCATGTGCTTACCATAAATAGAAAACTCTTTATCACTCACCTTCATATCATGTTGATTAGACAGTGAGTATTCTACCATGTAAGACTTCTATTTAGGGAACAACAATACCCATAGGTTTCTAAATCATTGCTCGAAGTTATTATCAGCTAGGAGATGTTCTTTCTCTATAATTGATTAGAGGGATAATCTGGTTGATGATATGGTCATTATTATTCAATATTAAAATAGTATATTATTACTACTTCACTTGATTACAATTTATGTGAGACATAATAATTATTATTAATTTTATTAAGCCTCCCACTATTTTATCAAGACAAAAAATCCCTCACTATTGGAATAGAAATTTTTATTTTTTTGAAAATTATAGTGGATAGGATCAATATACCGACTATCATAACCCAAAAAAAGGCTAAGTATATTACTCAAATGTATTTTGGTTGGAAGGTATTTGTTAACTATAAGAATACAAATCCCTGATCTTTTGAGTGTAATCCCCAATCCAAAAACCCTTTCTTAGGTTTCTAAAACACTTGCCTCCAAGTTACATAAAGTATAGAAAGGGATGATCCTAATTATGTAAAATAGTTAATTCAACCTAAAAAATTCATAAGAACTTCTAGATAAAAGTAAGTGTCCCAAAAAATATTGGTCAAATGCTTAGTTCTATGGTTTATTCCTAATCAAGTAATGGAAGGCCTAGTCTAACTTAATATTAAGTTGATGGATTTTATTTATTATGCATAAATATTTTTTATTTTATCCTTTACATGTCTTGGTAATATTTAGTGGATTTTACTTAAAGTTTTTACATTGTTATGATAAATAATTTATGCATAATCAATTATTTTAATTCCATATTTTCATATTGGTCCATTTATTTATGTGATTGTCATCTTGAATATATAAAATAAATAATGTATAAGACAGAAATAAAATAAACAAATAAATTTTGTAATGATGAGATTGTATGATGGTTTATTTTTTGAGTGGACAATAAATCAACCTATAACCCTAGTGGAAAACTCTTTGTGATGCTCTTGTCACAAGTTGTAGCATTAAAACTTTCCACCTTTGTATCACTCATGTTGGATTTCATCTCAATTTTTTCTTAAACCACCCCCCCCCCCTTGAACCAACACTATACACCTTTAGATACTCATTTTATTACATATGTTTTATAAATCACATGTAGGTGAGGTGAACTAAGGGATTGGTTAAAGGGAATTACATAAAAAAACTTGGACACATAGGTCCTACATAATAAATAATATAGGGATGACACACAAACCAACATATTTAATTTGATGATAAATAATTAAAACTTCATGAAATAAAATTAAATTAAATTAAATCAACACATACATAGGTCTGTTCAAAGCCCATGATTGGTTATAAAAATGGAACAACTAAGCATTTAAAATATCTATATATAATTCATTTCATTTCTTTATTCAATAAGATAAAATGTATATGACTTAATTTGATTAATTATCTTATTAATTAATTAATTAATTTTATCATATTAATTCTAATTTTCTTGAATATTTCCATTCACTGTGATTTTAAATAAAATAAATTATTTTATATTATTTAAAATTTATTAAAATTTTTACACATATTTATACATAGAAAAAAATCAATGAGTACCTATTTGAACTACTCAGTATGTTTTTTTTATACAATTATATCATAGAATATATTATGTACATGGAATGAATTATAATTTCACATCGTATATTATCAAATTGATGAAAATGGAATGCATGAATATTATGTTACTTGTATAATTTAATGTGTTAAGCCTTAAGTACACACTGAACATACCATATTTTTAGTTTATAATATAAGATATGATTAATTAAGAATTTAATAAAAAATAAAAAACCATACAAATAAATTGTACTATAAAATTAATGACTCATTGAACTCGGGTTAATGAAGTTTGGTGGAATAGTTAATTAAACTTAATATTTACATCAAAATAGGTAATGTACATGATATTTCTAACATGGTCACACAGCTTATACTTTTCTTCCTCAGATATCTACAATACACACCATGTCACGACCTACCTTCACCAAAAGGAGGTAAGGGTTAGCAGATTGTCATGCCCCTCCTTCTTTAAGTTGAAGAAGAGATAATGACCCTAGAATACCGCCTTCAATAGGTCCCATAGTGGTGACTAGAACCAAGGGTATGGAAATCACACACGAATGGAAGGCATTACCCTTTTTGTTTTATAGGATCGAAAGATAAGATGATGAAACCCAACAACACCAAAACTGAAGAAAAGTAAATCCAAAAAGGTAAACCATTCCCACATGCATGTTCAAAGTAAATGATACAAGCCACAAAACCCCAAAGGTAAAAAGACACCAAGAAAAAGGAAAACGGAAACAGCAACTATCCCAAGGGTCTGCGCTAGTATGGTCCTGCGCGATGCCCGAAGTCCTCCTGGAAACTTGAAAGCAGTTTTATATACATAGGGTGAGCATACAGGTATACTCAGTAGGGAAAACCAAAGACTCCCATGCATAAGTGGGGGGACATACTAATGACCTATGAGAAAAAAGATAACCAAGCACCTACCAAGGAAACTAACCACCCAAGCCTCACCAAGGCACACTCCCCAAATAACGCAAGTCAAGTAATGTATAGTAATAGCACATCAATGTTTGGGTACCTCACCCCACTTTTACACTGGTTATTGAAGACATCCTATGCATCGAACCAATCCAACCATTCTCACTGCAGTCCCACTGCCACACCCCGCCCGCACACACCTGCGCCATAACCTCGCGCAGTCCCACTGCCAAACCTCGCCCGCACACACCTGGGCCATAACCTCACACAGTCCCACTGCCAAACCCCGCCCGCACACACCTGGTCCACAACTGTCATACGTAACCACGCCTGCAAACACCTAGGCTAGAACAACCACCATCACGCCTGAAGACACCTGGCCTAGAAGATCTACTGCCACACCAGAAGACACTTGGGCCTCATCATGAAGATACTTGGGAAACCACCTGCCTACACACACCTAGGCCAGAACCACCACACTACCCTGCCCGAATGTTCTTGGGCTAATAATGGACTTCATGCCATAACATCCTACCCGAAGATACATGGGCTATCTCAGAAAGGGAGCAGAAGGGAGCTAAAAACCAGCCACTAATAGAAGTGTTGGGAAAAACACCCTCCCCCGTGAAATGGGGTGTTCGGCACTAAGTACTCTACTTGGTTGGGGCGCGAATAAGAAACAAAAAACTACAAGTATATGTATAGGTAGCAATCACACACCTGGTTTAGGTTTTTCTTCAGCCATCCAAAAGAACACAATCAGTACCATGTCCAAGTCACAACTCACACCAAAACAAAACCCATTTGTCCTATCCTGGTTTACATGTTCAGTAGTAAGGTTTAAATAAGTTTCTGTACCTACTTGGGAAACTAGCAAGAATAAGCATAAGCCTAGGTAAGAGTACGGTCAAACATCAACTTAAACATTCACACCTGGTTCTCTTGTGAAGTCACAAAAACAAAAGGGATAAGGGAGATCCCTCAAAGTACTGGAACCAAAGAAAACCCCAAGATAATTCCTCGTCTCCCCAAATTATAGAAGCAAAAGGTTTCTCATCAACAGAGGATCTCACCCCAATTCATGATATAGACAAAGTAACTACACAACCTCAAATTCACAACTGGCAAAACCATAACAACAGGGGATCCCATCCCCACCCAAATCACCCAACAATCGGCCCATGAATAAAAACAAAAAAACCACTACTACCAACACAAAGCAGGCCCATGCGGGTATTTCAGATTTAAACGATTTAACACACTCCATGATTTCAACTTCACTACTGCTTTGACCGAGGTTATCACAGAAAGGTTTGATCCTGGTGATTTCAATTTATTTAGCTGAATGTATGTAATTAACCAAATTCCTTTACACAGAAAGGGTTCACAACAACAATACAATCCATTTAAACATCACCAGAAGTAAGGGTTCATTAGTGCACAGAGAAAGACAACCAATGGAAATGATTTTCAGTAGGAGTAAGCCTGAAAAAAATCAAAAATCATTAATTTTGAAAGAGCATAAAACAAACCAGCATCATCGATCACACCCCTCCTTTATTCTTTAAAGTTATTTTATTATCTTCATTAAATTTGGGCTTCATCAATTTCCTCACAAGTCCAAAGCATACCCACCCCACATGATACACAGTAAAGAGAGATAAAGGAGGAATCCCTACTTGTTTGATCAACGATCAAAGTTTATCTTTACGCCACCACAAACATGGGATGTGCGATTTGCAGGGGTGGGGCCTCAGGAACTCAATCACGAGCAGAATAATCGATGGGAGGGTGATTGAGAAAAGAAACCCAAGGAGTACCCTTTAGTTTATAAAGGTCGGGGATAGTTGAGATAAGAACGTGAAACCGTGTAAGGAGCGGGGTCGTGGGTTGACCATGCGGCCCCATATGTCATTAAAAGGTCCCCGCCCCTTAGGTCAGTTTAAACCGATGCACACACTAGGGTACCTCATTAAACATTTAATTAAACGCCATTCATGGGTGTTACTGGGCATTTAAACAAACTTAAAGGGGTCAAAATAGGGTTTAAAACTCAATTAGCGCAAAAAGGAGGCGATACTAGAAAAACCCCGACAAGGCTGGGTGACACTGATCGGTCTTAGCGATCGGTCGGTCTCAGCGATCGGTCACGCCGACCGGTCGCACCGATCGGTCGTGCTGACCGGTCGCGCCGATCGGTCTCACTGATCGGTGGCGCCGATCGGTCTCACCGATCGGTCTCACGCCGAGATGCTACCCTTGGGATCTAGATTTTGGAAAAGAAAAGGACCCTGAGGGTCTAGGTCATCCCATCAGATACCTCTCAAACTATTCTCTCCCTCGAGAATCAAAACAACTCAGAAGGAAAGAGGGGGTTAAAACAACCACCTCGAAAGATACCTCTCAGGAGTGAACCTCATTGACATCTAGAAACACTAACACATGAGTCAAGAAGTCCCTTATTACATGTCAGGATATTATCCGCTTTGGGCGGCACTGACTCACCTGCACGGGTTTAATCGCATCCACATTAATGCATCCCGATTAGCAGTCAGGTTTTTCCATCATCACACATTCAGACACACACACACACAGGGACATGGAACAGATCATTTCATGGCTAATCAAAACAATCATTCCACATATATTTGAGAACCAGGTAAAACGTCTCAACAAGGTCAAAAAAACAACAAGGGTGTCAAAACAGCTCTGGGTACTGGGCGCGCATCTGTGCTTCCCTCTCCCACATACTCTCCTCAATCCCACCATGTCTCCATAACACACGAACCAAGGGAATGGTTCGCCCATGAAGCACCTTCTCCTCACAATCCTCAATTGTCACTGGTCTTTCCCCAAAGGTCACGTCGTCCTCGATGTCTATCTATCCCCAGCCGAGGACGTGTGAATCGTCATGCAGATACCGATGGAGCTGGGACACATGGAAGACATCATGTATCTTCAGTAGCAACAATGGTAACACTAGCTGATAATCCACTTCGCCGACCCGCCGCAACACTTCGAAGGGTCCGATGAACCTGGGAAAAAGCTTACTCTCCTTGATGAAACTCTGTTGTCCACACCGAGGGGAGACCTTCAAGAACACGTGGTCTCCAACCTCGAACTCCAAGGGCCTTCTCCTGTTATCAGCATACGACTTCTGCCGGTCCTGGAAAGCCTTCATCCTTTCCTGTATGAGCTGAACCTTCTCTGTCGTGCTCTGCACCACCTTCAGGCCAAGGATGCCTACCTCTCCTACTTCGGTCCAACACACAGGTGAGTGGTATGGTCTCCCGTACAGGGCTTAAAATGGGGCCATACCAATGGTAGAGTGATAGATATTATTGTAGGAGAACTCTACCAGAGGCTAGTGTCGCACCCATGATCCTCTTGAGTCCAGAACGCATGCCCGCAGCATATCCTCCATGTTCTAGATGGTATGCTCTATATGCCCATCTTTTTGGGGATGGAAAGGAGTGTTAAGACGTAGTTGGGTGCCAAAATCATGCTGTAATCCTCTCTAGACTCGTGAGGTAAACTGTGAATCCCTATCCGAGACTATGGACCTTGGAACACCATGCAACCGCACCACCTAATCCACATACCTTCGTGCCAAAGTATCCACTACACTTGACTCCTTAATCGCCAGATAGTGAGCTGATTTCGTCAACTGGTCCATGACTACCCAGATGGCATCGTATCCACCTTTAACCTTGGGTAGTCCTATGATGAAATCCATCAAGATGTCCTCCCATTTCAACTTGGGGACATCCAGAGACTGCAGCAGGCCACCTAGAACACGGTGTTCAACCTTCCCCTGCTGACACACTAGGCACTTGGCCACAAACTCTGCCACTGCTCGCTTAACTCCGGGCCACCAGAAATACCTCCTCATACCCTGGTACATCTTGCAAACTCTTGGGTGTACCGCTAGGGGTGAGTTGTGGAACTCACTGAGAACCTTGCCTCACATCACCTCTGGAACAAACAGATTTCCCTGGAAAAACATTTGGTTTTGACCATCCTCCATCCATCGTTCCGGAGCATTGCTCTGGTCAACTCGGTCACACATCACTTCGCACTCTGGGTCTCCCCACTGAGACTCCTCCACTTTCTGCAACAGAGAAGATTTCACGGTCATCTGGTATAGGCAGCCTCTACCACTATCCATCCTCGCATCCAGGTGCATGGCAGCCAACTCCTCCATCGCCTTACAGGCGTCTGCCGACTCTCGGACTGCATCCTTCTGTGACCTCCTACTCAGGGCATCGGCCACTACATTCCCCTTCCTTGAAGCGTAGAAAATATCAAAGTCGTAATCCTGGAGGAACTCCAACCACCTTCACTCCACAAGTTTAGGTCCTGCTGGGAGAAGATATACCTCAAACTTTTATGATCTGTGAAGACCACAAAGCGTTCTCCGATGAGGTAATACCACCATAACATTAGCGCAAAGATGACGGATGCAAGATCCAGGTCATGGGTGGCATAATTACGCTAATGAGGAAATATCTTCCTAGACCCATAAGCTGTCACCCCTTTTTGCTGCATCAACACACATCTGAGGCCTTGCCCGGAAGAATCATAGAACACCTCATACGCTACCCCTTCTTCTGGTAATATTAGCACTGGGGCACTAACCAACTTCTCCTTCAGATAGATGAAGGATACCTCGCACTGCTCACTCCACACGAAAACCTGGTCTTTCTTGGTCAAGGCTGTCAAAGGGGCTGCAACTCGGGAGAAGTTGGGTACGAACCTCTGATAGTAACCTGCCAGCCCGAGGAAACTACGAACTTCTACCACATTCTTGGGTGCTACCCAAGAAACAACTGATTCAACCTTTGATGGGTCCACCACTACCCCCTTCTCAGACACTATGTGCCCAAGGAAGTGCACTTCTCGCATCCAGAACTTTCATTTCGACAACTTACCATAGAGATGGTGTCATCGGAGGACCTCCAGAACCATCCTCAGGTGCTCTGCGTGATCCTCCTCTGATCTTGAATAGATCAGGATATCTTCGATGAACACAAATACGAACTAATCCAGGTACTCCCGGAATATGGAGTTCATAAGCCCCATGAACACATCCAGGGCATTCGTAACACCTAAAGGCATGACTACAAACTCGAAGTGTCCATATCTGCACCCGAATGTCGTCTTCGAGATGTCTCCCTCCTTCACCCTCATCTGGTGATATCCAGACCGTAGGTCGATCTTTGATAACCATCATGCCCCTTTCAGCTGGTCTAAAAGATCGTATATCCTCAAAAGAGGGTAGTGATTCTTAATCTTCACCTGAATCAGCCTCCTGTAGTATATGCATAGCCTGAGACCACCATCTGCCTTTTTTGCGAACAAAACTGGAGCACCCCATGGTGACGCACTCGGTCGAACATAAATTCTCTTCATCAGATCATCAATCTGAATCTGCAACTCCTGTAGCTCCGAAGGTTCCATCCAGTAAGGAGCCATTGAAATTGGGCGAGCACTAGGATGCAAGTCTATCCCAAACTCGATATCACGTCGAGGGGGTAGAGTCGTCACCTCTTTAGGGAAGACGTCCATAAACTCACTAACGATTCTTGGCACCTCCACCATCTCATGATATACTAAATCTACTGACAGCTCGGCTAACAAGGATAGGAGGGGTGACTCTCGACCGGTGCCCTTATGACTGCTCTGCTCGCCGGTGAAAGTAACATGTCGGACACCCAAGTCTGAGAACACAACCCTTCCTTGGAATTAGTCGATGACGGCACACATAGAGAACAGCCAGTCGATGCCTAGGATGACATCGTATGGTTGTATCTGTAGCAGTAGTAGATCCCTGACTGACTGATGTGGCCCTATCATCAGTCTGCATCCTCGACAAACATATAACAAGTTGGTCTGAGATCCGACTTTTGTGCTCAGAACCAGGGGCACTAGAAGTCTCCCGGCATCTAGGACCAAATCATGGGATAGAATGGGTGCAACTAAGGAGTGCGAAGCTTCGGTATCGAACAAAGCATGAGCAATGGTGCTAAACAAACTGATCGTACCTCGAACGACCTCTGGTCCCACTATGAGTGATGCCTCTGTAGCGTGCAACTACCCACTCCCAGCTCCTCTGCCTCTCGGCTATCAGCCACCTCCCTGACCATGCCCAGGTCGAGTTCCCTGAGGAGTGCCTTGAGGTCGAACTCCTCCTGCAAGGCCTTCCCCCAGAGGAGCGGGAGCTCGCTACCCCTGCTACTGCTGCTGGAAGGGCCTAGCCGGAAGCTGATGTTGTGGCGGGTGATAGGCATGTTTTCCACCTCTATACTGTACCCGGTCCAGGAACTGATTCCAGATATTTCCATGGCTACCACATACTAAACACCTCGGTCCTGGGCCCGAAGGGAAAGGGAGAGGATCGGGGGACAGGAACTGGAATTGTTGTGGCCTGCTCCCTGCTGGTCAGAACCGAGAGGGTCCTGATGCTGGTGGTCTAGTGCTGACGGCCTTTCCCTTCAATGATCCCAGCTGGATCCCCTCTCATGATACACCTCCAAGCGTGTGCATCCTCTCCACCACTTCAACCTTCTTCTGGACATCCAAGTACGTCGGCAAGGTGAAGGGGGTAACAGCATACTGAAAGGAGGGTCGGAGTGCCTCCTCTAAACGTCTTGCCTGAGACTCCTCGTCTGGAAAGAGGTCCGGAGAAAAACGTAGGAGGTCCTTGAACTTTAATCCCATCTCCCTTACTGACATACTCTCCTGCTGGAGGAAGATTAGCTCCTACCTCTTCTCCCCGTTCATCGTAGAAGAGAGGAATTCTGCCCAAAACTCCTCGAAATCATCCCATGCCACCTGAGCCTCTCTCCTCTCTCCCAGGTAAAGCATCCCCCACTAACACGCTGCTCCCCACATCTGGATGACGAACAGAGGAACTCAGTACTCAGTCAGATCCCGGATCAGGTCGAAGGCTATCACCAGCTCCTCTATCCAGCTCTCCATCTTCATGTCAGAGGTGCTGCCCTCATACTTATCGAGGGTCTATCGCTGGAAGGCCTGAAGTGTCTTCTGCCACTGGTCATCCTCCTCCTCTCGATCAGCTCTCTGCCGATTTTCCAAGGTAGTCTCTAGGGCGTCGATCTCCCGCACCACACGTGGTCGCCTCCCAGGTGCCATAGCTACAAGGTAAATAAGGAATGCCTAAGCCCAAATAGTGCATAATATTTTTCTTAAAATTTCTTAAACTTTTTATTTATTTCAATTCCCAAAAACCCATGAAACATGAGAACAAAATTCGTTATGATGCATGTACCTTTCATAAGGTATCTACCTTGCAATCAGTGTGGCCTCACTTGGTCGTTAGGTAGGTCTAGAGTCCTTGCATCGGACCACGAGGGGCCCTAAAATTCTGTGTCCTAGCTGGTCTTCCCTGGCCTAATTGAGGAACCAAGGTCACCCAACACTTCTTCCCTACCATCCCATGCAGTCCTTACTATGCCTAACTCCAGACTCCATCCTATCTCTCAACCATCACCTATGATACCATTCTGTCACGACCTGCCTTCACCAAAAGGAGGGAAGGGTCAGCTGATTGCCACACCCTTCCTTCTTTAAGTTGAAGAAGAGATAATGACCCCTGAACCCCGCGTAAGGAGCAGGGTCGTGGGTTGACCATGCGACCCCATACGTCATTAAAAGTTCCCCACCCCTTAGGGCGGTTTAAACCGACACACACACTAGGGTACCTCATTAAACATTTAAATAAACGCCATTCATGGGAATTACTAGGCATTTAAACAAACTTTAAGGGGTCAAAATAGGGTTTAAAACTCAATTAGCGTAAAAAGGAGGTGCTACTGGAAAAACCCCAACAAGGATGGGTGACACCGATCAGTCTCACCAATCGGTCGGTCTCATCGATTGGTCTCACCGATCGGTCGCGCCGACCGGTCGCGCCGTTCGGTCTCCTCGATCGGTGGTGCCGATCGGTCTCACGCTGAGATGCTACCCTTAGGATCCAGATTTTGGAAAAGGAAATGACCCTGAGGTTCTGGGTCATCACACACCAAGGGACATAGTGTGCACTTTTTATGGATATTTATGAAGTATATTTCAACTAAAAAGTATACATAATGTGTATATAAAGTTACACAGCTTCGATCCTATACACATCGCATACTAAAAACACACGGTGTATTAATTACATGATATGTTTTGACCTTGTATTTTGTCATGAAAAAACACATGGACTACATGGAGTGTATGAAATATATACAGAATGTATTCTAGAAATTAAAGGGACCAAATAATCTAGTCAACACATGGTGTATTAAATGCATGTAGTGTGTATTCATTATATGATGACCTAGAGTCCATGTTGTTGTCCAAGTGCAAATGAACAAGGGTACACAACATGTGACAATTAAGTACACACTGTGTGACTCGATGTTATCCATTCATAGTTATTGTAACATATATATTGTTTCTTCAGATGTGGTCTTCATTAATTTTTAACTAATCTTGGTTATTTAATAGATAAACAAAGAGTATGAAGAAAACATTTCAATGATCGGATGAAGAGTGAATAAAACTAGAAATTAAATTTAACATTTAAATACGTAATAATTAAAAATAAAATAAATAATCATAAATTTCAATGTGACTTCTCTAATTCCAATTTATGGTTTTAGATGTAGCATAAGTGCTTATTGGGGATGATCCTGACTTAGATATTTTCAGATTTGATGGATCATTAACATGTTATACAAGATGTAAACATCCTGAAAAATAAATTTTTTTCCAAGAATATTGAAAAAAAGTTCACTAGAACCAAGAGAATATATTTTTCATGATAAATTTATAATTAATTTAAATAAATTGTAAGAAATAATACTTAAATATTGAGATCTTTCTTCAGTGAAAATGTTGTTCACCCAAAAAATCCTTTTTGGTAATCTATAATTTCTCTCTTAGGATATAAGTATAGAATACCTCTAGAGGGGATCTATAAGTCCTCATATGATCTCTGAACCATGTCAATGGATTTTTGGGTGCTAACATGGAGGATCGATCATCTTGTAGTGTTTGTCTTGATCACGGTAATGATTCCTTCGATCTTTAAGAGTTTTCCTTGTAATCTCATTTTTGAGATGATGTAGGAGGAATGATAATATCTAGATAATTCTTCAATATTGAGAGAGAGATATAGATTTCATTATGTACAATAATTATCTATATCAATCAAACTCTAAACTATACAAATTATTTACAATTTAGAATGACTTGGATATGGTAAAAATGTTATTAAATTACACAACATCCCTTAAAAATATATTAAACCTTACATGACGTCATTCCATGTAATAATAATATTTTTGTTATATTATCATGGGGTGTGCTAACTGGTACAATGATAAATATTATTCAACCATCTAGTAAATAAATATTTATTAGCAGACATAATATTGTTTCACAAGTCCTCCTTGGTATTTATCAAATACCTGAATAAATATTTAATCATTAATTAAATAAATAAATATTATATATCCATGTAATTAAATAATTACCCTGTGAATAAATATTAATTTAATTTATGTGATCAATAAATCGTGAATAAATTTATTCCTTGTTGTTGAGAATAATATTTATTCCAAAAATTAAATTCAAATAGAATTTAATTCAGAATAATTGAAACACTTATTATGTGATACTTTATTATTATTTTTCATTATAAATAGGAGGACTATCCAAAAGTCCAAGATTACTGTCTATAAATGGGTTAATAAATCTTGGAGAAATAAGTTAATTCCATAACATTAGAAACCAAACATGAGCACTCATTAAGTAATATAAACCCTTATTCATGATATCTCGTCAAGAAAGTTTCACACCTTATTCATCAACCTATATGATTGATACGTATTTGTTTGACTATCAGAAATAAACTCATCATTAAACCATGTCCATAGAATTTAATATGAAAATAATATTTCAATCAAAATACCAAGATACCAAATTCCATAAATATGCAATGTAAAAATCATTCCATAACATATTTGTTAATAATATATCATTTTTTACACACACAATGTACCCTACTTCTTGAGAATGTATGGAAACACAGTTTTATCCAGTACATTAAAGAACATGAGTCAGGAAATGAATTAATAATAATCTTAAAGTATAAGGATCGTTACACATTCTCACAAATAGTAAATTCTAATGACACGCAAGCATGTGGAATTCTTAAAGGAGTGTTTTTTCTCATAATCTCTCCTCTTAATGATTACCAAGTAAAATATTCATAAGATAAATTACCATCTACTTATGAGTACTCACACCCAAAAGAAAACATACTATTTTCTCCATAATATAAGTATATTTGACCATATAACTAGGATTAATAATATCGTCATGGAATTTAAAGGTTCTCATCATATTGGGGTGTTTTTATGAACTTTTCAGTGTAACAGATACTCTATTATAATATTACATTAAATTCACGTAGAATTATGAATATAATTTAATAATATTTTTTATCCATATTAAATTATTTGAATATAAATATAATACAAAGTAAAAAACAAATGATTTTATAATACCAACTCAAATAATCCATACATGTTTTACCTACATCGAGTCAATCCTAGATTTTGAGACTAACTAAGCGAGTAAACCACATTTCCCATCCTAGTAAACCCAGACCAAAATCAGTTAGGTCACATTCCCATTCTAAGGGGAAAGGTAATGGTGTATACTAGAGTCAAGAAAATATACATATCTATCCTAGGGAATAAGGGAATGTGTTTTTGTAGCTAGAGTGTTATGATCCCATCCTAATAGAAACTTCTAAATCAAGTTGTGCCTTCTTGGGAAATATAGAAAGTAACCAAATAACCCTTCTAACATGATCATAAAATATAATTTAATGGTCATGCAATATGTAAAGGTTTCACCTAGAAATCAGCATGTTTATAAATAAAAAATATAGGAATCCTTCTCTATGTTATAATAATTATCATATAAATATGGTATAAAGCATTCAAATTCCAAGAATATTATATCATAAACTCCAAACAAGTATACAAGATACAAGTCAATAATGGTTCATGGAACTGGTAAAAATAACAGGTTAATAAATATCAAACGTGAACTATGGTTCAATTAACCTTCTATGTTTTACTAATTCCTTACCAAACAAGGAATTAAATTTAATAGTGATTCACAAGTCCTCATTAAAGATAGATCAAGTAGGGAATAATCTATGTAATTATTTATAATAAATTCCTAATACAGATAATCCCAAAAAAGGGTAGAATAAGATATAAATATTGGTTTAAAACATTGATTTGTGAGTAAAGTTATTTGAAAAATAAGGTTTCCATATGTGAAATCACTTTTTAATAAAATTGATAATTTTTTAGATTAATATTAACTATGAATATAGGTTTTAAAACTTATAATTTACCACATAAAGGAGGAACATTATTTAGGGAGATATTTTTTTAATTGATAAAATTATTATCCTCAACTTTTGTTAAATTAATAAAATTACCTTTATCTCTCATTGAATTGGTGCTTCATTTTAAATAAAAAAGATCTTAAGAAGTAGTTTTGTAAAGTAGGCTCACTAGTTTTGATATTTAGATAAATTGGTGCAAGGATTATTACTTTAAGAAAAGGAGTTGTTTAATTATTATATAAAATCATTGAGTTTTGATTGAGTGATAATTTAGTTTTAGAAACTAATAATATATAAGATTTGATTCATTACCTTCCAATTCACTAGCCCAACCATCACCTCACCGTCGATGTAACTCTTAATCGATATTAAGTTTAGATCATTGACTTATATATCATTCGATAAATGGTGAAAAACGTGACCCACTTTGGGATGCATAGTAAAGGAATAAAGGAGTGTGATTAAAAGTATGTGAGCAGGTTGATAAACCTTAAATGTCATGGTTATAATATATTCATAACTTGGAATCTATAATGGTATAGTATGTGATGATTCTAGGAACAACAAAACCACCTATTGAGAAATTTACAAATCATATTTTTGACATAATCAATGAATAATACTTGATATACATGATGACAAATGTCATGGAAAATGGAAAAAATCAATGATTAATTGACAATTATACTAAAACCAAGAAAATATGATAATCACATAAAATTTATAAGAAAAATATTTGTATAAATAAATACCGTTAGTTGAATTTCTTCCTTTTTTGAGAATCGATAGACCATTTCTTATAATTCTATCATTTTAGTGAGAGGTTTCAAGGGTATAATTCTTCTAGTGATGATCCACACATACACCACAAACCACTAAATGTAATTTTATAAATCCTAATGTGTTGGCATGTAATGTTTTGAATCTTGCATTGTTTATTAATGATTTCCATAATAATCACTTTGGGTTGAAGGACTCTTCATAATATCTCTAGTCTTGAGAGGTTGGTGGGGGGATCGCTCTCTATTCTTGATAGAATTCTAAGTGAAAACCTCTCTAGTAATTGAGATAATTCTATCTAGGCTTTCATTATGAATAATGATGAATATGTTTATAAATGACATAATTAGGTTTATATAGAGGTAGGGTTAGAAGAATAAAAATAAAACATGGGGAATTATTATTTCATTAAATATTGTTGAACCCCATATCAAAATTATTATTATATTATTATTATTATTTACCTGACATGCACTAAACTCATAGATAAATAAATATTATTTCCTTGAATAAGCAAATTAATATATATTCAAATAATTTTAAATATGATATTTCTTACCATATCATTAAAATCAATATGCCATCATCATCAATGTTTATCGATCCTTGAATAATGGTTATTTATTAAATAAATAAATTTAATATCATTATTTTATAATAAATAAATAAATTTTATATTCACAAAACCAAATAATAAATATTTATTAAATATTTGTTTGATAAAATAAAAAAATATGAATTTCTTTGTGAATAAACCAAAATAAATAAATATTATATATTTAAATAATTAATAATTAACTTAAAAAATGAATATTTATTTAATATTAAACTCGCATAATATTATATCGAATAACGGGTTACTAAATTTATGTGGTTAAATAGTATAATGCAAATAACCAAATATAAAAATACACAACATAAAATAATCTATTTTTCATGATATCTCTAATAAAATAGTTCACATGTTTGTGTTATAAACCTATGTGCTTGGTGTCCCGTTCCTTTACTTTCTACGAATAAATATTTTGATAGGACACCATGGCCATAGACTTAATAGGACAATTCCATTTTCATAAAAGGGTAGGAGATATCATCTTATGTTAAAGAACGAGAGGTAAAAATTGTTTCTCACGTTATTAATTAATACAATATCATGTATGACGCACCTAACATATCCTACCTCACTGTGATTATATGTTTTCATGGTTTCCATCAATTCATCAAAGTACAAGACTTGTGAAATCTATTAATAATAATCTTAATGTCTAAGTACCATTATACACATCCATAGATAGGAACATCCAATGACATGTGTGAATGTGGATTTCCTAATAAAGGGTAATTTTCTCATAACCTCCTTATCTTGGAGATTGTAAAGTACAAAATTCTTGAAAATAAGTCTCAATAAATTATAATCCCTATAAACATGATAACACGTATCATTTATATCCTATCAAAAAATATCATTTGACTATAAAACAAATATTTAATTATATTTTTATGGAACTTATAGGTTCTCATATGATCAAGGGAATGATATAACCTTTTAGTGTAGAAAGTGCCCTTAGGATAGTATCACATACTATGTCATGCATGATAACAATCATGATGTCATAAAAACTTTATTAATATTCAAAATAATGAAAATTCCATTAATATAAATATCAAAGTAGTTGTTTATAGGAAACCCATTGAGAAAACTCCAACTTTTACTAGAGACAGATTCTAAAACTCTAATAGTCAGTCACACCTATTAAACATTCTTATGTTGAGGTATAGATATAGATTTTGATCCCACTACTCTATATGTGGTTGATCTATTTATTGTGACCCCATCACTTTGATAAAATACATCAAGAGACTATATGATCAAGTATACTATCTTGTTCTCTATAATCCTTGATGTCTTGGATAATTACATTGATACAAGTTCATCATGATATGATTTAACTTTACTCTCTAGTTAAAATTCTAAAATCTAGATTAAAATTTTTCTAAACATTCTTCTTAAGCTGCATTAAAATCTTTGACACACTTGATCTAATGAGGACATGAAAACTACTACCTATAACATTCTTAACCTTTTTTAAATTACATAAGATTTATTGAAATATTAGATCAACTAACCTAAATAAGGATTGTTTTATATCCCCTAAAAACTAGTATTCTCATTTCTCCAATTTCCAATAACTAATCCAGTTTTAATTCCACAATTACTTTCAAATAGTTATAATTGTTATTCTATGCAGTTCTCCAAGTATCATTTGATATATTCAATCTATTATTTATAGATAATTAATAAAAAACATGTGTATATATCGTGGAATTAGATATAGATTCCTAAAGTAATTTTAGGCATATGTAATCTATACTTCACAAAAATACCATGTGGCATTGGAACATTTAGGGTGTTTTATTGCATACTGTATTTTTAATTACCAAGTAATCTATGTATAATGGCTTGGATTAAGAAACCCCTTGAACTAAGCTAGTAGATTTCATTCCATAGAACATGAGTGGAGTTTTAATTCATATTGGTGAAATTAACTTTAGTATTTATTAAATATAATAGTAAACACTCATTTTCTACATGTTTTCAAATAAATTATCCTTGAAAACTACAGCATTACCACTAACCACTTATAGAATTCTGGTAACATGTTCACTTAAAATAAATATACTATTATTATTATACTTTTTTTCCCATAAATGGATCCTTTAAACATGCATTCCATATTCTCTTTATTTGATGTCTACAACATTTTTGGTCATTATATATACAGGCATCATAAAGATACCTATAAGGGAGGTGTTCATTGACAACTAATTCATAATGTAATGATTATAGTCACTATTATAAGTATAATTCAAATGGATTTAATAATTATAGTTTGGTATTACTAGAAATGCCTTATTAGTATCTGGTATATATCATCCATGTATAGTTTTAATTGAAAACCCCTCAATGGATTTATATAAACCACTAAAATGAGTCTTGGTACATGGAATCCATTTTTAATTTCTTTTAAACATTACAATTATAACTAGTTTCATCCTACTAATCACTATAGGATTTATTATTTTTTCCAAATAATATATATCACCTGACATGGTGAATATATAACCACTACTATGGTTTTAAATTTTCTTATATAGTATGTGTTAATGGAATAATTAATACCTATAAAAATTATTTATTTTCTCATTCTTTTTTCAAATTTTTTATTTTAATCAAGTATTCAATTAAAGTCTTGATTTCTCCCACTATCTCAAAATAGATATTATTTTCATATAAAAATTACTTGTATGATTAATTCCATTATATCTTGGGGTTGTTATTATACCTGGTAGATATGTGATAATTAACTAATATGCACTTTGGTATTTTACATAATGAATATTTCAATCTTTTTTCAACTTTAAAAATGGATCATATCAAAACACCTGAGGCTGGTAAATAATAGAGTTTCTTTATATCATAACTTATATGATATACATTATTAAATTTAGTTTCAATACAGTTAGATTTTATGATGTTTTATTTTGAAATATATCAAGAAATGAATCATGAAAAGTTTTCAACATATATAAGACTCCTCATAAATCTATTATTTACTATCACCATCTTTATAATGTTAATAAAGTGATGTGATTTTAGGAAAACCTTTACTATATATTTAATAGTCAATTAATACTTGGTTAATATCATCTATGACATACCATCTTGATGGATCTTTTATCTTTTACCATGTTTATCCATTGATTTCATTAATCATTACTAAAATTTCTTAAAGGGATTTAATTAAGTATATGAATTTAAATCTAGATTCACCTTAGAATCATTCAAGTTATTTAGCTAAATAAATTCTGATATCTTTTTGAAATACATTTATTTATAAATGTTTCTTTGTCTAAAACTCAATAAGTAATTATTTCAATAATAACTTAATTATTTTAGCTACAAAAGACAAAATATTATTTTTGGTAAATCATTGAGAAAAATATTTAGTTTTACTTGACAAAGAATTTTCTTTCTGGAATTGGGTATAAATCTTATAGTTTATATTTACCATATATTCCCAAAATTTGATATCAATTATACTAGTATTACTAAACTATTAAGTATATAATTCCATAAAATATTGATTTCAAAAGAAATAAAGTCTCGTTATGTATAATAGAACATTGAGATAAATGTATATGTAAAACATAATAAAAACAACAATTTAACTAGAATCTATTCACTAGTAAATCATAAGTACTGAAATTCTATATTTTGACATAGGAATCACCCTTTTCATCCTCCATGATAATTCATCTTTACTTCTTAAAGTTATGCTTTTTTAGGGATGACATAGGAATCAACCTTCATTATCTTCTAGGAGAATACAATATACTTGTACTAATTTTTATTTCTTATTTTATTATTTGAATACAATATATTATTTAATAGTGAAGAATTAAAAAATAAACATGAAAATCTAGGATAAATTTATTTGAATTTGATGAAACTACTTTCATCGTCTTTAGTTTATTAAAATTCTATTTTTAAATAACCCTTTACACTCGCATGAGAAGCAAATAGATTCTTCTTCCCCACACTAAGTCTAAATATTTTTTCTCATGAAATATATTAAAAATTAACCATTTACTATAAAATATTCATAGAATTTTTAAACTTTACATTCTTGATGTTAACCATAAGTTTTGGGGAATAAAGTTTCCCCCAACTCTTATTTACCTAGTTATTTTACATCAAAATATTCATGGGTTTTTCATACCTTAATTATAGATGAATAAGGATAACCTAGAAGGAAAGATGATACTATGAGATTAATTGAAAATTTATAATCCTTATGGAAGTGAAACTTTACTATTTGATAAATGTTCTTTGGTATATTGAAGTCAAGATCAATAACCGTGTACCCTATTCACGTTTACACTATTATAATATAGTGACAATCTCATTTATTTAAATCATATCTTAATCCTTATAAAGATATAGGATATTAGATATCATGGTATAGGAATATATGTTATTATATTGAATTATTAGTTTTCCATACATAATTTATATTCTAATTCATAGATAATTGAATCATCCCCATGTCTCTCCTATAGCTATACTTATATCCTTCACTTTTTATGTGAGGTGTTTGAAAAAGTATAGGGAATTCCATCATATAGAAAAAAATCCTATTTTTGTTCAATTTAGAAAATAACTATACTACCCTTGGAAATGTGTGCTAATGAGGACATAATCTTTTTTCAAGTTATTCTAGAGTTATAAATATTTTACTTTCCATACACCATATTAATTAAAATCATAATTAATTTTTATCTTTATTAACAAAATATGTGACATAATAAAATTTATTTATTAGCCACCTATTATTTTATTGAAACCCAATATCCCTTATAATTTGTTTTTTAATATACCACCACATGAATATTATACTGGAAAGGGTCTATATTCCCCTTATCATAGCCCATACGTTGGTATGATAAGCTATTCAAAGGTATTTAGGTTGGCATAACTTGACAACTATATTAACATAGAGATCCTTGATCCACTTAGTGGACTCTCTGATCCTGAAATCCTAGACTTGTATTTCCTTAACACTTTCCTCAAAGTTACACTAAGTCCTAATTTTGCAGTCAACTCTTGATGTGAAATAAGTTAAGTCCGCCCAATGATCAATATAAAATTCTTTGATAATTGGAAGAACTTTGAATTTGGTCAACCAAGAACTTTGAACTATGTTTTGATTTTAAATTAAGTAGTGAAAGGCTATATTGACTTAATATATTGATATGATAAATTTTTATTTTTATGTTTCAATTTTCCATTTTATATTATTACATCATTCTCACTATTAAGTATATTTTAATTAAGTTATTAACCATTTATTAGATAAAATTTACACATGATCCAATTATTTAATTAATTATTATATTAGTGTTATCTTAACTATTTAATATGAGTGTCATCCATTCAAATAAAAAAATAATTGTGTAGATGATAAAAATAAATAAATAAATTGTTATGATTGTTATCTTTCTCTGGTAGTTAGTTTATCCAGTGGATGATAAACTACTCTGGCCCTAGAGTAATAACTCCTTGAACTTTCACTAGTTCAAGCTGCAGCATTCCACCCATCAACCTGTGAACATATTAGAATAGTTTCACCTCAGCTAAATCTTGAACCACCTCAACTTTAATTTGAGCTTAATCCATTACATAATCATTACTCGTATATAGGTGAGTGGAACCAAAGGATTGGTTAAGTGGATTTACATAAAAGAAATCATGTACATGTAAGACATTATATAATGATAGGATGGGATGAAAAACAAGCCATCATTTTAATTTATCAAAATTATTAAAAAGATATGGAATAACAATAATTTTAAAAAAACCATTTGAATTCATAAGTCTGATCCAAGTACATGATCATCCACATACATGTAATGAATATGAAAATTTAAACTATATATCTTTCACTTTAATTCATTATTTATTATTAATAAGAGTGTGATTGAATTGAATTTATTAATTATTTAATATTAATGTTCATATGAATATTCATGGAGTTCCCTTTATAATTAATCTTAAATAAATAAAATTAATTTTATTTGGATTCAATATGAAAAATACCTATCATAACTGTGTGTCATATTGTATGTTGTTTTATTATATATTTAATATAGCATGTGACATACATAATGTGTTGTGTATTAATTAATGTGTAGTTTTTAAATATAAATAAATTCATCATATTAAAGATACACTTCACATTTAATGTGATGTTTGTAGATTTAATTTTTTGTATTAAGTATAGTGTAACTAAATTGTATATGGTGTGAAGTTATTAATTTATAGGTTAATCTGAAACACCCTGAGATTTTAAAAGTTGAAAATTATATTATATTGTGTAAAGTACATGAAACTCTATATTTATCTTGTGTACATGCAACACCCAGTTTAGCTTGGGCTATATGAAACCCTGATATTTTTATGTTTTATGTTGTATTTAACATGAAGCACCAATCATAAATGACCTCTAATATATATTACTCTCATAACCTAGTGTTTGGAATAGAGGTTATGAACAGTATTAGCTAAATTATGAAAATATGGTTTATACCTGTATATATAATTAATTTTTTGGTGACCAATTAATTATAAAATATAATAAAACCTCTTTTGAAAATAAAAGGAATTCTTTTTCTGAAAAACAATTTTATTGCGTACAAGGGTGTTTTATACCGATAAATTAAAAAAATCATGATTATTGGATTATATTAATGAAATTTATATATAATATATTCAATATAATGTTTAATATTCATTCTATTTTTTCTAGACATGATATAAAAATAAATCCAATTTTATGCATTGAACTGTATATTTTTCAAAAAAGTAGTTTTGTCACCTTTTCAAGGAGAAACTATTTTAAGACTAAATTTTAAAACTTTATAATTTTTATTTTAAAATATAAAATTAATTTTTTGGAATTAAAATAACAAATTTTAAATTGGGTGAAATTTTAGGCTTTTTTAGAAAATATTGATTTTTCAGTAAATAGTGTACAAAACTTATTTTTGTAGAAAAAAAGGATTTTCCTTTGAAAAACTTATGTAATTTAAAAAACCCAATATGTTTTAAATATTTTTTCAAGTAAAATAAGTTATATTTAATATAATTAATTACTTTTAATCAACTTTATATTGGTTTTTATTATAAGTAAATTTTTGTGTTTAAAAATAGTTTTTTCTAAAAAAATTAAAATACAAAATGTTTCTAATTATTAATTAATTAAAATAATATCTAATAGGTAATTTTTTAAATGAAATTTACAGAATATATATCATTAAATATAAATTTTTTCATACAATGATTATTATTATTTATAGAGTTTATATAGAATTGTCTTTTTCTAAAAAAACTCTTCTTAAAAACTTATTGTCTCCCTATGTCTGCGGGATTAATATTAAATCAAATTTTTTCACTTATATGAATTTAATTTTGAAAAATAGATTAAATATTTTTAATGAACTTGATTTATAATATATAATAAGTCCAACTTTTTTTTACCATAATGATTAGTGAAAACAGTTAAAATTAAATACGGTGATTAGGGTAAAATCGAGTTTACTAAATGGTTAAACTTTGAATATAAGTTGTAAAAATGACAAAAAACTTGTAAAGAATCAATTTTATATCCATATATATACAATAAACCTTATGTTATCAATTTTTTCAATTATTGGGGCTATATTTCATGAAAATAATGTGGGAGGGATTTACTATTTCAAAACAATTATAATTGTACCACTCACCTCACTTATAAAAGGTCACCCACTATCCTGCATTCTTCACACAATAAAACCTATTAGGTTCAACCAATACCTAACCAAATAACTTAAAATATTCCATCAAAATAATCCTATAATAATTATTTTGGGCATAAATTCAACCAAGAAATGTATTTTGTTTAAACCCAAATAAGTTACCCGAAAAGGAGGTGGCGTTCATCAACATGCATTTTTGTTTTATTTCTTTCTCCACCCACCAAATTATTCTTATACCATACTTATATAATAAAATCAGTATATTAACTATACTAATATTTTTTATTTTAAGGATAATAACTAAAACCACACACACTTCCATTAAATGGGTTACGAAATCATTATTTGTGTGTATAGTGGCCAACAGCCTAGTAAAAAGATGCCAATCTTTTTCCATTACCACCACTCACGGTTGGGTATGATGATGTATATAAAGTCTATATATTATATTTATAACATAATATTACCCATGGAGTCATTATATAATATATATCATTTTATTTTTAATTCTTTAATGGATATTATAGTGTTACTCGTGTGTACAGTGGACTACCACCTCACAAAGTGATGTGGTTCGTTTTTCACTAATGCATTACATGGAAGGTAATAAGGGTAAATATAATGAATATATATGATATAAATTAAATACTTATGATATATATGAAATAATTTTCATTCTTAAAATATAATATATCATTTTATTTTTACCTTTTCACTCATTGAAAAAAGAGGATAACATCGTTCATGGACATGTTGACTACTTCCTCCCTGAAACAATGTGAATATTTTTTGCACCACCACTTCAAAAGAATTATATATATAAGTATGAATAATTAAATAATATATTATTTATAATATTATTAATATTCTTTAAATGTAAAATATTTCATAATATCTTTTCATAATGATCATTTAAAAATGAAAACGTTACGCATGCGTACGTACATCCCAATGTCTCTATGATTGTAACGTTAATTCATTTTTCATAACAATATTTCATGATTTGTTTTAAAAATATACTTGATATATAAATATGACAATTATTTAATTATTTTTATTATATATATGTTCAAATAATTATCTCTTTGATCATATTCATCCTATCGAAGTTATTTTTGACACATAATCTGAATATGGTCAAAACATTTTGTGCAACCCTAATTGATTAAGTAATTGTATATAACATGATAATAAGTGAAATAAAAGTAATAATAAAATTTAAAAAAATTATAAATAAATTAAATAATTAACATAATTTTATTATTTAGGAAGATAAAGAACAAGTGTGATGAATCAGACTCAAGGTATGGGTTTTTTCTCATATCACTTTTATTTCCGTGAGATATATGCCACATTCACCACTTTTTTTATTTTGTGGCATATATACTACCCATAATTTTAATTTATTATTCCTATAATTAAAATTTTTTGGATTTATATAACAATTTTATAATCCCTATTTCATGGGGTTTGCAGTTTCAAATTTACCAAGGCGATAAGGGATTTTTTCACAATTTTCCTTCTCTAAGACATTTGTTATGTTATACACCAATATTATTTTAAGAGGTTTATATAATTATCCTTTGAAATTTTATATAATTAATCTCATTATTTTCATGATATTATAAATTTCAATTAATTTTATTGCATATTGGGGATTATAATTCAATGTTTCCAAAGTGGTAAAGATTTTATGTTAGAATCTCATCATTCATCGAGATTTCTTATGATCAAGTCTCAAATGTTGAAATTTCATGATCTATCTCTCAATAACTCTCATGAAATTTATTATCCTATGTTGTTTCATGATATATTCAAGTAATGGATCCATTTTTTTACTCTTTTTTACTTAATATAATTAATAAAATATTTTTAAGAAAACATCACTCTATTTCTCTCTTCAGTCAAAAATATATTTTATCCCAAAAACATGTTTTCTAAAAAAATCTAAAAATGTTTTCAAAAACTTTTTTAACAATTTTAAATGATTTTTTAAATAAAATTTCACCAAATTTTTCCTTGAAATGTCTTTCAAATAAATCTTATTGTCTCTTTCTGATCAAGGAACTTCTCTAAACTTTTACTGTTAAAAGTAAATGTTCTTTACGACATGTACAGAATTACGCACTGACATGATCATCATTTATTTGAATCTTCCATTTAAAATTTAAAAGGTTATCTTTAACAAAAAAATCATATTATTCTATAAATTATTGGAATTTATAAATTATTTTTAAAGAAATGTATTTTCAAAATACTTTATGTTTTAAAAAGTGATTTTCAAAATGAAAATGATATTTTCCTTAAGAATGTTCTTAATGATATTTAAATTCTATTTTATTTCATAAATGTTAAGAACCATAATTTATAACTATCCTCCAATAGGGTTATTTTTTAATGATACAATCCTCATTATTTTATCATTGGATTAATATTGGTTTAAGAAGATTTTTATAGAACCTATTTTTTTCACAGGTTAATCACGTTTCAAAGTGATGGTTATAGAACTCGATTCTCTTTCCATTGGTTAATAATGTTTCAAATAGATTTTTATATAAAATATTTTTATCTACATGGGTTAATAATGTTTCAAATATATTTTTATAAAACCATTTTCTTTTCCATTGGTTAATCATGTTTCAAAGAGACAGACATGAAACCCATTTCTTTTCCATGGTTTAATTAGGTTATAAATGAATAATTACTATTTCTAGGAGTTTTATGATGAAATTAAATCTCTATGTACTTTATTTATGTTGTTTTTATTGAGAATTATATTTGATTTTGAGGTCCATATAGTGTCACGTGAGCTCGTTATAGCTTATATAATGGGGTGGCCCAGATAGAGTTGGGTGATCCTGTTATAGCTTAAACAATGGGTACACCTAGATAGTAATTAAATGCATTGGGTAATGATTATATTGGAATTATAATGTATTGTTTTTCCAATTAAAAATTATTTTAAAGGGTTTTATGAATATGATGCTACGGGTTACCAAAAAAGAGTTTGAATTTATTTCTATGGGTTTATAATGTTTTTTATCATCAAGCTTGGTATTACATGGCTTGTGATTATTGATTCTGATGACTCTTTCCTTTTCTATATTTTAATATTTGATGATTCATTTATTTATCGGTATTAGTTATTGTATTTTTCTCTAATGAAATAAAATTATGTTTTCATACCCTTAGGAACTTCTTATGCTCATTGATGACATTCAATTACTAATTCTTATGTCTACCTTTACTGAGTATTTTATCAAACCCTTCATATGTTTCCTTTTATCCAAATAATAAATAATGAGTTTGAGAAAAATATTTCTAGAAGGGATTTCATATGGATAATGATGATGAACTAATTTAAAATAAGAAAATCAGGGTATAATTTGAGGTGATTTTCAACTCTATGGACTAGCCTTTTATAAATCCAAGTTGTTATAAGTTGGTCCCAATTCTCAAAAACTATAAACCTAAAATTTACATGGTAATTAAAGTGATCCAATGTTTATTTTTGATGTTTTATGTTTTTATTGTTGAAAATTGTTTCACCTTATTCAGTATCAAATCCAAAAATGTGAAGTTTATGAATTTAGCACCACATAAGGGAGTTTGGGTTCCAGGTTATTATTGTTGGTATCAGAGTAGGGTTTATATGACTTTGAAGATTATAATGTTTTCATGTGAGGTTATCTTAAGAGTTATAGATACCTTCATAGGTCTATAATCTTAAGGGTGATCATAAGTATAAAGCTTCAAACACCCCATTTTGGTTTTAAGTGATTATATCTTAAACTGATTAATGACATTTTTTGGGATGTTTTATTGGGTTTTGGTATTTTAAACCTATAGGATCAACATCAATTGTTATTTAGGGAGGTATTATTTTTATAATTTAAATAAAAAAGGAAAAACATGTATAATGGGTGACAAACCATCACATCCAATAAGGCGGTGGGTATCGACATGATCAAAGGATTATAAGGGTTGTGTACTTACCACTAGACTACAAGGTGTCCAAGTTACTATGAAATTTTTACGGGTAAAGAAAAATTTTATTTTGAAAGCATGTCATATTTTACTTGAGTTTGATTTATCTTGGAAGAATATATGATCAAATCCTTCATATATTTGGGTTTCAAAATTAGTTAGGAAATGATTGAATAATTTTAAGTAAAGAAATTTATGGAATAGTTTGGTTTTAACTTTGGGTATTACTATTGAAATTTAGAGATTAATGTATGAATTATAATATATTTTCGGAATTATCTTACCATTTTCTAAACTTTTCTTATTTTGGTTAATATTTATAGACATAAATGATAACTTATTATCCCTTTTATAGTTATGTTGTTTTTAAAATTTGATTTTTTTTGTGCTTTAGGGCATTAAATATTCCACTAGTATACACATCCTTTTAGAAAAATAGGAAATTGCTATGGAAATTAATTAAAGGATGAAATTATAATCATCAAGTAAATATATTTTTATATTATCTTAATCTAGATGGTAAGATAATTTCTCAACTCTAGGAAAAAGATCTTTAAACAAAAGTATTATCCTTGTACCTTTAATTATAATGAATCGATGGCCTTTTAGATTAATATAAATTTAAGTTTTTTAGGACCTTAACTTTTCATTTATCAATCACTTTCTTGTGATCAATAACCCCAATCACTCTATATAATTATTTATTCTTTTCCTTCATTACCACCTATGTTCTCCTTTTTGGAAACCTAGTTCTTTGTTATTCTAGATGACCATAATATGTTCTTTTCTTCCATGTTAATAGGAAATTTTATTGAACCTTTTTAGGATGTGGGTTAAAAACAAAAAATTCCAAACATTGATTATCGAGATAATGTTTAAAATTGTGAGGATGAAATTTATTAAATGGGGGAAGATATAACACCCTGAGATTTTAAAAGAAGAAAAAAATATCTAATGTCAAAAGGGAAATGAAACAATATATGTAGCTTTTGTTACACAAAACACCTAGTTTATCTTTTTTTACATGCATCCTCTATATTTTTATGTTTGATAGAATATTCAATATACAACACTAAACTTAAACTACTCGTGATATATATTACTATTATAATCAACTTTTTTGGGATGGTGTGTATGAACAAGATCAACTAAATTATAAAAATATGGTTTACACATGTATATATAATGAATTATTTGGTGTCTAAATAATTATAAATTAAAATAAAACCCCTTTTGAAAGTAAAAGGTAATCTTTTTCTGAAAAATTATTTTAATGGGTACAAGTGTGTTTTATACTAGTAAATTAAATAAATAATACTTATTGGATTATATAAATTAAATTTATATATAATATATCAATATGGTGTTTAACATTCTTTATATGTATTTTCTAGACATGATATAAATATAAATCCAATTTTATTCTTAACACTATATATTTTTCAAAAAAAGAAGTTTTGACGCATTTTTATGGTGAACTTATTTAAAAAATAATTTTTAAAACATTTATAAAATTAATTTTATAAAATAAAAAATATGTTTTTCAATCATAATTTTAAAATTTACTTTGGGTGAAATATTGGGATTTTTTGGAAAATACGATTTTTCAATGAATAGTAAAAAGTATAGATTTTTATAAAAAAAATATTTCCTTTAAATAAATTAAGTAATTTTAAAATACCAATGGGTTTTGAGTGTTTTTGAAATTATAATAATTTATATTTAATCTACATAATTAATTTTAATCAACTTTATATTTTTTTTACTATAAGTTTGTTTTTGGGTTTAGAAACAGGTTTTTCTAAAAACTGTTTTAAAATGCATAATGTTTTTCACTTTATTTATTTAAAATAATACTTAATGGAAATGTTTTAAATTAAATTTATTGATTATATATCATTAAATATTAATTTATTTTAATAAAATATTTTTATTAGTTATAAAGTTAAAATAGAATCATATTTTTCTAAAAAAATACTCTTATTAAAAACTCCTTGTCTTGCCGCATCTCCGGGATTGATATTAAATAAAAATTTTCACATTTGTGAATTGAGTTTTGAAAAATGGATTTCATGTTTTTAATAATAATAATTTATAAAAAATAATAATCCCAACTTAATTTTTAAACATAATGGTTAGTGAAAATATTTAAAATTAATTGTAGTGATTAGGGTAAAAATGAGTTTACTTAATAGTTAAACTTAGAATATAAGGTATAAAAATGATCCAAAACTTATCCAAAACCAATTTATGGAAATATTTAGACATTAGTCCTTAAATTATATAATGTTTTGAATTATTGGGGCTAGTTTTCCTAAAAAAATGTGGGTGGAATTCACTCTTTCAAAAAAATTACAAGTGTGCCACTCACCGCGCTCATAAAAGACCACCCACTCTCCTCCATTATTCACACCTTAAAACCTTTTTTCATCCAATTCCAAATCAAATCACTTAATAACTTCCATTGAATAAATTCATAAGCCTTTTGTGTGGAATAAATCCAACCAGGAAATGTTTTTAGTGCAAACCAATTTGAGTCTCCTGAAGAAGAGGTAACACTCGTCAACAACCATTTTTGTTTTATTTCTTTCTCCACCGCTTAAATTATTCTTATACCAAAATGATATAATAAAATAAGTGTATTAAATATACTAGTATGTTTTTGTTATATTTTTATGATAATTTTACTACCTATAACCACTCCCAATTCCATTAAATGGGTTACGAAATTATCATTCATGCGTTCAGTGGGCTACCACCTCGCGAAACAATGTCACTCCTTTTCCATTACCACCTCTCATAGTTAGGTATGATGATGGATATAATGTTTATATATGATATTTATAATATAATTATACCTCTTTATTAATTATAACATATATATATAACCTTTTATTTTCTATTATTTAAGGGATGTGATAACATCGCTTATGTGTATAGTGAACTACTGGCTCGTGAAGCGATGTGATTCGTTTTTCACTAAAACATTACATGGAAGGTAATAAGGGTAGATATAATAAATAAATGTGATTTAAATTAAATATTTATGATATTGAGTACATGATTATCATTCTATCAATATAATAAATAATTTTTTTACTTTTTCACACACTGAAAAAAATGATAACATCGTCCGTGGACGTGTTGGCAATCACCTCCTAGAAGCAATGTGAATCCTTTTTTCACCACCAATTTACAAGAATTATATATATAAGTTTACACAATTAAATAATATTACATTTGGGATATTATTATTTTTCAATAAATATAAAATATTACTTACCTTCTTTCCATAATGATCCTTGAAAATTGAAAATGTTACTCATGTGTACGTACGGACTACTGTCTCCATGATCGTAAAATTAGTTAATTTTTCATAATAATGTTTCATGATTCGTTTTAAAATTATAATTTATATATAAATATGATAATTATTTCATTGTTATTGTTTTTTATATGTTTAAATACTGACTTCTTTGACTGTAGTCAACCTACCAAAGTCATTTTTGACACACAAGTCGAATATGGTCGAAAAATCCGATGTAAACATAATTGATTAAGTAATTATATATACAATGATAATAAGTTAATTAAAAGTACTAATAAACTTTTAAAAAATATTAATAAATTAAATAATTAATATAATTTTATTATTTAGGAATATAAATAACAAGTGTAACGAATCAGACTCAAGGTAAGGGTTTTTTCTCGTCTCAATTTTATTTCCTTAAGATATATTCCTTATTCGCCACATATTTTTATAGTGTGGTGTATATAATTACCATGAATTTATTGTATTATTATAATAAATAAATTTATGGGTATTTATATATCTATTTTATGATCTCTCTTTATGAATTTTACGGTTTCAAAGTTACCAAATTAGTAAATGATTTTTGTCACAATTTTTCTTCTTTGATACGTTAGTTATATTATACACCTATCTTGTTTCATGAGATGTATATTATTCAAATTTGTCATGTTATATCATTAATTTATTTATTTTAATAATAGTATAAGTTTCATTTAATGTTATTCCTTAATGGGTATTACAATTAAATTTTTCCAAAGTGGTAAAGATTTTATATTACAATCTCATCGTTCATCGAGATTGCATATAATGAAGTCTCCAATGCTAAAATATCATGATATACCAATAAATAAATTATCATAAATTTTATTATACTCTAGTTTTTATTGATATATTCAATTAATGGTAACATTTTCCCACTATTCGGTACTTAGTATAATAAATAAATAAATTAGGAAAATCAGACTCTCTTTCTCCATAGTCAAAAATCTATTTTATTCTGAAACCATGTTTTCAAAAAATGTTTTAAAAAATACTTTTATGATCATAAAAAAATATTAAAGGAATTTTCAACCAATTTTTCTTATAAATAAAAGTATTATAAAGGAATCTTATTGTCTCTTTCCAGTCAAGGTACTTCTCTAACCCTTTACCATGAAAAATTAGTGTTCTTTACGACATGTAAGGAATTACCCACTGACATGATCATAGTTTTTTGAAGATTGCATTGAAATTTTACCAGGTTGTTTTTAGAGAAAATTTTTTCTTAATATTCTAGATAATATTTATTTTTAAAAATTATTTTCAAATAAAATAATTTTAAAAAAAATATGTTTTAAAAATGATCTTCAAAAGAAAAGAGATATTTTCCTCAAGAATGTTTTTAATTATATTTTAATGGTATTTCCATTCATCAACATCAAGAATGTTTTGGTTGGATGGCGCGTTTGTCGTGGCCCAAGGCGCTGCATTTCGAGGTGCACTTGATGTTTTGGGGCTCATGGCTCAAGGTGATGATGGAGGTGGAGATGAATTTTCAATTTTGAATGTGTAAGTTTGAATTTGAGAATATGTATGGTTATCGGTTTTCCTTAAACCGGCTTTGAGAAATTAAAAAAAATGATTTTCCATGTGTTAATATTTTTTTAAATATAATTTTATATAACTTTTTTCAATTTCAATGGATTAATCATGTTTCAAATATATTTTTATAGAAACCATTTCTTTTCCATGTTTTCATCATGTTTCAAATATTTTAAAATGAAACTTATATATTTTCCATGGGTTAATCAAGTTATGAAAGAATAATGATTTTTTTATGAGTATTATGTTGAAATTAAAGATATATGTACCTTATTCATGTTTTGATTTTTGGAAATTATATATGATGGGGTGGATAAGATAGTGCTAGTTGATCTAGTTATAGATTTTATGATGAGGTGGTCCAGATAGTGTCAGGTGAGCCCATTGTAGCTTAAATGATGTGTTCACCTAGATAGTGCTCTATTGAATTGGGTAATGATAATTTTGGAATTATAAGATATAGTTATTCCAATTAAAAGGGTTTTGAATGGTTTTTATTAATATTATTCTCCAAGTTACTAAAAAAGGGTTTTAATTGATTGTTATGGTTTTATAATTTTTCTTATGATCAATATTGATATCACATGGCTCATCATTATTAATTCTGATGACTCTTAACTTTTCCAGGTTTTCATATTTTATGATCTAGGTATTGATGGTTATGAGTCCTTTTATGATTATCTCATGCACTCTACCCTTATGTGCATCTTATACTCATTTATGACATTAAATTACTCATATTTATGTACACCCTTGATAATAATTTGAGCTCACCCTTCTTATGTTTCCTTTTCCTGAGGTTATAAATAATTAGTTTGAATAAATTATGACTAAAAGGTATTTATTTTGGATGATGTTGATGACCTATTGTGAAATAATAAAGGATGGGTATAATAGTAGATGATGTTTATATTTATGAACCAACTATTTATGAATCCATGTTGATATTAGTTGGTCCTAATTATCTAAAATTATAAACCTAAAAGTCCATGGGTATGTAAGTGATCCAAAATTTCTTTTTAAAGTTTTAAGTTTTGATTGGATAAAATTGTTTAACCTTCTTCAGTATAAAAGATGAAAATTTAATGTTTATAAATTTTGCACCGGATCTGGGAGTTTGGGTTCTAGGTTATTATATAATTAATTAGGCATTAGAAATTATATAAAATTATTTTAATTATGTGAACACTAGATACACATCATATATATCAATTTAATTCCATAATATGTTTTTCTTCTACATAATTAATTTACACAGATATAGCTTCTATAGTGTGTAATCTGAATATATGGGTACAGTTTGCATGCTGTGTACAACTAGATACATGTCATGTACATATAAATACTCACAATAATTATATGTTTTGATAAACCATTAAACATCAATTATATAGATCATTTAAACCTCATTATTCATGTAACCATATAAATAAATATTTTTTACCTTGTGAACAAACTAGAATAAATAAATATTATATATTCACATAATTAAAAATTACATTGTGAAATGAATATTTTTCTAATATTCAACTCACATAATAATCTATTGAATAACTAATGACTAAATATATACAATCAACTAAACAAGTATAATTATTAAACCACATATGGAAATAATGTTTATTCAACATGTTAAATTCAAATTGAATTTAATTAAGGTTCTAAATACACTTAGATCTAGAACCACTTAAAGTCCAATGATAGAGTCTATTAACACACCAAGACACCCATAGATAAACAAGTTAAATATAATAACAAAAATATCCACATATGAGCATACATTGTGTAATATAATCCCTTTATCATGATATATCTATTCAGGAATTTTTCATGTTTGTGTCATCAACCTATGTGTTTGATGTCTCTTTATTTTACTTTCTAGAAATGAGATTTTATATAAAACACCATATCCATGTACATAATTAGGTAGTTGAATTTCCATTAAAGGGATTGAGATATAAATTCCCATTTAATAGTATAAGGGATAAATCCTTTATTTCATTATTCATTAACATAATATCACTCATGAAGAACTCGACGTATCCTACCTTTCTGTGAGAATATGTCGTTATAGTTTTTCTCAATACATAAAAGTATGTATATAATGATATAAATTAATAATAATATTGAAATATAATAACCATTACACAAATCTATACATATTAATATCCAATGAAACATATAAATTTGGATTTCCTACAAGCGGTTCATGTTCTCATAATCTCCAACTCTAATGATTACTAAGGTAGTACCCAACGTATCATACCTTTCTGTGAGCATATGTCGTTATGGTTTTTTCAATATATAAAAGTATGTAAATAATGATATAAATTAATAATATTATTAAAATATAAGGAACATTATACATATCCATAGATATGAACTTCCAATGAAACACATAAATGTAAATTTCCTACAGGCATGTCATGTTCTCATAATCATCTGCTTTGATGATTACCAAGGTAGTACACCATGATAAATCATCTCTAAGTCATATGAGTCTTAACCCCTAATGTACTATATCATTTTTGTCGCATAAAATGATATCATCTAGCTATAAAAACATATATTTGAGATTATTTTCATCGCACTTCTAGGATTTTATCGTGGTGAGGGACTATTATGAGCTTTTAATGTGACAAGTACTCTAAGAACATTATCACATATATGTCACATGAAATAACGATCATCATTTGATATGTAATTAATAAATATTAAAAAATATGAATATTATAATAATATAATTTTCAAAATATTTTTTTATAGGACAGCTGCTTAAACAGACTCCCACATTAACTAGATCCAACTTCTAACACACTACTAGTTAGTCTCAGATGTTAAACATGCTTCTGTTTAGTTATGACTATATATAGTTGTTGATCCCACCATGATACCTATGGTTAATATACTTATATAAACCTTATCTCTCTGATTAAATAACTCAATAGAGGATATGATCGAGTGTATATTTTTATTCTCTTTCATTCATGACATTTTGGGTAATAACATAGATAAAGTTGCAACATAATATGATTAAACTCTACAATCAAGGTTTAACTCAAAAATTTTGATAAAATGTTTTTTAACATGTTCTTTAAGTTGAATCAGAAACCACAACATACTAAGTCCAATATAGATATGGAAATTACTAATTATAATAATATTTACCTTTATATTTACTTGGATTCTAGATCAAACTAATCTAAAGAAGACTAGTTTTATATCCCTTGAAAACTATTATTCTAATTCCTTAAATTTTTAGGCACTCATCCAATTTTTATTTATTAAGTACTATAAAATGGTTTTGAATACCAACCTCTATATTTATTATGGTCTTTTTTGATATTTTAATTCTATGATTTATTCATAAATAAGATCAAACTTTCGTAAATATCATGTAATTTGAGATATATTTCCAAATTACTCTTAAGAATATGTAGTATATACAACATGAAATACCATGTGAAGCTGGAATAATTAACATGAATTATTCCATATTTCATTTTTCAATACCAAGTCAACTATGTAATTTGACTGGGATTCAAGAACCCCCTTGATGTATACAAGTAGATCTTGTTCCCTATAACATAGGTTGTTACTTAAGTAATATTTGGAGGAATTTTTTTGTATTATATAACCATAAGTCTAATCAAATATTTTCCATATATTCTTTAACATATTTATCTTTCAAAACTATAGTTCTCTATAAAACCTATTTTATACATATAGAAATATTTTATTTCAAATGAATATATTATGACCATTAAACTAGTTTTGACCCATTTATGGATCCTTGAAAATTGCACTCTATATTAGCATTATTTGATGTCTCCTGCCTTCATGGACACACCATATGAGCCATAAAATTACCTCCATGATAGGTATAATTGAAATTTGATACCTAATATAATGATAATAATAGATTTGACATGTAGAATTCAAATGGATTTAATAATGATGGTTGGAGTAAAGGATTTTTTCATAGACTATGTCTTAGACATTAAAAACTTTTAAAAATCAATCATTATTTATTGATATCGACTTGTACCATGCATGTATAGTTTCTATTGAATACTTACCAAAAGTATCAAGTCCATAAATATCCAAAATATGATACCCCTTAATTTTGGTATGTTGATTTCATTATTCAATTTATATAAACTTTTCAATTGTCACTAGTTGTAACTTAATCCTTATAATAGGGATTATTATTCTTATCAAATAATAAATATCACCCACTGTAATTAATATAAAATCACAACTATGAGTCTTAAATTTTCTATTCATTATGTGTCTTTGTAATAATTACTTCTAATAAAACTTATAGATTTTATCATTTATATGACAACTTGTACATATGGATCCAAGATTTAAATGAAGTCTTGCTTGTTCATACAATACCATAATATATATCCTTACCATGTAGAATTTTTTTGGTATGATTAATACATTTCTATATTTTGGATGTAAATATCCTCATTAGCAATAGGATAATAAACTAATATTCACCTTGTGTTTCCTTTGATATACATTTAAATCTAATGCTAACTTAAAAAAATGATTCAAATCAAGACACCTTAGCTATTCCATTAATATACTCTTATCTTACCATATATTATATGATATCCATTGTCCAATTTAGTTATCATATAGTTAGTTGTCATACTAAAATTTCTCAAAGCATTTCTGGAAAGGAATCATGGAATACTTGTAATATTTATAAGAATATTCATTAGTAAACTTTGTATCATCACAAACTCTATGATGTGAATAAGGTAATGTGATATTAGGAAAATCTTCACTCTATATTTAATGATCAAATACCACTTAGTTAATATATTATTTTAAATACCAAGTTATAAGATCATGTATGTTTTACCAAGTGCATTCATTACTTTCATAAATCATTCCAAAAATTTCTTAAATGAGTATAATGAAGTATATGAATTTACCTCTTGATTCACCTTCAATTTTTTCATCCTATGTAGTCAAAATAACACCAGAATATTTGTGGCATACCTTTATTTCTAATGGTTTATATGTCTGAAAATTAATAAGTAATTTTTTCATTATACCTAGTCTTTTATCACAAAGAAAATAAACACACTTTTGGGTATGAATTTTTCAACTATCATCAATATACCTGACAAAGAATCACTCTTTACACAATTGGGTATGAATATAATAATTTATATTCAATATTTATTACCTCCATTGGTTATCAATGATTCTATTATTATTTAATTTTAAATTAATTTTAGAATACTTATAAATAAATTAATTTCAAAAATCAATAATGTCTCATTGTATCCAAGAGAGTAATGATATAAATCTATAGGTAACACTTAATGCAAAAATAGTTTAACCAAATTTATCTCATTAGAAATGACAAGTTTAGAAATTATCACTACTTATAAATAAATCACCCATTTCTACCTCTGGGGGAATTTATGTTTACATATCTAATTTATGTGCTTCTCATGTCTATTATAGGAATCCCCCTTCCTCGGCACCTAGGATAATACACCATCATTTTAATAATGTTTTTTACTAGTTTTAGTATTTTAATACAAGATAATATTTAATACCTATAAAGTGAAAAATTATAATCCTTGATGAATATAAATGAATTAAATTATTTTTTCCTATTCAATTTTATTATAATTATATTTAAAATTATCCTTTTGTTCACATGAGAAAAAAATTGACTTATGTTCATCATATTACCAATATATCTTTTTTCATGTTGAAATATTTTGTAAATTCACCATTTACTATAAAATTATCATCGTATTTTCCAACCCTTCCTTTAAATATTTTCCTCATAAGGGTTATGAAACTCATTTCCTCATAACCAATACTTCCCTAATTAAGTTTAGTCAAAATATTCATGAGTCATTCAACCATATTATTCATGTAATAATACTAGATAAGTAGGAAGAACATGGAAGTTAGTGATGATTGTATGAGAATAATGGATAATTTCTTATCCATATGGAAGCCCAAACTTCTCTAAATGATAAATGTAATTCAGTGTAGGGTGGATAAGACCAATAGGTAAGTTTTATCTTCCAGTTTACACAAGTATATTGTAGTGATAATCTCATTTATCTAAAGCCTATATTTTCCATTATGAAGATATGGGAGATAAAATTTAATATTATAGGAATCCATGTCATTCTATTTCATTATCATCTCTCTAAACATAATTTATAACCCAACACAATAGATAATAGTATTATTCCCATGTACCACATATAGGAATCCTCCTAACCATCACTTTCTTGGTTAGGTGTTTGAACAGGTATAGGGAATTCTTACACATGATATATAATTTTTAGGTCTGGTTCATAGTATAAACAATTATACTACCATGGAAATCATATACTTGTGGGGACATGATATCTATTTAAATGATCATCATGTTGTTATTATTTCTCTTTCCATATTTAATTAAAATCATATTTTAATTTTTTTTTATTACCAAAATATATAACATAATAAATTTTATTTATTAGCCTCTCATTATTTTATTGAAATTCAATATCCCATGCCATTTGTTTTAGAATATCATATTTCATGTATATTATAGTTTTAGGGATCCATATACCCCTTCTTATAACCTAAAAAGGGTTCTGAAAGTCTATTTGAAGCTATTTATGTAGGAAAAACCTTCCAATAGCATTAACTCACAACTCCTTGATACTTTGAGTAGACTCCCCGATCATAATGTTTTGGTATTGTATTTCCTCAACATTTTCCTACTAGTTGCACTAAATCTCATCGAGATGATCAACCCCTAATGTGATCTTGGTTAACTCATCCCAAAACACAAGATAAAAATTCTTCAATAATTAAAAGCACCCTAGTGGAGGTTTTTCAAGCACTTTGAGCTATGGTTTGACTTCTACACAAGTAGTGTAAGGTTATACTAACATAATATATTTATTTAAGGGATTTAATATTTTAAGTTATAATGGATAATTTTATCTAATTACATGCATTTAAATATTAAGTGGATTTTATATAAGTGATTAACCATGCCTGAATTAAATTTACACATAATATGAATTTTTTTAATTCCATCTTGTCGGCTTATTAATTCCTTAATTATTTTATCATGATAAATAATATCTAATAAGTTAACCATGAAACTTGATATAAATAAAATAATAAAAATTGTTTGATCATAAGCCTTTTCTAATGGTGAGTTTATCTCAACAATAATAAACAAATTTTTGACCCAAAGGAGAAAACACCTTGAACCATAACTTGAATAATGTTCTAACATTCCACCTATCCACTTATGAACCTCCTAGATTGGTTTCACATCAACTGTGAACTTTTACCATCTCAAAATTATTGTGATCTCTATAGATTATATAATCTTTACAAACATACACACACAGGTGAGGGGAACAAAAGGATCGAATTATGGGATTTTTAAAAAATGAATGGTGGGCATGCAGGCATCAGAGGAGGGGATGACACACAAGCCATTGATTAAATTTAATAACAATAATATATTAATAGGAAACTAATCACATACATAAGTATATTCTAATATCATGCTAATCCACACACACAAAACAAATATACATTTCTAATATAGCAAACAATCACTTTAATTAACACTTTAATTAAGATAAAATTCGATGAATTAATCTGATTAATTATCTAATTAATATATTAATTCAAATTAAATTATTTCCATACAAATAATCTTATAAATTTCTATCATCCATATTTTTTTAAAAAAAAAATATTAATTAATTTTATTTAAAATCAATAAATTACACAAGTGTACTTGGAGGAAATGATATATACTCATCCAAACTACTCTGCACAGTCCTAGTACTATGTACTCAAATGGAATCCAACATACAAGGTGTGGAATGTAATTAAAAGGCATGTACTATCAATAAATAATACACTTACACATGTAAATTTCAAGGCATGAAGTGTTATTAACACACATAGAGTACATTGTGAGTAAAGACCATACATAAATTTTTTTCCAGAATTTAACATAAAAATTAATTCAATGTATAATTAAAAATACTATCTCATGGAGTGTACTAAAAATAAATGACACATAAACACATGTAGAAAAGGTTTAAGTATACAATTAATTTTCTTTATGCACTAAAATAATTACATGAGGTGCATTATGTTACACAATGTGTACGGGGGTACATGTCGTGTAATCTATTATTCTCATGTCAGTGACAAATTCTTAGGGACTATAAATGTTTTTCTACCAAGAAAATATATGAAGTACACAACTATATTCTAGTTACACGCTGTGTAAACTTGATGTTTCATGGTTTTTCAATCCCTTTATCATGTAACAATTTCATGACATTATTAGACTTCCCACTTTTTTATTGTGAAAACATGTGGACTACGTGGTGTGTATACAAGTTACACAGTGTGTAGTCTAAAAAATAATCTATCAATATATCTCTGTCAACATGTGGTGTAAATTAAATTATTTCCACTTCAAGTTAATACACAATGATCCAAATTAATTTAGGGTTTATCCTGGTGAATTTTACATGGCTACACAGCATGTACCTTCATGATACAAGTAGTTTACTCTTACATTATCTGTCCAAAACCCTTAGCACCACCTGATAGAGTCTTCAAATGTTATTCATGTAAATTTAAATTTCATTTAATTATATGATTGAGAAAAAATAAGTTAAGATAATATGTTAGACATATGTATTTAAAGAGTGAAACAACCAAGATGAAAACTAATTAAAAATTAATTTTATTAATCAATGATTAATAAATAATTACAAATTAATTATGTGGCTACTCAAATGCCACTTGAAGGTTTTTATGTGAAATGGAAAGCCTATTGGACCATAGAATACATAACCAATGAATAATCCAAGATGTACATGATAAATAATGTCATGAACAATGGAATTAAAATAAATATTAATTGATTATTACATCATAACCAAGTAGATGAGATTATCATATATAATTTATAATTAATTCATTTAGATAAATAATTAGCTTATATTGAAATTATTTATTCATTAATGAATCAGTTGACCACTTATTGTTTTATCATCATTTCAGAAAGATGGTCCAAGTATACAATCCATATAGTGGTGATCCACATATGCTATATGAACCTCTAATCACCGTTGTATAATTCTTCAGGTGCTAGAACATATGTTCTAATTCTTGTTTCGTTCGATGTTTATTTCAAAATAATCCTTTATGGTGAGAAGTAATCACTCTAGATCTCTCTAGTCTTGAGAGGTTGGTTGGGGAGGATCAATCTCCATTCTTGAGATCAATCAAAGAGAAAATCTCTCTAAGAAATGAGAGAACTCTATCTGGGGTTTTTTTGTGCACAATGATTATAAGGTCTAGAAATGAAATAATTGGTTTTAAATAGATCTAAGTTTTGAAAAATGATAATTACACTTAATTACTTATTATTTATCCTATTCCTCAATGAACACCATGTCTAAATAATAATATTAGTATTATTTACATGTCATGTGCTAAACACAAGGGAAAAATAAGTATTTTTTCCATGAATAAATAAATTAATATTTATTCAAAAAATATGTAATATGGAATCTCTCGTAAAACTATTAAAATAAATCTATAAATCCTCCTCATTGTTTATTAGGCTTTAAATAATGAATATTTTTTTAATAAATAAATATCACTTAATTATTTTTTCAATAAATAAATAAATATTATATTCGAAAAACCAATGAATAAATAATGATGTATATGTCATGGAATGATAAAAAATAAATTCAATGAATGGTATTTATTTATACAAATAAATTATAAATAAATTATATGTGATAATTCTTTCTTCTTGGTCTCAATATAATATTCAGTTAATATTTGTTTTTTTTCTATTGTTCAAGACACTCTATGTCTTGTAAAAATTTAATTATTTGTTTATTACAACAAAAATTTGAGTTGGAAACTTCCCAATAGGTGCTTCCACTTCACTCAGAACCATTAATTGGTATCAAAGCTATTAGTTCTAGGTCACCAGCTCTAAAAACATGGTCAGTATTATTTCTATAATATTACCCAAAAAACAAATTTTAATATGTCATGAGATAATAGTATCTAAAATATAACATGATAAGGCTCTAAAATCAAAGACTTTTTTTAAATAAATGAAACTATAGACATAAATTAATGAGGCATGCTTCAAAAACATTCTAAAATAATTGAATTATAACACTAAATGTGAACTAGAAATCCCTTCAAAATAAAAACATTATAGAAACCTATTTACTAAAAAAAATTATCAACTATAGGTATAAGGAATATATTGAAACCAATTTTATCACATCCCTTGAAATTATAATATAAGTATTTTGTTGGGTATAGTGAAATGAATTGAAAATATAAATTCATAATTCCAAAAACATGGTTAAAATTTATTAATAACTTTGAAAAACTAGTGATAGGAATGTCCCAAGTATATCCAAAAAATTCCCCAAATGGTTTAGAATACCTAACCTTATCCTTAAGGATTATTAATCTAATAATCCCTCTATGAATGATCCCATTTGAATCAAACCACCCCTATAAACTATTAGAAAAATTCCATATATAAGAATTCAAAATTAAATGTCCATCATTGTCAAAGAACCACTAAACCTAATATAAGCCAAGAAAGATGAGTCCATAAATCCATTAAATTCCATAAAAACATAAATCCCCAAACAAAACGGTCAATTTGTCTTCAAATTTCAACCCAAAATCACAAAACCCCGAGAATAAATCTCACCCATTTTTCTTTGTATAAAAATAGCAACAAATAGAGGTAATATGACTCTTTAAGTCCTTATTTAGATAAGGTAAGATAAATCCTCGTGATAAAATTTGATTTCATCATGTAATAGTTAAATCAAAAAACTCATTGAAACGGTATTAAATTAAGAGGCTTGAGAAGAGGTTTATGGGAACTTAAAGGAGCCATAAAATTGATATAAAAAATTCTTGATAAATAAGGGTCAAAAGAGAGTTTAAATGGTAATAAAATGGTGGAAATTAAAAGAAAAAAATACCCCCTATAAGTGAAAATATATTCTAATCCTATAGGGTACCTAATGTGGTTTCATTGGGCACCTAGTGGATTCATCAGGTGCCCCCTCCACTTCTTAGCCTACTGAGCACCTAGTAAGATCCAACTAGGTACCTGATGTTGTATACAAAAATACTATAGGTGACACCGCCTTGTGACTTAATTGAAACCTCAAATCAAGTCATAAACCTTAAAAACTTCTAAAACTCTATCTAAAAATTCAAATTATAATAAAAATATTAAAATAAAAAAATAATACCTTAATCAAAACCAAAAATTAATAGGGGATTGTGCTCTAATTAACCAAACTATCTAAATTGTAATTTTTATTGGATCCACATAAACACAAATTTTTTAATTCAACTTCATTTCAATATCCTTTCACACCATGGATCATCATCTAATGAATGTTATAAAAACATTAGAATATTTATTGAGTAAAAACCCCATGAATTCTATGTTTCCTCATAAATAATTGAAACATAGTATAGTACACCCCCATGAGATCAAACTAGCGATAGCCTCCATAAATCAATATAAAAAAGCTCCAAATTTTGATTCCTAGGTGACTTTTCATGCATAGAAAATGAAACCTTCCACTAATTTACAAGGATACACTCCTCACATGATATATATTCCACATTGTTGAGATTATTTATTCTTTTCACACCTAGTAATTGCATCCCCTCCAAACCCATGTGATCAAGATGATCAAGATAAAAATTCCCAATTCTGAAAGTTGTTGAACTAGAAAGAATTACTCCTTTAAAAATATTATTTAGATACAATTTACAATATTTCACACCTTTTTCTACCACAACATAATACCATGTGATCTAATATGATTCTATCACAAAACATTTACAAAAATAAAATTATCTATCTAACCTATTGAAATCGTATTCTTTCATAATCTTGGTATGTGTATCACCACTTTCAACTTTATCAAGCCTTCACTAATTTTTTAGACATTCACATCACCATTTATAACAATCTTTAGAGATTCATCATACACAAGAAAAATATTTTTAACCTTTAAGATACATAATTTTGGATACATTCTCTCTTAAATTTTGAGTGAAATGAATCCCTAGAATCAATTATCCCTGAAATTAATAGACCGGTGACCCTTAGCAGCAATGTGTTATCATCTTCAGTTAAAATATTTACTGAACATCAAAAACTAAACCTTATGTAATTTACCCTTTGATCCCTATAGTCCTTTTTTAAATTACCTTTATTCCTATGATTCCTACATATGGGTTTAGGTCATGGAAATTTCCATTGTCTCCTTTCTCTCTTCTCAATATAGTTATTCTAAATTTTCTATTGAGTAAAAAATAATCCTCCCTTCACACTAAATAATGTTTCAATAGTTTTATAGACTTCCTTTTACATAATATTTTCATTTGGAATGAGATCATGAATGTAATTAAATATTAATTAAGTATTACATCTTGAGTTTCTCACAATGGTAACCATCACATCCCCTAAATCAAGTAGTGAAGATATAAGGATCAAAATCTACAATATCCCTTAAAAAATGATTTTCAATTACTCTAATTGAATTTATTTCATGTTTAAATAATTGATGTGAAACTCCATAAACTTTACTTCCATTATATTTAAGCTGAATTTTAACTATATCAAAAGTAATCTATTCAATGTAATTTGATTCTAATATATATTAGTGAGTTTATACATGAGTCCAATAGTGGTTTTCACTTCCCATATGTTTATGGACACTTTCCATGCCAACATTATCTTAAATGTTCCTATTGATTTCTGGTTCAGTCTTTCTCATTCTTTATTTTTCATCACTTTTGGTCTGAATTCCTATAATAGAATCTCAAGATCTATTTGGAAAAATAGTCTTCAATTTTCATTCTTTAGAATCCAAAATCTGATAGATCAAATATTTCAATCCACACCTTTCCTTCTTAAAATTTCATTATTTTAATAGTACTCCTTATAAATAAAAATTTTAAAATATAATAAAGGAATTTCATAAAATCCCCTTACAATATTTAAACAAAACTATTAATTGAGATCTGATATGCTTGTTGATCGAGCTCTTAGAAACCAAGTTCTCGGGTTCCCCTTATTGTGATAAAACCCTCAATCTGAAACCTCAACTTATATAATAAGTTTCATAAGCTCCAAAATGAGTGGAAAAATGATATTGTATATAGATAGAAGAACTAATCTCTATACTCTCATATTGAATCACCAAAATTATCCCTCAGAATAACCCTCCTCAATAGAATGATAAAATAAACAAATTGAAAAAACATACAACAATATAGAAAAATAAAAAAAATATGTTTTTTGGGACTTGACCTACTCTACATAAGGAACACTACATTCTTTCTATTAATATGAGAAGAAGAAATAAAATATCTTTGATTTATAAGTACTCTAAACTAGAACACTACTAGTGAGAAAAAAAAATACAATGCTTTCAATGCTTGTTAATTTTCAACTAATATCCATGTGAACCCCCCTGTAGATGAATCCATATGATGCATGTTTTTTCACCATCATCCAATATTTTTTTATATCACTACATCAACAAAGGAAACCAATAGATGCACATACCATCACCAGGACAAAATATTCCATCAAAAATATAGTCGTGCATCTAAACCTTATCCTTTGTATTCTAGACTCTACCAATCTGGACCATTTGGTTTTATTTCTTCCACTACTTATAGTTTCAAAAATTCCTTCTAAATTTATTATTTATAAAATATTAGTTTTTTCATAAAATAGGCTTCAAATAACCAATAATAACATAAATATCATTGTAAATAATGACTTTATCCTAAATACAATAATTGGAAATCAAAGAGGTCCCAATTATCAAATCAACTATCAAATATAAATAAAAATAAAAATGTAATTATAGGAGGTCCTAAATCATCAAATTTCAACTAAAAATAATCCCATAATAAGGAAATAAATAAAATAAAGAATGGGTCCCAGTCAAATGAAATAGAAATTTTATCACTTATTCCCTACCACATTTCATCTTAGCAGACCTCAGTAAATATAACTTTTAAATTACCCATGGAAAAGATCTGAAGTTATCCCATATATTATAATTCATCATAAGGAATGGATCACACTACATGATAATATAGTACTACTATTTCACATTGATCCCTTGGATCATATATGAACGTTATAATCTCTAAAAACATGTTTGTATCATGGTAGTGGTTTTAATATAGTTATAACCTTAGAGGAATAGAATTTTCTCTATCACCTACAACCCTTGATCACTTAAAAATATTACACTGATATTTTTCCCAAATCCATACTTATTTACACTTCATTCCCAAATTATAAAAGATAATAATATAACTAGAGTGATTATAGATAAATTGGAAAATCTATTATTCTATATGACCTCAAAAATAAATCTGACATGCTCCTCGAGCCAAATTTTTAACCATGCGGTCAACCTAGACATCGCCCCCATAGGTGTCATTTCTTGATCATATAGTCCATCATGAAAGCATTGTCACCTCATAGTCTCCATGACTAATCTCTCTATATCATACTAATAAAATATAATATCTTAAAGGATTAACCCACTTTCCTCTTATCAATAACACCATAGAGGAAACTCAACAACCTCCAAAACCCATCCCTTGGTATATAATAAGGATCATTACAATGCTAAGACTACTCTTTAGTAGTCTAGACATTTTTTGTTCAAAACAGCACACTATTGGAATTAATAGATATAACAAAACTTTGATTCCAATGGTTTTAACAAACTGTTCGCATAGGTGGACTACCCTAATAGTTTGAAGAAACCGTTGGTAAACTCCCATCTTTACTAGCCTTTCCCAATGGTTTCCCAAAACCGTTGGGAAATTCCTCCTTTTCCCAATGGTTTCAATGAAACCGTTGGTTAAATTCCCATTACAATAACCTATACCAATGGTTTTTAGAAACTGTTGGTATAGAATACATTTCCCAACAGTTTTTAAAAACTGTTGGGAAAGGTTTTCCCAAAAAAAACCAACAGCCCCAATTCTCCTCTCGGCACAACTGCAGCCCTAAAAATAAAGATCTTCTGAATCTCTCTAGTTAACCAAGATGGAAAAATCCTTCCATCCTCTTCAATTGACATCAAATCTATAAGTTCTAAATTAATTTTAGTGTTCTTAATCTGTTTTTTTTTCTTCTCCATTTTGATTTGGCCTAAATGAGAGGGCTTTCTCTTTACCCAGGCCGAGAAACTACTTCCACCCAATAAATCCATCTTAAATCAAAATAAAATTATTTATACACTCCAAATCTGTAAGTACTACATTAGTTTTAATTTTTTTCATCTATTATTTTTATTTTCTATTTTTATTTTTTCTAAACCATGTCGTGATGTCCCTGGCATGAAATAACCAATAAGTGAACTTTGATTTGTTTTCTATTTTTTTCAACAATTAAGTGTCATTATTATATAGATCAACTTTATTTAAAGTCTTCATATTCACTCCTTATGTGTAGTTAGTGAACCATATGAACTAATTGGAGGTGAGTGATGCTATTTGAGATTTTATGGGTGATTGTGAGGATTTTCTTTCCCTTTAATTTATTGGTTCATAAAACATAATTTGGAGCTCCATATATTATGTAATTGGAATTGGTAAAGTAAAATGTTGATCTCGGATTTCCAAGTTGGTTATTTGGATGGTATTCTCTATAAAAAGTGGGTATATGTCGATTGACTATGGGTGTATTTTCCAATTGACTAATGTATTTATTAAACTGATCATGCACTACACATTTACCACAATATGTAAGCACCAAAGAAATCATAGATAGACACTACACACTACAAGACACCCATGGGAGACACCCCTTGACATCTACGAATAGTTAAGGGGCCATTAACTTAGGAAATGAAGTCGATTGGCACTCAAGACTTGAGAAATTCACATTGTTGGTAGAAAAGATACCAACACCTTTATTCTTTGTATAGTATAATGAAATGGTTTACACACTCATGACCAAGTAGACCATCAGGTTCATGGACTGGTTCCCAACCAAGTTCAAGAGTAGGATAAACTACTAAACATTGATTGTGGTCCAACTGAGGTTATTTCCATAGCGAAGAGGGTTATGTGCACAATCTTAAACTAAACTAATGTATCATAGGTGCATATTCAATGGGTAAGTGTACTAGTATAGTGTTTCCAACAACGTGATATATAAAGAACATAATGAAAAATGAAGAGATTATTAATTGGAAATGTTTCCTCCTTGCTTGTAGGAACATGATTTGACCCATGGGGTGGTCTGGTTCTTATATATTGGGCGGTGACATGTATAGTCATAGGATACAGGTATGTTTTTGTTTAGTTTTTATTTTATTTTCTTTATCGCATTGTCCACTTAGGTATTTTACTTCTTTCAAAGGATGGAGGGTAGTGATGATATCCAGACTAGTTGACGTAGATCACTTGTATACTATAATACCATGAGGTGTGAGTGTGAGGAAACATTGGAAGATAGAGGAGCCTTGAGGTCTTCCATGAGATGGAATTTTTTTTCAAAAACATTGTGTGGGAACATTTTTGGAGTATGTTGGAGTCATGAAATAACCCCAAGTGTCTCCATGAGATAGAATAAATAACCCTAAGTGTCTCCAAGTGTGTCCATACATCATATCTTCCTCTCATGGGTTGTCCACTCACCCAATCCTATAAAACCTATCCTAGTCTATCCTATCAGTCACATATTCTAGAATTATCTCTCGAGGATTATCTCATTCCTTGATGCACATCTCATCATACAACTAGACAAAGAGGATTATTCACCTTATGATTTTCCTAGTCACAAAAGCACACCATGTCGAACCCATATACATTATATTATCAATAATCTGGTCAAGAACCTCATAAAAATCATGTATTATAACTCAACCCCAATAACCAGGTTCCATCCTAAGCTAAATCACACCAAGACTCTTGGTATTATAATGCCAATCTGTTCAAAAATACCCAATACCCACACTAGTATCTCATACTTCATCTCTTTATTTGAACTCTTGAATCATTAAATGGAGTAAAACCTTTCATAATAAATTTTATATACTCAGAGGGACTATCCCACTCTAAGAAACTACCAAGATTCTAATCCATCCTCATAAGTATTTCCCCATCAAATGCTAGATGGACAATTTCCACACCTATCACTACAAGGACCAATCCTATTAGGAATATACCATTGATAAGTAATACACCTGAACAATTTGACTCTCAATCAGTAGTTTCAACTACCTAGTATAACTTTTCAAAAGAACAAATATAAAATATATATCTTTATCATACCACAATCCTGAATCAAGAGTCTGTTTTTATAACATAAGATCAGTTTTTATAATGTGAAGGAAAACTACATAGGATTTATTTGGAATCCTGGCTAGAAGATGCTGCCTTGCGGATGTCGTTGGATCGGGCCAAAACACTGCGGTCACCCGCGGTCACGTCGCGGTCACGCCGCGGTAATTTCGTGATTTGTCCCTAATCCACGATGACACCCCGTGGTGGTTTGCAGTACTATTGTAATTCTATGTATGATACCTAGTTAGAGTTTTAGATACATTTCCCATCCATAGTTAATGGGGAGGGAGGCGACGGTTGGAATGTTCCCCGCTTCCTCCCACTCCCTTCGCTCCTGGCCGGAAGTTGCTGTCGCGCAGATGTCGCTGGACCAGGCCAACACGCCACGGTCATGACGCGATCACACCACGGTCATACCATGGTCACACCGCGGCCACACCGTGGTCACGCCGCGGTTATGCCACGGTAATTCTGTGATTTGTCCTTGCTCCAGGATGACACCCCGATGAGGTTTGCAGTCCTGTCAGAATTCGATGTATGATACCTAGATAGAGTTTTAGATACATTACCCACCCATAATTAATGTGGGGGGGACTTTATGACACTCAAAAATTCCCAAGTGACGTGTATGAGTCAACCCCACCACAAACCGAGGCATGGTGTGGCCGACACCACTCAAAGTGTCTCACTTTTATTTGAAATGGACATCATTTTAAATGAAAACAAAAACTATCATACGGAAAACCGATCAAACACTTTTAGATTCTGTTGATACTTTAGTAAAATGATCCATGGGTAATTTTTTAAGTGTACGAGTTAACCCCACCACAATCAGAGGCATGGTGTGGCCGGTACCACTCAAAGTGTCTTTATTTTGTTTAAAATGGATGTGCTTTTAAGTAAACAAAATTGGCATATGGAAAAATGACCAAACACATTTGTATTGTGTTGATACTTTAGGAAAATGATCCATGGGTCCTTTTTGACGTGTAAGAGTCAACCCCATTTCAATATGAGGCACATTGTGGCCGGCACCACTCAAAGTGTCTCTCTTTTGTTTCAAAAGGACACCACTCTAAGTGAATACAATAACTGACATATGGAAAACTGAACAAATACATTTGGATTCTATTGAAACATTAGAAAAACGATCCATGGGTAATATGTGATGTGTATGAGTCAATCCCGCCTCAATCTAAGGGCTGTTGTGGCTAGCACCACTCAAACTGTCTCACTTTTATTTGAAATAGACATGATTTTAAGTGAAAACAACAACTGACATTTTTAAAACTGACCAAACGCGTACAGATTGTGTTGATACTTTAGGAAAACGATACATGGGTCATTTTTGACATGTAAGAGTCCACCCCACCTCAATCCGAGGTGTAGTGTGGTCGGCACCACTCAAAGTGTCTTTCTTTTGTTTAAAATGGATACGCTTTTAAGTAAAAACAACTGACATATGGAAAAATGACCAAAAACATTCGGATTGTGTTGATACTTTATGAAAATGATTCATGGTTCATTCTTGATGTGTAAGATTCAACCCCGCCTCAATCAAAGGCATGGTGTGGCCGGCACCACTCAAAGTGTCTCTCTTTTGTTTCAAAAGGATATCATTTTAAGTGAATGCAACAACTAACATACAAAAAACCAACCAAAGGCATTCATATTCTGTTTAAACTTTAGGAAAATGATCTATGGGTCATATGTGACATGTATAAGTCAACCTTGCCTCCATCCAACGGCTGGTGTGGGTAGCACCACCCAAACTATCTCACTTTTATTTGAAATAGACTGGATTTTAAGTGAAAACAACAACTGACATACTTAAAACTGACCAAATGCATTCATATTGTGTTGATAATTTAGTAAAATTATACATGGGTCATTTTTAATGTGTAAAAGTCAACCCTGCCTCAATATGAGGCGCAGTGTGGTTGTCACTACTCAAAGTGTCTCTCTTTTGTTTCAAAAGGACATCATTTTAAGTGAATACAACAACTGACATACGGAAAACCAACCAAAGGCATTCAGATTCTATTGAAACTTTAGGAAAATGATCCATGGGTCATATTTGACGTGTACGACTCAACCCTTCTTCAATAAGAGGGCCATTGTGGCTGACACCACTCAAAATGTCTCACTTTTATTTGAAATGGACAGGATTTTAAGTGAAAACAACAACTAGAATACTTAAAAATGACCAAACACCTTCGTATTGTGTTGATACTTTAGGAAAACAATACATCGGTCATTTTTTATGTGTAAAATTCAACCTCACCTCAATCCAAGGCACTATGTGGCCGAAACCACTCAAAATGTCTCTCTTTTGTTTAAAATGGACATCATTTTAAGTGACAATAGAAACTAACATACGGAAAACCGACCAAACACATTTGGATTCTATTGAAACTTTAGGAAAACTATCCATGGGTCATTTTTGACGTGTAAGAATCAACCCCGCATGAATCTGAGGCTCGGTGTGGCCAGAACCACTAAAAGTGTCTCACTTTTCTTTAAAATGGACAACATTTTAAGTGAAAACAACAACTGACATACGGAAAACAGACCAAACACATTCAGATTCTATTGATAATTTAGGAAAAGGATCCATGGGTCTTTTTTGATGTGTAAGAGTTATCGCTGCCTAAATCTAAGGTACGATGTGGCTGGTACCACTCAAAGTGTCTCTCTTTTGTTTCCAAAGGACATCATTTTAAGTGAATACAACAACTGACATACAGAAAACTGACCAAAGGCATTCGGATTCTATTGAAATATTAGGAAAACGATCCATGGGTCATATGTGATGTGTACAAGTCAACTCTGCTTCAATCTGAGGGATGGTGTGGCTGGCACCACTCAAACTGTCTCACTTTTATTTGAAATGGACAGGATTTTAAGTTAAAATAACAACTAGCATACTTAAAACTGACCAAATTCATTCGAATTGTGTTCATACTTTATAAAAACAATACATGGGTCATCTGTGATGTGTATGAGTCAACCCTTCCTCAATCAGAGGTGTGGTGTGGCCGACACCACTAAAATGTATCTCTTTTATTTAAAATGGACATCATTTTAAGTGAAAACAACAACTAACATATAGAAAACTGACCAAACACATTCAGATTCTGTTGAAAATTTATGAAAACGATCCATGGGTCATTATTGAAATGTAAGAATCAACCCCACCCCAATACGAGGTGTGGAGTGACCGACACCACTCAAAGTGTGTCACTTTTCTTTGAAATGGACAACATTTTAATTGAAAACAAAAACTGACATACGAAAAATTGACCAAACGCATTAGGATTCTATTGATACTTTAGAAAAAGGATCCATGGGTCATTTGTGACTTGTACATATCAACTCCGCCTCAATCTAAGTCACGGTGTGGTCGTTACCACTCAAAGTGTCTTTCTTTTGTTTAAAATGGATAGGCTTTTAAGTAAAAACAACTGGCATACGGAAAACCAACCAAACGCATTAGGATTGTGTTGATACTTTAGGAAAACAATCCATGGGTCATTTGTGACGTGTACGAGTCAACTCTGTCTCAATCCAATGCACGATGTGGCCGGCACCACTCAAAGTATCTCTCTTTTGTTTCAAAAGGACATCATTTTATGTGAATCCAACAACTGAAATTTACACTCATTAACGATAGTCTCAAACTCTTTTTCATGAGTTGGGTAGTTTCAATCATGGGGTCATAAGTGAAGAGACTCCTACAAAAATACCTTTTCACCGTATATTATAAAAAATACAAGTTCAATGCAAAATGCATCACAAGTCATTACATACCCAAATCTAGGATCATAAAAAAAATTGGGATTTGAATCAATTTCAAACTCTTATTCAACTCTAATAAGTATTTCTCACATTATTCTGCCTATTAGAATTTGATGGGGAGGTGGGGGTTGTGCTGGTTGGGGTAGTTGTATAGGGGTGAGGAGAATTACTACTGGAAGGGTGGTTGTCATATGAAGATTGAAATGGGTGTAAATAAAGTTTGAGTTATTGAAACAATTATTCAACTCTACTGGATGATTGCTTTCATATGAATATTAAAATAGGGAATTGTAGTACATGACATGGTTGGAAGATATTAATGGTTTTATGTGTTTTTTTGTGCTATTTTAGGTGTTTTTTATGTTGGTTTAAGTCTGTTTGTATGTGGTTTTTGTGCTATTTTTTGTGCAGGTGTATACTGGAGGGGCTACTGGAGGGGCTGTTGTGCAATAGTTCTGGAAAAACACAATACCAATGGTTTAAAACTATTGGTATACTTTGAGTAAAATTTAAAAACTATCTCAATGGTTTTAAAACCGTTGGTATAGTGTTTAGTCTTCAATATATACCAACGGTTTTATTGAAACTGTTGGTAAAAATGTTATACCAACATATACCAATGGTTAGCCTACAACCATTGGTAAATCAAGACATATAGTGGGCTTTACCAATGGTTTAGATCAAACCATTGGTATAGGGCTTTCCTCATGGCTTACTACCCAACGGTTTGGAAAACCATTGGTATAGGCTATACCAATGGTTTTCCAGCCTATACCAAAGGTTTAAAACCATTGGTATAACCTTAATTTTCAGTAGTGTCACTAGGACTATCACCCACCTCAACCATTGATGTTAAATAGGAGGGTAATATTATAAGAACTAAGGAGATAAAATCCCTTATCAATAATTTCATCATTGTATAAAAGTTGATAAAGTTTTATCACACTTTTCACTCAATAAAATCCATTGTATCCCAAACCTTTGTTAAGTTTTCCCATGAACAAATCACAACCCAATATTTTATCACACAATCAAAGTCTCACAAGATCCCATAATATTTTAGGACCTCATTACTGATCAAAAAAATCCAGAATATAAAGAGGTGTGACTGAGGTGATGTGGTGACCCAGATTGGTTACTATTCTGATAGACTAAGTTGAGGCATTAAAAAATAAAACATATTACTTGATATATACTTCTTCTTCTAAAAATTCATTATGGAAGGTTTATATAAGATCCATTTATAATATCTTAACTCTTATTTGAATGGTAACTACTAAAATTTACTAATATCCTCCAATATTGAAATGGGGGAAATTTTCAACAGCACATATTCCTTCAATTTATAAGTATCTCTTGCACACCAATAATACTTTTCAATGATTCACCTTTCTATATTCATTTATTTTAAAAAACTCATTTGATTTTGATGATGTTCATTCCTAAAAAAATTAGATCATTCTCAAAAGTTCATTTCTTCTAGATTTATTCAAAATTTTCATTCATCACTTTGATCCAACTCACTTACTTAGCTTATTATTTAAAAATTTGGCATCAATAAGGTATATTAAGACTATTTTATATATTATACCCATCCTTGATTTTTGAACTTGAATAAATTTATCACTGAATTGTTTTCCTCATTAATTTCATTTCTCATTTATACCAAAAAAAACGTTTCTATTTTATTTAATTCTTTAAGATATAGTAGTTACCCCAAAAAAATGAAAGTACTTAAGGTTTGGAGTATCTATAAACCAAATCTCATAATATTTTTTCTATTACCCATAGATCAACAATGCTTAGTTATATGGGTACAATGTTTCTATTATTGTTTATTTTTAGTGTTTTTCTACAAGTTATTTTTCAATCAACATTGTACTCACCATTTTATTGATTTAAAATTTACTTATTTAAACTTACCTAATTTATTATGGATTTTTATGAACTAAAACATGATGAGGTATATCATATTTCTCAAGGTATTCCTCTACCTTGTGTTTTTTAAAATTTATATCATTATAAAATCTCAAAGTCATAATCATTTTTTCATAAATATTTTCATTTTATCTTCTATAAATATTGATAAAATCAAAAGGTATTTTTTTGTATAATATTGATCTAATACATTATTATTTAATCATAAAAATAGTAGAATAAATTTTATCTCCCCACTGGAATTATTTGGACAAATTAGTTCATGCATTTCAATAAGAACCGGATAAAATGAATAATTCAACTTATTATTATTTTATTTGTATGTATTGATGATAATATTTCATTATTTTATAAAATATTAAGTCCTATTAAATTTATAATTCAACAATTACTAAAGGAGTTACTCCAAAACATATGTTTCGGTCTGTTTAGACTTGTGGTAACAAAAATTTAATAGAGGTAGTGGTCCAAAAGTTGATGTTTCATAATAAGGTGCATAGGTGGTCATCATCTAGATGGTGGTATGTAGAAGTTAAAAAATACATAGAGATTTTTCTATTTTTATTTAAGTGAGGTTTTTCTTGGTGGTTTTGTGGAAAATAAATTATGTTATAATAACTTACACATTCACCAAAATTAAATGTTCTTGAATGGGTGAGCTATAAGAAAACAAAGGTTATCTTGACCAAGGATGTGTCCCCAGCAAAGATCAGAGGATGGTGGAACCAACTGACTAGTTCAGATCCAATATTACAGTGGGTTGGGAAAAATTGTATAATTATTGATAGAATTTTATAATCTAATATTGGTTTTTAATTTCTATTTTTTATCTTGGTATTTTAACATCCATAAAATTAAAGGAAGCAGTAGTGTTCTCCCATGGATGTAGAACTAATATTTAAACCATGTAAATATTTTATGTATATTTCTAGTTTTCTTTATTTTTCTTGAATTTTTGTTTGTTTGAGATGTGTTTTGTTTTTAGTGTATGAGGTAATCGACTCAATGAAAAGGATAAGGTGTGTCTGTACTTTTAAGATTCATTACATCAATGTTGCAGGGTTCTTCCAATCATAGAAATTGCACATTTTTGTTCCATGCTTGGAAACTTTGGATGGATTATCTTCTATTGATTGGAGGTTTAGGATCCTAAAAAGTGGTATCATATATTTTGGATTCATAAAGGTTTTGTAGAACACTCAGCAATAGATTCTTCAGGTAACATTCTTATCTCTCTGATTTTTTGATTCAAAGGGATGATATTTTTTCAAAATGAATGGAATCTGAATATGGAAAGGTCCGGGTAGATAAATTTTATGGGATATAATTTGGATTCTAGAGTATACACATGGATTATTATATATTTTAAAAGTATCATGGGTTTTTTTTGAAAGGGTTGAAATTGGATGTAATTGGAAAATCTAGAGAAAAGTGACTTGGATTTATTTGGATGTCATTAGCCTAGAATTTAGCCTATAACATCTGGCGAGTGAAGAACACATTAGAGCTGATGAATGTGATGGAAGACATGCATGAGGATCCAATAGTGATGAAAAAATTTTCTATTGTGTGTATGTTATCTAGAATTAGGATATTATAAGGAAGACCAGTAGATAATCATGCATATGAATTTAATATGATTTAGAGTCAACTCAAATCAATTATGGTTCATGGAATATGTGTGGGATTTATTATTTCTATCATCACTATTTTAAATTATGGTATATTATGGTGACTATTGTAAGTAGCTCTTATGGGAGTAATGCTTTTGTGTTTGAAGATGTTATATATCTCATTCTAAATGAAGATATTGGGAAGATGAAATTCTAAGAACCTATAAAAACTACACTAAATGTAGAAGGTATAAAAAATTCCTATCAATGTAAAGGTCATAAGAAATCAAAATATAGATCAAGTTAGATAAGTTTAGGAAAATAATATGGGACTGAACTTGTTTTTTGGAACTACAAGAATAAGGGGATCCAAAAGAAATACTATAGAGGTATTAGGGTGTACTCTTTAGAGGGTGATTCTAGAAGTTCAAGTTCCATTAATTCTATAAATTATTTTGAAATAATTTATTTCTAAGTGTTAATATTCCATTTTAATCGTGTACTATTGATTTTAGGGCTTTGTTCCATTCTATGGTTGGGAGAGGGTGAGGGGGGAATTATGTATCCAGAAAAATTGAAAATATTTTTCTAGATGATGATGAATATATCAATATCATGGGGGAGGGATATGCTAATGTCTGAATCAAAAATTGAAGCTTATTAGAGCGATAGGAAGTTAGACACATACCAGTTTTATGAAAGAATATAATTTTTATTGGTTAGGTGGATGAAGTATAATTCAAAACTATCTTCACAAATGGAGTATAAAATATTACTCAAAGTTCCATAGTTGTGTATAAAAGTTTAAAATATGGGATATTTTATATGATTATAAGATCATATGTAGAAACAATTCTTAGAATTACATCTTTTTAATGTTAATATTTGTGGCATTACCATCTTAGGCACCTTATTGAGAAGTACATGTGAATCTTAGTGTCTAAGGGTACACTAAATCTTGGTCACACGTACTTTTGAAGTTGTGAAGGTTATATAATAAATAAGTATATAAATTTTTTATTTAATATAAATGGAAGGACACCTAAGTCATGAAAGTTAGATCTTGTAAACATAGATGTTTTGGGTCTTATGCCAAATTTTCTTAGGACGGTTCAATGTACTTTGTTACTCATCAAGGATTCAACAATGAAAGTATGGGTTTATTTCCTTAATAAAAAATATAAGGTTTTTATAGTGTTTTTTTATAGAGAAACATGGTGTAAAAGGATACCAAAATTAATTTTAAGTGCTTAAGGACCGATAATGGTGAGGATTATGGTAGTAGGGAATTATATAGTTTTTACTCTATAAAAAGAATCAGGTTCAAGAATATTATTCCTAGTGCACCAGAATAGATTAGAGTAGCGGAGTTGGATGAATCTTACATTGGATTAGAAGTATCAAAGAATAAGACTATATTTATAATAACTAAATAAATTTTGGTATAAGAAATCAATTATTTCACTTACCTTATGAACAAGAGTTCTTCTACACCTTGGAAAAAGATTATTTTGTAATAAATGTAGTCCAAAAAATTAGTGGAATTTACTCACCACAAAATTTTTAAAATTTCATCCTATATTTATATTGATACTAAGAAGTATGATAGACTCAAATAAAAGTAAAAAACATGTTTATTAGTGGGAAATTATGATGAAAGTTTTTGTTTTTGGATTTAAAATAATGATAATAGAAATATTATTAGTAGCCTGAATGTTTTCTTTAATGAGAAGGTCTTGTGTAAATACTAGAACTTTGTGGTAGATAGAGTTGAGAAAAAAATCAACTAACCAAATCCAAGTTGATCTATAAAAAAATGTAGAAGGAAATAAGTTCCAAAAATATTAGGGAGTATGAAAAGTAAAAATTAATTAGTTAGGTCGGAGGGAATACTAGAATGTTCAATGATTAGAGAATAATAGATAGAAGTTATAGAAGGTAGAATATTTTAATATTTATTTCCAAAAAGAGAAGAACAACATGTTTAATTATAAATATATATAACAGATTTCAAATATTAGTTTGAGGGTTTGGAAATAATTTGTATTACTCTTTTCATATAGATATAGGAGATCCAAATATTTCAAAAGAACCAGTAAGCCATAATGATCTTGGAAAGTGAGATTTATCCATGAAATATTAAATGGATTTGTTTCTTGAAAATAGAACATTTAAGGTAATAAAACTACCATACGGGAAGAAATAACTATAGATCAAGTGGGTATTCTATTTAATATAATGAAATGGAAGTAGGAAGAGGTAAAAAGGCTAGGATGGTTATCAAAGGGTTTCAATATAAGGAAAGATTGGATTATCTAATATTTTGTCATGTATTTCAAAACATACAACCATCCAAAAGGTTTTGAGTCTGGTTTCTTCAGAATTATTTCATTTGGAATTGATGGATTTAAATATAGAATCCCTTCATGTTCATTTAGTGGAGAAAGTATATATGAATCAACTAAATAGTTTCAAGGAAAAATGGAACAATAACTTGGTGTATAATCTTAATATAAGTCTTTACAATTTGAAAAAAGAACCAAGAAAATGGGAAAAATTTTGATGCCTTTATAGATGAGGAAATGTTTGACAAAAGTAACTTTGATCACTGTTGCTACCAGAAAGAGTTCAATGATGAGAGTTTTATCATCCTTCTCTTTTATTTGTATAGAATCGTCATGGATGGTATAATCATTAAATATATTCAATAATTGAAGTTTTAATTTCCTAGAAAATTTGGGATAAATGATCTTTGAGAATCCAGGAAATTGTTTTGAATATAGATAAAGAGAGTTAGGAAAATATAAAGCCTGGTTTTGCTTAAAAAGAGTGAATCTTGAAGGTCGCTGATAGATTTAGAATTACCAAATGTAATTCGGTGTTAACCTCATTTATTAGACACTTAAAATTATATTAAAAACATATAAAATTGAATATGGTGCTATTTATTGGGTTACATCAGTGATAAGTAGCTTGATGTATTTCATGGAATGTATAAGGCCAAACAATGAATTTTTTATGGATTTTTTAGTTGGTTTATAGATAATATAAGAGATAAAAACTTGGAAGTTGTAAAATGTATTCTCAAATATCTCAAAGGTTTGAAATATATATCATTGTGTTTTTTAATGGATGATCTATAATAGGTTTATATTGTTGTGGATTTTATTGGAGATATAGACATATTAAAGAGTACAACATGTATTTTGTTTACCTTTGGAGGTATATCCATAAGAAAGATATTGAGGTTGTGTCCATTTATAGTTCCATCCACAATCAAATATGAATATATTGTAATTACTAAAGTGTGTAATGAACTTGTATGGTTGAATTTTTTGGGAGAGACTCAAAAGGATCTAGGAGTGTAGGGTTCTAGGTATTTGGAATAGTAATTTGGGTTGGAACTTAGATCATAATTGTGAATTCATACCATATTGATGTGTCATTGGTGTTGTAATATGCTAAGGAATGAGTCTCAATAGTTTTCCCAAGCTTGAGGAGTTAAATTTATATAAAAAAATTTCTGTGTTTGGTTTTTAAAATAGTTCTGTAGGTTTTTTGTATTTTTGAGTGTAAATTTTGAGTAATTTTGAGTCACAAAGTTTTTAGATGAATATTATATTTTTTAAAAAATTTACAGCATATTTCCTTACATTTGGTTAACATTGGTGCATAAGAGTCATTTTATGATGTGTAAGAGTCTTTCTAATGTTGGGAAAATCAACTAAATCTAATACGTAAAGGTCTTAGAGTTTAGAAAAAATGGATAAGAGTAAAAAACCCCATTTGTGTATAAAAGTAAACTCCCCATACATAAAATTAATTTTTCAATGTATAAAAGTAAACTATTGATCTGTAAGAGTAAGTTTTTCAAATGTAAATTATCTTTGTGAAGATCTAGAAAAAACGCCTAAGTCATACGTAAAGGTAACTCAGGAGTTACACTGTATGAATAAGAAAGAGTCTATGAAAAAGTTTTGATATGTAAAATTAAAAGCTTGGTATGTAAAAATTAAAATTTTAATATGTAAGGGTATATTGCTTTGAAAAAATGTAATATTTTTTGTAAGGTCTTATGATACATAAAGGTCTTCAGGGTCAATATATAAGACTCATTTGGGGAACTTTGTAATATATAAATGTAGTAAAGGAGGGATATGTAAGTTTTTTTTAGGGAACCCTATAATACATAAGGATTATCAAGGGGGTTATTTTTAAGTGTCTTATACATAATGATGTCATATATAAGGGTCAATAATTTCTCAGTGTTTGTCAAAAATATGAATATGATGAATTTTTTTAAAAAATAAAAAATAGTTAAAATGAAGTTTTAATTAGGAAATCTAACAAGAAAATTGAAAAAAGTGTTTTATAACCAAAATTTAATCATGATACCTAGTTTTCATTTCTCTCATTGTTCTCTTCATCTCTGAGAAATATCTTCATCAATTCTTACTAGTTTTTCATCTCTATTGTTGTGGGGAGTAGCTTCAATTAAGGTTAGATACCCTATATTGTTTAATACTAGTTTTTTCATGTTTTATCCTTATTTTCTATCAATGGTTCCCTAAATAAAATATTTTTCAATAATTTTATATTTATTATAACTAAAGTAAAATTATAGAGATTTATTCAATGATTTTAGTCCTACATATTCTAATTAGGTGGTTCCTAGCTATTTTCTATGTTATATGTGTGTTTATGCATCATGTGATAAATTGACATGGGGTAGAGTCATGTGAGTGATCAAGAACATAACCACATGTGGTTTTTAATATTTTTAAGAGATACCAGGGTGTATTCTCATGTGGTAAATGATGAGTGTGTCCAAATAAGGAATAGTTTTCTTAGTTATTTCATCTTACAGTATTATGTGTGTGGGTACACATGATGTTAGAGTTATCTATGTGATTTGTAATGATTAATATGTTTTATTGAGAAACATAATGGGTGTTTCCATGTAACTATTGGTGATGTATATTACTGTGAATGGGATGACATGGTTCATTATTATGGTGTAGATACTTTTCAACATTATTGTGGTTAGTGAAAGTGGTTATCTAAAGGTTTGGCCTAGGGAGTCATTGATTTTCACTCACAATGGTAAAGAGCCCATTAGGGTCATTTGAATATGGGGATACAGCCCATGACATGGTTTGTTTACTCATTATAGGTGGTAAACTCTATAGTTTTAGTTTCATAGGGGTTATAGTGTTGACCATTAGTACAAAAAATAGGTACACTGTGGAGGTACAAGGTTTTTGGAGAGAGAGAGACCACTATATGGGAGTGTTATACTCACTATATTAGGATATATGTTTGGAATATCTTGTGGAATGATTTGTAGTCATTTTAGTGGGGAATAACAAATTATTTGGATGTGGTAATTACATGTGATATAAAATTGGTTGGAAGTCCAAGGGAACTTTCAGTATGATAGAATGTGGATGCATCATTCCAAACTGTAACTAGATAAAGTAGGGTAAATCTTACTCAAGGATGGTCCAGAATGAGTGGAGAAAGTTTCGTGTTGTTCATTAGTTACTATTTATTGTGATTTTTATACACTAGTATACATATAAATTTTATCTAGGGAAACCTTTGGTGGTGGCCTACTGAGTTCATACTCAAATCCTATATAGGTCTTATAGGATGCGTGAAAACTTTATGGTTCTTGGTATAAGTAATTGTAAGGCTCAAAATCAGGATCCTAGTAGAGATATAGATGTAGTTAGGACATGGTATTGATGTTATGGTTTTGATGATGATCTATGTATTTCCTTGATGTTGGTATGGTGGTTAACTTTTTTAGTCTTTGTATGTACTTGTGTGATCTATCTGAGGTCGATCCAATTTGTTTTTTTAAGATTGATCTAATATTTTAAAAACTATTTCATTATATATTATGTATGATATTTGTTTCTATTATGCTTCCACTGATATTTATATTTGATGTTTTGTGTTTTTATTTATCTTCATAGGGTAGGGTATCTTTATTAACACACCATAGTCCCTCCCTACTAGTTAGTATCATTTTTATTTAGTTAAGCATTCCTAAGGTCCAATAAATATCTAATTAGGTTACTATAGAGTGAGATGATCCATGGATTCTACAAAGTTATATTAAAGAAGGTTGAGATTAAATGATATTGAATGAGTCTTGTTTTATTATTTATGAATGGTAATTGGGGTCTAAGATGGAAAATACTTGGTGAAAAGACTATGAGGGGATATAGCTAACCCATGTATTAGGAACACCCAAGTTTCCAAGATTCAAGATGTTGTTATAGTTTTTATGGTTATAGTTGAGTTATTTAGTTTTAATAAATTAGTATTTGATGTCATTTTTTCAGAATCTTAGACTTGAGAAGTAATAGGTGGTACTCGTGAATCATTTTAGAAACATAGGGGTCACATGACATGTGTGTGCTTACTTGTGATTTCTATATTGGTGTTAGAATAGAAAAGGTGTTTAGTTGTTTAAAAGTGTAAAAAAACAAAATAATAAGTGTTTACTCATATAGTCTCTTGGTGGAGTTTCACTCAACCGAAAGGGTAGTGGTTATGTAAATAAAAAGGGGTTTATATATTTATAGTTTCAAAAACTACCTATCTGATATTATTTATATATAGATTCTTGTTATCATTATAATCAATTATCCTAGGAATATACATCCAGTGTGTGTATGGTGCATGTGGTACCCAACCCTAAAATTGGTTCGTGGGATATTGAGGTTGGGTGATATGGATATGGGTAGGATATGGGATTATAAGGGATATTGAATCATGATCCTTATTACGTATTTCACTTATTTGAAAAATATATATTAATATATTTATATTGAGTATATTGTTTGGTTCGTAGTGAGATGCCACCTAGATGGCCTCTATTGGAGTGTTAAGGGGTAGAGATTTAGTTTCTTCAAGGCTTGAACCAGGTAAGGTCCGAGATGGTGGATGTGTTCATGAGCCACAAATAAATTTTTATTGGTGGATAGGATAAATACTAACAGTAGTATACCTGGGGTAGTTATTGGTTGTGCAGCTCAAGGGGAGCTTCAGGAGGGTTATCTAGATCATTGGTTGGGGAGTACAGGGAGTAGATCCATCTATGAAATATTTTATATGGGAATTATAGTCCTATAATTCTCCTTTATTCTAGGTTAATGGTAGACCTCATGAAGCAGAGTACTAGATAGAGTTAGTATGGATGATATTTGATTAGATCAAGACACCATCGGGGTAGAGGGTGAAGTTGGATATTTATATGTGCAGGGTAATACTGAAGTGTTGGTGGGATGTGTAGGTAAAAATGATATTGAATAATGGTATCACATGGAAGTACTTTGAGGTGATATTTTTTAAGAACTTCTTTCTTGATACATTTAGGGAATAGATAGCCTAGGAGTTCATCCACTTAGTGTATAGAGAGAAATTGTTCATAGATTATGTCATTAATTTCATATATTTTCTACAATTTGTGCTCATTAATGTCATAGATTAAATCTCCAAATTGATGTGGTTTGAGGATGGTTTATGGTTTTCCATTACGGTATAGATAAATATTATTAGGTTAAACTCATTTTTAGAGGTAGTGAACTAAGCATTGATAGCATAGTGGAATCTAGTGAATAGTAGTGTACCAATACATACAATGGTTTTGGATGATATGGGTAGTGGATATTTAGGTAACTAGAAGAAGGGACATGAGGAGACCTAGTGGGGAAGTTAGAGTAGGGATTAAATGATGCCACCATGGAATGGGTCGTTAGTAAAGTGTTTCCAATGTAGTAAGACTATGCATGTTCAGTCCCAATGTGATTGAACTTCAAAGGAGTGTTAGGCATGTGTCCAAATGGGACATCTAGAGAGTTTTTACCAAAAAAATCATAGTAAAATATGGGTTATGAATCAGGGAATACTTAGGAATATGAGGTAGGACTGGGAGTAGTATTGGTAGCTAGTGTCCAAGATACGACAAGACACATGGGTTATGGAAGTGAATAGGATACCCAATTGTGATGGAAGAGTCTATCCAAGAGTATGACTCATTGGGGAGGAAAATAATAAAGTATTCAAGCTTTATGTTAATTATATGTGGTTGAGATAACATATTCATATTTCAATGGGGAGCTATCGATAGTTATAGGTATATCATCAACATAGTGTTTTTTAAATAGAATATATCAGTGCATGATATGTGTATATGATACATAGGGTAACCATATACAGGTTGAAATATGGAAATCGGGTATGATTCAAGATGGGATTGATCATCAAGTATGATGTTAGTTGATGATAAATGATGACTAGTGGCAATGTGTGGATAGTTGGTGCATACAGGATTTGGGATAATGGATGGGCATGACACTATAATTGTACCTGGTAATTGGGTTGATATTAGGATAAATAAGTGATTCATATGTTGGGGAGTTCCTGTGAGAGGGTCCAATCAGTAATAATTTTTTTCTTTGGGTGACCAGGAAAGTGAAATTTGTGTTCAGCATTATCTTGGAATTTTGGGAATAGAGTGTGTGAGATGCTCTATTTTTAGTAAGATTTGGTTAGTATATAGCCCAAGATAGTTTAAGGATGAGTTATGATATAATGTGGAGTTTTTTAGGTATTGAGTATTTGTAATAGTAATTCTGATCAAATCTCATATTAGGCTTGTGAATTTAGACCCTATCAAGGTGTCAAGAGTGTCAGTATAAGCTGAGGAACATTTCCCAATACTTTTCCCAGGCTTAGGAGGTTAATTTTTTATCAAAATATTTTTTGGGGTTTTAAAATAAGTATGTATGTTTATGGTATTTTTATCATGAATTTGGATTAATTTTGATTTTGGGAGTTTTTCGATGAATCTTAGGTGTTTCTTAAAAGTTGTGGCATATTTTTTTAAATTTAGTAAAATCTAGTTTGTAAGAGTCATTTTATGATGCGTAAGAGTCATTATAATATTAGAAAAACTAGATAACTCTCATGAACAAAGGTCCTGGAGGTTGGAAAAAAATTTAAATGTGGGAAGGAACCTTTACTTATAAATGTAAACTCATTATATGTAAAATTAATTCATTGATGCATAAAATTTATCTCTTGATATATAAGAGTAAGTTTTTCAAACATAAAAGTAATTATGGGAAGAGTTTAGAAAAATGGAAAATTCATATTTATGGGTAACTCTAGATTCATATTATATATATAATAAAAATTATTTGGAAAAGGGTTCATATGTAAAATTAAAACCTAGATATATAAATGTAATATTTTAATACGTAAGGGTATCTTCCTTCATAAAAATGGTAATGTGATGGAATGAATTGTGGCGAATAAGGTTCCTCAGGGTCGATATATAAGAGTCATTTGGATCACCTTATAATACATAAAGGTCGCCAAGGGGTAATGAGAAAGAGTATTGTTGGGTCAGTATGTGATACATAAGACACAAAAATGGTGTGATGTGTAGGGGTCCCATATATAAGGGGATCCATACATAAGTGTTGGTAAAAATCCCTCAAGGTAACTTTTTAGTATTTTGGGTCGATTGTGTTTGTTGAAAAAGAATGTTGACAAGGTTATTTGTTGAGTTCCATAGTAATTTTTAACAATGTATGTGGAAAAAGATTCAAGAAATATGTATGGAAGCTTTAGAAGTGGATAAGGATGTTTTATGTAAAAATTGTTTTTGTTTCCTGATGTTTGCCAAATTTTTGGGGTCTAAAATTTGGAGTATGGCACATGTTTCATGAAATTTGGATTTCTGGAGTTTTCTTATAATAATATATCACTAAAATTCATCATGGGAGTTATCCATCCATAGAAGCCTCTAATATCCTAAGAATAGTTAGATGATATCACATGTTAAAAAAACATGAGAGCTCATTTTGTTGTTGCTTCCCCATTTTTTCACCAGATCTATCAGATGTCAGATCTTGATGATAGAAAAATGGGGAATAATCAGAAAAATGATCTATCATGTTTTATTTCTTTTTTGATCTAACATGTGATATCATATGACTATTATCATTATATCAAAGGCTATAATGGGTGGATAAAACCCCTCTTGGATTTCTCATCTATGTCACTAAATATAGATCTAAAAATTATCATGAGAGTTATCCATCTATAGAAACTTATGATATTCTAATAACAATCATATGATATCACATTTTAGATAAAAAATAAAACAAGAGGGGTCATTTTTTTGTTTCTTCCCCATTTTTTTGTCTTCAAGATTAGATATTGGATAGATCAGTTTCTCTAGACATCAATGCTTCATGGATGTTGATACCACTTGACATATATTGAACTATCAACTCTCAATTCCTGATTCCAATCATTGTGACTCCTCATTACTACTATTATTATTCTTCTATTATCATTTTATTCCAAGAATTTCCTCATGAAAATATTTAAAAGACATATAATTCATGAAATTTTTGTGTCACAAAGGTTTTTAGATTCACAAAATAATGTTTCATGAAAGAATGATTTTCTGTGAAATAAAAATTCCATAAGTTATATGATTATGGAAAGTTTTAAGAATTGAAAAATTAGTAATTTATGTGATTATGATATGCTTCAAAAATGGAAAAATGTTGTAAGTTACACGACTACGTGAAGTTTCACTAATGGAAAATTTATCTAAAGTTTCGTGAAGATAGTGATTTACAAGAAAAGTAATAAAGAGTTTTTTGAAAAGGTAGTGGTGAGCTTAAATGTTTTATGAAGGGGTGGAAAAATTTATAAATAGCAATCCACCCCCTCATTTTATTAGATAAATCCATAATAAATATCTAAAGGCTCTGAATTCATGAAAGAGTTTCGTGATGGTTTTTCTTGTATGAGTCATTTAGTTTCATGAATAAAATAGTTTTTAGGAAATATAAAAAATTTAAAAAGGAAAAATGTTTTGTGAAATAGAAATTCTTCATGAAATAGAAATTTTTTAGGAAGTATTTTGAAGTTTCACACAAGTTGGGAAAAGGTTTCCTTAAAAGTGAATATTATATGAACTAGAAGTATTTTCCTAGAAATTATTAGGTAAATATTTATTCATCAATTGGGTAAAATTAGATCATCATTATGCAAAAAAATAGGTTTAAAAAATAATGATTCAAGTGATCAAAAAAATATTCTTTTGAAGGATAATTGATCACACTTCAGTTGAGAGGGCAGTCATCTTTCAAATTATGAATGGAATTGAACCTAGGGGGACAGTGATTCTGTTTTTAACTTTTTAACAACAAATCACTTTAGTGTATTTGGTATAAAAGAACATTTTTATGTATTCTCCATGTACATAGCCCAGTGTAGGTTAAAAAAATAAAAAATTTATGTAAGTTCATGCTTTCATTTCTACTCATGCATTTCTATGGGAAAGGGTGATAAGACTGTTTTTTAATGATAAAACATGATCCAAAGGGGTAGTTTTATTAATCTATCATACCCTGACCCCCCCCCCCCTCTTAGGCTATTTAACATAGTTGGGCTAAAAATAAGGGTAAATAATTTCCCTATGTTTTTTAAAAATCTATGAATGAAAATATTTCTATAATTTTTCTAAAATAATCTAAATGTAATACTGACTGGTAAATTCAACATACATGGTGTGAGGAAAATATGATAGAATATATTACTACTACAAAAGGAAATAATTCATCATGTTCATTATTTTGTCTTTATTGGGCTCATTACCCCTGATATTTTAATATTTTTTTGGCTGAGGATGCACTTAGACTCCATAATTGTACACCACTTTGACTTATTCTTATGTTTCCACTAATTTATTTTAATAAAAAATTATATTTTGTTCATTTAGCGAGCCCTAGTTTTTATTTCTCTCATTATTATCATTGTATCTAATAAGGTTCTTCACTGATTCTTATTAATTATTTTTATTGATAATTATAGGGATTAGTTGTGAGTAAGGATACCTACCCAAGAGTGTATAATATTGTATTTTCTCACTATATCCCTATTTTTTATTGATGATTTTCTAAATTAGAGATTTTTTCAAATTTATAGATTTCTTCTGACCAAATATGAATCAATTAGAGTTATTTAATGAGTATAATTTTTTATACTTTAAGTAGGTTGTTTTGAGATATATCATGTGTTATATATTTTTCTATATATTGTGTGATAAATGGTCATATGGTAGGGTTACGTGAGTGACCCAGAACAGAACCACTTGTGGTTTATGTTGTTCGTAAGAGATACCCGGGGGTATTTTCATGTGGAAAAATATGAGTGTGTCCTAATAAATAATGGTTTTCTTGGTTTTGTGGGTTTTTTGTATGATGAAAATTTTGAAACATTATGTTTAAGTTATCTTCATAAGAATTAGTGTTTGATATATTTTCATAAGAAAAATTATGGGTGTATCCATGTAACCATGGGTAATGTAGATAACTAGAAATGGGGATACATGGTTTTTTGTTATGGTTTAGATGGTGTTTCCCATTTTTTTGTGTGAGGGGTTATAAGGGATCATTTAATGATCAATTGAAATAGAAATATCTCATGAAATTCATGATCTATTTTTAAGAAGTTAAATGCATAAAAGTAAATGGAGAATGTCATAACTAATAAATGGACTCCCACTTCTATAGAGTTTACTTTATAATGTTCACCAAATTATAAAAATAATTATTCATATCTCTAAGGGGGTACAATATCCATTGGATCCCAATTCATAACCAAAGGATTCCTAAATTCTTGAATGCATGCTAGATCCTTTACTAGGGAGTGATGAATGAGGAATGGGTGAAGGGAGTTTATAGAAATATTTTTATTAAATTTATGATCAACACAACCATAAGAACCACTACAAAGAATGAGAGAACCCATTCTCTTTTATAGGCCTCATCTATGATCCTCCTCAAATAAAGAACATGTCATCCATGTTGGGTGTCATAAAATGACACCCTTTAATTATATATTGTTGATGTAGATCCATTGAAATTGTTCAATGAATATTCATGTCATGTTTAATCCATTAATAATTTATTATAATAAATTAAATCGTGCGGGGGAATTGTCATAGTTTTATGTATCCATTTCATGAAAATTTTAAGCTATCCATAGGTTATGATATAGGTAATAAAAGCATCCCATACTACGTTTATGATACACATGTATCATAAGGTGTTGAAGGAATCACATTCATATAAACAATTATAATTATTGAAATCATAAGATATAATTTATCCTAATTTAAGTTCATATCCAACAATCTCTCACTTTAAATTAAATTCTATAAGGACATAATGAAAAAAACTTCACAACACTTTTTGAATCCATCCAAAACTAATTTTAGATATGGTTTCATTAAGTTATCTTCATTTTAGAATAAACACTTTGTCCAAAAAACTTAATCCTTATCAAAGTCTCTAACTATGTGACTCTAAAATGATTAGTATAATTTGAAACAAATATGAAATCCTTATTTCATAGATATAATAAAGAATATCCTCTTGAAAAGAATCAGTGCTACATAAGCTACTATGGGGTCTGGTGTGATCTCCATCATATATACTCATATCTAAAAATTAACATTACCCCAATAATATTTATTATCTAAATCATATGTATACCTATATTTTCTTTTTTTAATGCCATCGAGTGACAACTAGATATGGAAAAATGTCTATCTAGTATAGGAAATCTCATTTTTCTTAATTCTTTAAAAAATACTAACCAAATATATGAATGAATCACATTTCATTCATCTAATATATGAGTACATCACATATCCCTCATAAAATAGTTTAACACATCATATATTACTCTCCTAAGAATAGCCAGACATTTCCTCTATCTGATTCAATCAAGGGATAATTGTATTTACTCATTATGTAATTTCCAAAATATTATCTTGGTTTCACTCCAACTGACAACAACATCAACAACATACTCAACCATCCCATGATTAGCTAAGTCACTTTTGAATTGGGTAATATAGGTTTAAAAGTATGAAGGATATCATGATTAGAATCTTACCAATATTATGTAATGGGGATTGATAATAATCATTCACCCCTAAGGATATTAATGATTGTATGAAATTACATGATATATACTTTAAAGGGTAAATACAAGTAATAAGACTCTAATTAATACCCTGTGAATCTATTCTATATATCTCATATATAAGCTTTTGTGAAGAGTAAAAGATTTTATTCATTCTAATCTGAACATATCACTGTAACCCATAATACTTTGTGATGATCATCGATTAGGGACAACTCAAATTCATACTTCGAGGGGATATTATCATTCTAACATTTATGAGAAGTAAAATTAATCACTCTTAAATAAATTATAAATAGAGGTTTCCTTTATTTTAATAACATGATTCATTTAAAACCATAAAAAATATATCATTTTTCTAACACCCATAGATTTTATATGGGTCCCATGTTGTTTTTTTGGTTATTAATAGATCTTTTATATTATCTTGTGTATCCACCTGAAAGACCATTCCATCACCCCTCTTAAAGATATCTCATTTGAGATGGTATTAGTAAAGGATTTTTTTGGTCCTTTGGTGATATTGGGGTTCCTTTTCTTAAGTGATGGATCCATTTTATTCACATTAAATCTTAATTACTCTATCAATATTAGGAACCACCTCAAGTTAAAAAAGTGATCCTACTGATCAAAAAAACTTACTTTATATCATCTGATGTGGTGATATACTATGGCTCTATTGTCAATTCCATTATGGTGGATTGTTTAGAACTTTTCTAACTAATAGCTCTACCATTAAGGTAAAACATGAAACTAGATTAAAATTTCATGTTATATTTATCATATTCGAAACTATCATCTGTGAAACCTTTTACACAAAGTTCATCCACACCTCCAAAGACAAAGAACATATCCTATTTATTCTTGAGTAATTAAGGATGTTCTTATATAACTTCATTAAATCTCACTAATATTTTATTTTTATCTATTGGTTATACTTAGATCATAGTAAAAATTAATCCAAGTACATAAAATGACATCCATGATAGAACCTATGGTGGACGCATATGGAATTTTATCCATCCTTTATAACTAATTATATTAATCCTGAATATTTTTAATATTCATGCCATTTAATACTGGTAAAAAACCATTTTTGGAGTTATCTATAAAAATGTTTTATAACTTTACCAATGTATGTGTTTTGACTTAGTCTAAGCAACCTTTTAGGTATATTTGCAATGACCTGCATCACTATTGGTTGTTAATTAATGAAAGAAATTTTTTTTAATGGCTAGGTTATTATTTGAGAAAAAAACTCAAATTGGGATTCTAAGTTCTTTAATGAAATAAAAAAATTAGATGTGGTTTTTTCATCAGGTTTCTAAAGGTTTCAGGATGATGTCGAAGAAGAGACAGGTGGTCAGTAAACTAAATGTGGTAGTTATAGACCATTCTTGGTGTGAAAATATGGTTTATATTGTCAAATTATTTTCATGGGGGGCTTCATGGTGTGAAATATTTATCCACAATATTAATAGTAATGGTAAAGATACCTTTCAAGGAATTTTAGTAATTTTCATTGGGGGTTTTATTTTGAGAACCCCTCAGAATTCCTTTATTTTTGAACATCTAATAGAAGGGGAGATCCCTTTCAGATATCCTAAACCCCATATTTTGATTTTATCTAGGTGGTATAGAAATGTTTATTCATTTGGATTTTGGTAATATCTCTCCCTTTTCCTCTTCTCTTATATCTCCTTTTATTTCAGTTCATTTAGATAGGGTTTTAGGGTGAAGATATCACTATAGAATGGAAAAATCATTTCACATGTTGTGGATTTAGTACATGACTAAAAAAATAAATCCCTATACAGTTTAACCATGACTTCATTCAACATTTTCCTAAATTTATGTTTCATAGTGGATTTATTTAGGTTTTACAATGATTTTTTGTAAAATTGTTCATTGATTTTGGTGTTAATTTTGGGGTGTTTGTATAGCCTATGTACGAGTTCATTTTGGGAGAATACCACACCCTATTACTCATGGTTTTATCATCATAAGATTTAATAATGAGTTTTGATAATATTATTTAGATTTATAATATTGTTTTAAAATGTTTAATAAATTAATTTGATGGTTTTTATTGATGAGACAGACACTCATAAAAAGAATGGAAGTAGGTTCGAGCTTAGGATAAATTATCAAAACATTTATTGAGGTGTGGGAATTAAATTTATTTTATAATCTTGGTATCTTGGTGATTTTATGTTTATTTGTCTCATTAGTATACATTATTACATGTTGTATAATTTTTTTGAGTAACCATAAGTTTGGGATGGGCTTGTATCAGCCTAATAGTCAACATGAAACATATAGCTTGCTAAATGGTTTGATGTTGGTACCTCACTTGATTGAGCTACATTTTCCCTCTTTATGGTTTTTCTTGGTGGTGTTCATTAGATTTAAAATGGAAATGTGGTTTTAAAATTTGTATTTAATTTAAATTTTAATTTCAATGGAAATTGGTTATTTGAGAAAAGGGGTTTTAAAATGGTATTTTAAAATGGAAATAGCCTTCCAAAATAATGTTTTAAAAATATTTTGGACAAGTTCCCGACATGAGTGAAATGGAATTTGATTCCTTTTTAAATAGATTTAAAAAGAAATTTGTTTTGGTTTTTAATGGAATTCATGGGGCTTGTTTTGAAATTAATCTTGTCTATTTTAGATTTTGTGAATGATGCCATGTTTTCCGAATCTTGTGTGATTCTTGGATGAGGTAATATAGTGTGTATAATAGTGCATGATGATGCATGTTGTGTGTGTAACCCTACGAGAATGTTATTTGTAAGATGATTTGTGTTGTGTGTATAGCTCTGTGAGAAATGTTTTGGTATCAAAGTTATGGTTTGGTCTAGGTGAATGTGATACAACCCTTAGAGGGTTGAGATAAGTTTTGGTATGTGTTTGAGATGTGGTACTAGGTCTCAGGGGACTATTTCTCTATTGGTGAGTTAGTGAGTTGTGATATGGAATGTGGGAACTATTTTGTTTTGCATTCATGTGTTAACTATGTGCTTATTGAAACTATCCGTCAAAGGATTGTGTTGTAGTGCTTGATAGGATCTCCCATGAGTGTGTGGGGATGGGTTAGTGTTCTTGATGTGACCTCCCTTAAGGATGAGTCATTATTATTTATGTGATCTCCCTTAAGTGCGCGGGAATGGGTCGGTGTGCTTGGTGTGACCTCTGTTAAGAAAGTGGGGATGGGTTGTTGTGATTGATGTGACCTCCCTTGAGTGTGTAAGGATGGGTCAGCGTGATTGATTTGAACTCCCCTCAGTGTATCGGGATGGTTCAGTGTTCTTTATGTGACCTCCCATGAGAATGTGGGTATGGGTTAGTGTGCTTGATGTGACCTCCCTTGAGTGTGTGGGAATAAGTCAGTGTGCTTGATGTGACCTCTCTTGAGTGTATAAGGATGGGTTGGTATGATTTATGTGACCTCCCTTGAGTGTGTGTGGATGAGTAAGTGTGCTATATGTGACCTCCATTGAGTTTGAAGAGATGGTTCGGTGTACTTGATGTGATGCACAGATGATTGACCTCCCTTGAGTGATGAGGGATGGGTTGAGACTAGTGGACATCTGACCATAAACTATTTCTTTGGGTAGAGGTTCGAGGTTTGGATGGGAGTCTTCGAGTACGAGATAAAAATTGTTTTTATATTAAACCCAACCTAGTGTCTTTGGAAATTGATGGATTTGTGGTACACAATGATTTATTCCTTTTGTAATGAAGTTGAAGTAGATATGATCAGGTGTCAGGGTATCTTCATTATCATGCAGTGACATGAATTATATGATTGTATATGCATTGTGTGTTATGTTTTTGGGTGGATGTGTTTCAGAGACATGATAAAACCTATTTATAATTATTTCATGCACTTCCTCTTGACCACAAAATACTTAATATTTTTTCCATTGGGGCCTCCAACTAGGTCAATACACTAACCCCAACCTGTAACACCTCATAATTCTATGAGAATAACAATATATTTGATAGTGTGTATGACACAAAATTCCAAATGTAGAAAATAATATAGAATCCTAATATATTATAATTTATTTACTATTTTAGATAAATTCAATACATTATATAACATTTAATTCACAAAAAATTGAGTCTATCTTTCTTTACATGCAAAAATAATATTTTTTGATAGCTTGTGTTACACATAAGACCAAGTTCTACTGAAAAATAATATACTATTAATATTATTTTTTAATATAATATTTATTATTTAGTCGTTTTAGTAATATGTATGAATAGGGTTAACTAAGTTATAAATATATATAATATACAAGTTTATTAGTTATCTATTTATTATAAATAATAATAAGAATAATTTAAAAAAGAAATGTTTTTGGAAAAATTTTATTTTCCTAAAAGACGGTTTTTCCACGTTTGGCGCACATAATTTAAATCTAATATTTATCACTATTAGAAAACTTATTTAAAAAATAAAAAAAATAGGAATAACACAATTATCTTAGGGTTAATTTTTTTTATTTTTCTTAAAATATTCATTTTTTGATAAATAGTGAAAATACTAAATTTTAATTAAAAACTGCCTTTTCATTTACATAATTTATCAGGTTAAATTATATTTTGAATTGTTTTTAAAGTAAAATTAGTCAAATTTTATATAAATTAATCCAATTTCGGTTACCTTCATAATTTTTATATTTAATTTTGATATAAAAATATTTTAAACTTTTGAATATTTTTACTTTAAAATCTCGCTTTCTCAGAGAGTTTACAATATTAATTTTATATTGAATTCTACAAATTTTGTGAGAATAATTTAGAAAAATTGATTTCATATTTAGAGTTATATTAATTTAAAATTTATAATAAGTCTAACCTAATTTTTTACAAAAGTGATTAGTGAAAACAATTAAAATTAATTACAGCGATTAAGGTAAAAAATATTTATCGAGAGATTAAACTTTCAACTTAAGGGGCCAAATGACCTAGAAACTTGTCCAACACACATTTTATATACATATTTCGATCTTATATCTTTTATTCTCTAGTTTGGTCATTTATTTGTTCCTTTTGGTAGGTACAAATGTGGGTACACATAACTCTTTTCAAAATATTACAATTGTACCACTCACCTCACTTATAAAAGGCCGCCTTCTCTTCTCCTCTATTAACACTTTAAAATCAAATTGGTTTGGCCAAGACCGGATCAAATAACTTCCCAAAATCCCAAACCTCATCTTATAAGCCTTATATTGGGCTTAAATCAAACCAAGTAATTATTTATTATAAACCTAATTAATATAGCTGAAGAAGAGGTAATGTTTTCAACAAGTGTCTTTATTTCTTTCTCCACCACCTTCTTTTTTTATTATACCATGCTGATATAATAACCTAAATATATTATGCATAATAGGATTTTTAAAAAAAATATTTTTATAACCTAAATACATCTCCACTTCAATCAAATGGGTTACAAAATCATCATTCATGTGTACGGAGAACTATCGCTTGGCGAACCGATGTCGTTCATTTTTTCATTTTCACCTCTCAAGGTTGAGTGTAATGATGGATATAATTATAATATATATATATATATATATATATATCTGTGTGTGTGTGTGATTTTTATAAAATTATTTTACCTGTATAGTAACTATATCATATATATCTTTTTACCTTCCACTATGTATGAGATACGATAACATCACTTGTGTGTACGACGGACTACCACCTCGCAAAGCGATGTCATTCATCTTTAACTAAAACTTAACATGGAATATGATATTGATAAATTTAATGATTATATGTGAAATAAATTACATAATTATGATATAAATAAAATATTTTCCATTTTTAAAAAAATAATATATAATATTTTCTTTCTCTCCTTTTCACTAATGTAATGATGATAACATCATTCGTGTGTGTGTGGATTGCCACCTTCACAAAGCGATGTGACTCTATTTTCATCACCACCCTACATGGATGACATAAATAAGTATATAATATGGTATATATTATATCATTATAATTTTATAAAGTTAATATATTACTTACCTCTTTTCCATAATGATAGGTGAAAAATGGAAACGTTATTCATGTGTACGTATGACCTACCATCTCCATGATCATAACATACTTCATTTTTCATAGCCATCATTCACGATTGTTTTTAAAAGTAAAATGGGTGTAAAAATAATTTAATTATGTAATTATTATTATTCTTGATATTATATAACTATATACTATTCACAATAATTGGATCTTTCATTATAAAACACACATGAGGAAATATGGAAATTAACACCTGAAACAACATAAATAATGAATGATTATTAATTATAAGGTAATAATAAGGTATAAAATGATCATATATAATATCATAAATATTAATATGGTTCTAGAATAAGTTAATAAAATAACTACGAAAAAAATCCCATTTCGCGACGGTTTTTTATCTAGCAGTGGTTTAAACCACCGCTAGATGGTTCTGCAATGGTTTCAAAAAACCACCACTAAAATTGGTGTTGGGATTCAACACATGTAGGTTCCTTCTATTTAATGGTGGTTTATATAAATTTTCGTAGAATTAATATTTTGAGGTAGTTTTTTTAGTTTTAGCAGTGGTTTTCTATTAAATAAATAACTGTGATCTATCTGCGATTTTAAACCGCTACTAAATTCTGAACTTTTTACCAAAAAAACTACCACTAAAACTGATAAATATTCCACTAAGTAAATTTTTTTCATATTTATTGGCATCTTTAACTGCCTCCCTAAAAAATAACTTAATATAGAGATAGTTTAAAACTCCTCGGAAAAAATTTTATCTAGCGGTAGTTTAAACCGCAGCTAAATCATGAATTAAAAAAACTGTAGGTTTTGCAACCCCAGAACCTATAGCCAGAACAACATAATAATAAAATTAAAAATTTTATGAGATCATAAAATATATCATCAATGTACCAGGAAAAAATACATGTTAAAACTAAAGAATCAATATACGTTGATTCTCACCAAAACATAAAGAATCAACACGTTGACCAAGGAAAATAGCACATTGAAAAAAATGATACATTTCTCAATACATTGAAATAATCAAACAAGGTACAACACATTAAAATAATCAATAATATATAAATAAATTGAAATAATCAATACATTTAAAGAATCAATAATACATTTCTCAATTCATTAAAAGAATCAAAACATTTCTCATTGAAATTATGTTGATTCTTTAAACTATTACACAAAAAAATTCCAAGTAAAACTTAAATTTAATACATTAAAAATAATATATAATGAATCACTGTACTTTCATTAAAATGATTCTGCACATGTTAAAAATAAATCCATCAAAATTAAAAACAAGATAAATTAATTTAATAATAAAGAAATAATTCTCAATATGAAATCATCCATCATGAATACCATTTTGATCAAAAGGGTTAATAATGATTCAAAATCAATAAGCACTTCTTAGACAAAAGAAAAATCACTCTAAATATCCATAAATTATCTAAACTTCCATAAGTGGGGATTAAAACTAACTTGGGTTTATACAATGGTTAAATACTTTAAGAAATATTAGGACTTACAACACTAATCCCACCCCTTGATGAGATCACAAAAACCAACATAGATTACTCTATGTTCCTAGTCTAACAAGAATCCATATAGCTTGAGTTACCTGATTACATCCCCATGGTCTATCCAAGTCCAATAAGACATAGCTCCAAAAATAGGGTCCATGCATAAATAGATCAAAAAAATATCCCAAAATAGAGATCACTCAACACATCAAGATTGATCTCTAACTAAGAAGGTGAAAACAAGAGGATACTAATCAAACATAGGGTCAGATAGATAGGGGTTATTCTATATTTTATAGTCTTGATATATCATTATATGGATAGATGATATAGGACCTTAGTTTGGTGAGAGATAACAAAGAATGATCCTTGGTCAGTAGGACAGGGTCATGATCTGATATTTGGAAAAGGATATAGACTTTCCTATAATGGCTTGGGTTAGATATAGATTACAGTCTTAGAGAAAACCATGTGGTTTCATGTTAGGACATGACCTATAGGACCCTACTTGGGACACCAGTAAGCTGAGAGTGACACCACATGTTCACCCTCAATAGTTTAAGGGCTAAAGACAAGCATAGAGTAAGAATATCACTAAAGTGGAAAGCTTTATCTTATTGTACGTGGACACACACACACTAAAATCCATAAAATAGTGAAAATGTATAATAAAATAAAACCTCTCGGTGTAAAAAATTAATGTAGTAACCTTTAGAAAATACATCAGAATGAGATAGATAAATATCTAGGAAATGAAAAGGGTAAAATACATGCCTAACTAAGAAGAAAGAAAGTAGGCCCCAATCTAAAAACAACTAAAATCAAAAAATATGAGGAGTTCCCAACTCAAGATCCCTAAGTCTGACCACCAAACATGATAATTGCCTCCACTTACTTCTATGTTCCATGGATACTAGGTCAAATAAAGACACCATCTACTTGTTGTCTGTATAATAAAAAAAATCATGCATACAAATCCCGTGAAGGTGTGTGTATAAACATACTTAGTAAGGTACTATGAAAAACAAGTGGTAAATAGTAGAATATAATAGTCAGATAAACCTATATGTAAAAGAGACACAAGAAACTAAACATTATATATGATCATAAGGAAATTTCAATCTCAATATCCAATTGAAACACAACATATAGACCCATGGTTATACAACACATACGCAGACCACTTATTGTCCTGATCCCATCTAAAATATAAGAAAAGGATAAAAAATACCCACATTGAATGTACTGATACATGAAAAAACCATCTCCACTAATCATTTTCCCAATTATGAACTCTGCTCATCACACTCTCCATCTCTATCTTTACCTCCTCCTACCGGAAAGTGTAATATAATTATATTGAAAATTAAACAATTTCATATATTTATAATTTAAACTTAAAATCAATAAAAAAAATTGAACTAAATTATTTTTGAAGTTTTGTAGTTTACCTTCTCACTGCCAATCATCACTGAAAAATTATCAGGGGCATATCTAGTGTCTTCTAATATAAATTAAGTAACACTTTCTTCAAAATGGATATCTTAGCCCCCTGTTCCTCAATTTTGTTTTGCATAGAATCAATCTTTCTCTGAGAATCATGAGGTAGGGAGTTACTATAACCAGGATTAGATGCACTTTCAATCCCCATTTTCCTGCCAAAGACCTCAGATGGTAATGGTCCCAAACCCATCTTGCGAACTCGACTAGGATACTCCTTCCCAAGGAATTTACTAACTAGGTCATCCTAGGAGACTAAGTAGGAATGTGTGGAATTTACATCCCACAGTTCTTTAATTATTACCTATAAATAATATATCAGTCATGTTAGAAGAAATATATATTAACATAGTGAAAACTGATAATAAGTTATTATAATGAAAAATGAATCCATACCCCAACTTCTTTGACATAATCATTAACAAAACTCCCATCAGATTTTTTATGAACATTCAACCACACTTATGTTCGAGATGCTTGGTGTACTAAACTCTTTCACTGTATTAAACAAAGATAAATCAATAATTTAACATATTAAATAGATAAAATTTTCTAATAAATATTTGAAATAAAGAAAATATAACCAAAGTCAATCAGCTTCTAGAAAAACGCTTTCTCCCCGTAGTGTGAGTATAATGATTTCTCTTTTGAATTCCTATCATTTAATCAAATAAAATTAAGTTCAGAACATATATTTTGAAAAATTCATGCCGAAAAAAAAATATAAATGATAATGGATTCATAGTACTAGAAAATAAAATATATATAAAAATGATAATGAATGATTGCACAAGTGACATAAGTGGTTGATAAATGAATGGATAACTGCAGATACAATCATTTTCTCCTTCAATCATGTTAGTTTCCTACTACATCATTACTTTATCTACTTCATCCACTCTTTTAAGACTAATATTTTCAATATCATGATGGAAAAATAATTCTGCTTCTTACTTTTGATGGGATTTAATGACAGAGGTCAAATCTTCCACTTCATCACTCATATCATACAAGTCTCTTTATTTTACATGATCAACTATGCTCCACCCTTCATCCACGACAACTTTCACTTAATATACCATTTATCTTATGATGATAATATATACAAATCATGTAGTTCATAGTCATAAACATCCATCAAGCGAGAGATGTTCACTGAAGTAAATTGTAAGGAATCTCTTTTAACACCTCTGAAAATATCTACCCAATTTCATTTGAATAAAACAACTAAAAAAGACTATGGTAGTTTAATTTGATAATATCAATCAACTTTCCATAGTATTCCACTTCAATAAACATAAATATTCCACTATTCTGTGTTTTCAAACCCTCTTCCCAATCAACTGTATAGAATCTAAATCCATTCAGGTTGTAAGTGTCGAAGTTTCTAGCTTTTTTAGAGGACCTTAAGAAATAAACTTCAAATATTTTGACAACTCTACTTGAGTATTAGTATTTAGGATCTGAAAAAATTAATATACATAATTATATTTAAAAAAATATATGTATCAACCTAATATCTATACTGATTTCAATATTTATGAACATACATGTTGTACAAACCATTCTACAAGCTCTTTATTAACATATTTTGTTATATATTTCTCATTTTGTGTTCATCCACTCATTCGTCTCTTTGTTTGTATCCTCAAATCTTCAATTAATGGATCTACAATTTCACTATTCAGAAGCACATATCTATGTGCCTATAATAATTCTATTTCTGTCAGTGTAACATTTGAGATCCTCCCAAATGATCGGCCAATAGCAAGGAATATTTTTTATTTCCCATGTATTTCAGATTGATTCAATGTGTTTTCAACACATCCAAATCGATTTAATCTTGTCTCAATATCATCCAAGTATCGAGAATAAAAGGTAAGATATTCCTCTTCCAAATATCTTTCAAAAATAGAGCCTTCATGTTGAGCTTTATTTTTCATGTATGATTTTAAATTCCCAATATTTATTTGAAATAAAATAAAAAATAATTATTATGTATTTAATGAAGTGAAAATAATTGTTTACTTAAATGAAAAATATATAAATAAATTACCTATCAATTGAATACATCCATTGATAATGTACGAGGCCTCCTAATTTAGCTTCATCAACCAAATACACAGTTAAATTCATCATGATAGTAAAAAAGACGGAGGAAAGATTATCTCCATTGTACAAAGTGTCAACACAAATATCTCATAAAGGTTTTCAAGATAAAATGGATGTATAGTTTTCTCACATAGTTTTCTAAAAAATGTGTATAATTGGAGTACAACAATATTAACCTTTTTCAGGTAATAATGTACGCAATGCCAATGTAAGTAAGTGTTGTAACAAAATATATGAATCGTGTATTTTGAATCCATGTAACCTACAATGATTTAATTCAAAAAAACATGATATGTTACTTGAATACCCATTAGATGCCTTCACATGTTTTAAAATTCGAAGGATAGTATCTTTATCCCTATTTTTCATTGCAAAAATTTCTGGAGCATACTTTCCATTATCATCTGTCTAGAGATCACGCTTTATGTTCATTGCTTGTAAGTCTTTCTGAGCATTGATATGATCCTTCGACTTTCCGGGGTTATTAAGCATTGTGAAGATAAAATTTCTACAAAAAAATTTCTCAATATGCATCACATCAAGATTATGCACCAAAAAATTAACCAATATAGAAGTTTGAATAATATACTTTTCTTCTTCCATTGTTGCATTCTGAATTCACTTGATGATGTACTTCGAACTCATTTCCCACTATCATTCAAATGATACACATTCCCAAAAAAAATTCAACATTTATAAGTTGTGACAATATTTCAGAACCTGTTAACAACTTTGGAGGTGCTCAATGATCAATGAAACCATTGAATTTTGACTTGTTCAGCTGAAATCTATGAGATTCATCAAAAAATATTCGATGACACAAGAAGAACCATTTTCTACTATGAGGTAGCCATTCATGCTCAAAATAAAAGTTAAAAATAGGTTAATACAAGAGTTCCAATCATCTAAATTTCCAAGTCCAGGGAAGTCAATAATGGTCCACATTAGAACAGCTATCATTTTGAACATTGTTCTAGCCCGAATGGACCGAAGGCCTTATTTTTATTTTATTATGGATAATCCCCCTTTTAAGGGTTGAAGGGGAACCCGTACATGACCCATAGGTCTAAGGCATAAGGCCCAACTGACCCTCAATACATGACCTGAAGGCCCAAAGGCATACCATGCCCATTACATGACCCATAGGCCCAACCTACTAGACTGCACCTCCCCAGCTTTTGCGTCATCGATCACCTAGCTCCCCACCTTGCATTGCTGATCAGCTAGCATTTACACATACAAATCTGCATGGTTCCTAGTCCTGATGGTGGCTTTCATACCCTCTCATTCTTCCAATTTGGTTAGCTCTGCTTCTGGTGGCTACTACTCTTGTTGCTCGGATCCTCTTCTGGGGCCTGTTCTGTGTGAACTGGGCTACTCTATGGTCCCTGTGGCCTGAATTACCTATGGCCTGATGGCCTTTTATGACCCGAATACCCTTAAGACCTGTAGGCCCAAACCGGTGGCCCGAAGGCCCAAATCGGGTGAATAGTTCTTGCTCTTACAGTACCGAACAGTAACTACCACAGTACTACTATAGTAACCCAGAAATTAACCTCCACCCGGTTTTGAACCTAGGTCTCTTGGATGCCAAGAAGGATCCCTTACCACTCAGGTATGGGCCTGTTGGCTTGAACATTGTTCTATAAGATGCATCATATGTCTCAAAATCGTTGCTTCATAACTTCTATAATTATTCAATTAAAGGTTGCAACTATACATCAATATCACTTCCAAGAATTTTTTTTAGGAATAATTATCAAAATGATAAAATATGTTTGCTTAATAAACATCCACAGATTCAGATTATAAGGGATAAAAACAACCAATCAAATGTTATAACTGGTACTCAAATTCCCAAATGGGTTGAATCCATTAGCATCCAATCCCAATTAGAAATTCCTAGGATCAGATGAGAAATATGGATGTAATGAATCAAATTCCTTCCATGATTTTGAATCTATTATATGTCGCATTAACCCATCATTTTTATTATCTATAGAATGTCACTTCATGTGTTCAGCAGTTTTCAATGACATGAATAATCTTTGCAATCGAGGCTTTAAAGGAAAGTAATACAAAACCATTGTAGGTGTGTTCAACTTATTATTGTTTATGGTAGTTTGTTGATTCATACTTCCAACATCACCCATAGACTTCCATCTGGAATAAGAATATTTTTTTCAATCTTGTCTTCTTGAATCCTTTCCCCAATAAATCATACAATCGTAGGGGCAGGCATGAATTTTTTTATAATTCATACCAAGCTTGTTAAAAACTTTTTTCATATCATAAAAACACTTAGGGATATTTTCTTCAAGAAATGCATCACTCAAAAATTCAAATATAATGGGCATCGCCTAATTTGTAATTCCACATAAAAATTTGATATGGTACAAATTCAGTAGAAAAAGAATGTTTTGAATATTTCAAACATACACTATACAACTCTTGATTTCTATCATAAACTAAACCATAAAATGAATATGTTTTCTCGGTGAAGTTTTCTCTTACATTAGTCTCCACAGAATCAATAGGAGGATCCAATGATATGTTATAATCTAGATCTGGTTTTCCTATAGTCTCAAAAACATCACTTGTCACGTTTCTATTTGTAGCACCCTCACTGGTTATTCTAATATGTTTTGATGTTGGTGTTGGTGTCTTGAAATTCAAAATACATCATTTATAAGTTTTTTCATTTCATTTTCCATTATTGACAAATTTTGGAGCTCATTTTTTGGATTGACATCAGTTCTCAACCTTTCTGTAATGTTCAATTATTCGTGCCCAGTCCAATGTAAATATTCAGTTGGGAATTGCTTTAATATCAAGTGTTCAAAAACTTTATCTCTCTTCAACCATATTATAAATTTATATTTAAGACATAGACATCTTATTATCCTATCAACAGATTAATTAGAAATTGAAAAATCTAAAAACTCCTCCAAACCCTTAGCATGTTGAGGTGTGTTCCTTAGTAATGTGATCCATATTTTATCCATATATATCACAATTTGCCTACACATTATTAAAAAAATTAAAACATTTAACTATTACTAAATAGGAAAATAGATTCATATATACTAGTTAAAAAAAATATGAATATGTTAAATAAGGTTTTCCTATATAAATACAAAATAAGGGGTCAAGAATAAATTTTCATGACTCTGTGAGTTCAATCACCAAAATTATAAATAATTATATTTATAAAGGGAACAATAATGTAATATAAATTCCTTGAGGTTAAATACTTTTGAATATAGAATGTAAACATAGTTGAAAACATAAAAGAACATTTTTAAAAAAAAAATTACATTAACTTAAAATAAAGAGAGAATATTTCATTTATAGGATTAGGCTCAACCTAGTATATTTCAGGACATAACTGACATTTTCCTTTTGCATGTTCAATAAAAAACCCAAGATTTTCTAAGTTGAAGCCTTAACCTATCACTCAGTCTTTTACTAGTGTAGACAGAACTGAGTCTATTCTATAAGATGTAAAAAACCTTTTTTATTACCTTTTGATCAGGTAATAATAACCATAAACTACCTTTTAAATGTATGTATAACCATCTGTGAAATAAGAATTATAGACACTTCTGAAAAATAATAAAACTATTTGGACTATTAGAATATATTGTTGAAGAAACTAGTATAGAGTAGTGAACTTCAACCCTTCTTTAATTGATACAGAACAAGGAAATATATGGCAACTAGAAATGCCTCAACAAATCAGTATAATGAATCCATGAAGTTCTAAATATATTTATTATTCATTGTCCACTTCTTTCTTTAGCTTCTATTTATAGACAAAACACAAATGGATAACATTCTTTATAAATCCCTTGAATATTATACACATGGGTGTTTCCTAATTCTTCATCATACATTTAAACCCCAATAGTTAGAAATTAAAATAGAAACATATTACTATTTAAATTATCATGTTCAAATTCAAAAATACTCAATGTATTTCATTCTTGGAATTTTTCTCTAGTGACAGAGGTTTTATACCATTCAAACAGATGAGAGACGCTACTACATAAATATAATAGGGAAATTTTATACCTATATATCCCACTTAAGGGTAGAATAATTTTTATATAGGCTGTATAAGGGTACCTCATAATTTTTATAATCTATGTAAATGTAACCTTTAAAATATACAGCCCTCATAAAGATAAGATTCTTTTTACACATGTTATTTATAGGTAAATTATAATTCTTATGTAAGGGTAAGAACAAATTATAAGCATTGAATAAGGGTTACTAGTGAAGTTGTGTAATGGTAATATTTTACTTAAACAAGTCATGTAAAGGTAACTAGAAAATCTATATAAAGGCACTTAGAAGTTACATGAGGGTAACAAGATTTTTGTAAAGCATGTGTAAAGGAAAAACATAAATTCCATACACTATTTAAAGGTATCTAGTTCACTATACAAGGGTAACTTACATTTTTTTATGATGCATAAGGGTAGCTTATCACTTGTGTAAACGTAATAAAAACTTGCGTAAAGGTAAGAAACACTTTTGTAAAGGTAAGAATCACTTGAGTAAAGGTAAGAAAGACTTGTATAAATGTATGTAGATATTACGTAAGGGTAAAAACAAGAATAAAATGCATGTGTAAGGGTACAAAGGTGCATATGTAAAGGTAAAATGCAAACTATATATGCAATGTAAGGGTAATAAAAATAGTTATGTAAGGGTAAACAGAATAATAAACTAAATATGTAAAGGTAGAATAGAATTTTTGTAAGGGTACACCAAATTTACATAAGGGTAACATGAACTTTGAAAGGATTACATAAAGGTAAAAATAATATTTAGAAAAATTAAATTTTTATATGTTTCAAACAAAAATAATTATAAATAATAATAATAATAATATAAATAAATGGTGAACATTTAAATAACAATTAAATTCAATAAAATTATCATAAAAATCCATGCTTAAAAAAATATTTAAATTTAAATGATACAATTAAACTAGTTTCAAATGATAAAAAAAAATTTCATTAAAATATAATTTAATTAAAATATCAAATTTATAATAAACCAAATAAATAGGTGGGTCTTAAAAATAAAATTATTCAACTAAAGTAAAAAATTTAATTCCCATAATCATTCATAATGGGATTTAGGGGAATGAAAACTAACTCAACAAAACAAGACATATACTCCATCATTGAATAACATCCCTACTCAAACTTCTAGGAGGTATTATCTATAAACATGAAACATATAATTCGATAAATACATAATTCAATATAGATATCACATAAAAGGATACCCAATTACTCATAATAGTTGAAAATCACATCAAACCATGTCAAAACACTCAAGTAAAAAACTCAGATCAAGATGTAATTCCCAAACACCCACGGTAAATCAAATTTTTAAATAGTAAAGAAATTGATAAAAACTCTCCTTCACTTACCACTCAACCTTTAAGGGGTGGGGAGGTGGGGTCAGGATCCATGGCGAGAGGCGACAAGGTGCGGTGTGGCGAGGGACGGTGAGTGGCGGTGATGGGTGATGATGAGGCTAGGGATTCGGGAAGTCGGCAGGGTGGGGTCAGGGGTGTCGGGGGTTGGGGGTGTCAGGGGAGGGGGAAAGTGTCGTATTTGAAAAAAAAATAACTATTTAGCAGCGGTTTATAAAAAACCACTGCCAAATTATTTAAAAAAAATTAGTGGAAGTTTATTAAACCACCTCTAAACACTCAGTTTGGTGTAGTGCGTGTTTAAAACCACTATATAGGATGTAAAAGCATGGTCAACTAAAATTAAGTGAAAGGTTAGATATTTATTAACTCAATTGACACTCATTGTGTTAAACTTATATTTAATATATATTTTCATGCTAAGATTATCTGTGTAATGAATTTTTATTATCTTATGTTTTATTTTCACTTGTTTTATGTGTATTTATATTTCATACACATAATTTCCACTTCGGTGGTGGCGTGGTGGTGAAGGTGAGTGGTACAAACAACGCCGTTCTTCGGGAGGTTCAGGGTTCAAATCCTGGGAGTCTGCTTTTGGGGCGAGCCTCTCCCTCGGGATCCACCCGTCTTGCCGGGTCGCTCGGTCTCCACTGGGTGGGAAAAATGAGGTGCGGCCTAACTGCTAATGGATCGCTTGACGAACCATCGTTGTCAGGCTGTCACCCTCCGAGATGCTCTGTCATCTCTGCTAGTAACGGCTCCTTCCCCGGCTGAGGCATTAAAAAGACCTCTTTGTGGGGGAGGGGGGTTTCCATGTGTGGAGGGTTCGAAAAGTCCACACAAGGGAATTCCCTTTTTTAAATAAATATTTCATACACATAATCAATTCATTTATTCTCACTTAAAAACTACAAACATTTTAAGGGTTTATTTCACAATCTCATTCTAATTGAGATTGTTTATTCTCAAATATCATTTGAAGGAAATTACTTGACCATTTCATAATAAACCCTTCTATTGTACTCTCCTATGGTTATTTAGGATATTTTAATTTAAACTTTACATTTTTCCACTCTTTGATACTTATAAATTCTTAGAAAAAAATTTCAAGAAAATTATTCTATATTTCTCTCTTCAGTCATAAATATGTTTTCTTCTAAAACAATGTTTTCTTAAAAAAATTAAAAATTGTTTTAACATTTTAAAAATTATTTATTAAAGGTATTTTCATCCATTTTTACTCTTTACAAAAAAATCAAATGAATATTTATGTCATTTACAAAACAATGCTTGTTTGGATTTTACCAAAAAAGTGAAAGGAAATTTTTTTAATGTGAACAACATGAAAGGAATTTCTAACCTTCATGAACACTAAAATATTTTAAATATTAATTTATATGTTTCAAAGGTCATTCTAAAAGAAAATTATTTTCAAAATGTTTTTTGAAATTTTGTAATTTAAATGTGATTTTTAATTAAAATTATTTCCAAAAAAATCAGAATGGAAAGGATATTTTCCTCAATAATTTTTTTAAATATATTTTTATGATATTTCCATTCATAAAAAACAACAACCCTTTATTATTACTCAAATGAGTATATGTTCTATTGATACAATTATTATTCTTTCCCTGGATGGCTTGGGATTATTTTGACCAAGTATAGTATTGAAATTCACTTTTTTTAATCATTTTTGTAATCATTAAATTTCCCTTGTATTATTCACTTTCCCATGATCATTGAACATTAAATTTCCCCTAAATATACATATCATTTATCATGAATATGATTATTTCCTAAACTATATACCATTTTTATATATGGTGTTTACTTGGAAAGTTATTTGATTATCTGGAGAAATATTGATAAATCTATATACTTTACTCAGTAAGGATATTTTATAAGTCACATTATTTATGAATTAAATCTACTATTTGATATATGAGGAATAATTTAGACATGAACTAAATGGGTTGGGGCTGGTTAATAAAATCCCCTTGATGCATCAGTAGTCTCATGGGAAATATCTGTTGGCTAGACTCAGATAAATGGGTTTTCATCCAGTATGTTTTAAATTTTCCTGAGGATAGATCTTGATGGTAAAGGTATCAAGTTCCTGGGAAACATGAAATCCAATAATTAAGAATTTTATTCTTTAAGATTTTTTATTATCAAGGATATTTTCACTATGAAATTATCTCTAGGTGTATTTTATTTTCAATTTATTGATTTAATGGATTATGTGCTCAATTATTTACCTTGACATATTGATTATGCCTTATCCAATTATTTAAATTTTATGTGTGCTTCGTTATTTACCTTTTCATTTTTATTATTATTATTTATTCATGATAGCTTCTCTTGTACTTAACCCTTACTGGGCATTTGAGATCACCCTTATTTGTCTTCCTTTCCCTATGATTCCAAGAAGTTTATTATAACTAATATGCAGGGATATTATAGATGGAATAAAGTAATTCTTGAAAGAAAAAAAGAAATTTTTATAATTTTTGTATTGAAATGTAATGTAAGACTCATGTATGTATTTAGTTTACCAAGACTAATCAACTATTTGTTCCTTTGGGATGTGATTCCATGTATCTTATGTCAATGTAATGGTAGCAGGAACCGGCTCTAGGCTACTGGGGTCGAGGTCGCTGCATTTGGTATTAGATCAATTTTATCAGAAACCTTGGGAACTAGATTTAATAAAATATATATTATATAAAATAACATTATGATAGAATTTGAGGATAAGTATATAAGACTATCTTAATGTTTTGGTAAGATATATATTATGTGGTTTTTCTTTAAAATGCATCCATGTTCGGATATTATAATTGGATTTCATTCTATCACAAATGTACCTAGGGGTAATAACTCTAAAAATGGCATGTCGGGGTTTACTTGAGTGTTACCTAGTACATGAAAACTGGCCTTATTGTGCACCTAGTTTTGTACTCTTGAAGGATATACTTAGGATAATTCACATTTTATTTATAAACCATTATGAAGTATTTGAATAGATAATAATAATGAATTACCTAGGATAAACCCGTAGACCATATAAGGGACAAAGTGTAAATAAAATGGATAAAGTGTTTATGTATTGTGATTCAAGAATTTAATTGTTGAAGAATTTAATCAATATTATTTTAGTTACAATAATCTTGAAATATATAAGTATTCTATTAAATTTTAGAAACAATTATGTATTCATTAACATAAGAGTTATAGATACCATCATGGTTTAATGAGTTTAAAATTGATAATAATTTCAATTACTTAAACACCTCTTTTAGGTCTTATGTGGTAGTAATGTCACAATATTAAAGATATTTTGGGAGAAATTTATGGAAAGAATATGTTTTAGTGGAAAAGTTATTTGAGGAATAATGCCTTTACATTTAATAATCATAAGTTTAATGGTATTGATAACTATTAGGGTTTATATGATCATTAATGATATTATAATAATAATAAAATAAGATTATTATAAAAAAAAGGTTGTATTGAATAAATTAGAAAAAATAGGTTATTTGATGATTAATTTTATTTCAAGGTTGTCCATTATATTTTTTTAGTAACTTTATAATAATTATATTAATATATTTTTAGAAAAAAGACAACTCACATATTAGGTGATTGCCCATCACATCTAGAAAGGAAATAGGTCTTAAACCTATGATAGAAGAACGATAAGGGTTTTACACGAACCACTATCCTATATTATGTCTTGGTTAATGTGTTATTGACTTAGCTAAACATTTTGAAAAATAAATATTAATGATGATCTAGTGGTGTTACCGTTTAGGTTTAGATATTAATGTATTATATTGGTTAACTTGTTCTAACCGTATTCATTTGGGAAAATAGTTAGAGACAAATTTAAATACTTGTTTTATAGATATTATGATGTGTTCGAAGTAAATTTTAGTGCTTATGGCTTAGAAAATTAATCTTTGGGTATTAATTTTTTAGATTAAAGGTACAAATTGGAAATTTATCTAAGAAAAAACAAAGGATGAATTTGTTATTATAAAATAAGAATGTGTCAAGTAAGTATATTTCATAATATTCTTAGATAGTATAATAATTCATCAAATTTAGAAAAATGGTCATGAAACAAAAAAAAATTATCTTATTACATTCATATTCAACGAATCAAACAGCCTTTTAAATCCTCACATATTTAGGGTTTTGAAGCCTTTAAATTTCCATTAATAATTCAATTGATTATGATCAATGGCCACTATCACACTCTATAATTATTTACACTTTTTTTCTATGTCCATAACTTCAATTTCCACCAATGTTCTCCTACATAGAGGCCTAGTTATGTGTTATTCTAGATGACCTTGATACTTCTCTATCTCTCTTATTAAGAGGAAATTTTATTAACTCTTTTACGATGTGAGTTTTTTATAAAATAATTTTCAAATATCAAACCCTTGATTTCCAAGATCAATTTTAAATACTGAGAACACAACTTATTTAAGGTGGGCAGAATGTAACACCCTGAAATTTAAAAAGAATAACATTATATTTGATAATGTGTTTGAAAAACAACACCAAGTGTTTAAAGGAATATAAAATCCTAATATATTATGATATATCTAAAATTTTAAATAAATTCAATACAATATATAGCTTGAAATGCACAAAATACTAAGTTTATCTTATGTTAGGTACAATAATGAGTTTCTTTGATAGCTTTCATTACATGCAAGACAAAGTTTTACCATACAACGATGTATTATTAATATTATTATTTAATTTAATAGTTATTACCTAGTCGATAACTATTGGAAATTAGTTTATTTGCAATGAGAAATTTGTGATGAGGTTCCATCAAAAATGGATTTTGTTGCACTAAACCATCGCAAAAAATACTATTTGCGATAGGAAGTGGTCCCATCACAAATATATTCCCCAAGTTTTTTTAAAAAAACCCTATTCCGATGGCCCGTCACAGAGTATTCTTGATTTTTTTCCAAAAAAAACATGTTGGGATGGTCTTTTATTAATAGTATTTGTGATGGGCCCATTAACTTAAAAAAATAAAAGAAATAAAATTGAATAAAATAATATTAATAATAATAATAATATAATATTAGAAAATAATAATAATATAAATATTAACATTAATAATAATAATAATATAATATTAACATTGATATTAATATTAATGAAATAATAATATTAATATTGGTAAAATAATAAAAATTTATAAAATAATAAAAACCTCATTGTTCACAAAAATATAAAAATAATAATAATAACAAAATAATAAATAAATAATAAATAAATAAAAAAATTAGATAAAGTAATGAAATAATATAAAATTAAATAAATAATAAAATAATAAAAAAAATGCAATATTCACAATAATATAAAAAATGCACTATATAGAAATATAAATAGTTATCACAAAAAAATTACATTCAAATGTTTTATCATAAAAAATATATACATCACTAAGGGGGAGGATCTTATGGAGGAGCTGGAGGAAATGGTGGTGGGAACTCCATCCCTAAACCATGATTCAAACATCGCATGTACTCCATCGTCTGCTCATGTTGTTGCAGCTACCACTAACGCATCTCATGTTGTTGTTGTTGCTGTCGATGGAGCTCTTCCTACTCCCTAAAAATAATCTCTATAGGCTCACCCTAAGCTCACAGTTTCTCTTGATAATGTGCAGTATATTATTATGACTCTCCACAAGCTCCTCTTAAGCTACACGTAGACATCACAGTAGTACCATAATAACTCTTAGGCATCAATCGAGAGTCGATACCAACAATTCATCATTTCTTAAAGGCATACTAAGTCATCTCTATCCATGTTGCCTCATCAAATCAAGCAACACTGGTCTAATCATCAGTCTCATCCTGATTCTTAGTCTTCATCTGAGACGTCATGTCCTCATATGACTCCTTTAATTATAGTTTAAAATTAAAATAGTTAAAATATTATTTGCAGTTAATTTTAAAACTCAAAAAGAAATTATACTGACCACAATCTAATGATGGAAATCACCTCTAATATTTCCAATGATAGGATCACTGTACATCCTCTTATAAATGTCAAACTCCATAAAATTGGGTTGTTCATCTTCTTATATGAATATAAAATAAATATTTTACATTTAAAGTTATATAAATTATTTTAAAAAATTTACTTACCATATGTTCTCTATGCATACTTAATGTATGACTACCAGCTCGATGTGTTGCCTCCTATCTCCCCCGGCGTTTTCGACCTGCCGATGATCTCCTCTGAAATCGAACACTCATCTAGCGTGAACATAATGCATCCCAAAAATGAGATCAAATGTAATGAGGTTGGTGGGTGCAGTAGGACTGGTCAAACTTTATGATTCCTACTTTCTACATTTCTGTCCTCCTCAAATTGTGCAAAATCTAACAGCAACGCACACACATACAACCCTCTCATGCCTTCTAGATAGATTTGTGAATGCTCTCATCGATTGGACACCATAAACCCTAAAAAAATTAATAATATATAGTTATTAATTAAATAAATTTCAAAATAAATATTTTTTATTTACATACCATCCAATGATAGAACATGTGATGTTGAACGTCTATGGGAATATGATCCCATGTAACCCATACCTCAGAAAAATAATTTCAAAATATAGAAATTCAATGTCCAATAACTATATGTGTAAATCTGTGATAAAAAAGAAAAAATAATTAAAAAAATAGTATATAAAAAATTAATGATAATTAATGAAAACTAACTAAAATATATAGGTAAACATAACTCTACATGTGTGGATCGATGCCAAGACATGGATGTCGCTCAGGGATATTGTTAGGAATCATTAATTTCATAAGACCACACCCCCTCTAATTCCTCCCTCCACTGCCAGTAGTTCAAGGGTTGGATAATCCAACATTCTGCTCTTCATCAGGTAGATCATCCTCCTGCAACTGACAAAACAAATCTGTGTCCATCTAAAACACAAAATTATTGTTGTTATCAAATAGTTGAAAACAAATATTGTATATAGATATATATTTTATATGATCATAACCATCATTTAACTATATCAATCTTCATCTGTATTCTCATCTTCATATCTGACGGTGTTAGTATCTTTATATTCCTCCCCAGCATCATCAATTTCTATATGAGTTCCAGTTCCATCATCTTTTATCATTTCAAATTCATTTGTAACATCATTAACATCATTTTTACCATGGACCCTTAACGATGGGGTGTCATCATAGATATTCATGTCTCTTCATAAAACAATATGTATTTGGAGCAGTCTCTTTAAAATTTTCAATTCCTTTAACTTCAGTGAAACAATATTCACTTTGAGTAAACTGATTTTCCTGAGATCTTGTTTTTATTATGCTCCACCAATCACCCAAATCTATTGAAGTAGCAAATTAATTTTCATAATAAATTTTATGTTCCCGATGATTCAAAAAAATGGTTCATTTACTATAAAAAGACTTTTATATTTAATGTCAATTATTTCATGGATCAGTTGAACATGAAAGCCTATATCAATATCCAACCACTGAAATTTAAACATTGTCATGTAATTTTGCCCTAGATAACACAGTTCAATAATTTCTTCCAACATGCTGTAAAAATAAACTTAAATTTATCTATGATGATATCCTCTCAAGAAAACACCACTATTCATTTTTTTTATTCCCCATATGCACGTGTATGAAATTGAAAACCATTTATCGCATATGAATTATAATATTTAACTATTTTGGATGGTGGGTTACTCAATACACATAATCAATTATCAATTTTATCAGCATGTTGAGATACTTGAAAATTTTTAAAATAATTATCAATATAACAAGTAATAAATTGATTTTATATGTTAAATCATAAATAATTTATATTACCAATTTCTAAAACTAGTAGAAAAAATTATTTTGCCAACATTTTTCAAGAGCGGCTGTTGTAATTTATGGAATTTGTTTCTTGATATGATTATCATGTAACCTAAAAATAAAATAATATTAATTTATTTTAATAAGGATTATAAAATAGGTGATAGGAGAACTCACAATAAAAATGGTTTCATTTCTTCACATTTTACTAGAATATATGTATGAGCTTTGTGGTGTTCATCATCTGAAATCCATCATTCATTAACTCCACCGAATCCAAGTTTAGGCTGACTAAAAACTGATAATTGGTTACTCATTTCATCATAAACATTTCCATAATTATGACCCATGAGGTTTTTATTTTAGGGATATTTAGATTTAAAATAATGAGAGTAGAAAAAACAAGATTTCCTCCTAAAAATATGCTTCAAAAATTTATCCTTCAACTACTGATTCTTTGTTACATACTTTTTTCTTTAATTTCTATATGCATCTCTTGAATGGGTACTACCATCAAAATTGTACCTGACCTCTATGTTTTTATTCATGTAGAAAATGTAATATCAAATGTTTCATTGAGTCAAAGAAAACCAGTGGGAATATTTTTTCTAGTGTACATGAAATTAAAACAACATCTTCTTACAGTCTTCTTAGTGCATCGTAGTCTGTTTTCACCGCACAAATGTCTCAAAAAAAATATGATATGTTTTTTATCATATCCCAAATCATAGAATACAAAAAACCTATTAAACCAATAAATATAATTATTTCCATTATAACAAGACATTTATTACATTTTAATCCATTAATATGACCATTTTTGACACATATTCCCAAATTATAAGCATAAACATATGGAAGTATCAAATCTAAAATCCACTAAAAAAATAATAATGTATTTTCGTTGGACAGTGTATAAGATTATTTTGTCTTCATTAACATCTATGATCTGACATTTTCAAATAGCTCAAGTTCTGGTCACTTATAAATTTGGTCAAGATCTAATCATAACTTCACATTATATTTGTTCTTAACTAGTGTATCCAAAATTTTATGAAATAAATTATCAAAATAGTTCTTCTCAATATTGATGAAATCCAATATGTGATAAACCAATGAATCTGACCAATATGGTAGATCCCAAAAAATTCTCCATTTTATTAAATTGTGTTCTTTCCCAAAGCCATCAATTTTTTTTTGGTTTATTGTTGGTCTAAATGTAATGGGAGGTAATAAAGAGATGATTGATTTTAACTCTATCCCTGATATCATTTTTGTGTTGAAATAGTGGGTTACTTAGACCCAACTATTCAGTGATTTTGATTACCATATCATGTATAAAGTAAGCAATGCTTGATGTCATCTTTCCATTATAGTGTAGACTTTTCTGTGTCCACTATTTAAATGGTAATGTCCAAAGATTAATTATCGTATCGAAAGGTTATAGCAGATCCTAGGCTATAATGAGAACCTCTAGATACTATGACATTAATCTTAAATATATGTTCTATTGTCTAGATACATCTTACTAATTGGACCTAGTAGATGTTTGACTATCAGGTGCTGGGGGCTCATAAGCATTGAGACTTATTCTCATGAATTTTTCACTTGGTGATCTCTAGTAGTGAGATCATGAGGACTGACCTGCCAATAGGAACACCACATGTTTTAGGTGTCATTTTTTGTTCCTATCTACAAACATGTGTAATGGTCTCCTAACTTGATATTATTATCAATAAATGTCATTTAATTATGTACTTTTATGTAAGGTGAAAACCATGGCGACAAAGTCGTGGAGAGGTAGTTTGTATCGGGTACATCATTAATGGAATGGCATTGATTGAATGATCAAGAAAGGATTTGTCGCTTCCGAGTTCAAGAAGAGATATCTCGGGCCTGTTTGATTGGGATAGTTGCACCTTCATTAAATCCATGGCCATGGTAGTGGAAGGTAAGACCATCTGGAAAAATCAAAAAATAAAATAAAGTAATATAAAGGATGATGACACTAGTGTGCATTCTGCTTTATTGAGATATTACTGACAAAGAGATTATATTACACAGTGCGTGTTAGTAGGTTAGTAGTCGCTGCTATGACAATCCTTATCTCTTCAGGGGCCATGATGGATTGCTAGATCCCACTCTTGGTCTGTGAATACTATTTACTGCTATCGAGATAAGGGCCTAGAGGATCACACACTATAGCGTATTCAAGAATCTGCCCTATTTAGTTGAATATGATTTTTGGACATAGTGGGCCCCGCCATAGGGTTCCAGGATTTGTTCAAAGTTAAACAATCACCATTGCAATAAATAAATTCATATTATTTGAGTTTAGAATAATGAGTATTGAATTTATTTATTAAATGTATTTATGAGTTTTAGTAAATACATGAAAAATATTAATTGACGAATATTAAATTATTCAAGGTTCAATTAATATTTATGGGAGCGACCAGTCGAGTTAACGACTCAATTATTATCACGTGGTATATTTTAATATATTACAAGTGAGTGATAATAATATTTATGACTCAGTTTAGTAGTCATAAAATACCGTTAATAGTGTGTTGATTATTCGGGGGCCGGGTTGGCATTACCGGGTAATTAATTAACCACTATAAATATTATAGGAGAGGATATTGCGAATTACTATTCATGGAGCTTATCTCTACTCTCATCTCTCCCAAATTCTAGAGAGAGATGCTCTGGATCCAAGTTTCTCGGATGATGTTCTCTCTCGGGCATCGCAAGTGATGTGATGCGGTGGTCGTTGGAGCGTTGAAGGCATCATCAAAAATCCGCGCTAGCACCCAGATTACGACGAACGGCACTCCCGTAGATTCCTTGAAGCGTGTGTGGATGATCTAGAGGAATTAGGCTTCAGATTCTTCAAGCAGTGATCACCAACGATGAGCAGACGTCGTGTGCGGCTTCAGATCTAAACCAGGTATTTTACGGTTTATGTTTGTGCTTAAAAACCCTTCATGTGTGGTCCTTGGATTTGACCAGGCTACTTTTCACCGACGTCAGCAAGTTCACGTCGAACGTTAGTGTAAAATTTTTAAAAACCCACCTGTTTGGGGCTTCTACTGCATGGCCGGTTCTAACATGTTGGAGGTTCATCTCTTTAAATTGTTCCTTTTTAAATGATATTTTTTCCTCCGAAAAGGATGATCAGTTGGAAGGAATCTATGATGAAATTTGAAAAAACAAGGTTTTTTTCATCAAGGAGCATAAATACTTTGTTGTATCTCATACAGTATGGACATGATCTTGTTCCATGTGTACTCTAGCTATATAACATGTCATATAATGGTAAGTCACTAGTTTTCCATACCAATGCATCTTTTAGTAAGAAATTTTGTTTTACAGCAAAATTATACGTACTAACACCATTACTCTATAGTGAATTTAACTCATCAATAAATGATTTCAAATATAGATAAATATTCTTTTTTGGATTTCTTATAATTAATAAGGACAAAAAGAAATATGGATCCTTCATCAACATCAAAGGAGGTAAATTTTATGAAGTTACAAAGACATACCAACATAAATACTAACTACTGTAAGAACCAAATAGATAAAAACCACCAATAGAAAGACTTAATCCCACATTTCGGGCTTTTGAAGTAAAAGGCATATGCACTTCTTCAAAATGTTTCCATGAATCACTATCGTAGGGATAATTTAAGATTTTACAGGTTGAAATATTAGTTTTGTTCCATGACATCAATGTCACTGTGTTCTGAGACATAAACGCTACAATCTTGGTGTAAGTAAGAAATATCTCAGTTGTTTTATAGGATTTAATCCAGTATTCCCTAGTTGATCCTCTTTATACCTCAATTTTTCACATGTGGAAAAACTGTCCAACAACTCATTTTCACTATAATATAATATTTAATCATCTGAACATGTATGAATCTTCCAAAAACCGAGAACCATATTACAAACCAACCTCTTACTCTAATATAAACTTATAGGTAACACATTTCCTTTAGGTAACAGTGTTTTAAAAAAATAACTAATTAAAACAGCTATTTGAAATTCCATTATCTGTTTTAATACCCTTAAATTTTCAACATCTTCAAATTTTCTTATCATGTAAATAGGATATAAGGAAACCTCAGTGGACCTCAACAACTCATAAAATTGAGATGGTTCTAACTCAGGAGTTAAATCAATATCATCCTAATTTTGTGTTTGTTGAACATATGGACCAGCCACATCATGTAATAAATTTTGAAACTGTGATGGATCTAAAACTAAAGCATTAGTATATTATCTATTAATGTGTTCACCATGTTGATATAAAAAACATAATTTTTTTGAAAACCAAAATATAATAGATGAACCCCCACCATTGTTAAATGTTTTAAATGTCCTCAAACCACATTTTTTACAAGGATACTTAATTGTTCCTTCTAAAACAAAATCTAGTTTAGATGATGCAAATGATAAGAAAGTTTCAACACCCACAATATATATAGAATTTTAACATGAACCATTTGGATTCATATACTGATTTATCATGATCATCTAATAATGATTGTTGTCACCTTCCTAGTTCCATATTTCTCTAAAAAATATAAAATAATTAATTTTTTGACTAATTCGATATAATAAAAACATGATTCAATAAAAAGAATAAAAAATTATTAATTATTCCCAGGTATTTTAAATTACATCTATTTATTACTAATTATCGCTAATTACTACTATTTATTCATATTTATTACTATATTACTATTTATTACTATTTATTACTAATTTTTAATAAGTATAACTAATTATTACTAATTATTTGTTTTTATACCTATTTATTTCTATTTAATAAAAAATATTAGTAATTATTCCTATTTATTACAAATTATTATTAATTGTTCTTATTTATTCCTATTTATTACAAATTATTGTTAATTATTATTAATTATTTTTATTTATTCCTATTTATTACAAATTATTATCAATTATTCATAATTATTATTATTTATTGATATTTGTTAATCTTTATTTCTACTTATTACTATTTATTACTAATTATTACTATTTATTACTAATTATTTCTAATTATTACTAATTATAGCTATTTATTACAAATTATTCCTATTTATTACAAATTATTATGATTTATTACTATTTATTTCCATTTATTAATATGTATTACAATTTATTAATAGTTATTTCCATTTATTAGTAATTATTACCATTTATTAGTAATTATTACCATTTATTAGTAATTATTACAATTTAATAGTAATTATTACCATTTATTAGTAATTGTTACCATTTATTAGTAATTTTACCATTTATTTCTAATTATTACTAATTATTACTAATTATTACTAATTATTCTATTAACTACTATTTATTTCTATTTATTACTATTTATTTCTATTTATTACTATTTAGTTTTTTTATTACTATTTATTTCTATTTATGAATATTTATTTCTATTTATGACTAATTATTAGTAATTATCAATAATTATTAAAAATTGTCACTAATTATGAGTAATTATTACATATTATTAGTAATTATCACTAATTATGAGTAATTATCAATAATTATCACATATTATGAGTAATTATCACTAATTATCACTAATCTTGTCTATTTATTCCTAATTGTCACTAATTATTACTAATTATTAATAATAATTACTAATTATTACTAATTATTTCTAATTATCACCATTTTTTTAATTATTACTATTTTTTCTAATTATTAGTAATTATTTCTAATTATCACTATTTATTCCTATTTATCAATATTTATTCTGAATTATAACTAGTTATTACAATTAATTTCTATTTATTCCTATTTATTCCTATTTATTCCTATTTATTCCTATTTATTACTATTTATTACTATTTCATTCAAATTATTACTAATTATATAAATAAATAGGGAGGCACCAAGCTAGCTCCACCTTCTATTTGCGACGGGTGACACAATTTCAAGCGGATTGGTGGGAGCTCTTTTTCCCGATAGCTTATCTCCTTACAACTTTCTCTAAGTGAGATCACTATGAAAAATCTACTCTGACGCATAGATATCCATTTTCGTATGCATGAGAATGGAGCGTAGGGAGGCCTCACCGCGTTGCTCTCCATTCTCGTGTAAACAAAAATGGATATTTGTACGTCCGAGCAGATTTTTCATAGGGATTTCAGTCAGAGAAAGTTGCAATGAGATTATCTATAGGGAAAAATAGTTACCACCAATCCGCTGAAAATTATGCCATCCATCGCAAATAAAAGGTGACCATTTATTATTAATTATTACTAATTATTGTTATTTATTACTATTTATTAATATTTATTACTATTTATTGCTATTTATTTCTATTTATTACTATTTAATACCAATTATTACTATTTATTAGTATTTATTACTATTTATTACTATTTATAACTATTTATTAATATTTATTCCTATTTATTACTATTTATTACTATTTATTCCTATTTATTATTATTTATTTATATTTGTTACTATTTATTTCTATTTATTACTATTTGTTCTTATTTTTTGCTATTTATTTTATTACAAATTATAATCAATTATTATTAATTATTCTAATTTATTACAAATTATTACTATTTCTTTCTATTTATTAATAATTATTCCTATTTATTAATAATTATTCCTATTTTTAACTAATTATTCCAAATTATTACTATTTATTTTTATTTGTTACTATTTATTCTTAATTATTCCTAATTATTTCAAATTGTTACTATTTATTGCTAATTTTTTCTATTTATTATTATTTATTACTATTTATTACTATATATTACTATTTATTACTATTTATTACTATTTATTTCTATTTATTTCTATTTATTCTTAATTATTACTACTTATTACTAATTATTACTAATTATTACTAACTATTATAATTTATTACTATTTATTACTATTTTTTATTATTTATTATTATTTATTACTATTTATTACTATTTATTACTATTTATTACTATTTATTCATATTTATTACTATTTATTCCTATTTATTACTATTTATTACTATTTATTACTATTTATTCTATTACAAATTATTAATAATTATTATTAATTATCACTTATTATTCTTATTTATTACTATTTATTACTATTTATTTCTATTTATTACTAATTATTCCTATTTATCACTAATTATTCCTATTTATTACCAATTATTCCTATTTATTAATAATTATTTCTAATTAGGACTATTTATTCCAAATTTTTCCTAATTTTTTCTAATTATTATTAATTATTTTTAATTATTACTATTTATTACTATTTATTCCTAATTATCTCTAATTATTCTTAATTATTATTAGTTGTTCCTAGTTATTTTTATTTATTCCTAATTATTACTTATTATTCCTATTAATTTTTATTTATTATTATTTATTACTCTTTATTACTATTTATTACTATTTATTCTTATTTATTCTTATTTGTTTCTATTTATTCCAATTTATTACTATTTATTCCTATTTATTCCTATTTATTTCCAACTATTATTAATTATTGTTAATTATTAAAAATTATTCATATTTATTATTAATTATTATTATTTATTCCTATTTATTATTAATTATTTCAAATTATACCTCTTTATTAGAAATTATTCATATTTATTACAAATTATTCCTATTTTTTACAAATTATTAATAATTATTCCTATTTATTACTAATTATTCTTATTTGTTAAAAATTATTCCTATTTATTAATAATTATTCCTATCTATTTTTAATTATTTCTATTTATTACTAATTATTCTTATTCGTTACTAATTATTATTGATTATTACTATTTATTCATAATTATTACTATTTATAGCCCAATTATTCGTAATTAATCCTAATTATTATTAATTATTTCTAATTATTGTTAATTATTACTATTTATTCCTAATTATTCTTATTTTTTTAATTATTCCTAATTATTATTATTTATTCCAAATATTTACTTTTTATTGCTATTTATTTCTATTTATTACTATTTATTCTTATTTATTACTATTTATTACTATTTATTAATATTTATTCCTATTTATTTCTATTTATTCCTATTTATTACTACTAACTCATATTTATTCTTATTTATTCCTATTTATTCTTATTTTTTCCCATTTATTCTGATTTATTAAAAATTATTAATAATTATAATTAATTATTTCTAATTATTATTAATTATTATAAACTATTCCAATTTATTACTAAATATTACTCTTTATTCCTATTTATTTTTAGTTATTCTAATTTATACCAATTTATTGCAATTATTCCTATTTATTACATATTATTCCAAATTATTTATAATTATTAATAATTATTCCTATTTATTACTACTTATTTCGATTTATTACTAATTATTCCTATTTATTACTAATTATTACTATTTATTCATAATTATTACTATTTATTCCTAATTATTCCTAATTATTTCTAATTATTGCTATTTATTCGTTTTTATTCCTAATTATTACTTTGCTTTCCTAATTATTCCTATTTATTGCAATTTATTACTATTTATTCTTATTTATTCATATTATTACTATTTATTACAATTTATTGTTAATTATTCCTATTTATTGCTAATTATTTCTCTTTATGATTTTTTATTATTAATTAGCACTAATTATTACAATTTATTAGTACTTTTTACAAATAAAACAGCATTTTTTGTAAAAATAAATAATGCAAAATAAAACTATGTAATTCTAATTTAATTTAATTGTCGCTAATTAACAATAATAATAACTGAAAAAAAAATTAAATAAATTAACTAAAAAAAAAGCAATAGATAAATACCTTAAAATGAAATCTTTTGTACACTGAATGGCTTCTAAATTGCTCCGATATAAAATTATAAATTTTGAAGAAAAAAAAATCAGAGAGAAATATGAGAGTTCAGAGACAGAGTGGAATTGAAAAAGATGTGAAATGGAAAAAACGGGCGAGCGTATATATATAGGTTGGATTATTTGCGACGGTTGTATTTGCGATGGGGCCCATCGCAAATAATCACTCCTCTATTAATTAGGGGTGACGATTAAAAAGGTATTTGTGATGGGTCATGTCGCAAATACCTACCTGCCGACACAGTATTTGTGATTAAGTTTATCTCCCATCACATATAATATTATTCATGATGGGACCTGTTTACAAATGATGAAATCCTATTAATTAGTCGGTGGTTGTTAAAAAGGGTATTTGCGACGGGTCCCGTCGTAAAAATCCACCTCCCGCAATAGTATTTTCAAAGAGGTTTATCTTCTGTTGCAAATACTATAAATTACTGAAGGGTATTTGTGATGGGTGTAAATACCAATCACAAGTACCCTTCCTATTGTTGGCGTGTAGTGCACGCCAAACCTTTTGTGATGGGAGACCTGTTCCCGGCGCAAATAGTCCCTCCCGGTGGATTGTTTGCGATGGGACTCGTCCCCATCGCAAATAACCTGTCGCAGTTATTGATTTTTGACATAGTGGTTGCAATGGAGGATAAGAATAGGATTAAATAACTTATGAAAATATATATTTTACACAAATTTATTATTTATCTATTGATTATAAATAATAATAATGATGATCATTTAAAAAAGAAATGTTTTCAGAAAAACTATATTTCCCTAAAAGACAGTTCAGTCGTGTTTGGCACACTTAATTTAAAATTTATTTTACCAATTTTAGAAAATTTATTTGAAAAAATATAACTCATTTTTGAAAGAAGGATACCAGAATTATCTAAGGGTGAATTTTTTTTATTTTTCTCATAAGTTTCATTTTTTGATGAATAGTGGAAAATACTGAATTTTAATTGAAAACTGTCTTTTCTTTTAAATAATTTTTTAGGTTAAATTATATATTGAATTTTATTTAAAAGTAAAATTAGTTAAATTTTATGCTAATTAATACAATTTATGCCATTAGAACAATTTTCATATTGCATTTTGATATAAAAACATTGTAAACTTTTGAACATTTTCACTTTAAAAACTTGTTTTATCATCGCATCTGCGAGATTAATTTTAAATTAAATTATTCTTCTTATGTGATTTGAATTTGGAAAAATGGATTCCATATTTGTAATAAAAATAATTTATAATGTCTAATGATTCTAATTTAGTATTTAACAAAAGTTATTAGTGAAACAGCTCAAATTAATTACAGTGATTAATGTAAAAACATGTTTATCGAGGGATTAAACTTTAAAATTAAGGGGATAAATGACTTAGAAACTTGTCTTAAAAAAATTATATGGAACTATTTAGATCTTATAACTTATATTATCTAGTTTTATCCATTATTTGTGCCTTTTTGTTGGTAAAAACTTGGGTACACCTAACACTTTTCAAAACTTTACAAGTGTGTCACTCACCTCACTTATAAAAGATCACTCCCTCGCCTCCTCTCTTCACCCCTTCAAATACATTTGGTTTAGAAAACCCCTTCCCAAATCACATCCCAAATTCTCTAAATTCATCCTAGAAGCCTTATCTTAGGCATAAATCAAACCTAGGAAGTATTTAGTGCAAACTTAAGAAGGATACCCAAAGAAGAGGTAATTTTTTTTAACAAGCATCATTATTTTACTTCTTTCTCCACCTCCTTTAATTTTTATTATACCATGATAATGTAATATCCTCAGTATCTTCCATATATTGGGATATTTTATAATAATTTCATGACCTAAAACCACCTTCACTTCCATCAAATGGGTTATGAAATCATCATTCGTTTGTGCGGTGGACTACTACCTCGCGGACCGGTGTCATTCATTTTTACATTTCCACCTCTCAAGGTTGGGTGTGGTGATGGATATAAAATATATATATGATATTTGTAACATTATTATACCTATTTATTCATTATATCATATATATCTATTTATTTTCCATTCCATGGGAGATACGATAATGTGGCTTGTGTGTACAATGAACTATCGGCTCACGAAGTGACGTGATTTGTCTTTTACTAAAGCTTCACATGAAAGGTGATAAAGATAAATTGAATGATTATATGTGATATAAATAAAGTAACTATGATATTCATGACATTTTTAACATTTTTTGAAAATAATATAGATCATTTTCTTTTTTCTTTTTCACTCATGTAAAGATGATAACATCATTCATGTACGTGTGGACTATCGCATTCATGAAATGATGTGATTCACTTTTCATCACCACACCACATTGATAAAATAAATAAGTATATGATATGATATATATGATATAATTATCATTCTTTAAATTTAATATATTACTTTCCTCATTTCCATAATGATAGGTGAAAAATAGAAACGTTACTCACGCGTACGTATGGAATACCGTCTCCATGATTGTAACGTACTCCATTTTTCATAAAAACCATACATGATTGGTTTTAAAAGTAAAATTGATGTAAAAATATGATATTTCTTTAATGATTATTATTCTGGAGATAATATAACAATATAATATGCCCAAGAACTAGATCTTTCATGGCGAAACGCGCATGAGAAAAAAAGGTAATTAACACCAAAATCAATGAAAATAATGAATGGTTATTAATAAAAGGGTAATAAAATGTTATAAAAGGATTATATATGATATCATAAATATTAATATGATTCCATAAAAAGTTAATAACATGTTTAAAACCACTATGTATAAGGTTAAATAATTTTCATCCAAAAGGAATCATAAGGTAAATTACTTTTTAAATCAATTTCCACTCATTAGGTTAAACTTATACTTCGTTGATTATGTCATGTTAAGATTATGTGTGTAAATTATTTTAATTCTCTTATGTTTTCACTATTTTATGTGGATTTATAGTTTATATACATAATCAATTCATTTATTCTCACTTCAAAGTTATTATCATTTTAAGGGTGTATTTCACAGTCTCATTCTAATCGAGATAATGTATTCTTGAATATTAGTTAAAGGAAATTACATGACCATTTCCTAATAAACCATTTTATTTTCTTCTTATCTGGTTATTCATGATATTTTCAAGTAATAGTACCATTTTCCCACTCTGGTACTTAAATTTTTTTGGAAAATATTTTCAATAAAATCTGACTTCAGTTCTCTCTTCGGTCTAAAATATGTTTTCTTCTAAAACCATGTTTTCTAAAAATGTTTTCAAAAATGTTTTAAACTTTTAAAAATTATTTATTAAAGGTATTATCACTCTTTTTTACTCTTTAAAATTCATTTTAAAAGGAACATTTATGTAATTTTTAAAATAATTCCCATTTTTTACCAAAAAAGTGAAAGGAGGCATTATTTTAATGTGTAAGGCATGAACGGAATTTCCAGGCATCATGAACACTCAAATTGTTTCAAGATTATTTATAAATTTCAAAGGTTATTTTCAAAGAAACTAATTTTCAAAAGGTTTTATGAAATCTTAGTCTTTAAAAGCTACTTTCTAAGAAAATTATTTTCAAACTTCTTTTCAAAATGAAAAGTATATTTTCCTCAATAATTTTTTTAAAAATTTTTTTATGGTATTTTTATTCATCCACAACAAAAACCCCTTATTCTTACTTTAAAGGGTATATTTTGTATTGATACCATCCTTATTCTTTCCCTAAATGGATCATGATTATTTTGAACTAGGATAGTATTTAAATTCACTTCCTTGAATCATTTTTGTAGTCATTAACTTCTCCTTGAATTATTTACTTTCCTATGATCATTGAACAATAAATTTAGCCTAAATATCCATACTTTTTATCATGGATATGATTATTTCCTAAATCGTATACCATTTTTACATATGGTGTTTACTTGAAAAAATATTTGATTAATTGGGGAAATATTTATAAATCTTTATCATTTACTCAATAAGGATATTTGATAAGCTACATTTTTTATGAATTAAATCTATTATTAAATATATAAGGAATGCTTTGGATATGTACTAAAGAGGTTGGGGACCATTTAATGAAATCCCCTTGATGCATCAGTAGTCTCATGGGATAAGTCGGTTAGCTAAACAAATATGAACGGGTTTTCACCTAGTATGTTTTAAATTTTCTTGAGGATAGATCTTGAAGATAAAGGTATCACATGCCAAGGAAACATGATGTCTGATAATTAAGTATTTTCTTAATTAAGAGTTATTATTATTCAGATGATTTTCACTATGACATTATCTCTGCATGAATCTCATTTTCAATTTATTGTAAATGGCATGTGTTCTCAATAATTTACCTTTTGATATTGATTATATCTTATCCAATTATTTAAATGGAAAGTGTTATAAGTTATTTACCTTACCATGTTGATTATTCTTATTGCTTCATGATAGCTTCCACTATATTTAATCCTTACTGATAATTTGAGATCCCCCTTATTTTTTTCTTTTCCCCTGGATTCCAGTAAGTTTACTATGATTGGTATTTATGGATGTGTTTGATGGAATAAAGTTATTCTCAAAGGAAAAAAAAATATATGTTGTAATATGTGTAATCAAATGTAATATAAGACCTATTTATGTATTTAGTTTACCTAAACTACTAAAATATGCAGTCCTTGAGTATGAGATTACATGTATATTATGCCAATGTAATGGGGGAACCAAATCTAGATATCTAGGGTTAGGGCCTCTACACTACCCACATACAAGAAAAGGGTTTTTATGTGTGTGGATAGATGTAACAATCCAAGGATTCATTGTACATTTTCTTTAAAAAAACAATGTGTTCGATAGCTTTCCCCACACACAACACCAAACTAAAACAAAACCATGATATACTTGTACCATTAAAACTTATCCATTCAATTAGTAAATATTAATAAGAATAACTAAATTACAAAATATATTAATATATATTTATAAAAGGTCATTTTATAAAAAATTACATAATTTATTATTGTGTTTAAGAATCTATATTTTTATGCATTACACTTTTTATAAAATAAAACAAAGTATATTTTTTAAAAATTATGTGGTTAATAAAATATAAAATTTAATTGATTAATTATATCTTTATTAGTGTTTTATAGAAATTAATAATAATAATAACTAGTATTTTAAAAAGTTATATTTTATAAAAATAGTTTTTATTTATGCATTATAATTTTATTTAAAAGTTAAATTTATATATTTAATAATGTAAAATGGATAAAATAAATGTAATTTTCAAATTCATAATAAAAATAATATTTTAGGATAAATTTTTGGTAATTTTATATACATATTGATTTTAAGGTGAATAGTGAAATATATTATTTTTACAAATATCATGCCTTTTACAGCATTATTAGGTTATAAGAATGATTTGAAAATTTTCAAAAAAAATATGTATCTTATAAGTGAAATTATATATTTAAAAATATTTAATTTTTTTACAAACCTATAATTAACATTTTAGATCATAATAAAAATATTTTTTAAAGAATATTTTCAATACATTATACACTTTCTATATTAAAATAAATTTTTATTACTATTATAAATTGAATAAAATAATATGGATATAAAATTTAAAATCTGTAAGTAAAAATTATGTAATAATTCCCATTTTATTCTTATTTATAAAGTATAATTTACCTTAGTTAAAACTAGTTACCATGTTAAAAGTTAAAATGGAAAAAGTAAAAACAATATAATGGTAATGATTTGAAAAAAATATTTAAAAAATGTTTTGTAATGGATTTTTGAGTCATTTATTGACCTTATCTCTTCCTCTCTTCATTATTTCCCAATTTTAGAGAAAATTTCCTTGATATTTACATCCCATTGTTAAAAAATTTGGGTTTTCTACAAAAAATTCCATTCCTTTTCACTTATAAAATGGGTACTCCTATCCTCAATAATCCTTATAACACAACCCTAATATTTAATCCAAAACCCTAACCAAGACTATAATTCAAATTCCATTCCATCATAAAGAGGTTTTGGTATTCTCAAAAGACCATCCCTTGAAGTATTACCCCCTTTGCAAAGGAGATAATCCAAGAAGTGTAATATAAATTTCTAATCACTCCTTTCTCATTTTTATTTATTTATGTGTACTTATTATTTCTTAAATTAAATTAAAACTTCTTAAAATCAAAACATTATTATAATTAGTACACTATTATTTTATTATAACTATGGTATAATCATTAACCACTTTCTCCTTCTCAGTTAAGAAAAGTAAAACTATTATCTGTGCATTGTGTGGACTACCACCTCCATGACGCAACATGTTTCATTTTACTTCACCACATTTGTATTATTGTACTAATAGGAAATTTAAAATATAAGTATGATATTTATGAAATATTTTAGTTTCTTAAATTATAAACCATATTATTCCTTTTCCTCATTCTATATAAAAAAATCATTATCCATGCATATTTTTAGACTACAACCTCTATGGAAAGATCAATTTGCATTATTATTTTCATCACCACCTTACGAGGAGGGTCATGATAATGGTTTTAATGTAAATATATTGAATTTATGAAATTATTAAGATTATCTAAAGTCAAATTAGATAACCTATTAACAATATAAACAAAAAAATTGTGGTAAATTCAACCATCAAAAAGTTTGTTTTGAGAGAAGAAAAATGATTCCTTCCTATTATGTAATAAAGTTTTATTGGTTATATTATTATATTAAATATTTAAAAAATTTATATATTATAATAATAAAAACTAATTGAGATAATTATACTTTTTTATAATAATATTACAACTAAATCACTTCATAATCATCCATTAATTATGGTATGTTCTTGTTTGGGTTATTTTAACCACCTACTTAAAATGTGATACAAATTTATATGATGGATGAATATGGGAATTTAATTTTTATTAACATATGATATTAATAATTAAATATTTATTTTTTATGGAATGGTAACATAAAATTTTAACTCGTTATTTAAAAAAACACCCTTTGATCGCTATAAATCCTCAAAACATGCTCATCATCAAATTCATCTTTAAGGATCGTATCCAAAACTCCCATAGAATGAAAGTATAACATTATAAATAATTATAAAACATAAATTATAGTACCTTTTATAATATAGTAAGGATGAAATTTGGGAGAAAAATGAAAAACAACAACTCTATTATGAAACTAGTTCAAAAAGATAAAAATTACTCATGCCTGATATTGAAAATGTATAATAACTAACTAATAAATATAAAAAGAATAATTATAAATAATTTTCATAAATTTTTATGTATATTAATAAGGTTATAAAATAGTTCATTGGGTTATTTATGTTTTTTATACATGATCTTATATCACTTTTGACAAAATAGTGAAACAAGGTAAGGGTTTTCTTGGTCTAAATTCTAATTCTTTGAGACATGTTACATGTTACGCACCATGATAGATTTATATAGTTTTATGTTATATTAATATCCCATGAATATTATATAATTTATTTCATTTAAATTATTAGGATATACTAATCTAAATAATTTTTTTTCTTCAAATTTATTTTGACTCAAGAGTCAGCGCGAACATACGAGTTTTTGGAAACTCATTTTTTGTTCATTGAGTTATGCTCATTCTCTTGAACTTATTTTATATATATTGAAAAAATTATTACCTTTTTTATATTATGTTTTATTATCTCATTTTAAAAAAATTACCATATAAACTACTTTTCAAATATTTCATGCTTTATGGAGTATGTCACTCATAAGTGATATTTATGACTCAAATATCCTTTAAATTATAGAGTTTTATCATGAACCCTATTATTCCATTCTTGGGTTCACCCACCCTAATTATATATTATATGATATTTTATAATCCTTTTATATAAAATGAATATTTAATAAAAAAGGTTTTATTACTCTTTTTACAATGTGTTTTTTCAATAAATATAGTTTTAGATTATTAAAAAGGTTCCTTTAATAATCAAATGTTTTATCTTTGGATACATATTTCCTACAGAAATATTCATGTAATTTCAAGGATATATTATTTTAGATTATTTTTAAAAGTAAAATTTCAAAAAATATTTCACTTCACATTAACAAAAGTTACTTCCAATGTTACATGTATTTTTTTATTTTACTATAATGTTAAAAAAAATCTTTATGTTTTCAACTCCATTTTCATTTCCATATTCAAAATAATTTACAATCATTGAATTTATATTACATGACTTATTCTCAAATAAATATATATGTTTATAATTTGAGAGATTTATCTCATGTTATTAAATAATTTTATTCTTTATCCCTTCATGTTTGATACTGTTTGAATCATTTTTTGAAAGTAAATTTTTCATATATACCAACATTCTTATAAGTTTCCTATGTTACATTGGGGATATGTTATTTTAAAACCATCCAAATTATATCTATGTATGGATAATTTTATTTTATTTTCTAAAAAATATATGATCTATACTTTCTTTTTATTCACTAACCATCCACCATTAAAATATATATCTTTTATTATAATCCCTTTCTTTGTTAATAACCTATTTTTTATTCATTTGATTGAAGGTTGTTAACCTAAATTCCATTCAATGATTGATTGTGGAAATTATCATCTTAACCATATACCCTATATCTGTATGTTTTAAATACTATATGATTTATTATCTTGATCGAATGTTATTTACCTATAAGGTTAATAATATTAAACGAAATACATTTATTTTCCACGAGTTTATCTTGTAATATTTGTTTATGAAATTATTAATGATTTTATTATGTGAATATATTTTAAAGGGATATGGAATCCATTTTATTTACATAAGTTCTTTATGATGTGTTTAATGAAACATATTTTATTTCCATGGGTTCTTTATGCTATAAAAATTGAATGATTTTCATTTTAAATCTTTATAAAATTCATTATTATTCTAGGGTTTTAATGATGTAATGGTTATATATCTTCTTATGGAACACATGTTTATATTTAATCATTGAGTTATGGGTGGGTCCTATATATCCCTGTAACACACTGTGTAAATATTTACATATCATGTGAATTGGGCCATATATTTGGGCCTACAGGCTATGTAATGGGCTACAAGCCCATTGGGCCTTCGGTCTATGTAATGGGTTTCCCTCTACCCAATTAAAAGAGGTATTTGCTTTGATTTAATAATAAAAATGAGGCTTTGGCCCCAACCTTTAAAAAAAATTAATGATGCTCGAAGCAAAAAGTGAAATAGGTTGTGATGCCTTTTGTACTATAGAAAATATGTGAGTGAAGATTGATCCACCTAGAGAAATAGGTGTGTAAAGATTGATCTATTAAGGTAACTATATTGTGATACCTCATACACAATGTTATGATTTATATTCTTTTTGATATGACACAATTTTAAATTATTCCTTGTTTCTATGATATTCACTATTTTCATAATGTATTATTATGTTAGGATTTTATTTATGATCTATGATTTTTTTTGTATAACTTTCTTATGTATATTAATTATAACCATATGATTATCTTATATTCACTTATGATATTTTATTTTCATCAATTATGTTTACCCTTAATGAGTATCTAATATCACCCCTTTATTATGTTTTCATCTCCCCAAGTTAAGAAGTTAAAAAAATATTAAATTTGTAGAAGAGTATCTTATATGTATAATAAGTGGTAGATATTGAATACTTCTTATGGATTAAGAATATTTTTATATAGTGGGTAAAATGTCCATTAGTTGAAAAAAAATAAGTTTTTTGTTAATTTTTTTCCTTAATTATATAAAACTATAAATCTAAAAAGGTCCTTGAAATGTAAATTTTACATTATTTATGAAATATATAGTAATTAAGGATGTATAAAAAAGCCAATGCGTAATGTAAGTTTCCTTTAGCATCAGATCTTATATTGTAGGTCTAGGTCACTATAGTTTATATCATAGGAAAGTTTATATAAATTTGTATATTATGATAATATTGCTTGAGAGAAATTTTGAGTTAGAAATATCATCAAATTTTGATAAGTTATGGTTTATTATAACCCTTTAGGTCAGTTGTGGTAATATTTTGGGGATTAGGTTAAGAGAAATTTAGTAAAAACACTAGGGGTGAGTCTAAGGGATGATTATAGGTATATTATAACTTCTCAAAGATTTTATAATGTAGAGATTGTATGGTTTTCCTAGAAATTACATCCATATCTAGATAAAAGTAATTGGATGTGGTTGTGTCATAGATGCATCTAGGTGAAATCTCCCCAAAAAAGGATGAGTAATCTTTCAATCGACCTTAACTATGGTTCATGATTAATGGATCTAAGAATTAAAACATGGATAGAAACTCCTAGGGAATATGATTTCGTTAAATACATTCTTTTTACATATCATAATGAAGGATTTATTTCCTAATTACTATAAGGTATTAGGTTAAGAAGTATTAAAGAACACAACTTAAAGGAACCTATATAGAACCAAGACACTTATCAAGCGAACCAAGAATGATATAGTATCAAAGGTTCAAATAAATTTTTTATTAGAGAATACATATTATGGTTGATCTTTCATATTCATATTACCATTTACTTTTATTTTATCAATAACTATTTTAGGATTCAGTATTTAGGTGAAACGAGATCATAGAAATGAAGCTGAGAAAGTCATGTGTCTAGAAAAAATATCTTCTAACCAAATAAGGGAGTATAATTAAATGGTAAATAATATTAGTATATTTAAATTGTAATAAAAATATAAATTTATTGGTCTTAATTAAGGTAATGAAGTTTATATCATAAAATAAATCTAATCTTGATACTGTTAGTTTTTTCATTAGTTAGTGATATTTATATGTGAATTGTTTTGTAATTTGTAAAATTTATGATGACTATGTGAAACATATAAGGATTGTTTTCAGTAGTTTTCATTAATGGTTTGGAAACATAAATTAAATAGTATCAATAACCTTGAAAATTTATTTTATGATATAGTTATATTTTGGGGGATAACTATTGAAAAAATCATTATTAAGGTATGTATAACTCTTAAGTTAAATATATTTTTGATGTTGAGGTAATAAAAAGTTAATTGGTTTTAATAAAAGTGAGTAATATATTATTTATATCCTTAGAATTGATTATTTATAAAAAATCGATCGAGGATATTTTTGGTGAAGTTTTTGGGATCATGATATCTATAGACTAATGTGTGGCTTTATGAACTAGTGGATGAAGATAAGAGTTAATTTTTTGACTATATGATTTTTATATGGTTTAATATCTTGGAGATTCGAATGTTTTTGTGAAAGGTATTTAATAGAGAATATATGACTATGGAATATACATACTAGGGTACATGATTGTTTGAATAACTAACGTTGTTTGAGAAAATATAAGTAACACGGTATAGCCTCATAGAGTAAGGTAGATGTAATATTAGAAGTTATATCTCGAATGATAGTTATGTTAATATTACTTTCACCTAATTTAATCAGTCAGTAATAATTAAAACTATGAGGATGCATTTTATTTACGGGTGGATGTAATGACCTAAGGTTTCATTGTACATTTTCCTTAAATAAACAATGTGTTTGATAACTTTCTTCACACACAACATTGAACTAAAATGAAACTATGATATGTTCATATCATTAAAACCTATAAATTTAATTTATACATATGAATAGGAGTAATTGAATTATGAAATATATGTATATATATGTATATAAAGGTTATTTTATACAAATTTACTTAAATCAATATTGTGTTTAAAATTATATTTTTTATTTGTTGTACTTTTTATAAAATAAAACTAATTATATTATTTTTAAATGATTATTTAAATAAAATAAAATATTTATTGATTGATTCTACCTTTATTAGTATTTTATAGAAACTGATAAAAAGAATAACTAGTATTTTAAAAAGATGTTTTTTCATAAAGATAGTTTTTCTCTATGCTTTATAATTTTATTTAAAATTTAAATTTATTTATTTTATAATTTTATATTTAAAAAATAAAATTAATTTTTGGATTAAATGTAACAATATTATTTTAGGATAAAATTTTGGTATTTTTCTAGAATTATTGACTTTGTGGTGAATAGAGTAATATACTGTTTTCACAAATATTGTGCCATTTATGGCGTTATTAATTTATAAGTATGATTTTAAAATTTATGAAAACAACTTTAGTGAAAAAAAATATTTATTTATTAAGTGAAATTATAAATTCTAAAATATTTAATTTTTTTACAAACCTATAATTAACATTTTAGAACATAAGTGATAATTTCTATAAAAAACTTAATACATTATACCTTGAATATTTTAAAATTAATTTTTGTCTCTTTAATAAATTAAATTAAATAAAATGGATTTAAAATTTAGAATTATTATGTAAATATTATGTAATTAATTCTATTTTTTTAATAAAGGATAATATACCTTGGTTAAAAACTAGTTACCACGGTAAAAGATAAAATGGTAAAAGTAAAAAAAACATATATAATGGTAATGAGTTGAGAACGTGTTTAAATAATGTATTGTAATGGGTATTTTAGACCTTGATCAAAATTATCTCTTCCACTATCTATAATCCCTCAATTTTTCATCTACTTTCCTTGATAGTTACTTCATATTATTAAAAAGTTTTCGGTATTTACAAAAATGTCATCTCGTTTCACTAATAAAATGGGCACTCCTCTACTAACTTTCGCTCACACCAAAAACCCATTATTTATACTAAAATATACCAAAAACACTAAAAAATCCTAGAAAATTTCAAGATGTTTTATTCTTCTCAAAATAACATCCCTCAAAGGCTTAACCCCCTTTGCAAAGTAGATAATTCAAGATGTGAGGTATGAATTTCTAAGAGTTCCTTTCTCATTTATATTTCTTTATGTGCACTTATTATTACTCATATTATATTAAAACATATTAAAATGATAAAATATGTATCATTATTATACTATTATGTTATTATAATTATGGTACAAGGGTTAACCACCTTCCCCATTTCGGTTAAGAAAATAAAAATAGCCATGTGTGCGTTGTGTGGACTACCACCTCCATGACGCAATGTGTTTTGTTTTACTTAAAATAATTGAAAAATAATTGAAAGGATGGTACTAATATTCATTTTAATATATAGTTATTATATTTATGAAATATTTTATGCTCTTAAATTATAAAACAAATTACTCCTTTTCCTCTTTCTATGGAAAATGAAATCATCATCTGTGCATATGTGTGGACCATCACCCACATGAGATAATTGATTTAAATTTTTATTTTTGATCAATATATTACATGGATAGTCATAATAATGTTATTAATGGATAAATATTATGTTTAAGAAATTATTAAGGTTTTAGAAAGATAAATTTTACAACTTATTAACAATATGATCTATAAATAATTGTGGTAAATCCAACCATCAAAAAGAGCATTATAAGAGAAAAAAAATGAATTCTTATTATTTTTTAATAACTTCATATTGGTTATATTACTCTTCTAATTATTTATAATTCTGATATATCACACTAATAAATAGTAAATAAAATCATTATTCTTCTGGTATAGTTATATTACCACTAAATCACTTCATAATAATCCATTAATTATGGTATGTTCTTGTTTGGGTTAGTTTGACCACCTACTTGAACAATGCTATAAATTTTTATCATGTTTGGATATGGAAATTTAATTTATATTAATATATGATATAAACAATTAAATCATCATTAGTTTTTTTAATAGAAACATAAATATTCAAATTTTTATTTAAGAAAACACCCTTTATTTGCTAAGAATCCTCAAAACATGTTAATCACCAAATTCATCTTTGAGGGTCATAACAAAAAAAAACCCGTAGAATGATATTATAAAATTATAAAGAATTATAAAGAATCAATTATAGTACTTTTTATGATTTTTTAATTATTTAATTTGGGATAATAATTAGAAACCACATCACTATTGTGAAAATAGTTATAAATGATCAAGATTAATCACACCTAATATTGAAAATAGATAATAAATAACTAATATAAATGTAGGGAATAATTTTAAATGAATTTTATAAAAATTTTATTTATATGAATATGGTTTTTAAATAGGTTATTAATATATTCATGTTTTTTTATATAGGGATTTTACATCACATTCGACTAAGAAAGAAAACAAGGTAAGGATTTTCTTGGTCTCATTTCTCAATCTTGAGACATGTTACGTGTTATACACCATGTTTACTTTATATGGTGTTCTATTGTATTACTTGCACATGAATTTTCTATGAATTATTTTCTTATAATTATTGGTATATGTGAATCCAAATAATTTTCATTTCTTAAAATTTCTTTTTCTTCAATTGTAACCTCATTCATAAGAATTTTTGGTAACACAATTTTTGTTTATTGAGTTATTATAATTCTCTTAAAATTGTTTTCGTATAATTTGGGAACATTATTCCCTTTGATTATATTATTTATTATTCTCTAATTTTTTACATTTTTACCACATAAACCTCTTTTCAAGTATTTCAAGTTTCAGGGAGTATATTTCACGTAATTGATTTGATAAATCAAATATCCTTTATTTGAGTTATAAATTTTTATCTTGAACCTTGTTCTTTCATGCTTGAGTTCTCCCACCATAATATTTTATTATATGGTATTTTATAATCAAATTTTGAAAAGAAGTTTTAAAAAAAATAATTTTTTTATTACTCTTTTTATAATGTGGAACTTCAACAAAAGTATTTTCAAAGTATTAAAAAGGTTTCTTTCCAAAACAAATGTTTTTTATTTAGCTCCACATTTACTAAAGAAAAATATATGTAGTATTATAAGGATCAATTATTTTAGATTATTAAGTAAAATATTTTAAAATATTTCACTTCATCTTTTCAAAATTAAATTTTTAAAGTTAAATATAGGTTTTTATTTTACATCAATGTTAAAAATGTTTTACAAAAAAAATTAAGTTTTAATATTTTTTCCTTTCCATACTTGTTCCGCCTTTGAGGTGGCGTGTTTCTCATTTCTGGGTGGTGCAAAAATGGTTCAACAAGGATCATCACCCGTCTCTTTTTCGATAGAGATGGGTTCTAATCAAATTTACCATTCCTTTCTTTCGACCCGTTCAGCATCATTATCCTTTAAAAAAGGTTGAATTAACCCTACAGGAACTATTGGTCCCGGTGGGCGATTATGTGGGGTTCAAGTACTCAAGAAATTGGTCCTTCTCAGATATAACTTTCTAGGATGGTCTCCAATAGGTTTATTCTTAGATCCAATAACCCCCAACAGCCCAGCACTAGTGTAGAAAATGTTATTTACATCACCATTTTTTACGTCGGTTATATATAACTGATGTGATAATATGAGAAACATGGTTTTTTACGTCGGTTATAAAATAACCGACGTAAAAAATATGGTGAGTAAATTTTTAACGTCGGTTATTTTAATAATCGACGTTAAAAATCGCGCACGTTCGTTTTTTACGTCGGTTATAAATTAACCGACATTAAAAACCAAAGCACGGTGTTTTTTATGTCAGTTATTTGATAACCAATGTAAAAAATGATGTATCTATGAATTTTTTACGTCGGTTATAAAATAACCGACGTAAAAAAAGATGCTTTGAGTCTTTTTTGACGACGGTTATTTGATAACTGACGTAACAAAACAACCCGCAGAAGTTTTTATGTCGGTTATAAAATAATCGATGTAAAAAACTGTGATTTTTGATGTATTTTTTACGTCGGTTATTCTATAACTGATGTAAAAAACCAACATGCGGATTTTTTTACGTCGGTTATACAATAACCGACTTAAAAAATCCGTATATGATTCATTTATAATGTCGGTTATTATAATAACCGACGTTATAAATGTAATAAAAATAGTTTATAATGTCGATTATTAAATAACCGACGTTATAAAACATTTAAAAAATTAACACGCCCTATGGATTGTCATTTATGATTTTTCGATCGACAGTCCGGTGACTCGTCTCTCTTACGCTTTAAACCCTAATTGACTCATCGATCTCGTTGAATTAAACTCATTTTTTCATCATCGTTTATCATCTTTACTCTCCTTGGATCTATCATCTCAACTCACAACACTCAGGTAAGCCTCTCACGACTTTATTTCGTTCGTTTTTTTTGGATAGTCTATATTTACGTTTTGCGATTTTTTTTTTTGTTTAAACTAGGTAATATTATTTGATTTTGAACCCTCTTACCTCATTTTTCCATCATCATCTTATTTATTATACCTAGATCTATTAGATCGACTCACAATATTCATATAACCTTCACCTACTTCTATTTAGTTTGTTTTTGTTTCGGGAATGCCCGACATTGATGGTAATTTTTGTTGTCATTGACAACTAATGATCTAATTCACCTATATTACTGCAATTTATATGTAAACCATTGTGATAAACCCATTCCGGGTACCAGTTTGATATATTTTATAAGTATATATATGGTTTTTCATGGTGGAATGTTTGTTTTGGATCCTTGGTTGTTTCTATTTTGGGTATCACTTTTTGTTGTTCCATAATCTATTTAAGTCGCTTATTTTCGTGGACTATTATATGTCTTCATATGCTATTAAAAACCAATTCATTGCACAATAGAGTATTTTAGACTAGTAGGAGATACAATTCATGGTTCTCATTTTTAATAGTGGCACGATACCAAAACCAGTAGCTTGAGGTTAAAATCTCTAGATATGCCAAAACTAGTAGCTTGAGGTTAAAATCCCATTGTTTTGGGGGGCTGTCAAGAGGGTTGGTGGCTCTCCATGGGGTTGGGGGCTCTACAGGGTGTCCATAGAGGTGGGGGGGCAGTCCAGGGGTGTGTGCGGGGGGGGGGGGGGGGGGGGGGGGGGGTCCAAGGGGTGGGTGGGTTGTCCAAGGGGGTGGGTGGGGGATGTCCAAGGGGGTGGGGGCATGTCCAGAGGGTTTGGGGGGTTGTCTGGGGGTGGGGGTTGTCCAAAGGGTTGGGGGGTCCAGGGGGGTGTCCATGGGGGTAGGGGGTGGGGGTGGTGTACAGGAGGGGTGGGTGTGTTGTCTAAAGGGGTGGGGGCTGTCCAGGGGGTGGGGGTTGTCCAGAGGGTTGAAGGGTGTCTAGGGGGTGTCCAAGGGTTTTGGGGGTGGGGGTGGTATCCAGGAAGAGTGGGGGGTGCTGTCTAGAGGGGTGGGGGCTGTCCAGGGGGGTGTCCAAGGGGGTAGGGGTGGGGTGGTGTCCAGGAGGTGTGGGGGTGCTATCTAGAGGGGTGGGGGGATGTCCAGGGGTGGGGGGTTGTCCAGAGGGTTGTGGGGTGTCCAGGGGGGTGTCCAAGGGGGTGTCCAAGGGGGTGGGTGTGGGGGGGGGGGGCTGTCCAAGGGGGTGGGGGCCTGTCCAGAGGGTTTGGGTAGTTGTACGGGGGGTGGGGGGTTGTCCAGAGGGTTGGGGGTGTCCAGGGGGTGTCCAAGGGGGTGGGTGGGTGTGGGGGCTGTCCAAGGGGGTGGGGGCCTATCCAGAGGGTTTTGGGGGTTTTCTGGGGGTGGGGGGCTGTCCAGAGGGTTGGGGGTGTCCAGGGGGGTGTCCAAGGGGGTAGGGGGTGGGGGTGGTGTCCAGAAGGGGTGGGGTGCTGTTTAGAGAGGTGGGGGTTGTCCAGGGGGTGGGGGGACGTCCAGATGGTTGGGGGTGTCCAGGGGGGGTGTCCAAGGGGGTAGGGGTAGGGGTGGTGTCCAGGAGGGGTGGGGTGCTTTCTAGAGGGGTGGGGGCTATCCAGGAGATGGGGGGCTGTCCAGAGGGTTGGGGGTGTCTATAGGGGTGTCCAAGGGGGTAGGGGGTGGGGGTGGTATCCAGGAGGGGTGGGGTGCTATCTAGAGGGGTGGGGGCTGTCTAGGGGGTGGGGGAGTCCAGGAGGGGTGGGGGTTGTCCATGGGTGGGGTCCTGTTCAAAAGGTTTGGGGGGTTTTCCGGGGGGTGGGGGTTGTCCAGAGGGTTGGGGGTGTCTAGGGGGTGTCCAAGGGGGTAGGTGGGTGTGGGGGGCTGTCCAAGGGGGTGGGGGCCTGTCCAGAGGGTTTTGGAGGTTTTCCGGGGGGGGTGGGGGCTATCTAGAGGGTTGGGGGTGTCCAGGGGGTGTCCAAGGGGGTAGGGGGTGGGGGTGCTGTCCAGGAGGGGTGGGGGTGCTGTCTAGAGGGGTGCAGGCTGTCCAAGGGGGTGGTGGTGTCCAAGGGGGTGGGGGGTTGTACAAGGGGGTGGTGGTGTCCATGGGGTGTCCAAGGGGGTGGGGGATAAGTGTCAGTTGGGATTGATTACTGCATCGTGGTTTCTGAGATTATGACATGATGATTGTGTCGTGATGATTGGCTTTACATTGTGATTTTCTCCATCTGAATTTTTATTTTAAATTTGATTTGATTCTCATGTTTACTCCATTTTCTCTAATTTTCTATCAACCACTATAGGACCCATGGTTTTCTTTGATTCAATGGAATTTAAAAACTATTATATCTAACTATATTTTGTTTTTAAAATAATATTCAAGCATATTTTTTTAAATACACATAGATTTGTTTTATATTTAAAAAAATTACATTCAAATTTTGATTTTTTCATATAAACATATATTTGTCTTATCTTAAAAATATATTTTTTTTATATTTGTTACAGGTAATAATGAGTCGAAGTTGGATTATGGAACATTGATTGAGAAATGAATATGAGGAAGGTGTTGATGCCATTTTGGAATTTTCTAAACAAAATGTTCCCAAGTAGTGACATTTTTTTCTGTCCATGCCTGAAATGTTTGAATATGAAGAAGTTGAAAAGTAGAGAGATAAAAGATCATCTGATTTGTCATGGTTTTAATCTGAGTTACAGCCCTTGGATTTGGCATGGTGAAACTGGATGGAATTTCACTGATGATTATGATTCGCAAGATGGTAACTTCGTTGGAATTGAAGAAATGATTCGCGATATTGTAGCAGAAAAAATTGAGATAGAACCGACATTTGTGCGTCTATATGGTGATTTTGAAAAACCATTATATCCTGGTTGTACAGATTTTTCGATTTTGTCGGCAGTTTTAAGATTGATTAACCTGAAGGTGAAACATGGATGGAGTGACAGAAGTTTTTCAGAGCTGCTACAATTGATGAAAGACATTCTTCCAAAAGATAAAGATCTTCCAGATTCACATTATAAGGCTAAGAAAATATTATGCCCGATGGGATTGGGATACCAAAAAATACATGCCTGTCTAAATGAATTCATTATATATAGTAAGGAATATGAATTTTTGTCAGAGTTTCTTAAATGTGGGAGATCACGGTATAAGGTGAAAGAAAAATCACAGGCTGATGTAGAGATTACAAAGATCCCTTCAAAGGTATTTTGGTATCTTCCTATAATTCATCATTTCAAATGTTTATTTTCTAATTCACATGATGAAAAAAGGTTAAGATGGCATGCTGATGAGCGGGTATGTGATGGAAAAATACGTCATCCAGCTGATTGTCCACAATGGAAGAAAATTGATGCGTAGTATTCTACATTTGGAAATTAAACTAGAAATCTCATACTAGGGTTGTGCACAGATGGAATGAATCCATACCAAACCCTCAGTATCACACATAGTTCATGGCCTGTTTTATTGGTAATTTATAGCCTCTCTCTTGAAGTTTGTACGAAGTGAAAATATGTCATGTTGAGTATAATGATCTCTGGTCCAAAGCAACCCAGCAATGATATTGATGTTTACTTGTCACCGTTGATTGATGATTTGAAACATTTATGGGATGATGGTATTAGGGTGTATGATTCTTATAAAATGGAATATTTTCAACTGCATGCAGTGCTTCTATTCACTATAAATGACTTCCCAGCGTATGGAAATTTTTCTGGATACAGTGTTAAAGGGCATAAAGCATGTCTAATTTGCAAACAACAGACATCATATTGTCAATTGCATCATGGGAGTAAAACAGTGTACATGGGTCATCGAAAGTTTTTGCCTATGGATCACCCTTATAGAAGACTAAAAAAGGCATTCAATGGCTCACAAGAATTTGATATTTCTCTAAAACCTTTATCCCCTGATCTGTATTTTGAGAGGGTGAAAAACCTTGATGTGACATTGGGAAAGACACCGAAATATGGTAATGATAGAAATATTTGGAAGAAAAGGTCAATACTTTTTTATCTACCATATTGGAGGTATCATGAATTTAAACATAATATTGATGTCATGCACGTGGAGAATAATATTTGTGATTGTTTGATTGGAACATTGTTAGATATTAAAGGAAATACAAAAGATGGTTTGAATGCAATATTATACTTACTATCAATGGGAATACGTTTGGAGTTATCTCCCACTCCTAAAGGAAGACGGACATTTCTTCCCCAGGCTTTTCATACATTATCGAAGAGGGAGAAAATTATCTTTTCTCAGTGTCTTCATGATATCAAAGTGCCTCAATGTTATTCTTAAAATGTAAAAAATTTTGTCTCATTTAAGGACTTGAAGTTGATAGGTATGAAATCACATGATTGTCACGTCATGATGCAACAAATTCTACCAGTTGCATTGTGTGGAATATTGCCCATCCGTGTCAGAAAGACTATAATGAAGTTGTGTTATTTTTTCGATTCAATTTGTAACAAGGCGATTGATGTGAATACTTTGAACATTTTAGAAAAGGATGCAATTTTTATACTTTGTCAATTGGAAATGTATTTTCCTCCAACTTTTTTTTGATATAATGGTGCATTTAATGATTCATCTGGTTCGAGAAATAAAGCTTTGTGGACCTGTATATCTTTGTTGGATGTATCCTTTTGAAAGGTATATGAAAATATTAAAGGGGTATGTTAAAAAATCCATATCGACCTGAAACCTCCATTATTGAAAAGTATATTTCTGAGGAGGTAGCAGAGTTTTGTACGAGCTACTTGGCTGTGTTGCAACACATAGGTTTGCCTCCATCTTTCCATGAACGAGTTAATAATGAGGGAAAGGGGATTCATGGATTGAAAGTCAAATCATTGTCAGCTGAACAGATGAAGAAGTTAGAATCATACATCTTGAATAACATAGCTGATGCTCAACCATATATCACATTGTATATTAATGAGTTGAAACAATGTCATACAAAGAAGAAAGAAATGTGGATTTTGAATGAGCACAACAAAACTTTTTTGTCATGTTTTAAAAAGGTCTTGCTTGGAACATTAGATGTATCAGAGACATTAAAATGGATAGTGGGTGTTCCATGTTTAAATGTGATAACATGGTCCGGTTATGACAATAATGGCTATATATTTCATACGAAATCTCCAGACAACATAAGTGCAGTTCAGAATAGTGGTGTATTGGTGTTTGTAGAAGCAATGCATTTTTCGAGTGCTAAGGACAAAAACCCAATTTCTGCATCAAGTGCATATTATGGAGTGATTGAAGACATATGGGAGGTTGATTACTTTAAAATTAAATTTCTTGTTTTTAACTGTAAATGTTTTATCAGTAACAACAATGTCAGATACAATGAATTTGGAATGACACTTATTAATCTGAATAGATTGGAAGACACAGCTAATTCTTTTATAATGGAAACACATGCAAAACAAATTTTCTATGTATTAGATCAATCAGATATGCAGTGGGTTGTCGTTTTACAAAGGAAAAAACAATATGTTGGTGAGGATGAACTTGATGAAGATGCTGATTTATGTGAGATCCCTAATTCCATGGAAAGATTAACAGAACATAATTATGAGCATGTTGAAGACATGGTTTGTGCCATAAGGAACGATCACGACGAAGGAATTTGGGAAAACAATCCATTTGTACATTCCTAAAATTACAGGTAACATATGTCTATTTCTTGTTTACATTTACTTTTTTCATAAAATGCAAGATATTGTAAATTTTTTATTTATTAAAACATGTATTAAAACAAAATAAGTATAAGTTTTTGTTTGTTTTAAGTTTTTTTAGTATACTTTATCATGTTTACCATTACATGAATTATATATCTATTATTTTTGTTCAGTGAAAATTACTTTACCATGTTTACCAGGTTTACCATGTTTACCATGTTTACCATGTTTACCATGTTTACCATGTTTACCATGTTTACCATGTTTACCATCTTGACCATCTTGATCATCTTTACCATTGTTTAACATTCTTACCATATTACAAATGTTTATTATTATGTAACTTAGTACACTTTTCTATTTTCTAATTATAGTAGTATTAAAATATTTGAATTTGTATATTTGTGAACTAATGTTTGTTTTTTTGATTTGAAGGATAATGAAATATCATTAAGTTGATCAACCACTTGATTCTGGAGATGAGCATATTGGTCATACCTCTGGGGTGGAACATTCACATGCTCCTCTTGATGTTCCCCAATCTTCCTCATGTGATCCTATTATGACAAAGAGTTCAAAGGTTGGTAAACGTGGGTGCACACGTTTACCAAAATTATCACTTGCCCATACACAGGATCAGAGGATACTCATTGAGTTTGATGATGATGATATTCCTAGAGGTCCAAATCCAAAATATTTTAAGAGTTTTGTAACAACTCAGGCTAAGAGCAAAGTAAGCATTCCGTATGATGACTGGAGAAGTGTGGATAAAGCGATAATCTGTCAGTTGTGGGAGATGATTTTGGTAAGATCTTTTACTATTGTTTGACTATTATTTAAATTTTTCTAGTATGTATAATATGTTTAACTTCTTCTTTATTAGATGACATTTGATATTCCTGACACTGTAGGAGTCAGGAAGATATGTTTATCATTGGCTGCTAGGAGATGGAGGTATTTAAAATCAACCCTCTCATCTGATTTCATTTATGGTCATAAGAGTCATGACAATCCATGTCGTATATATCCTTTTATAGATGAAGACACATGGAGATAGTTTTTTTAAAGTAGAAGAAAAGAGTCATTTTTGGTAAGGGAAATGTAAACTTTTATAATCTTTCTTATATAAATGATCTTATTAATGTTTTGTTAATGATTTCTCATTATTAATTTAAAGAAAATAAGGAAAGATCATCAAGAGATCCAATCTAAAAATGTATACCCTCATAGTTTATCTCAGGGAGGGTATGCATTTTTGGAAGAACAGATTATGGCGGAAAAATTTCAACAACTAAGAGTTGAGTCTTCAAGCTTTAGAGAGGTGGCCCCTCTATCCCCTCCATCTAGACATGAAAAATGGAAGAGAGCTCGGAAGGGAAAAAAAGGGCAATATCTTTCAAAAGAATCAAGAATCGTAGCTAAAAGGATTGTAAGATATCTATTTTATTTATTTAAGTTAACTATTTTCTTCATATAATTTCAATCATTACAGAAATGTTCAATTAATTAATACAGGACTCTCTTGAGGAGAAGAGTTCACAGGGGGCATTTACAGCTACTGGGAGGCAAGATATTTTATCTGTAGCATTGGGAAAGCCCGAACATCCTGGTCGTGTAAGAGGATATCCAGCAGGTGTATAGATAATAAAAATGTTGCCACGTTCTTAAAATTCTAACGTTGAGGGGGTTTATAAAAAGAAATAGAATCCTTGGAGGCTGAAGTTCATAATATTAATGCGACGATGGAGGAAAATATTAGAGCGTCAGTACAGTCTTTGTTTGCAGACATGTAAAGACAATTTTAGACTGCATCTCCCACTCCTCCACCTCCCCCTGAAGACCCCATTATTTATCCTCCACCTCCGCAAGTAGCTCCCACTCCCCCACCTCAGCCTGCGGACCCCATTTTTTATCCTACTCCTCCGTCGCAGCTTTATACTTATTGCGAGTTGTATGTTGATGATCCTCAACATCAAATAGTTTCATATGGGTTGGTATATTGTATAGGAGATACAGTTCATCATCAACAATTAGAGGTAGATAATCAGAGGGTCACTGTATAGGATATTATATATAGATCAGCTCGAGTACCATTACCTATAGATGAGGTGACGACAGTTGGACATAGTATCGACCATTTTTTAATTTGGCCATCCTGAATTCTTCGACTCATTTCCATAGAGGTATGAATGTTATATCTTTTATTTTATTTTTTATTAAAGTTGTTTTATCATTTGAAAACTAATATATTTTTCTATTTATTTTTATAGGAATACTTCAAAGGTAAAGAAATATTGTATAGACAACAACAAAGACAAATGGCTATGACATCAGATACAGATTCTAGTAGTTTTGACAGATTGTCAAGATATTCAAATTTGTTGGTGAGTCATTATGATTTTCCAATGGATGCTCATGTTTGTGGACATGAAATAAGTGTGGGATTATGAAAACTGATATCATGGATCTTGTTACTGTAGATAAGTTGGGCATCAACGTGGTAAAAAAAATTTCCATGTAAGTCTTAACACCTTTTCACTGCGTTATATTTATTAAAAATGTATACTTATGTCTGTTTTTTATTAGGTATCTTTATAAAATTTGTGAGAGGAATGAGCTAACAGATGTATATGGATTCATGGACCCGAAATTGATTTCCCCTGAATCATGTGCATTAGATAAGGAACAAACAATGCTTTATATTGCTGAAAGACTTGAAAATAATATAGTCACACAATGTTGGATGATGCCTCTTTTGTGAGAGGTATGAAACACATCTCTCTCAAAGAGTTCATTATATTTTAACATAAAAGAACACTAACGTTAAATTTCCTTTTATCAGTGATCATTGGATGTTAGGGGGTTTTTTCAAGGGAGAAAGCACTTTATTGGATATGCTTTGTCCATGATGATGTGCGGGAAATTTTTAAGAATATATTGGAAAAGTAAGTTTCAATTTCTCAATAGTTTTATATATTATAATGAATTTTAAATTTACCCCATTTGTATTATTTTCTAACATGGCATGGGCTTACTTTCAAAAAAACACAAAGAAAATGAGTGCAAAGATCAAATATGTAAATGCGAAGGTAAATATCCATTTATAATTTGTACTTTTTGATTTATTACATAAAAATAATATATTGAATTTACACTCATTCAAACAGAATTGTCATGAACAACAAGGCATCATCGAATGCGGATATTATATGTTAAGATTTATGTATGAAATAATAACAACTAGGACAATTGTGAATTTTGACCTGGTAAGATTTCCTCTTAAACTTTGCCATAATATTTCAATTTGATTTATTCATTATACACGTTAACTACTATCCTTTTCATTTGTATCTTTTTTATGACCCTCAACCCTATACTGTTGAATACATCAAACACTTACAAGTAGAGTGGTCAAATTTTTTTACAGGTTTGATTGAATTTTAGTTGTTTGTAATGTAAAATGTAATTTTGAATATTGTCATTGTAATTGTGCATTTGGAAGTCATATATGTTGGATTTAGTTTTTTTGAAGTTGATAGTGTAAGTTTTGAATGTTATATATGTGAATGATTAGTTTTGCTCTACTTCTTGTTTTGGTCTACTTATGATGGTTTTTTTGGTATGGATTCTGGTCTGGGGGGAGGGGTTCCAAGGGTGTGGGGGTGTTCAGTGGGATTGGGGGTGTCCAGGGGTCTGGGAGGGATGTCCGGCGGGGTGGGGGTAGTCCAGGGGGTGGGAGCGTTTCTAGGAGGGTGGAAGGGTTGTCCAGGGGAGTGGGAGTCTTTCCAGGGGTGTCCAGGGGTGTGGGGTGTCTTATTGGGTGAGGGGGGTTTCCAGGGGTGGGGGGTTGTCCAGTGGGGGGGGTCCAAGGTGTCCATGGGGATGGGGGGCAGTCCAGGGGTGTGGTGGGGGCTGTCTAGTGTGTTGAGGGGGTTCTGGTCTGTTTTTGGTAACTTTTTGGTCTGTTTCAAGGGTGTGGGAGGGTTGTCCAGGGATGTGGGAGTGTTGTCCAGGGGGTGGGGTGGTTTATAAGAGGGTGGGGGGATGTCCAGGGGGTGGTGGTGATGTCCAGGGGTGTGGGGGGGGAGTGTCTAGGGGTGTGGTGGGGGCAGTCTAGTGGGGTGAGGGGGTTCTGGTTTGTTTTCGATAACTTTTTTGTCTGTTTTAGGGGTGTGGGAGGGCTTTCCAGGGGTGCAGAAGTGTTTTCCAGGGGGGTGGGGGTATACATGAGGGTGGGGGAGGTTGTCCAGGGGTGTTTGGGGCTGTCCAAGGGGTCGGGGGCAGTCCAGGGGTGTGGTGGGGGCTCCAATGGGTGGGGGGAGGGCTGTCTAGGGTGTGGGGGGGGTATACATGAGGGTGGGGGGTTGTCCCGGGGTGTTTGGGGCTGTCCAGGGGGTTGGGGGTAGTCCAGGGGTGTGATGGGGGCTGTCAAGTGGGGTAAGTTTTATATGTTATCAATGTAAATGCTTAATTTTTCTTTAGTTCTTGTTTTGATCTAATTCTATTTTTGTGGTATGAATTCTTGATTTAGTTTCTGGTTGTTTTTGGGGGGGAGTAGAGGACAGCATTATATTTTCAAAAAAAAATTGTCTTCCACGTCGATTATTTTATAACCGACGTGATAAAGAAATCAGGAAGGGTTTATCATGTCGGTTATTTTAATAATCGATGTGATAAACACCTGTGGAATGGTTTATCACGTCGGTTATTTAATAACTAACATGATAAAAGGTCTAGGCAATGGTTTATCACGTCGTTTATTAAATAACTGACGTGATAAAAGGCATGGGAAATGGTTTATCACGTCGGTTATTATATAACCGACGTGATAACCCCCCCCCCCCCAGTTTATCACGGTGATTATATAATAACCGACGTTATAAACCCCCCCTGGTTTTTGCATGTCGGTTATTAATTAACCGACATGATAAACACCGCGATGTTATGTTTTTTACGTCTGTTTTTAAATAACCAACGTAAAAAACATTATTTATAACGTCGTCCGTATTAACGTCGGCTAAAAACCGACATAAAAAATAAAAAATTACCAATGTAAATAACGTTTTCTACACTAGTGCTGGTATCCATGATTCATGGACCTACTTTCCAAAGCCAGGCGCTCATTGGCTGACGATTTGGATAACGACACTTAAGGAATCCATTGGTTGAGAGGATGGAGTGACAGGCTCACCACACCCTTCTAAGGGGGGATTGTTGCATGTTCTGTGACTCTCTTATAGATTTAAGTCATGTTCATATGTTTTTGAATCCTTGTTTCATTCTCTAAGAGTGTGTCCATGGGATACCCTTGGTTTGCAGGATCATCGTAAGCATGCATATATTTGATGCTATAGTGGTGAGGCTGACCTGAGCCATTTTATAAGGTGCTCTGGAGTTTATCTTCAAACAGGGGGTATGAAAGGTGACTTGATATTGGGATCAAGCCTATAATAAGGGCTTCCTACATATCCTCGGGAGAGGAATCAGAACCCATGTAGTTTAGATTGTGTGGGGATTATGCATAGAAGTTTCCCATTTCAGGGGACATGATTGGGAATACCCTATATGGATCGGTACCCTTTTGAGCTCAGGCCTTCTGGTAGGCGTCCTATGTATCCTACTTTGAATAGGAATCAGTGTTATCGTAGTTCATATTCATGTGGATGTTTTAATACTCTCAAACCTCTAAGCCCATGTGATTCATGCTCAGTGTGAGAAACAAGAGGATGTGAAAGATTCAATGATGCATATGCCTCCTCCCCTGTTAGTGGGGGGGAGCCTATAGCAGAAGAGGTAGGGGAAATCGTGGGTGAGGGCGTGAAGCAATGAAACTTTCAATGTGAAATGAAATTGAATTTCACGTAGCCCTACCTCAAAAGAATGGGGACTTACCTCGGTGGGAGGGCCTCGGAGCACGTTCTAGGAAGGGGAGGAGTTTCTTCCTCGTAAAATGGGACAACGAACATAACCCCTTCTACTGATCATTATTCCTCATTGAATGGAAAAGTAAGTGATCACCCTTAATACCTAGAATGGAGAGCTTCACATCAGCATCCTAAGGTTGGACTCTGGGTTACTATGGGAATGTAGCCTCACAGGGATTCCTGAAGCCCGCACCTTTGTGGGGATGACCTTCGTGACTCCGCTTATCATGGGTATGTAGACTCAATGGGGTTCACTGATGCTCCTAATGGTCAGATCACATGGGTCTTATGGATTTGGATGAGGCTTTGGCCTAATATCGACAGAATAGTTAACAGAGGGATCATGGAGGACTATATGGTAATGGAAGGGTGAGGTTGGAATCGAAAGGAGTAATACCCAAAAACACCCTATTATGCGTACTAGTTTCTCATGTGGGGTGGGAAAGGCTCTGTATACCATGGAGGTATGCCACCAGAAGGGTCATCTATGTACCGATGCAGTACGTGACCATGGGTATAGTCCACCATGTATCAAAGTGATATGCAACTCACCATGTTGCTTTGGCTTATATCCACATACCAATTTGGTACGCGGGACTGGGTTCAGTTTGCGTAGTGGTACACTATGCAGAGTACCATATTGAAGGGGGATCCAGGGGATCATCATTCATGAGGAGTTCATCCATGAGAAGTATTTGGTTTTCAATTCACCAGTTAGGTTCGCAGTTCTATTATTATTATTCAATTCCCCTATTTCGTGGTTCACAGCCAGTTTTACCTATGAAGGGAGTGGTTCCCAGTTTGTGCTTCACCGATTAAACAAGATGGAAGCTGGAGTGAAACCTCTCTCACTCAAGATTTCATCATCTGTCATTCTCTCTGTCTGTCTCCCTCTGTGTCTGTCTGTGTCATACTTCTACTATTCTCCTTTTATAGAGCATCAGAGCAATCTTATCTTTTGGGCACGCAACACCATTTTTGGAGGCCCATTGAAGTAATATTCGGACCTGCAGAAGACTTGGTCAACCTGGGTTTGTGGAGACTTGGTTCACGAAAATGGTTTGCATATCCCAACCAGTTCTCTTAGTCCATAAAATGATGAATTCACAGCATGGTACATGGATGGTCCCCACATGTATGAATTCATCAGTGACTCAGTTCACAGTCGGCCATGTTCGTTGTCCATCACCCCATAGGCCAGCGGTTCGTAGTTCATTCCGCATTCCTAGGGGTTTTCGGTCAGACTGCTCTATATAGCCTTCCCGATGATGGTACTTGGGCCACTTAAAAACCTTGAAAATTTATATTCCTTCAAGTTCCTTCAAATAATTTCAACTCAATTTGCGTCCATTCACCTTGATAGACTTTTTTAAGTACTTTCTTCCTTCTAAAAAGCATTCTTGGGAGTATTTTCTTCCCTTGGTGGAATTTTCATGACCCTAAAAATCCCCCCCATCAGAATAGTCTCTGTTCGAAATGAAAATGGGACTATTCTGATGTAGAAGCGGTCCTGAACTGAAATGGTTCACGGTAGAATAGATAGACTAGTTGAAGTAAACCACACCTATATATAGGGTCCCATTTCAATTGTCTTTTAACATTTCTCATGGTGAAAAGTACTCTCGACTTCCCCTGATTCTTTTTCTCTCGCGTACTGTGCTCTTTGCAAAAATACCATGCGTGGACAGCTTTGTACGTTCTGCGAACTGATTTCTTCACCATTTCTCCATCTGCGTACCACATTTTAGATTCTGCGAATGGGACTGTGGAATTTTAAGACTTAAAATCTATATTTCATGTAGTAGAATTCTACGTGGCTGGTTTTTCCACATGTCTCCCTTAGATTGGCAAACCCAAATTTTAAGAATATTAACAATCCGAACTTTAAACTTTAACCCACAATTTCTAAACATGAACTTAATCAAGACCTAGGTTCATGGGATCCTATTTCTGTGAACCTTTTTGTTCATTTTACAATGATTTGTGGGCCAATGTATTGTGGATGGTTTGCATACCATGGATGTATGCAGTAGAATGCGACCACATACCATAGTTATAATCAAGGTTATTTCTTTGTATCATGTGGTATACCAGATGTGTCTACCACGTACCATTTTTAGAATCCATACATGGAGCTTCATGTGGAAATATTTTGAGTCCTTCAACCACTTTTACATAGCCTTTATCCAATAATAATTTTATCAGACTGATATCTCATCGGCTTCTGGATCCTCCTGTGGATGCTTCAATGGCTGATTCATAGGCCGCTGAAAAATTGACAAAGACAAGGGAAACCATGGAGAGGAATAGCAATGATCATCTTCGAACACACATCATTCTCTATTATAGATTCTTTATGGTATTCTTGATTCCAGAGCTCTTAGATTATCTTTTATCTATACAGTTTCCACTCTATGGATTCGGTCTTCCTATCGACGTGCCTCTATCATTGCCTGACCCAGACATCCCTTTCATCCTCTGGGAGGCACCGCAAGGTCACGATAATGCCAACATTTCCCCAATTATATAATTCATCGTCACTCTGATTTAGGATAACATCTTCATAATGCAAGGCTCAACATGGACTTAGGGAAATCATGAGTGTTGTTATGGTGTCCCGATACTAGATTTCCAAGAATACCCTTCCATTATCATCATCTACCAAGAAAACCCTAGTGGCGGGTGGAGCACCAAGTTGGATTTGCAGGCTGGAGGATGTTTCTCTAATGAGTGGGTCTGGTAATTTTGGGTGCATCAGACCCATTTGGAGTCCCCTGATCGGTTGGAGGCGGTGGGTTTATACCAAGCATCATGGGTTTCTCAGTTTTCAACATTCTCTTCGGGCTAAATCCTTCCAAAATTGTTGATTCGCTGGTGTTCGAGCACCAACACATTCCACATACTGCATGGGGAGGTGGTAATTAGTTTATGGGATATCTACCAGATTAAAGGTTTCCCCATCCTTGGAGAAATGTACGAAAAGTTTCTTTCGGAATTCGCCACATAGAATGACACCGATCAGTTGTCTCCTTTGACAAGGAGCTTACTGGTCATGAAGTCGGGATCACCAGATCATCCCCTCGAAGCTCGTTCCTTCATCCCCTTTGAAACATGGATAAGGTTATTCCTACAGATGAACGAACCCAAGTCGAGGGCTCATCGAAGTCGAACTCATCCCACTATCCAGTCCCTCCAAACTCCATGGTCATATTATTATACCCTTGAAGCAGGGCAATATACCACATTAGGATATGAGATTCGTCCAGACATTTTACCAGCACTCAAACTGGCAGGTTTCTTTTCCATGTTTTTAATTGGATGGATCTTCTTATCTCGTGACATATACACCGAGGTTCAGGCTCGTACCTTGATGATGAATTCCATGTTGGAAGAGGGTCGACACATTAATTTTGCCCTACCTACCCTTTCTCGACTTTATGAATTGTTAGGACAGATACAGGAAGGCAGGCCTCCGCATCATCTCAGCAGACCGTTCCAATTTCTGTATGGGTGTATGGTAGAACAATTCCCCTATTATGAATACCAATATACCACAAGGGTTCCCCATTCTGAATTTCATCTTACTTTCTCAAAATTTCTATTGTTTGTCATAGGACTTTGAGTATTACCGATGCGGTTGGGCTGTTGAATGATGCCTCTCATTTCTCGTTTGCACCACATCCTACCCCTCAGGGATCATTGAGAGGTGACAGGGGAGGTTCCTTGGAAGATTGTTCATACCTCATCAATATTTGGGATGGGATGATCATTGCTCATGTAGACCGAGTAGTTATTTTTTATCAATACCTCCCCTACTGGTTCACCAGGAAATTTGGATGCCTTGAATAGACTGCACTGCCTCTGGTTGTTCAATTAAGGGGAGAATCTCATCCCATGGTTCTCCTAAAATTTTGAAGTATGATGATGCATGAAGGTGCTAGTAGGGATATCATCATTCCTAACACAATGGGGCCCACCAGTCTATCACTGGTGTGTGCCCATCTATGGGAAGATTGTTACCCCGACAGGATGCTGAAAGAACCAGTTCGGCGGGTGCAGAAACCCTTGACCATTACCTGCCCCATTATTTCCCCAACAACAACACCACACATTCCCCCTACCACAAAAAGTGCAACAGCTATGCCTTCTACTTCAGTCCCTATATCAACCAAGATGGATATACCTCCTGCTCCTACTCTTATGGTAAGAAGGCGTTCAGTCTGTCATCAAAAGAATCTGGGAGGGGTTTCATCTATACAACCCATTTTGGTGTGAAGTTATTTAGACTACTCCCCTCCTGCAGATATTGCCCAAGATCTTAATGAGACTGGCACTAGACGAGTATCTTCGATCATCCCAGAGGCCATGGTTATTTTTCTGCATCTGGCTATAGTGGCTGGTCTATCTGGGGGAAAAGATATTCCCCCATCTTGGGTGACCTACCTTATATCCTTCTCCACTCATATGGAGATGATTTCTGCTTAAAAAATGTGTTAGCAGGGGATTATTGAAGTGATGATGATGTGGAAAGGCACCAGGCAGTGCGAAAAGTGGCATGGCGCTAGTTATGTGCTCTTTCCGTGGAGACACCCATGGCCAATTTTTATGATGAGGGTGACAACTTTAAGTGGTTATTTACTAAGATAGGTTCTAGTGTCTTTGATTATTAGCACCTTTACCTCCTTATTTACCAAATTTTCATTGGTTGAGAAGACCTTGCCTCCTGTGAGGATAAGCTAGCCAAGTTCAATTCTTCCCATCACTAGTTGGTAACCTTCTGAGATATTTCAGAAGAATTTGATCATCTGACGTCTGAGGAGTTAAAGGCCCATGATTTGGTGGTGACCCAAGAGGAATAATTTTGGGAGTGAAAATCCCACATAGCAAGGTTGAGGGAACAACTGTCCTCCTCGTGTGCTAACTATGAATTCTTCCATAAGAAAGGTAGGGACCTTAAAGTTTTCCTGGATCAGGTGTGTCCGACGGTCAAGACTGAAATGGAGGAAATAGATTCTTTGTATTAGACTATTGATGGCCCACAGAAATCACTCACCATCCTTTTGGAAAGACAAACCAGGCCCTGTTATAGTCCAATCTCAAATCATGATATGTACTCTTTTTTAATACTCTGGAGAGATTCCAAATTAGGGATGTTCTTCTGTTTTTGCTGAACTCAATGGAAAATATTTGTCTTTTAAACATCTCTTCTCTATCTCTTCTTTTCAACATCATTTCAATAAGGTATTAATTTTAAACCATGGCTTGGAATCAGTAAACTGAAATAATTGAATCGAGCTATAATTTTTTTCTTGAGACAAGGGACTCAGCGAGCATACTTTGACTGTTGCTGAGGTTTTATGGAACAAATCATGAACTTTTGCATCTATTTTTTTCATATATTACCCTAATTTTTTCCTAAGAATTCTTTTTATGGGCTTAGCAGGTATAACTTGGCTTTTTCTTATGCCTCCTTATGCGGGTTTTTGACCTAACAAGATTTATGCCTCTTCTGATGGCTCTAGGTTTCCCTATTTTAATGAACTGATAATTGACTTGTTCCCAAAGGTTCCCTTTGCAGATTTTCCCTCTGTCATGTATGGAGTATTTTTATTTCTCTAGAAGTTCATAGTCCGACCAATCAAACTTATTATTGACGTTTTAGGTCAAATAGATTTCACCAAACTTGATAGGGCAAGAGCCCCAATTCATGACCATTAGCTAGGAGTGTTCTAGTATCCTTCAAACATGGATTAGGGATTTTTCTGGACCCCTCATTTGTGGAATATAGACATTCATGAGGCTCGAGAGGAACTTTAGATTTATAAAGGTGGGAATGTAATCTCCTAGGGATGAATTTTCCTTTGATTGATGGCCATTTTTTTGGGCAACATATGCAGAGCCACCGGGGCATAATGTGCATAGTCAATAAAATGTTTCCACAGGACACCGACCTTTAATTTCTGATTTCCTAGTGGGATTTACAAAATTTTGGATTTATTTTGATGTTGGGAGCCACAATGGGTGGATGGCCTGAGTAGTGTTGTCAGAAAACATTAGGAACACTCATATCGGCTTTGAGTGGGCAATTATTCCCATGCATTTTTTACTTTCACGAGGGAGAGTTAGAGAATGTTCATTTCAGTTAAAGGTCCTTATTTTTTTTATGTTAGGGACACTTGGAAAGAAGAAGGTACAAAATCCATCATCCAGGAGTTTTCCAAATCTGAGTGTGTGACAAGACATGAATGTCATTTGAGCATACAGAAGCTGGACAAGACTCTCATAGGGAAGAATTTCCCATTGGTTGATAGCCATATTTGTGGGAAATATATACAGAGCCATCGGGGCATGATATTCATAGTTAAGAAAAGGTTTTTGTAGTACACTGACCTTCCATCTCCGATGGCCATTGACGATTACGAAGACTGGGAACTTTCTGAATATTATATGTGACCTTCGACCAGGGGTGATCCTGAACACAAAAGGAAGAATTTTAACTGAACTTCTTCAGGGAAACCCAAAAATGAGTGGGTTTACTCTTCTTTTGTATGTTGATCAACTTCACACATATGGATGGGATATCTTTAGAATCCTCAAAAGGGACCAGAGATGAATCAGGCTCGTATGTTATGGTATATCCAGGATGTGTGTAAGGAGGAAAATGTAAACCATTACTTTGAGGGCCCTTAAATCAATAGGTATGGAATGATTCTTGGAAGCCATTGGGCATACTGAGATAGGATATGACTCTCCTAGGGATGAATTTTCCTTTGATTGATGGGCTTTTTTGTGGTAAACATATGTAGAGCCTCTGGGGTATAATGTGCATAGGCAAACAAAGGTTTCTGCAGGACACTGGCCTTTCACCTCAGATGGCCTTGGAGGGATATGTAGATTCAATATCACTCAGATCATAGAGTTTGATGTATAATAGGAGTGTATCTGGACATATTAGGGGAATTTGGGCCACGATTTACTCATGGAAACAAGTTTACGTTATATAGATCTGACTCGTGCACAGGGTGAGGCATTTGTTTCATCTTTGGGATACCTGGTTATTTAACATCACATGGCTAGGACATATGGTTCCTCTTGGGGGATGAAATCGTGGCATTCCTTTTAGGGTTATGTTACTAAGACCAAATTCCTGGACTATTTTTCCATAATGCCATGGTGGATCTCTTGCTGAAATCCCTAAGCTCACGTGAGCTATATTCAGTGTGAGAAACAAGGGGTTGTGAGGATTCCATGTCATTTCTTAGGAATATCAAAATCAATAATAGAAGTCACTTTTGGGATTAAACCATTTTTATGCAGTTTAATATCATACAACAAGGAAGATTTTGGCCTTACAATTTAACATCATGCAGTAAGAACATGATGATTTGAAGTTTAGAGTCATGTAGTGAGGACGTTTAGTCTGTCATAAAGATCTTAAATGGTTTTAGGTTAATCTCAATTAGGATGTTCCTGCATTCCTTATATGTGGGTGATGATTGAAGGTGTGAACCATAGTCCCAGGGGAAACTTGAATCAGGAGGGATGACATGGGGCTTGGAAGCCGTTGGATGTACTGAGATAGAAGAGGACTCTCCTATGGATGCATTTTCATTAAATTAGTGTCCATTTTTTGGGTGACATATGCAGAGCCACCAGGTCATGATATACATATTCAAGAAAAGGTGTATACAGGACATTGGCCTTCCATCTCATATGGCCTTGAATTATTATAAGGGTCCCAGTTTTCCCGAGGTATAGAGTGTGACAAATGGGAAAGATGTGATTGGTAATGTGAGAATACCCAGACCATGATTAACTATGAACTACTTAGATCTTCCACATAGGTCTGACCCATATGTATAGGGGGAAGCAAGATCTTTTGACTTCTCATGACTGAGAGGCATGTGCAGAATATCATAATACTGAGGACTGGGCCACACATAACTCTTGAAGAATTTTACAGTTTATTCTCATGAGATAAGACCTTTCATGGACTCATCGTACAAGTATGACCTAGTTATGGGGTAAAGGGGAATTTTTTCTATTGGTTGGGCCAGGATGCTAAATCTGAGAGTCACTACATATCCTGTGAGGGTAGGAATCAAGCCACACGTAGTTCTAAATGTTCTGTACAAGTGTTTGATCGATGTTTTAGGGACACTTAAGGGAATTTTTTTGATGATGATGGTTGGTCCAGGATCAAAGATCGAGGTGACACTATGTTTCCTTAGAGGGAAGGAATCAAGCCACATATAGTTCTGAATGTTCCCTACAAGTGTTTTCTCAATGTGTTAGGAACACTTGAGGGAATTTTGGTTTCACTTGATATGGGTGCCAGGCCTACCATATTCCCCTATGATTTATTTACGTAAGAGAATCCTCACTACTGATCCTAATCTCATGTGAGTTATACTCGGTGTGAGAAACAAGGATTTTTCATAGAGTCTCCTTCACAAATGTGGGGAGGCAGAGAATATGATGGGGTCAATTTTTTTGTGGGGGCTGGGTCAAGATCAAGGATCGAAGAATCACTACGTATCATGTGAGGGCAGGAATCAAGATGTACAAAGTTCTATACATACCCTGTGCTGATTTGGCTCAGTACAGGGGTAGGGACATTTCAGTTTTATCCATAATAGTTTCTAGGACTATCATGTTACCCCACAGTTGAACTTCGTTAGATAATCTCTACCACTAATCCTAAGCTCACATGAGTTATACTCTATGTGAGAAACGAGGAGTGATAAGTTTTTCAATTATGAATATGGGTATATAGGGGCATGATTGAGGCATTTTTTTTATGGGTCCTAGGCCATGATCAAAGATTGAGGCATCAATATGTATCATACAAGGTCATGAATCAAGCCACACGTAGTTATGTGAGAGATCATGCAGTTTATTGTCATTCGATTAGGACGTTTTGTGTCATATAGTTTAATGCCCTACGGGGAAGACATGAGTCACAGTTTATTTTCATGTTTTAGGGACCAGTTCCACATAGTTTAACATCATGCAGAAATTAATATGGCTCAAATTTTAAGGTCTTAGAGTTTGAACTATAACAATGAGGGCAATTTTTTATGACTCGTAGTTTAGGGTCGTAGAGCTTAGACCTTGGCTTGGAGGTGATATAACTCATATTTTAGGTTCATTGAGTTCCAAACATGGTTCAGAGGCATTTTTTTTACTTATGTGTTGCATGGAATAATACCATATAGTTTAACGCCATGTGGTTAGGACAATGACTCATAGTTTAAGGTCTTAAAGTTTGGACCTCAACATTGGGGGATATTTTTTTATTTACTCATAGTTTAGGGTCATCTAACTTGGACCTCAACATTGGGGGATATTTTTACTCATAGTTTAGGGTCATAGATCTTGGACCTCAACATTGAGGGCTATTTTTACTCCTATTTTAGGGTCATAGATCTTGGACCTCAACATTGGGGGATATTTTTACTCATAGTTTAGGGTCATTGAGCTTGGACCTCAACATTGGGGGCTATTTTTACTCGAAGTTTAGGGTCATAGATCTTGGACCTCAACACTGGGGGATATTTTTACTCATAGTTTAGGTTCATAGAGCTTGTACCTCAACATCTCTGTTACGTGAAGTATTTATTCAAGAACTTTACATTTGTAGGAGTTGTGATGAGACTTTCTTCAATTGATATCAGGGCGTATGCTAAATTTAAATAGACCCTATGTATGACGTATGGTCCTTCCCACTTTGGTTCAATCTTTGGGGGATTCTTCCCGAGTATCATCAGGGTTCTGAGGACTAAAAACATTTCTCCTTCGAGGAAAGATCAAAGGAAAACCTTTTTGTTAAAGGCTCTTGTAATCCAATTTTGGTAGATTTCTAAATGGTGCAGAGTGTGCAGCCTTTTCTCATCTAGTTTCTCTAATTCATCAAACCATATCTGGGATTGCTCGTCCATAGAAATTTGATCACAAATGGACACCAAAAGTTATGGCACTTGGATTTTGATAGGTAACATTGCCTTTTCCTCGTATACTAGTGAGTATAGGGTTTCTTGGGTGGCAATGTGGGTTGTGGTCTGGTAAGCCCACAAAGAATGAAGGAGATTATCTAGCCATGGTTTCTTATCCTTATTGACCATATTTTAAAGTATGTTGGACAGAGTCTTGTTGAAATCCTTTATCTTCCCATTGGCCACTGCATGGTAGCAGGATGACCAGTTTGCTTTGATTCCATACTCCTGGTACATCTTTTCTAGCTCAGCAAAGTAGAATTTGGTGTTTTTGTCCATCAATATTGTATGTGGGACACCAAACATGGTGCTGATGTTTGCCTTCACAAATCAGACGATGTTTTTCGCCTCGACTTTCTTAATGGGTATGGATTTGACCCGTTTAGAAAATAAGTTGGTCACTGTGAGTATGAATTTAAACTGTTTCACTGTAGTAAAAGGATATAGTCCCACAAAATCTATCCCCAGGCAACGAATATCTAGGATTACTTAGCTATATGAAGTAACTCTGGGGGTCAGTGTATGAAATTAGCAATAACTTTACAGGAATGGTACTTCTTGGTTAATATGGAACAATCCTGTATCATAGTGGGCCAGTAATACCCAAGCCTTCGGATTTGGTGAGAGAGCTTGGTTGCTAACTGGTGCGCTCTACAAGCTCTGGAGTGCACTTATTTTATGACAGTAGTAGTCTCTTACTATTCAATGCACCATAGAAGGACTCCGTTAAGGCCTCATTTGTAGAGAACCTTTTCTGGTTTTACCCCATTGTACAAGGAAAATTTGAATACCCATCTTCGGACATGTTCCCTTTCAGCCCTATCTGGTGGGAGTTCCCTATTCTGAAGGTAACTTTCAATGGGAATCATTCAACCAGTGGTATGACTATAAGGCTTAGGAATAAGACTAATTTCATTGATTTCATCTATATTGATCTGGATGAATGGAAATATCATCTAGTGGTGAGAAATCCTAATGACTGTCTCACCCCGGTCGGGGTCGACCAAGGCTATGGCTGCATTTTCCAAAGCATCGGCTTGAGCATTCTATGACCATAAGACATTATTCAACGTTGGTTCGGATGGGAATTCTTCCATCATTTCTTGAACATAGTTCATCAAGGGAACCAATACTTCTTTCTTGATAGCATAGTCATCATTGACATATTTGATGACTAGATCTAAATCACCCTTTATTTTTAGGTGTTTGGCTTGCACCTAGAGTACCAATTACATACCTACAATGAGGACTTGATACTCTACTTCATTGTTCATACACCCTTCCGAAAGTAGGAAAGAGTAAGGAAAGATGGGATTTTTGGTATATATGAGTACGAATCCTAGCCCCACTTTGTTGATTTTGGGATCCTCCATCTATTTTCCTGTAGGACTTTAGGAAGCACCATCGAAGTACATTTCCCATGTATGGGGGTCCTCTTGGACGTAAAACACATCTTCATTTGTAAGTTCAATATACAATGATGTTATTTCTTCTGAGGGGTGATCATCCAAGAAGTCTGCTAATGTCTGGCCTTTGATGGCCTTCTGGGGCATGTGTCATATGTCAAATTGTTGTAGGATGACCTACCATCATGATAGGTACCCATTTAGCATGGGACTGTTGAGGATATATTTGAGCAGGTTGTAGTGGGAGACCAGGTGGACCACATGGTGCTGAAGGTAATTTCTGAGCTTTTGAACTATGAATATTAAGGCTAGATAGTTCTATTCAATCTTCGAATACCAAGTTTCGGCATTGATCATTTTTCGGATGAGGTAGTGGTGGTTGTTCTCACTACCGACGTCATTTTTCTGCACAAGGAAGGCGCCTAATGATTGTTCCAGGGTGGTTATGTAAAAAATGAGCGGTATCTCCTCAACTGGCTACATGAGAACCAGTAGGATTAGGAGATATCTTTTAATATTTTCAAATACTTCTTGGTAATCATTATCCCACTCATATGTAACTTATTTCTTCATGATCTTGGTGAAAGGTAAAAATTTACATGCTAGGTTGGCTATGAAGAATTGAATGTAGGAGAGGTTCCCCTAGAGACTGATCAACTCAGTGAGGTTGTGATTTTGGGACATTACAAGTATGGCTTTTGTCTTCTCGGGGTTGACTTTGATGCCATGATGGCGTACGATGAAGCTGGGAAATTTTCGCGAGGTAACGCCAAAGGCGCATTTGAGGGGATTCATCTTTAAACTATGATATCGCAATTTATTGAAGATAGTTTCAAGATCATATAGGTGGTTCAAATTCCATTTTGATTTAACCACTAGGTGTTCGACATAACACTCGACGAATTTTCCCAAGAAGGGATTAAAGATGCATGGTGCACTAATATGTGGTGTTGGAATTCTTTAGACCAAAGGGAATCACTTCATAATAGAACAATCCTTGCGGGGCCCTAAAAGCAGTATATTCTTCATATCCTTGGGCCATCTAGATTTGATTGTATATATAATAACCTTCCATGAAAGAGAGGACCTCATATCTGGCTATCACATTGATCAACAATTCTGTGATCAGGGCCGAAAAGTCATCTTTTGGTAAATGTCTATTAAGGTCCCTAAAGTCAATGAAGATTCTAATTTTCCCATTATTCCTTTTGACAAGAAATATTTTTTCTATACAGTTCAGATATTGGACCTCCCATATAATGTTTTGTTTGATCATCTTGTCAACTTCAGCCTCTATATTAGTAGCATGCATCAGGTGGGTCCTTATGGTAATCCCAGATGATGGGTTCCAACTTCAGGATTGAGGCCTGGCATTTCCATGTAATTCCAGGAAAACACATCTTGATTCTCCTTTAGGAAGGAGGTGTATGCCTCTTGTTCCTTGAAATTCATGGACACACTGATTATAGTGGGTCGTGGGTCATTTTCGGTGCCCAGGTTTATCTCCTTAAGTTCATAGATTATGTTGGAGACACCATCTTCAAATGCAGGAGGGGAATCTTTCAGGTATTCTTCCTCTTCTTCTTCTTATTTATCATCTTCATCATCTTCCTCTTCTTATGAATAATGGGTTTTTTATTTGAAATCTCCAATGTGGTTAGAGGAATCATCTTTCACCTGTGTGTGTAAGGCAAGGGCATTTTGATGCCCTGAGGATGGGTCAGGAGCATCTTTGACAGGGATTTTTATGAAAATATAGGAGTCGGCCCACTTTCTCATGTCTTTGGACTTGTTAGTCGTAATAGAGACCATTCATATGACTGATTCTGCATCCAAACTTGTACTTATGTATTCAACTTGGTTGATGTGTAGTATGCACTCTTCCCTGAGTTACTAGAGGGGGGCAGCGGGAGCCATATCCAATCCATTCAGGGCATTGATCTAATCAATGTTGTCAGCCAAAATATGTTTTTCTCTCAAATCATAGAACCCTGAATCGATATAATGAGACTCACAAGACTTGAATGGGGATTTATCGGCATGCAACATCCCATTTTTTCCATTAGTGAAATACTTGATGCACTGATGGTATGAGGACGGAATTGTTGCATGATGACGTATCCAAGGGATTCCTAATAAGACAGTGAAGGTCGTACTTTTCTGCACCACTAGGAACTCAGAATCTGATATGAGATCTCAGAGCCAAGTTTTAAACTTGATTCATCCCAATGGTTTATGCTCACTTTTTTCATATCCTAGAAGAGTTGTAGTGCAGGGTTTCAAGATGTCTTCATCATATCCCATTTGACGAAGCATTATCAGCGGAAGGAGGTTAACTCTAGAGTTTTTTGTTAATGAAGATCCTATGAACATCAATTCCATTTACCTTTATGAACACATATAAGTTTTTTGATGTTCCCTTTCATAATGGTGTCTTCACCCTTGTCTGTGAAGGAGATGAAAATGTGACATTCTTCTGGACTGGTCTCCTTTTGGAAGACTTCATTCGTTGCTACTTATGCCTCAAACTCCTAGGGGCTTAGCAAGGTTTTGATGAGTTCCTATCTAAGATTTGCAGATAGAATTAATGCATCCAGGATTGATAACTTCGCCAATAATGAAGCCAACAGGTTTAGAATATCATACTTCTTCTATAAAGGTTGGCGGTTCCCAGCTCGGGGTTTTTCTTTTATAGACACTTTAGGGGTTTTAACTTTGGACGTATATGGTTCAGCCTATATAATAGGGGTCGGTGGTGTTGCAGTCCTTTCCAAATTTAGCCGAACTGGTCTTCCTATATACCTTGGTTGGTTAAGTACTTGTTCCTCCCGGATGGATATTCCAAGATAACTAGGTTTTTATTTCTTCCGATGGGGGAGATGGAGAATTCCGGTTCTTGTTGTGTCTATCATAGGGTCATTCCGTGAGTTTCTATGATGTTAACAGTTTGAATTGTGGTGTGGCTGGGAATTTGACTCTTTCCACGAACATGCCTTCCAGGAAACCTCTGGCCTCTGCGGCCTCTTCCTCCGGCTCTCTAGTTGGGCGTGGAGAATTTGGGATCGTATCCATATTATTCATAATAAAAGGGGTCCATAAAGTGAATGAAATTAATGGGTCTGAAGAACAGTTATTAATCTGACATTGTTTCTGTTTGACTGTATACTTCTATTAGTACTATTTGGTGGGGCGGTGCCCGTTGTACCATTTGGAGGGGTGGTTCCCATTGAATCATTTGGCGGGGTGGTTCCATTGAACCAAGGTTGTTGGAATTAATTCTGAAAGTGTCAATGCGGAATTCAGCTTCGGTTTAATCTCATATTCTTTCTCTTTCTTTCTTCCATTCTACCCTTTGGAGGGACATGGGGCCGAGGAGGATGGTTGTGTTGTATTAAGAGATTTTGGGGGGCAAGTTGGTTGTTTCAACTACACCTAGAGAATTCCATGTACTCAGTTGATGGTATTCCAGATCATCTAGTTATCAAACTTTTGTTCCTTCTTACTAGTGACTGTTTTCCATTCCTTTTCCTCTCTTGAGTCTGACGCCACTTGCATTGGCGGCAGGCCCAACTTGAATTGCCTGGAATCTACCATCTTTTGCAAGAGATCCTTGAAAACAAAGCATTATTGGATGTTTTATCCTAGTATCCAGTTATATGGAAAATAATTTATATGGTCATCAAGACCCACTTCATCGGATCTCTTTAGCTCTGGCAGCCATAGAAAATTGCAATTCATGGTGGCTATAAAATAGTCGCAGACCTAGTCATCTCGGAATGAATAAACTTTATTTATTCTTTCTTCTAACTAATTTCTTTTAGCACCCATTGCTCATATTTCTGAGTTGGGGTGGCTGTTAGAATCCAGGGGGTTCAGCATGGTTCGGTGTGGGCCTCACGATTGGAGCTAGTGTTGGGGTTTTCTTAAGAGTGACAGAAGACGCTTTATCTTTTCCCATTATTTTCCCTGGGGCTGATGGGGTCACTCTAGACTTAAGATTGGTCCTTTTCAAGGAGTCTTTTATCTTTTGGTAAATGGTAGAGTAGTCTTTAAACCCATTGGTGTACTTCACCAGCATGAGCAGTGTTTTCAATTCATCCCTAAGGTTATTGATTCACATGGTGAGCATCTCATCCAGGGGGAGTGGTCGATTCAAGGAATATATCAAGCCCTTCAATCTGAAAATTAATTCTGAGACTCTCTCTATCTCTCAAATCTTGTAGTTCATGAGATCACTGACCATCGTCTTGGGTAGCATCGAACTGAACTGGAATCGAAATTGTCGTTGGAGGTCCTCTCATCCTGTGATTGAATTGGATGGCACGCTAGTATACCATACGAAAGCTGATCCTTGCAGGGTTTGTACGAAGCACCTAAGTTTTACGACTTCTTTCTACTTTGGAGTTCCCATCATGGGGTCACAATGAGAGGCATAGTGCATAAAATTATGTTCTGAGTCCCTTGAGCCATTGAATACTGGGAATACGGGGTTCCTAAAGTTTGGTGGTGGCAGAACATTTCTCACCCACTCAGGTTAGAGTTTGTGCTCTGGTTGTATCGGAGCGCGCTGCTCCTCCATGGATTCTAGTCGAGTTGTTACTTTCTCGATAATGTTTAAGATCCCTTGATGAATATCCTGTCATGCTTGAGCTTGAGCTTTCATGATAGGGGCCAAGATTGGGCATGCCGGTGCAACTGGAATTTGGGATGGATATCAATCTGGGGGCATCATTTGTGGGTTTACCTATGTATATTCCGGTTGACTTCCCAGTGGGGGGAAGTCTTGTTGTCCTTCTGGGTATGGGTTGAACGATCCTTAGATCTTGGATTCATTCACCAGGATGAGTGCATATAGAATGGGAACCTCTTCTGGGAGCACCTACTAACGTTCCGTGGGGGGAACACATCAGACGAGATAGCTCCCTTGACATAGCTCGACATTAATTTGTCTGCGCTCTTTCATTTCTTCCTCCTTATTGGCGAACCTTTACTGGAGTGTGATGGATTCACTCTCATGGGTAGGATAAGGTGGGTCATATATGACCTTGGATTTATTATTCTCCTTGTTGGGTTTTTTCATGGGAGGTAATGTCGGATTAACTGAGGGGGCACCTAGATTTAGGGCCGCCCTCTGGTTTTGAGTTTTCAAACCATCAGGCTTGGTGTGGGGTGCCTATGGGAGGGAACCATCTTCCTTCACATCCTCTCCCCCTATATCATTTCCTATGAGATCTATGGGGTTCACATTTACCACGTTCACTGAGGCATACTGCATTGGGGGTGGTGTGCCTGGTGTCGAATGGTAGGAAGGCTTCTTGTTCCCTTTATTGGACTTTCTCCTTCCATTATGCAATATTCTTCAGGTTTCTTGGTGAAGATTGACCCAAAGGGAGCCCTATTCTAACCTCATAATTCGCCTTTATCTCAGAGGGTGCAAACCACGAGAAGGGGTGAAATGGGTAACTCATATGTCCATATTTCTTCCTAGACGCTGGAAGACAGACATCCATTGTGCAAGGATTTGAGGTAAAAATGCCCCCAGCCCTATGGGATGGGGTTTTTTCCCATTCTTTTGATGCACTATGGCCTAAATTTGTTGGTCTTATAGGGGCATTTTAAATTAAAAATTCTCCCAGCCCTGTGGGCTGGGGTTGTTCCCATATTATAGTGGTAGCTGCTACTATTTCAACCTTTTCAATTTCACGTACTCTCATGCATGTGTAATCTGAGTGTGTCATTGGTATTGCATGGAGTTTATGGTCTTTTGAGGGCATGAGCACCACTTTTTGGTTATCTTCCCTTATGTGGAAATCATGTTGGATGTTCTTGGTTTCCTGACTCAGAAGATTTGCAATGGCTTGATCTCTTCAGCCCTGACGCTTTTGAGACTTACTTCGAGCTGGTTTTATTCAGTATCCCATCTTTCCTAAGTATGGGTATCACTTGATTATTACCTCTGGGTGATAAAATTATAGGATTTTATTTCCAATGGCACCTGCTGTATGGGAAGTGCGGTGAAGTGAAAAGATCCATGTTCTCCCCACCCCCAAATGTGAACTCCAGCTGGGTCATTTCTAATTAGGTGACGCAATTTATGTAGTGCATGGAGGAAATCCAGTTCAAGGTTTTTCTTTCGCCTTTCTGATTGTGACCGCCTTGTGGACGTGAGGGATTTCAGGTTGATTTGATGGTTAAGATCCCAAATCATGTTGACATGGTCCATGTACCCTTCATAAGGTAGGAATTTTTCTTTCAGCTTTCGATGAGTTGTCCATATATTGAGGCGAATGTCATGCATTCATTCCCCAGACAATTCTCCTAGTATGTCAAAGTGAGAAGTGGAAGTAGGCCAATACATCACCTATATATTATCCCTATCTAGTTGTCTTCTCACAAGCAACATATCATGTTGTTGTTATTCTGAAGGCTCTTCTACTTGATATGCCTAGCTCAACTACTTCTTAATAATTTTTTCCAAGCAACCGGGTTGGTGGGAGCCTTATTTATTTGTGGTCATCGTGGGGGTGGCTCAGCAGATGAGAGTAGCCTCGGGCCATCCTCTAGTTGAGAAATAATATCACTCATTCTATACCTAGTGCCCAATGTGTCTAACTCCTTTCTTAATGCCTCAACATAGGAAGGATTTCTCATATTTGTTCCGATTAGGGGAGGACCTTCTTATCAATATAAATTTTGGTTGTGAGGAGAAACTTTTCAAGTGGTGTTGTAATGGCGAGGGCTAATATTGAAACTTGATACCCAACCGTAGGAATTTTTTTTACAGTGTATACCCTTGGGAGGATCTTCAGGGTGGGATGCAGCATGGGGAGGACCTTCTTGCTACTTGATGTCAATTTGGGGAGGGCCTTCACAAAAACTGTCATTGCGAGGAGGGCCTTCTAAAGGAACGTCATCATGGCGAGGACTACCATCATGACTTGATACCTAGATATAGGGAGAATTTCTATAGTGTACATATTGTGAAGGGCCTTGAGGATGTATTTCAATGAGGGGAGGACCTCCTCATTTCTTGTCATTACTATGGGGAGGACCTTCAGAGTACCTGACATTGTGGAGAGGGCCTTCACAATCATTGTCATCATGGAGAGGACTGCCATAATGACTTGATGTATGACTATAGGGAGAATCATATCTATAGCGTATACCCTGAGGAGGACTATTAGGTAGAATGATAGCAAGGTTAGGACCTTCTTGGTGTCTTATATTTAGTTATAGGGGAGGGATACCCCAACACGTATCAGGAGATAGTCTCTTGTGATCGATCATTCTTGGCCCACGGAGTAAGCCCCCATGGGTGATCTGTGGAGGACCATCAGAGATGCTGGTAGCAACATTGCGGGGATTAAATTTGCAACGGCTACTGTCACTTCCATAATTTGGTAACAGAATGACAGGGTCTTGAGCCTTTGTTGATATATGTTTGACGGTATCAAGAACCCCATCTTCCAGCAGAGTAGTATCATGTATGTTCTCTTCATTTTAAGGTTTCTATTGACACTATTCATTTTTGGGCACTCTCTTACGGGTAATTGGGGCCATATATTGTTGGTAATGTCTTTCATATATGATTTCTTTTCTTTTTGATTCCTTTGATGTCACCAGGATACGCTGACGGGCATCTTAAGTTTTCGTAGTGATATATGTCTGCCCTGGAGCGGCCACCACATTGGACTGGCATCCCCTAGTTGGAATCGTTGTCTGTTCCCGATCCGATTGTTTGTATGTCATGGGATATTGTCTTTAACCCTCCTGTACTAGACCAGGGAAGCATAACTTCTTCGAAGTGACTAACTCATTTTGCGAGTGAGTCATTCCGTTTGAGGGAGTCAGGTCATGGGCCCAATTTCTTGCCTTTTCTGCTGATGCAATGATATCCTAGCATGTTTGAAGGATGTGGTCTAAGATCAACGTCTGATCTTCCATCATTTATAGAATGTGATGGGATACATCTTTGGCTGGAATGGGTATGAAGGCCCATTCTGATATCGGAGTACGATTTTGTGCCCGATCTGGCCCATCATTATTTACCACTAGATACTGGAAGTTCTCCTATGTTAGGACAGAGGAATGAGTATGTCATTGGTTTTCTTCTCTGGTTTCCACAATATTTTACTAGTGGTATTCATATTCATGAGTGGGGATTTTCATCTGCTCAATTGTCATTGTATTTGTCTCACGGGATTTGTATGCATTCGTAGGGATTTGACCCTACACATATTTAGTTGCCTCCCTATTTGGATGGCAGTCATGATATGAATCATCAGGTGTTTGTGCATGAATCTAGCTTGTGACTACCCTATTTTTATGGCAGGCTTGAAATGAATCAGAAGGTGTTTGTGTCTGCGTGTAGCTGAGTGCCACCCTATTTGGATGGTGGGCTTATTGTGACTCGATAGACGTCTGCATCTGCCTGTAGTTTGCTACTATGTCTGCACAGTGGGACTGAAGAGAACTAGCAGGAATGTGCATATGCTTGTATTGTACCACCCTATTTCTGTGGTGGTCTTGAGTGGAGAGGGAAGAGTCATATGTATGCCCATTTAATGTCATCGTGTTAGTATGGTTGATCTTCACCTAAGGAACTAGGGTGATAGCATGTTCATAGTTATATATTCTCCACCCTTGGTGGGAAACCTGAGGGCCCTAGGTCTCTTGGACTTTGGCAGGTGCCCTCAGCATAAGGTCTTCCTCGACAAGAGGAGGTCTGGTCAGTTGATGTCGGTAGCGATGCTCTCTGGTAGGGTCTTGTGGTTAGGACCCCTATGTAGTTAATATGAATTCATTAGTATTTACTTCATCTGCCTCCTTAAGGTAAGGGAGGTACTTTTTGTCATGTTCCGAGGACAGGCTCCTGAAATGATTTGAGACATACACTAGGACCACCTTGCGTTGGGGTATCGGCAGCAGCTGAAGAGGCGGCTGGAGGACCTTTGCATATTGGAGGGATTTTCTCACAGCCTCCGGCATGGGGAGAGTACCATTTTGATGGTAATATTTAATTATCATGTTATATTCCCAACATTGAAGATGATGGGTAGGCGAGGGGGTCCTTCTCTTCATTGGGTCCCCGGCCACCTACGGGATCACTGATGTGTGTGTCTTCATGGGCCGTTGGGATTTCATTTGGATAAAAGGTCACTCTCTAAGAACCTGCAATATAAATATATGACATACAGACCAAAAAACATTGTAAAAGTAGCATTACTTTAAATATAGGCATATTTTGAAATTCATCTTGGTCCCCTTCCCCTTTTATTTTGTTGCGGGGTGAAGGGGCCAGAATGGGGTGAGACCGCTACCTTGGTTAAGGATTCACATTGGGTTCACCATTTTTGTTCTGCCTATGAGGTGGCGTGTTTCACACATACTGGAGCAAACAAAATGGTTCGACATGTAGTATCCTTATATCTTTTATCATTAGGGTAGAAATACCACCTTGGTTAAGGACTCACGTCAGGCTTTCCATTTTTTCTTGGCCTCTGAGGTGGTGCATTTCTCATTTTCTGGTGGTGAATAAATGGTTCAATGAGGATTTTTACCCATACCTTTTTTTATAGATATATGTTCTCAATGAATTTACCAAACCAAGTGAAATTTATTCTAGCCTCTGATCGGTGGCTATCCCTCCTCTCGTGGATCTAGGGTTTCGCTCGGCATCGATTCGGAGGGGGAGGCTCGATCGTTGTCTTCAGCGTTGAATCGGAGGGATTCTCCGGTGTCGCCTCCCCCTCCTCCTTCTTCCAACATGTTCCGGAGTGGTCCATTTTCACTGCAGTTTCTCAAGCCATGTGAAGGTTTTCGTTCTGGTATCGACTCCCCAAGAATATTTCTGAACCGTTTTGTCGCCTTATTGTTCACCGGTATGAAGAAGATATGTTCTTCTTTTTTGTGAATACGTATATCAAGGTCATCTTGCTGATATGGAGATTCCAACCGAGATCTGTGATTTTTGGTTTCGAATCCGTGATGCGGGAGTCCCTTTCCTGTGGTGGTTGTTGAGAAATCTCTAAGTGGCTTTGGCGAGGACGTCTTCCGGTGTGCCCTTCAGTGAGGAGATGTCGCCTCGTCTTCCGATAAGGGCTTCGGACGGAGCTTCTTCAGTGCTCACTATCACGGATTTTTTTGTCTATTCTGAGCCGCTTCGGTTTGTAATTCTGAAGGTACCCCTTTCTTCGTTCTTTTTTCTTGAGGTTTTGTGATCTCTGAGTTACGGTCTGGAATCGCATGGAGTGAACGGGATGTGTTTCGAGCCGATCAGTGGTGCTTCGAACGTGATCTAATTCTTTCACATTATTTGTTGACGATGATTTCCAAGCACAGTCATGTGTTGATTTGTCGTTTCTGGATTTGCCTGTGTGATCTTTTCTATGATGATTGACTGAAACTGTGGCTGGATCTTGGAATTTTCGTTGGTGTTTTTGAGGGGTTGATGGTTCTGGGTTCATCATGACTGGCTCTGGAGGTCTTGTCCACTCTTACACTGCTATGGCTTCAGGTCCATTTCTCCTTTCCAGGTTGGTTGGGTGGTATGGGTTCCAAAGATGTTTTGGGATGTGCTTATGAGTGGTAGGGTGTTCCATGAGGCATGACATGGTGTGACCTTCTCCTTATGGTTTGTAATTTGCAATTTGAACTTTTCAGGGGCCGTGGAGATGAGATACGTTGAGGGATTTGGTTGCGCGTTCCTCTGCCCTTGCTTCAGGATTTCATCACTCTCTCTGAGGTGGATCCAAGTGGTGGTCTTCTTGGTGCTTTGGGATGTGAGGGTGATTGTCTACCGACGTATTTTGGTGGCTCTATCAGCTTTGGCTCCCGGTGATTTTCTTGAAGGTTCAGAGGAGGTTGTTGCGTTCGAGGATGTAAAGGCGGTCCTTATGACTTTGATTTTTATATTTTAAGTCTGCACGTACACGACTCCTCATGGTTTGCATCATCATGCTTGGTCTTTTTGTGATTTTGTGATTCTGGTACGTGAAAGCTTCTCGACAAGCTACAAGGATCCTCTCCAGATGAGGTTTCGGAGCAGGAAACATTCACCAGAGCTTGGACATTTGGATTTGGCAGAACGAGAGGGTATGACATATTTCATCGGTACTAGGCCCGTACAACCCTGCACGGGACAGTTTGCTGAGTGGCCTTACATTGGTGTAGGTTTTCCATAATTATGTAATTGCTGGGAAGGGGCGTTTCTTGTAGTATTTATCTGGGTTGTCTTTCATTTTAATGGTTTTTATTAGTTGAAGTTGTCAGGGTTCACACTTACCCTTTAAAAGTGTCATTTTAAAATACAAAAAATAGATTCTAGCAATGAATTTACCATTCCTTTGTTTCAACTTATTCACTGTCATTATCCTTTAAAGAAGGTTGAATTAAACCTGCAGAAACTGTTGGTCCCAGTGAAAGATTTTGTGGGGTTTAAATACTCATGAAATTGGTCCTTCTCAAATATAACTTCCTCAAATAGTCTTCAATGAGTTTATTCGTGGAGCCAAGAATGCCCAACGACCCTGGTATCCATGATTCATGGACTTAATTTCCAAAGGCAGGCGCTCGTTGGCTGACGATTTGGCCAAAAACACTTAAGGACTCCATTGGTCAAGAGGATGGGAGGTCGGTATCATCACACCCTTCTGAGGGAGTATTTTTTCCTATTCTGAAGATTTAAGTCATGTTCATATGTTTGTGAATACTTGGTTCATTCCCGAAGAGTGGTTCCACGGGCTACACTTGGTTTGCAGGATCATCGTAAGCATGCATATATTTGAGTCTACGGAGATGATGATGAATTGAGCCATTTTATATGGTGCTCTGAAGTTTATCGTCATCCAGGGGGGATAGAAGGTGACTTGATGTTGGGATCAGGCCCGTAAGAAGGGATTCCTACGTATCTTTTGGAGAGTAATCAAAACATACATAGTTCATATTGTGTGGGGATTATTCATAGAATCTTCCCATTTTGGAGGACATGATTCAACAGACCCTTTATGGATGGGCACCCTTTTAAGCTGGGGCCTTCTATTAGGTGTCCTACATATCTTTCTTTGAATAGGAATCAGAGTTTTCATAGTTCAAATTCATGTGGATGTTATAATCCTCACAAACCTATAAGCTCATGTGAGTCATGCTCGGTGTGAGAAACAAAAGGATGTGAAAGATTCAACAATGCAAATTCCTCCTCCCCTATTAGTGGGGGAGGGAGAGCCCATAGCGGAAGAGTTTGTGGAGACCATGTGAAAGGGTGAAGAGCATTGAACCTTTCAATGTGAAATTACATTGAAGGTCACGCGGCCCTACCTCAAAAGATTTGAGACTTACCTTAGTGGTAGGGTCGCGAAGCACGTTCTGGGAAGGGGAGGAGTTTTCCCTCATCAAAGGGGGGAGTGAACATAACCCCTTCGACTGATCACTATTACTCATTGAATGGAAGAAAAAAAAGTGATCACCCTTAATCCCTAGAACAGGGAGGTTCACATAGGCTTCCCAAGGTTGGACTCTGAGTTACCGTGAGAATGTATCCTCACAGGAATTCTCGAATAACGCACCTTTGTGGGTATGGCCTTCATGACTCCGCTTAATGTGGGTATGTAGACTCAATGGGGCATACTAATGTTCCTGATGGTCTAATAACACGGATCCAGTGACTTTGGAGGAGGCTTTGGCCTAATGCTAGTGGACTGGATAGGAGAGGGATCATGGATGACTGGATGGTAATGGAAGGGTGAGGTTGGAACCAGAAGGAACAATACCCTAAAACACCCTATTTCGTGTACTAATTTCTCATGCGGGATAGGGAAGGCTCTACATACCATAGCGGTATACAGGTAGAAGGGCCATCCATGTATTGATGCGGTACGCAGGCATGGGTATATTACACTACGTACCAAAGTGGTATTAGGCTCACCATGCTACTTTGGGTTATATCCAAGTACTGATTTGGTACGTAGCACCGGGTCCTATCCATGAAATGGTACACTACGCAAAGCACCATATTGAAGGGGGGTCCAGGGGATCATTGTTTGCAGGGATTTTATCCAAGAGAATTATTTGGTTCGTAGTTCACCAGTTAGGTTCACAGTTCTATTATTATTATTCAATTATCCTATTTCATGGATCACGGACGGTTGTACCTGCAGAGGGAGTGGTTTGTGGTTTGGGCTTCGCCGATGAAATAAGACAGAATCCAGAGTGCAACCTATAAGTCTCTATTATGATTTCATCGCATGTCCTTCTCTCTTTCCATCTCCCTATGTGTTCATCTGTGATGTACTTCTACTGTGATCCTTTTATAGATAATCAGATCAATCGTATCTTTTTGGCATGTGACACCATTTGCGGAGGCCCATTGAAGAAATATCCTGACCCACAGAAGACTTGGTCAACTGGGGTTTATAGAGACTTTGGTTCACGATAATGGTTCATGGATCCCTGTCGGTTTGCTTTTTTGGTAGACTGATGAGTTCGTGGCACAGTATGTGGACGGTCCTCATGCGTATAAATCCGTCAGCAACCCGTTTCATGGTTGGCCTTGTTTGTTGTCCATCGCCCCATGGGCAAGTGGTTCGCAGTTTGTTCCGTATTCCTGGTGGTTTGCGGTCAGGCTGCTCTGCATACCCTTCCCAGTAATGGTACGTCGGCCACTTAAAAACCTTGAAAACTTTAATTTCTTCAAGTTCCTTCAAATAATTTCAACTCAATTTGAGTCCATTCACCTTTCTAGACTTGTGAAATAACTTACTTCCTTCTACAAAGCATTTGGGGGAGTATTTTCTTCCCTTGGCGGAATTTTCAATAACCTACAATATTTAAAAGGATTCAAAATCATAGGATTAATATTACATGATTTATTCCACAATAAATATATATTTATAATTTGGTGAATTTAACTCATGATATTAAAAAATTTATTCTTGATCCGTTTTGGGTCATATCATTCAAATCATTATTTTGAAAGAATTTTTTTCATCTATGTCAACATCCTTATAAGTTTCCATTGTTACACTGGAAATATATTATTTTTCAAATATCCAAATTATTTCTCTATATAGCTCAGGTAATGTTATTTTCTATCAAATATTTGATCCATCATTACCTTTTTCTTTTTTAACCATCCGCTGTGAATAGGCATATATTTTCTTCCAATGCCCTTGCTTTGTTAATATTATATTTTCTATTACTTTAAAAAAATGGTTTTAATCTAGATTATATTCATTTATTGATTGGGGAAATTATTATCTTAATCATATACCTTTTATCTATATAGTGTAAATACTATATTCTTTATTATCTTGATTGAATGGTATTTACCGAGATATTTAATAAATGTCAGTGGATACCCATTTATTTTCCATGGGTTTATTATGTTATGATTATTAATGGAATTATTAATTATTTAGGTATCTAAATCTATTTGAAAAGGATATTAAAATCATTTTCATTACATAGGTTATTTATAATGTGTTTAATTAAATAAATTCTACTTTCATGTGTTTATTATTCTATAAACAGTGAATGATTTTCATTTTAAATATTTAATAAAATAATTATTATTTCTGGGTTTTAATGATTTAATGGTTAGATGTTTTCTTGTGGCACGCATGTGAATGGTTAATATTTATGTGATGTTTGGTCCTTACATATCCCACCAATGCATTAGATAAAGATTTAAATCTCATGAGATAATGGTGAAATGAGTAGTGATACTCGATCCAAAATGAGAAATAGGTTGTGATGCCGAATCCAATATGGGAAAAAGGTGATTGAACCTAATCCACCAAGGGAAATAATGGATTGAATCCTAATCCACTAAGGTAAATATGTTATGATATCTGATCCACTATGTTATGGTTTATATGCTATAGATGCACTATAATTCCAAAGTATTCCTTGTTTCTTTGATATGTGGTATTTTAATTATTTATTCTTATGTTATGCCTTGATTTATGATCTATTCTTTGTTGGGTATAGATTTATTATGTATCTTGATTATACCCATATTTTTATCTTATGGTTACTTATGATATATGATTATTATCACTTATGTTTACCCTTATTGAGCATCTAAGATCACCCCTTTCTTATTTTTATATTTACCTAGTTGAAGATGATAATAAAAGTATGAAATGTAAAAAATAGTATCTTATGTGGAGAATTAGTGGGATATGTTGAATAACTTTTTGGATTAAGTAGTTTCTTACATTGTGGAAAAAAATTTAATTAGTTGAAAATGTCAAGAGTTTTGTTAGTTAATGTTTTTTCCTAATACTATAATACAATAAGTCAAATAAAGTCCTTAGAATATAAATTTTACATTATTTGTTAGATATATTGTAATTAATATGTTATATCGAATCTAGTGTGTAAATTAAGTTGTTTTTAGCAATAGATCTAGGAGTGCAGTTTTGGGTCACTATAGTTGGTATCAGAGGAGGGTTTAGATAAATTTAGAGAATATGATGATATTATTTGGGGAAAATTAGAAGTTAATTTTTTTCAAAGTTTGAATATTATTTTAAAGGTATTGATAACCCTTTGGTCAATTGAGATAATATTCTGGGGATTATAATAAGAGAACTTTAGTAAGAAACCAAGGTATAATTCTAAGTATACGATGACATCATGAATTTTTGGTAAAGTGTATATTGCATGGTTTTCCTAGGAATTACATACTTTTATAGATACTGTAAAGTGTGTTCTATTGTAGAATAGATTTATATATGGTAAATCACACCAAAAAAGGTATATTTATCTTTGAATCGGTCTTTACATTGGTTCTTGGTAGATAGGCCTAAGACTGCGCGCCTATCTAGACACTCCCCGGGGATATGATTTGTTCAAAAACATTATATTCATGAACTATAATGAAGTATTTATTTCTTAATTACTTTAGGGTATTAGTTTAAAAATAATAAGTGAACATTACTTAAAGTAACCTAGGCAGAACTGAGAGAGTTATAAGATAAACCAAGCATGACATAGTATTATAGGTTAAAATGAAGGTGTCATTAGAGAATACATATTATGATTTATTTTTCATAATCATATGACTATTTACTTTGATGTTATTAATAACTATTTTGGATTTTAGTATTTTGTTGAAATAGGATCATATAAATGAAGACGAGAAAGGTCTTTATCTAGAAACAACTATGTCTTATAACTGTATAAGTGAGCATACATAAATGGTTGATAATATATGTATATTAATATTATAATATAAAATGTGATTTTCATAGTATTACCTAAGGTAGTGAATTTGATATCCTAATATAAAGTAAATATTGATACTCTTAGCTATTCTCATTTGTGAGTGATATTTATCGATGAAATTCTAATAATAAATATAATTTATTAGGACTATATAAAACATTTAAGGATTATTATTTAGTATCTTCTCTTTGATAGTTTTGGAACATATATTAATTATATCAATAACACTAAAAATTTATTTTATTGAAAATTTATATTTTTGGGGATAACTATTAAAGAAATCATGATTGGGGTATGGATAAATCTTAGGTTTAATATATGGTTAATGATGAGAGAATAAATTATTGATTGATTTTAAGAAAAGTGAGTTAAATATTATTCATAGCCTTGTAATTGATTACTGATGAAAAATGATCTATGATATGTTTTGTGATGTTTTTGAGATCATGATATATATAGACTAGTGAGTGACTTTATGAACTAATGGTTGAAGATAATAGTTAATTTTAGAAGGAATATTTGATTTCACTATGGTTTAATGTATCCAGTATTAAAATGATTTTGGGAAAGGTATGTAACAGAGAATATATGATTAGTTTATATATATATAGGTGTACTTGATTTTATGAATAACTAATGGTGTTTGAGGAAAGATAAGTAATTTGGTATAGTATAAAAGAGTAAGTTAGATTTAATATTAGAATTTATATCCCAAATGATGGAATTTTAAGATTACCCACACCTAACTTCATTATTAAGTAATAATTAAAATTGTGAGGATGCAATTTATTTAGGGGTGTATGTAACAACCCCAAGGTTTCACTGTACATTTTCCTTAAATAAATAATGTGTTCGATAGCTTCCTCCACAAAAAACACTAAACTAAAATGAAACTCTGATATGTTTGGACTGTTAAAGCCTATTTTTTTAATTAGTAGGTATTAATAGTAATAAAAATTAAAAAATATATTAAAAAATATATATTTATATATATAAAGGTTATTCTATATAAATTTACTTAATTCATTATTATGTTTAAGAAACTATCTTTTTATACGTTGAAAATTTTATAAAAGAAAACTAATTATATTATTTTAAAATTATTATTTTAATAAAATATAATATTTATTGACTAATTCTAGCTTTATTAGTGTTTTATATAAATTAATAATAAGAAAAAATATTATTTTAAAAATTTATTTTCCTATAAAAATGGATTTCCTCTATGATTTATAACTTTATTTAAAAGTTAAATTTATATATTTTATAATTTTAAATTGAAAAAAAAAAAGTAAACTTCATTTTTTGATTCATCATAACAATTTTTATCTTAGGATAATTATTTAGTATTTTTCTAAAAATATTGATTTTAAGTTGAATAGTGAAATATATCGTTTTCACAAATATCGTGTCTTTCATGGAGTTATTAACTTATAAGTATAATTTTAAAATTTATTAAAATAATTTTCATGAAAAATTATGTATTTTATAAGAGATACTATATATTTAAAAATATTTAATTTGGTTTACAAACCTATAAGAATTTTTTTAATACATTATACATTTAGTATTTTAAAATTAATTTTTACCACTTTTAGAAAATAAATCAAATAAAATGGATTTTTAATTTTTAATTATTAGGTGTGAATTATGTAATAAGGGTAAATTTATTTTTGGGAATAGAGGATAAGTTACCTTAGGTAAAAACTAGTTACCATGGTAAAAGTAAACAAAATCTAATGATAATGAGTTGAAAATATGTTTATAACATGTGTTAGAATGGGTTATTGAGGCATTAATAAATATTATATCTTCCCCTAAAAATTATATACTAACTTTTTATCCACTTCCCTTGAGATTGAAATCCCATTATTAAATTTTTTTTTGTGTTTACAAAAATGTCATCTATTTTCAATTATAAAATGGTCACTTCTCTCCTCATTTCCCCTCACACCACAACCCCCTTAGTTCAATCCAAAATCAATCCAAAACTATTATATAAATTCATATCCACCATTAAGAGGTTTTTTCATCTCAAAAGTTCATCCCTCAAATTATTAATCCACTTTGTAAAAGAAATAATCCAAAAGTGAGGTATAAATTTTTAACTGCTCCTTTCTCATTTATATTTCTTTATGTGCACTTCTTGTTAATAAAATTCCATTACATCATATTAATACAGTAACATTATTATAATTATTATATTTATATGTTATTATAATTATGATACAATAATTTACCACCTTCCCATTTTCTATTAATAAATGTGAAACCAACATCCATGTGTTGTGTGTTCGACCGCATCCACGACACAATATGTTTCATTTTACTTCAGCATATTGAAAGTATGATCCTAATATAGAATTTAACAAATAGGTATTATATTTTTTAAATATTTTATATTATTAAATGACAAACCATATTTCTTCTTTTCCCAATTTTATATAAAACAAAATCATTATACATGCGTACGTGTGGACACCACCTCCATGGAACAATTAATTTCTATTTTTATTGTCAACATTTCCTTAAATGGATGTTAATTATAATGGTTTTAATGGATAAATATTATGTTCATTAAATTATTAAGTTTCTAGAAAAATATATTGGATAAAATATTAACAACACGATCAATGAACAATTGTGGTAAATCCAACTGTCCAAAAGATCATTCTAAGAGAAAAATGATTTCTTTTTTATTATGTAATAACTTCTTATAGGTTATCTTATTCTTATAATTAATTAAAATTTTCATATGTCACGCTAATAAAAAACTAAATAATATCATTATTATTCTTGGTATAATGATATTACAACTAAATCAATTTATAATCATCCATTAATTATGGTATGTTCTTTTTTGGGTTGGTTTAACCATCTACTAGGATAATGCAATAAATTTATATCCTGGATGACTATGGGAATTTAATTTCTATTAATATATGATATAGATAATTAAATAATTGTTATTTTTGGTTCTAGAATAGTAATATAAAAAATTTAACTCATATAATGAAATTATAACATTATAAATAATTATAAAACATCAATTACAATACCTTTTATGTTCTAGGAATAATGAAATTTAGAAGAATAATGAAAAACAAAACTGTTATTATGAAATTAGTTCAAAACAATTAGGATTACTCACACCCGATATTGAAAATAGATAATAACTAACTAATACACACGTAGGGAATAATTTTAAGTGAGTTTTATAAAATGTTATTTATATTAATAAGGTTATAAAATGGGTGATTAAGATATTAATATTTGTTATAGAGGTACTTAAAGTACATTTAACTAAAAAGGGAAACAAGATAAGGGTTTTCTTGGTCTCAATTCTGATTCTTTTAGACATGTTACATGTTATTCACCATGTTTACTTTGTATGGAGTTATATTTATTTAATCTACCATGAATTTTCTATACTTTATTTACTTGAAATTATTTGGATATACTAAACAAAATCATGTTCTTTTCTTCATATGTATTTTGACTCAAGTGTTACGACAGTCGTAAGAGTTTTTGGTAACTCAATTTTCATTCATTGAGTTATGATCATTATCTTAAATTTATTTCATATTAGTTGGTAAATTTTATCTTTTCATTTTATTTTATAGTATTCTCACATTGTTTAAATTTTTACCACATAAAACTCTTTTCAATTATTCCATGATTCATGTAATATATTTCCCATAAGAGATATTGATAACTCAAATCTCATTTCATTGAGTTATAAAATTTTATCTTGAACCTTGTTCTTCCATTATTAGGTTATTCTAACATAATATTTTATTATATGGTATTTTATATTTCTCTTTGGGAAAATGAAGCTTTAATATAGAGAATATTTCATTGCTCTTTTTACAATGTGGTTTTTCAAAAACATTAATTTTAAATTATTAAAAATGCTCATTTCATAATAAAATTTTTTACCTTTATCTCCACATTTACAAGAGAAAATTTTGTTTAATTTTCAAGTCTCCATTATTAAATATTCTTAATAAAATTAATAGTTTTCAAAATATTTTACTTCAAATTTTCAAAAATTACTTTTGAAAGTTTCATGTTGGTTTGTATTATACATCAATATTAAAAAAATCAAAATATAATTTAATTTTTCACCTCCATTTTACTTTTCATATTTAAAAGTATTTACACTCATGGGATTTTTAAAACCCCTTTTTTATATGGATAGTTTTTAATTCAAATAAATTTTGAATTTTCATTTGTGGGACAAGTATAATTTTAAACTAAGGTTTTCGATGGAATCATGAGAATTGTAATATCTTAAATTGATGGTTTTAGTCATGGTTTGAGGCCCAATAGGTTACTCAGATGATTGAGTGGGTCTTTGAGGATTAAAGTTAAGTTTTTGGAGTTTCAGAGATATCTGACCAGGGTGGATGGTTTGGGTTTCATAGTTTATAGAAAATCATGCATGGACCCTTACGTAGTAATATATTTAGTTCAAATTCTATATAGAATAGTTGATTTTCATATTAATTCCATAATTAATGGTTAACCATGTGAGATATTATAGGAAACCATGTGTTCTTGTCTTGGCTTGGTCCTGTGGGGCACATCTTGTGCATGGTTTCAAACAAACTATGTGAGCGTTGCTGATTAGTTCCAAAGTCGTTTTTCATAGTTGGTGAATGTTTAGTAAAATATGTATAAAAACACTATGAGGGCGTTGACTTAGGTATTATATGGTAAAAATTTGGGACCTAATTTGAAAAAACAATGAGAGTTACCAAATATTGTAAAAAAATGGTATTTTTACCATTTTTCACCTTATAAATTAAAAGGGGGGAGTCTTATCCCCCTCCTCTATTCATGAACACCCCAACCCATTTGATACCATTACTCTACCTTCAAAACCCTATGATTTAGGGTGTTTATTGAATATTTTATATAAATATATGGTGAATTTCAACATTCTTTGGCCTTTATTATTCTTCATAGTCACTTTTTAAAATTTATTCTTCTCTAACATTGTTTTTTATTAGTGATTCCACTAAAGCATGGTGGGATCACCTGTTTCTTGGGAAGATTGAATACAGGATAGGATGAGGGAATCCTCAGAGGCTATCTGAACATAGTTTATTAGTGATTTGATGAGAAATCTCATTTTTGTGGTTTTTCTTAGTTTTTTACCAATTTTTAATTTAATTTTTTTTGTTTTTAGTGATGAAGGTTGGGAATGGGATTGGATTGGGCTTGGGGTCATGCTGAAGGTGGTTGGTACCTTGTGTCTTAAGGTTTCAACAAATGGATAAGGATTAGTGACTTTTATAGACTTACTCCAAGTTATTTTTGGTTTAATTAATTAATTTTACATATTATAATTAATTAATTAATTAGTGATATTTTTCTTGGGACGGGATCCTGAGTAGTTAGCATGGGTTTGGGAGATCTTGGATGAAGTTGGGTGAGTCTTGACAACAATAGCTAGCCCTTGGAGATTAATCAAAAGGCTTCATATGAGTTAAGTGATCCCTAAACTTTACCCATAGTCTTTTATGTCTTTAAGTTCATATGCCATATGGTTGTGTTAGTTTCATCGATAATTAACTCATTTTCCTTTAAAATTAAAATACTTTAGAATGACTTCTTCCCTAGTCAACCCCTTATAAACATAATGGATTAAAATGATAAAATGGATTGGTTTGAACAAATGTTTTGAAATTTTCCTTGTTTTCTGGAATGGAAATTGGTTTTTTAAAATGGTAATTGGGGATGGATTTTGATTTCAAAATTTGAAATGGTATTTTTTTTAGAAAAATTTAAGGGATATTTAAAGGGGTTTTTGTTTGAAATGGAAATGTGAAATGGCCTTGATGGTGTGTGTTCTTGGTGTTTTGAAATGTTGTTTAAAATAGAAATTGAAAATATAGTTGGAAATGTTCTTTTGGAATCATAATTTGAAATGGGGGATTGGTCCATTTTTTGAAATTTTTATTGAAATGATTTTAGGAACATAAATGGAATAGTTTTTGGAATATAAATGGTAACTTATTTATTGTGCCTTTATGTTTATATTTAATTTATAAAATTTATGATATGTGTATGGTACCTTGGTTTCTATAGATGGTTAAATATAGGATGAACATGGCCCCTATGTAGATTCTTGGTATTTATTATTAACCTGGGGTGAATGATTCCCTTGAGAGATGCTAGTTATGGTTAACCTGGTGTGAACACGTCCCCAAGGAATGTTGGGATATTCATGGTTAACTCGGGGTGAATGTTTTCTTTGGGGGATGAATGTGATAGTTAGCATGGTGTGAACATATCCTTTAGGGTACATAGGGCTCTGATTATGGGTATATTTTCTATAGGATGTATATTTTGACTAGGGATTCTTATATTCCTCTATATAGGAGTGATATGGTTGGAACAGTCTATATGACATACTCAGAGACACCTTGACACTGGATTAAGAAGGGTTTTACCATTCCTAGGGTGAACCTGGCCCCTAGGTTCAGCATTTGTTTGTGTTTTTAGTTTAAATATTTTAATAGTTGTATTTATATCTATTTACTTGGAGCACATCTTAATATACTTATTTTTCAGTGACTGGTTATATTTAGAGACATTTTTTATGGTGACCTACTGATTTTTACTCACACCATGCTCAGATCACCTTGCACTTGGGCACCCAAGTATCTTTGATATGTTATTGTAGACATAGGTAGGGTTGAGTCCCAAGTTTAGGTTTTTCATGGTCAAACAGGATAGCTCTAATGACAAAAAGAGATTGGGTCATTTCATTAATTAGTGTGGTAGTAGAGATCTATTTTTTATTTACTTATTTTCCTTGTTCTGGTTCATACTTATGACCATCCCAGTGGGTGGTATATTGTATTCCATATGTAATCATTTCTTTTTATTTATCTTTTTCAGTTTAATTTATTATTTCTACATATTTTATGTGTATGATATTTATTTATTCTGATGTTATTATGCACTCTAATACATGGGATATATTCTCCCCACAGTACCACCCTAGACCCTCACTACTATTCAGAAGCCTCTGTCATATGGGGATGTCCACCTGAGGTCTTTTAGCGTTTTGGTCTGGTTTTTGTTCATGGAGTGAGCTGAGCTGGGATGTTACAAATTCGTACACAGGTGTTTTATTTTTGTCTTTTTGTTTTGGGATTCGTTATATAGGAGACACAAGAATGTGTTTTATCTTGTCATATAACCCATATTTGTGTGTTGTGAAGACCTTTTCTAGTGTAAGTACATGATATCATGGTATGGGATTGATTTTATTGTCTAGTGTTATTATGGTTGTTATAATTTTCACTTCATGTGTCACACGTGTGGATTGAGATTTATGGTTTTTGAGTTATGGATTCTTGGATCTTAGACTATTGTAAATAGACTGGGTGTGGATTCTAGATCTTGTAATACAGAGGTGAGAAATGTCCCATACATCATATCTATTATGTAGGATCCATATTATATAGGCCTTCTAGTATTTTATTTTTATTGAAGATTGAGGCTCAACTATTTAATGTTTCAGCAAATACTCATACATTTTTTTCATGTACAAGTACTTGGTGGAATTATACTTAGTTGGGTAAATTTATATGTATGTTTTATTATAGTTTTAGGTCTCATGTATCCTATGGAGATTATGGTGGTATGGTCCCTTATACAAGGGATGATTAGGGACCCTAAGAGGTCAGTAGGGGAGTTTAATGTCTTAGAGATGAAGCCCTTTGGAGTAATTTTGGCATAGGATCAATTATTTCAAGTTCCAGTAATAACCTATATAGTGTTTTACCACATATTATGGAATGGTACTCTACCTAATTGAACTATTTTGCTTTATTTTATTAATAAGGTTCATCTAGGATGATTCTACTAGTCATGTAACTTAGGATAGGTGTGTTTTGATTCTCAAAGGAGTAGTCTCATTAGAGGATTCTTGATGAAGATCGGTACCTTATGAGTAGGTGGTTTGGTTTGAGATACCTATTGGTTGTGTTGTAATACCCTTTAGTGTGTGGTTTGTCACATGAGTTTCTATGGTTTGATTGATATGGGAGCATGTATAATGTCCCTTGGTTGAGCCCCTATAATGAGTGGTTTGGATTAATGATTTAAAGTGGGTTTAGAGATGGGAACTATGTAGTGTTGTTATTGGTTATGACCTCAATGAGACCTGGTGGGGATATGTGATTAGTTCTAGTGACCTTAACCTGAAATTGAACCTTTGGACTAGGTGAGTGACCTAGATACCTTATACTTAGCTTGAGACCTAGTGGGTTGGTGCTTAGTTTCTTTTGAGGGAAACCTGGGAGAGAGGTTGTCTTGGGGTTTTTTTCTTAGTGATGGGAAGCATGGGTGGGTTCTTATGGGTTGATATCAGTTCATGTGAGGTGTAGTTAGGTTTGAATCATGGGTGTAGTGATAACTTAGTGGGGTTTGAGTGTGTAAATTCCTTGATATCTAGTTCTATGGTATCAAAAGTGGCTTGGAAGGATAAGATTATTCAAGGGTTTGGCCCTGTGGTTATAGGTGTGTTTGGTACCCAATACGAGTGAAGGTAAATGATTTTATGGAGTGGGTGGATGCATATGATTTATGAATGACATCTACAAAGTAGGTGATTATGCAGTAAAACATGGAATGGGTAAGGTTCCCATTTTTTAAGAGGAGTTATAAGGGATATCCTAGTGTGATGGGACTGATGTGTCATAAAACATACTCAACCTGGTCTTGGGTAGTGTGTGAATAATAGAGGCATTATTTATCTTCCAATGATTGTGTAGTGTAGAAGAATACACCTATTATAATTTTTTAGGTTTATATAGGAAGTTTGTGGAAGGTGTTTGGTTTTTGTTATCTTGTAGTTTGGGTGGCGTGGGAGGTGTGTCTATTATGTTTAAATGGTGTTGAGGTCGTGTATGATGGCTTCATGTGGTGTGATTAAAATGGAAATCGGTAAGTAGTAGTGAGTGGGACAAGGGTTGATGTAAATTCTTACTAGATTCTTAAGATGTTGGTGACCCAAATCTTTATTTAAAAATGGTGTTCCCCTATGAAGAGGGTTGTTTTGAAAATGGATCTAGTGGGGTGATATGGTCAATCCAAGGTTTTTCATGGTGGGTGTAACCAAGAATCTGGTGAGCATAGATTATGAGGAACAGTATGCATTCTTAGAAATATAACCTCATGAGAATGTACTCTAGGAGCGGTTTAAATTAATCCATGTGGTGGTGAATGAACTAGTGGTTGTTTAAGGATCATAATTTTCATTTCTATTTATACTTTGGTAGGTTTCATGTATAACATTCCCATAATCTAGGGATGAGGAATGGTTTGGTGTTTTGGGTTGGTGCTTAAGAATGCATGGGGTAGGATAAATCAATTCATCATGTTTGGGAGTGGAAAGGATGTGGATGATGGTGTTTCGGTTTTGATCAAGTGAGTTTATGATAAGTAAATTCCTATAGTGTAGAGCATGACATCGTTCATGGGTAATACAACCCCGTTTGAGTAGGTTCATGGTGTTAAGAAACCATTTGGTGGTTGTTTTGGTGATAGTTGGGTGCCAATGACTATGAGAGTGCTAGAATTAAGTTGGTGTACACAGTGCAGGTAGGTTCAGTGCTCAAGGAAATCCCGACATGGGTTCAGTAAACCCATGAACAGAATATAAATTTTATATCGTGAGTTAGTTGTGGGATCCAGTGACTGTTTTTTGAAAATCATGTAATTCCTCTAAGATTAGATACATCATGATCAGGTGGTTCAAAAATGCATCAGAGGTAAGAAAGAACATTCTCATGAAGAGATTAAAAAATGAGGTCTAACCATTGGTTTTTTGGGTAATTGGATTAAATGGTTTAGAATCTACATCAGGTGCATCATTTAGACATGAAAATCATGCTCGAGTTTTGGATGGGGATTTCAAGGAAGAGCCATCATGTATGGGATTCTTAATGGATGGTAGGTGCGCATCTATTTTTCTTTAGAATTAGGTATAGGTAGTTGTACTAGTGTTGTATTGGTATTATATCTAATAATAGGGAATGAAAAGTTGGAAACCATTCTGGGTGTGTTGTTTGAATTTTGGTGTATATTTTAGATGCAAAATTTCAATGGTGAAAGCACTATATCATTGGAATTGGACATTATGAGCTAAGCCCTATGGTGGGGAGAACTATAGGCTGAGTGATCTATTATATGATGATGTGATCATGTAAAAGGATAATGGGATCAATAAATCTACATCCTTGTGTTTTTGGATTAAAGAAAATTTTTAGCTCATCTTTAGTGATTTGGGACCCCAAGACTTTGAGGTGGTGCTCCAAAGGTAGAGTTGGTGTTCTAGGGTGTAATATAATCATTTGGATGGAAATTGAAAACTGAGGCAAGTTAGAAATTTATGGTTGGGAAAACACTAGGACTTATCAAGTATGAGAAGTATTAAGATGGAGAGGTTGTAAACCTCTGTTTTCATACATATGGTTTGTAATATAAGGAAATTCTTAATTTTCATTTAGTGGATCATTCAAATTTTAAACCAGGTCCTATAATAGAATTATGAGTGTTTTAATATCTTAAATTTATATTTTTAAACAATTTTTTAGGCCCTAGTGGTCCCTCAAGTTCTCAAGAAAGTCTCAGAGGCTTTAGGTTATGTCTTGATATTTATGATGAGCTCTAACTAGGGTGCATGGTTTGAGTCGTATAATTTTGAGAAAACTATGTGGGTAACCTTATGTTGTAAGAGATTCAATTTAGTCCCTATATATCATGGTTGAGTTACATGGTCAGACCATGTTTAAGGTTTAACCATTTTAGGTCTCATAGGAAATCATGTGGGGTTATCTTGACCTAGGTCTAGGTCATATGGATTGCACACTATTGTAGGAAAATATTGTGAGAGTTACAGATGAAAATCAGAGTAGTTTTTCATGGATGGTGCATGATTAGTAAACCATGTATCCAAACTATGTGAGGGGTGTTTCCTTGGGAAGTTCAGGGCACAAAGTTGGTGCATGGTTTGAAAAACTATGTGGTATTCCCATTACTTTATAAATGGTATTTTTTACTATTTTTTCACTTTCAAAATTAAAATGGGGTAGCCCCATGCCCCTTTTTTCATGAACACCTCGTATAATATGGGAAACTCCCCTTAAATTCAAACCCCTGTGATTTGGGGTGTTTATTAGGTGTTTTCCTATGATCTATAGTGATTTTCTACATCTTTTGGGCTCTATTGTTCTTATCTCCATATTTTTTTAAATTTCTTCTTCTTCAGCCTAGGTTTTCATTAGAAATTCCACTAGATTATGGTAGAATCACTTGTTTCTCAAAGGTATTATGTATAGTCTAGGATGAGAGTGTCCTGAGAGACCATCAAACTTGGTTCCTCGGTGAGTTTACAAGGTATGTCATTTTTTTTGTTTTTCTTAGGTTTTTTCAATTTTTAATTAAAATGGTTATGGAATTGATGTTAAAGGTTAGTGTTGGAATTATCTTGGGATTAGAGGAATGTCGAAGGTGATTAGAACCCCATAGATTGAGGTTTTTAAGGACAGATAAGGCTCGATGATTCATTCAGTCTTATGTCGATTCGGTTTTAGTTTAACTAATTAAATATACATGTTATAATTAATTAATTAATTAATGATGTTTGGATTGATATAGGAGCCCTGGTAGTCAGTGTGGGTTCAAAAGAACTTGTACGAAGATAATCAAGCATTGTCAGTAGTTTTCATCCCTTTGAAATAAATAAAAAGTCTTTTTACTGGGTAGATTGTCACTAAACTTGACCCATAGTCTTTTATGTCTTCAAGTGCATGTGTTGTGTGGTTCTTTTGGCTTCATCAAGAAATAAATCATTTTGATTTAGAATTAAAATGATTCAGAATATCTTTTACACTAGTGAACCCCTCATATACATGTGGATTAAAATGTTAATATGCCTTGGTTTGAAAAAATTATTTGAAATGGTTCTTGGTTATTGGAATGGAAATTGATTTTTTTAAATGGTAATTTAGGTTGGATTTTTGTATGGAAATGTGAAATGGTATTTTTTTAGAAAATGTTAAGGGAAATGTAGGGGGGGTTTTGAAATGGAAATGGTTAATGGCCTTAATGGTGGTTGTTCTTGGTATTTAAAATTTTTTTTGAAATGGTAATAGAAAATGTGGTTGGAAATTGAATTTTGGAATCAGAATTAGAAATGGGGGATTGGACTAGTTTTTTGAAATGTTACTTGAAATGGTTTGGGGAATGGAAAATAGACTAGTTTTTTTAAGGGAAATGGTAAGTTATTTATTTTTTATTATTTTTCATATTTTAGTTATTACATTGATGTTATGTTTATGATTCCTTGTTTGTTATATATGGTTAAACCTGGGCGAACAAAGCCCCCAAGTGGACACTTGGTATTTATAGATAACCCTGGGTGAATTATTCCATTAGGGGATATTGGTTATGGTTAAACTAGGGTGAACATAGCTCCTAGGGGATGAAGATATGTTTATTGTTTACATGAGGTAAAAACTACCCCTAGGGGATGAATGTGATGCTTAATTCAGGGTGAACATGGGCCCCAGGGTCGCAGGTCTCTAAGGATGTGTATATCTCCCCCAAAATAATGATTTGGACCAAGGATGGGTATATTTAGCTAAGTCAAGAGTGAGACACTTGTAATGGTCTATATGAAAGGCTTAGATACACCCCAAAACTAGATGAAGCAGGTTTTTACCATTACTAGGGTGAACCTATCCCCTAGGTTCAATATTTTGTTTATGTTTTCAGTTTAAAATATTTTAATAGTTATAGTTTTATATTTTTACTTGGATAACCTCCATATGAACTTATTTTTCATTAAATGGTAATATTTAGATCATTTTTGTTCATATCCTATTGAGTTTTACTCATAGCCTAATTATTTCTCTAATAAAATTGGGTACTGAAGTAGATTCCATGTGTTATTATAGGTTCGCATAGGGATGAGTCTCAGGTTTAGGTTTTTCATGGTCAGGTAGGGTTGATCAGATTTTATCAGGATATCAAGGAATGGAATAGATCATTCTAGTAGTAGGGATCCATGTTTTGTTCTTTATTTATTTTCCTTATTATATTTTATACATGTGATCAGCCCAATGGGCAGTATGTTGTATGAAATATGTTAGCATTTAATTTTATTTTGCAGGTTCGATTTAATTTATTCTTTTTTATTACTCTGATGTGTATGATATTTATTTATTTTGTTTTGATTGTTCAATCTAATATAGGGGTTATAGTCTTCCTATAATACCACCCTAGACCCTCTCTTCTAGTTAGTAGCATCTGTTGTACGGGGAGGTGTGCCTATGGTCTTACAGCGTTTTGGTCTAGTTACTATTCATAGAGTGATTTGTCCTAAGAAATTATAGGACTTATGTTACATGATTTATTCTCTAATAAATATATATATTTATAATTAGGATATATAACTCATATTATAAAACAATTATATTCTTGATCCCTTCTTATTTGATACCTTTATAATAATTATTTTGAAATGACATTTTTAATCTGTGTCAACATCCTTCTAAGTGTCCTTTGTTACACTAGGGTATGTTATTTTTCAACCATCTACTTTTTTTCTATAGGTGGATAATTTAATGTTCTTTTTTATCAAAGATATGATCCATCATTGTCTTTATATTACCTAACCAGCCACTATGAATAGGTGTTTTTTTCGTCCAATGCCTTTGCTTTTTGAATACCAAGTTTTTCATTCATTTGACTGAAGTTTTTTCACCTAGTTTAAATTCATCAATTGATTTGGGAAATTATTTACTTAACCATATATCATTTATTTATACAGTGTGAATATCATATTATTAATAATCTTTATTGAATGGTATTTACCTATAAAGTTAATGTATATCATTATATATCTATTTATCTTCAATGGGGTTTTTGTATTGTGATTATTGATGGAAGTATGAATGATTATATTATATGAATACATTTTAAAAGGATATGAAACTCATTTTATTTCCATGGGTTCTTTATGATGTATTGAATGAAATCTATTTTATTTCAATGGGTTCTTTATGATATAAAAAGTTAATTATTTTCATTTTAAAGTTTTATGAAACCCATTATAATCTTTGGGTTTTAATAATGTAATGGTTTCATGTTTTCTTATGGAGCACATGTGTATGGTTAAACTTTAAGTGATAAGTGGTCCCCATATATCCCTTCAATACATTGGATAAATTTTTACATATCATGAGATAATAGTGAAACTAGTAGTGATGCTTGATCCAAAATTGGAAACATGTTGTGATGTTTGATCCACTATGGGAAATAGGTGAGTGGTGCTTGATCCACCAAGGAAAATAGGTGAATGAATCCTAATACACTAAGTGGAATAGGTTATGATACTTGGTCTACTATGTTATTATTTTTATTCTTATGGATGTACCATAATTCTCAAGTATGCAATTTTTCTATTATATATATAATTTTCATGACATATTCATATGTTATGACTTAATTTATAATACATTATTTGTTGGGTATAACTTTCTTACGTATCTTTATTATAACCATAATTTTTTCTTATGATCACTTATGATATTTGATTATTATCACTTATGTTTACCCTTACTAAGCATCTAATCTCACCCCTTTCTTATGATTCCATTTCTCTCAGTTAAGAAAATAGGAAAAATATGAAATGTATATAATAATATATTATATGAAGAATTAGTGGGAGATGTTGAAATATTATTATGGACTAATAAATTCATTACTTAATGGGAAAATTTCCATTAGTAGAAAAAAACTTGAATTTTTTTTGCTAGCATTTTTCCATATTCTATAAAACTCTAAACCTAAAAGGTATTTTGAATATAAATGCTACATTATTTATTAAAGATATTGTAATTAAGGATTTATATCAAATCTAGTGCATAAAGTAAGTTGTTTTTAGCACTGAATATGGGAGTGTGGGTTTGGGTCACTATAGTAGACCTTCATATTTTCTATTAAGACATAGTAATTTCTTAGAGCTAGACACTTGTACTAGTCTAGTAGGTTGTGGAGGTTAATGATTCAATGGGATGGTAAATGAGTTGGACTAGAGGCTAGTGTATTTATTTTTCAACTATTGTTCAACATATGTAATGACCAATGTATCATTTCATTTATATATTATGAAATATTATTTGTTTTTTCTCTATTATATTTTGTTGTATCATATAGATAGTTTACTTATTTATATTCTAGACTACAGGGACCTATGAGGCTCCCTGTTTTATGTCTGCACAGTTTTGGGAAGTCTTATATATGGAAGTTCCATGCTAAAATTTCATTATAATTTTAGCAAGACCCCATAGGTTTCTTTTGAGGAAACAGTCTCCCCACAACTATGATAAGACCTCACCATTAGTCTTTAGAATTTGGCATATGGGGAGGTGCACCTGAGGTGTTATCACATCCCTATGAGGGCGTCGTTCAGGTGGCCTAGGATGGGGTGTTACAAAATGTTATCAGAGTATATCTTTGGGATGGGATAGTGTAGTTAGTGATGGAGTTAGGATTTTAGAACTTGGGAGGTAGATTGATCGCATACCTGGATAACATGACATTGATTGAAACTCAAGTTTCCAAGGGATGTTTAGTTTTTTAGGACTAGGTGTTCGAAGATTAGTAAGGTATTGGATAAGAATGAGAATCCCAATATAGTATGGATGAGTCTTGATATGTTTCTTAGTGTTTATCTAAGAGCTAGTGATTTATTCATCTATAATGATAGCGGCATGTCAGTTTCATGATACACGTTCCCATGCGTGGTGGTGTTTAACATGATGCCTCGTCATAATATATTATTAATTAAATTAACTTATAATATAACTTATGTTTTCTCAAATATGTTATAAGCGTTTATTATATTAATATGTATATGAGATACTTATTGATAGATTATGATTATGATGTGTTTTCTTGGATTCTATATGATAATGATTTTTTAGATGGTTGGTTTTTTTATAAAACCCCATTTTATGATAAAACAATAGTTTTTAAAAGAAGACTCATGTGATGGCATGAGGTTGTATAAGTGGTTTTATGAGGTTTTTTACTATAAATGGATTATGGATCCAGTGATTTTGAAATGATTGGAATTTTTTAGTTTTTAGAAAACCTAAAGAATTTTTTTTTTGAAATTGGATTTCAAATTGATTTTTTAAAATGGGATTGATTTTTTTGGAAAAGGACCAACTAGGCATGGGGGTTTTTGTAAATTTTACTTTTAGTGAAAGAACTTGGATGTCGGGGGTGTTTTGAATACTATGGTGAGTTTTGGTGTGTTTAAAATGTTTGGGATAGGTTTTGAAAATAATCCACTGTTTTCAGTGTTAAAATAACCTAGTTAGGATAATAGTATCACTAATAGGGGGAGGGGTGAATCAGTAATACTTTTTCATATATGTTTCTTTGAAACAACCTTCGCCTCCTGTTAAAGATTTTATTTTCTGTAGAAAAAAATTCAAACATACATTCAAAGGAATACAAGTATTTACAAGGTTCACTATTCAATAAGAATATCTACGTCCTTGGTATGATTTAGAAATAATCCAATACCACTAAATCCACTAGAAATAATTCCTTGGAATTAAATGAGTAGGATATACCCTTTTACTCATGTATCACTGTATAAAAAATTCCAATAGTGCATGTGAACCCTCTTAGAAAAAATCAGGTAAAATAATATTTGTGTAACAAAGCACGTTACTTATGATTCTTTTCAACTTCAAAAATTAATTACTTTTAAAAAAAATTAATTTATTACCCAGAAGATTGTAAGAACTTCAAGGACTTTGATAAGAAAAATTCAGCCTAATTTTCCCAGTATGTTTTTCCCAATTAAATTCTTCCTAGTATGATCTTATCAATATGATTATTCCTATTATGATTTTCCTAGTCTGATTCTTCCCAATATGGAAAATATATAACTTTTTTAGAATATGGTAGAGACAAATTTTCATCACTTCTATTCTGAGTATGAAAAACTCAATACGATTCTTCTCGAATTCTTCCTCAGTCCATAAATCCCAATTCAGAAATCTTGATCCAATTATCGAGTCTGATAAAATGATCAGATGAATATTATTGATAATCATAATATGATAGATATCAAAATATGATGATCGGTTGAATACAATGTTGTGATCTTTTCTCTTCGCCTTTTACTTCTCCCTCTCGAAACTTCTTTAACAAAATCACTATATGGAAAACATCTTCACTCCCTAGAAATTTGGAGCTTCTCACTCTTCTCTCATGAATATTACATTAATCGATAAAAGTACGAAGTAATATTCACCTTTTATAGGTGACCCATGAGAGGTTTTTGTAGGAATCTCAAAATATTTCTTGCTAAAAAAAATTCACCCAAATATTGATTTCCATTAAATATCAAGTGCATTTATGACTTTGTAGATGATTCTCAAATCTAATTATAAATTCAACTCTTCTTTAGATTCTATTTTCAAATGAAAATCTAATTACAATTTCAATTTTCTACTCTAGTTACTGAATACGATGCTCTGTACCAAATATATAAAACAAAACCCTTTGAATTAAAATATCCCCCTCAACATCCATCTCTTTTCTTCAACAATTATATTTATTCATTTAAAAAGAAACAAAGTAATTCAAACCCTTTTAAATGTTTGAATACATTATTGATCGGTCTCTATCATTATGATTTTCATTGGATTTAGTTAAATTCCTTTTACATTGGTCCTTATTGAAAAAAATTCTGTTTGAGTGTGATTTTACATTGAATATGATAGATAGGTATCAACAGCTTCAACTTCAACAAATTCATTCATTTAAAAACTTGTTCTTGAATTATGAATTCCTTCATAACTTTTAATACATTTGAGAACAGATTTAGCATCATCATACTTACAATGGAAAGTATTGAAATATTCCCAAAACTCTAGAAACCAACATTTTTTCCAACTCATCCTGAATATGATTTTCTAGAAAACAATTGGCCTAGATACTATTAGTCTGAGTACGATTGGCCTGATATGATAATTCTATGTATGATTGATCTGATATGATAATTTTTTGTATTAATGACTTGGATACGATCATTATCTCTTTACTTTATTAAGATTTAATCTTGAGTTTTCTATATTACTTATGATTTTTGTGAAATATAAATTATCAAAGCATCATCACATTTTTATCAGATCCATGTTGAATCTAATTTCAATTTGAACCTCATTGTGATATTTTCCCATTCCAATACCAAGTTCAGTCTGATTAGAATATTTTCTTTCAAACAACTTCTTCTAAATATGATATAATTTATTAAAAAAACTGAGTCCAATTTTTTTGAAAACAAATTGTGAGTCCAATTTTTAATTTTTACAAAGTTATTTGATTTATCTTCTTTAAAAACAAAAGAAAAAAACCTTATAAAACAAAATTCCTTAAACTTCCAAAACCCATCTCTATCCAACTCGGTCCCAATAAGTATAAACTAATCTTCTTGGATTTTGTGTGTTTGTTCATTAGAGAACTAGATGCTTAGATTATATGATTGTATTATAGGTCTTCTTTGGATAGAACCTTCATGTGGGATTGGCGAGTGCGGGATTATTTTGGATAGATAGTGGTAAAAGATAATAGTATATTTTTATTCATTTATCGAAGGGACCATGGTGTTGTCTTTTATATTCAATGAGTATGTTCAAGCCTCTTATTTTTAGAGATATGATAATAGAAGTATCATGAGATGAATGTTTTTTGGAATCTTCTTTTGGTGATATTTTTGATTTTAATGTGGGATCAGGTGGTTAGATCTAATTTTGGTGGGTTTAGGGATTGGTCCCCTTATTGTGTGTTTGATGTTTTATATATTAGAATGTTGTGTGTGTTTTGATTGGGTCTACAGTTGGGATGAGATGATTTGTGTTTTTTATAGATGTTTTTTATAGTAGAGAGAACCATTTTCCATAATGGTTCATTGGTAAAGGACTCTTATGGCGGGGAGAAGCATAATTCATGGATTAAATAATGTGTTTAAAATTCAGTTTTTTAGATCAAAGGGTGTAGTTAGATACCTTCTCGGTGATTGGGAATATTTATTTCATGTTTGGTGATTAGGTGTTAGTAGTTTGGTGTCATCTAGTCATTACACATGGAAAAGGATGAGATATAAACCATAGTGATCAGGTGTATGTTTTAGAGAGGTGAATATAAATATACTCTTATGGTGGGTAGAATCAAATCAATCAAAAGGAGTATAATGATCATATTAGAAGGTTCTTGGGCATATAAAAAATGGTTGATGGGTGGTTTTGGTTGTAGCAGGATGCCAATGAGTAGATAAACCTAATTTGGGGTTCATGTGATGTATCGGTTGGAGTTTGTGTGTTGGAAATGGTATTGGATGGTGGAGCATGATCTAAGGGTGACTCCAATCAGAGACGTGTTAATTCCAAGGGTGGAGTGAGATAGTGGAGGTGGTCAGTTGAGGATGTGATCAAGGAATTACATAGCGATTTAGGATTGGACTCTTATATGGGTGATTGAAAGGTTTAGTGATGCCTCTATGTGTTAAGGTATCTTTTGGGTAATTTGATTATGTGGAGATTCCACTTATATTAAGAAATCATGTTCAAGAAATATGGGGATAAGTCGGCAGTTGATGTCAAGAATTTTTAGTGGAAGTAGGCCAGAGTTGGGCTCACTAGTGCTTGGGTGTAGAATTGGGTGCGGTGAGTTAGAAACTACATCAAGGATATTGTTCAGGACATGGTTAACATGGTTTGAGGATCGAATCGGGAAATTTGGATAAGAATTCGGTGTATCAATGCTTGGTGTTTGGATTTTCACAGTGGAAGTGTGTTGAGCATTCAGAGATGGAACACAATAGGTTAATAGTGAATTTATGACCAAGGTAGGTTGGGGTTTGTGGTTGGAGGACTATCTAGAATTCTCATGAATGATAAGAATTATGGTGGGGAGTTTGTAATGATTAGCTTTGTTATGGTTTGGAAATTCCTGAGGGAATTTTAATTTTTCATTGGTGATGAATTCATTTTGAGAACTGGATCAAAAATTGGGATTATAAGTATTTGAATGACATATAATGGTTTTTTTAGACCTGTTTTTAGTCTCAAGTGATTTCTTAGGGGTTTGGGAGGATATATGGGAAGATTCAATTGGTCAGGATGCTAAAAGTGGTAGTAGAATACCATTCTGAGTGTGAACCTAAGGTTCATGCTATGAAAGTATCACAAATGAGGATTGGAGACCATTACCTGGTGGACTTCACAATGTGAACTATATGTCCATGCCATAAACCATGATGAGAAGGCCTCTTTTGAGAGATTTTTTTAGTTTTTTTATTTTATTTTGAGAACTCCATGGGGTTCTTTCATTTTTGGTAATCCAATTTAAGGGGAGAACCCCTTTTGCTCTCACCCCCCCCCTCATGTGCTATGATTCGAGTAGTCTAAGGATGTTTCATTACATAAATTCACATAAAATATCTCCCTTATCCTCTTATATTTTATCTCCTCTTATTTTAGTTTATTTTTATAAGTTTTTTGGGTGAGTATTTCACTGTATCATAGAAATCACACTTGTTGGGGATTACATGCATGACTCATAGAGGACAACCTGGGAGGGTGTATTCAATATTTTATTCACTATTTTTTATAAGGTATATTGGATAATTTATTTATTTAGTATTTTTGTAAATTTTTGGAAAAATTATCCATTGATTCAAGAGTTAATTTTTGGGGTTTTTTATAGCCCAGGTCTAGGTGCAAGTTAGGAGTATAATACACCATGTTTCTCATGATTTTCACATTGTAGAAATTCCCAATGAGTTTGGATCTAATTTTTCTAATTTTTAATATTGGTTTTAAATGTTTAATAAATTAATTTGATGGTTTTTATTGATGATACAGGTTCCTATGGACTCTATGGAATTCGGTATAGGTTTGGTATAAATTATTGGACCATCGTTTGAGGTAGGGAACTATTAATTCATTATAGACTCTTATATTTTTTTTATGTTTGTGTGCCTCATTAGTATATATTCTTGTATTCTTCATGATTTTTATGAGTAGCTATAAATTTGGGGTATTCTCACATCATCCTAATAGTCAACATGGAATGTACATCTTGTTAAAAGGTCTGATGGTGGTGAACTAGTCTAATGAGTATCATTAGACCTCTTTATGGTTTCACTAGGTGGTGTGCATTAGATTTCAAAGAGAAAATGGTTTCTTTTAAAATTTGGTTTTGAAAATAAGATTTGTTTTAAATTGTAATTTCAAATGAAATGGGTGATTTGAGAAAAAAGAATTTGAAAAGGTATTTTGAAATGGAAATGGGTTTCCCAAAGAATTTTTTAAAGGTATTTCGACCAGGGTCACAACATGAGTGATAAGATATGTGATTGTTTTTGAAATGGTTTTAAATATTAATTTCTTATTTTTGAAGGAAATACATAGGGAATGGTTTAAAAGTGATTTGGTTTGTTTTAACTTGTGTGGGAGATGCCCTATTTTTTAAATCTTCCATGCTTCTTGGTTGAGTTTTCCAAGTGTGGATGTTATTTCATGATGATTCATGTTATGTGTGTAACCCCATGAGAACTTATTTATATAATGGAATGTTTTTTGTGTGAATATCAATTAGAACTTTGTTTTGGTATCAAATAAATAGTTTATTTTGGGTGAACGGGATAGAAACCTTAAAGGGTTGAGATGACTTTTGGGGTGTTTTTGAGATATAAGACTAGGTCCTAAGGGATTAGTGTCCTAGTGGTGAGTTAGTGAGTTGTGAGATGGGTTTTCAGGCCCAATTTAATATCTCCATCATGTGATGAAGATTTTCTTGTTATAAATTTTCTTCAAAGTTTTGGGTCAGTTTGATTGATGTGACCACCCTTAAGTAATAAGGGATGAATTGATGTGCTTGATTTGACCTCCATTTAGTGTGTGTGGGGATGGGTCACTGTGATTGATGTGACCTCCCTTAAGTGTTTAGGGATTGGTTAGTGTACTTTATGTGACCTTAATTTAGGGTGTGGGGATGGGTCAGTGTGTATGATGTGACCTCCCTTGAGTGTATGGGTATGGTTTTGTGTGCTTGATGTGGCCTCCCTTAAGTGTGTGGGGATGGGTCAATGTGCTTGATGTGACCTCCCTTTAGCATGCGGGGATGGGTCAGTGTACTTGGTGTGACCTCCCTAAAGAATGGGGGTATGGGTTGGTGTTCTTGATGTGACCTCCATTGAGTGTGTGGGGAAGGGTTGGTGTGATTAATGTGACCTCCCATGAGTGTCTGTGGATAGGTCAGTGTGCTTGATGTGAACTCCATTGATTGTGAGGGAATAGGTTAGTATGTTTTATATGACCTTACCTCAGTGTGAATGTGTCATATCCATGACTTATTTTAAAGGTATATTTCATTTAATTTCCTTTATTTATTTATTTTTGGGTTTTCCCATGCATTTTTGGAGGAAAGGGTGAGTTTTCATGATTTGGGCCAAACCGTGAGCCCATTTCCAAATTTAAAAACCAATTTTGTGTCTTTTATAAATCTTTAATTTTTTAACATTTTTCACTCATTCCACTTCTAAAATAGAATCCCATGACCTATTAACACCAAAATATAAATTTGGAGCCTTTATGAATCCATATTAATAGTGCATTTGGGTTTTTAATTAAGGAATTTGGCCAGCCCGGAAGCCCATTTCCAAAAATATTTTAAAAATATTTAATATATTATACAATTTTTATGATTTTCTAGTGATTAAAAGTCTCAACCAAGCCCACTAAACCCAGACGCGCACCAATTCTCATTTCCTCCTATTTGGAGCTCATATGCATCGCGAATTAGTGCAGAACTTCTTAGGATTTCTCAAATCATCCAGATTTGAAGAGGTAAATTGTTTCCTTCATAAATACTTAAATGTTTACTCTTTTTCCCCCATTTTAGTTCTCACTTAACCTTATTATCCTTATTAAAACCTCACTTAAATTTTTGGTTGTTTTTAAATTCAGATACTGGTGTGTTTGGGGTGATTTCTTCAAGATCCATCAAGTAAGTGGGTCTCCTTCCTTCTTCTTTCAATTTTCTTAGAGTTCCTTTGGCATGGGGTTTTAGGACAACCATACTTTTTATTACACAATTAAACATAATTTATTACATAAATTTCACTTGATACAACATAGAAGATCGAGAGTTATAGTGTCTTTGTGGCTTAGGATCATTACAAAACAACATAAAACATGAAATACAACATCTTTATTGAAAACTTCCTTTACATGACCACTACATTCCCTCGTACTTAGCATTGCATGGGATAGCCTGAGGACATGCATAAGGGTGAGCTATAAAGCCCAGTAAGGGAATAATCATGGAATAAAATGAGTAATATAGTACATTTTAGACAATAGACATATCAATAGAGCATAAGAGAAGCATAAACATAAAAGCATGATAAATCATGATAATCATAACATGGAAATGTGGCAACAAAACTTAACATGGAATTAGCATGAGCCAAGGCTCATTGCACATGGAGCATGAGTAAACCCTCATTACACATGAATCATGAGTAAAACCTAGTTGAATTTTAATTATCATGAGTAAACACCCATTTCACATGATGTATCATGATATTATACTTTACCTAATGCATTAGAGTGCTATCAGGGCGCATCCTTCTTAAACATTTCATTCCATGCATAAGTGTGCCACATGGATAATAAAACATTGAATCATTCAACATAATTATTTTATTCCACAATTAAAAAATGTGGAATAAATACATGAAACTCTTTAAATAGTAAGTAAATGTGCATAAAGGTTAATACCCTTGATAGAGAAATGTGCATGGTATTTACTACACAATGACTTTGGCTTGGAAAAGCGCGGTGCAATTTTGGCAGCACAACGGCGTGACATAAGAACTCATAAAAATGGTTAATGAGATATAAAGGGTTGTCTCATAATATTTACATGACATGGAAAGTAAGGTGATCATATATATACATGTCCCAACAAATTTAATGGAATTTATATTCATGATACAAAATAATTGCTTGAATGTAAATGAGGAGAGAGAAGTTCCTTTCGGAATTTTGGTATAGTAACGGGTGTACATAGGAGGCATTTAATGAGAGAGAAATGGGTCTCCCGTCATTCAAACATAAATAGGAAAGTATGGGGGAGGTTCAAAACCATACCCCAACATTTATAATTGAAATTAAAAGGGCATAACAATTTAAAGAATATTGGACAAAAATGAGAAAGGAAGAAAAACCCTTACTTGGAAGTGTGCTTCCAAAGGCTTAAGAGAGGCTTCTTGGGAGCTTGGGGCACCTTGGTAGGATTATAGAGAGAGGAGGGAAGATTTTGGACGAACCCAAAAGGCTTTGAGTGAGGAGTAAGTGGGATCTTGTGTGGGTTTATATAGGAAAGGTGAGGGAATTATTTATTATTTAGGTTTGGGACACCTCAAATTAAACTAATCCAAACCACAAACCAGCCCATGGTTTTTGCCCATGGTTTTTGGCAAAGGAAAGTGGAAAAAAAATATTTTATAATTCAAAAGTCTTAAATTCTTAAAATAATGGGGTTGCTTACATGGAGGTGAGTCACACTTCCAAGGAAAACAATTTCAAAAGACAAAATGTTTAATAAGTCTTGAAGGGTCCCCTAAAGATTTGTAAAATAAATAAAACAATCCCAAAATAATCTTATTTTAATGATAAAACAAATATTGGACGGAAATAAAGATTATAGTATTTTATTACATAACTATTGGGTCATTATGATGTCATAAAACACATTATATATTTAAACGGTATTTAATTTTTACCCAAATATTTGACTGTCTCAGAAAATTATGAAAAATTCACTGTTGGATAATTTCGACATCTTGATTCCATAAATAATAGTAATTTTATCTAAATATTTTTCTAAATATGTTAATTTTTACTTTTAAAATAAAAACTGACATTTATCAAAAATTCATGGGTTTTGAAAAAAATAGCTTTCAAACCTTAATAAAAATTACAAATGCATTCATAAAATTATGCGATCATTTATATTTAATAAAAAGTAACATAATAATAATAATAATATTTTATTAAAATTTTATTTAATTAAAAAATCCATTAATTCATAAAAATAGATTTCTTAGTTGAACATTAACTAAAAATACTATTTGTACTTTAAAAACTATTTACAAGGTAACAATAATACAATGAAAGTATATTCGTTATTATATACAAAAATAATATACATAACCATAGTACTAGGGTCTTGTTACATAACCCCTTATAACACCCACATAAGACCGAAGAGTAAGTTGTGTGATGGTGACAGACTCTTGGGGTGGCTCGGATAACATTGCTCGAGTGGTAATCATTATCAACTTCCACTTCTCTCGTAGACGGTCCCGCTCAAGCTTAACATATTCAAGCTCGGATTGGGCTTGGTCAAGATCGAAGCCCAAATATGCAACCTCCTTTCTGAGCTCTGACAAATGGGCTTCGTATGGGGCACGTCTACTGGATGAGGTCATCGCTTCCTTTGTCCGAGTAAATTAGATTTGTTAAAGCCCTATATTTATACTAATCATGTGATCACTGTTCAAAATCTATATTAGCAACAGTCACAATTCTTAACAGTATTTTAAAATCCAAAAACATAAAACCAAATAAGTTGACATTTTATATAAACATTTTACATAAAGTGGCATTTAATTAGATCAAGAAAGATTTCCATTAATGAAAGTTTGGGTCGTTATAGGTTTCTTCTCTTATTATTGAAGTTACTTATGCCCAAAAAGTGGGGTTTGGAACCTAGGGTTTGATACTGAATTTCTTGGTCTATTCTTCTAGTTTTAGGCTTGATCTAAGTCCCTTGTGGTGCGGCGGTGGTGTGGTTGAATTTTCGCACAAATATTCAAGGGTTTTGACACTTGTGGTAAGTGATTCCATGGGTAATCAATGCTATATGAGTTATATTTGATGAATTTATATTTGTATAACACTTATCTTTAATTATACTTTCTGTGAAATTTGGTTTTGGTGATACTTGTTAAGAAAATGATTTTTAGGTACCAATTTGGCGTTAAATTGGGTGTTTCACATGTCTATTTTATGTTATGCCAAATGGGGTTGTTTTATAACTCATGTAATGGGTTTATAGAAATTATTTGGGTGCTAAAAATTATATTTTAATGAATATGGGTTTTCACATGGTGTTTAAAGTGGGGTTTTTAAGGGATTTTTTGTGTAAAACAATGTTAAGTTTGGTGAAGTTATTTTGTTGAAATCCTAAAGGTTTTATTGAGTGGTGTAAGTGGTGGAAAACATGTGTATCTAATGTTTTGAGTTTATTATGACCAGAACTATTGTGTTTATGTGATAATGGATTTTGGTATCATGTGATAATGTTTTGAGAACAATGAGGAAAACCTGGGTACCTAGGAGGGCGGATATGTACTAGAATGATGGGTATCCAAATAGGTTTTATCCTTGTTTCACTGAGAAAAATGGATAAAAAACACTAAAAAACTATATTGATGATGATTTGGGACCACTATATTATGGGTATGTTCCCTACTAGTGTCTCGCGCACAAAAATGAATTTTTATATGGTTACTTTACACTGAGGTATGAGGTACATGGGGCCCGAGACTACCTAGTGACTAGGGTTGTTCCTGAGATTAGTGCTCATTGACTCTTGTGTATTTATATTTGGCATATGATGGTTTTATCTGGAAAATAAAATATCTTAAATGTTTTATTTAAATGTTCTCTTTCATAGAAAATTTCCTTTTAAAACTGTTTACATTTAAAAGTTTCATCCTTTAGAAATTATTTCCACTACCTCTTGTTTATTAAAAATAGAATGATTTTTATCTTGTATTGTTTACTATATGGAATATCTTAGTTGTATCCTATTGATATTAGGCTCACACCCTACTTACACCCCTTGTGTGTAAGTCGTCTTGGTCATGTTTGGCATAGGTAAAGGAAAGGATTTGGGTGATGGTGGTTCAGGGTGTTAGTTTCCATCCATGGTGCGGTATTGTGGAGACAGCTTGTGGGTGACGACCCCTTGTCATGTGGAGTCCTTGGGGATATTTTTCTGATATTTTTATGAGTCTTTTTACCCCTTGTTATATGTTCTAACCTATGTATTCAGTTCTGTATTTTTTTCTTAAGTCTTGTTTGGCATGAATTTTCAGGTTCGGTTTATCGATTGTTTTTTATGTTTTATGTATCCATATTAGGGTAAATCATTCCCAAAAAATATATATATGATACCTGGGTACTTTTGATAGCCCATGGGGATAAGTAACACCCTTCGGGACTTGTCACGAGTAGGGTTTGGCATCAATTTTTATGGTGACCAGATTTGGTTCGTGACAAAATGGTATCAGAGGAGGTTAATGTGTTTGGGTTATATTATTATTTTGGGATGAGTCGGGCTAGACAGGAGCTGGGACTGTTGGGACTTATAGTTTTGGTCATGATTAGGGTTCTTGGCCTGTACCTCACTTGGCAGACCTCTAGTTACCATGGGACATTGGAATTGTTCATCTGAATTCACTTCCAAGTGAGACGTGTGGGCAGCAGACTACACGTGAACATCAGGCAGGGTTGAAGTAGTGGTTTATTTTTTTGTTTTAATGTGTTTGGATTCATTATATTTGATGATGTTGATGGAATTTTTCAGAAATGTTGTACTTATTTTTCTCTTGTGATGTTGCCTTTTTGTAGCAACATGCCTCCCAAAAAATCTCCCATGCACCCACGAGAGGAAGTCGGAGAGAGTTCTCTCTCACCGCTTGATCAGATGATAGTATAGCTTGTTGTTCGGGCTATCCAAGAACTAAGACATGGACAGTATCCTGTTCTATCTCCTATTAGAGAATATTAGACTGGTCCTAGGAAGGACAAGGCCTAGGAGTTCCTGAAAAATAAGCCTCCTACTTTCTGAGGTTGCATAGAACCTCGAGAAGAAGAGGAATGGCTTGAAAATATAGAGCGCATGTTCCAGTTCTTGGATACACCTAAGGAGATCATGGTGAAATATGTATATTTTCTTTTGGAGGGTCCTAACCACAGGTGGTGGGAATCGGTACTTCAGAATGGGAAGAATGAGCATATGTGCTGGGGAGATTTCAAGGTCGTCTTTAATGAATAGTACTTCCTGGAATTCATGGTGCATGTTAGATCGCAAGAGTTCATGGATCTTGTTCAGGGGGGTCTTTTTATGATGGATTACACCAACCATTTTTCTAATATGGTTCGGTATGCTCTTGAAATCGTCTCTAATGATCAAGTGAAGGCTCAAAGGTTTGAGAAAGAATTATGACTGAATATATACTCCCAGGTTTTCTTGTTTAAGCCGAGGACCTATGCTGAGATGGTTGACTGAGCGTGTATATTGGAGATTGACTGAAAATGGAGGGCTGGTTTCTCTAGGACATTATTAGTAGTGGTTAGCGGTATCTCTTCAGAGAACAAAAGAAAGTGGGAGGTGCAGGGGAAGAAGGGAGGTGGTAGTTCAGGCCACTCTTCCATATATTTTTCATTTGTGGATTCTAATGTGAGATCGGTCGTGTGCCAGCAGTGTGTGAGACCTTGGAACATATGACCAGCATTCCCACTTCCTCTGAATCCCCATTATCAATGTGGAAGTATGGTTCACTTTCAGCGTTTTTGTAGGGTGGCACGTCCACTTCAGAGTGGGGTAGGGTTAGTGGCTTCAAGGAGTGCCGGCTTAGTCTGAGCCATCAAGGATAGGGGGATCTCAATTTGGTGGTCGTAGTGGTATGTTTGGGTCATCTTCTAGGAAGATCTAGTTTAGGGAACAGCCACAGACTAGCGGTCATCCTCAGGTAGGGACCAGACATATCCATGTGGTGGATCAGGCACTAGCAGGATCAAAGGCAGGATCGTCAACAGTTTGAGGTACCGCTTTGATTGAATCTTCTATAGATGCTACTATTTTTAATATCGGTGCCTCTATTTCATTAATTTATTCCTTTTTTTTAGACACACTGAATTTTCCAACCAATATTTTGTCTTTTTCAATGTATTTGGTGACTCCATTGGGAAAGAAGAAGGAGCAGGGTCTCAGGTTCCCATTGTGTGTGATTTCCGTGTTAAGGGTTGAGATGAAGTGGGACCTCTTGGTTATATATATGGATCTATTTGACATAATACTTTTCATGGATTTTATAGTGAAATTCTAGGAACACGTTGATTAGTATAGGAGGCGGGTCAGTTTCACGTCACCTGATGGGAGTCGTAAGGTTTTTCATGGGGAATGGGATCCTCGGTTGAGTCGTGTGGGACCTCCACTCCTAGAGTTGGGAGATGTTGTTTTCCGTTATCATTACTCACGACATAGGATGATGGTCATGCTCCTAATGTTGGACTACCTAATGTAGTTTATGAGTTTCCATAGTTATTTTGGGATGATTTTTTAGGTTTTCCCCCAGAGTGGGAAGTAGATTTCTTGATTGATCTGGCACCGGCAACACAGTCGATATCTCTTACATCATATCTCATGGCCCCCACTGAGATGAGGGAATTAAATATATATCTAGACGACTTATAATCCAAAGGATTCATTCACCTGAGCATCTCTCCTTGGGCCGCTCCTGTGTTGTTCGCGAAAAAGGCTGACGAATTCCTTCGGTTGTGCATTGACTACCAGAAGATGAATAAGGTAACAATCAAGAACAAATAACATTTTCCCCAGATAGATGACTTGTTTGGTAGGATGAATGTGGAAATGTGGTTTTCTAAAATTGACTTTCATTTGGGCTATCATCAACTCTAGGTGAAAGAGGCAGATATCCCAAAGACAACATTCTAAAGCAGGTACGACCACTTCAATTACTTGGTCATGCACTTAGGATTGACCAATGATCCAGCGGTATTTATGGAACTCATGAAAAGGGTGTTCCACCAATATCTTGATTATTTTTTCATGGTATTTGTGGATGAAATCCTAGTTTATTTGGGATCATAGGAGGAACATGATAATCACTTTCAGATCATTCTAGGCACTTTGCGAGAGCATCCCCTTTATGTAAAGTTGTCCAAATGCAATTTCTAGATCAGGGAGGTGAAATTTATGAGGCATGTGAGCTCAGAGCAGGGGATTTTAGTGGAACCTAAGAAGATCAGTTTGGTAATGTCATGGGAGTATATGAAGAACATGTTCAATATTAGGATTTTCCTCATCCTAGCTGGTTATTACAGGTGGTTTGTCTGGGATTTCTCTCGGCTTTCTTCACCAATGACCGCGCTCACCCAGAAAGGGGTGAAGTTTGTATATGGCACAGAATTCTAGGAATCCTTTGAGGAATTTAAGATTTGGTTAACTACCACCCCTGTTATAATTTTTCTAGAGGTTAGAAAGGGGTATGTGGTGTATTGTGATGCTTTAGGTATGGGTATTGAGTGCGTTCTTATACAGGATGATCACATGGTGGCATATGAATCTCTCTAACTCTAAACACACAAAAATAATTACTCGACCCATGACTTGGAGTTAGCAGATATGATGCACTCTTTGAATACTTGGCGTCACTACCTCTTTGGGGATAAGTGTGTGGTGTACTCTGATCACAAAATCTTGGCCTAGATCTTCTCGCGGAAGGATCTCAACATGAAGTAGTTTCATTGGATCGAGTACTTATAGGGGTTCGACTTTTAAATTTTATATACCCTAGAAAAGGGTAATGTGGTGGTCGACACCTTAAGCAGAAGAGTCCTAGTTCATGTTTTGAGGAAGTATAGTGATGATTGGACTTTCATGGCACTCTTTTCTCAGACGCATGTGGAGACCAAAAAGAAAAATGGGGGTGCGTTCTTGGCGATCTTTTAGTTGAATCTTTCTCTGGTGCAGCTAATTCAGTGGGAATAGCCTGGTGATGAGATTTTTTAGTGGTCAAATAAGTGTTTTTATGGTGGGGAGACATCTTCTGATTGGTTGTCTTCTCCCGAGGACATTATGTGCTTCAAGGGCCATTCAGGAGTGTCGTTATATCAATGGAAGGTGGTGATGCAGTATAGCCACCAGTCTCAATAGGCTATCCATCCAGGTTCCACCAAGATGTATTATGATGTCCTTTGGCAGTTCTAGTATCCTGGTATAAGGAGATACATCACGTACTTCGTTTCTAGATGCTACACATGCTAGTAGGTGAAAACAGATCATCAAAGGCCCTCCGGTTTGCTCCAGCCATTACCTATTCCTACCTAGAAGTGGGATGAGGTTTCTATGGAATTCATTGTTGGCTTGCCTCATAAACCTCAGGGTAATAATTCCATTTGGGTGGGGATTGGTCATTTGAAAAAATCATCTCACTTCATTCTAATCAGAGATACAGCTAAAGTAGATGAGTCAGGCCATTTGTATCTTCAGGAGGTGGTAATACTCCCTGGTGTACCATCAACAGTTGTCTCAGATAGATATCCTCATTTCACTTCTTGGTTTTGGGAAGGCCTTCAAAAGGCCTTGGGGTCTCAGATTAAGATGATCATGACATGCCATCCTCAAATGGATAGTCAGATAGAGAGGGTGAATCATATTTTGGAGGACATGCTCTGTGCATATGTTCTGGACTTTGGAGGTTATTGGGATAGCCATTTGGGATTGGTTGAGTTTTCTTATAATAATAGTTACCCATCCACAATTCGAATGGATCCTTTTGAGGTGCTCTATGGCCGACCTTGTCATCCCCTCCTATGTTGAGCTGAGGTAGGTGAGACCTCACTGCTGGGGCCGAGTCTAGTGCAGGAGATGTCTGAGAAGGTCAAGTTGATCAGGCAGTACTTATTGAAAATTTAGAGTCTCCATAAATCATATGCTGACCATAGGTGTCAAGACCTATATTTTTCTGTGGGTGATAGGGTATTCTTGAAAGTGGCCCCTCATCTGTGCCATCATCGATTAAGAAAGTAAGGGAAGATGACATCGTGGTATGTCGGACCTTTTGAGATCATCAATCATATTGGTAAGGTGGCATACAGTTTGGCCTTACCTTCTCAGTTGAAATCAATTCATGACATCTTCCATGTCTCTTAGTTGAAGAAATACAACCCAGATCCATCCCATGTACTGAATTGGGAGGAGTTGGATATAGAGCCTGATTTATCTATTTTTGAGTGGTCGGTGCAAATAGTGTAATTCTAAGAAAAATTGATTTAGGGAAAGTCTATTCCACTGATCCAGGTTCTTTGGAAGCATGGTAATGATACACATAATACTTGGGGGTGGAAGTTGTGGGTTGATAAGGAGTACCCATTCTTGTTTTCTGATAAAGCTTCAGGTTGACTTTCTATGGAGGAAAGTATTTAGTGGTGGGAATAATTTTCACATACATGACTTATTTTAAAGTTAAAATTTTAATTAATTTCCTTTATTTCTTTGTTTTGGAGGTTTCCCAATAATTTTTTGAGGAAAGGGTGAGTTTTCATGATTTGGGCCAAACCGTGAGCCCATTTCCAAATTTAAAAACCAATTTTTTTTTATTTTATAACTATTTCATTTTTCAACATTTTGCACCCATTACACTTAAAAATGGCCTTATCTTACCTATTAACACTAAAATATCAATTTTTACCCTTTAGGAATCCATAATTATGGTGTATTTGGCTTTTTAATTAAGAAATCGGGCCATCCCGGAAGCCCATTTCCAGTTTTCTGAAAATAATATTTAATATCTTATTCAATTTTTATGATTTTATAGTGATTACAAGTCTCACTCTATCCCACTGAACCCAAGAACACCCCCATTCTCATTTCCCCCTCTTTGGAGCTCATATGCATCACGAATTAGGACATAACTTCTTAGGCTTTCTCAAATCGTCCAGATTTGAAGAGGTAACTTGTTTCCTTCGTAACTCCTTCAATTTTTACTCTTTTTCCCCATTTTAGTTCTAAATTGACTTTATCAGCCTTATTAGAACCTCACTTTCCTTTTTTAAAATTTTTAAATTCTGATACTAGTGTTTTTTTGGTGATTTCTTCAAGATCCCTCAAGTAAGTGGGTCTCCTTCCCTCTTCCTTCAATTTTCTTAGAGTTTCATCCTTTTTCATGGGTTTTCTTCCTTTATTATTGAATTTCCTTATGTCCATAAAGTATGTTTTCTAACCTAGGGTTTTATCCTGAATTTATTGGTCTATTATTCAGGTTTTAGGCTTGATCTAAGTTCCTTGTGGTTCGGTGGTGGTGCGGTTGAATTTTCGCACAAAGATTCAAGGTTTTTGACACTTGTGGTAGGTGATTCCATGGGTAATAAATTCTAGAAGAGTTATCTTTTCTGAATTTCTATTTTTATCACACTTATCATTCATTATAATTTTGACAAAATTTGGTTTGGGTGACGTTTGTTAAGCAAATGATTTTTAGGTACCAATTTGGTGTTAAATTGGATGTTTTACATGTCTATTTTATGTTATGCCAAATGGGGTTTTTTATAACTCATGTAATGGGTTAATATAAATTAATTGGGTGCTAAAAATTCTTTTTTGATGAATACAGGTATGTACATGGTGTTAAAAGTGGGGTTTTTAATGGATTTTTTGTGAAAAACATTGTTAAGTTTTGTGAAGTTATTTTATTGAAATCCTAAAGGTTTTATTGAGTGGTGTAAGTGGTGAAAAACATGTGTAGCTACTTTTTTGAGTTTATTATGACCATAAATGTTGTTTTTATGTTATAATGGCTTTTTTTATCATGATATAATGGTTTGAGAACAATGGGGGACACCCAGGAACCAAAGAGGGCATATATGTATTAGTACGCTAGTGATCCAGATGAGTTTTATCCCTGTTTCACTGAGAAAAATAAATAATGACAACACTAAAAAAATTATTGATGATTATTAGGGACCACTAGGTTATTTTTATCTTCCCTACTAGTGGTTCATTCATGAGAATAGATTTTTCTATGGTTACTTTACACCGAGGTACGAGGTACATGGGGCCTAAGACTACCTAGTGCCAAGGGATGTTCTCGAGATTTGTGCTCATTGACTCTTGTGTATTTATCTTTAGAATATAGTGGTTTCTTCTGGAAAATAAAGTATCTTACATGTTTTATTTAAATGTTCTATTTCATGTAAAATTTCCTTTCAAAATTGTTTACTTTTAAAAGTTTCATTTTTTATAAATTATTTCCCCTACCTCTTGTTTATCAAAAATTGCATGCTTTTTATCTTGTATTGTTTACTATGTGTAATATCTTGGTTGTATCTTATTTTTATTAGTATCACACCCTACTTACACCCCTTGTGTGTAAGTATACTTGGTCATGTTTGACACAGGTAAAGGAAAGGTTTTGGGTGATGGTGGTTCGGGGTGTTAATTCACATCCATGGTGCGGCGTTGTGGAGACGGCTTGTGGGTGATGACCCCTTGTCATGTGGAGTCCTTGGGGATATTTTTTTCTATTTTTATGTGTATTTGGACCTCTTTTTATATGTTCGAACCTATTTATTTAGTTCTATATTTTTTTAAGTCTTGTTTGGCATGAATTTTCACCTTCAGTTTATTGATTTTTTTTATGTTTTATATATCCATATTCAGGTAAATCATTCCAAAACCAAAATTTATGATACCTGGGAAATTTTTCCATCCTTTGGGGATAGCTAATTCCCTTCATGCTTTGTCACTGGTCAGGTTTGGCATTGGTTTTGATGGCAACCAGATTTGGTTCGTGACAGCAGGGATAGTTCAGTGTACTTTATGTGATAGATAAATGATGGACCTACCTTGATTAAGGAGGGATGGGTCTAGAAATGTAGATATATGATCATGTCCCACTCCTTTGGGTAGTAATGAAAGGTTTGGAAAACACCATATCCTGAATATTTGGGTATAGACTAAAAATAATTTTGGCATGACACCCTTCCCAAAGTATTTGGTTGTGGTTCGGGTTATGGTATACAATGAATTCTTCCTTCTGGTATGGAGATAAAGTATGTATAGTCAGGTGTCATAGTGGACTGGTTAACTCACAACAACCTAAATTATAGGATTTCATGTTCATTGTGTGTGTTTTTTTCATGTGGGCATGTTTCATGGACATGACTGCACTTATATATATGTATTGCATGCACATGCACTTGGTCACAACAACACTCAGTCTTGTTGAGGAAAAAGAGATTCCTATTGGGTCTTTGGACTCACCCTCTACCCACATACATGGAACTGGTTTTGATGTACATGGTTATACCTTCATGTTTTATCTCAGGACACATGTATCACTGTGATCTAGACATGTTATAGGCTTGGAATTTTTTGGAGCCCGAGTATTTGGTGGGATGGTATGTGAGTTAGGCCAGAGGATGGTGTATTTATTTTCCAATTATTGTTCAGCATGTTTATTGTGAGTGTTCATTTTATTTATATATGATTTCATGCTATCTTTGACCAGTATTTTATGTTTTTTACATCATATATATAGTTTACTGGTTTTTATTCAAGATTGTGGGGACCCATGTGGCTCCCTGTTTTATGTTTATAGGGTTTTGGAAAGTCTGATATACAAACAGGTTGTACTAAATTTTTGGTAGAATTGGGCATATCCCCTTGGGTTTCTTTTGAGGTTATAGTCTCCCCAAAACTATGATAGGCCCTATATAGCAGCCAGTAGCCTATAGAATAGATAAGGTTCACCTAAGGTGCACCGTTTGGAAATACCAGGTTGTGGCATTACTCTTGGATATTGAATATATAGATTATACACAAGAGGGGGATGAATTGTGTCTTTTAGAATGTTCGTTAACTCTTCGATTGAATGAGTTCTATCCTCTATGCTTTATCAGATTTGATTATGCAGTGGAATAAGTAAAAACAGGGACACATAGATGAATAGTGGTTCGGGGAAAAGAAGGCCCCTAGTCCACTCCACCAATGCTCAACTCCACGAGCATGGTGATTTTCACAATCTGGTCCTCGTTTCAACAGATCGGTTCACAACTGAGTACAGGTAGTTGACACCTTTACAATCCAAGGAAAAACAAAGCCTTTTAGTTCAAACACGAACCTACACAGCTTAGTACAAGAAGCTGGTTACTCAAGAATAGAAAGAAAATATTTTTGTATTTTGAAAATACTTTCCAGATGTTCTTCACAATTGAAATGGCATGCAATTGACAATAGATGGATCATCGTCTCTAGAAATATTGATTTTCAAGTCGAAGCAGTTCTGAGTCGATCTGGTTGTAGTAGATATAGAGATATAATTCAAAAATTCAGTAGTAGTATATCCACAATATATATTTGATGTAGAACAAGTGAATCTTCTATCAAGTTCCTTCTTCTTCTCAAAATAAACAGAGCTTTGACGCTCCTCTTAAATCAACAGAACAGAGTGCTTTTTGCAGTCTCTGTTTTCCACCTTTTTGAATAATCAATTGATCACCACACACTTGTTCCTGATGTTTCAGAAAAAACATATATATTAAAGCAGATCATATTCCCTACACATTTAGATCCATAAAATTTGCCTTTTGATTCGCGATATTCAAAAATTTGAATTTACAGAGTAGTCGTAACTTCCCTGAAGACTCGGCATAAAAAGCTCCTTTTAACTTGATCTTTAATACATTGATAAAACGGTTTTGAATCAGTCAATGTTTTATTTTAAAATCGAATTTAAATTCGGCTTGAAATCCGACTAACAATCAGCTTGCTGACCGTTGCACAAAAAATCATCTTTCAAACTTTCTGACGCCAAACGTAAGGTTGATGATGTGGCCTCCAAACATAGGGTTTATGAAATAGTCTTCAAATGTAAGGTTCACAACGTAAGGTTGACAGCGTAAGGTTGAACATAAACGTAGGTTTCATGTTACTTTCTTCAAACGTAAGGTTGATCATAAACGTAGGGTTCATGTTACTTTCTTAAAACGTAAGGTTGATCATAAACGTAGTTTTGATCATCCATACTTTTTCTTCAACTTTCAAACGTACGATAAAAGATCCATAATTTTACTTGATCCATACCTTTCCAAGAATGTATGGTTGTTTACAAAAGTAAGGTTGATGAACCATACTTTTGAGAAACAAACATAACGTTTAATACTTACATACGGTTCTCCTTCCATACTTTGCCGATAACCCAAACATAAGGTTCCTTCCTAACGTAAGGTTCTTCTTCCATACTTTATCGATAACATATGGTTGATTAACCATACTTTTCTCTTATCTCAAAAAGTATACATGCTTTTCATCCTTACGCTATGTTTATCCACATAGGGTATGAATAGTGATTCCAGGACACGCTAAAATAGATTCCGACTAAGTAGCGCATGAACAGTGTTTCCAGAACACGCTAAATACAAATACTTTAAAAATAAATTCCCATAATTTAAAGAGTAAAATAAAATGATAAATTCCTGAAAATTACTAAATAAAATAATTAGAAAATAATTAAGGGTATTTGTGAGCATCAAAATTATCATAAAGAGACAGAGTATTATTTTCAATAATCTCCCCCTTTAAATAACATTATTATGTATTGTTGAAAACAATACTTTGCTCAACAATCTCCCCCTTTTTGATGATCACAAAACCCATAAAATAATAAGATTAATTAAATTAAATTAACTTTCAAAATTAGTTACATAAAGTTTTAGAATTTTGAGAGGATAAAACAATATTTAATTTTAACAAGATCATTTCAATAAATATAAATTTCTCCCCCTTTATGAAAATAAAATAATTTTTCTCTTAAAAAAATTCCAATTTTATCCAAATTTCTCCCCTAATAACTTAAAAAAGGTTTTAAAATAAAATGTTGTGTTTATCCAAATTTCTCCCCCTTTTTGTGATATCAAAAAGAATGATAAATTATGGATTTGAACACATTTAATGTTGCACTGAACTGTAGGTAAATGCTATTATTAAATGTTTATCAATAATTAAATCTGGAGTACTGGCATATCAAAATAAAGACAGTAAAACAAATAGAAAGAAACAAATAGATAATTGAGAAAATTTTCATTCAAAAATAGCAGTATTTTACATGACAATGATATACACAGGAATCAAGGTTTGGTCAAGGTGGGAAATAGGTTATATCTACTCTAGATTGCAGACTTGATTTCTATAAACTGTTCCCTGAGTCTCTTCATCATCCCATCTCCAAGTTTGATTATGAGTTCTCTGTTCTCCTAAGTCATATGAATACCCTCAATTAAATTGACTCTGAAAAACTCATGCATTCTTTCCTCTTTTTCTATAAACACTGATAGCTTCTCTGATAGCTGATTTAATAGTGTTCTGATTGGTGGATCATTAGATATCAGTTGATCCACTAAAAATTTCTGATTATCCAGCAGCACTGATAATGGGGCACTGTTACATTGAAGATCTTGCAACCTGTCATTCATGTTGCTCATCGCGGCTGTGATAGCTTGAAATATTCTGATTAAATCAGGTGAAGTGCCTGATCCACTAGCAGCACTATTTTCAATTGATGAAAATTGGTTCTCCATAAACAATTTTAGATCTGATAAATCTATTTTCATAACCATTTCAGATTTCAACTTGTCAACTGCATTCAGCATATCCTCTTTAAAAATTTCAACTTCTTGCCTTAAGAATGTACTCTCCTTCATCTTTTGAAATCTCAATTGTTCTAAGTCTAAGGAATTTCTCATAGTGACATTCTCAGATTCCAACTGAGATACCTTTTTGTATAGTTCTTCAAATTCATTCTTTCTTGAATCAGAGGAACCTTGTGCTTGATTCGCATTCTCAGGCTCTGGATGATGCAGGAATACCAAAGGTAATGATTCAGCATCAGATTTGTCTTTCTCTTTGTCCTGAGTAGGTAGGTCCACAGATTTTTTCTTAGAGTCTGCAGACTCCTCCACAGAAAAATCCTCTTGAAGTACTTCTGTGTGAGCTTCAGAAGCATGCTCATCACGAACATCATCATCTTTGTCTTCCACTGGAATTTCGAGAAAAATATTTTCAGGATTTTCTTGAGGTCTGGTCACTTCCCCACCAGGCTCTGCCTCCTTATCTTGATCTTGTTGAAGTGTAACTTCAACATCAGCTACAATCTATTCCTGATTCTCCCTTTGAGCTTCTTATTGAACTCCTAATCCCTTTACTAGTGTTATCCTTTCACTAACATCTTCCATGTCTTTATCAATAGAAGCTTCTCTTACAAAAGAATAAGAAAATAAAGCTTTTGTTGTTTCCATTGCAGGGGAAGTAATTTACTCAGTAGCAGGTATAGTTATTCGATATTAAAGTCCCTCCTAACTTCTTTCTTCCTCTGCATCTTCCACTTCAAATCAGATCCTTCTTACAACATTACTGACTCTTCATTCAGCTTTTCCCTCCTTGGACTTAGCAGGTTGAGCCTGAGCACTCTCTGAGTCATCCTCAACTCCTACTGGAAAAAGTTTTCCTTTAATGGTGCTCCAAAAATAGCCAATTTTTCTTAGAGTTCTATCATTAAACATATTACTGTGATGACAGTGTACTCGGGCATTCACTAATCTCACCATGTCCTTCTTAAGCAACAGCTTGGAAATAAATCGACCAAAAGGGTGAAAGTTCATCTGGGCGTCACTTTGGAAACAGTAATTGAGGTACCTTACCATGTACCTTGGGAAGTTTAATTTTATATCTCTTAACAGAAGATACATTATGAACATATCAGGGTACAAAATCTTTTCCATTTCTGCCATCATGGGATCTATTCCTGTCTGAAAAAATTTAACCAGGATCTTGTGATCCGGTTCTAAATCTTTCACCATAATTTTCTTAATAGTAGATGTTCCAAACAAAAAGGACATAATGTCCTCAAATTTATGCACAGCATATCCCATTTTTTTCAAATCAAAATGAAAAACTCCCTCATGAGGGCAGTTGAGAATCTGACCAATTTCTACTGACGAGATTGAGAAATCCCTATCCTCTATCTTAGCTATCATACTATCCTCAGTATCTCCCAGACTAAACAGTATAGATTTAAAGAAGTATCTAAGTTCTACCTCATACAGAAATTCCTTATTGTCACTATTGAATGTCTGTTCAAGGTTCTGAATTGACAGTGCTTGTTTCAACAGCAGATTTGTCTTAAATAACCAGTCGAGATCGATTACCTTGCCCTGTAATATTTTTCTTCCTTTGGAGCGCTGTCTCTGGGCATTTCTTGGCTCGGCTTCACTGGCTCTTTTAGTCCTTACCATTTCTGTGAGAATCTATGAAGGTTTTGAAGGTTAGGGTTTCAGAGGTTTTAAGATTAGGGTTTACAAGTAGAGGTGCGGTTTGCGGATTCGAAAAGGTTTCGATAGAAATGAAACGGTTTAGAAGTCGAAAGGGTTTCTGAAAACCTTGGTTCCCGTGTTTTTAATAATCATTACATATATTTAAAAAATAAATAAAATAGATTACGTGGATAAAAGAAACTTATTCTGTTTAAAAAAAATATTTTAAGAAAATTAAAATAAAGAACTAGCATTGTAAAATAAAATTTTATTTAAAATCAAATAAACATAGCTCACCCTTAATAAAATCAAACCTTGCAGTGGGAAGTGGTTTAGTAAAAATATCTACTAATTGAATTTATGTATTTATAAATTCTAAAAATATATCCTTTTTAATAACATGATCTCTTAAAAAGTGATGCCTTATATCAATGTTCTTAGTTCTAGAATGACTAATATGATTTTTTGAAATATTAATTGCACTTGTATTATCACATAAAATAGGTGTATTATTAAAATTAAATCCAATGTCCATAAGAGTGTTTTTCATCCACAACACTTGTGCATAGCAACTGCCAGCAGAAACATATTCTGCCTCGGCTGTTGACAGGGCAACTGAATGTTGTTTCTTACTAGACCATGACACCAAAGACTTTCCTAAAAAGTGACATGTTCCTGATGTGCTTTTTCTATCTAATATACAACTTCCAAAGTCAGCATCTGAATATGAAATCAAATTAAAATCAGAAGTTTTAGGATAAAGTAGAGATTGAAAAATAGTTCCTTTTAAATATCTAAAAATTCTTTTGACAGCAGTTAAATGAGATACTTTGGTATTTGATTGAAATCTAGCATAAAGACATACTGAATACATTATATCTGGCCTGCTAGCAGTAAGATATAACAAACTACCAATCATACCTCTATATAACTTTTTGTCAACTGATTTTCCAGTTTCATCCAAATCAAGTTTTATATTAGTACACATAGGAGTTGTAAATGGCTTGTTTTTTTCAAGTCCAAATTTCTTAAGTAAATCAGTAATGTATTTTCTTTGATTCAAAAAATTTCCAAAATCTTTTTGATAAATTTGAATTCCTAAAAATAAATTTAATTCTCCTATCATACTCATTTCAAATTCTTTTTGCATTAACTTTGAAAACTCATGACAAAGGGTTTTATTAGTTGATCCAAAAATTACATCATCAACATAAATTTGAACCAATAAAACATTATTTTTCACAGTTTTCTTAAAAAATGTTGGATCTTCTAATCCAACAGTAAAGTCATTTTTCAAAAGAAAATAATGTAATCTTTCATACCAAGCTCTGGGTGCTTGTTTAAGGCCATAAAGAGCTTTAGTAAGTTTAAAAATAGAATCAGGTTTTTAAGAGTTTTCAAAACCAGGAGGCTGCTCAACATAAACTTCCTCCATTAAATAACCATTCAAAAAGGTAGATGTAACATCCATCTGAAATAATTTAAAATTCATATAAGATGTATAGGTTAAAAGGATTCTAATGGATTCTAAACTAGCTACAGGTGAAAAAGTCTCATCATAATATATTCCTTCTTCTTGATTATATCCTTTAGCTACTAATCTTGCTTTATTTCTAGTTATTTTTCCTTGATCATCCTGTTTATTTCTAAAGACCCATTTGGTTCCTATTACTGGATAGTTCTGTGGTCTTTTAACTAATTCCTATACTTCATTTCTTTTGAACTGGTTTAACTCTTCTTGTATTGTTATCATCCAACTTTCATCATCTAAAACTTTTTCTATAGTCTTGGGTTCTTGTTGGGATAGGAAGGCAGAGAATTCCACTAGGTTTCTTAAGTTTCTTCTAGTTTGAATACCAGTATTTAAGTCACCTATCACAGTTTCTAAAGGGTGATTCTTTAGGGTTCTAGACTGTCTGGGAAATATACTTATAGGTTCTTCAGTATCATGTTCTTCTAAACTGGACTGAATTTCTTTTATATCATTTTCAAAATCATTCTTTAAGTTCTCAAGTATCATGTTATCATTAGAGTCAGGTTCATCCATTTGATATTTCCTTTTCTCAAAGGGATCAGATTCATAAAATTTCACATGAAGTGATTCTTCAACAATCCTTGACTTTTTATTATAGACTCTATAAGCTTTGGAGGTAGCAGAATATCCTAAGAAAATACCTTCATCAGATTTTGGATCGAACTTACCAAGATTATCTTTGGTGTTCAAGATGTAGACCTTGCATCCAAAAAAAATAAATTAATTTACTTTAGGTTTTCTGTTATTCCATAGTTTATAGGGTGTCTTTTTCAAAATAGGTCTAATTAAAACTCTATTAATTATATAGAAAGCTGTATTTATAGCTTTTGCCCAAAAATATATAGGTAAGCTATATTCATTTAACATAGTTCTATCCATTTCTAGAATTGTTCTATTTCTTCTTTCTACAATCCCATTCTCTTGAGGTGTTCTTGGTGCAGAGAAGGTATGTTTAATACCCATGTTTGAGAAAAAGGAATTAAATTCCTGATTCTCAAATTCTCTACCATGATCACTTCTCAATGAGATTATATTAAAACTTTTTTCATTTTGAACAGATTTGCAGGAACTTTCAAATAGAGTAAAAGCTTCATTTTTAAATTTCAAAAATAAAATCCAAGTAAATCTAGAATAATCATCAACTAATACATAAACATATAATTTACCAGCTAATCTTTCTACTCTGGAAGGTCCAAACAAATCCATATGGATAAGTTCTAGAGTTTTAGTTGTAGCAACTTTATTAATATATTTGAATGATGATTTTTGTTGCTTGCCAAGTTGGCATGCATCACATAATCTGTCACTTTCAAATTTGAGACTAGGAAAATCAGAAACTAGATGTTTCTTGGATAATTTATGTAAAACATATACATTGTAATGTCCAAGTCTCATATTCCAGATCCAAGATTCACTTACTTTAGCAGTCAAGCAGTTTACTTATTTTTTACACAAGGAATTTAAATCCAAAGTATAGACATTATCAGTTCTTGGTGCCTTAAATTTAAACAGTTTATCTTTAGAAACAATACAGCAATTGTTAGTAAAATCAATAGTATATCCATCATCACAAAGTTGAGAGATACTTATCAGGTTGTGTTTTAATCCTTGTACATAAAGTACTTTGTTGATTGAGACTGTTTTTGGATCTCCAACAGTTCCAATGCCAATGATTTTTCCTTTGGCATTGTCACCAAATGTGACAAGTCCTCCTTCCTTTTGATTGAGTGAAAGAAAATCCAATGATTTTCCACTCATATGTCTTTATAAGACACTATCCATGTACCATATATCTTTTCTACTCTGGTGGCCTGCTACTTGCAAAGACATTCAAACAAATTGCTTTGGTACACATATTTTTTTGGGTCTAGGGGTGTTAGATAGTAATGATCTGGGTGTCCAGATTTGCTTTGTTCTTTTAAAATCAGCTGAATCATATAAGTCTTTTGAAACATAGGCTTTCTTAATACCACAGATTTGATGTTGTATTAAGAAAAAGTTTTTAGCTATATGCCCCTTTGTCCCACAAAAGTTACAATTAACCCTTTTAGAGCTAGGAACAAAATAATTTTTATATAGCTTAGGTTTTTCTCCTTTACTGCCAATTCCAAATCTCTTATTTTTAATGACATTTTTTCCAAGAATTTAATTTAATGAATTATCTCCTTTTGTAAAAACAAATGCAGCCTGTTTTTAAGATTCTACTTCATCATGCAGTGTTTTTATTCTTGATTCAAAATTAATATAGTTAGTGTTAATAGAACTGTATTTATCAGTTAATTCCTTATGTTGTTTCAGCATTGTATATCTTTCATCTGAAACAGCTTTATGTATGTTTTTTAGTGACTTATGTTTCTTAAATAGTGAGTCATATATTTCTTCAAGCATATTACAGTAGGCTGCAAGTTTTTTATTTGTGTATCTTGATTCAAAACTTGATTCAGTATTTGAGTCAAAGGAGTAATATGAATGTACCTCATCAGTTTCTTCCATTAAACACATGTTTTCTTTTAAATTGACTTCTTCTTTCTCTGAGCTTGATTCAGGAGAGCTACTGGAGTCTTCAGATACACTCCAAGTGGCTTTCATAGCTTTCTTGTCTTTCTGCTCATAGTCATTTCTTTTGAATAATTTATTCTTCTTTGCATCTTTTAATTGTGGGAAATCTGGTCTGATATGCCCCATATTCTTTCATTCATAGCATCTTACTTCCTTATCATCCCTCTTAAAGGATTTTTTTAAGTCTCTTTTCTTGCTATAGAATTTTCTAAATTTTCTGACTAGTTGAGCCAGTTCTTCATCTGAGTTTCATGAGTCAGAGCTCTCTGATTTAGCTTTGACTTCTCTGCTTTTCATCTTTCTGCTTCTGCTCTGTGATTATGCTTTCAGGGCAGTATCCTCTCTTTTGATAAGCACTTTATATTCATTAGCTTCATCTTCCATCTCAGCTTCATACATCATTAATGTTCCAATCAGTTCTCTCAAGGTTAAATCTTTGACAGGTGTCGACTGTCTGATTGCTGCATAGATTCCATTCCATTTTGTAGGCAGTACTCTCAATACTTTTAAATCTTGATCAGCTTGCTTAATGGGATCTCCCAAGGCAGTTATGTTATTGACAATCTCTATTAATATTCCATTCATTTGAGTAATACTCTCACCTTAAACCATTATGAATGTATCAAATTTAAGCTTAGCAGTTGCATATCTCATTTCCCTGATATTTTTAGTTCCCTCATAAGCAACAGAAATATTTTTCCACATTTCATATGTTGTTGGGCATTGAGATACTCTGTTAAACTCATCAGGTCCTAGACCACATATAATTGTATTCATTGCTTTAGAATTCATATCATATTCTGCTTCAGTAGCTGCACTCCATGTTTCAGGTTTTTCTGGTATTTCATATGGAGTTAGAATCTTAGAATAGACTCTGTATCCAAGATTTTTCAGATAGATAATCATTCGAGACTTCCAGCATCCATAATTTTCTCCATTGAAGTACGGTGCTCTGACCATAGACATTCCCTCTCTTGTATCAGTCATGATGCTCTGTTTTATAATCTTTAAATGCTTCTAGCTTGCTAAGGATCTATCAGAAGCTCCAACACTAATACCAATTGTGGGATCTTGAATATACAGATTATACACAAGAGGGGGGTGAATTGTGTCTTTCAGAATTTTCGTTAACTCTTCGATTGAACGAGTTCTGTCCTCTATGCTTTATCAGATTTGATCATGTAGCGGAATAAGTAAAAGCAAGGACACATATATGTATAGTGGTTCGAAAAACAGAAGGCCCCTAGTCCACTCCACTAACGCTCAACTCCACGAGCTTGGTGATTTTCACTATCTGGTCCTCGTTTCAACAGACCGGTTCACAACTGAGTACAGGAAGTTGACACCTTTACAATCCAAGGAAAAACAAAGCCTTATGGTTCAAACAAGAACCTACACAGCTTAGTATGAGAATATGGTTACTCAAGAATAGAAAGAAAAGATTTTTCGTATTTTGAAAATACTTTCTAGATGTTCATCACAATTGTAACAACATGCAATTGACAGCAGATGGATCGTTGTCTCTAGAAATATTGATTTTCAAGTCGAAGTAGTTCTGAGTCGATCTGGTTACAGTAGATATAGAGATATAATTCAAAACATCATCAGTAGTAGATCCACAGTAGATATTTGATGTAGAACAAGTGAATCTTCTATCGAGTTCCTTCTTCTTCTCAAAATAAATAGAGCTTTGAGGCTCCTCTTAAATCAGCAGAATGGAGTGCTTTTTGCGGTCTCTGTTTTCCACCTTTTTGAATAATCGATTGATCGCCACACACTTGTTCCTAATGTTTCAGATAAAACATATATATTAAAGCAGAGCATATTCCCAGCACATTTAGATCCATAAAAGTCACCTTTTGATTCGCAATATTCAAAAATTTGAATTTACCAAGTAGTCGTAACTTCCCTAAAGACTCGGCATAAAAAACTCCTTTTAACTCGATCTTTAATCCATTGATAAAACAGCTTTGAATTGGTCAAAGTCATATTTTAAAATCGACTTTAAATCCAACTTGAAATCCGCCTAATAATCAGCTTGCTGACCATTGCAAAAAAAATCATCTTTCAAACTTTTTGACACCAAACGTAAGTTTGATGATGTGGCCTCCAAACGTAGGGTTGATGACATGGTCTTTAAACGTATGGTTCACAACGTAAGGTTGAAAACGTAAGGTTGAACATAAACGTTGGGTTCATGTTACTTTATTCAAACATAAGGTTGATCATAAATGTAGGGTTGATCATCCATACTTTTTCTTTAACTTTAAAACGTATGGTAAAAGATCCATACTTTTACTTGATCCATACTTTTCCAAGAACGTATGGTTGTTTAAAAAAGTAAGGTTGATGAACTATACTTTTGAGAAACAAATGTAACGTTTAATACTTACGTACGGTTATCCTTCCATACTTTTCCAATAACCCAAACGTAAGGTTCCTTCCTAACGTAAGGTCCTTCTTCTATACTTTGCCGATAATGTATGGTTGATTAACCATACTTTTCTCTTATCTCAAAAAGTATACATGCTTTTCATCCTTACGCTATGTTTATCCACATAGGGTATGAACAGTGATTCCAGGACACGCTAAAACAGATTATGACTAAGTAGCGCATGAACAGTGTTTCTATAACACACAAAATACGAATACTATAACAATAAATTCCCGTAATTTCAAGAGTAAAATAAAATGATAAATTCTTGCAAAGTACTAAATAAAATCATTAGAAAATAATTAAGGGTATTTGTGAGCATTAAAATTATCATAAAGAGACAGAGTATTATTTTCAATAATCTCCCCCTTTAAATAACATTATTATGTATTGTTAAAAACAATACTTTTCTCAACAATTACATTATCTCTATTAATCTTCATACCTAATATATAGGTATTTTCACCAATTTATTTCATTGAAAACTACTTACCCAAACACACCTTTACATAGTGAAGTGTCTAGATATAATCAATGATAATAATTATTTTATACACATAAAATATCATAAACACTACAACACTCTCACTAATTCTCTTATATATATATGAATCATTTTTGTTCTTGGTGACACTAAACTCTTTGATTGCATCACCAAACCATATATTCTAACTCTAAGAAGATTTATTCAATCCATAAATAGAGTTTTGAAACTTATATCCCTCATTAGTATCAATTGAGACTTCAAAACCTTCAAGTTGTATTGTATAAACATCCTAGACTAAATTTCTATAAAGTAAATAGATTTTGACATACATTTGATATATCTCATAATCAAAATGAGTTATTATAGAAATAAATATTTGAATGGATGTAATCATCACAATATGGGAAAGGTTTATTTATAGTGAATAACATGAATTTTCTTATTTCCATTAAATCTAGGTATAATGTATAGGTGTAAACTCTACAAAAAATGTAGTTTTCTTACAGAAAATCCACTTACAACATATGGTTCTCACCCCTTTATGTTCATGAATTTGGTATCAAACTTCTCCCAGTTCAATAGTCCTCATACTAAATCAATTATTGACATATTTATTGTCAATGAATATATAAAATCAATCCATAAACACTTTGTTCTTGGAATAATTATAGAAATAATATCCCTTTTTATCCTTAGGATAACCAAAAAATAAATACTTGCCTGATTTTGAGTCAATCTTATCATAAGACAAACATCATATGGACATTTTTCATCCCCAAATATTTATAAAGGATAAACATGGACATTTCTCATACTATATCTTAGATGGTGTCTTTATGACTACTTTAGTTGGAATATGGTTTAGTATAAATGAATAAACCTCCAAAGAATAACCCAATAATGAAGTAGGAAGGTCACATTGACTCATCATCAATCGAACCATGTCTAAAAAGTCATTATAACTCCTATTAGATGAACCATTCCATTATAGTGTTCTAAGTGGATTGAGTTGTCAAATAATTTCATGATATCTCATATGATCAATGAATTCCTGGATCAAGTATTCACCAAATGAATCTATTCAAATAATCTTAACACTCTTTCTTATCTTATTGTGTACTTCATTATAAAACTATCTTAACAATTAAAAAGTTTCATATTTGTGTTTTATTAGAAAAAATATCTATAATAACTAAATTGACACATAAAGGTAAAAAATTACCTAAAACCACCACATGTTTGAGCTTTCATTGGTCGATATACATCACTATTAATGAGATCAAATAGTTCACTATCCATTTCACATTTTCTACTAAAATACACTTTAGATATTTTTTCTAATAAAAAATATTCAAAATTCCAAAATGATTCATAAGAAAATGAGTCCAACAATTCATATATATGGAGTCTCTAAATGTGTTTCTCATTTATATGTCTAGAGATACAATGATAAAGGTGGGTGGGATTAGAATCAATCCTATCCTTCTTATTCTAAATTACATAAATAGAATTAACTATATTTATAATGTATAAACCATTTATAATATTCTCAATTCCATAAAAAATATCATTCATATAGATAGAACAACTCTTGTTCTTAATAGTGAATAAGAATCCATTCTTGTCCAAACAAGATATATAAATCTAATTATTATTTATAGTAAGAACAAAATAACAGTTTTATAAATCTAGGATTAATACACATGGTTTAATTATATCATTAGTGCCTAAAGAAGATATTATTCCCAAAAATATAGACTTTATTATACATTACCACTAAATCATCATCAAGAAGAATCATGCGCATAAATTTCTACCAATATATTCTTAAGTAAATTCTTAAGAGTATTTTAACACCAACATATTATGATATACATTAGATTCATCTTTTCATGATACATTTCTTCAACATATTTTGGGTTAGAAACATACATGATATGCATTTTTTATCTTATGTCGTTAGAAGACGAATGATAAATATTTATCATTTAAATGAATATTATACCTAATCTTTCATTTAATGAACCATTTCACAAGATGAAATATATCATAATTGTTTCATTCATATATTTGATGCATGAACCGGATGAGGCATTAACTCATGCATTATAATGCAAGACTTAATACATGCATCACTGAGGAGCATCCTTGTGGATATATATAAATACAACTTCCATGGGATAAGAGTTAACATAATCTTAGGTAATAACTTAACATTATGTCAAGGTATAACATAATGTGAGTTTCATTACTCAAAATTACATTATAATACAACATAATATTAGGTATTACTTATTTTAAATGCATTAATTGTTAACATAATCTCAAGTGAGTCCGTTAAGAAACACTTATGTGATAACTTATCTTACACTAAGAATAAATATTATTTTAATATGTTAATGTGATATTGATTTTTAGGAACAAAAAAAATTATTAAGATAATGTATCCTACATCGTAAGTAGTGAAAAAAGAGTATTGTACTTTCCTCACTTAGAACTACATTTAGTGTCAACGTAGTGTTCGGTATTTCCCCGAAATTACATTGACTATCAACATAATGTGAGGTTCAAGGTTAAAATTACATTGTAAGACAATTTATTCTTAAGTACTACAATATACCATGAAATTAATTTGTGAGACAACCTGGTGTTGGTAACTAACTTGACATTACATTAAGGGTCAATATATTTTCAAGTGGCATTTTTCAAAAACTAAAATTTAATATTTTGTTTATTTTGTTTATAATTTATAAATTTTTTATAAAATATAATAAAAGGTATTTTAGGGTGTTTATTGATTATAAAAGGTTTATAAATTAATTAATTATAAAATATTTATAATTAATTAATTAATTTTTTTAAACTTTTCAGTTAATATTCCTCAATATTAACAGTTTATATTGAATACCTTTTAAAAATTTAAACAGTTTTTCTTTTGAATTGGAAATAAACTTTTTATATTTATATTAAAAAAATAAGGCAAAAAAATAGGGCAAAATATAAAGTTTTTATATTTAAATTATGAATTGTTCAAATTAAAAATGGGCCTTATTTGGAAAAAAATAAACCTCATCAAATGGATATTTGATAAATTGATATGATCAAAGATTTAAATGATAATAATATATTACATTTAGTTTATGTAAAATGTTTACATGATAGGGAATTAAAATATAAGATGTTTATATTTTATGAAATACCATATATTTAAAGTTAAATTCCATATAATGAATAATATAAAATTTTCTTATTTAATAATGAACATAAAGTATTTAAATTCAAAATTATAAAGTATCAATAAGATAAGATAAAATTATAAAGTGTTTATAATTAGATTTCATTTACGAATTGTTTATAAATAGTTATCACATGTTGAAATATTTTAAATATTATTTTATTTAAATGTTATTCCCTACTTTATTCATAGTTAAAAATTATTTATATTGTGAATATTCATGTGTTATAGTTTAATTGTTAAGTTTCTTCTAATAAAAATTTTAAGACCAACATTACATACTAGGAATTTCAATATAGGATTTAGTATTAATGTACCTTAACCTCACTTTTTTATTTGAGTTATGAGATTGAAATTAATTTTTTAAGATATTTTGTGCATATTATGTGTTATATATATCATGAATTGAATTATATCTTGAGTAAATTCTCCTAGGGGAGAGGTACATGGGTTTGGACTTCCCATTATCTTGGAGGTTATTCATTATTCTATAAAGCTGGGGGTTGGCAATATATCACTCCAGACTTATTCATTATGATATTTTCAATATCATATAACTTTATGCCTTTAAAATAAAAAGTTCATATACCATATGCATGAGATTCATTCAGATATGTATGAATATATTGGGATTCTATTTTTGGGTAAGTAACACAAAATTTCAAGTTATGTAAAGAGTAGCCCGTCAATTTAATTTGAACACATTGATTTAGTGGATGTAATAGGATTCTAAAACTAAATAATTATAAGAATGCATATATAAAGGGAATAACATGATATAATATGGTGAGATTAAATCCCATTAAAATACTAATTGTTGGATTCCTTCCCAAGAGGCACGTGTTAAGACCTTAATCATTTATTATGGAAGACCCTACTTGTTAGCTTCCCATGAATTATATTATATAAGGGAAGAAACAAATAAGGTGACCCTAATGGTTAGAAACCTTGTTTTTTGTGTTTTATTTGGGTTATATTTATTTGGAAACCCTAATGGTTTGGATACTAAAAGAATAGAGTTGGGTTTACCCACTAGATTTATTGGAAAAATTATTGTCCACTCAACCATACAATATTTATATATGGTATTATTGGAAATTATTGTCAACTAGATATATTTATAGCATACTTATGTGATTTACTTGTGTGATTCGTGATAAAATATGGATCTTGTCCCACTAATTAGTATAATGAATTTAAAAAGGGGTTTTCATTTTAGTTAGAGTTCATTTAATTAAAGTCCTTATTAAATGGAAATAATCATGATACTCATATGTTAAAATCTTATATTATAGATAAATAACATCGTCATCATCAAACATGAATTTGAGATCAATATTATATGAAGGATAAACTTAATGTAACTGAATCATATGACTAGTACCTTAAGAAAAGTTCTTTAAGTAAGAATAAATATGATGTTTTGAAGTAATATCTTCCTCCCTAACCAAGTGTTTAAATTTTTCAACGGGTAAATCTAGAATCATAGAATGGTTATCTTAAGGTTTCAAAGGCACTAGATGCAAAATTTCATAAGAAAATATTAGTATCGTATACTTAATATGATTGGGTATTTCAATGATATTCACTATGATTGAGTATACTAATGAATTAGAGAGACTGTAGATTGCATATAATACTTGTTATAGTTAAGGAATTTATCGTATTATCATATATGGAAAGGTTCTAACAATGTGAATTAATTCAAGAAATATTTACTAAATTTTCTCAAAGTGTTGAGAATGGATGAACCAAGGAATATCATGACTAGGTTCTCGTGTTGTGTCAAAGGTATAAGTGGGTAAAAGTTCAAACTGTAAGAAGAAAATTTTATTGGAGAGTCCAATAACCATTATTCTAGTGGAAAATAAATTAAAATAAAACCTAAATGGGTTATTATGGAAGAGGAGTAATGATTCCGTAAGATGGAATTTTTTGAGGCACATGAAGGGGTTTTGGAAACTTCATGGAATATCCATATTAGATATAATTGTTATAGAAATAAATTATTTTATTTTTAAGGATATATGATACCAAATATATATTTTACAAGTTTTTTTGATATAAATGAGTAAAAATCAATGGTATGATCGATAGAACTTTTATTTTTCATTTTAATGATGAAGTAAAGAGTCGCTACATTATGTATTTGAGTATAATAAAATTAATCAATCTTGGATAAGTATTTGGGTATAATTAAATTAATCAATCTTGGATTAATCTAAGAAAATGATGTGTGTCTTCATCTTATTTCTATTATATAATGATAATTTTATCATTAATAAAAAGTTATTATGAAAAAAATGTTATGATTAATTGTATACATATAGTTTATGATTCAGAAGTTTCTATAACATGTTTTGAGAATAATAAAAGGATAAAAAAATTGTCCAAGATAAAGTGTTTATCTATATGTTTGTTAAAATATGATGGAATACAATCCTACAACCCATTATTGGTATATTTTAATAAATTATTCTCCTCTGATCAAAATAATCCAAACACATAGAATACCATATATGATATGAAAATAATGGTTTATTTGTTAAATATTACTATTAAAAGTAAATAAGTGTTATTTCCAAACACAATGGAGTTTTTGTTTCTTATCATGATATTCTAAAGTAAATATAGTTTCTAAGAAGTTGGTAGGAGTGTGTTTAAACATAGAGAAATTCAAATTTGATAAAATATTATACCTGTATAAAGTAAGTGATTCTCACTTAATATCCTAAATATTTTAGGATATGTGATGGTAAATGAAAAAATGTAAGAGTTTATATTAAAAGAGAATAATAATATTTCATAAAAGAGTATGTCAGTTAAATTTAATATCACTTTATTCTAAAGGGGTTTTAGATGTACTTGTAAGTAATAATGAATATAGTTACATTATTTCATGGAAATTTTTAATAGAATAAGGTTCCAAGGATAATGATATCAAATTTGGAAATTATTCTAAGTAAAAAATAGAAGTTAAAATCATATCATTTGATACTATAAAGATAAGAAGTTTGAATATGTTTATGTAGTTAAACACTAGTAATATGATTCATTAATCTAAAAATTATTCAAACTTTTTTCTTTATATATGTTTTTCACTAAAGAGTTTAGTGGGAGTGTTTTATCAGGTGACCATGTATAGATGGGATATAAATTGTATATAAATATAATGACATAACATTTCCCTGAAAAGTATAGAAAACATAAGGATTATCCAGTAGTTTATCATATTTTATATGATAGAATAATTCTTTTATGGGATTTTTTTAATTATTCTTAAAATATTTTTAAGAATATAAAATGTATCATATAAAATACAATATTCATTTTATCATACTATCATACTAGTTGTATAGATGTATATATAGATATATATTTCATGAAATGTAATTATAATTAAACTCTCAAAGTATAACTTTGATTTATCCCTAACCAATGTTATTTATGAATTATAATAGTTTATGTAGAAATATAAAGGTTATCATGAGTAAGATTCTCGTATAGTGATATGTAATATGCTCATGAGGCACATGATGAAAAAAAATATTATGTGTGTTGGATAACCTATTAAGTTTAACACATGGAGTTTCATACACTATGTCTCTGGTATACTATGGGTGCATGGATCATATTTTCTCTCCATTACTTAAGGTTGTTGAGATAGCTAGCATGAGAACCTTTCTACTTTGATAGCTTTCTTACACAATTCAAAAGAGACTTAGCTAATCAAGGGGTGTTTGGTTATGTTTTTGATCATGTTGTTAGTTATATCTCAACCAAGATGGGCTTTTTCCTCACATATAATAATTATGAAATCTAGGACCTTGATTGAGATAGATTGGGGAGTGTGCAGCTACACCTAGGTAGTACATATGATGTGTATATCTATTCAGGTAATGGATATGTGATGTTATCATATATAAAATGAATAGTGTGTGATATATTCATCAAATTTTTCATTCTATAATTGAAGAATTGAGAACGTATGAGTTGACTATATCTAATTAACATACTACATGTCTCATGGTCACTCGATGTCTTGGACAAAGGGGATGTATAAGAATGTATAGTATCATGTGATGTGGATGGTGGATATAGGTATAGGGAAAAATGTGTTTAATATAGATCATTAAATATCTATTTATATATTGAGTAACACTAATTTTTTCGATAGGCCACTATTTACTTATAATTAGGGATTTAGATATTCATATTTGTTGTTAATGTTATAAACTTTTGTGGGGTCACACCTTGTGGTTGACTAAATGGGGATTGATTTTTATTCAGAGAGATTCTCTAAAAGTGTTTTATAGTTAATATAAAAGATTTTTTTATGAGTATTCACAGTGTATTTCATATAATTCAATATGATGTGGAGTTAATTATAGATTTTAGAATGTATTTTAGAAGATATCTAAAAGGAATTTTGGATATAATTTCAAAATTTATTGTATATGATATAATAAAATGTGAAATGGAATAAAGTTTTTTCGGATTTAGTACAACTGGGAGATTGAAGGAGATTTTATTCCATAAATACTATACTTTAAGATATATTAACACTAATGTATCCTTAAGAATAGGTTAAGAATACATTACTACCAATATATTGTGGGTTTGAAACTTACATGAAATTAAGTTGTTTTCTTTGATTGTAGGAAGCCAAATGATAAATGGTTATCATTTAAATTATTCTCCCACCTAATCTATCATTTAATGAATGATTTCATAAGTTAAAATTTATAGGAAGAGTAATATCTATGCATGCAAAGATTAAATTAGGTAAGGAATTAACTCACGCATTATAATTCATGAGTTAATTCATGTATCACTAAGGAGTGTACAAATGGATATATAGAGACCACTTCCACGTGATGGTGGTTAGGGGTGATTCTCACTATACTCTTGGTCAAAATTCCCTAAAACTTAGCTATCATCTATTTCTTCTATCATATGATATGCTAGCACATAATAAATGTAAGATAAGTCTCATCAATATGATGGGTGATCTTGGTATAACCCATGGATACCTCTGATGGTGGGAGGCATTCATCTAAAATTTCAATGATATTTATCAAACCATATGAATAAGGTTTAAGAATTTTGTGGTGAATTATCGGTGTAAGGTATTTGTTGGACACCTCATGTTTTAATAATGTTTTAATGATCAAAAATCCTATACATCCTCTTCAATCTATTTCAAGTCATGTGTAAAGATAGTTGATTTATTTATTCTTTACATAAATTTTCTCAAGATCTTAATTTCTATAAATCATGTTTGATTATTGTAAACTATATTTAACTTTTGTCTATAATGATTTCTTTCATGAATGATTAATTCTAATTCATTCTGTGAAAATTACTTCTTAATCCTATATACAGATATTTGGCTAAGTCAGAGAAACTGTGAGTCTTTCACCAGTTCTGGTTTTCTGACCCAGACATTGTGACCAGACACTGTGACCAGACACCATGACCAGACAGCGTGACCTAGACATTGTGACCCAAACACCGTGACCAGACACTGTTTGAAGTTTGGAAAAGGACCAAACACCATGATCCTAACACCGCATTTGTGCTACCAGTTCCTGATCTCTATACAACTATGCCATCATGACTATCTCACCGCTCAAAGGAAAAGAAGAAGACACCATTTTGTGGTGACACCATTTCCAAGTGACATTGTTTCCAGACAAACTGTAACACCATTCTTTAATCTATTTTGTCGTATTCAATTTAGTTTCTAACATTCATATTTGAGTCTTTTAAATGCACTGACATAATTAATATTTATTTCTAGACATGTCACCTGATAGTACAAGGTATGAGGTGCAGAATATATGCATCATGTCAGCTTCAACACATGAAATCCATGAATAAAAAGAAAAATCATGGCCCTGAAAAAGTAGAAGGGTGGTAGAGTAGCAGAATTGAGAGCATTATTGTGAAAAGAACCGACCCATGCAACAAGATACATCTGAAAAACACACGAAGTATTCATGAATCCATAAGTTGGAATACTATAGATCAGATTCAAGAACATCTTTTCAATAAACACTCCATGAATAACATGATCTAGATCTAACTGAAAACCATAGCACTAGACTTTTGATACTCTATTTCTCGCAAGAGGACTATATTCTTGCATATGTTTCATCCTAGAAGTCCAGAGCTATATAGAATAACACTCAGATCAATTATAACCTTATCTCATCATCATTTATTTTTTGTGTATTATTTTTATCTTTTGATCAGTGTGTGTTTGTCTATATTAAAACACACACTATCTCCTGTACTAAACTGAAGGATATAAGATATCCTCCTCTCATATCTTTTTATATTTTTTTATTCCCACAGATAAATGTGGAAGAGGTCCCTGTGTGACCTGATATTTTATACCCACAGAAAAATGTGGAAGAGGTCCTATGACTTGGACAGTCCTGTGCACTATTGTTTACCCCGTTCTAGGGTGTGGATCAAGTTTATTAATATAAACTTCTTGGTGGAAGGTGATCACCAAGTGGAGTGGATTAGGTCTCGGCTTGAGACTGAACCACTTGTTTTATATCTTCTATGTTGTTTAATTTAGTTTTCTATATTTTATGGTATAATTCAGAAATCACTAGATTTACTTTGATAGTTAATATTGGATAGAAGTTATAATTGTTTTTCCTTATTAGAATATCTTTAAATGTAATATCAATAACTGATATTGAGATTACTGATAATTAATCAATATTTTAAGAAGTTATTTGAACAGTAAAATTTTCCTAACCATATTACTTTGATTAACTTGGTTGTATTTATTTTTATTAGGGAACCTTTTAACAAAAATTTACAAACATAAATTTTTATAGATACTCAATTCACCCTCCTCTTTAGTACTCTACTCTGACCAACATTTGGTGACATAGGAATTTTTTATTCCTATTAAGACTCTATTTTTTAACATATTAAAATGTGATTTTAGTTTTACTATAAAGATCTGTAAATTTTTGTTAATTCAAAATTTCTATCTCTTTCAAAGTATTTATTTATTATGGATAATATATTGGAAGGTACTACAACAAATAGACCACCATTCTTTAATGGAACTAATTATGCCTAATGAAAAACTAAAATGAAAATTCATTTAGAAAGTATGGGTTTTGAAATTTCATCTTCAATCATAGATGAGTATAAGATTCCTACTATGGATAGAAGCACTTGGGATGACCCAACCAAGACTTCCTACAATAACAACTGCAAAGTAATGAATTATCTATATTTCTCTTTAGGAGATGAGGAATTTAACAGAATTTCTTCATGTAAAACTGCCCATGAAATTTGGGATTCTTTGTCTTTTTCACATAAAGTAACTTCTAGTGTGGAAGAAATAAGACTTAATAATTATACTATTAAATATGATAACTTTAAGATGAAACCTGGTGAGTCAATTTCTGACATGTATCTCAGGTTCAACGAAAATTTCAACACAATGATTTCTTTTAGAAGAGAAGTCACTGCCAAATAACAAATCATGAGGATTCTCAGATGCCTACCTGATAGATGGAGAGGAACATCTGTCTCTATTAGAGACTCATGCGACATCAGCAAGTTACCTGTAAAAGAACTCATTGGGAAACTAATGATTTTTGAAGAGGAGTTGAAAGTCATCAAGGAATAGGAGGATGAACCCAAAAGAAAATCTGTTGAATTTAAGACCACCACTTCTAAACACAAAGAAAAAGGGAAATTGGAGGCCTCTATAGAAAGTTCCAAAAGTGAACAATCATCACCGAATAGTGATAAGAAGATGGCTCAATTAGCTAGAAGGTTTAATAGATTTTACAAGAAGAAAAAAAATTCAAAAATCCTAACTTCAAAGGAAGATATGATCAAAAGGGAAGCTGGAATAAATATTGGAAAAAAATGACAAGTCAGATGATATATTATGCTATGAATTTAAGTGAAAGGTACTTGTAAAGGTTGATTATCCCAAGATCAAGTAAAAAAATAAATATGAGAACAAAGATAGAAAGTATAAAAAGGAAATGAAATCAATGTGGAGTGATTTTAAGGATAGTTCAAGTGGCTCAGAATCTTCACATGATGAACAACCTAACAAAGAAAATATGTGTTTTATGACAAACACATCTGAGGTAACACTGGAATCCTCTTTACACAATTCCAATTATTCTAGAGATGAAAGTGATTATGAAAATATGTCTAATGAAGAAATGTTTGAGAACTGTAATATGATTGAAGAGACGTGTAATGAACTAAAAGATAAATACAAGTCTTTAAAGAAATTGTATACTCTTACCTCAACTGTTAAATCTAAACTTACTGTAGAAAAGGAGAAAATTGTTCAATTACTAAAAGAAAATAATTCACTAAATCTATCTAATTAATAATTAAAAAGGACCTTGAAATGTTTACTAATGGTAGAGATAATTTGGTACAAATGCTAGGTAAACAGATTGCTCCTAAATATACTACTGGTAATGGCTATCAACCTAGTAAAACAAAAAATTTCAAGAACCAATTTTGTTTCTAAATCTAGGACATAAAGCTTTACTCCTAGTTCAGGAAAACATTCATCTAGTTCAAATTATGATACACTCTCTACTATTTCAAGATTTTTTGGACCAAATAGAGTTAATTTTTCAAGAACTTTACATAATACTTATAGGAAACCTATGAGACAGATGTGGGTTTCTAAATCACTAGTCACTAATATTAATGGATGCAAAAAAATATGGGTACCAAAGTCTATTTTTATTTGACTATTTTATAGGAAAATTGCTTAAATAGATCATGTAAAATATTATGGTACTTGGATAGTGGGTGTTCAAGACACGTGATAAGATACTATTCATGCTTCAAGAACTTAATAAAAATTGATGGTGTACATGTCACCTTTAGTGACAATGCCAAGGGAAAAATCATTGTCCTTGGCCAAATCGGAAACTCTAACTCAGTTTTAATTTCCAAAGTACTTTTTTTACGGATTAAAATATAATATGCTTAGTATTTCACAACTATGTGATGATGTATTTCGTGTTAAAATTGAAAATTATACTTGAAATGTTTTTAATTCTAAAAATTAATTAGTTTTTTCTGTATTAAGAAATGAAAATGTATACACTGTTAACTTAGAGTCTTTAATTTCTCAAAATGCTTCATGATTAAGTGTATTTCACAAAGAGTCTTGGATTTGGAATAGGAGACTAGGACACTATAATATTCACTCTCTTATAAAGCTAACTAGAAAAATCTTAGTCAAAGATCTACCCAAACTTGAGTTTCCAAATGATAAAGTGTGTAATCCTTGTCAAAAGGTAAAGAAACACAAAATTTCCTTCAAACCAAAGAAAGAAGTGTCAACTTCCCAACCTCTTTAATTGGTTCACATGGATTTGTTTGGACCATCTATATTTTTTAGTTTAAATGGGAAGCACTATGTTTGTGTTCTTGTAGATGAATTTTCTAGATATACTTAGACTTTCTTTTTGGCTCACAAAAGTGAATCCCACTCTCATTTCATCAAATATGTTAAAAATATAGAAAATCTTAATGAACTTAGAATTAAATCCTTAAGAAGTGATCATGGTCTTGAGTTTGAAAATCAATATTTTGAATCATTTTTCTCACATAATGGCTATAGTCATAATTTATTTTCCCCTAGAACACCCCAACAAAATGAAGTAGTATAAAGAAGAAATAGAACCTTGAAAGAGATTTCTAGAACCATGCTTAGTGAATATAACTTACCTATTTTTTTGGATGAAGCTGTAAATACAGCATGCTATATTATTAATAGATTGTTGATTAGACCCATTCTTAAAAGAACTCTGTATGAGTTATGGAAAAATAGAAAACCCAAAGTAAGCTACTTCAAATTTTTTGGTTGAAAAGTCTATATCCTTAATACTAATGAAAATCTTGAAAAATTTTCATTCAAGAGTGATGAGGGAATCTTTATAGGATACTCAATCTCTATTAAATCCTATAGAGTGTTTAACAAAAGAATTAAATGTGTGGAAGAGTCTATCCATGTCAAATTTGATTAAATAGATCCACATGAGCCTAAGAACACTCTAGAGAACGTGGAGGATGATGTGTAAAATCTGGATGTTAATTCAAAATCCTCTAACCATCCTATAAAGGAATCTTTGAAAACTTCCTATTCTGTAAATTCTTCATATTCAAGTCATAATGAACCTGAACCTATTGAATAACATGAAGTAACTAGTCCTTCTTTTTCTAGATCTGTTAGAACTCTTAAGAACCATCCTTTAGATATAGTTGTAAGAGATTTAGATAAAGGAACTCAAACTAGATCTTCTCTTAGAAATCAAGTTGAACATCAATTCTTCTTGTCATAACTGAACCTAAAAACATTAATGATGCTATCAATGATGAATTTTGGGTGATCTCTATGCAAGAAGAACTTAATCAGATTGAAAGGAAAAAATTTTGGAAACTTTTTGACAGACCTAAAGACACATTTACCATAGGCACTAAGTGGGTGTTTAGAAATAAAGTGTATGAAGCTATTAACATAGTTAGAAACAAGTCTAGATTGGTTGCACAAGGCTATAGTAAAGAAGAGGGAATTTAATATGAGGAAACCTTTTCACCAGTTTCTAGATTTGAAGCCAACAGAATTCTGCTTGCTTATGTTGCACATCTAAATTTCAAACTATATCAAATGGATGTTAAGAGTGAATTCATAAATGGGTATATAGCTGAGGATGTCTTTGTTGAGAAACCCCTTGGTTTTACAAATCCTTATTTTCCAAATCATGTTTTTAAATTATCAAAAGATTTGTATGGTTTAAAACAAGCTCCAAGAGCTTGGTATGATAGATTAAGTACTTTTCTTATTTAAAAAGGTTTTACAAAAGGAATAGTCGATCCTACCCTTTTTATAAAACAAATTTATAATGATGTTTTAGCAGTTCAAATTTATTTAGATGATATTATCTTTGGATCTTCAAAAAATTATTTATGTATTGAATTTTCTAAAATGATGAAAAACGAATTTGAAATGAGTTTAATGAGTCATTGTCTTAATATAACTTTCTAACTCTTACAGTTCTATAGTTTAATATTTTAAAGATTATTGTTACATGTTTACGGTCTCACAGTTACTATCTCTCGATTACTATCTGGCACATACTATTTCAAACAATATGGTTGCACCATTTAGAATTCACGTAGTATATATGACACCATGAAAACCTGTTACGGTCTCACTGTGAAAACCCGTTACAGTGTCACCATGAAAGTCTGTTCCAATCTCACCATAAATACACTTTATTGTTTTATCTATATACTATAACTCGTATCGCTGTAATTGATTATTTTATTCTTTTACTTTCTCGTGATTTTGAATTTGTGATGCTCGATATCATTAAATGATAAAAATGAAAGAAGTTTCACTCTTTTCTTCACCCAAGCTTTCTTCTCTCAAACCGTAAGACCTCTTTCAACCCTTCAGTTCTCTCTCTCTCTCTCTCGAACCTTCATTGAATGCCCAGAATGAAACTCCCATCCTCATCAACTCTTGAGAATCACATATCAGATAAGAAGAGGAAAATAGCACTGAAGATAGTGCCCAAAGGTCCTCTAAATCCAAACCCTGTTGATAGAATAGTGGTGCCAGAAAAAGAAGTTTTCCCTAAGTGGTTGCTTTCAAGTAAGTCTTTAGTATTGAAAGTACTAAAAGAGAAGGGATGGATGGATTGGTTTAAAAATAATACTAGATGATATATCCAAATCTAGTTGCTCGGTTTTACCAGTTTTTTCAATTCTCATTTGATACAGAAGATGGATTTGTTGTGAGAAGCTGGATCAATGGTCAAATATATACTTTTTCTTCAAGGTTATGGGTTGATTGCCTAAGGATACCTCATGAGGGAATTTTTTAGGACTACCAGAGAGGTCCTCCTCCTCCAAGTGATATATTTTTTTTAGAATAAGCCTTGGGAATATTGACTGAAAATAAAACAAAGAGAAGAATTATTGCTGCTGAGATCTATGGTGAAATCAGAATATTGTTTAAGTTTGTTCAGAATATAATTAGTCCAAGAAAAGGAGACTTTTCTACACTCAAGTATTAGGATGTATTTTTAATACATATTATAAATAATGGACACAATATTAACCAATATAAGTATGTTATACTTCATATGTGTGAGTTGATAAAGACAACCTCAAAGCCAACCTCCTTGTTCTACTCAAGTTTAATCTCTGTTATGTTTCATGCTAAAGGGTCGGTTGGACCAGATGAAGAATTCATTAAGGACTATGAATTTTTTATCTCAAAGGTTATAGTAAAAAGAATGAAAATCATTTGGAATCCATGGAGAAAATAATGGGTGGAGGATAATGATAGGGTTTATGAAAATATCAACCTAGTTAAGCATTCTTAAAGACCTAAGGACATTTCTGATTCTAGTCTGAAACCAGATGAGATTGTTGACTATCCTACTGAGGAACGAGAATAGGCTATTACACCTATAGGGGAAACTATCTTGGATAAGAAAGACAGTGGACCTTCTCCTCAAGTCATAATTGAGAAGAAATTACATGTTCCTAAAGAAATCATTGATTTGGAAGAAGAACCTGATTATAAATAATAATTTTTTGTTAATGTAAGGGACAAGGCTGTTCTGAAAGAGAATTTAGAATAAGAAATTTCTCTTTAGAAAGAAGCTTCTTTTGAGGAAAACTTAAAGGAACAATCTATTCCTGATGTTATCCCATATGCTAAATAAATAATGGACAAAGCCTTTCAATTGTCTATAAAATAAATGAGTGAAGCTTTTGGGGATGAAATTTTGGAAATAGATCAAAGATCTAAATCTCTTAGTCCTATGAGAGATGCACTTGTTGAGGGGGAGAAGCACCCAAATCTGGAAAGTGTTGATATTCCTAATCTAGTTGATCAAAGCACTGTAGTTACATGGTATAAATTCCCTAGATATTTTTTTGTGAATGATTCCCAAGAAGCCTGAGTTAAAGGTATAGATCTATCCATTGTATTTTATTTGAAATTGTTCTCTTCTCTTGAAGTTATCTCTTTAAAGGAACTTGAGCCTATCTCAACTCTTGTTTCTAAACCTTCACAAGAACCTTATACCTTAGTGAGTAAGGATGATTTGAAAGCCTTTGGAGCTACCTTATTGGCTAGCATTGAAAATCTCATGAACACCCAACCTCTTCCTGTGACAAACTTGAGTGAAAGATATGTTACCCTATTGTTAGAAAATATCATATGGCAGATTTGAAAAAAATGCTTCATGAAATTCAAGAATTCGGAATTGAGAACAAACAGCTGAGTGATGAAGTGAAGTCTCTCAGAGCTATGTTTGAAGATATGCAGAGAGTGTTGAAATCAAGCCCAGATCTTGTTTCTCATCCTGTTGAGGATTTTAGAGGTCAGATTCCATAAGAAGTTGTCTCTCTACTTCAATCTAATATAACTTATTTAGCTAACAAATTGGCTAAAAGAAACAAACAAATAGTTCAAGAAATGTGTGAGCTTGTTATTAGTCTTAAAAAAATTACTAATGAGTATAAGGGATGTCTGTAGAAAGTTTTGAATCAACTAAAGTCCTTAATTTAGTTGTTATTGCTTCTAGTACCTCTGGACAGTCATCTCAACCCTCCTTTGATAGTGATCTTCTCATAATGGTTGTTAAGGAAGAACTTCAATCAGTTCTTAGTGGATTTTAAAAAGAGTATCCATTTGTGGTTGTCAAGAATAGTGACAGAGTTCTTTATTTGGTAAGAATTCATTCCAAGATTGCAAATGATACTCAAAAAGAAATTACTAAAAAGGTGGATTTTTACTTTGATAGGATTTTCTCTAAGTATGATATGACAAATCATTTCAAGTACATTGTAGAAAATCTAAAAATCCCTCTTGTCACTCAATATTTCAAAACTCAAGTTCAAAAGGTGAAATATTTCACTCCTTTGTTGGACAAGTTCATGGATAACAGAGATGACTTTGAAAAAACGATGTAGTATGGTGGTGAGATTATTGCTGACTTCATCAAGCTATTGAGGCCTTATCTTCATGTGCAAAGCACTACTATTATGGCTTCTATAGACACACCCTTACGGCCTGGTTTTCCTCCTTCCTCATTCGCTACCTTTGTCTCTATTTCTATGTCTATCTCTCAGGCTCTGAGTCAGATCATACATTTTATCCTTGACCAACAATTACCTCAGTCTTCCACCAAACCTACCTTGGACACCTTTGTTTTTTAAGGTCTCCCTCTACATTCTCTGTCAGTTGGTTCTCCTCCTTCTTCAACTTCTACCACTACTCTTGTGGCTTCTCCTGATACTACTGCCAAGGGGAAGGAGAAGATAGTTAGTGTTGAAGAATAGATAACACTATCTTTTTATAAGAATAATTTTTGTATCTTTGTTACCTACTGTTTTTAATGACACATTTTTTTCTATATAATGCATTATGAACTCTTATTAACTATTCTCTTATTTATTTTTGTTCTCTTTTTTATAATCACAAAAGGGGGAGAGACACATGCACTAAGGGACACACAACACACTAAGAACTGATATCTCACTCATATGATTTATGATCATCAAAAATTGAGAGATTTTTGGATTCCTCGTGTATTAATCATGTTTTAATGATCACAAATCCTATATATCCTGTTTAATCTATTTCAAGTCATGTGTAAAGATGGTTTATTTCTTTATGCTTTGCATAAATTTTATCAAGATATTAATTTCTATAAATCATATTTGATTATTGTAAACTATATTTAACTTTGCTCTATAATGATTTCTTTCATGAATGATTAAGTTTAATTCATTTTGTGAATATTACTGCTGAAGTCTATATACAGATATTTGGCTAAGTTGGAGAAACCGTGAGTCTACCATTTGTTCTGGTTTTCTGACCCAGACACTGTGACCAGACACCATGACCTAGACACTGTAACTCAGACACTGTGACCAGACACTGTTTGAAGTTTGGAAAAGGACCAGACATCGGGATCCTAACACCGCATTTGTGCTACCAATTACTGATCTCTATACAAATGTGCCATCATGACTATCTCACCGCTCAAAGGTAAACAAGAAGACATTGTTTCATGGTGACACCGTTTCTAAGTGACAACCTTTCCATATATATTGTGACACCATTCTTTAATTTTTTTTTTTTTTCAATTTAATTTCTAATTGTCACATTTGAGTCTTTTAAATTCACTGAAATAATTAATATTTATTTATAGACATGTCACCTAACAGTATGAGGTATGAGGTGCATAATACATGCATCCTATCAACATCAACACATGCACTCCAAGAATAAAAAAGAAAAATTGTGGCCCTGAAAAAGTAGAAGGGTGGTAGAGCAGAAAAAGTGAGAGAATTATTGCAAAAAGAATTGACACATGCAACAAGATATATTTTAAGAACACACGAAGCATTCACGAATCCAAAATCTGGAATACCATAGACTAGAATCAATAACCACTTTGCAAAAAACACCCCACAAAGAACACAATCCAGATCTAATTGGAAACCAGATCACCAGTCTTTTGATACTCTGTTTCTTGCAAGATGAATTGATTCTTGCATCTACTTTATCCTAGAAGTCTGGAGCCAAATAGAATAACACTTAGAGTACTTATAACCTTATCTCATCATCTTTTCTCTTTTGTGTATTTTTTTTAGCTTTCGACCAGTGTGTGTGTGTGTGTGTGTGTATTAAAACACACATTGTATCATGCACTAAACTAAAGGATACAAGATATCCTCCTCTCATACCTTTTTACACTTGTTTATTCCCATGCATTAGTGTGGAAGAGGTCCTTGTGTGACCTGGTAGTTTATACCCACAAAAAACTATGGAAGAGGTCATGTGACCTAGATAGTCTTGTGCACTGCTGTTTACCCCAATCCAGGGTGTGGATCAAGTTTATTAATATAAACTGCTTGGTGGAAGGTGATCACCAAGTGGAGGGGATTAGGTCTCGGCTTGAGACTGAACCACTTGTTTTATATCCACTATGTTGTTTAATTTAGTTTTCTCTATTTTATTATATAATTCAGAAATCACTACATTTACTTTGATAGTTAATATTGGATAGAAGTTATAATTATTTTTCCTTATTAGAATAGCTTTAAAAGTAATATCAATAACTAATATTGATATTACTGAGAATTAATCAATCTTTTAAGAAGTTATTTGAATAGTCAAACTTTCATAACTGTATTACTTTGATTAACCGGGCTGTATTTATTTATATTGGGGAACCATTTAGGAAAACTTTTCAAATAGAAATTTTTATAGATACTCAATTCACCCCCCCTCTTGAGTACTCTACTCCAACAAACAGTATTATATTTTACAATGTTCTTTATTTTTAGGTTTTATTCATGGTTCCTATTATCTATCATAGTGATTTTGGGTTTGTGGTTTCTAATCACTTTCACAGTAAAGATTAAGTGTTAATAAACCCCTTAGAAACATAATATTTATAACTTATAACACAAAAAATATTTCTCCATTACTAACATAAAGATATACTTCAACCTTATTCAATTTCATTCTATCTTTGAGTCTATGTTTGTCAGCATAAATGTGTGATTCAAACCCGATATCTAGTAATTTAGAGTTGGTGGAATTAATCTCTATAACATTCAATTTTAGTTTCTTATAATACTTCTCATTGATAATACTTATCATCCCTAGATATAAATATATAACTATTTTATAGGTTATTCATATGAGGGATCTCAATATGATTATTATAAATTAATCCATAATCTACAAAAAATACATATCAATTAGTGAGTACCATGTTTTATATCCTCTCATCAAATAGTTTTATTGAAATTACTCCCACTAAAATGATGAATCCATAAATCATATCTATTTAGTTTTCCAAGATCCATATTTCACTAAGTAATGAGTATATTAAGGAATTCCTCCCATCACATAGTTATTTATGTAGGGAATTATTCAAATCATAACAGTTATGATTCTCAGATATTTGAGTGAGAAACTATTTTCTCAGATCTATCATATAAACAAATTCAACTTTATTCCCCATGTATCACATCTATTAGTGTTTCCCAACTAGGTGTAACACAATTAAAACATCAATAACGAGCTAAAAATATAATCTTGGGGAACTAAACTATGGAAAAACTACCTAAGGATGATTTAGTACTCCTTATTACTTGTTTTCCTTGTACAAGATAATCCAATGGAACCCTTCTATGGAAAACCCTACACATTTGGATGGTCAAGGTCTTGAAAAGTTTCGCTTTGTAAGGTATCTCACACTTAGTATTTAAAAGGGTTTATAAATTTAAAAGTCTCTAAAAATTAATATACATAATATGCATAATAAATTCATAGCTACTATGTCCTATGTAATATTTATATTCTCATGTTTTTAATTCCTTTGTTTATACATGATTATAATGATTTAGTTTTTTAATCCTTATTCCATCCAAAAAATTAATGTGTTCACACCATATTATTTTGTAACTCTTTACACAACCCATGAGTTTGTATTATTCACCCAAAAAAAGAAAAATAACATACTCATACATATTTAAATTTGTCTTATGCATATGGTATATAGAATTTTCATGTAAAGTAATAGAGTAATATGGGATTTAAAATCACCACATGAGTAATCCTGGAGTGATAGATTGTCAACCCCTCACAATTATATTAATAAGGAATAAGCCTCCAAGTTAGTGGGTAGTCTGACCCCATATCCCTCTCCCTTAAGAGAATTTACTCTAGAGATAATTCAATTCATGATATCTTTAAAACCAAATATGCATAAACTATTTTCAACAACAATTCCCAAGATCATAACAAAAATAATAAACCAAGTTCAAGGTAGATAAAAACTAAATCTTATGGTGTCAAACCTAGAATGATATGTATGGAACTATCTTCTTGATGAAATTTATCATATAAATTTAAGCATATACAACATTTACATTTTTAAACATTTTACAAAAAATTAATATTAAAGGAATTTAAAAAAAATAAACATTTTATTTATCTTTTAAAACATGATAAATAAATATAAACTTTTTATATTTTATTTAGGAATGAAAAAAATATATTCTATAACGCCTAACACTTATAATTTATAAAAAAATATATATATTATAACCAAATTTATCAAAATATAAAAAATAAATTCTTATATATTTTGTATTTTATAATTGATGATAATATTATCAACTATAAAAAACTAATGATATTTTTAAAAGGAAGCTTATATATGTATGTCATATTTTATGATAAATATTCAATCGTACACTATGAATGGTATCGTTGAGTATAAAATAGAAAATCTTAATGTTCTAATCATATTTTATGATTCAGCACTCTATCGTAATTATGTTATTATCCCTAATTTTTCTAAAAACCTACAACTGAAATATATTTTAGGATATCCCATATCATAATCCATACTACAGTTTAAAAACATAATTAATCTATATATCATACTTTATGATATAATGTATTCATATATTATGGTTCATTGAAATGGAAGAATTTATCCATATCATATTATAAAATATGACTGTATATGAATTACGATATTTTTTTTCTTTGAAAAAATAGTTCATTAAACGCATTTAACCCTTAAAGAATAAGTATTTGATAAAAATGAAGTGTTATGAGGGTTATTAAATGATAAATGACAGTGGAAACTTCCCACAAAGTTCTCAATCTATATTCAAGAAATTAAACTTGAAAAATTAAATGAATAAAAATGTACCTATAATGCACAAACTATGACCTCCATCTAATTTGGAGTGTGCTTTATAATGATCACCAAAGTAGTAAATGAATTATTTCTACCTTTGAGGTGGGGATACAGAGAAATGGATCCTACATCACAACCAAATGATTCTTGAATGATCAAAGGGGTTATATCACCTTTATTGGGGGGTGAGGAATGGGGATCAAGTGAATATATCTTATAGAATGATTTACATGAAAATGATGATCATTATAACCACAATAACTACTAAATGAATGAAGGAAACCATTTCCTTTTATAAGCCCCATCAACACTCCTTAAATGAAGAATGTTTTGGCCATGTGGGGTGTCATCAAATATCACCCTTGAATTACATCTCATTGATGTAGATACATTGAACTCAGTCAATGTATATTCATGTCTTGTTTAATACATTCATAATGTATTATATTTAATAAAACCATGTGGGAGGATCTCCACATGTGTGTGTATCTAAGGCATAAAAATCATAATCCAATCATATCTTATGATATTGGTAACAAAAAAATACCTTTCTTCTTTTATGATACACACATGTCATAAGGAGAGATATACCTCAAAAATATATCCACCCTTATGATTCAAGAAATCAAAAAATATGATTCATACTAATTTAATTGCATATCTAATACAGAGTTGATGAAGGTTCATTGGAGGTGTATCTTAGGGGGTTAGTGATTTTTTCTCACCATGAGTTTGAGGCTATTATAGTCATGTACATATAGGGATAAGGACATTGATGTGGCTTGGTTCACTTGTTATGGCTGGTAACCTCCATGGTTTGAGCAATATAAGGGTGATAGTATTGACCATGATTATAGAAGAGGGGTGATGAGAGGTGATATTTCCTAAATTTTTAATTTATTTTCATTAGAAATAAACCCCCTGATTAAGATAAAACCTCAGTAATTAATTTTTTTGTAGCCTTTGTGAATCTAGTATTTTTAATGATGAAATTATTTAAAAATGATTTTTATTGGTTTTACATATATTTTTTATTTAATTGATAAGGCATACCTTGATTCTGAATTTTAGAATTATATCATTTAAAGGATTTTTATTCTGGGTTTCATTGTTTTAATTCATTTTGATAATAAACTAGAAAATTCCAACATTTATTTTATCGTTTTCTTGAATTTAAATATTTGTAAAGGTATATAAACCAGGTTGTGTAAGGGTTACACTAGATGATCCACATAAATGTAATCACTTCCTTTGCTTAAAGGTCATGCCGACTCACGTAATGGTAGAGAGAACATCCCTTTTGATGTGTTAAGGCATTCCCTATGATGAATCAAGTTACCCTTATGGTTAAACATTCTACATCAAAGTCAAAAATCCCATGTATAAAGGTAACTTATATGGGTGAGTCACTACATAAGGGTACATCCATAGATTTTATAGGCTACATCAGAGTAATCAAGCCATAATGTAAGGGCACCACAAACATTTACAAGGCTGTGTAAAGGTCATATAGGAACTATGTCAAGGTAATAAGAAGCATGCATAAGGGTAATAGGAATGTCAGTGGTCTATGACAAGATAATAAAGCACTATGTAAAGGAACTATCATGGTTATAAAGGTGATGTAAAGGTCATCCCAATATAAAAATTCATTGTGCTAGTGTAACAAGGGAGTTTCGTAAGGGTAGAATTTGTGGTTCATCTACTTTATGAAGGTCATATAAGAGCTTCTTAATGGTATCCCAAAGGCCAAAATCACTATTTAAGGGCACCTACATGGAATTTTAAATTATAATTCAAAAAAATTAAGGGGTAAACTTCAAATCAACATTTATTCCTACTATCATCCTAAATTAGGAATATTTCATCTACTGTATCGACATGGTCATCATCTAAAAATATTAATAGGATGAATATAATGAAAAGGTAATGTTTCAAAAAAAAATCAAGTGATTCCCACCGGAATAAATCTTCACCCTTAGCAAGGACACATAGAAGTCACTTGAGGAATAATAAGAGGGAACTACTCACGGTACTAAATTTAAAATTAGAGAAAGAAGAAGATTTTCTGATGAATATAAATGTATTCACTTCTACATTTTTTTTAAGGATTAAAAACTTATCCCTCAATCTTGGATTTATTATCATTATACTTCTATAATTTCTAACAATTAATTTTAATACATTGTTCCTATTTTTATTCAACTATGTGTTCTTATCTACCATATTTCTCTATATTTATTCAACCCTTGTGATGTGCCCCATGATCTCAAGGTCCATGATTATGGGGAGATGAACCATTTTGGGCGGTCAAAGGGGAATTATATTGGGTCTTATTGAATTTATTAATTCAATTCCTTCTCTATTTTTTCCTAGGTTCTAGTGTGACAGTGAAGTTGAAGTGTAGAGGAGGAAATTTTCACTCTATATTCTATTAACAATACTAAATTATTACACTAGTTATATATAAAAGTCTTTTCCAAATCAGATCACACTTTATACCAATTGAGTTGTGTGGTTATAAAGGGTGAATGGTATGCACTTGTTTTCAAGTGTGTGAGTAATTTCATTTACTTAGTTGGGAGTGTTCTTTCATATTTACTCAGGAGAAAAAATGGTATTATCAGTCTATTTGATGATTACTTAGCATATTGGTGTAATACATATAAAAATGTAGGATAAGTATATTAATGGTATTGAGTCTTCTTATAGAATTGGGTGGTTTATAACATATGTAAATGATGATAGATCCCACTAGAAGTTACCTTAGTACCATATACCTATATTTTCATTTTTATTTTTATTTTTTCATACTTTACCACCATTCCTATTTTTTCGAAATAAAGAAAACTTAGAAAACAATCATAATTGCTGGAGTGGTGAAGCTTTAGGACAAGATCCTAGATAGATGACCCAAGTTAGCCACTAGGTTGCATTATAGGTTTTATAATTTTAGTTTATTGTAAGGCTTAAAATAGCCTCCACATTTATATCACCATTTTTGGAGATTTGGGATAAGTTATTCACTATTTTAGCACATTTGTAATTATTTTTTCCTATTTTATTTTGTTTTTCTATGATTTCTATTTTTCTTGGTTTTTTTCTCTTTCTTTATTTTTTTATCTAGTATGGGATAAGTATAAAATGGTGACCATTCAACACTAATGGATCTATAAATATATGTTTGGTTTAAATATATTGATAGAATCACTACTGAGGTAATGAAAAAAAAACTTGGATAAACTATTTAATATTAATCAATATCTCCTCTCATAGGAACCTGAGGGATAACAAAATCAAATATAACGGCTTGATAAACCTCTATTATATATCAATGTTTTATATTATGAATACTAATACTACCACAAAGATAATTAAAGTCAAAATTATATTCCCCACACTATCTGAGAAAATAGGTACCAATATTAGAAGATATTCAAGCATACGTTAATAGATCATTTTTTCTATACAAAAATTTGAAAGACAAAGAATGTGAATTGGGATAGTTGAAGGACATGATGACCATGATGGCCACCACTCTCCAAGAACTAATGGATAATGTGAATCAATAATATGAATATAAACCAAAATAATAACCTCTATTATAATTAAATTATAAGGTAGAAAAACTAATTGAAGAACCTTCACTCCCTCAAATTTATGAGATTTTACCCAAGGCACTCATGGTGAAATAAATAATTTCAGCTAAACCACTTCAAATAGATTATTTAACCTTATCCCCCCTTATCTTTAATTTTTATCAAGTTTATTTGAAATATAACCCTTTTTGTTTGAATGAATAAAAATATACACTTATGGTATATTCCTTGAAAGAGTAAGAAGAAAAGGAGATAATGGGATTTGAAGAAGAATTTATGGACCCACTTCCCTATCCTAAAAAATTAGTCTATATGGATTTATTCATAAGAAAAATATTAAGGTAGAGACACCTAAGGAAGAAAAATATAATTTGAATATATTTTCACTAATTTTCACTACATTAACTAAAATCTAACTCACTTTATGTTTATATTTTAGGTTTGGTTGAGAAACATTTTTTTTAGAATAGTGATTTAGTGGAAACTGAGGAAACCACCATATAAGATCATTTTGAGAAAGATATATAAGATAATTATACCAACTATGAAAAAGATAATCTATGTGAATAATTCTTTCATAACTAGCTAAAATATGATCTAGATAAGTTTTAACAACAACCCACCTAAGAAGTAGATGAATAATAAGAAGAAGTTTTGGGGCCTTTATTGAAGCAGATACTCTCCCAACTCAAAATTTACTACTATATAGAGGGAGAGACAACCTATTATAGGTTGAACCCTTAAATATTAATCACATATAATTTTCATTTCTATTTTAATATTTTAGGTTAGAGAATTATTCACTCTATTTATAGGGTTATCTAAGACCAATGCCCAATCATGGACCTTGGAGAAAAATAATATCTAGTGGTTTCTTTCAAATAAACCAAACCCACCATTATATATGAGTTAATAATTGAAATTTACCACTAAAGGTAGTCAAAATCCATTAAATACTTGGGTTTTAATCCAATTTTACTACCTTTATTTATTTTTAATAAAAAAAATTATGTTTTAATTATATTTTTATATAGGTTTCCCAAAGTGAGAAACACCCTAGGAGGATAGTTCAAGCTATCAACAAAGGATGTAGAGAAGTTGTTAACTTAAACCAGTTAGATCAATAAACACTAGGTTGTTTATATCCTTTTACAACTATTTATCTACTATATTTATTTGTATTTTTCTGAATTTAAATGGTCTATGTTTAAAAAGTGTGTAGGTGGTTTCAAACTTATCTGGTAAATTTGTAGACTATTTTTTTTTAGAATATATTATTAGAATCTATAAATAAATTTCTATTTATTTTATTATTTATTTTATTTTTTCTTTTTAGTGTGTTTTTAGTTTATAAAAATCAATCTTTAATTGTTATTAGACTAATGATAAATTCAAACTAGTTTTGAGGATTTCATGAATTCTAAAATTACTAGATTTCTATGATTCTTGAGTGGATTTATACACTATTTTCATGGAAATTCCATTTTAGAATTATGAAAAGGAGTGTGATTAAATTGGGTGAAGTGTAATTGAAATTATAACATAAGGAAACTATATTTTTGAACTTGAATCTTTGGTAACTTCACCTTTGTGAAAAATAACACCTTGGGGAACCAACTCAAATGATAGTTATATAAGTCCTTTTAAATTGGATTAAAATGGGTAATAAAGTTCCCACAGTCATGTTATGAGATATTTAGGCATTAGATGTGTGAGTAATAAATTACATTATAAATATAATAAGTGTTTTACACAAAAAATTTCTTGGAAAATTAAAATAAATGCCTAATTATTAAAAATTAATGGATTATGTGAAGAGAATATTAAACTCAAATAAAGAATAAAAAAATTGACTTACAATAATATCATTTGATTTACATCAAGTGGAAAATGGAAATTGGGAATAAGAAACCTATGGGGAAAAGGATAATTGAAAGTACTTCTTAAAGTTTTAATGATGCTAAAATCTGATTTTTTTCACTCTTGAAACTAGAACTTTGACTTGGATTAAAGTGAGGTAGTGAGTTAGATTCACATAGGATGTATGACATTTCAAATATTTAATAAATATTTGATTTATTATTTAATATTTTTATATTTTAACCTAGGTAGGAAAAATATTTTTAATAAGTTGAAATTTTTATATTACCTATGAGGGAAATAGTGTAAGTGTGAGGGACTAATGAGAGCCAATATTTCCCAAATTTTTAATTTCTTTTCATTAGAAAGTAAATCCCCTAATCAAGATAAAATCATAGTAATTAATTGATATTTTTTACTTTTTATAATATAAAATTTTAAATTATAAAAGGATTTTATCATGATTTTTTAGTGGTTTTATATATTTTTGGATTTAATTGGAAATCCATACCTTGATTCTGAATTTTGGAACTATGTTATTTGAAGTATTTTATTCTGATTTTCACTATTTTAATGCATTTTTATAATAATCTAGATAAATACTATATTTATTTTTATTTTTTATTGAATTTTTGGTTTCATAAAGTGATACAAAGTAGGTTTCATAAGGGTTATACTAGACAATCTATGTAAAGTTAATCACTTCCCATGTGTAAAGGTTTTTCCTTATTACTTTAAGGGTAGAGATTACATCCCTCGTGTTGCATCAAGATATTCCTTTCACTGCATCTAGGTAACCCTATGATCAAACATATTGCATAAAGGTCACAAATATCATGTGTAAAGGTAACTTCTATGAGAGAGCACTATGTAAGGGAACCTATTTATATTTAATAGGTTACATTAAGAAAATTTAGCTACTACATGAGAGTACCACTGAAATTACTAAGGCTGCATAACAGCCATATAGGAATTAAGGTGAAAATTAGCATGAATAAGGGTAACATGTATGATATAAAGTTATTTCAAGGTAATTATGTGATGTTTCAAGGTACTCTCATAATTATAAATGTTATATAAACAAAATATCAAAAGGAAAAACTGTTGTGTCGAGGTAATAAGGGAGTTGTGTAGGGGTAACATCCATGGTACTTCAGCTATGAAAAGGTCATACAAGAGATATGTAAAGGTATCCCTGTGACCAAAATCACTATGTAAGGGTTCCTGCATTGAATTTTAAATTATAATTCCCAAAAAGGTTTAAGGTATCATCTTTTAATAAATCTTCATTTATATTGTCTTCCCAAATCAGGAAGAACTCCTATAATGGATCCATGTATATATCATATAAAAATTTTAATAATATGAATGTAATGGGAAGGGGATGTTTTAGAAATAATATTTGAGTTATTCCCACTTGAATAATTCTCCACCCATGTCTTGGATATGTGGAAGTTTCCAAAGGAAGAATAAGTGGACATTTCTCGTGTCACTGAAATTCTAAGAGGACGAGGAAGAAGATATTTTGATGCCAGTAAATATATCCATATCTCTATTTTTTAAGTATTTTTACTTTTTCCTTCATCCTTGGATTGATTAGAATAGAAATTTTGTAATTTTCTATAATTAATTTTAATGTTTTTTTTTGTTTTTTTTTTTGACTCTGTGTTTATCTCTCCCCCATTTATATGTATTTATTTGACCTATGTGATGTATAATATGATCTCATGATCTATAATTATAGATGTATAACCCATTTTGGATGTTCTAAGATAAATTATATTGGGTATTCTTGAATTTATGCATTTAATTCCTACTTTATTTATGTCTTGATTCGGGTGCGATGGTGATGGTGGAATGTAGAGGAAGAGGTTAACACTCTATATTCCATTAACACTACTGCATATTTAACTAGTTTTACATCAAAGTCTCCCTCCAATCATATCATGATTCATACTAATGTATTTGTGTTGATTGAAAGGATAAATAGTATGTGGTTTTTATTAGCTGTGCGAATAAGTTCATTCACTCAATTGAGGAGTGTTCTTGCCCATTCCCCAAGGAGAAAAAAGGGATTATTGATTTTTTTAGGATTATTTGAGAATATTAGTGATTTCATACATGATAATAGTGAAGGATAAGTAGATTAATAGTATTGATCCTTTTTATTAGATTGGGTGATATAGGACATATGTAAATGATAACAGATCCCATTGAAAGTTACCCTAGGACCATCTACCTCTCTTTTATTTTATATTGTTTTCATTTGAATTTTTATTTATCTATTTTCATATATTACCACAATTAATATTTTATTTATACTTAAACAAAACTAACAAAAACAATCATAAGTGAAAGAGTGGTGAATATGTAGTCCTAAATCTCTAAAACATTACCATGGTTAGTCACTGGGATGTATCCAAGGTTTTATAATTTTTATTGATTACGAGGACCAAGAAAGTATTCACATCACCAGTATCATTTTTTTTTGGGAGTAGGGATAAATTATTCAAGATTTAAGCGCATTTTAATTAGTGTTTTATTTCTTCTTTTGTTTCTCTATATTTCCTATTTTACATTGTTTTTTTTCTTTCTTTATTTCTTTCTTTATTTCTTTTCTATAATATGGGATAAGTATCAAAACATGACGATTACACACTAATGGATCACCAACTATATGAATATTTTAAATAGATTGATAAAATCACTACTGAGCTCATAGAAATACACCTATAACAAATGTTTAATACAAATCAATATCTTTTCCCAGGAGGATGAGCCCGTAAGGGGCGACGCTGCGCGAGGGTTTCTCTCCCGGCGCCGCCTCCTGGTTTCACCCCGGTCAGGCGATGCTTCCTCCCCCTTCTTGTTTGTGGTTCGCGGCGGGGACTTCCTCGGCTTGGTCAACATGACGGTGCGCTTGATTCAGCCTTCTTCACGGCGGCGTAGGCGTCGAATGACCGAGTCCCAGAGTCTGCGGGTTGAGGGAGTCTTCCCGTTCGTGGTCACAGGCATCTGGTGAGGGGCGTGGTTTCCGGGGGGCTGAAGGCTGGTGGCGCTGGGTTTCGGAAATTGATCTAGTTTTCACTGGATCCTTTTTTGGTTTTATGCGTTTTTCTGTTTCTTTTTCTTTTCCTTCCTTTGTGCCTCTGGTTCCTGGATGGGTGGTTTTGGGTTGACGTTACAAGTATGGATATGGCGGCTTCAGGCCACGGTTTTTTGAGGTCCATGCGTCTTCATGAGCATGGGATGATTCTATCCCTCTTTGTTTTGAGGATGGTGATTTTGAGTGCGTGGATATCTCTGTATGTTGTGATGGTTTCTCTTCGGCTTCCCCCGATGATATCTGGTTTGCGCTGTTGATGTTTGTTCCGATGAAGTTGATGGACGCTGTGATGTTAGTGATGTCGACGACCGACGGTAGACAATGATGGTTGACGGTGGGTACGGTCACCGGTGGTGAATCAGTAGGCGTTCCGGCGTGTCTCGCCGGCGACTTGAGGCTCGTTTCGAGGCGATGGTACGGCTCGAGGTGACAGCGCTTGGTGGCGCGTGTCGAGGTGTCAGAGTGGCATGCAGTCGCGTGACGGGCCCGGGGCTCGAGGCGGGACACGTGGTTGGACCTGATGTTTGAATTTTGAATCTGTTAATCGCTGTAATTGTTTGAATTTGGGTGTGGTTCACGGTTTTCCTCAAACCGGGCAGCATGGGAACCGGCTACCCTCAAACCGGCTTTTTGAAAATCTATAAAAAAATGATTATCGGAAAATATCTTTTCCCATATGATCCTAAGGAATTGCAAAATCAAGGAAAACATCTTGATAAAACTCTGGTACATACTAATGGGTGGTAGGATTAACACTAGTACTACCATGATAATAATCATAATTAAAATTCCATACCCCCACACCATCTGAGTAATGAGAAATTAAATCTAAAAGATATTCAAGCATACATCAACAACTCCTTGCTGCTACAGAAAATTTTCAAAGGGAAAAGAAGTGAATTGTGAGGTTTTAAAGATGTGATGAACATGATTTACACTACCCTCTAAGAACTCATATATTAAGGGAATAAATAACAATAATATGAACTAAAATAATAAACTATCCTATATTAAATTGATAAATTGGAATAAATACTTGAAGAACCTTCACTCACTTATATTTCTAAGATTTTACTTGGGGCACTCATGGAGAAACAAATACTTCCATTTGAACCACTTCAAAGATATGATAAAACCTTGGACTCTCTTACCTTTATTTTTTATCAAATTTATTTAAAATTTTACTCCTTGTGTTTTAATAAATTATAATCATCACTTATAGAGTATGCATTGAACAATGAAGAAGAGGCAGATATGATGGGATTTGAAGAATAATAGATAGAACCACTACTTATATAGAATAAACTAATCCATAAGACTTTATTCACAAGAAATATCTTGAGGAAAATACACCTAAAGAAGTGGAACTATCCTTTCAATCTAGTTTTACTAATTTTTCATTACTTTAACTGAAATCTAACTCACTTTGTGTTGATATTTCATGTTTGTATGAGTATAATTTTTCTCTTGGTAGTGATGAAGATTAATATGAGGAAACCACCATAGAATAAAATATAGAGCTGGAAACAGAATAAAAGGATATCTAGTGTGAATAAGAGAAGCTAGTTGATGAATAATTTGACAACCGACTAAAATCATCTATATAAAACTTTAAATAATACGCAACTAAATAAGTTATTTAATAAGAATAATAACCTTTAGGAATTGTGGTGAATAAAATACTCCCTTAACTCCAAATTAACTACCATATGGGGGGATATATGACATATTAAAAGGAGGACCCTTACATATTACTCCCCACTAAATTTTTTTTGTTTCTATATTTTAGTGTTAGAAATGATTTACACTATTTATGGGATTCTCCAATACCAATTTTCACTCATGTACATTTGAAAAAATAAAATGTAGTGGTTACAATCAAATAAACCAAACCCACCATCAAATCAGGGTTAATAATTAAAACATCCCACTAGAGGTGGTAAAAATACATTTTTTAGTTGAGGGTCAAACAAAGTTTATTATATTTCTTTTTTTTAATAAATTTTATTATATTTTAACTCTATTTTTCAATAATATTCACAAAGTTGAAATAACACTAGATGGCTAGATCAAGCTTTCCTCAAAGGAATTGGGGAAGAGGCCAACTCAAACCTATTGGATCAATAAACACTATGTTATAAATATCCTTTTACAACTATTTATACAATATAATTCTTTTTATTTTTTAAAGTTTAAATGGGAAGTATTGAATATTTATAGGGGGTTTAATTTTGTTTAGTAACTTTTTAGTATCTTTATTTTTATAATATATTATTAGAATCTATAAATTAAAATCAATTTCTATTTTTATTTTCAATTTTTTATTTTTAGTTTGTTTATAGGTTAGGAAATTTTATCTTTAATTAATTTCTAACCTAGTGATGAATTTATACAAGTTTTGAGGATTTCATGAATTTTGAAATTACTAGATTTTCATGATTATTGAGTGATTTTGTCCATTATTTTCATAGAAATTCCATTTTATAAAAAGAAAATGTAGTTTGACTGAAATTTTTGAAGTGTAATTGTAATTATAACATAAATAAACTAAATTTTTGAACTTGAATATTTGTCAACTAGACTTTGTGAAAAATAATACCTTAAGGATCCATATCAAAATATAGTTATATAAGTATGTTGAAACTAGATTAAAACAGTTAATTGGGAACCCATAATGAAGTTTTGATATAGTTAGGCACTGAGTGTGTGAGGAAAAAAATTTATTATACATCTAATAAGTGTTTTTCACATACGTGGTGGGAAAAAATTCAAATAAGTTCCTAATTTTAAAAAATGAATGGATTCAAATGAGGGGAATATTGAACCCAAATAAATAATGGGAAATTTACTTATAAGAATGTCATTTTAGTTACATCAAGAAAGTTAGGAATGGAACTTGAGAATAAAGAACCTTAGGGGAAATGATAATTAAAAGTGATCATTCTTACAGTTTTAATTTCACTAAAATATGGCTTGATTCACTCTTGGAACTAGTAAATTTACTTGGATTAAAGTGAGATGGTGAATTAGATTCATATAAGTGGAATGAAATTTTAAACAATAGATAATTATTTTCTTTCTTCTTTGTTGGTTTTGTATTTGAACCTAAGTAGAAAAAGTCATTTTAATAATTTTAAATATTTAAATTACTCAAAAGTAAAATAGTGTAAGTATAGAGGAATGATGAGAGAAAATATTTCCCAAATTATTAACACTTTTTCATTATAAAATAATCCACTAATCTAGATAAAAATCAAGTAATTAATTGATACTTTTTTCTTTTTTGAATCTAGTATTTTAAATAATAATTGTATTTAAACATGATCTTTATCATTTTTATATATTTTTAGATTTTATTGATAATACATACCTTGATTTTGAATTTTGGAGTTACATTTTTTATGGGGTTTTATTATAAGTTTTATTTTTTTAATGCATTTTGATAATAAAATATACAAATCATATATTTATATTGTTGTTTTCGTAAAGTTTAGGTTTTATAAATCTATACAAAGTAGGATGTTTAAGGTTAAAAATAGAATATCCATGTAAAGGTAATCATTTTCCTTATGTAAAGGTCATACCTACTCATGTAATAGTAGAGGGTGCATCCCTTGTTCTACATATGGGTATTCCCTTTATAGTATCAAGGTGACCCTATGATAAAACATGTTGTTTCAAGGTCAAAAATTCCATATATAAAGGCAACTTTTATGGGTGAGTGCTATATAAGGGTACCTATATAGATTTCAAAGGTTATGTCAAGGTAATCAAGTTGCTACATAAGGGTACCACTAAAATTGATAAGGTTATGTAAAGGTCATAAAGGAATTGTGTCAAGGTGGTAATCAGCATGTGTAAGGGTAACAGTAACACCAATGAGTTATGTTAAGGTAATAAACCACTATGTAAAGGTACTCATGTGGCTCTAAAGTCTATTTAGAGTTCATCCCAATATACAAATTTGATGTTTCATGGTAACAAGGGAGTTGTGTAAGGGTAGAAACCATTGTTCCACTACTACATTAACGTCCTCTAAGTGCTACATAAATGTATACTTGTGGAAATAATCACTACATAAGGATACCCATGTGTAATTTTAAATTATAATTACCAAAAATGTTTAATAGGTTAGCTTCAAATCAACATTCATTCCTATTATCTACCCAAATTGAGAATAACTCCTCCACTAAATCCATGAAACAATCATCTAATAAGCTAAATAATATGAATATAATGGTAAAGGAATGTTTTAAAAAGAATATTTGAGTGATTACCACCTAAATAAGTATTCACCCTCAACCTATACATATGAAAGTCACCTAATGAAGAAAAAGAGGACACTAATCACGACACTAAAATTATATGATGAGGAAGAATATAATTTGATGTCTATAAATTTATTCCTATCTCCATTTTTTAAGAATTCAAAACTTTTCCTTTATCATTGTATTTATTAAAATAAGTATTCTATAATTTTATATAATTAATTTTAATATAGCATTTCTATTTATATTAAACTATGTGTTCTACTCTCCCCCATTTCTCTATATTTCATCAACACTTATCATTTACCTCATGACCTAAACATCCTTGATTATAGAGATATAACCCATTTTTTGTGGTCAAAATGGAATTAAAATGGGTCTTATTTAATTTATGAATTTAATTCCTACTTTATATTTTCCTTGATTTTGGTATGACGGTGAAGGTGGAGTGTAAATGTGGTGTTTTTTACTCTATATTCCATTAACACTAATACATTATTCCAATAGTTGTACATTAATGTATTTCTATAAAAAAATCATACTTCATACCAGTGGAGTTGTGTGGTTTGAAAGGATGAATTGTATGTGGTTGTTTTTAGGTGTGTGAGTAAGTTCATTCACTCATTTGGGGAGTTTTATTTCCTATTCACCAAGGAGAACATATGGGATTATTGATATTTTTTAGGATTCCTTGAGTGGATTAGTGATTTAATATATAATAATAATGGAGGATAAGTATATGGATGGTATTGAGTATTCTTATAGTATTGGGTGATTTATAACATATATAAATAATGATATAACCCATTGTAATTTACCCTAGGACGATTGACACGCACCTAGTAGGGTGTGGAAAAAGCTAGGGAATGTTGTAGTAGTGGTAACCTTGGTTTTATTTAGGGATGAAGGATAAAAATCTAGTTTTCATGAGTGAGAAGAATAATTATGTTGTTTGTATTTATAGAACTAAGAAATAAATAAAACAAATATAGTAAATCATATTAATAGACAGGTGATTAGGTCAGGTTTGGCTTCCCACTTGTAATCATATCATGGTGTTCTAAAATAGATCTCTTTCTCTTGTTAATTGATAAAGGATAGGTCCCACAATTTCTTCCCATATTCAAACTTAATTGATTGATTTAGGAGAAAATAGCCTTAAAATATATTTTCTTAGGTATATCATCCTTCTAATGTGTGAAAGACATAGTGAATCGCCCTCAATTCACTTTGGCAATACCCAACTGGGTATTGTGATTCCCAAGTAATCCAAGTATAACCACTGCAACTTCCTCACATGTTAAAAATTGATAAACACTCACTACTTAGCCTCATATAATTCAATATATATGATCTAAAACCAAGTATATGGATATGATGTATCCTCTACCAAGGAAATAAATAATATGATAGAATTAATTTAAACATAATCACATTCCAGATTAAATATGAAATTAAATATTGAAATCAATTAATGATAAAAGTGAACATTGTTCTTAATAAAAATTCCTAGACTCAATCATCACAGTGGGTTTTCCTTCCCTTTCCCAATCAAAAAATAGTTATAAACCTCCATTAAATAATAAAAAAATAAAGGATTAAAATTAATTTTAACATTAAATAGAAAAAAAAAGGTAGGTAGAAAAAATCCAGGCAATGAAACATCAATACTCTAGTCAAGTTATCTTCACCTATTATTAATTTATCTCCCCTTGAATAGTATATTTTCCATACTATTTATAGGTAGCGGGTATATAAATTTTTTTATTTTTAATATCAAATTATCTTCTTCAAATATTCAAAATTTGCTCACTTAGAATTTGGTAAATCCCTTCTCCTTTTATTTTCCAATTTGAATCCTTTATTTTTTAAATTTCTCAAATTTTTAATAATCCTTCATGGAATAAAATTATATTTAAAAAAATATAATGGGTCACATGCATGATATTTAATTTCCTCATCCCTATTTCTCATCTTTTTGTTCCATATCTTCATCTTGGTTAAAACCCTCATCTGTGCCTCATCAAAACAGCTTTTAAAGCTTCACTATAGTATAGGAATAGTCATTTGGAGTTATTTATTTCTCTATGAGCCATGATTTTGGATTCCATGACATATCCTCAACCTTTTAATTCCCTCTAATAATATGATCCAACCTCCTTTCATCTATTTCCTCGCATGCATTCCACAACTTGTAACATGCCCTTTTGCATGGCATTTTAGGTTCTCTCTTTCGCTATTATCCAAAACATCTCCTCCTTTGGTGTAAGGTAATATTTTTCATCCTAGATCCCCTTATTTCAACCATAATATGTTTCAACATGGGTAGAGTATAACATGTGTTCTTCCTTAAGTGTCCTCATTGTTGCAGCATATCTGCTGTGAATTTTAACGTGTCTTTTCAAGGCATTTCGGCACTTGTTTCGTCATCCAACCTTCACTATTCACCACACCCAAGTGTCACTATAGTGTGTATAGATTTATGTGGGTGTTATAAAAGTAACATTTCCTCTAACATGGTCAACATAATATGTTCATCTCCATTTTTTTTGAGATACCTATGTGCCCCACAGTCGTGTTTAACATAATGTAACTGAGGTCATAGCCTATTCTTTTTCATATAGGGATTTATCTTCATCAAAAAGTCCACCATGGTGCTCAGATAAGCTTCTAGTCAAGTTCAAAGTTAATCTAAGACTCTGCAGTGTCTCTTTATCACGATCCTGATCTCACACAATAGTGGTAATGGAGTTCTCTAGTGATCTCACATTGGTCATGTGAAATCAAGGGTGGAAAGTGGTAGCAGAAGTTCTATCTGATCAGGGGTGTACAATTGTGGATGTGGAATAATAACATTTTTATAAGTTCACAATGTCTTCGATGAATTTAATCCCACATATAAAATTTATGTGGGGTCCCAATTATTTATAATAGAACTTATGGATTCAATTTGAAAATTTATTTGGACTCAGGTCAGTGGACCCGTACTGCCTTTTGTGCCTGACCACATTGGATATGCTATCCATCGGCCACTATATGGATCATCCTCTAGTGCACTAGTATATCTCCATGTGCAATATATGTGAACATGCTTCTCTATCATGCCTACATTAGTCCCTCCCATCTACTTGTTCAACCACCCTTTATAGTAGTTAAGTGTCTTGTAGCTGGTTGAGGGTCATCCTAGGTGCTGGCCTTTTTTTATTATACTTTTTTCATGTAAAAATTATGGGCATAAAATACCCCCACACTTGAAATCAGTCTTTTTCTAAAGTATTTAATATCAATAAGGGCACCCATGATACCAATATTTAAATTTCAAAATAATAAAATCAAAAAATTATCAATGGTAAAATCACATTTTCAAGAATCACATATAATATTAATTAAACCTCACACTTTTCAAAGAAAGAAATAACCCCATTTATTTTTCTCTTCACCATTGGAAATTTTATAGATCTTCTCATTATTTTCATTCAAACTTATCACTTTATTATTATTAAACATTCCAATTTGTGACTTACCTCACAATGAATTTTTTTCTCTCATCACTCAAGGCACAAATTCATGTAGAGTTATTCTCATACCTTGTATACATGATCCTTTCCATAAACTTGATAAAGACCTATATTATCCAATTTTTAAAGACAAAAAACGCATGGAATCATGATTACTTTTCAATTAAGTACTAATGACTCTAAATTATTAATTTTAGTGGGTATTTATGTTTAAAACATTAAGAATCAAAGAGGAGGTTCATCTCTTAAGTAAATTTCATGATAATAAAATTTAAAGTGTAATGAAAATCACCTCTTTAAAAGTGAAAAAAACCAATATAAAATCTTAAATTAAGTCTATGAAACAATTTAATCATAAATAATGACTTACTCTGACTTGAATTTTCTCTAATTTTTCACTTTTTCCTTTTTAAACTAAGTTTTCATATTTTTTTACTTTTTCAAAAGTTATTCTTGGAAAAAATCCCACATCAACTACTTAAACCCATATGAAAAAATTGGTGTCCTGATAATGGTTATTTTTTATTCTCCCAAGTCACAACCCATTCTCTTTTTAATTTCTTTTTTTCTTTTTTTCTTCTTTTTTTGATTTTTTTCAAGAGGGGTTGTAATTAAATACAATGAATTAATGAAAATGAACCTTTCCCAATCCCAAAATAGAACCCCCGCACTTATTCCTTTCAATGTAATTCATCCCTTCCACCATGAATTCCTTAACCCCCACACTTAAACTTTAAAATATCAAAACAAATACATAAATTAGGGTACGAAAGGGAAATATTGTATTATAATGTGGATCATTTCTAAAAAGTCCATATATGTGTTATATGGTCTAAAAAAGGATCAATGTAAAATGTGGTCTCAAGGATAAGGGATAAAACAATAAATATGCTCAAGATAGAAATATAAAGTATTAGGTCTATAATCCTCTTGGGTATGGGAAACCTATGAAATTTTATAATCACTTATAGAATGGATAATAATAATAAATCAATCCAAATTAATTTCAAAAATTCAAATTATGAAAAATTGTATTGAAATTTCATTTAGATGAATCAATTGATTCCATCAAATCATGATTCATTAAATCAATACCTATGATTCAGTATAATAATTCAATTCACCATATTACTCATTAAATATAATTTACTTATAAATATAAAACATGGAAACATGATATTTCTAAGAAATCACTTATGTCTCCTAGATTATTCAAGTAAATAAAAATGTCTAAGTATGGGCATGCAATTCTCTTTTAAATCTCAAAAAATCCAACAAAAAGATTGAGGAAAACAGAAAAGATAATGAATTTAAAAGAGAACTCTCCTTTTTGCATGAATATATTTCTATCTTTTACTATTCTTTTTAAAGTTATTGTACTTCACTATTCTTTCATTCCTTAATGGTCATGCAAAAAAGAAAACAAATCATAAAAGTTTAAGGATGATTTTATTTTAATTTCTAAGAGAAATGGAAGGGATTTTGTATCCTAAATTCCTAAATCTTAAAAAAGCATTAAAAATTAGGCTTACTCCGAGAAGTTATTTTTTTAATATCATTGGATCGGCATAACCTAATGAGAATTAATCAATAGATAGGTTGGAGAAGTGTAAGACACTTTATTGGTTCTTGGAGTATATTTCCAAGGTAATTTTTTAGTTTATTTTCATTAATATTAAATGGGTTTCCTTAAACTTCTTTATTAATTTTTATCACATAAAAATGATATAAATGAGTGATTATAAATATAGCTTCCCGCCTATAATGATGTTTTCATGACATTAGATTCATTATGGAATTATATAGCAACACTTGGTATCAATGATAGAATATTTTTGGTTGGATTAGTTTATCATGAGCCACTTGAGTTATTTCTTTATAAATTATATAATTTTCAAAATACACTCTCTAAATTTCATTAATCTATTATAATTAGAATTTCCTATCTTTACCAAAACTTTCTATGTCTGGATTCATATTATTTATAGCCCAATATGTGTGGTTCTCCAACTCCATTGGTAGGTGATAACTTTTTCCATAAATCAACCCATAGGGGTTCATTCCTATAGGTGTCTTATAGGATATCCTATAGGCACATAAGGTATCTTCTAACCTTTGGATTTAATTTTTCTATTTGGGTTTAACCATTTTCTCTAAGATTCATTTAATTTTCTAGTTGGACACTTCAACTTGACCATTTGTTTAAAGATGGAAGGGTGTATATGTATTATGATGTACTCCATGATTTTTTAGTAGAGGGTCCATTACCCTATTGAAAAATTGAATCCATTGGTTACTGATGATAGATATTAGCACCCTAAACCTAAAAAAAATGTTGGACCTGGAATAATTACGCACAACTTTAGCATCATCAATCTTGGTGGCTTTGGATTCCAACCATTTTGAGACATAATCCATAGTAAGAAGAATGTAATAAATTCCAGATTACATGGTAAAGGGTCCCATAAATTACATGCCCCAAACTTCAAAAATTTCACAAAATATAATGTGTTTTTTATACATATCTTATCATTTTGAAACATTTCTATAAAATTGACATCTTTCACACTTCTTTCAATATTCATGTGCATCCTTGAACAAAGTGGTTTAACAGCTATTATATTCTAAAACTTTTATTGTAGTTATTTGAGGTCTAAAGCGGACTCCATAAGATAATGTGTGAAAAAATTCAAAATTATAACCAACTTCATTTTCTATAAAACAACTTCTTATAACTTGTTCATTAAAATTTTTACAAAGGAATGGATCCTCCCCAATATAAAATATAGATTCATATTTAATTTTGTGTTTTTGATGGGGGATAAGATGATAATGTGCCTAACAAGTTGCCAAATAATTCACTATGTTAACATACCATGGTACTTAATATTCCATTATGTAGAGCTTTTTACCCTATATATGGTCATTTAGTGGTTATTGGTTTGGAATTTCAACTTTAGCAGTGTTGGGAAGTATATTTAGATGATCGGATACCTGATTTTAAACTCTTTTATTATCTTTAATTTCTCTGTTTAAAACTTATAGAAGTATCATACATCTAACTATCTTATATTTTTCATCTTTATTATTTATTAATTACCTAATAACTACATATTCATAAGATACAATAACCATAATCCCACGAAAATAAGATCTGAATTTCTCAAATGAAAAAACAACTATAAGGAATTCATTTTTAGTAGTGTTGTAGCTAATATGAGTAGCATCCAATTTTCTTGAGTCATAATTAATGACTTTTGGTATTCATTAAATTCTTTAATATGGATCTACCTTGAAATCCTAGTTCGAATCTCAAATATATGTTCTCAATTTGGGGGTTTTATTATTATTGGGGTGATCAGTCTTCTCTTCATCTCATCAAATGATTCCCTATATTTATAAATAAAATAAAAAACATGTTCTTTTAAAATTAACCTATAAAAGTGAGATAAACTTTACAAAAATCAATGATTAATCTTCTATATAATCCTACATGACCTAAAAAATATCTAATATGTTTCACACAAGTTGGATAGGGAAAAGAATTCATCACTTCAACTTTAGATTTTTTTATCCTAATGATTTTTTTTAAATGATGTGTCCTAATATTATTCCTTTATCAACCTTGAAATTAAACTTTTCAAAATTTAAAACAAGATTCTTTTTTATCCATGTTTTCAAAACTTTTTCCATATTTCTCAAATAATGAACAAATAAATTTCCAAAAATAGTAAATTCATCCAGGAATACCTCCAAGAATTCGTCAATGTGATATAAAAAAATAATTACCATGCACCTTTAAAATTTACTAGGGGAATTTTACAACCTAAAAGGCATCCTTTTTTCAGTAAAGTTGATAAAGTAACAATTGAATTTTTTTCTTCACGTGGTCTTATAGAATAATGGGTACCTGAAAATATCTAAAAAATTGATCCAAGAAGCAATAATGTGTAATTACTACCAACCTTTATAATATTTGTTCGATAAAGGGAATGAGAAATTGGTCTTTTCAAGTGACTTGATTTAGCTTCCTAAAATCAATACACACTCTCTAACTATTTTTAACTCTCATGGGAATCAATTCATTATGTTCATTCTTCACAATGGTCAAGATGGTTTTCTTTGGAACTACATTGATGGGGATGACCCATTGTGAGTCAAAAATATGATAAATGATGTTTATTACTAACAAATTATATATTTACTTCTTTACTAACTCCACAGTTGTGGGATTTAGTCTCTTTTAGGATGTCTCATAATTTTTTTAATTTTAGTGAATCAACCTGAGTTAACCTAACACATCACCCAAGACTGTTCTATGATAAGGCCCAAGTCACATTCCTGATCACCTCAAGCTAGCAACAAGAACTAGGGTATCACAATTTAATTCATGGGAATGATTTCACCCTCATAAAACCATGATCAACAATGGTCCCATTAGTGACTTGGTATGTGGTCTCCTTACATTGGAATACCATTCTAAAATAAACATGTGGAAATGAAATAAAACATCTCAACATGGCATGAATCTAAAAAAACAAAAAAAAATACCAAAACATTTCCATACATGAAAAAAATATACTAGTTTACACATTTCAAAAATAATTAAATTAAAACAAAACTGAAAGGAAACAGGTGGCCTAAGAGGTTGATACACTACACGACCTGAAACTGGACAAACTAAAATTTGTGACAAACCCCAAAATCTATGTTTGAATCACATTTCACCACCATAACCTGAACAACACATGCTTCCTAATGGAGAGTGGTAATAAACTAACCTAAAAGCCATAACCTGAAACCTACAAAAACATGAAGACTACATACCCAAAAAAATGAGGATACAGGGTGTGAGCTAAATACCGGTAGGATTCCACCATGAGTCTATTCACATTCCAATTATAAAGAAACCAAGAATTCTAGTTTAAGAAATATGGCATAATAAAATAGGTTTTCATTTACTTTATACAAAAATAGAAATAAAATAAGACATATTACATATACTTTTTCAAAACATGCTATTTAAAAAAACATGCCTCAAAGAGGATTTACCAAGGTAATTTCATTTCAAATACCAACCACTTACTATTTCAAAACAAATCCACTTTCATTTCAAAAAGTACAAGAAAAAACTTTTCTATTGAAAACACCCTCCTTTAAAAACAAGCTCACAGGTGATTTAAAATAAATTTCAAAGTAAATTCATTCCATGTATTTAATTTAAAACAAATATATCTCTTCCCTTTTAAAAAAAACTTTAACACACACACATGGGAATAAGAGATCTAATACATAATAAAATAAAAGTATATAATAAGTCATAAAAGATATCAATAATAATATAAGGCATTTTTTCCCCCGTGATGCTTACTCAAAAAGCAATGAAGTAATCGCACAAACAAAATCAAAAAATCATATTACAAAAAAAATTAACAAGCATAATATAAAGTAAAAACAATGAGTAAACACCCAAGGAAATAATGGTGAAATTTTTTCTGGATGTGCAAAGGTGGAACCAACTGCCAGCAGGTTAATAGTTTCACAACTTTTCACTTGAATTTCTCTCATATAGCCTTATTGGTGAAACATCCCCTATCTTAGTGTTACAGATAACTAGGGGTTACTATTCAAGGTATCACACTCAACTAAAAAGAAAACGTACCTAAAATCCCCATTTAGTAACCTAGGATCCTCATGTCACAGCTAAAAGGAGATGATTACCTTCAAGCTAATGTCTTCATGTGACTTGAACAATACTCCAAGGCATGATACATAATAATCAAATAAATATATCACCTCTGAAACTTCCCCTTCGATATTAATCCCCAAACCAAAAATAAAAACATGAATAAAAATTTATATAATCAAACACATACTCACAAGTGAAAATAATGGATGATAACAGGCTCATATAGGGTGTAAATGATATCCAAGTAAACAGAATGATATAAAGTACCAATTGGGCCTTCTCTTTATACATAAATATTACATGATTTGGAAACCCCCTTTTTTAATACCATTTGACACCTAAATGAATTTTAAGGGAAATAACATATAACACCAATTAAAAATAAAGCATAAATATTTTAAGATAAAAAAAGGCTTAATCCCAAAAAAAAACTAAAAAGGAATCACATATATTTTTTTAAAACAAGGAAACACTATTTTAAAATAAAACTCCTATTTTTAAAAACAAGGGAAACCCCTTTATAAATAAGTAATATTATTTTAAATCCATAATAACCTATTAAAAAAAGGAAAACCCTTCTTAATTAAATAAAACTTTACTTTATAAAATCCAATTGTTTCAAAACACCATGAACTAATTGTTTTTCTCATGAAAATTTTTTCAATGGAATTTTATTAAACACCTAGAATGCATAAATCATAATTTAAAAATCAAAGTTCCATTGAACCAAACATCTCACCCAATATTTCAAAAGTAAAAAAACTAATAAAACATAGAAAACTTTGATAAAACAAAACTAGGTATCATATATATCATTAATTTAGTTCATGAACATTTTTAAAACATTAATTAATCAAGGAACTATTTGAAAAATGTAAATGGAATGGAAACACTTACCAATAGTGATGTAAACATGTTACCTTTAAAGAAAAGCACTAGAAAATAACTCCTAGGATGGATCAAAAAAAATAAAAACAAAAATAATCAATTTATAAAAATCATAACCTTTAAAACTTTCCCACCATGGACACTAGGGTTAGAGGAAATTGGAGAAAAGGAAAGAAATAAAGAGAGGGAGAGATGATAAACTCGTACCTCTTGATTATAATGAAGAACCACCTAATAATCACTCCAAATCCACTTAGAGGGTCTTGGAAGAATAAGAGAGACCTGTGTAGAGGTTACACGGATAAGGGGATCGAATGGGGTAGCTTGAGGTGAAATCCCCAATTAAAAATGATCTAAAAAAACCCTATCTCGAATGGGTCATAGAGTTGTCTCGCACAGTTTACCAAACCATATGCAAACCATGCAGCTGACACTACCTCAACACCCAAGAGTTCACATGGTTTTCATGCATAGTTTGAAAACCCATGTGCAAACCACGTGATCACCTCTATCATAACTACTGAAGGAATATGGTTTCTACTTCACTGTTTCTCAAACTGTGCACCTAACCATGCAGCCTTGGAAAATATTACAAAGTTCAAAATTTAAACATTAGTACGCCCCAAGACTAAGAGAGAAATCAACCGCAAGATAAATATTTAGAAAGTGACATTTTGGGGTGTCATAATTCTCACCATCATGCCACTTTCTACCCCCAAAAAGTACACTCCCAGAAAGTAATTAAAGACTCAAGTAAAGGGAAAGTCAATATTCACTCACCAAGGATAATGGTCTAATGAAAATACAACTCTTGAACATAGAACTAGAAATATAGGACCCAAATAGCATACCTCTCAGGAAAACTCAACAACCAAATATTTACCAACCACTTATCTATTATATATATAATTTGATAACTCCACCAAATGCGTATATTAAAACCCACCAGTTCTTTCTGAGTCCCGAACCATACTAAATGATAGAACAAATGAAACCTAAAACTCAAGGAAGTACCAACTCAAAACATATCATAATAAACTTTATGAAAATTATTAAAAGACGTGGAGACCATCTAAAGGTCCTACCACTATTTATAATCAATCTAAAATGGTGAATCATTAAAGATCCAACTCAAAAAAAATGATTTTTTCCAAACATAAGCAACAAGCTTCAAACGCCACAAAGAACACTTCCTCAAAACATCCAAAGGATCAACAGATCAATTCACTCAACTGAACTTGAAGATAATAACCCAAACGTGAATGTTCCTTAACAAATAATTATGTGGCTCTAACTTTGATCTAAGGGACTAAATGAAGGATAAATCAGTGCCAAACCTGTGGAATACCTACCCATGAAAATTCTAAAAAAATATCATCTCGGTAGCTCTCACAATATATCTAAAAATAATAAGTCTGTCCTTGATACCCCATCCCACACCCATGGCATTCCATTCATCAGTAACACTAAAATCATGGTCAACACCATGAACAACAATAACCATTAATAAAACAAATAGGCATGAACATTTAAAATATTATAACATAGGCCAAAATATCTATCATTCATTACAAATAGTGAAACGGGGTGTATAAAAGGGATAGAACAAAGTAAAAAAAAGGATTATAAAAGTGAAAATCCTCAAAACCCAAAAAAACATCTTTTGAATCTCCAAATATAAGAAATGACATAGATCACTTCTCAAATCAAGTCTGAGACCAAAACTTCTTCTTATGACATCCTTTCAACTTACAGAACCTTTGAAGGTATCCAATATGGTCATACTAATTATAGGTCCACATAGATATCAAATATAAAGGGAAAATGTTATCTAACTTCCCACACTAATAGCACACAATTGGATTTCATGTCTTGTTGGTTGGAACACTCTTCTTGGCACTAGATGGTGTAACAAAATCACTTGTCGTGGTTTTCCCAGCTAAAAACGCTTCTGCAAAAATATCCTTAAACACCACTTCCTTGAAATTAGTTAGTTTATACTAAAATAACAAAAAACTAAGATCAAGATGAATTATTATGGAAAATAACCACACTTTATTTGATTCATAAGTAAAAAAATTAGAAGAAAATAATTCCAGTCTAGTAAAACATTCCACATAATATTTCAATGGCTGGTCACCCTAACGCACACTCAATAACTCTATCACCTTATATATTATCACCTCACCAAGATAAAACTTCTAGATCAAGGTATCCTTAAAACACTCTCAATAAAAAACTTAAAATGATTGGGCATAAATAGTATGTTACCACCAATATGATCCCAAACCATTGAACAATGGAGTGGTGTACCTTACCCTAGAGGACTCAGGAGTTCCTAGATACTCAAATATCTCTTAGACTTTAACTAGCCACTATAACGCCTCAGGATATCCTTGTTCACCACTAAGCACTGGCTGATGCTAATTTTGAAACACCCACACATGATCCATAAGTCAATAAGATCTATTCCATGCCACTTCATCATGATTCAAGGAAAATTAGCATATAGGGGGAACTACTTCTGGATCACTAGGACCACTACCCAAAATATTACCTTATTAACTTATCGAATCCTTTTTGGATTTCACTTTCTAAAACATCTCAAAAAAATAATGCATAATCAAATCACCACAAATCCCAAAAAAAGTTATAAAATTACTAATCAAATGAAACAATACTACAAACACCTTTTAAAACCTCATTTCAAAAATGCCTAACACGGACTTCTTTCTTTTTCCAAAACACAAAATAGGTTCAAAACCTTAACATAGTTCAAACCCAATTGAGTAAAAAACTCATTTCTTGATAAATAAATTTCTCTTTAAACCCAACATTCCAAAACATTTCAAGATTTTTCCCACTTAAAACTCATGAAATTATTTATTTGAAAATCATCAAAGCCCAAAAATATTTTCTAGAGTTCAAAAACCTTTTTTACCCAAGAAACATGAGAAAACAAAACAATGTTTTTAAAATAAAATTAAAAACCAAAGAATAAAACATTACTTTAAGAAAATGTTAAACTATTTTAAAAACCCACAAAGCTTCACTTAAATACTCAAAAACAATACCTAATAAGAAAAATAAAGGATAAAATCAAAAAAGGAAGGTAAAAAATAACTTTATCCATTATGAACCATTTGGATGAATGGTTTTTCATACTTTGCACCAACCATGAGAGTGACACTGGAAATTGTCTGGGATGGTTTGTATGGGTTTCACAAGGTTTTATGGACCATGTGCCTTAATCATGCATCCCCTTGATTTACTCTAGTTTAAATATGAAACTTAGATTTTCCCAAGACATCTCACAGGGTATTCCTATAACTCAAAGTAGTTTCACACCATATCAAAACACCTTGATAAAAAACCACAATAATTACAAAAATTAAAGAAAACTCTTTACCATCCATGGTAACTTCGGATCCTTTATAAGGAAGAGCAGTCCGAGAACTTCCTTATACCTAATAACCTAATTATAATGGTCCTGGGTCCAATATACCTTTACCCCCAAATAATAAGAGGCCTCTGATATTATTTTGTAGAGAACCATCCCGATCTAACCTAACACATGACCCAATACCATTCCACTAAAAGTCTCTACGTGCATTTATGATCTCCCAGGTCTGGTGACAAGCACTAGAGTATCACAATTGAACTAATTGGAATGGTTTAACCCACATAAAACTAGGATCAAAATGGTCTTATCAAGAACCTAGCATGTAGTCTTCTTATATTTCATAACCATGCCAAAATAAACATGTGTAAATTAAATAAAACATACCAACATGGAATAAAGTTAAAATAAACAAAATCTTTCACAAAAAAAATCATACATGAAGACATTTTTATACCATATTTACACATTTCCAAATTTGGGAAATAAAAAACTAAACTAAAAGGAAACATATGGCCTAAGAGGCTGATACACCACATGACTTGAAACTAGCCAAACTAAAACATGAAACAAACCCAAATATATTTTTATTGATCACTTGTCACCATCATAACCCAAACAACACCAGCTTCCTAATAGATAATGGTAAAAATACAACCTGAAAGTCATAACTTGAAACCTACATAGAACTTGAATACAACATACCCAAGAAAATGAGTATTTAGGGAGTGACCTATAGGCTAGTATGATACCACTATGAGTCCATTCACATTCTATTTATAAAGAAGCCAATAATTATAGTTTGAAAAATATTTCATAATAAAATAGGTTTTAATTTCATTTATACAAAATAGAAATAAAACTAGATATACTAAATAAACTTTCTCAAGAAATTTTATTTACAAAAACATACCTCAAAGATGACTTATAAAGGTGATTTCATTTAAAAATCATACCACTTTCTTTTTTAAAACAAATACACTTTCATTTTAAAAAGAATAATATAAACCTTTTCTTTTGAAAACACCCTTCTTTGAAAACAAAATCCGACATGGTTTAAAATAAAATTTCAAAGAAAACACATTCCAAGGATTTTATTTAAAACAATTATATCTATTCTATTTTTTTAAAAAAAAATTAACGTACACACCCACACACATGGGTATAAGAAATGGAATACATTATAAAATGAAAATATATAATAAGTCATAGCAGATGATAAAAATTATATAAGGAATGTATCGCTTCCATGATTCTTACTCATAAAGAACCTAAATATGCACATGAATAAAAGCATCAACTCATACATCAAAAAAAATAAAAAAAATAGAGTAAAAAACATAAGGAATTTCCCTATAAACTAATGGTGAAAGTTTATCTTGACATGAAAAGGTGGAACCAATTGTCAGTAGGTTAATGGTCACACAACTCATCACCCAAATATCTCTCTCATAGTATAATCAATGAGATATTCCATAGCTAGGTGTTATGTATAACTAGGGGTCACTAGACATGGTATCACACTCAACTAGTAAGGTAACATCGCTAAACTTCCCACTTAGTAACCTAGGCTCTTAATGTCATGAAAAAAAAAGAGGTGATTGACTTGAAGATAACATTATCATGTCATTAGAACACTTCCCTAAGGCATGAGACTTAAAAATCAAATAAACAACTCACCTATGACACACCCCGTTTGATATTGATCCCTAACCCAAACATCAAAACATGAATCACAATTCATATAATCAAACACATACTCACAAGTATAAAAATGATCAATAATGGGATCATCCTAGGTATAAACGATGCTCAAAAAAAGATAATCACATTAGTGTGAACTGAGCCTTCTCTTTATACATAAACATCACATTCTTTAGAAACTTACTTTTTTTTAAACCATTTTACACCCAAATGTAAATAAATGGGAAATCACACATAACACCAAAGAATAATAAATAATCAACATGTTAAATCAATCCAAGTATTAATCCAACACAAACAAACTAAAGATAAACCACATAACCTTTTTTAAAACATGTAAATCCTATTTTAAAAAAACACTCCATTTTTATAAATAATGCAACCCCCTTTAGAAATAAGGAAGTTTCTATTAAATACATAGGAATATCTTAAAATAAAAAATCTCATTTTTAATTAAATATCACTTCACTTTATAAATTCAAATTGGTTCAAATTTCCATGAAACAACTATTTTTCTCATGAAAAATGGTCAATGGAATTTTATAAAACACCTAAAAATCATAAAACACCATTTAAAAATCAAAGTGCAATTGAACCAAGAATCTCGCCCAATTTTTACAAAGGGAAAAATAATAAAAAAATTGATAACCTTTAATAAAAAAACTAGGTATCAAATATATCATTAATTTATTTCATTAACACTTTTAAAATAAAAATAAATCAAAGAACTATTTTAAAAATGGAAATGGAATGTAAACACCTACCGAAAGTGATGGAAACATATCGCCTTAAATGAACCCCACTAGAAAAGAACTCCTAGGATGGATCATAGCCTCTGCAAACCAAAACCCAAAATTTATAAAAATGTTAACCTTTAAAATTGGCCCACCATGGCCAATATGGTTAGAAGAAATTGTAGAAAATGAGATAAACCAAGAGTGGGAAAGAGGAGAAACTCATAACTCTTGATCCAGATAAATAATCAATCAAGGATCACTCTAAACCCACTTATAGGAGATTTGAAGATGAAGAGATCCCCTTGGAGAGGTTCCACATATTAGGGGACTGAATGGGGTATCTTGGGGTGGAATCCCAAATTAAAAGGAGTTTAAATAAAAAAAATATCACATCTTGAGTATTTTGCATGGTTTTCTCACATGGTTTACCAAAATGTGCACATATAATATGGGTGAAACTACCTCAACACCCTAGAAATCACATGGTTTTTAGGTAAGTATGGAAAAACCATGCACAAACCATGAGATCACCTCTTCTATAATTGTTGAAGGCACATGGTTTCCCAAATTATACACCTAAATGTGTATCCTTGGAAAAGCTTCAAAAATTAAAATTCTCAACCCCCAAGATACTCTAAGTTAAATGGATAAATTACCCATAAGATAAAGAGTAATAAAGTTACATTTCAAGGTGTCATAGGAATCCCCCTCTAACAAAATGTGTGTGATCAGATTTTGAGGTTTATTCCTAGGATATCACCTAATCTCCACCCTATGGCTTGGAAATTTATTTTCAGAAGTCTGAAAAAATATCATGGGTTTTAGACAAGTTTTTAGTAATATTCATCAATAATTTCTCTCATTACATGTGGTACACATATTTTTAATCACTATAGAGGGGTTTTAATTTCAAATTCAGGGGTTTTTCAAGAGATGAAATTCAATTTATGTTCCCAAATTCTAATCCATGAATTTACTACACATAAGAAAACATATCAACTTCATCATTATGATATAAACTGTTAAATTCATCAAAAAACTCAAAATGTACCACTTATTCTAACTAAAAAATTAAATTCCTAGATTTTTGGACAGCTACATGTTCCATTGTATTTTCAATAGACAATTTCTTTCCTAAGGCTAAGAATTCATGGAACATGCCTATATCTTAAATTGGTTTAGTACCTTCTTCATTGGAGAGTGAAAAAATTGAATGGTTTCTTGAAGGGTGCCTCATGGAGTTGAGAATATCGAAATTAATAGTGTTATCTCAAAGATCTATAGTGAGGGTTACTTCATGAACAATGATTATTGACATGGCCATCTTCAAGAACAGTCTTCCAAAAAAATGGATGAGTGTACTAGTGCATTTTATTACTCTATGGTAATCACATATAAGTCATATGGAAATATTGATCCTTTAACTCTAACTATCACATCTTCTCAAACTCCTGCTAGAAAAATAGTAGACATATTCACCAATTAAACCACTGCACTTTTGGGTTTTAACTCTCCTATTAAAAAATATAAAAACATAGAGTGATAAATAAAATTTATAGAAGTGCCTATATCACATAAATTATCATAAAAATTTAACAGTTCAATGGTTCATGGAATATATAATGCCTTTGAATCTAAACATTTTGTTGGAAATAGTGGTGTGATAAGAGTAGGCACACTTATCCCTAAGATTATCCATTCATTACCATAAATTCTCCTTATTTTAGTGAAATGTTACTTGAGTAATTTTTCATATTTTTTGAATTTTTTAAATGTATTCTAAAAGAGGGATATTGGTTTCAACTTTCTAGAAGGTTTCCCAAATTTATCTTTAGATTTATTCTTATTCTACTTTCCTTGACTGATTTATTTTGGAGGGTAATGGTAGTGGAATTTCCTTTTTCTCCATTTTTTACCTTTTTAGGGGTTCCTATGGTATTTTCTTCATGTACCTTACTATCCTTCCTCATTATTCCTTCTTTTATTCTCTTACTTATTTCTAGTTAGGTTGATTTTTATAAATCTATCCAGAATTTTAATTATTATTTTCCTCAAGTTCAGGTTGATTTAAATTAGTTTCAATGGGTTGAATATCCTTTCAACTTTTTTGTATTATCATTCATGCATTCTCCTTTTCATTTGGGACTCTTTGTTAGTAATTTCTATAAATTATTTTTCAAAAGCTTCAATAGGCAACTGAGTTGGTTTGTTAGCTTATCCATTTTATCTCCCATCCCTTTAACCTTAGATTGTTGTTGTTTAGAAGTTGGTACACTAGATAAATGTTGTTTATAGGGATTATTTTGTTCGAAATTAGGGGTTTATTTATAATATTACTGGTGGTAGGTCTGTTTATAGGTTTATTGAAAATGTAGTGGGTTTTGGAATTATTGTTGGTGTGGGGGATGAGATGGTATTAGTTATGATATAAGGGTCTTACTTGACTTTGTTGGGATATAAATCATGGTTGGTCTTATGATTTTTATATCCATGTATGATTCTATTGGACTTTACTCAATTTAAAATCTTTTGAACAACTATACATACCCTTCACTTTAGCACACTAATCATTGTAATGATTGGGTGAAGAGAACAAACCACATACCTGAGGTGGTTCTTATTATTAACTCACTTGTTTTATAGCCATATACCTCTCTAATATTTTTATATATTTATGTTTAGTTTCTATAAAGGTATATGAATTTGAATTTTTTACCACATGGATACATCTTTCACCTGTACCTCTTATTCTGAATTGCTGGGAATTTTTTGCAATATTCTCTATCAGGCTCCTAACTTCCATTAGAGATTTTTCAATCAAGGATACTATTGATGATTCATCCAAGAAATTGTTATAATTCACTATTATGAATAAATATAATAAAAAAGAAATTATTTTATTCCCAATATTGATGAGGACAATTGAAACACAACTACTTGAATCTCTCTCAATACTCATAGAGGGTCTCTCTAGATGTTTTTCAAATGGTATAAATCACTTTTCTTATCACTGTGATTCTTGAGGATGGGAAAAATAATTGTATAAATCACATTTTTAGTTTATTCTAGTAATAAATATCCACTAGTTACAAGTTTTAATACCACTCTTTGGTGGCTCCTTCAAGTAAAAATGGGAATGCCCTCCGCTTGACTTGTTCTTCAGCTACTCCCTGGGGCTTAAAACTTGAACATTCATAGGTGAATCATTATATCTATCTATTTAGATATTTACCTACAAGACCATGAAATTTGGTTAGTACTTGTATCATGTTAATTCATAATTCAAAATAATTTTGTAATTCTGTAATTGAATCATTTATTTTGTTTGAAAAATATAGAGCATAAAAATCACTTAAAGTTTGATTTGGATAAAGATCCATGACTATAAGCTCAGAGTCAAAATTGAAAGTTTTAATTGAGTCTAAAAGATTTACTTATTCAAAATTAGTATTTCAATGAAAGTTTCTAAGTCTAGTTAGTAATTTTTTTTAAATTTCTAGGTAAAAAATAAATATATATTCATTAGAATTACTAGTCATGAAATTTCTAAATTTAGATTGGAAATATATCCCTAGTAGTGGTGATAATTTTGAAAAACACCTATCATGGCATATGGAAAAGGATAATTAATTTATTAGGAAATGTAGTATAAGTTTTAACATAGGTTGTCTCCAAATATAATTTCTCTAAATCTAGTTATCACGGGTGAGAAAATTAATGATGGTGTTTTTATTTTTAGGACTAAGAAATCAATGAAACAAAGATTTTAAAATAAAATTAAGTGAAAATTGATCAGGTATGGTTTGGAATCCCACTTGTAATGTTATCATGGTCTTCTAAAATAGATCTCTTCCTCTTGTCAATTGATAAATGAGAGGTTCCATGATTGCTTATAATCTTCACCATTGATTGATTGATTAAGTTGAGACTAGACTAACAAATTCTTTGTTTCAGTCTTCCCTCCTTCCAATGTGTGAAAGACATAGTAAATCACCGTCAATTCACTTAGGCAATACCCAATTGGGTATTGTGATTCCCAATTAAACCAATTATAACCACTGCAACTTCCTCATGTGTTATAAATTGCTAAACACTCACTACTTATCCTCAGATAATTCAATTGACAAGATATAAAACCAAGTAGAAGTAGATGATGGATCTTTAGATAAATTAATAAATTATATGATATAATTAATTTAAATACAATCACATTCAATATTAATTTGGAAATTAAATATTGAAATCAATTAACAATAAAAAATAACATTATTATTAATAAAAATTGCTAGACTCAAGAATCAAAAGAGGTTTTTCTTCCCTTTACCAATCACCTAAGGGTTATGTCCCTCCATTAGAGAAGAAATAAAATAGAAAGGGGTGGAATATATTTTAAAATAAAACATATAAAATGGTAAATAGTATAATTCCAGGGTAGTATCACTTCAATCCTCTATCCATTTCACACTCACTTATGATCTGTTCAACTCCCCCTACAAAGCAACTTGCCAATCCTATTTATAGGAAGAGGGTATCTAAGGTTTGGCCTTTTAATCTCAAAGTCTCTTCTTCAAATATTTGAATTTCTCTATCTTTGAATTTGGTCAAGTTATTATCCTTTTATCTTCTAATTTAAATATTTTATTTTTAAACTTACTCATATTTTTCATGATCCTTCACAGCATAAAAATATCTTCACAAAAATATAAGTGGTCATATGCATGGGAGTGAAGGGCCTCGGTCTAATTTCTCCTATTTTTGTTCTATATCTTTATCATAATCAAAACCCTTGTTCGTTACCCCTCAAGATGTATTTTAAAGTTTTATCATAGCCTAAGAATATATGTTTTGAGTTATTTATTCTCCTATGATCCATGAGTTTAGATTCCATGATGTAGCCACAATAATTTTAGTCCCTCTAATCCCAATATCCAACCTACCTTCATTAGTGTCCTCGCATTCACAAAATAGATCAAAACATGACCTTTTTCATGGAATTTTAGGTTCACAATTTATTTGTTTTCCATATAATCTCCTTCCATGACATAAGGTAAGTTGTTTCCTCCTCAATATCCTCCTTTCCACCATGGTATATTTCAACATAGGTGGAGTGAAACCCATGTTTTTCCTTATTCATCCTCATGGTATGTAGAACATCTACCATGGATTTGAACATGGATTTTCAAGACGTTTTGACACTAGTTTCCTCATCTATCCTTCTTCGTTCATCATTCTCGAGCCTCATCATGGCGTAGAAAGATTTATATGGTCATTCTAAAACTGAGACGACCTCCAACATCATCAACAACTCACGTTCATCCCTATTTTGGATTTGAGATCCTTCTTTAAAACATGGTAATCCTCAACATGATGTATTTTAGGTTGTAACATAAAATTTTTCATGTTGGGATTTATCTTCATCAAAATTTCCTCCATAGTGGTCGTCAAAGCTCCCATTGAAGTTTCAAGCTTATCCTAGGCCTTGGAGGTAGTTATTTATCTTGATCATGAGATCTCACAGGGGCGGTAATGGAGTTCTCCAACAATCTCATAGTGGTATTATGACATCGTGGGTGGAAGGCAGCAACAGAGTTCATATTTGAGAAAATGTGTGCATGTATGGATATGGAATGGTGACATTTTTATAAGTGAACAGTGTCCTGGATAAATTTCATCCCACATAAAATATTTTAGGGTAAGACCACTCCTTTATAATAGATCTCAGGGCTTTAACTTGGCAATCAAATCAGACTCAATATGGAGGGCTTGTATTGCCTCTCATTCCTTCCTACACCAGATAATATATCCACTCATCATCACAAAGATCCTCCTCTCATGCACCAGTGCACCTCCCTACACACTCTATGCGATCATGATCCTCTATCACACCTACAGTAGGCCCTTATAACCACTTCTAATACCTCCCTTTTGGGTAGATAAGTATCTTATGGGGGTATTTGAGGGCTATCCTAGGTTCCAAACCATTTTTTAGTTAAAAGTTGTAATAAAAAGAAAAAAATATTCGCATATAAAAAAATTAAAAATTTATTTAAAAACATAAATTTATATTATTTTTCCACCATTGTATTTAAATAATAAATTACCCAAAAAATGGAATTTAAATTAATAAATGGTCATTAAACATTTAAAATGAATACATTTTATTACACTTTTTTATGTAGAAATTATGGACATAAACTATCTACCTCTCTTTCATTTCACCCTGTTTGCATTTACATTTTTATTTCTTTATTTTCAACCATCACCCTCAATCCTATCTTTCTTGGACTTAAATAAAACTAATAAAAACAATCATATGTGATAGAGTGATGAATATCTAGTCCATTCTCTTTAATAGATAACTCTAGTTAAACACTAGGTTATATTATAGGTTTTATAGTTTCTATTGATTGTAAGGTCTAGAATAGCCTTCTCATCAAGGGGTGCAACATAAAAGGCCATGGTTTGTGGAGAGAGATAGACCAACAGATGGGATCATGTTTCTCTAATTTTTGGGAGATATATTGATAATAGCTTGTGGAATGATATATGTACATGGCAGTGGGACATCAAAATGATTTTTAATTGGTGATTTCATGTGATACAAAAAAATTAAAAGGTTTAGGGAACTTATAGTATAACAGCTTATGGATGTATCATTTTACACTAACACTAAATAAGGTGCATAAAGGATCACTCAAGGATATTCAAGCATGAATAAAGTAGGTTGTGTATCATGCATTGGTTTCTGTTTATTGTGATTTTCATAAATTGGTATACATTTGGATATTAGTTAGGTACACCATTGGTGGTGGCCTATTAAGTTCATGCTGACACCCCAAATGGACACTACAAGACACATAGAAACTTGATGGTTCTTGAAATAGGTAAATGTAAGGTTCAACCTTAGGATCCTAGTAGATGTTATGGTGTAGTTTAGGCATGGGGTAGATCACTAATAAATAATTATATTTTACCAATAGGTGTATATCAATTGGTAAAAGTGCATTTTCTATTAGTAAAGCATTTTACCAACAAAAATTGGTTTGTCGCAAAATTATTGTAAAAACTCATTCACTAAATGTTATTGAAACATATAAAATAGTTCTATTACAATTATAAGAATACCATTAGATAATATATTTTTCAATAAAAATTTTTATTTATAGATCCATATGATATATTTATCTAGTAATAACATTATTACCAATATTTATATTTTTGTTAGTAATATTAACAATATTACAAGAAATATCAACAATTAAAATATTTTTATAAAATATTTTCTATATAAATATTATTTGTGGGTATTTCAATATTTTTTGATAAAATTTTATATAATATATATTCATCTAATTATATATATATTACATTTATTATATAATAATTATAAAATTAGTTGATATGAAACTCAAATTGAGGCTTTATTTGAAAAAATTTGTTCAAGAAAACATGTCCAAGCATAACTTTAAAACATGTTTAAACTCTAAGAAAAAAAAGACTGAAGCTTTAAGATACATGTTATAAACATTTATTTTTCTACCACACATCAGTTATCACTTCCATGGTTCACACTATCAATGAGGTCTATACATTCAGTCCATCCACTCAATCATAACATGGATAGAATGAAAACTATCACCGATAGTAAGCTCGCATTGGCATCATAAAGCAATAAATGTATAATTTTAAACATATTAAACACTCATCAGGGATCCACAGCTACTTTCTGATACCTCATGGAGTCCCCATGTTAGTGCATCCAAGGTTTAAAGGGGGGACACTACAAATCATGGGAGTTCAGCTATGTATGGTTTCTTCTTTCTCTAAATCGGGTTGGTGCACAATGAGGGTTCACTATTGACCAATAAAGAGGGTTCTGACACTACACTTTAGGGGGATACTACCACTATTTTTCACTACCATATAATAGTGGTTATCTATCCAAAAATCACTAACTTGAGATCATGGTGTCTTCTGTGATGGGGATCCGCAAACTGAAGATGGGTTTGTGTTATTTTGTCAAGGTGTTTTCTCAAATTTAGGTGTTTAACATTTTGATTGATGGTTGTCTGAGGTTATTTTAGGTATGGTTTATTTTGATTTAGGGCACCATTTTAATTTCAATTAGGGATTTATACGTTGTTAATAGGAAATATAGGTTGTGTTTGTGTTCACTGCTAGAAAGATAAGGGTTTTGTAGCTATAAGAAGATTAGTTCTATTGTTTTTGTGAAGGCTACACACTACCCATTTGATGAAATGAAAAGGTATACCTTGTATTAATTTCTTATTCATATCATTCCATACCATTCCACCTAACATTCTAACCCAATTTCATCTTTAATTTGAAGGCAGAACTCATCAGTGGCTAGAAGAAACTAATCATCGCCACTCTAGTAAATAATTATGAAACAAATAAATTAAGAGCATACTACCATCATTATTTGGATTCATGGGTGGAGGTGGTGAAACCTCAGCTTGTGGATATTATATTTAGAGGCATGGGTAAAGGTATTGAGCATAATGGTATCATGATACTTAATGATTAATCACCCCAAATCCTTTGGTTGATTTCCTACACAAACAAGAAATAGAAATATGAAATAAGGAGAGTCATAGAGAACAGAAGGGGTCCTAAAACATGCATCACCATTCATGATATAAAATAAAAATTCACTTAAAAAATCACTCTGTTGAAAATCTAACCTTTCTTAGAAATTCATTCTACTAAATGCATTTAGAAAAATTAAATAAATGGGTTATGAAATGACATGGGAAATGATGGTTTATTTTCAATTTTAAAATTTATAAAAGTTACGCAAAACCCAAGGTTTCATTTAAAAAAATTATGTTACAAAGGACACAACAAAAAAACAGACATACAAAATAAATCAGACAACAAGATGTAAATAAAAAATCTTACTCACAACAATAAAAGAGTTCTACTTAATTCGCATCAATGTATTTCAATAAAATCAATTGTAGGACCATCAATTGTAACATATTCAACATCCAATATGTTCAAATTTGTCTCATTGGAATCAATTTACATGTTAGTTTGGAATCCATACACTTAAATTATGATATCAATTGTAACTTCTTCAAGTATGATCACTTCTTTCATATCAGGAATGATATCTTATTCATAAAAACCCTGGAGTAAATTTATCCTCAATAAATATATAAACCAATTAGTATGAAATACTGAATAGAATGATATGGAGAAAATAATATATCTATGAAAATTAATAAATATAACACATTATACATTGACAAAAATATTTGATAAAGTTAGTGAAATGTAGAGAATCTCTTTTATGATTAGGTTTTTCAGCATTAATATGAAAATAAAAAATGTGTTTAAGGCATTGAGATGTAAATTTTCTTTTATAAATAAGGAATACTTGATATAGTTTATATTAGAGAAATAATTATTAGAATCCAAATATATGTTATCAATATACATTATATCTAAAGAGTAAACTTCACAATTATAACAGTAATCATTAAAAATTTTGCATCTTAATTATGTTCCACGGTTATTCGTAATGTAAGAATCCTTAGTAACAAAGGCTAGAATGCATAACATAATTTTAATATAAGCATAGAATTTATCAAATCTACTTATAGATGGATTGGGGAAAAAATTATGTATTCATACAGACATGGGAATATCATGGACTACCAATAAGTATTAATTATAGTAAGGATTATATTGATCTGATGCTACACTAAAAATAATAATTAAAATAATTAAAATTTTAGTCATAGCCATCAAATTCTATTGAAACCTATCACGACCTATCCTAGAGGGTCCCATTTCGTGACTAACCCAAGCCCACCTTCAATAGGCTATGGGGTGGTGATTAGCACCGAGTAGGCATATCACACAAATGGTAGGCATTAACCTAAAGTACTTGTATGCATGCACACACCTTTAAGCCAAAAATGATAAAATGAAAAAAAAAACTAAGTAAAAAATTCATGATAACCACTATATCCCACAACTAGAGTAGAATAGTTAAATTTATAGAAATTAAACTGGGCTAGAATACAAGCATGTCAAAAATAAAGTTTGTAAACAATTTTCTAAAACTCATCCGCAGAAAACCCTACCTGATCCAACCTAAAGGAAAGGTATTAGGGCTACTGTCTAAAGGCGTAGGAATACCATGATTTATCTGATCTCACAAAGAATTTTCTAGTCCTAGTCCACCCTGGACTTTGTCCAAATGTCACTCATCTGCACAAGACATGATACGTGAGGGAAAATCCCATTTAGTGGTGAGTACAACAATACTCTATAGTACACCCTGAAACCACAAAGTGATAAACAAAGGAAATATATAGTCATCTCTAGACAAGTATATGTCTACTGCATATAACATGAATATCCAGATATACTCAAACCATACCACATAGTCTAGGGTAAGTCATAACCACTACATACCAACACTAGGGATTCAGTCTGAAGATTCCATGAATCACACATCCAGGAGAACACACTCCTGATTTTGATAGCACAGATGATGTCAGTATGAGAAGTATTATTTTTTGAGAACCTCCACGGGAGAGAAACATTGATTGATCTGAAGAGAGATATGATACATCATAGGAGGATCACAGCCAAGTTCATATGGTGATACCAACAAATCCACCTTTATTAACCCTCTAATTATTGGATCAACTCACAGTGAAGTTGGTCATGTCAATATTGAAGACTTTACCTAGGGCATGAAGAAGGAATAGAGGATCTGCTACGGGCCTCTTAGTGGATTCTGACAACTCTATCATGGTAGTTCTACTAAAGGGATCATACTCCTATGATTAATAAATTATACCAAAAACCTTTAGGGGAAATAATAAAGAGAAAAAACTCTAATGAAGCTCATCCAAGATATGGTGGATGAGATAATCAACCAACTTAGAAAATGAGGGAGCACGGTGAGTAGCAGTCACACTTGTTGTGTCCCTTAACCCTGGGTATTGCTTGTGTAAATAGCACACATCACTAGAAGTCCATCTTAAAACCCACCATTGGTATCGAAAGTTATATATCAATATCAAGGTCCCAATTCCATAGACATCATGTCAAATTGATGTATGGTTTGAAATATATGGTTGTTTTAGAGAAAAGGTCATACGTGGGTCTGATCTAGATATGACCTGACCCACCGACCGACCTTAACTGGTCTAGTCGACTCGACCTGGCTTAGCCTACTGGGGCTCGTTGGGCTCGGTCTGACCTAGTGTAGCCTAGTTCCCCTGGTTCGGCTTGCACACATGTGGGTCTCCTAATCCTCCACACATGTCCCACCCTAGCCGCATGCCCTCTTGGTCTCGCGATGTCGCACTGCATCCCACATAGTCGGCCTTCCATGTTCGTATGCCTCACATGCTCCACCTTCTCATGTCTTTGCCACCATAGTGGGCCCCTTCTATGGTTGATTCGTTTTCCACCTCCTCCATCCACATTTTTGGTGGCTTGTCGTCTGTCTCACCATCACCCTTGACCGGCCCCTTGGACCCACACCACCTCTTTCTTAGACTGACTGAAGCCACCATCCTGATCACCGCCTATTCCACCGTGAACCACTTTCCTAGCCAAATTTTTTTGCGCCTTCATCACCGCACCTCCACTGCATGGGCACGAGGTCAGATCTTTGATTCTGGATCATTGTACCAAGAATTGAAGGCACAAAAATCGTTCATTCATATTCCATGAAGAATGAAGAACACATGTGAAAAGGGGGAAAGAAATCACATAGAACAAACTCGAGGAACAAACCTAAATTGTTTTTCATTGTAGTCTTGATCTATTCTCGTAATAATGATCAATTAAAACTAAACAGTATAATAATAATCCCCAAATAATTTCCATAATCAAACCCATCCTGTAAGAAATATTGAACCACAGGTCAACCTATTCGTGGGTTGATCCACGTTCATCATTGATTATAAGAATAGGGAAAGAAAAAATGAAATCATGACTCCCTAACTCGAGTTGGAATTATCATTGATGGAGAGATATGCTATGTCATTGTTGTTTGTCGATACTTGATCCTATTAATCTGAGGTTGTTGATCTTTCGTCGTTCGCCAACATTTTCTCCAGATTCCCTTGTCTACATCTCATAGGAATTCCAAGGTTATAGTGATAACCCTAAATGCTTGATAAGGCCTTAATAAAACACGTCGCTGCATAAAATGCATCGTTGTGTCACGTCCCTGAATTCCAAGGACTTAATAAAATAAAACTCATTATTGTGTCGCTGCATAACATTGAAATAAAATAAATTATTTTAATTTATTTAATTATTTAAAACATCCAAAAACTATATTTCACAATCAACCCATTCCAGTTGATGTTAGGCCTCGTGTAGGGTAAACTCGCTACTCTAAATACAACAGTGCCCTCAGATTTTTGATCTAGGTATCCATTTAGAAGTTATTCTACTTTTTTAGGAAAATCGCTCGCATCTGATATTTAAAGTTTAATATTTTTCAAACATTTATTCTGGTCTCACCAGACCTCGGAATCACAAACCTTCTAAGTTTCTGGTTTCAAAATAATTCCATATAATATTTAAAATAATATATGGAAAATCTAGGACATTACATTTTTTCCACCTTAGGGATTTATGTCTCCAAAAATCCAAAACAAAAGGCTAATAAAAAATATGTGGTTATTTTACATGAATCTGAGCCTCCTACCCCCACATGTTATCCTAGAGATTCTTATGATGTCAATGGACACACACCAATTGAATCACTAATTCACAGAGGATCTTATCCTTCCGATCCTCGATCTCCACTAGGTACTCCGCAAAAGTCACCTCATCCTCAATATCCATCTTTCCCTAGTCGATGACGTGTGACAGATCATACATGTACCTCCTCATCTGCAACATGTGGAAGGCATCGTGTACCTGATGCCACTTTGGGGGTAGAGCTAGGTGGTATGCCACCTTGACAACTCTACACAGTATCTGGAAATGGTCGATGAACCTCAGAGATAACTTATCGCCCCGGCCAAATATCTGCAACCTGTGTCAAAGTGAGACCTGAATAAACACACGGTCTCCCTCCTTGAACTCCAAAGGTATCATTATTCTATCAGAATATGACTTCTATTGACTCTAAATATTCTTCATCCACTCTTGGATGATTTTTATCTTCTCAGTAGTAGCTCGCACCAACTCTTGTCCCATGAGTGCTCACTCTCCTGGGTTAGTCCAACAAAGTGGTGACCTACAAGTTTTCTCATATAGAGCCTCGAAAATTGCCACACTAATGGTGGAGTGGTAGCTATTTTTGTACACAAACTCCACCAGTGGTAGGTGGTCTTCCCAACTATGATCAAAGACTAAGATGCAATCCCGCAAAATTTCCTCCAGAACCTGAATGGTTCTCTCTGTCTGGTCATCCATCTGGGGATAAAATGTTGTGCTCAATCATAATTTAGTCCCAAATTCCTCCTGAAATCACTTCCATAAATAGGATGTGAAACGAGTATCATGATCTGAAACAATCGTTGACGGAACTCCATGAAGCCAAAATATCTCTTGCACATAAAGGCGTCTCAATCTCTCCACTGAACTCTACTCCCGGGTAGGTAAGAAGTGGGATGACTTGGTGAGTTGGACAAAAATCACCCAGATGGTATCATGTCCCTTGTATGTACGTGATAAACCCATCATGAAGACCATCGATATCTCATCCCACTTCCACTGTAGAACCTTAAGGGGTGGACCCAAACCCATTGAAACCTAGTACTCGGCCTTCACTTGCTAACAAGTGAGACATCAAGAAATTAACTCCACAACTCCCTTCTTCATTCTGGAACACCAAAACTAACTTAGAGGTCCTAGTACATTTACACCACACTAGTATGTACCTCCAAAGGGGATGTGTGTAACTCCCTCAAAAACTCCTCCCACAATGCCACTGGTACAACTATGAATCCTCTGAAAATAATGATGTTCTCTTCACCTTTTGAATATCCATTAGAAGCATGTTCTATGGATAATTGAGCACGTAGATTCTTGCAGCCGGTATCCCCAAACTGTGCCTCCCTGACTTGATGTAAAAGTGTATGGGTAACATCTATTGAATGGAGATAAGCTCCCCCATCTCCATCCACAAAGGATAACTACAATGAGTCCAACTAATCTAACACCTCATCCAGCAACTATGAACTAGATCTCCTATTGAGAGAATCTTCCACCATGTTCCCCTTCCCAGGAGTATAAACAATATCAAATTCATAATCCTGGAGGAACTATAGACACCTCTTTTGTCTCAAGTTTAGATCCTTATGAGAGAAGATATACTTGAGACTCTTGTGATTAGAGTAGATGATAAACTATTCTACCATCAGGTAGTTTCACCACATCGTCAATGTGAAGACTACTAGTACCAACTCAATATCATGGGTTGTGTAGTTCTGATCATGTGGTCTCAACTAGAATGAACCATAGGCAATCACTACTTACCTCTTCATCATGACATAACCAAGTCTGGTCCCTAATGCATTGTAGAAGACTAGGTACTCAACACCCTCCTCCAACAATCTCAAGATCGGAGCGCTGATCAAAATCTACCTCAACTACTAAAAATCCTATTGAAACTTCTCCATCCACACGAAAGGATTCCCCTTTTAGGTCAAATCTATCATAGGTGCTAATATACTGTAGAAATTATGTATGAATCTCCAATAATATCTTATCATCCTAATGAATCTCTGCACCTCTGTCACACTCCTAGGTGGATCCCATGGTAACTCTGCCTTGACCTTGGATGGGTTCATTGCCACTCCATCTTCTGAGATAACATGCACCAGAAAGTGGACCACTTGAATCCAGAATGATAAATTTTAGAGTTTCCAATAAATATGGTGCTCTCAGATCATGTCCAGAACCATCCTTAAGTGTCTCTCATGCTCCTCCTCAGACATCGAGTATATAAGGATATAATTGATGAAGACTTCCATGAACTGGTCTACGTAGGGATAGAAGATTCTATTCATGAGTCCCATAAACATTGTTGGGGAATTTGTCACACAAAATGGAATCACCAAGTACTCATAATGACTGTATCAGTAATTGAAATCATCTTTAGTATATCCTCATCCCGTACATGTAGCTAGTGATAACCTGATCGAAGGTTAACCTTAGAGAACCATCATGCCCCTCTCAACTGGTCAAAGAGGTCATTGATTCTTGATAGTGGATACTTTTTCTTCATGATCATTGGGTTCAAGCATCAATAATCCACACATAACCTCAAGATCCTGTCTGCCTTTTTAGAAAACAATACTAGGGCTGCCTAGGGTTAAACATTGGGTCTCACGAATCCCTTCCTCTAAAATCCTCCAACTGTACCATCATCTTGAGAAACTCTATGGGATCCATATGATATGCTGGTGAGGATATCAATGTCGTCTCAGGGGTGTAAGTTGATGTAGAAGTTGATATATCGGAGGGAAGGTAATCCTAGAACATCTTCTGGGAAGACGTCCCCATACTCTATCACTACTGCTGGGAAATGGAAACTCATAACATCTGTTTCATGGAGGGTCAAGCTATCTAAGTGATGAGAGATTGGCTACGCCCTCCTACACATGAGTCTATCCTGCTCTTCCTAGGTATCCTTTTCACTAGAAAGTGAAAACATTATCCCATCACTACGGAAACACTACACCCTTCACCTAAAATAGTCAATATGGACATGGACAGAAGATAACCAATCCATGCCAAGAATGATATTGTAAGGCCTTGATGTTGTCAACAAGAGGTTCCAACTAAAACTATCGCTTCCAAGGGTAAGTTTACACTATTATCAAGGATGTTTGATCATCTAGTCTCCTACCATACATGTCTCCAAGCATAAGGGTTTATTCAATGGTTCTACCAGAATCTCAAGATCTCATACAAGATATGTGGAAAGGAAGTAATGACTAGTACCTATGTCTATCAGTACTACAGGTAAAGTAGAAAAGACACATATTATACCTCGAATCATCCCTGGAGTCCTTGGGTAATAATCCTCGATCGCATGCAGTTGTACCCACCCCTATCCTCTAGCTCCCTGAGCCTGGAACGGATCACCTGGGGGTGGTGGTGGTAGCAAGTCAAAACATCAATCACCTCCCACTTCTCTCACAACTCCTCTTCCATGTACAATTCCCTACGGATCTACCTATATTTTTATTTGTCTCTACCTTAGTGTTTCATCCATTGACTCCCTATCAGTATCATGGAAGGTCGAACAATCTCAAGTGAGATGTTCCCTATCGTTACATGAGCAGCACTGCCTCTCTCTAAGCTAACTGGATCCACCCTGTAAAACCTGAACTACAGATCCTCTATCTTGGGACCTCCCTCAGAAATGTATCCTAGGTTCAAATCCCTTAGACTAATGTTGGATCCCTACTGCTGAAATCTCTTCACCTTCCCGTCCACTATTGACTGTCACTGGTTGTCTTTGCTCATCCAGGAATCTCTCAATCACCAAATCTCACTCAAGCACCCCAGCATAAGTAGGAATGATCATAGGAATAATGTTGGATCTGATGTCTCTGTGAAAACCTCTCTTAAAGGTCCGATCTCAAAAGTATTGATCCTTGACCATTTTTAACTAGTACCTAGAAAGTTTGGTGAACCTCGATAAATAATCAGCTACTGTCATATTGTCCTACTGAAGCTGAAGAAACTCCTGTATACGCACAGCTCTCAACATAACTTGTGAGAACTCCTTTTTGAAGAGTCGCTCGAACACTATCCATGAAAGAGTCACCTCTTCATGAGTCTGGATAGCCAAACTCCACCATCATTCTACCAAGCCTTGTAGAAGGCTCACCACTAGTACCACCATCTGATTGCCTGGTGTCTTGACTAGATGAAAAACTCAGGTCACCTCCTCAATCCAATCCTCAACCACCTAAGGTTCAGGCTTTCCTCAGAACCTAAGGGGTCTTTTTCTTTGAAACTTATGGAGCGCACTCAGCCTGAACTCCTTGTCTACTGGTAGTCCAGGTACTATGGGATACTCCACAGGTGGTGGTATAACTGGTGCACCACCTGGTGGTAACATCTGGGAAACTAGTCCTTGTACTGAAGCTTCATCACTGAGGGATTCATTCTCGTGATTGAGCTACTGAATCCAAGATAGTATGTATCACGGAGGCATACTTTAAGGAAAAAAGATATAGAAAAATCAATGATAATATCTAGATAGCTGATTTAAGAAATAAATGGAAACCACAACTCGTTCCTATATGATACATGTACCATTATTTTCCTTGCAACTAGTGTTCTCATGTATCGAGTTGAAAAGCAGATTATATGAGTCCTGATGTATGGATACGTCAGTCTCCAAACCAACATTGGAGTACCTAGCCAAAAAACCAAACTCGAAACACTTAACATTGTTTCCCCAAACCAATCTCACAGAATCTCAGTCCTAAGGTAGAATCGACCACCTCTGATACCACTCTATCATGACCCATCCCAAAGAGGCCCATGTTGTGACTACCCAAATCCCACCTCCAATAGTTCAAGGGCTGGTGACTAACATTGATTAGGCATATAATAAAAATGGGAGGAATTATCCTAAAGTACCTGCATGAATGAACACATCTCCAAGCCACAAACACTGAAATAAAAAAAAACACTAAGTAAACAATGCATGAAAACCACTATAACCCACAACCAGATTAAAAAATTGAAAGAACTAGAAAGTAAACCAGTCCAGAATACAATCCCACTAAAAATAAAGTCTGTCAACATGTTCCTGAAACTCGTCCATAGAAAACCCTACCTGATCTAACCTGAAGGCAAGGTATTGGGGTTACTGTTTGAAGGCATAAGAACACCACAGTCTATCTAATCTCACAAGGCTCCATCGAGTCCTTCTCCACCCAAGAATCTATTAAAAGGCCACTCATCTACACAATACATGAAATGTGAAGGAAAATACTATATAGAGGTTATTACAACAATACTCAGTAAGACACCCTGAAACCACAAAGCGATACACAAATTAAAGATATAGTCATCTCTACGCAAGTATATGTATACAGCATAAAACATGAATATCCAGATATACTCAAACCATACCATATAGTCTAGGGTAAGTCATAACCATTTCATACCAACACTAGGGATTCAGTCTGAATATTCCATGAAGCAAACATATGGGAGAACACACTCCTAAGTCTGATAGCACTGATGATGTTTGTCAAAGAATTATTATTTGTTAAGAACTACCATGAGAGAGATATGTTGATAGATATGAAGAGAGATATGATACATTAGAAGAGGATCACATCCCATGGCATGGGGTGATACCAACAAATCCACCTGGATTAACCCACTAAGTATAGGAACGACGCCCAGTGAAGTCGGTCTCATAAATATATAAGAATCTACCTAGGGAACGAAGAAGGAATAGAGGGTCTGCTTCGGGCCTCTCAGGGGATTCCAAAAACTATATCCTGGAAATACTATTGAATTTATCATACTACTATAAGTATGAAACAATACCAAAAAATCTTCAAGGGAAATTATAAAGATAAAAAAAATCTAACAAAGATCATCCAAGATATGATGGACGACAGAATCAACCCACGTAGCAAATGAGGGAGCACTGTGAGTAGTAGTCACACCAACTGTGCCCCTTAACCCTAGGTAATACTCGTGTAAATTGATCATGTCACTAGAAGTATGTTTTAAAACCCACCATTGGTCTCAAAAAGGTTTATCTCAATGTTAGGGTCCCAACGCCGCAGACGTCTCTTCAAACGAATGTACGGTTTGAAAGATATGGTCGTTTTAGAAAAAAGTTCTGACTCGAGTCCGATCTGAATCTGAACCAACCTACTGGACAACCCAAAAATGTTTGTTCAACATGACCCGGCCTACTAGAGATGGTCCAAACAGGCCCATTGGGCCCATTCTGGCTCAGCGTGGCCCGGTTCCCCTGGTCTAGCCAGCACACACGCGAGCCGGCTGATCCACTACAGGCAGCCCACCCCATACATGTACCCTCTTGGTCTTGCGGTGATGCACCATGTCCCACATGGTTGGTCCTCCATGTCGGCATGCCTTGCATTCCCCACCTACCCATGGCTTCGCTACCATCATGGGGCCCTTCCGTGGTAAGCCGCATTCTATCTTCATCGGCTACCTCGCTGGCAGCTCGTTGTCACCCTGGACCAGCCACTTGGACCCGCACTACCGATCGCCTGGATTGAGTGGAGCTGCCACCCTATTTTCCATCGTGCACCACCTTCCTGAAAAAATCATTATGTTCCATCATCATCACACCACCACTTCATTATCATGAGGTCAGATCTTCAATTTTGGGTCATCTCTCCAAGAATCAAAGGCGCAACAATCATTCTTTCATATCCCACAAATAATGAAGAACACATGGAAAAAATGGGGAAGAAATCACATGGAACAAACTTGAGGAATGAACCTCAACCAATGTTTGTTCTAGTCTTGATATGTTCTTATAAGAACAATCAACCAAAATTAAATAGTATAATAATAATCCCCAAATAATTATCGCAATCAAACCCATCCCTCAAGAATGATGGAACTGTGAGTCAACCTATTCATGGGTTGATCCATGTTCAGCACTGATTCTAAGAATGGGGAAATAAAAATTGAAATCATAACACTCTACCTCAAGTTGGAACAATATTTGATGAAGATAAAAGTTTCATCGTCATCATTCTTCAATCCTTGATCTGCCGAATCTAAGGTTGTTGATTCATCGTTGTTCGCCAATGTTTTATTCAGAGGCCCTTCTCCACATCACATAGTAATTATAGGTTTATGGTGATAACCCTAATTTCTTAACAAGACCTTAATAAAATAAAATGTGTCGCTGCTTCCCTGTATAACATCGAAATAAAATAAATTCTTTTAATTTATTTTATTCTTTAAAATGTCCAAAAACTATATTTCACAGCCAACCTATGCTGATTGATGTTAGGACTCACCTAAGGTAAAATCATTGCTCTAAACTCAATTTTTCCCTCATATTTTTTATTCATTCGCCCATTTAGACGTTATTCCATTTTTTTAGGAAAACCGTTTAGGAGTTCTATTTAAAGTTTAATATTTTTAAAACATTTATTTAGGGCACACCAGGCCTCAGAATCGCTCGCCGTCTTAGGGATTGGTCTTGAAATAATTCCATATAATATTTAAGATAATACACAAAAAAATCCAGGACATTACATAACCAAACATAATGAATTCTCAAAAAAATCAGCTATACATGCAGAATGATATAGTGACAGTGAGGTTACTACTGGGTCCAAATGATTAATACCCCAAATCTAAACACAAACCTAAGCAGTTCAATTTCTTGGATAATAAGTGTATACCAAATTTATAGTAATATTTTCATCTAATAATAACCATATAGTGAATAGATGTCAATTAATTTGAATAATGAAACATCACATGCTAAGTGATTGACTAAATTAGCTTCAGGGTAATTAATTACAATATGTATTTTAAAAAACTTACATCAGATTTGATCCTTTAGTTCCATCTAATTTCTTAGGATAAAAATCATAGGTAAATAACATAAGAATAGGTAAAAACAATACATAATAGTAAAATTGTTATGTAATCATCCTGGAAACAGAACAGCTTATAGGTTGACATGTGCAACTTACTAAGTTTTTAAAACAGAAGTGAAATATCAACACATAAATAGGTCCATGAAATTTTTAAACATAATAGGTAATAAAAAATAAAGGTTCATTGAAAAACAAAAAAAACATACGATTAGTCAGTTATAACTCCATAATCAAGATGGAAATGTCACAATATATCCCCCTTAATAATAACAGTCGTTGCAATTAGAACTCAAAGAAGTGAAAATTTGCATATGTTTACTGTATTCCATCTCATATATATGGTACATCATATCATTTATTTCTTTCACACAAAATATAAACCAATAATGGGATATCATAACATGGTGCATAATAAGGATAGACATTGTTGCAGTATAGATAGTGTTATTATGTGTAAATGAGTAGTTGTAGTAAAACATTGATGAATTTGGAATTTAATATTAATTTTAATACTATATATGAGAGAATATTTATACACCATAAGATATATAGATAGTGAAGATATTTTGTTGAATTAACTTATCTGTAAATTTGAATTAGAATAAACTTCCCATTAGAAAATTCTTTTAAAATAAAGATAAACATTGAAAAAATCTTACTTTTGTCAAGAAAACTTTAAATTCATTAAATATTAATTGAATGATGTTGTTTTTAATTTAAAAATTTATAAATTTTATATTCACTATTTTTTGTACTATTCTTGAAGTCTTTGATCTACTTTTGAATTCCTGTAATGAAGAGAAATTTGAATATATTATAGTCATAGTTTTGGTGCTGGTTGCAAAGGTGGTATTCTGAAATGCCCATGGTGAGTAGTATTGTTTTGGATTTGATGATATTTCATTATGTTGGGAACCAAAATTCATCACTATCATACAAGAAAGAGATCAAATTTTGTTATACCATGTAAATAATATACAAAATATTATAGAGGAAAATTTTATGCCTGCCTGAATCTGAATATCTATGAGATCTAACATAGTTTTTGATATGAATTACATTATTATTTTTTACAAAAATAATAAAAAAGATAAATCCACTATAATAAATTGCTAACAATTACACTCTATATCTAGATAAACATAAAAGAAAAATTATATAATTTATAATTTATAATTAATTTAAAAAAATTGTGATAGTTATATAAAAATAAGTAAAATATATATATAAATCCATACCTTGAAATGATCAATGACGGAGATACATTAAAATTTTTACACCAAATTATTTCATTGGAACAATCAACCTTCTTCCTAAAGGGAACATATAATTCATAAAATATGTTATAATTTTAACTTTTTTCGTAGTTTCTAGGGTTACACTTTGTAACCTACAATTAAAAAACAATTAAATATAGATTCATTATCAAGTGAAAATTTTTAATCAATAAATATAAAGTTTAATAATTAAAAAAGATTGTTGTTGTAATTTACCTACGTACAAATACTGATTTCTAATAAACTCTTATTATTATCAAATAAAATAATTGGTGTTCCAATTGAGTTATAATTTATTGTAGAGACTGAAATTATATATGGGTTTTAATGTAGAGGGTTTGAGCTCATATTTGAAAAACAAATATACTTATATGGTTCTTAAAATAATTGATTATAAATGTAATATATGAATTTAATATGAACAAAAAATTATCAATGAGTTAATAAAATTTTAGATAAACATAGTTAAACCACAAATACTAATATAATGTTGGAATAAAATTGAGACTTTATCTGACAACCAAATTTCAAATGAAAATTTAAACCATGGATTTTGAAAACCAAATACATGGTCCCAAGGAAAATTTATTTAAAAAAATTAGACAAGAATAATGTACATCATTAGGAGATACACAACCAATGCTTAAAACATAATCAAAGGAAATATAAATCAATATTTTAAAAACCATCACACCTAGATATGATGTAGATCATTAAATTCCTAGCCAAGTATGAACATATAGTAAGCAAAGCATCCATTCCTATCTGAACACCCCAAACAACACCCAAAATATGACAACCCTGCTTTTTATTACACAATTAAACATAATTTATTACATAAAATTCACTTGATACAACATAGAAGATCGAGAGGTCTAGTGTCTTTGGGGATTAGGATCATTTCATAAAAACATAAAACATTAATTACAACATATTTATTGAAAACTTCCTTTACATGACCACTACATTCCCTCGTACTTAGCATTTCATGGGATAACCTGAGGACATGCATAAAAAAGGGTGAGCTATAAATCCCAGTAAGGGAACAATCATGGAATAACATGAGGAATAAAATACATGTTATACAATAGGCATATCAATAGAGCACAAGAGAAGCATAAACATAAAGGCATGATAAATCATGATAATCATAACATAGAAATGTGGCAACAACACTTAACATGGAATTAGCATGAGCCAAGGCTCACTGCACATAGAGCATAAGTAAACCCTCATTGAACATGAAGCATGAGTAAACCCTTATTTCACTTGAATTATAAAGATTAAACACCCATTTCACATGACTTATCACTATACTATACTTTACCCAATGCATTGGAGCGCTATAAGGCCGCACCCTTCTTAAACATTTCATTTCATGCATAAGTGTGCCACATGGATCATATAACATGGATTCATAAAACATCATTATTTACTCCATGATAAAGTAATGTGGAATTCATACATTAAACTTTATAATCAATAAGTAAATGTGCATAAATGTGAATACCCTTGATAGATAAATGGGCATGGTATTCACTACACGGTGACATTGGCTTGGAAAACCGGTGCAATTTCGGCAGCGTAACGACGTGACGTAAGAATTCATAAAAACGGTTGATGAGATAAAGGGGTGTATCATCATATATAAATGAAATGGACAGTAATGGGGTCATATAGATAAATTTCCCAACAATTGTAATGTAATTTATATTCATGATACAAAAGAATTGCTTGAATGTAAGTGAGGAGAGATAAATTCCTTTCAGAATTTTGGCATAGTAATAGGTGTACATGGGATGCATTTATTGAAGGATAAAGGGGTATCTCATAATTAAATCATAAATAGGGAAGTATGGGTGGGTTAGAAACCATACCCCAACATTTATAATTGAAATTAAAAGGGCATAACAATTTAAATAATATTGGACAAAAATGAGAAAGGAAGAAAAACCCTTACTTGGAAGTGTGCTTCTAAAGGATTGAGAGAGGATTCAGAGAGGCTTATTGGGAGCTTGGGGCACCTTGAGAGGATTCCGTAGATAGGAGGACAGAGGTTTTATTATCTCCAAAGGATTTTAGTGAGGAGGAAGTGAGAGCTTGGGCGGGTTTATAAAGGAAAGGTGAGGGAATTCTTTATTATTTAGGTTTGGGACACCTCACATTAAACTAATCCAAACCACAAACCAGCCCATGGTTTTTACCCATGGTTTTAAAAAAAGTTAAGTGGGAAAAAATATTTTATAAGGCCAAAGTCTGAACTTCTTAAAATAATGTGGATGCTTATGTGGAGGTGAGTCACACCCCCAAGGAGAACAATTTAAAAAGACAAAATGTTTAATAAGTCTTGAAGGGTCCACTAAAGCTTTGTAAAATAAATCAAACAAACCAAAAATCACATTATTTTAATGGTAAAACATATATTTTCCGAACATAAAGTTTATAGTATTTCATTATATCACTATTGGGTCATTATGATGTCATAAAACACATTATATATTTTAACGACATTTAATTTTTACCCAAAAATTTGACTCTCTCAGAAAATTATGAAAAATTCACCATTGGATAATTTGAACATCATCATTCTAGAAATAATATTCATTTTATCTAGATAATTTTATAAATATTTTAATTTTCACTTTTAAAATAAAAACTGACATTTATCAAAAATTCATGGGTTTTGACAAAAATGCCTTTCAAACCTTAATAAAAATTACAATTGCGTTCATTAATTTATACGAACATTTATATTTAATAATAATAATAATATTTTATTAAAATATTATTTAATTCAAAAATCCATTAATTCATCAAAACAGATTTCTTAGTTGAACATTATTTAAAAATTCTATTTGTTCTTTAAAAACTATTTACAAGGTAACAATAAATTGAAAGTATATTCATTATTATATAAAAAAATAATGTACATAACCATAGTACTAGGGTATTGTTAAATAAACCCTTAAAACACCTGCATAAAACTGAAGGGTGAGGTGTGCAATGGTGACAGACTCTTGGGGTGGCTCGGATAACATCACTCGGGTGGTAATCTCTATCAGCTTCCACTTTTTCTGTAGGTGGTTCCACTCAAGCTTAACGTGTTCAACTCATCTTGTGCTTGGTCAAGAGAGAATTATAATGACCCCACCTCCTTTCTGAGCTCCAACAAATGGGCTTCATACAGGGCAAGTCTACTGGATGAGCTCATCACTTCTTTTGTCTGAGTAAATTGGATTTGTTAAAGCCCATATTTATACTAATCTTGTGATCACTATTCAATGGATACAATAGCAACGTTCACAATTCTTAACAGTATTTTAAAATCCAAAAACATAAAATCAAAGAAGTTGACATTTTATATGAACATTTTAAATAAAGATACATTTAATTATATCACGAGGGATTTCCATTAATGAAGGTTTGGGTCGTTACAATCTTCCCCCTTTAAGAAATTTCACCCTTGAAATTTCCTTTTCCCACACTAAAACAGATGTGGGTAACTCTGCTTCATCATTTCCTTCGATTCCCACGTCACTTATTCAAACTTGTGGTTTCTCTACAACCCCTTGACGAGGGGCATTGTCTTATTTTGTTTAACTTTTTCTCTATGATCTAAGATCTTCACTAGTTTCTCCTCATAAGAAATATCATCCTCTAAATATACCACCTCTGAAGAGAGTACATGTGAAGGGTCTGGTATGTACTTCCTTAAGAGGGATACATGAAATAAATCATGTACTTTGTCCATGGTAGGTGGAAGTGCTAGTCGATGGGCCATAGCCCCGACACGATCAAGAATCTCGAAGGGGTTGATGTACCTTGGACTTAACTTCCCTTTATTTCCAAACCTCATGACCTTCTTCCATAGAGATATGCGTAGAAATACTATGTCTCCAACTTTAAACTCAAGGTCTCATTGAAGGTTATCTACATAACTCTTCTGTTGGATCTCGGCTACCTTGATATGTTGCTGAATGGTTTTCACCTTCTCCACCATTTCTTCGACCATTTCTGGTCCAAGCAGCTTATGCTCACCGACCTCATCTCAACATGCCAGTGTTCTGCAGCTTTTCCCATAAAGGGCTTCATATGGTGCCATTTGGATGATCGAGTGGAAACTGTTATTATAATAGAACTCAACCATAGAAAGATATTGATCCCATCCTCCTTTAAAATCCATTGATCACTAATTCTCGCTCAAATTTACCCAAGAGAAGAAGGTAAGATGGTCCTTGTAGTTTAGCTTGGGTTTTTGAATCCTCAGAGACCTAAGAAGTAACCTATAGACACGTACATTCTATGGACTGTTTTTGGATATAAAGTGGCCAACTTGGGTAGATTTTAGATGGGTTTAAAGGAACTCTAATAGACTTAAGTGAATTCAATTTAAAAGAATGAGTTTATCCTAGGTTATCGCTCGGGGTGGATTGGACGTATTCCCTTTTTAATTATTTCAATTTCTTATATTTGAGATGGGTTCATTTAAGGAGATAAAACAACATCATCACTTACTGGTTTAATGCCTACACCCTTTAATACTAATCACCTATACACTTAAAGGATCAAAGTTTTGAGCACTTCAAGGTAAAGGTTCGAATTAGCACTTGAAGTGTGTGGCCTTAAATTCAACAAGGATGATGGAGTTTAAAAATCATCAAATAAAAATCTCAATTAAAGAAGTGATTATACATTAATGAGGTGATAAATAACATCCAATCCATCTCATTTCTACTCCCTTGGATCAATACATAAGTGGGTTATCCCTCCATTGATCCCATGGTTTCAATGGAAGCGGAAAGTAGACTCATGAGGGAGGAAATGGAGAAGTAAAGAAAACAACAAAAATAAAATGATCACTCCACCGTTGTGTGAATAATTTCACAAGGATTGGTGTGAATAAATTCACACCTTGATCCAAAGGTATCAAAGTGATATGAAAAACAACATAATAAGAGTAGAATAAGAATTTTTATTAAGAAACTAAAGTGAATTGAACAACTTACATGTGAAAGACAAATTTGAGACAACAAAATTGCAGCATAACATTACAATTGAACAAAGCATACAAGATTCTCAACTCCTTCAACACCACTGCCTTAAATAGGTATTTTTGAGCCCTTGGGTCGAGCCTCCAACAGTAAAAGTCTCCTCAATTAAATGTGGTAGTCCATAGGTGGTTGGAAAGTAAGGGAGAGTTGATTTTTCCACCCTTGACCTGAGGTGGCAGCCATATTTCCTTCACCGAACATACACGCTTGTAAGACCTTTTAGATGGCCGAATCAGAGTGGGACATAGAAAAAGAAAATGGATATCCAGATGTCTTATAGCTTCCTGTAAAATATAGGCTCATTTTGACTTTTTTTTTCTGAGATATGATCATATTAGTGTGATGTTTTTCTGGACTGCAGAATCTGGCCCAGAATTTTATCTCTAACTTGGGACGCCTAAATGGACACAATGGAGGCCGAATTAGCATTGTATCCTGAAGATTTATTTGTTCATATACATGTATTATAGCATCCCACTAATTTTGGGATTAATTGGGTCTTTATTTTGGTCCCCACAGTCTCATCAGTGAGTTGGTGTCCAATCTTCCTTCTCCAGAATTGATTCCTTTCATTTCCAAATATCTCCATCATCCTCCCTGAATTCTCCACTGATCGCTGAATCAAACATGTTAATATTTAAGTGTAGATAAATTTAAAAAAATATAAATTTAAAATATGTATAATTATATTCCTTAAAATCAGATGAATCATTGGGTACTTTAAATAATGTTAAAAAATGTACCACATAATAGTGCATTTTAAGAAGGTATTACAATCATAATGTGAAATGATGTTCAAAGTGTAAAATGAACTAAAATGGTGTTTATGAATAATAAAGAACATGAATATTATATATATTAACAATGAATATTAGCCTCATTTATTGTCTAATCACACCCCCCAACTTGAGTTTTTCTAGTCCCGAGCAAAATATATCTTAACAATATGAAATTCGAATTCCCTTTTCCAAAAATATTTTAATACAAAATGATCACCAAAAACCCTTATACCAAAAAATCATGAAACCCATCAAAATATTTTAATACAAGATAGTTTTATAATCAGATCTCAATCCCAAGCTCATTCCTTTGTTCAAATTCATTTCCATATTTCATCCAATATCAATTAAGTATGAGGATGTGTTGTGCATCACAATAGACATGGGGGTTCATCTTTATTAAAGGGGGAAATTACGGAAGCGCTAGGTGGAATCACATTTCAATATTAAGATGAGTATTCATTTTTTTGTATTTTTGTATTTTTTTTTTCAATTTTTCCATGGTAATTGAAGTTGCACTAAAAAGAGTCAACCCCTGTAGCGAGACTTTGCCGATGACTCTCAGGCTCAAAGACCTTAGGGCACCAAGTAAAGCCCATATACTTAGACATCATCTCGATTAACTCAGTCAAAAACAAATTCAAATTACCAAAAATAGAGATAAAATTACTTACTCTGGGCCAGACAACTATGGAGTCACGATCCCCAAGTGCCGAAATCCACGCATTAGGTCATTTCATTGCTCTACGCGCAAATTTTTTTTTTATTTTTTTTTTTTTTTTTTTGAATACTCATATTAAACTAAAATGATCACCAAACCTATGCTATTTATTTAGGGGACCCCATGAACTCAAACTAATACCCCACTATCCAAAGGACGTGCATTGTGATCTTTTTTTTATTTGGATGAAAATATAAATGATGAAATATCACATTGGACAGCCACACTTTCCAAAATAAATGCTCATGAAATTATACAAGGATTAAAATCAGAATCAGGGTATGCTAAATTATTTGATATTTAGTTTCAAAGTGTGAAATTTGTATTGCCATATTTAAAGTTAAAGGAATTTTTCCTTCCATTTTCACAATTTTTTTTTCAAATCATTTATCATTTTTTACACAAAATCATTTTTTATTTTATCTCCCCCCCTAACTTAAAATAACACTGTCCCCAGTGTTTAAAGAAAAGAAAATTTAGAAGGGGGTAGAGGTAGAGAATGAAAGTTCAAAAAGGAAATTAAAAATGAGGGTCATGGAATGAAGTCACCTGTCATGCGGATGACCCGGGTTCGATCCCCGGCAACGGTGCCAAAATTTGATTCTCTCTCAAATTTACCCAAGAGAAGAAGGTAAGACGGTCCTTGTAGTTTATCTTGGGTTGTTGAATCCTCGAAGACCTAAGAAGTAACCTATAGACACGTACATTCTATGGACTGTTTTTGGCTATGAAGTGGCCAACTTGGGTTGATTTTAGATGGGTTTAAAGGAACTCTAAGAGACTTAAGTGAATTCAATTTAAAAGAATGAGTTGATCCTAGGTTATCGCTTGGGGTGGATTGGACGTATTCCCTTTTTAATGATTTCAATTTCTTATATTTGAGATGGGTTCATTTAAGGAGATAAAACAACATCATCACCTACTAGTTTAATTCCTACACCCTTTAATACTAATCACCTATACACTTAAAGGATCAAAGTTTTGAGCACTTCAAGGTAAAGGTTCGAATTAGCACTTGAAGTGTGTGGCCTTAAATTCAACAAGGACGATGGAGTTTAAAAATCATCAAATAGAAATCTCAATTAAAGAAGTGATTATACATTAATGAGGTGATAAATAACATCCAATCCAGCCCTTATATAATCCCTTGGATAAACCCATAAGTGGGTTAGCCCTCCATTGATCTCATGGTTTCAATGGAAGCGGAAATTAGACTCATGAGGGAGGAAATGGAGAAGTAAAGAAAACAACAAAAATAAAATGATCACTCCACCGTTGTGTGAATAATTTCACAAGGTTTGGTGTGAATAAATTCACACCTTGATCCAACGGTATCAAAGTGATATGAAGAACAACAGAATAAGAGTAGAAGAAGAACTTTTATTAATAAACTAAAGTGAATTGAACAACTTACATGTGAAAGACAAATTTGAGACAACAAAATTACAGCATAACATTACAATTGAACAAAGCATCCAAGATTCTCAACTCCTTCACCACCACTGCCTTAAATAGGCATTTTTGAGCCCTTGGGTCGAGCCTCCAATAGTCCAAGTCTCCTAAATTAATTTTGGTAGGCCATAGGTTGGTGTAAAGTAAGGGAGAGTTGATTTTTCAACCCTTGACCCGAGGTGGCATCCAGATTTCCTTTACCAAATAGACACACTTTAAAGACCTTCTATATGGCCGAATCAGAGTGGGACATAGAAGAATAAATTGGATTTATTGATGTCTTATATCCTCTTGTAAAATTTGGGATCATTTGAAGTTGTGTATTACAAGATATGATTATATTACTGGGTTGTTTTTCTGGGTCATAGAATCTGGCCCAGAATTTTATCTCTAACTTGATCTGCCTAAATGGACACCATAGAGACCGAATTAGCATTGGATACTAAATAGTGATTTGTTCATATACATGTCTTATAGCATCCCACGAAATTTTGGATTAATTAGACCTTTATGTTGTTCCCCACAGTCTCATCAGTGGGATGGTGTCCAATCTTCCTTCTCCAGAATTGCTTCCTTTCATTTCCAAATATCTCCATCATCCTCCATGAATTCTCCACTGATCCCAGAATCAAACATGTTCATATTTAAGTGTAAATAAATTTCCAAAAATATAAAATTAAAATATTTATAATTAGATTCCTTAAAATCAGATGAATCATTGGGTACTTTAAATGATATTCAAAAATGCACCACATAATAGTGCATTTTAAGAAGGTATTACAATCATAATGAGAAATGATGTTCAAAGTGTAAAATGCACTAAAATGGTGTTTATGAATAATAAATAACATGAATATTATATATATTATCAATGAATATTAGCCTCATTTAGTGTCTAATCACACCCCCCAACTTGAGTTTTTCTAGTCCCGAGCAAAATATATCTCAATAATATGAAATTCGAATTCCCTTTTCCAAAAACATTTTAATACAAAATGATCACCAGAAACCCTTATACCAAACAATCATGAAACCCATCAAAATATTTTAATAAAAGATAGTTTCATAAGCAGATCTCAATCCAAAACTCATTCCTTTGTTCAAATTCATTACCATATTTCATCCAATATCAATTAAGTATGAGGATGTGTTGTGCATCACAATAGACATGGGGGTTTATCTTTATTCAAGGGGGGAATTACGAAAGCGTTAGGTGGAATCACATTTCAATATTAAGATGAGTATTCATTTTTTTGTATAATTTTTTTTTTTTTTTTGCAATTTTTCCATGGTAATTGAAGTTGCACTCAAAAGAGTCAACCCCTGTAGCGAGACTTTACCGATGACTCCTAGGCTCAAAGACCTTAGGGCACCAAGTGAAGCCCACATACTCGGGAATCATCTCCAGTTAACTCAAATTACCAAAAATAGAGATAAAATTACTAACTATGGGCGAGACAACTATGGATTCATGATCCCCAAGTGCCAAAAGCCACGCATTAGGTCATTTCATTGCTCTACACGCAATTTTTTTTTTTATTTTTTTTTATTTTTTTTTTAATTTTTTTTTTTTTTGAATACTCATATTAAACTAAAATGATCACCAAACCTATGCTATTTATTTAGGGGACCCCATGAACTCAAACTAATACCCCATTATCCAAAGGACGGGCATTGTGATCTTTTTTTTATTTGGATGAAAATATAAATGATGAAATATCACATTGGACAGCCACACTTTCCAAAATCAATGCTCGTGAAATTATACAAGGATTAAAATCAGAATCAGGGTATGCTAAATTATTTGATATTTAGTTTCAAAGTGTGCAATGTGTATTACCATGTTTAAAGTTAAAAGAATTTTTCCTTCCATTTTCACAATTTTTTTTTCAAATCATTTATCTTTTTTTTGACACAAAATCATTTTTTATTTTATCTCCCCCCCCCCAACTTAAAATAACATTGTCCCCAGTGTTTAAAGAAAAGAAAATTTAAAAGGGGGTAAAGGTAGAGAATGAAAGTTCAAAAAGGAAATTGAAAATGAGGGCCATGGAATGAAGTCACCTGTCACATGGATGACCTGGGTTCGATCCCCTGCAACGGCGCCAAAATTTGATTCTCGCTCAAATTTAAACAAGAGAAGAAGGTAAGACGGTCCTTGTAGTTTAGCTTGGGTTGTCAAATCCTCAGAGACCTAAGAAGTAACCTATAGACACGTACATTCTATGGACTGTTTTTGGCTATGAAGTGGCCAACTTGGGTTGTTTTTAGATGGGTTTAAAGGAACTCTAAGAGACTTAAGTTAATTCAATTTAAAAGAATGAGTTGATCCTAGGTTATCACTCGGGGTGGATTGGACATATTCCCTTTTTAATGATTTCAATTTCTTATATTTGAGATGGGTTCATTTAAGGAGATAAAACAACATCATCACTTACTGTTTTAATGCCTACACCCTTTAATAATAATCACCTATACACTTGAAGGATCAAAGTTTTGAGCACTTCAAGGTAAAGTTTAGAATTATCACTTGAAGTGTGTGGCCTTAAATTCAACAAGGATGATAGAGTTTAAAAATCATCAAATAAAAATCTCAATTAAAGAAGTGATTATACATTAATGAGGTGATAAATAACATCAAATCCAGCCTCTTTCTACTCCCTTGGATCAACCCATAAGTGGGTTATCCCTCTATTGATCTCATGGTTTCAATGGAAGCGGAAAGTAGACTCATGAGGGAGGAAATGGAGAAGTAAAGAAAACAACAAAAATAAAATGATCACTCCACCGTTGTGTGAATAATTTCACAAGGTTTGGTGTGAATAAATTCACACTTTGATCCAACAGTATCAAAGTGATATTAATAACAACATAATAAGAGTAGAAGAAGAACTTTTATTAAGAAACTAAAGTGAATTGAACAACTTACATGTGAAAGACAAATTTGAGACAACAAAATTGCAGCATAACATTACAATTGAACAAAGCATCCAAGATTCTCAGCTCCTTCACCACCACTGCCTTAAATAGGAATTTTTGATCCATTGGATCTAGCCTCCAACAGTACAATTCTCCTCAATTAATTTTGGTAGGCCATAGGTGGGTGAAAAGTAAGAGAGAGTTGATTTTTCCACCCTTGACCCGAGCTGGCAGCCATATTTCCTTCACCGAACAGACACGCTTGGAATACCTTCTATATGGCCGAATCAGAGTGGTCCATAGAAAACGAAAATGGAGATCCGGAATTCTTCTAGCTTCCTGTAAAATTTGGGCTCATTTGGAGTTGTGGATTCCGAGATATGATCATATTACTGGGATGTTTTTCTGGGCCTCAGAATCTGGTCCAGAATTTTATCTCTAATTTGGGCCGCCTAAATGGACACCATGGAGTCCGAATTAGCATTGTATTCTGAAGAGTGATTTGTTCCTATACATGTATTCTATCATCCCACGAAATTTGGGATTAATTTGGTCTTTATGTTGTTTCCCACAGTCTCATCAGTGGGATGGTGTCCAATATGCCTTCGCCAGAATTGCTTCCTTTCATTGCCAAATATCTCCATCATCCTCCATGAATTATCCACTGATCCCTGAATCAAAAATGTTCATATTTAAGTGTAGATAAATTTACAAAAATATAAAATTAAAATACATATAATTAAATTCCTTAAAATCAGATGAATCATTGGGTACTTTAAATGATGTTCAAAAATGTACCACATAATAGTGCATTTTAAGAAGGTATTACAATCATAATGTGAAATGATGTTCAAAGTGTAAAATGCACTAAAATGGTGTTTATGAATAATAAATAACATAAATATTATATATATTAACAATGAATATTATCCTCATTTAGTGTCTAATCAAGCACGCTCTCAACATTTCCTCAAGTGTTTGGATAGTCCGCTCGGATTGGCCATCAGTTTGAGGATGATAGGTTGTACTGAAGTTCATTTCAGTATTCAGAGCATGTTGAAGACTCTTCCAAAACTTAGAGATGAATCTTGGATCTCGATCGGACATAATAGATAGTGGTACTCCATGAATCCTTACCACTTCCCTAATATATATATGTGCCAGTTGATCTAATGAGAAATCCTCCTGAATAGAAATGAAGTGTGCTACCTTTGTATGACGATCCACAACAACCCAGATTTCATTTTTGACTTTGGATGTCTTTGGAAGTCTGGTGACAAAGTCCATGGTGATGTTCTCCCATTTCCATTCTAGTATGGGCAATGGTTGCATCATCCCCTTATACTTCTGCCTCTCTTCCTTCACTTGCTGACACACCAGGAACTTTGATGTATATTCAGCTATCTCCTTCTTCATATTATCCCACCAATAATACTCTCATAGATCGCGATACATCGTTGTGTTTCCTAGGTGAATAGAGAAATTTGAACTATGTGCATCATCCAAAAGTTCCTTCTTCACCTCGGGACTTGATGGAACACATAGTCTTTTCCCAAATCTCACAATTCCTTCTTCATTAACATTAAACTCCGAGGGTTTCCCTTTTCCGATAGCTTCCACTTTTTCCTGAATTCCCACATCATCCTTCTAAGCATCCTTTAACCTTTTCAAAAGTGATGGTTGAGCAATAATTAGTGAAAGGATTTATGATATTCCCTTCTTTATGATTATCATTTCCATCTTCATCAAATCTAAGAAGATTGGATCCTTTTCAATTCTCATCAATGATAGAATCATTGGGTCCTTTCTACTTAGGGCATCTGCCACCTTGTTCACTTTCCTAGGGTGTTAATGGATTGAGCAGTAATAGTCTTTGATCATCTCTAACCAAATTCATTGGCGCATGTTTAACTCTTTCTGTGTGAATATATACTTGAGGCTTTTGTGGTGCATATATATTTCACACTTCTCCACAAAGAGATAATTCCGCCAAATTTTTAAAGTGAAGATCACTACAGCCAACTCGAGGTCATGTGTTGGATAGTTCTGTTCATGAAATTTCAATTGCCTTGAAGCATAGGCAATGACTTTGTCATTTCGCATCAACACACATCCCAGGCCCTTCTTCGAAGCATCACTGAATACCACAAAAAGTTCTCCACTTGCGGGTAAAGTGAGCATGGGCGCAGTAATAATCCTCCTTTTTAACTCCTTGAATCTTTCTTCACATTCATCACTCCAAGAAAACTTTACTCCCTTCTGAGTTATCTTGGTAAGAGGGTTGGAAAACCATGATAAATTTCTCACAAATCATCGATAATATCCAGCTAACCCCAAGAAGCTACGGATATATGTTACAAATGTTGGCCTCGGTCATCGCTCAATTGCATCTGTTTTGGAGGGATCCATATATATCCTATTGCTTGTGATGATATGTCCTAATAATGATACCTCCTTCAACTAGAACTCACACTTGCTATACTTTACATAGAGCTTCTCCTTCTGCAAGGTCTCTAGTATAGTTCTAGGATGCTCCTCATGATCCTCCTTAGTTTTGGAGTATATCAGAATATCATCTATAAATACTACCACAAATTTATCTAGGTAATCTATAAAGACTCTATTCATCAAGTCCATGAAGATTTATAGAGCATTAGTGATTCCGAAAGGCATTACTATGAATTCATAGTGCCTGTATCTTGTATGAAAAGCAGTCTTGGGGATATCTTCCTTCTTCACCCTTACTTGATAATATCCCGACCGCAAATCCACCTTGGAGAAGTATTGTGCTCCACGCAGCTAATTGAACAAGTCATCAATTCGTGGGAGAGGATACTTGTTCTTTATCGTGATTTTTTTGAGCTCACGATAATCAATGCAAAGGTTCATTTACCCATCCTTCTTCTTAACGAAGAGGACTGGTGCACCCCATGGTGAAGCACTTGGGCGTATAAACCCTTTATCCAGATTCTCCTGTTGTTGTTTCTTAAACTCCTCAAGCACCACAACATCCATTCTATATGGATTCTTGGATATTTTAAATGCCCTAGGTATAAGATCAATTGAGAATTCAACATCTCTTCTAGGAGGAATACCAGGCAATACCTCGGGAAACACTTCTATGAATTCCCTCACAATAGGCATGTCTTCAAGGATGGTTGCCTCCTTAGACTCAATCATATGATCCAGATACGCATTCTCATAGGGTAGTAATATCCACGCTTGAGATGATGGAGCTAAAAAATATTCATCTTCCTCCTTGAACTTGTAAAGAATCGGGGTTCGATTCTCCACATGGAGAGTGATTTCCCTCTCACTGCAATTTATGTTGGCTCTATATAAGGAAAGTCAATCTATGCCAAGAATTGCATCAAATTCCACCAGAGGGAATATGAAGAGGTTCTCCAAGAAGTTCAATCCATAGATTATGACAGGGGATGAGTTATATTCATGGGATGAAATGATTTCCCCATTTGTCTTAATCACCGACATCTTCACTCCCATGATTTTTGGTGGTGCCAGGATTGTTCTACTAAAATTTCGAGATATAAAAGAATGCGTAGAAATTGAATCAAAAAGTATGTTTTCTATTCTTGGATGAATAACTAGTGTACCTGTCACCACTTCATTTTCGGGGTTCACTTCAGAATTAGTGATGGAAAAAGCTCACCCTTGCTGCCTTGGAGGTTATTGGTTGCCTCTAAAAACCCTTGGATTAGGGAACTAATTTACAAGATGCCCTGGTTCTTTGAAGTTGTAGTAATGAACCATGAATTGATGTTTGAATGGAGAACTCCTCTCCTCTGTTGCAGTCATATGTCTTTCTTTTTGATAGTTAATATCCAGGTTCCCTTTTCTTCCACACCTAAAGCATTTCCTCGTCTCCTTCAGGCAATTTCTGGGGTCCTTCTTTCCACACCATTGGCAAGTGGGGTGCTGGATCTTCTTAGCACCATTGGATTTATCCATCAGACCAACAGAATTGAATTCCACCTTACTCTTATTATCCCCATGATACCCCAGAGATTATACAATCTTCATTTTGACATTGAGGGCACATCGGAAAATTTCCTCATAGCTATCGAAGTCATGGATCACCAGTGATTTCCGCAAGCTAGGTTTCATCCCACCAAAGAAGCTTTCAACCTTGCATTTGGGGGTAACGACAAAGTCGGAGGTGTATTTTGAAAGCCTTGTGAAGTTTTCCTCGTATGCTTTGACATATTTGTCATCTTTTTTCTTGAGTGAAAGGAAGTCCCTTTCCATATTAATCCAAAGGGTGCGCGGAAAATATTTATCGAAAAACATCTTCCGGAAATCCTTCCATTCCAATGCCTAGATCTCCTCCTTGGGCTTCGTATTTTTTATCAATGCCCACCATTGATCAAATTCACCCTCCATACGATAATCATCCAAGATAACCTTCTCTTTTTCAGAACATTTAAGGATGGAGAATATCTTTTTAATGGAATTGATTCATTGTTCAGCGATTGAGAGATCAGATGATCCATTAAAAGTAGGAGGCCTTTGTCTCGTGAAGCTCTCGATAGTGGCTTGTTCTTTATTAGGGGGGGTTGAACGTTACTCTTGACCCATGTTTCTATTAAAATATTGGGTTAGCTGAGAGAGAATCATGACAAAGTTCACGATCCCCGCTCCCATTGGATTGCACATCTCATTAGTACAGTCATCACATTGATCTTCACATCAGTTGTTAGCCCGAGTCCTTCTATTACCGGCCATTAGCTGGAATAAAAGGAAAGTTAGGGGTAACACATAAAGGGTAATACAAGGACAAAACTGATGACTTATAAATGACTATTATTTCCTTAACATATGAATCTATTGGCTTTAGTCTATGTTATCCATGATCTACTTTCTAACATATATTCTTAGAGAATTTTTTTGTCCCTTAATAATGGTTCATACTAAGCTTGTGAATTTACCAAAGCATATCCCTTGGGAGTGTCATAACCAAGAGTGCATTAAGTCCTGTTGTTGTGCACCATTTCCCATTCAATTCTAGCTCAAAGTGGTGTTTTCGGGTTTTACCCCTAGGATACATCTATGCCAGAGTCGCCTTTACCTGCTCATATCCAAACAGGGATGTATTTGCTTGATAAACCACTTACTCAATACTCACCAAAACTTAGGGATGTTTTTATTATACTTAGTCTTGTCTCTAATGCTTTACTAGGGTTTTCTAATCCTAATCCCAAAAATAACTAAACCTGTCCTCTGATACCAACTATGACAACTCTTCTTTTTATTACACAATTAAACATAATTTATTACATAAACTTCACTTGATACAAAATAGAAGATCGAGAGGTATAGTGTACTTGGGGCTTAGGATCATTACATAAAAACTTAAAACATGAATTAAAACATCTTTATTGAAAACTTCCTTTACATGACCACTATATTCCCTCATACTTAGCATTGCATGGGATAACTTGAGGACATGCATAAAAAAAGGGTGAGCTATATAGCCCAGTAAGGGAGCAATCATGGAATAACATGAGGAATAAAATAAATGTTAGAAAATAGGAATATAAATAGAGCACAAGAGAACCATAAACATAAATTCATGATAAATCATGATAATCATAACATGGAAATGTGGCAACAACACTTAACATGGAATTAGCATGAGTCAAGGCTCATTGCACATGGAGCATGAGTAAACCCTCATTTCACATAAAGAACAAGTAAACCCTAATTTCACTTGAATTAGCATGATTAAACACCCATTGAACATGATTTATCATGATACTATACTTTACCCAATTCATTGGAGCACTATAAGTGTGCACCCTTCTTAAACATTTCATTTCATGCATAAGTGTGCCACATGGATCATATAACATCGATTCATAAAACATCATTATTTATTCCAAGATAAAGGAATTTGGAATTAATACATGAAACTTTATAATCAATAAGTAAACTTTCATAAAGGTGAATACCCTTGATAGAGAAATGGGCATCGTATTCACTACACAATGACATTGGCTTGGAAAATCGGTGTAATTTCGGCAGCATAACGGCGTGACGTAAGAATTCATAAAAATGGTTGATGAGAGAGAAAGGGGTGTCTCATAATATGTACATGAAATGGAAATTAAGGGGTCATATAGATACATGTCCCAACAATTGTAATGGAATTTAGATTCATGATAAAAAAGAATTGCTTGAATGTAAGTGAGAAGAGAAAAATCTGTTTTAGAATTTCAGCATAGTAACGGGTGTACATGGGAGGCATTTATTGAGAGAGAAAGGGGTATCTCATAATTCAATAATAAAGAGGGAAGTATGGGGGGAGGTGAAAAACTATACCCCCAACATTTATAATTGAAATTAAAATGGTATAATAATTTAAAGAATATTGGAAAAAAATGAGAAAGGAAGAAAAAACCCTTACTTGGAAGTGTGCTTCCAAAGGCTTGAAAGAGGCCTGAGAGAGGCTTCTTGGGAGCTTGGGAAACCTTGGTAGGATTATATAGAGAGGAGGTAATAGGTTGGATGAACTCCAAAGGCTTTGAGTGTGGAGGAAGTGGGATCTTGGGTAGGTTTATATAGAAAAGGTGAGGGAATTCTTTATTATTTAGGTTTGGGACACCTCACATTAAACTAATCCAAACAACAAACCAACCCATAGTTTTTTCCCATGTTTTTTGAAAGAGGGAAGTGGAAAATAATATTTTATAAGGATAAAGTCGTAACTTCTTAAAATAATGGGTATGCTTATGTGGAGGTGAGTCACACCCCTAAGGAAAACAATTTAAAAAGACAAAATGTTTAATAAGTCTTGAAGGGTCCACTAAAGCTTTGTAAAATAAATCAAAAAAACCCAAAATTATATTATTTTAATGGTAAAACATATATTTTCCAAACATTAAGTTTATAGTATTTTATCACATCACTATTGGGTCATTATGATGTCATAAAACACATTATATATTTAAATGGTATTTAATTTTTACCCAAAAATTTTATTATCTCAAAAAATTATGAAAAATTCATCGTTGGATAATTTCGATGTCCTCATTCCAGAAATAATATTCATTTTATCTAAATAATTTTCTAATTTTTTTAATTTTCACTTTTAAAATAAAAACCAACATTTATAAAAAAATCATGGGTTTTGATGAAAATGGCTTTCAAACCTTAATAAAAATTACAATTGCATTCATAAATTTATATGATCATTTATATTTAATAAAAATTAATTTAATAATAATAATAATATTTTATTAAAATATTATTTAATTCATAAATCCATTAATTCATCAAAATAGATTTCTTAGTTGAACATTAACTAAAAATACTATTTGTGCTTTAAAAACTATTTACAAGGTAACAATAAAATGAAAGTATATTCATTATTATATACAAAAATAATGTACATAACCATAGTACTAGAGTATTGTTAAATAACCCCTTAAAACACCCGTATAATACCAAAGGGTGAGGTATGCGATGGTGACAGACTCTTAGGGTGTCTCAGATAACATCGCTCGGGTGGTAATCTCTATCAGCTTCCACTTTTCTCGTAGGCGGTTCCACTCAAGATTAATGTGTTCAAGCTCGGTTTGATCTTGGTTAAGAGCAAAGCCCAATGACACCACCTCCTTTCTTAGCTTTGAAAAATGGGCTTCATACGGGGAAAGTCTACTATATGAGGCCATCGCTTCCTTTGTCTGAGTAAATTGGATTTGTTAAAGCCCATATTTATACTAATCATGTGATCACTGTTCAACTGCTAAAATAGCAAAGGTCACAATTATTAACAGTATTTTAAAATCCAAAAACATAAAACCAAATAATTTGACATTTTATATAAACATTTCACATAAATATAAATTTAATTAGATCAAGATGGATTTCCATTAATGAAAGTTTGGGTCGCTACACAAAAGCATTTTGGTGAAAACCTCAAGCAAAAGGGATATACATCCAAATGTTGCCCCAAAAAAGAAAGGTTGTATCTTGAAAAATCATGCCAAATAAAAGAAGTTTCCTAAGTTAGAGACACTATCTTACAATACCAACCATGTCATCATTCAAAAATTCTAATATCAAAATCATCAAGGCATACTCCAAAATAAAGAGGCAAATCACATTGCAAATCTAAAATGTTGAGCAAAAGTCAATATCAATAAATCATGCAATTTAAGGATCCCCATACCATCCAGATTCATTAAAAATCCCACTTAAGGGACTTAAAATATATAATTATATTAGATCCAAAATTTTCATTAATCATGGAGACCATATGATCCCATGTTTGATGATAGGTGTCAATGTTGATTAAACTGTCTTCATATTTTTTTAAACATGCAGTATCCTATTCATCAAACCATTGATCAAAGTCCTTAAAGAGATAAAACTATAGGTTAACAGCACCATTCATTTTATATAAAACCTCCTCCTTAGAAATATTTGGGAACAGTCTTCCTCCACCACTAGAAGATCTTGTGACCATCTTTTTTTTCAAATTTGAATAATCCTTATACAGTTAAGATTTAGTCGGTTGTAAATAATAAGAACCTCATTTACCTGGTATATTATTATTACCCTTATTTATACTAGATCAATAATATATATCCTAATTCTCATTATAATCAGAATGATTCTCATTTTATGACCCATAATCATTGCCATTATGTTCATATGTATGCTTCAAATGGGAATTAGATATTTTTTGCTCATCACCATCTTATGAAACATTATAAAGGCCTTCAAGCTGGTCCCTTAGTGTATCACCCTCAACCAGGGTGGGAGTTCCCTCCCACTCAGCCTCTATGTGAGTCCTTAGATTCTCCATGCCAAAGTTAGGGACCATAGAGTATCTTTTCTCATTATGATATGAAAACTATAAGGAAATTTGCACCTGTTTCACTAAACCATTGGATGGTCTATCATCTTTCCCATCCAAGGTTTATTTTTGTCCAAATCCAATATCATTCCCAAGAACTAGTTTACCTTTAATTTTTTTAATCTATATTCTCTTTCTAAAATCATCTTCTTCATTCTTCTGAATATGAAAGAAATAACATACTAAATTTGTTCCTTCAACATGTGCCAACTAAGTTCCCAACAATTTTTCATACATCACAAAAATAATGAATTTTCTCATACTCCACCTTCAAAATAATTTTGTCATCAGCAGTAGATAGGATAACTTGATGAACCAAGTTTTATGATAAATAAAATTCTACAAAAATTCAAGCATGGTATAAAAATATATCTTTACCAATATTTCTATCCAATATTATCTATTTTCCAATGGATGAAGAAATGTTCATTATAATTATAGGATGCCAATAAATCTAATTAAGTCTAAAAAATTAACTTGTACCTATGAAAATGAGTTCTGTACTTTCAATGGATTAAATGGTAGGTCCCATTCTTGAATAAGAAGTGCGCCTAGTTTCAGAAGAACAAATCCATAGTACAATTCTATCCTCTTATGATATTTATATGGAAAGATGATGTAAAAGAAGTCTTCACTATCAATGTCATTTTCCAATTATAAAAACTCCAATCTATCGAGATTATCCTTGATAAATAATAAAATTTCCATGACTTTATATCTTTAGGAATAACAACCCATGAAATAATTGAGTGTTTAAAACCTTCATTTCTTTTCACAACATCATCTTATTTCACAACAGCGTGTGTAGTATTCCCTTTCTTAATAATTTTTTGGGCAGCAACATTCATCGCTGCTGTAAACGATCTATCGTTGAACACCCCTTTGTCTCCCAGGGAGTGATTATAAGATCTAAAACACACTGAGAACATATCATGATGTCAAAATATCTTACAGACCTCACCTCTTGTGATCATATAAGGATTAGGGTTTTGGTCACATGCACAACCTTCATCACAAGAAGCTCTCTCCATCTATCAAAAAATACAATTCACTAGGAATAAAACTAAAGATAGTAATGGGTATTGAGTATTATCCAAAATAATTAAAAAATAAAAAAAATATCTAATTTTATAAATTCATAGAGCATCCCATTTTTTATACACAAAAAATCCCTCATTAGTAGAATTCTGCTCATGCGATTCATGGTATAATTAAACCATTAACCCTAATTTGAAATAGAATTAAGTGTGTGATGTGAGAAACAAATAATATGAAAGTAAAATAAAATATATGTAATTAAAAGTATGTTTATGAATGGAACTATCCCAAAATTACATAAAACAAATAAATTTAGACATGAATGATAAAAAGGAAACATTTAGGGATAAAAAGAATAAATTATAATTTAAAAACAATTTTATTGGGTTTATGCCTACATAGAAAATGGGTAATGATATGATATTACATATAGGTTTTAATGTTAATTCATTATGAAAATCCTTACATGAAATCATATAAATCATACACCCATTGAAGAACCTTGAGCTATTTTTCATTCTATACAAAACTAAAAAAAGGAAATTACCTTGAGATTTTTTCATTGTTTCTCCTCATGATTTTCATATCCATATATATGTGGTGTGGACATTCCCAGTCAGGTGAATTAATTTTGGGATGCCTTCATTCAACACATTCTAAGCCACCAACCTCTCATATGATATTAGTCTCCCCATGCTTGACATAAAGAAACCACATTGAAAGAATGTCAAACCCTATTAGAAATTAACTTCATCAGTTATAATAAATATTAAACTATAAGTATTTTTCAATATTTATTATTATATTCAGTATTAATTAATTTTAAAGTTTAAAGTTGTTTGTAAAACCTTCTACAATATCTATAGAAACTCATAGAAAAGGTTTTATCTTGAATTTTTATCAGAAATATTTTTTATTGTTGTCTCAAGCATATCCATCCTAGCTTGAAAATGTAACACCACACACAAGTTGTTTTCCCTACCTTAATAATGTAATATTAGTGTCTACCTCAGGTCATTTATCTAGAGGAAGGTAATTCATTTACTCTGTCTAATTTTTTTATATGGATGGATGGTTTAAACAAGTTAAGGAATATAAAAATGATATATTTAGAATAAAAAAATGGAATAAAAATAAACTAGAAATAAAAAAACATTTATTTAGACATAAAAAAATAAAATATGACTTTAAATGAGTTCTGATGATATATCAATCAATAAAAATAAAAATTATCAAATATAAAAGGCCAAAATGATCTATTTTTACACCTATAATCTAAAGTTAGATAGCATTGACACACTCTTTTCAACTTAATTAAATAATATCTCCTTAGTTTCATAATATAATTTTGAATCAATTTCAATTATCCATGAAATAAATTAAATCTTACATGATTAAGATCAAAAGACAAGTAATTAATTGAAATTTTTTTATTAATAAAAATTCAAGGATGAAATTCAGCATTAAATTTATACTAAATAGTGATGGAATTTAAAGTGAAAATACAAACATATATTAATTAAAATAAAAGAATGGATTATACTTGAAGTGGATGGAGAATATGGATGCAAAAAGAGAACAGATTATACTTACAGTGGATGGAGGATATGAATGAAGTATTTTTCTACTGGAATAGATAAATTGAACCTAAAAATTATATTGAGTCTATAGTTTATGCTATTGAGATCAAGAGATAAAAACAACTATAGAGAATAAATATTATCTATTATATATGGAGAATTATTACTAAAAAACTGCTAAAAATAACCACACTACACACTATAGTTCTATAAGGACTATGAAATAAAGGAGAATAAGAAAATATCTATGTGATATTATTATTTCCCACTATAACTTCACTACTGAAACCACCACTACTACAAGATGGATTCTATAAACTACCTGCTCAAACATAGAAAAATATGGGAGAAAAATTCCTATTAATACTTTATCTCAAATCTAAACTATTTTACCATTACACAAAATGACTATGGTGACCATGATCAGACCACAAACCTACTGCTCGACTCTTGTTTATTTACATCAATGGAAATGATATCTCTCAAATATTCTTCACCATTAAATCAAACAACATGTTTTCTAAAGTCTTCTTTAGTGATCATTATAACCAGATGAATAACTCTGACAAATCAAATAGTCAATCAATAAGATTAGTTCATTGAATCTGGATGGGAACCACCCTTTATATACTTCTTTCTTCAAAACCCTTAAATCATATGATACTGACTCAAAATCATAAGTATTTTACATAAAATATTCAAAATCTATCCATTATCATAGGTTGACTTAATACATCATGGACTAGAAACCCTTCGAGTATCAATCGATCAAAGAACTTTAACCTCAATAAAAATCCCAATTGAGCCCCTTATATGAGTTTGGTGTGGGAGTGATGATGGAAATAGCGATGGATTGGATGTTCGTGTGCCAAAAGAATATATCTAGTGATGGGGCGTATGGTGAGGAGAAATGAGGAGGGCGAGTAACGGACACATAGAATGGAGAAATGGATGGATGGAATGTTAACAAGGGGAAACTAACTAAATGGGTAGGCATGGAAACAACAATAAAAAACACAGGTGGGGATGAACGAGTCATAAAAGAACTGATACAGATGAATATGGGTGGAATTTTAGGGTTTTTAGGTTGTCGTCAATGGCTCTGCAATGATTTGTAAAATAAAAGTGGGTAGGGTTGTTACCAAGATGAAATTGATTTGTGAATTGGAGTTTTTTATGTTGTTGGCTGTAAATTAATAATTAAACTTACATATAATGGTTTATCGACACATTAAAATATATATTTTTGTTCATCTAGGAAGATAAGAACAGGAAGAACAACCCAAACTTATATATGGGTGGTGAAAGACATTCAGGCCTCTTTGGGCATGAAGTATAGCTTTCCCATGACATGAATAATGGTGATGAAGGCAATAATGTTGATGCTCATAACAAGAATGGCATTGGGAGAGATCTTGAGGCCTAGTTCATCATCATTGTAAAACTAGAGCTTGGCCCCACATGCTCCACCGATGGTATCCCTGCCACAACCCATCATCCTCAACCTCTTCATGTTGTTATCTACAACTGCACTTCCCCTAGGGGGAGTCATTCTACCCAATTCCATCACTAGTCATAGTGTTTACCAGGTAAATTCTTTAGATCAAGATGAGTAAATGAGAGAGATGTGAAGATATATAAATAATGGTTTATGGAAAATAATAATTTAAATAAAATATCATAAATATATATATATAAGTTTCAAAATTGATATATATATATATATATATATATTGCAATAAAACTATTATCTACATATAACTGAATTATATCTCATTCAATTCACCAAAATTTTGGATCATTTATCAAAAAAAATTATAGCATATATATATATTTAATATTTTTTAAAATATTTGATATTATTAAATAATTTATTGAAACAATTTTTTATAATTATAAAAGTTTTTTTTTAGAAACAATTAATAAAAATATATACATTTATTGATAAAAAAAATTTTGGTATTACTATGATAATGAAACATATTAAAATGTTTGTAAAAAATATATTGGTATTGAGACACTAATATAAATAGATATATATATTAGTAAAAGAAATTTTAAATACCTATAATTAATACCAATAGAATTTAATATGTGTTTTAATTGATCATATTTACTAACAGATATGATGTATGTTAGTAATTTTATATTGGTAGAAGTTACTTTTTTTATAGTGATGTTATGGTTCTATAGATAGGTCAATTGGTTCCTTAGTTTCAGGCTGGTGGTTTATTTTGGATACCCTTATGTGATCTGCCTAAGGGTGATCCTAGTTATTTTTGTAAGACTATTCTAATCATGTAGAAACCATTTCATCATGTAGTATGTGTCATATCTATTTTCATTATGCTTCCACTGGTATTTATAGTTGATATGTTGTGGTTTTATTTATCTACATAAGATATAGTTTCCCCACTAACTCTACATATACCCTCATTGTTAGTTATAAACCTTTGTCATTCAAGGAGGTGCACCTAAGGTCTAGTAACACTATAGTCTAGTTACTATAGATTAATTTGGATCGAGTATTATACAAGTAAAATGGAATACTCCTCTATGAAAGTTAGAGTTAAATTCATTTGGTAGAGAAGTTAGTGTTTCACTGACTTGCTCACCAAGGTTTTAGTCCTAGGAATTATGAAGCAATTTTATACCTCTATGGGACTTGGGTGACCAAAATGTGTATTTGAGACATTTAATGTTGCTGAAAAAGTTGGAATGACTAGTTTTTCCTAAATGTTTTTGGTTTTAATTTTTTTTGTAAAATCAGTCTTCAAGTGGGATATTTTTAGAAAATTTAAAGTCTCTTTAAAGTTATGATTCAATGCATTTTGAAGGAGTAAATCTAAAAGATGTGTTTTGGCCTATTTAGACTCTAGATAGTGGAACTATAACAGAGGTAGTGCTCTAAAAGTTGATGTTTTGGAACCAGGTGTATAAGTTATCATCATTTGGATGATGGTGTATGAAAGTTACAGCATGTATAAAGTTTTTTTCTATTGGTATTTATGTAACATACTAGACTCCAAAAACCTAGATTCGGTGGTTATATTACATTATTAGTACAGAATACAAGATTTCTCATGGGATCAAATAGCTTAGTAATATTTTAATACTATATACATACATATATTTAATTTGAAACATAAGATGTAACTTTGACACATTTTATGAACATTATTATCCCTTACATCATGTCCCGGAAAATTACACATATACCTCCTCTTGGTTTCATGGGGAAAGGAAATAAAATAAGGGTGGGTTCGGATGATCATTAAGGAATGACATATAGTAGAATATTTCATAATATAAATATGAAATAAGGGGTATGGAATGAATAAATAAACAATATGAAGTTATAATCAACTGAAACTGAGGGAATTTTATATCCATGACAATAAATTAAAACATGGATAAAAATAATCACTAATCTCATACTAATGGAATGCATAATTTCCTACATCAAAACTAACTAGAAAGACCTTGTTCCAAGACACTTATCCTACTATGGGAATTGTTATACACCAAAACCCAATTAGTTTTGTCTCGTGAGACCTATTGATGCATTGAGGGTATATATAATTTTAGGCCCCACCCATTTCCTGATTAATTCTAATGCATTTCTCATAAGAGTCATCAAGACCTTTCATACCATTCCTTAAGGAATATATTACTAAATAAAACATGTAAATATATATAATGTTAAATATAGAAATCAAATACTTCCCCATTCATCATAATAATGTGGATATCTAGTATAACATCCCTTAATTAAATTAGAAGTTGTGGGATATTGTCAAAATAACAATAAGTATCCTCATAAAACAAATATAGGGGTGAGGGTACTTCCAATGTGTTGAGTCATCCATGAAAGATAGTATTTGGGTTTAATAGTTTACATTGGTAGGATACCAAATAAATGGTAGGAAAAAACCTTTATCATGGTTTTTAAGACCATGTGAATATTCCAAAGCAAATCCCTAAGAAGTGTCTCACCAGGTGTGCGGTCATGTATCACTCATAATTTATCAAGGGGATGATTGAGTTAATTCTCAACCAAACCTTTTCAAGGTTATTACCCTTAGGTGAATATGTTCTATATTTTCATCCACTTTATATTGTCTGGATGGGGATTCATTTTCTAGGAAATTTCACACATTTTTACTTTAACAAAACTTAGGATGGATTTTCCACCATAGAAAAGGTAACTATTGAATCAAAATAATATAAGAGAGGGATAAAAATATAGACTTTTAAATCCCTTTAATATTATTAGTAATATATAAAAATGTATTTCATGGACATGTATGCACTACATAAAGGAAAATAGGTGGTGATTATAACATGAGTCCTAAAGAAAGAAAATTGAGATGGAAAAACCCCACATGTGGCTTGGGTGGAAATTCAATTATAGACTATTGAAAGAGAGAAATTAAACTTGATCTTAAAATAAAATAAATAATTTAATTTCAAGATATAACATCTCGCATAGGCAGTATATACACCACATAAATAAAATTGGGTGTATAATAGAAAACCTGTCTCAAAGAGAGGAATTTGATATGGAAAACCCTTACCTATTGTCCTGAATTCCAAAAACGTAATTTAACCTCATGTATCATAAACATAGACATCTTAATCACTTAATTAAAAAACATTTTCATACATATAATCCTTTATGAACTTTATTTATATGGATACCTTTGAATTATATTATAATTGGTTATTTATAACATGAAGACAGAAAATCAAGGAATGTTTTTAGTAGCATGATGGATATACAAAAGGGATTATGAAATAGGTTTAATAAGTGATAAAGGTAGTATATAATTAATAATATATCATTTGGATATTAAAGGATTTATTATGAACATTTATATGTATAATCACATGTAAATATGGAGCTCTAAAGGATTTTAGAACAGCAAAGAAGGGGGGATTGAATTAGTTGTTGTATTTTTACAAATTTCCTTATTTAAGAAACTTAAACCTAAAAATTTTTATAGATATTTCATTATCACCTTTTAAAAAAATCACATGCATGAAAAAGTTGGTAATTAAAAAAATAACATATTATTTACAAGGTTCGGCCTCAGTGTGAGAACATATATCCTTGTCATGGACACTCTCATGGGTCCATGGAAGTTCACTATTACCAAGTAGTGAATATAATTTTTGTGAAAAATCCCATTATACACCTTATATATCACAATAGTAATAATTATACTTAATCCCATCATTTTAAAAATTTATCTTATAAAATTTTATCCATAATACAAGTATGTAACTTGATGAAATCTGCTTCAACAAAGATCTATCTGGAAACTCTATCTGATGTGCCTACATCTGATGGTCCTAAATTAGATGGACTCTATATGATGCACCTCTTCTGAAACAATTCCCTTTATTAAAACTCTATTCTTTCTAATTATCAAACTTAGAACCTCACAAAAACTTCTATGTGGAAACCCTGCTTATTGCCTCTATATGATGCTCTCTATCTGATTATCATAACTGAACTTTGTTCAATACTTTTACACAAAATATTTGTCCAGAATTCTTCTAATACACGAAAATAGACTTTGGTTGGAAACTCAACTCTAACACAATTCTTACAACATATCATTTTTTTCAGTGAACAATATTTTTTATTACGTACTTTGAGCCTATATTTATAGGCTCTATAGAAGTGAAAATGGGTGGGAACTATTTTTCATTTTCCCGGTCACTAAAATTTACAAATATGAATTTCACATACATTATAATTCCACTTGATGATTCTAAAGTATTATAGAAAAATATAGATCCTTCTTTAATTCTCTAACATTTCCAAATTTCTTTGAATTTCCTTAAACATGGGGTTTAGGAAACTCTTCAAAACAACCTCATATTTGTTTAATAAGAAACCACTTTGAATAACAGTACAACATCATCACAATTTAGTTATTTACAAAGTTAAGTAACATTTCTTGATTCTATGTCTAGTGGATGTTTTTCCAATTAAAACAATTGAAAAACTTATCTGTTTGGTGAATGGTTTGTTTGATCTTATTTATCCAATATTCTTATCAGATATGAATTCATATGAATCTTTATAAAATTTCATTTTATGTACTTCCTTACAAATGGTTTTTCTGATATAATTTCTCATAAAAAGTTTATCCTATGGATAACCATCACTTCAAGCCTTCACAACTTTGAACTTCAGCCTATAAAAGAACTTTTCTCTTCAAACTTCATACACACTATCTGTCCAGAAACTCAATTGAATCTATCTAATTCTCTTAGACCATTTGAAAACGAACTAAATATACCTTGGACTATTTCTCTTGACCCCATGAAGAAAAATCACTCAAAACAAACTTATAAAACATTTCTTTGTCTATTGATCCAAGCCAACTGAAGATGGTTAACTACATTATTGCAAGTTCAAAAGACTTCAGACACCTGCAATTTTATGATCGATAGAAAATTCAACACTTTTTGTGCCACTTTATTTTTCTTCCTTTTGTGCTTTCATACAAAAATCAAAATTTTGTAAAACCAATAAGTTTTGTTTTGGATCTCTAATCACTTATCTGAGACTTCTCTCCTTTGTTTAGTCATCTTTTTATGATTACAAAGATGATATAACATTTTTATTTCCTCAGATATAAAAATATAAATTCTTGAGTGACTTTAAATTTATTCCACATTTTTAAAAACCAAAAAAACTCAACAACATCAACTTCAGATATTCTTACAATATATCAATCCAATTATTGGAATTTTGTGATTCTTATCTAGTCTATATAATATCTATCATCTGGTCGGGTCTATCTTATGATCTTTTATAGATACCTTTATATAAAACTTCACTTTCAAAAACATCAACTTTGGTCCATCTGATCAGGAAATTTGCAACACTGGGTCTTCTTACCAAAACTTTGTTTAGAACTCTATGTTTAGAAAACTTCAACTTATTCTTTTCAAAAAAAATATCATGAGATTTTTCAATATTTAATAAACTTTAATATCTACATATAATCATCTTACTTGAGGTTATAGAGTTTAGAACTTTCTAACTTATTGACTTTCTCACTTTCTTCTACTTCAGCAATTATTTATAAACAAAATTCAGAACTCCAAAAACTTCATAAAAAACTTTATTAAATAACTTCCAGCAACTTTAACTTGTTTCCCAAAAACATCCTTTAACACAAGTTAATTTTCAACAAATAAAAAACTTTGTTATCAAAACATTATAAAGGATCTTCAATCTCCCCATTTTGATTTTTTTACAGCATTCATTAACAACTTTTAACAACTCATCATTTTTTTAACAACTCAAATTTTTCAAATTTTACCAAAACATAGTCTTTCTCAAAAGAGAGTGTACTTACACCACACTACTAGATAAAGTAATTTTTTTTGAAGTAATTTTATCCCTAAATGATAAGTAAATTTATGGCAATGTTAAGATAGACTCACCCTCACTTTGATCTTCTCTGTTTTTTTATATCAATTTTTTCACTTTATCCCTTTTTCTTCTCTCCCTAATTTTATAATAACCACATCTTCAGATTAATTACAGAAATATTTGTAAAAACTTCTTAAAAATTTGTTACTTTCTCTCCCCTTTATCAACATAATCTAAAGAACAGTTGGGGTTCTTACTTAAGAATTTTAGTAAGACTTTAGTGGATATTAAAAATGAATTTAAAACCTCAATTTCATAAATATTTCTTATGGAATTTATTTTTTGGAAACATCAACAATTTAATATTTTTTAGAGATGTATTCTAAAAAAACTTCACCACCAGCAACTTTCTCTATAATGAAGTGATGATTAATATCAATGTGCTTAGATATTGAGTGTTGTGCATTATTTTTAGAAATATCTATGGAACTATGATAATCAAAAAGTATATTTGATGGTTTTAAAACTTCTAATTTCAAATCTTAAAGCTGAACTTTCATCTAAAACATTTGAGTATAATCCTGTATAGCTACAACATATTATAATTATGCTATGATAAAAGTTACTAAATTATTTTTCTTAATATTCCATAACACACAACGTTATCCTAAGATAAATTTTCCTCCTGAAGTTTATTTTCTATCATTTCAATCATTATCCCAATCAAAATATGTAAAACCATGAAATTTTATATCACAGATAATTCTACAAAACATACCATGTGAATTAGCCCCTTTTAAATACCTAAGAATTAATTTTTATATCAACACATGAGATTCCTTCAGATCACTTTTATATATGGAACACAAAGTTACAGTATAAACAATGACAAATATTAAGGCTATAAGATAAATAAAACTTCCTATCAAATTTCAATAATTGTTTTGATTCACACTTTTCCCTGCTTTATCTTTACTCATATTCATCCCAATTGAAATAGGATTAGAAACTTCATTTGATTATGTCATGCCAAACTTTTGTAATAATTCTTTAGCATAATTTTCTTAAGATAGAAAATATTTTCTTTAATTTTGTTAAACTTTTAATCCTAGTAAGAAAGTTAATTCTCAAAACATTGATATTTCAAATTTATTCTTCAATTCTTCAGCAAACTCTTTACAAGCATTTTCTTCATCTTCAGAAAAAATTATATCATCCACATAAATAATAAAAATCAGGTTGCATGAATCCATTTCTTTCACATATAATTTACTGTAAACTTTTCCTTTATAAAAATTAAAAAAATTCAAACAACTATCAAGTTTGGAGTACCAGGCTCATGGATTTTGTTTTAACCTATACAAGTCTTTCTTCAACTTAAAAACCTTGGTTTAATCTTTTTCAAGTAAGAACCCAAAAGTTTTCTCAATATAAACTACTTTATCAATCTTAATATTTAATAAAAATGACTTTAAATCCATCTTATAAACTTTATAACAATGATGTACATTAACTTCTAAGAACATTATGATAGTTTCTAATATTGTTGTCGGGGGGAAGGATTTTCTTCAAAATCCATACCTTCAACCTGTAAAAAGACTTTATAGAAAAGTATCCCTTTGTTTATTGAAACTTCCTCATGTTCATGCCTTTTTATAGTAAGTTACATGTTATTCCAAAAATTGTAAGCTCTATGCCCATAAATTGTACAATACCGGCAAAATCATAAAATCTTAGTTTTCTGTAGAAGTATGATCTTTATTTATAGAAAGTTTGTTGAGGTTCATAACTTTTTTCTACTCTTTCATTATCTAGGCGTGGTCCATATTTATTATAAGAAAAAATTTCAACTTTTGTGGATTTGATATATTTCTCAGATCCTTTCTCAACCCAATTTTTCCCAACATTTTTCTTATCACCTACAATTTCAGAAAAATCTGATGAAATTTTATATTTAGTGAGCATGGATTTAACCTGATTCTTGGAATGATATTTCTCTATAGCTTGAGATGATTCATATTTTACTTAAGAAGAATTTTTTAAATTAAAATCCATCTTTATTAAGGTAGTTTCAACCTCAATATGTTTTGACTAAGTTTTAAAGACTTAATCTTCCTTATCTACAAGTTTCTTACTGAAGACTTCCAATATATTTCCCTATTAAGAAATTCCTAGTTTGAGATTAATAATATATTGAATGTATTCATCTTCTATCTTAATAACATATATCATTTCTTTAATATCCTACCCACTTTATTTCTCCATCATTATGATCTCTTTCTTGAGAGCTATGTTTTTTACAAGACATTCTACAAGTTCATATCTGAGCTGATATTATCTATAAGATTTTTCGTCTCCTTATTCTTTTCCATTGTTTGATGAATCTTCCTTTTTCTCAGCATTTTCAAATAAGGTTTTGATTCTTTATCAACATTCATCTTCTAAAAAATCAATATCTTCTAAGTCATATTCAACTTTCTTACTCAATATTCTACTTCTGTTCTCAGTAAAAAAATCTTGTCACAGGTGTACTTTTTATCTTTCTTTTTTAAGATTTTTCAAATTTCTTCCACTAAGGTTTTTCTTTATAATGATCTTTATATTCACTAATATTATTCTTGGTGAAATTCATTGAAAAATTTCCAATTCATCTACACTCATAACATTTGAATGGAAGTTTTCCTCTAACTTTTATTTTCCTCTCTGATATTTCTTGGAGAAAAGAGATGTGATCTTTTCATTAATATCATCATCTTCTTTACCTTCTAAATCACTAACATCGGTATTATCATAATATTGTATTTATAACTTTCTCACAAATTCAAAATTCATCTCATCTTTGATCTTATTTTTTAAATCTAGGGATTTTCTCATTTCATAAGAAACAAGAAAGTTATGTAATTAATCAAGAGATAAATCATCTTTATCTTCTAAAGCTAGGTTTTTAGAGTCAAACATGTTAGGGAAGTTTCTCATGCGTTTATTTACAATATTATAGTCTTCCTAGATATCTCTAAAACCTCTGATATTGCACACCACTTAATTACTTCTAATAAATTATTCATAAATGGTTTCTTCATCTCTCATTTTTATATCTTCAAATTTTCTTTATATTATTTCTAACTTTTCTCCTTTCAATTTTTTATTCCCATTGAAAATACTCTTAGGTTTTTTCCAAGTTTCTTTAGTTATTTTGAGACCCATCACCTTCATGAAAAAAAATCTAAAAATCCATTAGAATAGCATTTCTAGTATTCCCATGAACCTATATCTTTCTCTTATCAACAAAGGTCATAGGAATATTTTTCTCTATGGGTGGAAACCCAATCATGGATATATTAATAACTTTTAGTACAAGTTGAAAAAGATAGGGAATTATTCTATTTTTTTATACATGATAATTTTTTCCATCAAAATTAAGTTTACTTATTCTATTGATAGAATTTAAATTTTACATGATAAGGATTCAATAGGGTAACCTTGTATCTGATACCATATGAGGTTATAAAGGATTGTAAAAAAATTGAGAAGGGGGTTGAATTATTTATTTTATTTTTACAAATTTACTTCTTTAAGAGACTTAACCCCTATAAATTATCAGATTTATTTCCTTATAACATTTTAAAAAACACATAAATAAAAAATTAATAAATTAAACAAGGAACATGTGATTTAAAAGTTTTAGCCTCAGTGTGAGTGCCTACATCCTTGTCCTAGCCACTCTTGTGGGTCCATAGAAGTTCACTATTTCCCAAAAGAGAATACCATTTTTGTGTAGACTACTATTAGACACCTTCTATCTCTCAATAAGAATTATTATATTGAATATCATCAGTTTACAAATTTTTATTATAAAATTTTAACCATAACACAAGTATGTAACTTTTTTAAATATTCTCCAACAAAGATATATTCAGAAACACTGTCTGATGTGCCTATGTAAAATGGGCCTACATCTAATTTCCTCCATCTAATGCACCTTTTCTAAAACAGATCCTTTTACTAAACCTATATTATATATTATTAGAAAACTCAGTGCCTTATAAAAACATCTACACATAAACCTTCTTCATTTCCTCTATATTATTCTCTCTATCTGGTTCTTAGAAATGAACTTTGTTCAATATTTTTGTACAAAATCCTTGTTTGGAATTCTTTTTTCTACATTAAAAAAACATCAGTACGAAACTCAAATCTAACACAATTCTTCCAGTGTCTCATCATTTTTTTAGTGAATAGTTTTTTTCACATTGTACTTTCAACCACTATTTATAGGCTCTCTAGAAGTGTAAATGGGTGAGAACTATTTTTCATTTTCCCGATCACTGAAATTCATAAATCTAAATTTCATATACATTTGAATTAAACTTCGATGCTTCTCAAGTATTTTAGAAAAATATATAACCTTCATGAATTATCTAGTATTTATAAATTTCTTTGAATTTACTTAAACATTAGGTTTAATAAAATCTTTAAAACATCCTCGTACTTGTTAGATAAGAAACCACTTTGAAGAAAAGCACAACATCATCACAATTTGGTACTTTACAAACTTAAGTAAATTCTCTTGATTCTCCATTCGGTGGATGTTTTTCCAATGGAAACAGTTGAAAAAATTATTTGTCTAGTGAATGGTTTTTTTGATCTTATTCATGGGATCTTCTTCTTAGATCAGACTTCATACGACTCTTTAAAAAAATCATCTGATGGACTTACTTATTAAAGGATTGTCCAATTGAATTTCTCACAAAAATTTTTTCAGATGGACTTCTAGTACTTAAAACCTTCACAAATTATAACTTCAACCTATAAGAAAACATTTCTATTAAAACTTCATAAAAACTATCTATCCAGAAAAATCACTTGAATCTATCAAAATCTATTATCCCATTAGAAAAATAACTAAATCTTCCTTTTATTATTTCTCATGACCCCATGAAGGAAACTCACACAAATCAAACTTATAAAACATTTATCTACCTATTTCTTCAAAACAATTGAATATGGTTGACTATATTATTGAAACTTAAAAATACTGCATACACCTATAATGATCTACCCAATGTAAACTTCAACACTTCTTATGCAACTTCGTTTTTATTTCTTTTGTTTTTTCACACAAAACTCATCATTTTTTAAAACTTGAAAATTTATGTTTTAGACCTCTATTCCCTTATCTGAGACTGAAATCCTCTATTTGGTCAACTGTTTTTTATACAAGGATGATATCCCCCTTTTTATTTTCTTATTTTTTCTAATCTAACTTCTTGAGTTGCTTTTCATTTCTTCTGTATTTTTCAAAACCATAAAAACTTAGCAAAAAAATCATATATTCTTACAATTTCTTTATTTTATGATCTGAATATTATGTTTATTATCTACTCCATATGATATCCATCGTCTGTTCAGGTCTATCCAATGATCTATGGCCGATTCCTTTGTAAAAAACATCACTTTCAAAAACATCAACTCTGGTCCGTCCAATCAGGAACTTTGTAATGCCATATACTCTTACCAAAACTTCGTCTAGAACTCTATGTCCCGAAAACTTCAACTTCTTCTTTTCAAAAAAATCTTATATCATGAGTTTTTTCATGATTTAAGGAAATTTAAGATTTTCATAGCATCGTCTTTCTTGAGGTTAGATAGTTAATAACTTTCTAACTTTCTGACTCCCTCGCTTTTTTTTACTTCAGTAACTTTGTAAAAAAATTTATATCTAGATATACAGTAACTTTATAAAAAACTTCATTTAAGAACTTCTAGAAACTTCCACATGTTTTTCAAAAACATCCTTTAACACAAGTTAGTTTTAAAAAAATAAAAAACTTTATTAGAAAAACGTCATAAAGGATCTTCAAAACTTAAAAGGGTTATAACGAAGTGCATGAATTGAAAATAAGAGGGATAGAATCAAGGGTTTATTTTGACAGCATAATGTCTATAAAAAAAATATAGAATGTTTTTAATGATAGTTAATGGTGGTATCTCATCAATAGGGAATAATTTGGAAATTAAATATTTTATTATTAACATATGAAAGTGTCATCAATTGAAACTCAAAGTTCTTATCACAAAAGAAGTACTTGAATCAAAAATAAGAGGAATAGAAACCTCACCTTACCATGTATCTTATTAACTCACATGGTCTCTATCTCCTTAGGCTAGGGTTCCTTCCTTTAATCATCATCCCTTTATCTTCGTCGTTCCTCTCATGGTGAGCAGTTTTTCTTTGTGTGATCTTATCCCTCCTCCTTACTTCCTCTTGGGATCCTCCTTTTACATGTTTGTCTTTAGGTTTTTTTTTGTTTCCCCTATCATTTTGCTAGATTTTCAGGGTTTTATTACTATTTTGAGGGTTGTTACTACTATTACATCTGCGCTTACCACCCAGAAACATCATGTTAAACCCCATTTCAGTTTCACATGATGGATCTCTAACGGTTTGGGATTTTGTAGGTGGTGGAATTATTTGGCCTATTTTATCTTGATTCCAAGATGATTTTAGTGTTTTTTAACTCATTTATTTGTAGTCTTATGCCCGTTCACCCTTACTATACTCTTGATACCAAAACCTTTTTTAGACCCCGCTCTTGATATAGTAAGAAGGTGGTTATGGAGGTTTTGGTTCTATGCTGGTAGTGCATGCAGCGTCAATGCATTTTGGCAATGGTTTTCTCCAGAGAGTAGGTGTGATTCTCGATGATATGGTTTCAATGATTATTATATGATGATGATAATTATTTCCAAATGATAAAACTTGTGTTATTTTCTATATTTCCTTTATTTTCTTATAGGTGGTCCCAAAACTAGGTTTGAAGTATTTTTTAAGGTATGGATCGTTGTTGAGGGCTCTGTCTGCTCATCTCTGTTTTGACATCCTAGTCCAAAGCTCCCTTCCCAATCAGTCTGACATGATGGTCTTAAAGGATGTTCTGGGAGCTTTTGATCGAGCGGTTGAAGGTTTTCCCAAAGGAATAACTGGAATATTATCCTCCCCATTTGGGTCACCATTTTTGTTCTTCTTACATATTTATTTCTCTGAAGTTTTTCTGGGAGTTTGTTATGTGTTTCCTTAGTGGTGCCGAAGGTTAGGTTCTGATGGGTTCTTGTCGAAAATTTGGTGATGTTGATAGACTAATGGTTCATCTCAAGGATTGGGTTATCATGACCCAAGGATTTTTTGGTGTTGTGTTCGAGGCACAAATTGGTTTGATTTTTGAATTTTGAATGATCATCCTATTGATGGATTTGATAAATAGAGACATGGTGGTTGATGAGTTGTTTATAGTGATTTTGAATTTCAAAATGTTGTTTTGGTTGGTGGTAAGTGTTGGAATTCTCAGTTTTAATTCTTTTCCCCTTAGTTTGCCTTCTGTTTGGGATTTTTCATTGGTTATTTGTTTGAGATTTTTCTTTTATTAGGGTTCGCAATCAACCTCAAATGGTGTTTTTATAAAATTCAGAAAATATGGATTTGGAGTAGAGTTAGGTTAGGGGTAGGAATGGAATCACATGGGTGTTATTTGGGTTTGGTAATTTAGGTGAATTGGGTGTAGAAATGGTAGTTGATACATTTGGGTATGACTTCCTTACCTAATAATTTTTTCAAGAAGTTGTATATGACCTTTTAATTATTAAAAATTTGAGATTCATTATTTTCCCATCTTAACCTTATTAATCTTGATTAATAATTAACCATAATAATTATTTAATAACTAAAAATAAAATATGACCCTTCTTACCAAATTTCAACATGTTGAATCCAAATTTTGGGTCCATTTAACCTAATTAAATTTCTAAATATGATAAAATCAACTTTTAAATTGAAACATAAGACATAGGAAAAACTTATTTTATAGAAAAAATGTCTTATATATGTTAAGTGTTTTTTATTATCATTTCCTATTAATTATTAATTTAATTAGTGTTTATATATTTCTTTACGTGGTTAAAATCATATAAGAGTTATATTTTAAATTATATTAATCGAATTTATTTAGATAATTATTATATAACTCTTATAAAATTAATCCTTTGAAAACAACCATTTTTCTTTTACTATGGTAATTAATCTTTATCTTAAGTAGTTTATTTTAATTGAATAAAAATAATATTGGAATAGTTATAGAATTTATACTTAATGAATCTAAATTTAAATTCTATTTTATTAATAGAATTAATATGTGTAGGTAATATTAGATTTAACATTTGCGCATATAAAACCCCTCTCTTAGAAAAATATCAAAATTCCATATTAGACTAATGTATTTATAACAAATTCAAAAAATAAAGTTTATTATGTTGAAATAAAATTCTAACATTTAATAATTAAACTCTTTAAATATACTTATGAATAAAGGTTCTTTAGTGTGTGTATTACGTGATAGTTTGGGATATGGTGTTTACCTACTATAGTGGGATTGTGAGTATTACATTCTCCCCCTTAAATAATTTCATCCTCGAAATCAGGGTATATATCAACTATTAAAAAAATTGATACTCCTTCTAAATAACTTCTTTATACTCCTAGTTTACCTATTCTAATGTGTGATTTCTCCAAAGAACTTTCACTAATCAAGTTGTTCTATTTCACAACACTTTCTCTCTAGTGTTAAGAATCAAGAAAGGCTCTTCATTTTAGTACAAATAAGGATCCAACTCTATTCCCTTATATGTGAAAACATGAATTGGATCTAGAACTTATTTCCTCGGTAATGAAACATAGAAGACGTTGTGTAATTTAGAAAGGTTGGGTGGCATAACCAATTAGTAAGTTACACCTATAATTATTTCTAGTATTTCAAATGGACAAATGTACCTAAGGCTTAACTTACCCTTTTTACCAAATCATAAAACTCCATTCCATGGTGAAACATTCAAGAATACATGATCCCCAATATGGAATTCCAAGTCTTTCCTTTAATTATTTGTTTATATCTTTTGTCATCTTTGGGTTGCTTTAATGTGATCCATAATTGTATATACTTTAACAGCTGTCTCCTATACAATCTATAGGACAACTAACTTTATTTCTCTAACTACTTCCTAGAAGGTTGGAGTATGAAACCACTTCCCATGCAATTCTTCATATAGTGCCATCTGGGTGCTCAAATTGAATCTATTATTGTATAAAAATTCCAACAAAGGTGTATATTGATCTAGCATACCTTGGATGTCAAGATAACATGATCTCAACATGTCTTCCAAAGTATGTATAATCCTTTTAGACTATCCATTAGTCTAGGGATAATTGTTATTTCTTAGATGTACCTCAGTATCGAGAGCCCTTTGAAGACTCTTTTATAATTTTGATGTAAAAAAAGGGTTGCGATCAAATATGATTGATAGAGGTTCCCCCTAAATCCTTACAATTTTTTTGATATAGATTTGGGCATGGCTCTTAAGGGGTAGATCTTATCTTATTATCAAGAAATGATCAGACTTTGTAAGATAATTAATTATAACCCATATAGCATAATTATTCCTTGGATTCTTTGAGAGTCCAGTGAAAAAGTACATTATAACATTGACCCACTTTTATATAGGTACATGCAGAGGTTTAATGAATCCCTTAGGATATTGTATTTCAGGATTTACCTACTAGAATACTAAGTATATTGACACATAATCTACAATTTACCACTTCATACCATCCCACCATAAAGTATCTCTTAAATCCCAATACATCTTTATATTATCGGGGTTTATAGAGAAATTTAAGCTATGTGCTTTATCTAACAATTCTCTTTTCAACTCTGATATAGATAGAACACATAACCTCTAACCAAACTTCATCACTTCATTTTTATAGATGAATTTTGTCGATTTCCCATCATTTACCACTTTAATAATCCTTTTTAAGTTCTCATCATTCTATTAGGACTTCTTTATACTTTATAGTAAGGATGGTTTATAAATTTCTTAGAAGATGATTGATAGTTCCCCTTTCCTAAAAATCACCATACCCCTCTTTACTATATCTCTATATATGGGATCCCTATTAATCCTCATCATGGTCATAACTCCATGGTCTCTCCAACTCAATGCATCATCCACCTTTTTTCCTTCCCAGGGTAATAGTATATCGAGAAATTATAGTCCTTGAGTAGTTCCAAACATCTTATTTGCCTCGTGTTGAGATCTTTATGAGAGAATATACACTTCAAAATATTATTATTCATATATATAAATATATATATATATATATCATCTTTCATCTTAAAGGTAGTGTCTCCATATTTTCAAATAAAAGATTAAAACTGTTATCTCAAGGCCATGAGTTGGATAGTTTTGTTTATAGATTTTAAATTGCATTGATGCATAGTTAATCACCCTATCATTCTATATAAGGACACAACCAAGTCCTTTCTTTGATTAATCACCATAAATTAAAAATCCTTCCTTACCCAATGGTAGAGTTAATATCAGTGCATTAATCATTATTCTCTCTTTCTCTTCAAAACATTCCTCATATTCCCTTGACCATGTGAATTTAACCCATTTACATGTTAACTTAGTCAATGGGTTGTCCAATTGGAAAAAATCTTAAACAAACCACCAATAGTAGCATATTAAGCCCAAAAAACTTTGGATCTCAGTTATGTATGCCGTTATAGGCTATTCTTTGACTAACTTTGTCTTTGAAGTGTCAAAAAATATTCCATACTTGGATAGAATATTTTTGGATTGTAAGAGTATATGATGGCTACAAGAGGGGGTGAATTATAGTTTAAAAAATTAAACTAACACAAAACCCAAAACCTACTTTGTTAAAAAAATCGGACTCAAAAATCATCCAATGATCAAAGTATAAGTATCAGACTTAGAAGTTGTATGATAAATCAAAGTTATTGATCGGGATCATAGACAGTCTGATAAAATATATATTAGAAAGATTTAGTAAAATAAAATTTCTAATATAAATTTCACATTGGAATATAAAACTTTTTAAAATGAGTAATATTAAATCCTATAGTAAATTAATAATTAATTACAATATTTATAAAAGATATTATACTCTTTAACCTTAAGAGTTAATAAAGTCATAAATCTTGACTTAATATATCCACGGTTTTCAACCTAACAGTAAATATATGTATTTTCACACCAGGAAAACACTTGATATGATGATTAGAATAGCTTTGTCTTCCAATACCCTAGAATCGCTTCATATGATGATCAGTTTCATATATATATTCTAATATATTAGAAGTCCTCTATATGATTATTGGTTTCATATATGTCTTCCAATATCCTGGAAATCCTTGATATGATGATCGGTATCACCAGTCTTCATATCCCCATAATCCCATTATCTAAACCTAGATTGGAAAAACTGAATACAAAATAAAAACTGTTTTAGGGATTTTACAATTCCTGACTTGGAATCTTTAGAACTCAACTCACTAAAAGATTACAAAGTGTAAGAATGAGATTTTCATGAAGAGTGATATTCAAACATGTTGACTTAAAAATACATCATCTCCCATGTCCTCGAATTCACTCATATTTATATCCATACCTCTAATGGTTATATTTTCCTTGAATCTTAGAGTTAGTCGCAATAGACTAGGATGTTCTTCACTTGAAAGATCAGTAAAATTCCTTCATCTAATGTCATTTTGATAGAAACACTACAATATTATAATAAATTCTATACGATAGAAATAATTATAACACTACAATTATAAAATTTTGTTAGTCTAAAGAACTAAAATATTTTCAATCCAATGAACTGAACAATGGTTAGTTTGATGGATCTAGAATATGGTCAGTTTGATGGATATAACTTCGGTCGGTCCAATGGACAGGTCATTAGTCAATTGGATGGAGACACCAGTCGGTCCAATAGACCAGACTCTTAGTTATTCTGATGTATCATATTAAATAATATAAAGTTTATATTCATTTAGTTATAAAATATTTCTATATTTAGTAGAAAATGATTTTTTTCTATAAAAACATTCTAAAATAATTGGTATTACACAGTTAGTAAAATAAGGTTTTAATAAAGTGTTTGTGATTTTCAAAATTAATGAAATAAAAAGTATAAACTTTCAACTCAACAATCTCCTCCTTTTTGTAAATCACAAACCACAACACTTAAAATGAAAAACTATTAACTTTGAAAAACTTAAAACCTTTTATATGAACTTTAAAGATATTATCCATAATAAATATACCTTATTCTTATCTTAACTCCCCATATCTTGATAAATTCTTTTATTTCAACATTATTCAGCTGATAAAAAATATTATTACTTTAGATTCACCCCTCAAAAAAATTATTCCCCTTAGTTATTATCTCCCCCTTAGATAGTTTCTCTCCATTTTTGATTTGAAAAAAATAATAGGGAAAGTAACATATTTTCTTAAAATGTTAGAAAGTATAATACTAAACAATTTTTTTGAATAAATAGTCATCCAAGATTAAAAGAATGAAAATTCATCCAATAAAATTGGAAAATATTCAAAAAAATGTATTTGGAGAATAAATCATTAAAACTAGATAACATTAAATAATGTTTGATCGGTATGAAGAAATAAATAGTTCATAAAAATCATTCTTTATTATAGAGATTATTGACTATTACTTTTATCTTTTGGAAATCCTTTTAATCATTCTTGTTCTCTTTATCTGTAGACTCGAGCTTAGCTATCTTCTCTTCCATGACTGAGAATCTTTGGTTCTCTACTTTAAAACTATCTCTTTTTCAGGAAATTTTATATTCTTTTTTTCCTCTTTCATCCTCAAGAAGTATTATTCAAAAGATTAACTTCTAGTATTCTCATATTTTAGCACTTGAATCTCTTTTTTTAGTTTAGATATTTCTTAGTTCCAAGAATCCAATAAATCCTTGAATTTTTTTAAAAACATTAATCTATGAGAAACATGTGATGATATCTATTCAAATGACTCAAAAATATAAAAGGATACTTTCTTAACTTCCCCAAATTTATCATTATGATCTTTCAAATAACTATCCACTTGTGTTAACTATTTAACAATTTTATTGAACCTTTTTTTCTGAGCCTTTGATTTATCTTTGAAACACTTTAACTTAGATCCATTTTGAAAATCCTGAGAATCCATGTGGTATAGGGTGGACCACTCCCTTATATATAGGCTCGAGGGTGACCATTCGCATTCTAGAGATCTAATAGCTACGACTAAAAAACTGTATTTTGATCTAATGGTTGAGATTAATCCTTGAATTATTTAATAAATATTATAAACTCTTAAAGTTTTTTATGAAAACTATTCATTGAAGTAAATTATTGTCCGATTACATAAACTTAAAATTTTGAAACAAATTTAAAGTTTGTAAAAATTAAAGAATATTTAAAAAAAATAGAAAAATGGAATTAATGTATAATCAAAAAGGCTAAAATATTATAAGAATACCTCTCTGAGTAAAAATTAACTTTTAGTATGAATATTTTATCCAGTAACTTGTTTTCTTGGTTTTTATAAAATTAATTAAATCCAATAATTATTTTAACAAATATATTGTCTGAAAGTTTTTGTAATAATTTTTCAGTATAACAAAAATTTTAGGACAAAATTGATTTCAAAAAAACATTTTGTAAAAAAATTATTTTGAATGTTTTTTAAAATATAAAAACAAAAATTTTGTGAAAACTAAAAAATTTAGAAAATAAAAATTTTTAGAAAACTACAACATATGTACTCCCCCTTTAAAATGAGTTCATTAATGTAAGGATATTTTTAAACATGAAGTATATCTGAATTATCATTTTATATTGATCATTCCCAGCTTCTGTTTAATATATTCAAATCTATCGGAACTAAAGGGTTTAGTAAAAATATCTGCAAGTTGTTCTTTTGTTCTTATGAATTGTAAAATAATATCTCCTTTAGAATTATCTCCAAAAGTGAATTTACCACCTTTCATATTTATAATATTCTTAAATAAGTCTTTGTTTCTAGTTATGTGTCTGAATCAACCACTATCCATATAATAAATATTTTTGTTGTTGGTACATTCCTTGTTCTCTAGAAAATAATAACATTATAATTTTAAAACCCTCATTTTCTTTGGTCCGATATTATTAGAGAGTAAAATTTTAGTAATCCACATTTTACCAACTCCACTTTACTGAGAAAATGTTAATCATTTTAAAAAATAATCTTTATTAAATCATAAGGATTGAATTTTTCTTAAAGAACATTTCTTCTTCCTGTGACCCCTATATTGACATTTAGTGAAAATGGATCACTTTTCGAAACAATGTAATTGTTTTGAAAAATAGGTTTTATATTATAATAACCCATTCTAAAAACATCTATGAGGTCTAATATAATTATAAATTTTATCAAAATGTTCCTTTCTAGTGATAAACTTTGACAAAATCTTTTTCAAACTAGAAATTGTTTAATTCAGTTTTATAACTAAATTTTTATCCTCAGTAGTAGTTGTATTAGAACTAAGTTTTTCTAATTTATTTGGGAAAAATAGTTTTATGAAAATTAGATTCTTCAAGTTATTTTGAAATAGTATATTTCTAAAAATTAGTTTTATATAACTATTTTGAATGATCTGATGTCTTAGTAGTAAGAGTATAAATCCTTGGATTTTCATTCACAAGTTTTTCTTAAGAGGTATCAAGTTTTTTAGATATTTTACAATTTTCATTTTCTAAAAACATAAAAAATATAGAAATATATTCAAAACTTGGTAAAGAATTATTTTCTTTAGATGAAAAACATTACTCATTATAAGATATAGAACTATTATCATCATTAATATTAGGATAATTTTTATTTAATGTAATATTTGTAAGAGATTTAGTAGTTACCATATCCATGAATCAGTTATAAGTATTAAGAATCTTATCATAGAATCTGATATTCTTCTATCCTAATTTGTCACTATCAGATGAATTGTAAGATGAACTATCTACTCAACTAGTAATACAAGTATCTAAAGCTTTCAAAAACTTCTTATTATTGTGCTTGTAATACTTCTTGGAATTATTATCAAAATTTATTTCCTTATTATATTTTCTATTCAGGTTAGGATAATTTGGTCTGATTTTCAAATCTTTCTTATATTCCAATAATATCACTTTTGAAGAATCTTTTTTATCACCTCTCTCTTTGTAATTTTTCTTATATATATATATATATATATATTGGGAATACTTTTTCCCACCTATCTTGTTCATCATCTTCATGAGATTATCCAATTCATTTCCAGAATTTTATGATGAATTACTATTTGAATCAACTAAAACCTTCTTCTTTTTGGAAGACTTCACAACTTTCTCTATAGATTGAAATTTACTATGAACATTTGATATAGTTAAAAAATTAACTCCTCCATTATTATTTTTCTTTTTTCTATATATCTTTTCAATCTACCCATATACTGCATAAGGGTTCCAATGAAATCATCAATAGTTAGGTGAGTAATTCTTCTAGTATCATCCAAAGTAGTTCTTTTAGATTCCCATTAACCAGGAATTATCTCTATGGCATCCCGCCTTTTTATTACATAACTTTTCATTACATTTTACAAACAGAGGATCTTTAAAGTCTAATGTCTTGGAAATCAGGAACATAAAACATGAAAACAACATAAAAATTCTTCTAAACCACTTGTAAGGATTCATCATAGGTTCATCCTATGTACAATTACAGCATCTCATATCCTGGAGACATACATCAAAGGAAAGGGTGAGCATAAGGCCCAGTAAGGGTAAACAAGGGAATCAGTTTACTTGTGTTGACAATAAGAACTTGAATAACAACATAAAGACATGAGCAATGGAAGCATAGGCATATCATAATGAAAAGAACTTGAAACGTTACTTTAATATGTGGATACAACATTTAATTTAGACATTCATGAACATATCACCAAGGTCCATCCCTAAGGTGTCATAAAAATTACCAAGGTTATTCACCAAGGTATCGTGAAACTTGTCATCTCTAGAGATTAATTATTTACCCAATGCATTGAAGCGCTATCAGGGCGAACCCTTAATATGTATTTAATTTTATTTGATCCAAATAGATCATAATAAAACATTTCATAAATATCCCATGGAGAATAAAATAAATGGGTTTCATTTCAAGATCGTGACGTTTTAAAAGTTCTAAAAAAAATAAGATCATTATGTCATTTATAACCCATGGAAAGGGAGTGAGGGTTATATGTATGTCAAGTACAGAATCAAATAAATCATCTTTATATATTTATGAACACCAAAAGAAACTAAATAGGTCTAGGTATTCACATAATTAAAACAAAAATAATTTCTGGAGAGAAAGAGATAGAAATTTTGAGGCGAAATTTCTGCACCATAACAGCTATATAACATGGTTTTAGAAAACATTGAAAAGAGAGGGTACAAGATTAACCCACTCATAAATAACTTATAATACAGTGTAAATACATAATAACAAGGAGATAAGAACATGGTGTGGAAATTTGAATGATATACCACATTAAAAGGAAACATGAAATAAAAGAGAAGACGCGATTCCTTTTACGAAAAAATTGGCATCCTAACGTCGTCACATAAAAATTTAGAAAACAAATTGATGAGAGAGGAAAGGTTATGTAAACAATTAGAATTGAAATGGACAGTAATTATAACATATATTAACATACCCTCAACAAAAATAGGTGGAAACTAAAAGACACAACATAAAGAAAGTAATGGCTTAAAAGAGGAGGGTGAAAGATTCTCTTACCTTGAAGAGTAACTTCGAAAGCATGAAGGTTGGGACCTTGGGAGGCTTGAGGGAAACTTGGGAGGACTCCTTGGGAGTTAAATATACCAGAACTTTGTTGGGGAGGATTTGGAAATGAAATTAATGAGGTAATGGCTTGGTATTTATAGGAGAAGTGAGGGAACAAAGCATTAATTGCCAAGGGACACCTCATCGGTGGTATTGGAAAAACCATGGGCTTGCCATGGTATTGGACACTTGGGACACCTCATACATTATCTTACTATTCAATATTCGACCAGAATTATTGCATAATTATTACATCCTTAATGATGTCATTAAACACCTGAAACTCAAAACTGTATTTTCACTATTCACCGAAAATTCAACTTTCTCAGAAAAATCCCAAAAATTCACATTAACCAAATATTGATGTTATGATTTCAAAAATAAACTCTATTTTATGAAAATAATTTTCTAAATATTTTTAATTTAATTTTTAAATAAAAACACTATTCACGAAAAATTCAACTGTTTCAGAAAAATCCCAAAAATTCACCTTAACCAAATATCAATGCTCTGATTTCAAAAAATGAACTCCATTTTAGGAAAATAATTTTCTAAATATTTTTAATTTAATTTTTAAATAAAAAAACACTATTCACCCAAAAAAACTAAAACTTAACCAATAATTTCTGAAACAATTATTTACCTATTTTATTGAATCACATTACTTAATCAAGGTGCCTAAATTATATTAATACTTTCTTAAGTGAGGTTACTTAATCCATTTGGTCACGTTACTAATCATAAGTGTAAAATCACTATTCATAATTTACTATTCACCAAAAATTAAGTTGATCTTATTAGACTCTAAATTTCATACTGAACACAACTGTAGAAGACCATTTTTTGAAAATCATTACACATTATTAATTATTTAAGGTTTACTTAAATATTTTAAAATATCCTTTTTCCAAAACTCATCAACAATACCATAAGAAGAAATGACAATTTTATTTATATTAAAGGATTACATGAAGTAGTTACGGTCTTGTTATATGGCCCCTTATAACACCTGAATAGGACCTAAGTGTAAGGTGTGCTAAGGTGATAGAATCCTGGGGTGGCTCATCCATCATTGCCCGAGTGGTGATTTCTATCATCTTGAAATTCTCCCAAAGGCGATTCTGTTCCAGCTTCACACAATGAAGTTCATCTTGGGTTTGGTCCAGAGCAAAGCCCAGTGGTGCTACCTCCTTCCCAAGTTCCGTCAAATGGGCTTTGATCGGCCCGAGACTACTGGATGAGGCCATCAAATCTTCTTTCTGTATTAATTAACCAATATCACTTGTATCTATAGACAATAATTGCAACATTTAGTTTCCAATGATCATATTGACCAACGATCATATAACAGTCGAAACCCAATGGAATCATTTTAATTATACTCATTTCATCAAATGAAATATTTTTGTTGAGTATAAAATAAAATAACACACAAAATTAGGAAATAAAAATTATTCAAAATTTCAGGTCGTTACATTCTTCCCCCCTTAAGAAATTTTGTCCTCGAAATTTTTAACTCGTACCCTCAGAAGATAAAAGGTGTGGGTACTTCTGCCTCATAGACTCCTCTGGTTCCCACGTGGCTTCTTCATATTTGTGGTTCCTCCACAACACCTTAACAAGGTGGGTAGTCTTGTTGCGTAGAACCTTGTCTCTATGATCCAAGATCTCCACTGGATGCTCCTCATAAGAGAGGTCATGTTCCAGTTGTACCACCTCTGAGTTTAGTACATGTGAAGGGTCAGGTATGTACTTCCTCAAGAGGGATATGTGGAAGACATCATGAACTTGTTCTAGATTTGGAGGAAGTTCAAGCCGATAGGCCACTGCTCCCACGCAATCAAGGATTTCATAGGGGCTAATGTACCTAGGGTTGAGCTTCCCTTTCTTCCCAAAACTCATGACTCTCTTCTAAGGTGATATTCAAAGAAAGACCCTGTCACTAACATCAAACTCCAAGTCTCTTCGACAGTTTTCTTCATAGCTTTTTTTTCGACACTGAGCAGCCTTAATGTGTTGTTGGATGGCATGGACTTTTTCTGTCATCTCTTGCACAAGATCAGGCCCAAGAATCTTTCCATCACCAGCTTCATCCCAACATGTAGAAGTTCTACATCGCTTCCCATATAGAGCTTCATCGGGTGCCATTTGAATGCTCGATTGGAAGATATTGTTGTAAGAGAACTCAACTAACGGGAGATGTTTATCCCATCCACCTTTAAATTCCATTGAGCATGTTCTCAGCATGTCCTCGAGTGTTTGAATAGTCCCTTCAGATTGGCCATCAGTTTGGGGGTGATAGACAGTACTGAAATTCAATTCAGTTCTCAGAGCATGTTGAAGACTTCTCCAGAATTTTGATGTGAACCTTGGATCACAATCAGATATGATGGAAAGTGGAACTCCATAAAACCTTACCACTTCCTTCACATAAATCCTGGCAAGTTAAGTAAGAGATAAATCTTCTCAAATGGAGATAAAATGGGCAGTCTTGGTGAGACGTTCCACAATAACCCATATCGCATTGTTTCCTTTGGAAGTTCTCAGAAGACCAGTAAAGAAGTCCATAGTGATATTATCCCACTTCCATGCTGGTATGGGTAGTGGTTGTAATACCCCTTTATGAAGTTGTCACTCTGCCTTCACTTGCTGACATACCAGGCACCTTGAAGTATAGTCAGCAATCTCTCTTTTCATATTATCCCACCAAAAATGATCACGAAGGTCCCTATACATTTTTGTGCTTCCAAGATGTATATAGAAAGTAGAACTATGGGATTCATCCATCATCTCCTTCTTTATTTCCATAATAGATAGAATACATAGTCTTGTATGAAATTTCAGTACACCTTCTTGATCAATATTGAACTCAGAAGTTGGATAGTCTCTCTCGCTGGAGAGTTTCTCTCCCTAGAGCGCTCTAGGGTTTTGGGGTCGTGGTGTTCTAGTAGCAGGGGTGGCACGGCTTAACAGATCTACACCAGGTGATGGTTCTGCATATCATCATTGGTTGCGGGTTTCTGACTGCGTCGGCTCTTCCAGTTTTTTCTTTCCCTATGTTCCAGCTTCTGGTTCCCCCTCTGGAATTGTGGTTTCTTTGGTTTTGATATCCTTGTGTTGTATATCTAGGCTTTGTTGGGGGTTCTTTTGTGTTGTTTCTTCGTTATTTACGGCCCCTCATGTTTGAGTAGTGTTGTCGGTTTTCTGCAGGCGCTACAAACCTTCAGCTGGGGTTTGATCGTAGGGAGTGTTCGTGAAGGGCGGGTTCACAAAGGGACGAATCACGAAGGGCAGGTTTGCGAAGGGCGGATCCAAGAAGTATTTTTCATGAAGGGTGTGTTCGTGAAGGAGCTTTCGGTTTGGGCTGGGGATTTGTGTTCGTGAATGAGGAGTTTTGGTTGCGCAGGGGTGTGTTGCTCATGAAGGAATTTTTGGTTTGCGCAGTGGAGTGTTATTTACACGGGGGGAGTTTTGTTTGCTTAGGGTTTTCTGTTTTCACAGGGAGCTTATTTCAATTCGCACTTGGGGGTATCTCTTGGTTCACACAGGTGAATTTTGTCCGCGACAGATCTGTGATCGCGCTGGGTGGGATCGCGATGGAAGGGTCGTGCAAGGTTTGAGTGCGAAGTAAGGGTCGCGCAGGGTGTGATCGCGAAGGAAGAACCACACAGGGTGAGTGGAGGCTATGGTGCGTGGCAGCTGCAGGTGTAGTTCATGGATGGGTGTGGGATGCGGACAACTAGAGCATGTTTCCTATGGTGCCCCCTTTTCCTGGACTGTGGTGGGTTTGATCCGCAGTGGGAGTGGGATTTGAAGGCTTGTGAAGAGTTTCGGGCGGGAGCACAGTGTGTGTTAATTTGTTTCACGACTTGGCGTTGGTTCTCCGAAGGTGTTGGTTTGCGACCCGAAGGTGGTTCGCATTCTGGAGCGGGTCCACGAAGTCGCTTGTCTGTGAAGTTACAGGCGTTCGGCAGCTCAAAGCGCAGTGACGCTTGAGGGGAGCCTGTGGAGAAGTGTGACTACACAGCTTGGGGATGAAGGGTTTTGTGGTGACGAGGGAAGTTCTCATTTTCGGTTTAATGGAGCTGGACCTAATGAATTTCTGGTGGAACCTCTCCTTAACTGATAAAGAAAAATTGGTAATTTCTACATGGAAGAGTGAAGATGTGTTTCTCTCACAGCGACTGTCCTTGCTTATTGTTGGAAAATTTCTATCAAAAAGGTCCTTCAATCAGGGAGCACTGAAAAATACTCTGCAAAATATCTAGAGATCGGAGGACGGTGTTTCTATAAGAGAAGTGGATGCGGGACTCCTAGTCTTTGAATTCTTTAATGAAGGAGATAAATTAAAAGTCCTTAAAGGTCGACCATGGTCCTTTGACAACAAAATCATTCTCATGGAGGACCTTAAAGGCGAAGAAAATTTTCATTCAGTTAATCTGTCTTGCTCACCTTTCTAGATTTGAATTAGAGGAATCCCCTTTCATGGTAGAACTGAATGTGTTATGCGTGATATTGGAGGATGCATCGGTTCATTTCTAGAATGGTATCAGTCTAATATAATTCACTGGGGACCTTTTGTGTGAATCAGAGCTTCGATGGATGTTGCACATCCTCTTATGAGGGGCATGTTTTTGACAATTGAGGACTCTGATGTTTGTATTTCTTTTGAGTTTGAAAAGATCCCTATTTTCTATTTATTTTGTGGGTGCCTCATACACTTAGAAAAGGCATGTGAGGCAAAGAAGTAGGATGGGCAATATGGTCTCTGGATCCGTGCAAAAACCTCTGGGAAGGATTTTATTTCCAAAGTTGAAAAACAACAGGACCGTGACAAACTAGCGAAGGCTCTTATTAAGCGGTCTGAACCAATTCATACTAATATAATCATTCTTGGGCTGCCAAATATTGCTGCTGACAGTCAGGTGGATCAACAGGCATAAGGAAGGAACCTGGGCTGGCCACGGATCCCGGTCGAGCCGAGGGAACAACACATGAGTCAGGGGCAGGGGCCGACTACCCCCCCCCCAAGCCAGACCACATCTATTTTGCAGGCCATTCCCCCCCCCCATCTGCTAGGCTGCATCCAAACTATAAGGAACCACCAGATCCATACTTAGGGGTACAACAGCTATGTAACTACCCACTAGATCTGGTGTCCAGTTCAGATGATATTACTCCCAGTGCTACCCCTCATACTGTAGATGACATGATTGGGATCACATTGATAGGTACTTTACAACATCGGACGTAGAAAAGAATAATTAGCGGAGATAGGGGTATAGATCCCCCCAATTCATAGCCCAGGGACCATAAACGATGCTTGGAGTCATCTCAGATGACTGAGAGCCTGCCAAAGAGGTGGAAAGTGGCAGACGACAGTCGGGTAGTTGAAGTTTCAGAGGCAGTGGCGGAAGTTTCCCAACTCTGCCTAGGGCAATGAAAATCTTATGCGGGAACTGTCGGGGGCTTGGAAATCCCTGAACGGTTCACGTTCTCCATCACCGGAGTTCCAAATTTCACCCCGACATAGTTTTTGTATCCAAAACTATGTTGGATAGTAAGGATTCGAGCCTTATGGGCCAGAATATTGGGTTCAAAAACATCGTTCCCATTGGAAGACAGGGACACTCATGTGGACTTTTCCTCTTATGGAAGGAGGACCTTGGGGTCAAGATCTCTAATTACTCAAGTAATCACATTGTTGTAACGGTTGTTGGCTCAGGAGCTCCTCCTTGGTCATTTGTTGGGTTCTACGGGTGGCCGGGTGGGCAGGATAAACACAGATCATGGGCTCTTTTTAAGCGGTTATGAGACTCCCTCCTTGGCCCTCTTCTGATGGGGGGGGGGATTTTAACGTGGTTATGTCACCCCATGAAAAAGAAGGGGGACATGTGAAGAGTGGTTCTACGATGAATGATTTTAGGATATATCTTGTGTCGAACTCTCTTCATGACCTCGGGTATTCTGGCTCGTCGTTTACCTGGCATCGGGGTAGGTCAATGGAGAACCACCTGGCGGAAAGGTTAGATAGATTTGTTGGGAATGAGGAGTGGACCTCTCTTTTCCATACCTTCTCTATCATCCACTTGCCCCCTGTCTCCTCTGACCACTGCCCAATCATTTTTTCAACAGTCTCACAAGGGAAACAGAGGGGACCTGAGTGAACCTTTCGCTTTGAAAGTATGTGGCTCCAATATAGTGATTGTAAAAATGTGGTTCAAGCGTCTTGGGAGGGATCGAATCGGTGCATCATGTCCAACTTCCGCACTATTGCGTCTTGCCTTCAGAAGTGGAGCTCGGCTAGGTTTAGTAACTTTGATCCTCATATTAAGGAGGTGGAGAATCAATTAAAGTGACTCCACTCTTATCCTTGTTGTGACTCTGTCCTTAAAAACATCTTTGTGGTAGAAAATAAACTTAATACATCTCTGAGGGAGAAAGAGAGTTTTTGGTACCTTCGGGCACGGGAGTCCCATATCAGAGATGGTGATCAGAACACCAACTTTTTTCACCAACGTGTGTCTGTGAGGAGAAGGAAGAATCATATTGATCATCTAGAGGACCCCACTGGAAGAGTTGTGCATGAAATAAATGAAATTCACTCCATTATACTGAACTTTTTCAGTAACCTCTATTCAGCAGAAAGTATTAGCACTCCCTCATGTCTGATTGGATGCATCCCAAAGTTGGTTACAGAAGACATGAATCGGTACCTGGAAATATATTTTTCTAATGAGGAAGTACTTGGGTCCCTGCATATTATTCACTCTACTAAGGCACCGGGGCCTTATGGGTTTCATGCTCTATTCTTTAAATGCTTTTGGCATATTGTGGGGCCCGATGTGGTGGCCCTAATGAAGGAGGTGTGTAATGGAAGAGCCTCTATTGAATCCCTGAATGAAACTCTTATTACTCTTATCCCCAGATCCTAGTGCCCTCATAAAATCTTGGAGTTTAGACCAATCATCCTATGTAATGTGATTTACAAAATTTTCTCCAAAATTATGGTGGCCAGACTTAGAGATTTTCTCCCACTGCTTGTCTCAGATAACCAAAGTACTTTCGTTCCAAAGATATCCATTACTAACAATGTTTCCATTGCCTTCGAATTATTCCACTCTATGAAAACTCTCTCCACATCCAAGTGTGGCACCATGGCAATGAAACTTGATATGATGAAATCTTATGACAGAGTTGAATGGCCTTTTCTCAAACTTGTTCTATCCAGGTTGGGCTTTGGGATGAAATGGATCTCTAATTTCATGAATTGTGTTACGTCTGTCTCCTACAGAATCAATATTAATGGGGTCCCTTTAGTGATCTTTAAACCATCAAGAGGTTTGAGACAAGGGGACCCCCTATCACCTTACCTCTTCATTCTGGTGGTAGATGTCTTTTCTCATCTCATCCTGAAGGCAGTAGATCAAGGAGTTATATATGGTGCTACGGTATGTAGAAATGTCTCCCCTATCTCTCATCTCTTATTTTCATATGATAGCCTCATTTTCGCACGTGCTAATCCGCAAGAATTCAGTGAAGTGCTGAATATCATCAATCTGTATGAAAAGGCCTCTGGTCAACATCTTAATGCTTCGAAATCATAGTTATCTTTCAGTAAAGGCGTCCCACAAGATAAGAGAGAGGAGTTTCAGAGAATGTGTGGATTTCCACTGGTTGATAATCATCCTAAGTACCTTGGCCTTCTGACCCTGGTGGGTAGGTCGAAGAAACAAGTTTTCAGCATGATTGTGGATAGGGTGGATAATCTGATTTGTCTTTGGTCTAGTAGGAAGATTTCTAAGGCAGGAAAGGAAGTACTCGTGAAGTCAGTGGCCCAAGCAATCCCTTCTTATGCTATGTCACTGTTTAAATTCCCAGTAACTCTCATTGATCAAATCCACTCCTGGTTGGCCAATTTTTGGTGGGGCTCCCATGAGGGAAAACATAACTCTCATTGGATGTCTTGGGAGAAGTTGTGTGTTTCAAAATTCCATGGCGGCCTCAGCTTCTGAAATCTCAAATGGTTTAACGAGGCTCTTTTGGTGAATCAAGGATGGAGCCTTATTTCCCACCCAAATACCCTGTTCTCAAAGGTGATGCAATCTAAGTACTTCCCTCACTCTGATTTCTTTCATGCCCAGCTGGGGCCACGACCAAGTTTTATGTGGAATAGCATTTGGGGAGAAAAATATATCATTGATTTGGGCTGCATGTGGAGAATTGTTGATGGGCATAATATTAAAATTTGGAATGATCCATGGCTATAAGATGGAATCAATCATAATTTTTCCTCACCGGTTGTTCTCGGATTCGAAGATGCAAGGGTACGTGATCTACTTGATGACTCGCTTGAGGAGTGGGATCGGGAGAAGCTTTGTTGCTGGTTTAACGAGGTGGATCATTAGCTCATCCTGAGTATCCCGTTCAAACCAGGAATGGGTATTGACCTGATTTGCTGGACTGGGGAACTTCATGGTATATATTATGTTCGTTTGGGTTACAAAATGAGGGTTCAAGGTTTGGCCCAGGTCTTTACCGATAATCGGTGGAAGTGCCTCTGGTCCCTCACCACTCCCCCTAAGGTGAAATTTTTTTGGTGGAAAGTCTGTGTTGGGGTTCTTCCAACCCGTGACTTCCTGTTGCAGCGACATTTGGAGGAGGATGACACTTGTCCTTTGTGCCTCCATGATGTGGAATCCCCATTACATGCAATTCTTTCCTGTAAGGGTGTGGAAGGTTTGGAGGTCAAATTTTGGTATTTTCTTTGATCTTTCAATTGGGTTGGTCCCAAAACTTTCTAAATGGGTGTCTTCTCTGGAACCGAGAGTGGTAGGGCTGATATGAACAATTTCTTGGTTGTTTTGGACTCAACGGAATGAATGCATTTTCCAAATGAATGTGACCCCTGATCACCTATGGGTGGATAGAGCTTTGGAGTGGATGAATGATTGGAAGAAAAGTGATGTGGTGCATTCTTTGGGCCACACTCGACAAGCAGTTCCTTTTTTGTCTCCCCCCTGAGGGTTTCTTCGAGATTAATACATATTTTTTTGTCTCTACTAATTCAAGGGTTGGTATTGGGATCATTGCTCATAACAGTTTTGGCCAAATTGTGGAAGCTCAGTGTAGGGAAGTGCCTAACTCACGGTGCCCTATGGTGGCAGAGGCCTCGGCCATACTCCAGGGGCTTCTTTTTTCCCGTTAAAAATTATGTCCCAAGATTCTGGTGGAATCCGACTGCCTCGAAGTGGTGAACTCTCTCTCAACAAAAGATGAATATTCCCAACCTTATGGCCTCATCTTGAGGAAGATCTGGTCCATGATCGATGGATTCGACGTATGAAAAGTTTCTTTTATCAAATGAGATGTGAACTCAAAATCCCATCATTTGGACCATTTTGGGAAATTTTGGGGTGATCATTGTTGGTTGAACTCGTTCCCTGATTGGCTTTGTAATACTAGTTTCCTTGATCAGTAATATATCTTTTCCTTTCAAAAATATTGAACTCAGGAAACTTCCTATAAAGACCCGGCCTTTTCTTTCATTACTATTACATCATTTCAAAGATAAACAACATAATAGTATTACACATAGAGGATCCAAAGGTTTAGTGTCTTAGGCAAACTAGGACCACACATAACAAATACAACATCAACCATAAACATTTATTTAATTTCTTCTTCACTAGCTTCTTAGTGGCACTTGTCCTCTCCTTAGTACATGTAGCCACCTGAGGATATACATCAAAAGGGGTGAGATAAAATCCTAGTAAGAGGATAGATAAGAACAATATATCATGGGGTGAGCATAATCATGACATAGGAAAATGATCATGAACATGAGAGGAGCATAAATAAAAGACTTGAAATGTGGCAATGCATAAAAATGAAACATCATGTCTTAGTGGTTAACTACCACACATACTTCTGAACAAAGCTAGAATATTTTTCACACATCATTTCACATTTACTCATGATATTCATCACTTTACCCAATTCATTGGAGCGCTGTATAATTCCGGGAGCACCCGTCACATTTAAACATTCATATTGCGCTATATAATTCCGGGCGCACCCGTCACATCATAACATTATCATTATCATGCTTGCCACATAGAACACATATCAAACATGTACATAAATAACCCATGAAAAGTAATGGGTTTCATCTCATAATAACACATTCATAAGATTTGGGTTCCCAAAAGAAATAGGGAACAACATACATGATACAAGAACCATCAACCTTGAATGAGAGGTAAAAGGTGAGATCTTGAAAGAAGAGTTCTTTTGGAAAACATTTTGATGGACATAAAAACCAGTGACAAACATGTATATCCCAGAAAAGTAAATTAAATTATGAACAAATGATCTTTGAGGAGTAACGCTATCAAAAATGGAGTGAAAGAGGGAGAACCCGAAGGAAGAAAATTGGGTTCGAGATTTCCCCTTCCCTTGTACCTGAATGCCTCATTCTCTTTAATTTCCTGTATAATGACATTATATTCACTAATTAGAAATTATATAACCTTTTATACACTAATAGTGTTCATTATGGTTTCATTATGTCATATTATGTACATTTGGATGACTTATAGAGTTTAAAAAACGTTGTTCGGGGATGTTCGTTTTTATGGTTTTCTTGAGCGGTCCACTTGTATTCTTAAATTGATGTTTGGGTAGATCATGGGTAAACATCCAGAACTGATATTACATGTTATTTATGATATTATAGAAGATTTAATGATTTTATAATGAGTTATATTAGATCCATGTTGACGAATCATTAGATAATATTTTAATGATGGTTATCTGGGTAAATTTGGGCGGTTTTTGGATCACAGTGAACTTGTTTTAACTTTTCACTTAGTAATATGGCCATAGGTTATTTCCAGAACTTAAAATAGAACATAATACATATAAAATATTCTGTTTCAACCATAAAAATTGTTTCATGACCATATTTTAAGGTAGAAATGGAAGAAGAGAACATGTCGTTTTTTGAAGGTGATAAATTTAACACCTCATGAACAACGTTCTCTTTAATAAAATAAAAGGAAGAGGGAAAGGGTGTGGGGTGATATAATATACCATTAGAATCATAATATTATAGTATATGTATAATTCTGGATTTACAAAACAATTTGGATGAAGATAGGTGGGGAGATATCAAGAAAGGAACTTGAACTTGAAAGGAAATTAAAGAAGAAGAGGGAGGGAAATTACCTCTTGAATCCTTCACTTGAGAACCTCCTTAAGGGCCTAAGCTTGGTCTTTTGATGAGACCAGAAGCTCTTGGAAATGGGGAAGGGGATAGGGGAGATGATTGGGCAGATCTTAGACAATTCTTGAAGCTTGAGAGGTGTGGTTTGGCAAGAGGAGGGGGAGGGCTTATTTATACATGAGGAGGGAGGTGTTTTTGGCATAAAATATTAAATAAAATAATATATCAAAAGTTAGACTTGTAATAGTAGTTTTTTGACATCTTAAATCATATATCAATATAATATAATTAGTTTTAGGCTTTAAATCTTATTTATAATTCTAATTCATTAATTTATTAAAAGGAAAGTGAAAGAAAGAGAAAATGACACTTTAAGAAATCAGCTTTTGACTTTAGGCTTTGGAAAGTTCTTTTTAGGTTTCAGAATTGGATTTATTGTATTTAAAGGAACAATTTATTAAATTTAAAATAATTTGGCCTAAAATAATGCTCTAGAATGTTTATGTCATCATTACATCATTAATGATGCAATTTAGTGTACACCGATTATGCGAAAAACTGTATTTTTTACTATTCACCCGAAAATTGAAGTATTTCCGAAAAAACCCAAAAATTTACCCCTGACATTTTTCGATGTGTAGAATTCAAAAATGATGTCCATTTTTCAAAAATAATTTTCTAAATATTATTAATTTAATGTTTAATTAAAATCATAATTTACTTAAAAAATAGTTTTTAAAATTAAAACTGATTTTTTAGTTCTTTCAAAAATTATGTAGGGTCTTATAAAATTATCTAAAAACTATTAGACATTGGTTAAATACTTTATGAATACATTTCAGGGAAATAAATATTCTTTTAAATTAATTAATCAATTATAATTAATTATTTTGACTTATAAAATACCAAAAACGTTTACTAAGGTCAAATTATCACTTTCTATGATGTCTAAATTTTATTTTATTATTCATAGGTAATGTTACTATTATTTACTATAAGGGTCATATTACTATTCATAAGGGTAGGTTACTATTCATAAGGGTAGGTTACTATTCACCAAAAATTATTTTTGTTCCATTAGACTCCAAAAACTATCTTAAACACAACCGTGTATGTCGGATTTTTAAAATTCCAAACATAGGGGTGAAAAAATTATGTTTAAAGGTCACTTATCACTTATTAGTTCATTATTTTGTGTTTTTATGACATAAATATAAGAAGGGAATTATCCATTGAAATACTTTGGGTCGTTACATTCTTCCCCCCTTAAGAAATTTCGCCCCTGAAATTTCACTTTACACAAACAGGTGAGGGTACTTCTCCTTCATTGCCTCCTCTAGTTCCCAAGTTGCTTCCTCAAACTTATGGTTCCTCCACAACACTTTGACAAGGCGGGTTGTCTTTTTGCGTAGAACCTTATCACTTCTGTCTAAAAAATTTACCGGCTGCTCCTCATAGGAGAGATCATCTTTCAAATGCACCACCTCTAAGTTTAGTACATGTGAGGGGTCTGGTATGTACTTCCTCAGTAGTGATACATGAAACACATCATGAACTTGAGCCATATTCGGTGGAAGTTCCAGATGATAGGCCATGGATCCTATACGGTCAAGGATCTCAAAGGGGCCAATTTACCTTGGGCTTAGCTTCCCTTTCTTCCCGAATCTCATGACTCTCTTCCATGGAGATATTCGAAGGAAGACTTTATCTCCAAAATCGAACTCCAAGTCCCTTCGACGGTTGTCAGCATAGCTCTTTTTCCGACTTTGAGCAGCTTTGATGTGTTTCTGGATGACTTGAACCTTCTCTGTCATCTCTTGAACAAGATCGGGACCAAGTAGCTTTCGTTATCCAACTTCATCCCAACAGGTTCGAGTTCTACATCGCTTCCCATAAAGAGATTCATACGGATCCATCTGAATACTCGAGTGGAAGCTATTGTTGTATGAGAACTCAACCAATGGGAGATGTTGATCCCAACCACCTTTGAATTCAAGAGAGCAGGCTCTTATCATATCTTCAAGCGTGTGAATAGTCCTTTCAGACTGGCCATCAGTTTGGGGGTGATAGTCCGTGCTAAAATTTAATTCAGTACTCAAAGCATGTTGAAGGCTCCTCTAGAATTTAGATGTGAACCTTGGATCACGGTCAGAGACAATCGAGAGTGGAACACCGTGCAATCTCACTACTTCCTTCACATATATCCTTGCAAGTTGTTCAAGTGAGAGGTCTTCCCGAATAGTGATAAAATGGGCAGTCTTGGTGAGTCGATCAACCACAACCCATATCGCATTATTTCCCTTTGACGTCTTCGGGAGACCCGTGACAAAGTCCATAGTAACATTTTCTCATTTCCACATGGGTATAGGCAATGGCTGCATCATACCTTTGGACTTTTTCCACTCAACTTTAACTTGCTGACATACCAAGCACCTTGATATATATTCCGCAATCTCCTTCTTCATGTTATCCCACCAGAAGTGTTCTCGGAGATCACGATACATCTTGGTACTTCCAGGATGGATAGAGAAAGTTGAGCTATGTTCATTATCCAATAGCTCCTTCTTTATCCTGGGTGATGAAGGCACACAAAGCCGCGTTCCAAACCGAATTACACCATCATCGTCGATATGGAACTCTTGAAGCTTCCCTTCCTTTACTACATTCACCCTCTTTTGTATCTCCACATCATCCCTTTGTGCTTCCTTAATCTTCTCTTGGATGGATGGTTGCGCAATCATTTGGGCAAGGTAGGATATATCCCCTGCCCTTATGATTTCCAAATCCATTATTTGCATATCCAAGAAGAGAGGGTCTTTCTCAATCCTCAACATGGATAGAGTAGTAGGTTCTTTTATACTTAGAGCATCAGCTACCTTGTTCGCCTTTCTAGGATGATAGTGAATAGAGAAATCGTAATCCTTGATTAGATCTAACCATCTCCTTTGACGCATGTTGATCTCCTTTTGTGTGAATATATACTTTAGGCTCTTGTGGTCGGTGTATATGTCACACTTCTCACCATAAAGTTAGTGCCGCTAGATTTTCAAGGCAAAAATCACGGCTGCCAACTCTAGATCATGCGTCGGGTAGTTCTGCTCATGGATCTTCAACTGTCGTGAGGCGTAGGCTATCACATTATCATTTTGCATGAGTACACAACCCAATACTTTCTTTAAAGCATCACTGTATATCACAAAACTTTCTCCACTTTTCGGTAGTGTGAGTACAGGTGCAGTGATCAGCCTTCTCTTTAGCTCCTTGAAGCTTCCCTCACATTCTTCCTTCTATACATACTTTACCCCTTTCCTTGTTAACTTAGTTAGCAGGCTTGACAATCATGAGAAGTTTCTCACAAAACGTCGGTAGTACCCAGCTAATCCAAGAAAACTACAAATTTCTGTGACACTAGAGGGCCTGGGCCATTCCTCAATCGCCTTTGTCTTTGAAGGGTCCATATAAATTCCCTCACTTGTGATCACATGTCCCAAGAACGTGACTTGATTCATCCAAAAGTCACACTTGCTAAACTTGGCGTACAACTTCTCCTTTCTCAATGTCGCCAATACAAGTCTTAGATGTTATTCATGTTCCTCCTTTCTCTTGGAGTAGATGAGAATATCATCGATAAACACTACCAAAAATTTGTCAAGGTAATGTCTAAAGACTCTATTCATAAAATCCATGAAAATTATAGGGGAATTAGTAAGTCCGAAGGGTGTCACCAAAAACTCATAGTGCCCATACCTTGTACGGAAGGCAGTCTTCTGAATATCTTCCTTCTTCACCTTTACCTGATGATATCCAGAACGAAGATCCACCTTTAAGAAGTATTGAGCTCCTCTTAACTGATCGAACAAGTCATCAATCCTTGGGAGAGGATACTTGTTCTTTATTTTGATCTTGTTGAGTTCACGATAATCGATACACAGCCGCATTGTTCCATCCTTATTCTTCACAAAGAGCACTGGTGCACCCCAAGGTGATGCACTAGGGTGTATGAACCCTTTGTCCAAATGCTCTTGCAGCTGCTTCTTTAACTCCTCCAGTTTGATAGGAGTCATCCTATAGGGGCACTTTGAGATAAGAGTAGCTCCAGGTATGAGTTCAATTGAGAAATATACCTCATGATCCGGGGGAATTCCGGGTAACTCTTCGGGAAATACATCACTGTATTCCCTCACGATGGGCATTTCCTCAAGGCTGGCACTTTCCTTCGACTCAACCATTTGGGAGAGGTATGCTTCTTCATAGGGAATCAACACCCACACCATTGAAGGATTTTTCAAAGGATAATCATGATCTTCCTTGCATTTGTAGAGGATCATGGGATGGTTTGGAATATGAAAATATATTTCCTTTTCCCGACAGTTGATATGTGCTCTATATAACGAGATCCAATCCATTCCCATTATAGCATCGAATTCCACCAAGGGAAGTATTACGAGATTTTCCAGAAGAATCTTCCCACATACGTCAACAGGAGAAGAGTCAAACACATGGGTTGCAATGATTTCACCACTTGGTGTTTTTACAGATATCTCTACTTCAAGGTTTCAGGGCTTCGATTCTATAGTTATAGAAAACTTGCAAGATATAAAGGAATGCGTAGAACCAGAATCAAATAAGACTTTTTCCATTCTTGAGTGAATAGGAAGTGTACCTTGTATTACTTCATTATCATGTTCCACCTCCGCAGTAGTGATGGCATAAGCCTTCCCTTGTTCCTTTGGCTTTGTTGGTTGTTGGCGCTGATTACCCTCGAGAGCTCGAGGTTTAGTGCGCTGGTTTGAATAGTGCCCTAGCTCCCTACAGTTGTAGCATTAAACCACGAGTGGTTCTCTCCTTTCATCGGCTACATTATCCTTCCTTTTCATGTCTTTTCGACACTCTTGATCTTGGTGTCCTTATTTCCCACACTTAAAGCATTTCCCCGTACCTTTGAGGCAGTTCCCATGGTGCAACTTCCTACATTTTTTGCATGTGGGTCGTTGATTTTTCTTCCCACCTTTGTCACTAGATCCACCAGCTTGAAACTCCATATTTATTTTCTTATCACCATAGCCATGGGACCATTATCCAAACTCCATCTCCACTTTGAGAGCACACCGAAAAACTTCTTTATAACTCCCAAAGTCTCGAATTGCAAGATCCTTTCGAATATGTGGTTTTAATCCACTAAAGAATCTATCAATTTTGCTATCATTGTTGATAACAAAACCCGAAGAATACCTTGCAAGCCTTGTAAAATTTCCTTCATAGGTTGTGATAGATTCTCCTTATTTTTTCTTGATCTCTATGAATTCTCTCTCCATATTTGTGCAAAGAGTTCGTGGGAAGTACTTATTAAGAAACATTATCTTAAAGTCTTCACATTCCATCTCTTCAATTTCCTCCCTTGGCTTGGTGTTCTTAATCAAAGCCCACCATTGATCAGCTTCTACATCTAGATGATAAACGGCTAGAGTCACCTTCTCCTTCTTGAAACAGTGAAGAATAGAAAAGATCTTCTCCATGGAGTTGACCCATTGTTCTGCAACTAGTGGATCAGAAGATCCAAAAAACGTCAGTGGTCGTTGCTGCATAAAACATTCGATAGCTAGTTTCTCCCTCTTTGGTGAAGGAGGACGTTCCCCATTATTATGGTTATTATTCATAACCTGGGATAATTGGGTAAGAATCACCATGAAGTTTTGAACTCCACCTCCAAAATCATTGGGGATATCGTTCGGGAAATCGTTGCATTGGCCCACGCAAGAGTTGTTGGCCTGATTTTTCCTGGTTCCCACCATTTTCTAAAATAGAAAAGGTTAGAACAAAACATAAGTAAACAAGTCATTAATAACTTATTCATTTAAACAATTATACCAAAAACATAACATATGGTATCCCTAGGTAAATATTCTTGTGTACATATTTTTACTTATTCTTATGCTATAGGTTTTCTCTAGGGTTTACTAATCCTAATTCCCAAATTAACTAAACCTTTCCTCTGATACCAACTATAACGACCCAGGCTTTTCTTTAATTACTATTACATCATTTCAAAGATAAACAAGATAATATTATTACACATAGAGGATCCAAAGGTTTAGTGTCTTGGGAAAACTAGGACCACACATAACAAATACAACATCAACCATAAACATTTATTTAATTTCTTCTTCACTAGCTTCTTAGTGGCACTTGTCCTCTCCTTAGTACATGTAGCCACCTAAGGATATACATCAAAAGGGGTGAGCTAAAAGCCCAGTAAGAGGATATATAAGAACAATATATCATGGGGTGAGCATAATCATGACATAGGAAAATGATCATGAACATGAGAGGAGCATAAATAAAAGACTTGAAATGTGGCAATGCATAAAAATGAAACATCATGTCTTAGTGGTTAACTACCACACATACTTGTGAACAAAGCTAGCATCTTGTTCACACATAATTTCACATTTACTCATGAGATTCATCACTTTACCCAATGCATTGGAGCGCTGTATAATTCTGGGCGCACCTGTCACATCATAACATTATCATTATCATTCTTGCCACATAAAACACATATAAAACATGTACATAAATAACCCATGTAAAGGAATTGGTTTCATATAATAATAACACATTCATAAGCTTTGGGTTCCCAAAATAAAGAGGGAACAACATACATGATACAAGAACCATCAACCTTGAATGAGAGGTAAAAGGTGAGATCTTGAAAGAAGAGTTCTTTTGGAAAACATTTTGATGGACATAAAAACAAGTGACAAATATGTATATCCCAGAAAAGTAAAGGAAATGATTAAAAAATGATCTTTTAGGATTAACCCTATCAAAAATGGAGTGAAAGAGGGAGAACCCGAAGGAAGAAAATTGGGTTCGAGATTTCCCCTTACCTTGTACCCGAATGCCTCCTTCCCTTTAATGTCCTGTATAATGACATTATATTCACTAATTAGAAATTACAGAACCTTTTATACATTAATAGTTTTCATTCTGGTTTCATTATGTCATATTATATACCTTTTGATGACTTATAGAGTTTAAAAAACGTTGTTCGGGGATGTTCGTTTTTATGGTTTTCTTGAGCAGTCCACTTGTATTCTTAAATTGATGTTTGGGTAGATCATGGGTAAACTTCCAGAACTGATATTACATGTTATTTATGATATTACAGAATCTTGAATGATTTTATAATGATTTATATTAGATCCATGTGGATGAATCATTAGATAAGATTTTAATGAAGGTTATTTGGGTAAATTTGGGCGGTTTTTGGATCACAATGAACTTGTTTTAACTTTTCACTTAGTAATATGGACATAGGTTATTTCCAGAACTTAAAATAGAACATAATACATATAACATATTCTGTTTCAACCATAAAAATGGTTTCATGACCATATTTTAAGGTAGAAATGGAAGAAGAGAACATGTTGTTTTTTGAAGGTGATAAATTTAACACCTCATGAACAACGTTCTCTTTAATAAAATAAAAGGAAGAGGGAAAGGGTGTGGGGTGATATAATATACCATTAGAATCATAAGATTATATTATATGTATAATTATGGAGTTACAAAACAATTTGGATGAAGATAGGTGGGGAGAGATCAAGAAAGGAACTTGAACTTGAAAGGAAATTAAAGGAGAAGAGGGAGGGAAATTACCTCTTGAATCCTTCACTTGAGAACCTCCTTAAGGGCCTAAGCTTGGTATTTTTATGAGACCAGAATCTCTTGGACATGGGGAAGGGGCTAGGGGAGATGATTGGGCAGAGCTTAGACAATGCTTGAAGCTTTAGAGGTGTGGTTTGGCAAGAGGATGGGGAGGGCTTATTTATACATGAGGAGGGAGGTGTTTTTGGCATAAAATATTAAATAAAATAATATATCAAGAGTTAGACTTGTAATAGTAGTTTTTTTACATCCTAAATCATATATCAATATAATATAATTCGTTTTAGGCTTTAAATCTTCTTTATAATTCGAATTAATTAATTTATTAAAAGGAAAGTGAAAGAAAGAGAAAAAGACACTTTAAGAAATCACCTTTTGACTTTAGGCTTTGGAAAGTTCTTTTTAGGTTTGGGAATTGGATTTATTTTATTTCAAGGAAAAATTTATGAAATTTAAAATAAATTGGCCGAAAATAATGCTCTATAATTTTTATGTCATCATTACATCATTAATGATGCAATTTAGTGTACAACGATTATGCGAAAAAACTGTATTTTTTACTATTCACCCGAAAATTGAAGTATTTTCGAAAAAACCCAAAAATTTACCCCTACCATTTTTTGACGTGTAGAATCCAAAAATGATGTCCATTTTTCAAAAATAATTTTTTAAATATTATTAATTTAATTTTTAAAACAGTTTTTAAAATTAAAACTGATTTTGTAGTTCTTTCAAAAATTATGTAGGGTCTTATAAAATTATCTAAAAACTATTATACATTGATTCAATACTTTATGAATACATTTCAGGGAAATAAATATTCTTTTAAATTAATTAATTAATTATAATTAATTATTTTGACTTATAAAATACCAAAAACGTTTACTAAGGCCAAATTATCACTTTCTATGATGTCTAAATTTTATTTTATTATTCATAGGTAATGTTACTCTTATTTACTATAAGGGTCATATTACTATTCATAAGGGTAGGTTACTATTCATAAGGTTATGTTACTATTCACCAAAAAATATTTTTGTTTCATTAGACTCCAAAAACTATCTTGAACACAACCGTGTAAGTCGGATTTTTAAAATTCCAAACACAGGGGTGACAAAATCATGTTTAAAGGTCACTTATCACTTAGTAGTTCATTATTTTGTGTTTTTATGACATAAATATAAGAAGGGAATTTTCCATTGAAATACTTTGGGTCGTTACGCTTCACATCCTTTATAGCCTCAAATTCTTTTGTAACAAAGGATATTCTTTCTGAGCTTTCTTAATATTATCCAGTAATGATGGTTGAGAAATCATTTGGCTTAGGTTTGATGATGTCCCTTCCCTTATAATTCCCATGTCTATCTTTACTAGGTCATTGATCAAAGGATCTCTTTGAATCCTTATCATGGAAAGAACAACTGGGTCTTTCCTTATTAATGCATCAGCAACTTTGTTTTCTCTTCCGAGATGATAATGAATTGAACAATAATAGTCTTTAAGAAGCTCCAACCATCTCTTTTGTCTCATGTTCAATTCCTTTTGTGTGAAAATATACTTCAAAATTTGATGGTCTGTGTATATATCACATTTCTCCCCATAAAGATAGTGTCTTCATATCTTCATAGCAAAAATGACCGCAGCCAGTTCCAGATCTTGCGTAGGATAGTTCTGCTCATGAGTCTTCAACTATCGAGATGCATAAGCAATGACCTTGTCATTTTTCATGAGGAATCACCCAATCCCTTTCATATATGCATCACTAAAAATAAATAATCCTTCTCCACTTGAGGGAAGAGTTAACGTGTGTGCAGTAACCAATATCTTCTTTAGCTCTTGGAAACTTTCCTCACACTTTTTTATCCAGATGAACTTGACCCCTTTTCGAGTTAACTTGATTAATGGATTATAAAGTCATGAAATTTTTTTCACAAACATCCTATAATATCCTGCTAATCCAAGAAAACTACAAATCTTAGTTATTGTTGTAGGTTGAGGCCACTCCTCTACAAATTTTGTCTTTGCGGGGTCAACTGTGATTCCTTCATTGGTAACAATGTTCCCAAAGAAAGCAACTTGTTGTAACCAGAATTCACATTTGTTGAACTTTACAAAAAGCCTCTCCTTCTGTATAGTTTGTAAAATAACCCTTAGATGATCTTTATGCTCCTCGCGACTTTTGGAATATATCAGAATGTCATCAATAAAAACTACCACAAAGTTATCAAGGTAGTCCTTATGGACTCTATTCATCAAATCCATAAAAATAGCAGGTGCATTAGTCAGTCCGAAGGGTATAACAAAAAACTCATAATGCTCATATCTTGATCAAAGGCAGTTTTCGGAATATCTTCTTTCTTCACCCTCAATTGATGATAACCATATCGAAGATCAATATTAGAGAAGAATTGCGCCCCACGAAGTTGGTCAAATAAGTCATAAATTCTTGGAAGAGGGTATTTTTTTCTTCACTGTGATCTCGTTCAGTTCTCTATAATCAATGCATAGCCGCATCGATCCATCCTTCTTCTTCACAAAGAGAATAGGTGCTCCCCAAGGATACACACTCAGTCGGATAAACCCCTTCTCCAAAAGATCTTGGAGTTGTTTCTTTAATTCCTCCATCTCCACATTTTCCATCCTATACGGGGTCTTTGATATTAGATGAGATCCAGGTAGGAGTTCAATAGAGAACTCTACCTCCCTTTCTGGGGGAGGTCCATACAACTCCTCAGGAAATACATCAACGTATTCATAGACTATGGGGACACTTTCTATCCTTAAACTCTCATCTCCTTCTTATTCTTCACCGATCAACTCAATAAAGAAGGATATAGGGGGTTCTTTTAGAAAAAGATCAAGTTGAGATATCTCTCCTTGGAAGATAACAGTAGGTTTTCCATTCAAGACTACTGATATTTCCTTACTTCTGCAATTTATCTTAGCATTATACTTTGAGAGACAGTCCATTCCTAGTATAATGTCAAATTCCAACATGGTAATGACTAATAGATTTGTGATAATATTGTTCTCACTAAAGTAAATACTAGAGTTTCTAAACACTGAAGATGCTTGGATAGTCCCACCAGGAGTCTTGACTGATAACTTTGCTTTTAGAAAATCGGGGGTTGATTATAAATTCTTTGCAAACTTGGAGGAAATAAAGTAATGTGTAGAACCATAATCAAACAAAGTATTTTCTAGCTTTGAGAGGAAAACAAGAGTACCTACTACCACATCATTCGGAGTTTCAACTTTATCCGTCGTGATAGAAAAAGCATGGCCTTGATCCCTTGGCCTTTGCTGAGGCAAATGGTGGTTCCCCTCCACTGCCCTCAGATTTGGATAATGATTGGAAAAGTGCCCACGTTGTCCACACTTGAAGCACTGGACATCAGGTATAGCATGTAACATCTTCCCTTTATCATTTTTGTTTGGAAGTTGAGGTTTCACCTCACCCTGAAAATTCCTCGCAATTTGGCCATCTCTACCACACTTGTAGCACTTCCCACTCCTGAGAAGGTAGTTCCCTGAATGCTTCTTCCCACATTTATTACATGTGGGAAGTTGTACTTGCTTGTTTTCTCTTCCTTGATCGAATCTCCTCCTTAATCTTGGATCCAACGATCTCTTCTTGTCATTTGATTTATGAGACCACTACGTCTCACCGAACTCTAGCTCGACTTTCATCACACTCTGCACGATCTCCTTGTAGCTATTATAGTCTCAGTTGGCTAGATTCTTCCGCAGATGAGGTCTCAGTCCACCAAAGAATCTATCAACCTTATAATTTGGATCCATGACAAAGCTAGAGGTATATCGTGAAAGTCGGGTGAAGTTCATCCCATAGCTTCCAACGGATTCATTCTCCTTCTGCATCAGCTCGAGAAACTCATTCTCCATTCTTTTTCTCATGGAACGAGGGAAATACTTACTAAAAAAATATCCCTCTGAACTCTTCCCACTCCATAGCTTCAAATTCAACTCTTTGCCTCATGTTTTTTATCATTTCCCACCACTGATCAGCTTCTCCCTCTAAGAGATAGAAAACCAGGGTGACCTTCTCTTGCTCTGAACAACGTATCACAGAAAATATCTTCTCTATAGAGATAATTCATTGTTCATCAATCAATGGGTCAGTATATTCACTGAATTTTGGTGGTCTTTGGCGCATAAAGGGCTCAACATAATGTTGTTCCCTCCATGGTGAGATTGGCCTCTCAACTTGATTCAAGTTATTACTCATAACTTGAGTCAGTTGGTTCATCATTCACATGAATGTTTCCATTCTGGCTTCCATTATAGGGTCGTCAATGCATGGTCCATTGCGGTCACCATTTTCATGGTTCCTCATATTGGCCACCATTTTCTAAAAGAATAAATCATTAGTGAGAAACTTATTTCATTTTTGAATCTTTTAACTATAAAGGATTTTATGTCTTAAAGCATCATGCTTAAAAATTATATTTCTCTATAATTCCTTCATAATGATTCATAAAAAGCTTGAAATTAACCAAATATATCCCCCGGGAGTGTCGTAACCAAGATTGAAGCAAGGCCCATTTTCGTGCACTATTTCCCATTCGATTCTAGCTCAAAGTGGTGTTTTCGGGTTTTACCCCTATGTACATTTGTGTCAGAGCCGCCTCTACCTACTCGTATCCAGATAGGAATGTATTTGTTTGATTAACCACTAACTCTATACTCACTAAAATACCAAGAAGTTTTCATATATTTAAACTTTTCTATAGGGTTATTCCTAAAGTTTTCATAGCCTAATTTCCATAAATAACTAAACTATCCTTTGATACCAACTATGGCATCCTGCCTTTTATTACATAACTTTTCATTACATTTTACAAACAGAGGATCTTTAAAGTCTAGTGTCTTGTAAATCAGGAACATAAAACACAAAAACAACATAAAACATTATTCTAAACCACTTTTAATGATTCATCATAGGTTAATCCTATGTACAATTACATCATCTCATATTCTGGAGACATACATCAAAGAAAAGGGTGAGCAGAAGGCCCAGTAAGGGTAAACAAGGGAATCAGTTTACTTGTGTTGACAATAAGAACTTGAATAACAACATAAAGAAATGAGAAATGGAAGTATAGGCATATCATAATGAAAAGAACTTGAAACATAACTTGAATATGTGTCTAAAACATTTCATTTATACATTCATGAACATATCACCAAGGTCCATCCCCAAGGTGTCATAAAAATTACCAAAGTTATTCACCAAGGTATCGTGAAACTTGTCATCTCTAGAGATTAATTCTTTACCCAATGCATTGAAGCACTATCAAGGTGCACCCTTAATATGTATTTAATTTTATGTGATCCACATAGATCATAATCAAACATTTCATAAATAACCCATGTAGAATAAAAGAAATGGTTTTCATTTCAAGATCGTGACGTTTTAAAAGTTCTAAAAAAAATAAGATCATTATGCCATTTATAACCCATGGAAAGGGAGTGAGGGTTATATGTATGTCAAGTCCAGAATCAAATAAATAATATTTATATATTTATGAACATACAAATAAATTAAATAGGTCTGGTTATTCACATAAATAAAGCAAAATAATTTCTGGAGAGAAAGAGATAGAAATTTTGAGGCGAAATTTCTGCAGCATAACGACGATATAACATGGTTTTAGAAAACATTGAAAAGAGAGGGTACAGGAGTAACACACTCATAAATAACTTATAATATAGTATAAATACATAATAACATGGATATAAGAACATTTTATGGAAATTTTAATGACATACCACATGAAAAGGAAACATGAAAGAAAAGAGAAGACGCGATTCCTTTTATGAAAAATTCGGCAGCCTAACGGCGTCATATAAAAATTCAGAAAACAAATTGATGAGAGAGGAAAGGGTATATAAACAATTAGACATAAAATGGACAGTAATTAGAACATATATGAACATACCCTCAACAAAAAGATATGGAAACTAGAAGACACAACATAAAGGAAGTCATGGATTAAAAGAGGAGGGTGAAAGATTCCCTTACCTTGAAGAGTAACTTCAAAATATTGAAGGTTGGGACCTTGTGAGGCTTGAGGGAACCTTTGGAGGACTCCTTGGGAGTTAAAGAGACCATAAATTCATTGGGGAGGATTTGGAAATGAAATTAATGAGGGAATGGCTTGGTATTTATAAGAGAAGTGACGGAACAAAGTATTAATTGCCAACGGACACCTCATCGGTGGTATTGGAAAAACCATGGGCTTGCCCATGGTATTGGCCACTTGGTACACCTCATACCTTATATTACTATTCAATATTCTACCAGAATCATTTCATAATTATTACATCCTTAATGATGTCATTAAACACCCGAAACTCAAAACTGTATTTTCACTATTCACCGAAAATTCAACTTTCTCAAAAAAATCCCAAAAATTCACCTTAACCAAATATCGATGCTCTGATTTCAAAAATGAACTCTATTTTATGAAAATAATTTTCTAAATATTTTTAATTTAATTTTTAAATAAAAACACTATTCACTAAAAATTCAACTGTTTCATAAAAATCCCAAAAAATCACCTTAACCAAATATCGATGCTCTAATTTCAAAAAAATGAACTTCATTTTATGAAAATAATTTTCTAAATATTTTTAATTTAATTTTTAAATAAAAAAACACTATTCACCTGAAAAAACTAATACTTAACCAATAATTTCTGAAATAGTTATTTACCTATTTTATTGAATCACATTACTTAATCAAGGTGCCTAAATTATATTAATACTTTATTAAGTGAGGTTACTTAATCCATTTGGTCACATTACTAATCATAAGCGTAAAATCACTATTCATAATTTATTATTCACCAAAAAATAAGTTGTTCTTATTAGACTCTAAATTTCATATTGAACACAACTGTAGAAGACTATTTTTTTAAAATCATTACACATTATTAATTATTTAAGGTTTACTTAAATATTTTAAAATATCCTTTTTCCAAAATTCGTCAATAATACCATAAGAAGAAATGACAATTTTATTTATATTAAAGGATTACATGAATTAGCTAAAGTCTTGTTACATATCCCCTTATAACACTCGCATAGGACCTAAGTGTAAGGTGTACTAAGGTGATAGAATACTGGGGTAGCTTATCCATCATTTCCCGAGTGTTGATTTCTATCATCTTGAACTTATCCAAAAGGCGATTCTATTCCAGCTTCACACAATGAAGTTCAGCTTGGGTTTGGTCCAGAGAAAAGCCCAGTGGTGCTACCTCCTTCCCAAGTTCCATCAAATGGGCTTAGATCAGCCCGAGACTACTGGATGAGGCCATCGAATCTTCTTTCTGTATTAATTAACCAAGATCACTTGTATTTATAAACAATAATCACAACATTTAGTTTCCAATGGTCATATTGACCAACGGTCATATAACAGTCAAAACCCAACGCTCTCATTTTAATTATACTCATTTCATCAAATGAAATAGTTTTGTTGAGTATAAAATAAAATAACACACAAAATTAGGAAACAAAAATTATTCAAAAGTTTGGGTCATTACAATCTCAATAATCTTTTCCACTAAGATTTCATCTGTTAGATCCTTCTCACCAAGAGATTGTAAACTATTTAAAATAGTTATAAATATTTGATTCATTTTTTCAACACTTTATCCAAGTAGAAAATCAAAAGTTTGATAATCATCTCATATCATATATCTTTTTGTCTCAATGACTTTAGAAGTTCCAAAATGAGTAAACTCCAATTTATTCCAAATACTAATTGTGGATTCACAAGATTATATCTAAATATAAATTTTTCTAGTCATAGAACATAATATAACATTCCTTAATCTATAATTAAACTAATATTACAACTTCTCTGAATTAGTAAAAGTAGTAACTTCTTTATTAGGAATCTTATAGTTTCCAGACAACATAAAAAAAATTCAACATCGGTATTAATAAAAAATGTCTTCATTAAATTTCTCTAATATTTATAATCATCGCCATAAAATATTGGTGGTCAACTAGGATTCAAATTCTCAAGAGTACTAACATTTAAACATACCATCTTACAGAAACTAACTCTTTCTATAATTTACACGTTAGTGTAATGAAAACTTATAAAAAACAGTTTATAAAAAAACTTTAGAAAATGTAAGAAACTTTTAGTATAGAAGAAAAATAAAAAAAAGCAAGTAAATTAGTAGAACCTGCTCTAATAACAATTGTTGGATCATAAGAGTATGTGATATCTATAAGAGGGGGTGAATTATAGTTTAAAATTTTAAACTGACACAAAACCCAAAACCACTTTTGTTAAAAAGACCAAACTCAATAATTGATTAATGATAATAGTATAAGTATCAGACTCAAAAGTTTTATGATAAATCAAAGTTATTAATCAAGCTCATAGATATTTTGATAAAACGTATATTATAAAGATTTATTAAAACAAAATTTCTAATATAAATTACACAGAGGAATATAAAACTTGTTGAAATAAGTAATACAGAAGATTATAGTGAAGTAAGAATGACTTACAAGCTTTATAAAATATATTTTACTCCTTAATATTAAGAGTTAAGGAAGTTATAAATCCTAACTTAAGATATCCATGATTTTCAACCTAACTATAAAGGTATTTATTTTTACACCAAGAAATCCCTCGATATGGTGATCGTAATAGATCTATCTTCCAATACCCCAAAAATCCCTTGATAATATGATTTGTTTTGGATCTATCTTTTATACCCTAAAATCCCTTAATATAAAGATCAGTTTTAGCTCTATCTTCTAATACCATGGAACCCCTCGATACGATGATCAATATCACATGTCTTCCTATTCCTGAAATCCATCGATCTAAACCTCGATCAGAACAAGTGAATACAAAAGAAAAATTATTATAATTATTTTAAAATTCCTCACTCATAATCCTTAAGATATAAATCTCGAAAATATTACAAAATGTAAGAATGATACGTTCAGGTAGAGTAACCTTCAGACGTGTTGAGTTAAAAATGAATTAGCTCACAGTTTCTTGAATGCACTCCTATTTATAGGAATCCCTCCAACGATCATATTTTATCTGAATCTCAAAGTTTTTTGAAATGGACTCTGATTTTATTCACTTGAAAAATCAACAAAAAAACTTCATATAATGTTATTTTGGTAGCACCATTACAATTTTATAATAAATTCCATCCAATAGAAATAATTCCAACACTCTGATTATAATCTTTTGTTAGTCCAAAGAACTAAAATATTGTCAATCTAATGAACTGAACTATGGTTAGTCTGATGGATCTGAACTATGGTTAGTCTTATGGATATGAATTTAATCAGTCTGGTGTACATATCATTAGTCAATTTGATGTACAAGACACTATTCATTATAATGTAATAGTCACTCATTCAGTCTGATGTATTGTATTAAAGAATATAAATTTTATATTAGTTTAGTTAGACATTATTTCTACATTTTTTAGAAAATGATGTTTTCTACAAAACATTTTAAATACTTTAGACATACAGAGTTAGTAAAATAAGGTTTTAAGAAAGTGTTTTTTATTTTAAAAAATAAGAAAAGGAAAACTAGAAAGTATAAACTTTTAAATCAACAAATATGGCCAAGAAAAAAAACTTCATTGAGCCAAAACTCACACTTACTGTATTTCCTATATAATTACTTTTTAAGGTCTCTAGAATTATTTAAAAATGATTCTTATTATCTTTATATCACTTATATTATATCTAGATATTTCCAATGAATACCGCCACAATGTTATCAATATACTCCTTGAATACTATAAAAGTTAGATTCATAAATATATAAAGTGTATTAGTCAATCAAAAAGTCATAATTGTGAACTCATAATGTCTATACCATGTTCAAAATATCATCTTCAGTATATCATCTGGATTCTCCCTTAGATGATGATAACCATAGTGAATATTGATCTTTGAAAACTATTAGGATCCTTGAAGTTAATCAAATAATACATCATTATGTGGTAAAGGATACTTATTATTTATAGTAATAGAGTTTATCTCTCTGTAATCGATGCATGTTCTCATGGACCCATCCTTATTTTCATGAATAAAATAGAGGCTCCCCATAGTGAAATATTAAGGAGTATAAATCCATTATCACTCAACTCCTATAGTTGTTTCTTTAACTCTAACAACTCCATCAGTTCCATTATATAGTTAGTTTTTGATATAGTCCTTGCATCAGGAATGAGTTCAATGGTGAACTCAACATCATGATCTAGTGGATGAAAATTTAATTCTTATGAAAAAACATCATTGAATTTTTGTAACAAAGGTACATCCTCTATTCTTTGGATATATTCCTCATCCATAGATCACGCTTGATCTTCCTCTCTACCTAGAAGTTCATTAAGGATGGGTATTGGGGTTGGATCTAAACATGATTTAGATGATGATGATTCCACTCTAAAGAGAACATATTTCACCTCACCTTCACAAATCATAATATCCTACACTTAGAAATAAATTTTTACATTATAAATTGAAATCAAATCAATACCAAGGATCATATAAAAGTTAACTATAGGTATAATAACCAATTTTTCAAATAGAATACACTCATGCATTATAATTAGAACTGACTGACACATATTTTTTGCCATAATATTCCCACTTGGTGTCTTAATTGATAGATCCATTAATAGGTTTCTAGGGAAGTATATAATGTTTTTTGAAAACATGGAAGATATGAAAGAGTGCAAATATTTGTAATAAAATAAAATATTAGCTAACTTTTAGGTTATAATCAAATTACATGCCACCACATCATTATAAATTTTGACTTCAACAATGGTAATCACATAAAATTTGTCTTTATCCCTTGGCCTTTTGTGAGGTAAATTAACTTGATGTTTTGGGAATTGGTTTGAAAAATTCCACTTATCTTTATAGATAAAGAATTAAACACCAACACTTTCTACCTTGACCTTGCATTGGTTATCTTTATGACCTTTTTCTTCACACTTGTAAGAAACTCTTATTCCCTTTCTATAATCCCTAGGGTGTTTCTTCCCACAATTATCACATGTGGGAAATATCACCCTTCCTTTATTCCACTTTTCTGTATTTTTATTCTCATGATTCTCATCTAGAATCTTCTCCTATTGATTTTACTTGAATATATACATCCTGGAGAAATATTTTTATATATTAATAGTGATTGATACTATATCCTCATATGAATAAAATTATTGAGAGACTGAAGACCTTCAAAGTATCTCCTTTAACCTATCAAATAAATGATCGATCTTAATTTTTGGTCTATACGAATTCAGTGATATTTTCCTCCTCTTTTTGTCTAAGTTTGAGGAACTACCTTTCCATTATACTCCATGCTTGTGAGGAAATTATTTTTCATAGAATTCCTCCTTAAAATCTCCCCATTTGTTACACATGATCTCATCTTCATCTTTAGTGTTTTGAATTAGGGACCACCATTGGTCTGCATCTCCCTGTAAAAAATAGACCTCCATGATGACCTTTTCCTTTTCAATACTTTTTAAATAGAGGAAGTTATTCTCTAGGGACTCGATCCATTGTTCAGCTACCAATGGATTAGTAGTTCCACTAAATTTTGGAGGTTGTTGTTGCATGAAATTGTCAAACATAGTTACATCATGTTGTGGATCAGTGGGTAGCTCTATACAGGTGAGATTATTTTTCACAACCTGGGTAAACTACCCCAATATAGTTATGAACTGCTTAGCCTCAACTCCATATTCATTAAATTATTTAGGGTAAATATCCCTACCTTGACTATGGGTGTTGAGGGATGATTGAAGTAGGGAGAGGATAGCCTCTGAGCGGAAGTGGCTTCCCCCCTCCCCCGCAGGTCTAGGGTTTCCATTTTTTGGTGCCTTCTTCCCTCCTCCGGCATGGCCCGACCTCGGTAGCAGTTGTCTTCGCTCGGCTCAGCGTCATTGGGTGTTAGATCCGCGTGGTCCGGATTCATTTTGGGCTCAGCGGCAGCTTCGTTTCGGCTTCGGGATCTTGCCTTGGTTGTGGTGTGTTCATCGTCAGCTCTGATGTGCTCAGAGGTGGCCTCGGCTCTCCTGGATTTGGGATCTCATATCGGCGTTGGCGTGCGTCGACTCCGAGTGTCTCAGATTCGAGATCTCGGCTCGGTGATGGTTTCATTACTTCCGGGCCCAGGTTCTCTTTGCGGATCCAGGTGTGTGGTGCTAGATCCGGTGTGTCGGTGTTGGCTTTGGCTCGTCCCTGGTTTCAGGATCTCATCGCGACTTCAGATCGTCATCGACTCGGTGGGCTTGTCGTCGGCTTCGTGGGACTTACTGTTCGGTTCAGTCACAGCAGCGTTGTGCTCGGCGTTGATGTGCTCAGCACCGGCAGATCTGGTTCCTTGATTGGCTTCATCCCGGATCGACACCGGCCATGGTGTTCTCCGGTTTGCTCAGGGTTGGTTCCAGTGGCTTGGAGGGGGAGGACTTTTGATTTGGTGTTTTTTGGTGCGGTTAGAAGCTGTTTTGAGGTTCTGATTTGGTGAAGTTGGGTTTGTGTTTGATCTTCTTTGAATGATTTGAGTTGTTAGAGGTGAATTGGAGGTATTGGATGGTTTGATGGGGAATCCTGAAATTCTTCAAAGTTTGCTTCAGAGGAGGATAGAGCTGATCGTCTTCACCACGCATGGCTGTTCGGATTTGGACGTTTGAGAGGGTATGGTGCAGCCATCGGTACCGTGCCCGTGCATTCTTGCATGGAACTGTTTGCTGGGCAGCCATGCTTTTTTGGAGGCGTGTATTAATGTTGTTGATGCTGGGTGGAGGCATTTTCTTGTGGTTTTGTTTTGGGTTGCAACCCCTTGATTCTCATTTTTTTTATTGTCCTGATGTCCTTGAAGTCTTGGTTTCTCCCCCCTTTACCCTTAAAAGGGGGTTTATCTTAAATCAATAAAAAATTCGGCCTCTGGACCATTTAGTCAGGCTATGGGTGTTGATACGGTTCACATTCCTCCCATTATTTATCATATTTCTATAATGGAATACACATAATTATCACATGATATTGAATTGTAAAATTAAATTCATATTATATTTTATAGAGTGTTCCCTGGTAATATTGGGGGTTTTCAAAAAAAATATCTAACTTGGTCCCTTTAAATCTAGTCCCCAAGCTTCCTACTAAACTTGCTCTAATACAAACTATGACATCCCAGACTCTAAAAACCCATAGTCGAAAGTTATATTATATTATTGGTATAGAATAAAAAAATTCTTATAGTATCAAACATCTTAGTAGTCTTGAAAGAATAGATATATACATAAATTAAATTTGAAATATAATATGAAATTTGAACACATTGTGTGAACAATGTTAGAACTTCCATCATGTCATTTAAAAATACACATAGAACTCCTATGGGTTTCCTAGGGAAAATAAAACAAATAAGGGTGAGATTAGATGCTCAGTAAGGGGTAACATAAACATTAAATAAGTTATATGGCGGGAATAAATGAACAACCTGGAGTCATAATCAACTAAAACTAATGGCATGTTATATCCATGATGATAAATGAAAACATGGATAACAATATTCATTGATCTCATGCTGATGGAATTCATAATGTTGAATATAAAAACTCACTATCAAGGCCTTGTTCCTAGACACTTATCCTACTATGGGAAGAGGTATACACCAAAACCCAACTTGTTTTTTTATATGAGACTCATTGATGCATCAAGGGGCTATATAATTTGGGGCTCCACCCATCACCTGCTTAAGTCCAATGCATTCCACATAAGATTCATCAAGACCTTTCAAACCATTACCTAAGGAACCTATTACTGAATAAAAAATTATTATCCATATAAGGAGAAATATGGAAATCAAATACTTCCACATTCAATAGAATAATGTGGATTTCTAGTAGAACATCCCTTAATATACTTAGAATCTATGAGGTATCATCAAAATAACATGAAGTTCCCTCATCAAATAAATATAGGGGTGATGGTACTTCCAATGTGTTAGTTCATCCATGGAAGATAGTTATTGGGTTCAATAGTTTGCATTGGTGGGAGACCAAATAAATGGTAGTAAAATCTATTATAGTGGTTCTTTAAGAGCATGTGAATATTCTAAAGCATAACCCCTAGGAGTGTCTCACCAAGTGTGGGGTCTTAGTCTCACTCATCATGTATCAGGTTGATGATTAATTAATGCTCAACTAACGCTTTTTAGGGTGATTATCCTTAGGTACATATGTTTCATAGTCGTATCCACTTTCCAATATCCAGACAGGGATTCATTTTCTAGGAAATTACACAAAATTTTACTTTACAAAAAAATTAGGATGGTTTTTTTACCATAGAAAGTTTAACTCTTGAATCAAAAAAAATACGAGAACACTACTACAAAAGAGACCTTTAACAGCACTGGCATTTATCAGCACTAACAAAAAGCACCAATAATGGCCACATTTATCAGCATTTTCTTATAGCACTAATAAAAGATACATTTTATCAGTGCTCTTTTAGTATTGATAAAGATCCAAAATAAAATGAAATAATTAAACAAATAAAAAAATATTAACAATTTTATTAATTAAATAATTATTATTAAAAATGAATAAATTGAATATATATATATATAAATTATAAAAATTAATAAATAGAATATATTAAATATATAGATATGTAAAATGAATAAAATGAATTAATTAAACAAATAAAAATTAAAAATGAGTAAATTAAGAAAAATATTAAACATTTTATTAATTAAATAATTTTTAATAAAAATGAATAAATTTAATATACATATATATAGATTATAAATATTAATAAATAGAATATATAAAATATAGATATATAAAATGAATAAATTGTAATAATCAAACAAAAAATTAAAAATGAATAAATTACAAAATTATTTAAAATTTTATTAATGAAACAATTATTAATAAAAATGAATAAGTCTAATATATATATATATATTAATTATAAATAGTAATAAATAATATATATTAAATATAAATATATAGAAAATGAATAAAATGTAATAATTAATAACATATTAATGTCTAATTCATTTTTAATGTTGTTAGATTTTTCAATTTAACATATATCAAATGTCATGTGTTACATTGATTTTACATATATATATGTAATTAATGAATTTTTTATATAGAATGTACAAACACAAATATTTACGCAATTAATGAAATCTTATATAGAAACACATACACCTAATATTTATGTAATTTATTCAAATTTTAGAATATTTTAGAATTTTATTATAGCATGATACATTTAATATATTATGTTTTTAATCAATAATTTTTATTTTTATTTTTTTAATATTATTATAGTTAGGTATTATTTATTCATTTTTAATATTTTTTAGTTTTTAGTTTTTATTTTATTTTTGAATTTGATCATTTTCTATTATTTATTTATATATATTTATTTACTATGTTTTAGTATTTTCAATATGTATTCATATTTTTACTTCAATAAATATATCCATATTTTTTTATAATTTATATTTAATTAATAAAACTTATCCATTTTTCTGTTTTTTTAAAGTGTACTCGTTTTGAATTATTCAATTTCACTCATTTTTAAATGCATGTATTTGTGATTATATATTCATTAATAATGTTAAAAATATATTTGTAAATAAATTTTTATAAATAAATATATTTATAAATTCATATTTACTATATTTATAAATTTATATATTTATAATTATTATAAATAATTAATTAATATATTTAAATAATTATAAAATTATAAGAAATTTATTGAAATAATGAATATACTATATTTATATTTATATTTTTAATATATATATATATATATATATAATTTGAGGTTGAAGACTCAGTTTATTCGGAGAAAGGGGCTATATTACAAAGAAAAGCAGGCAACATACAATACAGGGATGCACTCGGTGGGACTTGAACTCGAGACCTCGTCGAGACCCACATGGACAGATACCACTAAGCTACACCCTAGAAGCTATATATATAATTATATAAATATATAAATATTATTTTTTTAAAGTATCATTCATATATTTATAAATAAATAATTATCTATTTAAATAATTATAAAATTATAATAAATATATTTCAATAATGAATATTTTTATATTTATATATATATATATAATGATATAAATATATTTATAATTATAAAATTATAATGAATATATTTTCTATATTTATATTTATATATATTTATTAAATATATATATAATTATATAAATATATATAATGATACAAATCTATTAATAATTATAAAAAAATAATTATAAATATATTTATAAATGCATATTTACTATATTTATAAAATTATATATTTATAATTATAAATAAAAAATATATAATTTTTTTACAAAAGTATAAATGTAATTATAAATAAATAATTATATATTTAAATAACTATAAAATTATAATAATAAAAAATATAATTATATTAATATTTTTATAAATATTTTATTTATAATTATAATTATAAATTTTGTATGAGTTGTAAAGTTTTAGTGCTGATAAAGGTTCATCTTCTCAACATTTTTTAGCGCTGATAAAGATTAAGATTTATCAGCATTAAGAAAGTGCTCATAAAGATGTCTTTTATCAGCACTTATCAATTTAGTGTTGATAAAAGGGCTCTTTATCAGTGCTTTTTTAAAAAGCACTGATAAAAGTGCCCCTAATCAATTTAAAAGAACCATAACTACAACTCATTCTGTCACGATTCTCAATCTCTCGTAGAACTCCCCTGCTGTTGGCGCTACTCCTCCACGTTCTCTCATATGAATCAAGGCTAGAATCCAATGTATGTTATTTTCTCCTTTTCCTATATCATTGTTTGATTTTTTGGGTTTTGTGGTTTGTGCTTTTTCACTATTATTAACCATGATGAACCCTACATCTCATCTCTCTATCTCACTCACTTACCTATACCTACACAACACCACCCCTACTCTGTAAACTCATTCCAGCTTCATATGAGACCACTTTGAACTGCATATCCATCCACTATTGCAACGAATGGTGATTTTTTTATGTTTCTGTTATATTATTTCTTGTTACCTTTTAGATATTGTGGTTTTTCATTATTTAAATCTTGTTTCCATATTATGAAATACACATGAAGATGGAAAAAAAATTTAACATTGTATTGGACTAATTTTAGAGGGAATATTATTTTATATGAATAATATAAAGTGGGTTAATATACATATCATTTTAATGTGAATGGGTTAATATAATTAATGGAACTAAAGTTTAAATTTTCTAGTTTATATTGGTTAAAATTATAAATATGTTATATAGATATAATTTAGTAAGGAATAAACTATTTAATTTTCATTGAAATCAAAATAAGCATACTTTTTTAGTTTTTTATTTGATATAAACTCAAAAGTTGTGATGTACTGTCAATAACAGGTGTGTTTATAATTGATTGATAGGTTCCTAATATTAGTACATTTACTGAAAAATATGTTCACTAAAACATTACAGTTATGAGAGAAGATGATATTCAATGGGTTAGGAAGTTCATTAAAGGATATACCATTTATTTCCATTATCAATGAATGGTTTCCAATAATTTTCCATGTCTTTTAAATTTATAATTAGTTAAAATAAAGTTTGAATTTTAGTAAAAAATAGTAAATATATTTTATGAATTTAATTTATTTTACATTTATAAATGAAAATGTTTCATAGCACAACACTCTATATCATATTACAGTAGAATATTTTCCATACGAAACGCCATCTATAGAAGATGTAATATATGAGTTTACTTTTCTATCAAATTATTTTATAAATAAATTCCTCTCCAAGAATGAAGTGATTTTTTATGAAGTAACCTGATTTAAGAAAAATTATTTTCTTTATTTTTGTGTGTGTTATCTTATCAATAAATTTCTCTTTTATAAAACCATAAAATCACAATATAGTCCAACTATTCATAATCTAACCTGAGATGAATCAAAATGTTATTCAACCCTTGGAACTAACAACCAAATTCCAAAGGATTGATAATAAATATGTATCATTCAACATGATCCATGATAAATGGTTTTAAAAACCAACTCACATGACAAGTGAATCTATATAAAATAGTACACAATATAATTCCATGAATATAAATTCCTTCAAGCATAAAAAAATAACAATTTGATAAATCCTAGGTAAAAATAAAACCCTATACGAATAACCAACCTACCATTGATGAAACAAACTCCAGCAAGCATCCACTAGATATCTTTTGATACTCTATCCCTTACAATAAATAATTAATCCTTTCAACCTTAAACACAAGGAAACATCAGCTACCTTTGAACCAAGATGCACATAAAGTGGTTAAGTAAAGTAACTAGGTAGGTTTTCTTTAGTGATTTTACATGCCCCTAATCCACATGAAAACCATGTATCTCATTTTTATTTTATAAAGATATTCTTAATGTATGATAATTGAAAGAATAATATAACACATAATAGTCATAAACAATATAAATTAATTTTCATAAAAAATGACCACGGTTTTCACAAATAAGGTTTTGTAAATAAGGATTCATTTTTGTAAGATAGATATACAATACAATACACTTCATGCATAAAATTACACATTTTTATGCATATTTCATGAAAATTGTTACTGTCTTAAATAGAGATATAATACTTCAATACTCTAGTACAACTAACCTTCACTACCTTTATTTAATACATCCTTATATGCTTTATTGCCTTTTATATCTTGATGATTCCCTCTTTCAAACTAGCCTTCCTCCCATCATTGTAGTTCCAAAATTCCTTGATGACATACCTCCTGCTTGAATTGTATTCATTAATCTCCATCAAAGTCACTTACATGGCTTTGAATACTGCATCTCCCGACTCATTCTACAACTCTTTCATCATTTCATCCTCCTCATTTATTACTTCATAAGAACACAAAAAATGACACCTAAAAATTAATCAAAACATAATGAATGAATTTTTTTGGTTTCTTGATATACATTTTCTTATATGGATCACTTGGTTACTTTTGAAAACACTTCACCAAAAAATACTTTTAATTTGGGTGCAGTCACATTGGATCCTATTAGAACTTTGTAGTTAAGAATACTTGGAATATAATATTACTATGATGGGTGACATCCTAAAAATACTTGTGTTGCGCATTTTTTGTGAAAAAAAACATGAAAAACTCACATTTTGATTTTATTCCCCTTCAACCTTGATAAATTTAAAAGGGTTCCAATCTGAATCTCAAAGGTATTCCTCCCACAATAAGAAGAGCTCTTTGAACCTACTTTTGGCTTCATATTCATTATACTTTCTCTTGGAAGCTTGGAGAAATTGTCAGTTTTCAATATCTCCCATCTGCCTCACACCAATACCACCACAAGTTTGTATCTCCTATAAGCCCTACCAAAAAAATAAACATTTCAGAGGAAGTGGAAAATAGTAAATGTTTGTGAGTGTAAGTAAATGACTACGAGTAGAATTCATGTGGATTATAATGTTCATTCCTTCATTTTTGAAATTTAATATGTGAGAATTCATAATTAAAAATTTATTTAGATTATTTTTGAACCTTAGTGGATATAGAGCTCTTATATTTGAGATACAGGTGAGGGAAAAGGACTAGTAACATAGGTTAGAGTTGGTTTAGCTCAGTGGGGATGAGTTGATGTTCTCATGGTAGTGCCAGGGAACTTTAATCTCCCGAACAATTATTATTGAATTTTGTTTCTTGAGACTCATACCCCATATCTTCTATGTTGTTTGAACTACTCTGAGCATTAGTCATCCAAAATGATCATCATTACCCGATATGGGATGAATTTTGGTTATAGTAGTTAAAGAAACATAGGTGGATGTCCAAAAAAGATGGGGGTGGGTATCAAGTAATAAAATGCAATAATAACTGTTCAGAAGGTATGTCATCAAGGAACTTTGGAACCAAAATTATGGGAAGAAGACTAGTTTGAAAGAGGGAGTCCAATCCATCATCAATAGATGGAAGGAAATAAAGTGTCTGAGGATGGATTAAATAAGGAATTGGAGGTTATTTGTATTAGATTATTTATGTACTATATATTTGTTCAAAACAGTAACAATTTTCATGAAAGATGCATGAAAATGTGGACTTTTATGAATGGATTGTATTATATTATTATTATTAAATACAAATTAAATATTTGACTACTCATGTAGATAACGTCTTATACACATGATGATGTTACCAATCTCGAGAAAGAACAGATTGTTGATGATGAAAATATAGAATTATTAGGGGATCAAAAACATGTTGATGAAAAAACAACAACAACGCAACATCATAGTGTTGAATAAAATTATTAAGGTAATAAGTCAGGGTATAAAATTTGAGGTTGGTTGGAATCAATACAGTAACCTATTGACCCCAACAAGTCAATGTTTATTAGTTATCTTAGGGTCACAATAAGGATGAATTTGCCAATTGATATTGATTTATGGCACCACGACCAACCTTTAATGAAGGAAATCCTTTAGAAAGATATAACGTCAATGTTACGATATACATTCTCTATTTTATTGAAAATTTATATAATGAAATATTGATTTAATTTTCATTATTCCTTGAATATTTTATTTATTTTATAATATTTCCATAATAAATTTATCTTAATGACCGCTATAAAAGCCCATATAGGCTTCTATACTCTTATTATGAAGTTACATCTTAGGGATGTTGATGGGAAAGTAAATATCTACCCACCAGTTAGTTATGAACACATTATAAAGTAGGAAACATAGACTGATTTCATCAATTATAATAATGATAAATAATTTCTGGTGCATTTTAGTCGATAATATATTATTTTACATTATTTATTTTATCTAACTTGATTCAAAATTATTAATTTATGAAATAAAAAAGATTTTTGAAAATAAATAACGTGCATCAAAACCAATTTACCCCTATCTCAATGCAAGGATGGGGTATGATTCATTAGATAATAAATTGGTATGTATTTTAAATCAATAATAAAATTTTAATTATGTGATATAAAAAACATATGTTCCTTTGTTTATATGTAGATTGATGAATTAAAATCTAAAGCCACTTCCATCACACGTCATATGTTATAGAAGGAGTATCGTGTAAATAAGGAGGGTAAATTAGTTAATGCAAACACAAATATAGTATGGGAAACATGTGTAAGTGTTAAATAATTGTAATTCATTATTATTTATAACAATATTACATAAAAATATCTATTTATGTTCATATTTTTTATATGGTTTAGACACAATAATTGAAAACAATTGTACCAGAAAAAAAATCTACTTTTAGTAGCTTTGAAGTGGCCTGAACAATATGGTTGGCTTATAGAATTAGGTTTTTGAGTCTCTCCTAGAACATATTTAGAGAAGATAAAACCATATGAAGATGCATATAATATGGTAAGATGATTCTAGACACAAATAGACTTACTATAAGATATTATTGTTCAGTCTGGTTTGGAAGAACAATGTATGAGAAAGGATCAAAGAGAACCGATGGTGGAGCAAAGATCCACACATGAACCAAATGATCCCACTATCTTTGAGGCCATGCATTCCCCCAAACCGCATATCTTACCTAAGGTAGTCAATTTTTTCACTAATTTTTATCTTAAATTTGAATCAAACAACTTCTGGTAACTTTATATTACTAAAATTCTACAGGGTATAGTTGTATGTGGTTTGTATCTTTCAACACCTACACATCGTCGTGTTGCGATGGTTATAGTGTATAATATTCCAAGAGATAAGTTACATCATCAATACCTCACAAAAGTTCACATGAGAGTGGGGACTGAGGTAGCTCATGAGCATAATGCTAAGTTTATTATTCTACTTGATGGTTTGAATATTACAAAGGTCAATGATTCTATTGGATCTTTCATATAATTGTAATTTAATATTATAAAGATACATTAGTTGTGTCTTTAACAAAATTTTTCATATGAAAACCCTATAATGGTTTATGATAAAAGTTTTGAAGTGAGGTATGATATTATAGGTGGATAAAGTAGTAGGGAAATGGAAGGTTGAATCAAGAAAATCTAGTGAATCGACCAAGAAAACAAAACAAACTTCAGAGAGTAGCTTCTCCCCACCAGTTCCAGAACAGCATTTACTATCATTAAAACTTCATATAGAGACTACATTTAAAGATAAAACTATGTCTTATATTGAATATGAAAAATAAATATATGTAAATTCCTTGATAGATGGAATTGGTCTCAAGACTCTAAATGAGATTCTCAATCATGAATGGTTGGGTTTCTTAGTTGTGAATACATGTATAAGGTACATTTTCATAATATGTCTGTCCAAATAGTGAGATAATATGTTTATTAAATTTAATAACTATTCATATTTTATATAGAAATTTATATTAAAACTATATAAATTGAAGATTGTGTGAAACATGATTTGGATTCATTAATCCCTACATCATTTCTATGGTAAAACTTACTTTGAATAATAAAGAAATTGAGAATAAAAGAGATTATTTATTTGAAGTGTTTAATTAAGAAGTATTAGATGAAAGACTCTTTTTAATTCCTACAATGCAAAAGTAAAACTCTACAATCTAATCACATAAAATATATTTTTAATTTTCATTACTTATTTGTTTTTGTTTTTTTAGGGAGCACTGGATGCTGATCGTAGTAAATATAGACACCTAGAATATTTATTTTTTGGATCCAATGCATGGATATCCAACCAACCGACCACACATGATGTGTATTGTGAATTTTTAATACAATGTAATCAAAATTTTATAGATAAAATTCAAATTATATGTTTTAGTCTATGTTTTAACAAGAATTTTGTTATGATAGGGATATTGCTAAATATAGGCTAAATCATGGCATGAAGTCGGTGTCTGAAGAGATAAATCCAGTGGATTACTACAAATAGAAAAAAATTAAGGTATATATAGAAATATTTAACTATTAAAAAATTTCAAAACAATTTACTTATTTTGGCCAATGTTTCTATAGTTTTAGAAACAAGATAATGGAATTGATTGTGGATATTATATTTGAAAATTTATGAGAGAGATCATAAATCATGAAAAGACCTGTATTCCCCAACAGGTAATTTCCAAAGATAATTAAAATTTTATTAAATATATTTCATAATCATTTATTTGTATATATTTTCTCAGTACTATCAAGATTTTTGACAACTAAGATACTCAAAAGAAGAAGTAAATTTTTTTAGAGATGAGTAGGAAGCATAATTTTTGTCAGAATGCATGTTGACAACAAATTTAGGTGATTACCTTCTATGTTTTTTATCTAGTATGAGTTATATCCTTATAAATATATTTTTTGTGTGAAGCGTTAGTGTCAGAATACTTATATATTATTTTTTATATCTTTCTCAAGGAGAAGTATAATAGAGGAAATCAATTTGTTTAGAAGCGCTAACCTGAAAACAATAAAATTATTAGGAAATAGAGGAGGTGTAGGTAGTGGTAGATTCAGATTCATAGACTGAGGTGGAGGAGGAGGTAGAGGTGGAGATCGAGGCAAAGACCAAGGTGGGGGAGTCAAAGCACTTTCTTGCAAACAATAAAATTATTGGTCAATAAAGTAGAATGAGTATCATACCAATATTTTTTTTGAGAACAATTATTAAAAAGTTCACCCAACACTTTTAACTTAATATGAGATCCATTGTGCAAGTGTTTTAGATGGATTATTTAAGTAATGTTTTCTACCAATTGTTTTAGTGATTTTATATAGGTTAGTAATCCACATGTAAGATCATTAGGAAAAACATCATTATATTCCTCAATCAATGAATGATCTAACATATGGTGATGAATCTTCTACTCGTGGAATGACTTCACCATCATCAATAAAGAAAAAATAGTATTTATGGATTGATTTCTCTATTAGAGTATTATTGATAAAGCGGTAGCCTTTGGACTCTTTTAGAATAAATTTTACTTGAAGAAAATGGGATGGTTTTAAATTATCAAGTGTAATATTATCTTCCCTAGATGGGATATAATATGTGATCTTACTCCCATTATATTTCACTTCCCTTCCAAACTGCTAAGGCCATCACAACAATAAGTGACAAAAATACCAAGGAATAATATTACACAATACCTCATAAAAATAGTTCTTAAAAATGGAAAATGAAATCAGAACCTATTTTTTGACTTGATGTGTGGTCTTATTGTTCAAACATTGTAGTTTTTATTACTTAGGGTGATTTTGTGTTGGTAGCTTCAATTTCTCCACTAGTGTTATTGAATCAATATCTATACAACTCTCAATCATCAAATAGGTATATAATCCAACTTAAATGTTTGAATAAATATGTGTTTAATAAACCAATAAAGTCAAAAAAAATATATGAGAGAACTATTGGAGGACAACCAGCATTAATATATCATGGTCATCGAGGAGGGATGTGTCAAAGTGTCTATTATCATTTTAAAATTGACATTTTAATAAAAAATATCCATGCACTAAAAACTAAGAAAATACACTTGTATTGTATTTATAATTGAGTATAATGATTCATAATTCATTTTTGATGTGTATGAATCAATCTCATGTCACACCCACACACGATGCAGCCTGTATGACTCAAAGTGCATGTTTTCAGTTTAAAATGAGATTTTAGTAAAAAAACACAAGTGGCATACTCAAAATTGTGGAAATGAATTCAGAATGTTTTGATACTTTAGGATAATGATCCATAAGTCATTTGGGACATGTAGGAATTAGATTCACCTCAATTAGATGCACAGTGTCACGATATGACTCCAAATGCGTCTTTTTAATCAAAATTGACATTAATTTTAGTGAAAAAAATAGATGACATACTCAAAACTGATAAAACATGTTTGGATTGTTTTTTTTTATGAAAACAATATATAATTCATTTTTAATGTATAGGAATTATATGCACCTCAATCAGATACACGATGTGCCTGATATGACTCAAAGTGTCCATTAATAGTTTAAAATTGATATTTAATACAAAAACGTTTCACTCACTAAAAACTAATAAAAAGTGGTTTTATTGTCTTGATAATTTAGTAAAATGATTCATAATTCATTTTTAACATGTAAAAATCAGTCTCATGTCAAACCCACACACGATGCAACCCATATGACTCAAAGTGCATGTTTCCAATTTAAATTAAATTTTAGTAAAAAACAAGTGGCGTACTCAAAACCAAGGAAATGAATTCATATTTATTTGATACATTTTTATAATGATCCATAAGTCATTTTAGATGTGTAGGAATCATCCTCACCTCAACCCTATGCACGATGTGACTGGTATGACTCCATGTGCATCTTTTTATTCAAAATTGACATTAATTTTAGTAAAAAGAATCTGACATGCTCAATACTGAGAAAACACATTCATATTGTTTTGGTACTTTATTAAAAATATTCATAAGTCATTTTTGATATGTAGGAATCATACGCATCTTAACCTGATACACAATGTTCCCAGTATGACTCAAAATATTCATTATCAGTTTAAAATTGAAATTTTAATATAAAAAAGTGTCGCTCAATGAAAACTAAGAAAACATGCTCATATTGACTTGATAATTTAGTAAAATTATTCATAATTTATTTTTATGTTTCGGAATTAGTATCATGTCAAACCCGTACACGATGCAACCTCTATGACTCCAAGTGCGTGTTTCTTGTTTAAAATGTTATTTTAGTAAAAAACACAAGTTGGATACTCAAAACCAAGTAAATGCATTCATGTTATTTTGATAATTTATGATAGTGATCCATACGTAATTTGGGATGTCTAGGAATCATCCTCACCTCAATATGATGCATGGTGTGAATGGTATGACTCTAAGTGCGTCTTTTTATTCAAAATTGACATTTATTTTAGTGAAAAAAACAATTTACCTACTAAAAACTGAGAAAACACATTTACATTATTTTGGTTATTTATTAAAACAATCCATACGTATTTTTTTATATTTAGGAATCAGCATCACCTTAATCTGGTACATTATGTGGCTGGTATGACTCAAAGTGTATGTTATCTGATTAAAATTGACATTTTAATACAAAAAAGTGTCACTCACTGAAAACTGAGAAAACATACTCAGATTTTATTGATAATTTAATAAAATGATTCATAATTCATTTTTTATGCGTATGAATCGGTCTCTTTTCAAACCAACACATGATGCAACAAGAATGACTCAAATTGAGTGTTTCTAGTTTAAAATGACATTTTAGTAAAAAACACAAGTGGCATACTCAAAACCAAGGAAACACGTTATTATTTTTTTGATACTTTAGGAAAATGATCCATAATTAATTTGAGACATTTAGTAATCATCTACACCTTAATATGATACATAGTTTGATGGATATGACTCTAAGTGTGTCTTTTTATTCAAAATTGACATTAATTTTAGTAAAAAACAACTGACATACTCAAAACTGATCAAAAAAAGTTATATTGTGGTACTTTAGTAAAATGATCCATAAGTCATTTTTTATGTGTAGGAATCATCTGCACCTCAATCTGATTCACGATGTGCCTAATATGACTCAAAGTGTCTGTCATCAATTCAAAATTAATATTTTAATACAAAAAAAGTGTCACTCACTAAAAAACCATAAAACATGCTCAAATTGTCTTGATAATTTATAAAAATGATTAATAATTCATTTTTTGATGTGTAGGAATTAGTATCATGTAAAATCTAAAAAATATATAACATGTATGACTCAAAGTGTGTGTTTCCATTTTAAAATGACATTTTAGTAGAAAACACAAGTGGCATTCTCAAAACCAAGGAAACGCATTCAGATTATTTTTATACTTAAAAAATAACGATTCATAATTCATTTTGGATATGTAGGAATCATCCTCACCTCAATTCGACGCATTTTGTGACCAATATGACTCCAAGTTCATCTTTTTATTCAAAATTGACATTAATTTTAGTTAAAAAAACAATTAACATACTTAAAACCAATCAAATGAATTAATATTGTTTTGGTACTTTATGAAAATGATCCATAAGTCATCTGTGATATTTATGAATCATCCTCACCTAAATCTGATACACTATATTCTTGGTATGACTCAAAGTGTCTGTTATCAGTTTAAAATTTACATTTTAATACAAAAAAGTGTCACTCACTAAAAATAAAGAAAACAAGCTTGAATTTTCTTGATAATTTATAAAAATGATTCATAATTAATTTTTGATGTGTAATAATTAGTCTCATGTCAAACCCATACACAATTCCACCTATATGACTCAAAGTGCATGCTTCCAGTTTAAAATGACATTTTAGTAAAAAAACAAAATCGGTGTACCCAAAACCAAGAAAACACTTTCAAGTTGTTTTTATACTTTAGGAAAAAGATCTATAATTCATTTGGTACATGTAAGAATAATTTGAACCTCAATATGATGCATGGTGTGATCGGTATGACTCTAAGTGCATCTTTTTATTCAAAAATGACATTAATTTTAGTAAATAAAACAACTGACATACTTAAAATTTAGTAAACACGTTCAGATTATTTTAGTACTTTAGAAAAATGATCCATAAGTCATTTTTTATGTGTATGAATCAGTTGCACCTCAATTTGACTCATGGTGTGATCAATATGACTCCAAGTGAACCTTTTTATTCAAAATTGACATTAATTTTAGTAAAAAATAACTAAAATTATCTATAATAGTGTTTTTTTCTTGTATTTGTGTTAAAAAATTTATTTCATTTAAATTATGTATTTGTATCTGATTTTTCTAATTTTTACTTCTATTTCTAGTGTTGTCTCTGGTGATACAGTGTGTTGTTATAGCACACTACATACCCTATTTCTGGTGATGTAGTGTATTGTAGCATCAAAATTTAGTATTCCCCTTTATTAGTGCTACTAAATGCACTGATAAATGAGTCATTTATCAATGTTTGTACAAGTGATAATAAAAAGTCCATTTATCAGTGCTAAATAAATTATCTAATAAATGGGGTCATTAATCATCGCTTCTAAAAGCACTGATAAAAGTGTGATTTATCTTCATTTTTTAGCACTGATAAAGCATCCTTTTATCATCACTTTTATGGCACTAATAAAATCCTAGTCCTTTTAACTGTGTTGCGGTAGTCAGTGCTTTTTTAGCATTGATAAAGGAATATTATAGTGCTGTTAAAGGCCTATTTTGTAGTAGTGGAGAGGTATAATAATATATACTTTTAAATACCTTAAATTTCATGATTAATATGGAAAAAATATTCTATGGAAATGTATACACCACACAAAATAAAATATGTTGTGATTATAACATGAGTCCCAAAGAATGAAAATTGAGATGAAAAAACCCCACATGTGGATTGGGTAACAATTCAATCATAACATATTAAAATTTAGGACTTCAAATTTATCTTAAAATACCATGAATAAAGTAATTTCAGGATATAACATCTCATTTAGGAAATATATACACCACATAAAGAAAATTATGTGCATAATACAAGATATGTCTCAAAGGAGAGGAATTTGATATTGAAAACCCTTACCTCTTGTCCTGACTTCCATGAAAGTAATTTAAACACTTATATCATAAATATAGCTATCTAAATCACTTAATTACGAACATTTTTTATACACATAACCCTTTATAAAATTCATTTATATGGATAACCTTTAATGATATTAGAGTTGGGCATTCGTAACATGAAGACATAAAATCAAGGAATGATTTAGGTAGCATAATGACTATACAAAAGGGATTATGAAATAGGTTTAATGTGTAAAAAAGGTATTATATAATTAATAAGATATCATTTTTATATTAAAGGTTTTATTATGGATATTTAGATGAATAATCACATGGAAACTTAAGGCTTATAACAAAGGAAGTGCTTGAATTGAAAAGAGGAGGGATAGAATCAAGGGGTGATTTTAATAGCATAACGGTTATACAAAAAGTTGTATAGATTAGGTTTAATGATAGGAAGGGGTATAATCTCATAAATATAGAATAATTTGGACATTAAAGGGTTTATTCTTAACATATAAAATCATAATTAGTTGAAACTCAAAGGGCTTATCAAAAAATAAGTACTTGAATCAAAAAGAGTAGGAGAACCCTTACCTTTCCAATTAGCTTCTTAAAGCTTGGGAGGAGTCCTTATAACCTTAGTAACTCTTAGACATGGGTAAGAGGATTGGGAAGATAATTATATATAATATTAAAAATCTACAATTCTTATAAGGTGTAAGGATAAGGGGTAGTGAGGGGTGGTATTTATAGGGGAGAGGGGTGTTTTGGATTATTATATTCATTAGTTTATTATTTTGGATCAAGACTATCAATACTATTGATTATTGTGAATATATATAGTAAATAGTTAATGTGAGTTTTAAATAATAGGTTTTTACAACATTAATGACTCAAAAATTGATGTATGTATCTTATAATGTTAAATACTGTAAATTGTCATATTTTACTATTTCCCAAAAATTCAATTATTTTAAAAAAATATAAAAAATTCACACTAACCATTTTTTTATGTTTAGATTTAAAAAATGAACTCCATTTTATGAAAATAAATTTCTAAATATTATAAATTTAATTTTTAAATAAAATCATCATTTATTTGAAAAATATCGATTCTAATATTATAATCGATTTTATAACCCTTTGAAAAAATAATTAAGGTCTCATAAAATTATATTATAATTGTAATATAAAATAATATTAATTTATGAATCTATTTTATGAAAATAAATTTTCTTTTAAATCATTATATTAATTATAAAATTGTAAATAAACATTTAAGTTTCACAAAAATACCAACCCTTAATTTATCATTTTTTAAATATTTATTTACTTATACCATGAAATAATTATATCATATTTTAATTTATAAAAATACCTAAATTTTATTTATACTTTCATATGTTAGGTTGTATTCTAATAGCCAGATTATTATTCCTAATGTCCAGATTATTAATCCAATGATATAGGATCCTTAATTATAATGAATACCTCTTATTTCATTTATTCCTCATTCACTTATATTTTCTCTCAAGGTTATATATATTCATCTTTAAAATTAATATTTTATTATTATGTTTTATTTCTACATCTTGTTTCATGAGTGCGGTATTTCTAGTGGTTCGACCAGATCTAAATTTTCCTATTATTATCTTATTTTCTATTTGTTCTCCCGCTAAAATATTTGGAATTATTATTGGTTTGTTTGCTGAATAATATATCATTTATGAGAATAATGTTTTTTTTTGTTTCTCTATGCGATTTATATGTTTTATGACATAATTATAAGAAGGTAAATTCCATTGATAAAATTTTGGGTCATTATATTCTTCCCCCCTTATGAAATTTCTCCCTCGAAATTCCGTTTTACATACTAAGGTGAAAATAGGTGCGGGTAATTCTCCTTCATCGCTTCCTATGGTTTTCATGTCATCTCTTCATACTTATGATTTTTTTATAGAACCTTGGCTAATTGAGTGGTTTTTTATGTATAACTTTATCTCTACGATTCAAAATCTTCATTAGCTTCTCCTCATAAGAGAGATTTTTTTCCAACTGTGCCACTTTGGAATTCAGTATATTTGAGGGATCTGCTATGTACCTTCTTAAGAGAGATACGTGGAATGCATCATGTACTTGAGACATGGTTGGTGGAAGTTCAGTCTGATAGGAAACTATTTATATGCGGTCAAGGATCTCAAAGGGGTTAATGTACCTTCATTTAAGCTTCCCTTTCTTTCCAAACCACATGAATCTCTTCTATAGTGATATATGAAGGAAAAATTTTTCTCCAACTTCAAAATCCAAGTCCCTTTTATGGTTGTCAGCATAGCTATTTTACTGACAATGAGCATATTTTATATGTTGTTGGATGACTTGAACTTTCTCAGTTATCTCTTGTATAAGATCAGGTCCAAGTGGCTCTAATTCACCAACTTTATCCCAACAAGTTGGAGTTCTACATCGCCTCCCATACAGAGCTTCATATGGAGCCATATGAATAATCGAGTGGAAACTATCATTATATGAAAATTCAACTAATGAGAGGTGTTTATCGCATCCTCCTTTGAAATCTATTTAGCAGGATCTTAGAATTTCATCAAGCATATGAATAATCCTTTCATATTGGCCATCAATTTGGGGGTGATAATCCATGATAAAATTTAATCTAGTACACAAATAATGTTGAATAATTATCTATAATTTAGAGATGAACCTTGGATCATTATCCAATATAATTGAAAGTGGAACCTCATATAGCCTCACCACTTCCTTCACATGTATCTTGGAAATTTGTTCAAGTGATAAATCTTTCCAAATAGTGATGAAGTGAAAAGTATTGGTGATTCAATCCACCATATCCCATATTGCATTATTTCCTTTGGATGTATTTGGGATACGAGTGACAAATTACATAGTGACATTCTCCCATTTCCATGTAGGTATGGGAAATGGTTGCATCATATCTTTAGACTTATGTCACTCTGCTTTAACTTGTTAGCATACCAAAAATCTTGAGATATACTTCGCAATATCCTTCTTCATGTTGTCCCACCAGAAGTTCTCTCAAAGATCACAGTACATCTTGGTATTTCTAGGATGGATAGAGAAAAGTGATCTATGTGAATTATACAATACCTCTTTATCTCAAGTGATGAAGGAACACAAAACCTCATTCCAAATTGAATCAAACCATCATCATCGATGTGTAAATCATGTAGACTCCCTTCCATTACTACTTTCACCTTCTTTTATAGCTCCAAATCATCCCTTTTTGCCTCCTTAATCTTCTCTTAGATAGATGGTTGGGAAATCATTTGGGAAAGTTAAGATGTATTCCCTGTCATTGTGATTTCCAAATCCAACATTTTCATATCCATGAAGATAGGGTCTTTATCAATTCACATCATGGATAAGGTAATAGGTTATTTTCTACTAAGAGCATCAGCTACCTTGTTCACCTTTCCCAGATGGTAATAAATAGAGAAATTATAGTCCTTGATTAGCTCTAACCATCTTATTTTATTCATTTTGATCTCCTTCTGTATTAATATATACTTTAGACTCTTGTGATCGATATATATGTCACACTTCTCACTATAGAGGTAGTGTCACCATATTTTCAAGGAAAATCTCACATATTCTATCTCCATATCATGTTTCGGGTAGTTTTATTCATGGATCTTCAACTTCTATGAGGTGTAGGTTATCACTTTATCATTCTACATGAGTACATAACCCAAGACTTTCTTTGAAGCATCACCGTATATCACAAAAAAATCCACTTTTTGGTAGTGTGATTACAGGTGTGGTGATTAGCCTCTTCTTGATCTCCTTACAGATTTCCTCACATTCTTCTACCCGGACATACTTTACCCCTTTCCATGTTAACTTAGTTATCAGGCTATACAATCATGATAAATTTCTCACAAAACATCGGTAGTACCCAACTAAGATAAGGAAACTATGTATTTTCATGACACTAGTGCGTCTAGGCCATTATTCAATTGCCTTTGTCTTTTAAGGGTCCATAGAAATTTCCTCAGTTGTGATCATGTTCCCAAAGAATTTGATCTTCTACATCCAAAAGTCACAATCTCTGAACTTGGAGTACAATTTATCCTTTATTAATATCACAAGCACAATCCTTATATATTCTTCATGTTACTCTATACTCTTGGATTAAATGAGAATATCATCGATATACTACCAAAAAAATTTCAAGGTAGTTTCTGAAGAATCTATTCATCAAATCCATAAATATTTCAGGTGAATTAGTAAATTTGGAGAGCATAATTAGGAACTCATAGTGCCCATACCTTGTACGAAAAGCAGTCTTTTGAATATCTTCCTTCTTCACATTTAGTTGATGATATCTAGAATGAAGATCCACCTTTGAGAAGTATTGAGATCCTCATGGTTGATTGAACAAGTCATCAATCCTTGGAAGAGGATACTTGTTCTTTATGGTGATCTTATTGATCTCCCAATAATCAATACACATCCACATTGATCCATCCTTTTTCTTTATGAAGAGCACTGGTGCACCCTAGGGTGGTGCACTAGGGAATATGAACCCTTTTTCCAAGTACTCTTATAGCTTCTTCAACTCCTCCACTTCAATCGGTGCCATCCTATAGGGTAATTTTGAGATATGATTGTCTCTAGATATAATTTCTATTGATAACTCTACGTCACGATCTGGGGGAAGTCCATGTAACTTGTCAGGAAATACATCAGTTTATTCTCTCACAATTAGAATTTTCTCAAGTTTGATTCTTTCCTTTGACGCAAACATTTGGGTTAGGTGTGATTCTTCATAGGGTATCAACACCCACACCATTGAGGGATTTTCCAAAGGAGTTTCATGATCTTCCCTGCATTTTTAAAGGAGCATGGGATGGTTCATAATATAAAAATATATTTCCTTTTACTAATAATTGATGTGTTCTCAATATAACAAGAGCCAATATATGCCTAGTATAGTGAAAAATTCCACCAAGGGGAGTATTATGAGATTCACTAGAATAATATTCCCACAAATTCTAATATAAGAATATTCCAACACTTGGGTTTCAATGATCGCTCCACTAGGTGTTTTTATGGATATCTCTACTTCAAAGTATCAGGAATTTGATTCAATGGTTCTAAAAAACTTATAGGATAGAAAGGAATGTATATAACCATAATCAAATAATACTTTTTCCATTATTTATTGAATAGGAAATGTACCTTATATGAATTTGTTTTCTTGATCCACTTCAACATTAGTGATTGAATAATATTTCCCTTTTTTTGGATTTGGTGGCTGCTAACGCTAATTATGCTCAAGGACCTGTGGTTTAGTTCATTGACTTGTATAGTGTCATTTATCCCTATAGTTGAAGTATTGAACCATGTGTGGTGATCTTCTTTCCTCCATCACATTATCCAACTTCTTCATGTCTCTTTGACATTCATGAGCTTGGTGGCCTTTTCTCTCACACTTATAGAATTTCCTAATCCCTCTTCTTCCCACATTTCTAACATGTGGGTGGTTGAGATTTATTTCCAAATTTTTCATTAAATCCTCCATCCTGAAACTTCATATTTCATTTCTTATCTCTATATCCATGGGACCATTATCTAAACTCCATCTCCACTTTGAGAGCACATCAAACCACTTATTCATAACTCCCAAAGTCTTAGATAGCTAGAGCCTTTCGAAGGTGTGTTTTTAAAACACTAAAGAATCTATTTATTTTTATATCATTGTTGATAACAAAACCTGAGGCATGTCTTTCAATCCTTGTGAAGTTTTCTTCATAAGTCATGATAGATTCACCTTCATTTTTCATCATCTCTATAAATTCTCTCTCCATGTTTTTATGAATATTTTTATGGAAATAATTATTAAGAAATATTTTCTTAAAGTCTTTCCACTCCATCTATTCTATTTTATACTTCGTCTTGGTGTTATTTATAAATTTCCACCATTGATCTAATTCTCCATCTAAATGAAAGAATATCATAGTCACATTCTCCTTATTAGAATAGTGGAGCATAGAAAATATCTTCTTCATTGTGTTAATCCACTATTTCAGAACAAGTGGATCAAAAGATCCACTAAATGCCAGTGGTTGTTGTCACATAAAGGACTCAATGGCTATTTTATCCTTCTTAGTTGAAGGAAAACATTCCACATGGTTCAGGTTATTATTCATAGCCTAAGACAACTGGTTAAGCATTTATATGAAGTTTTGAACTCCACATCCTAAGGAATTAGGGATATCGTTTGGTAAATCGTTGCATTGTACTTCATATGGGTTGTTGGCCTAGTTTCTCATGGTTCTTTCCATTTTATAAAATAGAAAATATTTCAACAAAATATAAGTCAAAAAATTATGAATAATTTATTCATTTGTGTAATTAACTCTAAAGGCATGTCTTATGGGATTCCTATGTTTTGTATTTTTCTAAAACAAATATTCTTGGATGTTTATATATACTTAGTATTATCCTAAGGAATTTCACTAACATTCTCAAATCCTAATTCCAAAATTAACTAAATCGTGTTTTGATACCAAGTGACCCTACTTTTTCTCATATGACTATTACATCATTTTTAAGATAAACAACATAAAAGTGTCACAGTCCAGGATCCAAAGGTTTAGTATCTTGGTAAAATTAGGACCATACATCACTTATACATTATAAAACATAAAAATTTATTTAAAATATTCTTCTTTATCCTTCTAAATCTTATGTTCTCCTTAGTACATGTAGTCATATAAGGATATACATCAAAGAAAGGGGTGAGCTAAAATCCCAATGAGAGGATGAATAAGGGACATGAATCAATATAACATGAGTGATAATATTCATAAAAATCATAAAATAAGAATAGTATAATAATAAACATCATAATGGAAAATAATGGATAAAGGCATGGAATGTGGTAATGAATAAAAATGAAACATCATGCCATAGTGGTCAAATATCGTACATAGTTGTAAACAAAGCTAGCATCATGTTCATGCGTAACATTTGTTCATATTCATGAAATCATCATTATGAACATATATAGCATCATTTTCATGCATATTACACATTATATCATGAGATACATCACATTACCTAATGTATTGGAGGACTATATAATTCCAGGTCATCCCGTCACATCATAATATTTACATAATCATGCATGCCACATAGGATGTATAACAATCATAGTCATGGAATAACCCATGTAAAATAATGGGTTTTATATGGATTACATCAATTATAATTTCATTAATAAACTTTTGGTTCCCAAATGATAAAGGTAAAAACATATCTGGTATATAAATCATTACTCTTGAGTGAATAAGAAACAACTCAAGAGGAATCAAGATGTGTTATGGAAAGAAGGGTTCTTTTCAAAAATATTTATATTTTTCATAAAATAAAGTTTTGAAAAATTTATATCCACAAAAATAAAAGGTAATAATAATGAAATGATATTTAAGGAACGTTATAGGAGTATTCATACCAAATATGTCATGAAAGAGGGATAACCCAAATAAAAGGAGTTAGGTTCGAGAATCTCCTTACCTTATGTCTGAATGCATTATATACTTTAACTTAATATCCTGGATAATCAAATTATATTAATTAATTAATAAATCCAGAACCTATTATATTTTATTTATTATAATTTTATTAAGTTTTTTTATAGCCATTTTGATGAGTTATAGAGTTCAATTTCGTCGTTCCAAGAGCATTCATTTTAATGGTTTTCATGATCGGTTCACTTGTATATAATTATGGAAGTTCTTGTAAAATGAGAATAATTATATAAAATTAAAATGAAGTGTTATTAATGAGATTATAATATTATAAATGGTCCCATATATTATTTTTTTTTCTGGTATGAGGATGATTCATTGGATAAAATGTTAATGATAAATGTTTAGTTTATTTTAGTGGTTTTTTCGACCATCGTGAACTGGTTTCATTTTATTTAATATTATGTCTAAAAATTAGTTCCATAACATGAAATAAGTTATAATATACATATTAAAATATAATTTAACCATAATAATTATTTTATTACTATCCTTGAAGGAAATAATAAAAAACAAAAACTCTTCGTCCACGAAGATAGTGAACTAACATATCACAGATGATGTTTTCATTTTTAGAATAAAAGGAGAAGAAAAGAGATTTGATGATGGATATTAAATTAACTCAATAAGATTCCAGTATATATATAATACTGGATTTTTAATGCTGCTTTGGATAGGGTATGTGAGGAGAGTATAAGAGAAGAAGAAAAATTAAAAGAGAAGGATTGAGTATTTTACCTCTTGAATATTTTATCCTTGAGAACCTTTTTATGGCACTTGGGTTTGGTATTTTGTTGAGATCAGAAGATCTTGGACGTGGGTAAGAGGCTTGGGAAGGTAATAGCTAGAATATTTACAAGATAAAAGGCTTATAATGTGTGAGGATAAGGGGTGGTGAGGGTGGTATTTATAGGGGAGAGGGGTGTTTTTTATTATTATATTCATTAGTTTATTATTTTAACTCAAGAATATCAATAGTATAGATTCTTGTGACTATATGTGGTAAATAGTGCATGTTAGTTCAAACTAATGGGTTATTACATCATGAATGACTCAAAAATTATGTATTTAGCTTATAATGTTAAATACAGTAAATTGTTATATTTCACTATTCACGAAAAAATCAACTATTTTAGAAAAATACTCAAAATTTACCCTAACCATTTTTTGATGTATAGATTTAAAAAATGAATTCCATTTTATGAAAATAAATTTATAAATATTAGAAATTTAATTTTTAAATAAAATCATCATTTATTCGAAAAATACTGATTTTAATATTATAATCGATTTTATAACCCTTTGAAAAAATAATTAAGGTATCATACATTTATCTTATATTATAGTAAAACATAATATTAATTTATGAATCTATTTTATGAAAATAAATTTTCTTTTAAATCATTATATTAATTATAAAATTATAAATAAATATTTAAATTTCATAAAAATACCAACACTTAATTTATCATTTTTAAAAAAAAATTATTTACTAATATCATAATATAATTATATCATATTTTTATTTATAAAAATTCCTAAATTTTATTTATAATTTCATAGGTACGGTTACTATTCTAACTGCCAGATTACTATTCTTAACAGTCGGATTACTATTCTAATGGTATAGGGTCCTTAATTTTTATGAATACCTCTTATTTGATTCATTCCTCATTCACTTGTATTTTCTCTCAAGTTTATATATATATATATATATTCATATTCAAAATTAATATTATATTGTTTTGTTTTATTTCTATAACTTTGTTCATGAGTGCGGTCGTTCTGGTGGTTCAAGCGGATCAAAATTTTTCTATTCTTATTATCTTATTTTTTATTTTTTGTCCCACTATAATATTTAGCATTCTTATTGATTTGTTTTCTGAATAATGTATCATTTATGAGAATAATGTTTTTTTTATTTCTCTATGTGATGTATGTGTTTTATGACATAATTATAAGAATGGAAATTTTATTGATAAAATTTTATGTCGTTATAGGGATGATTGAAATGGTTGGAGTGAGATCCTTTTATATGTGAAAAATAGGGTATTTTTCATGGAAAACTAAAGTTAGATGAGGGATAGGAATTGAATCACATGGGTGTTAGGTGGGTTTGGTAAGTTATGTGAATTAGGTTTAGAAATGGTAGGTGAGACATGTGGGTATGAATTTATTACCTAAAAAGACTCTCTAGAAGGTGTATATAAACATTTAATTATTAAAAATTTGATATTCCTTATTTACTCATTTTACCCTCGGTAATATTGATTAATAATTAACCGTGATAATTTTTTTATTACTAAAAATGTAATATGACCCTTCTTACCAAATTTTGATGTAGTGAATCTGAATTTTGGATCCATTTAACCTAATGAAATTTATAAATATGAGAAAATTGACTTTTAAATTAAAACATAAGATATAGGAAAAGTGTTTTTATAGAAAAATGTATTTTATATATTAAGTGATTTTTATTCTTATTTACTATTAATTATTAATTGAATGATTTTTTATATATATTTTTATGTCTTTAAACATCATATAAGATTCATATTTTAAAATATATTAATCTAATTTATTTAGATAAAAATTATATAACTCTTATAAAAGTAATCCTTTGAAAAAAAACATTTTACTTTTACTATATTAATTATTACAATAGTTTGAGGGTGGGGATTAAAAGGAAACAAATATTTTTACTGCACATGTAAGTACTCAGGGAGACTTGATTCTAATACCTCCCACAAAAACCCTCAAAAATGTAACCACTATGTTATGCCCTTGGGGGCACTTTTACCATGGTAATTAATCTTTATCCTAAGTAGTTTATTTTAAATAACTAAAAACATGATTAGCATAGTTACATAATTTTTACCTATGGAATCTAAATATAAATTCCATTTTATCAATAGAATTGATTTTTGCATGGAAAATTAATTTTAACATTTGCGCGCATAAAATCCATTTTTTAGAAAAATATCAAAAACTCATCTTAAGCTAATATCTTTATAATGAATTAAAAAATGAATTTTATTTTTTAAAAATAAAATTATAACATTCAAAAATTAAAATTTTAAATATACTTATGAATAAAGGTTCTTTAGTTTGTGCATTGTGTGATAGTTTAGGATATAGTGTTTACCTACTACAGTAGGATCTCAGGTATTACAATTTATGTAAGGTTTCTTATGGTCATTATATAGAAAGGGAATTGTGTAATAATAACTTACACATTCACCAGGAGTCAGCAGTTGTGTATGGGTGAGCTACAAGCAATCATAGGTTACCATGACCAATGGTGGGTCCCCCATAAAGATTGAATAACGGTGGAACTAGTTGACCATCTAGGATATGCTATTAAAGTGGGGTGGGACCACTTGTACATGTGTTGATTGAATTACTATAATAATCTAATATTGGATATTAATTTCCAATTGTGATTATAATTTTGTAACTTCTTTGAAATGAAAGGAAGCAGCGGTGTTCTCCTATGGATGTGGTACTAACATTTGAACCCTATAAATCTTTATTGTCCATTTCTAGTTTGCCTTATTTTTCTTGAATTTTTATTTCTATGAGTTGTGTTTTTTTTAGTGTGTGAGGGAATTTACTTGGTGTGTTGGTTTAGGTGTGGCTCGACTTCTAAGTTTGGGTACATTGGTGTCATGGGGTTCTTCCAGTCTAGGAAGTTCTAGAGCTTTGTTTTGCACTTAAAGCTTCCAGTGGATTTTCTTCTGGTGATCAGTGGTTCTGAATCCCAACACCTTATTTACATACACTAAATATATGATATTGATCTCTCCTCAAAGTGGTTTTTTCCTTATTATCACTATATTTCAAATATTCTTTAATTAAGTATTGATTTATGTGTTCAAGTCGTTAATGCCAAAACCCGATTATCAACTTCCTTTGTGAGAAAACAGAAATCTCCATATTTATTCATTTGATAAAAAAAATCTATCTTTTCCCTCTCCCTTTTATCACAATAACTTTTTATCTCCCTTTATATGTGCAATTTTTCCTGGTGAAATGTATAGCTTGACCCAAGTCACAAAGTTAACTTACGTTGGAGGAGATTATGCCTCATACTTCTACATGCGGTGCATTTACTTTTTGCATATATTTTCCATAAATAATTTATCTTATATATCTTTATCTTGAGAACTCTTTCATTTTCTAATCACACAATATCATCATTCTTTCGATTCTCATTTTTTTTAGAAAATTGACATTTCTCGTCATATAAGAAGAGCATAATTAGTTGAGTATCTACAACCTTTATCTATCACTTACTTTGGGTGGTACTTCAATAATTTCACCTTCTCTTTCTTGATTATTTTTAGTCAAGTGAACTGATTTGTGTTGGTATATCTCTATTTTTTACCCCATATTCACTTAGTAGAAGATCACATTCTTCACCCAAAATATAGAGTTGTTTCTTCTTTCTTCAATTCAATCTTTTGATCTTCTTATCAAAACCTCCTCAAAAATTATTCGCTTCTCCTTGTGGGCACACTCTTAGCCCTTCTTGATTAGAAATATTTTTTTTATAGTCATATTCTATGAGCTAAAAATAATATGTAATAAGTACAAAACTTTTTGATTGTTGATGAATGAAATTAGTGCTCTTTATTTTCTATCTTTGAGAATTTTATGTGACACTTAATCATGTTTAAATGGTGAAGACAACCATTGAATGGTTGGAATTTCTACAACAATAAAGGATGATATGTGGGGTGTTCCTATGAGTCTTATTATCACACCCCAACCCGTGTTTTTGTACTTTTTAATAATTTTCTTTGGCTTTTAAAATTTTTGTTGAGGTTCGGGTTGAATCACGAAAGAGATTGTTGAGTTTTGTTAAAAAGTGCGTGTTTTTTTCAGTTGTCGTCATTGGGATCACAGGCGGAGCGCATTGTGGAAACCTCACACGGCCTCGCCCAAACAATTGCACGATCCGCCTGTATTCAAAAAATTTGAAATGGGTAAATTTTTTAATTTATTGTGTGATTTAAAAATTTTATGGTTGTTAATAATTTTATTATTATTATTAAAGTGAACTGGATATTTTTATTATTTATATTTTAATCAGTATGATTATTATTATTCTTATTAGTGTTATTATTAATAAGGCCTTATTATTATAATTATTATTATTAAAAAGTTTCATTAATATTATCATATCATCATAATTATTAAAAATGTTATTAATATTATTATTATTTGGAATGAAGAAAATGTTAATAAATAATTTTTACATTATATTATAATTATTAAAGAATTTTTTTTGTTAAAATTATTATTTTTATCATCTTTTCTTAGGTTGTTTTTATTAATATTAGGTGTACTAATAATATTATTGTTATTAAAGTTATCATTATTATTATTATAGATTAAAGTTGTTGTTGTTGTTGTTGTTGTTGTTTAATTTTCTTTTCTTTTTTTCTTCTTTTTTTTTCTAACCCTAGTGCAGCTCTCCCTTTTCTCTTCCTCTCCCCACACATCGCTACCCTATTCCCTTCTCCTCCATCACACAGCACCTGCACTGCCCGTCACCTCCTCCTATTCTCGTCATTCTGTCACCTCCTCCTCCCCTCACCATCTCGTCACCTCCTTCTCCGACCGTCGGCCTTCCTCCCACCGACCTCACACCCCTCCGACCGTCGCACCGTCGACCGAATTCCCCGGTCGACCGCCCTCCATGTATCGGCCTCCCATCAGTGCTCATGCCCTGCACCGGCCACCTGCACTGGCCGGCGCGACGCCCTCCTGTCGGCGCCCTCCCGTTGGCCTCACCCACCTCTGGTCGCCGCACTGCACCGACCGCACCGTCTCCCCCCTGCATATGAACCCTTCGGTGCGCCCCTGCCTCACAGTCGTTGTCCGGTCGGCCTCCCCCTCTCCCTGTCGTGAACCCCCCCCCCCCCCCATCTGGAGGACCCACCTCCAACCGGTCCACTACCGGCACACCAACCCACCGGCTGACCTCACATCATCGGCGCACCCCCTTCCCTTTGCAGCGCCCTCCTTCCACGCCTTCCGCCCTTGTCAGCGCGTACCTACAGGAATCGCAACCTTCGCTGCTCCAGCCAGCCCCACCAGTGCGACGTGCATGTTTTCCTGACCAGTGACCCCTCTTGTCAGCCTCTTTTTCGACCAGCGACCCTCCCTATCGGTGTGTGTCTTCCCTTTCCGACTGTCATGCAACTCTGCTGATCGAGCGCACCCCACGTCGACCCATGACCCTTTACATTTATAGGTATTTGAATTCTTTCATGACTTACATTCATTTAATATTAATTAATTATTTTTAATTTCAAGTATATTTATTTTAGAAGAAATTATGTGGTATTGTAGATTATTTTTGTTTGGTTAATTGTTTCACCTACATTATTGATTTTGGCGTGTTTTGTGAAGAGTTAGTTTGGTGAAAATTATGTTTTGAAAATATGTCAAGGTGGTTTTTTCACTGTTTATTCATTTGGATTATTTTAAATCAATGTTTAGGGTTTTTATTTATTTTTACAATTGCAGTGCGTTGGCAAGGAATTTTCATGATACTGCGGTCATCGGCTTGTGTGTGCTTACACACAAGTGTGAGACGTTTCATGTGGTTGTGAGCAGGATGAAAATCTAGGTAGGTCCCCCACTGCACTCTCCTTTAAATTTAGAATTTATTAATTGCTTTATATTTCATTGATTTTCGATAAATGAGAAATAAAATTAGATAATTATTTTTGGAATAAATATTTGATGTAAATGAAGTTGTTTATTTTATGCATGACACTTGAATTATTTTCTTGATGAATTGACACACAATAGTGAAAGAATTCCCATTTGTCCTTTGAACATAATTCACGAACTTTCAAGTGTGGTTCTGGTTTAATGTCAAATGTTCTCTTCTAATGCGTGAACAAATGTTTTGCTTTCTCTAGAGGAATGGTGTTTCCATAAAAGTTTCATAAGGCTCATTTTACACTTTGATAAAATAAATTATATTGAAAAACTTTCTTTGTGGTGACTCAGGGGTGATCTTGTTATGTACGTCGATTGTGTGAGTTTTTATGTGTGATATTTGTGCATCGTGACTGGTTACTTGATTAAAATTGTTGAATCACCCCCTTTTTATTACACATGTTAATATGAGAACCTAGCATAGTAAGTGGATTTTCTATGAATGATTGCTACACTAGTTTAGATTACGCATTGGCTAGTGGCCCATAACAGAGATATGTTTTGTTATTATTATTATTGTTATGGGATTGGGCCCCTCGACCAGGCCAGGTAGGGTGATGGTCGGGTGTTAGGGCGTTATGACGTCATTGAGTAGGGCATTCCTTCAGGATGAGTCACATGTATAGTATGTTTTAGATTTTTCACGATCTCTTAGATTCGACCCATGTTTTCTTTAGCGCTTATTTGTATGTGGCGGGTGATTAAGGTTCTTAGTTTGGTTGCTGGCCCCTATGTGCCACTTTTTCCATTTCCCTTATTGTGTGTTGTGTGTACGTTTGGTTTTCCTCTAGTTTAACAACTAAAATTCAGATTTTAAATTGTTTGCAGAAATGTTTTAAAATGTAATGCATCTTTTTTCCTTCAAACCTTAAACTTTATTTTAAATTAAAAAAGTAAATGGTTTGTTACTTGTTTTAGAGATGAAAAGTGTGTGTGAAAACCTATATTTTATATAATGTAGTTCAAACCTAGAATTAGTAAATTCTTTATTAAAAGGTAGAGCTTTGGGGATAGTTTTTTGGGCATGCCTACTGAGTTTTTATACTCATGCCTATAATGTTTTCCTATTTTTAGTTTTTTTGTAGGTTTAAATCGAGCTTGTTTGTTGTGGGTGAGAGTTGGTTGTGGATTGGAGAGTGACTCTCAGGGTCACGTGGTGTTTGTACATGGACAGGTTAGTGAATCGTTGTTGGTCGTTCTTTATTTTATGTGTTGTTTATTTACTTTGTGTTGTTCTATTTTCTTCCATTGCTTTATTTATTTTCACTAGGAGAAATCATTCTCAATTGTCCTCTATTGATGCCCTGGCACTTGTCACTTGCCCAGGAGGATCGAGAACGCCTCAGGGGCCTTTTCGCAGATCGGCTCGGGTGACCGGTTTAAGGTCGGTCCGAGTTAGTTCGTGACAAAATGGTATCAGCGGAGGTCGGCTCTTGAGCGGACCTTGTTTTTCAGAGTGCCCATTGTTATTTGGGGTTTTCATAGTAGAATGAGTAGAATTGTCAGGACTTGAGGCATAGGGATGGGAAGGAGGTCATGAACCCTTACTCGTTCCGAACCTCGGGTTACCATGGGATGTTCGGGTTGTTGGTGTATTTTTGGTTCCTTTAAATTGTTTTATGTTGGGAAATGAAAAAGAAGTTGGGAAAGTAGCCCTGTAAACTCGCAGGGTCTGGTAAGCCATGTGGAGCTGGGGACATTTCCCTAGACTACTCTCTATAACGGTGGTGTGACTGGCATATGGCTGTCAACCATATGTCTGAGTCACCCATCAGCACTAGTTTCCCCTGGTGAATCGTTTGGGTCTTCTTTAATTCTGAAAACTGTTTGTAAAGTTTTATTTTGGAAATTGTGAAAAGTTGAATTTGAAATGGCAATGACCATACTTTGATTAAATTCTTTGTTTTCTTGTTCCTTAGTGTTTTCCCCCACGACTGTTTGATGAATGCCCAAGGTGTAGCTTTGGGTGGTGTGCCCTTAGAAAATCCTCTAGTTGATCATCCTATAGACTATGTTCTGGAATTTTGTAAGTTGAACCCTCCCCTATTTTATGGTCAAGCATATCCTCTTGAGGTGGAGGAGTGTTTGTGGAATATTCAGAGGAACTTTAGTTTCATTGGGTTTCCTGAGTCATTGAAGGTGAAGTTGGCTACCTTTATACTTGAAGGTCCAACCTGGAAATGGTGGAATTTCATGTCTCGAAGAAAGCCTCGAGAAGATCTCACATGGGACTTCTTTAAGTCTTTGTTTATCCAACAATATTTCTCTGAGTTGAAAAAGTTGAGGAAGATGATGGAGTTGTGTTGTGTTCAGCAGGGCTTTGAATCAGTATTAGAATTCTATCAATGCTTCTTATACCTAGTTCCATATGACCAATGGTTTGTTGCAAACGATCCCGAAAAGGATCATCAATTTGAGTTTGGGATCCAACCTGAACTGCAGTAGAAAGTGGCAAAGATCAACCTAACCACCTTCTCAGATGTTGTGGGGCAAGACTTTCTGGCTGAAGCTAAGTTAGTAGGAGGACATGAGGTGGTGAATCCTCCCTCGGCCTTGGGAAGTAGTGCAGAGGATGGTGATAGGAAGAATGGGAAGTGACCTAATGTTGGTGGCTCTAATAGAGAAATCAATAGGCCTTTAGACCTTCAATTATCTTCTTCACATTGCAATGTCGTAATATGTCACCAGTGTGGTATGCGGGGTCACAAAAGGCCGACATGCCTGAGTGCTCCGAGAACCTACCACACCTATGGACGTCTGGGTCACTTGCAGTGATTCTGCCAAGGTGTTTCCAAGAAGCGCACTGAATCCAGACCTAGCTTGTCGAATGTCACCTCAGCCCTTCAGCAGGAGTAGGAGAATGTTTGGGATGAGTTTGGGGTTTTCTCTTTGTAGTGTTCCTTGGATGTAGTGGTCATCTCTTGTAGTGTTTTGTGGTGTTTCTTTTCCTTCAGTTGTAAGAATGGTTATTGTCGAACCTCTTTGAAATATTTATTTTATTGGAAGTGTGTTTGGTGAAATTTTGTTTGGTGTGTTATGTTTTGGAATTTCTGAAGCCTGACTGTGAGGCAGGAGATGCTTCAATCATTGGTGTTCCATCCATAGATCACGGAGTGAAGCTGGCGCGTAGTCAGGAGAACCCTAGGTGTGTAAAAGGGCCTTGGTTTAATCTTTGTCCTTAGTGTGGCATGGTTTGTGTTCTTCCAAGGGTGTGATATTGTTGATATAGCAATGATTGTAGTTTTGATGCTCTATCAGTTCGCCCCTTCCCTTCTCCCCCCTCATGGTGGGGGGGTTTTGGTCCGTGAGGGAAGTTTTCAAGTTCGATTAATCTCGCCAGTTCTTATGGTGGGGAGACCCATAGTGGGTCTCGCAGAGTTGCACCAAAAGTAATTTTGTGTCAGCCTGATCTCTATGGTGGGGAGTCTGTTTGGGGCTCCCTGTGTTTGTATTAGAGTTCTTTTCGTATATCGTTTTGGTGGCAAGTGGTCTCGTGCGGAACCACCTAATTCTAAGATCTTCCTCTTGAGTAAACGTTGGGATTGGAGTACACCCAACGGTTTCGTTGGACTAAGATTATGGGAATAAGTGTCGGAGGTGGTTTAAGTTTGTTCGTTCCTTGGTTGAAAAGGATAGTGTGGGTTCTGCTTGGTGATGGTTAAGGTGATCATGTTTTTAAGGATGAGTTGTGTGTTATGGGATTTCGGTGTCTGTTTGGATCGATCAACTGGAGGTGCTTAAACTTTTGGAGGTAAATGACACTTAAGAAGTTTTATCTTTGGGTATAGATATTGTTGTGGCTTTCTGGGGGCGGAAAGCATTATGGTGAGGAGAATTGTCACACCCAGACCCGTGTTTTTGGACTTTTTAATAATTTTCTTTGGCTTTTAAAATTTTTGTTGAGGTTCGGGTTGAATCTCGAATGAGATTGTTGAGTTTTGTTAAAAAGTGCGTGTTTTTTTTTTCAGTTGACGTCATTAGGCGCACGGGCAGAGCGCGTTTTGGAAACCCCACGCGGCTTCGCCCAGGCAATTGCATGATCCGCCTGTCTTCGAAAAATTTGAAACGGGTAAATTTTGTAATTTATTGTGTGATTTAAAAATTTTATGGTTGTTTATAATTTTATTACTATTATTAAAGTGAACTGAATATTTTTATTATTTATATTTTAATCGGTATGATTATTATTATTCTTATTAGTGTTATTATTAATAAGGCCTTATTATTATTATTATTATTATTAAAAAGTTTCATTAATATTATCATATCATCATAATTATTAAAAATGTTATTATTATTATTATTATTTGGAATGAAGCAAATATTAATAAATAATTTTTACATTATATTATAATTATTAAAGAATTGTTGTTAAAATTATTATTTTTATCACCTTTTTTAAGTTGTTTTTATTGATATTAGGTGTATTAATAATATTATTGTTATTAAGGTTATCATTATTATTATTATAGATTAAAGTTGTTGTTGTTGTTGTTGTTGTTATTATTATTATTATTTATTTTTATTTATTTATTTTTCTTTTCTTTTTTTCTTTTTTTCTAACCCCAGTGCGGCTCTCCCTTTTCTCTTCCTCTCCTCGCACGCCGCCACTCTATTCCCTTCTCCTCCCTTACGCAGCACCTGCATCGCCCATCACCTCCTCTTCCACTCGTCGTCCCGTCACCTCCTCCTCCCCTCGCCATCTCGTCGCCTCCTTCTCCAACCGTCGGCCTTCCTCCCGCCAACCTCGCACCCCTCTGACCATCGCACCGCCGACCGCACACCCCGGTCGACCGCCTTCCCTGCACCGGCCTCCCGTCGGCGCTTCTGCCCTGCACCGGCCACCTGCACCTGCCAGCGCGCCGCCCTCCTACCGGCCCCCTCCCGCCAGCCTCACCCACCGCCAGCCGCCGCACTGCACCGGCCGCACCGGCTCCCCCCTGCATCTGCACCCTCCAGTGCACCCCCGCCTCGCAGCTGATGTCTAGCCGACCTCCCCCTCTCCCCATCGTGAACCCCCCATGTCTGGTGGACCTACCTCCAGTCGGTCCACTGTCAACGCACCAACCCACCAGTCAACCTCACCTTGATGACGCACCCCCTGCCCTTTGCAGCGCCCTCCTATCGCGCCTTCTGCCCTTGTCGGCGCGCACCTGTCGGGATCGCGACCCTCGCTGCTCCAACCTGCCCCACTGGTGCGACGTGCACGTTTTCTCGACCAGTGACCCCTCCTATCAGCCTCTTTTTCGCCTAGCAACCCTCCCCGTCGGTGTGTGCCGCCCCTTTCCGATTGTCGCGCGACTCCGCTGATCGAGCGCACCCCGCGCCGACCTCTGCCCCTTTAAATTTAGAGATATTTGAATTCTTGCATGACTTACATTCATTTAATATTAATTAATCATTTTTAATTTCGAGTATATTTATTTTAGAAGAAATTATGTGGTATTTGTAGATAATTTTTGTTTGGTTAATTGTTTCGCCTACATTATTGATTTTGGCGTGTTTTGTGAAGAATTAGTTTGGTGCGAATTATGTTTCGAAAATGTCAAGGTGGTTTTTGTGCTGTTTATTCATTTGGATTATTTTAAATCAATGTTTAGGGTTTTTAGTTATTTTTGCGGTCGCAGCGTGTTGGCAAAGAATTTATGCGATACTGTGGTCATCGGTTTGCGCGTGCTTGCGCACAAGTGTGAGACGTGTCACGTGCTTGTGAGCGAGCTGCGAATCGAGGTAGGTCCCCCACTGCACTCACCTTTAAATTTAGAATTTATTAATTGCTTGATATTTTTTTGATTTTCGATAAATGAGAAATAAAATTAGATAATTATTTTTGGAAAAATATTTGATGTAAACGGAGCTGTTTATTTTATGCATGTCACTAGAATTATTTTCTTAATGAATTGACGCACAATAGTGAAAGAATGCCCATTTGACTTTTGAACATAATTCACGAACTTTCAAGTGTGGTTTTGGTTTGATGTCAAATGTTCTCTTCTGATGCGTGAACAGATGTTTTGCTTTCTCTAGAGGAATATTGTTTCTTTAAAAGTTGCATAAGGCTCATTTGGCACTTTGATAAAATAAATTATTTTGAAAAACTTTCTTTGGGGTGACTTAGTGGTGATCTTGTTGTGTACGTCGATTGTGTGAGTTGTTGTGTGTGATGTTTGTGCATCATGACTGGTTACTTGGTTGATATTGTTGACTCACCCCCTTTTTATTACACGTGTTGACATGAGAACCTGGCATGGTAAGTGAATTTTCTGTGAATGATTGTTGCACTAGTTTAGATTACGCACTGACTAGTGGCTCATAGCAGAAAGATGTTTTGTTGTTATTATTATTGTTATGGGATTGGGACCCTTGACCAAGCCAGGTAGGGCGACGGGCGGGCGTTAGGGCGTTATGACGTCATTGAGTAGGGCATGCCTTCAGGATGAGTCACATGTATAATACGTTTTGGATTGTTCACGAGCTCCTAGGTTTGACCCATGTTTTTTTTAGCGCTTATTTGTATGTGACGAACGATTGAGATGCTTAGTTTGGTTGTTGGTCCATGTGTGCCACTTTTTTCATTGCCCTTATTGTGTGTTGTGTGTGCGTTTGGTTTTCTTCTGGTTTAACAACTAAAATTTGGATTTTAAATTGTTCGCGGAAATGTTTTAGAATGTAATGCATCTTTTTCATTCAAACCTTAAACTTGCTTTTAAATTAAAAACGGCAATGGGGTGTTACTTGTCTTAGAGATGAAAAGTGTGTGTGAAAACTCGTATTTTATATAATGTAGTTCAAACATGAAATTAGTAAATTCTTTATTTAAAGGTAGTGCTTTGGGGATAGTTTGTTGGGCACGCCTACTGAGTTTTTATACTCACACCTATAGTGTTTTCTTGTTTTTAGTTTTGTTGCAGGTTTGACTCGAGCTTGTTCGTTGTGGGCAAGATTTGGTTGTGGATTGGAGAGTGACTCTCAGGGTCACGTAGTGTTTGGATGTGGACAGGTTAGTGAGTCGTTGTTGGTCATTCTTTCTTTTACGTGTTGTTTATTTACTTTGTGTTGCTCTATTTTCTTCCACTGCTTTATTTATTTTCACCGGACGAAATCGTTCTCAATTGTCCTCTATTGATGCCCTGGCGCTTATTGCCAGCCCGAGAGGATCGAGAACGCCCCACGGGCCCTGCTGCGGATTGGCCCGGGTGACCGGTACAGGATCGATCCGGGTTGGTTCGTGACACTTATTTTGTTAAATAACTACACTATCAACCCAAATTCTAGTATTTAATTAAAGTGGTTTCATATATTTAAAATGGAAATAAGATGATGAAATTGAGGGAAAGAATCGTGTTTAGTTGAGTGGATATGGATTTTCATGATGAGGCTTTTGGGAGTTTAGAAGATCTTAAAATGAACTTAAGGATTGATCATTTGAAAATAAGGAGGTGTTTGGAAAAGTCAAGAGGAAAAAATCTTAGAAATTGAGGTTTTTGAGTTGTATATGGTTAAGTTGTGTGGTTTGTAAACCATGAAAATAGATCGTGCAAGTCAATCTAGATGAGGTAGTGGCATTACACGATTAGCCTGCATGGCTTTTCAAATCATACAGATAAACTATGTCGTGATTAAAAGTGGGATTTATTTCATGAATCTAAGGACCTCTCCCTCATTTTTCTCCCTCTCCTTTCATACTCAACCTGCATGACCCAAGGGGGTTTCCACTCCCTTCCTCCTTCATTTATCTTCAATTCTTGGGTGTTTCTTTCATGGATCGAAGGTAAATATTTCTCTTCTTATACCTTGTCTCTTCTCCTTTATTTTCGGTGTTTTCATTGATGGTAATATGGATCTAGGGATTTGGTGATGTAGGCTTCATGAAGACATGGTGAAACCCTCCCAAACGAGAAGGATTTTTCTTGGTATGTCTGGTGGAGGTCAAGATGAGTCATACATGCATCATTGAAAGCTTGTTTGGTATCGAATCATTGTTAATTGCACATTTATCAACTTAAGCTTGTTTGAGTGATTCTTTTATATATAGTGTTAATGAAATTTGGGGATTTTGATTTGGATGATGTAATGTGGTTGTAATAAGGACTATAACTCATAGTGATGAATTTACAAATGTGTTATGGGGTAGGAAATTTTGACTCTGCTCATGGTTTGTGATAAATATGTGATGAATGTGGTTGTTTACTTGTTTACTTCTTGTTGTTTTTATTTACATTCTTATTGTATGAGTGGCGTAGTAGGGTTTCGTAAATATAAAAGGTTCTGATTAAAAGTGATTGAGAAGTCAAATAATTGAAGTAAAATGGTTTATTTGGATAGTGAGTCTATTGACTGGGTATTATCGAACAATGATTTGGACTTTATGATCATTCTTACGAGTCTTGGTGTCATTATTCTTACATTGGAAGTAAGTGATTGTTTTATAAATAATTTGGAGGCCATTTTTGAAAATGTTGTAAAGTGATTTCATAAATGTTGTGGAGCGGGGGTGGTGTTAGTTGAATTTATTTTCTAAATGATTTATGGGATGATATGAGGTTTTTTTAACCAAAAGAAATAAATTACTGACCAGTCACACCAGATCTACAGATCCACTCAGGGAAAGAGTTCGTCCAACAATGGTTACCCCATGATTTTCCAAAACAAGCTAAATGATGAGCCTTCGGATTGCCTCCTCGCTTTATGAAAGAAAATTTGCATTCAGCGAAACAATCGGTCAAGGACCAGATCTTTCTCAAAATAAGGCCAAACGTCTGGAAATCCTCCTCCTCCTTTGATAAAGCGTTAATCACTTCCAAGCAGTCAGATTCCACCACAACATTGATCCAACCTTTTGAGCGAGTGATAAGAATCTCATGGAGAATGGCAGATACCACCGCTACTACAGGGCTCCGGGAGGCATCAACAACCCTGCAATGAGTTTCCACGACATGACCATCACTGTCATGAGCGATGAATCCAATGTCAACCCTGGGGAGAGCAAAGACGACCACATCTGTATTAATTTTGAAAAAAACCCCTGGATGAGGGAACCAATAGGGAGGTGTATGCCGATTGATATCCATAGAGGGCACAACATCATTCGTCGTCCATCAATTCATCCATTCCAAAGCCCTCTCAACCCAAAAATACGGTCTTGAGTCACCTTATTGTGAAAAATGATTTCATTCTTTCAAGTCCACGCCATCCAATCAATTGTACAAATCACTTCATCACCCTTAGTTACAAGGAAGACGTCCATTTAATAAAATTTTGAATCAACACAATAGATGGATCAAATAACTTTTTAAAATTATGCCATGATATGGTTGATTTACCAAGTGGAAAGTTTATAAAGTTGTTTGAATGGATTTTTTTTTATTCAATTTTTGTTTTTTATAAAAAGATAGGAACTTATTATTTTAAATGTGAATTCTTAGATTGAAGTTGGTTTGACCGGAGATATGCCCATCAACGGACACGTTTAAAAGTACATAATTAAATTCCAGACAGGTTTTTTAATTAAATTTTTATTTCGCTTTTCAGTAATCTAGTCCTTTCGTTTTTTATAAAATGGTTTTTTTACTTATCCGTTGATTAAAGGTAGCTTTATTGTAAATGTGTGGTAATAACTCCATTGCTAACTTTAACGATCCTTTTAACCTACTATTTTTTACATCCAAAACATGTTTATTATTATTATCATTATTAATTTATTGCCCTTTCTGTTTTGATGGATGGGAGAAGAGGTGTTATATTAACCACAGAATTACAAAAAAAAATATTTCGAAGTATAAATAATATGAAAAACTGTTATTTTTTTTATAAAATTCAACTGTCGTCTTTTTAAATCAAACTTGATTTTAAATATTTGAAATATATATACAATTGAAGTCCAAGTTTAATGCACCGTCAAATATCAAAACAAAATAATAAATATTACATGTTCACACGAAATTACATTTTAAAATATTTTAAAATATTTAACGTTGGTGATGAGCGTTAAACAACGATTTATTATGCATTTATTCTAAAAATCCCCTAAAAAAAATCTTATATATATATATATATAAACTTTGGTTAAACATTCGCTTTCCTGCTTTCTTTTGCTTTTGCAGTCCGTCAGGGTGAGGTTGCCCAGGGAGAGATCGCGATAAAAACAGAGTGCGCGAAACCGAAGTGGGAGGTTCCTGAAGAGTCGCAGAGAAGGCTAAGCAGCAGCTGAAGGTTCGTTTTCACCGATCACAGTTTCTTCTTCCAAATTTACGATCACCCCGTGCATCAATTGCCATCCATTTTCATGGAAGAGAGGCTCGGATTGCTTTACTGGCTGCTTCCGATTTGTTCATCGCTGTTAGACAGATTCTGTTATGATTAACTTTGGTTGATAATTCGCTTTTCTGCGTTCTTTTGCAGTTCTTCACAGGGTGAGGCTGCCCAAGGAGTGATTGCAATCAAAACAGAGTACGCGAAACCTGAGAGAAATTATCTAGAAGAGTCGAATAGAAGGGTAAGCAGCAGCAGAAGGTTTATTTTCACCGAGAACACTTTCGTCTTCCAGATTCACGATCATCCCGTGCATCAATTGCCATCCATTTCCATGGGAAGGAAGGTTCCGATTGCTTTACTGGCTGCGTCTGATCTGTTCATCGCCGTTAGACAGATTCTGTTATATATTAACTTCACTTGAACATTCGCTTTCCTGCTTTCTTTTGCAGTTCTTCAGGGTGACATTGCCCAAGGAGAGATTGCAATAAAAGCAGAGTACGCCAAAACCGAAGAGGAAGGATCTCGTAGAATCGCACAGAAGGCTCGGCAGAGGCTGAAGGTTTGTTTTCTCCGCGAACAGTTTCGTCTTCCTAATTTATGATCATCCCGTGCATCAATCGCCATCCATTTTCATGGAAGAAAGGTTCCGATTGCTTACTGGCTGCTTCTGATCTACTAATCGCAGTTAGATAGATTATGTGATTCTGCCGTTCAGCATCCCAAATTCCAGGTCTGGAGAATCTAATTCAGGTTTTGTTTTAGTTCCTTGTTCCAAATCAGTCATTTAGTGATTTAGAAGTTGATTTCTGGATTCTCAACTGTAACGGCGATGCTCTGTCCAGAGATGGATTTAGGGATAGAAATTCAAGCCCAATGTTGTCTCTGCATTCTATCCGTTGTTTATTATATCAATAACGGCTTCGTCTTCTTTGTAGGTGTACAGCACACGGATGCCCAGCCTCCGATTAAAGGCAGCTGCATTTTTTTGATTGCTGGCGAGCCATGGCGGCCGCAGTACAGTCGGAGAGCAAGGGACTGTATTCATGGTGGTGGGACAGCCACATTAGCCCCAAGAATTCCAGATGGCTTCAAGAAAATCTCACAGGTGTGCGCTCATCCTCCTCAAGGACTGGCGTGTAGCCTCCGTGGTCATTGCTTGTGTGGTGTTATAATAATGACTGGGCACTGTTACCTGTGTAATTGTTCTGCTTTTTAAAAAACATTGATACTTAGTTTTCGCTTTATATGAAAGAACAGTGGTCTGGAAAATAAATGGGTTAGAGAATGATCGAAAATAATATTTGATATAAGTTAAAAGTTCTAGTTCAATCATTTATGAAAGTTCGGATTCCTTCTAAGTGGGAATGAGGAATGGGTAAAAAAACATGCTTGAAACACAAGATAGCAGTGCTAGTTTAATCATTTATGAGAATTTGGAGTCCTTCCAAGATAGCAGTGCTAGTTTAATCATTTATGGTAAAAAATCAACACAATTGGCCATGATTTTATGTATTATTGATAAATGCCTCAAACAGTAGAGAATTTGTTTCATAATTCTTTATTGTTATATATTTATTCATTACACATTTTCCATACATACTAAACTATTAACACATCAATCTATTTCTCATTCCCTGTCTTTTCTTTTTCTTTTTCATTAGAAAGTTTTGTTTTTCTTTTTCATTAGAAAGATTTCACTTGTACGAAACATAACTAACTTAAAAAAAAGGCACTTTTTGTTTTTTTGAATCAAAAAAGAAAACCACGTAAATAAATAACATAAATACATTTTTTCAATAACAGTCTTATAAGCAATTTTCAGTAAGTACCATCAAACAGTCTTCAACTAATTATGATACTGTTTTGAATAAGTAAAATTGCAAATCCTCTCTCTCTCTCTCTCAATCCAGAGAGATCCATGTTTGTGGAACTCCATCAATTTATACTAAACAAACACAAAGAGACAGGAAGATCTCTCTTCTTGAGATTCTGGGAAGCTTCTGATAAATTTTCCCTGTTGAACGTGAGAAGCTTCAGGGGAATTCCTCCACTCTAAGAGAGCTTCCATGAAAATTCATCTTTGTGACTTCGAAAAATATCCAACAATTTGTGTCCTTGATTTCACCCTCACCAAGGATCAGTAGCATTTTTTAGCAGCACATATGAAGTTTTTCTCCTGATAAACAATCAAGAGAAACCAAGAAGTGATGATAAATTAACTTGCAAAGAGCATGGGTGAATTTCAAAATGACAGAAGAAAGCGATAAACATCGGCATAACTCAACTAATTTGTCTGCTAAATTAGCTTAATTGTGGAACTTTTCAACCCCTAATAACACAAGTTTTTTTAGAATAAAATCTACTTTCAATTCAAAATTATAAAGTTGTGTACAAACAATCAAAAATCAAGAGAGCTTATATAAAGCTCTCATTACATCATCAAAAAGTAAAAATAGACAAACTACCGCCTGCTCTGCTTCAAAAGTTTGTTTCTGTGCTTCTATAATGCCAATATCGTTTGAACAGATATGGACACCAAAGTCAAAGCGATGATCAAGCTCATTGAAGAAGATGCTGATTCCTTTGCAAGGAGGGCAGAAATGTACTATGAGAAACGGCCGGAGCTCATGAAATTGGTAGAGGAATTCTACCGGGCTTACCGTGCACTAGCAGAAAGGTATGATTCTGCAACCGTGGAGCTCCGACATGCCCATAGAACCATGGCTGAGGTGTTCCCGGACCAAGTGCCATTCACCGTGCTTGACTGTCAAGAGGAGCCACTGAGGCCCTCAGCATCAGATTCACAGGCTGCCAAGTGGAATGAAACCAGCTCAGATGAGTCTGGATCTCAAATTAACAAGGATGATTTGAAGCAGCTAAATCTGATGTTTAGTCCTGAAGCAAAGTTGCCAAATTTAAAGAACAGTGACTCCAAAACTGAACCTTTTGTCAAGCTCGATCATGAAGGCAAAGCTGGAAGTGTCCTTCAAGCCTCAAAGGAATCCCTTGCTGAGGCAAACAGTGAAAAGGAAGCGCTTTTCCTTCAGTACCAACAGAGTTTGGCAAATTTGAGGTCTGAACTTGATGAGAAAGCCATCAAGGCTGAAACTGAAGCACAGAATTTGAGGTCTAAGCTTCTGCAATTAGAGGCTGAGAAGGAAAGCAGTCTTCTTCAGTACAAACAATGCCCGGAGAAGGTGTCTGCTTTGGAGGGTAAAATCACAAATGCCGAGGAACAGACTAGGAGAGTGGAAATTGAAATTTTCATATTAAAGCAAGCCCTTTCGGACTCGAGTAAAGACAAGGAAGCCATGGAGAGTGAACTTTCGTGTGCCCAAGAGGATGTCAGAAGGCTCAACAGCAAGGTTTCAGTGGGGATGAACAAGTTAAAGAGTGCTGAAGAATGCTGTGTTGATCTGAGGCGGGTGAATGATTCTGTGCTGTTAGAGGCAGACAACATGGCAGAGAAGATGGTGATGAAAGACCAAGAACTGCTGCAAAAGAACGAAGAACTAGATAAACTTCGGGTAATTCTCATTCAAGTTGAAGCCATGCTAAAAGCCTTGCAGGACGCCCACTCCCAATCTCAAGAAGATCACAAGGCTTTGGTATCGGAGGTTAGAAATGGGCTTGAGCTGTTGAGGGATCTGGAGAAATGCAAGCAGGAATTGGAGAGAGAGATCCAGCGGCTGAACAGAGAAAACCAGAGTTTGAACAATCTGAACCTAACTTCCAACGTTTTGATCAATGACATGCAACATGATACATTTAATCTGAGGAAGACGAAAGGGAAACTTGAAATGAAAGTTGCAGAACAAGTGGACCAGTTAAAGTCACTACAGAAAGACTTTTACTATCTGAAAGAGGAGGTCAATAAATACCAGGCCTTGCTGGAGCAGCTGAAGTCTGTGGGCTTGGAGCCCGAAAGTGCAGCAGCATCAGTGAAGGCTTTGCAGGATGAGAACTCAATGCTGAAAGACTTCTTCCAAACAAACAATGATGAGAAAGTAGCCCTTTTGAAGAAGCTTGAAAGCATGGGGGTACTATTGCAAAAGAATTCGGTTTTAGAGAATTCCCTGTTGGATGTGACTGAGAAGGTGAAGACACTGCAGGAGTCCTACAGCAATGTCCATGGAGAAAAATCACTCCTTGTTGCTGAAAAATCCACACTTTTTTCTCAGCTACAGATTCTTACTGAGAACATGCAGAAGCTGCTGGAGAAAGACACCAAGCTGGAAGATTCCTTCACTCTTGTAAACGCTGAGCTAGAAGGTTTGAAGGAGGAATCTGAAAGAGAGAAATCTGTTCTCCTTTCTGAAAGAGAGATGCTAGCCTCCCAGTTGGAGATTGTAGAACGGAAGCTAAAAAGCTTGGAGAAAGGATTCGTTGAACTTGAAGAACAGTATGTTGGCATGGAGAAGGAGCTTGAAAGCATGGGAGTGCTATTGGAAAAGAATTCCGTTTTAGAGAATTCCCTGTTAGATGTGACTGAGAAGGCGAAGACACTGCAGGAGTCCTACAGCAATGTCCATGGAGAAAAAACACTCCTTGTTGCTGAAAAATCCGCACTTTTTTCTCAGCTACAGATTCTTACTGAGAACATGCAGAAGCTGCTGGAGAAAGACACCAAGCTGGAAGATTCCTTCACTCTTGTCAATGCTAAGCTAGAAGGTTTGAAGGAGAAATCTGAAAGAGAGAAATCTGTTCTCCTTTCTGAAAGAGAGATGCTGGCCTCCCAGTTGGAGATTGTAGAACGGAAGCTAAAAAACTTGGAGAAAGGATTCGTTGAACTTGAAGAACAGCATGTTGGCATGGAGAAGGAGAAGGAGAAATCTGAAAGAGAGAGCTCCATTCTCCTTTCTGAAAGAGAGATGCTGGCCTCCCAGTTGGAGATTGTAGAACGGAAGCTAAAATGCTTGGAGAAAGGATTCGTCGAACTTGAAGAACAGTATGTAGGCATGGAGAAGGCGAAGGAGAAATCTGAAAGAGAGAAATCCGTTCACCTTTGTGAAAGAGAGATGCTGGCCTCCCAGTTGGAGATTGTAGAACAGAAGCTAAAAAGCTTGGAGAAAGGATTCGTTGAACTTGAAGAGCAGTATGTTAGCACGGAGAAGGAGAAGTGTTGTGCTCTTCATCAGGTTGAAGATCTGCAATCTTTTCTTGGCATGGAGAAACAAAAGTGCAAAAGCTACATTCTGTCGACTGAGGCTAGATCGGCTGAAATGGAAAACCATATTCATCTTCTGCAAGAAGCAAGCAGGTTAAAACACAGAGAGTTCGAAGAGGAACAGGATAAAGCTTTCAATGCACAGGTTGAGATCTTCATCTTGCAGAGATGCGTACATGATCTGGAAGAAAACAGCTTCTGTTTGCTGATGGATTGTGAGCAGTACACCAAGGCATCAGAAACTTCAGAGAGACTGATTTTAGAGCTGGAGAGCGAAAACCTTGAGCAACAGGTGGAATTGGAGCTCATGTTACATGAAATTATAAGCCTCGAGGCAGGAATTTCTAAAATATTCAAGGCTCTTCAAATCAGCCCTGAAAATGAATTTGATTCAGGGCAAAGAAGCAGCTTCTCACAAATTGACCAGAAAATCGATGAGATGAAAAGATCTCTTCTGACAGTTGAGGATGAGAAACAGCAGCTGCTGGTTGAGAACTCGGTTCTCTATGAACTAATCAGGGAACTGAGACAAGGTTCTAACAGCAAGTTGATGTTGGAAATCGATGAAGGAAATCATCGAGAGGAATTGCTTAAGGTCATTTTGTCTCAAAAAGAAAGAGAGCTTTCAGACGCAGAAGATTTGGGCACAGAATTGTGCAGGACCATTGAAGGCTTGGAGAGGGAATGTGGAGAATCAAATCTGACAAGAGTGGTATTAGAAAATCAGGTAATTGAATTCTCCAAACACAGCTTGGATCTAAGCAAGGAAATTGAGTGGCTTCATGAAACATCCAGAAACACAGAAGAGAAATTGAGTTCGGAGCTTCTTCATAGAAGCCACGAGTCCGAACTCTGTGAAGCTGAAGCTGGAAACCTCTATCTTGATCTTCAGGTTTGCAGTGTCTGTAAGCTTCTGTCAGAGAATAAGGTTCACGAGCTTGCCAGCGCGTGTGGATATCTTGAAGCTGAGTGTGCTTCAAGAAGTGCTGAACTCGAACAGATGAAAGAAAAGGTTGACTCGCTCGAAGGCGAACTTGATAGAGCTAGAGCACAGTTGTCTGTTTTCAATCCTATGATATATTCTTTGAGAGATAGCATAACATCGCTCGAGCATAATTCTGTAATACGGAAAACGAATTGTGTCGAAGATGAACAAGAGGTACCTTCTTCTCCATTGAAATTAGGTTTATCTTGCAGGTTGATAAAACTCTTTACTCCGTTCACTTGTGGTCAGGATGAGGAATATCGCGCTGCAGCTGTACCAGATGGAGCTTCAGATTTACAGAAAATGCAGATGAGGGGAAGCGCGAACTCCAGTGTCAAACAGGAAGATGAAGAGCTGAATAACCGTACCAGTTTGCAGACGACTGAACCTGAAAGAAACACAATAGTGATGAAAGATATCCCGCTCGATGAAGTCTTGAGCTGTTCCTTTCATGGAGAGGGAGAAAAATCGGATGACAACGATGATCAAATGCTGGTTTTATGGGAAACGGACTGTGACCCATCGGTTCATGAGGCACAGGCACGGAAAGAGAAAGCATCAGCGAACACAGCCGACGAAGAGGTCCAGCATCAGGTTGTTGAAGACGATACGAATCAGAAGAGCCAGAGCGAATATTCAAAATCACAGCCGGAGAAGGAGCGCGCAGGAGCGGCCGATTCACGTGAAGATGAGCGCGATTCGGAAACCCTATCATTGCAGTCCCTCCAGACGACGGTGCAAGATCTGAGGAGGAAGATTGACGGCGAGAATAAGAACAGGAGGAGCAAGGGTGCGGAGTACGAGAAGGCGGAGGAACAATTGCGAGAAACCGGGGAAGCTCTCGCGGAGCTCGTAGAAGCCAGTGACCGGTTGAGAATGGATCCGTCGCCTTCGACGGAATCGCAGGACGCTGTGAATGGCAGTGCAGTGGATCAAGCTAGGAGATTGCTGTCGGAGGTGCAGAGAATCCAGGCCGTGGTGATGAAACTGGATGATGAAAGGAAGGATAAGGGAAGTTACCGATTGTCTGATGTGAGGAGGAGCAACAGGACGAGTTCCTTCCTGAAGGTTCTTATTTACAGAGGCGGGAGGCAGGGCAAGGGATCTTTGTGTGGGTGTTTCAATCCGCCGTCGCCAGATGGAGATCGAGGCCTGAACATCCGCTGACGGGCTCCATCGTTTCATCCTTCCGTGTACAGTACTCGGTTTTAACTGCAGGGTATTTCAGCCAGAATATGAGTATTTGTGGTTTTAAATGCAATGTAAATATTAAATTAATTATTATGCAGCATGCCAAACTTTTCATTTTCAAAATGAAGTTTACCCTGATAGTCATTAAAATATCCAAACTAGATTTCATAAAAAAAAAATACAAAACTGTAATTGAATAAAATAATTTTTAATAATTAAAAACTAACCACCAAAGTCTTGAAGATCAAGAAATCTTATTAGTGGATTCGATCGAGGGATATCCACATTAAAGAGGGTGGTTGTAACACATATTACTTTCATGAAAAAGCATCTACAAGGCGTTGCAGGAATTTGATTACAAAACTCTTGGATAATTAGGGAAGTTTGTTCCTATGGACATTATTTTTTGTGAAAACCTTTATTGCGAGGAAGTGTGTAAGATTTCCTCTAATTTTTGTGAATGTATTGAGCCTTTGGTTATTGCACCTATGAACGAGGCTTTAACATGTGATATTAGTATATTGTTGGGCTGAATGTTTCTCGATAGTTCATCTCCGGGAAGAAAGAGTGGATATCAAGGCCTTCACTGAGACTCTTATCACCCTTATTCCGAAAGTTCTCAATCCCTCGAAATTGTTCAAATCTATCTCTGCAATGTTGTTTACAAGATTTTTTCGATGATTTTTTCTATGATTTTTTCTATTCTAATCACCTTCAATGTTTCCTACCCAACTTGGTTTCGGAACAACAAACTATGTTTATGCGTAATATATTCATTACTGAAAACACTATCATTACGCATGAGACTTTTCATACTAAGAATAAGAGATCAGTTGCAAGGGTGACCATGGGTGTTAAGTTTGACATGTTGAAAACCTATTATAGAGTCAATAGGTTTTTCAATGAATTTATACTTGACCGACTGGGTTTCGTCGAAAGTGGATTAATGCGATCATGGGCTATGTCTCCTCAATTTCTTTCAGAATTAATGTAAATGGGGTTCCCTCTAAGTTGTTTCATCCTTCTCGTGGACTTTGTAATGTGCTAATTTTTTTAAAGACAATAAACTCTCATTGATAATAATTTATGATTATTTTTATGTGAAAATGTTTTTTTTCAATAAAAATCACTTAATAGATGATTTAAAGGCTTTGCATAAGGGTAAAAGCCCATTTAATACCTTGAAGTATTCTATAAAATATTTTCGGATTTAGCGTGTGTATAAATAATACCCACCTTTTATTTTCGGATTTAGACGCAAAGATGGCACAAGATTCCGGGGTTCGTAGAGCCTCGGTGCTGAAAAAATTAAAAAATTAAATATATTCTATCACACACACAAGATTTTTCCAAAAAAATGAAATATCCCTCAAACAGTGTCTCATATGAGAAATCTGAGACTGCAGTCAAGTCCAGGTGAGGGGTTTACACTAAACGTGACATAACATTTGTGTGCGTCGAACGTTTGATCAAATCGTACGTGAGAATAACTTATTTAATTTTTTTTTCTTCCTAAAGAAATGAAATATCTTTCAAACAGTGTATCATATGAGAAAACTGAGACCACCGTTATGTCTGGATAGTAATGCGAAACGGGTGGGGCGGGGCAGGGCGGGCCAAGACCGCGCGGGTTTGAGCCCACACGGGTTTGTCCACAAAAGCCCGCATATAATGCGAACAAAAAAATCCAAACCCGCCCCGCCCCGCATAAGCCCGTGGGTTGCCCGTGGGCTGCCCGCATTTAAAAAAAATACTATTTATAATCAGTTAAATATTTTATTTTTTCCTCATTCTTAATTTTAGTTGTTGGGAGAAATATGAATTTACAATAGCTAGATTTTTAAGAGATGTGATGGAACATTTTTCTATAGGTTAATGGTGTCATGTGCCAACGCCGGTGTGGTGATGAACTATTACAATGCAAAGTAGGTGAGCGATCAATGAGAGACGAAAAATGATGATGTTGATTGTGTAGCGATGCGAATGGCTAGACCTATGAATAAACGACGACACTTCAAGCAATGACTGGTTTCAGAGGAGGCTATTAGGGTCTAATGAGGTCCTTTAATGTTTTCTTAATAACAAAATAAAATTAAGTAATAAAAAAGTTAAATCAGTTCAAAAAAATATTATAATTATAATAACTCTTTTAGAATTAAAACCGAGCGCATGAGAGATGAATTCCATTTTTCGAGAGGTGGGATGACACACCATGTGAATATGGTTAATAATTACTATATAAATATTATAATATCATATTAAAACAATAAATATTGACATATTTAAAATTTACATGTAAATGAATGGTGAATTTGTATGACCATCACGGTGAGAAATCATATGTCATGGTTTAATTATGTTTAAAAAAAACTAAAATGCCAAAGAAGCATATATTATACAAAAAAATTTAAATTAGGCCCGCGGGTAAGCCCGCACCCGCGCGGGCTCAACATGCTTTGGCCCGCACCCGCACGGGCTCAACCCGCATTGGCCCGCGCTCTTTACGGTCAAAATTTTTAGGCCCGCCCCGCCCCGTATCCGCCCCATACCCGTAAAGCCCGCGGGGCACGGGCCCGTTTTGCATCACTATGTCTTGAATACGGGTTTTACCCAAGACACGACATAACTTTTGTGTGCATTGGGTGTTTAGTAACATCACCCTCGTGAGTAATGTATTTTACCCATTTTTTATGATATTATAATTAATTTATAAATTAAATTAGTTTTTCATTGAACTCATCTTCTTCATAAAACCTCCATTTTTTGCCGATCGTTGATTTCAAAAGCTTGGATTTCACATGTTTTTGACCCGATTAATTCACCAACCCATTAATGGGGTTAAATAAATGACTCTGGCATCAATATTCAGAAGAAACGTAAGATTAATTGGGGTATTGATTTTGAACGAACGCGTACACGACATTGAGTTTTGAAATAGTTGAATCATTCGGTTATTCCGATGTTGGTTGATTTCATCAAGTCTGAGAGACCCCATATCATCCTTATGCATGATTGGATGATATGATTCAGTTTGGGATTGTTCATCTGAGTCCGACATGCGAGCCCTCTTCTCTTCCGAGCACTATACAGGTTTGTTTTTATATTCCTATTTATTATCAATATTTTTATTTTCCTAAAATTTTGAAAAACAAATTGGTTGAATAATAAAAATAATAAAACCTAGTTTTATCAAGGTATAATTCCCCCAATTACCATGGATCAAAAGGCATAATCTATAAAAATTATCAAAATATAATTTTTAAAAAGATAATTGCATTGAATTATCATGTGATATCTTATTGAAATTTCCAAATGACAACTACTCGAAATTATCTGTCACGACCCGCCTTCACCAAAAAGGAGGGAAGGGTCAGCAGATTGTCAGGCCCTTACTTCTTTAAGTTGAAGGAGAGATAATGACCCCCAAAACCCGCCTTCAATAGGTCCCGGAGTGGCGACTAGCACCAAAGGTATAAAAATTTCTCACAAATGGAAGGCATTACCCCTTTTTGTTTTATAAGATCGAGAGATGATATGATGAAACTCAATAACACCAAGGTAAAAGGAAAGTAAAGCCAAAAAATAAACCATTCCCACATGCATGTTCCAAAAGTAAAGCCACAAGTAAAAAAAGTGACTACAAGGTAAGTACCAAAGAGGAAAAGAAAAACAACAACTGCAACTGCTCCAAAGGTCCGAGCTAGTAAGGTCCTGCGTGATCCCTGAAGTCCTCCTGGAAACCTGAAAGCAGTTTTATATACGTAGGGTGAGCATACAAGTACACTCAGTAGGGAAAACCAAAGACTCTCGTGCACAAGTGGGGGAACGTACTAAAGTCTCGTGAGAAAAGGAGTAAACCAAACACCTATCAAGGTAAACTATCCACCCCAGGCCTCACCAAGGCACACTCTCCAAATAACGCAAGTCAAGTAATATATATATTAAGAGCACATCGATGTTTGGGTACCCCGCGCCACTTTCCCACTGGTTATTGAGACATCCTACGCATCGGACCAATCCCGCCATTCTCACCGCAGTCCCACTGCCACACCCGCCCGCACACACCTGGGCCACAACCACACGCAGTCCCACTGCCGAAATCCCGCCCGCACACACCTGGGCCTCAACCGCACGCAGTCCCACTGCTGAATCCCGCCCGCACACACCTGAGCCACAACTGTCACATGTAACCATGCCTGCAAACACCTAGGCCAGAACATCCACCACCACGCCCGAAGACACCTGGGCCTCATCCCGAAGACACTTGGGAAACCACCTGCCGCACACACCTGGCCAACCACCACACTACCCCGCCCGAAGGTTCTTGGGCTAATAATGGACCTCAAGCCATCACAGCCTGCCCGAAGATACTTGGGCTATCCGGGAAAAGGAGCAGAAAAGGAGCTAATAACCAGCCACTAAGAATAGTGTTGGGAAAAACACCCTCCCCCATGAAATGGGGGTGTTCGGCACTAAGTGATCAACTTGGGTGGGACGCGAATAAGAAACACAAAGCTACAAGTATATATATATAGGTAACAAGCACTCACCCAAGCTAGGTTTTTCTTCAGACAGCCTACAGATCACAACAACACTCAAGTCTGAGTCACGACTCACGCTAACAACCAATTTGTCCCCTTTCTTATTTCACGTTCAGTAATAATGTTTATGTTTAAGCACTACTGGGCAACTAGTAGGCATAGGCATAAGTCCAGGAAAGTAAACAATCAAGCAACAACCATAACACCCACACCCGGTTCTCAACAACAAAGGATTCCACCCCAATTCGTGATATAAACAAGTATCCACCCGGTCTTAAAACTCACAACCACCGAATCCATACCAACAGGGGATCCCATCCCCAATTTCACACAACCACCGAGGGTATAAAAGAACAGGGGATCCCATCCCCTCCCACATCTCCAGCAATCGACCCGAAAGGAAAACAGCCAACTACCACCACCAACACAAGTTAGGGATTTTCAGATTTAAACGACTTAACACACTCCATGATTTCAAAATTCCATGTGTTCTAACCGGGAGTTATCACAGAAGGGTTGATCCTGGTGTTTTCAATTTATTCATCCGGATATACGTGATTAACCAATTCACTTTTCACAGCAGGAGTTTACAACCACAAACAAGCCATTTAAAACATCAGCAGGGTTCATTAGTGCACAAACAACGACCACCAACGACCTCGATTTTCAGGAGGCATAAGCCAGCACAACACAACAAGATGGTCATAGAAGAATCGACATCAAAATATAAGACAACATCAACAAACACAGCCCCCCCTCTTTCTTTATAGAATTTGTTCATTATCTTTATTAAGTTCGGTCCAACCAGTTCTACAGAAACAAAAGCACGCCCACCCCGCATGATACACAAAAGAGAGAGGCGAATGAGAAATTCCCTACTTGTTGATAGGTGATCGACGTTTAGGCCGGGGGCGCGGAACTTTATGGATAACGATGCATCCGATGCACCAGAAGTTGTTTGTGAAAAGCCACAATCGAGGAAAGAGAAACCACTGCTAACCCTTAGTTTATAAGAGCCGGGGACGGTTGAGGTGAAAACGCGAAACCGCGTAAGGCGCGGGGGTCGTGGGTTGACCACGCGGCTCCACTCGTCACAAAAGGGGGTCGGGTGGTTTAAGACGACTCATGAATTGATTAAGTATTTAATTAAAACTCTTATGCACGTTACGGGTCTTTAAAACACGCTTAAACGAGTCAGAATAGGGTTTAAAACCCTATTTGCGCAAAGGAGTGCTACTGGAAACAACTTGACAAGGCTGGGTGACGCCGATCGGTCTCACTGATCGGTCGCGTCGATCGGTCTCACCGATCGATCTTACCGATCGGTCTCACCGAGACGCGACTCGGATTTTGGCAAAGGGAAGGACCAAGAGAGTCTGGGTCATCACATCAGATACCTCTCAAACTATTCTCGTCTCCGAGAATTTAAACAACCTAGAAGGAAAGGGCGGGTCCGAACAACCACCCCAAAAGATACCTCTCAAGAGTGAACCTCATCGTTAACTAAGAACACCTTCCTGTCACGAACCAAGAAACATACCATGCCAAACTGCCCGGGCATGTGGGTTGGGGAGTCTCCTCCCCCCATGTCAAGATATTATCCGCTTTGGGTGGCACTGACTCGCCCGCACGGGTTTAATCGCATCCACCTTAATGCGTCTGGATTAGGGGTCGGGTTCTCTCCTTCCCCATAGCCGGGGCTTTTTACACACAAACATAGGAAAGAAAACCAGCACATTTCATAGCCAAAAGACAAAACGTTCTACCACAACAGGTACAACAAGGAACAAAACTCAAAACAACTCCGGGTACTGGGTACACATCTGTGCTTCCCTCTCCCACGTACTCTCCTCAAGCCCACCATGTCTCCACAACACACGAACCAAGGGAATGGTTCGCCCGCGAAGCACCTTTTCTTTGCGATCCTCGATCACCACTGGTCTCTCCACAAAGGTCACGTCGTCCTTGATGTCCAGCTCACCCCAATCAAGGACGTGTGAATCGTCGTGAAGATACCGACGGAGCTGGGACACATGAAAGACATCATGTATCCTTAGTAGTGGCGGTGGCAATGCTAGCTGGTAAGCCACTTCGCCGACCCGCCGCAACACTTGGAAGGGTCCGATGAATCTGGGAGAAAGCTTACTCCCTTTGCCGAACCTCCGCTGCCCACGCCGAGGGGAGACCTTTAAGAACACGTGGTCCCCAACCTCAAACTCCAAGGGCCTCCTCCTGGTATCAGCATACGACTTCTGTCGGTCCTGGGCCGCCTTCATCCTTTCCCGTATAAGCTGAACCTTCTCTGTCGTGTTCTGCACCACCTCCGGACCAAGGATGCCTGCCTCTCCTACTTCGGTCCAACACACAGGCGAACGACATGGCCTCCCGTACAAAGCTTCAAACGGGGCCATGCCAATGGTAGAGTGGTAGCTATTGTTGTAGGAAAACTCTACCAGAGGCAAGTATTTCACCCATGATCCTCCTGAGTCCAGAACACATGATCGCAACATATCCTCCAAGGTCTGGATGGTGCGCTCTGTTTGTCCATCTGTCTGGGGATGGAAAGCAGTGCTAAGGTGTAACTGGGTGCCAAACGCATGCTGCAATCCTCTCCAGACTCGCGAGGTAAACCGTGCATCCCTATCCGAGACTATAGACCTCGGAACTCCATGCAACCGCACCACCTCACCCACGTACTTTCGTGCCAAAGCATCCACAACGCTCGACTCCCTGATCGCCAGAAAGTGAGCCGATTTCGTCAACCTGTCCACTACCACCCAGATGGCGTCATACCCTCCTTGGACCTTGGGTAGTACCGTGACAAAATCCATCGAGATGTCATCCCACTTCCACTCGGGGACATCTAGGGGCTGTAGTAGGCCGCCTGGAACTCGGTGTTCAGCCTTCACTTGCTGACACACTAAGCACTTGGCCACAAACTCTGCCACCGCTTTCTTAACTCTGGGCCACCAAAACTGCCTCTTCAAACCCTGGTACATCTTGGAAACTCTTGGGTGTACCGCCAGGGGTGAGTTGTGGAACTCACTGAGAACCTTGCCGCACATCGCCTCCGGGACAAACAACCTTTTCTGGAAAAGCATCTGGTTCTGACCATCCTATGTCCATCCTTCCGGAGCATTTCCCTGGTCAACTTGGTCACGCATCACTTCACACTCTAGGTCTCCCCACTGAGACTCCTCCACCTGCTAAAATAGGGATGACTGCACTGTCATCTGATATAGGCAGCCTCTGCCGCTATCCATCTTCGCATCTAGGTGTAAGGCGGCCAAATCCTCCATTGCCTTCCAGGCATCCGCCGACTCTCGGACCGCATCCTTCTGCGTCCTCCTGCTCAAGGCATCGGCCACCACATTGCCCTTGCCTTCAATATAAGAGATCTCAAAGTCGTAATCCTGGAGGAACTCCACCCATCTCCACTGTCGCAAGTTTAAGTCCCGCTGGGAGAAGATATACCTCAAGCTTTTGTGATCCGTGAAGACCACAAAGCATTCCCCGATGAGGTAGTGCCGCCATAAATTTAGCACAAAAACGACCGCTGCAAGCTCCAGGTCATGGGTAGCGTAATTACGCTCATGGGAACGTAGCTACCTGGACCCATAAGAGATCACCCCTTGTCGCTGCATCAACACGCATCCCAGGCCCTGTCCTGAAGCATCACAGAACACCTCATATGCCACCCCTTCTTCTGGTAATCTCAGCACTGGGGCACTGACCAACTTCTCCTTCAGATAGATGAAGGCCGACTGGCACTGCTCACTCCATACGAAAGCCTGGTCCTTCTTGGTCAGAGCCGTCAAAGGGGCTGCTACTCGGGAGAAGTTGGGTACGAATCTCCGGTAGTAACCCGCCATCCCGAGGAAACTTCAGACTTCCTCCACATTCTTGGGTGCTTCCCAAGAAACAACCGCCTCAACTTTTGATGGGTCCACCGCTACCCCCTGCTCGGACACCACATGCCCGAGGAAGTGCACTTCCCGTGTCCAGAACTTGCATTTTGACAACTTCCCATAGACCTGGTGTTGTCGAAGGACCTCCAAAACTATCCTCAGGTTCTATGCATGGTCCTCCTCTGATCTAGAGTAGACCAGGATGTCGTCGATGAACATAACCACGAACCGATCCAGGTACTCCCAGAAGATGGAGTTCATAAGCCCCATGAACACAACCGAGGTATTCATAACACCGAAGGGCATGACTACGAACTCGAAGTGTCCATACCTGCACCTGAACGCTGTCTTTGGGATGTCACTCTCTTTCACCCTCAGCTGGTGGTACCCAGACCGCAGGTCGATCTTCGAGAACCATCCTGCCCCTTTCAGCTGGTCAAAAAGATCATCTATCCTTGGGAGAGGGTAGCGATTCTTGATCGTCACCTGATTCAGCCTCCTGTAGTCTATGCACAACCTAAGACCACCATCTGCCTTCTTTGCAAAAAAGAACGGAGCACCCCACGGTGACGCACTCGGACGAACATAACCCCTCTTCATTAGATCGTCAATCTGTATCCGCAACTCCCGTAGCTCCGAAGGTGCCATCCGGTAAGAAGCCATCAAGATTGGACGAGCGCCGAGCTGTAGGTCTATCCCGAACTCGATATCACGTCAAGGGGGTAGAGTCGTCACCTCCTCAGGAAAGATGTCCATAAACTCACGGACGATCTCTGGCACTTCCACCATTTCAGCATCTACTGATTCCACTGTCAGCTCGATCAACAAGGAGAGGAGAGGTTCCTCTCTCCTATTTCCCTTCGGACTGCTCCGCTCGCCGATGAAGGTAACACACCGGCTGTCCAAGTTTGAGAACACCACCCTTCTTCGAAAACAGTCGATGACGGCGCACATAGAAAATAGCCAGTTGATGCCTAGGATGACATCGTATGGCTGAATCTGTAGTAGAAGAAGATCCCTAACCGACTGATGTGGCCCTAACATCAGTCTACATCCCCGACAAACGAACAACAAGTCGGTCTGACCTCAAACTGGTGTGCTCAACACCAGGGGCACTAGAAGTCTCTCGGCATCTAGACCCAAGGCACGGGCTAGACTGGGTGCAACGAAGGAGTGCGAAGCTCCGGTATTGAACAAAGCATAAGCAAGAGTGTTAAACAGACTGATCGTACCTCGAACAACCTCTGGACCTGCTGGAACTGCTGCCTCTGCGGCGTGTAACTGTCCATGCCTAGCTCCCCTGCCCCTCGGCTGTCGGCCACCTCCCCGACCATGCCCTGGTCGAGGTCCCTGTGGAGCGCCCTGAGGTCGGCCTCCTCCTACGTCTGCCCTCAGAGGAGCGGGAGCTCGCTGTCCCTGCTGCTGCTGCTGGAAAGGTCTGGCTGGAAGCTGCTACTGGGGCGGGTGCTGGGGATGACTGCCACTGCTGTACTGCAACCGGTCGGGGCACTGACTCTGGAGATGCCCAGGGCTCCCACAAATGAAGCACCGTGGTCCCGGGCCCGTAGGAAAAGGGCGAGGGCCGGGGGATCGAAACTGAAACTGCTGCGGCCTGCTCCCTGCGGGTCGGAACCTAGAGGGTCCTGACGCTGGATGCCTAGTGCTAACGGCCTTCCCCTTCGATGGTCCCAGCTGGATCCCCTCTCACGACACTCCCCCTAGAGCATGCATCCGCTCCACCACTTCGGCCTTCTTCTGTACCTCCAAGTACGTCGGCAGGGTAAAGGGGGTAACAACATACTGGAGGGAGGGTCGGAGTGCCTCCTCCAAACATCTTGCCCGAGACTCCTCGTCGGGAAAGAGGTCCGGAGCAAAACGTAGGAGGTCCTTGAACTTGATCCCTAGCTCCCTCACAGACATACTCCCCTGCTGGAGGGAGAGTAGTTCCTGCCTCTTTTCTGCCTTCATCGTTGAGGAGAGGAATTCCGCTCGGAACTCCCTCTCGAAATCCACCCAAGCCACCTCAGACTCTCTCCTCTCCCCCAGGTAAAGCGTCCACCACTGACGCGCCGCTCCCCGCATCTGGATGATGGCCATAGGAACCCAGTACTTGGTCGGGTCCCGAATCAGGACGAAGGCTATAACTAGCTCCTCTATCCAGCCTTCCGTCTTCATATCAGAGGTACTGCCCTCATACTTCTCAAGGGTCTGTCGCTGGAAGGCTCGAAGAGTCTTCTGCCACTGGTCGTCCTCTTCCTCTCGATCAGCTCTCTGCCGATCGACCAAAGTAGTCTCCGGGGCCTCGATCGCCTGTACCACACGTGGTCGCCTTCCAGGTGCCATAACTGCAAGGTACACAAGGAATGACTAAGTCCAAGTAGTGCGGAATATCATTCTTAAAACTTCTTAAAATTTTATTTATTCTTAATTCCCAAGACATCCCATAAACACAAGAACACAAGTCATTATGATTCATGTACCTTTCCTAGGGTCTCTACCCTGCAATCAGTGTGGCCTCACTTGGTCGTTCGGTAGGTCCAGAGTCCTTGCATCGGATCACAGGGGGCCCTAAAATCCCGTGTCCTAGCCGGTCTTCCCTGGCCTAATTCACGCGCCAAGGTCACCCAACACTGCTGCCTTACCATCCCATGCAATCCTCACTGTGCCTAACTCCAAACTCCATCCTATCTCTCAACCATCAGCCTCTGATACCATTCTGTCACGACCCGCCTTCACCAAAAAGGAGGGAAGGGTCAGCAGATTGCCAGGCCCTTCCTTCTTTAAGTTGAAGGAGAGATAACGGCCCCCGAAACCCGCCTTCAATAGGTCCCGGAGTGGCGACTAGCACCAAGGGTATAGAAATTTCTCACAAATGGAAGGCATTACCCCTTTTTGTTTTATAAGATCGAGAGATGAGATGATGAAACTCAACAACACCAAGGTAAAAGGAAAGTAAAGCCAAAAAATAAACCATTCCCACATGCATGTTCCAAAAGTAAAGCCACAAGTAAAAAAAGTGACTACAAGGTAAGTACCAAAGAGGAAAAGAAAAACAACAACTGAAACTGCTCCAAAGGTCCGAGCTAGTAAGGTCCTGCGTGATCCCCGAAGTCCTCATGGAAACCTGAAAGAAGTTTTATATACGTAGGGTGAGCATACAAGTACACTCAGTAGGGAAAACCAAAGACTCTCGTGCACAAGTGGGGGAACGTACTAAAGTCCCGTGAGAAAAGGAGTAAACCAAACACCTATCAAGGTAAACTATCCACCCCAGGACTCACCACGGCACACTCTCCAAATAACGCAAGTCAAGTAATATATATATATTAAGAGAACATCGATGTTTGGGTACCCCGCGCCACTTTCCCACTGGTTATTGAGACATCCTACGCATCAGACCAATCCCACCATTCTCACCGCAGTCCCACTGCCACACCCGCCCGCACACACCTGGGCCACAACCACACGCAGTCCCACTGCCGAAATCCCGCCCGCACACACCTGGGCCTCAACCGCACGCAGTCCCACTGCTGAATCCCACCCGCACACACCTGGGCCACAACTGTCACATGTAACCATGCCTGCAAACACCTAGGCCAAAACAACCACCACCACGCCCGAAGACACCTGAGCCTCATCCCGAAGACACTTGAAAAACCACCTGCCGCACACACCTGGACAACCACCACACTACCCCGCCCGAAGGTTCTTGGGATAATAATGGACCTCAGGCCATCACAGCCTGCCCGAAGATACTTGGGCTATCCGGGAAAGGGAGCAAAAAAGGAGCTAATAACCAGCCACTAAGAATAGTGTTGGGAAAAACACCCTCCCCCATGAAATGGGGGTGTTCGACACTAAGTGATCAATTTGGGGGGGGGGAATAAGAAACACAAAGCTAAAAGTATATATATATAGGTAACAAGCACTCACCCAAGCTAGGTTTTTCTTCAGACAGCCTACAGATCACAATATCACTCAAGTCTGAGTCACGACTCACGCTAACAACCCATTTGTCCCCTTTCTTATTTCACGTTCAGTAATAATGTTTATGTTTAAGAACTACTGGGCAACTAGTAGGCATGGGCATAAGTCCAAGAAAGTAAACAATCAAGCAACAACCATAACGCCCACACCCGGTTCTCAACAACAGAGGATTCCACCCCAATTCGTGATATAAACAAGTATCCACCCGGTCTTAAAACTCACAACCACCAAATCCATACCAACAGGGGATCCCATCCCCAATTTCACACAACCACCGAGGGTATAAAAGAATAGGGGATCCCATCCCCTCCCACATCTCCAGCAATCGGCCTAAAAGGAAAACAACCAACTACCACCACCAACACAAGTCAGGGATTTTCAGATTTAAACGACTTAACACACTCCATGATTTCAAAATTCCATGTGTTTTAACCGGGAGTTATCACAGAAGGGTTGATCTTGGTGTTTTCAATTTATTCAGCTGGATATATGTGATTAACCAATTCACTTTTCACAGCAGGAGTTTACAACCACAAACAAGCCATTTAAAACATCAGTAGGGTTCATTAGTGCACAAACAACGACCACCAACGACCTCGATTTTCAGGAGGCATAAGCCAGCACAACACAACAAGATGGTCATAGAAGAATCAACATCAAAATATAAGACAGCATCAACAAACACAGCCCCCCCTCTTTCTTTATATAATTCATTCATTATCTTTATTAAGTTCGGTCCAACTAGTTCTACAGAAACAAAAGCACGCCCACCCCGCATGATACACAAAAGAGAGAGGCGAAGGAGAAATTCCCTACTTGTTGATAGGTGATCGACGTTTAGGCTGGGGTCACGGAACTTTATGGATAACGATGCGTCCGATGCACCAGAAGCTGTTTGTGAAAAGCCACGATCGAGGAAAGAGAAACCACTACTAACCCTTAGTTTATAAGAGCTGGGGACGGTTGAGGTGAAAACGCGAAACCGCGTAAGGCGCGGGGGTCGTGGGTTGACCACACAGCTCCACTCATCACAAAAGGGGGTCGGGTGGTTTAAGCCGACTCGTAAATTGATTAAGTATTTAATTAAAACTCTTATGCACGTTACAGGTCTTTAAAACACGCTTAAACGAGTCAGAATAGGGTTTAAAACCCTATTTGCGCAAAGGAGCGCTACTGGAAACTACTTGACAAGGCTGGGTGACGCCGATCGGTCTCACCGATCAGTCTCACCGAGACACGACCCAGATTTTGGCAAAGGGAAGGACCAAGAGAGTCCGGGTCATCACATTATCAAAGGATAATACCTGAATTATTGAAAGATAATTATCACAAATTATCAAAGGATAATTATTTTTGAATTATCAAAAAATAATTAAAAAGAATTATCAATAGATATTTGCACGAGATTATCAGAAAATAATAAAGAAGAATTATCAAAGATAATTATAAATAATTATCCAAAAGATAATTTCTGAATTATAAAGGATAATTTATAAAGAAATTATCATAAGATAATTATGAAAGGATAATTATTATTAAAGGTTAATTATTCAAATCGTCAAGGCTAATTATAATGATTTATCAATGAATAATTATAAAGGATTACCACATGTGTTATCGGTTTAACCTTGAGAGATGTTTTCTTTTTATCGAATGTGTCTTTATAATTATTATTGAGAAGAATATTTCTAGCACATGCGTTGACCTAAAATTATAATTTGGAAATTGTCAAGGTGATAGATAATATCATCGCATGTGATATTTTTAAGGATAATTTGAAAAATATATAGGAGAGAGAAAGTATCATCACATGTAATATTTCATTGTTATTTTAAATAAAATAGTTGGTTTTGATTCTTAAAATCCTTAACAAACCATGAGTGTTGACGTGTCAACTGCTACAATAATATGGTCATGAGGAGGTGTTCTTGACTGATGAGGTTTCCACTCTAGTTATCGAACCACACAATGTGGTTTATCCTTGTCGTGACATCGATGAATTTGAGGTAGGAAGTTCCTCATCTTTTTGGGCTTTTGTTACACATGTTGCCTTAATATTATTTGTACGTAGACCTATTTGATGATCGCACTGGATTTATGATTGCATGCGGGTGTATGTGTAGCCTTGAAAACCTTTATTGACAGTTGTTATTGTAAAGACCCAAAAATTCCATATGTTTTTTTTAAATTATTTGGGATTATTACGAGTCTTCAAAAATTGACGGCGCTTGATTCCGAGGCCCGGTATGCCCGGAACAGAATTTTGAACTTTTTTTAAGGTACGTCCAGTAAACGTGTGAGCGGAAATTTCTATCTTTTGAACCGATGCTCGAAATTGAAATCCGAGGGCACCATTGAACTCGCAGCGCCGGGATTCACTTAAGGGAGTCTTAACTTCAACCACAGTAGGTCAGGAGAGAAAGATAGTTTTACAGACTTTTTGAAAAAATAATAAAATAACATAAAAATGTTATTTTATTTTTCTGCCACCCCTTGAGCGACGGTGGTGGGGACCATGGAGGTGGTTGGGCATTTAATGAGGGATATTAAATGCCCGGTTACACATAGGTTGTGTAACCACCCTTCATATAATTAATAAGATTCATTAAATGCACCAATTAATGAACCATTAATTTAAAGAAGAGTTAAACTCCTAACTCATCCTTTTAATTATTCAAATGTTGGAAAAAAGGAGGATTAGTGGATCATGGGAGAATCCTTGATGAATAACCGAAGAATGAACTTCTCTTGAATGAAGAACAGAGGCTTGAATGATGTCGTTGGAGGAATCGATCCGGGATCGACGAACACCGGCTGCTTCAACGAACATAGATTCTCTTTCCACAACCACAATATCTCCTCTGAATCTGAGGTAGAGGTTGTTATTAAATTCAAGTAAATTATCGATTCAATTCCTCGTTCTTGAAAAGCATGACGAACACAGATCAACCAAAATGAGATGATCCGCGATTCGTATGAAATTGTGGGTGGTTGTTGCGGGAGATTTGAACGAGTTTTAATCATTACCTATGTGATGTATTTGTTTACTACCCACTTGATATGATGATAACACGGAGTGCGCGGGCCAAACAAACAAGGCCCGAACCCTCCGCCGCTTCGGTCTTTGTCGCATTCTTTGGAGGCATATTTTCAACTCAACGAAATCTTGAATCCGAGAGTCACACAGTGACATCAGCATCCTGGGAGGCCCGTAGGAGCAATCAAAAGGGAAAACGGACCACCCGAGCTCACCCGATGGCTCGCGGAAGCCCTGCCGGCGGGCGACGGCGGTGACCAGCTCTCGTCGGCTGCGAAGGAGAGGCGACACTCCTAAGCGCCACAGTGAATAGCAGGGGCGGTCGTCCCTTGGCCGGTCGCGTTGGCAGCAGGGTGGCGCACCGCCACGGGCCACGGAAGGAGGCCACGACGGAGGGGGACCCGTGCCCTACGGGTCCCGCTGATAGGGGGCGGCACCACATGGCACCACCGTTGCAAAACCGAATGGACAATTCGTTTGTTCGGAAAGGGGGAGCCGACCCCGCGCGGCCCAGCGGGTCGCACCCAGCCAAAGCGGACCGGGCCGGTCCGCGACCTAGCGGGCTGAGCCTATCGCGGGCCTACCCAGCTGGTTCGGGCTGGGCCGAGTCGAACCCAAGTTGGACCCGAACCAGGTCGGGCCGGCCCAGGTTGGGGCGGGTCGGGTCGGATCAGACTCGGACCTTTTTTAGCCTAGATACGCTTAAAAGGTCGCATCTCACAAATCAGATGTCTGTTTGATGAACCGTCTGTGGTGCTGAAATCCTTGGAATAATATGGTCCTTTTGAGATACTCCACATGAGTTTTAGAGAAAGTTGGATTATGGCCAGGTTGGATTGAACCCAAATCCAACTGGTCCCTTGGTGCTAAAATGCTTATAACTCACAGACCGGATGTCTGATTGACGCACTGTCTATCGCATTGGAACCCTTATGACATGAAGGTACTTTGAGTTACTACTTTGTAGAACTTCATGGTATTTGATTCACAACCGATATCTTGAGGAGAAGATTCAGTTGAACTCAAGCGCACCGAGTGCGGGAAATCATGTGGCTGACTGTCAATTGAATAACAACCCTATGTGGATCAACATCATAGCGACCCTGTGTAGATAAAAATCATAGCAACCCTGTGTAGATAAGCATCATAGCAACCCTGAGTGGGTCAACATTCTAGTGGCCCTGTGTAGATCAGCAGTGCGTGGCCCGATGAGGACCAGCCTTAGAGCGGCCCATCGTGGATCAGCGACATACGACCCTGTGTGGATCGACAATGGAACAACTCCTTCATGGTTTAGTTGTGGAAACTTCCTAACGGAATAAAATGATATAGATTAAGACTAATCATCTTTATTCCTAAACTCTGAGTTGTATACCCGGTTTGAGTTGAGTCTTTTGTTTTGTGCTTTGTGATTGAGATCATGCTTTGTGGTTTTCCTTTGTGGAATTCTGAGAGACTTTTGGGGGTCTTGGGGTCCCTACTGGGTATTGTTATACTCACCCCTGCACGGGTTTCACCCGTACCTTGTTGTGTCTTGTGCAGACGATGAACAACTTGGATGAGACTTTAGGTAGCTAGGACTAGGCGGTACACGGAGGTGACTGGTTGACATGGAGAGCTGCGAAGACGAGATGTACCTACCCTTCAGGTAGGATCCTTGGTGAATGATCTCAAGAGCTGTTTTCTATTGTAGTTGTATCTTTTCAGTTGAGCTTGTATTTTAGCCCCTTCACTTTCAGTACACACTTTTACTACTGTAGTTTTACTATGTGGTTTGCATCTTATTGTGTTCTTGGTCTGTGTGTTTGCAGGTTTAAAGGCAAAGCCTTCCCTTTTTTAGGGATATGCCTTTCCGGTGCTAGTAGCCAACCCTTGGCCTATGGAAGACAAGCTTGGGGTAGTCACGACATAGGCCTCAGGGGATTGGTTATGACAAAGTGGTATCAGATGAGTCGGTTCTACCAGAGAATTAGGACTCTGATCTTTCCAATGGAGCAATAGTGTTAAGTGTTTTGAGTGTGGTTTTCAGTTTGGGGAGTCTAGTGTTGGTGCGGCGGCCGACATATCCATACACCAGGACCCTGAATTCTGATTTCCGACTCGGTGTATGAAAACACTGATTGCGTGTGTTTTGAAAATGTTTTACTTTTGATCTCTTTTGAGTCAGCTCACCAGGTACAACTTATTGACTGTGACATACCTGTTTCTTTTCAGGATGCCTCCACGTAGACAACCATCTAGGATTCCAGAGAGAGTTCATGATGACAACCCACCGAGCGATGAGGCTTCGGTGCAGGGCCCTCTTACAGCGATAACACCTTCAGGTGGTGCACCAACAACACCACTACCCGTTGGGCAGTAGTTTCCACCAACCCCACTAGCGGATGATGCACGCCGACCAAGTGCATTGCAAGATTTCCAGTGGCAGAGGTGTAACACCCCAAGATTTCATAGTACACTACTCTTCAAAGTAATTCAATAACTTGCGCTACACGCAACACCGAGTTCGAGTGCACCACGACTTACCAAACTAGCTGTTCAAAAGCGGTTATGAATAATATTAACTGAATTTTGAGTTTTATATACTCCATATAATTTTAGAATCTATATTATGTGTTTCTTAGACATAATATAAGAAAAAATTCATTTTTTTCAGATAAAAGAAGTATTTTTCAAAAAATACAATTTTACCGTCTTTTAATGGAGAACCCTTTTTAAAACCAATATTTGACACTTTTATATATTCAATTTAATGAAATTAAATTCTTCTTTAGAAGCAGGACATAAAAATTTAGTTTGGATAAAATTTTGGTACTCTTCTGAAAACTTCCAATTTTTGATGAATAGTGAAAAATACTAAATTTTAATTAAAAACAACTTTTTTAATCAAAATAATTTATAGTGTTAAATTATACGTTTGAATGGTTTTAAAGTATCATTAGATTATATTTTTATCATTTAATATAATTTAGGTCATTGGATGTAATTTCACATTTAAACTGAACATAAACAAGTGTCAATCTTTTGATAGTTATTATTTCTTAAAAACACGCCTTTTATTTTGACAACGGGAATTGATTTTAAATTAATTTCTGCCACTTCTGTGTTTTGAATTTGGAAAAATGGATTCCATATTTGGAATCATGAGGTCCAAATTGTGTAAATATGTAACTTTTATTTTTAGATATTATGAATATTTACTTCAGTAAATATTTTATTTACCATGGTTAAAGGGTAAATCTGGTAAATAAGGGTAAACAAATATTATTATAATAATATTAAATTACCCTAACATATGTCCTATTCCTATTGGTTGATACATGTCAGACCATGGGCATCCTTAGGTTAATTTTGGTACCCCATGGAGCCATTTGAGTGTGATAATGACACTTTATATGAATTAATTTAAAGTAAAGGCAAAAATGACATAAACATATATATTTTAGTAAAATAATTTTTATAAGGGGTTATATAAGTTATCTTTTTTACTATAAATATTAATTTTAAAGCTAAAAATATTTTATACATGATGGTATTTTTTTATATAATTTTAGACATCAAATAAATAAAATTATTTATAACACAATAATGATGCAGTGTTTACCTCATTAAAGAATGATTTAAATAAATGAGATTATAAAAATTAAAACAATATCCAAAACCTGTCCAATTATTATTGGATGATTTTATTTTTAACATGAGTCATCTTATATTTGACTTTAATGAGTTTTGGACCTTTAGAAACTAAAAATAATTATATAATAAAATAATATTTTCAAACATTTCTAAAAAGCCCCTCCTCCCCCTTATAAAAATCCCTCACCTCTAACCCATTTCTCACACCTCTCAAGCCCCTTTTCTCATCCAACCTCTACCCAATTAAGATCCCCACATCCCTCTATTCCTCTTAGAATCCCTACCTTAGGCAGAAGGCACTTCAAGGAAGCCTTTTGGTTCAAACCAAAGGGAGTTACCCGATTTAAAGGTAACATCTCCTCTTAAGTTCTTTTCTTTTATTTTACTTCTCCAACCCACTAAAATCTCTTTATTCCTTTCTTTTATAACAAAACTAGTATCCTAAATATACTAGGTTTTATTTATGATAATTATTTGAACTACACTTACACACACCTCCATCTAATGGGTATAGAACATAATGTTTCTGTGGACGGCGAACTACTGCCTCACGAAAAGATGATTGTTCAATATTCTACTACCACATCTTATGGTGGCCATTACGATGACAATGTAATTATATATGATATTTATGATATTTATTTTATCTATAATATTCTGTAATTATCTTTTATATCATACCTTTATTCTTTTCATGTTGTATATATACGATAATTTCATTTGAGGAAGTGCGGACTACCGCCTCCTCAAAGTGATATGACTCATTCATACCATACATGGAACGTATAAAGGATGGTGTTAATGAAATTACGTAATGTATATAAAATATTATATTATACTGTAATAATAATATACCTATGTATCATTTGGTCTTCTTTCCTTTTAAAATAAAAAAAATGAAATGGAAGTAGCATTTGTGCATACATACGAATTACCATCTCCACGAACGCGGTGTGATTCATTCCCCATCGTAACCATTCAAGAATAATTTTCATTTTATTATTAAAAATAATTTTTAAGAACATTATATCATTCTGGATATGAATCAAATACATCCTATCCATAATAAACATGACTTATGTAACAAAACATATAAAGGAAAACAAATCAGTTAACACCCGAAACAATGATACTTCTAAAATATTATTAACAAAGAAATATTAGAAGATCATATATGATATCATATTTATGTATGTGGTTCTTTTATAATTTAATAACAATGATTTAACTATTATACAGGAGGTTAACGTACCCTCGACTAAGGAAAATTATAAGGTAAGGGTTAATTTCACAATCTATTCATTATCTGAGGTTGTTTTTACATAAGTGTCTACTGGGACCTCTTTATCATCCACATCTATGTTTCTTAAAAATGTATTTAATTTTTTTTACTATTTACTAGACTATGGGTTAAAGTCATTTATACCCTTATTTGAATTTTTATAAAATGGTTTGAAAGGAATCTTTCCGTCGTTTTCCAAACAAGGTACTTTATGACCTTTTCAACAAATTAAGGTAAGAATGTTTTTTAACTTATACAGCGGGTGCAGTTATTCTCCGCCGTTATAACACCTTTGAAGATTCCCTTACAATCTTATAAGAATATTTTCAAAATAAATGTTTTATTTTATAATTACACGACTTTTAAATGATTTCCAAATAGAAAGAGATATTTCTCTCAAATAGTTTTGATTTCATCTATGTCAACACCCTTTAATGAATTTTATACTTGTTTGAAGTTGATTTATTATGATACAAATCTTTCATATTGTATTGAATGTTTTGTGATATTTTTTACTGTGGATGTGTTATTTTTATACCATTCATGGTTTATAGTTAATGTATTAACATTTCGTATGCTAGTTTTAATACGAATGTTTATGTTATGTTTCAACCTTTTCATATGAGGAATGCATTGGACTTAGTAAGTGACGAGTGGAGCCCACTATAGCTTCTCGATTCATCGGTAGGACTCATGAGACAAACTAGTGTCTTGGTACAAGGCCTTGACAAAATCTTATTTGTAGTCTTGGCACAAGGCCTTGACTATGTGGTTATGATGTCTGACATTATGCATTCCATCATTATGAAATTAGCTATTGATATTAAATCCGATTATTTGACTAGTAGAATATCCATGTGAATAAGTAAATGAAATTATTTGATTTATCTTTGCCATATTATGCCAAAGTTTAAGTTTAAAAGGATTTTGTTTTAGTTTTATACATTACCTTAAATGTTTATGTTTATTTATAAAAGTTTTTGCTATACTGTTATCCCTACTAAGCATATGAGCTCACCCCTTTATATGTTTTATTTTTCCCAGGATGTGAAAAGTATTTTATGGTTGACTTGTAATAATAGGCTAAGGTATATGAATGTGGTCAATAGAGACAAAAATTTTGTTGTTGTTTTTATTTCACGATGTAATGTAAAACTTATGTATGTATCTAGTACTTCCAAGGCTACTAAACTGATCAGTCTTTTGGGATTTGATCCCTTGTGATCATGAAAATGTTATTTAATAATACACCGACTTTGGGTAACTAGGGTCAGGGCATTACAAGAGGCCTCTGAGGTTTCAAGTCGAGACAGATCCCTAGGCTGCTGAGGACTGGCTGGAGGCTATGGCACGAGTTTTTTGCTTAATTGAGACACCAACAGAGCAGATGATGATCCTAGCTGCTAGTCTTTTCTAGGGAACAACAGGGAGATGGTGGAGCCTGACGCTCCAGTTACATGACGAGGTGACCCTCACCTGGACGTAAGGGTGTAATTTCGGCTCGGGCATGACATGCAAAAAATCGGCCGGCTGGCCACTATTTGGGTTGGGCTGGGCCGGCCTGAACAACCCCATGAGGCATCCCGAGCCCGGCCTCGGGCCGGCCCAAACCATCGGTTCGGGCTGGGCCGAGATTTTTCGAGTCGGGCCATGGTGGACCTTTATTATTTTCAAAATAATTATTTGTTTAAATTTTTTTAAACGTTTTTTTAAACATTTATTTAAAACATTTTTTACATTTATTTATAAATGCATGTTTTTGTAAAAATGTTTATTTTATTTTTTATTAACATTTTACAGTGGGTGGATATGTTTTTTTTTCTAAATAGATTTATATATTGTGAATCTATATATATTATTTGAAAATTGTGAAAAAAAAATAATGAGGGGTTGGGGGTGCGTAACAGTGGGTGAGTTTAAAGCCTTGTTATTTAAATGTTTTTTTAACATTTATTTAAAACATTTTTTTACATTTATTTTTTTAACTTATTTATAATCTTTTAATCATTTTTTAATTTTTTTTTATTTTAAAGTTTTTATTTTAACCATTTTTTAACATCTCTTTAAAACATTTTTTTACATTTTTTTAAATGATTAATTTAAAACAATTTTTAATTTTTTTTAAACGCATGCTTTTTACAATTATTTTTTGAAAACATTTAACTTTTTTTAATATTTTAATGTAAAAAGTATTTTTTAAGTGTTTGTTTTAAAAAAATTAATTTAAGTGTTTGTTTTAAAAAAATTAATTTAAGTGTTTGTTTTAAAAACTTTTTTTAAACTTTTTTTAAAACATTTTTATTTAAAACATTTTTAAACTATTTTTTAACACTTGTTAAAAATGTTTTTACATTTATTTTTAGACGTTTAATTTAATTTTTTTTTGAAAGCATGTTTTTTATATGTATTTTCTTAAACATTTAACATGTTTTATGTAAAAACATTTTTTATTAACATTTTACAGTGGGTGGATATGTTATTTTTTTTCTAAATAGATTTATATATGTCTATGAATTTATATATATTATGTGCAAATTGAAAAAAAATTAATGAGGGATTGGGGGGTGCGCAGTAGTGGGTAGTGGGTTTAAAACGTTGTTATTTAAACATTTTTTTATCATTTATTTAAAACGTTTTTTTACATTTATTTTTTTAACTTATTTATAAAAAGTATTTTTAAGCATTTGTTTAATTTAAAACATTTTTCTAAACGAATTTTAATTTTTTTGCAGGGCAGGCCCGGCTCGGCCCTATTCGGGCCGGGCTGAAATTACATCCTTAGGGGGTGCATAGTAGTGGGTGAGTTAGTTTTTTTCTAAATAGATTTATATATGTATATATAGTATATATAATATATATGCAAGTTTCATCATATTTAAAAAAAATTAATGAGGTTGGGGGTATACGAACATCATTGGGTGAGTGGTTATTTTTTTGTTAATATATAATAAGTTATTATATATATATATAATATGAGAAAATTGTAAAAAAATAATTAGGGGTTGGGGGGTGCGTCGTAGTGGGTGGGTTAATTTTTTTTCCTAAATAGATTTATATATAATATATGCAAGTTGCAACATATTTAAAAAAAATTAATGAGGTTGTGGGACGTGCACGAACATCATTAGGTGAGTGTGTTATTTTTTTGTTAATATAAAATAAGTTATTATATATCTAATATTAAATCATTGACACACACACACACACATATTATTAATGGATTTTTAAAAGCCACACTTAATTGATATATATTATTAATATCTTTATATATATATACATATTATTAATGGCTTTGTTTATATATATATATATAAAATCATATCATTGATATATATATTATGAATGGATTTGTTTATATATATATAATATGCAAGTTTCATCATATTTTAAAAAAAGTAACGAGGTTGGGGGGTGTGCGCAAACATCATTTGGTGAGTGTGTTATTTTTTTGTTAATAGATAATAAATTATTATATATATATAATGTTAAATGCTTGATATATATATATATATATATGCAATATGAGAAAATTGTAAAAATAATAATTATAGGTTAGGGGGTGCACTGCAGTGGGTGGATTATTTTTTTTCTAAATAGTTTTATAAATGTATAATATATATAATATATGCAAGTTGCAATATACTTAAAAAATTAATGAGGTTGCGGGATGTGCACGAACATCATTTGGTGAGTGTTATTTTTTTTATTAATATACAATAAGTTATTATATATATATAATATTAAATCATTGATATATATGTATATATATATATATTAATAGCTTTGTTTATATATATATATTATATTAAATCATATATATATATATATATTATTAATGGATTTTTAAGAACCACACTTAATTGATATATATTATTAATGGATTTGTTTATATATATACATTATTATATATATATATATATATAATTATATATCATTGTATATATATACACACACATTATAATTATATATAATAATAATTATATGTATATATATATACACATTATTATATATATAATATATAATATATATATTATTTTTTGTTAATATATAATGATATATATATACATATATATAAATTCTGGTGATAATATAACAGGCGCAGTGTCTAGACCAGTTGGAAGCTTGTGGTAGGGGGATCGAATCTCCCTACCAGCAGTTTCCAGTTAATTTTTTTACAGCAGGTGAGCTTTGCACGGGCTAGCGGGCTGGGCTTCGCATGGGCCAACAGGTCGGGCTTTTTCGGGCCGGCCCGGCCTGGCCCGTGAGCCTTCTTGGATAGGCCCAGGCCCGACCCAATGAACCTATGGCTCGAGCCCGGCCCGGCCCGACACGGGCTTTGTCGGGCCGGGCCGCTTGGGCTTCCGGACCGGGCCTGTCGGGCCGCCATTCCAAAATTACACCCTTACTTGGACGGACTTCGAGAGACTCTTCAGGGTGGAGTTCGTTCTAACAACACTACACTCTGTGCGTATTCAGGAGCTCCTACACTTACAACAGGGCAGCTTGACAGTAGCCCAGTACTCAACGAGATTCACTGCCCTCTCGCGCTACTCCACCGACATGGTACGAGACCCTTTCTTTAGTGTCCGAGCCTTTAAGCAGGGTCTCCAGTGGGAGATCATAGCGTCGATGATATCACTCAATATCCCAACGCAGGCTGGAGTACTTGAGTGAGCATTATTAGCGGAGAGCTTCTTAGCTGAGCAGACATCGACGATGAGAGCCACCACCAGACAACAGGTAGCTGAGTCATCTGCAACATGCAGTAGGAAGATGACGCAAAGGTCCAAGCGGGCCAGACCTTCCAGAGGAAGACCCCAAGATGTAGGGTTAGAGGTGCGAAACTCACGAGGTAGACCAGGACAACAGTGGAGCAGACTGTGCTTCACGTGCGGCGGGCAGGGTCACATGGCTCACAACTGCACGACCTGCTGTACCGATGATCAACAGGCGGTTGAGGGACCGCCGAGGTATAGGTATAGATTCGAGCGAGTAGGTCCGCAGGGAAGCAGATGTGGAAGAGGAGTAGGCCGTGAAGCAGGCGGTGGGCAGTGATTTGAGGTTCTACCGCCACCACCTCCAGGCGGTCCACCCCGACCTCAGGAAGCAGGCGGACAGGGACGATCACAACTTCAGGCAGCTGAGGCCCACAGCCACGGTGCTCCATAGATGATTCGAGATATGATCTGTGTCTACTCCACCCAAGCTGTAGTACTTATAAACACAGGTTCCAGTCACTCTTTCATTGCCATGACTCTTGTTCGGAGCTCGGAGATTCTGGTAGAGCCATTGGCTCGATCCTTATGATTAAAGACTCCTACGAGAGATGATTTGATGATTACACACTATTGTTGGTAGTGTGATCTTACTCTAGGAGGTGAGATCTTTGGCTGAGATCTCCTAGTAGTAGCGTTGAGGCCTTACGATGTTGTCTTGGGTATGGAATGGTTATCCACGGTGTTTCGGTGCGGATGTGCGTCGGGTTTCTGTTCCGACGCTGTTCCGCCAGGACACGTTCGCACGTGCACCCGTCGACCCGAGGGGATGGGCGCGCGGCTTGTGGCCCCGCAGTCCCGCTTTCCAAAGGCGGGCGGCATCCGTCCCTTATTCAGGGGCGTCTGCTCCTTGATCGAAACCGGGATGATGGGATGTCGGCTCCTCCTTCCGTGGACGTCTCCTTGGAACTCATTGCCTAATCCGGGTCTCCCTCATAGATTTAAGGCGTGCTCGTGAATCTCGTTCCCGGCGCCATGTCTCCATGGACACCGGTTAATTACGCTGCTTCCGCCCGGACGCTCCAAGGAGTCTGGTCGGGGCAGCAACCTGCGGTGAGGAGACCGGGTAGCTCTGGGTGTTGGGGGCGTGTCTTAACACTGCGGCTCTGCATGTCTGCCTTCCGTCCCTAATAGGGCTTCTCGAAGGCGTGATGGCCTGAGGCATCCCGCGCTGGGTGCGGGGGACTGTGTTACCTGAGGTTTTCCTCAGCTTCCCATGTTTAACACGGGGTATGCCACGAGTTTAACGTCCAGCGGGGACGGCATCAGACTGATCAACACGAGGAGTGGATCAGATGACAGAACCCCTTGCGGGGAACCTCCGACGCTGGGGCCAGCACATGGGCGGCTTCCCGAGTGAAGTGGAGTGGAATGAAATGACATGACCCCACCGGGACGTGGCGGCCCAGGTAAGGATCAGGATGGATGATGGAGTGAAGAGCTTGGACCCCGTAGAGGCTTCCTATGTACCATGCGTTAGCGTGGATCAAAGTCAACGTAGTTCGGATATACAGTTTAACGTCATGCTGGACGATGGCAAGCCGACTCACGAGGAGGTCGAGGCTGCCGGGCGGAGGATTGAACCGAACCACCTCGCACAGAGGGGGATGGAACGGCCGGGTGGATCACAGTTTCACGTCATGCTGGACGCTGAAAGGAGAAATAGAAAAAGGTAGTGGGGAAGCACAATGGAGATACACACGTGCAGTCTCCCACAGGGGCGGATTCATAGGTGAATCGACGCAAGTGTGAACCCGGGAGGGGTCCACTGATGGACGAACCGACGTGAATACGACCGGGACGACCAGGTGGTGGGCTTGAACCTCGGAGAGGCTTCCTACGTACCCTGTTTAGGAGACAGGGATCAAAGTCCACGTAGTTCGTTCTGTCAGGACTTACGCACTGAGGCAGCCCAGATGCGGCAAAGCTCGGTTGGAGAGGGACTTGGGCCGAAGGTGAGAGACCTCGATCCCTGTCACGCCCTCTACTGGCTTCGGCAGTGGGGAAGCACAATGGAGATACACACGTGCAGTCTCCCACAAGGGCGGATTCATAGGTGAATCGACGCAAGTGTGAACCCGGGAGGGGTCCACTGATGGACGAACCGACGTGAATACGACCGGGACGACCAGGTGGTGGGCTTGAACCTCGGAGAGGCTTCCTACGTACCCTGTTTAGGAGACAGGGATCAAAGTCCACGTAGTTCATTCTGTCTGTAATACTCTACCCCCGTGGGCGAAGGCCACTCCAATCCCGACATCCCTGCAGAGACGAGCGGGTGGGAGCCACATCCAAACCGGGAGGGGGACCCTGCGTGCGAGGCACGGGATCGGGCGATGCGGACGGTTTAACGTCTTGCCGGACGAAGTACAGTTTAACGTCGTGTGTTGAGGACGAAGCGGACGGTTTAACGTCTTGCTGGACGAAGTACAGTTTAACGTCGTGTGTCGAGGATGAAGGTGCTTGGCAGTTTAACGTCTTGCAGCGCGGACGTATGCAGTTTAACGTCGTGCGGGATGAAACACTTGGCAGTTTAACGTCTTACAGCGCGGACGAAGTAGCGCCGCCAATGGGTCCGTGTCACTTCGCGCGAACCTGGAGGGCCGCACGGGAAGACAACGCACGGTGCGGGCACCCGGGATGAGGATCACCAGGCGCCACGCAGGCGGGTACCCTCAGGGGGTCAAAGGGGGCGACCCCGGCGGATTGCACGCAAAAGAGAAGCTTGGCGCGCAATACCGCGGGTCGGCACGCAAATGGGCAGGCTGGCGCGCAATTGGGCCAGCGCTTTGCGCGCGGAAGATGGAGATTGCGCGCACCGGGCTTCGGATAGCGCGCGGGGGCAACAGCTCATTTTTTAACGAATGGCCTCTTAGTAAGGGGGGGTGCGCACAATCGGGCTGGATTGCGCACACCCGGGGGCAATTGCGCGCAAGAGGCTTCTTTTGCGCGCGAAGGCCTTTGGGTGAAGAGTTGTTTCAAAGGAAAGGAGCCAAAGGGATTGCGCGTGAAGGCGAACCCCAAGGCTTTATTGCGCGAAAGAAAGGAGGTTACCTGAAGATCGACATTGCGCGCGGAGGGGGTTGGATTGCGCGAATGAGTGACTCTTCGAATTCCGGCAACCTTCAAAACGTCGGGGGTCACCTTATATTTATAGGAAACCCTGGGCGCGGAATCCGGTTCGCGGGCGCGCAATTTCCTTCGCGGTCGCGGAATCGGGCCCGGCGCGCAAGGGAGTCGCGCGGGCCAGGGGCGCGCAAAATTGCGCGCCGACCCAGCGCATTGCGCGCATCCCGGGAGGTTTGCGCGCCTGACTTCAACTTTGCGCGCGGGTCTCCAAAATTCCGCGCAAGGCCTCCGGGCCCTCCAAAACATGCTTCTGACTCCAAATATGACCTCGCTTTCCGCATCCAGAGCTTCGTTTGGGAACAACGGACTTTTCCAGCGTCTACAAAAGCCCCCCCCTCGGAATCTGATCGGCGAGAGGTCGCAACGATCGGGTTCCGAGGGAGACGCCGGAATGCCGAAGTCCTGGGTGGCGCGGGACTGTGGCGCGCAAAAAAGGGTGTCAGGCGCGAAATTCGCTGTCGCGGTCGCGCAAAGTGCTTTCCGCGCAGCGCGGACACCCGGCCTCGCCTATAAATAGGGGCCATGGGTCCCCCGTACCGTACATCGGCCTTCCGCGCGACAGGCTTTCAAGCTCTCGTGCGCGAAATTGCCATTTCCGGCGCGGAATTCATCCGTTCGTCGCGCAAACCCATCCGGATTTCGGCCTGTTTTTGCGCGAACACCCGGGGTTTTACGCGACAGACTTCCCAATTGCGCACCGTCCACTAGGATTGCGCGCCACCTCTCAAACTTCTCTACCAGCCTCTTCCGATTCTGCACGCCTCATCCCCTAACCCACACGACTCCCGGAGCTTCTGAGATGGCCGCGAATCAAGGGAATGAGGGGGATGCCGCCATTCGCAGAGCTGAGATGGCGGCGAACGAGGAGGTCTACGGAGCCAAGGAGATTGTTTCCAACAATCAATCCTTGTTCGAATTGCTGACGCCGGCCCAGAAGACATATCCGCTGTCGGACAACCTACCGCTCTGGAACTTTGGCATCCTAGATGAGGTTCCGGTGCCAGGGTTCGAGGTTGATGCGCCACGGACCTGGGTGACTCGGGAGGACGATCTTCCCCGCTATAACATCACCAATAATGGGCATCCTGCCAGGGAGACCAGGCACTTAGATGTCTATGTCCTGAAACCGAGGACGCGAACCATCATCGGGAATGAGCCTACTGCGGAGAACTCTCCGGCCCTCTACTCGAGCACATATCGCCAGAGTGTCACCGACGACACCAAGGGCTGGCTGAAGGACTGGGACTTGCGGTCTGGGGGCAATTTCACCAGTGAGTGGGCCTGGGCGTTCTGGGTACGCCACACCTACGATCACTTCGTGGAGGAGCTACGGTACATCGGCCTGTTTGAGGCGGTGTGGACGTCGCAGTTCCACTTCTACCAGCAGTCCGAGCTCGGGCCGGAGCTGTTCACCCGCTGGTCCCCGGATACCAACACCTTCCATCTTCACCATGGGGAGGTTAGCATCGATCTCTGGGATATCCACTGCATCAGAGGTATCCCGCTGGAGGGTTACCAATACGATGAGTTCCTGCCTCCGAAGAACACCTGGGACGACAGGTCACGGACTCCCATTCTGACATGGCATCTACTGGACCTGGCTACGCAGCGGCTCGGGATCAAGGACTTCCACAAGGACATAGCCTACAAGGAGTGGTTCGGCCAGTTCTTGGAGCATGACCCAGCGGTCAAGATGCCAGGCAGGGGGAAGCGGTGCCCGACTGCAGCTCAGAGGAGCCGGAACGGGTCGTACTGGCTGGTCCTGGAGACGGGCGACTACCGCTCATGGGGGTACCGCGTCATCGAGGCCCGGGACCCAAATGTCCGGTACGCGGCGTTCCTGGCCGCCTTTCTGAGTGGGTGGCTCCTACTAGTGCGGGACGCGAGAATGGGCGTCCGCCCGACGACACTGGCGATGGCGGGCGCCATGGACGCCAACAAAAGATACAACCTCGGGGTCCCAGTGCTGGCGAAGCTGTATGCCATCCTGGGACGCATCTCGCGAGGGGGGTCGCCACGAAGGATCTGTGGGCCCTTTCAATTCTTCCACGGCTGGGTGGCTGCTCACCTTGGTGGGTACACGTTTCCAAACGCCGTCATTCCTCCGGGCAACGGCCTGCGACCCTCCCTGCTGAACATCGCGGGGGTCGCTCCGATGACCCTAAATGAGGAGGGCGTGAGGATTCAGATTGGCAATCATGCCAATTTCAACTTCAGCCCGTTCCCCACTCCCGTCGGCCAGATGATCGACAATGGACAGGGTCTGCTGGAGCAGCACAAATACTTCCTGAGCATGCGGGGCGGGGTGCTCATGGCTCGGATCGACGGGAAGGTGATCTGCGAGCCTTACGTGCCAACCCGGTTCGCCAGGCAGTTTGGGTGCCTTCAACGGATGCCGAAGAGGGTATTCACTACTGTCCGGGAGGAGACGAACCCTTGCGTCCTTCGCCAGATGTGGCTAATGTTCGCCGCTTTCGGCTCTGGCGAGGTCATCACTCTCCCTCCTACCGGGGCCGACGCAGGCTTGGCAACCGAGTATGCCGAACACTGGGCCATCGCGTACCCCGAGGGGCTTCTACGGAAGCCAGTTCGGCGGCTCGAGGTCACCCGTGCGGAGACCGGGCATCAAGGAAGGAGGCGAGGCGCCGTCACGCGGGGGAGAACGGAGGCGCGCCAAGCAGTGGAGCCAGCGCAAGCAGGGACTTCGGCGGCGGGCACATCGCAGGCTGCCGCCACGACTTCAGCGCCCAGAGAGGGGGCACATGCGGTGGTCGGGGAGCGGCCCGGGAAGCAGGTAAGGCGTCTGCTCGAACCCTCCCACGATGCAGTCTTCCCGGCGCTGTGGTCGGCCTGGATGACCCTACGGCAGTCGCTGGGGACCGAAATCATCTGGCAGAAGATAACCAGTGAAGGAATCCATCTGCCAGAGGTCGGGCGCCTTCAGGTCGCCGACAGGGTGAACTTCCACCGGCGGTATGCATATCTGACGGCCATGGACGAGTACGCGCGCCAGCGTGGTCAGCGTGCGGAGCTGTCCCTTCTGGTGAAGGTGATGCTCAGTCTAGAGCCTGCTCCAGAACAGATGCCGCCAGAGGAAGATGATAGTAACGATGACTCCGAGGAAGAGGAGGAGACGGGGGAGGATGAAGGCTCGGAGGGAAGGTCCCATCCGGGGAGCCCGCGGGAGAGCGGCGAGGTGGCCGGCTCCGACAATGTCGATATCACCGAGCTCCTCGAGGTCCGCTTCTATCCCTACTCAACCTGCTTCATCCATTCTCTTATGCAGCTTCTAACCCATTTCTCCACCTTTCTCAGGAGTGCACGGATGTTGGTCAGGCGTCCTCAGTAGGAGTAGGAGAGGCGCCAGCAGGACAAGGCGGGGGCCAGACACCCATCATTGAATTGACAAGCGCTGAAGGGTCCCCTGCTGCAATTGCTCCTGCGGCGGCCGGGATAGCGGAAGATGACGCTTTGGATTCCCGTAAGTCTCCTTACTTTACTGTTGGTGCTTGCCGTTGACGCTCCGTGACTAACCACGGCATGCCCCGCGCAGTGATCTCAATACTGGAGGCTCGTCGGGCTGCCGAACCCGGGCCATCCACGAGTGGACCAGTGGCAGACATGCCGCCTGCTCCGGAACAGACTTCTCACACCGAGCCGGCCCCACCAACTGCTGATCAGGGGGTAGCGGACGCCGGCGGTGCTGCCATCGGAGAGAGGTCGGGGGCTGACGAAGGTGTCAACGCCACTGGGGCGGGAGAAGAAGGTCGCCCAGATGTTGGGGAACCTATCCCCCGTGAGGACACCCCAGGGGCGGACCCTGCAGCAGACCTGCTGGCTGCCTTCCCTACCTACCGGCTTGCCGACCCCGAGGAGATAGACGACTCGGACGCGGAGGCGGTCGAGGAGAGCCGGATAACGCGACGCAGGGGGTGGAAGTGCATCCAACGCTTCCTCAAACGAGACCCATCGGAGTGGCTGGGGCGCATGGGATCACTTCAAACCTGGCTGCGCTTCCTGTGTGCCGGGGGAGCTGATGCTCAACGCCTCCATCTGACGGTCCGTGATTTAATGGCCGAAAAGATGCATGAGAGCCGCCGGCGTGCCGACGTCGCACAATGTCGGGACATGTCGGAGAGCACGCGGGCGCTCCTCGTGGCGGAGCAGGAAGTCCGGCGTCTCGAAGGGCAGGCGACAGAGAAGGAGGCCTTCGTCGCAACGTGCACTGAGCTTGTGGAGCAACTAACGGCCCAGCTGGTTGACGCCCAGGTACAGCTGACGGAGGCGGGCCAACAGATGGTCACACTTCAAGTCGAGCGGGAGCGTGCATAGGCCAGGATCGGCGAGCTGCGTGCTGCGACCGCCGACGAGGAGAGGGCACGCAGAGAGCGAGAAGCAGCTCTGGAGGCCGCCAGCCAAAGGGTAGCGGCGTTGGAAAGATTCATTCAGCACGCTAATCCCTAGGGGCTTTGTTTTTCCATTCCCAGAACATTTTGCTTCCGCTACTCAATACTTCGATCCATTTGTATGAACTAATATATTTATCTGCATCTTTTGGCTTAACATGCTCAACCACAATTCATTGTCTCGCGGGAGCGTTAACCAAGCTTCAGGCATCCACAATTGGGCCCGGATTTCTAAAGAAAAGAGGGAGATCATTCCTAGGAAAGGAGACCTCAGACCTAATCAATGTAGCATCCCCCCAACTTGTTCCGACACACGAGCGGGACAATGCTAGGGGCTTTGAGATTTTATCCGAACATAGGGAAATGAGAAAGGGTGAATCGCGTGTCCCGAATTCAGAAATCCACAACGGTCGGCCTTCCAGGAAATGCCCAAGACGGCAAGCGGACAATGGATCAATCGACCATACTACTGCAATAGACGGACCGAAGGTCATCATTCATATTGTAGGAGGCGGATCACATGTCATCATCAATGCCGCTTTGGGGGTTCCTTCAGGCACAAGGGTGGAAATCCAGATCAACAGGGCATGCGAAGCGTGGGGCGAAGTGACGATTTGTTCGGACAGAATCTAACGCTCTCAAAATTGCGCCACCGTGGGGAAAGCGTATTAGGCGGATGTACTAATCTGGTCGTGAATCACCCCAATTCTCAGACATAACCTCTTTGGCGAGGAAACTGTCGCTTCCCATCATTGCAATGGGGCATCCCGAGCTGAATCGGGGAGAATGTCACAACTACACCACTCTACCAGAAGCCAGGCCAGACGGTCGGCGACGAGGAGGGGCGGGACTTAGCGATCCCTGAGGCTGGGCCCGAGTCGAGATGCCCGGGCGTTCCTACGTACTCCATCAGGCTAGAGATCAAGCCACACGTAGTTCTGAAAGTGCAGCTTTAACGTCATGCGGGACGTAGAACCCCATTTAGGGAGATCTTAGTTTAAGGTCGTAGAGCTTGGACCAAAGGGGAAGATCTTAGTTTAAGGTCTTAGAGCTCGGACCATAAGAACCTCAAAGCATGCCACATCGTGGCCCTATCCCCTAGATATGAAAAGATGCACTGAAGGATAGTGTCAAGGGTGTCGAGGTTTCGCCTGGCCAGAATGGGAGGTGGAAAACGTAATGTGAATCATGCGGCCATTCACTCAAGGACTGGGGGCACCGACATAACGATATGTGAGTACTGCCGACCATGGCGGAAAAGCAGCATCAATATCGCACTGATCGTTGATGGAATGAGGCATCAAACGAGCATCAACCGCTCAAGCGCAGGATTCATATCGATTTGCTGCCCGAGGCCCTTGGGGGCACCAGCCCGAGTCGGTGGGATAGCACTGAGGCATTGTGTCCAGACCGCTCACGGGGGCTCCACCCAGGGCGTAGGCGATGGGTCCGAATGAAGGGGAGCACGGAGCCTGAAAAGTGGAAGGAACCTGACCAAGCTGAACCTGACCCTCCTGGAAATAAACCAGAGTACTCTTGACACCGGTGGACCACTGCAAGGGGCCGAGGGACACGCCTTGAGGGTGACCCGAAGGCGGCATATTCCCCAGAGAAGGGGGAATCTCTAAGAGGTGGGGGACTGGACCCGAAGTTTCAAACATCCGGGCGTTCCTACGTATCCCATAAGGATGGGAATCAAGCCACACGTAGTTCTGGAAGCGCGGCTCAACACAATCGGGCACCAGTGCGGGGAAGGGTGCGGGTCTGACCCTCGCACACAGAAGAAACGGTATTTGATATTTCTTGTTTGTCCTTAAAGGTGGATGGTTTTTCTTTGTGCAGCGACATGCCTGTGATTAAGAAATCCCTGGCGTCGCCACAATAATCAAGCCATGAAAGGCATTGATAAATGGCGTGGTTATTAACCAGCGCCCAATGTGAGTGTCCCCTGAGGAGAACATCACGATGCAGTGCCGTTTTTCGTCGGGCGGCCAAGACGATCACAGTTTACGGTCGTGTGGTAAGACCGGACAACATAGTTTAAGGTCGTGTGGTTCGGACCATGGAGGAATCCGCTTATTGCGATACGGCGGACCCAGCGGAGGTGGGAACATACCCAGCCCTGCGGTCACGCACGATTCCAGGAGAAGGATCCTGGGATAGGGGTCTGCATATGTCCATCACCCGAGGGGTAGAGATGATAGCCTCCAGCTATACTGGGCCCAGAACGCGATTGTTCGGGCGACTCCTTCCTCCTTATGGGGACGAGGGTCCAGCTACACGTGGCCCTTAGGGAGGACATCAGCACATATCCTTGGTGCTCAGATCGTGGGAGCCTCGAAAGACACCATTACCCTGGTTGGCCTGCCTAACGTGTAAAGGTGTACTGAAGGTCAGTATGAAGAGAGTGTCGAGATTCCACTACAACGCACCAAGGCGGAGTGTGATGAGGACTGCGCAACCAATGTTCAGAGCCTGAAAGAGCCGACATGGCGATCAAGGATGTCGCTGACCATATTCGCAACACAACATCCGATCGCGTCAGCCTAGGATGGGGCAAGCAAACGAGCATCAACCGCTCAAGCGCAGGATTCATATCGATTTGCGGCCTAGGACCCGCCGGTAAATCGACCCGGAGCAGTAGGAGAGCACTGAGGCATCGTACCCAAACCGCTAACGAGGATCCCTTTGAGTGAAGGCCCGAACAAGAGGAAGTGCGAGGTCCGACAAGCAACACAGGACTTGTCGGGATTGAATCTGACACTACGGGTCATAGGCCTGAGTACCCAAAACATGTTAACAGATCACCGGAAAGGGTCATAGGACTCACCCTGAGAGCAACCAAAAGACGGCAGATCCCCATGATCAACCAAGAGACGGGGCTGGACCTGAAACACAAGCGTCCAGGCGGTCCTACGTATCCCATAAGGATGGGAATCAAGCCGTACGTAGTTCTTGAGAGGCAGTTTAACGTCATGAAGGACGAAAAGAGAAAGGGGGGAGCGGAAGGCATCCCCAAACGTGGGGGGTGTACAGCGTGGCGAGCAAACCGACGTGAATGAGGGCATAGCCCCGCGTTCACACCATACGCCGCATACCCAGAGGCAACTGGGCCAAGGGCCCGAGATGGGATGGAAATTCCCGAAGGATGGGGCTGGGCCTGAAACATAAATGTCCAGGCGGTCCTACATATCCCATAAGGATGGGAATCAAGCCGCACGTAGTTCTTGAGGGTCAGTTTAACATCATGCAGGACGAAGACGCTTGGCAGTTTAACGTCTTGCAACGCGGACGTGGTACAGTTTAACGTCATGTTGGACGAATGCTGAACAGTTTAACGTCTTGTAGCTTGGACGATATGCTAGGCAGTTTAACGTCGTGCAACTTGGACATGGTACAGTTTAACGTCATGTTGGACGAAACACTTGGCAGTTTAACGTCTTGCAGCGCGGACGAAGTGCACTCAGGCAAAGTACTGCTTGAGGAACCTAGCGTTGGTGGGAGGAGTGACACGCTCACCATCCATAGTTGCTAGGGAGTACGCGCCATTGGGATAGACCTTGTGGACAACAAAAGGTCCCTCCCACTTGGGCTCCAACTTGGGTGGCTTCCTGCCGGGGATCATTGGCGCTCTTAGGGACAGTACTAGGTCACCCTGCAGAAAGGAGCGGAGGCGAACCTTCTTATTGAAAGCTCGAGCCATTCTGCTTTGATGCCTCTCCAAGTTGTGCAAAGCGCGAAGCCTATTCTCATCCAGTGCTTCCAACTCGACTAGATGGGCTTCAACAGCTCTGTCCGGTGCTTGCTGGTCGTAGACCGCAGTGCGCAAGGACGGTAACTGGATCTCAATGGGCAGAACGGCCTCAGCTCCATACACCAAGGAATAAGGGGTCATCTGGGTGGAATTGCGAGTCATCGTACGATAAGCCCAGAGGGCGTTGGGTAGCTTGTCCGGCCAACTCTTCTTGTTCTGACCAACCATCTTTTGCAGAATGTTAGAGAGGGTTTTGTTAAACGCCTCAATCTGTCCATTCGCCTGCGCATGATAGCGAGATGTATGGTTCGAGCGAATGTTGTACTTGGCGTACAACTTCTTCAACTCGGCTGCTCAGAAATTGGCTCCGTTATCCGTGAGGATAGCGTGAGGCACTCCAAATCGATGAATGATGTTGGAGGTCACGAAGTCAGCGATCAAACAGGATTTGACCTCTCTGAGCGGAATCACCTCTGCCCATTTGGAGAAGAAGTCTGTGGCGGTCAGAATGAACCGGCACTGGCGAGCCGTCGCCGGCGGGTAAGGTCCCACAACGTCCAGACCCCAGACTGCAAAGGGCCAAGAATACCTAGTGGTATGGAGAGGCTCCGGCGGCCGGTGCACAAAGTTCGCATGAACCTGGCACGCATGGCACTTCCTAGCATACTCGATGCAGTCATGGATCATGGAGGGCCAGAAGTATCCCAATCTCCGAATCTGGTGGGACAGCTTCGGCCCAGTCTGGTGGGCACCACATGAACCAGCATGAACCTCCTGCATGACTCGTGGGATCTCAAATCCTTGAAGGCAACGGAGGATAACACCATCAAATCCACGCCTATAGAGGATTTGCTCCAGGCCGGGACTGCTCTGGAGGACAAACTACGATGCACGGCGTCGAACTCGCTCGCGCTCGGCCCGATCTGACGGGAGAATGCCATGTTGGAGGTACTCAACCAAAGGCGCCCTCCAACCAAGGGCTGATTCGACTGCCATATCTGGGGTACTCAGGGCTCCGGGCATAGGGGCAATCGTGGTGAGATTACTTACCGACGGGCCGCGATCTCCCTCCGGGGTAACGAGAGCGATGAGCCTGCGGTGCGTCACGCGGATGATCAGGTTGTCCTGTTCAGGCTCTACGAGTGACGCAACAAGGCTGGCCAAAGTATCTGCTCGACCGTTCTGCGACCGGGGAATATGGACAATTTCTGTCCGAGAAGGTAACTGGGCCATCAGAAGGAGGGTGCACTCCAGCAATGGCACAAGTTCCGGCTTCCTGACAACATAGTCGCCATTGATCTGCTTAACGACCAGCTCGGAGTCCCCTTTCACACATAGATGGGGCACGTCGATCTCGAGAGCTAACTAGAGGCCAGTGATGAGGGCATGGTATTCCGCCTCATTGTTGGTACAGCCCTCTGACAACAGGAAAGAGTATGGCAGCACGGCTTGCTCTGGGGTAATGAAGACGATACCCAAGCCCACTCTGTTGAGCTTAGGATTATCGAGCCTTCTTCCGGTGGGGCTCCGGGAGGCACCGTCAAAGTGCATCTGCCAGCATGGATCGGCATGATCGACCGAGAGAATGGCCTCATCAGGAAAGCCTAGATCCAGCGGCTGATCCGCGGAGGTCGGGTGAGCAGCCAGAAAGTCTGCCAATGCTTTCCCTTTGATGGCCTTCTGAGACACATACCTGATGTCGAACTGCTGGAGAATCACAACCCACCGCGCTAGATGGCCAGTCAACATAGGCCGGCCCAGGATATACTTCAACGGGTCTACCCGAGAAACCAACTGTACCTCGTGGTGCTGCAAGTAGTGCCGTAATTTCTGTACGGAAAATACGAGCGCCAGGAAGCTCTTCTCGATGGGGGAATACCTAACTTCCGCATCGAGGAGTATGCGACTGAGGTAATAGAGGCTATTCTCTGTTCCCTCGTTGTTCTTCTGGGCGAGAAGGGCACCAAGGGACCGTTCCAGGGTGGTCACATAAAGGACCAGCGACTTCCCGGATACAGGCGGCATCAGAACCGGAGGTTGAAGCAGGTACTGCTTGATTTCCTCGAAAGCGGTATGACACTCTTTATCCCATATATAGGTGGCACCTTTCTTCATGAGCCGAGAAAAGGGCTTACACTTGCCGGCCAGATTCGCGATGAATCGGCGTATATAGTCTAAGTGGCCTTGGAACCCTTGCAGTTCCCGGATGTTACCTGGGGGAGGCATCTGGATAATCGCCCTGATCTTCTCTGGGTCGATCTCAATACCCCGGTACCTTACCACAAAGCCAAGAAACTTCCCGGAGGTAACCCCGAAGGCACACTTCAACAGGTTCATCTTCAGGCAGCGAGACCGGAGGAAGCCGAACACTTTCTCAAGATCTTTGAGATGGTCCTGACCCTGGCACGATTTGACCACCAAGTCGTCGACGTAGCATTCCACCAGTGTGCCGAGGATTGGCTTGAATATGCGGTGCATCTCCCGTTGATAGGTGGCACCTGCATTCTTCAGGCCGAAGGGCATGAACTGGTAACAAAAGATACCTTGGGGGGCCCTGAAGGCAGTGAACTCCTCATCCTCAGGGGCCATCCGGATTTGGTTGTATCCGGAGTATCCATCCATGAAGGAGAGGGCTTGGAACCCTGCCGTGGCGTCAATCAACAGCTCTGTCACCGGAAGGGGAAAATCATCCTTCGGACAGTGGCAGTTGAGATCGCGGAAGTCGATGCTGACTCTGATCTGCCCGTTCTTCTTCCTGACCGGCATAATGTTGGTCAGCCATTTGGGGTACTGAACTTCCCTCACGAAGTTGGCTTTGATAAGCTTGTCAACTTTGACCTCAACCATGGCACCGTGGAATGGGTGCATCTTCCTGGGAGGCTGCTTGAACCCGCGATGGTTCGCCGGGAGACCAAGGCGGTGGACGGCTACCTGAGGATCTAGCCCCGACATCTTGTCATAGCCCCAAGCGAACACATCACGATGCTTCCTGAGGAAGTCCACGTACTGCTGCCGCTCCTCAGAGGGCATGGCGGCACTGACCAATGCGGGTCTTGGATCTGCTTCGGTTCCAAGGTTCACCTGTACTAACTCATCGACCGTAGCGGAGACACCCTCCTCAAAGGCTGGGGGTGCATCTTCCACGTCCTCTCCACTCGGGGAGGGATCGTCCACGGGAGAGACTGCGTTGGAAACTGCATTGGGGCTACCAGATCCTGCTGGGCCGTTGGTGCTGGCACGGGCGGTCGCGGTCATCTCATCGGGAGACTCACAGGCCGTCGAGACCATGGCTACGTCCAACCGATGGATCGGGAGGACGTAAGCGTCATCCAAACTTGCCCAGGGATCACTTGCAACAGCGACAGGCTCAACCTCACCTGCCAGGATCTGCTTATCCTTGCTCTTGTAATAGTCCGCGTCTAGATAGCGGGCTTCACATGAGGCAAAAGGAGAGGCATCTCCCTGAAGCACGCCTACTCGACCATTAAGGGAGTATTTAAGGCATTGGTGGTATGACGAGGGAACCGCCGCATGAAGGTGGAGCCATGGCCTGCCCATCAATGCGTTATACGCAGTGTCCTGAGAGACCACAATGAATTCGGTGTTGGCAACCAAGTCACCGAACTGGGTCTTCAAACGTATCTTTCCGACCGGAGTTTGCTCGGTGCGGTCGTACCCCTGGATCCTGAGGTCGGAGGGAATCAAGTCATCCTCAGACAACCCCAATATCCGGAGCGTCCGAGTTGGAATCAGGTTAATCCCGGACCCCGTGTCGACAAGACAGCGCCGGACTTCAAGGCCATTGAACTGGCTAGTAACATACAGCGGATGAATGTGCCCCTGTATAGGAGGGTCTTCATCCTTACCAGAGAACGAGATAACTGCCTGACATTCGGTGTCCCCAATCGTTTCGGCGTGAAAGGCCTCTGAAGCCGCAACCTCTGTCTCAAACTGGAGGGGGCTCTTCAGGGCTTCAGCGAGCGCCTCACGCATCTCAGATGACATGCGCAGAGCCTCAAGGATGGAGAGCCTTGCTGGGATGTCGGCCAAGTACTTCAGGACATCATACTTTTTGGCCAAGCGCGAGCCCCTGGTTGCAGGAGGTTGCTCTGCGGTTGGAGGCATGACGGGCCTTGCCGGTTGGACCGGCGGCCGACTGGTACTTGGCGCATCTCGCTGTTCATCGGTTGAAGCCCGGGAAGTAGTCACCGTACTGGGGTCAGGAGGCCGGGATGGACTCGTGGCAGGACGGAGCTGGTCACGACGCGGCTGAGGCAGTTCTGCCTGGTCCCACACCACAAACAGTGGCGGAGGCGAATCCGTCATCCCCGGATGGGGGGGCTGCGCACGCTGAGCTCGGTTTTGAGCCTACTGCCTAGTCTCAGTGGCGTGCACGTCCTGGCTAGAGGTACCAACTGCTGTGCCCCGGCGACTCCTGTTGTTGCGGTTCCTCCGACGGTGGCGACGACCGGGGACACTAGGGAGGTCCACCTGGTGTTCTTCAACGTCGGGAACTGAAAAGGGATTTACTAGCTCGACGGTATTAACCGAAGCGTACCCAACACTATCATCAGACGAATCATCCATCACCGGGCGGATCCGAGGAGGGATCCCCATCTCCCGGGGCATGAAATCGCCGAGAGTGCGGGATAGTGGCGGAACTGGCGGGGCGCGCTCTTCCTTCTTGCGCCGCCGCCGTTTGCTCTTCTCGGAAGAGGCAGGCTGGGATGACGATGCCGAAGCAGCACCCACAGATTCTGGGGGCTCAGGCTGATTCAAGCGCGCACGGATGATTCCATGGGCGCGAATGATCGTCTTGCGGGCCATCCAGTTATTATACTTCTGGGATCCGCGGTCGGAGACCAGCTGCCATTCGTCCTCATTGCCACTATCGTCATCTGATCCCACGAACACGCCTGCCACTTGTGCTGGAGCTGGGCCCAACTTGATTACATTGTTGTTAATATGGTCTTGGAGCCAGTCCTTAAATACGTAGCACCGCCGGATGGTGTGCCCCAAGGCCCGATGGTAAGGGCAGTAGCAGGGGTTATCCGTGAGATGTGCCTCCTCCGACCTCCAAAACTCAGGCAGTCGCACAATCCTCTGCTCCAGGGTGCTCCGGAAATAACCGGGGACCTGATCCTCGTGAAATGAGTAAGTCAGGTATCGCGGGCCCCTGGGAGCGTGGTCTTGACGAGGGGCTGGAGGGGCCTGCCGAGGAGGTGGACCCTGATTATCTCGCCTGGGTTGTGGCGGTACATTACGCGGAGGGGCCGGCCGGTTCTGGGGCTGCCGCTGCTGGGCCGGGAACTGAGCCCGTGGAGGCGGATTCCTGTGAGGCTGTGGAGCTGGCCTCACCAGCAACAACTCCAACTGCCTGGGGGCCTCTATCTGGGCAACAGCAGCGGGCTCAGCCTTGCTGACTCTCCGTGCAGGAATCATAGGAGGCAGCGGGTGTGCCTGACTGGCCTGTTGCAGGGCTTCCTCAAGACGTTGAGCTTTGTCTGAGAAGTCCCTGAACCCTCCGGGGTAATTCTGAGTGATCAAGGAAGGGACCAGCTCGGTCTTGACGTTCCCGACACACATTTTCAGCAACTTCTCCTGAGTCAATGGCATGTCAAGGGAATACGTGAGACCCTTCCATCGGGCGACGAAATCCGCGACTCACTCATCAGGCCTTTGCTTGCACTTGAAGAGTTCTGCGATACTCGTCTTCCGGGTCGTGGAACTGAACTGGTAGAGGAACTGTCTACGAAGGTCCTCCCAGCTAGTTATCGACCCGACGGGGAGCTGGCTGTACCAGACAAATGCTGGCCCTTCCAGTGTCTGGACAAAGCAGCGAAGCTTAGCGGCCTCCTGCTGCGCCGGAGTTCCCAACATAGGCCCGCACCTCGAGTTGAAATGGGCCAAATGTTGTGGCGGATCTCCAGTCCCGTTGAAGGGGGCGAAAGTGGGGTTCCCGAATCCCGGAGGTGCCGGCATGTCATCCACCCATGCTGGGTATGGCTTGCCGTCCGGTGGGATTGCCACTTGCCGAGTCTCCAAGGCTTCCAAGCGGGCGATGAGTGCCGCCATCGGATCGTCCGGACATGGGTTCCAGTCCTGGCGAGGATCTCTAACCACGAGCGCATTGCATGGCCCTTCAATCGGGTCGTCGACCGGGTCGTCGAACTCGACAGCTCGTGGGATGGCGGGCGGAGCGGCCCTTGGGGCAGCGGGAGGAATCCGAGCGGGGTCTCTCAGGTAGTCACGCCGCTCGGGAGGGTGCGGTGAAACATACCGCACCCTCTTTCCATAGGCAATGGCCTCTCCCCTATCGGAAAACACGACATAATCACGGTTGCCCGGGAGAGCCTCATCGAGGGGTGGTTGTTCCTGTCCCTGCTGTCCTGGCCTAGGATCACCGTAGTCAGGCCGCCGCTCTGCAACGCGCTCGGCGAGGAGCTGGTCAACTAGATTCTTCTGCTCGGCGAGCTGTTGACGTAGCGTAGCCTTCTCGGGATCCTCATCCGCCCTCTGCATGGAGGCAGATGGGTCGGCGGGCTTTACAGCCCCGCCGTGCTCTTTACCTTTGCTGACGTTTCGGCTCAACGTCAGTGCTTCAGTGGGTGTGGGGAGACCCAGGAGGTTCCTCTGGTGACGAGTAACTCTCACCGATGGATCCAACAACGGCTTGTCTTCGGGGGGAGAGCCCCCGTCGAGAAGTTCCAAGCCGCTCCCCTCTCCCAACAGGTCATCCATATTGACCGTTTCCGTCCCTGGGGATGTACCCTCAGGGCCACCCAGTGAATCGGGCTGTCGGGGAATCGCACTGAAGCGTAGGGCAGCGTACTGCCCCCACCCACGGATATACACGTGGGGGGTGGCTCCCTCGATAACCTTGCGGAGTACTTGAAAACACTCAACGCATCGTTGTTGGAGGGCCCTGTGGTGCCCAAATAACCCGGGGTGCCGAACCGCGGGGAGCGTGGCCAGGTTAATTTGACGGCACTGCTCACCAATATCCTCCAGGTGTGCTTGACTCCCGGGATATGACATTTGTAGGCGGTGAAGACGGGAGTGAGTCTCCCGGAGAGTTCGGCGGAAGCATTCGAACTCATCCGGGGTGAGTGATTCGGGTGCATCAAAGTCCGGTCCTGCGACTTTCCAAAACTTCTCAGGGAAGTGGCCCTCTGCAAGGATGGTCCAGAAGCTCCACGACTCAAACTTGGGACCCAGGTCTCCTTGGTCCTCTTTAACGACTGGGAATGGACGGGGAACCGGCAGTGGTGCCGAGGCGGGCCGCCGGGCCAACGGGATGGCCGGCGGTGAATACGGCGAGCAGGCCGATTGGCCTCCATATCCCGAGCCGCCCTCTGAGGGTAGCGGTGCCCCAGCTACCACATCACGATAGGACGGGCCGGCGAGCGAACATCCTGCCGTAGCATCGGTGCTCGCCGAAGGTGCACTAGATCGTGGTTCGACCGTCGGTCCCCAGAAAAAGTCTCCGGCTTCTCCGATCGAGGCAGAAGGTGCTTCCAGAGGGGCCGGTACCAACCGCAAGCTTGATCCTTGGGGGTCTACCAGGCCCTCACTACTCCGGATATACCTTCGGAGAGAAGTGGGGATCGTATCGATCTCGCTCTCGGGAAGTAAGAGGCTGACATGCCGCATTCCTACCCCTGCCCCTAGCTGGCGGGATCGGGGGGAGGGCTCTGTCGCCGAATCATACTCCGCCTCTGTATCAGAGAAACGAACCGGTCGGATCTCTGTCCGGAATTCCGTAACATTCCTCCCTCTACGTCGATGCCTCGCCTTCCTGCCCCTGGGTGGTTCTTCGGGGCATGGATGATCTCTGTCCTGGCGTCCTCCGGCCACACCGGTGCTGGGGCCAAGAGGACTGGAAGCCAAGGTGCGAGGAGCACCGGGACAAATATCAAAGGGGACGCGGGGAGAGATGATTCCGGGCAGGCCTCTGGGCCGGGATCGAAAGGTGGGGTGACCCATGCCTCTTGGATCGGCCACACGGAGTAGACCCTGTTGGTGAATAGCGCTACCGCGAGGTGGTCCGCGGTGGCTATTGCCTGTACCAGCAACCGGGAGAGTCAACCCAACCTGCCTTTGGGGCGGTCGGGGCCTCGATCCAGGTCGGGCATAGAAGTGCCCCTGCTCAGGATGCGCAGGGGCCTGGTGACTGGAGCCAGCAGTGGCTTGAGCCAACGCGGCCGCTGTTGCTAGGGCCCCAAGGTGGGCATCCTCTTCCGCTCATGCCCGACGTTGGCGTCGGGACAAACGAGTCGGGATGAGCGGCGCAGGCAGGTGGAGAGCCCGTTCTTCGACTTGAGAGGCCTGGAGGCGGTGTCGACATGGCCTGACAGGAGCCCTTATCGCGGATCCCTGGAGCGAATCTCGGATAGGGTGGTCCCGGACATCTTCCACCTCATCCGCATAGGGGAAGGAGCTGTCGGAGCGTTCCGGGGATAAGCTCCCGAAGCGGTTGGACGTCAAGGTAGGCAACGGTGCCTCCCTGCGCGGCCCTCGGGGGCGGCGTTGGTGGCGAGGTGCAGCTTCCTCGAGGTCTAGGCGAGCCATGTCCCTGGTGGGGATGACTCCCTCTTCCTCATATCTCCGCACCAAGTTGTTAATCACCCTTCTCTGGATGACCTCCGAGGGGGAGAGAGGGCGTGGTTGCCCCGCAGCTGCGGCTGCTGGGACGGCCGCGGAACGGGCGGGACCGCGCGGAGTAGCGGCGTCGGTGTTTCCCCCACCCCTGCGCCAGTGGGCGGGTGGCGATCGGGCACTGGATTGGGCGACTTGATTTCTGAAAGCAGAGAGAAAAACCCATTAACATTGACAGGAAAAGGAATCGACAACCAACCATTAGTGCCACGACGCCTTCCGTGGGGGGAACCCAGGCCATCGACGTCGTGAGACGGAGGGCCCGATTTCCCTTCCCCAGCCCCTGGCGGGTTCTGTGCCCCAGTGCTGAATGCTTGGCCGGGCAACATGCTGGTCTTCCAACACCTCTAAAAGCAATCGGTCTTCGTATTGAGGAGAAGAGATTCACGTCGGGTTCACCATTTTTCTGTTTCGGTGCGGATGTGCGTCGGGTTTCTGTTCCGACTCTGTTCTGCCAGGACACGTTCGCGCGTGCACCCGTCGACCCGAGGGGATGGGCGCGCGGCTTGTGGCCCCGTAGTCCCGCTTTCCAAAGGCGGGCGGCATCCGTCCCTTATTCAGGGGCTTCTGCTCCTTGATCGAAACCGGGATGATGGGATGTCGGCTCCTCCTTCCGTGGATGTCTCCTTGGAACTCGTTGCCTAATACGGGTCTCCCTCATAGATTTAAGACGTGCTCGTGAATCTCGTTCCCGGCGCCATGTCTCCATGGACACCGGTTAATTACGCTGCTTCCGCCCGGACTCTCCAAGGAGTCTGGTCGGGGCAGCAACCTGCGGTGAGGAGACCGGGTAGCTCTGGGTGTTGGGGGCATGTCTTAACACTGCGGCTCTGCATGTCTGCCTTCCGTCCCTAATAGGGCTTCTCGAAGGCGTGATGGCCTGAGGCATCCCACGCTGGGTGCGGGGGACTGTGTTGCCTGAGGTTTTCCTCAGCTTCCCATGTTTAACACGGGGTATGCCGTGAGTTTAACGTCCAGCGGGGACGGCATCAGACTGATCAACACGAGGAGTGGATCAGATGACAGAACCCCTTGCGGGGAACCTCCGACGCTGGGGCCAGCACATGGGCGGCTTCCCGAGTGAAGTGGAGTGGAATGAAATGGCATGACCCCACCGGGACGTGGCGGCCCGGGTAAGGATCAGGATGGATGATGGAGTGAATAGCTTGGACCCCATAGAGGCTTCCTACGTACCATGCGTTAGCGTGGATCAAAGTCAACGTAGTTCGGATATACAGTTTAACGTCATGCTGGACGATGGCAAGCCGACTCACGAGGAGGTCGAGGCTGCCGGGCGGAGGATTGAACCGAACCACCTCGCACAGAGGGGGATGGAACGACCGGGTGGATCGCAGTTTCACGTCATGCTGGACGCTGAAAGGAGAAATAGAAAAAGGCAGTGGGGAAGCACAATGGAGATACACACGTGCAGTCTCCCACAGGGGCGGATTCATAGGTGAATCGATGCAAGTGTGAACCTGGGAGGGGTCCACTGATGGACGAACCGACGTGAATACGACCGGGACGACCAGGTGGTGGGCTTGAATCTCGGAGAGGCTTCCTACGTACCCTGTTTAGGAGACAGGGATCAAAGTCCACGTAGTTCGTTCTGTCAGGACTTACGCACTGAGGCAGCCTGGATGCGGCAAAGCTCGGTTGGAGAGGGACTTGGGCCGAAGGTGAGAGACCTCGATCCCTGTCACGCCCTCTACTGGCTTCGGCAGTGGGGAAGCACAATGGATATACACACGTGAAGTCTCCCACAAGGGCGGATTCATAGGTGAATCGACGCAAGTGTGAACCCGAGAGGGGTCCACTGATGGACGAACCGACGTGAATACGACTGGGATGACCAGGTGGTGGGCTTGAACCTCGGAGAGGCTTCCTACGTACCCTGTTTAGGAGACAGGGATCAAAGTCCACGTAGTTCATTCTGTCTGTAATACTCTACCCCCGTGGGCGAAGGCCACTCCAATCCCGACATCCCTGCAGAGACGATCGGGTGGGGGCCACATCCAAACCGGGAGGGGGACCCTGCGTGCGAGGCACGAGATCGGGCGATGCGGATGGTTTAACGTCTTGCCGGACGAAGTACAGTTTAACGTCGTGTGTTGAGGACGAAGCGGACGGTTTAACGTCTTGCCAGACGAAGTACAGTTTAACGTCGTGTGTCGAGGACGAAGGTGCTTGGCAGTTTAACGTCTTGCAGCGCGGACGTATGCAGTTTAACGTCGTGCGGGATGAAACACTTGGCAGTTTAACGTCTTGCAGCGCGGACGAAGTAGCGCCGCCAATGGGTCTGTGTCACTTCGCGAGAACCTGGAGGGCCGCACGGGAATACAACGCAGGGTGCGGGCACCCGGGATGAGGATCACCAGGCGCCACGCAGGCGGGTACCCTCAGGGGGTCAAAGGGGGCGACCTCGGCGGATTGCGCGCAAAAGAGAAGCTTGGCGCGCAATACCGCGGGTCGGCGCGCAAATGGGCAGGCTGGCGCGCAATTGGGCCAGCGCTTTGCGCGCGGAAGATGGAGATTGCGCGCACCAAGCTTCGGATAGCGCGCGGGGGCAACAGCTCATTCTTTAACGAATGGCCTCTTAGTAAGGGGGGGGTGCGCGCAATCGGGCTGGATTGCGCGCACCCGGGGGCAATTGCGCGCAAGAGGCTTCTTTTGCACGCGAAGGCCTTTGGGTGAAGAGTTGTTTCAAAGGAAAGGAGCCAAAGGGATTGCGCGCGAAGGCGAACCCCAAGGCTTTATTGCGCGAAAGAAAGGAGGTTACCTGAAGATCGACATTGCGCGCGGAGGGGGTTGGATTGCGCGAACGAGCGACTCTTCGAATTCCGGCAACCTTCAAAACGTCGGGGGTCGCCTTATATTTATAGGCAACCCTGGGCGCGGAATCCGGTTCGCGGGCGCGCAATTTCCTTCGCGGTCGCGGAATCAGGCCCAGCGTGTAAGGGAGTCGCGCGGGCCAGGGGCGCGCAAAATTGCGCGCCGGCCCAGCGCATTGCGCGCATCCCGGGAGGTTTGCGCGCCTGACTTCAACTTTGCGCGCGGGTCTCCAAAATTCCGCGCAAGGCCTCCGGGCCCTCCGAAACATGCTTCTGACTCCAAATATTACCTCGCTTTCCTCATCCGGAGCTTTATTTGGGAACAATGGACTTTTCCGGCATCTACACACGGTCTATGCTCAGATTGACTGTTTTAGGCGCAAAGTGTGGTGTGTCTACGAGGATGGGACCAAGTTTTCCTTCACTGGTGAGAAGGGAACCTTTGCAGCTCAGGATGGACTTTCTGGGAGAAAGGTGTAGCTGATCACTCATCAGTTGGCTAGCCATACCCTCAGAGAAGTTGGCATAAGGAGTATGAGTTATCCTGTAGTGGTGGACCAGTATGATGATATCTTTCCTGATGATGTTCTGGGACTACCTCCTCACAGAGAGGTAGATTTCTACATCGACCTGTACCCCAGGACGACACTGATATCTACACCAGCATATTGGATGGCTCCCGCGGAGCTTCGTGAGTTGCAGGTACAACTAGAGGACTTGCAGAGGAAGGGGTTCATAAGGCCTAGTGTTTCTCCATGGTAATCCCTGATTTTGTTTTCCAAGAAGGTAGATGGGAGTTTGAGGCTTTGTGTGGAATATTGGAACTAGAACCAAGTGACCGTGAAGAACCAGTATCCTCTACCGAGGATCGACGATCTCTTCGACCAGCTGAAGGGAGCACGATGGTTTTTGAAGATAGACCTCAGACCAGGCTATCATCAGCTCAGGGTATGAGACGTGGACGTACCGAAGACAACCTTCAGATGTCGGTATAACCATTATGAGTTCTTGGTAATGCCCTTCGGCATGACCAATGCTCTGGCAGTGTTCATGGGACTCATGAATAGGATCTTCCAGCCTTACCTCGATCACTTCGTGGTGGTGTTCATTGATGACATCTTGATATACTCGGAGCCATAGGAGGAGCATGCCACGCACCTGAGGATAGTTATGAATACACTCTGAGAGCACTAGATTTATGGCAAGCTCTCAAAGTGCTAATTCTGGATATGGGAAGTCCACTTCCTGGGGCACGTTATCTCGAAGGCTAGAGCTACAGTGGATCTGACAAAGATAGAAGCAATACTTACTTGGGGTCCACCCATGAGTGTGATTGAGGTGTGAAGTTTCCTAGGATTGGCTGGGTACTACCAGAGATTTGTACCTGAATTCTCTAGGGTAGTGGCACCCTTGTCACCTTTGTTGAAGAAGGGGTAACCTTTCTTATGGATGGAGAAGTTCCAGTAGATTTTTCAGGAGCTGAGGCAGAGACCGATGAGTGCCCCCATCTTGAGGCTACCAGAAGATGGTGTTGGGTATGTTGTCTACTGTGACACATCAGGGACTAGAATAGGTTGTGTCCTGATGTATGAGCGAGCGGTGATCACCTACGACTCACGATAGTTGAGATATCATGAGTAGAATTATGATACCCATGACCTGGAGTTAGCAGTAGTGGTATTCGTCTTGAAGATGTGTCGACACTACTTGATGGATGAACATTTTACAGTCTACTCTGATCACAAGAGTCTCAGGTACATCTTCTCTCAGAAGGACCTGAACATGAGACAACGACGATGGTTAGAGTTCCTCTAGGACTTCGACTCTGAGATAGTCTACACTCTTGGGAAGGGGAACGTAGTAGTAGTGCACTTAGTAGGAGGTTTGGTCTACAGTTGACGAGTGAGGTGAAAAATCATTTAGCCACACTGCAGTTATCCTTCGTGGATAGTGATGGAGCAGCTTACCTCCAATCTATGATAGTTACTCCCCCACTCCTTCAGAGAGTTCATGAGGTACAACTTGGAGATGTATACTGCGAGGCCCGACGTGCTCAAATATCCTCAGGACAAGCTCCTGATGGATTTTCTAAAGGCGGGGAGCATGTAATCCTCTTCAGAGGATGTACCATGGTACCAGTGACGCTACGAGAGGAGGTGTTGAGGGAGTTCCATGCATCCCCTTTGGCGGTACATCCTAGAGTGGAGAAGATGTACCAGGACCTCCGACATCAGTACTGGTGGCCAGGGATGAAGAAAGTGGTGGAAAATTTCGTATCATGATGCCTCACTTATCAGCAAGTGAAGGCTGGGCATCGGGTTTTGGAAGGCTTAACTCAGCCACTTGAGGTGCCAAAATGGAAGTGTGATGGTATATCTATGGACTTTGTGACAGGACTACCACATACATCTAGGGGCCATGATTCTATCTGGGTGATCATTGATCGACTCACCAAGTTGGCCCACTTACTACCCATTCGAGAGCAGGGATCAATAGAGATCTTGGGATGCCTCTATGCACAGAAGATTGTATGAATTTACAGGGTGCCATCGATGATCATCTCAGATCACGATGCTCATTTTACATCCCGCTTGCGGAAGGAATTATAGGAGGTGTTTGTGACTTAGATACATTTGAGCATCACCTTTCATCCTCAAATAGATGGTCATATGGAGCAGACCATTCAGACACTTGAGGACATGCTTCGTGTTTGTGTCCTTGATTTTGGACATATTTGGGAGGACCACCTGCCACTGGTGGAGTTCACTTACAAAAACAATTATCACTCCACCAACGACATGGCTCCATTTGAGGCCCTGTATGGGCGACCTTGCAGATCACCACTATGATGGAAAGACCCATGGGAGTCAGAACTTATGGGTCCGAAGTTGGTATATGCTACCATAGAGAAGGTGCATATCATCCAGGAGAGGATGAAGACTGCATAGAGCTGTAATAATTCTTAAGCCGATAGGAGATGAAGACCCTTGGAGTTTGATGAGGGAGACCATGTCTTTCGACGAGTCTCACCTTGACAAGGATTACATAGGTTTGGTCGGGGTGACAAGATATATCTGAGGTTCATCAGACCATTTCAGATCCTCAGTAGAGTAGGCGAGGTGGAGTACCGTCTAGCTCTTCCCCCATATATGCACAGGGTGCATGATGTTTTATATGTGTCACAACTGAGGAGGTATGTGCATGATCCATCACAGGTTATCGAACGGGGCGAGCTGGACATCGACGATGGGATGAAATTTGTGGAGTTACCGGTGGAGATAGAGGATCGACAGGAGCAGATCCTTTGTGGGTGGTCGATTCCTCTAGTGCAAGTTCAGTGGCAGTATGAGAACCTCTAGGAGAGCACATGGGAGCGGGAGACTCAGATACGTGCTTAGTACCCCCATTTGTTTCCCAAGTTTTGTTGTAACTTTCGGGGATGAAAATCCCTAATGTGGGGAGAATGTAAAGACCCGAAAATTCCACATATATATATTTTTAAATTATTTGGGATTATTACGAGTCTGTGAAAATTGACGGTGCTTGATTCTGAGGCCCGGTGTGCCCGAAACAGAATTTTGAGCTTTTTTTAAGGTATGTTAAATAAACGTGTGAGCGGGAATTTCTATCTTTTGAACCGGTGCTTGGAATTGAAATATGAGGGCACCATTGAACTCGCAGTGCCGAGATTCGATTAAGGGAGGCTTAACTTTGATCGCAGTAGGTCGGGAGAGAAAGATAGTTTTATGAAATTTTTGAAAGAATGATTAAATAACATAAAAATGTTATTTTATTTTTCTACCACCCCTTGAGCGATGGTGGTGGGGACCACAGAGGTGTTCGATCATTTAATTAGGGATATTAAATTCCCGGTTACACATAGGTTGTGTAACCACCCTTCGTATAGTTAATAAGATTCATTAAATTAACCAATTAATGAACCATTAATTTAAAGGAGAGTTAAACTCTTAACTCCTCCTTATAATTATTCAAACGTTGAAAGAAAGGAGGATTGGTGGATTGTGGGAGAATCCTTGATGAATAACAGAAGAAGTAACTTCCCTCCAATGAAGAACAGAGGCTTGAACAGTGTCGTTGGAGGAATCGATTCAGGATCGACAAACACCGACGGCTTCAACGAACATAGATTCTCCTTCCACAACTGCGACATCTCCTCCGAATCCAAGGTAGGGGTTGTTATTAAATTCAAGTAAATTCTCGATTCAATTCCTCATTCTTGAAAAGCATGGAGAATATGGATCGACCAAAATGATTTGATCCGCGATTCGTATGAAATTGTGGGTGGTTGTTGTGGGAGATTTGAACTGGTTTTAATCATTACCTATGTGGTGTATTTGTTTACTACCCACTTGATATGATGCTAACGCGGAGGGCGTGGGCCAAACGAATAAGGCCCAAACCCTTCTCTTTGGTTTTTGTCATGTTCTTTGGGAGAGGATTCTCAACTTGATGAAATCTTGAATCAGAGAGCCACAAAGTGACAGTGGAATCCCGGGAGGCCCGTAGGAGCAATTGGAAGGAAAAATGGACCACCAAAGCTCACCTGGTGGCCCATAGAATCCCCGCTGGCACCGGCAAGCGACGATGGCGGCCGAATCTTGCCAGCCGTGAAGGATAGACGACACCCCGAGGCGCTGTGGTGGATAGTGGGGCGGCCGACCATTGGCCGACCACATTGGCAGTAGGGCGGCACACCGTTGCACGCTGTAGAAGGAGGCTGCAGCTTCGAGCCACGACGGAGAGGGATCCGCTCCCCACGGTTCCCGCTGACAGGAGGGCGGTTCCATATGGCACCTCCGTTGCAAAACTAAATGAATGTTTCATCTGTTCAGAAAGGGGGAGTCGACACCGCGCGGCTCGGCGGGTCGCACCCAGCCAAAGCGGACTGGGCCGGTCCGCAGCCCAGCGGGCCGAGCCCTCTGTGACCCATCCCACTCAGGCCAGCCCAACCAGTTTGGGTCGGGCCGGGTCATCCCTGAACTGGTTCGGGTCGGGTTGGCCCCGAACTGGGTCGGGTCGCCCCCAGGTTGGGGCGGACCAGACTGAGACCTTTTTTGGCCCATATACACTTAAAAGGTCGTATCTCACAAACCTAACGTCCGTTTGATGAACCGTATATGGAAATGGAATAATTGGAACAAGAAAATCCTTTTTAAATACTCCAACTATGTTTTAGAGAAAGTTGGAGTATGGATGGGTTGGATCGAACCCGAATCCAATCGGGCCCTCGGTACTAAAATGATTATAACTCACAGACTGGGCGTCCGATTGATGCGTTGTCTGTCCCATAGAACCCTTACAACATGAAGGTCCTTTGGGTTACTCCTTTGTGTAAATTCTTGGCAGTTGAGGCAGGACCGATATCTTGAGGAGCAAATTCTGTGGAACTCAAGTGCACCGAGTGTGGGAAATCCTGTGGCTTGATTTCAATTGAATAACGACCCTGTGTGGATCAACATCATAGAGAACCTGTGTGAATAAACATCATAGAGAAACTGTGTGGATCAGCATCATAGAGACCCTATGTGGATCAGCATCATAGCGACCCTATGTGGATTATCATTCTAGAAACCCTGTGTGGATCAGCAGTGCGTGACCTAACGAGGACCAGCCTTAGAGTGGCCCATCGCGGATCAGCGATATACCCTGTGTGGATCGACAATAGAACAAATCCTTCATGGTTCAGTTTTTGAAACTTCCTAATGGAATAAAATGATATAGTTTAAGGCTAATCATCTTTATTCATGAACTCTAAGTTGTATACCTAGTTTGGGCTGAGTCTTTTACTTTGTGCTTTGTGATTGAGATCATTCTTTTTGGTTTTCCTTTGTGGAATTCTGAGAGACCTTCAGGGGTATTGGGGTCCCTACTAGGTATTGTTATACTCACCCCTGCACAGGATTCGCCCTCACCTTGTTGTGTCTTATGCAGATGATGAGTAGCTTGGATGAGACTTTAGGGAGCCAGGACCAGGCGGTACACAGAGGTGACTGGTTGACATGGAGAGCTACAGAGATGAGCTATGCCTACCCTTTAGGTAGGATTCTTGTTGGATGATCTCAAGAGATGTTTTCTATTGTAGTTGTATCTTTTCAGTTGGGCTTGTATTCCGGACCCTTTACTTTTAGTACATACTTTTACTACTGCAGTTTTACTACGTGGTTTGCATATTTTCGTATTCTTGGTCTATGTGTTTGAATGTTTAAAGGCAAAGCCTTCCATTTTTCAGGATATGCCTTTCCAATTCTAGTCGCCAACCCTTGGCCTATGGAAGGTGTACTTGGGGTAGTCATGACATGGGACCTAGGGTACGGGTGGTGACAGTTAACATGAGTACTTTTTAGGTTATTATTCATGTTCGATGTTAATCACATATATTGTTGTGCTACCTTACTTATGATAATGTTCCATAATTTCTTGTTTATTATAACATGCTATGTGTGTTTTTGTGGTATTGTTCTTGGAGCCCATAACTGGCGGACCATCATGACACATTTATCCCTTAGAGGGGGAGTGAACATGACTTGAAACGGTGGCAATGAGGGACTTAAGAACAAATAAGGGATGTGATGATGCCTCATGGATGATATGTGATACACTCTATTCCCAGCATATTCCAAGGGGCATATGGAATCTCGTATTTTTATTTCATAACTTTTCATTACATTTTACAAATAGAGGATCTTTAAAGTCTAGTGTATTAGAAATTAGAAACATAAAACATGAAAAAATATAACATTATTCTAATACACTTGTAAGGATTCATAATAGGTTCATCCTAAGTACAATTACTGCATCTCATAACCTGAATACATACATCAAAGGAAAGGGTAAGCAGAAGGCCTAGTAAGGAAAACAAGTGAAACAATTTACATGTGAACTTGAGTGATATCAATAAGAACATGGAGATAAAGAGGCATATCATAATAATAATAACTTGAAAAATAACTTGAAAATGTGACTAAAAAATTTAATTTATACATTCATGAACATATCACCAAGTTCCATCCCCAAGGTGTCATAAAAATTACCAAGGTTATTCACTAAGGTATCGCAAAATTTGTTATCTCTAGAGATTAATTCTTTATCCAATGCATTGAAGAGCTATCAGGGAGAAACATTAATATATCATTATTTTCATGTGATAAAAATAGATAATAATCATACACTTCATAAATAACCCAAATAGAATAAAAGAAATGGATTTCATATCAAAATCATAACGTTTTTAAAAAGTGCTTAAAAAAACAAGATCATTATGTCATTTATAGACCATGGAAAGGTAATGAGGGTTTTATGTATGTCAAATCAAGAATAAAATATATCATTTTTATGTATTTATTAATAAACCTAGAAATAAAATAGTTTTGGGTATTCACATAAATAAAATAAGATAATTTCTTGAGAAAAAGAGAGAGATTTTGAGATGAAAATTCTGTAGTATAATGACTATATAACATGGTTTTATAAAACATTAAAAAGAGAGGGGACAAGAGTTACTCACTCATAAATAACTCATAATAAAGTATAGGGACATAATAAAATGTAAATAATATCATGGTATGGATGTTTTAATGACATACCACATGAAAAGGAAACTTGAAATAAAAGAGAAGATGTGATTTCTTTTATGAAAATTCGGCAGCCTAATGACGTCACTTAAAAATTCATAAAATCAGTTGATGAGAGAGGAAAGGGTCTTTCATAATTTGAGCATAAAATGGAAAACAATAAGTATATATAAGAATATATCCCCACATAATAAAATGGAAACTATAAGATATAACATAAAAGAAGTCATGACTAAAAGAGGAGGGTGAAAGGTTCCATTACCTTGAAGAGTAACTTAAAAAAACTCAAAGGTTGGGACCTTGGGGGGCTTGAAATCACCTTTAGAGGACTCATTTGGAGTTAAAAAGACTATATCTTCGTTGAGGAGGAATTTTGAATGAAAGGAATGAAGGAATGGGTTGGTATTTATATCAAAAGTGAGGGAATATTTTATTAATTCCCAAGGGACACCTCATTAGTGGTATTTGCAAAACCATGGGATTTCCCATGGTATTTTCCCATGGTATTGTCCAATTGGGACACCTCATAACATATATTACTATAAAAAATACTACTATAATTATTACATCATTATTACATCATTAATGATGTCATTAAACACACCGAAACTCAAAACTGTATTTTTACTATTCACCAAAAAACAAAACATTTTATAAAAATCTCATAAATTCACCCCAACCTAATATCAATGATCTGAATTCAAAAATGAACTCCATTTTATGAAAATAATTTCCTAATTATGAGATATTTAAATTTTAAGTAAAAACACTATTTACCTAAAAAAATAATACTTAACTAATAATTTCTAAAATAGTTATTTACTTATGCTATTATATCACTTCACCATTCAAGACGCCTAAATTATATTTATACTTTCTTAAGTGAGTTTACTATTTCATTGGTCAAATTACTATTCATAAGTGTAATATTACTATTCATAATTTACTATTCACAAAAAATTAAGTTGATCTTATTAGACTCTGAATTTCTTACTGATTACAACTGTAGAAGAACATTTTTTGAAAATCATTTCACATTATTAATTATTTAAAGTATAAAAAAATATTCTAAAATACCCTTTTTCCAAAATTCACCAATAATATAGAACTTCTATAAATTCATCCTATATTTATTTTAACATTTGAAATTCACAAATTTTACCATAATAAGAAATAACAATTTTATTTATTCAAAAGGATTACACAAAGTAACTAAGGCCTCATTACTTATCCCCTTATAATACCTATATAGGACCTAAGAGTAAGGTGTGCAATGGTGATAAAATCTTGGGGTGGCTTGGACAACATTGCCCGAGTGGTGATTTCTATCAGCTTTAACTTCTCCCTTAAGTGATTCCGTTCAAGATTAACATATTGGAGTTTATCTTGAGTTTAGTCCAGAGAAAATCCCATTGATGCTACATCCTTCTCATGCTCCGAAAGATGAGCTTCGTACGACCTGAGTCTACTGGATGAGGCTATCAACTCTTTATTCTATATTAATTAACCATGATCATTTGTATTTATAAAAAATAATCATAATGTTAAGAGTATAGTTTCCAACGATCATATTAATCAATGGTCATATAACAGTTGAAACCCAACGGTCTCATTTTAATTATACTCACTTAATTAATTAAAGGATATAGTTTTATTGAGTATAAAATAAAACAACACACAAATTCAAGAAACAAATATTATTCAACATTTCAAGTCGTTACATTATTCCCCCCTTAAGAAATTTCATCACTGAAATTTTAACTCGTACCCTCTGAAGAGAAAAGATGTCAGTACTTCTGCCTCATAGACTCCTCTGTTTCCCACATGGATTCTTTACATTTGTGGTTCCTCCACAACACCTTAAATAGGTGAGTAGTCTTGTTGCGTAGAACCTTGTCCTTATGATCCAAGATCTCCACCAGCTGCTCCTCATAAGAGAGGTCATGTTTCAGTTGTACCACCTTTGTATTTAGAATATGTGAAGGGTCAGGTATGTACTTACTCAAGAGGGATATATGGAAGACACCATGAACTTGTGTTATATTTGGAGGAAGTGAAAGCCGATAGGCCACTGATCCTACACGATTAAGGATTTTATAGAGGCCAATATACCTAGGGTTGAGCTTCTCTTTTTTCCCAAATCTCATGACTCTCTTCTAAGGTGAAATTTGAAGAAAGAATTTTTCACCAACATCAAACTCCAAGTCCCTTAAACGGTTGTCAGCATAGATATTTTGCCAACTCTAAGCAGCCTTAATGTGCTTTTGGATGGAATGGACCTTTTCTATCATCTCTTGCACAAGATCAGGCCTAAGAAGCTTTCTATCACCAGCTTCATCCCAACAAGTAGGATTTCTACATCTCTTCCCATATAGATCTTCATAGGGTGCCATTTGAATGCTTGAGTGGAAGCTATTGTTGTAAGAGAACTCAACTAATGGGGTATGTTTATCCCATCCACCTTTAAATTCCATTGAGTATGTTCTCAGCATGTCCTCAAGTGTTTGAATAGTCCTTTCAGATTAGACATTAGTTTAGGGGTGATAGTCCGTATTGAAATTAAATTATGTACTCAGAGCATGTTGAATACTTCTTTAGAATTTTGATGTGAACCTTGGATCATGATTAGATACGATAGAAAGTGGAACTTCATGTAGCCTTACCACTTCCTTCATGTAAATCCTGGAACATTTATCAAGAGAGAAATATTCCTGAATAGAGATAAAATGGACAGTCTTGGTGAGATGGTCCACAATAACCCATATCACATTGTTTCCACTAGAAGTTCTCAGGAGACCAGTGAAAAATTCCATAGTGATATTGTCCCACTTCCATGTTGGTACGAGTAGTGGTTATAATACCTCTTTAGGAAGTTTTCGCTCTGCCTTCACTTGATGACATACCTATCACCTTGTATTATATTTAATAATCCCCCTTTTCATATTATCCCACCAATAATGACCACGAAGTTCTCTATACATTTTTGTACTCCCAAGATGTATAGAGAATGTAGAGCTATGAGCTTCATCCATCAACTCCTTTATTTCTGGAAAAGATGGAACACATAGTCTTGTATGAAATTTCAGTACACCTTCTCGATCAATATTTAACTCAATAAACTTCCCATCCTTCACAGCCTCAAACTTCTTTTGTAACAAAAGATCTTATTTCCAAGATTTCTTGATCTTCTATAGTAATGACAGTTGATGAATCATTTGGGTTAGGGTTGATGATGTACCTTCCCTTATAATTCCCATGTCCAGTTTTACTAGGCCATTGATCAATGGATTTCTTTGAATCCTTATCATGGATAGAACAACTGGGTATTTACTAATTAATGCACCAGCGACTTTGTTTGCTCTTCCGAGATGATAATGAATTGAGCAATCATAGTCTTTAAGAAGTTACAACCATATTCTATGTCTCATGTTCAATTCCTTTTGTGTGAAAATATACTTCAAACTTTGATGGTTTGTGTATATATTACATTTCTCCTCATAAAGATAGTGCTTCCATATATCCATAGGAAAAAAAACCACAACTATCTCAAGATCATTCATAGGATAGTTCTTCTCACGAGTCTTCAACTTTCGAGATGCATAAGCAATGATTTTTTCATTTTTCATGAGGATGCACCCAATCCCTTTCAGAGATGCATCGATAAAAATAACGAATCCTTATCCACTTGAGGGAAGATTTAACACAGGTGTGGTAACCAATATATTCTTCATATCTTGGAAACTTTCCTCACACTCCTTTTTCCATATGAACTTGACCCCTTTTCAAGTTAACTTGGTTAATGGATTTGGAAGTCGTGAATAGTTTTTCAAAAAACTCCTATAATATATTACTAATCCAAGGAAACTACGAATATCAGTTATTGTTTTAGGATGAGGCCACTCCTCTACAACCATTTTCTTTGCAGGGTCAACTGTGATTCCTTCATTGGTTACAATGTTCCCCAAGAAAGTAACTTATTGTAACCAAAATTCACATTTGATGAACTTTCCTAAAAGCCTCTATTTTCATAGAGTTTGCGAAATAACCCTTAGATAATCCTCATGCTCCTCGCGAATTTTAGAATATATCAGAATATGATCAATAAAAACTACCAACAAGTTATCAAGGTAGTCCTTAAAGACTCTATTCATCAAATATATAAAAATAAAAGGTGCATTAGTCAGTCCGAAGGGCATAACAACAAAATAATAATGCCCATATCTTGATTGGAAGGACGTTTTTGGAATATATTCTTTCTTCAAACTCAATTGATGATAACCAGATTGAAGATCAATCTTAGAGAAGAATTGAGTCCCACAAAGTTGGTCAAATAAGTCATCAATTCTTGGAAGAGGGTATTTTTTCTTCACTGTGATATCGTTCAGTTCTCTATAATCAATTCATAGCCACATTGATCCATACTTCTTCTTCATAATGAGAATATATGCTCCCCAAGGAGACACACTCGGTCGTATAAACCCCTTCTACAAAAGATCTTGGGGTTGTTTCTTTAATTCCTCCAGCTCTACATTTTCCATCCTATACGGTGTATTTGATATCAGATGAGATACAGGTATGAGTTCAATGGAGAACTCTATCTATATTTTTGGGGGAGGTCTGGGTAACTCCTCAGGAAATACATCAATGTATTCCTGAATGATGGGGACATTTTCTATCCTTATACTCTCATTTTCTTCTTCTTCTTCATCGATCAACTCCATAAATAAGGATATAGGAGGTTCTTCTAGACATAAATCAGGTTGAGATATCTCTCCTTGGAAGATAACTGTAGGTTTTCCATTCAATACTACTGATATTTCCTTGCTTCTACATTTGATCTTAGCATTATACTTTGAGAGCCAGTCCATCCCTAGTATAATGTCGAATTCCAGCATGGGAATGACTACTAGATTTGCGATAATATTGTGCTCACTAAAGTAAATACTAGAGTTTATAAACACTAATGATGATTGGATAATCCCACCAAGAGTCTTGATAGATAACTTTACTTCTAGAAATTCATGGGTTGATTCTAAATTCATTTCAAAATTGGAGGAAATAAAGGAATGCGTAGAACCATAATAAAAAAAGTACTTGATAGCTTTGAGAGAACAACAAGAGTAACTTCCACCACATCATTTGGAGCTTCAACATCAGCTTTTGTGATAGAAAAATCATAACCTTGCTCCCTTGGCCTTTTTTGAGGCTGACGGTGGTTCCCCTCCACTTCCCTCAGATTTGGACAATGATTGGAAAAGTGTCCAAGTTGTCCACACTTATAGAATTGGACATCAGGTAGGGCATGCACCATCTTCATCTTATTGTTAGTGTTGGGAAGTTTAGGCTTCACCTCACTATGACAATTCCGAACAATATGACCATCTATTCCACAATTTTAGCACTTCCCACTCCTGAGTAGATAGTTCCCCGAATGCTTCTTCCCACATTTATTACATGTGGGACATTTCACTTGCTTGCCTCATATTCCTTGATCAAAGTTCCTACCTAAGATAGGATCTATTGATCTCTTATTTTCATTGGATTTATGAGACCACTGCATCTCACCGAACTCCAGTTCGACTTTCATCATACTCCGCATGATCTCCTCATATCTATCATAGTCTCGGTTGGCTAGATTCTTCTGCAGATGAGGTCTTAGTCCACCGAAGAATCTATCAACCTTACCATTTAGATCCATGAAAAAGCTAGAGGTGTAAAGTGAAAGCCTTGGGAAGTTCATCTTGTAGCTTCCCACAGATTCATTCTCCTTCTACTTTAGCTCAAGAAACTCCTTCTCCATTTTTTTTCTCATAGAATGAGGGAAATACTCATTGAAGAAGATCCATCTGAACTCTTACCACTCCATAGCTTCAACCTACACTCTTGGAATCATGTTTTTAATCAGTTCCCACCACTGATCAAATTCTCCCTCTAAGTGGTAAACAACTAGGGTGACCTTCTCTTGTTCTGAACAGTAAAGCAAAAAAAGATCTTCTCAATAGAGCAGATCCACTGTTCAGCAATCAATGGATTGGTAGATCCACTAAAGGTTGGTGGTCATTAAAATATAAAGGACTCAATAGAATTTTGTTCACTTCACAGTGAGATCGGTCTCTCATCTTTATTCAAGTTATTTCCCATATCTTGAGTTAGTTGGTTCATCATTCTCATGAAAGTTTCCATTCCGTATTCTATCAGAGGGCCGTCAGTGCATGGTCCATTTCGATCACCATTTGCACGATTCCTCCTATCGCCCACTATTTTCTAAAATAATAAAACCTTAGTTAAAAGATTATTTTATTTACTAATCTTTTAACTATAAATTATTTTTTTGTCTTAAAACTTTATGCTTAAACATATTATTCTTTAATAATAATTATATTTCTCTATAAATCCTTCATAATAATTCATAAAATAACTGTGATTAACCAAACATATAACCCAGGAGTATTAAACTAGGAGTAAAACAAGGTCCGTTGTCGTGTACCTGGATACCCCAGGTCAAGCCTGAAACTCCTTTTTGGAGTTTTCACTCCCAGGTACATATGTGCCAGAGCCACATCCACTTGTTTGTATCCAGACATATATTTATTTGTTCATAAACCACTTACTTAGTATTTCACCAAAATACCGGGAAGTTTTCATATATTTAAACTTTTCTATAGGGTTATTCCTAAAGTTTTCACAAACTAATTTCCATAAATAACTAAACTATCCTTTGATTCCAACTATGAAATCTTGCCTTTTTATTTCATATCTTTTCATTACATTTTACAAACAGAGAATATTTAAAGTCTAGTGTCTTGGAAATCAGGAACATAAAACATGAAAACATATAAAATTATTCTAATCCACTTGTAAGGATTCATAATAGGTTCATCCTAAGTACAATTACTGCATATCATAACCTGGATACATACATCAAAGGAAAGGGTGAGCAGAAGGCCCAATAAGGAGAAAAAATGAAAAAATTTACATGTGAACTTGAGCAATATCAATAAGAAAATGGAGATAAAGAGGAATATAATAATAATAATAATAACTTGAAACATAACTTGAAAAATTTGGATACAACATTTAATTTAGACATTCCTGAACATATCACCAAGATCCATCCCCAAGGTGTCATAAAAATTACCAAGGTTATTCACCAAGGTATCGTAAAACGTTTCATCTCTAGAGATTATTTATTTACCCAATACATTGGAGAGATATCAGGGAACACCCTTAATATGTCATTATTTTAATGTGATACACATAGATAATAATCATACACTTTATAAATAACCCAAATAGAATAAAATAAATGGGTTTCATATCAAAATCGTAACGTTTTTAAAAAGTACTTAAAAACAAGATCATTATGTCATTTATAACCCATGGAAAGGGAATGAGGGATTTATGTATGTAAAATCTAGAATAAAATATATCATTTTTATTTATTGATTAATACCACTATAAATTAAATAGGTTTAGGTATTCACATAAATAAAATAATAGAATTTCTTGAGAAAAAGAGAGAGATTTTGAGATGAAAATTCTGCAGCATAACGAATATATAACATGGTTTTAGAAAAAATTAAAAAGAGATGTTACAAGGGTTAAAAACTCATAAATAACAAATAATATAGTATAGGGACATAATAAAATGTAAATAATATCATGGTATGGATGTTTGAATGATATACCACATGAAAAGGAAACTTGAAAGAAAAGAGAAGATGAGATTTATTTTACAAAAATTCGGTAGCCTAACGACGTCACTTAAAAATTCAGAAAATCATTTGATGATAGTGGAAAGGGTATCTAATAATTTGGACATAAAATTGACAACAATAAAGATATATAAGAACATACCCCCACATAATAAAATGGAAACTATAAGACATAACATAAAGGAAGTCATGACTAAAAGAGGAGGGTGAAAGGTTCCCTTACCTTGAAGAGTAAGTTCAAAAAAATCGAAGGTTGGGATATTTTGGGGATTGAGGGCACCTTAAGAGGATTAATTTGGAGGTAAAAATACCAAATATTCTTTGAGGATGAATTTGGAATGAAAGTAATGAAGAAATGGGTTGGTATTTATAGCAAAAGTGAGAGAATATTTTATTAATTTCCAAGGGACACCTCATTAGTGGTATTTGTAAAACCATGGGCTTGCCCATGGTATTGGACACTTGGGACACCTCATAAAATATCTTAATATACACAAGTATACTATAATTATTACATCATGATTACATCATTAATGATGTCATTAAACACACTGAAACTCAAAACTGTATTTTTACTATTCACTGAAAAACAAAACATTTTATAAAAATCTCATAAATTCACCCTAAAATAATATCGATGCTCTGAATTCAAAAATGAAATCCATTTTATGAAAATAATTTTATAATTATTATATATTTAATTTTTAAGTAAAAACACTACTTACCTAAAAAAACTAATACTTAACTAATAATTTATGAAACAGTTATTTACTTATGCTATTATATCACTTCACCATTCAAAAAGCCTAAATTATATTTATAATTTCTTAAGTAAGGTTACTATTCCATTGGTCAGATTACTATTCATAAGGGTAATATTACTATTCATAATTTACTATTTGCCAAAAATTAAGTTAATCTTATTAGACTCCAAATTTCTTACTGATCACAACTATAGAAGACTATTTTTTGAAAATCATTTTACATTATTAATTATTTAAAGTATATAAAAATATTTTAAAATACCCTTTTTAAAAAATTCACCAATAATATGAAACTTCTATAAATTCATTATATATTTATTTTAACATTTGAAATTCACAAATTTTTCCATAATAAGAAATAACAATTTTATTTATACAAAAGGATTACACAAAGTAACTAAGGCCTCGTTACATAGCCCCTTATAACACCTACATAGGACCTAAGAGTAAGGTGTGTAATGGTGATATAATCTTGGGGCGGTTCAGGCAACTTTGCCCGAGTGGTGATTTCTATTAGCTTGAACTTATCCCTTAAGTGATTCCGTTCAAGCTTAACGTGTTGGAGTTCAGCTTGGGATTGGTCCAAAGCAAAGCCTAGTGATGCTACCTACTTCCCAAGCTACAATAGATGGGCTTCATATGACCTGAGCCTACTAGATGAGGCCATCAAATCTTCTTTCTGTATTAATTAACCATGATCATTTGTATTTATAAACAATAATCATAACGTTAAGAGTATAGTTTCCAATGATCATATTGACCAACGATCATATAACTGTCAAAACCCAACAGTCTCATTTTAATTATAATCACTCCATTAATTAAAGGATATAGTTTTTTGAGTATAAAATAACATAACACACAAATTCAGGAAAAAAATATTATTCAAAATTTTGGGTCTTTACAAGGTATGTTCTCGACACCTAGTGAATTCTGAGTAGCTCTTGATGCGTAGACAATGATATGAACACGAATTACTTAATTCCTAGTTTATATCTAGTTGCACGATAAAAAAATGCTGATAATCATGATTCATTATCATCGTGACTATCCCTTAATACTTTTGAAACCTTGAATATACTTCTGGTATAGAGCTGAATCAGGTACGACCAGAGGTTTGTGGTGACTTGGTCAGCACACGACCACTCAGTTTTGGATTGTGTGTTATTATGCTTGTTACACATTTATTATTATTACAGAATACACTTATATACTTGAACACATCAGGTTAAGGATGCATTGATGATGTCCTACTAAGTCTTATACTCACACCTTACTTGGGAATTTCAGTGCACTTGTAAATTTCATGAGAGATTTAGTGAAGGGAAAGGGACCTACGGTGGACTGCTGAGTTGAGGAGTGTGGAGATGGTGGTGGACTAGGATGGACATAGGTGAGACCTGCAATTATTTATTTATTTATTATTATTCTTATTTACTCTTCTCATTCTTTCCTCGTTTAGGAGCTTATTTTATTTACTTGATATGTATGCCATTTATTCAGTTTTTTGAAAGTTTACTCTGATGATTTATTATGTTATTTATTGTTTATTATTGATCCTATGACATGATACTGACAGTATAGTCTATCTATTTTTGGACTCAGACCCTTGTTACTAGTCGACAGTCTCTTGTATATATGGAGGCACACATTAGTTCTTGTGTCAGACCGGATCAGACTTGACGGTTTTGGATGGGATGTCACAAAATGGTATCAAAGGGTTAAGGCTCACCAACTTGTTTCCCATCTTGTATTGTTTTGGTATAGGATAGATAAGAGACAAGACATTGAGACTTGGGTAGGGGAACTATGTCAATGCTAGACCATCACTACATAGTGAACCTCTAAGTTTTCATAAAGTGGAGAAAATTATGTTTTTATGTTACCATTGATTAAATTCACCCCAGGTGATGAATTTGATGTTTATATGTTATTAATGAGATTCTGAGTGTGTTCATACATCATAACTAGGAATATAAGTTCACATGTCACACAAACACACACACACAAATATATATATATACATGTTATTGCGATTCATAGTAGTTCTTTAATTAAATGCCCGGTTCATACTATCTGTCCGTGATAATTTCTCTTGTGTGATATATTTGTGTTTCTATGTTGTGTGTTATATATTTATTATATTTAATTAGTTTAACTGATCATATTATTATTTTAGAGTATATATATAACGATTTTGACTAATGTGCAGATATGTAAACTAGGGGTAGTGCTAGGAGGGTTATACCTTAGATTAAGGGTAGACTCTTAGGAGAACCTTGTATAATCTTGTAGGATAAATATGACCTGTTTATGTTCCTAATGTTATTATTTTTTTAGATATGCTGCCTCATAGATGTTTGATGGGACCACTAGCTGTGGAATCCCAGGATACTCTCGTGCCACCACCTATGGAGTACAAGGATATAACCCAACACACTTCTATACCAGCATAGGTGATTCAGGCTGTATAGACCTGTAAAGACCCGCAAATTTCAAGGAAATTTTTTTCTTAATTTTCTTTGGAATTTTACAAGAGCGCAGCTTCAGACGGCACCTGATTCCGAGGCCCGGTGTGCCCGGAATCAATTTCCGAAGTTTGGCTCGGGTACGTTCAGTGAACGGACGAGCGGGTTTTTCTATCTTTTGAACCGGTGCCCGGAATCAAATTCTGAGGGCACCGATGAAATCGCAGCGCCGGTATTTGCTTAGAAACGCCTCTTCCGGAGTTGCGTTTGCTCAGACGTGGTTTTTAAATTTTGCGGCTTTAAGTCAGAAATAAAATAAAGTTTGTGCGACAACTTTATTTTATTTTTCACTTAAGCTGCTTGGAAGCCACTTGAAGTCACTTAAAGGCGGCTTGAGCTGAGTTGAACTGGATAGGATGCTATCCAGAAATATCCTACCCCTTGGTAGGATATTTGTGCGGTGGGGCCCGCACGAGCCCCGCCGTTTCTTTCGCTAAGTAACGCACCCGTGAAAACCCGTCAAAGTAACTGAAAAGTCAACCGACGCGTTTTCTTTAATTCTTAACAGACCATTTAATTGGGCGGTTTATTTTGTGAATTAAATGGACTGTTTCTTTCGTGAATTAAATGGGTCGTTTCTTTCGAATTGATGGATCGTTTCTTAACCGGTTTCGTGTGTTGGCATGTTTATAAAATAAGACCAACCTAAAAATCCTTTGAAAGGATTTGAGAGGATCTTGTTTCTTTATCTCCCCGCGAAGAACGCGAAGAACGCGAAGAACGCGAAGAACGCGAAGAACGCCGATGACCGAAATTCGACGACGCACACCGAGATCTGCGACGTCGACGAACTTTACCCGCGACGTTCTTCGGCGACGCCTCTTCTTCCGCAGCCGATCCTCGTTCGGCAACTAAGGTAAGAACCAGATCGTTAATTCTCCCTTTTTAATTTCATGGCAACGGATTTAATTAATTAAATCCGTTTGTTCTTGATCCGGAGATTGGCGACGCGACGCCGGATACCGCGACGACGCAACGATCCCCCCTTCTTCCGCAACGACCTCTCGTCCGACGACGACGACAAGGTAAGGGTTGATTTGAAATATTTTCCTTTCCGTGATTTTATTTCTTTTAAAATAAGGAACCGATCACGGAACAATTTTAAATTTATTTAAAATTGTTGATTTGGTCGTTTCTTGTTTCTCCCGTTGTTTATGACTAACGCGGAGGGTGCGGGTCTAACGAACAAGACCCGACAACCCTCCGCCGATCTTCCTTTTTGTGCGGATTTGGCGGGCGACGACAAAAGCACGACGCAAGGGCCATTTGTTGATTCCGAAGTGGAGGACGCATCCCGGGAGGAACTATGGCGCAGATGGGAGGCAAAACGGGCCACCGGAGCAACTCCGGCGGCCCGCGGAAGGTGGCGGCGGCGGCGCCCGGCGCGCCGCCGTGGAGAACTTCCGCCGCGGCTGAAGCCGCGGCGGCGGCGGCCGGTTCGGCGGCCGCGCGGAACCGGGAACGGACGCGGAGGCCCGGCCGCGTCCGCGTGACAGGCGGCCCCCCGCGGGGCCGCGTTTCTCTCCAAGCCGCGGGTCAAACCCGCGGCAGTTGTTCGGCCGCCCGGCCGAAGCCGAGCCGGCCGGTCCGGTCGGCCGGGCCGCGCCCAGGCCGGACCGGACCCGGCCGAGCCGGTTCGGGCCGGGTTGGGCCGACCCGGTTCGGGCCGACCCGGTTCGGCCGACCCAGGGGGGGGTTCGGGCCGGGTCGCCCCGGGCCCAGAACCCCCGTTTCGGGCCCTCTTCGGTCTTTCGCCCATATCTTGGGCCTGGGACCTCCGATTGACGAACCGTCAGCGGCCAAGCGATCCTTGGATCGAGACGGTCGTTTCGGTATATTATAATCAAGGTTTCGGAAGACTTTGGGTTCGGCCGGGTTGGTTCGTACACGAAACCAACCGGGCCCTCGGAGCGGAAACGCTCATAACTTGAGCTACGGACGTCCGATCGACGTACCGTCAGCTGTGGTAGTTTCCTCTAAGTGAGACGGAAATTTTGGCATACTCCGCCCGAGGATCGGATACAGGAGGAGTACGGTCGGGTTGGTTTTGCCCTAAAAACCAACCGGGCCCCTGGGACGAAAATGCCAATAACTCTCAGACCGGGCGTCCGATTGACGCGCCGTCTGTCGCGTTGAGATCCTGTTGTCGATACAGAACTTTTGGATACATCAACTTCGGACTACGTGTCAGTTGATGTATCAGCCTCCCGGCTCGTGGAGCGGACCCTCCTAAACGAGCTCGCTATGTGCGGGAACCCTAGCGCTGGCTGTGACTTCGACGACAGAGCAGAGATCCTCCGTGGACTGCGACGACGGCAGAGCAGAGATCCTCCGTGGACTGCGACGACGACAGAGCAGAGATCCTTCGTGGACTGCGGCGACGACTGTGCAGAGATCCTCAGTGGACTGCGTCGACTACGGCACTCAGCGATCCCATGTGGATCAGTGCCTACAGGTTCTGTGTGAGCCCGATCCTACGTGGGTCCTTACTACCGGTTCTGTGTGAGCCACTGCCTACAGGTTCTGTGTGAGCCCGATCCTACGTGGGTCTTTTGCGGGGGTTAGTACCTATCGATCCTTCGTGGGTCCGACGACTTAGATGGATCAGTGATCATCTTTGACGTCATCTGAAAAAGTATACCTGGTTGAGCTGAATCATATGTTACTCTCCTTTGTGGATTGTGTTGAACTATCCTATGTGGATTTACTGTTTACTCTCCTTGTGGATTTGAGTCTTGCTTTCCTTTGTGGATTGAGTTGTTCTTGAGCTCGTGAGCAGAGCTAGAATTGGGGACTTAGGTATATGTATGGGCATATACCTAAGTCGAGTCAGATGTTACTTCGTGATTGCATCTTTCTTTTGTGCTATATCCTTGTGGATTTCGGGAGACCTTCGGGGGTCTCGGGGTCCTTACTGAGTAGCTTGTACTCACCCCTGCACGGGCTATGCCCGCACCTTGTTGTGTTGGTTGCAGACGACGGACAGCGCTGATCACGGTTGAGCGTGGAGCAGGACGGTACCTGGAGGTGGACCACTGGGCGGGACGTGCTCGGAGCGGACGTGGGACCCGAGGAGCCTGGAGGCTATCTGTACCCACCCTTCAGGTGGGATTGCCAGTGGACGACACGAGGCCGCCGTCTTTTCTTCAGTTGCTGTACTTTACTTTTTCAGTTGTACTTTACAGTTGGGCTTGTATTCCGGCCCCCTTTACTTTTCTGCACTTTACTTTCCGCTTGCTGACTCTGTGTGGTTGTTACTTATAAAGGCAATGCCTTCCCTGTTTACTGGGATTTTACGCCTTGGTGCTAGTCGCCAGCCCCTGGCCTATGGAAGGCGGGCTTGGGGTAGTCACGGCACGGGCCCCGAGGACGGGTCGTGACAAATTGGTATCAAAGGTGGTCGGTTCTACCGCAAACTCTGATCGTCTTTTCTTTCTATATGAAGCAATAGTGTTTAGTGTATTGAGTGTGGTTATCAGTTCAGGGAGCCCAGTGTTGGTGCGGCGGCCGACGTATCCGTACACCCGGACCCTGACTCCTGATTTCCGACTTAATGCATGAAAACATTGATTGCGTGTGTGTTTCAAGTCTTCTTTGTGATTACTTGTGTCAGCTCACCGGGTATACTGATCTGCTTCATGAAAGTCTCAAGTTTTCCTTGTGATTACTTGTGCCAGCTCACCAGGTATACTGTTCTGACTGTGGTGCTCTTGTTCTCCTTTTCAGGATGGCCCCGCGACGACAGCCAGCTAGGGTTCCGAGTGTAGGGCGCGACGGCAGCCCACCGAGCGACGAGGCCTCGGTGCAGGGCCCTTTGCCAGCAGTGGCGCCGGCGGTAGCTTTACCCGCCGAGCCACCGATGCTGCCAGTACCAGACGCTGACGATGCACGTCGCCTCAGGGCACTGCATGAGTTTCAGAGCCAGCGACCGCCCAGGTTTCGCGGTGAGGCGGACCCCCAGGCCGCCGAGGACTGGCTAGAGGCGGTGGTACGGATCTTTAGGCTAGTGAGGACACCAGCGGATCTCATGGTGATTCTCGCGGCGAGCCTCCTGCAGGCGGCGGCAGGACGATGGTGGAGCTTGATGCTCCAGGTTCACGATGAGGCATCCTTGCTCTGGGCGGACTTCGAGAGCCTCTTCCGCTCTGAGTTCGTCCCGGCCACCCTCCGAGCGGTGCGCATCCAGGAGCTTCTCCAGCTGCGCCAGGGCAGCATGACGGTCGCTCAGTACGCGGCGAGGTTCACTGACCTATCTCGCTACTCGACCGACATGGTACGAGACCCCTTCTTCCGGGCCCGGACCTTCGAGCAGGGCTTGCGACAGGAGATTCGGGCGTCGCTGATCTCCCTCAGCATTCCGACCCAGGCGGGAGTGCTGGAGCGAGCCCTCCTGATCGAGAGCTTCCTGGCAGAGCCTTCTTCAGCGGCGAGACCTAGCGCAGGGCGGCAGGTAGCTGAGTCTTCGGCAGCAGGTAGCCGACGGATGACTCTCGGGTCCAGGCAGACCAGACCCCCACGCAGACGGCCTCAGGACACCGACTCAGCAGTACGAGGCACACAGCGGAGTGCCAGCCTTCCGAGAGGCAGGCTTTGCTACTCCTGCGGCGGGCAGGGTCACATGGCTCGTGACTGCCCGACTCGCCGACCAGAGGAGCAACAGACGGTGGAGGGGCCACCCAGGCAGAGGCAGAGGGTCGACCGTGGCGGTCCGCAGGGAGGAGGCGGACGAGGCAGAGGAGCTGGCCGAGCAGCGGGTGGTGGGCGACGCTTCCAGGCTCTACCCCCACCACCACCAGGAGGGCCACCTCGACCACATGGAGCTGGCGGGCAGGGACAGGCCCAGCTCCAGGCAGTGGAGGCCTACGACCCCGACTTGCCAGAGATGATTCGAGGTACGATCTGTGTCTATTCCACCCTTGCTGCAGTACTTATAGACACAGGAGCGAGTCACTCTTTCATAGCCTCTGCCCTTGTTCGGAGCTCGGAGATTCCGACTGAGCCGTTGGCTCGATCCTTACGGCTAGAGACTCCTACGGGAGCAGACTCGACGATTACGCACTGATGCCGGCAGTGTGAGCTTACTCTAGGAGGCGAGAGCTTCGGCTGGGATCTCCTTGTAGCGGCGTCGAGGCCTTACGGCGTCATCTTGGGCATGGATTGGCTATCCACGGTTCATGCCCAGATCGACTGTTTTAGGCGCAAGGTGCGATGTGTTCGCACCGACGGGAGCAGGTTTACCTTCACCGGCGAGGAGGGAACCTTTGCAGCACAGGATGGACTTCCGCAGAGGAGAGTGCAGCCCATCTCTCATCAGTTGGCTAGCCTCATCCTAGGAGCAGTGGACGTGCGGAGTCCGGCTTTTCCTGCAGTGGTGGACCAGTACGTGGACGTCTTTCCCGACGACGTTCCAGGGCTACCTCCTCGTAGAGAGGTAGACTTTTACATCGACTTGTACCCCGGGACAGCCCCGATATCTTCTCCAGCATATCGGATGGCCCCCGCCGAGCTTCGAGAGCTGCGGGTACAGTTGGAGGACTTGCAGAGCAAGGGGTTTATCCGACCCAGTGTTTCACCCTGGGCTTCCCCGATATTGTTCGCCAAGAAGGCGGACGGGATCTTGCGACTATGTGTCGACTATCGTCGCCTGAACCAGGTGACAGTGAGGAACAAGTATCCGCTGCCACGGATTGATGACCTCTTCGATCAGCTCAAGGGAGCGCGGTGGTTCTCGAAGATAGACCTCCGGTCAGGCTATCATCAGCTCAGAGTTCGAGACGAGGACGTGCAGAAGACGGCCTTCAGGTGTCGGTATGGCCATTATGAGTTCTTGGTTATGCCGTTCGGCGTAACCAATGCTCCAGCAGTGTTCATGAGCCTCATGAACAGGATCTTCCAGCCATACCTCGACCGATTTGTCGTGGTCTTCATTGACGACATTTTGGTATACTCGACGACTGAGGAGGAGCATGCCTACCACCTGCGAGTTGTGCTAGACACACTCCGAGAGCACCAGCTTTATGGCAAGCTCTCAAAATGCCAGTTCTGGTTACGTGAGGTCCATTTCTTGGGGCACGTCATTTCTGAGGCGGGAGTTGCAGTGGATCCCACGAAGATCGAGGCAGTGCTAGCTTGGGAGCCACCCAGGAGCGTGACGGAGGTGCGGAGATTCTTGGGCTTAGCCGGATACTATCGGAGATTCATGCCAGACTTCTCCAGAGTTGCGGCACCACTCTCAGCTTTGACAAAGAAGGGAAAACCCTTCGTGTGGTCAGACATATGTCAGCAGAGCTTCCAGGAGCTGAGACAGAGATTGACCAGCGCACCTATCTTGAGGTTGCCTGAGGAGGGAGTTGGATACGTAGTTTACTGCGATGCATCAGGGACTGGACTCGGATGCGTCCTGATGCAGGAGTGGGCCGTGATCGCCTACGGATCACGTCAGTTGAGGCCGCATGAGCAGAACTACGCCACTCATGACCTGGAGTTAGCAGCAGTGGTCTTCGCTCTGAAGACTTGGCGGCACTATCTGATGGGCGAGCGCTTCACAGTCTTTTCTGACCACCAGAGTCTCAGGTATATCTTCTCTCAGAAGGACCTGAACCTGAGACAGCGGAGATGGCTTGAGTTCCTCCAGGACTATGACTTTGAGATAGTCTATACTCCTGGGAAGGGGAACGTGGTAGCCGATGCCCTCAGCAGGAGGACGGGCATTCAGCTACTTGAGGAGGCGACGGAGCAGCTAGCCTCCTTACAGATATCCTTCGTGGATAGAGACGGAGCAGCCTTTATTCAGTCTCTCACAGTCTCTCCTCCACTTCTACAGCGGGTCAGAGAGGCTCAGCGTGAGGACGCTGACTGTGAGACCCGGCGTGCACTGATATCCTCAGGTCAGGCGCCTGATGGCTTCTCCCTTGGAGCAGAGCACGACATCCTTTTCAGAGGACGTACCTTCGTACCAGTCGCTTTGCGAGAGGAGGTGCTGAGAGAGTTTCACACTTCTCCCTTGGCGGTACATCCTGGAGTGGCGAAGATGTACCAGGATCTCAGGCGACAGCACTGGTGGCCGGGCATGAAGAAAACTGTGGCAGAGTTCGTTTCACGATGCCTCACCTGCCAGCAGGTGAAGGCAGAGCATCAGGTACCAGCAGGCTTGGTACAGCCCTTGGAGGTCCCATAGTGGAAGTGGGATGGCATATCTATGGACTTCGTGACTGGACTTCCACGTACTTCCAGAGGTCACGACTCCATTTGGGTGATTGTCGACCGACTCACCAAGTCGGCACACTTCTTACCCATCAGAGAGCAGGGCTCAGTGGAGAGCTTGGGACGTCTTTACGTCCAGGAGATCGTACGGCTTCACGGCGTGCCATCATCTATCGTCTCTGATCGAGATGCTCGTTTCACTTCCCGGCTTTGGAAGGGGTTGCAGGAGGCGTTCGGGACGCGGCTCCATCTGAGCACAGCCTTCCACCCTCAGACGGATGGTCAGACGGAGAGGACCATACAGACACTCGAGGACATGCTCCGTGCATGTGTTCTCGACTTTGGTCGCAGCTGGGAGGACCACCTACCCTTGGTGGAGTTTGCGTACAACAACAGCTACCACTCCACCATCGGGATGGCACCATACGAGGCGTTGTACGGCAGACCCTGCAGATCACCGTTGTGCTGGACAGACCCTGGGGAGTCAGCACTCGTGGGACCAGAGATGGTCCGAGCCACGACAGAGAAGGTCCAGATCATCCAGGGGAGGATGAGGACAGCTCAGAGCCGTCAGAAGTCATATGCTGACAGGAGGCGGAGGCCACTAGAGTTCGAGGATGGCGACCACGTCTTTTTGCGTGTCTCACCTCGACGTGGTTTACGGAGATTTGGCCGAGGCGGCAAGTTGTCTCCACGCTTCATCGGGCCTTTCCAGGTCCTCAGCAGGATAGGAGAGGTGGCTTATCGCCTGGCTCTACCACCTCAGTTGCACCGGGTGCACGACGTCTTCCACGTGTCTCAGCTGAGGAGATACGTGCACGACCCGACGCACATCATCGACTTTGGGGAGCTGGACGTGGACGATGGGGCGACTTTTGCGGAGGTCCCAGTAGAGATCGAGGATCGACAGGAGCGGGTCCTACGTGGGCGGTCGATTCCTCTTGTGCGCGTCAGATGGCAGCACGGGAACCTCCAGGAGAGCACTTGGGAGCGGGAGGCTCAGATGCGTGCTCAGTACCCCCATTTGTTCCCCTAGTTTTTGATGTATCTTTACGGGGACGTAAAGCCCTGAGGTGGGAGTAATGTAAAGACCCGCAAATTTCAAGGAAATTTTTTTCTTAATTTTCTTTGGAATTTTACAAGAGCGCAGCTTCAGACGGCACCTGATTCCGAGGCCCGGTGTTCCCGGAATCAATTTCCGAAGTTTGGCTCGGGTACGTTCAGTGAACGGACGAGCGGGTTTTTCTATCTTTTGAACCGGTGCCCGGAATCAAATTCTGAGGGCACCGATGAAATCGCAGCGCCGGTATTTGCTTAGAAACGCCTCTTCCGGAGTTGCGTTTGCTCAGACGTGGTTTTTAAATTTTGCGGCTTTAAGTCAGAAATAAAATAAAGTTTGTGCGACAACTTTATTTTATTTTTCACTTAAGCTGCTTGGAAGCCACTTGAAGTCACTTAAAGGCGGCTTGAGCTGAGTTGAACTGGATAGGATGCTATCCAGAAATATCCTACCCCTTGGTAGGATATTTGTGCGGTGGGGCCCGCACGAGCCCCGCCGTTTCTTTCGCTAAGTAACGCACCCGTGAAAACCCGTCAAAGTAACTGAAAAGTCAACCGACGCGTTTTCTTTAATTCTTAACAGACCATTTAATTGGGCGGTTTATTTCGTGAATTAAATGGACTGTTTCTTTCGTGAATTAAATGGGTCGTTTCTTTCGAATTGATGGATCGTTTCTTAACCGGTTTCGTGTGTTGGCATGTTTATAAAATAAGACCAACCTAAAAATCCTTTGAAAGGATTTGAGAGGATCTTGTTTCTTTATCTCCCCGCGAAGAACGCGAAGAACGCGAAGAACGCGAAGAACGCGAAGAACGCCGGTGACCTAAATTCGACGACGCACACCGAGATCTGCGACGTCGACGAACTTTACCCGCGACGTTCTTCGGCGACGCCTCTTCTTCCGCAGCCGATCCTCGTTCGGCAACTAAGGTAAGAACCGGATCGTTAATTCTCCCTTTTTAATTTCATGGCAACGGATTTAATTAATTAAATCCGTTTGTTCTTGATCCGGAGATTGGCGACGCGACGCCGGATACCGCGACGACGCAACGATCCCCCCTTCTTCCGCAACGACCTCTCGTCCGACGACGACGACAAGGTAAGGGTTGATTTGAAATATTTTCCTTTCCGTGATTTTATTTCTTTTAAAATAAGGAACCGATCACGGAACAATTTTAAATTTATTTAAAATTGTTGATTTGGTCGTTTCTTGTTTCTCCCGTTGTTTATGACTAACGCGGAGGGTGCGGGTCTAACGAACAAGATCCGACAACCCTCCGCCGATCTTCCTTTTTGTGCGGATTTGGCGGGCGACGGCAAAAGCACGACGCAAGGGCCATTTGTTGATTCCGCAGTGGAGGACGCATCCCTGGAGGAACTATGGCGCAGATGGGAGGCAAAACGGGCCACCGGAGCAACTCCGGCGGCCCGCGGAAGGTGGCGGCGGCGGCGCCCGGCGCGCCGCCGTGGAGAACTTCCGCCGCGGCTGAAGCCGCGGCGGCGGCGGCCGGTTCGGCGGCCGCGCGGAACCGGGAACGGACGCGGAGGCCCGGCCGCGTCCGCGTGACAGGCGGCCCCCCGCGGGGCCGCGTTTCTCTCCAAGCCGCGGGTCAAACCCGCGGCAGTTGTTCGGCCGCCCGGCCGAAGCCGAGCCGGCCGGTCCGGTCGGCCGGGCCGCGCCCAGGCCGGACCGGACCCGGCCGAGCCGGTTCGGGCCGGGTTGGGCCGACCCGGTTCGGGCCGACCCGGTTCGGCCGACCCAGGGGGGGGTTCGGGCCGGGTCGCCCCGGGCCCAGAACCCCCGTTTCGGGCCCTCTTCGGTCTTTCGCCCATATCTTGGGCCTGGGACCTCCGATTGACGAACCGTCAGCGGCCAAGCGATCCTTGGATCGAGACGGTCGTTTCGGTATATTATACTCAAGGTTTCGGAAGACTTTGGGTTCGTCCGGGTTGGTTCGTACACGAAACCAACCGGGCCCTCGGAGCGGAAACACTCATAACTTGAGCTACGGACGTCCGATCGACGTACCGTCAGCTGTGGTAGTTTCCTCTAAGTGAGACGGAAATTTTGGCATACTCCGCCCGAGGATCGGATACAGGAGGAGTACGGTCGGGTTGGTTTTGCCCTAAAAACCAACCGGGCCCCTGGGACGAAAATGCCAATAACTCTCAGACCGGGCGTCCGATTGACGCGCCGTCTGTCGCGTTGAGATCCTGTTGTCGATACAGAACTTTTGGATACATCAACTTCGGACTACGTGTCAGTTGATGTATCAGCCTCCCGGCTCGTGGAGCGGACCCTCCTAAACGAGCTCGCTATGTGCGGGAACCCTAGCGCTGGCTGTGACTTCGACGACAGAGCAGAGATCCTCCGTGGACTGCGACGACGGCAGAGCAGAGATCCTCCGTGGACTGCGACGACGACAGAGCAGAGATCCTTCGTGGACTGCGGCGACGACTGTGCAGAGATCCTCAGTGGACTGCGTCGACTACGACACTCAGCGATCCCATGTGGATCAGTGCCTACAGGTTCTGTGTGAGCCCGATCCTACGTGGGTCCTTACTACCGGTTCTGTGTGAGCCACTGCCTACAGGTTCTGTGTGAGCCCGATCCTACGTGGGTCTTTTGCGGGGGTTAGTACCTATCGATCCTTCGTGGGTCCGACGACTTAGATGGATCAGTGATCATCTTTGACGTCATCTGAAAAAGTATACCTGGTTGAGCTGAATCTTATGTTACTCTCCTTTGTGGATTGTGTTGAACTATCCTATGTGGATTTACTGTTTACTCTCCTTGTGGATTTGAGTCTTGCTTTCCTTTGTGGATTGAGTTGTTCTTGAGCTCGTGAGCAGAGCTAGAATTGGGGACTTAGGTATATGTATGGGCATATACCTAAGTCGAGTCAGATGTTACTTCGTGATTGCATCTTTCTTTTGTGCTATATCCTTGTGGATTTCGGGAGACCTTCGGGGGTCTCGGGGTCCTTACTGAGTAGCTTGTACTCACCCCTGCACGGGCTATGCCCGCACCTTGTTGTGTTGGTTGCAGACGACGGACAGCGCTGATCACGGTTGAGCGTGGAGCAGGACGGTACCTGGAGGTGGACCACTGGGCGGGACGTGCTCGGAGCGGACGTGGGACCCGAGGAGCCTGGAGGCTATCTGTACCCACCCTTCAGGTGGGATTGCCAGTGGACGACACGAGGCCGCCGTCTTTTCTTCAGTTGCTGTACTTTACTTTTTCAGTTGTACTTTACAGTTGGGCTTGTATTCCGGCCCCCTTTACTTTTCTGCACTTTACTTTCCGCTTGCTGACTCTGTGTGGTTGTTACTTATAAAGGCAATGCCTTCCCTGTTTACTGGGATTTTACGCCTTGGTGCTAGTCGCCAGCCCCTGGCCTATGGAAGGCGGGCTTGGGGTAGTCACGGCACGGGCCCCGAGGACGGGTCGTGACAAGACCATTCATTTAGGACTCTTTTAGATAGTGCCTATCCAAGGTAGAGCCATATAGAGGACCATTAATGACCATTATCAGGATTTATAACTCTAGAACCCACCAAAATTCCAAGGTTCTAGTGTCCTGTAGGATGCAAAATATTGGTTGGACTTTATTGAGAGAATCTTTGAGTTGGTCCAGACTCCTAAGGAAGGGTTCATGATCCTAGATACCTTCATGTTCTAGAGACCTGCCAAGAGATGTTGGACTACCATGAGTCAATCTGGGAGATGATAGGGTCTTAATTGGGAGACCTTCAAGGATATGTTTCTCAAGAATCATTTTCCTGACACAATAAAGCTGGATCGTGCCTAGGAGTTCATGAAATTACGACAGGGTTTTACAAATTTCTCTTCATATTCTTCCCAATTTATAGAGTTACTTCACTTTGCTCCTTTTCTGGTTGGGAATGAGGTGTAGAAGGCTCGAAAGTTTGATATAGTCCTTCAAACAGAGCTCAGATGTCATGTTAGGGGTTTTAAATTTATAACCTATATATAGGTTCTTCTCAAGGCCTTGACCTTTGAGAAGGGACTGGATGAGGATAAAGAAATAGGCTTACTCTCAGCCCATGGTGATCCAGTGACTAAGCATACTATCACCACTACTAAAGTCACTTATGGATATATGAAGAGGAAAACCAAATATGTGCATTAGCACACCAACATGTATATAGAACAGAGTGTAGCTTCATTATCCTCATCGGGAGGAGTTTCATAGTGTTTCAATTGTGGAAAGGTCAGAAACTATCAAAGGTTCTATATGGAACCTCAGATCAAGTGTCGAAAGTACTGAAAGAAGGGTAATCTTTAGCATTTTTTCTCTAGAAATGCGAGTTCAGGTTTCCGTAGAGGTAGGGGTCAAACACAAGGATCCGATCATGGTTCTCAATAGAAGACTCATATTGGTCATGCATATTAGGGAAAGGGAAGAGGATCTAAGACATGTCACCTGTACGTTGTGGATCAGACTCCAACATATGATGGAGAGGGACCATTTACTATTCGAGGTACAATTCTGATCACCTCTACTTTATCTAATTCCATTATTTGATATCGGTTCTTCCCATTCTTTCATATCTTCACAAGTAATTGCTGGACTTGACTTAGCAGTAATGTTATCCTCTGAGTTAGTCTCCCTTAATACACCATTGAGAACGAGAGTGGTCCATCTTCACTGATGCCTAGAGTGTCCACTAGTCATCACTGACTATATAAATTTGTGGGAATTTATGATTCTGGAGATGAATACTTTTGACACGATTCTCGGCATGGAATGATTGACCAGCTTTTGATATCAAATTGATTTATATTGTAGGCGGGTTTCTTTTATCTCACCAAAGGGAGATAATTTCACGATGATTAAAGAGTGGGAACTAAGAGCAGATAGAGTTGGACTAGACTTTAGTCATCTCGAGATGATCACAACACAAATTATAGGCTTGGATATTTTAGCAGGATCAGTGGCACCCCCCTCATCTTCTCAATTAGTCATGGATACTTATTAGGATGTCTTTTCATACAAATTCACATGGCTCCCTCTTAATATAGGAGTTGACTTTGAGTTAGAGATCATACTAGGCATGCAACCCATTTCAATACCGCCATATCATATGAATCCAACTAAGCTAAAAGAGATCAAGGTATAACTAAATGAATTATAGAAAAAGGGATTTATCAGAAATAGTACTTCCCCATGGGATAAAACTATTTTGTTTTCCAAAAAGGTGGCAAATAGTATTATGATATGCATTGATTACCTAAATTCAAACCAAGTGATAGTGAAAAATCGATATCTATTTCCCAGGATCGATGGTCTTATGGATCAACTATGGGGATCCCGATGGTTCTACAAGATTGATCTTTGATAAGGCTATCACTAGTTGTGAGTTAGAGAGGAGGATATTCTGAAAATGGATTTTTGGAGAAGGTATGGACTATATGAGTAATTGGTAATGCTATTTGGGCTGACAAATGCACTATCATTGTTCGTAGACCTCATGAACAAGATCTTCTATCTATATTTGGACTCATTCATCATATAATTTGTAAATGATATCCTCATCTACTCACTGAAACCAGAGAAACATGCTAGGAACCTAGATATAGTCTTAATTATGCTTCGAGCACATAGGTATTACACCAAGATATTGAAATGTGACTTCTGGATTTGAGAGTTAAAGTTTCTAGGACATGTGGTGTCTGATACTAGTATATTTGTAGACCTAGAGAAAGTTTAGGCAGTCATGTCTTGGAAAAATCTATATAATGTGTTTGATATTATGATCTTTCTGGGTTTAGTAGGATATTTCTGATGGTTTATCTTGGACTTCTACAAACTATCAATACCCATGAAAATGCTGAAAAAGAAGGGAGTGAAGTTCTAGTTGTCAGATTAATGTGAATAGGTGTTCCTTGATCTAAAGATAAGGTTGATGAAAACTCCAGTACTAACACTCCCTGATCCTAGGTTTGATTATGTAGTGCACTGTGATGCATCAGGTATTGGTCTGGGAGCAGTGATGATGTAAAGAGAGTAGGTATAATCCTATGGGTCTTGTCAGCTACAACCCCATAAGATGAACTAACCTACATATGACTTAGATATAGAAGCTATAGTCCACACTCTAAAGTTTTGGTGACACTATCTATTTGGTGAGATATTTTTTTTGTTTATATAGACCACGAAATCCTTCACTATATCCTCACACATAGGGACTTGAATTTGAGACAGAGACGCTGAGTTTAATATTTGCATATGTTTGATTTTGAGATGATGTATGCACTTAGAAAAGGTAATTTATTTGAGTATTCTCTTAGCTATAACAAAAAGTCTGATCAGGAGCTCAGTGAGATGCCCTCTGAGGATCAGTGGCACTTGATGAGATTATTGGTTGATTGGAGGATGGATGCCTAAGAGGACCAGAGTTCTATGACCTATGCTCCCTTGGTAGTCACATATTCAATTATGGACCAGGTAAATGTTGAAAAAGAGTCATAATTAGAGTGTTCTATACTGATGTAACAAATAGATGGTGGTGACTCAATACTTGGATGGTTGATGGTTGATGGATGATGCTGATGCGATCTTGGTACATGGGAAAGTAGTAGTCCCTGATTCCACTAGAGAGGAGCTGATGGGGGATTACCATACCTCTAGCTAGGCAGTATATCCTAATGTGACAAAGATATATCATGAATTCAAGTGTAAGTTCTAGTTTCTATGGATGAATAGAGACATTTCTTATTTCTTCTCCCAACTGAGGGTGAAAGCCGATCACCAACGTCCTAGTGGGTTTTTGAAGCCACTCCTGACACCTATATGAAAGTGGGAGGACATAAGAATGTACATTGTGATGGGGTTACCTAGAACCTTAAGGATTTGTGATTAATTATGGGTGATTGTCTATTAGCTAATGAAGGTTGCTCACTTTTTACTGATCAATGAGACTCACTCAGTGGAGGAGTTGGGAAAGCTCTATGTCTAAGAGATCATATTCCATCATGGATTTCCCTTGAACATTGTTTTGGATAGAGACACACATTTCAAATCATTTTTTGTAAGGTATTACAAAAAACCTAGGGACTTAGCTGGTATTGAGGACAATTCAACATCCTCAAACCAACGGAAAGTCTGAGTGGACTATTCGCATATTGGTGGATATGATTTGATATTATGTGATAGACTTTGGTGGATCATGATATGATCACCTAGTTTTGATTGATTTATCATACAATAATAGTTACCGGGATTTTATTCATATGAAATCTTATGAGACACTTTATGGTAGGTTGTGTCATTCACTGCTCTGTTGGCATGAGGAAAGTGATTCAGTAGTTGTTGGCCCCAATATGGTTCATGAGACCTCTGAGAGAGTGCAACTGATACAAAAGAGTTTGATCACTACTCATAGCAGAATTATATCTTATTTTGTCCATAGGAGGATACCCTTGGAGTTCACTATGGGAGATCAAGTTTCCTTGAGAGTGAATCCTAAGTTAGGGCATAGACATCCGAGGAAGCAAAGTAAGATAACACCTCATTTTGTTTGACCCTTTGAGATCATTGAACGGATAGGGGTATTAGTGTACCATATGGACCTCCCTTATCACTATCAAGGTATACACAATGTGTTCCATGTGTCATAGCTTCATAGGTACATACCTAACCCTACACATGTTGTTGTTTGTAAGGATGTTGAGTTGGAGACTGATGCATCTTATAAGGAGATTACGGTGTGAATCATAGACCAAAGCGAGAAGGTGTTGTGACGAAAGATGATACCACTAGTTTGGATTCAATGGCAGCATGGATAGATCTAGGAGGAGTTGTGGGAGCATGAGTCTAATGTTCGAGCTCAGTGGCCTGAGTTGTTCGAGAAATATCGCTAGAGATACTTCTCAAGGATAAGGAGTCTATATAGGGAGAGAATTGTAATATCCTATTTTCTTAAAGATAATAAAAAACCTCGATGATAATAATTTATGATTATTTGTATGTGAAAATGTTTTTTTCAATAAAAATCAAATAATAAATTTTTTAAAGGCTTTACATAAGGGTAAAAAGCTCAGTGAACACCTTGAAATATTATATGGAATATTTTTGGAGTTAGGTGATGAGTCAGCACAAGATTTCAAGGTTTTTAGAGCCTCTAAATTGAAAGAATAAGAATATTAAATATATTATATTACATGCACATGAATTTTACAAAAAAATTGAAATATCTCCAAAACAGTGTCTCATATGAGAAATCTGAGATCACTGTTAGGTCCGGGATAAAGAGTTTATCCTAGGAGTGAGATAAAATTTGTGCGCATCAAACATTTGGTCATATCACATGTGATGATAAATTATTTAATATTTTTTATTATTTTTTTCATACAAAAATAATGGAATATCTCCCAAATAGTGTATCACATGAGAAATCTGAGACCGCTCAGGCACAACATAACCCCTGTGCACGTTAGGTGTTTAGTAACATCACACGTGTGGGTAATGTATTTTCCCCATTTTTTATTGTATTATAATTAATTTATAAATTAAATTCATTTTCTATTTAACCCATATTTTCATCAACAAAACCTCTATTTTTGAAAACCATTGATTTCAAAAGCTTGTATTTCATATGTTTTTGACATGATTAATTCAGAAACCCATTAATGGGGTTAAATAAATTACTTCTCCATCAATATTTGGATGAGACAAAATATTACTTGGGGGTATTCATTTTAACCAAATGTGTACACAACTTTCAGTTTTGAATTAACTGAATCATTCGGTTATTCTGGTGTTGGTTGATTTCATCAAGTCCAAGAGACACTATATCATACTTATGCACGATAAGATGATTTGATTTAGTTTGAGATTGTTTATCTGGGCCTCGCATGTGAGCCCTCTTCTCTTCTAGGTGCTATGAAAGTTTGTTTTAATTTTCCTATTTATTATCAATATTTTTATTTTCCTCAAATTCCAAAAAACAAAATGGTCGAATAATAAAAATAATAAAACTTAGTTTTATCAAGGTATAATTCCACCAATTAACATGGATAATTTATAAAAAAAATTATCAAAGGGAATAATTGATAAAAATTATCAAAAGATAATTTTTAAAAGGATAATTGCATTGAATTATCATGTGATATTTTATTGAAATTTCCAAATGAAAATTACTCGAAATTATCAAAGGATAATACCCAAATTATCAAAATATAATTATCATGAATTATCAAATGATAATTATTTTTTAATTATAAAAAAAATAATTATAAAAATTATCAATAGATATTTTCACAAGATTATGAAAAAATAATAATGAAGATTAATCAAGGATAATTATAAAGAATTATTAAAAAGATAATTTATGAATTATAATGGATAATTTATAAATAAATTATTATAAGATAATAATTAAAGGATAATTTTTTATTAAAGGATAATTATGAAAATTATCAAGGATAATTATATTTTTTTATCAATGAATAATTATAAAGGATTACCTCATGTGTTCTCGGTTTAACCTTGAGAGATGTATTATTTTTATCAAATGTGGTTTTATAATTACTCTTGAGGGGAATATTTCTAGCACATACATTGGCATAAAATTATAATTTGGAAATTATCAAGGATACAAATAATATCATCACATGTGATATTTTTAAGTACAATCTAAAAATTATCCAGGAGAAATAAAATATCACTATATGTGATATTTTATTTCTTTTTAAATTAAATAGTTGGTTTTGATTATAGGAACACTTGATGAACCTCAATAATCGGTATGTCAACTACTATGATAATAAGGTCATGAGGAGGTGTTATTGACTGTTGAGGTTTCCACTCCAGTTATCGAACCACACATTGTATTCTATCCTTGTCACGACGTTGATGAATTTGAGGTATGAAGTTTCTCATCATTTTGGGTTTTTTATACATGTTGTCTTAATATGATTTATGCATAGGAATATTTGATGACCTTGCTAGATTATGATCACATTTGGGTGTATGTATAGCCCTGAGAACCTTTATTAACACTTATTTCCATTAGTACTTTATAAATTATTATTCATGTTCAATGTTGATCATATGTATTGTTGTTATAACTTATTTATGATAATGTGCTATACTTTCTCATGTGTCATACCATGATATGTGTGATTTTTTGGTATTTTTCTTAGAGCTTAAGGAAGGTGGACCATTGTGAAATGTTTTTCCCTTAGAGGGGGAGTGCACATGACTTAAAAATATGCCGACGAGGGACCTATACAGAAGGTATAGATACAAAGATGACTCGTGGAATCCATGTGATGAACTCAATTCCTAAAAGATACCAAGAGGTATATTCTTGATGCATAGTGAATACTGAGTAGGTCTTGATGCCTAGAGAATGTCGAGAACATGAATTCCTTGATTCCTATTGTATGCCAAGTTTCACGATCACATGATTTCAAGAAACATGATTCATTAGCCTCATGGATAGTCCTTGATACTTATGAAACATTGATCATCCTTCTAGTATAAAGATTAAGTAGGAACGATTGGGGATTTGTGGTGACTTGGTTAGTTCATGAATGCTCAGTTTTGTATTGTGTGTTACTATACTTGTTACACATTTATTATTATTATGGAATACACTTTTATACTTGAGCACATAAATTTAATAATGCATTGGCGGTGTCCTACTGAGTCTTGTACTCACACCCTACTTATTAATTTTGGTTCACTTATAGATTTCATGAGGGATCTGGAGAAAGGAAAGAGACCTGTGGTGGACTACTGAGATGAGAAGTGTGGAGATGGTGGCAAGATAGGATAAACACTAGCCAAAATTTTAGTTATTTATTTAGTTATTATTATTATTATTATTTAATTTTGATAGTATTTCCACTTTTGTGAGTTGATTTTATTTAATTTACATGTATTCCATTTATTCAGTTTTTCACATGTTTAATCTGATGATTTATTATGTTATTTATTGTTTATTATCGATCATATGATAAGATACCGAGGGTATAATATCCCCACTGTCAAAATCAGATCCTTGCTTCTAGTCGACAACCTATTATATATGGGTAGTGATGCATGAGGTCTTATGGAACTTCGGCTCATACTCAGTGGTTTGGGTTGGTATGTTACAAACTTATTCAGAGTGACACTCTTTCACCCTATATTTTTATTCTTACGATTGACATTTTCTCTAAATTGCTTCATAATATAGGTTGTAAACAGCTTATTCATGGAATGAGAGTGTCCCCGAGTATCCATATTATCTCACACCTCTTCTTTTCCAATGATAACATTATATTTAATAGAGAGACACCTAATGAATTCCAAGATTTTATCTATATAATTAATGTTTATGAGGAGGCTTCAAGATAATGGGTTAACTCTCTTAAATCCAATATCCCATTTTACTGAGGGGTTGGATTTGAGAAGTGAGTTGGGCTATGCAGGTTGGGAAATTTTAATCAAATGTAAAGGTATCATAAACATCCTAGTCTTATAATAGTTGTGGGAATATCTAAGAAGGATATTTTTTTATGAATGTCATGGAGTGAGTTGGAAGGAAGATACAAGGTTGGTCCAATTCTAAGATCACAAAAGTTAGAAAATAAGTTATTCTAAAGATGGTTTCTCGGTCCATCCCTATATATGTCATGTAAATTTTTAACCTTCCATATTTTCATGTTGATTAGCTTCATGCATATTTCACAAACTTTTGGTGGATCTCATGCGATGGAATTAAAATAAAGAATTGGGTCTCATGGGAGTCTTTGTGTTATCCTAAGGCAGAAGGTGAACTTAACTCATGCTAGTTGGGTAGATTTAACCAGGCTCTTCTCACCAAGTAGGGTTAGAAACTTATTCATAATAACCAATCCTTGTGAACTTAGGTTTTACAGAACAAATATTTTTCAAGTTCCAATTTTCTTTATACTAAGCCTGTACAGGGTCCGAGCAGTTTGTGGCACAATATTTTGGGTCCTATATCTATTCTTTGAAATGGTATTTTCTAGAGAGTGGCCACTGATTCATATATTAATATTTGGAATGATCCATGGCTATGGGGTGATCCGACCAGATCTATCACAACCCTCCCAAATCCTAACATGGTTGTGACTTGGGTGTGGGATCTTATCAATGATGATCTTTATGAATAGAATACCAATATTCTTTTTAAGATCCTTAATGAGTGGGATGTTAAACAAATTCTTAGTATTCCCATTCCTTCTTAAGGGAGAGACTATTTTGTGACATCTCGGACCTAATTCACTTATGAGTAACCAACCTCAGTTTTCTACATGACCTCTAGTGTGCCTCCATGTACACCAGAGGCTGCCGACTAGTAGCGAGGGCCTATGGTGTGTCTATGGGGAGACTATTCCTTTTTTTAGAGAAGAGCACAATTAATATAATAAATTAATCATTACAAAAAATAGTATGATTATAAGATATTATTTTTTTATTTAGAAGGGGTTATAACCCCCTCTAAATACTTTAGCGGTGGTTACCCATAACTGCCGCAAAAGTGCCCGCCTACTTTGATTGGGAGAAGTTTTTGGTAAGCACTAGTAAAATGAGTTTGTGTTTAGAGGCGGCTATATTATAGGGGGTTTTAAACCCATCTAATTTCTCCCAAAATTAACCATAACAAGGTCAATTAGGGGTGGTTTTAACCACCCATAAATGACTCACAAATTTTAAATTTAGGGGTGATTTATACTGTAACCGCCCCTAATCTAGCTCTTTTTTAATATAATTAAGCTACACCCCCTAATGCCCCTAGGAAACCTCCCTGGACCCCAGGACGCCCCCAGGACAAACCCCCTGGACACCCCAGATGTGCCCTTGATGCCTCCAGGACAACCCCCACGGACACCCCGGGACAACACCTCAGACACCGAAGGCTTCCTCGCACCACGCCCACTAGACACCCTTGGACACCCCCCGGACACCCAAGGCTTCCCCACACCACGCCCCCTAGACACCCCAGGACAACCCCCCAAACACCCAAGGCTTCCCCGCACCATGCCCCCGGGACACCCCCGACTTGGAAACCCAACACCCCAGGATAACCCCTCGTACACAGAAACCTCGCTTCACGCGCGCAACATCATGCCTATCTCCCACGACTTGGTTGAAGGCAAAAAAATAACACCCGTTGGGATTTGAAGCCTGTACCGGCTGGATGTAGCGTAAAACCTTAACCACACCAGTGAATGCACTTTGATGTAATATAAACAATATATTTTATTTATTTACATATAATAAGTTCTATTTATTTACATAGAAAAACATTATATATATATATATATTTGTCTATATAAATATAAATAATACAATATATTTGTGTATATATAATATATTTGTGTATGATATATAAAATATTTGTGTATAATATATATATATATTATCTATGTATATATAAAATATATAAATAATTATATTTGAATATATAAATATATATTTATACATATATTTATAAATACATTTACATTTATGTGTGTGTGTATATATTTATGTATTTATATAATATTTATAGATATAATATAATTATAATATATATATATATTTATATAATTATTTTTATATAAATATATATGTGTCTATGTCTGTAACAATATTATTATTATTATTATTATTATTATTATTACACATTTTTTAAACTATAAAAAATATATGTTGTTTTTATAAATACTATACATTTATATATTTTATAATTTCGATTGTAAATATATTATATTAAATACATTTATATTATATATTTATGTATGTAATTATATACATTTATATTATATCATGCACACACACACACAATTAAATATATTCATATAATTGGAAATATATAATACAATTAAATGATATATATATATATATATATATTTACTAAATTAATTTATAATTAATATGGTATACTAATATATATATATATAATAATTATATAATATATATAAATTTATATATAATAAAATATTTATAATATATATATATATAATATAAATATATATAATATATATATTTATATTTTATTTTGTATATATTATATATATTTGTATTCATAATATAATATAAATATATTTATATATAAATATACCATAAAAATATATTTAATATAATATATGTATAATATAAATCATAATATAAATGTATAGTATTTATAAAACCGCATATAAATTTTATATATTTGAATAAATATATTTATAATTACACTTATATTATGTATACCAATATTTATATATGTATATATTTTTGTTTATATGTATAAGTATTTATTTAAATTATTTATATAATGCATATATATATATATGCTTATAATGCATTTAAATACATTTATATAATGTTTTATTTGTAATATATATATATACACACACACATGCACACACACACATATATTATAAAATTTGAATTTATATGAGATTTATTTTAAAAAGTAAATAAAAATTTATATGGGGTTAAAAAACCCCCTCTAATCAAATGGATTAGTTGCAGTTCATGAACCCCCTTCAATTTCTTAAATTAGAGGGGATTCACAACCCCATCTAACATCTTAAATTAGAATGGGTTCAAAACCTCCGACAATCTAAGGGATTGGAGGAAGTTCATGAACCCCTCTAATATCCAAATGAATATATATATAGCACCTCTAAAATCCAATCGAACATATATCCCCACTAATTATTAAATTAGTGGTGGTTTTGACATAACTGCCTCTAAAATCCAAAACAAATATTAAAAAAATAGTGCTAAAAAATTTAGAGGGGGGTTGTAAACCCCCTTTAAATTTGACGATCAGTAGGGGTCGTGCATAACCTCCTCTAAAATGAATTTAGAGGGGGTTGTGTATAACATTTTCTAAAAAACCACTTCTAATTTGCTATTTTTTTGTAGTGAATAAACAAAAAATCATAATAATAAACTACTAAAAAACCAGCATTCATCAGTGTTAGAAAAAAGCTCTGATAAATGAAATATTTATCAGCACTAAAGAAAGCACTGATAAATTTAACCATTTATCAGCGCTTATAATGGTGCCCTTTATCAGTGATTTATTGTTAGCACTGATAAAGGGCACCCTTTATCAGCGTTATATTTTTAGCGCTCACAAAGGAGTCCTTTATCAGTGATTTGTTTTGCGCTGATAAAGACCTGAATAAATAAAATTAAATAATTAAATAAAAAAATGAGTATTAAAAAAATATTACAAATTATATTAATTAAATAATTATTGATAAAATGAATAAATTGATTATACTTTATATAAATTATAAATACTAATAAATAGTATGTATTAAATATATTTATATACAAAATGAAAATTAAAAAAAAGTAAATTGAGAAAAATATTAAACATTTTATTAATTAGATGATTATTGATAATGTTAATAAATAGTATACATTAATATATAGATATATATTAATGTATATAAAATTGATTTATATATTACAAAATATTTATGCACCTTACATTAAATAGTCATATATTTATTGAATAATGGTTTATAATTAAAAATTAATATGAATTAAAAATACTAACTAATTGCATAGATTAATGGACATATAATTGAATGTCGTTTGATTTTTAAATTTAACATAGATCAAATGTGTGTTATATTGATTTCACTTATACGCAATTAATGCATTTTTATATACAATGCACACACATAAAAATTATCCATTTTTTCAATATTATTAAAGTGTACTTATTTTTAATTTTTTCAATTTCACTTATTTTTAACACACATTCACTTAAAATTAGATATTCATTAATATTGTTAAAAAAATATTTGTAAAAAAATATCTATAAAAAATATTTATAAATAAATATATTTATAAATAAATATATTTAAAAATGTACATACTATATTTATAAAATTATATATTTATAATTATAAATAAATAAATATTTTCTAAAAGTATTTATATAATTATAAATAAATGGTTATATATATTTAAATAATTATTAAATTTATAATAAATTTACATAAATAATGAATATATTTACTATATTTATATTTATATATATTTATTAAATATATATATATATATATATATAATTATATAAATATATATAATGATATAAAAATTATTTTTTTAAAATATTTATATAATTATAAATAAATAATTATATATTTAAATAATTATAAAATTATAATAAATATATTTAAATAAGGAATATATTTACTATATTTATATTTATATATATTTATTAAGTATATATATATTTACAATTATTTTTATAATTATAATTATAAATACTTTATCAACACTTAAGTAATAACCGCTAACAAAAGAAATCTTTATCAACATTTTCTTTAGTGTTGATAAAGATGAGGCTTTATCAACGCTAAAGAAAGCACTGATAAAGACCTACCTTTATCAACACTAAAAAGCACCCATAAATATTCCTTTTATCAATGCTTTTAAAAAAGCGCTGATAAAAGAGTCCTGATCTAATTAAAAAAACCTAACATATTTCGAACTTGTTGTGATATCAGAAGCTATCCAAGGAATGCACCCACTGTCGGTGATCCTCATCAGTGAATCGAAGCACGAATTAGACAAACCTATTTGAATCACACAAACCCACTACCTCTAGTTGTTTGAATATCCTTAAACATACAGTGTTCGGTTTCAGTTAGGTTTTCCGAAGAAAACATCAAGATCTGGATTCAAGGGTCTCATATTTTCTTTAACCTAGAGAGATTGGAATATATTTTACTTTGTAGGTTTCAATTTTCTTTCTGTATTTTTCATTTCAAGATATTGATCTGAGGATTTTCAATTTCCCTTTGTAGGTTCTGATTTTATTTCTATATTTGTGCTCTGGTTATTGTATTCTATTTTGCTTTTGTTTATAATCTATTGTTTTCTTGACTACTATTTTGGATATCTTATTTTGGTATTTTTAAATTGTTTTTTTGAATCAATTTTCTTTGCTGTCTACATCTATACCCTAGCTTGCTTTGTTGTTTTGAATCAATTTCCTTTGTAGGTTCTGAGAAAATTGATTTAGAAAACCAATTATTAGTTTGATAATGGTGCGAAGCAACAATAGAAGCTGATTTTATGCAATTCATATAAGGAAATTTATTTATTTAATTTTTTTAATATTTTGATGTAAGGGTTTTTACTTAAAAATTTATTTGCTCAGAATTGTGTTATCTTATTTTAAGAGAAATCTTAGTAAGGGTGATACCATATTTATTTATTTTCAAAGGCTCTATATTTTCAAAATTAGTATGGTGTTGTATTTATTTTACTATGTTGTGATATTTTACTATAAGGTTTACATATATTATTATCAATTTAACTTAATTTTATAAAGATATATATACATATATATAAATATAAATACATATCTTTCTATTTATTTATATGTGTTTTCAAAACTTATAATGTAAGGGTGATTTTATAATTATTTATTCACAAATTATGGTTCTGGATTTCCAAATTAGGAATAGATTATATTTATTTTCATTAAAAATTATGTTTAAATGTTCATTTTTTGCAATTATGTGTATTATAAATTCCATGATATATATATATATATATGTGTTTAAATGTGTATGGGATAGACGTTGCAAGGGTTGGTGTGTTTTTATCCTTTGTTTCTGATATATCTTATTGATGTGTATTATTTCTTTATGCCAGCTTCTTTATGGACCTCCCTATAATCTCAAGGATGGGTCAATGTGTATTAGTTGGTCTCCCTAGAATCCTTAGGTTGATACATCATTTGTTCAAAAAAATAGAATGGAAGTTATCAAATTCTATATATTAGAAATTATTTTTAGGTATTCATCATTTTTAGGTCTATATATACATTTTAGGTCCATATATACATTTAATTAACAATAATATAATTTATACTTAAATAACCAATAAAATATTTCAAACTCATGTTACTTTCAAAATAATAAAATTAGGTAACTATATATATATATTTTGAAATAATTAAACTTTATAAAATTTAGATAATTATAAAACTTTTTATAATTATTTATAATTAATATAATTTAAAAATTATTATTAATAGTGTTTTTTTAGTTTCATTAGAAAAAATAGTATTATATATATACATACACACACATCAAATAATATATCGTATATTTATATAAATTTAAATATGATAAATAACACACACACACACACACATATATAATTATATTCAAATAAATTTACTAATATATATATATATATATAATATTTAGTTATATTCACTTTATTTATCTATGTATCGAATGAAGAGTGACATCCATTTTATAGTTTTTGATGGTGGAAGGCGTGAACCCCATTCAGGTTTATTACCTATTGAGGTAAGTGTAAACGAAGTACATACCTATATCAACCTCTTTTTCCAATCATATAAAACTCTATCATTTTTTTAATAAAATAAAAAATATTAAAAAAAAAGTTTTATAAAAAACAATAAAAAATCCTCAACCAATTATTTTATTAAAGTTTTATTCGGATCTTTGTGGGTAAATTCGAGGATAAAAATGAAATTAATTAATCTCTAACTCTACCTCCACATAAAATCAAATAAATTAATTTCAGTAACATACACTCATCATCTGAAATTACACTATACAACCCAAGACCCCTAGGTTGTGTAGCATTGTAGTTGCGTATTTTGATTCTTCCATCTCCACCCTCTCTATTTCTTTCTCGCCCTTCACTTTATTATTTTTTAGTTGTGTGGAGATATTCTCTAGAAAAAGTTGGTGGAAATGGAGGCATCAAGTTAATAACTAGTTTTAATGGTGTAATTCTCATAAATGGGAGGAATTTCCCCTTTTAGAGAACATAATGAAGTAAATGAGAGGCATTTCCCCTTATACCTCATTGTGTTCTCTAAAAGTGAAATGCCTCCCATTTGTGAGAATTACACCATTGACACTAGTTATTAACTTGACACCTCCATTTCCACCAACTCATTCCAAAGAAAATCTCCACAAAATCAGTGAAATGATAGAGTGAAGGTAGAGAAAGAAATGGAGAGGGTAGAGATGGAAGAATCAGAATACACAACTGTAGTGTTGCATAGCCCAGGGGTCTTAGGTTGCTATAGTGTAATTTCAGTTGACAAGTGTATATTAATAAAATTAATTTATTTGATTTGACATAGTGGAAAAGTTAATGATAAATTACTTTCATTTTTATCCTAAAATTTATCCACAAGGATCCGAATAAAATTTTAATAAAATAATTGGTTGAGGATTTTTTATATTGTTTTTTTGATAAAACTTGGGTTTTTAATAGGTTTTATTTTATTAAAAAAATGATAGGGTTTTTTATGATTGAAAAAATAGTTCGATGGAGGATTTTACTTTTTTCACACTTAGATAAATGATCCATAAGTCATTTGAGACGTGTAGGTATCATCCGTACCTCAATTCGATGCATGGAGTGACCGTTATGACTCAATGTGTCCATTATCAGTTTAAAATTGATAGTTTAATTAAAAAAAATCCAATCAATGAAAAAAATAAAATATGATCTAATTTTCTTGATAATTTAGGAAATCAATTCATAAGTCCTTTATGATGTGTAGGAATCATTCTCACGTCAAATCGATACACGATGTGATCGGTATAGGTTAAAGTGTGTGTTTCTAGTTTAAAATGACATTTTAGTAAAAAAAGTGATGTACACAAAACTAATAAAACACATTCAAATTAATTTGATACTTTAGTAAAATGATCCATAAGTCATTTGAGAAATGTAATAATCATCCGTACCTCAACCCTATGTACAATGTGATCGGTATGACTCAAAGTGCGTCTTTTTATTTAAATATGACATCAATTTTAATAAAAAGGAAAACTGACCTACTCAAAACCAATAAAACACATTCAGATTTTTTTATACTTTAGTTAAATGATCTATAAGTCATTTGATACATGTAGGAATCATCCACACCTCAATTCGACGCATGGTGTGGCTGCTATGACTAAATGTGTCCGTTATCAGTTTAAAATTGACGGTTTAGTTCAAAAAATGTCACTCACTAAAAATAGATAAAACACACTCATATTTTATTTATAATCTAGGAAATTTATTGATAATTCATTTGTAACATTTAGTAATTGGTCTCACGTCAAACCGATACAAGATGTGATCGGTATAGGTCAAAGTGCGTGTTTCTAGTTTAAAATGACATTTTAGTAAAAAAAACAAGTGACATACTCAAAACAAAGAAAACACATTCATATTGATTTGATACTTTAGTAAAATGATAAATAAGTCATTTGAAATTTTTAGGAATCAAATGTATCTCAATCCGATGCACGGTGTGACCGGTATAACTCCAAGTGCATCTTTTTATTTAAAAATGACATCAATTTTAATAAAAAATACAACTGACCTACTTAAAACCGAGTAAACACATTCATATTGTTTTGATACTTTAGGTAAATGATTCATAAGTTATTTTTTATGTTTATTAATCATCTAAACCTTAATCCGATGCACGGTGTTCTCGATATGACTCAATGTGTCCGTTATCAGTTTAAAATTGATAGTTTAGTTTAAAAAATTCCACTCATTGAAAACCAAGAAAACACCCTCAGATTTTTTTGATAATTTAGGAAATTTATTCATAAGTAATTTTTGATGTGTAGGAATTAGTATCACATCAAACTGATACATGATGTGATCGGTATGAGTCAAAGTGTGTGTTTCCAGTTTAGAATGACATTTAGTAAAAAAGGCAAATGATGTACTCAAAAATGAGTAAACAAATTTGGATTTTTTTGATACTTTATGAAAATGATCCATAATCCATTTTAGATGTGTAATAATTATCCCCAACTCAATACGATTCATGGTGTGATTGATATGATTCAAAGTGCATCTTTTTATTTAAAATTGACACCAATTTTAGTAAAAAGGACAACTCACCTACTCAAAACCGAGCAAAAGCATTTGGATTGTTTTTATAATTTAGGAAAATGATACATAAGTCATTTGTGATGTGTTGTAATTAGATACACCTCAATCTGACACACGGTGTGACTGATATGACTCAGAGTGTGTTTTTTAATATATAAATATGATTTTAGTTTAAAACATGCATCACATCGCCAGACCCGAGAAAACAAGCCTAGATTATTTTCTCTTCATTTAAATTAAATATTCAATCAAGGATGATGTTTTAATTGGGAAATCATAATCATTTAATTTTGGTCCTAATGTAGAAAATGTCTTGTGTGTTAAAGGGGACCATAAAGAGGGGATTTTGATTCTCGATAGAGGAACCAAATTCTTGAAACCTTAAAAAAAGAAAGAGAGTTGAATGAGAAGATAAAAATGTTTTTTAATATATTATGTTTTTCCATATAATATTATATGTTATCTACTATATTAGCACAATCTAAATTAAATGTTTGACTACTCATGCAGACAATGTCTTCTACACATGATGATGTTACCAATCCCTCAGAAGAAAAAACTATAATGAATGAAACCCTTTTGAAAGATGTAAAAGTAATGTTACGATATAATTTCTCTATTTTAGCAAAAAATTATATAACAAAACATTTATTTAATTTTCATTATTCCTTATAGAGTTCATTTATTTTATAAGATTTATATCCATGTGTCATGCCTTTATAAGAATAGCAACGACACTATCTCTGCTCAATCATATAGGTAATCTTGATGTTTGCATAGTAAAATAATTGTCCATAGAATTAATGTATTGTTTTATATTTATGTTTAATTTATTTCTTTTTATTATTACTCACATAATAATTATTTTCTTATACAGGTGGATTCTTTTGTTTGATTTGGGGTGGTCTGTCCATCTTTCATAACTTTCTGCACCAAAACTTCCACAGACTTATTCTCCCTCAAAACCTTTTCACCCCTGTAGTGGTCCATTTATCAATTTCTTTCAAGTTACCTCCACTTCCTTTGCAGGAAGAGAAACAACATTGCCTCTGCTCAATTACAGAGGTAATCTTGATGTTTTCATAGTAAAATATTTTTCCATAGAATTAATGTATTTTTTCATATTTATGTTTAATTTATTTATTTTTAGTATTACTCATATAATAATTGTCTTATTTTATAGGTGGATTCTTTTGTTCGAGTAGGGGTTCTCTATCCAACTTTCATTCCTTTTTTCACCAAAACTTCCATATACTTCTTCTCCCTCAAAACCTTTCACCCCTATAGTGGTGAATTTATCACTTTATTTCAAGTTACCTTCACTGCCTTTGTAGGAAGAGCAACAACACTACCTCTACTCAATTATAGAGGTAATATTGATGATTTCATAGTAAAATCATTGTCCATAGAATTAATGTATTATTTCATATTTATGTTTAATTTATTTCTTTTTAGTACTACTCACATAACAATTTCTTTTTTATATAGGTGGATTCATTTGTTTGAGTTGGGGTTCTTTGTCCATCTTTAATGCCTTTCTGCACCAAAACTTCCATATACTTATTCTCCCTCAAAACCTTTCCCCCATATAGTGTTGAAATTTATCACTTTTCTTTAAGTTCTCTCTACTACACAATCACACAGGTAATCTTGATATTTGTACAATAAAATCATTGTCCATAGAATTAATGTATTATTTAATATTTATATTTAATTTATTTCTTTTTAGTATTACTCATAATAATTTTTTTCTTATATAGGTGGATTCTTTTTTTGAGTTGATGTGGATTGTTCGAAGCTGCTCATTCAGTGTTGAAAATTCAAAAAATAAATTCAATGGAAATCATGGTAACATTGATAGTTCGGATTGTTTTGAGACTTTGGGATGTGTAAGAATCAATATCCCCTCAATCCAAAATACGATGTGACTGGTATGACTCCAATTACTTCTTTCTATTTAAAATTGACATTAATTTTAGTAAAAAAGACAACTGACTCAATGTGTCCGCTATTAGTTTAAAATTGATATTTGAATTTAAAAATAATCAATCATAGAAAATCAAGAAAATGTGATTGTACTTTCTTGATAATTTAGGGAATCAATTTATAAATCATTTGTGACGTGTAGGAATTAGTCTCATGTTAAACTGATACACGATGTGATCCATATGAGTCAAAGTATGTTTTTTTAAGTTTAAAATGAAATTTCAATAAAAAAGACAAGTGACATACTCAAAACTAATAAAACACATTCATATTGTTTTAATAATTTATAAAAAAAATCCATAAGTGATTTGGAATGTGTAGGAATCAGCCGCACCTCAATCCGATGCACGGTGTGACCAGTATGACTCTAAGAGCATATTTATTTAAAATTGATATCAATTTTAGTAAAAAACCAACTGAACTACTCAAAAATGAACTAACACATTCATATTGTTTTGATACTTTATTACAATGATCCATAATTTATTTGAGACATTCATGAATTAACTACACCTCAATTTGATACACGGTGTGACCAGTATGACTCCAAGTGCATGTTTTTATTTAAAATTGTCATCAATTTTAGTAAAAAGGACAACTAACCTACTTAAAACCAAGAAAACACATTCAAATTATTTAAATAATTTATGAAAATTATCCATAAGTCATTTGTGATGTGTAGGAATCATCCACACCTCAATTTTATACACAATGTGATCAGTATGAGTCAAAGTGCATGTTTCAATTCTAAAATGAAATTTTGGTAAAAAAATACAAGCGACATAATCAAAAATAAGAAAACACATTCATATTTTTTTGATACTTTAAGAAAACGATCCATAAGTCATTTGGGAAATATAGGAATCAACAACACCTCAATCTGATGCATGATGTGACTGGTATGAATCAAAGTGTGTCTTTTTATTTAAAATTGTCATCAATTTTAGTAAAATGGAAATATTTCCTACTCAAAACTGAGAAAACACATTCGGATTGTTTTAATACTTTATGAAAATGATCCATAAATCATTTCTAATGTGTATTATTTAAACGCACCTCAATCCAATACACAATGTTCTTGGTATGACTCAAAGTATCCATTATTAGTTTAAAATCTACATTTTAGTTCAAAAAGTGTCACTCATTGAAAACCAATAAAACCTATTAGGATTTTTTTAATAATTTAGGAAATTATTCATAAGTCATTTGTTATGTGTAGGAATATGTTTCATGTAAAACTGATATACGATGTGATTAAAATGAGTCAAAAGTGCATGTTTCCTGTTTAAAATGAAATTTTAGTAATAAAGAAAACCGACGTACTCAAAACTGAGAAAACACATTCATATTGTTTTGATACTTTTGAAAAATGATAAATAGGTCATTTGAGATGTGTTAGAATCATCTAAACCTCAATCCGATTCACGGTGTGACTGACATGACTCAAAGTGTGTCTTTTTATTTAAAATTTACATTAATTTTAGTAAAATTAACACTTTCTGTTAATTTATTTCTTTATATTATTACTAACATAATTTTTTCCTTATACAGGCGCATTATTTTGTTCAATCAGGGGTGGTTTTCTTAGAAATAGCATGAGTCGGGTCAGGATTAAATGACAAAGGAACATTGATGTTTTTGAATGTATGTAATAATTTGTATTTATGTAATTATATAAACCAATGTTTGAAATGTCTATAATATAGTATTTTTTTCTTGTGTTTGTGTTGTAAATTTCATTTCATTTAAATCCTATATTGGGAATTGTTTTTTTTATATCTGGTGTGTTTCTGGTGCTACGGTGTGATGTTACAACACACTTTAGTATGGCCCTTCATCATCACTTCTATGAGCACTAATAAAAGGTCCTTTATCAGCTCTTCTATGAGTGCTAATAAAAGGTCCTATATCAGTGTTTCTATAAGAATTGATAAAATACCCTTTATTAGTGCTTTTATAAGCACTGATAAATGGTTCCTTTAGTGGCGCTAAATTAAAGCGCTGATAAAGTTCCCATTTATCAATGTTTTTTTAGCACCGATAAAGGACCCCTTTATCAGTGTTTTTTCAATGCTGATAAAAGACCAGGGATTTTAACCTCGCTCATGTAGTCAGTGCTTTTCTAGCATTGATAAAGGAAATTTCTAATGTTGTTAAAGGCCTATTTTGCAACAGTGATAATGAATAAGGAAACAGAAATAAGCACAAGCATTCAAGCATTAAATAATCATGAAGAGTTGTAAACTGTACCATATACAAAAATAATAATGTCATGTCTCTACAAAAAGAAAAAAAACATACATAAAATCAGAAAAATAGTGAAATACATGATATACAAAAGAATCAAAAAGGGAAAAAACAATCCAAGCATCCCGAGCACTGGCCCGATCATCTTTTACCAAGATCCCATCTTAAAGCATAAAGTCAGGTGTCCAAAGTGGGATGCTTCCCTTTGACCACACCTGTGATCATATAATCTACCCATGTACTAAAAGTGACCCAAATAAGTTGTGAGATAAATCTCAGTAGGCCACCACCAAAGGTGTCTATACAAATCTAGTCTTTGAATATAAATCGTACAGTGTACAAGAATATCACAAGTAATACAGTGAAAAATAAACAAATCATACCTAATTCATCCTCAACTGGTGTCTCTAATCATGTAATTTTTTAATTATTTAATCATGGTTCAGTTTATAATAAAGAGATCATATATAAAGGTGTCAATAGTACTATAACAGGAAATAATAATAACAGAGGATCTAAGGTGTAACCAAGGCATCCTTGACCATAGGGGTCGAGCCAACTCATAGTGGTAACTCATGCAGTATGGATATAAGGGTTTTGAGTGTAATCTAAGGGGTACACCCTAGGCATTCCACTATAAAAATGTCTAACCAAGTCTATGGAGATCATCCATAGTAATCCTGGGCTAATCATGGTTGGGCCCAATGGGGTAAATTCATGGATCTGCATGTCTGAAGACATCAAGATGAATCCAAGAAGTGATTACAAGGCATTCTAATATTCAAATAATATTTCAAGTGAATTATTGGTATTTTTTTGAGGAATTCACATAATAAGACAAGGACCAAATTCTGTGGTGGATATCTCCCATGAAAATATTCTCAATGAATCGAAATGGTTTTCTATGAGTGCTCAAGTCATTCCCCTAGGAATCTAAGTCTAGATCAAGTCCAACCTTTCCTATAAAGATAAAATGGTCCATATAAAAAAGGCACTTTGTACTCATTTTATTTATAGACATATGTCAACACATTCCATGTAATACTCATGAAAATTTTAATTCATTTGGTACATTCTATTACCTTTCATCATATGTGACAAGATTAATTAAAGAAATTCAACCAATAATCAATTTAAATACATTTATCAAGGCCAAGTGATATCTATATATGATCATATATACTTTCCATTTTTCAATTCATAATTTATTTAATTAAAATAAGGAATTACCATAATAAGGGTTAATTCAAGCACTATAGACATTGTCTTAGGTAATTATAATATTGGTAACTAAAGGCATAAAAAGAATGCTCCCTATTTTGGGTGGTTAACATTTAGGTATGAACCTCCAATGATGATAATTAGTCTCATTAGGGATTTAGAATACAATTTAACACTTAAACTTAAAGAAGATGAATTTTAGGAGAAAAACCCGATGAAACCAGCATGCTCAAAATGAAAACAGTTTATAAAATGGAGAGATTTAGAGGAAAAATTCATAGAACAAATACATTATGCCTTTAGTATATTCCTCACCCAATATCGACCCTTAGTTTAGAATGGATCAGATGAAAATAGAAGAATAGATGAATTCCCTAAAAATAGGGAATAATACCTCACACCAAAATAGCATCGTTGATAGAATACATGTGATTAAAGGAGCCTAATAAGTGCAGATATTACTGATAGGAATCCAATGAGATGAACATATCTTGATTCTGAGGTTGGATAGAGAAGTTATCTAAGAACCTAGGTGAATTCCATGGAAGGAGCTTCAAATGAGAGGATAGGGGAGCTTGCTGTGTGCATGGAAGGAAAAGAAAATAGAGGGTTAAATTATAAGTATTTTAAGAAAAAAATGGTAAAAATTCCCAAATTTTAAGAGGAATGTAATTTGGCTGCATGGTTGGACAAATCATGCACCAACCGTGCGCCATGAACTGCCTCAAGAGACCCCTCACATAAGATGGAAAAATGGTTTAACTAACCATGTGTAGCCTGTGAAAAAACACTCTATTAAGAGGTTCACAACACATGCATGGTAATGTGGCCTGGGAACCATGGTTAGAAAAAACCATACGTCTTTCTAATGTGTACTGAAACACCTCACATGGTTTTCTCTAATCATACATACTGGGATTCATGGTTTCTCTTAACCATATAGCCCAATTGTTTCCTCCAAAATACAGGGCTTTGAGCTCCGAAAAATCCCCAGACACCCTCATTTACTCCATATCCTTACTAGGTATTAATTTAAGGGTAAAACCAAGGAATTAAATTGAAATTAAAAAGTTTCGTATGTCAAAGAAAATCCAGGTTCTTATAGTCTTCCCCCTTAAAGGAACTCATCCCCGAGTTTCCATTCAAAGGGCGGTGAAACTTCATCTGAGAATAACTCTAGCCTCTGAGCATGTACATCGGTCTCCTACTCCCAAGTCTCATCTTGTACATATCTATATTTCCATATCACCTGTACTAAAAGGAAAGACCAACCTTAGATATCCTTTATGCTCTGATCAATGATGCGTATGTGATACTCCTCAAAATAATCATCGACATCCAATTCCACATCATCGGGATCAAAAGTATGAGATGGGTCGACATGGTTATAGTGAAGTTGTGAAATGTGGAAGACATCATGCATTTAATGATACCTTTGAGGTAAAAAAACTGATAATATACCAACCCGACTCTATCCAAGATCTCAAAAGGCCTGAAAAAATGAGGCGAAATCATCCCTTACATCCATATCCACCTATTATCAAGCATGGGTGATACCTATAAGAAAACATGACCCCTGAACTTAAAATCCATAGGTTATAGACAACAATCAACATATAATTTCTGTCTAGATTGAGCAGTATCCATATGTTTTCTAATTAACTATACATGATTTGAAGTCTCCTATATGAGATGAGGACCTAGTAGCACTGCCTCCCCTACCTCTATCCAATACAGAGGTGAATGACATGACCTTCCATATAAGGACTCATACATATCCATTTGAATTGTATCTTAAAATATACTATTTTAGGAAAACTCAATAAGAGGTATATGCTTCTCCCAAGATCCTCTGAAATCAAGAAAACATGCTCGGAGCATATCCTCTAACACCTGTATAGTTTTTTATGACCGACCATCGATCTGAGGGTGAAAAGATGTGCTAAAAATAACCTGTGTACCCAAGGGTTTCTATAACCATTTCTAAAACCTATATGTAAAATGATCATCCCTATATTAAATGATATAAATAGAGACCCCATGTAGGCATATAACCTCACAGAAATACAGTCGTCCAAGATCTTTTACTAAGAAGGTCTTCCTAATAGGAAGGAAGTGGGATACCATTGTTAGTCTATCGATAACTACCCAAATCGCATCACTACCTTGAGGTGAACTTAGTAAACCAGTCAAAAAATCCATTGTGAAATTTTCCCATATCCATTCCAAGACTGGTAAGGTATGTAACAAGAAATTAGGATATTGGTTTTCCACCTTCACCTGCTGACAGGTGGAACACCACATGATAAAACCCACAATTTGACATTTCATCCCAAACCACCAATACTAGCAGTGCATATCACGATACATATTAGAGATACCTGGGTGCACTATCCACTAATAAGAATGGGATTCTTGCATTAGATCCTATTGTATATCTGCAGGAACCTAGATATGCCAATTTATATTCAAAATATCATCTCCATCGATAGAACAATCTGGAGGTAGGTTTTCACCTGAAATACTTTCCCGTAGGACCAAACCTTTAGGGTCTGAGAACTACCTTCTCTTTACCCTATTTAGGACTGATGATGTAACTACTAAGAATATAAGAAAATATCACTCATGACTATCATGAAACTCCATATTCATTTTATAAAATAGGGCTACTAATTTCCATTCATCACTATCTTCCTGAACGTCTTGTTCCTGTGTTTTCTGCTCAGCGCATCAGCTAATGAATTTTCCTTTTTAGGAATATAATAATTCTCAAAGTAAAAATACTAAAGGTATTTGACCCATATTTACTATATAAGATTCAATTCACACCATATAAATATATATTTTAGGATCTTATGGTCTATAAACACCATAAAGTGATCTCCCATTAGATAATGACTTCAATAATGCAAGGAATGAATGACTACTAGAAGCTCGAGGTTGTGTGTTAGGTAATTATGGTCATGAGGTCCCAAATAGAGATACTAATTCACAATAAATTGATCCTATTGAATCAATACTCCACCCAGCCTGATTCCTGATGCATCATAGAACATTGTATACCTCTACTTGGCTCAGGAAGAATTATGATTGGTGTTGAAGAAAGTCTTTCTTTTAGCTCTTGAAAGGCCTTCTCAAACACTTCCTACCATAAGAACTTCACACCCTTCATAGTAAAACTAGTAAGAGGTGCCTCAAGTAATGATAATTCCTATATAAAATTCTTATAATATCCATCTAGCCCCAATAAAATTCATATATCAAACATTTTATTAGGACGATCCCATGAACCAACAACACTCACCTTCTCTTGGTCAACAGATATTTATGATTCCAAGATAATATGACCCAATAAGTGAACATTATTGATCTAGAAGTGGAACTTTTTGATATTAACATATAATTTATTCTATCTTAGTGTATTAAATATGATCTCAAGATGTTTAGCATGGTTTTTTTGAGTATGAGAATACACTAAGATGTCTTCCACAAAAACCATGATGAAGGAATCTAGATAGGGGTGAAAAATACTATTCATAAATGATATAAAAATATCTATCATATTCTTAATACTGAATGAAATAACAAGATACTCATATAAACTGTACTGACTATAGAAATTCATACGTGTTATGTATGATATCTTGAATCATACCTAATGATACCCCGATCTCAGGTCGATCTTTGAGAACACTCTAGTTCCTTGGAGTTATTCAAAGCAATTATCTATTTGAGGCAATGGATACTAGTTATTAACCATAAGATGGTTCAACCATCATTAATCCATGTAAATCTAGATTTCTCAATACACTTCCTAAAAAAAATTATAGATGATCCCTAAGGATAAGTACCAGGTTAGATAAAACACTTAGATCCTAAATACTCCAAATATATCTTGAGCTCATAAAGATTAGTTGGTGCCATATTTTATGGAGGAATATATACTAGGTATAATCTTGGAATGAGATAGATCTTAAAATATACCTCTCTCTCAGGAGGTATTCTAGATAAGTCATATAGGAAAACAATCCTAAAATTGTCCAAAACAGGTGGAAAATATATCATATGCAATGTCCGATCATCCAAGAAAAGGTTGTAAATCTATACTGTCATTCCGCTCAACCCATGATGCACTGGTCCATCTTGAATGTTCTAGACACCCCATTCATCCTTGTGAAGATAACTACTACCCTCTGGTGATGTAAATGATGCCTTGTGGTGATAACTGTACACATAGGCATGATAGGGGACTAACCAGTCCATCTTGAGAATGAAATCAAATCCCATCATATTGAAGATGAAAAAGTAAAATAAAAAACGATAACTTCCTAACTCAAGGGGACAGTCCTTACATTGTCTTATACCCTAATACTGTACACCCAATGGTGTTTCCAGGGTCATTACCCCCCAAAGTATAGAATTTATAGCCTAATACTTTCCTTAATAGATATAGAGATAAAGGAGTGAGAATCACCTATATTGAAAAAAAGATATGATAGTACAAGATACAAGAATAGTACCTCATACAATAGATAGTTCATGAACTCTGCTCCTCAGGTATCTGATATAATGTATGAAACTAGATTGATCCACATATCTGAGCCAAATATGGACTACCCTGAGTAGGTCCTCTCTACTGGTGTTGAAAATCCTAAGTCTGGCTACTTTGGCCATAACCTCTTCCTCATCCTATCCATCCGGTGCTACTCTAGCTTCCTACCTAATGTGGCGTAACTGATCCTGAACCTCAAGGTAGAGCTGGAACGAGTCCTCTTATTCTAGGAACCTGTATAAAGGTCCAAAAAACCTCTAAATATAAACCATTCGTCTATAATAATGAAACTCAAGTGGGTCTCTATCACACTATGGATTTACATTCCACTGCCATTCATACTGATGACATATAATAGAGTTTCTAGTATGGTTACTCTGACCAACAATATTCTAATGAGAAACCTTAAGGATATGATTATTGCTGATGAAAGAACTACTGACCTGTCTTGACACTAAACCTCTATTCCCTGTACTATCATCTTCCCTCAAGTTTCATTTGGTGATAATAGATTAGTTCATGATCTCAGAAAAGGTAGATAGGTGAAAGAAATTCACCTAATATCAAGAAGGAATACCTAATCCCATCCTTGAATTGTCTCACTTATGATAACTCATCAATGGAAATAAGAGGTGCAAAGCATTAGAGCTTAATAAAAAAACTAAATAGTCTATTAAATACATAACACCTTTCTCCATGAGGATGAAATCCTTGGATCAGTTAGCTCTCAACATTTTAGGGAAAATATAATCATAAAAGGTAGTCTAGAAATTTTCCCAAACCACACCCTGATGTCAACCATCCTAGGTAATCACATCCCACCAACACTTGGAAGAATATCACACCATGTTGGTGGTGATATTAACCCTCCTCTATAGAGGTGTATTTAAATGCTTGAATATAGATAAAATAGATTATATCCATGACTCAACAGCCTAAGGACCACAATCCTCTGAGAAGACAGGAGGATGTTTTTTCTGTAACTAATTAGTAGGATCAGACATAGTAGGTGTAGGCCATAGAGTACACTACATCAATTTCATAAATAATAGGAAACTCTCTCAAAGTTGAGAATTAGTACCCTGTTTTGGAATAGCAGGTGGTTCTGCAGGTGGCAATACTGAAGGTAACACTGACAGCTCAGGGCCCACCACTTCTAAAGCACAGTCATCACTACCCTCTTAGAACACGACTAGAGGAAGTTGTGGTGGCATAGCTCTACAAATTCCAAGCACACACCTCAGATCAAGATTCAATAAAATTACAAAAAAGATATCCCAACCAAAATGATAAGATAATCAAGTAAAAATGGCCAAATTTCACTTATAGTAGTAAGATATAATAGGTCTCACTACCCAAGGCGTATTATCCCAACTACCTGAGTCTAAGTTCAGGGTATTGGTAAGTTTTCAAGTTTTTATTTACATGGGTTCTGGTATATGGGATTGTCAATTTCAATTTAAGGAGGAAAACACTCTTTAAATTACCCTTGGCCTTCTCATTTATAGAAATCCATATCATTTATAGTTTAGAATTTATAGTTTAATTTCATATGTTCATATATATATAATATAAGGCTCAATTAAATTGATTACTATTCCCCATTTATAAATGCCCATACACTTTATAAACTAAGATTGATACCCATGTAATTGCAACCATCCCCCATTACATTCGATATCAGAATGTAATGGGTAAAATACAATGGATCGATTCTATGAATTAATCATTATAATTTATAAAGGCCCATACTTTTTATAAATTACAATTGGTACTCATATAATTGAAACCAAAGCCCATCTCATGTAACTAGGGTTACATAGCTTATCTGGGTTAAAATTGTCTATTTAATATTTCACCATCAATCTACATAGGAAAACACCATTTAGGTTGATGATGACATGTTAAACAACCAATTTCCCTACCATGTAGAAGATGTTAGTAGCATAAGTTTATATAATGACCATGGAACACTCAACAATCATAGGAAACATAGGCAATGAAAGAAATTAAATTATTCTATATGGAATGGAATATCTATGGCATGTTAATTCCTAACTACCAATAATTATGAATGTAACAATTATCCTTTCCATATCGAGCTAAGGAATAATATCCATAAATCATAAAAACACCATAATTCATGTGTATCACCCAATAGTGAAAATATATCATCTTCAATAGGAAGAATATAAAACAATAATTTCCCATTCCTAGACAACTTGGTTTTTACCCTGAATGTTGGTTATCTACTCCCATGAATGAATTATGACCAAGTCCCAACACATTCTTAATCTACTATCTAAATTTCCAAAACAATAATACATGAAAAGAAAACACCTCTGATACCACTTTGTGATGTCTCATACCTAGTTCACTCTTGAGTAACTGAACCTGGTCATCCACATGACCTCAAGCACACCTCCCCATATGCCAAAGGTTGTTGACTAGCAGTGAGGGACTAGGGCGTATCTGTGGGGAGACTATGCCCTATGGTAAGAGTGGAGAATAATAGAGATAATAGATGGATAAAAAGTGGAATAATAATAATAATGAATAAGTCAGTGGAAATAAACATAAGTATCCAAGTAGTAAATAATCATCAAAGGCTGTAAACTGTACCATATACAAAAATAATGATGTCTTGTCTCTAGAAAAAGTAAAACATACATACATGGAAGTATATATACAATACAATACATGATATATAAAACAATAAAAAAGGAAAAAACTGTCCAAGCATCCTGAGCACTGGCCTGATCATCTGCTGCCAAGCTCCGATCCTAAAGCATACAAGTTTGCTGTCCAAAGCGAGATGCTTCCCTTTGTCCAAAATCGCAATTATATAATCTAATAAGGTACTAACGGTATCCCAAATAGGGTTTGAGATAAATCTTTGTAGTCCACCACCAACTATGTCGATACAAATCCAATCTTTGAATATAAACTGTACAGTGTCCATGGATATCACAAGTAATGTAGTGAAAAATAAACAACTCATACCTGCTTCAACCTCTATAGGTTTCTATGATCATGTAATTGTTTAATTAGTTAATCATGGTTTAATTTATAATAAGGATATCATAGGTAAATGTTTCAGTAGTACTATAATATGAAATAATAATAACAGAGGATCCAAGGTGTAACAAAGGCATACTTGACCTCAGGGTTCGATCAAACTCATAGTGGTAACTCATGCAGTATGACTATAAGGGGTATGAGTATAACCCAATGGGTACACATGAGGAATCCCACTATAAAAAGGTCTAACCGATTCCAAGGATCTCTTACATAGTAATCTTGAGCTAAGCATGACTAGGCCCCATGGGGTGAATCCAAGGAACCACATGTCCGGAGACACCAAGATGAATCTAAGGAGTGTATCCAAGGCATTCTAATATCTAGAAAATATGTCAAGTGAATTGTTAGAAAATCACTAACACATTAACCTAATAATATATAGACCTGATTTTGTGGTGGTTATCTCCCATAGAAATCATCTCAATGAATCAAAATGGCATCCTCTAAGTGCTCAAATAATTACTTTAGGAATCCAAGGCTGGATCAAGCCTAACTAATTCTATAAAGATAAAAATATCCATATGAAAAAGGAACCTTGTACTAATTTTATTTATAAACATATTTAAACATAATCCATGTAACATTCATCCCAATTTCAATTCATTTGGTTCATTCTATTACCTTTTATCATATGTGACAAGGTTAATTAAGGACATGTAACCAATAATCAATTTAAATACATTTATCAAGGATAAGTGATATCTATACATGATCACATATACTTTCCATTTATCAATTAATAATTTATTTAATTAAAATAAGGACTTACCATAAGAAGGATCAAGTCAGGCACCCTGAATGGTTTCTCAAGTATTTAAAATATTGGTCACTAAAGGCATAACAAAGAACACACCTTATTTGGAGTGGTTAACATTAAGGTCTCAACATCCAATGGTGATAACTAGTCTCATTAGGGATTTAGACTATAATTTAACAATTAAACTTAAAGATGATGTATTTTAGGAGAAACACCTAGTAAAACCGGTGTGTGCACAATGACAAAAGTTTATAAAATAAAGATACTTTGATGGAAAATTCATATACCACCTACCATATGCCTATAGTAGATGACTCATCCAATATCATCTCTTAGTTTGTCCTATATTAGAAGAAAAATAGAATAATAGATGAATGCATTGAAAATAGGGAATAAGATCCCACACCAAAATAACATCGTCGATAGAAAGAAAAACGATGAGAGGATCCTAAGGAGTGGATATATTACCAATAAGAATCTAATAAGATGAATGTATCTTTATTTAAAGGTTGTATGGAGAAGTTATCTATGAACCTAGGTGGATTCCATTGAAGGATATTCGAATGAGATGAGAGGGGATCCAGATATGCATGTGGGAGTAAAATAAAAAGGAGGGTTAAGTTATAAGTATTTTAAATAAAAAATAGTAAAAAATTCTAACTTTTAAGTGGTGCACAATTTGGACAATGTGCCAACCGTGCATCATGCACTGCCTTAAGAGACCCCTCGCACGGGCTGGCTGCACAGTTTGACTAACTTTACATAGCCCTTCCAAAACCCCTCTTTTAAGAGGTATATAGCACATTCATGAGAGTGTAACCTAGTTTTCATGATTATAAGAAATTGTGTGACCCTTTATCGTGCATTGAAACACCATGAACAATTTACTCTAACCATGCAGACTAGGTGACACAATTTCTACTAACCACGCGGCCTAGCTGTTTCTTAAAAAATATGGGGTTTTGGGCTTTGAACAATCCCCAAACTACCTCATTTCTTCTATATCCTTACTAGTTATTCATTTAATGGTAAAACCAAGGAATTAAAATGAAATTAAAAAGTTTTATACCTTGAAGAAAAGTTAGGTTGTTACATATTTGATCTAGAATTTTACACTATCAGGTTGTTACTCGGTTAAATATGGATTCCATATATCTCTCTAAGGATCAAAATAGTTTTTATACCCCTTTTGGTAGGGTTTCTAGAAGCCCCAAATTCATCATATGGTTAGGCTATTTTGGTGGAAGTGTTGTATCAATTTACTCCCAAAAAGTTATTTCTTGTACCATATTCACACATTCCATCAGTTGGGACACCCTATTTTCTCATACAATGATGAATCAACACTGAATGTTTTCTTTAAGTTCTATGAAGCTTTGAATGCATGGGATTGGTTGGGAAATACCTCCCTTTTTTTAGAGCATGATGAACTGAGTATGAAATTAATCTTGGTTTACTAGTAATGTTATATTTTCTCTTCTGATGTTTAGTTCCTTTATACATAAACTTGGTTCCTATGGATGAAACATAATTATCTTTGTTTCCATAATCTCTCTCTTCTAGATGTTATCTGGGTTGGTGTAACACTCTACCTCGGAAGCCACTGAATCAGTGCTCCGAGCTGGTACGCCACATGAGCATGCTTACCCATATACCAGAGTCTACCAATTAGCTGGGAGGAATCATGGGGTTACCATGGGGATAAAATGTGTAACACCCCAAGTGTTTATGAAATATATTTTTCAAATAAATTTATTTTTTTCGATAACTTGTGTAACATGAAACACCAATTTTTAACGAACTATGATATATTATTAGTATTGTTATTTAAACATGACCATTATAACCTAGGCATTAAATTTTGTGGTATGAATAGAAATAAGTATAAAGTTATTAGTTAAATATAATGTATATATAAATTAGTACTTAATTTTTTAGTAAAGGCTTTATATGTTTTGAAAATATATTTTTCTTAAATATGATTTTTATTGATTTTTGTGAAAAAATAATAAAATTATTTTTTTAAACTTTTATAAAATGAATTTGAAAAAATAAAATTTATTTTTGGAATTATAATATCAAAATTATATTAGGGTGAATTTTTGAGAATTTTCTGAAAAGGTTAATTTCTCAGTGAATAGTGAAAATATTGATTTTTATTAAAAAATTTATTTTCATTTAAAGAATTTAAAAAGTACCATATTGATTAAAAAATATTTTAAAAGTTAATTTTTTTTAATAATTATATTATTAAAACATTTAGGTAATTATAATCAAATCCATGTTGAATTTTTATATTAAAACTTTCTATACTTATGAAAATTTTATCTTTCGAAAAATGATTTTTCTCCACATCTAGAGGTTTAATTTTAAATTAAAATTTTCCACTTATATTCATGGAATTTAGAAAAATGTATTTTATATTTTTAATTATAATAATTAATAATATATAATATGTCCAACTTAATTTTTGGTCAAAATGAATAGTAAAAACTTCGTTACTGCGATTAAAGGGTAAAATGGGGTTTTGCACGTTACATGTGCTTGTGGTAAATTTAATTTTTGAAACACATAAATTTTTATTTTATAAATTGGATTTCATATTTAGAAACATTGGGTACAAATTATATAATAATTCTCAGTTTATTTTTATTCTTGATAGATTAATTACCTAGGTTAAAAGACTAGTTACCGTAGTGAAAACTAAAATGGTAAAAGTAAGTAAACTTAGAGGTTAAGGAAAAACATGTTTAAAAAATGTTTTTTTTGTGTTTGTTGTGGAGGTTTTTATTTACCATATATTCCATAAAATCCTTTATTTATCAATTTTTTAGGCTTTTGGGTTGAGAGTAACTCTCCATTATTGAATAGTTTTGAGAATTTTCAAAAATACCACTCCTCAATTATAAAAGACCACATCCTCCGCTCACTTATTCACATATATAGAGCCATTTATATCAAGAAAAAACTTCCAAAATACATCCTCAAAATAATTATCCACATTCTAGATCTTCTGTTCATCCCAAAACATCAACCCTATAGTTCTTAATAAGAGATCCAAAGGAGGTTGTTCTAAGCAAAGTTAATTGTATTTAATATTCTCTTTCTTTTTTACTTATTTTATTACTACCTTAATTAATGTATTAATAATGAAAATATAATAAAAACAATATATAACATATAATTATATTTTATTTTGTTTATTTAATAACCTATATCCATATTCTCTTCCATCAAATGAGAAACTAAACCATTAATCATGTGTACGATAGACTACCGCCTCAAGAACCGATGCGATTCATTTTGCATAACCACCTCTCATGGATGGATATAATGATGGATTTAATATATTTATATGATATTTATTAATTAATATTACTTATTTAATTATAATATAACATATACCTTCTTAATTTCTATTCTATGGAAATACGATAATGCCTCTCGTGTGTACGGTGGACTACTACCTTACAAAGCGATGCAATTCATTTTTCATTTACACTTTACATGGAAGGTAATAAGGAAAATATTAATGAATATATGTGATATTTATGAAATAATAATGACTATTTAATGGTTATATATTATTTACCTTCCTTTTTTTTCAATCTATCGAGAAAACAGAAATATCGTTCATGTGTATGTATAGCCTACTGTCTCCACGACCGGTGTAATCCATTTTTCTATCTATAACTTTTTTAGATGACTATAAATATGTATATAATTAATATATATGATATTTTTTATCATGGTTAACATTTTTTATATAATAAAACCATGATTAAAGTATAAGGACTGAAACTACTAAACCAAACATACATAAAAGACGAAGAAATTATCACTCGAAATAGCAATTTTAACAAAGAATTATTAATAAACAGGTAAAAAAGGTTATGAGTAAATAATAAATGGTATGATAAATATGAGTATTTTTATTTAATATATTTATAATAAACATATATTTATTATATAGGAGGTTCAAATGTGTACCAAAGAAGTCGAGACTTAAGGTGAGAGATTTATAGTCGCTCTTTTAAATCTGGGAGACATATGTAATATTCACCACTTGATTATTTTGTGTGGTTTATATACTTACCATTGAACATTTTATATAAAAAATATCCTTATTTTCATGATATTTAAATATTCATTTTCTATTATTCTTTCACGAGGCTTATGATTCAAAGGTTACTAAAGTGTTAAGAGATTTTCATCTCACTTTTATTTCCATGGGACATATGCCATATTCACCACTTATTTATTTTGTGTTGTGTATATACTATCCATGAATATATTTTATGATTATTTTCATAAAAATTATGAGATATAAATATCCATATATGTTTATTTATTTCATGGTTATTACGATTCAAAAGTTACCAAAGTGGTAAGAGTTCTATGATACAATCTCAATGTTCATCAGGATTGTTTATGATTATACTTTAGATGATGAAATATTATGATCTATATATCAAGAAACACATGAATTTTATTATTCTATGGTTATTTATAGAAATGAAATATTTTCCTTTTATTTTCCTCTCTTTAAGTAATCAATATACCGAAAGAATGTTTTTAAGAAAAATAAACTTTATTTCACCCTTTGGTCAATTTTTTCTTCCATGTCAATGTTTTAAAAAAACGTTTTAAAGAAAGTTTTACAATTCTACAATGATTTTTAAATGAAAATTTTACCCATATTTTATTTTTCACAGAATGGATTAAAAGAAATATTCTTATCATTTTATGAATAAGGATCTTTTGACTTTTTACCAAAATGTGAAAGGAATATTCATTTTTATGTGTACAAAATGAATGATATTTCCTACTGTAATGAACACTAAATGATTTAAAGGTTTATTTAAAACTTTACAAGTTTATTTTAAATTAAATTTTTTCTTTAATATTTTGGAAATTTTTTGATTTTAAATATGTGATTTCAAAGTAAAAAACATATTTTCATCAAGAAATGTTATAAGTGATCCTTAAAAATAAATTGACATCTAAGATGGAATCCTTTGATATTATTTAAGATTTATTGGGGATATGATCCAATGATACCATCCTTATCCTTTCCATGTATGGTTTATTATTATGATGAAAATATGTTTATGAAACCCATTTCTTTTCTACGGGTTATTCTATGATGAAATGTTTATGAAACCCATTTATTTTCATGGGTTGTGAAATGATGAATATTTTATGATCTTGTGGTACACATATGTATGGTTTTAATTATGAGAGTCTAGTTATGTTATAACCAAGGATGGTGTCTATGTTATAACCAATTATGGTGGTCATGTTATAACCAAAGATGAGTGGAACCTATATCTACCTTCAATACATTGGGCAATGATTAATATTTTATAAGCTCAAAGGTTACATGGGAGGTTATCCCAAGACTAAAAGAGGTTACATGGGAGGTCATACTAAGCCCGAAAGAGGGTACACGAGTGGTTATCCCAAGCTTTAAGTAGGTACATTAGTGGTTATCCCAATCCTAACATGTTATGAATGTCTTGGTAGATATCCTTGATATAAGATTTTATATTCTTATGTGCATACCACAAATCTATGTATTATGAAAATTTTATGCTCTCCTGTCTTATATAATTTTATTCCTTTATGATTCATGTATTATGAACTACTAAGATTTATTCCATGAATCTTTTTTATGATCTATGATATGCATGGTATTATTTTCAAATGTTATTCTCATGTTCTCATACCCATATTCTCACATTATATTTATATATCCATTTTTTACCATTATTGAGAATATGAGATCACCCTTTATTATGTTTTACTTCCCTTGGTTCTGAAGAAAGGTATTATGTATGATATTCATAATAATGGTTCTAGTTATGAAGAACTTAGTGGGAGATGATGTAGTTCACTTATGAACCAATTTTTTATGTATCCTAGTTTCAAAAGGCACTAGAACTAAATGATTTTGGCATGGATCATAATAATGGTTATGTTATTTTTTGGAAACTAGGATGAGAAAACTTTAGTGAGAACCCTAGGGATAAGCCTAAGGATAATTTTAAGCATAGACATATGTCCTGGAATTTTGGTGATGGGTAGAGAGAGTCATTCACAAGAAATTACATTACTTTATGTATAATACAAGTGGATGTGGCTCTAGAATATTTATACCTAGGGGTAATAACTCCAAAAAAGGTTTATTAAGCTAGGCTTGATCATCACCTGGTGCATGACAGCAGGCCTGCTGCACACCTTGTTTAATAATCATGGGGGATATGATTTGGAAATTCACAAACTCTTTATGAACCATCATGAAGGATTTGAATAATGACCATGAATAACCTAGGATAATCCTAATGTGTCATAGATTTAAAATAAGGTGTCATGATTTATACATCCCATATGTTATTTTTCATGATTATATGGTTCCAAACTATGATTATTGTTGCTAACACTATGATTTTTGGTTTTAGTCAATGGATAAAACCTAAAGGAACTGTGTTAATGATGAGTATGATTGATAATGTAATAATTTTACTCTAGAGAAACCAAATATTATGGGAGTTGGAATGAAAAGTCTTATTGCTATGCTCACAAAAATTTCACAATATATGAATCATACTGAACTTCCAAATGAGAAAAGGAGGGAAATTTTTTACATTGAGTCCTTTATGTAGAAATGTACACCTTATTTTAATGGTTTCACTGATCCACTAGTTTCTGAGAAATGAATAAGCATCAATAAAAATATATTTTCCATTATCTAGTGTTTGAAGTATGAAAAAGTCATTTTGGATGTCTATTGTTTGGAAGGTGAAATAGATCAATGGTGGAATCTTATCAAGAATACGATTCAATGAAATAAATAAATAAATCCATGGAGTGGGATGAGTTTAAGAGATTATTTTTCAATAAGTACTTTCCTCATATTCTTCATAAAAAAATGGATAAGGAATTTCTTGAGCTAAAATAGAAGGATGCTGAATCTGTTGGTTCCTATGAGGAAAATTTTACAAGACTTTTATGGTAAACTTATAGTATTATCATCTAACCTAAAAGTAAGATTTATCAATTATTAAGTGGCTTAAAAATAAGTATATAAAGGTATTTATCTATAAGGGACTTCAGTCTCTACGAAGAAATTGTTAGTTGTTCCATCAAGGTGGAAATGAATATTGAAGTTATGCATTAATCACATGGTTTTGATAAGAAAAGAAAGATGGAATTCAAGGGAAACTATAAAAACCATAGAGAAAAGAAGTTGAGATTTCTTTTATACTAAAAGTGTGCAAGTAAACATAGAATAAATTTTCTTAAGGGGACTACTAAATGTTTTATGTGTGGAAAGAAAGGCCATCGAGTGGATGAATGCTGAAGTGATGGGAATAAGTTAACTAATTATGTGAATTGAGATAAATCTCCACAAAATGAACCTCCCACACTTCAGTGTTTCAAATGCAAGGAGTATTTGAATTATTCTAACCATTTATCAAATTCAAATGATAATGATGATGATCAATGTCAACAACCTCATAAGCCAATAGAAAAAGGTAAATATCACGTGATCACTATTTCTGACGAGGGGTATGATAACGACATGGTGAAAGGTATACTTATCATCCACTATATAACTACTAATATAGTATTTAATTCTAGATATAACCATTATTTTATATATGATGAATTTTATAAGGTTATAAATACTCCACCCAATTGATTAGATGTTGAATTATAAGTGAAAACTTCTAATGGTACGATGTTAGCATCTCAAGTCTATGATTCTTCTTCAGTTGATGTTTATGGGAATGTGTTTCCTGAAAATCTTATTATTCCCCATCTAGTTTAATTTTATGTTATCTTAGGAATATATTGGATTTATATAGATAAATACCACATCAATTATTGGGGAAGGTATGTTACATTTGATATAACTAACAAACCTATGATCTAATATCAGTGCGATGATAGATATAAACTTCTGATGGAAATCACATCCATTGTATAGTTATTTTTTAAAGGTTCGGGCCGAAGCCTCATATTTATTATTAAATCAAAGAAAAGACCTCTTTTAACTGGGTAGAGGGAAACCCATTACATATCCCGAAGGCCCAGAGGGCTTGTAGCCCATTACATAGCCCGTAGGCCCAAATTTTTGGCCCAATTCACATTCTATGAATAGTAACCCGTCTGCTACAGTACCGCACAATACCGCACAGTACCGCCGCCGCTACAGTGCCCTGCCGCCGCTATAGTACCGCTGATGAATAGTGTCACCGCTGCTACAGTACCACTAAAGAATTTCCCAACATTCCACCGAATCATGAAGTTTAGTCCTCAATCAAACTCATACATGATGCCTCACCTATTTAAAATATTCCCTATAGAATAAATCCAATTGAGTTGTAGGAATTGAAGAAGAAAATCTAGGAGAAACTTGATATGGGATTCATTCATCCAAGTGTGTCACCATGGGGTGCATCAATTATTTTTTTAAGAATAAAGATGGATCAATGCGACTTTTCATTGATTATTGGGAATTAAACAAAATAAAAATAAAAAAGAAGTATCCCTTAGCCCATATTGATGACTTGTTTGATCAACTGCATAGTGATCAATACTTTTCAATATTGAACTTCATTCTAGATTTCATCAATTGAGGGTTAAGATGGAGGATATACCCAATATAGCATTCTAGAAAAGGTATTAATAATATGAATATATAGTGATTCCATTTGGTCATATTAATTACCCTGCTATCTTTATGGATTTAATGAACAAAGACTTCAGAGATTACCTTGATCAATTTATGGTAGTATTTATAGATGATACTCACATCTATTCAAAGATTAATGAATAGAATGAAGATAAAATGATAATTGTACTGTAGACCTTAATGAAGGAGAAAATGTATGAAAAATTTAAAATGTGTGAATTTTGGATATAAAAGGATTCATTTTTGGGTCATATAATCTCAAGAAAGGGTATATCGGTGGATCTATCAAAGATGAAGGCCATTGAAAATTGTCCCAAACCAACCACAATGACTAAAATATTTATTTTTCTTGGTTTGGATAGATATTGTCAAAGGTTTTTGGATAATTTATCATGACTATAAAATACACTCATCAAGTTAACTTGTAAGGGATCTACATTTCTTTGGATAGATGAATGTGAGGAAAATTTCAAGGAACTAAAGAAAAGGTTAGTTAACGTTCCTATGATTAAATTACCCTATATTGGAAAATGGTTTTTAATCTATAATGATGCATCAAATAAGGGATTGAAATGCATCCTCATGTAGAATGACATAGTGATAGCTTATTCTTCATGAAAATTGAAGGTTCATGAGAAAAATTACCCAACCCATGATTTGAAGTTAACTATGATAATTTTTAAATTAAAGATATGGAGGAATTATCTTTATGGAGAAAAGTGTGATATATATACTGATCATAATATTTTAAATTATATATTCACATAGAAATAATTGAACAGATTCCAGAGAAGATGGAGGGAGTTGATTAAATATTATAACTTTTCAATACATTACCACCCTAGGAAAGAAAACAAGGTGATCAGTGCTTTGAGTCAAAATGATTATGATAACTTATCCATGATGAGGATCACGAAAGATCAAATATTTATGGATTTATAAAGGATGGATCTAGAAATATTAAAAGAAGGGGAGAAATCTTACTTTCTCAAATGATTGTTCAACCATCTATCCAAGTAAAGATTAAAGAGGTACAAAAGGAAGATGTTAAGCTGCAAAAGAAGGCGAGAAATGTTTCTAAGTTTAAACTTGATCATGATAGAAAGATAAGGTTTAATAAACATGTATGTGTTTCATCTATACCATATTTGAAGAAAGATTTGTTAGAGGATACTCATAGTTCTTTATTTACTATTTATCCTAGAAGTACAAATATTTATAGAGGTCTGAAAGAGAATTTTTGGTGGTATAAAATGAAGACATACATTTATAAGTTTATATCTTAGTGCTTGTTATGTCAGCAAGTTAAGGATGATATACCAAAGTCTAAGGGTATTTTACAACCATTACCCATACTATAATTAGAATAAAAAAATATCACCATGGAATTTGTCTTCGGAATCCCCAAAACATTTAAAGGGAATAATTCTATATGGGTTATAGTCAATTACCTTACAAAGTTAGCACACTTCATCGCTATTTGTGAAGATTTATCTCTAGATCAGTTTTCCAGGATATAAATTAAGGAAGTGGTAAGGTTTTATAGAGTACCACATTTTATTTTTTTTGATTGGGTTTTGAGGTTTACCTCAATGTTCTGGAGAAATCCTCAGTAGGCCCTAGATATAGAGTTAAGTTTCAATATTGCATATAATACTCAAATAGATGGTCAGTATGAGAGAACAATTAAAACCCTAGAGTATATGCTTAGATCATGTTCTATGAATTTCAAAGGTGGCTGGGATCAAAACCTTCCTCTAGTTGAGTTTTAATAAAACAATAGATTTCACTTAAGAATCACTACTAAAAAACACACCTTTAACAGTGCTAGCATTTATCAGTGCTTTATTTTTAGCACTGATAAAGGGCACCCTTTATTAGTGTTTTTTTAGAACTGATAAAGGGTACCCTTTATCATATATTTTTTATCACTGATAAAGGTCCAAAATAAAATAAAATAATTAAACAAATAAAAATAAAAAATTTAACAATTTCATTAATTAAATAATTATTATTAAAAATGAATAAATTGAATACACATATATATATAAATTTTAAAAATTAATAAACAGTATATATTAAATATATATATATGTAAAATGAATAAAATGAAATAATTAAACAAATAAAAATTTAAAATGAGTAAACTAAGAAAAATATTAAACATTTTATTTAATAAATAATTATTGATAAAAATGAATAAATTTAACACACACACACACACACACATATATAGATTATAAATATTAATAAATAGTATATATTAAATATAGATATATAAAATGAGTAAATTAAAATAATTAAATAAAAAAAATTAAGAATTAATAAATTACAAAATTATTTAAAAATTTATTAATGAAATAATTATTAATAAAAATGAATAAGTATAATATATATATATATATATATATTAATTATAAATAGTAATAAATAATATATATTAAATATAAATATATATAAAATGAATAAAATGTTAATTAAAAACATATTAATGTCTTATTTATTTTTAATGTTGTTTGATTTTGCAATTTAACATATATCAAATGTCATGTTTACATTGATTTTACACACACACACACACACATATATGTAATTAAAGAATTTTTTATATATATAAAATGAAAACACAAATATATTTACCCAATATATAGAAACACATACATCCAATATTTATGTAATTTATTCAAATTTTAGTATATTTTAGAATTTAATTATAACATGATAAATTTAATATATTATGTTTTTAATTATTTAATTGTATTTATTGTAGTTGGGGTTTGGCTTTGTGGTAAGCACCCCGTAACCCTACATGAAAAATGGGGGTTCAAAACCCATTGGGCGCAGGCACTATAGCAGTAGCGGCACTGTTCATCAGTGGGTACTGTAGCGGTGGCAGTACTGTGCAGGTACTGTAGCAGGCGGGTTACTATTCATAGAATGTGAATTGGGCCAAAAATTTGGGCCTACGGGCTATGTAATGGGATACAAGCCCACTGGGCCTTCGGGCTATATAATGAGTTTCCCTCTACCCAGTTAAAAGAGGTCTTTGATTTGATTTAATAATAAAAATGAGGCTTCGGCCCCAACCTTTTTTTTAAAAAAATAATTGTATTTATTTATTTTTAATACTATTACAGTTAAGGAATTCATTTTTAATAATTTTTTATTTTTTATTTTTTATTTTATTTTTGAATTTGATCATTTTCTATTATTTATTTACCATGTTTTAGCATTTTTAATATGTATTAATCTTTAATTCAATATATATATATCCATATTTTTTAAAATAATTTATATTTAATTATTAAAACTTATCCATTTTTTCAATATTTTTAAAGTGTACTCATTTTGAATTATTCAATTTCACTCATTTTTAAAATGCATGTATTTAAGATTATATATCCACTAATAATGTTAAAAATATATTTATAATTAAATATTAATAAACAAATATATTTATAAATTTATATTTATAATATTATAAATTTATAAATTTATAATTATTATAAATAAATAATTATTAAATTTTAAATAAGTATTTATATAATTATAAATACATAATTATATATATTTAAATAATTATAAAATTATAATAAATTTATTTAAATAATTATAATTATAAATCCTTTATCAACACTAAAGTTTTAACATTGATAAAAGGAATATTTATCAGTGATTTTTTAGCACTAATAAAGATCGATCTTTATCAGTGCTAAAAAAGCGCTATTAAAATAAATCTTTATCAGCGTTAAAATGTTAGGGATGATAAAGACGTACTTTATCATCACTTTTGTAGAATTAATAAAGATCTAGGTTTATCAACACTAAAAAAGCACTGATAAATATCCCTTTTATCATCACTTATCAATTTAGCGCTGATAAAAGAGATCTTTATCATCTCTTTTCTAAAAGTGATATTAAAAGTGTCTCCGATCTATTTAAAAGAACCCTAATTGCGACTCAGTCATTTGTGATTCTCAAGCTCTCACGAAACTACTCTACTGCCGATATGAATCCTCTATGTCCCCTCAAACAAATTAAGTCTAGAATCCAATATATGTTATTTCCTACTTTTCCTCTATCATTGTTTGATTTTTTGGGTTCTGAGTTTTGCATTTTTTCACTATTCTTAACCATGATGAACTCTATATCTCATCTCCATACCACTGAAATACAATGAGTGGTTCTATTTCATATTTTTCTTCCATAGACAATGGTTTCAAAGAAATAGAATGATGTTTTCATATGGTAAGGTCAGTCAACATATGTGTATGGGCCTATATGGATAAATAAAATATATTTTGCACCACATGCTACTACAAAGGTAATGATGGATTTATAACATGATAAAATTGAGTTTATTAAAACATTTAAGTAGTTAACCCATTTCTCAAACATGTTATCTATATCCCTTATCATTGATACAAGACTTTAGTGATTGGGAAGTGTGTCTGAGGTGTTGTGCTGACCGGAATTGGGAACTATTTGGGTATACTAGGTAAAAAATGTTACAAAATGGAATTAGAGTGAAACTAGGGATATTGGTATTGATTATATCCAAAATAAAAAACTTTCTAGACATAATAATTAATCCATAAATCTATCTGGATATCATAATTATGTTGGATACTTGAGTTTCCATATGAAGTCTAGGTTGTTTTTTGTTTATTTTTTCCTTGACCAATCTTCTCGAGTCTCTTGCCTCTTATTTAGGAGTTTATAGGTAGGAATAAGTAATAATATATGAAATTTCATGTTCTTATGTGTCTTTGTTTAATTTTTTTTCTATAATCAATTATAAATTTATATTAATAGAAACATGAATAATAAATAAATAGTGATTTACTTATTAGTGATGATTAGGTTTATAGAACTTATTAATTGATTAAGTTTATTTAGTAATCCCCTTTATCGATACTATTTGTTAGTTGTTTCATAATTATATTTAAAATAATTATTATAACATCTTTTAAATTATATTTAAAGTATAAAAAGACTTATTAAAAAGAAAATTAATGAGAGATAGGGGCGGGAGGTTCACATTTAATATAGATTATTTAGTGCCTATTTCTGAAATATTATTGTTTTTTGTAATTAGAAAATTATGTGAATCTCTACATTAATATAGAATATGTCACCACTCTGACCCCTAGATCTCTATAGGAAGGATACAATGAACATCCTATGTATATTAAAACTTATATTGATCCTCATGTCCTATTGGTAATTATAGTTCTACTTCAAGATATGTGGTATAATTTTCAATGACGAGAACATATAGTATCTATGGTTCCTCTAATATTTTATGGTAATATATCATAATAATAAATTTAAGATTTCACTAAATAGATTCATTTCATTTATAATAGTAAAAAAATATTCTAGATCAATAATGACCATAAGTTAAAAAATTTACCCTTTAAAGGGATGTTTGTTATTAAGGGATCTTATGACGGATTAAAAAAATATCCAAAATTAGAAGGTGATAAATTCTTGAGCATACAGAAGTGATGTCGAATATAGGTGGGGTGAGATTCATTTCTTTAAGACCATTATAATAGAGCTATTCTAATTCCTCTTCAATTGAGGAGAATTTTTGAGTGATTCCATTAGTGTATGTTCCTAGGACACTTTAATCCTCATTACCTCTTTGATGTGAAACATTTCTATTGATGTGGTTAGTCGGGGAACCTCTAATGGACCTTTTAATCTATTCATTCTAGATAGGGTCATTAGATATGACTAGTAGATTATTTATGGATGATTAGTCTATGGATGATTCTAGATAGGGTTCTTCTACAATGATAGGCACAATCTCAGTATATTATACTCTTGATGATGGTCTTAGGACACAAAATCTTCCTATTATTTATTTATGATTATCTTATATTCTATCTAGGATTGGTATTAAAACTTATTCATAATATTATTAACATCAGTATTCTCTATAAGTAACATATGTAAAAAGAGTAATCAATGTCAATTTTATATAGTATTGGTAGGCACAAGTGGTTATATCTTCCTGAATTGAAAGTGAAATTTTCCTCAAAGTTGATGAGTATTGATACAACCAAATAATATGGATGTAATATGTGATATGTCTCTAAATTGAGATATTATAATGGGTATATATATTTATTTTAAAGATTTTTATACCATTATTATGAGGTATTTTGATTTTATTTTTCATGTGGACCAATTAATCTAGCTTTGAGCTCATGTTGATTGTCATAAAAAGGAATGTTCTATTATCCTCCCATACTGGTGATTAGTATAAATTTATTGGATAATGGTAATTCAATGCAAATTGTTGAGATCATATTAGGATAATGTTGGGTTTATTACCATATAAATGACTAGTATGATGCTTGGAGTAGTTAAATATGAAAAGAAAAATGTTCTAACTTTAGTGGTTGATCATTTTTCAGATTCATTCCTTGATGTTTTTTCTAAGATACCTCTCAAGAGAGAGGTGGAAATTCCTATCAATCTATTGGCTAAAATAGACCTAATTTATATTCAAATTTCTAAAATTTATCAAACTAAATTTTTAGAGATAAAAATATAGATGGAATAGATTGAGTACAATGGCTTTATTGGAACTAGTATCTAACCTTAGGAATCTCTATTACTATTTACTAGGAATAGTGATGGATATCTACATTTGTATATATATAATCTAATTTTGAATAGAGTAAATATTATGGAACACTTTCCTTTTCCTAGAATCAATGTTTTATTTGATCGGTTGAAGGGCATAAAATGGTTTTCAAAGATCAAATTATTCTATGGGAATAATCAACTCTGAGTTATAACCGAGCATGTTTTGAAGATGATATAGTCATATTAGTATATAATCATGCCTTTTGGGTTTGAAAATCATCCAAAAATGTTCACTGTGATCAATGTTGAATTAAATATTTCATACTATTTTTATGCTATTAAATATAAGTGCATAATCCCTCTAGGGATCCACATGGGAACTAAAATCTCTAAAAATCATGAGAATCAAACTTTATCTCTCTCTATCACTTACCTATACCTACACAATGCCACCCCTACTCTGAAAATTCATTCCAGCTTCATACAAGACCACTGCGAATTGCATCTCCATCCGCTGTTGTGAAATAAGCATAGAACACATAATAGTCATAATCAACATAACTTAATTTTCATAAAAAATGGAAATTGGTTTCATAAATAAGGTTGTGTAAATAATGATTCATTTTGGTAAGATAGATATATAATAAAATACACTTCATGCATAAAAGTCCACAATTCCATGCATCTTGCATGAAAATTGTTACTATCTTGAACATAGATACAATACTTCAATATTGCAGTACAACTAACCTTCACTACCTTTATTTAATACATCCTCAGATGCTTGATTTCCTTCTATCTATTGACGATGGATTAGAATCCCTCTTTCAAATTTTCCTTCCCCCCATCATTTTGGTTCAAAATTTCCTTGATGACATACTTCCCACTTAGATTGTATTAATTAATGTCTATCAAAGCCACTACCATGGATTTGAATACCGCATATCCCAAATCATTATTCAACTCTTTTAGCCTTTCATTCTCCTCATTTACTACTTCCTAATAACAAAAAAATGAAACTAAAAAATTAATCAAAACATAATGAATGAATTCTATTTTTTTCTTGATATGAATTTTCTTATACGACTCACTCAGTTATTTTTGACAACACTTCATAAAAAATTACTTTTATTTTGAGTGTGGTCATATTAGATCCTATTAAAACTCTACAGTTAAGCATACTTGGATGAGAATACTACTATAATGAGAGAACTCCTAAAAATACTCATGTTGAACTTTTTTTGTGTGAAAAAAACATTCCAAACACACCTTTTGATTATCTTCCCCTTGAACCTTACTAAATTTAAAAGGGTTTCAATATGAATCTTGAAGGTATTCCTCCCACAATGATAAGAGCTATTATGACCTTTTTTTGGATTCATCTTCAGGATATTTTCTCTTGTAAGTTTGGAGAAATGGCCGATTTTTAAGATTTCCCATCCATCTCACTCTAATACCACCACAAGTTTGTATCTCCTCTAAGCCCTACCAAAAAATGAAACATTTCAGAGGAAGTGGAAAACAATAAATGTTTGTGAGTGGAAGTAAATGGCTGTGAGTGGAATTCATATGGATTTAATTGTTCATTTCTTCATTTTTGTAATGTAATATGTTAGAATCCATAATTAAAATTTCATTTAAGTTATTTTTGAACCTCAGTGGCAGCTCAAATTTCATCTCTCAAATATTTATTATTGAATTTTTTTACTTGAGACTCATCCCCCATCTCTTATATGTTGTTTGAACTACTCTAAGTAGTAGTCATCTAAAATGATCACCAATACACGATATGAGATGCATTTTTTTAGAGTAGTTCAATAAATATAGGTGTATGTCCTCAAAATATGGGAGATAAATATCAAACAAAAAATGCAATAACAACTATTTGGGAGGTATGTCATCAAGTAACTTTGTAACCACAATGATGGGAGGAAGGATAGTTTGAAAGAGGGTTTCCAATCTATCATCAAGAGATGGAAGGAAATCAAAATATGAGGATATATTAAATAAAGGTAGTGAAGGTTAATTGTATTAGAGTATTGAAGTATTATATATATATTCAAGAGAGTAACAATTTTTATGTATGATTCATGAAAATGTGTAATTTTATGCATATACTGTATTGTATTATTGTTATTCAAGACAAATTAAATGTTTGACTACTCATGTAAATAATGTCTTCTACACATGATGATGTTACCAATCTTGAGGAAGAACAGACTGTTGATGATGAAACTGCTAAATTATTAGGGGATCAACAACATGTTGATGAAAAAAACAACAATGATGCAACATCACAGTGGTGGATAAAGTTATCGAGGAAAGAAGTCAGAGTATAAATTTTGAGGTTGGTTGGAATCAATGTGGCCAACCTATTGACCCCAAAAAGTCAATGTTCACTAGTTATCTTGAGGTCACAATGAAGATGAATATTCTGATTGATATTCATTCATGGTTCCATGCCCAACTTGTAATAAAGAAAATTCATTGGAAAGATATAACAGTAATGTTACAATATACTTTCTTTATTTTACTGAAAAATTATACAATGAAACGTTGATTTAATTTTCATTATTCCTTAAAAACTTCATTTATTTTAAAATATTTCCATAATAAATTTGTCTTAATGGCCACTATAAAATACCATAGAGGCTTCCATACTCTTCTTATGAAGTTACATCTTATGGATGTTGGGGGGAAAATAAAGCCTCACCCACCACTTAGTTATGCACACATTATAAAGTAGGAAACATTGAAGGATTTCATAAATCATCGCAATGAGAAATCATTTCAGGTTCATTGTATTCAATAATATATTATTTGAAATTATTTATTTTATATAGCTTGATTTAAAATTATTAATTTATAAAACAATAAAAGAGTGTTGAAAATAAATAACGTGCATCAAAACCAATGTACCCCTATCGTAAACCAGGGATGGGGTAAACTTCATTGGAGAAGAAATTGGTATCAATTTTAAATCAAAAAAATGTTTAATTATGTGATATGAAACAACATATTCTCCTTTTTTTATATATAGGTTGATGAATCAAAATTTGAAGCCACTTCCATCCCATTCCATGTGCTATGAAAGGAGGCTCATGTAAATAAGGAGGGTAAATTAGTTGATGAAAACACAAAAACAATATGGGAAGCATGTGAAGTATGAAATAATTATAATTCATTATAATTTATAATAATATTACATAAAAATATCTATTTATGTTCATATTTTTTATATGGTTTAGACACAAGAATCAGCAACGACCGCACTAGAAGAAGAAATAATTTCATTATCTTTGAAGTGGCCTAAAAAATATGGTTGTGTTAGAGGATTGGGTTTTTTATTCTCTCCTTAAACATATTTTTAGAATATAAAACAACATAAAGATACATATAATATAGTAAGACGATTGCAGACACAAATAGACTCACTGAAAGATATTATTTTTTGGTTTGGTTTAGTAGACCAATGTATAAGAAAGGTTTAAAGTGAACCGGCGGTATAGAAAATATCCACACACGAACCAAATGATCCCACTATATCTAAGTCTAGTCATCTCCCTCAACTGCATACCTTACTAAGGGTAATCAATTTTTTTATTACTCTTTCTCCTAAATGTGAATCAAACAACTTCTGATAACTTCATATTACTAAAATTCTACAAGGTACAACTGTATATGATTTGTATCTTTCAACACCCACATACCACCGTGTTGCAATGGGTACAATGTATAATATGCTCGAAGACCAGATATATAATCAATACCTCCCAAAATATCACATGAGAGTGGGGACTGAGGTAGCTTATGAGATGACTGTTGAGTTTCTTGTTTCACTTGATGGTCTGAATATTAAAATGGTCGAAGATTTTATTGGAGATTTCATAGCATGGCCATATAATCTTATAAAAATACATGAGGTACATCTTTAAAAAAAATTCGTATGAAAAACATGTAACAGTTGATGATAAAATGCATGAAGTGAGGTCTGATATTACATATGGATAAAGTGGTGGAGAAATGGAAGGTCTAATGAATAAAATCTAGTGAATCGACCAAGAAAACAAAACGACCTTCCAAGAGTACCTTCTCCCACTAGTTTTAGGGAAAAATTTATTATCATTACAACTTCATGTAGAGAACACATTTAAATATAAAACTATGTCTTACATTTAATATGAAGAAGAAATATATGAAGATTCCTTGACAGACATAATTGGTCTCAAGACTCTAAATGAGATTCTCAAGTATGAATGGATGAGAATCTTAGTTTTGAATACATAAATAAGGTATATTTTCATAACATGTCTATCCAAATAGTGAGATAATATGTTTATTAAAGTTAATAACTATTCATATTTTGTATAGGAATTTATATCACAACTATATAAAGGTAAGACTATACAAAACACGATTTGTATTCATTAATCCCCATATCATTTCTACACCAGAACTTAATTTGGATAATAAAAAAATTAATAAGAAAAAACATGAGTTACTTGAAGAATTTAATAAAAATCATCAGACGAAATACTCTTTTTGATGCCTATAATGCAAAAGGTAAAACTATACAATCTAATCACATAAAATATATTTTCAAAATTTTTATTACTTAATTGTTTTTGTTTTTTAGGATGTTCTGGATGCTGATAGCAGTCAATCTGGACACCCCGAATATTTATTTTTTGGATCTAATGAATGGATATGCAACTAATCGACCACACATGATGTTTATTGTAAATATGTAATACACTACAATCAACATTTTATAGATAAAATTTGAATTATATGTTCATCCTGTGTTTTAAAAAGAATTTTTTTATGATAGGGTGGTTACTAAATACAGGCTAGATCATGGCATGAAGTCAGTGTCTAAAGAGATAAAGCCTATGAATTACTATAAATGGAAACAAATTAAGGAATATATAGAAATATTTAACTACCAAAATATTTCAAATTTTTTTACTGATTTTGGTCAATATTTCTATAGAATTTGAAACAAGATAATGACGTCTATTATAGATATTATGTTTGAAAATTTATGAGAGAAATTATAAATCATGAAAAGTACATCATTACCCAATAGGTAATTTCTTAAGGTAATTACAATTTCATTAAATATATTTCATAATATTTTTTCCCTACATTTTATCAGTGCTATCAAGATTACTGACAACCTAGTTACTCAAAAGAAGAAATCAATTTGTTTAGAGATGAGTAGAAAACATAATTTTTTTCAGAATGTACGATGACAACAAATTTAGGTGATTACCTATTATGTTTTTGATCTAGTATGAGTTATGACATTTGAAATATATTTGGGGTGTGAAGCATTAGTGTTATAGTGTTTATATATTATTTTTGATCTCTTTCTAAAGGAAAAGTATAATGGAGGAAATCAATTTGTTTATAAGTGATGACCTGAAAACAATAAATATTGGGAAATCATGGAGGCGGAGGTGGAGGTGGAGGTAGAGATGGAGGAAGAGGTAGAGTCAGAGGTAGAGTCAAAGTCAGAGACTGATGTGGAGAAGGAGGTAGAGTTAAAGACCAAAGAGAATAAGGATAAAAATCACTATCTTATAACTAATAAAATTGTTAGTTAATGAAGTAGGATGAGGATTATACCATGATTGTGTTTGAGAAAAATTGTTTAAAAGTGAACACAAAACTTGCCACATAAGATAAGATCCATTATGAAATTATTTCAGGTGACTTATTGAAATACTATTTTTTACCACTTGTTTAAGTGATTTTATATAGGGTAGTAATCCACCCATAAGACCATTTTGTGTTGGAAGATTCAATTTCTCCACTAGTGTTATTGAATCAAAATCTATAAAACTCATAATCATCAAATAGGTATACAATGAAACTTAAATGTTTGAATAAATATGTGTGTAATCAACCACCAAATTCAGAATGTGTATTAAATAACTGTTGTAGGAAAACCAACAATGATATATCATGGTCATCAAGGAGGGCCAGTGTCAAAGTGTCCCTTATTAGTTTAAAATTGACATTTTAATACAAAAAAGTGTCACTCACTAAAAACTAAGAAAACATGCTTGGATTGACTTGACAATTTGAGACAATGATTTATAATTCATTTTTGATGTGTATGAATCAGTCTCATGTAAACCCCACACACGATTCCACCTTTATGGCTCAAAGTGCATGTTTCTAGTTTAAAATGACATTTTAGTAAAAAACACAAGTGGAAAAATTAAAATTGAGTAAATGAATTCTTATTATTTTTATAATTTATAAAAATAATTCATAAGTCATTTGGGATGTGTATGAATCATCTATTCCTCAATATTACGCACGATGTGACCGGTATGACTTTAGGCATGTGTTTTTATTCAAAATTGACATTAATTTTAGTGAAAAAATGACTGACATACTCAAAAAAGATAAAAAACATTTTTATTTTTTTGTTACTTTAAGAAAACAATCCATAATTCATTTTTGATGTGTAGGAATTATTTTTACCTCAATCCGACGTACTGTGTGACCGGTATGACTCCAAGTGTCCGTTATCAGTTTAAAATTGATATTTTAATAAAAAAAGTGTCACTCACTGAAAATTGGGAAAATTTGATTGTATTGTCTTGATAATTTGAGAAAATGATTCATAATTAATTTGTGATCTGTATGAATTAGTCTCATGTCAAACCCAGACATGATGCCACCTGTATGGATCAAAGTGCGTGTTTCCTCTTTAAAATGACATTTTAGTAAAAAAACACAAGTGACATACTAAAAAACAATGAAAACAATTTTAATTTTTTTTATACTTTAGTAAAACAATCCATAAGTCATTTGGGACATGTAGGAATTAGCCTCACCTCAATCTGATGCACGATGTGACCGGTATGACTCCAAGTGTGTCTTTTTATTCAGAATTGACATTAATTTTAGTTAAAAAAAACTGACATACTAAAAACAAAGAAAAAACATTCATATTGTTTTGGTACTTTATTAAAATGATTCTTAAGTCATTTTTTATGTTTATGTATCATCCACACCTCAATCTAATGCACAATGTGACCAATATGACTTCAGGTGTCTATTATGAGTTTAATATTGACATTTTAATACAGAAAAGTGTCACTCATTTAAAACTGAGAAAACACCCTTAGATTTTCTTGATAATTTGGGAAAATGATTCATAATTTATTTGTGATGTGTATTAATCAGTCTCATATCAAACCCACACACGATGCCACCTGATGGATCAAAGTTCATGTTTCCAATTTAAAATGACATTTTAGTAAAAAACAAAAGTGGCATACTCAAGAACCAAGGAAACACATTATTATTGTTTTTATACTTAGGAAAATTATCCATAATTCATTTTGGACATGTATAAATCATTCTCACCTCAACCCGACACACAATGTGACCGGTATGACTCCAAATGTGTCTTTTTATTCAAAATTGACATTAATTTTAGTGAAAAGTATAACTCACGTACTCAAAATTAAGAAAATGCATTTGTATTATTTTGTTACTTTAGGAAAATTAACCATAAGTCATTTTCAACATGTAGGAATCAACCTCACCTCAATCTGATGCACGGTGTCACCGGTATGACTCCAAGTATCCGTTATTAGTTTAAAATTGACATTTTAATACAAAAAGTGGCACTCACTAAAAATCAATAAAACATGCTCAGATTGTCTTGATAATTTGGTACAAATATTAATAATTCATTTGTGATGTGTATGAATCAGTCTCATATAAAACCTACACATGATACCACCTGTATGGATCAAAGTGTGTGTTTTCGGTTTAAAATGAAATTTTAGTAAAAAACACAAGTGTCATACTCAAAACTAAGGAAACACATTATGATTGTTTTTATACTTTATAAAAATATCCATAAGTCATTTGGGACATGTAGGAATCAAACTCACCTCAATCCGATGCACAATATGACCAGTATGACTCCAAGTGCATCTTTTTATTCAAAATTGACATTAGTTTTAGTGAAAAAAACAACTAACATACTCAAAACTAAGAAAAAACATTTGGATTGTTTTGTTACTTTAGTAAAATAATAAATAAGTCATTTTTGATGTGTAATAATCAGCCTCACATCAATATAATGCACGGTGTGACTGGTATGACTCCAAATGTGTCCTTTTATTCAAAGATGACATTAATTAAAAAAAACAATTGACAGACCCAAAATTGAGAAAATGCATTTGGATTGTTTTGGTACTTTAGGAAAACAATCCATAAGTCATTTGTGACATATAAAAATTAGTTACACCTAAATTCAACTCACGGTGTGACTGGTATGACTCCAATTTCACCTTTTTATTCAAAATTGATATTAATTTTAGTGAAAAAAACAACTGACATACTCTATAATAGTTTTTTTCTTGTATTTGTGTTAGAAATTTTATTTCATTTAAATTAAATATTTTTATCTTATTTTGGTTATTTCTATTTCTGTTTCTAGTGGTGTGGTGTCTTGTTACAACACACTACATGCCCAGTTTCTGATGCTGTAGTATACTGTAGCATCGCACTAAAATATTTCCCTTTATTAGTGCTACTAAATTCCCTGATAAAAACTATATTTATTAGCACTACATAAAAGTTATGATAAAATTATTGGCCTTTTAACCACGCTGAGGTAGTCAGTGCTTTTCTAGCACTAATAAAGGCCTACTCTAGCACTGTTAAAGGCCTCTTTTGTAATAGTGAATTCAGATGGATCATTATAAATCCCTCTATGGAAAAGAGTTTTTAACTCCAATATGCTGGGATGAGGTTGTAGAAAGAAATATATTGGGAACTGAGATAGTTGTAATGACTTGACCCACTGGGGTATGCTTGGGCGACAAAAAGCTGAACCGTCACAACTCTAATCCCACCTCCAATAGGTTAGGGGATGGAGATAAGTTCTAAGAAGGCATAATACAAAATTGGAGGCATTATCCTAATGTACCTATAAATATGCACCCAACCATCTCTATAAAATATTGAAGATGAATAATAAAAGACAGTAACATCTAGAGTGAAATATTGCATGCAATAAACTTTAGGGAAAACATCCGAGTATGAAAAAGCAATCCAAAATGTAAAGGGGAAAAATACATGCCAAACCAGAAATGAATACCCAACCTAGAAATAATAGGATTAAATGAAAACCAAGACAAATTGACTCATAATCTCCAATTCCAAACACCATACGTGGTCTATACACTATAGTATCACTATGCTCCACCGATGTCACCACCGAACTGTCCGTCATCTATATAATACACAACACATGCGGGAAAAACCCATGCATGGGTGAGAATATACATACCCAGTAAGAAACCCTAAAAACCATAAAAAGAGTAATATAGATATATTATAAAAGGATAGCTTAACCCATAATAAGAGGTAAATGAAAAATTAATGTATATATGCTCATAAAGAAACCCAAATGAGAGAGAAAGGGGATCTCCATCTCATATCCCAACCTAGGGTGACGTGACTTCTTGCATCTCCAAAGTTCTATTATCGATGACCAATATCTCACATGTCGGTATGAGAATAGAATGTGGAGGAATCACACCTCTCTATGGCTCCACATATTTAGGGGAAACAATATCCAATAGAGGACCCACACCCTATAATGATAGGGGTATTCCACTCAATGGATAGATAGAGGACCCATGCCCGAGTGTATTAGGGGGGTGCCAGTCAAAGCATGGAGGACCTGTGCCCTATCATGATAGGGGTGTTACACTGAAAATATATAGACAGTGGACTTGTACCCTAGTGCACTAGGGGGGTACCACTCAAAATACGGAGGACCCGCAACTTTCCACTATGTTGCAAAATCGATGGGGCACAATCTCAGGTAGATGATCCATGCCCTAGTATGTTGGGGGGGGGGGTACCACTTAACTAGTGCAAAGAGTATGGGGGGCCTACTCCCTAGTGCAACATGGTGTTTCCAACCCCAACCTCTCTTTGATGATCCCGTATGATCACTATTAATTGTCCAACATTTTCTAGAGAAGTTTCATACTCTCAATACCTCATATCATAATTCAAAATCCACCTTGAAGGCTACCATCATGTTCTATGTGAAAAAACACCCAGGATAGGCTACTCGTGGTCCAAAATCCAAGTTCAAAAGAAATATATACACAAGGTGGAAGTTCTTGATAAAAGTATATAGTGTATACCTAGGGTCACATTCATGTGACATCGCCTAGACACCTGGTCGTGTCCTATCTCACATGTGTCTTGGATAGACATATAGTACTACATGGTGTGTCTCGGCCACTCGAGGCCTTCCCGAGTGATCCTGGTCATGCCCATGCACATCTGTTCATCCCCGTGTACTTCAGGTTATGACCATGTACCCCTGGACATTCTTGTATACCTGTCCAAAACCATTATCATGTACTCCCTAAGTACATGTTGAGTCTCCAACATCAGGTCACATGGAATGCAGTGTCTATACATGGTGTTTTATCCTTAACTTCTTCTTGAAACCCCATCCAGGGGATTACAAGGCATGTGTTCCAGGACTACATGACGTGTAGTCGAGTTTTTCATATAAACCCTTGGAAGTTTCATGGGTTGTTTTCACACCACCATATCCACCATTTCCACCAGTAGAAATTTCGAGGGTTCCAGGTATAGGGCCATCCATGCCCGATCCATCACCAGTGGTTGGATTCCAACCACCCAAACTTGCACTACTTCATCCATCATTCTATGCCAATGTCATCAAAAATTTGGATCCCGAATCTATGTAGGAATCACCTGTAACCCACAAGCCATCCTGATCTGTCTATAAACAACCACCTCAATCATATTCCACACAATCACTATGAATTTGGGGGTTTGATCATGCTCAAATCCTCCCCAACAACACCGAACTACGACCCCATTGGCCATCATTGAAGAAACAAAATAATGGTGGGAAAAAATGCACATCAAAAAAGGTAAAACCATCGCTGAACAAGTATTCTCATCCAATGATCATGTAATTAGGTAAACCATGGGTGTTATAAAGTCAAAATAAATAAATAAATTGATTTAAAACAATTTAATTTGTAATGGGATTGTGTGATGGACAAATAATCATAGATCAATGTAAAGAAGATAAGAATCAATGCTTAATATTTTAATAAATAGGGTATAAACCAAACATGATGAGTCCTATCATGATTTAGGATTAATCATTGGTGAATAATTCATTCTATAGCAAAAGAGAAGATTCACTGCATTTGCTGCCTCTCGATCCACGTCGATATGATTACTCATTGTTCTCTGATCTAGATCTTCCAATAAAGAACACCAAAAACTCCTCTCAAAATATCCAAGGGTTATGAGGATAAATCTGGATAAATTTCATAATTAAATATTTATAAAGGTTTTAGTTTAGGTAATTTAAAATAAAATAAATAAATTTAATTATTTATTTCAATTAAACGCACCCTCCAATGGCTGCCTAAACTGGAAATCCAGTACTGAAAAACCTTAGAAACCCCACATTACAGATTTAACCATGGTATCATATTTTTTATCCAAGGTTACAAACAATAGAAAAACCATAAACACTGAAATAATTCACGTGTGTGCAATAAAATATAATAATATTTTTAATATATTAATTCTAGGGACCCGAGACATCCAAAAACCACACCGACACTGAGGATAAATCTATACATATAAATATAAATATTCAAAGGACTAATCCATAAAAATAAGTTTGGTTACACTAGCTAAGTAAATGACAGTGAAAGTCATATCTATTCAATAACACATTAATAAAACTTAGAGTCAACAAAAAAGTTACACTGATAATTATAATCATGATCTAGAATTTAAAGTTTGTGAGAATGCATTTTTATGAATTTCTCAATGGAATAAGGTTATGAGATTCAGGAAGAAATAAAAGATAATCCACAAGTATATTATACCTTTAGATATTCCTGATCGAGTAGGGATAGTTGATTATCACTTTATGCTTCCACTAAACCTCTCTCAAGTTCATGATATGTTACATGTATCTCTCTTAAGGAAGTAAATACCTAAACCTTAACATGTATTGAACACAAAGTTTATACCACTAGATTAAGATATTTCTTATGAGGAACAATCAGTGGAGAATCTGGATCATAAAGAGAAATTTATACGAAACAAGACCACTCACTTGGTCAATGTTTTGTGGCAAAACCACCATTTTGAAAAAGCTACATGGGAATCCGAAGATATGATGGGATATAAGTATCCTCATTTGTTTGTATCAGAGTGAAAAATTTTGAGGGATAAATTAATTTTAAGGGGGGTATAATATAACACCTTGAGTTTTTATGAAATATATATTTTTCAAATAAATTTCATTTCTTAGATAGCATGCGTTACATGAAACATTAAGTCTTAACTAACCACACTATATGATTAATTTTTCTATTTAAACAAGTATGTTATAATATATAAATTAAATTTGGTAGTATAAATAAAAATAAACACATTTTTAAAATTAATTATAAAGGTCTTAGTTCAATAAAATATATTTATAAATAAGTACTTAATTTTTTAGTATAGTCTTTATGATTTTTGTGAACATATAATAAAACTATTTTTTGATAAATTTAAAAAATTTATTTGAAAAAATTAAATTAATTTTTTAATGAAAATTTAAAACTTATCTTAGGGTTATTTTTTGATAATTTCTTGAAAATATTAATTTCTTGATGAATAGTGAAAAATACTATTTTTTATTAAAAACTACCTTTTCGTTTGAGGGATTTAAAAAGTCCCATATTATTTAAAAATATTATAAAAGTAAAATTAGTTTAATAATTTTACTATTAAACCAATTTATTTCATTTAAATAAAATTAATATTGACTTTTTATATTAAAACTTTTTATATTTATGAAAATTTTCTCTTTGGAAAAACAGTTTTTTCGCCTCATCTATGAGTTTAATTTTAAATTAAAATTTTAAAATTATGTTAATAGAATTTTTAAAAATTTATCACATATTTAGAGTCATAATAATTAATATTATATAATAATTTCAACTAAATTTTTAGTCAAAATTATAGTAAAAATGTTGTTACCACAGTTAAAGGGTAAAATAGGGTTTTGCACGTTACATGCACTTGTGTTAAAATTAATTTTACACATGCATAGAATTTTTTTTATAAATTGGATTTAATATTTAGAAACATTGGGTAAAAATTATATAATAAGTTTTATTTTATTTATATCTTAAATGATAAACCACAATTGTAAAAAGACTAGTTACCATACTGAAAACTAAAATAGTAAAAGTAAACTTAGAGGTTACGGAAAAACAATTTTAAAACATGTGTTTTTATGAATGGTGGAGGTTTGTATCGACCATATATCCCATAAAATAATTTTTTTTTTATAAATTTTGGAGTCTTTTGGGTTGATAATGACTCCCAATTATTGAATAGTTTTGGGTATTTACAAAATTCCACTCCTCCTCAATTATAAAAGGCCACCGCCTCCCCTCAATTATTCACATATATTGAGAAATTTAACTTGAAAAAAACCTATAAAAATACCTCCCAAAAATACTTATATAGATTATATATATTATATTATTCACAAAATACAAACCCTATGGTCTTTAATAAGAGATCCAAAGGAGGTTGTTCTAAGCGAAGGTAATTGTCTTCATTAAGATATTTCTTTTTTACTTCTTTTCTTACCACCTTCATTCATGTATTAATAATTACAATATAATAATACCAGTATCTAACATATAATGAGATGTTATTATATTTATTTCATAACCTATATCCATCTTATATTCTATCAAATGGGAAACGAAACCGTCGATCATGTGTAAATGGACTACCACCTCACGAACTGATGTAATTCATTTTCCATCACCACCTATAAAAGATGGATATAATGATGGATTTAATATATTAATATTATATTTATGACATAATAATATTTATGAAATTATAATATCACATATTACTTCTTAATTCCCATTCTGTGGAAATATGAAAACGTCGCTCATGTGTACGACATACTACTGCCTTGCAAAGAGATGTGATTCATTTTTTACTTACACTTTACATAGAATCTAATAAGAATATATTTAATGAATATGTGTGATATATATAAGATAATAATTACTCTTAATTTGTGATATATTATTTACCTTCCTTTTATTCTATCTTTCGAGAAAATGGAAATAACATTCATGCGTATGTATGACCTACCAAATCTATAAACGGTGTAATCCATTTTTCTATATCTAAAATTTATAGATGAATATAAATATATATATAATGAATATATATGATATTTATATAAGTTTTAATATTATTTAGATAATATAACCATGATCAAATTAAAAATACCAAAACTACCAAACCAAAACATACATAAAATACGAAGCACTTATAACTCGAAACATCGATTTTAACCAAGAATTGTTAATAAATAGGGTGATAAAAGGTTATAAGTAAATCATATATAGTATGATACATATGATTATGGTTATTTAATATATTTATAATAAACCTATATTTATTATACATGAGGTTTTAATGTCTACAATGGAAGTCCAGAATTACGGTAAGGGATTTCTAGTCTCTCTTTTATTTATGGGAGAGAATTACATATTCATCACTCACTTATTTTGTGTGGTTTATACACTACCCATTGAACATTTTATATCATTAATATAATTATTTTAATTATATTTAAATATTAATTATATTTTATTCTTTCATGAGGCTTATGATTCAGAAGTTACCAAAGTGGTAAGAGATTTTCATCTCACTTTTATTTTCATGGGGAACATGCCATATTCACCACTTGTTTCTTGTTGCGATGTATATACTACCAATGAATTTATTTTATTATTATTATAATAAAAATTATGAGATATAAATATCCATATAATTTTATTTGTTTCATGGGGATTACTATTTAAAATTTACTAAAGTGGTAAGGGTTCTATGATAAAATCACATTATTCATCAGGATTGTTTATGATTATGATTACAATGATGAAATATTATGATCTATCTCTCAAGAAAAAAAATGAATTTTATTATCCTATTTTTATTTATGTAAATGACATGTTTTACTTTCCTTTTCCTCTCTTTAAGTTCTCAAGATAATGAAATAATTTTATTAATATAAATTAAATTTATTTATCTCTTTGGTCAAAAATTATTTTTCTTATATGTCCATATTTTCTAAAAATGTTTTAAATAAAGTTTTTAAAATTTTAAAATGATTTTTTAAATATATTTTTAACCATTTTTTTAAAATGGTTTAAAAGAAATCTTCTTTTAATTCTTTGAACAATGCTCTTTTGACTTTTTACCAAAATGTGAATGTAATCTTCATTTTAATGGGTAAGACATGAATGGTATTTCTTATAATCATGACCACTAAATGGTTTAAAAATTAATTTAAATGTTTTCAAGGTTATTTTAAAATAAAATTGTTTCTTTAATATTTGGGAAATTTTTATATTTTAAATATGTGATTTCAAAGTAAAAAGTATTGAGAAAACAAATTTGAAATGAGAAAAACTAGAATAGCTGAGAAGGATGAAGAGAAAAGAAGAAAAATATTTTTATTAATGATCACAAAACTTCCTCTTTGTATCTATTTTTCATATCTCTTTGGGGGAGGGTTGTATTTCTTATATGTGTTTTGATACTCCCTCATTAAAAACATTTTTCTAGAAAAATCCAGTGGGATAAAAAACAAAATAAGGAAAAGAGTATAGTCACGTAGACTCCCCCTAAAAGTTACATTGCATTAAAAAAATTTCCATCTATGAATCCCTATATTATGTAAAAACTTTATAAAGATAATGATTTCTAGTGAATTTGTAAATAAATCTACAATGTTGTCACTGTATATGATATATTTCATGTTGATATCTCCTTTATTCATTAACTCTTGTGTGAAGGAGAATAATTTCAGTGGTATGTGTATTGTACGATTATTCTTGATGAATCCTTCCTTCAATTGTGTGATTTACATAGTATTATCTTCGAATAAAATTATTGGGCTGCTATCCATAGGCAATCCACTTTCCACTCTAATGTTTTGATTTATAGACCATAACCAAACACATTCTATACTTTATTCATGTAATAATATCAATTATATGTGATTTGAAGATATTGCGACGAGTGTATGATTTTATGATCCCCAAGATATGGTAGTACCTCATAATGTGAACAAATAATTAGTTTATAATCATGCTTTATGAGGATCAGATAAATAACCTGCATCCACAAAACCATCTATCTTCCTTTATAATTTGTTATAATAGAATAAACCCAAATCAATAGTGCCACAAAGATAATGAAAAATATGTTTAATACCATTATAATGTCTTCATGTAGAGGCTAAAATAAATCTTTACAATAAATTAGTAGAAAAATATATATCTAGATGAGTACAATTAGAAAGATACATTAGTTATGCGGTAACACTAAGCTATGGTACTTATAGACCAACCAACTCCTCATTTTCTTCATAGGGATAAAATTAATCTTTATTAATATTTAAAGACCGAACAACCATTGGATTACTTAAAGGATTTTATTTATCCATATTAAATCATTTTAAGAACTTTTTAGTGTAATTTAACTGATGTAAAATTATACCACTTGGCATATGATCGATTTTTAATCTAAGATAATACTTGGTTTCTCCTAGGTCTTTCATTTAAAATTCATCCTTTAAGTTTATCATTGCTTCATTTATCTCTTCTAGAGTTCTGATGATATTTAAATCATCAACATAAATGAAAATGATTGTATATTAATATGTTGTTTTCTTAATAAAAACACATGGGAATATGGGGTTATTTATATACCCTTTATTTAAGAAATATTAACTTAAATGATTATACCACATATGCCCAGATTGTTTTAATACATATAGGGATTTTTTCAATCTAATTGAATATATGTATTTGGGTTTTGATTTCAATACTTTGGGTATTTTTAATCCTTCAGGGATTCTCATATATATACTATTATCAAGTGAAACATATAAATAATCTGTAACAACATCCATAAGATTCATATTATCCTTCTTATCTACAACATGACTGATTAGATTTCGAAAAATTATAGCATCCATAATAGGATAATATGTCTCCTCATAATCAATTATAGTTCTATGAGAAAAACCCTGTGTGACAAGACAATATTTGTATCTTAAAATCTCGTCTTTCTCATAATGCTTACATAAAAAAACCCATTTATATCCAACTATATTCACAGCTTCTAGTGTGAGCATGATATGTCCAAAAACTCTTTTCCTATTTAGTGAATTTAACTCAAATTGCATTGCATCTTTCCATTTATTCCAATCAGGTCATTTTTGACATTCTATAACAGACCTTGGTTTAGGGTCTTCATTTTCTATATCACGTGACATAGAATATGAAAATATTTCATTAATATTTTCCATATTACCCCGATTCCATATATCACTTGTAGTGGTATAATTAAGAGAAATTTCATTATTTTCCAAACCTTCAGGGTTTTCTATATCATGTGAATTATCTTTATGGTTCTCACCATGTGTTTCTTTAAGAACACTTAAATTATGTGTTTCTTTTGAAACCCTTGCCTCAATAATGGGGTTTTCAATTATACTCATAACTTTTATTTTCTTAAGATTTATATCCTTAGATCCAATTGGTCTTCCATGCTTCAGGTATGTTTTTGAGATTTATGTAACATCATTCTATAATTGTGTCTTTAGGACATCAATTCTAGCTAGGGTATTTATGCTGATATATGTGATTTAGTCATGCCATTTGAATTAGTAAATGCATCAGGAAATTGATTTACTAGTTCTTGAAAATGTAAAATCCTTTTCACTTCTATCTCACACTGCCAAGTGGGAGGATCAAGAAAAGATAATGTTTTTACATTCTAGAAAATCCCCTCCCTTTGTTTTATTTCTCCCCATAATGATGGGAATACTTCTTCATTGAAGTGAAAATCAACAAAATGTTTTGTAAATACATCAATAGTTTGTGGTTAAAGATATATGATGATGGATGAGGATTCATATCCTACACATATTCCTACCCTCCTTTGAGTTCCCATCTTTATATGTTGCAGGGGAGCAATTGGTACTTATACTACACAACCAAAGATTATTAAGTGGTAGATGTTAAGATCTTGGCCAAATGAAAATTGGAGTGGAGAGTGTTTATGATATTCACTTAATCTGATGCAAATTAATGATGAGGAATATTTCATCTCCCCATAAAGAGCTTCAAAAAGTTGTTCTCATTATTAATGGTCTAGCAATAAGTTGGATACGTTTTATTAATGATTCAGCTAAACCATTTTGTGTATGAACATGGGTGATTGGATGCTCCACAATAATCCAAATTACCATAAAATAATCATTGAAATCTTGAGAATTAAATATCCAAAATTATTGAGCCTTTCTTTCTTGATGAAATGATTAGGGAATTGTGCTCTAAATTTAATTATTTGGTTAAGAAAATGTAAAAATGAAACATTACGAGTTGATAGAAAACATACATGTGACCATCTACTGGATGCATCAATTAATACCATAAAGTATTTAAATGGTCTACACAATGGATGAATTATTCCACATATATCCCCTTAAATTCATTCAATAAAGCCTGGAATTTCAACCTTAATTTTAGCTGGAGATGGTCTCAAAATTATCTTTCCAAGAGAACAAGCCTCACATGGAATTTTTCTTAGTGGAGATCTTATGGATCTTAACTGAATGTCCATGAGAAATTTCAATTATTTTTCACATCATTCCTGAACTAGGATGATATAACCGGTCATGCCACAAATTAATGATTTATGGTCCATTATTTACTACCATATGTGTTTTTATTGCACTTATATATGTATAATGCAATCCAGATGATAATTTCGATAGTTTTTTAGTACATGACTCTTACCAAATTTATTAATGGTAATGCACATGTAATTTTCATTTCTCTTAGATATAGTTTGAGTATCATACCAATACTGGTATATATCATTGAAACTTAACAAGTTTCTTTTGGATTTTGGGGAAAAAATCGCATTTTTTATAAAAAATTACGCCCCATTGGGTAAGGAAAAAATCGCTTTACCAGTCCCTTATATCAGATCTGTAGGACCTGATATAGTATTCACAATTGGTATTGTTGATTTAAGATCAGAAAAATATTTTTTATTCTTAAGAATTATGTGTGTTTTTCTACTATCTAGTATGAAAATATCTATTCCATTTAAGCAATCCATTTAAAATTTTCAAAGTAAAGATAATAATATTATAAGAAAAACCTTGTGAAATTAAAATAATACAAAATCTAAAATATAAAACATACAAAACAAAATGAAATATCATATATCATAACTACTATAATTTTTCTAAATTATTTCCATCTATTATCTCATCAAATTCACAAGTAAAATCACCTGCTTTGAGGTAAGTTAAATCATCATTTGATGGATCGTGATTCTCAGTATAATTCAACTCATTTTATTTATATTTATAGGATTTCCTAACATGGGTTGGTTAATTATTATTTACTTCAAGAGATGATTTATATAGCTTATAAAGATGCTATGGGGTTTAGAAAACTTGGGACCAATTCCCTTAGAACCACACCTATAGTAGGAATTTTCAGGATTCCTCAGAGTGTTTGAGATGAAATTTCTTTGATTCTGATATTGATTTCGAGCAGGTCCATGGTTACAACCATGTCCTCAACTGTGTCTACCTCCAAAACCACATCCACCATGAGAATCACATCCCTGAATTCTTCCGTGATTATTTTAATGAAATATAGCATTTGATTCAGGAAATGATACCATTGAACTAGTATAATGAGACTGATGATTTTTAATCAAAATATCACTATTCTTATCTTCTATAATTAATGATGAAATTAGATCCAAATATTTTAAATACCCTCTCAAGCAATATTTTTGTTTTAGGGTGATGTGAGATACATAAAATGTTGTATATTTGTTTTCAAGCATATCAGAATCTGTAATCCCAATACCACAGTACTTGAGTTATGATATAATTCTATACATGGAAGAATTTTAATCAATAACCCTTTTAAATTCTTATCAGTGTAAATCATTCCATTAACCATGGGTTTCTATAAGAAAAACCTATTTTTGATGATCATTCATCTTTTTAAAACTCTACCAAAGCTTCCATGGATTTATTTATGTGAGGTATTCACATTTCAAACCCTCATTGAGATGTATTCTAAGTAAGATCATCACATTTGATTTATTTTTCAGGGTTTTTAAATTATTTTCTTTAATTTTTTCTGTGAGATCCATTGATTCGAGATGCATTTCCACATCCATCTTCCATGTCATGTAATTAATTCTGATAATTTCAAGAGTGGTGAATCCGGGTTTCACAATATTTGACATGATAATAACTAGAAAACATTAAAAAATAGGTTAATATTATCATTTAATATTATATATATATATATATCCTAACCTAATAAGTTAATAAATACTTCACATGGGGAATTAAAATAAATACATCAATATATCTAATTACTCATTTAAAATTTTCTTGTATGTACTGATTTATTAATTATACCATCCAATCGGGCATAGAAAAATAAATAAATTTAAACTATATGAATAGGCAAAAAACTGACCTTTATGTAGGTAATTAAAATAAACCACATAAACTATCCAATTTGGAATTAAAATTAAGATAAAAGAATAAATAATTAGAACCATCCAACCAGGTGGTGAAAATAAAAAATAAAAACACACCTTTCTACCTTTTGAGCATTCATGCTGATAATGTGCTGAGAAAACAAATTGTAAATGAGAAAAAATAGAATAGTAGAGAAGGATGAAGAGAAAAGAAGATAAATATTTTTATTGATGATCACATAACTTCCTCTTTGTCAACAGTTTTCATATCTTTTTGGGGGAGGGTTGCACTACCTTTTATAGAAAGTGCAAAGGGGATTGTTGGGGGTTGGTAGCCCACTTCCATTGAAATATACAACCATAATCATTTTCTACCTAACAAAATGGATATTTTCTTCAAGAAATATTCCAAGTGATCTTTCAAAATCATTTTCCATATAAGATGACATCCTTTGATTTTGCTTAATATTTACTAGGGATATGATCATCTTTATTCATTCTATAGATATTTTATGATTATGATGAAATGATTTTTATGAAACCCATTTATATTCTATAGGTTACTCTATGATGAAATGTTTATGGAATCTATTTCTTTTCGTGGGTTATGAGATGATGAATATTTTATAATCTTGTGGCACACATATTCATGGTTTTCACTATGATTCAATGGTTACATTATAAATAAGTGTGGTGGTTACCTTATTACCAAGTATGATAGTAATGTTATAACTAAGGGTGGGTGGGACTTATATCTCCCTCCAATTCATTGGTTAATGATTAAAATTCTATGAAATCAAAGGGTACATAGGATTCCCAACTCCTAATATATTGTTTCAAAAAGCAATCCTGCATCCTAGTTTTTTACAAACTATTTTGGATAAGGACCAAAGAAACACTTATAGGTTGATTGAGATGTCTTAAGAATCAGAAAAAATGTTTCTTAAAAGGATATACTTTTGGATTATTTTCTATGAAGGATTTTTGTAATATCACATTGAACTAGAATGACTTGGATGTGTGGGGGTGAATCCCTTTAGCATAAAGAGATTCCTTCCAAGATTAATTTCCTTTCCTGGTGCATCAGGAACCTTTCTCTTCTGATAGAAAAAAATATTAATCATCTTGGCATCAGTATGGACTCTATGTGTTCTTGTTGTAGAGATCCTTGATAAGAAACAATTTCACACTTGTTATTAGAAGGAGATTGGGCAGGATCGACCTAGAATCATTTTTTCTATTTCACTGGTATTTCTACTCTTGATCTTGTGGGTCCCTATTTATTCCACCAATGGTTATAGGGAGTGGAAAATATAGTTTTGATAAATAAAGGAAGAGGTATGATTTTTTCAGTGGGTTGTTGGTGCATATGGAAGCCAAGGAATGATGCACATCATGAAGGACCTCCATGTAGAAGATCCACCACAACCTTGATAACTAATACCTTGATGATTGATATCACTTGATATGTTAAGAATTGGGTGTATACCCCTCCCTTCATTCTCTCCTACCTATTCTTTCCCCTGACCTCCTAGTTCACAAACCCATTCAAGGAAGATGGATTGGCTGGCATCCAAACCTGAATGTTTTCAAACTTAACACTGATGGATCTTATAGTATGGGAGTTATGAAAGGTGGTAAGGTTGTTTGGTATTTAAGGGGATCTATTATATTTCCTTTTATATCATTTTTTGGATGTGGTGACTCCCTTCAGGGAGAAGCTCATTCCATCCTTATAGGGATCACCCTTTGTGCCCAAAGGAAAACTCATCCAGAAGCTATTGAAACTAATTCCAGTGTTACTCATGATGCTATAATTGGTCATAAACCTACACCCTAGCCCATATATTATATTATCCATAGGTTCAATGGTTTAGTCAACAACCAGATGTAAATCCTTCACACATTCTATGAAGGGAACAAAGTGGCTGACTTCCTCACTTCTTGGGCGGTCCAAGATGTCCCGATCACATGATTCATGAGTCTTGGGTCCCTTCCTATTGAGGGAGTGGATCTAGTGAGAGGTGATGACCTTAGGTTTCACTACTTCAGTCCCCTGTGATTCCTTGTTTCATTTACTGCTCTCTCTCTCCTATGGTTTTGTGTCTGAACTATATTTTTATAAAATAAAACATATTGATTTGGACAAAAGGTACATATGAGGTTATCCCAATCCCAAAAGAGGGTACAAAAGAGGTTATATCAAGCCATAAAGAGGGTACATGGGAGGTTATCTCAATCCTAAAGTAGGTACGTGGGTGGTTAGCATAATCCTAACATGTAATTAATGTCTTGGTGAATATCCTTAACATAATATTTTTTATGCATATATGCATGAAACAAATCTATATATTATGGAAATGTTATGCTCTCATGGATTATTCACTTTGACCAATTTATTATTCATGTCTTATAGACAAAAAATATTTATTCCATGACTCATTTTTATGATCTATGATATGTGTGGTATGATTTTCAAATGTTATTCTCATGTTCTCATACCCTCATGCTCATGTTATGTTGATATCTCTCTTGTTTACCCTTACTAAGATTCTGAGATCACCCTTTATTATGTTTTCTTTTCCAAGTATATGAAGAAAGTTATTATGTATGATATGACTAAGAAGAGTGATAGTTTTGAAGAACTTAGTGGGAGATGATGTAGTTCACTCATGAACAAGTTGTTTATAAATCCAAGTTTCCAAAGGCAATAGACCTAAACGATTCTAGCATGAATCATTATGTTATGCAATGAATATTCATCTAATAAGACATAATATCAATGTATGAAAAGTGTGGGTCACTATACTATTCTCTCTTGACCTGAGTACATAACATGAAAGTAAATAAAGAAGAAATCATCATTCATACACAAGTAAGTAAAACAAGGCATAAAGAAGGAAATAGGTAAATAGATAACCCATGTTATAAAAACATACTCAATACACCCATTGATGATTCATATATGTCTTAGTCATATATACAAGTACCAAAATAAAAAAATAATAAAAGATACAAAAACCATAAAACCCACCAAAGTGGTCCAGGTACTAGCTCAATCCCCATCCCTAAGATCTATCCAAACTAGTTCAAGTGTCTGCCATAGGGCGCTTGCCCTTATCGAATTCAATATCCATGAAATATGCTTAGGTACCAGATGATGACCTAAGTAGGGTGTGATTACAATTCATTAGGCCACCACCAATGGTGTCTAAAATCATATCCAAGTTGATAAATGTAGTGGATGAAAATGTATGTAATAAAATAGGAATATAAAGCTATTAAATATATAAAATAAAATATCCTCGATCCACGAGCTGCACAGTGACACCCAAGTCGAGCCTACCTACATTAGCTAGTGATGGATGTCTCTGAGAATGTATTGATGACTGTGCTTACCATAACCACCACACAGAATTCAGGCACTCAACCCGACATTCAGAATATCAAATATCATGAAAAATCTAATCACTCATCCCATAATTCCCAATCATCTAGTTTCTTGTGGAATCTATAGAGATCATCTTGTAATTCTTAAATCATGCACCAAACAGAATCCAATGAGATCATCCCTACATTCCCATTTATATAGAATCATATTTCATTTGGAATATAATGATCCTATATTGACATTACCCTTCCATTTAATACTGTATGTCATATAGGACTCAATGATCTCATCTTGGAATTCTCATTCATTTAACACCACTCATATCCCACGAAATTTGATGAGCTAATCCAAAAATTACCATTTATTTAATTAAGAAACCACATGACCATGTAACCCATTTTAATATATTTATTCCCAAGGAAAAATTCCTAAAATTTTACATTATTTTCCATTCCAAACATTCATTTTATTTTCATTTAACAAATGATACAATAATAACCCATTCCCAATTCTAAGACACCCCTTTATTCTCACTTCAATATAAAACAACCAATACATAACCAAGATCACCCTAAAGGGGTTGTACAAGATCCAAATTTAAATTTATCAAGGTCTAATTCATGGTCTTTAAAGGGTTTTAGGATTGATTTAGGGAACAAACTTATTAAATTTTTTGTTCTAGGTCAAATTCATGAAAAAAAACATGACGACATACATGAAACATAAAATTCAAATGTATAAACCATGAGGGATAGATTGCAGACCACCTACCTTAGGTTAGGAGAGCTTAACCCATCAAGTATTAGCCTTTGGTTTGATCAAAAATTAAAGAAAGAGAGAAACCATATAAAAGACCTAAAAATAGGGAATATTAGCCTCAAGTGATGATATCACAAAACAATAGTGGATATAAATAATAAATGGGGAAGGAAAACTCTTAAACTTACCTTGGAGATTCAATCACCTTATATAGAACTTAAAATAGAGGAGAAACCAAGAATATCTACCAAGTTTGATGAAGAGGGATACGGGAGCTCAATGCGGGCTGCTGTGTGAATGGAGGGGGAGAAAAAAATAAATTTATACCTAAGGGTTAAAGGGTAATTTTTTAAATTTTACCATTTTCTTAACTGGGCACATGGTTTGGCCACACAGTTGTCTGAACAGTGCACTAACCATGTGGACCACACTATTTGAAAATTCTACACCTTGAACAGTTAGGAATATAGTTAAAAAATACTATAAAAAAATATGTATAATAGATCTACAACAAAATCTAGGATCTTTCATGGTTTATATTCCCCATATTATGGTTTAAAAAACCATGCTCCTATTATTTCTATTTCTCATAGTTAGGGTGCATGGTTAACAAAAACCATGCAATAACTGTGTTCCCTGTTCAGTCTCCCTAAAAATATGAAATTCAAGATTCAAACCATCATGACACTCCCATGGTCCCCACTCCTTTTAACACTCAACCAAGGTAAAAGTAAAGGAATTTCAACAAGATTAAATGGAATCCATACCTTGAAAGGAGATAAAGGTCTTATAATATCCCCACCATATAACAACTCATCCTTGAGCTACAACATCATACATCACCGGTCTCCTTGATGAATATCTATGGTCACTGAGCTCAGATATTCAATTACCACTCCCACATTTCTTCCTAAACATGTCTGTGTTTCCACAACACATAATTCAGAAGGACAAATTTATTACGGAGAACCTTCTCACTACAATCCACAATATAAACCATATTCTCCTCAAAGTAGGCATCAACCTTGATATTGACATCATCAGTGCTGAGAGAATAGGTTGGACAATGAAAGTACATTGTAGTTGAGATATTTGAAACACATCATGCATGGAATTGAACTACTATGGAAGGGCCAATCATCATACCTTTGAGATAACCCTTTCCACAATATCAAATGAACCCACATATCTGGGATTCAATTTACACTATATTTATAATATAGAGTGTTCCAATCTAGGAGTCACACATAAAAATACCCAGTCACCTATTTCAAACTGGAGAGGTTAGAAATGTTGATCTGTACAAGACTTATTCCTACTCTGTGATGTCTCTATTCACTCACAAATTTGCTGGACATGCTCTATCATCTTCTATACGAGGATCAGTCCAACCATTGTCACCTCACCTATCTCTATCCAGTATAGGTGTGAATGACATAATATCCTATAAAAATCCTCATAATGAACCATCTGAATGGTTTCCTGATAGACGTTGTTGTAATAAAATTATACCAAGTACAAGTTTTTCTCCCAATATCTCCCAAAATCAAGGTCCCATTCCCTCAACATGTCCTCTAGGATTTTTATAGTTTTCTTTGACTTCCCATTAGTCTAGGTCTCGTGGGAAGTTCTTTGAAGTACCTATGTACCTATAGATTTATGTAACCCCTACTAAAAGAAAGATATAAAATGAGTATCTCTATCTGAGGCTATGGTACGCGATACCCCACCACACATCCTCACATACATAAAATTTTCCCATATTATCCACTGATAAGGTATCTATAATAAAAAATAAATGATAGAACATGGTCAAGAGATTACCAACTACCCAAATGGTGTAATTAACCATAGGGTTTCCTTATAAAACTAGTTATGAAATCCATAGTAACATCGTACCACTTCCACTCAGGAATGGGCAATGACTGCAGGATACCAACGGGCCACTGATGCTCGACCTTCACCTACTAATAGGTGGAGTTATTCACAAATAAAATCACTATCTTTTTCATCTTTCCTAGAAACTAGTACAATCATCATAGATCCCACCACATTTTGGTTGCCTTAGAGTACAATTCCCACTTAGAATCATGAAACTCTTTCATTAGATCTTCCCGCATGTCCATAGAAACCAAGCCATAACCATGAATATAAAGGATATAATCCTCATCAAGAAACCAACTGGGTAGAGGATCCCCACCATAAATGATATCCCTAAAAGACAAGCACTCCAAATCAAATAAATTCCTCCTATTAATTTGATTCATACTTGAAGGAACAACATATAAGGATTCAAGGGAAGATTTCCCCTGATTAGCTTGCACCCCCAAATGAATCTTGATGAAGAGATACATCAACCACCATTCACTTCTATAATCCCTAAAAACTTGATCCTAATTATTTCTAATTAAATAATTAATAACTATGTTTCACTTTCTATAGGTATAGTCCAATTAAAAATAAAAATATTTTAGGTATTCCATCAACCTTTATTACCTAAGGTTTAAATCTCACAGTAAGAATATATATTTCATGATTTTATGGGATGTATAAACTATGAACCTCTCACCCAATAGATAGTGTCACAAATAGATCAAAGAATGAACTAATACTACCAGATCAAGGTCATGGGTTGTATAGTTCTATTCACATGGTCTCAAATTTTAGGTTCCATAAATCACAACAGGACCTCCCTATACTAGAACTACTCCAAGACCGATCCCCAACATGTCACAATACATAGTATACTCCCTACCGGGATTGAGTAGGGTTATGATTAATTCCTTATTTATTATCTTCTTCAACTCTTGAAATTTATCCTCTCATGTATCAAAAAATACAAAATTTTTTCTCTTTCCTATTCAAACCCTTCTAATGCATTGTGAGGTAGGATAATTCCACAATAAATCTTCAGTTGTATCCTACTAAGCTCAAGAAGCTACATATATCAAACTTGTTCTTGGGAAAATCCCAAGATACCAAGGCTCTAAAAATATATGGGTCAGTAGACATACTAACCTCATAGATAATATTCCCCATAAATTACACCTTTTCCATCTAGAAATGTAACTTAGAGAGCTTGTCATAATATTGATTCTCCTTCAGCATGCTTAACACAACCTCCAAATACTGAGTGTGTTCCTCCCTTGACTTGGAGTACAAAAGGATATTTTTAATAAATTAAACCATGAAAAAAATATAGATATATGTGTAAGACTCGATTCATTAGGGCTATAAACACAACACACATTCTCGTTAGGCCAAATGATATAACCAGGTACTCATACGAACAATATATGCTTCTAAAAAATTTATGAGGTGTGTATGATGGTATCATCCATACCCAGTGGTAGGCCAACCCCATATAAACCTTGTAAAACACCCAGGATCCTTTCATCAATTCAAATAAGTCACTAATTCTAGGAAGCAGATACCAATTATTTATTGTCATTTGATTAAAATTTTAGTAATCAACACATAACCACAGAGAACCCTCTTCATTTTTAGAAAAAGGACCAAAGATCCCCAAGATGAGGTACTTAACTTTATGAAACCCTTGGATTCCAAGTCCTCTATCTAAATCTTAAGTTCACACAACTCAACTAGAGTTATCCTATAAGGTGGAATGGAAATAGGCTCCACATATGAAATAATATAAATTGTGAACTTGATCCCATGGTTAGGTGGTAGTTCTAAGAAATCCTAAAAAAAACATCCTAGAACTAATCCTTAATAGGAGGAAAGACCTAATGTTAAATCCCTATATCATCTAACACCATACTGGTGACCTGGGTGGTCACCTTTCCTAGTTACTGGCAATCCAGTCTTGCACGACCTACTTATATGTCCCATTCCTTGACATGTACATGATAAAGACCATTAAGAGATGTGAAAATCACCCATATATAGTAAAAATCAATGTGAGATCAATATTAAACCCACCATTCTATGCTTAGGATCATGATTAATTCCATGATATCTAGGATGAAGAGATTCCACATGAACCGATAACCTCAAATTTCAAAGGCACACTACAGAAAATAATGGATACCTTCTAAATATTATACTAATGGAGTGTTGATGGAAATAATTCCATATAAGTAATCTATGAAAAAACCCAATAATTTAATAAAATAATCCAATATAAAGGAGTGAGAAGCCCCAATATCAAAAAAACACAGGTTAAAGTGGAAACTACCAATATCATATCTAATACTATAGATGAACCAACATCTTGATCCACAGAACCAGGTTGCACTGCATGTAGCTAGTCTATATTGAAACCTTGAGATACAATCAGACTTCCTTGCCCAACACTACCCTGAAAAAATTTCTTCTCCAGACCCTACGCTCTATGACCTATAGCTCACCATGAATGACCAATAGAACTCCAACTACTCACCTACTGTGACATAGCCAAAATGACCCCAGAACCCTGCACTAGTCTAAATCCTTATTCACTTGGTTACTACAACACCATCATGCAAAACCTTTAAAGGTGACCCATATTGTTCATGATCGATACTCCACTAATTCCTAGTCACACCGAGGTTGAATGTTTCCCTATTTACCACACTGGTGACATTGTAGTGAACTGCTGCCTCGACTGCTGTAACACCCCAACTTGAACTACCAGGTTCAATATAGAGAGATACAAGACATCATGCATTCATCCCCATATACAAGTGGATGATGAATAACAGTAAGGGTATGAATTCCATAAATGGGTAGAATATACCCTCAATATCACATCCTTACAAAAATAATATAAATATAACCAACAATATATCAAAGATAATATCAAGAAAAAACATAAATGTAAAATATTGAAACAAATGACACAAATGTCATAGAAATAAATAAATTGGCTCTCAAAGTAGTAATACAAACCATAATATAAGTGCATAAAGTTAAATAAATAAAGTATCACAATAGAAAATCCTCTAGAGTCCATCCCGGACCTGCTACTATCTCCATGCTCCTTGGATCAACCATATACCACTAACCCATTTACCATGCTTGGATCCCTATACATAAATTCTTCATGTGAATAGAAATTCTCATGCAGGGTGGTTGAGCCAAGGATCATGAAGATAGTAGCGGGACTGAGACATAATATGGAAGATTTTCTATCATGTTACTTTATTTATTTATATTCCAACACTTATTATTTGATTTGGATTTCCAATTTGGGAGCCCGTTTATTTATTTATATGACATGTGTTCCATTTGTTTCAATATTTTATATTTATAGTTATGCTTGATATTTTTTTTGATATATTTATATTTATATTTATATTATTCGTGTAAGGACATGATATTGAGGGTATAGTATCCCACTGATGGAGTTCAGACCCTTACTGCTAGTCAGTAGACTCTGACGTATAGGGATGAATTCATGAGGTATTGTGGATCTATGGATCATACCTAGTGGTTTGATTTGGGGTGTTAAAAAATGGCATCATAGAATATTTTTATTCTTTTCTTTTGGACTAACCTGGATATGATAGAAATGAGATAGGTTGTGTGGGAATCAGGTAGGGAATTTTCTATGTTCCTAGCTAGACCATGTGTAATGGACCTCTGAGTTATCATTAACGATATTTCTATTATAGTTTTATGAAATTTGGGTGCATTTATACATCATGAGTAGGAACATAAGATCACATGATATATATATATACCTATTGTGTGTTGTATAGTTGTTCTTTAATTTAATTCCTTGATTATTCTATCTGTTTAAGATATAATAATTATTCTATGAATGTGTAATATATATTTTTTCCATGATATTGGGATATATCTATTGAAATTAATTATTTATCCTAAACTTGATATTATGTTTTGTGTATATATATATATATATGTGATTGTGACTAACATGCAGGGATAGATACCTTGGTTAGTGTTCAGAGGGATATACCTTGGGTTATGGGTAAACTCCTATGATAATCTTGTGTGATCCTATAAAATAATTAGTATTTTTTCTAATGACTTCAGTTTTTATAAGTGTTTCCATCATGTTACAAAGGATACTACCTTAGAAGAGACTAATGTGACCACTAACAGACGTGGGTCAGGATAATCTCGCTAGGGAGGATACCCCTATTCCACTACCTAATGTGTAAGAGTGTGCCACTAGAGATTATCCCACACCTATTCCAATGGTACAAGTAGTGGTACCACCTTATCTAGTAGTCCTTATTCTAGTTCTTTCCCAGGGAAGAGGGGTTCCTAAGTCCATGGTCAACTATGCTAGAGAATTTAATTTCAAGTATCCACCAGTCTTTCAGGGTACTGAAGGGCCACATGATGCAGAGAAATAGATAAACATCATCAAGGGTGTCTTTAACCTCATTGAGACACCTAAGGATAGGAAGGTGAACCTGGTATTATTCATACTATAGGGAACCACTAGGGGGTATTGGGGCATGATGAGATCGACAGACAAACATGAGGGTCTCACCTAAGAGGTTTTCAAGGTATTGTTCTTCAAGAGATTATTTTTTGATATGTTGAATCTAGATCTAGAGTTAATAGATCTACAATAGGGGTCCATGATAGTATCTGCATACTACACTAATTTCAATGAGCTACTAAATTTTTCTCCTCTCTTGGTCAGGAACGAGGCACATAAGTCTAGGAAGTTTGAGATTGGTCTTCATCCCAAAATCAGATGAAAAATTAGGTACTTCACCCTAATAAAATACCCAGAGGTTTTGTGAAAGGAATTAACTATCAAGAAGGGCATGGAGGAGGATCTAGAAGTTGGTCTTCTTCCACCTTTTAGTACTCAAATAGGTGGACCTCCTACACTTACAATGAGTGTCGATTCTAGAAGCAGGAAGAAGAAGACTAAGGACATGCATCAAGGTAGTTATATGAAGGTGGGATAGAGTATGACTTATTTATCCCACTTAGTAGGAGTTCCATAGTGCTTCAACTATGGGAATGTTATACATTATCACAAGTTCTATGTACCACCTCAAAGAAAATGTAGGTAGTGTGGTAATATGGGGCATCTAAAGTAGTTATGCTCTGGAGCTTCATGGTCGAGGTTCTATAGGGGTACATGATAGGCATGATCTATGACCTATGAATATATTTGGGGTCCTCAACAATAATATTAGATGAAGATAACTTAGGTGGGTCATGCATCTTAGGTATATGGTCATAAAATTGTGGTAGGATGAGTTTATTCCATGGATTAGAATCGAGCAGATGGTGGTGAGGGACTATTTACTATTCTAGGTACGATCTTAATAACTTCTACATTGTCTTACACTTTGCTTGATATTGGTGCTTCCCATTTCTTTGTATCTACAAAAGTTATTACTGGAATTAACTTACCAGTCAAGTTGTATTCTGAGTTTCATTCCCTTGATACACCATTGGGCACGAAAGTGGGCCATCTTCAGCAATTCCTAGAGTTTCCTATAGTTATTTCTATTTATGTACATATATAGGACTTTATAATTCTATAGATAATGATCTTCAACATGATTCTTTTCATAAAATATATGACTATATTTTGATCCCACATCAATTGCTATCATAGATAGATTTCATTTACATCATCTAAGGGAGAGAAGTTTGTGATGAATGGTGAATGGAAACTGGGATATGGTAGAGTGGGTTCAGACTCGAGCTAGCTTGGGATGATCACAATGCAGATTATAGGCTTGTATCTTTCAATAAGATTAGTGGTATCCCCCTCATCTTTTCCTCTAGTTTTGGATATCTATTAGAACATATTTCTAGATAACTTCACATTACTTCCCCTAGATAGAGGAATTGAGTTTGGGATAGAACTCATTCTACATGAACATCCCATTTATATACCCCCTTATCATATGGAATTAGATGATTTAAATGACCTCAGGGTATAACTTGAGGACTTGGAACAAAAGGGCTTTATCAGTCTAAGTACTTTACTATGGGGTACACCTATCTTGTTTTCCAAGATGGTGGATGGTTGTCTTCGAATTAGTGTGGATTACTAGAAGATGAATTGGGTGATGATGAAGAAAATATATCCTTTGTCTAAGTTTGATCTTTGACCAGGATATCACCAATTGTGAGTTAGCGAGGAGGAAATTCTAAATATGGAAATTTCAGACTAGGTATGTGCTATAAGAGTACCTGGTGATGCTTTTTGAACTGAATAATTCATTAAAAGTGTTCATGTATCTCATTAAAAATATATTCCACCCATATATTAACTCATGCATTTTAGTGTTTGTTAATGACATCCTCATCTACTCATCGAACCTATATTAGTATGCTTGAAATCTTGAGATAGTCCTGAGTACACTTCGATCACATTAGATTTATGCCAAGATAACAAAGTATAACTTTTTTCATTTAGGGGGTAAAATTATTAGGGCATGTCCATGGACCCAAAAGAATTGATGCAGTGATGCCTTGGACACATCCCCAGAATGTGTTTGAGATCAGTAGATTTATGGGTTTATTGGGATACTACCGATGTTTTATCTAAGACTTATCCCATTTATCAGCACCCATGACTATGCTTATAAATAAGGGAGTGAAGTTCTAGTGGTAGGAATAGTGTGAAAATGTTTTTATTGATCTAAATAGGAGGTTGAATACAGATCCAATATTGATACTTTTTGATCTAGATATTAGTTATGCCATATACTGAGATGCATCAAGCATTGGTTTGTGAGAATTACTAATGAAACAAGAGCGTGTAGTATCTTATGGGTCACATTATCTATGGAACCATGAGAGAAACTATCCTACCCATGACTTGGAGTTGGAAACCATGGTCCATTCTTTGAAGTTTTGGTAATACTATCTCACTGGTGATAGGTTTTTTTATACATAGAGCACAAGATTATTTACTATATCTTCACACAGTGGGACCTAAATTTGAGGCATAAGAGTTGGGTAGAGTACCTTTAGATGTTCTACTTTTATATGGACTATACAACATGAAAATTTAATGTCATTGTAGATACTATTATTCATAATATGTAGGTATCTTAGGTTCTTGGTATAAAACTTTCATAGGATCAATGGTTCTTGATGTTCTTGTTGGCCGATTGGTGGATGGATGATTTTAAGGACCAGATATTGATGACATGTGAACCTTTATTGGTCACATATTATTTGGTATATTGTGAAAATCTGATACCCAGGTGGTCTTTGGATAGTGACAATGTGATCCTAGTACTTGGAAGAGTTATAGTTCCTTTTTATGTGAATGGATATCTTATGAGAGACTTATATACCTACAAGTGGGTGGTATATCCTGGAAAAAAATGATGTACCATGACTTTAGGTGAAAGTTCAGGTGGCCAGGGATGAAAAATGACATTGATGGTTTTGTGTCATAATTCCTTACCCGCTAGAGGATAACGAAAGAGCACCAACATCCTATAGGTTTACTCCAACCACTTATTTTTCCCATGTAGAAGTGGGAGGATTTCAAAATTGACTCTTTTATGGGGTTACCCATGAACCTGAGGATTTGTGACACTATATGTGTGATTGTTGTTTGTTTAATGAAAGAAACTCATTGCTTACTGATCCATGAGAATCATTGAGTAGATGAGATGGGAAAGATATATGTTTGTGAGATAATATACTTTCTTGTAATTTCATTGATTATTGCATCTAACATAAACACATGTTTTACATTAAGGTTTTGGTAGGGATTGAATAAGGCCTTTGTAACGTCCCGACCCAGCTCACCACTAAACCAGTGGTTGGATTGGTCTCCACATGACCTCAAGAACATCTCCCCGTACACCAGAGGCTGCCGACTAGTAGCAAGGGTCTAAGGATAGTCAGTGGGGAGACTATACCCTCTTATCAGAGTTTCATAGTGGTATATCAAAGTAAATAACAAAAAATGGAAATAAATAGCAGAAGTAGTCTAATAAATGATAAAGTAGCAGAAGGTAGATTTTATAAATCTTGTACAAAAAAATGGCCAACCTCAATTATATAGAAGATGCATGCATGACATGATAATGATAGAAAAATGGAAAACAGTGAACAAAAAAAGGTTCTGAACATTCCATTACAAAAATAAATAACAATGACTCCAAGCCCCGAGGGAAGTCTCCTCGAGCATCCCGATCTTCTTCTCGGTACTTTTCTCCAATCTTCCATGTAAATGAAATCAAAAAAATCCTGCAACTAAATAGAATCTACTCAGGTACCCCAGTGCAATGGTGTACCGAGTAGGGTGTAAGATATAAATCTCAGTAGGTCAGGACCACCGGTGTCTACCCCAAATCCTGACATTCAATAAATAATTTAAACAGTTAAAGCATGCATAATTAAGGTAAGTAGTACAATGTAAATATATACCCAAGTACCAGCTTCAGCTCTCAGTTGGTGTCCGAACTTGTATTATACATTTTTCATGCATACACAATAGTCATTACAAAATCATTTTCATTTATAAATTATTCAAACCTCATTAAACTACATAATTCTCGTGATCCAGAATGAGCCCGACATTCCCTATATAAGTCACTCACGATGTATCTAAAGACTATCTAAGTAATCGAATTTAAGACCAAATCCAAGCTTGTGCTTTGGCTTGGATAATGCATCCTAAGATATTCAATTTAATCTTTCATATACTATATTTGAGCCTGTCTACTAAAAAAAATAGTGATTCTCTCTTGGGTCCATCCACAAATAGTGATTCACCCAATTCATTGATACGTATGAACCCTTTATTATATTCAATTCAAAAATCATAATGTCACAATAGCTATCATTAACCAATTAATTCATTTCATGTACGACCAATTGGAACCACAATCCAATGTCAATTAATGGGTGTAGATCATCATTTATGGCACCCTCGTGAGTATTTGGAGCGTCAGTCCTTGTCTCTCAACCCATGGGTATTTGGAGCATCAGTCCCGAACCCATAAAAGAATATTTTCTTGCAAGATGGGTGTAGAACACCATGTATGGTATCCTGTAAGTATTTGGAGCATTAGTCCCTGTCTCACAACCTGTTTATCAATAATACATATATATTTATCATTGGTGCAAAATGCCATGTCTAGTACCCCACAACCATCCATTAATTAATTCATAAATTAATTAATCAAATCCGTTAATTAATTCAACAACTAATTAACAACATAAATCGCCCATAAAAAGTAAACATTAATTAACTATTCAATATCTCAATAGTAAATAATTAATTAACAATTAATTATTCTTAGAAATCCAAATAAATAATTAACTCAACATTTAATTATCCAAATTATTTAACAAGTCTGGACCCGTCTATTCAAATAGTTATTCGTCCAGGACATTAACAATTTACATGCACGCCATAATCATCACAAAACATACTCAACAAAGCCTATATATTTAGAAACCATCTCACGTAGCATATCATAATATAAAACAACTCCATCCAAGACAACTTAATACATGGAAATATAACATGCATCAAAAAGTACCCATGGACAACAGTCGTAACAAACAATTAATTAACAATCTTAATTTAATGCATTCAAATTAATTAATTCAACAATTAATTAATTAAATCTTATCTCTTTAACTAATAATTAATTAATTAACGATTTTCCATTTATCATGTAATAATCAATCCTTCCATTAATTTTTACCAGTTTCCAATTTATATTCCAAACATTTCAAATATTTAATCACTACAAGAAAACCACCTATTAGCGGTGGTTTAAACCGCTGATATATAGTTGGGTGGCGGTTTACAGAAACCGCCGCTAAATTGGGTGTCGACAATATATTAGCGGCGATTATTTCCATTTAGCATCGGTTTAAGGGAAGCATCATAGCTACCTCATTTCGCGAAAGTTTTACTGAATTTAGCGGCGGTTTTTATGGGCCCTGGATTTTATTTTATTCGCGGTGGTTATTGAAGGACCCCGGGACACCCTGAGAGGGGAGGGGCGAATCAGGGTGAAATTTTTTTCTTATCTATGATGGATCTTGTTCCCACGTTGGTAGGAACTTGTTGAACCTGTATGATGAATATGATTAGAAAGTAAACATTCTCACAGAGAGATGACACATCACTTTTTACTTGGTTCACCACTAAGGTCTACGTCCAAGAAGCATACGCCGACAAGTTATCGGTCATACCAAATTCCACTATTCTTTACTAGTTGTGGATTACAAAGGTTCGGGCATATTCACTCTGTCCCAGGCTCACTTCCTTTACAAAGGTACAGGGATAACTCACTGCATCCCTCGGGTCACTCCCGTTGAATCCCCCTGGCTCATTGCCGTTGGTGAAGTCCCACTCAGTTTATAGATGTGAAGGTCTCTTCAATAGATTTGCATTGAAGTCTTTGTCTCTGATCATCACGAGACTCTTCTTACATCGTAGTTCGGAAATGATGCACTTGTACGCACTAAACCACTGAACCCGATAACTAGAACGAGCAAACAAGTTTCTCTGATAATTGCGTGCAACACCAACCCTTTGCGCGCAAGACCTTACAATTGCACGCAATATTTCTTTTTCACGCGAAAAAATATTTCTCTCACCCACACCCTTTTTCACGCAACTGAATATTTTACACGCCACCTCAATTTTACATGCAACTCTGCCTTTTCACAAAGCTCGGAATTTCTCGCGCAAGCCCCTTTACGTGAACCTTTTACGCGCACCAGACCTCGGATCTTCTCTAAGTCTTCAACCATACCGAATGAGGGGGGTCACCTCTTATTTATTGGTGTCTCAGACCCCTACACGCAAAACCCCATTTGGCGCAAAAAAATTCTCATCTAGCGCGTAATATTTCACACCGATATTGTTTTTCGCGCCCATCATCAGATTTTTCACGCAGCCCATGACTTTTCCATTTTTCGACGTTCTGATTCTGAAACACAATTTGCGCGAAAAACCTCGATCCACTATTTTTCGCACCACGCTGTTTTTCATGCCCAACTCAAATATTTCGCACAAAGCCTTTATTTTTCACACACCACTTCCTCTTTGTGCCCACCTAATTTTACCAACAATCCATTTCTTAATTTTCTGATTTTGAGGCCCAAAAATTTGGCAAACACTGGGAAACAATGCCACCTTCAATACTGTTGTCTACTGGAACTGTATGATCAATTTTTTGGAACACATTCTGAACTTCCACTGAGGATTGACAACAAACACAAACCATACTACAATTCATGCATAGAATATCCATGGTTACAACAATCTCCCCCTTTGGGTTTGTTGTCAATCAACAAATAAATTCAATAGAGCACCAGTCGCATGCAAACCAAAAATGAAAGAATCAACTCAGACAACACTCTAAGTCTACATGAGCAATGCTCGGTGTAGAAAACAAGAGAGGAAGCTTGAATTGGGTTCCTGTGTTTTGGAATTCTCAATAGCGCCCAAGTAATTCTATTACAGTGTCACAGAAGCATTACATATCTAATGTATTCCTTCTCATCCTTCTCATCCTATCACCGAAACTGAATTCTCATCATGTCATAGAAGCATTACATGTCCATGACATGCCTAAATGTATTCTATAGAAGCATTACATGTGACATGCCTGAATTTATTCATTTATCCCCCATTGACAATAAAACCAAGGACCGGTAATTATTTATTGTTCAGATCTAAACACACTCCCCCTGGATAGTATCTCCCCCAAAAACCTGCATCGTATCCATAAACAGATTAAAATCAGTTAACATAACTGGGGAGAGGGGTATTTCTTAACCTACTTATGCACTTGGAGGTGGCTGAACACCGAGGTTCAACCGCTACTTCTCAAACACAGCCACTGATAGTGGCTTGGTCAGGATATCAGCCACTTGCTCATCTGTTCCCACATGATCCATTCTAATCACACCTTGCTCAACTTTATCTTTGATAAAGTGATACCTTATTTCAATATGTTCTGTACGATAATGCTGAATAGGATTCTTCATAAGATTAATTTCAATTTTGTTATCACAGTGAATTACCATTGGTTGTTTCACCTCATCACCAATATCTGTCAATTGTTGCTTCATCCATAACAGTTGAGTGCATTCCTTTGTAGCAGATATATACTCAGCATCAGCAGTACTAAGAGAAGTACTTTCTTGTTTCTTTCTCAACCATCCAACACATTTATTCCCAATATAGAATGCTCCACCACTGGTGGACTTTCGGTCAACTACATCTCCATCCCAGTCTGCATCAGAAAACGTCGATAATTCACTGTCCCTTCCTGCAGCAAAGTATAAGACACAGTTGTGAGTACCTTGAATATATCTCATGATTCTTTTCACAACTATCATATGTTCTTCCTTTGGATAATCTGAAAGCGGGCTGCTAGACAGGTTTCAAAGACAATATCTGGACGTGTCGCTGTCAGGTACAGTAGGCTCCCAATTATCCTCCTGTACAAAGTGGGGTCTACATATACCCCATACTCATGCTTTCCAAGTTTGGTTATAACTGTAATTAGAGTTAATATTGGTTTGGATTCTTGCATATTAAACTTATTCAGCAGCTCTCTTGCATACTTTTCTTGAGAAATGAAAGTGTAATCCTGCCTTTGAATCACCTGCAGTCCCAAGAAATATATGATCTCCCCAATCATAGACATCTAAAATTCTGATTTCATGTGATTGGAAAATTCATCCACTGATTTCTGCCTGCTCCCACCAAAAATAATGTCATCAACGTAGACTAGAACCATGAACTAATCTTTTGGGGAATTATTCACGTACAAATTGTGGTCTACTCCTCCTCTTTTGAATTCCAGCCTTTTGAGAAACGAGTCGAGTCGGGAATACCATGCTCGTGGTGCCTGCTTCAAACAATATAGAGATTTCTTCAGTTTGGAGACCTTTGTTTCATCAGAACCAAGAAAAAAACCCACTGGTTGTTCGATGTAGACTTCTTCTTCGAGTACACCATTCAAGAATGCTGTCTTGACATCCATTTGGTATACTCTATATCCTCTTTGGAGTGTCATGGAAAGGAAAATCCTGATTGACTCCAGTCTAGCCACTGGAGAAAAGGTTTCTTCAACATCAATTCCTTTAATCTGATAATATCCTTTACATACCAGATGTGCCTTGTTTTTGATAACAATTCCATGCTCATCAAACCTGTTCTTGAAGATCCATTTTGTACCAATCACATTGTGACCTTAGGGTCTCTTGACAAGATCCCATGTTTGATTCTTGTCAATCTGATCTAACTCTACATTCATGGATTTCACCCATGATTCATCCTTTTCAGCTTCTTCAAATGAGGATGGATCCACAACTTATAGAAATTATGATTGCGTGTTATTCCTCATCCTCCTTATTTGTGTGGGTGCAGTCCTGTCCCCAATTATGTTAGATGGATCAATCTCAGCTCTTCGATTTCTCCTGTGAGGTTTTGTTTCATTCTCTCCAGCCACAGTTTCTTCTTTAGATTCTTCTTCTGAGTCAGTATCATGATGCAACTGCTGAGTGTTTTGAACAACTTCTTCTATTTCTGTATTTGAATTTTCTCCACGTTCACTTTCTTCCTCACTTTCTATCACATCATCATATGACGTCTTTGAAGAATTTGAGGTTTTCTCTTCAATTATTTTACCATCATTTCTTTCCATAATCCTTCCTAATAACTTGTTGAAACACTTGTAGGCTTTACTGTTCATTGAGTAACCGAGGAAAATTCCTTCATCTGCATTGTCACCATACTTCCCTTGATTTCCTTCTTTGTTTCTAATGAAGCATTTACTTACAAAGACACAAAATTATTTTAAAGAGGGATTCCTTCCATGCCACAATTCATATGATGTCTTCGTCTCACCCATATAAAGTCCTGTTCGATTCTGAATATACACTGTAGCTTGAACATCCTCTTTTTAGTAATGTCGTGGAATACGACTATCAATCAACATAGTTCGTGCCATGTTGTTCACCTGTTGATTCCTACGTTCAAACACTCCATTTTTGTTGTGGAGTTCTCACAGCATCTACCTCATGTTGTATCCCATGCTTCTCCAGGTAATTTTCAAATTCAATGGATGTGTATTCTCCTCCATTGTCAGATCATAACACTTTGATTGTTCATCCAGTATCATTCTCAGCAATTCTCCAATATGTTTTCATGCATTCAAGGACTTTTTGTTTCCTGTGAATGACCATCACACACGCCATTCTACTGTAATCATCTATGAAAAGGACAAAGTACCTCTCTCCATGAGTTCCAGCAACATTTATCGGTCCACATAGATCTGTATGAATTAGATCAATAAGATGAGATTCCCTTTTCTTCTTTGGCCGATATGAAATGCAGACCAGCTTCCCACGAATGCAAGCATCACAATACTTTTTACACTCACACTTCCGGTTGGTAATGTCTATGACAATCCTCAATTTTGATATTTTCTCCATGTCTTGTTGATTGATCTGCCCCAGTCTCTGATGCCACAAATTGTTTTCTTCTTCGATAGTTATGTAACAAATATTTTGTTTACTATCAACCTGATACAAGTTGCCTTACGTTATTCATCCTTTCATAAGTGAATTGACTGTCTTTCCCTTGATAGTATAGACTTTCTGATTAAAAGTAACTATAAGTACCGAGTCACAAAGTTGAATCACACTGAGTAGATTATGACGTAGGCCATCTACGTAGAGGACTTCAGTCTTCTTCAGCTCTACATTAGCTAATTTAGTACTTCCACTGTCTTTGATTTTCAGAGCTCCATTATTACCAAATCGTACTATACCATCAAAATTTCTTTTGATATCCGTTAGCAGGCCAGCATTACCTGTCATGTGAGATGAACAACCGCTGTCCAGAATCCAGGTACTGTTGCTTTTTGTAGCTTTTAGTGCCACCTCTATAAGGTTGGATTTCTCAATTTTCTTCCTTTCTTTCCATGAGACATTGGATTGAGTATAAAGAACTGATGGCCTTTCAATTATCCCATATGTGTACATTGGTTATTCATAGTTGAAGTCTTCTTCGAGGGGAGAAAACCTATTTGAAAGAGAAACACTATCTTGTTGATGAGGTTTGGCTTGTCTTGAACTCCGGTACGAGGTATCCATGTCCCTTCTCTGCTTGCAATTAACAGCCTTATGACCAAAGTTAGAACAACGAAAACAGTATCCATAGAAACTATTTCTTCTATAAGATGGAGGATATGAAGTCAGTCTCCTTTATTGACATCCCAGATCTTCCCCATTCAAGTAGCTCCTTGACTCTTCGCAATATGACATGGTATGGCCCAGATAGCCACAGAACTGACACTTCATGAGAGGAAATGTCTTCTCACTTAAATTTCTCCTCATACCATCTTCCTTGGTAGAATAGTTGGACTACCTGTCATCTTTGAATGTTTGGGGATAATTTTCAGTTCTCCTTTTAGTTTGGATTGAGGGTTTCCTTTTCATCACCTCAGGTAACACTTCAACATGTCCAAGATGTATCACCTTCACAACCAATTCCACTCTTTCCCATGAAAGTGGGTCTTTGCTTGCTCAATATTTTTCCAACCCCATCTAAACCACACTTGTCTCTTTCCATTAATTCCGCATCTGAGAATATTACAAACTGTATTTTATTCCTTAATTATTTTGAGATTCATTCAGTCTCAAGTTTACTCCTAAGAGTAACAACTTCCTCCTCAAGACCCTCAGCAGTCTTGGAGTTTTCTTCCAGTCTGGATGTGAGGTCATTGATGACCTTTCCCTGCTCTTCAATTCTCAGCTTCAGATATACTACATCATCATTGCTTCCAGTCATTCAATTTTAGATTCAAGCTGATCAACATATTCAGTTACTTCCACTATAATTGGTTTCCACTTATTTAAACTCTTACATTTTGTCTTAAGATTGCTAACAGCATCCTTAAGTTGCAACTTGGGATTACCACTAGTTTTTAACTGATTTTTTCCACCATTATCTTCTAATTTTTCAACAGTGGCCATCATGGAGGCATGGTTTCCAGTTTTAAACTCTGGTTCTTCTTCTTCACAAAATTCATTATCATCATCTTCTTCTTCATAGAAAAAACTCTTCTTCAGAACTTTATTTCTAGATTTTAAGTCTCCTTTCTTGAAAAACCTTTTCTAAGGCTTCTCGATGTTTTCAGTATCGCTATCATCATCATCAATCTTTCTTAAGCACTGAGAAGCAATGTGCCTGACTTTACCACAATGGAAGCAAGCTAGAGGCAACTTCCCTTTGAATTTACCTTTTCCCTTCTGGAACTTCTATGCAATGAGAGAAAGAATTTATTTTTCTTCATCATCTTCACCACTAATATCTTTTGAAATTTTTAGTTTATACATGGCCTTGAATGCCATTTACTTTCTCACACAAGTCGTATCATCTTCTGGTTTGAATCTCATTTCATATGCTACCAAGATGCTCAGAAGATCATCCAGAGAAAGTTTCAAAAGACCTATTTCATCAAGGGATGACACCTTTGCATTGTATAGGGGTGGAAGACTTCTCAGTATTTTCTTCACAATGTCAATGTCTTTGATTTCTTATCCTAGGCCCCTAATTGATCCAACCACTTCAGTAATTCGATTGAAGGAGTCTTCATTCTCATCAGGATTCATCTTCAAATCATCGAACCTATTGTGCAGAACTTGTAGTTTCTCCTCCTTCACTTTGCTATCTCCTTCATAAATATTTTCGAGTTTATCCCACATGGATTTTTCTAAGGTGCAATTCATCACCTTTAGATAGATCTGATCAGAAAGGGTTGCGGTGAGTGCATTTTTCTCTTTAGCATCAACATCAAGAATTTTCCTGTCTGTGTCAGTCATAGCCAGGTCTGTTGGATCAGTGACTTGTATTCCTTGCACAGTAGAAAACAGAACTTCCATTCCAAGAGATCTTAGATGAGATCTCATTCTGTTCTTCCATATCTGGAAATTACTTCCATCAAAGAGAAGTACTCCTATGACATTGGCTAAATTTCCCATGATGGCAAAGGACATATTCAACACCAGAAACCTGGCTCTGATACCACTTGAAGGACCCCGGGACACCCTGAGAGGGGAGGGGTGAATCAGGGTGACAAATTTTTCTTATCTGTGATGGATCTTGTTCCCATGTTGGTAGGAAATTGTTGAACCTATATGATGAATATGATTAGAAAGCAAACATTCACGCAAAGAGATGACACATCACTTTTTACTTGGTTCACCACTAAGGGCTACGTCCAAGGATCATACACTGACAAGTTTTTGGTCGTACAAAATTCCACTATTCTTCAATAGTTTTGAATTACAAAGGTTTGAGCATAGTCACTCTGTCCCAGGCTCAATGCCTTTACAAAGGTTCAGGGATAGCTCACTGCGTACCTCAGGTCACTCCCGTTGACTCCCCCTGGCTCACTTCCGTTGGTGAAGTCCCACTCAGTTTATAAACATGAAGGTCTCTTCAATAGATTTTCATTGAAGGCTTTGTCTTTTCTCAGCACAAAATTCTTCTTGCATCGTAGTCCAGAAATAATGCACTTCTACACACTAAACCACTGAACCAGATAACCAGAACAAGCAATTTCTTTTTCACGTAGAAAAATATTTCGCGCACCAACACCCTTTTTCGCGCAACTGAATATTTTACACACCACCTCAATTTTACACACAGCTCTGCCTTTTCGCGAAGCTCAGAATTTTTTGTGCAAGCCCCTTTACGCGAACCTTTTATGAACACCAGACCTCAGATATTCTCTAAGTCTTCAACTATACCAAATTAGGGGGGTCACCTCTTATTTATAGGCGTCTGAGACCCCCACATGCAAAACCCCCTTTGGTGAGAAAAACTTCTCATCTAGCGTGTAATCTTTCAGCCCGATATTGTTTTTTGCGCCCATCATCAGATTTTTCGTATAGCCCATGCCTTTTCCATTTTTCGACGTTCTGATTCTGAAAAACAATTTGCGTGAAAAACCTCGATCCACTATTTTGCACACCATGCTGTTTTTCACGCCCAACTCAAATATTTGGCTCAAAGCCTTTATTTTTCGATCACCACTTCCTCTTTGCACCCACCTGCTTTTACCAACAATCCATGTCTTCATTTTTCGATTTTGAGGCCCAAAAATTTGGAAAACACTGGAAAACGGCGCCAACTTCAATACTGTTGTCTGCTGGAACTGTATGATCACTTTGCTGGCACACATTCTGAACTTCCACTGAGGATTGACAAAAAACCAAAAACCATACTCCAATTCATGCATAGAATATCCATGGTTCCAACAGTTATAACCACTGTGAATAAAATAAAATCTAGCGGTCATAAAACCACCCCTAAAGTCATGAAAACCATTGTAGAATGCACGCGGGTGATGCGACTCTATAGCGGCAGTTTTAACCACCGCTAAATGTAAGCTAATAGCAGCGGTTATAACCGCCGCTAAGTAAAAACTACTTACATTTAGCGGCGGTTTTAACCACTGCTAACGTCTTACCAGTATACTTTAGCGTCGGTTAAAACCGCAGCGAAAAGCTGACCAGAAAGAAAATATCTATTCTGCTTTCACTGCACCACTGCCCTGAAAAAAAAATCAAACCAAAAATACAAATATCCTAACAGATTAATGAACACAAAATTTAAAAAATAATGGAGACAAATAGTAAAAAAATTACGGCTGTGATGCTTGGAAAATATAGTGGAACATCATAAATGGATATGTGTAGTGATGAGGAGTAAAAAAAATGACCTGAATTGATAGAGAATGGGTACAAAACCACACAAAACATTCTAAGGTTGGTTTAAAATTAGTTTAGATTAGTTATTCATGGACATGGAATACTCATTTAAGGTTATAGAATTAGGACCATGTGGTGATCATGCAACTCAACCATGCTTGAGGTGGACTTCCTCCCAACCCCTAGCCCTGCTGAGCCATGATTGATTCAAGAATCAAGGATATTTATATAGTTATAATTGATTATAGGGGTGAATCCAATGAGGGGAAGAAGTGACCTGAAAAATATCACGATGAAAATTACAACTTTTGAGAACTAGGAAGTGAAATGGGAGTAATCGACATAAATAGAATTATTATTGACCATGTTTGAAACATAGGATACCTAAGCTGGCTGAGGATAGGATGAAAAATATCATGGTCTACTATTCATGGAGATCAAATCATGAGATCCACTTTTTATCAGTAAATGTACTTCATTGAATGAGCCTGAGATGGTATGTAAGACACTATGTCCATGAATCATTTCATTAGAGATCCTTTTTAGATTGGTAGGGTGAGGATTATCCAAATAGTAGAATGTTTGAACCGCACACGTGTATGTAGGGATGTACCATATAGAATATTAGGTTCCATGGGAGATATTTCCTCATGTGCTCAAATGTTCTATTTAAACATGTGGGTTGACAAGATTCAAGCCTGGACCAGAGGGAAACGTCCCCATGTTGAGTTGCTGGTAGGGATGGGACTGAGATGAAATATACATGCATCAATATGTGTCTCCTCATAATGGGCATCAAGACAAACATAGTTTTGATGTGTGACATGGTAAGAGACTATTGTTGGTGGATTGATTTCATCTCTGGCAAGAATATCATATCATCTCATATTCAGATAAATACAAGTTTTATATGGGTAATGTGTGGTTCATTTCATACTTATCATATGAGGAATATTAGTTTTATATGTGGTAATTATTTTTATAATCATCCCACACTTATCGGATGAGGAATCCTTATTTCATTTAATAGGGTATGGTTGTTAATTAAGATTGTTTGCTGAGGACATTGGGCTTTTATGTTTAAAGTCATACAACATAGACTATGACTACAACTATTTTAAATTCTTAGAGCTCCAAATATAGGAATAGGTTTGAGTTAAAGGTCTCCATGCTTTGACCAAAGTTGATAGGAAAGGGAGAAACCTATAATGAGTTGGTGATAGGGTTGTTCCCTAGATTAAATATTTATATGTAACTACTTATATCATGATTATTGGAATCAATCCACATGTTTTTATGATTCACGGTGTCATAGGATACCAACGCTAGAAGGGTTTACCTTCTTGTATGATGATATTGAATAATTACATATTATAATATTAGGCATCAAGAATTTATAAGAGGTGAAATTATCTCTCTTTAAGAGACATATCAATTTTTATGGGGTTAAATTATCTATCATTAATAGGTATATATATTTTACACGGGGTAATGATATAGTTTAAATTCATCTTATTAGGATTTTAGAAGGTCTTTTGCATCTATATACCCATTATTTACTTCCTCATATCTGGAAGTGAGAGAATCTTGGCCCACTAATGTGTCAATATAAATGAAAGGATATTATTACTAAAAAAGAGGCTCATGTGAGTGTTTGGGGCAATGACACCTTATGTAATGGATTATTATATGGTGAATCATCAGCTAGGCTCAATGATAGAAGATATATGCATCAATACGTATCCCATAGAAATGGGAATCAATCCACCCATAGTTCTAGAATGTTGTGGAAATAGATGTTTGATGAAACTCCAGGGATGAATAAACCCATGTGATGGATGTGTGAGCATATTTTATTGTCATAATGCTTGGACTAGGGATATCTTGATATAAACTGTTATAGTATAGATTGGTGAAGTGGGGGAATCAATAATGTTTTTGTGGTGAATAAAACCTGGGGTTATAGGATAAAATAGGCCCTTCAACCCTTGATGAAATCCTGAATATGATTGCACACAGTGTAAGATAATACAACCAAGACAATGATGAAAAATTTAATGTCATGATTCATGGACTAGGATGATGATTCTCTATATGGTATATATGTGTCATGGTATGGGTAAAAACCAATGTATAAGGGGTTAATGTAGTCCCATGTACCACATGAACATTTTGATATGAACTGAACATAATTTAAGGTTATAATCCGTGGACCGTAAATGGAGCAATGGGGCCAATGGCTTAATACATTTACATCTAGACCCAAAAAAAGGACGTCTAAGCATCATTATGTATCCCATGAGAGTGTGAATCAAGGCACATGTTGTTCTAGAATATGGTATATTATGATAAAAACATTAGAACTAGGGGTAATACTATATATAAAGGGACTTTTGGAATATAATGATTATCACGAGGCATCACATTTCGAAGGAATGAGATAAGGATAAAGTTTAATGTCATGTCTTGAAGAAAATTATTTTTTTCATCTCACATAATGTGATGCTTCCATGTTTTATATGAGGTAATGTTTTTGAACATATCATAATTATCGTAATAGGAATCCAAATTTTATATAGTGTAAGACTTTTAGATAATCCAATACACATCGTACAATGAATCCCAGTTTTATACAGTTTACTATCATCTCCCATTAAGAGGAACCTAGGTTTTATATGGGGTATGACCACATTTTATCATCATGAACAGAATATGATAACCATTAACAATTCATGAAGATTCACTATCTACACATTCTACCTCACCAAAGTGTCCACAACATTATACCCTTGATCACTATGAAATGGCCCAATTTTTTCAACACATCAACAATGGGTTTAACTCCTAGTCATCCAAAATCTCGAATACCAATTCAAACACAAGCCTAAATGGAATGATGTATACCACACTTGAGAAATGAAGACATAAAAGGAAACATCATAAATCAATAAAATGCATAAAAGGAAACACGAGAAATCAAGAAAATGTTAGGACATGAAAATGTTTGGTGGCAACTATGTGTCACACATGTTACATATACAAACCAAATATTCCCATATTTGTTCAAAACATAAACAATACAACTACTCAGAGTCCGATGATGCATCGTCACCCTCTCCACCTTCATCTCCACTTTCTGCTGTCACCTGTAAAACATTATATTGAAAATTAAATACTGTTGAATATTTATATTAAAACTTAAAACCAATGAAAGTTTTCAAACTAAATGATTTTGATTTTTTGTGATTTACCTGCTTACCACCAGTCGATGCACTACCACCGAGGGCATATCTGCTCATCTGCTGATGTATATCAGTCATCTCTTTCTACAAAGTGGATATTTGAGCCCCCTGGTCTTGAACTATGGTTCGTAGAGAAGCAATCCCCCTATGAGCATTTCGAGTATGGACTGACTATAACCAGGAGTAGATGCAACTAGAATCCCTGGTGGAATGCCAAAAACCTTAGATGGTATGGGTCTGAAACCCACCCCGCACACTCTACCAGGATGCTCCTTCCTAAGGACTTTAGCAACTGGGTCATCCTGGGAGACTGAGTAGGACTGCCCAGGATTGGAATCCCATAGTTCTTTAATTTTTACCTATAAATCAAATATCAATATATATTAACATAGTAAAAACTGATAATAAGTTATTATAATAAAAAATTGACTTCGTACCCCAACTTCTTTGGCAGGCTCATTAACAAAACTTCCATCTAATTTTTTGTGAACATCCAACCATAGTTCAGTTTGGGATGATTCGTGCCCTAAAATCTGTGACTGCATTAAGCAAAGATAAATAAACAATTCAATATATCAAACAGATAATATTGTCTTATAAATATTTAAACTAATTAAAATATTACCAATGTCGTTTGGCTTCTAGAAAATATTTTTGAGCCCGTAGTGTGAGGGATGACTTGCTTATCTAGGTTTAATGCATTTTGTCTTGAGAGATACTAAAAAAAATAAAATGAAATTTAACAATAATGTATTCAATGGAATATATTATTCATATAAATGTATAAATGTAAAATGATGATAATATAATAATATATATTTCAATACCATCCGCTTATCATCATGATGTCTGTCAACAAAAACTTTCCACTGTTCTTTTGGTACCCCACTGAGTAGATTCTCATACATTTGTTGCATGGTCAACGAAGTATCATTGACATCACACCACAATCTCCATTTTAAATCTTTCCATTTCTTACCAAGATTTTTCAATGCCCACTTCCGTGCTATCACATCAGCAACTGTAAAGTGGAAGAACATCTGTATATAGAAATTCATTTTGAACATATTAGTAACATGAAATTAAATTGAACCATAATTTAAAAAAAATAACCGTTATTTGGGAATCAAAAACTTTATTTTTATAGCTTGGAGGCATATGTCTCCAATCATCATAAGAAATAGGAAGGGAAATGGGATCCATTGCCAGCTGGACTAGAATCTGGCCAAGTAACCCCACAGCGTCATCCATAGGGACCCCATAATAATCGAATGGCATGACTATCCTCTCGCCATTCATATTACAAACATCTGAACTTTTAATGTTTTTCTCCACGGTTTCATTTTTTTCATCTTAAATGAGCAAACAATTAGTATAAAAAAATTCAAAAATTTTATTTGATTAAAATTTGTACCTATGACAGTGACACTCCAGTATGTCCATGATTAACTGGAAGGGGCATGTCGCCGCCCCACTACTGAGGCTACTGAAGGGGGAGTCTATGACTCAACCTCTAATGGGACACCCACAGATGGTGTGAGAGATGGTGCAGGGGGAGATGGTGCAGGGGTATAGGCAGCTAGTGCCTCAGATTCCGTGGGGAGGGAGCCAGATGGATCGTCATCTGTTGCAAAACTAGATGAAATATTATACCACTTACTCCTTGGCATTCCTATCATTTAATAAAATAAAATTAAGTTCAGAATATATATTTCAAAAAAATTATGCAGAAAAAAAATTAAAAATGATAATAGATTCCCAGTACTAACAGACAAAATATATATAACAATGATAATGAATGACTGTAGAAATGAAACAAGTGGTTGCTGAATGAATAAATAATTGTACATACAATCATTTTCCCCTTCAATCATGTCGGTTTCTTGCTCTATTGCTTCATCCACTTCATTCATCCTTGATAGACTAATATTTTCAATATCATGATGGACAAATAATTCTGGTTGCTGTTGTCGATGAAATTCAATTTTAGAGGTCAAATCTTCCACTTCATCACCCATATCATAAAAATCTCTTTGTATTACATGAAAAAATACACTCCACACTTCATCCACAACATCATTCACATATACCATTTTTTCTTGTGATGCTAAGATATAAGGATCATGCATTCCACGATCACCAACATCTATCAAGCGAGAGAAGTTCACATAAGTAAATTGCAAGGAATATTTTTTAACCCCTCTGATAATATCGAACCATTTTCATTTGAATAAAACAACAAAAAAATGTCTGTGGTAGTTTAATTAAATAATATCATGAAGCTTTCCATAGTATCCCACTTCAAAAAATGTAAATATACCACTATTCTGTGTTTTCAAACCCACTTCTCGATCAACTGTACGAAATCTAAAGCTATTCAAATTATAATCATCGAACTTTCTAACTTGTTTTATAGGACTTATAACAAGAAAATTCAAATATTCTGACAAGTATGCTTGAGTATCAGTATTCAAGATCGGAAAGAAGAAATATAATTTAATAAATTTAAAAAATTTATGTGTCAAACTAATATTCATATTTATTGCAATATTTATGAACTTACACGTTCTGAAAACCATTCTACAAGATCTTTATTCACAGCTTTCGTTATATCTTTCTAATTTCATGTTTGGACTCTCATTCGTCTCTTTGTTTGTATCCTAAACTCTTCAATAAATGGATTTGAAATTTCACTATTCAGTAGCACATATCTATGTGCCTGTAATAATTCCAATTCTGTCAGTGTCACAGTTGAGGTCCTCCCAACTGATCGGCCAATAACAGGAAATATTTTTAATTTCTGATGCATTTGAGATTGAGTTGATGTGTCATAAACACATCCAACTCAATTAAATCTTGTCTCAATATCATCCAAATATTTGGAACAAAAGGTAATAAACTCCTCATCCAAATATCCTTTAGCAATAGAGCCTTCTGGTTGAGCTTTATTTCTCACGTATGCTTTCAAATGCCCAAGATATCTGTGAAATAAAATAATAATATTATACATTTATTTAAATTCATAAAAAATGTTTACTTAACTGAAAAAATATAAATAAAATACCTCTCAATTGGATACATCCATCGATAATGAACGAGGCCTACTAATTTATCTTCCTCAACCAAATGAACAGTTAAATGCATTATGACAGTAAAAAACGATGGAGGAAAGATCATCTCCATTGCACAAAGGGTCAATACAAACCTCTCCTAGAGGCTGTCAAGCTAAAATGGATGTAGAACTTTCTCACATAATTTCCTGAAAAATGCGCAGAATTGGAGTACAACAGCAGTAACTTTTTCAGGTAATAATGTACACAATGTCAATGGTAGTAACTGTTATAACAAAATATGTGAATCATGACTTTTCAATCCATGTAACTTAAGATTATTCAAGTCAAAAGACCTTGAGATGTTACTCGAATACCCATCATATACCTTCACATTCTTTAAAATTCGAAGGAATGCATCTTTATCCCTATTTTTCATTGAAAAAATGGTCAAAGCATACTTTTCATTATCATCTGGCCATAGATCATGTTTTATGTTCATTACTTGTAAGTCTTTGCGAGCATTGAGATGATCCTTCGACTTTCCATGATCATTAAGTAATGTGAAAATCAAATTATCACAGACATTATTCTCAATATGCATCACATCAAGATTGTGTCTCAACAAATTAAATTCCCAATATGGAAGTTTGAAGAATATAATTTTTTTCTTCCATTGTTGAGTTCTAATTTCACTTGACGATGCAATTCAGACCCGTTTTACACTATCATTCAAATGATGAACCTTCCCAAATTATGTTTTAACATTTTTAAACTGTGTCAATATTTCAGAACAAGTTAACAACTTTGTAGGTGGTCTACAATCAATGGAACCATTAAATTTTGATCTGTTCAGCCGAAATCTATGAGATGCATCGATAAATCTTCGATGGAACAAGAAGCACCATTTTCTACTATGAGGTAGACATTTGGGTTCAAAATCAAAGTTACAAACAGGAAAATCCAAACCCGTGTAATTTTTCCAACCAGATAAATTCCCAAGCCCAGGGAAGTCACTAATGGTTCACATTAAATCAGCATGCATTTTGAACATTGTTTTAGAAGAAGCATCAAATGTCTCAACACCTTTTCTACATAACTCCTGCAATTCGTCAATCAAAGATTGCAAGTATACATCAATATAATTTCTAGGCATTTGTTTTCTAGGAATAATAATAGAAATGATAAAAGATGTTTGTTTCATACACATCCACGGAGGAAGATTATAAGGGACCAAAACAACTGGCCAAATGATATAACTGGTACTGAAAGTCCCAAATGGGTTGAATCCATCGGCAGCCAATCCCAATCGAATATTCCTAGGATCAGCTGAGAAATCTAGATGTAATGAATCAAATGTCTTCCATGATTGGGAATCTTGTGGATCTATCATTAACCCATCATTGTTATTATATAAAGAATGCCACTTCATGTGTTCGGCGGTTTTCGATGACATGAATAATCTTTGCAATCGAGGCTTCAAAGAAAAGTAACACAAAACCTTTACAGGTGTGTTCCTTTTCTTCTTATCCATGAAATTATGTTCATTCAGACTTCCAACATCACCCTTTGACTGTCATCTAGAAGAAGAAAATTTCTTGTAATTCTATCTACTTGAATCCTCTCCACAATAAAGCATACAATCATTAGGACACACATGTATTTTTGTATAATTCAGACCAATCTTGTTAACAAATTTTTTCATATCATAAAAATATTCTTGGATTTTTGGTTCAGGAAATGAATCACTAATCAATTCCAATATCATGGATGTTGCCTTATTTTTAATTCCACATAGACATTTGATATGGTACAACTTTAGCAGAAATGAAATCTTTGAATATTTCAAACACCCACTATACAACTCTTGATTTCCATCGTCAACTAAATCATGAAATGCATTTTCCTAAGTGAAGTTTTCTCTAACATTTGGCTTCAAAGAATCAAGAGAAGGATCCAATGATATGTTACAATCTTGATCTTCTTGTGTTATAGTCTCAAAAACATCACTTGTCACATTGCAATTTGTAGCACCCTCTTCTGGTTGTTCTGATATGTTTTGATGCTGATAGTGGTGTCTTGCAGTGCCGAATGAATAATTTATGAGGTTTTGCATTTCATTTTCCATTTTCTACGAACTTGGGACCTCATTCTATGGATTAACATCAGTGCTCAATATTTCAGTAACGTTCGATTCTCTATTCCAAATCCAACACAAATATTGAACAAGGAATTTCTTCAGTATTAAATGTTCATAAACTTCATCTCTCTTCAACTATGTTCTAAATTTACATTTAGGACATGAAAATATTATTCTTCCTTCAGTGGATTGATTAGAAATTTCAAAATCTAAAAACTCATCCAAACCCTTAACATACTGAGGTGTGTTCCTCGGTAATGTGATCTAGCTTTTATCCATGTATATCACAATGTGCCTACACAATAATAAAAAATTTAAAACACTTAGTTACTACTAAATAGAGAAATAGATTCATATATACGATAGTGTAAGACTACAGAAACATACTATAATAAAGATGAGCCCCTGAGTTAGATATGAACCCTCTAGTGTTTGGTATAGGGGAAGTTTCTTTGGTAAAGAGAAATAGTGTGCTAACAACGTGGTAGCTACCTTACCATGAAAACCAAAGCACATTGTTAATTTGTAATAACTACGTGGATATAAAAATCATTCATAAGGTATGAGAAAACATATATAATATAGTCCATTCATCCAAATGGTTTTCATGTAAATGAATGGTTAAGAAAAATCTGCTGAAATAATGAAAATCGTCAATACAACCAACAATGCCATATTACTCAATTACCACATGGTCAATAATAAAATTTATGCTAAAAAGTATTCCTATAAGGTTTATCCCAACTCTCCAAATTTTCAACCCTTTACTTTTGAAATCCTTTATATCATCAAAATATAATATTAGATAACAAAAAGTAACATAAGAATAACTTGGTTGGAATCACAGTTCATGAGGAAAAAAATTATGTTTCCAAGCAAAAATCATACCTAAAACCAAACTAGATGTCACCTAAATCATCTATACACATAAAAATATATATATAACTCTTATCACTATGTTATTTACAAGAAACAATCAAATGTGGTGATTGTGGGAGTGTGTCAAAGTGTCACTCATCTCTTACTACTCCTACACCACCAGCTTCTTAACCAAAATCAATTCCAAGTAAGTCAATTATCCTATAATAGTAGAGTATATGACCTCAATGTTACTTCTAATATTGAGATTTTAGAAAATCATTTCTCTATAAATTTTCAATAAAAACTTTAACCTTATCCTAAATATTGGATAAATCCCTACCAGGAATTCTCAACCTATCAACACTCACACGAGGACTCCAACATAGGTGAAGTTTTGTAAGAGAAAACCCCAACCTAAGTTCTCTATAGAGTATTCATATAAAACTCTAATATCGAATAAATATATTATAAATAATGTTTAGGTAAAACCTTATGATGCTTACAAAACTCAACACATTCTTAGATATGGTCATGCAACCCTAAAAAGGGTTTTACATCTCCAGAAATCAAACTATCATTAGTATTTGTGGATAGAATCTCATCTAGAACAAGGTCTTAAATTAAAACCATAATATATTAATACCATATGAGTTTGAGAAAACATCATCCACTAAAAAACTTAGTGTGTTGTGTAGATAACTTGGTTCTAGGATCACCATATGGTTTGTGGGTTTCCGAAATAGATGAATTACATGAGTTGATGGCTCCACTAAATCCTATACCACAAGTGGATTAGTGGCTTCTCAGAATCTAGGAGGCCTCAACTACTGGAATTTATGTTACACAGTTTGCTTATGGGTAGTCCATCAGTGGGAACTACTGTCTTCTTTATGATAAGTTCTATACTAAAAAAGGGGATAGAAGATATCTAAAATAATAGGGAAAATATATCTCTTATATAGGTATTTAAATCAACACCTCATAACTTAAATTAAAATTGGAAAAAGGATCAAGCACTAAGATAGGATTTTCAAAAACTTAACTCTAAAAAAAGTTGTTTTTGTGTGGGTGGAATTATTCATTTGATAGGATGAACCCATAATGATTAGAGCATATCTAAATAAACTAAAATAGGAGTTACATTAAATATAATGATTGAGAACTATATGATTCATGTATTAACTTAATTTTACCCTATATATGATGATTTAGAGATTTGGGTTGACTAATAGGTTACCAATGTCCTAGTGAAAGGATAAATTTACAACCACACCTACTCTAGCCTCACTGGTATGATAACTAAAATAAAAAACCCCATGAAATCACAAAATTAAATTCCTAAACTAGTCCTCATGTGAATAATAACTCAAAAATCTATTCATAGGAATTGAAACAATATAATTCCACCCTAACATGACCTAACCCACAGAGACCAAAACTAGGATGATGATAAACTAAGTGTGCCAACCAAATCCTAACTCCAATAGGCCAGAGAATGGTGAAAAATACTGAGTAGGAATATCACATAATATAAAAGGCCATATCCTATAATAACCAAGGTCATATCCTATAATAACCTTCAATATATATGCATCCTCAATATGAAAAATAACCAAAAATACCTATAATATATATAAAGGAACCATTAAAATGTATACAATTCATAATGGGAATAAAAAATGATAAGTACAATGCCATAGGAAAAATCAAATAGGACAGATACATATACAAAACACCACACCACTAGGTAAAATAAAATCAAGATAAGGGAAGACACCTCCACATAATAATGGACTAAGGTATCACATAGTTTAAAGTCATTAGATGTGGGTATATATTGTAATGTTTAATTACATGTGGTAAATATGTTCAATATGTAGTTTCACATCATATGGTAAGGATGAGTATGAGGTAAACTTAGTAATACCAATGAGAAAATAGATCCAAAACCCCAAATCCCATGTGATACATGCCCAATGTTGGAAACAAGGGAAATAGAGGGATAACCAGGGTCATGGGGGGCCGGGGGAAGCGGGGTCACTGGGGTCGCAAGGTCACGGGGGGCCGGGGGAAGCGGGGTCACCAGGGTCACGGGGTCACCGGGGTCACGGGGGGCTAGGGTCGCCGGGGTCGCTGGGGTCGCAGGGTCGTGGGGGGATGGGGGAAGCGGGGTTGCCGGGGTCACGTGGTCGCCAGGGTTGCGGGGGGCCAGGGGAAGTGGGGTCACTGGGGTCGCGGGGTCGTCGGGGTTGCGGGGTCATGGGGGGTCAGGTCCTTAGATTTGGATGAATTCATTTTTTGTTCCTTAGAGTGGCAAGAACCACATGAGGGATGGTAGTCTTGAGGCATGATAAGTGGTGGTGTTCATGGAAATTCATGATGAAATAACTTGGGAGATTAGGTTTTGAGGTTCTACGAACCTTGTGTGGATTGAATTCCTAGACCTCTCTTTATTCACATAGAAAAGAGTGGTGGTGTGACTTGAGGGTGATTTGGATCATATATGTGTTAGTGATCATGAGTGGATAATTATGGTTAAATGGGACGATCGAGGATCTGACCATGGAGTTGAACTAAGATTCAGATTCAGACTTCGGTGTGGGCATTGAACATTTTTGTTATTCCTTGAGTTTTAAGGAATCATGGTCAGGATATGATAGCACATTGGTGGGTGGGATTGAGCGCCTTTGGCATAATTCATCTAGAGAAGGACTTACTAGTGTTTTTGCATAAAAATTGATGTGGTAATGTGTAGACCACATCAGAAATATCGTTCAAGATGCGGCTGATGTGGTTTGGGGATCAAGCTAGGGTATTTGAAGAATAGTTGATCTGTTTGAGCTTGGTGTTTGGAGTTTCATAGTAGAATCATGTTGGGAATTTGAAGATGAAATGTGTGGTGTTGGTACTATCCTAAAAGACAACAAAATAATATAATTAGAATCACATAGGTGGAAATAGATCCCATAAGTAATTCTCTCTAAACATTATATTCAGAAACTTGGAAGAATTATATTCATTCAAACCACTACAATAAGTTAGAATGAATTCAATACCATTCAATTCAACACCCAAAAGAAATTTATGCCAAGTAAATTAAATGACAGTACGAAAGAACGCTTCGGTTTTATGTTGTTTGGATTGAAATTCTGGATTCTAAGGGAGAAACACTACAACATTCCATTTTACCGAAAATAAAAGATTACAACTTGTGAGTAACAATCCATGACCTGAGGCATTACTCAGGAATCCCTACAAACTCACTAGAGTCTCATATGGTAGTAGGGGATTCCATGCAAATGTATTAAAAGTATAAGGGATTCCATGACCATATATCACAAGTATGAGGTACTCCAGACCTTAGTAATACTATAATTAGGGATGTGATTACCATGTATTACAAGTATAAGGGATTCAATGACTAATTATTCTAAGTATTAGGGACACCATGATCAGGTGTCACATGTATAAGGGACACAATGCCTGAGTACCAAACATATAAGGGATGCTATGCTTGAGTAACACATGTTTGATGGACTCCATGATCAAGTATCAAATGTATAAGGAACTCCATATCTAAGTTTCATAATTCATTATAGTCAAGTAGGCCTTATAATATATCAACATTATAGTTTAACATGGGAGTATCCTTTTTTATGTAGAAACAGGTGATATGGTCTCATGACACCCTTCTCATAAAATTCATTATAGTCACTACGATTAAGATTCAAGAAAAAACCACATAGAATGTGATTTGGTCACCTAAGAATGCACAATACTTAGGCAGATTCAAATTGAACACCTTAAGTTGTTGAAATAGTCGACAAGGATTAAACATAAATAATAACAAAGTGATAATAAGTTTTTCTATCAAGGATAACATATTAAACATGGGTTATGTGTATGTTTAATGAATTAAATGGAAAATCAACCATGAATCTTCATAATTCATAATATAAGGAGACAAGAATTGAGGTAAAATTACTAGAATTCAAACCTTAGGGTTCGTATAGGTCGCCGGGGCCACAGGGGGCCAGGGAAAGCAGGGTCACCAGGGTCGTGGGGTCGCGGGGGTTGCGGGGTCGCCAGGGTCGCGGGGTCACCGGGGTCACGGGGTCACCGGGGTCGTGGGGGGCCGGGGTTACGGGGGAAGTGGGAGGCCGGGGGAAGTGGGGTCGTGGGGTGAGAAGGTTGGTCGAGGTGGGGGGGAAGGGTCAACAATGTAAAAAAAATGTTTAGCGGCGGTTTATTATAAACCGCCGCGAAACCATTTTAAAAAAGGGTTTAGCGGCGGTTCCCAAAACCGCCACTAAAAAACTACCGCGAAAGTAAAATTCTATTGTGGTGAATATTCTCAATAATTAGTAATAACCACAATTTTTATTCCAACTCATGACATGATAATTAATTCTACAATTAATTACCCTGTTATCCATTCTTCCCATTCAAATCATTTAACTATTTAATCATATCACTTTAACCGAATTAGCAAAATATGCTTAAAATCAACACATGTTCAAGCCCTCATTTATCTCATGTGGGAGACATAATTTAATAACATAAAAAGTGTCATGCGTAGACATATCATAATCAATGAAACTCACATTCTCAATTTATTTAAAGAAGCTATAATTCTTAAATAAAGTGATAGGGATTTGGGACCCTACCTCGGGGTGGAACCATTTTAAATCCGAAGCGCTTTAATATACTTGGCGGCCACCAATCCACAATTGGTCCACAATCACACGTGCACACACCTTATATATATATATATTCACATGCGTTCCCTATAACAATATAAATAAAATTCAAAATATTAAAATAGGTCCTTAGAATCAAAGCAGTAAGGACCAACACACCTCTAACTAGGTACCAGGGACTCATAAAAATTATCACACCCTTAATTGAATGATGTGAAACAAAACCACAGTTAAATAACCTTACCCAAAACATGATAGAAATGAAAAAAAGAACTCATATGCCTCACCTTTATCGGCAGATGCCGAAATACAGTCCAAAGGGTCTAGAGGAGCCCCTTGCACATCCCTAGAACTGAAGAAACAAGGAAACCCAATAAAACCCGAACCATAGGATTTTGGCCGAGGAAACAGGGCGAGGGAGGAGAAAAACGGCCGATGAGAATCACAAAACAAATGCATATGGACTCACCTCACCGAGACAGGCAAGATTCAAGAATACTCCAGGAGGATTCGATCGCGTGAAGAGGAGCCGGTAAGGGGGGTGTAGCATGCCTCAAAGGAGGGGCCTGATGCATTTTTGCTATTCCTCCAATATAGTGGTGCGCCACCCTCATGTTCTCTCCCCTAATTATCAATTACACCAATGATAAACTAATAGTCTTAATATAATAATAATAACATTTATTATTCTCATTTAATATAATGTTACTTCATTAACTAACATTTAAATAAATGTTTCACAATTAATTCTGAAAAACCCCATTAATCATCCAATTAAATTAATACAATAATAATAATAATATCCTTATTATTATTATTAAATATTTTTTTATTCAAAAAAAATAAAAATAAATCATTTTAAAAACCGGATAACCGCATAGCTGACCCGCACCATTTGACTACCCGTGCATAACTCGATATCTATATTTAAAATGGTTTAATTAAACTAAACCCAACTCCACATTTATTCCTTATTTAATATTACCATTTAAAATTACCCTTCTTTGATAATTCCCAAATCATCATCATTTAATTAATCATCTCAACACAAATTAATTAAATAAAACCCCCTCTTCGTAGAGATTAATTAAATTCTTATTGACCTTCAATTTAATTAAATGAAACCCCCAAAAAATCCATTATTATTATTATTCATAAAAATAATAACAAACACTCATAAAAACTTAATAATAATAATTGCATTATTATTTTTATTATTATTATTCAACCTTAGATAAAGCCCAACACCTCTTATTAAATAAAAACACTTCTTTATTAATTACAAATCTCCTTATTTAATCAGACGTTTCTTTGAGATACCAAAAAGCCTCATTAATTTCACATCAATATTATTCCTCATTAAACATCCAATTAAAATCTTTTATCATAAATGTTACACCCCATTTAATTAAAAACACTTCTTCATTCATTATTATCTTAATAAACATTTCATAATTAATTATGAAACTCCCAATTTATTACAATATCATTAATATGATAAAAAATCCAACCCATAACCCCTAATTTAATTTCCATAATAATAATAATTATTACATTCATAAAAATAAAATAATAATAATCTAATTATTATTTTTTTCAAACTTTTGATAAACGCAACACCACTATTTAATAACAACACTTCATTAAATCTGAAACTCCTCATTTTATTAAATGTTTCTTTGAGAATCTCAAACGCGTCATTAAATTATCATAAATAATATACTCATTTAACATGAAATTAAAATATCAACGCATCAAAATAATTTATGACACCATAATAATAATAATAACATTATTATTATTATCACATTCCTCCATTTAATAATAAATGGTCCTTTAATAATTCTGAAACTCTTCATTTAAATAAAATGGTTCTTTTATAAACCCATAATCCACATTAATTTATTCAATCGTCATTTAATTAATTATTTAACATTTATTTAATTAAACAATCACAATAATAATAATAACTTCATTATCATTATTATTATTAAAAGCTTCTTTTAATTAATTACAAACTCTCATATAATATTATTTAATTAAATTAAATAATTTATTAAACAGGGTAAACTGAACAGGTTGGAACACAACCGTGCACTGCCCGTGCTGATCCATTAAAGTGGAATTTTCCGAAATCGGTGTTCCCGAGACTTATCAAGACACCTGAGAAAATTATTGGGTAATTACACAAGTCTAAAAATAATAACTTTAGGTGTTCCAACACTCGGAATAAAATTCCCAAGCTCGGTTTAAGAAAAAAACGACCCATTGATAAACTGAAAAAAATTAAAAAACATTCGTATTTTAACCCAGTTGAATAACACGAGACTTTAAAATATACCCACTCAAAAACTTCTCGTCCCCGAGAAGCCATCGAGAACCACTACTAAAACCACTAACCTACCAAGGTCATTTATTCTTGTTAGAAGTTATGCGTTGTGTTACCAATGCCAAATTCACCTTAAACCCTTTACAAGCATAATGGCTAAGCCTTTAAAACCAGAGCCAATGCTCCGTTTATAGCTTAAACATAGAAACAGTTCTTATATCTTAGGTCATTAGAAGGACCTCGTCAATGAAAAAAGTTGAATCTTGATCAATCAACAGAACAGGTTTCACATGCTTCCCTCAAAATATGTCGCGGACCCAAAACCCCATTTCGCCCTTTATATGACGATGTTCCTTTAAAACTATCCAAAACCATCCGCATGTAAAACGAAGTCCTTACCCAAACTCTGGTGAAATTTACAAGTCATGTCATCAAAAGTATATTTTAAAACAACCATTCCCCAACACAAAAATAAAGGTAGCCCGAAGAATCAATATATCCCACGTACTACCCAGATAATAACCACTCATCAAGCCCAACAACATTTAAACTGTAGCGCGACGTAATACCAACACTATCTTAGTGTCTCCATAATAAAGTCAAGGTAGGGGAAATTCTCATCGTATTCATAAAAGAGTACTAATAGAAAAACCAAGGTCATTAAGAAGATCATTCAAACTATTACCGAACAACTCTGTTCTAAAAGATCGACATCACCTGCTAACACGTTTATCGAAAATGATGCAACAATACCCACCTTAGTATTTTCTATGACTTTGCAAGAAAAGATCATACACTCACTAGCACATGTTTTTAGAACACATTAACACATGCATGTGACATTCCTCAAACCACTATCACTACATAAAACATTGATCATAAAATCCGTAACATAAACCTATCAGAATGAAAAAACAGTCGAGTCCAAAGAAGTCCTCCCGAGCAGTGGGACATACTTACTTTAATACCCTAGAACATTCTATGGGTACTACCTACCATAGGTTAGAACCTTGAAATAATTAACATCAACTCTCTCTCTTGGTCACACAAAACCAAAAACACAAGATTCAAAAGCTCCTTTTTTTGTTTTAGCCATTTTAATTAATTCATTTCAACCTTTCATCATTTGAATGAATTTCAACAAACACACAAGTACTTTTTCACAAAAAGCCACTTGGTTTTCAAAATAATTCTCTATGGAAAAATAAGAATGATATCACAAACATCCTCTTTAAACATTTTACATTCAGTGTTATTCAAATATAAACATGCAATTTAGCATCTAAATTCCTTTTACCGAAAATTATACCTCCAAAAGTACCATTTATTTTATCCTAGTTCTTCAAAAGCAAACCCACAATGGTTCATTACAATAAAAACTCAACAGTATTACATTCATAACCATTTTCAAAACATACTATGGTTATATGGTTTAGTCACGTGGGTGGCCATATACCAATCAATAAGGCACCCATACACCTTATCGCTGGCAGTTGCCTCCCATTTATCACAATCAACATTCATTTATCATTTTAACTTTAGCTTCCCTATAATATATCAAAACATCAATAGAATGTTAGCATAACAAGTAACACAAAAACATACTATAACACAGAAGCATGACACAACAACAAAACATTCTAATAACTAAGGTAGTATGATATATAATCCCTCAAGAATGTTAAATCTATCACCAAAACATGCTATCTAGAGAGGCATGCTAAAGAAGGTCAAAACATGGCATTTCACCCAAGGAGCACAATCCAAATTAGTAGTCATCCTACTAATGCAACTACATGGCATGTTATATGCATGACATGTGAATCTTTAAGTGACTAAGATGATGCATGTATGAAAATTTATTGCCATATCAGGCCAAGAGAATTATTTTTTTCAAAATTCAGAAAATCAATAAACTGTGGAAAATATGCCAGTCACTCAAGGCGAAATAATATCAACTGTAACCTCTAATAGTACAAACATCAATTCCCATCCCTGGACACTTGGTCATTTTTCGTACATGGGGTGATCAGTACTAAGCACAACTATTAACCGAAGTGTCGACACATTCCTAGTCTCCTGTCTACCAACCCCAAAATAGTAAGACAAAGGAAAAGAAACCCTTTGATACCACTTTGTAATGCCCCGACCCGGATCACCACTAAACCAGTGGCCAGACCGGTCACCACATGACCTCAAGTGCGTCTCCCCATACACTAGAGGCTGTCGACTAGCAGCGAGGGTCTAAGGATAGTCAGTGGAGAGACTATACCATCTTATCAGAGTTGCACAACAGTATATCAAAGAAAATAACAAACAATAAAAATAAATAGCAGAAACAGTCTAATAAATGATAAAACAATGGAAGGTAGATTTTATAAATCTTGTACAAATAAATGGACAACATCAATTATATATCAGATGCATGCATGACATGCTAATGATATAAAAATGGAAAATAGTGAACAAAATAACATTCTAAACATTCCATTACAAAAATAGATAAACAATGAATTCAAGCCCTGAGGAAAGTCTCCTCAAGCATCTCGAGCTTCCGCTCGGTCCTTTGATCCTATCTTCCAAGTAAATGCAAACAGCACAATCATGTAACCAAATAAAATCTACTCGGGTACCCCAGTGCAATGGCGGCCCGAGTAGGGTGTGAGATATAAATCTTAGTAGGCTAGGACCACTGGTGTCTACCCCAAATCCGGACATTCAATAAATAATTTAAATAGTGCAAGCATGCATAATTAAGGTAAGTAGTACAATGTAACTATATACCCAAGTAACTGCTTCAACTCTTAACTGGTGTCTGAACCAGTATTATACATTTTTCATGCATACACAATAGTCATTACACAATCATTTTCATTTATAAATTATTCAAACCTTATTAAACTACATAATTATCGTGATCCGGACTGAGCTCAACATTCCCTATATAAGTCACTCACCAAAGATGTCTCTAAAGACCATCTAAGTAATCAAAGTTAAGACCAAATCCAAGATTGTGCTTTGGCTTGGATAATGCATCATAAGATATTCAATTTAATCTTTCATATACTATATCTGAGCCCGTCTACTAAAAAAATAGTGATTCTCTCCTAGGTCCATCCACTAATAGTGATTTATCCAATTCATTGATAAGTATGAATCCTTTCTCAAATTCACTTCACAAATCATAATGTCACAATATTTTTCATTAACCAATTAATTCATTTCATTTATGAACAATTGGACCCACAATCCAATGTCAATTAATGGGTGTAGAACATCATGTCTAGAACCCTCGTGAGTATTTGGAGCATCAATCCTTGTCTCACAACCCATGGGTATTTGGAGCATCAGTCCCTGACCCATAAAAGAATATTTTCTTGCAAGCTGAGTGTAAAACACCATTTCTAGCACCCCATGAGTATTTGGAGTATCAGTCCCTGTCTCACAACCAGTTTATCAATAATACACATATATTTATCATTGGTGTAGAACGCCATGTCTAACACCCCACAACCATCCATTAATTAATTAATAAATTAATTAATATAATCTGTTAATTAATTCAACAACTAATTAACAACATAAATCGCCCATCAAAAGTCAACCGTTAATTAACCATTCAACATCTCAACAGTAAATAATAAATTAAAAATTAATTATTATTATCAATCCAAATAAATAATTAAATCAACATTTAATTATCCAAATTATTTAACAAGTCTGAACCCATCCACTCAAACAGTGATTCGTCCAGGACATTAACAATTTACATGCACGTCATAATCATCAAAAAACATTCTAAACAAAGCCTATATATTTAGCAACCATCTCACGTAGAATCTCATAATATAAAACAACTCCATCCAAGACAACTTAATGCATGGAAATTTAACATGCATCAAAAAGTACCCATGGCTAACAGTCGTAACAAACAATTAATTCACAATCTTAATTTAAAGCATTCAAATTAATTAATTAAAAAATTAATTAATTAAATCTTATCTCTTTAATCAATCATAAATTAATTAAACATTTTCCATTTATCATGTAATAATTAGTCCTTCCATTAATTATTATGAGTTTCCGAATTATATTCCGAACATTTCAAATATTCAATATTCTCAATAATCAGTAATAGCCACAATTTTTATTCCAACTCATGACATGATAATTAATTCTACAATTAATTACCATGTTACCCATTATTCCTATTCAAATAATTTAACTATTTAATCATATCACTTAACCAAATTAGAAAAACATGCTTAAAATCAACACATGTTCAAGCCCACATTTATCTCACATGGGTGACATCATTTAATAACATCAAAAGTGTCATGCATAGACATATCATAATCAATGAAACTCACATTCTAAATTTATTTAAAGAAGCTATAATTCTTAAATAAAGTGATGGGGATCTGGGATCCTACCTTGGGGTGGCACCATTTTAAATCTGAAGCGCTTTAATATACTTGGGGGCCAGCAGTCCACAACTGATCCACAATCGCACGCATGCGCACCTTATATATATATATATATTCACACACTTTCCCTGAAACAATATAAATAAAATTCAAAATATTAAAATAGGTACTTAGAATCAAAGAAATAAGGACCAATACACCTCTAACTAGGTATCAGGGACTCATAAAAATTATCACACCCTTAATTGAATGATGTGAAACAATACCACCATTATAACCTTACCCAAAACTTTAAGGAAAAGTAAAAACGAACTCATCTAGCTCACCTTTGTCGGTAGATGCCGGAATACGGTCCAAAGGGTCTAGAGGAGCCCCTTTCACATCCCTAGAATCGAAGAAACAAGGAAACCCAATATAACCCAAACCATAGGATTTTGGTCAAAGAAATAGGGAGAGGGAAGAGTCAAAAGACCGATAAGAATCACAAAACAATTGTAGATAAACTCACCTCACTGAGACAAACAAGATTCGAGAAGACACCGGGAGGATTCGATCACACGAAGAGGAGCCGGTGAGGGGGGTGTAACACGTCTCAAAGAAGGGTCCTGGTACATTTTTGATGTTCCTCCAATATGGTGGTGCACCACCCTCATTTTGTCTCCCCCAATTATCAATTACACCCATGATAAACTAATAGTCTTATTATAATAATAATAACATTTATTATTCTCATTTAATATATTGTTACTTCATTAACTAACATTTAAATAAATGTTTCACAATGAATTCTGAAACCCCCATTAATCATCCAATGAAATTAATACAATAATAATAATAATAATAATAATAATATTAAATATTTCTTTTATTTAAAATAAAATAAAAATAAATCATTTTAAAAACTAGATAACCACATAGCTGACCCGCACCATTTGACTACCTGTGCACAACCTAATATCTATATTTAAAATGGTTTAATTAAATTAAACCCAACTCCACATTTATTCCTTATTTAATATTACCATTTAAAATTACCCTTCTTCGATAACTCCCAAATCATCATTATTTAATTAATTATCTCAACACAAATTAATTAAATAAAAACCTCTGCTTCGTAGAGATTAATTAAATTCTTATTTACCTTTAATTTAATTTAATGAAGCCCCAAAAAAACCCATTATTATTATTATTCATAATAATAATTACAACCACTCATAAAACCTTAATAATAATAATTTCATTATTATTTTTATTATTATTCAACCTTAGATAAAACCCAACACCTCTTATTGAATAAAAAAACTTCTTTATTAATTAAAAAACTCGTTATTTAATTAGATGTTTCTTTGAGATACCCAAAAGACTCATTAATTTCACATCAATATTATACCTCATTAAACATCCAATTAAAATATTTTAACATAAATGTTACACCCCATTTAATTAAAAATTATTCTTCATTCATTATTATCTTAATAAAAATTTCATAATTAATTATGAAACTCCCAATTTATTACAATATCATTAATATGATAAAAACTCCAACCCATAACCCCTAATTTAATTTCCATAATAATAATAATTATTACATTCATAAAAATAAAATAATAATAATCTCATCATTATTATTTTTCAAACTTTTGATAAAACCAACACCACTATTTAATAACAACACTTCATTAAATCTGAAACTCCTCATTTTATTAAATGTTTCTTTGAGAATCTCAAAAGCATCATTAAATTATCATAAATAATATACTCTTTTAACATGAAATTGAAATATCAATGCATAAAAATAATTTATGACACAATAATAATAATAATAACATTATTATTATTAGCACATTCCTCCATTTAGTAATAAATGGTCCTTTTATAATTCCGAAATGCTTCATTTAAATAAAATGGTTCTTAGATAAACCCATAATCCACATTAATTTATTCAATCGTCATTTAATTAATTATTTAACATTCATTTAATTAAACAACCACAATAATAATAATAATAATAACTTCATTATTATTATTATTAAAACATTATTTTAATTAATTACAAAATCTCATATAATATTATTTAATTAAATTAAATAATTTATTAAATAGGGTAAAATGAATGGGTTGGAACACAACCGTTCACTGCCCGTGCAGATCCATTAAAGTGGACTTTTCCTAAATCGGTGTTCCCAAGACTCATCGAGACACCTGAAAAAATTATTGGGTAATTACACAACTCCAAAAATGACACCTTTAGGTGTTCTAACACTCGGAATAAAATTCATGAGCTTGATTTAAAAAAAAACAACCCATTGATAAACTAAAAAAAATTCAAAAACATTCTTATTTTAACCCAGTTCAATAACACGGTACTTTACATCCTTAGAGACTCACCTAAGATTGAACACAATGTACCATCCCTAAATAGATGGATAATCGAAGACAAAAATTAAAATATTAGAGGATATGATATGAGCTTGTGTTCTAGACTTTAAAGTATCTTGGGATGTTCACATATCCTTGGTTGAGTTCAAATACAATAATAGTTATCAAGATTCGATTCATATGGCACCTTATGAGGATCTTTATGGTAGAGCATTTTGTTCAACACTTTGTTGGCATGAGGCTAGTGAGGTAGTAGTTTTGGGCCCCATTATGGTATGAGAGACCTCTGAGAGAGTGTATATGATTCAGAAGAGGTTGATCATAGCTTTGAGAAGGAATAATTTTCATGCTAACCATAAGAGGAGACATTTAGAGTTTGTTGTAGGTGATAAGGTTTTTCTGAGAGTGACTACTTGATTAGGACACCGATATTCAAGAAAGTAAGGGAAGCTAGCACCATGCTATGTTGGAACCTTAGAGATCACCAAGAAGGTTGGGACAGTGGCATACCATATGGATCTTCCTTCTTTCTACTGAGGTCTACATGATGTGTTTTATGTGTCTCAGCTTTTGAGGTACAAGACCAATCCTACACATGTCATTGATTATGCGGATGTTGAGATAGAACTTGACACATCGTATGTGGAGTGCTTGGTGCAGATTATAAACTAAAGTGAGAAAGTCCTTTTAGGGAAGATAGTACCACTTGTTTAGATCATATGGAATCATGAAAAAATATAGGATGAGACTTGATAGTGAGAGCTTTATGTTTTAGCTTAATGACTCTAGTTGTTTGAACAAATCCTTTGAAGGCACTTATTTAGGACGATAAGTCATTAGAGGGGGAGAATTGGAACATACTCAAATTTGTTGATGTAAGAGATGCCTAAAGTTAGTAAATTCTCTATTATAGTGTGTTTTTAGTATGCCTACTAATTTCTATAAATCCCATTGGATAGCCTGTGGTGCTGGTAGAACCTAGGTGGTACTTCCAGGCACACCAATCTGCTAGTGAGGACCACCAGCTAGCTGGTTCACCCAATATTGGGGTACATTAAATGCACCCCATTATATTTTAATGACACTCATTTTTTACCCTCTTTAACACAAAAATATGATCCTAATGTACATATTCTGAATCTTAAACATCCTTCCTTGATCCTTTTCCTCTACCATTCATCTCCCCTTGATCCTTAAACATTAGAGTGATCCAACAATGTTAGAATGGTAATATTCCTTTAGATCTACACCCATTTCCTCTTCTTCCTTGATACATGTGAATGGATCTATGTTATATATATGAATCCCATGAAGATACAATGAAATTTTCTTCCTATCTTCATAGAATAGTGGTAGATATTTTTAGTTTATGTCATTACTTAATCAAATCAAGATTAACCATTGAATATTTGCATTATATAGGTAAGGTTTTATGGATAATATTCATATAACTATTATTGATAGTGTATTTACGATTAAAACCTTAATAAATTTATGATTATTTGGTATATTGGTGGAGATATCAACATGTCAATGACAACCCCCCTTGACTAGAGATAAAATTCTCAAGAACGGTGGATGTTTCCATTGATGGATTGGTGATGGATCAATATTATTTGTCTAGACATGATGTTATATTATAGAATCAATGAAAAATTCATGATCCTTTCCTCAATCAACAATGGATTTGGTGAATTGGAAACCTCTCCTTTGACATACCTCAAAATCAGTTTAGTTGGTGAACTTCTTATGGCATGTGATTCTAAAAACACCCTTCTTGACTTGAAATTTTCTTGATTATCCATTTTAATTATCTTTATTTACAAAAGGAAATCGAGTTAAGAATACTTGATGTGTAGCCTATTATACATGTGTGTAAAAAGTGTTCAGTCTTCAATCCTTGAAATAATTTGGAGTTCTTCATCAACAACCTTGAGGTAGAAAGTTACTTACCATTTCAGGACATTGTGTACTCTTGTTGCTTGATCCATGATGTATTGTAATAAATTTTTGTCCATGATTGTAGGTGTTTTCTTATAGGTGAGTGTGTAGTCTATAATTCCCATATAGAATCTTTATTACCATGAGTATTTCTAGAGTATCTTGTTACTATGATTGATGTTGATCACATGCTATTATATGTTGCTACTATATACCCATGATGATGTGCTATTCTTGTTTTATTATTCTATACCTGGTTATGTGTATTAATATTCCATTGGAGGTTTTGTTGTTGGTATTTATAATAGGTAGACCATGACGGTCTGATTACCCCTTATAAGGGGAGTGTGTATGACATGAAACAATGATGATAGTGTACCCATCCATGAGGTAGTACCATGTTAGCCTTGTGGCCCAACTTAAATATCAATGCCTTGAGTGAGTAATATACTAAAAATCGATTCCTTGAGGATACCGAGTAGCATGTTCACTCGATACCTTGAAGATGTTGAGTGGCATGTTATAATCCTTAAAACTAGTTTTTGATCATTTTTTTCCTATATCATGAACATCCTTACAGTATGGAGATTAAGAAGGTTCAATTGAGGCTCATGGTGGGCTGGTTAGCACATGGGTGATCAGTGTATTTTTGTTATTATTTATTTTATATTTATAATGGAATACACCAATTATACATGAGAAAACTTGTTAAGGATTCATTGGTGGTTTCCTACTGGGTTTTATTACTCACACCCTATATGGGAACTTTGATGTACATATAGAATTCATGTATAGGTATCCAAGAAAGGAAAAGGGTCTAGTGGAAGATGTTTGAATTGAGGAGCATGGATCTAGTAGTGGGATCGAGATAGATTCCATAGTATTTTCCACTATTTTACTTTATTTATTTATATATCTCACTTATACTCTATTTTGTCTTGCCACTTTGGGATCTTGTTTATTTATTTGTATGAAATATGTGCCATCCATTTCTACATTTTATATTTAGTCACCCTCTTGATATTTTAATTTATATATTGTTATTTATATAAAAATCATTTATGTAAGGATATGATATTGAGGGTATAGCCACACTACTAATGACATTTAGATCCTTTTTTCTAATCAAAATCCTATTGCATACGGGGAGGTTAACATGAGGTCTTGTAGATAGCTAACTCTAAACTGGTGGTTTGGGTTGGGGTGTTACAGCTACATTATCCACTTCTAGCCTAGTGATTTCCCTCATAACGATGCTTCTAGCTTCCAGAAAACCCACTACCAATCCCTATAGAGGTTTCCTATCCTGGTACCTTTCCATCACTCAGGTTCAACTCATAGATAAGTTCCTGGTTCATGATCATATAAAATGTGCTAAGATATAATATATTCATCCACACACAGATTTCATACCTCACCCCATCTTCAAATAGCCTTTCTAAATATACCTCATCCTTTTCTATCATAGGGGTGAAGCATTATAAGCATATAAAGTGATCGACATACTCCATGATTGACATGATTCCATACTTTAGGTGTAAGAAATCCCTAGACCTATAGGCCTTTAGGGTCTTAGGGAATAAATGGTCAAAGAAACAAGTATCAAAGTCCTTCTAAGTTATAGCCATGCGATATTTATCCTAGACTGAGATGTCTTATCATCATCTTACTGATCCCCATAGAATATAAATTTCCAGTTTCACCCTCCTATCCTGAGAGGTCTTAAAATGCTCAAATATAGTCTGAATAGAATTGATCCAAAACTCATCTTCCTAGGGGTCACCCTCCCCTAGAAACACATATGGTTGTTGGATATGAAAATCCTTGGTCATTTATAACATAGATGAAATAGTTTGAGGAGATTTTCTATATATCGCATGTACTACTCATAGTAAACTCACTCATATTTGACTATCTACAACTACACCCAGCACCATAGGAGTACCTAGCTTGAATATCTTAGGGGTGTGCTCACCCACAACCTTCTAGTGCTCAATTAGGGGATGACATAGAGAAATTCCACTACAATGACACACAAATGTCTTAGATTAACATAATGTAATAGTTATTAATACTATAAAAGGCATAATTCCCTATGAGTTGATACACTACACATCAAGTCATAAAAAGTGGGTTTTACATCATTTATCCATTCAAGTATCTCACTATTTAAATTTTTTCATTAATAAATTTAGATGTCTCCCAACCAAGGTGTAGTTATATGGAGTGTTGACCATAGTGTATAAGGTAAAAAAATTTATAAGTTGCGACTGACACCCCATTTAACTTTCAACAATAATTATTTAAAGTATTTAAGCAATCAAAATAAAACTTTTATCCATTTAAAGGATCGAATATATAGAATAACATTATGAATTTATATGAGAAAACCCATATAAATCGATGTGGATACTTTAAATAACCGACCTAGTTCCATTAAAGTATAAATGATATAAAATAAGTATGTTGATCTCATGAATTCCTATGTGTTCAATGATGCATGAACAAATGCCTCTTGCCATATTGAGATAAGAGAGAAAACCCTATAAAGTAATAACATCACATCCAAGTGCACCACTTGAGGTGAAAATTAATCAATTATAAAAGTGAAAACAAAGAACATAAATCCCATCCTCAACGACTTATCTCTTTCCTCATATGTGGGTTATCTACTCCCAAGAATGAGCTATTTACCAAACCCTGATACATTCTATTCTCCCATCCAACAAACCTGAATAATAATAAAAGGAAAAATAGGGTCTGATACTACTTTGTAATGCTCTAAACTGGAATCCACCAAACCGGTGCTCCAGGATGGTGTTCTACATGGCCTCAAGCATGCCTCCCCATATACTAGAGGCTGATGACTAGTGGAAAGGGTCCATGAGGTTACTATTGGGAGAATATTCCATTGTGATAAGATTTTGTAACATTAAAGTAAATAAAGGATACATAAGTAAGTAAAATAAGGTATATAGTAAGAAATTAGTAAATAGATAACCTATACTATAACAAAATTCTTAGTATGACCATCGAAAATCCATACATTTGAAAGTAATATATAAAAGTACCAAAATAAACAAAATAAAAAAAGAGACAAAAACCATCAAAACCCCAAATATGTATGGGTACTAGCTCAGTCCCCATCCACAAGCTTCGTTCTAGCTAGGTCAAGTTTCTTCTATTGGGTGCTTTCTATTATCCAATCCCACATCCATGAAATCAACTAGGGTACCAACCAGTGGACCAAGTAGGGTGTGAGTAAGACTCAGTAGTCCATGAATAATGGTGTCTAAAATTATATCTAGTTTGATCCAATATAGTTCATGTTAACGCATTTCACAAAATAGGAAGGTAAATATATTAAAAATAAAATAAAATACCCTCAATCCACCAGCTCCATGGTGGAACCCTTGTTGAACCTACCAGTTTCGACCAATTTTGGGTGTCTCTGAACATGTATCAATGACTGTGATAACCATAAACACCACATTAAATCTATTATCTCATCTTAACATTCCAAATATCACATATCATGAAAAATTAAATCACTCATCCCATCATTTCTAATCATCTGGTATCACGTGGAATCCATAGAGATCATCCTGAAATTCCTAAATCATGTACCGAATAGAATCCAAAGAGATCATCCTATCATTATTATTTATGTATCATCATATTTCATTTGTATTCCAAGGATATCATTCCAGTATTTTCCTTCCATTTATCACCATATGTCATTGAGAATCCAAGGAGCTCATCCTAACATTATCATTTCTTTAGCACCAATCATATCCCATGGAATCCAAGGAGATTATCTTGACATTACCATTTTTTTTAATTAAGATACCACCTGACCATGTAACCCATTTTAATACGTTAACACCTAAGGATAAAGTCATGATAACTTCCATTATTTTCCATTATAAACATTCAATTTGATTTTTAATTAATAAACATTACACCCATAGACCATTCCCACTTCTAAGACACCCTTTTCAAACCATTTCAATATTTTACAACCAATATATATCCAAGATCACCCTAAAGGGGTTATCTAATGTCCAAATTTAAATCCATCAAGGTCAAATTCATGGTCTTTAAAGGGTTATAGGATGAATTTAGGTACAAACTAATTAAATTTTAGGTTCTAGTTTATATACATGTCAAAATGATACCATGACATACAAGAGACATACTATTAAAATGGAGAAACCAAGAGGGATAGCTCGAAGACCACTTACTGTAGGTTAAGAGATATTCACTCATTAAGTATTGTCCTTTTTTTTATTGGAAATGTAAGAAATAGATAAACCACATAAAATCCCTAAAAATAGGGCATATTTTCCTTAAGAGACAGGAACATAAAAAATAGAGATCTAATGAATAAAGTAGTAAGGTGGACTCTTAAACTCACCTAGGGGTTTAATCGCCTCATATGGAACTCAAAATGGTGGAGAAACTATGGAGATCACCCATGCTTGATGAAGAGGGATATGAGAGATCAATGTGGGATTCTGTTTGAATGGAGGGGGAGAAAAAATGAGTAATACTTAAGGGTTAAAAGGTAAAATTTGTAATTTACCATTTTTTAATTGTGCATATAGTTTGGCTATATGATTTTCCAAACCATGTATCAACCGTGCAGATCACACTATCTGGAAAATCCACACCCCACCCAGTTAGGCACACAGTTAGAGAAACCATGTGAAATGGATTTACAACAAAATGTAGGCTCTTTCATAGTTTCCAAGCCCTACCACATGGTTTAACAAACCATCCTCCCCTTGTTTTTAGCTCTGAAGGTTGGGGTGAATTATTAGTGTAAACATTACACCTATTTATGCCTCCCTAAAAACCTAAAATTCGAGCTCTGAACAACCAAGACACTCTCACAACCTCCCTCAATCCATTGAACACTCTTCTTAGGTAAAATTAAGAGGATTTCAACAAAATTTAAGGGAGTATGTACCTTGAGAGGATAAAACGGTCTTATATTTGGGTACGTTATGAGCTTTATGGATGTTTGTAGAAACAAATACATTCCTTCTCATTATATTAATTTAGTTGAATTCACTAGGATTTGGATGCTGCAACCCCTGGGGATCTTCAAGATAAATGCTGATGCACCTGTTTTAGATGGGATTCAGGTGGGGATTAGTGTGGTTTTCCATGATTGGTTTGGTTTCATTATCTCTATATTTTAGAAGAATCTTAATACAACATGGAACCTGAAACTTTCGTAATTTAAATCAATTTTAGTGTGTTTAGAATGAGTGGTATATCAAAATTTGGATATAATTATCATCAAATTTGATTTACTAGTAGTCATTTTTTCCATTATTTCTATAGAGCCACTACTATCCCCAATTGGCCCTTTCCTAGATGAGATCACATATTTGGATTCAAGAATTTATTTTTTCCAAATTTCTTTTGTTTGGATATTGGGTAATTAGGTTTTACACTTTATTACTGTAACTCCCTGACCCCAGTTACCCAGAGTCGGTGCATTATTACATAACATTGGCATGATCACAAAAGATCAAGTCTCGAAAGACTGATTAGTTTATTAGCCTTGAAATGACTAGATACATTCATAAAGTTTACATTATATCATAAAGTGAAAACTAATAAAACAACTTTTTGTATTTATATCCCCTCATAATATCCCTTCAGGTCATCCATAAATTACTTCTTCACATCCTGGGAAAAATAAAACATTGAAAGGGGTGAGCTTAGATGCTCAGTAAGGATAACAATATAGCAAAAACTTTCATAAATATGCATAAACATTTAAGGAAATGTATAACTAAAACAAAAGACTTTTAAACTTGAACTTCATCATAATATGGAAAATATAAAATGAAATAATTCCATTTACTTATTCACATGTATATTCTACTAGTTGAATAATCACATGCAATATCAATAACCACTTTCATAATGATGAAATGCATAATGCCAGACTATCATAACCACATAGTCAAGGCCTTGTGCCAAGACTACAAATAAGATTTTTTCAAGGCCTTGTTCCAAGACACTAGTTTTTCTCATGAGACCTACCGATGCATCAAGGAGATATAGCGGGCTCCACCCGTCACTTATTATGTCCAATGCATTCATCATATGAACAAGTTTAAACATAACATAAACATTCATATTAAAACTAGCATACGAAATGTCAATACTTTCTCCATAAACCATTAATGGTATAAAGATAACACATCCAAATTCAAACATATCACAAAACCTTCAATACATTATGGAAGTTTTTTTATCATAATAAATCAACTTCAAATAAGCTTAAAATCCATCAAAGGATGTTGACATAGATGAAATCAAAACTATTTAAGAGAAATATCTATTTTTTTAAATCATTTAAATGTCACATAATTATAAAAGAAAAAATTTAATTTGAAAATATTATTATAATCTTGTAAGGGAAGCTTCGACGATTTTATAACGGTGTAAAATATCCACACCCGCCGTATAAGTTAAAAAAGACATTCTTACCTTAATTCTGTCGAAAAGGTTAAAACGGAACTTGTTTGGAAAACGACAGAAAGATTCTTTTATAAACTTCTTATAAAAATTAAACAAGGGTATAAATGAATTTATCCCATAGTCTTTAAAATATTAAGAATGATTTGAAATACATTTTTAAGAAGCATGTATGTGAATGATAAAGAGGCCTGAGTAGATAATTACGTATAAACAACCTCTGATAATGAAGAGATTGTGAAATAAACCCTTACCTTGTAATTTTCCTTAGTCGATGGTATGTTAAACTCTAGTATAATATTTAAAACATTGTTATTAAATTATACAATAACCATATACATAATTATGATACCATATATGATCTTCTAATAATGCTTTGCTAATAATATTTTAGTATTATCGTCGTTTCAGGTGTTAACTTACTCATTTTATTTTATATGTTTTGTTACATAAATTGTGTTTGTTATAGATAGGTAGTATATTATTAATATACAAAATTATATAAAGTTCTTAAACATTAATTTTAATCATCAAATGATAATTAGTCTTGAATGGGTATGATGGGGAATGAATCTCATCACGTTCGTGGAGACGGTAGTCCGTACGTACGCACAGGAGACAATATCATTCTTTTGATATTAAAATAATATATAATTGGATTTTATATCATATATACAGAATAATTATAATGTTATATTTATTATTTACATGAATTACACATCATTATTATACCCATCCAAAATAATAATACATTGAAAAACAATTACACCACGACATGGAGACGGTAAGCCGTACGTACGCATGTATGGTGACATGTCATTCAAAGGATCGATAGAATACTGAATATGGTTGTACCATATTTATAATAACATAATAGTATATAGAAGATACCGGAGTTATTATTTTATAATGGAAATAACAAAGAAAGAAGAAGTTGAAGAAGAAAGGAACTTGAAAGAGGGTGGTGAAAACATTACATCTTCTTCGGGTTCTTCCTTTTGATTTGATCAAAAGGGATCCTTAGGTTGCCTTTCTGATAAAACTAAGGCCTCTAGGTCAAAGTGAGGGAAGTTTAGAGAATATTTGGGTAGGGTTTGGCTGAGCCAAAAGGCTTTTAAGGTGTGAAATTGAGATAAGGTGGAGTTCCCTTTTATAAGAGGGGTGAGGGGCACCTTTGGAAAATCTAGATATATTATTTTATAATAAATTTATATTCGGTTTATAATGGATTCAAAGTGAATTATTTAAATTTTAAGGTGGGGATAGGTCAAAAAACACTCAACCAAGAGGTTTTAGACAGGTTTGGGTCACTTTATTAACCTTATCTTTTAGTTTTAACTCTTAGTTAATTAGTTTGACACTTACCATGTCTCTTTGTATTTTTATATTATACAGTCAATAAACTTACTATAAACTTCCAAGAGACCCCAAAGTGGTCCATTAATGATACAAATATCATTATATAAGTCTCTTGGCCGAACCTTAGATTTTTAGGAATATAATATAAATTAATAATATAATATTTGTTTTAAAAACTCTTTTATGTCAATTTTAACACTATTGGGTATTTTGTTTTTGATAATTTCATAACAGCATTATTAATTCGACAAAAATTTATATAATCAGTCCTAATATTTCATATTAACCTAGAAAATTAGTGGAATTCATAAAAAGTATCAAATTACATTTATTTTTATATTTATAATATCAATTATTTTAATATTTCATAAATTAGGTAATTACTGCATAACCATTGTGTCATAAATAAATTAAACTATTTAGTGTATAAAAATTATAAATAAAATACCATTATGTATGAAATCTTCTTAGATTTATAATGAATATTTATAATCAAATTCCTCTTATGTATAACCCTATATTAAAAATGTTTTAGTTATTAAACTTTGATTTTAACTCTTTTAACTCTTCTTTGAATTAAATAATAATAAATGTCCTAATCTAATCCAAGTGGACCTAAATGATAATATTTTATTCCTATGGTTGTTTTTGGTCGAGATAAACTTATCCAATAGAATTAGGACATGTGTTTGGGTAATATTAATATCATTTTTACCCTTAATTACCCTATTTACTTTTAACCGTGGAAAATAAAAGTAAAAAGTTACTATTCACCAAAAATTATTTTTATCTTATTGAACCACATTTTACTCCTTGATATTAACTGTGTCTCTCGGATTTTCAAAATTCCACTAACAGAAGCAGTAAAATTAAGTTTTATGTGAATTTCCAAATTCTCCTAGGAGGTGGGTAAAAGACGGTGACAAGTTCCATAATTTTTTTTATATCTAAAATTATTCTAAACTAACTCCAATGAATTAAATTTAACTTATATAGGTATTATGTATCTATTTTGACCTTAATTAAATTTAAATAAAAGAAATAATTATTTAAATAAAAATTCGGTTTTAAACTATAACTCTGTGTTTTTTCACTATTCATCAAAATTGAATGGTTTCAGAAAAATACAAAAAATTCACTCTATGATAATTTCAATATTCCGAATCCAAAAATGAAGTCCATTTTGAAAGATAAAATTTATAAAAGTTCAAAAAGTGGGTATTACTATTCATAATAGCTAGTTTGATTGGTTGTGGTGTGTGTTAGAACTCAAAGTTGCGTACAACACACACTACTGTATTATTCAAAGAGAAGCGTACCATGGAAGCTTGGGGTGTTACATTCTCCCCTACTTTAAATAATTTCATCCTCAAAATTTCTATAATACTACCACGTGAAAAGACTCAGGTGATTCTTCATCATAAGTTCCTCAGGTTCCCATGTTGCCTCTTCCATTTTATGGTTTCTCCATAGAACTTTTACCAGACGAGTTATCCGGTTTCTCAGTACTTGTTCTCTTGTATCAAGAATCCTGACGGGCTCTTCGCAATAAGACAGATCGGGTTCCAGTTCTAATTCCTCGTAAGTAAGTACATGCATTGGTTCAGGCATGTATTTTCTCAACAGTGATACGTGGAACACATCGTGAACTTTGGAGAGACTTGGCGGCATTGTCAAACGGTAAGCTACAACCCCAATTCGTTCTAGAATTTTGAAAGGTCTAATGTACCTGGGACTCAATTTACCCTTCTTACCGAAACGTATAACTCCCTTCCATGAAGATACCTTCAAGAAAACATGATCTCCTACCTGAAATTCCAAATCCTTCCTTCAGTTATCGGCATAGCTCTTCTGCCTACTTTGAGCTAATTTGATGTGGTTTTGGATTACCTTTACCTTTTCCATTGTTTCCTCCATGAGTTTTGGGCCTACAAGTTTTCTTTCACCAACGTCATCCCAACAGGTTGGTGTGCGACATCTATTTTCGTATAACACTTCATATGGTGCCATCTGAATACTTGAATGGAAGCTATTGTTATAGGAAAACTCCACCAGAGGTAAATATTAATCCCACATACCCTGAAATTCTAGTGAGCATGATCTCAACATGTCTTCTAAGGTTTGAATAGTCCATTCTGATTGTCCATCTGTTTGAGGGTGGTAGGCAGAGCTCAAACGAAGTTCAGTATCTAAGACCTTCTGAAGACTCTTCCAGAATCTTGAAGCAAAACGAGGATCACGATCAGAAACAATTGAGAGGGGTACTCCATGAAGTCTCACAACTTCATTAATATATAGTCTTGCTAGACGTTCCAGTGGTAGATCTTCTCTTATAGCAAGAAAATGTGCTGACTTTGTAAGACAATCAACAATAACCCATATTGCATCATTCCTTCTAGGAGTCTTTGGTATCCCCATGAAAAATTACATCGTAATATTGTCCCATTTCCACTCTGGTATGGGAAGAGGTTGCATGACTCCTCCAGGCTGTTGCCTTCCAGCTTTCACTTGTTGAAAAACCATACATCTTGACACAAAATCAGCAATCTCCCTCTTCATGTTGTCCAACAAAAAATTTTCCTTCAAATATATATACATTTTGGTGCTCCCAGGGTGTATAGAGAAATTGGAACTATGAGCATCGTCCAACAATTACCTTTTTAGATTAGGTATATTGGGAACACAAAGTCTCTCCCCGAATTTCAAAATTCCATCTTCATACACAAAGTCACTCAATCTCCCATCATTCACACCTTTAATCTTCTTTTGAAACTCTTCATCATCGGTCTGAGAAATCTTTATCCTTTCTAGTAAATATGGTTTGGCAACCATTTGAAAAAGAATTGATGTTTCACCTTCCATGGTGATTCCCATATCCATATTTACTAAATCCATGAAAATAGGATCCCTTTAAACTCTCATCATGTTCAAAACTCCATGATCCTTTCTGATTAAAGCATCTGCCACCTTATTTTCCTTCCCTGGGTGGTAGTGTATCATGCAATAATAATCCTTGAGTAGTTCAAGCCATTGCCTTTGCCTCATGTTGAGTTCTTTCTGTGATAAAATGTACTTTAAACTCTTGTGATTGGTATATATCTCACACTTTTCACCATAGAGATAATGTCTCCATATCTTCAAAGAAAACATTACAGCAGCTAACTCAAGATCATGAGTAGGATAGTTTTTCTCATGAATTTTTAGCTATCGTGATGCATAGGCAATAACCCTATCATTCTGCATAAGGACACAACCAAATCCTTTCTTCGATGCATCACTATAAATAACGAACCCATCATTCCCCGATGGTAGAGTAAATATAGGAGCATTGACTAATCTTCTCTTCAGTTCTTCAAAACATTCTTCACACTATTTTGTCCAAAAAAATTTAACCCCTTTACGTGCGAGCTTCATTAATGGGTTAGCCAATCGGGCAAAATTCTGGACGAAACGCCAATAATATCCTGCTAAACCAATAAAACTGCGTACCTCAGTTATACTCGTCAGGGCTGGCCATTATTGGATTGCCTTGGTCTTAGAAGGATCAACAAAGATTCCATCCTTAGAGACAATATGGCCAAGAAAAGAGATATCCTGAAGCCAGAATTCACACTTGTTGAACTTCCCATATAATTCATGTCTTCTAAGAGTCTTCAGGATAATACGCAAGTGATTTTCATGATCTTCGTAGCTTTTGGAGTATACCAAGATATCATCAATAAATACCACCAAAAATTCATCGATATATTCCTTCAAAACTCTATTCATTAGATCCATGAATACAGAGGGTGAATTAGTTATCCCAAAAGGCATTACTGCAAACTCGTAATGCCCGTACCTGGTTCGAAATGCTGTATTCGGAATGTCTTCCTTCTTCACACACAACTAATGGTATCTAGATCGAAGGTCAATCTTAGAAAAGTATTGAGCTCTATGCAGTTGGTCAAATAAATCATCAATGCGAGGTAGATGATACTTTTTCTTTATTGTTATAGCATCGATTTCCATGTAGTCGATACATAAGCTCATAGATCCATCTTTCTTCTTAACAAAAAGGATAGGGGATCCCCATGGTGAAACGCTAAGGAGAATAAATCGCTTATTACTCAATTCCTCTAGTTGTTTCTTTAGTTAAACTAATTCCACAGTGGCCATTCTATAAGGGGTCTTCGATATAGGCCTTGATCCAGGAATTAAATCAATGGAAAACTCAACTTCTCGTTCTAGAGGATGTCTAGGTAAATCTTTCGGAAACACATCTACATATTCTTTCACAATAGGTACATCATCTATTTGAACATTACTTTCCTCACCCACAGTCATTTCATTCTATTCCTCCCCAATAATTTAATTTAGTTGAGATACTGAGGGTAGATCTAGGTAAGAATTAGGTGGTGACGATTCTGCTCTAAAGATAAGGTGTTCCTTATCATCATCATCAAAAATCATAACCTCCTTTGTCACGACCCGTCCTCGGGGCCCGTGCCGTGACTAACCCAAGCCTACCTTCCATAGGCCAGGGGCTGGTGACTAGCACCAAGGCATGATTCCCGATAAAAGGGAAGGCATTGCCTTTGTAAAGTGAACAAACACACAGAGTAAGCAAGCGGAAGTAAACACTAAGTAAAAACTGGGTACAATAGTAAGTGCGGAAAAGTAAGTGGGCCAGAATACAAACCCAAACTGAAAGTAAAGTTCAACTGAAAAGGGAGTACAACAACTTAAAAGTAAAGTCGCAACGTCGAGCCATCCATTGAAAGTCCCACCAGAAGGGTGGGTACAAATAGCCTCCACAGCTCCTCGTTCCAGCCGTCCGCTCCGAGTACATCCCACCCAGTGGTCCACCTCCAGGTACCGACTCTCTCCACAAGCCTCAACCACGATCAGTGTTGTTCGTCGTCTGTAACCGACACAATGTAGTACGGGCATAGCCCGTGCAGGGGTGAGTATAAGATACTCATTAGGGACCCCGAGACCCCCGAAGGTCTTCCAGAATCCACAAAGGATAATCCACAAAGGAAAGATACAATCACGAAGTAACATCCGACACTACTTAGGTATATGCTCATACATATACCTAAGTCATCAATTCCAGTTCGGCTCCGACATCCGAGCCCAAGTTCGATCACGTCCACACAGGATAGCACAACACAATCCACACAGGAAAGCAAGTCAATCATATCAAAGATAATGATTGAAAGTCAAGATTCAGCTCACACAGATATACTTCTTTGTAAGACGATAGAGATGATTAGATGTAGCCACAGATTCATCTAATCCATCAGACCCACACAGGATCGATAGGTAACTAACCCCCGCAATGACCCACATAGGATCTGTAGGCACTGGCCCACATAGGACCGCTGAGCGCTGACCCACACAGGATCTGACCCACACAGGATCGGTAGCACTGATCCACGTAGGATCGCTGAGTGCTGTAGTCATCGCCGTCGAATCCATGGAGGATTTCTGTACAGCCGTCATCATCGTCGCAGTCGCAGCCAGCTCTAGGGTTCCCGCACACAGCAAGATCATTCAGGAGGGTCCGCTCCACGAGCAGAGGGGCTGATACATCAACTGACACATAGTCCGGAGTTGATGTATCCAAAAGTTCCTTATCGTCAACAGGAACTCAACGTCACAGACGACGCGTCAATCGGACGTCCGGTCTGAGAGTTATTGCCTTTTTCGTCCCAGGGGCCCGGTTGGTTTTTAAGTCAAAACCAACCCGACCGTACTCCAACTGCATCCAAACCTTGAGCAGAGTAATCCAAAAGGTCCGCCTCACTAAGAGGGATCCATCAAAGTCGACGGCATGTCAATTGGACATCTGGAGATCAAGTTATAAGCGTTTCCGTTCCGAGGGCCCGGTTGGTTTCGTGTACGAACCAACCCGGCTGAACCCAAAGTTCTCTGAAACCTTGAGTGTAATAAACCAAAACGACCGTCTCGATCCAAGGATCGTATCGCAGTTGACGGTGCGTCGATCGGAGGTCCGCAGCCCAAGTTATGGGCAAAAGACCGAAAGATGTCCGGGAGTATGGGGTTCGGGCCCGGTCCGCCTCGGCCCGATACCCCCTGGGTCGGCCCGAAACCGGTCGACCCGACCCGGGTCCGAGTCCGGCCCGCTTGGGTGCGGCCTGGGCTGGCTGGCGCGGTTTGGCCCGGCCTGGGCGCGGTGCGGCCTGGTGCCAGGCGGCTCGGCCGTAACGGCCGAGCGATGAGGGGGGGGGGGGGGGGGGGGGGGGGCGCTGCCCCCCTGCGTTGTGAAACCGCGACCCCCATGAGAGGGGCCACTCCTGCTGGCCAGCCGGGGTTTACAAACCCCCGGATCCTCCCTTGACCGGCCGACCTGCTCCGGCCGGCCGGCTGCTGCCGCCACGGGACTGGCACGGCTGGTCCCCCTGCTCCGACGCTGGCGGCCCGGAACCGACCGCCGGTCTCTGCTCCACCGCGGCCTATGGCCGCGGCCTTGATCCGTCCGGCGTGGCGCGACGGCGCCGCGCCCCCTCCTCTGCGGCTCCGATCCGGCCGCGGTGCCTTTGTGGTTCTCCGGTGCGGAGCGACGACGCCGCGTCTTGTTCGTCTTCAACGGCGCGGTGTGACAGCGCCACACTTCTTCGCCCAAAGTCATAGCTTCCGCGCGGTGCAACGGATCGCGCCGCCTTACACGTGCCACAACAAAACCAAACAACCAAGGGGGAGGACGGTCGGCCGTGTTCGTGCGGTCCGACCTCCTCCCGTTATTGCGATAACAGGTGGCCTAGATAAGATGATAAAACAACGATGAAAGTAATCAGGAACAAAAATAAAAAATCCCCCTACCTCGAGCGTAGTTGAACGAAGGCTCGTCGTGGGATTGCACATCATAGAAGGAGGCGTCGCGGAAGGAGGATCATCGCGTCACGGAGAAAATATTCGTCGTCATTGCGTCTTCGATCTCCAAGGATCCGGCATTCTTGTCAACCTTCGTCGGAGGTCGGCGTTCTTCGTGTCCTTCGCGTTCTTCTTCGAGGAGGAAGAACTTCAAGAACTTGAGAAAAATCTTCCCAGCCTCTCACAACCCAAATCAACCCTTAATAAAATAAGAGTTTGTCTTATTTTATTTCTCAAGCCAAGCATTTTTAAATTCAAAAACGAATCAAACAATTAATTGAATTAATTGCAACATTTAAACCACCCAATTAAAAGAGGCATTTCATAAACAGATAAACACAAGGGTTGACTTCCACTTAATAGGGGTGCAGGTGCGTTACCTTATTAAAGGAGGGGGGGTTTAGGAAGAAAAGAAACGGTGGGGATCGTGTGGGCCCCACCTCACAAATATCCTACCTAGTGGGTAGGATATTGTGGGTCCCACTTCATCCACTTAGTTTAGGTTAAACACAATAAAATAAAATTGGTTGCACCACTTTTATTTTATTCCTCCACTTTACCCAAAAATTTAAAAACCACACCCGAGAAAACACAACTCCAGAATAGGTGTTTCTAAGCAATTACCAGCGCTGCGATTCCATTGGTGCCCTCAGAATTTGATTCCGAGCACCGATTCAAAAGTTAGGAAAACCCACTCATTCGTTCACTGAACGTACCCGATCTAAACTTTGGAAAATGATTCCAGGCACACCGGGCCTCGGAATCAGGTGCCGTAAGAAACTGAGTTCTTGTAAAATCCCAAATAAAATTAAGAAAAAATTTCCCTTGAATTTTACGGGACTTTACATTACTCCCACCTCAGGGCTTTACGTCCCCGTAAAGATACATCATAAACTAGGTGAACAAATGTGGGTACTGAGAATGCATCTGAGCCTCCCGCTCCCAAGTGCTCTCCTAGAGGTTCCCGTGCTGCCATATGATGTGCACTAGAGGAATTGACCATCCACGTAGGAACCGCTCCTGTCGATCCTCAATATCCACCGGGACCTCTGTAAAATTCACCCCATCATCGATGTCTAGCTCCCCATGGTCAATGATATGCATCGGGTCGTGCACGTATCTCCTCAGCTGAGATACGTGGAAGACGTCATGCACCCAGTGCAACTGAGGTGGTAGAGCCAGGCGATAAGCCACCTCGCCTATCCTGCTAAGGATCTAGAATGGTCCGATGAAGCGTGGAGACAAGTTACCGCCTCAGCCAAATCTCCATAATCCCCGTCGAGGTGAGACCCGCAAGAAAACGTGGTCGCCATCCTCGAACTCCAGTGGCCTTCGCCTCCTATCAGTATAAGACTTCTGCCGGCTCTGAGCTATCCTCATTCGCTCCTGGATGACCTGGAACTTCTCTGTCATGGCCTGGACCATCTCCGGTCCCACAAGTGCTGACTCCCCAGGGTCTGTCCAGCACAGAGGTGATCTGCAAGGCCGGCCATACAATGCCTCGTATGGTTCCATCCCGATGGTGGAGTGGTAGCTGTTGTTGTACGCGAACTCCACCAAGGGTAGGTGGTCCTCCCAGCTACGACCAAAGTCGAGGACACATGTGCGGAGCATGTCCTCGAGAGTCTGAATGGTCCTCTCCGTCTGACCATCCGTCTGAGGGTGAAAGGCGGTGCTCAGACATAGCTGCGTCCCGAATGCCTCCTGCAACCCCTTCCAGATCCGGGAAGTAAAGCGAGCATATCGATCAGAGACAATAGATGATGTCACACCATGAAGCCGTACAATCTCCTGAATGTATAGGAGTCCCAAGATCTCCACTGAGCCCTGCTCTCTGATGGGTAAGAAGTGAGCCGACTTGGTGAGTCGGCCGACAATCACCCAAATGGAGTCGTGACCTCTGGAAGTGCATGGAAGTCAAGTCACGAAGTCCATAGATATTCCGTCCCACTTCCACTCCGGGACCTCCAAGGGCTGTACCAAGCCTGCTGGTACCTGGTGCTCTGCCTTCACATGCTGGCAGGTGAGGCATCGAGAAATGAACTCTACCAAAACCTTCTTCATGCCCGGCCACCGGTGCTGTCGTCTGAGATCCTGGTACATCTTCGCCACTCCAGGATGTACTACCAAAGGGGAAGTGTGAAACTCTCTCATCACCTCCTCCCGAAAAGAAACTGGTACCAAGGTACATCCTCTGAAAAGGACGTCGTGCCCTCCTCCTAAAGAGAAACCATCAGGTGCCTGTGCTGAGGATATCTGTGCACACCGCGTCTTACAGTCATCGTCCCCACGCTGTGCCTCTCTAACCCGCTGCAGTAGTGGAGGAGTGACTGTGAGTGACTGAAGAAAGTCTACTCCATCTCTATCCATGATGGATATCTGCAAAGCATCTAGCTGCTCTATCACCTCCCCAAGTATCTGGATGCCCGTCCTCCTGCTGAGAGCATCGGCTACTACTTTCCCCTTCCTAGGAGTATAGACTATCTCAAAGTCATAGTCCTGGAGGAACTCGAGCCATCGCCGCTATCTCAGGTTTAGTTCCTTCTGCGAGAAGATGTACCTGAGACTCTGATGGTTAGAATAGACTGTAAAGTGCTCTCCCATCAGATAGTGTCGCCACATCTTCAGAGCGAAGACCACTGCTGCTAACTCCAGGTCATGGGTAGCGTAGTTCTGCTCATGCTACCTCAACTGACGTGATCCATAGGCGATCACGACCCGCTCCTACATCAGGACACATCCGAGTCCGGTCCCTGATGCATTGCAGTAAAATACGTACCCAACTCCCTCCTCCGATAGCCTCAAGATAGGCGCGCTGGTCAAACTCTGTCTCAGCTTCTGGAATGTAGAGACCCGAATCTTGACGTACATGGACAATACATTAATTTTGCAGAATACTTAATACATAAAAAAAACAGACACACAAGGACCGTAATAGTTTAGTGTCTTTGGAAACTCGGAATAAAATCTTCTAATCGTGGTGAAAGATCTTCAACAACTCCCATACCGATCTTCCACTTTTTGTTTCCTTACCTAAAAACTTTCTTTTAATCCTAGGGGAAAATAAAACATAAAAAGGGTGAGCTCAAATGCTCAGTAAGGGTAAGCATGGATAAAATGAAACATACCATATAAATTTGAAATTAAAAACAAGAACATAATGTTTAAACATCAAAATCTTGAGCAAAGACATAAATTGTGGAAGTACATAAGGCATAGATCATAATGGAACATAAATCATGATAAAATAGCATGGGAATTAAACATGTAATTGTGGCATCCATTTAAGAACATGTAATGATTTCCATAGTAGCCAAGACATTGCTGCCAAGACCATCTTAGTGGACAAAGTCCCTTTCTGAATCGAGTTCACTCCTCGTTCCAGTCCTGTAATACTGAATCGGATTAACTTAACGTTCCATGCATGTCTATCTCATGAGATATAAATATTTACCCAATGCATTGGAGGGAGATATAGGTCCCACACATCTCATAATGAAATCATTCTTACTTATGCCACAAAATAAACATACATCATTCATAATAACCCAATAAATAAAATGGGTTTCATAAACATCATCCCATCATCACATAATCCATATAAAAGAAATGGATATCATTTCATAATAAGAAAAGTGAAACCATGTAAATCATAGAGACATGATACTTGAAACATACACATGTGAAATAATGTCATCTTTGATGAAAATCATTTTGATAAAACACTTGAAATGAATTCTTTAGGAAAATATCCTTTTTTCTTCAAAATCATTTTCTTTTCACAAAATGTCATGCAATTTTAGAAAAAAAGGTTTTTGTTGAAAATAGTCATGAAATCTTTTGAAGGAAGCTTCATCAAAATAAGGTTTTATAAAACTGTAAAAAATCCATTCGTGCCATATAAGTTAAAAAAAACATTCTTCTCATACTTTTGCCAAAAAAGTCAAAAAGTACCTCGTAATAGAAAGATTCCATACATACCATGTAGTAAAAGTCAAAAATGGGTAAAAAGGACTTTAAACATACATGAAAACACTTTTATAAAACATGGACATGGATGATAGAAATAACCTCAGTAAATACTGACGAATAAGCAATCTCGGATAAAAATGAGATTTGCAAAATTATCCCTTACCTTATGTCCGATATGCTTCGTATGTGTCCGAACCTCCTGTATAATGATTTAAATAATGTCATTGACTTATTACATAATCATATTAATTTTTTATGATATTATATATGTTTCACTTATGACTTTATATTACCCGTTCTTTTGTAAATTCCATGTTAAAGTAGCGTTTTGGGTAAAATCATTTCATTTGTCGTTCGTGTTTGACTTGTAATTATTCATATGATTAATTAGATCATGATTACTTAATTCCAGAATATAAAACCTGATTTATATATAATATATATTCAGAATATACATATATATAATAGATCGATAAATGGAAAGAAATACACCGTTCATGGAGACGGTAGTCCGTACGTACGCATGAACGTTGTTTTCATTTCCTTATTGAATTGAATGGAATTAAGTATATAAAATATATATATATATATATATATATATATATATATATGTGTATACATAAATCCAGTAACTTCATTATGTCATATATTTCATTATTATTCATTATATATACTTTATAATCATTCTTGAATGGTTAATCATGGAAAATGAATCTCATCGCATTCGTGGAGACGGTAGTCCGTACGTACGCACGAGCGATGATATCATTACCACGATCGTGGAATTGTATTGAAGTGTATTTATAATATTACAGAATCAATATCACTTTACAATAACCATATATAGTTATTTATTTACACCATTATACCCATCCATGTAAGGTGGTGGCGGAAAATAGATTACACCACGACGTGGAGACGGTATTCCGTACGTACGCACGCGCAGTGATTTCATTTTCTGTAGGATGGATAGATGGTGAAATAGGGTTGTTTTATACTTATAATAACATATAATTATCTAAGTTATACTGATGTTATTACTTCATAATGAAACAACTAAAGAAGATGAAGTGGAAGAAGAAATAAAGTTGAAAGAATCGGTAACAGACATTACCTCTTCTTTGAAGCGCCTCTTTGAGACCTCCTCTTAGGGCACTAAAATTGGTCTTTGAAGAAGACCAGAATCTCTAGGATGTTTCTAGGGAAGTGGAGAAGAGAATTTGGCCGGGGTTGGACGAGCTTGAAGGCTCAAAATGGTGTGAGGAGGAGAGGGAGGAGGTTCCCTTTTATAAGGGAGGAGAGGGGCACCTTTGGAATAACAAAAAATATTATTTTATTATGAAGTAAAATTCGGATTTTAATAGATCCAAATTGATATATTTTGAATCTAATGTGGGTATGGGTATAAATAATCTAATCCAATAGAATTTAGACAAGTTTAGGTATCAAATTTAACCTTATCATTTAGATTTAACATTAAGTTAGATAATTTAACTTTTACCGTGTCTTCTTGTTTTCTTACACTATAAGGTTAATAAACTTACTATCAAGACAAACGAACCCCAAGTTGTTTATTATTAATATATATAACCTTATCTAAGTCATTTTTCCAAACCTTATATTTTTAGTAATATAATAACAATTTATAATATAATATTTTTTTAAAAAACTATTTTATGTCAATTTTGACACTATTTGGTAATTGATTTTTATGAAAATCACAACAGAATTATTTGTTCGAAAAAAGTTAATTAAATAAATAATAACATGTCATATAAACATATAAAATTATTCTAATTCATAAAAAGTCTAAAATTACATTTATTTGGGTATTTATAACATCAATTATGTCAATATTTCATTAATAAGATAATTACTGCATCATCATTGTGTCATAAATAAATTAAATTATTTAAAGTCTAAAAATTAAAAATAAAATATCATTATGTATGAAATCTTTTTATATTTCTAATGAATATTTATAGTTGAATTTATCTTATGTATAACCCTATATTAAAAATGATTTACTTATTAAACTTTGATTTTAACTATTTTAACCCTTCTTTAAATAAATTAATAATAAATATCCTAATCTAATCCAGGTGGGCCTAAATGGTCATATTTTATTCCTAAGGTTGTTTTTGGTCGAATTACACTTATCCAATAGAATTAGGACATGTGTTAGGGTAATAATAATATCATTTTTACCCTTAATTACCCTATTTACTTTTAACTGTAGTAAATAAAAGTAAACGTTACTATTCACCAAAAATTATTTTCATCTCATTGAACCACATTTTACTTAATGAAATCAACCGTGTCTCTCGGATTTTTGAAATTACATTCACAAAAGCGGTAAAATTAAGTTTTATGTAAATTTGCAAATTCTCCTAGGAGGTGGGTAAAAGACGGTCAAAAGTTCAATAAAATTTTTATACATCTAAAATTATTAAAAAATGACTCCAATGAATTACATTGAACTTATATAGGTATTATGTAACAATTTTGACCTAAAATAAATTTAAATAAAATAAATAATTATTTAAATAAAAATTCGGTTTTTAAATAGTAACCCAGTGTTTTCACTATTCATCAAAAATTGAAAGTTTTCAGAAAAATACCAAAAATTAGGCCTAAGATATATTTGATATTATGAATTCAAAAATGATGTTTATTTTACCAAATTAAAAACATATCAGTTACATTAACTAATTTAAAAATTAATTCCCGTCGTCAAAACAAATAGCGTGTTTTTAAGAGATAATAACTATCAAAAGATTGACACTTGTTTATGTCTAGTTTAAATGTGAAATTACATCCAATGACCAAAACTGTATTAAATTGTAAAAATATATTCTAAATATACTTTAAAACCACTCAAATTAATAATTTATCACTATTAATTATTTCGATTAAAAAAAGTTGTTTTTTAATTAAAATTTAGTAATTTTCACTATTCATCAGAATATGAAAGTTATCCGAAAAGTACCAAAATTTCACCCAAAGCTAATTTCGATATTCCGAATCCAAAAATGAAGTCCATTTTGAAAGATAAAATTTATAAAATTTCAAAAAGTGAGTATTACTATTCATAATGGCTAGTTCATAATAATATTATAATAATATCTCGTTTAGTGAAACTCGGTATTGCGTACTACACACGCTATCGAGGAAGGTCGCGATTGCGTGTAATGAAAGGCAAGTCAGGGATGCGTGTTGTGAAAGCTCCTTTTGGTGTAGCGTACAACACAAGACATTAATGAAATTAAAAAAAATATTTTTCATAAAATCTCGGGGTGTAACATTCTACCCCCCTTAAAATGAATTTCGCCCTCGAAATTATTTAGGGTTATAAATGGTTCACAACTCGAAAGTTTCTTTAATAGAAACCCACATCGTAAAAAAGGAATACCAAAACTTGGATTTAAAAACTAAAGTATGAAACGTAACGGTTACCCAAATTAACTCATCACGAGGTTTCCACGTAGGAGAACATAGGTGAAAATATGGATATGGAAGAAAAATATAACCATATAGTTCTGATGGAGAGTGGTAGAGAACATGGCTATGAAAAATCCAACAATTACAAAGCCATAAATTTGTGACGATCTAAGGTACCATATGATTCATCGGATATAAGAGCACTAGGACAACATTTTTGGTTTTCAAGATCATTTCCCTAAAGTTGATGAAATTGGAATTAGAAGAAATAATTTCGTGATTTTGGTACAATCTCACCGTTGGTCGTTCTTTGGACAATTTCCACTTCATCTCTTAAAGAAATGAAGATGAACTTGTCATTCATGATGTGTTAGCAGATCATGTGATAGAATGATGGGTTATCAAAAAATACATAAGTCCATATATAGTGAGATTAATCATATATGGTTCCTAAAATGGACTTATACTTCAAATATCATACTGCTTAATATAATAAAAATAGTTTCTATTAAACAAGGACTTCCTGTAGGCCAGTGGTAGGCGATAAAGGCTAGTCACACTCCAGTTGTGGGTTCGATTCCCACAGCCTTGTCCGACGCGATGGGCTGTCTCCCATCCTGTAGGTTGTCCTTTTTCTAAAACTACATTACTATAACATCCCATAAATAATATCGAAAAAACTTCTATCCTTATGTCCAACATAATCCATTCCAATCTTTAGGCTTATCCAAAATACTGCTGTCCAATCTTATATTATTGTGAAAACGATTACCAAAGAGTTCATATAACAAGCATGTTAATACCATCTTTGATCCCCATATATCATGAGATATGTCTTTTTGGTCACATTCCAAACATTCGAAGGCCTTAATCATGTATTCTCTTGAAAAATGAATACCCATTGAATCTTAGTGAAAACATGAGTACTGTAAAAAGTTATCTCTTTTTACATACCAAAACCTCAAACCATGATATAACTATTTCCTTATATCAGTCATGAGCTCATGAATACTGTCAAACATTTCATTTTCTCCTTATCCCTTTATTATGCGCAAATCATCTTTTTTTCTAAAAATATCTCAATCACTTTCCATGGTTACTGGTACCATAAAATTATTGAAAACTACAATAGACCAATACATAAATATTCCAATATTCCACTATACTATATACAACATTATTTTGGAATCCCATTACATAAACACTTAATCATTCCACCACATCGTTGTCATATTCAACATCACCAATAGTGATCGCATGTGACTTCCCTTTGTCCTTTTCCTTAAGTGGTTGCTCATGTCGATCATCACTAACCCTTGTATTAGGGCATTTATTAGCATAATGCCCCATTTCCTTACACTTGAAGCATTAAAGTGTTGGTGGTGCGTTCTCTGCAATCTTTTCTTTATTCACATCATTAGAAACCCTTTTTACATTACTTCGACACTCAGCTGCTCGATGACCTTCTTTTCCACACTTAAAACATTTTCTAGTCCCTTTAATACAATCTCCACCATGCTTCTTTCCATACTTTGAGCATAAGGGAACATTCATCTTCTTTTCACCATTATTATGAGATTTCTCCTTGAACTCCATCTTTCGTTTCTTGTCAAAACTATGAGATGGATAAGTAACACCAACTTCCATTTCTACCTTGATAACACAACGCACAATTTCTTCATAGCTACTAAAGTCTCTTATAGATAATTCCCTTATAAGATTTGGTTTTAAGCCACTGAAGAATCGATCAACTTTACTTTCAGGTTGGATGATAAAGCCAAATGCATACCTTGCAAGCCTTGTAAAATTCGCTTCGTATACACCAACAGATTCATCATCCTTTTGATTTAGTTCAAGAAACTCCTTCTCTATCTTTGTTCGAAGAATATGAGGGAAGTAATTATTGAAAAATAGTTTCTTGAACTCATCCCATTCCATGGACTCAATTTCATCTCTTGGCCTCGTATTCTTGATAAGATTCCACAATTGATCAGCTTCACCTTCCAAACGATATACTGCTAAGATGACTTTATCATGTTCAGAACATTGAAGAACTGAAAATATCTTTTAGGTGGTACTGATCCATTGTTCAGCAACAAGTGGATCAGAAGACCCACTGAAAGAAGGTGGACGTTGCCTCATGAAGGACTCAATAGAATATTGTTCCCTTGTTTTCTCATTTGGAAGTCCAGAATGATTCATAGCTTGTGTAAGTATAGCAATAAGATTTTTCACTCCATCTCCCATAACATTTGTTTGTTCAGGAGGACAATCATTTCATTTTCCATTGCATTGATCAACACGGTTCCTTCGGGTTACATCCATCGTCTAAAACCCAAAAAGAATAGTGTGAGAGGTAAAAATCATGCTAGGGAAAACAACATAGTAAATGGGGAGTACCCTAAATATCTAACATCTTAGGTTAAATTCTAAGATCATTAGCGCAATTCTCGGACTGTAACCTATACGTATACTTAAACTTAGGGACATCCCTAGACATACCTTAGAAATATCTCTAGGGATATCACTAAAGTTTTCGCATCCTAGTTTCCAAAGGTTAACTAAACCTTTCCTCTGATACCAACTGTAGAGACCCGAAGCTTGACGTATATGGACAATACATTACTTTTGCGGAATACTTACTACATAACAAAAACAGACACACAAGGACCGTAATAGTTTAGTGTCTTTGGAAACTCGGAATAAAATATTCTAATCATGGTGAAAGATCTTCAACAACTCCCATAACGATCTTCCAATTTTTGTTTCCTTACCTAAAACCTTTCTTTTAATCCTGGGGGAAAATAAAACATAAAAAGGGTGAGCTAAAATGCTCAGTAAGGGTAAGCATTGATAAAATAAAACATACCATATAAATTTGAAATTAAAAGCAAGAACATAATGTTTAAACATCAAAATCTTGAGCAAAGACATAAATTGTGGAAGTACATAAGGCATAGATCATAATGGAACATAAATCATGATAAAATAGCATGGGAATAAAACATGTAATTGTGGCATCCATTTAAGCCCATGTAATTATTTCCATAGTAGCCAAGGCATTGCTGCTTAGACCATCTTAGTGGATAAAGTCCCTTTCTGAATCGAGTTCACTCCTCGTTCTAGTCCTGTAATACTGAACCAGATTAACTTACCATTACGGCCATGTCTATCTCATGAGATATAAATCTTTACCCAATGCATTGGAGGGAGATATAGGTCCCACCCATATCATAATTAAATCATTCTTACTTGTGCCACAAAATAAACATACATCATTCATAATAACCCAATAAATAAAATGGGTTTCATAAACATCATCCCATCATCACATAATCTATATAAAAGAAATGGATATCATTTCATAATAAGAAAAGTGAAACCGTGTAAATCAAAGAGACATGATACTTGAAACATACACATGTGAAATAATGTCATCTTAGATGAAAATGGTTTTGATAAAACACTTGAAATGAATTCTTGAGGAAAATATCATTTTTTCCTTCAAAATCATTTTCTTTTCACAAAATGTCATGCAATTTTAGAAAAAAAGGTTTTTGTTGAAAATAGTCATGAAATATTTTTAAGTAAGCTTCATGAAAATAAGTCTTTATAAAACTATAAAAAATCCGTTCGTGCCATATAAGTTAAAAAAAACATTCTTCTCATACTTTTGCCGAAAAATTCAAAAAGTACCTCATAATAGAAATATTCCATACATAACATGTAGTAAAAGTCAAAAATGGATAAAAATGACTTTAAAACAACATGAAAAAACTTTTATAAAACATGGACATAGATGATAGAAATAACCCCAGTAAATACTGACAAATAAGCAATCTCGGATAAAAATGAGATTTGCAAAATTATCCGTTACCTTATGTCCGATATGCTTCGTATGTATCCGAACCTCCTGTATAATGATTTAAATAATGTCATTGACTTATTACATAATCATATTAATTTTTTATGATATTATATATGTTTCACTTATGACTTTATATTACCCATTCTTTTGTAAATTCCATGTTAAAGTAGCGTTTTGGGTAAAATCATTTCATTTGTCGTTCGTGTTTGACTTCTAATTATTCATATGATTAATTAGATCATGATTACTTAATTCCAGAATATAAAACATGATTTATATATAATATATATTCAGAATATACATATATATAATATATCGATAAATGGAAAGAAATACACCGTTCATGGAGACGGTAGTCCGTACGTACGCATGAACGTTGTTTTCATTTCCTTATTGAATTGAATGGAATTAAGTATATGAAATATATATATATATATATATATGTATACATAAATTCAGTAGCTTCATTATGTCATATATTTCATTATTATTCATTATATATACTTTATAATCATTCTTGAATGGTTAATCATGGAAAATGAATCTCATCGCATTCGTGGAGACGGTAGTCCGTAAGTACGCACGAGCGATGATATCATTCCCATGATCGTGGAATTGTATTGAAGTGTATGTATAATATTACAGAATCAATATCACTTTACAATAACCATATATAGTTATTTATTTACACCATTATACCCATACATGTAAGGTGGTGGTGGAAAATAGATTGCACCACGACGTGGAGACGGTATTCCGTACGTACGCACACGCGGTGATTTTGTTTTCCGTAGGATGGATAGATGGTGAAATAGGGTTGTTTCATACTTATAATAAAATATTAGATATGAGTTATACTGATGTTATTACTTCATAATTAAACAAATAAATAAGAAGAAGTGGAAGAAGAAATAATGTTGAAATAATCGGTAACAGACATTACCTCTTCTTTGAAGCGCCTCTTTGAGACCTCCTCTTAGGGCACTAAAATTGGTCTTTGAAGAAGACCAGAACCTCTAGGATGTTTCTAGGGAAGTGTAGAATAGAATTTGTCAGGGTTTGTCCGAGCTTGAAGGCTGAAATTGGTGTAATGAGGAGAGGGAGGAGGTGCCCCTTTATAAGGGAGGAGAGGGGCACCTTTGGAATAACTAAAAATATTATTTTATTATGAAGTCAAATTCGGTTTTTAATAGCTCCAAATTTATATATTTAGAAGATAATGTGGGGATGTGTCGAAATAATCCCATCCAATAGAATTTAGACAAGTTTAGGTATCAATTTTAACCTTATCATTTAGATTTAACATTAAGTTAGATAATTTAACTTTTACCGTGTCTTCTTGTTTTCTTACACTATAAGGTTAATAAACTTACTATATCAAGACAAACGAACCCCAAGTTGTTTATTATTAATATATATAACCTTATCTAAGTCATTTTTCCAAACCTTATATTTTTAGGAATATAATAACAATTTATAATATAATAATTTTAAAAAAAAACTATTTTACTTCAATTTTGACACTATTTGGTAATTGATTTTTGTGAAAATCATAACAGAATGATTTGTTCGAAACAAGTTAATTAAATCAATACTAACATGTAATATTAACATATAAAATTATTTTAATTCATAAAAAGTCTCAAATTACATTTATTTGGGTATTTATAACATCAATTATGTCAATATTTCATTAATAAGATAATTACTACATCATCATTATGTCATAAATAAATTAAATTATTTAAAGTCTAAAAATTAAAAATAAAATATAATTATGTAGGAAATCTTTTTATCTTTATAATGAATATTTATAGTCGAATTTATCTTATGTATAACCCTATATTAAAAATTCTTTACTTATTAAACTTTGATTTTAACTATTTTAACCCTTCTTTAAATAAATTAATAATAAATGTCCTAATCTAATCCAAGTGGGCCTAAATGGTCATATTTTATTCCTAAGGTTGTTTTTGGTCGAATTACACTTATCCAATAGAATTAGGACATGTGTTAGGGTAATAATAATATCATTTTTACCCTTAATTACCCTATTTACTTTTAACCGTGGTAAATAAAAGTAAAAAGTTACTATTCACCAAAAATTATTTTAATCTCATTGAACCACATTTTACTTACTGACATCAACTGTGTCTCTCGGATTTTTTAAATTCCATTCACAAAAGCGGTAAAATTAAGTTTTATGTAAATTTGCAAATTCTCCTAGGAGGTGGGTAAAAGACGGTCAAAAGTTCAATAAAAGTTTTATATATCTAAAATTATTAAAAAATGAATCCAATGAATTACATTAAACTTATATAGGTATTATGTATCAATTTTGAACTAAAATAAATTTAAATAAAATAAATAATTATTTAAATAAAAAGACGGTTTTTAAATAGTAACCCAGTGTTTTCCCTATTCATCAAAAATTGAACGTTTTCAGAAAAATACCAAAAATTAGGCCTAAGATATATTTGATATTATGAATTCAAAAATGATGTTTATTTTACCAAGTTCAAAAAATATCAGTTACATTAACTAATTTAAAAATTAATTCCCGTCGTCAAAACAAATAGCGTGTTTTTAAGAGATAATAACTATCAAAAGGTTGACACTTGTTTATGTCTGGTTTAAATGTGAAATTACATCCAATGACCAACATTGTATTAAATTGTAAAAATATATTCTAAATATACTTTAAAACCACTCAAATTAATAATTTATCACTATTAATTATTTCTATTAAAAAAAGTTGTTTTTAATTAAAATTTAGTAATTTTCACTATTCATCAGAATATGAAAGTTATCTGAAAAGTACCAAAATTTCACCCAAATCTAATTTCGATATTCCGAATCCAAAAATTAAGTCCATTTTGAAAGATAAAATTTATAAAATTTTAAAAAGTGGGTATTTCTATTCATAACGGCTAGTTCATAATAATATTATAATAATATCTCGTTTAGTGAAACTCGGTATTGCGTACTACACACGCTATCGAGGAAGGTCACGATTGCATGTAATGCAAGGCAAGTTAGGGATGCATGTTGTGCAATCTCCTTTTGGTGTAGCGTACAACACAAGACATTAATGAAATTAAAAAGAATATTTTTCATAAAATCTCGGGGTGTTACATTCTACCCCCCTTAAAATGAATTTCACCCTCGAAATTCTTCGGGGTTATAATTGGTTCACTACTCGAAAGTTTCTTTAATAGAAACCCACATCATAAAAAAGGAATACCAAAACTTGGTTTTAAAAACTAAAGTATGAAACGTAATGGTTACCCAAATTAACTCATCACTAGGTTTCCACGTAGGAGAACATAGGTGAAAATATGGATATGGAAGAAAAATATAACCATCAAGTTCTGATGGAGAGTGGTAGAGAACATGGCTATGAAAAAGCCAAAAATCACAAAGCCATAAATAATGTCATTGACTTATTACATAATCATATTCATTTTTTATTATATTATATATGTTTCACTTATGACTTTATATTACCCGTTCTTTTGTAAATTCCATGTTAAAGTAGTGTTTTGGGCAAAATCATTTCATTTGTCTTCGTGTTTGACTTGTAATTATTCATATGATTAATTAGATCATGATTAATTAATTACAGAATATAAAACATTATTTATATATAATATATATTCAGAATATACATATATATAATAGATCGATAGATGGAAAGAAATACACCGTTCATGGAGACGGTAGTCCGTACGTACGCATGAAAGTTGTTTTCATTTCCTTATTGAATTGAATGGAATTAAGTATATGAAATATATATATATATATGTATACATAAATCCAGTAGCTTCATTATGTCATATATTTCATTATTATTCATTATATATACTTTATAATCATTCTTGAATGGTTAATCATGGAAAATGAATCTCATCGCATTCGTGGAGACGGTAGTCCGTACGTACGCACGAGTGATGATATCATTCCCACGATCATGGAATTGTATTGAAGTGTATGTATAATATTACAGAATCAATATCACTTTACAATAACCATATATAGTTATTTATTTACACCATTATACCCATCCATGTAAGGTGGTGGCGGAAAATAGATTACACCACGACGTGGAGACGGTATTCCGTACGTACGCACGTGCGGTGATTTTGTTTTCCATAGGATGGATAGATGGTGAAATAGGGTAGTTTCATAATTATAATAACATATTAGTATATGATTTATACTGATGTTATTACTTTATAATGAAACAACTAAAGAAGAAGATGTGGAAGAAGAAATAAAGTTGAAATAATCGGTAATAGACATTACCTCTTCTTTGAAGCGCCTCTTTGAGACCTCCTCTTAGGGCACTAAAATTGGTCTTTGAAGAATACCATAACCTCTAGGGTGTTTCTATGGAAGTGGAGAAGAGAATTTGGCAGGGGTTGGACGATCTTGAAGGCTCAAATTGCTGTGAGGAGGAGAGGGAGGAGGTGCCCTTTTATAAGGGAGGAGAGGGGCACCTTTGGAATAACAAAAAATATTATTTTATTATGAAGTCAAATTCGGTTTTTAATAGCTCCAAATTGATATATTTTGAAGCTAAGGTGGGGATGGGTCTAAATACTCTCATCCAATAGAATTTAGACAAGTTTAGGTATCAAGTTTAACCTTATCATTTAGATTTAACATTAAGTTAGATAATTTAACTTTTACCGTGTCTTCTTGTTTTCTTACACTATAAGGTTAATAAACTTACTATATCAAGCCAAAAGAACCCCAAATTGTTTATTATTAATATATATAACCTTATCTAAGTCATTTGGCCGAGCCTTAGATTTTTAGGAATATAATAACAATTTATAATATAATATTTTTTAAAAAAACTATTTTATGTCAATTTTGACACTATTTGGTAGTTGATTTTTGTGAAAATTATAACAGAATTATTTGTTCGAAACAAGTTAATTAAATCAATACTAACATGTCATATTAACATATAAAATTATTTTAATTCATAAAAAGTCTCAAATTACATTTATTTGGTTATTTATAAGATCAATTATGTCAATATTTCATTAATAAGATAATTACTGCATCATCATTATGTCATAAATAAATTAAATTATTTAAAGTCTAAAAATTAAAAATAAAATATTATTATGTATTAAATATTTTTATCTTTCTAATGAATATTTATATTCTAATTTATCTTATGTATAACCCTATATTAAAAATGATTTACTTATTAAACTTTGATTTTAACTACTTTAACCCTTCTTTAAATAAATTAATAATAAATGTCCTAATCTAATCCAAGTGGGCCTAAATGGTCATATTTTACTACTAAGGTTGTTTTTGGTCTAATTACACTTATCCAATAGAATTAGGACATGTTTTAGGGTAATAATAATATCATTTTTACCCTTAATTACCCTATTTACTTTTAACCGTGGTAAATAAAAGTAAAAAGTTACTATTCAGCAAAAATTATTTTCATCTCATTGAACCAAATTTTACTTACTGACATCAACCGTGTCTCTAGGATTTTTGAAATTCCATTCACAAAAGTGGTAAAATTAAGTTTTATGTAAATTTGTAAATTCTCCTAGGAGGTGGGTAAAAGACGGTCAAAAGTTCAATAAAATTTTTATATATCTAAAATTATTAAAAAATGACTCCAATGAATTACATTGAACTTATATAGGTATTATGTATCAATTTTTACCTAAAATAAATTTAAATAAAATAAATAATTATTTAAATAAAAAGTCGGTTTTTAAATAGTAATCCAGTGTTTCCACTATTCATCAAAAATTGAAAGTTTTCAGAAAAATACCAAAAATTAGGCCTAAGATATATTTTATATTATGAATTCAAAAATGATGTTTATTTTACCAAATTCAAAACATATCAATTACATTAACTAATTTAAAAATTAATTCCCGTTGTCAAAACAAATAGCGTGTTTTTAAGAGATAATGACTATCAAAAGATTGACACTTGTTTATGTCTGGTTTAAATGTGAAATTACATCCAATGACCAACATTGTATTAAATTGTAAAAATATATTCTAAATATACTTTAAAACCACTCAAATTAATAATTTATCACTATTAATTATTTCGATTAAAAAAAGTTGTTTTTTAATTAAAATTTAGTAATTTTCACTATTCATCAGAATATGAAAGTTATCCGAAAAGTACCAAAATTTCACCCAAAGCTAATTTCGATATTCCGAATCCAAAAATGAAGTCCATTTTGAAAGATAAAATTTATAAAATTTCAAAAAGTGGGTATTACTATTCATAGCGACTAGTTCATAATAATATTATAATAATATCTCGTTTTGTGAAACTCGGTATTGCGTACTACACACGCTATCGAGGAAGGTCGCGATTGCGTGTAATGCAAGTCAAGTCAGGGATGCGTGTTGTGCAAGATCCTTTTAGTGTAGCGTACAACACAAGACATTAATGAAATTAAAAAGAATATTTTTCATAAAATCTCGGGGTGTTACATGGAAGCTCTGCTGACATCTGTCTGACCACACAAAGGGTTTCCCCTTCTTCGTCAAAGCTGAGAGTGGTGTCGCAACTCTGGAGAAGTCTGGCACAAATATCCGGTTTTACCCAGCTAGCCCCAAGAAACACTGCACCTCCGTCATGCTCCTGGGTGGCTCCCAAGCTAGCACTGCCTCGATCTTTGCAGGATCCACCGCAACTCCCACCTCAGGGATGACGTGCCCCAAGAAGTGGACCTCACGTATCCAGAACTAACACTTCGAGAGATTACCATAAAGCTGGTGCTCTCGGAGTGTGTCCGGTACAACCCGCAAGTGGTAGGCGTGCTCCTCCTCAGTTGTCTAGTAAATCAAAATGTCGTCGATGAAGACCACGACAAATCGATTGAGGTATGGATGACAGATCCTGTTCATGAGGCCCATGAACACTGCTGGAGAATTGGTTACGCCGAATGGCATAACCAAGAACTCATTGTGGCAATACTGACATCTAAAGGCCGTCTTCTACACATCCTCTTCTCGAACTCTGAGCTGATGATAGCCTGATCTAAGGCCTATCTTTGAGAACCACCGTGATCCCCTGAGATGATCGAAGCGGTCGTCAATCCTCAGTAGAGGATACTTGTTCCTCATTGTCACCTAGTTCAGGCGACGATTGTTGACACAAAGTCTCAAGCTCCCGTCCGCCTTCTTGGCGAACAATATCGGGGAAGCCCAGGGTGAAACACTGGGTCGGATGAATCCCTTGCCCTGCAAGTCCTCCAACTATACCCGTAGCTCTCGAAGCTCGGCAGGAGCCATCTGATATGCTGGAGTGGATATCGGGGCTGTCCTGGGGTATAGGTCAAAATATAATTCTACCTCTCTATGAGGAGGTATCCCTGGGACGTCATCGGGGAAAACGTAGGCATATAGATCCACCACTGCAGGAAAACCATGACTCCGCACGTCAACTACTCCTAGGATGAGGATAGCCAACTGATGAGTGATGGGCTATGCTCTCCTCTGCGTGAGTCCATCCTGTGCTGCAAAGGCTCGCTTCTCACCGGTGAAGGTGAACCTGCTCCCGTTGGTGCGTACACACCGCACCTTGCGCCTAATACAGTCAATCTGAGCATGGACTGTAGATAACCAATCCATGCCCATGATGACGTCGTAAGGCCTCGACGCTACTACAAGAAGATCCTAGCCGAAGCTCTCGCCTCCTAGAGTAAGCTCACACTGCCGGTACCGGTGCGTAATCATCGAGTCTACTCCCGTAGGAGTCTCTAGCCGTAAGGATCGAGCCAACGACTCTGTCGGAATCTCCGAGCTCCGAACAAGGGCAGCGGCTATGAAAGAATGACTCGCTCCTGTGTCTATAAGAACTGCAACAAGGGTGGAATAGACACAGATCGTACCTCAAATCATCTCTGGCGCGCCGTGGTCATAGGCCTCCGCTGCTTGGAACTGTGCCTATCTCTGCCCTCCAGCTCCGTGTGGTCGGGGTGGAACTCCTGGTGGTGGTGGTGGTAGAGCCTCAAAGCGTCGCCCACCACCTGCTACTCAACCAGCTCCTCTGCCTCATCCACCTGCTCCCTGCGGACCTCCACGGTCGACCCTCTACCTCTGCCTGGGTGGTCTCTCAACCGTCTGCTGCTCCTCGGCACGGCGGGTCGGGCAGTCACGAGCCATGTGGCCCTGCCCGCCGCATGCGTAGCACTTCCTGCCTCTCGAAAGACTGGATCTACGCTGAGTGCCCCGCACCTCTGAGCCAGTGTCCTGAGGTCGTCTACCTGAGGGTCTGGTCTGCATGGACCCATGTGTCATCCATCGACTTCCAGCTGCAGAAGACTCTGCTACGTGCCGCCCTGTGGTAGGTCTCGCCGCTGGTGTGGACTCAGAAAGAAAGCTCTCGATGAGAAGGGCTCGCTCCAGTACCCCTGCCTGAGTCGGAATGCTGAGGGAGATCAGCGATTCCCTGATCTCCTGCCTCAATCCCTACTCGAAGGTTCGGGCCCAGAATAATGGGTCCTGTACCATGTCTGTCGAATAGTGCGAGAGATCGGTAAATCTCGCCGAGTACTGGGAGACCGTCAAGCTGCCCTGCCGCAGCTTTAGAAGCTCCTGAATGCGCACCGCACGGAGGGTGGCTGGGACTAACTCTGAGCGAAAGAGGCTCTCAAAGTCCGTCCAGAGGAGTAATGCCTCATCGTGAACCTGGAGCATCAAGCTCCACCATCTGCCTGCTGCCGCGTGCAGGAGACTCACTACAAGGATCACCATGAGGTCTACGGGTGTCCCTACCAAACGGAAAACTCAAACAACTGACTCCAGCCAATCATCGGCTGCCTAAGGGTCCGTCTCCCCACGGAACCTGGGCGGTCGCTGATGCTGAAACTCATGCAGTGCATTAAGGCGACGTGCACCGTCAGCGGCTGGGGCTGGTAGCATCGGTGGCTTGGCGGGTAGAGGTACCGCCGGTGCCTCTGCTGTTAAAGGGACCTGTACCGAGGCCTCGTCGCTCGGTGGGCTGTCGTCATGCACAACACTCAGAACCCTAGATGGCTGCCGTCGTGGGGCTATCCTGAAAAGAGACAGGTGCGCCATGGTCAAAATAGTATACCTGGTGAGCTGACACAAAGTAATCACAAAGAAAACCTGAAACACACATGCAATCAATGTTTTCATGTATTAAGTCGGAAATCAGAAGTCAGAGTCCTGGTGTATGGATACGTCGGCCGCTGCACCAACACTGGACTCCCTGGATTGAAAACCACACTCAATACTCTTAACACTATTGCTTCCCATAGAAAAAGATTAGAGCCCTGAGTTCTGCGGTAGAATCAAACTCCTCTGATACCAATTTGTCATGACCCATCCTCGGGGCCCGTGCCGTGACTACCCCAAGCCCGCCTTCCATAGTCCAGGGGATGGAGACTAGCACCAAGGCATGATTCCCGATAAAAGAGGAGGCATTGCCTTTGTAAAGTGAAAAAACACACAGAGTAAGAAAGTGGAAGTAAACACTAAGTAAAAACTGGGTACAATAGTAAGTGTGGAAAAGTAAGTGGGCCAAAATACAAACCCAAACTGAAAGTAAAGTACAAATGAAAAGGGAGTACAACAACTGAAAAGTAAAGTCGCAGCGTCGAGCCGTCCACTGAAAGTCCCACCTGAAGGGTGGGTACATATAGCCTCCACAGCTCCTCGGTCCAGCCGTCCGCTCCGAGTTCGTCCCGCCCAGTGGTCCACCTCCAGGTACCTACTCGCTCCACAAGCCTCAACCACGATCAATGCTTTCCGTCATCTGCAACCAACACAACGTAGTGTGGGCATAGCCCGTGCAGGGGTGAGTATAAGCTACTCAGTAGGGACCCCGAGACCCCTGAAGGTCTCCCAGAATCCACAAAGGATAATCCAAAAAGGAAAGATACAATCACGAAGTAACATCCAACACTACTTAGGTATATTCGCATACATATACCTAAGTCATCAATTCCAGTTCGGATCCAACATCCGAGCCCAAGTTCGATCACGTCCACACAGGATATCACAACACAATCCACACAGGAAAGTAAGTCAATCATATCGAAGATAATGATTGAAAGTCAAGATTAAGCTCACACAGGTATACTTCTTTGTAAGATGATAGAGATGATCAAATGTATCCACTGATTCATCTAAGCCGTTGGACCCACACAATATCGATAGGTAACTAACCCCCAAAATGACCCACACAGGATCGATAGGTAACTAACCCCCGCAATGACCCACACAGGATCAGACCCACACAGGATCTGTAGACGCTGGACCACACAGGACCGCTGAGCGCTGACCCACACAGGATCTAACCCAAACATGATCGATAGCACTGATCCACGTAGGATCGCTGAGTGTTGTAGTCGTCGCCGCCGAATCCACGGAGGATTTCTGTACAGTCGTCATCGTCGTCGCAGTCGCAGCCAGCTCTAGGGTTCCTGCAGACAGCAAGCTCGTTCGGGAGGGTCCGCTCCACGAGCCGAGGGGATGATACATCAACTGACACATAGTCTGGAGTTGATGTATCCAAAAGTTCCGTATCGTCAACAGGAACTCAACGTCACAGACGGCGCGTCAATCGGACGTCCGGTCTGAGAGTTATTGGCTTTTTCGTCCCAGGGGCCCAGTTGGTTTTTAAGTCAAAACCAACCTGAACATACTCCAACTGCGTCCAAACCTAGAGTGGAGTAAGCCAAAAGGTCCGTCTCACTAAGAGGGATCCATAAAAGTCGACAGCACGTCAATCGGACGTCCGGAGCTCAAGTTATAAGCGTTTCCGCTCCGAGGGCCCGGTTGGTTTTGTGTACGAACCAACCCGGCCGAACCCAAAGTTCTCTGAAACCTTGAGTGTAATAAACCAAAATGACCATCTCGATCCAAGGACCGCATCGTAGTTGACAGTGCATCGATCGGAGGTCCACAGCCCAAGTTATGGGAAAAAGAACGAAATATGTCCGAGAGTAGGGGGTTCGGGCCCAGTCCGACCCGGCCCGATACCCCCTGGGTCGGCCCGAACCGGGTCAACCCGACCCAGGTCCGGGTCCGGCCCGGCTGGCGTGGCCCGGCCCGGCTTGGGCGCGGCTCGGCCCGGCCGGGGCGCGGCACGACCCGGCCTGGCGCCAGGCGGCTCAGCCGTAACGGCCGAGCAATGGGGGGGGGGGGGCGCTGCCCCCCCGCGTTGTGAAACCGTGGCCCCCATGAGGGGGTCCTCTCCTGCTGGACAGCCGGGGGTTACGAACCCCCAGCTCCTCCCTTGACCGGCCGGCCCGCTCCGGACGGCTGCTGCCGCCATAGGACCGGCACGGCCGGTCCCCCTGCTCCGACGCCGGCGGCCCGGAACCGGCCGCCAGTCCCTGATCCGCCGCGACCTTGATCCGTCCGGCACGGCGCGACGACGCCGCACCCCCTCCGCCGCATCCCCGCTCCGGCCGCGGTGCCTTTGTGTTTCTCTGGCGCGGCGCGACGGTGCCACGTCTTGTTCGTGTTCAACGGCGCGGCGCGACGGTGCCGTGGTTCTTCGCCCAAACTCATAGCTTCCGCGCGGTGCAACGGACCGCGCCACCTTTCACGTGCCGCAACAAAACCAAACAACCAAGGGGGAGGACGGTCGGCCGTGTTCATGCAGTCCGACCTCCTCCCATTATTGCGATAATAGGTGGCCCAGATAAGACGATAAAACAACAATGAAAGTAATCAGGAACAAAAAGCAAAAATCCCCTACCTTGAGCGTAGTTGAACGAAGGCTCGTCGCGGGATTGCACGTCGCGGAAGGAGTCATCGCGGAAGGAGGATCATTGCGTCACGGAGAAAAGATTCTTCAGCATCGCGTCGTCGATCTTCGAGGATCCGGTGTTCTTGTCGACCTTCGTCGGAGGTCGGCGTTCTTCGTGTCCTTCGCATTCTTCGCCGAGGAGGAAGAACTTTAAGAACTTGAGCAAAATATTCCTAGCCTATCACAACCCCAATCAACCCTTAATAAAATAAGAGTTTGTCTTATTTTATTTCTCAAGCCAAGCGTTTTGAAATTCAAAAACGAATCAAATAATTAATTGAATTAATTTCAACGTTTAAACCACCCAATTAAAAGAGGCATTTCATAAACAGATAAACGCAAGGGTTGACTTCCACTTAATAGGGGTGCAGGTGCGTTACCTTATTAAAGGAGGGGCGTTTAGGAAGAAAAGAAACGGTGGGGCTCGTATGGGACCCACCTCACAAATATCCTACCTAGTGGGTAGGATATTGTGGGTCCCACTTCATCCACTTAGTTTAGGTTAAACAAAATAAAATAAAATTGGTTGCACCACTTTTATTTTATTCCTTTACTTAACCCAAAAATTTTAAAACCACACCCGAGCAAACACAACTCTAGAAAAGGTGTTTCTAAGAAATTACCGGCGCTGCGATTCCATCGGTGCCCTCATAATTCGATTCCGAGCACCGGTTCAAAAGTTAAGAAAAGCCACTCATTCGTTCACTGAACGTACCCGAGATAAACTTTGGAAAATGATTCCGGGCACACCGGGCCTCGGAATCAGGTTCCGTCAGAAACTGAGTTCTTGTAAAATCCCAAAGAAAGTTAAGAAAAAATTTTACTTGAATTTTATGGGTCCTTACATCCTTATTATTATAATAAATCTTCACATCATGGTCCGAAAGACAATCCATACCAAGGATTATATCAAATTCAATCATGGGTATGACGATGAGATCAGCAGATAAAGAACATTTATGTGCTCTAATGGGGACTGATTCATAAAAATTTATTGCAATGATACTTCCCTTAGGAGTTTTGACTGACAACTCCCTTGTTAAATCAAATTGTAAATATCTAGTTTTCTTAGAAAACTAGGAAGATATGAAATAATGGGATGATCCAGAATCAAATAATGCATTTTCTAAACTTGAGGAAACCATTAAATTACTTGACACCACATCTTTTAGAGCTTCTACCTCAGCAGTAGTGATAGCATAAGCTTGGCCTTGATCCCTTGCCCTTTTCTGAGGTAAGTTCCCTCGATGCCTAGTTTATTCATTTGCATAATTTCCCATCTCCCTGCAATTGTAGCACTGAACATCAGTAGCTTCTTTCTTCCCTGTGCAATCACGAGCTTGGTGGCCTTTTTCACCACACTTTTAATAGACACCCATTCCCTTAAAGCAAGTACCGGGGTGATTCTTCCCACATTTACTACAGGATTGATATTCAACTTTTCCCTTCTTCCCCTTATTTCCATTTCCAGAGTGATCAATAGATCTCTTCTTCGATTGCCTTTCTTTAAAGTCATAAGACTTAGAGAATTCCTTTTCTGTCTTGATAGCACATGAGAAAATTTCTTCGTATGAAGAGAAGGATTGTGAGACTAATTCTCGATGAATAAATGGTTTTAACCCATAAAATAAATGATCAATCTTACTTCTTGGGTTACGTATATAATTTTCAGCATACTTCGCTAACCTTGTAAAGTTGGCCTCATACTTTGCGACATTCTCATCCTCCTTTTGTCTCAGACTCAGAAATTGACTTTCCATATCTGCTCGATGGTCACGAGGAAAGTATTTTTCTAAGAAAAGATCTTTGAACTCCCTCCATTCCATATTTGACACTTCATCATCTTCATTTGTGTTTTGAATCAATGACCACCATTGATCAACATCTCTAGTGAGGCGGTAAACTTCCATGATAACGTTTTCCCTTTCACTACTCCCCAAAGCCTGAAATATTTTCTCTAGGGAACTTATCCATTTCTCAGCTACCAATGGATTTGTATTCCCATTGAATTTTGGTGGCTGTTGCCTCATGAAGCAATATAACATTGATCCTCCACGCTGTGGATCAGTTTGCTCCATACGGGTAAGGTTATTATTCATAACCTGAGTGAGTTGTCCCAGTAGAGTGATTAGCTGATCAGCACCAGTTGCATCACCAGCTCCACTATAATTATCTTGAGCAGGAGGGCAATTCCTACATGGAGTGCATGCATTGATATAGTTTACATTTCTTCCACTAGGCTCCATTTCTAAAAAATGGCATAAACTAGATCAGTTTATGAATCAAAATACATAATTCCATACTTTTAAAACACTTAACATAAATCTAACTATTTATGGATATAATCCATAATCATAAAAATGTTTTCTTTGAGGAAGTATATACTCATAAACCCTTCATAATGGTTTGTAAATAAAATGAAAATTATCCTAAGCATATCCCCCGAGAGTGTCGTAACCAAGAGTGCAACAAGGCCCGTTGTCGTGCACCAGTTCCCATTTGAGTCTAGCTCAAAGCGGTGTTTTTGGGTTTTACCCCTAGGTACATCTGTGCCAGAGCCGCCTCTACCTGCTCGTATCCAGACAAGGATTTATTGCTCAGAAAACTCACAAAATCTCTACAATACCAAAATTCTAGGAAATTATTCTATACTAATCCTCAAAGTCTATCTTAGGGATATGTGCTCTAATTAGAGTTTATCTAAATCTAGCTTCCAAGGTTTTTACTAAACTTCCTCTGATACCAACTGTAATGCCCCGACCCCAGTTACCCATAGTTGGTGCATTATTACATAACATTGGCATGATCACAAAAGATCAAGTCTCGAAAGACCGATTAGTTTAGTAACCTTGGAATAACTAGATACATTCATAAAGTTTACATTACATAATAAAGTGAAAACTATTACAACAAAATATTGTCTTCATATCCCCTCATACTATACCTACAGGTCATTCATAAATTACTTCTTCACATCTTGGGAAAAATAAAACATTCAAATGGGTGATCTTAGATGCTCAGTAAGGATAACAATATAGCAGAAACTTTCATAAATAAGCATAAACATTGAAGGAAATGTATAACTAAAACAAAATCCTTTTAAACTTGAACTTCAGCATAATATGGAAAAGATAAAATGAAATAATTCCATTTACTTATTCACATGGATATTCTACTAGTCAAATAATCACATGTAATATCAATAACCACTTTCATAATGATGGAATGCATAATGCCAGACTATCATAACCACATAGTCAAGGCCTTATGCCAAGACTACAAATAAGATTTTGTCAAGGCCTTGTTCCAAGACACTAGTTTGTCTCATGAAACCTACATATTCATTGAGAAACTATAGTGGGCTTCACCCGTCACTTATTAAGTTCAATGCATTCATCATATGAACAAGTTTAAACATAACATAAACATTCGTATTAAAACTAGTATACAAAATGTCAATACTTTCTCCATAAACCATGAATGGTATAAAGATAACACATCCAAATTCAAAAATATCACAAAACCTTCAATAAATTATGGAAGTTTTGTATCATAATAAATCAACTTCAAATAATCTTAAAATCCATTAAAGGATGTTGACATAGATGAAATCAGAACTATTTGAGTGAAATATCTATTTTTTTTGAAATCATTTAAAAGTAAAATAATTATAAAAGAAAACATTAACTTTGAAAATATTATTATAATCTTGTAAGAGAAGCTTCAACGATTTTATAATGGCGGAAAATAGCCGTACCCGCTGTATAAGTTAAAAAAGACATTCTTACCTTAATTCTGTCGAAAATGTTAAAAATGACCTTGTTTGGAAAATGACAGAAAGATTCTTTTATAAACTTCTTATAAAAAGTCAACAAGGGTATAAATTACTTCATCCCATATTCTTTAAAATAGTAAGAATGATTTGAAATACATTTTTAAGAAACATGGATATGGATGATAAAGAGGTCCGAGTAGATAACTACGTATAAACAACCTCGAATAATAAAGAGATTGTGAAATAAACCCTTAACTTGTACTTTTCCTTAGTCAATGTTATGTTAACCTCCTGTATAACAGTTAATTTTTTTTTATTAAATTATACAAGATCCATATACATAATTATGATATCATATATGATCTTCTAATAATTCTTTTTTAATAATATTTTAGTATTATCGTCGTTTCAGGTGTTAACTTACTCGTTTTCTTTTATATGTTTTGTTACATAAGTCATGTTTGTTATGGATAGGTTGTATCTTATTAATATCCATAATGATATAAAGTTATTAAACATTACTTTTAATCATAAAATGAGAATTAGTCTTGAATGGGTACGATGGGGAATGAATCTCATCGCGTTCGTGGAGACGGTAGTCCGTACGTACGCACGAGCGATAATATCATTCTTTTGATATTAAAATAATATATAATTGGATGTTATATCATATATACAGAATCATTATCATGTTATATTTATTATTTACATGAATTACACATAATTATTATACCCATCCAAAATAATAATATATTGAATAACAATTACACCACGACGTGGAGACGGTAAGCCGTACGCACACACGTATGGTGACATGTCATTCAAAGGATGGATAGAATACTGAATATGGTTGTACCATATTTATAATAACATCACAGTATATATAATATACTAGAGTTATTATTTTATAATGAAAATTACAAAGAAAGAAGAAGTTGAAGAAGAAAGGAACTTGAAAGAGGGTGGTGAAAACATTACCTCTTCTTCGGGTTCTTCCTTTTGATTTGATCAAAAGGGATCCTTAGGTTGACTCTATGATCAAACTAAGGCCTCTAGGTCTAATTTAGGGAAGTTGAGAGAATATTTGGTCAGGTTTTGGCCAATCCAAAAGGCTTTGAAGGTGTGAAACTGAGAGAAGGGGGAGTGCCCTTTTATAAGAGGGGTGAGGGGCACCTTTGAAAAAGATAGAAATATTAATTTATAATAAATTCATATTCGGTTTCTAATGGCTCAAAAGTAGATTATTTAAAGTTTAATGTGGGTATAGGTTGAAAAACACTCAACAAATATGTTTTATATAGGTTTGGGTCACTTTATTAACCTTATCTTGTAGTTTTAACTCTTAGTTAATTAGTTTGACTCTTACCATGTCTCTTTGTATTTTTATATTATATAGTCAATAAACTTACTTTAAACTTACAAGAGACCCCCAAGTGGTCCATAAATGATACAACTATTATTATATAAGTCTCTTTGCTGAACATTAGATTTTTAGGAATAGAATATAAATTAATAATATAATATTTTTTTTAAAAACTCTTTTATGTCAATTTTGACACTATTGGGTATTTTGTTTTTGATAATTTTATAACAACATTATTACTTCAAAAAAAATTTATATAATCAGTCCTAATATTTCATATTAACCTATAAAATTAGTGTAATTCATAAAAAGTATAAAATTACATTTATTTTGATATTTATAATATCGATTATTTTAATATTTCATTAATTAGGTAATTACTGCATCACCATTGTGTCATAAATAAATTAAATTATTTAGTGTCTAAAAATTATAAATAAAATACCATTATGTAGGAAATATTTTTAGATTTCTAATGAATATTTATAATCAAATTAATTTTATGTATAACCCTATATTAAAAATGTTTTAGTTATTAAACTTTGATTTTAACTCTTTTAACTCATCTTTGAATTAAATAATAATAAATGTCCTAATCTAATCCAAGTGGACCTAAATGATAATATTTTATTCCTAAGGTTGTTTTTGGTCGAGATAAACTTATCCAATAGAATTAGGACATGGGTTAGGGTAATATTAATATCATTTTTACCCTTAATTACCCATGGTAAATAAAAGTAAAAAGTTACTATTCACCAAAAATTATTTTTATCTTATTGAACCACATTTTACTCCTTGATATTAATCAAGTCTCTCTGATTTTTGAAATTCCACTCACATAAGCGGTAAAATTAAGTTTTATGTGAATTTCAAAATTCTCCTAGGAGGTGGGTAAAAGACAGTGAAAAGTTCCATAAAATTTTTATATATCTAAAATTATTCTAAACTAACTCCAATGAATTACATTGAACTTATATAGGTATTATGTATCTATTTTGAAATTAATTAAATTTAAATAAAATAAATAATTATTTAAATAAAAATTCGGTTTTAAACTATAACTCAGTGTTTTTTCACTATTCATCAAAAATTGAATGTTTTCAGAAAAATACCGAAAATTAACCCTATGCTAATTTTGATATTCTGAATCTAAAAATGAAGTCCATTTTGAAATATAAAATTTATAAATGTTCAAAAATTGGGTATTACTATTCATAACGGCTAGTTTGATTGGTTGTGTTGTGTGTTGGAACTCGAAGTTGCGTACAACACACGCTACTGTATTATTTAAAGAGAAGCGCATCGTGGAAGATTGGGGTGTTACAATTACATCTCTTTAGAGTCATTAATCTTATTCTATTTGGCTATTTGGGTTTACTAATTCTATGTTTCTTTTGATTCAAAGAATTTTTACCCTCTTGAGGTTTTATTGATTGGTTTTTATTTTCACAAAAAAATCAAAGAATCAAAAAACGAATTGCATCTTCAATGATCCACTAACTATGGACACACAAATATTATCCATATTATTCCCTAATATCTCTATGATATGATAGTATGTCATACTATAAGTGAATGAGGATTTAAAAATATTTGTTTATAGAGAGATCCAACTTGTTCAAATGATTTCACTGGGGATCTTCCATCACTTTATAGTATTCCACTATTAAATGAAGAAGGTTTAAAGTTTTAAACATTTATTAAAGATTAAATAATTAATAATAGTGTATATATAATGTCATAAATGATTTAATGTTAGTTAATAATAAAGGATTTAGATCACTATAATAAATACCATAACACCCCAACCTAACATCAAACTTCCCAACCTAAATTAAATTGAACACATGACCTCAAGTGTTCTCTTCAGTTGTTAGAGGTTTAAAACCAGTGACAAGGGTTTATTTATCCATCATTGATGATCAATTTTTTAAAGAAATCATACTCTAATAATAAATAAGGAAACCAATAAGTGAAAAAATAATTAACTGATAAAAAAATTAATACACCACTGAATTCATAGTGAAATTATAACCAAATTTATATAATAACATAAAAAAATTTAAATTGGAATTTCATCCTATGTCATACAATTCATACATTAACTATCACAATTATTTACTGATGGGGAAATTATACATAATAAAAAAACAAAATTTAGAGTGATAACCATCTAAAATAGGCCTATATAATATCTCTATATTGGCCTCCATATCTCTTATTCAACCACCACTCAATTAAAACATTAACCAGAGATCCATCTCCCTTACCTATATCATGAAACATAAATCTTTAACATGAATGTGAGGAATGTGTTCATTATATGAGTATGATAACTTGGTAGGATGACACTAATTAGCCCCAAACATATTTCATCATTTAATTTGGATGCACATGCCGATTTTTAATATAGAAAAAATAAATTAAATTATAATATTTCAAAGAATTTAACCATTCTAGTTGAGTCATCATATATTTACCAATACACCTTGATACTTGAATCTACCTACTTAGACAAATGTTAATATGATTACATGAATAATATGTTACATTCTATTACCATTCCCAATAACATGGAAGAAAGTTACCATACCAATTTGACATCAAATGATCATAGTATAGCATAGTAAAGCCCATAGAATAGCCTAGTAATACCCATTTCTTGTTGATATCTAAACATGACATAGTTAGTACTATGAAATAATATAAACAATTCTATGAAATAACTTAACCATAACCATTACCTATCAATATCACAACATAACATAACTAATACCTTGGAATAACATATACAATTCCACAAAATAATAAATCCAAAACCATTCCATGATGATATTAAAATTTAACATAGTCAGTACCCTAGCATAACATACCCAATACCCTAGAATAACATAGCTATAACCGTTCTATATTGGTATTACAATATAACATAACTAGTAACTTGGAATAACATAGCCAATGTCTTATAATCTTAAGGGGCCACAACGTAACATAACCAACCCATGGTGTAACATATTTATCCCATATCAAATTAATGGGTCATGACATAACATAGTCATAACATGTCATAACATAGACATCTCATCTCATATTAGGGGTTTATGATATAACATAGTCAACCCATGGAATAACATAGTCACCCTATCTCAGATAAATGGGATGTGACATACCATAGCTAACCCATGGCATGATGTAAGGTCTTAGGTATATATAATAGTGATTTGGGTTGGGTCTTGGATCTATTGTGTGACTTTGGACCCTATATAGGTGTTGAAAGTGTAGGTATATGATGAAGAACGAGCCTTGGAAGTTGTCCCAAGCTCAAGGGTTTAATTTTTATAAAATATTTTTATAGGTGTTTCTAACATGAATCTATAATTATTTAGATGTTTGGATATGTTTTCAAGGGTTAATAATAAATTTTTAAAGTTTTTGTGTTTTTTTGGGATTTGTAGCATATTTTTAAAAATTTAGAAAAGAAAATGACTAAAGAGTCATTTTTTGGTAAGAAATATTTATTTTATTGTGAAAAATGACTAAGTGTTTGTGTGAGTATAGATTTTTGTGTGAGTGATGCTTTTGGAAAATACTTACTCATGATAGTAAGGATTTCAAGAAATCCTTACTTTTATTGTAGGGTTTTTGAGAAATCCTTACTATGATAGTAAGGATTTTGGGAAAGAATTACTATGAAAGTAATACTTTTAGGAAAGCCTTACTATGATACTAAGACTTTTGAGAAATCCTTACTATGATAGTAATAATTTTCCCTTTTCCAAATTTTGTCCATGATTATTTTTTCCAAATTATTCCTAAAATGGAATAAAGTATTATTTAAATTGTGAAAACACTATAAAGGAAAAATTAGATTATTTTATGATAGAACTCATTAAAATAATCCAAAACACTCTCATTATTTTCTTCTTCTTTGAGAAAGATTATATCAATTTGTTATTGAAATCTCGTGTCTTCTGAAGTAGGGAAAAGCTATAGGTAAGGCCAAATGTCAGTATTAATCCAATATTTATGGTTTTTGATATGTTAAAAAGAGATATAAATTATTTTTTGGAGTTTGGGGGGGGGGGGGTTGAGAATTATAGTATATTATTGAAAATTTATCAAAGTCAATGACTAAAGAGTTGTTTTGTGGCAAGTAAGAGTTATTTTGTAATGAAAAATGACTATGTGTTTGTGTAAGGATTTTGAAAAATACTTACTCACGATAATAATGATTTTGAGAAATCCTTACTATGATATTAAAGATTTTGGGAAAGCCTTAATATGAATGTAAGAGCTTTAGGAAAGCCTTACTATGAATGTAATACTTCTAGGAAAGGCTTACCATGAAATTAAAACTTTTTGGAGAGTCTTACTATGATAGTAAGACTTTTCCCATAGCCAAATTTTGGTCATGATATTTTTTTTCCAGATTTTACCTAAAATTCCCTAAATGATTATTCAAATTGGGAAATCACTATAAAATGGGGTAATTAAGACATTTTAAGACAAAAAACCATAAAATTAATTAAAAATACTCTCCCGTAATTCTCTTATTCTCTGAGTGAGAATATATCTATTTATTATCAAGATATCATGTTGTCTGAATTAGGCAGAAGATACAGGTAAGGTAAAATATTAGTATACACACGTTTTCTATATTTTTTATATATTTATTAACCCCTTAATGAAAAAAATATAATTTTAGGAATTTTGTTATATTTTTCTAAATCTATCGATTACAATATAACTAGATAGAGGTTCAAACAAGTGGAGTCTTACATAATATAGGGAGGTGGTTCCTTGATTATTACTAAGTTATATGTGTGTTATGTGATGTGTAGTAAACATGAATGACTGGGGTGATCTGGATGAGACTAGAAATGAAAACTCTTGGAGTTTTTGTTATTCCCATGAGTTACCAAGGGTATACCCATGTATGGAAAGATGGATTTAGGCCTAGTATGGAGTGAATTGTGTGATATGTGGTTCCTTGGTTGGTTGGAAATGATGACCTTGATTATGTATTCTGTTCTTGTGATGTGATAACTAATTTAATGTTTTGGGTATAACCCATGTGACTATGAGTGACGTTGAACACCGAAAGTGGGGAAATGTGGCTCTTTAGGATGACTTGGACGGATTTGACCATTTCCATGAGTGGGTGATGTGATTTTTCAGGTGGCAGTAGAGGTTTATAGATGGAGTAGTCTAGGATGTTGGTGATACCCCTCACCATGGTTATCCAATGGGATTATTGGGGTTTTGTGTGCATAGGATAGATCCCATGAGGTAGTGTTGACTACTCATTGTTGGTATAGGCCTCCATATATTAAGAAACATAGGGTATGGTGTTGACATCATTATAGAATAGGTTTCACTATAGAATTTCATGATTGATAATAGTTGATTCCATCATATTAGGATTTGAGTCTCACCATTTATGTTGGGGATAATGGGCCAGATTTGGAAGGATGGGTATTATCATGGTTTGGATTTGCTGGGTAGTTGAGTTGGTAGTTGGAAAGAATGTGGAATTACTTGGGACTTGGGATATGGTTTGTGGATGTGACTTTGGGGAATCAGGATGACTCATAATGGTTATGTGGTTATGTTATCATGTGATATCATGTATTATGGATTTGTTTAGAAGCCTAAGGTCCCTTATGGTATGAAAATATATAGATTTATTATTCCATTTTCACCCTAGTCAAGTTAGGTATAGACTCACTCAAGGTTGGCTGAGCCTGAGTGGAGTGGGTTGTTTATTATATTTGATTATAGTTTATTTCATTTTTTTATAAATTGGTATATATATGGATATAATTTAGGGTCACAATTAGTGATTTCATACTATGTTCATACCCACACCATGTATAGTCCCTTCAAAACAAATACACACTTTCTAGTTCCTAGTGCAGGAAATAGAAAAGGTTAAATGCATGAAACCTAGTGGATATGTATGTGTAGAAGGTGTATGGACTAGATAAAAGATTTTGCAGGTGGGATGGGTGGTTCCTCAGTACTGGGTTTATGGTTATATTTGGTTATTTTATACATGTATATATATGTTATTAGCCCATGGGCTATCTTGGTTACTCTTGTATGACTTCCATTATATGTTAGATATTATTTAGATATCATACATATACTTTCGGTATGTGTTGCTGTTGTTTAACATTTCTTCCAATGTGTTATTATTAATATTTTTTTCATTATAGGGAATAATATCCCCACTATCACATAATTTTCCCTTGCTACTAGTCGAAAAACTTTTGCGTAATGGGAGACATGCCTAAGATAATGTGCTGCATCCTAGTGTGGGAACCTTCAAGTGGTCTAAGTCCATGGTAGTGTTAAAAAGTGGTATTAGAGTTGTTTCATTACCAGTGGTACTAAATAAGCTTGGTTAAAAATTAGTATCACCTAGTGGTATTAAATTTAGGTTATCATAAGTTGTTTTTTATTTGTGTTGTGGTAGACTTGAGATCTAGGAAAGTGTTGGAACTTGGGATGGATTTCATCATATGTGTCTCCCCAGCACCTACATGAGATAAATTCTAAGTTACCAAGTGAAATGGGATTTTTGTTCTAGTTTATGTGGTTATAATTAAATTATTTTGGATATATTACACTATTTTTGATGTTATTTTTTTTGTTTCAGACTCTTGGACCCTATAGGCAAGAGATAGTAATCATACATCTTGTTAACCAAGCAGGGTTTGCATGACATATGTGTGTTTCTTTTGATTATTGTTGGGAACCTATAATAAAAATTATGGGTCTAGTTGTTTAAAGTGTAAATAACTAACATGATAAATGGTGTTTTATTTCATAGTATCTTGCTAGAATTTTACTCAGATAACCCATGAAAGGTAGTGGTTTTAAAAATGAGGGGGGGGGGGGTGGGATTTTTAAAGTGCTAGAAAAAACCTATATGATTTTTTTTCATGTATTTATTTTTGGTGAAATTATACTCATCTAGCCTAGTTATATGACTCTTAGTGTGATAAGAATGTTATTTTATATGGATTTGATGGATGTGGTACCTAACCCTAATATGGGTAAGTGAAGGATCTAAGGCCGGATGATATGTGACTTGGGTGTGTTAGGGAGGTGTAAGGAATAAAGAGTCATGATACCTATTATAATTTTACTTATTTATTATATTTGGACTAATATATCTATTTTTATTATGGTATTTGCTTCTTATTGAGATTCCACCTAGAAGAACTTCATTGGAGCATCAGGTGAGTGGAGATATGGTGCCACTAAGGCATGCATAGGACAAGGCCCCTTAGGTTAGGGGTAATCATGAGCCACAAGGAGAGGATTCAAGGTAATAAGGGATGTTGTAGAGTGAATAGGAGTTGAGGAATTGGTTATATGAGAATATCATGGTGATATTAGTGTGGTTTATCTAGAATATTGATTTGGGAGTTGAGAGAGTTGATCTATCTTATGACATACTTGACATGAGTGTTCCAATCACAACATCCTTCATTGTTATAGGGAGAGGGTATAACACATGTGGAAGAGTATTGGATAGATTCTATCCATAAGATATTTAACCATATTGAGACACCCCTAGGATATAGGGTTAATTTGGCCACATATATGCTCATAAGATTGGAAAAATATTGGTGGGACATACAAGTATAGAAAAATAGACAAAATGGGTTAACATAGAAGGAATTCAATACTATGTATTTCAAGAAATTATTTCTTAAGACACTGAGGGTAGATCAAGCTTGTGAGTTTATGAACTTGTATTAGGGAGGGACCTCAATTGTGGATTATATTAGGTGGTTCATAGACCTACTATATTTTTTTCCAATGACAGAGAGAGATGATATCTCTATGGTGAAATAGTTTGAGGATGGTCTGTGGTATGCTATTATGGTGTAGGTGAATATATTTAGCCTAAAATAATTATTATAGGTAGTGAATTGGTATTGATAGCTGAGAAAAACTTGATGGATGAGAGCAGACTAGGCCAGATAGTTGTGTCGAGAAAGACAAGTAGTGGAGCTTTGGTTAGCTAGAAATGGCGTAGGAAGGAGACCCAATATGGTAATTATATCAGAGGTGAGATGATACCACTATAGAGTGGATCTTCAAAAATATATTTCTAGTGTGTGTATATGGTTCATGTTTAACCCCAGTGTGTTCTACTACCAAAGGAGTGCATAGAGCATGTCTATATGGGAGATTTTGAAAGGTTTTGTTAGAGGATCTCATATGTATTTGGGAGTGGGTAGGTCATACTCAAGGGTATGAGGTAGGAAAAAGAGTAGTACTAGGAACTGGTATCTAATATTCTTCTACATATGCTGAATTTAGTAGTGGTAGAGATACCCAATGAAGAGGATGGAAGATAATAGGGAGAACAACTTCATAGGAAGGACATGTATTAGGAAGCCATGCTTCTATCCATCTACATGCGATTGGGATAATATATTTAGATTAGGTCATAAATTCAATGATAGTTAGAGGTATGTGGTGAGGGTGTGACCATGATTTTTTAGGGTGGATTTCGGTGTGTGAAGTGAATATATGATAAATAGATTATTTTAGAACTGGTTAATGGGTGAGAATTGGATACGATTCATGGTAAATATGGGATGCATTGGAATCAAGGATAGAAGTGGGAATTAGATATGATGCAAGGTAAAAGTGGGAATATGATATGATGAGTGATAAAAGAGGGAATTTAATATGATTCATGATGAGATGTGGGCATAAGAATAATATGGGGTGACGATGGATGATGACCATTGGCTATATGTGATAGTCGGTGTTTTTGGAATAAAAAATGTGATACCATTGTAATTTCATGAAGTTGGGTTAAGATGAGATCATGTAATTGATTTATATCATTGGATGTTCCTATTAAAAGAATCAGTTTATTTTATTGTGTATCTTTGGGTATGTGGGGAAAATAAAAATGCATTCAATGCTGTCTTAGTGTTATGAGAATCTATAGAGTGGGATACTTGGGTGTTGGTAAGAGTTGGCCGGTAAGTAGCTAGGATATCTCAATGATGATCTATCATATGGTGGGGAGATTATAAGGTCCCAATTACTTGTAATAGTGATATTTTTTAGGTCTTGGACTGATCATGTGACTTCAGATATTATATATGTGTTGGAAGTGTCAGTATATGAAAAAAATGAGCCTTTGGAGTTGGCCCAGGATCAATGGTTTAATTTATATAAAAATATATTTTAGGAATTTTAACATGAATATACCATTATTTAAGGTTTTGGATATAGTTATAAGGCATAAAAATGTTTTTTTAGTTTTTAGAGTTTTTGGGACTTGTAATAGGCTTTCAAAAATTTGTAAAAGCCAATGACTAAAGAGTAATTTTGTGGTATGTAAGAGTTATTTTATAGTAAAAAATGGAGTGTTGGTGTGAGTAAGTATTTTGGTGTCAATAAATATTTTGGAAATACTTATTCATGATAGTGATACTTTTGGGAAATACTTACTATGATGGTATGGCTTTTGGCATTATAGTAAGGCTTTTGGGAAATCCATAATATGATAATAAGGATTTTGGGAGAGCCTTATTAAAATAGTAATACTTTTAGGAAAGCCTTACCATGAAAGTAAAACTTTTGGTAAATCCTTACCACATAAGTAAGATTTTTGGGAAAGCCTTAATATAAATGTAAGACTATTGGGAAATCCATACTATAATAGTATGAATTTTGGGAAAGCTTTACTATAAAACTGAGACTTTTGGGGAATATTTACTATGATAATAAGACTTTTGGAAAGAATTACCACGATAGTAAGAATTTTCCATTTTCCAAATATTGGATATGATGATTTTTCCATATTTTTCTAAAAATACCCTAAATGATTGTTTAAATTATTAAAACAATATAAAAGGTGAAACTAGGGTATTTTACAATCATAACTCAATAAAATCATTCAAAATACTCTCTCATTATTTGATTTATCTCCAGGTGAGAATCTAGTTATTTCTTATCATAATATCATGGAATTTAAACTAGGCATAAGATATGAGTAGGGATAACTATCTATATGCATCTATTTTCTAGATTTCTCTCCATTTCTTCATATATTGCTAAAAAACCCTAATTTACAGTTTTTTGTTATATTTTTCTAAATCTTACAATTAAAGATAAACAACTAGAATTTTCCTAAAAAGTGGATCCTTACATACTCCTATTAGGTTATTTCTAGATTAAACCTAAGTTATATACATGTTATGTGTGGCATAATAAATAAGCGTGAGTTGCGTGATCCAGGTGGGAACATAAATGAAACTAATTGGAGTTTCTATTGTTCTTAGGTGTTACTAAAGGTATACCCATGGGTGAAAAGATGATTTTAGGTCAAGTATATCATTACTTGTGTGATATGTGGTTCCTTGGTTGGTTGGGCATGATGATGTGAGCTATGTATATTATTCTTATGATGAAGTGACTGATGTGGTTATATGTGAATGTTTTGGGTATAACTCATGTGACTGTGGGTGATGTTGAATACCAAAAGTGGGATGATGTGGTTCTCTAGGATGATTTAGATGGTGTTGAACATTTTCTTGGGTGGGTGATGTGGTTCTTAGGTGGAAATAATTGTTTTTTGATAGTGATGGTCTAATATGTTAGAGATTTTTCTCACCATGGTTGGTCAATGGGCCCGTTGGATTAATGTGCATATAGGATAGGGATTGTGAGGTGGTTTTGACCACTCATTGTGGTTAGAGGCCTCCATAGATGAGGTGACATAGTGGATGGTGTTGACCATTGATATGTAGTATGTGTTCATCGTAAAAGGCTATAGTTGGTGGAATTTGATACCGTTAAATAAGTGATTGAGGGTCACTATTTATATTGGGATTTATGGGATAGATTTGGAAGGATGGGTATCATCATGATGTAGGTTATTTTGGATGATGAGATGATAGTTGGAAAGAATTTGGAAGGCCTGGGGACTTGGGATATGGTTTACAGATGATTTGAAATTTATTTGGGTACCTTTTTCAATATATTTTATGGTATTTCAATAAGTTTTAAGTTCTAAAGATCGGTTTAATTGAATAATTTCTGAAAATTGGTTAATTAATCTTGAATTTAGGGATTCATTTAATATCGTGACAATTTTTAGTGTTTTGGGTATTGAAAGATCAATGTTCTGAGCTTTAATACTTCCAACTATTTTTAGAACAAATTTTTGTGTGAATTTTCAAATAAAATAAGTTTTTTAAAATTTATTTTGATGATATTAGATTTTTAAACAAAACTTATGAAAATCATTCTTAATTCTCATTATGGAATTCAAAAGTTTAATTCTGCTTTGCATTTGGAAAGGTCTGCAATCTTCCAAAAGACAAAGTTTCGACCTTCCGTATGTTGAGAAATAAAGTTAATGTGACAAGCTACCATAATAAGAGAAATTAAATCTATCATAAGAGGGTAAAGTTATAAACGAAACAAGTTACTATAAGATCAAATATTCAATTGACCATAAGTTTAAATTTAGAAATGTGTACAAGTTACTGCATGAACAACTTCAACCAACCATGTGTGTGAAAATTCAGAAAATTCCTAAAACTATTATAAAGAAATTAAACCTACCACATTAAGAAAAAACTAAGTGACTGCAACATAACCACAACATATTACGAGGCCACGATTGATAGATCAACCATGTGTGAATCATAACCTATCACGCCTGTGAAGATTCCCCATGAGGAAGATCTTGAGCTGTCAAAACCTGAGCATGAAGAATAGATGAAGCTTCTAAGTTAAATAAGGTATGTCGACTGAGGTTTAATATCCATGTAAAAAATTAGAAATACCAAATAAGAATTTGATCTATATTTTTTTATGAACCACATCATCACTGAATCCATGTTTGATGATCTAGTCTCAACCCAAGCCTTGTTGTAAGTAAATGATGAAGAGGAGGACTGAATTTTATTGAGTCTAAAGATCAAATATACTAGAGGGATTAAGTTGAGCTCATATTTTATCCACCTATGAAGAGTTAAAGTATATTTGGGAAGAATAAATATTCCAAAATTGGGATGTTCTATTGAAGAAGAACCACCTAATGCTGAGACACATCAAGACCAAGATTCAAGAAATTTTGTATTTTTTATATGGAGCTCAACTTTTTGTGATTCTGAGATATGAAAAGACGATATTCTAAAGTTGGGAACATATAAATATAGCCTGATCAGGATCAGAAAAACATGATTATGGATCTGTATTTATTGACGTGTTCAAAAAATCAGAATAAGGAACATGATCTAAGCTTTAAGACTACAAAAGATAAAGACATGGACTTGATTTAAGATAAATATTTTATTTTCATTTTTTTTATTCCTTGTACAGGGATGAATTCCAATAATTATGGGTCCTATATATCCTTTAATGGTGTGTCCTCATAGATGAATAATAGTTTATGTGAGGTGTTCAGTGGAATGAAAATGATTAATAACATATCAAGGTTGAACCATTTAATTCTTGAGCCAATTAGAAGAATTAAGAGAGTCACTATGCTCCTTCTTAAGTCACTGAGTGAAGAACTATGCATTGATCTCCATGTTTTAGTTTCCCTATGTGGTTTAAATGATTACTATTCCAATTTCATATTCACAGGAGTCCAACCAAGATCATGTGTGTGTAATCTAATAAAGGAGATAAAATCAAGTTAGAGTTTATGGAAAAGGGTTGGGGATTTGTTATTTCTCTATAATGTAGTTTTAGGTACGATCTTCATTACATACTAGTGCCTTCAAATCAAAATGGTTTTGAAAAAGAGATAACCATTGAAGTTTTGGTAAATTTTAAGTAAGACATACAATGTAGTTGGGTCCAAAAAAATGATAAAGACATGGCCATATTTTTAAAGTTTATGATCATCTGATAGTTTTAATTGAAAATAAGTCAAAATAGTTTTTTTTGGAAAATACAAAATCAGTCGAATATAGAAGATAATTCATGCCAATATGAGGATATCACATGCTGTTTAATCACTACAAAAAGGTTATCATAATTTTTAATTGGATTATAGAAGGGAATTTGGGCCTCATTACACTATTCGATGAAATAATAATTCAAACAGGCCCAAAGCTATACAAAGGATAGTATATAAAATCAAAAGTATAGGGTATTTATGAGAAGTGAAGTTAATTTACCAATTAGAGTATCTCTACTAAAAGTCAACTTTACCTCTCATTATTATGGTTTGGCTAAATTAATAGAGGATATATCGAGTGATACTCACTTGAGAAATCATGACCCTTGAACTATCCATGTGAATACCATCCATAATTTTAAATATCCCAATCCTAGTAGCCTAAAGTTAGTGGTTACTTTATTACATTGACATAATATAAAAGGAATTTCATCCCAAAGGACTGAAAATTTTAGTAGTTTTAGAAAACTAGATACATAATTGAACCATACATTATAATTGAAAATATAAAATACAACATGGATAATCCTTTTAGAACACCATTATTCTCCAAACTTAACCCTGCATATCAATCATAATAAAGTTATTAGAATCCTTTGGAAAAATAAAACATAAGAATGGGTGAGATCAGATGATCGGTAAGGGTATGTATACAGAAAAATCTATCATAAATAAGCAAAAAAAATTATGGAAAGTAAATAACTAAAAAACATTCCATTTAATAAATAACTTGAGCATAATATGTCTAGAATAAAATATGATTAAATAATGAAATACAAATAATCACACGAGCTAGTATACTTAACCATGAATATTATTCTAATTCAATAATCACATGTAAATCAATAACTTATATCATAATGATGGAATTCATAATGCTGGACATATAAAATTTACTATCTAGGATTCATTCCAAGAATATAATTCCATCAAGTATTCATGCCAAGAATCTAATAAATGGGCAAGGTCTTGGCCAAATCCCAATCTAGTTTGTCTCATGAGACCTACTGATGCATAGAAGGGATAGAGTATGACCCACATGTCACTTACTAGGTCCAATTAATTCTTCATATGAAAGGGGTGAAACATAATCAATATATAAATTTGTATTGAAACTAACATAATAAATGTAAATAACTTTCCCCAACCAGTAAACATAATCAAAAACCATCCAGAGTAATATGGTGAATGGTATATAAATATTACATTCCCAATAAAATAGATCATAAACCAGTCCATAAAATATAGTATATGATATCATAAGATATTAACTCCAGTGAATCATAAATTTCAAAAAATAATTTTTACATATAGTAAAAATAATTTAAATGAGATCATTGATTTTTTTTGAGGAAAATACTCCTTCTCTCTTTGAAAATAACATATTTTTAAAACTCTACACAATTATAAAATAAAAAATTTTCTTTAAAAATAAAAATATAAGATTTTAAAGTAATATTTAAATCATTAAGGTTCCATGATGGTGGGAAAATCCATTCATTCCATATAATTTAAAAAATAGTCCTTTCGTATTTTTTTTCATAAAAGTCTCAAAGAACCTTATTTGGAAAAAGAAAAAATATACACTTCAAACAATTTTTAAAAAGTAAAAAATGAGTAAAAAATGAGTAAAAAATAATTTAAAAAATTATATGAGAATAGTAAAAATATTTTTTGAAACAATTATAGAAAACATGGACATGGAAGAAAAATAGAATTTTAAGGGAAACTTTAAAAAGATAATTTAAAAAAAAATAATGTCTCTTAAAAATATAATATCATTGAAGTGATCATTAATAAAATCAATAGATTATGTGTATCTACTTTAAATACAAATAAAATAAGTGTAAATACAAAATAAGTTAATAAGAAGTCATTCTACACATATTCTTAGCATGAAAAAAAATCAATGAAGTAGAAGTTTAACCCAATGAATGGAAACTGAGTTAAGAAATTCCTTACCACTTTGAAATCAGTCAAATAAAATTACCCATATAAGTAATAATTTTCAAATGAAATATTTAATACCATGAATAAAATTAGATTCATGATATGATATATCAAATGGTAGTAAATACACCACACAAAATAAATCAGTGGCGAATAATTCATATATCTCAAAAAAGTAAAAGTGAGATGAGAAACCCTTACCTCACGCTTCCCTTTAGTTTTGTGTACTTAAAAATCATATATAATTGTTTAAATAATGTTATTAATTTATAAAAAAACTATATTAATATTTATAATACCTTATATGATCCTTTTATAACATCTAAACACCTGCTCATTAATAATATTTCATTATATTCATTATTTCGGGTGTGTTTGTTTCATGGTTTCATGGTCGGTTCACTTGTGTATAATTATGAATTTTCTTGTAAAATAAGAATAAAACATCATAAGTGAAATTAAATGGTATTAATTTAATTTCATAATTTTAAATTTTACCATTCATCATTTTTATTTCAAATATGAGTTTGATTTATTTGATATAATGTTAATGATAATTGTTTAGTTTATTTTGGGTGTTTTTCCGACCATCACGAACTAGTTTCGTTTTATTTAATATAATGTATCTATATTACTTACATAACATGAAATAGGTTATAATATACCTATTAAAAAATTATTTAACCATAATAAGACTTTTATTATTAGCCTTGAAGGTGGTAATGGAAAACGAACAAAATCATTATCCACGGAGATGGTTAACCACCATAATTTGGACAATGGTTTTGTTTCATTGAATAAGAGGAGATGATAATAGGGATGGATAGAAAATATTAAATTATAAATATAAAATTCCATTATTTACATGATACTAGATTTATTATTCTTTTATGGATGATGGAGGTGAAGATAAGGTAGAAGAAGCAAAGAAATTAAGAGAGGTTGTTTGAGAAAGTGACCACTTGAATATCACCTCCTTAAAGGACCCCTTGAGGAACTTGGAATTGGTATTTTGGTGAGACCAAAATAACTTTTAATTGGTTAGAGTATATATGAGATGTTTTTTCTGATATTTTAATATCTTCAAGGCTTTTTAGGATAAAGGGTGTGGCGAGGGGTGTTATTTATACTTAAGGAGGGAAGTGATTAATTAATGATTATTTTATATTTAAAAATAATCAAATTTGGGTGACATTAATTAAAAAGAAATTGGATTATAATTAATCTTTTAAATTATTTTCATGGTATATAAACACATGAAACACCCATTTAAGGTTTTATATTTTAGGTATTTAAGCTTTTACCTTTTAACTTTTACCCGCTACATTATTTTACCTATACTATGGTATATATATTTTTTACCACGATACCTTTTTAGAGCCTAAAAATGAAAATGAAATTATAACCTAATTTTTATATCATGATTACAAATATATAATCCATTTTAATTGATTAAATTTATAAAAGTGATAAAAATAAATTCTAAATATATTATGCGTATAACTCATAAAAATATTTTTTAAGGTTAAAATCATGGTTTTCAAAATTGATAAGCATGTTTTTATAAATGTAACAAATTATATATTATGTCATTAATTAAATAAAATTTTATCAATAATAAGGGTTAATAAATTTTAAATCATGATCATATAATAAATATTTCATAATAGTTATTTTATTTTGTAAAAAAAATATTTTCACTTTTTAACCCAAAAATAAACTTTTTTAGAAAATTCCCAAAAAATTAACCTTAGCTAATTTCGATGAGATGAGTCCAAAAAATGAATTTAATATTATTAATATAACTCTATGAATATAATAATTTAAACCTTTACATAAATATCTTATTTATTGAAATCTAACAATTTCATCAAAAAATAAAAATTCTGACCATTATAAAAATTACTTAGGACTTCGTTAAAATATATTAACATGTAAAAAATGTTTTGTAAGATTATTTCATGAAATTAAATTTTATATAAAACTTATATATTTACCATGAAACACATTTTTAATATAATATGTTCATAGTGTTTGAGTTGGTGGCCTAGAACCAACTAATTTGTACTTTATTCATTAGTAAATACCTTATCACATCTTGATTGTTCTTTTGCATGAAAATGCACGTGATAATGTCCTAATGATAGCTGTTTCATTAAAGGGTCATAAAAGATCCCTACTATAATGAGAACCTGGAAGTTTGATAACACAGTTATTGAATATATGTTCTATGTCCGGGTGGTGTTATTTGAGGGACACATATAATACAGGCCATTGGGGTTGAAGACTCATAGAACTTTGAGGCACATTCTCATGATGTGAACCCTTAGTAATATCCAGGAGGATATTATGAGAATGAGACCCGCTAGTAGGAAATCCAAATTTCATAGTGTCATTGGATGTTCCTATCTGCGGACGTGTGTATTGATCCTTAGACTTTAAGATTATTATTAATGGGTATTAAAAATCGCACACTTAGATGTGTTGACGAAAACTGTGAAGACATACTATTCAAAGTGAGGTAGGATACGTTGGGTGCATCACGAGTGATATTGAAATAATAGATAATGCGATAAACGATTTGTCCATTCTGTTCTATAAAAGAAGTAGATATCTCAGGCCCTTTGATGGAATTGATATAGCCTAAATAAATCCATGTCCATGGTGAGGAATGTGCAAGTTCAATTCCAGAAAGTCAAAGAAAGAATAATCAAGCACATGGGTTGATGGTACTAGCATGCAACCTGCTTGATTTGAGATATTGAGATAAAGGGATTACATTACACGATAAGTGTTCGTAGGAGGTGACGCATCATTGCGGCATTAACTTATTTCTCTATGGGTACCTTGGAATGTTTCTAGATGCTAACCTTGGACTTTAGGAAGGATCCAACTAATGCCACTGAGAAAGAGGCCTAGAGGGTTACACACTAAGTGTGTCCAAGTATCTCAGTTAAATATTAATTTAAAAAGTTGAATAAAGATTATTCCCGACTGTGGTTTAATAATTATTCAAGGATGCCTGATCTCATTTATTTCGACACTATTTATTTGAGAGAATATATTGTGGGAGAAATACTATATTTATTAGCGAGTAATGCAGTGATATTTATTTCAGAAATAAATAGTCATTATTCAAGGTCTAATAAATGTGGTGGAGGAAATTAAGAAAAATGGAAAATAAAAGTACACGCCATGTATATTAATATATACACACCATGTAGTTTTTCTGGGAATTTATGAGAAATAATAATATTTATTTAATTAAATAATATTAGGTGTAATTCGCTGGGTGCATGTCAAGTAATAATAATAGTCAACTATTTTTATTAAACATGGGGTATTACTAAGAATTTAATGAAATGAATAAATTATTTCAGGTAATTAACTAATTTTATTATTCTATGTAATTAAAAATCCTAATTATATATATTTCTCATCATCCTAGCCATTTTTTTGTGTGGTTGTGCACAACGAATTTGGAAAATCTCTCAAGCCAAGAGAGAATTCCTTTTCCACCAAGAATGCTCTCAAGTTACGAGAGAGAGATCCACCACCACCGGATCAAGGAGATCGAAGGCAGATATCTCAAGTGAAGGCTCTTCTGCACTAGCACTCGGAGATCCCTTTGGCGACGTTTAGAGATACATGGAGCACATGTGGATCACCGCTAGAGGAATAATACACTTGGATTCTACAACGCAACAACAGATCACATCCGATCGTGACTGGAAACATCAATGGAGAGAGAATTTCTTCATGGTAATCCTTGTCAATTAATTAAATTAATTATAACCAACATATAATGATTCTATCTATAGTTCCGGGACTCCCCTCTTTCTTTTTTGTTCTTCGTTCTATTCTGAAGATCCGACATTTTATTATCATGATAGATCTCAGATTGATTGTTGTTAACACTACAATTAAAGTTGGGTACACCCACCAACGCACTTCCATTGCACCCAGAACCTACAAGTGGTATCAGAGGGGTCTTATTATTGGTTATAATTATTTAAGTTTTTCATTGGTGATTTACGCATTTAATAATTTAGTTTTTTCAATTCAAGTTAATCGTTCTTTAAAATCAGAATCTTGGGATCTATTCCTCCTCTCACATTTCTTGTTCACCTCATAGAAACATATTTTTCTTTTAATTTTGATTAAAATAAAATAGAGAATCTCATCTGGAGGTGCCAAATGTTCCTGGCCGTACAACACCAGAATACACGGTGTGTATTAGGAAGTACATCCTGTGTAGTCTAGGTTCAATGCATCAGACTGGTCTGCCAAATCAGGCCGTGTGTTAGAGTATTCCTAAGTCATAAATGACATTGTGTGTTGACCAGGAACTGATGGCACACAGTTTACAGATTACATGCCGTGTGGTCCACTGAACATGGTGTATAGTACCTTCAGGCTAGGGTTGGACTGTGTACCTCGTATACGGATTTCTCGGCGGAAAATCATATAACGCGGATACTACACATCATGTGTCCCACTGAACACTCCGTGTACTCTGAAAATTTACTAATTACACCTACTCGCCATGTCCCCGGGTGTGTACTTAAGATGGATGGTGAACAAAAGTACACACCATGTACTCATCCAAATTACATAGATTTATTAAAATTTATTATTATATTATACAAACCTTTGAGACGTATACTATAGTGTATGCATAAAGCTGAGTCACAACACGTGACAGGTGTTTTATATATATGTATTTAATTTTACATCCATGTAATGTTCATTTCTAATCATTGGGTAGTTATGAATGGTAATTCATTGGGTTGACTCTATGGTACAAGTTATGTACAAAGATAATTTTAAATGAATTTATTTGTTTAAAATTATGATGGATGAGAATCTCAAGGAAATTCAGAAAAAGGTTTAAGATAAAAGGATTGATTAATTAAAGATAATTAATTGATTCGAGCATGATTTATCTTAAACAAGAAAGATTAAAGAATTTAATGCTACTTTTATTTATATGTAAATATCTTTTCATATATGGATGATCATGAGATAGACCAACACCTTTGTATGTGAATGGTTTATTTTAATTTATTTATTTAAATTAAATTTGTTGGCCTATGAGCCTTCTACTCATTAATATATAGGGCCTGCACACCCAAGGTTTCTTTTATGTAAAACCCCATTTTACCCCTCACCAGCGTGTGAGATAAAATGACATGTAATGGATGGAGCTCCCAAGTTGGTGGAGACATTTCAAGTTAAGAGCCAAGGTGAAACCAATCCAAGGATATACAAAGGTGGACAGGTGGAAAGCTGTAAACATAAACCCAAAAGGTTCAAGGTGTTTTTCCCCAAGGTCTTGGGTTAGTTTATCAAACACTAGATAAAATAACCAATATAATAAGCTCATGATCATACCATTTATTTTATTTCTGTCAGTTTCATGGTTTATTTATTGTGGGTGTGTTGTCACGATCACACAATTAATGAATTAAACAAACATTCAAGATGGAAATAAAATAAGACTGGATTATACCTAAAATATTATCTTAGACATGGTAAATAACTTAAGTATATCCCAATTAATATTAACATGCATGTAATCAAAGATAATAAAATGAAAATTTACGTATAAGGATAAAATCACTCAAAGAAATATTAAGTCGGTATAGCCTTCCATAATCTTGGTTAGAATCGAACCATAGTTCAAAGTGCTTGACCAACCCTAGTTGGGGTGCTTTCAATTATTGAGGAATTATAATTCAAGGTTTTGGGTTGAATTGACTTGGTTCACATCAAGGGTTGACTGCCACAGTAGGACTTGGTGTGACCAAGAGGCAAAGGTTTAGGAAATCCAAAAATAAAAGGATTTCAGGATTGGGGAGTCCACTCAGCGGATCAAGGAGCTGCAAGTTAATGCAGTTGGAATTTAGAATGCCTACCTAAAATTCTATAAGTTTCTTGACCAACCCTAGTTGGGGTAATGTGATGGGAAATATAGATCCTTTCCACTAGAATATTTAGGCAACATAATATTCTGAAGTCAATGGTGAGGGTATTGGATTTTGATAAAATAGTGGGAGACTAATAAGTATTAATTTATTTATTTGTCTCAGTTTTATCATAATAAAGTACTAAACCTTTTCTCATCTTAATTTTTAGAAAAATCAAGAAAAATGACTTCAAACATATCATTTTGAACCATACTTGAGAAGGAAAACCTTCTCATTGGCACCAATTTCCAAGAGTGGTAGAGGCATTTACGCGCCATACTTCGCCATGAGAGGAAATTGTATGTACTGGAAGATCCTATTCTAGTTGTTCCTAGAAAAGAGGACAGTGATCAGGAACTATCTATCTATATGAAACACATGGATGATGCCACAAATGTCCAGTGTTCCATGCTGTCGGCCATGTCTAATGAGCTCTTGAAGCAACATGAAAACATGGACGTGTATAACATGATGTGTCACCTCAAGAATCTCTATCAAGAGAAGGTGAAAAAAAAGAGATATGTGATCTCCAATTATTCGTTTACAACTTATCTTGGAGAGTATTCATTAGCTGGGCTTCATGTAGTCAAGATCATTGTCTACATTGAACGCCTTGACATCTTAGGGATTAAGTTCCCGGATGAGTTGCGTATAGATCTCATCCTATCATCACTACCCAAGAACTTCTCTAGATTTATTGTCAACTACTACATGATCAATAATGAGAAGAGTATATCATAACTTCTAACCTTAATTATCCAGGTAGATAAGGACATGGGGCATGACAAACCCGCAATCCTTCTGGTGAAAAAAAAGGAAGGACAAGGAAAATGGGCCAAAGACTTATAAACGGTCTGAATCCCCCGAGCGTCGTCCCTCCAAGAAGGGGAAAATCTAGAGGCAGGGCAAGGAATGAGAGGTGGTATGTTTTTCATGTGGCAAGAAAGGCCACTGGAAGAGTAACTGCACCCAGAAGCGTGGGGACATTAAAGGTGCATTCATTATCGAGTGTAATCTTTCGATTTCTACACATTGGGTATTAGATACAGCTTGTAGGGCTCACATCTGTATTCAAATGTTGGAACCAAGTAGATTTAGAAAGATTTCCAGAGGATAGGTGGATCTTTGAGTTTCCAAATGGGGTGAGGCTAGCTGTGTTAGCCATTGGCGATTACCACCTCTCATTTCCAGCTAGGATGATTTTGGTTTTACATAACTGTTATTATGTGCCTAGTGTTACCAAGAACATAATTTCTGTATTTGTTTTGATATGGATGGATTTATTTTCAAGTTTGGAAATAAGGGTTGTATATTTTATAAGAACAATTTATTTTATGGTATGACACATTTAAATAATGTTTTTTATGTATTAAATTATGAAAATAAAGTGTTGGGAATCAATAATGAAACAAACTCACATGACTCATACATCACCCAGTTGTGGCATCACCGTCTCAGTCATGTAAACGATAAGTGCTTGACAAGGCTCTACCAAGATGGATATTTAGAATCTACTGAGCTAAAACCACTTGATAGATGTCACACTTGTTTACAAGGAAAAATGACCAAACCTCTTTTTAGTGGATAGGGTGAAAGGGCCATAGAGCTTCTAGGATTGGTGCACACAAATATGTGTGGACCATTGCCAATAGAAGCTAGAGGTGGATATTCTTACTTCATTACTTTTACTGATGATTTGAGTAGATATGGATATGTCTAATTAATTAAGTATACGTCATAAGCCTTCGATAAATTTAAGGAATTCAAGAATTAAGTAGAGAATCATCTTGATAAGAATATAAATAAGCTTCAATCAGACCGAGGTGGAGAATATCTGAACCAAGAGTTCATCAATCTTCTATGGGAGTCTGGGATTCTATCTTAGCTTACTCCTTCTTATACACCACAATGGAATGGTGTTAGTGAAAGGAGGAACTAGACCTTGTTGGACATGGTGAGGTCGATGATGAGTCATACAGATCTTCTATTATCCTTTTGGGGATATGAATTACAAACTACAACATACACATTAAACTGAGTACCAACCAAGGTGGAAAATGGAATTCCCTCCGAGTTATGGAATGGAAAGAAACCCATTTTGTCACACACATGTGTATGGGGATGCAAGGCATTTTTTAAGGCCTTATCAGGCAACAAACTAGAACCCTGGGGCACAAATTGCATCTTTATAGGATATCCCAAGGAAATGAAAGGATATTACCTATATAACCCTTCAGAAAAGAAAGTGAATGTCTCTAGACAAGCCGTCTTTCTTGATAGGGAGAACATCTTCAAAAAGGATAGTGGGAGCAAGATTGAATTCAACAAAGTTGATGCTCAAGATACACATGAGTTGGTATAGGAACAAGTTCCACAGGTCCCCATGGAAGAGGTTCCAGAAACACAAGTGCTGCATAGGATCTCAAGAGATGTAAGGGAACCAGAGAGATTTGGTTTCCTAGTCATCGAGGATGGTGAATCATTATTGTTGGACAATGATGGACCTCTCTCCTACAAGGAAGCAGTAGAAAGATCAGAAGCTGAAAGATGGCTAGAAGCTATGAATTATGAGATGGATTCCATGTATCAGAACCAAGTCTAGGTTCTGGTCAATGAGCTAGTTTATGTAAAGGATGTTGGATGCAAATGGTTATTTAATAGAAAACTGGACATGGAAGGTCAAATTAGCACCTATAAAGCAAGGCTAGTGGATAAAGGATTCAGACAACGTCAAAGAATTGACTATGATGAAACCTTCTCTCCAATTTTCATGTTTAAATCCATAAGAATCATACTTTCCATAGCAGTTTACCATGACTATGAGATTTGGAAAATTGATGTAAAAACAACATTCTTTAATGGGAACCTTCAAGAAAATGTCTATATGACACAACCAGAAGGGTTTGTGACACCAGGTGAAGCTAAATAGTTTTTCAAGTTGCAAAAATCCATTTATGGATTAAAGCAAGCATCCAGGCCATGGAACATTAGATATGATGAATCCATAAAAGAATTTGGTTTCATTAAGAATGAATGTGAGCCACGTGTTTATAAGCAGTTTAATGGGAATGCAATCATTATCATAGTAGTATATGTTGATGACATATTTCTTATTATAAATGATGTACCGGTCTTATAGTCAGTTAAGGACTGGTTGAACAAGTGTTTCTCCATGAAGGACTTAGGTGAAGCAGCCTACATTCTGGGGATCAAGATTATTCGTGATAGATCCAAGAGGATGCTTGAACTAAGTCAGGGTATATAAATTGACCAGATACTAAAGAGATTTAGTATGGAACAATCCAATAGGTGATTGGTTTCAGTGTCACATGGCCTACATCTTTATAAGAAAATGTGTCCTCAGACACAACGATAGAAAGATAGAATGAGTAAGATCCCATATGCTTCAGCTATAGGATCCGTCATGTATTCCATGCTATGCACCAGGCTTGATGTTTCCTATGCACTGAACATGGTAGGCAGATATCAAGAAGATCCAGAAGAATAACATTGGACTACTGTTAAGACCATTCTTAAGTATTTGAGAAGAACTAAGGATATGTTCCGGGTGTATAGAGGAGATGGGGATCTTGTCATCATAGGTTATGCTGATGCTAGTTTTTAGATAGATCAGAATGACCTGAAGTCGCAATATGGATATGTTTTCTGTCTCAATGGAGGAGCTGTGAGCTGGAAGAGTTCAAAGCAGCCAGTTGTCGCCGATTCTACAAGAGAGTCCAAATATATAATGGCTTCTGATGGAGCCAAGGAAGCCATTTGGATTAGGAACTTTGTCCAGGAGCTTGATGTGGTGACTAGCAGTAAAGATCCTATCACGTTGTATTGTGATAATACTGCAGTGGTGGCTCTTGCAAAAGAAACAAGGTCAAATCAACAGACAAAGCACATACTCCAGAAGTATCACCTCTTGAGAGATTTCTATCAAAGAGGTGATGTTGCAGTGAGCAGAGTGTGCACATAAAATAATGTGGCAGACCCCATGACTAAAGGCCTATCTCAGCCAAAGCATGAATATCAAGTGAGAGCTAGCGGGTTAAATATTGTTAGCAGTTGGCTCTAGTCCAAGTGAGAGTCTGTTGGAGTTGGTGGCCTAGAACCAACTACTTTGTACTTTATTCATTAATAAATACCTTATCACATCTTGATTATTATTTTGTGTGACAATGCATGTGATAATATCCTAAGGATAGCTATTACATTAATGGTTCATAGTGGATCCTTGCTATGATGATAACCCGGAAGTGCCATAACACTGTTCTTGAATATATGTTCTATGGCCGGATGATGTTATTTGAGGGACACAAATAATACAGGACATTAGGGGTGAAGACTCATAAAACTATGAGGCACCTTCTCATGGTGTTCACCCTTGGTAATATCCAGGAGGATATTATGAGAATGAGACCCTCCAGTAGAAAATCCACATTTAATAGTGTCATTGGATGTTCCTATCTGTGGACTTGTGTATTGATCCTTAGAATTTAAGATTATTATTAATGGGTATTACAAATCATGCACTTAGATGTATCAATAATTCTATTATTGATTAAAATACCATTGATTTATCAGTAAGAAAAGTAAATGGATAATTTTTTTTCCAAAATTATTTTCCTAGAGGTAAGGAATTATTTTACTATCTAGATAAATCACTTAAGATAATAAACTTACTTAATTTAATTCCATGTCATAAGCATAATCTAATCCTTTTTTTTGGTTAAAAATATCCCCACTTCATTTATTACACTATAATATGGATATTCATGATGATTTTTTCATGCCTAAATCTCTTTTAATGAATCATAATTTCCATAAGTCATTCCTTCAGCCTCTAAATATTTACTTAAACTAAAATGGTTAGAAAATGTTATCCAATATCATAAATCATATTTTTACCAAAAAATAATACCCAATGTTTGATTTAATCAATTCCAAAATATGTCAATATTAGGGATCCTCCAAAATATTATGAAAAATATTCAAAATTCTAAAAAAATTATTAATAAGTTCACTAAATAAACTTATCATTTACCCACCATAAAGTAGCTCTAAATTTCACATGTAAGTACCTTAATCACATATTTTAAAAAATCATGGTAATAACTTAAATCACTATGAAAACTTAATAAAAACATGAATTATTTCTTATTATTTAAATAAAACATAGATTTGTGGATATATTCCTTAAATCCAAACATGTAGTAAACTCAAGAAAAGACAACATAAACCACCAAATCAAAAACTAATTTCATGGTCACCAATTTTATCCCATAATAATCTCTTTATTATTATCTCAACATTGAGCACATATTAAGGGTTATATTTCCTTCAATCATATGTTTTAAACTAAGTTCTACTTGCCACTGAATCATTTTTATTGGTACCTTTCGACACATACTTTCAAATCCTTTAAGAAATAGTACTGCAATACAATCCTTTAATGTTTCTAGAATATCATCAATAATATAATTTTAAAACATATTTCTTGGATCCAAATACCTTATTAAACCATTATATAGGACTCATATTCTTATTCCTCAATACCTACTTCATTTAAAATGTAATTTATAGTCTCTTAATCCCCATTAATATAATCATTACTCATTCAACCTTCAAAATATTTTAATATAGGATAAAAATTTTCATAATTACCATACTTTCCACATTTAAAAGATTTAAACATTTATGATTCATTAGGGATACCATTATTATCATCTATTTTGTTAACCAAAACATTTCATTTTTTCCTTGGAATTTAATTTCTTTGTATCCCTTTCCACACCAAAAACATTTTACTATTCCCCTAAGATATTCACTTGGGTGATTCTTCTCACATTATTAACATATTGGAATCTAAATCTTCTTTCCTCCATGGTGTCCACTAACTAAGTCCTCACTGAACTCTATCCTTATATTCTTTGGTGGATCTAAGTATTAGTTAAGGTGAATTATGTTAATCATAAATCATGATAACTAGTTAGGCATAATCACAATATTCTTCACTCCAATAATTATCCCATTTTGTTTCTTGATAACACATTGTCTATCACATGCATTATTAACCCAGTTTATTCTAGTTCCATCCATTAACTAAAACCAATAAGCACAATGTTAGAAACAATAACATTGTGGTAATTCTCATAATCATAAAGAATAATTTATATAATGTCTAAATCATGACACCTTCTCAATATATTAATCCTTAGGTTTAACCTAGGTATCCATAGTCATTACCAAATCTATAAGATATTATCCTATACTTAGACTTATCCTCAAAGTTAGTCATAGGTTTATATTCCATAATTTATGTTTTCCTAAATCGTATCCTCAAGGTTTATTCTAAACTTAATCTGATACCAACTACAAAGACCCCAAACCTAGTAACCCATAGTTAGTGGTTACTTTATTATATTGTCATAATATACAAGTAATCACATCCCAAAGGGAAACAAGTTTAATATTTTTAGAAAACTAGATACAAACTTGAACCTTACATTACATTTTGAAATATAAAATAAGATATAGATAATACTTTGAGAGCAACATTATTCTTCTATATTGACACTACATATCAATAATAATAAACTTCTTTGCATCCTAGGGAAAAATAAAACATAAGAAATGGGTGAACTTAGATGCCCAGTAAGGGTATGTATTATAATAATCAAATAATCACATGGAAATCAATAAATAATATCACAATTATGGAATGTATAATGCAAGACATCTAAAAATTACCATATAGGCTTTGTTCCAAGAATACAATACCATCAAATCTTCATGCCAAGAATCTAATAAATGGGTAAGGCCTTGGCCAATACCCAATCTAGTTTGTGTCATGAACTAGCCCAAGTCGATCCTAAACTGGTCACCCAAGCTAGCCTACGACAAGTCCTGAGAGGGGTTACTGATCCTCCAGGGATGGAGACAAGCACCAAGGGCATAAATATAGTACACAAGGAAACTATTTCACCCAAATATAAACAATCAAACAAAAAACAGAAAGAAATGGACATCCCAAAATACATTTACATTAAAATTGAACTAAACATTATTTGTACAAGAAACCAAAAGTAGAACTAAACCAACAACTAAACCGAACAAACTTGATAACCAACTAACTCCATGTGACCCCACTAGTCACTATCCAACATAATGATCACATGTCTCCTAAGGAAATCAAAATCAAGTTGAAACTTACACAAGGGATAAAAACAGAAGAAGACTATATACGTGAGAATTAAAACTTAGTAGGTTAGCCTGATATTCTATTCCCAATGCACTTACTTTAAAATAAAAGAAACATCAGTTTCAAGTTTTAAATACAATATATAAAAGTATTTTTTTCCAAATGAGGTTACATTCTATAATAATTACCAGACAAAAACTTGAAAATTTTATAAACAAGAATGCTAGTAATAATTTTTCAAAGAGATGAAACTTCAAAATTAAAATAGTTTTTAATAGGGATGATTTAAAGTAGGTAAAATTTTAAATAAAACACACATGATTCTGAATTTACTAACTAATCATACCATATGCCTATGGTGAGTACAAAATAGCCAATTAGCACAAGTCACGGGAACACCCCTAGGAAATAGTTTGTTGTGGGTCCCAGGTACCTCATATCTCTGTGTAAAAGTAACCATAAAAATATCCATTATCATACACACAAGAAACTTGTAGGATAATCATACATAACCTAGTGGCCCCAAATATCATCATCATAATAGTTTAGTTAGTGTTGTCATCATCAAACTTGCTACATGAAATAAGGACAAAACCCCTCCAGATCCCTAGCATACTAGTACAAGTCCGCCCACCTAGATACCCGAGTATTCCCTTTTGTGCTCAAAAAATTTATACATCTATAAAATACAATTTTATCATGAATATTACATTTAAAAATAATACACACATAAAATATCCCACACACATGTCTCACATTTCTTTCACGGATCAATAAACCACTTAAATTTTCCTAAAACAATTTCAAGAAGTATAATGAGGCCTTGCACAAAAAATCCATTAAAAAATGATCTTTTAAGAAAAAAACCCATAAATACCATATAAAACCAGATTTTTAATCCCCAAAGACAATTAATAAATCAATTTCATGGACCATAAAGTGGCCCCAAAAGATAGAACATGAAATACACCTGGAAACCATTTTTACAAGAAAAATGCCAAACGAGCCTTTAAACCTTTCTCAAAACTAAAATCTAACAAAGTTATGCATTTATATTTTATTAAGGAGGTGTATAAACAACATTTAATGTATCAAAAAACTTTCATAAATCCCTTAAAACACTTTGGTTACATATTCAAAACACAACCATTTTCATAAGGATGTGAAATGGGCCATTTTCCAACAACTCGAGCCAAAACATGTTGTAAAGAAAAACCCATTTGTTTGTAAAATCAAATACACATAGGAAATACATAGAAAGACCAAAAAATACCATTTTTCATTCTTCCAATGCATTTATAAATCCAAAAAAATAATTTTTAAATAACACTTAACACATAAGAGCCAACCAGGCAATTTTCCAAACACATGAAATGCACTTTTAAACAAAGAATTTTTTTAAGCACTTTAAAAGGAATAAAACACTAATTTAATGCCATAATTTTATTCAAGATACTGAAAAATGTTCAAAATAACATAAACCAGGTTTGAAAGACAACAAAACATTTAAACAAACACTTGGTGTGCACTTTTATGACAAAAAAACACTACTTTTCACAAAATAAGGCTTAAAAAACTATTTTATACCCCAAGAAAATTATCCAAAGGATTAAAAAAAATAATAAACATATATATCATGTGTGAATAATAAGAAAATTATAAAACATAAATGATAAAGGAATGTGCAAGGGATATCCTACCTCAAATCCTTGGCGGAATGGAATCGCACACCCGATATCACCATCCGAGGGTATATAAACCCTAAACCTATGAAGACTTGACCCAAATGAAGAGGAAGAGGTAGGAGAAGGAATATCACCCTGGAAATTAGAAAACTCTTCGTATTCCCTTATATCTACACCCTTAGAGAAAAGTTAATGTCTTGTAACTCCTTGTAGATGATACTAAGTTCTGTAAGAACTAGGTAAATAATAATTTTGGGAAAAAGAGTACGTATTGAATGATTTATGAATGAGACAGATTACCTATGTAAAATATGGACGATTTGAGAAACATTGAGAAGTTTTGCACTAATCCGTGACTAATATGAGCTAAAAAGAGGGAAAATGGAAAATTGGTGTAATTATAGGGTTATTGGTCTTGATTGGGATTTCTAATCACCAAAAATTATTAAAAAATGAATAAGATATGAAGGAAACAAATTATTTTTTAAAAAATTGGAAATGGGCCCATGGGATGGCCTAATACCTAAATAAATAACCAAAATTCACCAAGATTATGAATTACTAAGGGGGTAAAAAGGATATAGTGGTTTGACTATGTCAAGGGAGGAAAAGTGGGAAGTGTAATGAGTGAAAAATGTTGAAGAAAAAGAGTTATAAAAGAAACAAAATTTGTTTTTAAATTTAGAAATGGGCTCACGGTTTGGCCCAAATCGTGAAGTGACCACCCTTTCTCCAAAAAATCCCAAAAAATATATGGAGAACCCAAAGTAGGATGATTATAAATATATGTCAGTTAAAAAATCAAAATTAATCTCACCCCAAACCCAAGAAATGGATTAGGATTTCAAATGAACCAAATCAAAACCAATACATGAAAAAAACCCGATTGTGACAATTCTCTCCAACATTAAAGCTTTCCTCCCTCAGAAAGCCATAACACTTTATAGTTGATAGAAAAAAACCTAAGGATTCCTTATCAACATGATCCAACCTCTCAATATAAGTAAATATCATTTAAAATCAACGAAACTTAACCCTCTTTTCCAAAAAAACACTAACTCACTACCACTTCCTGAGAATTAACAGAAAGATCAAGACACCACCTTCACAACCAATCCAAGAAACAGATTGTTGGGCCTTCTCCTAATGAACCCAACGATCACCCAAACCAAATTTCACTCAAAAAATATAATTACTTTGGGGGGGGGGGGAGGCCAAAACCTGATCCCAACCATTAAATCACAACTACTATATGAAAAATCCATAAAGGAAAGATCTTTGAGACCCACAGTGTGTCTCCCCACCATTAGAGACCAAATAGAAATGAAAAAAAAGAATTAAACATGAACTAGAATCAAGACTCACATGAACATGCCCACAAAAAATATCCCAAAATAAACTAAAAATACAAGTTAAGAGGGTTACAACATGAACATCTAAACCACCCACTCCTGAACGGAGGATACAAGAACTAGGTTAACACTTTCTACACAGATCCTGACCCACACCACTCGTGGAGGGGATAGAAGGGGACCCAATAATTAGGCTATTGAAACCAAAAAATAAACAAAGGAACTAACCAACACTATCCACCTATGAATAGTAAACACCAAGACTGCACCCGATTTACATAGGTAGTCCATACAGGGACATTGATTGGAAACCCACATCCATGAAGGCATAATCATAGACATTGTGTGAGGGGTAAGTCCACCATGATCGTTGCAACAAGAGTAAATTCATAGTGATGAGGAACCAAAATAGAGACATAGAAACTACCTTACCACAACGGTGGAGGTAGAAGCCTAGTCGAGCTCCCCACACCTATGTAGATTTTTTGACTTCATGAAAATATTCACTCTAAGGCCTATGGATGGAGCCCTAATGTTTGAAGCATATGTTGTGCCGTATTCATGAGATATGAATCACATTACCTCATGAAACACACTAGCTCAAAAAAAAAACCAATACCCAACATAGACTAAGGGATACACACCACCATTCTAACTTATATAGAATGAGGAGTGAAATGAACAATGGACAAGGTGAAACACACCAATCATCACCGAACACAACCACTATAGCTAAGAGAATCATCATAATAAGAAGGAACTATAAATCGACCCCAAATAACTATTTATTTCAACCAATAGGCCAAGGAATTATTTGAATAGGTGGATCTATGTTGTGTAACATGAGAAAGAATCCTTAGGTTCATCGACTGGAAATCTTGTAAACAGAGAACTATCTATGGCCACATCACAACATCCAACACATCTTTAGAAACCCACTGAACATTTCTCCAAAACCGAGCCACCAACAAGATACCATCTTAAGTCACAAAAAGATTATTACTTCCAGATCACAAGGAATCATACTGAATAAACAAATCTTCTAAGAAATTAAAAAAAACTAGCCACATAACCATCAGTTTATAAACAAATTCCATAATTTTTTAACTCAATACACTTTTGAAAAACAAACTAACTTGGTGGATTTCTACATTCACCAATGGTGTTTCATCAAGTCTCACTCACATGCACATTTACATGCCACCCTAAGCACCCAACCACCATGTCATATAGTCCATCCTTCTAGATATCAATAAAACCATGCATGTGAGCACCCATGAAAACACCAAAGGCTAAAACAAAATGACATCATTCCAAAAAATCACGTACCTTCCAAAGGAACACTAACCACCAAGTCAAAAAACCTTTTCATATTTCACAAAACAAACCACACTTCATCAAGAACCATTTTATTAAAAACCTACCCCTTTTTATTTTAAATAATTTTTAAACAAACCAAGCTATCCAAATAACCCCTTCCCATTTTCTAAAATTATGCAAGGTATCTTTTCATAATCTGATGGCCATTGAGACCAATACCCTTTCTTGGAAAACACCAACCACTCAAAAACAATTTCTAAAACCAATAAATCAAATTCAAGAACTTTTCAACATCCCAAAACACCCCATTTAAAACAAGTTTCAAAATCACTTTAAAATAATCCAATCTTTTCAAACATTTCATTTTCAAGAAACCATATATTTAGATTAGAAAATTCAACCCCGTTAAATAATTTACTCTTTATCCCCAAGATGTTTTTCAAAAAACCCAACATTAAAAAACCTTTATCATATTAAAATTTGAAAACCCACTTCCATAATTCTCACATAAGGATTTTTAAAACAAAATTCAGAATTAAAGATAGGTCTAAGATACCCACAAAAAGGAACTAGTGTCAGTGGGTGACTTGACCATATGGTTGGAGACCATATGTCAAACACACTACCAACATGGAGATCCTTATTAGGACCATGCCCCAGATCCACATGGATTTACAGGCCCTGTGATCTCACAAAGGCCATTAGTCCAACTCCACTTGTTATATCCCAATCACCAAACAATCCTTAAGAACCAAAGAAACTAATAAAACCGGACTCCCCATGGACACCTGAGTATCAGAATGATCAAGAATTAGTGAAGATCTTCCCAAACCTACCCCTCAAGTTTCAAAAATCCTACCCCATATACCATGAAATCCCCCAAATAACAAGGCCACTCTAAAAAGTAAGTTCTGCTATGATATGACCTCCTTTGATACCATTTTTTCATGAACTTTACCAAGTCGATCCTGAACCGCTCACCCAAGCCAGCCCGCGACAAGTCCTGAGAGGCATTCCTGATCCTCCTGGGATGGAGAAAATCATAGAGGGAATCAATAGAGTACACAAGGGAATGATTTCACCTAAATATAAACAATCAAACAAATAGCGGAAAGAAATAGACAGCCGAAAATACATTTACATAAAAATTGAACTGAACATTATTTGTACAAGAAACCGAAAGTAAAAATAAACCAAAAACTCAAAAAACAAAACCTAAAGACCAAATAAATTCATGTGACCCCACTGGTAAATATCCAATATAATGATCACATGTCTCTTAAGGTAATCAAACTCAAATTGAAACCTACACAAGGGCTAAAAACTGAAGAAGACTATAGGCGTGAGTATTAAAACTTAATAGGTTAGTCTGATATTATATTCCCAATGAACTTACTTTAAAATAAAAGACACATGAATTTCAAGTTTTAAATACAATATATAAAAGTGTGTTTTTAAAATGAGGTTAAATGATATAATAATTATCAGACAAAAAATTGTAAGTTTTATAAACAAGAATGCTAGTAATAAATTTTCAAAGAGGTGCAACTTCAAAATAAAAATAGTTTTCAAGAGGGAAACTTTAAAGAAGGTAAAATTTGAAATAAAAAAACACTTTAATGAATTTACCAATTAACCACACCATATGGAGATGGTGAGTACAAAATATCCAATGATCCTAAGTCATAGGAACACCCCTAGGAACTAGTTTGTTGTGGGCCCCAGGTACCTCATATCTCGGTGTAAAAGTAACCATAACAAATATCCATTCTCATGAAAACGAGACACTCATAGAAGAATAATAAATAACCTAGTTGTCCCCAACATCATCATAATTATAGTTTAGTTAGTATTGTCATCGTCAAATATGCTATGTGAAACAATGAAAAAAACCCTCCAGATCACTAGCATACTAGTACAAGTCCGCCCACCTAGATACCCAAGTTTTCCCTTTTTGTGCTCAAACAATTTATACATATATAAAATACCATTTTATCATGAAGATGAAATTTAAAAATCATACAAACATAAAACATACCACACACATGTCTCAACTTTCTTTCATGGATCAATAAACCACCTAAATTTTCATAAAATAATTTCAAGAAGTATAATGAGGCCTTGCACATAAAATCCATTAAAAAAATGATATTTTAAGGAAAAAATCCATAAATAAATTATAAAAACAGATTTGGAAGCCCCAAAACCAATTAATATATCAATTTCATAGACCATAAAATGGACTCAAAAGATAGAACATAAAATACATATGGAAACCATTTTTATAAGAAAAATGCCAAATGGGGCTCTAAGCCTTTCTCAAAACTAACATTTGACAAAGGTAAAAATTTAAATTTTATAAAAGAGGTGTATAAAAACCATTTATAGTAGAAAAAAACTTTCAGAAATTCCTTAAAATACTCAGGTTACATATTCAGAACACAACCATTTTCATAAGGATGTGAAACATGCCACTTTCCAGCAACTCGGGCCAAAACATGTTGTAAACCAAAACCCATTTGTTTTTAAATTAAAATACACATTTTAAATCCATATAAGGACCCAAAAATAAAATTTTTAATTCTAAAAATTCATTTATAAATTTAAAAAAATAATTTTTAAATCATACTTAACACATAAAATCCAACCGGACAATTTACCGAACACATGACATGCACTTTTAAACAAATCAATTTATTTTTAAGCACTTGAAAAGGAATAAAACACCAATTTCATGCCATAATTTTATTCAAGATATTGAAACATGTTCAAAGCACCATAAAAAAGGTTCTAAATCTCACAAACCAGGTGCAAAAGATAATAGAACATTTAAAAAAACACTTGGTGTGCACTTTTATGACAAAACAACAATACTTTTAACAAAACAAGGCTTAAACAACCATTTTTCACACCAAGAAAACTATAAAAAAGCTAAAAAACAATAATAAAAATATATATTAGGTGATAAAAATAAGAAAATGATGAAACTTAAATGATAAAGGCATGTTCATGGGATATCCTACCTCAAATCCTGGGCGGAATGGAAACACACACCCGATATCACCATCTGAGGGTTTATAAACACTAAAACTATGATGACCAGACCCAAATGAACAAAACCCCATAAAAATCATGGTATAAAATAACCATTGTTCTATAATGACTTTTTGAGATTATAAAACCAAGAAATAATGAAAGGAGGAGGAAGAGGGAGGAGAAATGAGAAGGAATCTTACCTTGGAAATTAGAAAACTCTTCATATTCCATTATATCTACACCCTTAGAGGAAAGGGAATGTCTTGTAACTTTTTTTTGATTATACTAAGGTCTGGAAGAACTAGGGAAAGAATATTTTTGGGAAAATGAGTATGGATTGAATGATTTATGAACGAGACAAATTACCTTTGGAAAATATGAACGATTTGAGAAATATTGAGAAGTTTTTCCCTAATCCGTGACTAAGATGATCTCCAAAGAGGTCAATTGGAAAATGGGGGTTCTCATAGGGTTAGTTGTCTTTATTGGTACGTGTAATAATTGAAAATTATTAAAAAATTAATAATATATAAAAGAAACAAATTATTTTTTTAAATCTGGAAATGGGCCAACTGGCTAGCCCAATATTTAAATAAATAACCCAAATTCACCATGCTTATGAATTACTAAGGGGGTCCAAAAGGATATGGTGGTTTTAATATTTAAATTTAGGACAAGTGGGAAGTGTAATGAGTGAAAAATTTGAAAAAAAGGAGTTATAAAAGAAATATAATTTGTTTTTAAATCTGGAAATGGGCTCACGGTTTGACTCAAATCATGAAGTAACCACCCTTTATCAAAAAACTACAAAACATACAATGGGGAACCCAAATTAGGATGATTATAAACATATGTTAGTTAAAAAATCCAAATTATTCTCACATAAAACCTAAGAAAAGGATCAGGATTTCCAATAAACCGGATCAAAACCAAGAGATGAAAAAAACTTAGGTGTGACAATCTATCTCATGAGACCTGTTGATACATCGAGGGGCTATAGTGGGACCTACCCATCACTTACTAAGTACAATTAATTCCTCATATAAAATGGGTGAAATATAATAAAAATATAAATTTATATTTAAAAAATCATATAAAATGTAAATAACATTCCTCAATCTGTAAACATAATTATAAACCATCCTAAGTAATATGGTGAATAATATCTAAATATTAAATTCCCAATCAAACTGATCATAAACAATTCAAAAAAATATGGTAGATGATATAATAATAAATTATCCTCAATTAAGAATAATATTAAACAAATAATGGTGACATAGATTAAAATACTTTAAATGATATCATTGGAAAATTCGTGAGTAAAATACCCATTTTCACTTTGAAAATCACTTATTTTTAAAAAGATGTGAAATTATAAAATAAAATTTTTTATTTTAAAATAACCTTGTAAACATGTAAATTAATATTAAAATAATTAAGGTATTTTTAAGGAGGTATAATCCACTCATTCTATATAAGTTAAAAAAATTCCATATTTTTGTCCGAAAAGTATCAAAGAACCTTGTTTAGAAAATGAAAAAATATACCTTGAACACCATTTTATAAAAATTAATAGAGTAAAAATAAATTTAAAAATAATAGGATAATATTAAAAACATTTTTGTAAATAATTTTATAAAACACGGACATGGAAGAAAAAGCGAGTTTTAGGGGAAACTTTAAAAAGATAATTTTTTAAAAGAAAGTCACTTAAAAATATCATATCATTGAAGTGAGTGTTAATAAAATAAATAAATTGTGTGAATATTTTATAAATAAAAATAAAACAAGTGAAAATAAAACATAAGGTAATAAAAATTCATTTCATACAAAATCTTATAATGGTTTAAAGAATATTATTAATTTATTATAGAACTATATTCACACAATTTATAGAAACCCTTACCTCGGACTTCAATTTAGTTTTTTATAATTCAACATCATGTATAATGATTTAAAGAATATTATTAATTTATAATAGAACTATATTCATATTTATAATACCTTATATGATCCTTTTATAAAATCTTACCCCCTATTTATTAGTAATATTTCATTATTTTCATTGTTTTGGGTGAATTCATTTCATGGTTTCATGGTCGGTTCACTTGTGTATAATTATGGATGTTATTATAAAATGTAAACTAAACTCCATAAGTTAAATGAAATGGTATTAATGAAATTATAATTTTTAAATGTACCCTTACATAATTTTTCTTTCTGACATTAGGATGATTCATTTTATAAAACGTTAATGATAATTGTTTAGTTTATTTTTGGTGTTTTTTCTAACCATCATGAACTAGTTTTGTTTTATTTAATATTATATCTATAGAATAGTTAATTAACATTAAATAGGTTATAATATAACTATTAAAATATAATTTACCCATAAAAATATTTTTATGTCCATCCTTGAAGGCAGTAATGGAAAATGAATAAAATCATCATTATCCATAGAGATGGTTAAATGCAATAATTTATGAAATAGTTTCATTTCATTGAATAAGAGGAGATGAAAAAGGGGAGGATATAAAATATTACATTATCAATACAAAATTATAGTATATATATGATAATGTATTTATTATGATTTTATGTATGAGGAGGTGAAGAGAATATAGAAGAAGAAAACCAATTAAGAGAGGTTGTTTGAGAAAGTTACCTCTTGAATATCACCTCTTTAAGGACCCCTTGAGGAAATTGGTATTAATATTTTGGTGAGACAAAAATCACTTTGAAGTGGGTAGTGTAGGGAGGAGATGGTATGTCACAGGTTTTAAGATCTTCAAGGATTTTTAGGATAAATGGTGTGGTGAGGGATGATATTTATACTTGAAGAGGGGTGGGTTTAAGTGATTAGTTAATTATTATTTTATATTTAAATCCAAATAAATTTGGGTGGAATTAATTCCAATGAATTTGGTTTATAATTAATGTTTTAAAGGAATTTTATGGTTTATAAACACATCAAACATGCATTTAATGTTTTTAGGTATTTTAATCTTTTACCTTTTAACTTTAACCCGCTACATTATTTTACCTATACCATGATAATTTTTTTTACCATGATAAATTTTTTATGTATAAATATGAAAAGGAACATATAACATAAATTTTAAATAATTATTATAAATATGGTATCAATTTTAATTTATTAAATTTATAAAATTTCTAAAAATCAATTCTAAATATGTTATGTGTATAACTCATAAAAACAATTTTCAAGGTTAAAATAATGGTTTTCAAAAGTTCTAACCATGTGTTTCTAATTGAAACAAATTATGTATTATGTCATTAATTAATAATTTTTTTATCAAGAATTAGTTTTAATAAATTTTAAATAATTTTAATATAATAATTATTTCATAAAAGTTATGGTATTTAGTAAAAATAGTATTTTCACTTTTTAACAAAAAAATAAACTTTTTTAGAAAATTCCCAAAAAATACCCTAAGATAATTTTTATGTGTTGATTCAAAAAATTAAGTTTATATTATAAATATAAATCTCTAAATATTATAATTTAAATTTTTTCATAAATATCCTTATTTATTTAAATTTATCAATTTCATCGAAAAATAAACATTCTGACCATTATAACAATTACTTAGGACTTCGTTAAAATATATTATCATGTAAAAAGTGTTTTATAAGATTATTTCATGAAATTAAATTTTATCTAAAACCTATATATTTACCATAAAACTCATTTTTAATATAATATATTCATAGTCTCCCAAAATAATACAATTTTGATTATATCATTTAATAATCCTCATAATCATTTAAATGTGTAAATGTATCCAACAATAATAATGATCAACTGTTTTATTGAATAATGGTTACAATACCGATCAACTATATTAGTTTAAAAACATAATTGATGATGATAATATCTCCCTATAAATACACTATCATACTTACTCTTCATTATTAACTTCAACTCAAGTCAAGGTTCAATATCATTTCCAAAATGAATATTGTATTATTAAATCTCTGTTTCCTTGTTATAACACTATTCATGGGTGGAATGATTCTTGGGGATCGATGCGACTGAAAATTTTATATTTTAATTTATTTATTCTCATTTTTATTCCCATTATAATATTTGGATTAATAATAGTAATTGTTGTATATTTAATGTAACATTAATAAATAAAGGAATGAAGTGTTGTTAGTTTTCTAGTAAGTGTCTTCTATCCATTTATTATTCCTGGTTGTAAAATTTCATATCAACCTATTAGGTAAAAATTTCTTATTAAATGTAAAATTATTTATATACAGTCTCAAAAGAAATTAATTATAAAATATTTTTTTTATTAATAACATAAAATAATTTTTGGGGTGTTACAAGATTTGAGATCGTGGTTACTACTGAGCATAAAAATTCAAAGGGAAGAACACATTGTTATAAAATCTTGGATATTATCAATAGGATCTGATGATGAGAACATCATAGCATGCCGAATGGATGTTTTCCTACTTGTTAATTAATATTTCATCTATTTTCTATTTTTATTCTGAATAAGAGGAAGATTACTTATTATTTATTTTTCATTGCTAGACACATGATCAAATTATTTTCTCTTACCCCCATTAATTTATATTGTATATATGATTATATTTATAAATATAATATTGTTTCTTATTCTTACTCCATGTGTTATGATCTATAACATTTAGACATTAAGGGATAATCCATAATCTAGAGATAGAAAGTGAATATTGATATTGTACAGGGATTAGTATATCACACTAATCATTAATTCTTCTTATTCACTCTTGACATATCATGATGGTGAAGTAGAGATGCAACATCAGAATGAAGTGTTTACTACTCTTTATCCATTGATCTTCTTACCATTTTTCTATTAATTAGATCAAAATAGTGATTATATGAGGTTGTATGATTATTGATCCCATGAGGATCATTTCGATCAAGAAGAGATTCTTGACTAGGGTGGTCTTATTAGGTGATTCATTTTATTTTTGGAGAATATTTATGTACTGTAAGATATTCCATGCATATGTTCTCAATGTTTTGGGTGAGAGAGGTGTCTAATTCATGAAATTGAATGAGTTTGAGTTTTTAGGGTTATTTCATTCAATAGTTATATGATAATAAGTTGAGATAGAATCAAATTAGATCTGAGATTATTTCTCATTAATTTATTCACATCTTTTTCCTATTTTCCCTTTATATGTTTATTTTTTATTTCTTATTCTCCTATCCCAATTCCACCCACTGTCTATTTTATTCTAATCATAGTGACTACATGTTTTAATTTTCTGCTTTCAAATATAAAAAAACACACAAAAATATTTTATGATAATAATAAGGATAGAAGACACTAATTACTTAAGACTTCCCCCAAGTTTATCCACTTTTCTATGTTTTTAGAGATTATAAATGTATCTCTAACAACCCCTTAAAATGGGGGAATCTTTAGTGGATATTCCTTTATAACATTGGGATGAGTTGGAATGGTTATGTGGTTATGATAGTATGTTATTTTGTGCATTATGGATTTGGTTGGAAGGTAATGGGATCTTCTTGTATGATAGATCATGGATATATTGTTATACTCCATCACTGGATGAGGTAGGTAAAGACTCACTCAAGGATAACCAATCCCAATTGGAGTAACTTGTGTATTATGTTTGATTTTAGTTTATTAGGTTTTTTCCATAAAATGATATATATATATATATGGATATAATCTAGGTACACCATTGGTGGTGGCTTACCAAGTTCATACTCACATCCTGCATTGTCCCTCTGAGATAAATACAGATTTTATGGTTCTTGGTGTTGGAAAGGGAAAAAGTTTTATGTCTAAAACATAGTAGATAGGGATTTACATATGATATATGAGATAGATTTAAGAATTTTTATATGGGTTGGGTGGTTCCTTAGCTACTAGTATAATAGTTTTTTTTGGTTACTTTATACAGGTACGTGTATATGATCAGGCCAGATGTGATCTTGAATAATCTTTTAGGATTGTCATTACATAGTAGAATTTATTTGGATTATTGTATATATAATTTTGTTATGTTTTTATATTGTTTAAAATTTATTCCTTTGTGTTTTTATTAATATTATTTATTAAAAGAGGGTATAGTCATACCACTATCATCCCATTGACCCTCACCTCTAGTCTACATCCTTTGGTATATAGGTAGGCATGCCTAAGGTCTTATGGGGCATCCCAGTTCAGGAATTTTCAAGTGGTCTAGGGCAAGGAGAGTGTTACACATGACATAGTCATCATCAATCAAATCAATATGCTACATCATAACATAGTCAACCCATAAATTAAAAACATAAATAAACAATAAAATATCATATTTTTCAATAATTTATAATTAGTTAGATATCACATAACCATGAATATGAATCCATAGATAAACTAAAGGCTTACCTGAAACATGGATAAGGGTCTCATGATAATTAATTACAACTTGAGTTCAAACCCATAAATTTAGATAACAACAATTTGTAATTTAATTAATTATATTCCCTTAAATTTTAGGTATATAAAACCTTTTTTATTCAACTTACCCAAGGTTCCTTGAAATACTATGTCACCATATTATTAACACAACCGACATGAGTGTGAAAAAAAATATTTTAAAACAAAGGTTATTAAATATATAGTATAGTAGAAACTAAATGTTTTATCTATAGAGGGGTGTAAAAATTTAGTTATTATAATTAATCAAACGGGGTTTTGAGTGAATTCAGTTTAAGATATCTTGAATGAAATTTAAACAAGAGAGTTTAATCAAAGTGATGAAAGTTTATGGGTTAAAGGTTGTATTACCAATTTTAATGTTATCCTAGTATTGAAAAAGGTTCACTCTTATTCTTATTAATTTATAAATTAAATAATCCATGATTACTTCATCATCCACCCTAGGTTGAATGAGATGGTGAGGTTTAATATAGCCATGATCACTACTTGATCAACCCTTCTTTCTATGCTCGTGAAAAGGTGTCAAATGACACCCAAACAATAAACCACCCCTAAATTACTCAATAATATAAAATATCAATTTGTTTTTAGTGCTCCTAATAAATTTAAAATAATTCATTATCTTAGACACAATTATTAGTGATCTCTAGATACCTACCAATCATCTTATCCTATTAAATCATATATAAGATAAAATGAGTATAGGGAGGGATGATACCAACCAAGGTAATAAATTAATAAAAAAATAACATACTTGAACATAATCACACTCAAACTATCATAAAAAAACCGAATGAAAGAATCAATTAACAAAAAAAGAAATTTTATTCATCGAAGTATATACTCAAGTATTATAATCAGATCCTCCTTCCCTTCTCAATCACCAATGGGTTTTAACTCTCCATTCGATAGGTAACAAATATGGTAAAAAAATAAAAAAACATAAAATTATAGTTACAATATAAAAATAGAATAAATGAAAACTATGATATCTTATCCTCCACTCCAATAGAAATTATCTTATTTTTATAGATTATTCCTTTATTTCTTAATTACTAGTCAACCAATTAAAGATTATATCCTCTTGATTTTTATTAGCTTCTCCAAGATTTTAGACTCCAAAAAAATTGAAAACTTTAAATTTATTCTTACCTTTATTTGTTGGCAATTAGGCTCAATGGATTCTTTATTATCTAATTAGAAAATATTTTCTCGAGTTCCCTTTATTTCTAAAAACTCCATATAGCTTCAAGATGATCTCCATGGTAGTAATACCTCTTAATAAATTTAAAATATTCATCCTTGTGTGACATGACTTTATTTATATTTTTCAAAGGTTATGACCCTTACATATTTTTAGAAGAAAAAAATTTACATTTATACATCATAAAAATTACCCTTATATACCTAGTGACTTGGAAAAAAATTCACCAAAGTAAAGGATATTACTTTAACATATCAAGGTGGGTTATTGGTTACTCTTAAATACTATCTAAAGTCACATTTACGTATCATATGCCTTGATAAAATTACTTTTACATATATCAGGGAGCTTAATATTACTTTTATAAATTGGTTAGTAGCATTTACACATTACTAGACTCATCCAATTTCCCTAAAATTATTTTTAATGACACTTACATATGGCTCTTGGGGACCCATTTGTTTAAAATGAGGCTTATAGTTTTTTCTTTAGTGGAAAAGTGAAAGACTCTTACACATATTAGGGCCTTAATAGAATGAATCTTATGCATAACCTAGTACATTGCAAATTTTTCAAGTACAGAGTTAGAATGACTCTTATGCATGGAAATTTTTTGTTTTTTTACATCCCTTCACTTTGTGAAATTTACTCAACCTCTTAAAAGTTACTTTTATATATGATTCTTCCACTTATAAAGTGCTCATGTGTATGGAATTTTCTATATTCCTCCCGCACTTATGTAACACGATTCTTCTTTACTTAATGACTTGTACTAAAAAAAATTCACTTCAAAATAATAAAACAAAGGATTATCAATATTTACAAATTTATTTTATTTTATAAATTAAATAAATCAATTAAATTTAAAATTTTAGCCACTTAAATAATTATTCTCCAAATCCAATGAGATAATAATTTAATTATAAAACATCCTAAGACTCAATTAATAAATAAAAATGATAGAATAAAATGAATTGAATATAAATAAAATATAATGAATTTTTTCCTATTTAAATTCCCCCACACATAAACCTTAGACTCTTGGACAGGTTAACATAAAAGCTATTATAAAAAAAAACTCAAAACACTATCCAATGTGAGTTACATTTCTTATAAAATATATCACTCAAACTCATCGTTCCTCTTAAATATTATTAATAACACTTTATTCATGAAGAAAATTCAATTAATTTCCACTTTTCAATCCCCATATAATCATTTATACCTACCTCTCTAGAATTATTTTATTTCATCACATGAAGTATGAATTTTAAGAAAATTTTTTCTCAGTACAATCTCATAAAGGTTTAACCATAGGCTTGATGAATTTATAAATATATAATTAATTATTCAATTAATTATGTTTATTCATGAGGAATTTTTAGGGGTTTTCTTTGGATAAGTTTTGGTATGTTATTATGTTAAAAGTTCATAGAAAAAATAAGGTAGTTTGGCTCTAATATGAAGTAAAATACATGTTTTTTAGTTTAAAATCAATAATTACATTCTAAAGTCCACCTAGTAGTGATTCATCTCCAACAACTTTTTAATTTTAAAGTAAAAATCACACATTAAACACTTTAATAGTAGTAAACATTTATTACCTCTATTTAATTCATCAAATTTATTTGTTTTTTTACAATTATTCTCAAATTTTAATTTTTAAGGTAGATAGGAATATTTGGTTTTTAAGAAACTATGTGAATTTCCATTCCCAAATATAAAAGATATTGTCCCTCCATTTTCTTCAAATTTGATGATTTTTAGATCTTTTCTTAAATTTTTTATATATTACCCAAGAATATCCTCTATATAAACACATAAACAATAGATTAGAGTGTCTATACAAATTCAATTTAGATCTTCAAATTACCTACCCCACACTTGAGTTCAACTATGATCATGCATAATCTTATAGAGATAGGTAGATAGGGATTTCAGGCTTGTAATGTGGATTCATAAAAATATCATTCATGGATGATAGGGACTAGTAATTTTTGAATGTCATGATAGGAAAAAAATGAAATTTTATTGTAAAAGGGGGATTTTTATTCAAAATAATTACTCAATAATTTACAACAAAAGGTACTTAATGATCTAAGGGTTTAACAAAAATTATTAGAAAGTTATGGTTATTCAAGCATGGATTGGTTCTCTCACTAAATGAGGTCATTATAAATAATATTTCAAAAACTAGGTTATAATTCTATTAAGTAAGTGATTTTAATATTGGGTAGTATTTCATGGCATGATATTAAAAAATAAGTGGTATTTTCATGAATTTCCCATAATTTTAATTAAAAAAGTTCATTTTAACATTCATATAAATTGAGTTTCTTAGGGAAAATTAATTTCTCACAATTTTTATAGTTTCAAATTTGAAAAGGTATTCAATTTGAGCTCAACAAGTTTCAAATCAAATAAAAATTGAAAAATAAAGATATAAAAATTGAAAAATAAAAACAAAAACGTGAAATTCCTAAAACTAAAAATGTTTCCCTCCCCTAAACATAAATGATGTAGTGTCCTAAATTAATTATAGTATATATAATAGTTTAAGAAGATTTAATATAAGGAAAATAATAAATAGGTGTTAAATAAAGGTATGAATAGGTGGTGTTATTGGTAAAAGGGTTGGAGGAGTTTGACCTCCTAAATTAGTTCCTATAATATATCCCCATGATACTTCCTTATGTTGAGTCGATTGACCATTAATGGGTTCTTATATTCTTATTTAACTCTCTATAAAACACTAAACAAGTGCACATTAGTGTTAATAAATGGTTCTTCCATTACGAAACAAAGTTTACCTAGAATTAATTTCATTCATGAGTAATAAAGTAATAGTTTATCTCTTCGATATATTTCTTTTGTTGAATTAGATTATCTTGTTCCATCCTTTTCCCCTCATAATAAATTATGGTGTTTTTAAGTGTCTCTCTTTTGATTTATTTTATATACTGAATTTTCAGATTTCTTTCCTCTCTAGCTCCTTCGAAATCCAAATTAATATTCCTTATTTTCAATATGCCTTGTGTTTTAACTCTATTGTTAGATGATAACTTTTCTCATATATTAATCATCATGTGATAATTCTAATTAGAGATTTATAGATTGTCTTGTAGGACCACAAGTTGTCTTAAAACCTTTGAATCCAAAATTTTCTATTTTTATCTGAAGAATTATCTAGAATCCATTAAATTTATATGTTTGAAACATCATCTTATATATTGGTTTATGTGTGGTAAGGTGTTTATGACTTTTGATTCACTCCATACTTCCTCATAAAATCTTCCATACTCTCATTGTAGAAGTGATTCCTTGGTCTGTCACAACCTGACCCTACCCAGGCTCGAGCCGCAACTACCCAAGCCCGCCTCCATAGGCCAGGGGCTGGCGACCAGTGCTGAAGGCACAATAACTCGGGGAGGCCTTTTCCTAAGTACCTGTACACACGCACGCATACACTCAATGCAAAAGTGCAGAGTAAAAGAGAAAAGACAAGTAAAGAAAAGGGAAACTGCTATATATATACCACAAATGTGAATCGACCTTTAAATAGTACAAGGAAAGCTGAAGGTAAACTGAAAAGAAAAGGGGAAAAACACGCACCCAACCAAAAAGTGCCACAACCCGGCAACAGGTAAACAAAAAGGAAAATAGCTGGAGGGGTCCATCCCACCTGGAAACCGACTCCGACCACCACACACAGTCCACGCTCCTGAACTCATAAGCTCCACTGAATTCACGACCAACCTGTCCGTCGTCTGCAAGGGCACACCAAGTGCGGGTAAAGCCCAAGAAGGGGTGAGTATAAAAATACTCAGTAGTATACCCTGAAGGATCGAGGGAGCAAAAAAAGAGGTACCGAAGGGTGAGCGGTAGATCGAACATGGGAAAGTAAAGTAGTACAACCGAATGTGCAGTAAAGAGTACAGTAAAGAGTCCAACTCAACCCAACAAGAGAAAAGAAGGTAGACTCATCCAGAAACAAGGAGCTAGAAATGGTGAGAAGATAAACTTCTTGTCAAGTCTTCATTACCTATAGCAGGAGAGTTGACTCGTCCAACCATGAGAAGCTAGAAACGGAAAGCACGTGGAATACCCCATGCGTCTTCACCTCTCCTGGAAGGAGAGTAACCAAACCCAAGAAGTGGGTACTAGAACAAGGTATATACAAGTCCATATGATCAACCAAGAAGCCCAAACAAGATTGTAAGGGGATCTCCATCCCATAGCTCAACCTAAGAAAAGAGTAGCCAACAGTCCCAGAAGTACACCATCGATGCTCAGCATCCCGCACGTCTTCCCCGAACTGCAAGTCAAGGGATCAAATCACCGCACCTCGAAACTATCCGCTTTGGGAGGCACTAACTCACCCGCACGATTTTAGGTCGCGTCACAAGGACACGTCTCGGTGGGGAATGTGCTCCTCGTACTTGAGAGTTCTGGGGAAACGTCAACCACAACTCGTCACTGCCCCGCGGTCGAGAGTTCTGCTCAAAGTCGATAGGCAACCCCCTGCCCATCTCCGCTAGAGGGTCCCTGGAAGTCGACGGTTTCCCACTACAGGGAGACCTAGCAAGAGTCGACGGGTGGCACACTACCCAGTCCCGTAACAGGGTAATCCACTAGAGGGTGACCCGGATAAATTCGACGATGGGACCACTACCCAGCCCAGCTGCAGGTAACCCGACATCGGGGACCACTACCCAGCCTAGCTGGAGGTATGCCCGACATCGGGGACCACTGCCCAACCTAGTTAGAGGTAAGACCGGCATCAGGGACCACTGACCAGCCCTGCTAGAGGTAAGCCTGGCATCGGGGACCACTACCCATCCCCGCTGGAGGTAAGCCCAGCATCGGGGACCACTGCCCAGCCCAGTTGGAGGTAAGACTAGAACTGCTCTGGCCATCCCTGCTAGATGGTACTGCTCGGTGAACACCGCTATACTGGCCATCCCTACTGGAAACAACCTCAGCCCTCCTGGAAACAACCTCAGCTCTGCTGGAAACAACCTCAGCTATGCTGGTAACAACCTCAGCCCTACTGGAAACAACCTCCTAGGTAGAGGATCGATGCCCGCGTAAAGTGTTGGTCATACCAAATCCACAAGAACTCTACCAGGGAATACGAAGGAATGGAAGAAAATTCCCTGGCCTCTCATGGAAATCACGCTCCAATCCACTGAGTCACTGTCGAAGTGGACTGAGACAACTCATCCCAGAAAGTGGGAAAACACCCACGCAGTACGACCACACATAGTCTCAAACGGTGTCGCAGTCCGGTGGAAGGGGCACGGTACTGAAACCCCTCACAGATGAAGAAATAGAGGAACCAAACCATCTCTGTCGGCCAAACGAGAACGGAACCAGGGGAAAACTCAACCCTGCCGGTCAACAGAAGAGCACCGGACCAGGGAAAAACTCAACCCTACTGGTCAAAAAACAAGAACAGGGGAACCCTCTATGTCGCGAGAGGTCAAAAGTATGTAAAGCAGAGCACGAAACACACATGGGGCCCACACGACATGTGGCCCCAAGTCAACCCCAACCGAACGCACAAACGTTCTCACGTACAATCAACTACATGTACCTCCAAGATTTCCCGTATACTCCCAGAGTATACCACGTTCCATCCCAAAGGCTATTTTCCACACGACACCCAACATCAACGTGAAGGCATGAACGTAACAACTCCACCTCAAAGGCCCAGGCACGACCAACCACATCTTATGAATCATTTACATCACTCTCCCAAGAGTTCTCGATCACACGCCAAGGGTTTGCTACAAACATGGTAGGATGAACCATCACCGGAACACCTTCCATGCTTCCATATTTAATAAGATTGGCTAAGAGGCTCTACACGCCTGAAATGATTACACCATTGTAATCCTTGTGAAAAAACACGCGAGATCGACTACTTAATCACCTCAAACAGATATCCGACGGAAAAGTCACCAACACCGCCGCACGCCCGAACGACGTCCTGTGATCCTGAGCCTCAGCCCCAAAAACAGTCGGGCGTATCACACCATTGCGATCCCCTCAGGAAAACACGTCAAAAAGACTGCTCATTTAAGCGCAACAGATATCCGGAGAAAAAGATGCATTCCGGTGCACTGCACACGAGTGGCACTTCATGGGACCCGCAACCCGGCCCCGAAACACAAAAAATGGATCACACCGTTGCGATCCTCTCGAAAAATCACACAAGATGGACTAATCACTTGTCCAAAACGGACACCCGGTGATAATGCTGAAAACCACCGTCAACTCCCAAAACGGCCCTCACGGGGCCTTCACCAGCGTGCGGAATCAGAGCGGGCAGATTGCACCATTGCAATCCTCTCAGAAAAGCATCCAGAATCAACTGCTCGCATGCCCTGAACGGATGCCCGATGAGAACGTCGCTAAACGCTGCTCGCAGCTCAAAAGACGGCCCGTGGGGCCCACACCTCGACTCCAGTCTCAATGCCCGAAACCACCCTGGAAAGCTCCGCCTCGGTGCCAGGGTTCCAATGCCACTGACCACGCTCGAAAGGGACGTCGGACGCATCCGCGCCGTCTAAAACAAGACCCCCAATGAAAACGTCAATTCACTTAAAGACGTGTCGCGCCTCCGAGGCCCCTTGTTTCGGGAATTAAAAATTCCCGAAACCATCTCAAAAAGTCCATCTCATCGATACGGTTCCACTCCCGTAGACGGCGCGTCAAATGGACGTGCCGTTTGGAAGTTACAGCCCCCCCCCCCCCCCCGAACGTAGGGGGCCTAACTGGGCCGATCCACCTCAGCCGACCCACTTCAGACCACCGGCCCGCGGCCCAGCTGCGGGTTCGGTCAGGTTCGCCGCGACCCACTGGCCGCATCCCGCCTCCAAAGCACCGGACCCCTCCTTGGGTCCGGTTTTCTGAACGGACCGGCTGCCCTGTCCGGTCTCCCCTTGTCTGTGCTGCGTCCAAGAAGACCTGCGCGCCGCAGGTCTTGCTCCCTCCCGAGGTCGCCGCCTATCGACAGACGCTGACCAGCGGATCCACCGGCCTCCGCTCGCCCAGCGCCTCGCGCTCGCCCAACGCCTCGCGCTCGCCCGACCTCCACCGTCTGCCGCTGAAGGCCGCCGCCGCCCGACCTCCACTGCCGAGGGATCCCGCCGCCTCGCGCCGAACACCCGCGCCGCCCGCTGCCCGCCGGACTGCCACCAGAACCTTCAAAAACCCGCAAACTTCGGCGGACGTCTGCGGGGTCCTCGGAACTCGGTTTTACGAACTGAAACAAGCGATGGAAAGATCATAAAATCTAATACACGTTTATGGGCTTTGATTTGACGATAAAACAAGAATCGACGCATATAATTGAGCTTGAAAGATGGTTCGTAAATTAAGACGCAAACCAAAACCTCCTACCTCTTGGGCGTTGCCCGGAGCTTCACGGAGGATCCGCCGCCGCGACACCACCTTGCCAAAGCTGCCTCGCTGGAGTTGAGGAGGATAGGGAGCTCGAGGGGCTTCTCTAAGGGGGGTTTCACCAGGGGAGAACAAGGTAGGGGAGGAGAGAAGGAGGGTTTAAATAAAATAAAAAGAAATTTTAATTAATTTAAACCCAAAATTTACTCGCTTCCGAAACCTTTGGCGAGATCAAAATTAAACCTCCCATAGGGTAAAAACCACCTACCGAGCACAACGGTGGTCTTGTAATTTGATTCCGAGCTTCCGTTTGAAAGTTATAAAGCTGAACACCCAAAGCCGCCAAATTACGAAAACGCCCCTGGGGCCATTTTTCACAGACGGGCTGCGACCGCAAAATTTACACCCCTCATAGGGTAAACGGCACGCTCCGAACACAACGGTGCCCTCAGTTTTCCAATCCAAGCCACCGTTTAAGAGATACTTGAGTTCCAACATTAAACGAATTAATTAATTAATTAATTATCCGTTTAAAGTTCCGAAAGCGAGCGAGGGGTCCAAACGTCCTACGTCGATAAGTTTTATGTCGTTACTAGGGTAAACACCCCATTACGGACCCATCCATACACTCGGATCTCTGATCCGGATCACTGTTTAGGAGTTGTCCCATTTACTTGGCGTTTTCAGTGTGAACGCATTTAAAATTTAATTCCGGCCATTCCGGGGCTTGGAATCGCATGCCGTCTGAAGGCGCTGCTCTGGAATAACATCAAGAATATTCCAAAGTGTTTTGAAGAAAAAACTGGGTTCTTACATCATTCCCTCCTTCAATCTTTTCATCCCCAAAAAGCAAAACCAGGGAAAAACTCAGGGTACTCAGCCCACTCCCGGCTCCTCTGTACCCAGAAGAACTCATGCACATATTTGCACCACCACACACAGACCAAAGGACTGATTAATTCACACGAGGTATAACCTCACCGATGTCGTGCATTGGAGAACACACACCTATTCTCAGGTGAGTAACGTGGAAGATGTCATGCACCCAAACCAGCCTTTGGGGTTAGGGCAAGGTGGTAGGGAACCTCGCCATCCCTTCGCACGGCCCCAAACAGCCTGACGACTCTCAGGGGTAGCTCACCTCCCTAACCAAACCTCTACGTCGCACGCCGCGACTAGAATCACTGCCCTCACCCAGGACAAGGCTCGGTGATTCCCTCCTTCAGAATATCCATATGGTGAAACACCCAAGGATATCTGGTCATGCAAGGTTTCACAGTCGATGTCCCACAACCAAGGCTCTCTTACATGCTTGAAAGGCGAAGGAGTCGACACCATCGACTAGAGAAAAAGGTCCCACTACTTTTACCTTACCAACACAGGGTTTCACCCGACGCCCTGCGTCACCCTTGTAACACCTCAAACAAGAAGCAGGGAGGAAAGCAGTTCACACACCGAGTCTAACAATTCTACTACAAAAAGTAGAATAGCTGTAGAGTGTACCTCTTATCACCTCATGCTCTATAGGATCGTAGAAATCCAAAGCTCGCGGCTGTCCTATGTCTCAACTGTCAGCTCCCGGAGCCTGACGTGGACCGCCTAGTGGTGATGGGAAGACCTCATAAAGTCGTCCCCCACTACCAGCTCCTCCCGATCCTCTGCTAGCACCACCTCTCTAGGTACTACTCCGATCACGGCGCTGCCCCTATCGTGGTGGTGCACCTGATGCCTGCCCGAAGCTCTCTGCATGCCTGGTCGGCAGTCCCGTGCCAGGTGACCTTGCCCATCACAAGCATAACACCGACTCTCTCTGGGCTGCACTGGTGCACTCCGGCGCCACTGTGGTGTATGACCACGCCCATGAGTCCGGTTGTCAGAAAGCCACCTGCGTTGAGGTTCTTCTTGCCGACGCCCACTAGCTGTGGCAGACGTCTCGGCTCCAACGTGCCTGCTGACACCACCAACTCCAGAACCTGGCAGTAAGCTCTTGGTCACCAGCGCCTTCTCTAGCACCCCGGCATATGTGGAAATTTCCAAGGGTACTATGATAGCATAAATCTCTCGGCGGAGACCCTGCTCAAACTTCCACACTCGGATATTGTCATTATGGACCAAGTTCGGGTAAAAGCGTGCACGGTCTGCGAAACTAGTCGTGTACTCGGCCACCGTTATCCCTCCCTGCTAAAAATGAAGGAGTTCCTGAATCCGAATGGAGCGCAAGCAGGAAGGGAAAAACTCATCACGAAATAACAACTGAAAGTCTCCCACGAAAGCGACGACTCGTCAAGAAGCTGAGTCACCAGACTCCACCAACGCCAAGCTGCTCCACGAAAAAGGGTGGCTGCTAAAGCCACTCTCTGATCTGTTGGCATCTACACAAGCCTAAAAAGGCGAACCACTGCCTCGAGCCAAGCCTCTGCTGCCTGAGGGTCTGGCTCACCACTGAACCTCAGCGATCTCTACCATTGGAACTCACGGAGCGTGCTCAACCTACGCTCAAGCCCCGTTTGCTCTGCTGAAGCTGTCTACTGCTCAACAGGTGGGGGTGATACTACTGGCCCACCCAGAGAAAGGGGCTCGCATGATGGGTCCTGGACTGTGGCCTCGTAGCTCACAGGGTCGTCATCACACACCAAATCTGGTATCTTGGCTAGCTGTCTTCGCGGAGACATCCTGAATATTATCAAGGAGTGCCGCGGTCAGATGAGCATATATGTATATACCGATAACAACGATCGGGAGCTAACTCAAGAAGGATAGTTAAAGACTCAATCCTATGTGATGCATAAACCAATTTTCCCTGTAACAAGTGTCTTAGCATGTCGATTCGTCAAGCGGGTTATCTGGGTCCTGGTGAATGGATACGTCGGCTGCCGCACCATCACTGGACTCCCTGGCCTGAGAGCCGCTCTCGAGACACGTTAACACTATTTCCCTAAATCCCAACCAATTCCTCTTTTAGGGACGTACGCACAACGTCCCAAGGAACGAACCACCTTTGATACCACTTTGTCATGACCCGAACCTACTTGGGCTCGAGCCGCAACTACCCCAAGCCCACCACCATAGGCCAGGGGCTGGCGACCAGTGCCGAAGACACAATAACTCAGGGAGGCCTTTGCCTAAGTACCTGTACACATGCACACAACACACTCAATGAAAAAGTGCAGAGTAAAAGAGAAAATACAAGTAAAGAAAAGGAAAACTGCTATATATATACCACAAATGTGCATCGACCTCTAAACAGTACAAGGCAAGCTGAAGGTAAACTGAGAATAAAAGGGGAAAAACACGCGCCTAACCAAAAAGTGCCACAACCCGACAACAGGTAAACAAAAAGGAAAACAACTGGAAGGGTCCCCCCCACCTGGAACCTGACTCCAACCACTGCACGCGGTCCACGATCCTAAACTCCTAAGCTCCACTGAAGTCACGACCAACCTGTCCGTCGTCTGCAAGGGAACACCAAGTGCGGGAAAAGCCCAAGCAGGGGTGAGTATTAAAATACTCAGTAGGATACCCTGAAGGCTCGAGGTAGAAACAAAGGAGGTACCGAAGGGTTAACGATAGATCAAACAGGGGAAAGTAAAGGAGTACAACCGAAAGTGCATTAAAGAGTACAGTAAAGAGTCCATCTCAACCCAATAAGAGGAAAGAAGGTAGACTCGTCCAGACACAAGGATCTAGAAATGGTGAGAAGATGAACTTCCCATCGAGTCTTCACTACCTATAGCAGGAGAGTAGACTCATCCAACCACGAGAAGCTAGACACGGAAAGCATGTGGCATACCCCGCGCGTCTTCGTCTCTCCTGGAAGGAGAGTAACCAAACCCAAGAAGTGGGTACTAGAAAAAGGTATATAAAATTTCATATGCTCAATCAAGAAGCCCAAAAAAGATTGTAAGGGGATCTATATCCTGTAGCTCAGCCCAAGAAAAGAGTAGCCAACAGTCCCAGAAGTACACCATCGATGCTCAACATCCCGCACGTCTGCCCTGAACTGCAAGTCATGGGCTCAAATCACCGCACCAGAAAACTATCCGCTTTGGGAGGCACTGAATCACCCTCACGGTTTTAGGTCGCGTCACAAGTACGCGTCTCAGTGGATAATGTGATCCTCATACTTGAGAGTTCTGGGGAAACGTCAACCACAAATTGTCACTGCCCAGCAGTCGAGAGGTCTGCTCAAAGTCGACATGCGGCCCCCTGCCCAGCCCCGCTGGAGGGTCCCTGGAAGTCGATGGGTTCCCACTACAGGGAGACCCGAAAAGAGTCGACGGGTGCCACACTGCCCAGTACCGTAACAGGGTAATCCACTAGAGGGAGACCCGGCTAAAGTCGGTGATAGGACCACTGCCCATTCCAGCTGGAGGTAACACGACATCGAGGACCATTGCCCAGCCCATCTGGAGGTAAGCCCGACATCGGGGACCATTGCCCAGCCCAGCTGAAGGTAATACTGGCATTGGGGACCCCTGCCCAGCCCCGCTGGAGGTAAGCCTGACATCAGGGACCACTCCCCAGCCCCGCTGGAGGTAAGCCCGACATCAAGGACCACTGCCCAACCCAACTGGAGGTAAACCCATAACTACTCTGGCCATCCCTGCTGGATGGTACTACTCGGTGAACACCGCTGTACTGTCCATCCCTGCTAGAAACAACCTCAGCCCTGCTGGAAACAACCTCAGCTCTGCTGTAAACAACCTTAGCTCTGCTGGTAACAACCTCAGCCCTGCTGGAAACAACCTCCTGGGTAGAGGATCGGTGCCCACATAAAGTGTTAGTCACACCGAATCTACAAGAACTCTACCAGGGAACATGGAGGAATGGAAGAAACTTCCCTGGCCTCTCAAGGAAATCACGCTCCAATCCGCTGAGTCACTTTCGAAGCGGACTGAGAAAACTCATCCCAGAAAGTGGGAAAACACCCACGCAGTACGAGCACACGTAGTCGCAAACGGTGTCGCAGTCCGGTGGAAGGGGCACGATACTGAAACCCCTCAAAGCTGAAGAAAAATAGGAACCAAATCATCTCTGTCGGCCAAACGAGAACAGAACCAGGGGAAAACTCAACCCTGCCGGTCAACAGACGAGCACCGGACCAGGGGAAAACTCAACCCTGCTGGTCAACAAACAAGAACAGAGGAACCCTCTACGTCGCGAGAGGTCAAAAGTACGTAAAGCAGAGCACGACACGCACATGGGTCCCACACGACGTGTGTCCCCAAGTCAACCCCAACTGAACACACAAATGTTCTAAGGTAAAATCAACTACATGTACCTCCAAGCGTTCCCGTATACTCCCCGAGTATACCACATTCTAGCCCAAAGGATATCGTGCACACGACAACCAATGTCAACGCGAAGGCATGAACGTATCAACTCCACCTCAAAGGCCTAGGCATGACCAACCACATCTTATGAATCATTTACATCACTCTCCCAAGAGTGCTCGATCACACGCCAAGGGTCCGCTACAAACATGGTAGGACGAACCATCACCAGAGCAACTTCCATGCTTCCATATTTAATAAGATCACGTAAGAGGATCCGCACAACTGAACATATTACACCATTATAATCCTCGTGGAAAAACACGCGAGATCGACTAATTACTCGCCTCAAACAAATATCCGATGGAAAAGTCACCAACACCGCCTCACGCCCGAACGACGTCCCGTGATCCCGAGCCTCAGCCCCGAAAACAGTCGAGTGTATCGCACCATTGTGATCCCCTTGGGAAAACACGTCAAAAAGACTGCTCACTTGAGCGCAATGGATATCCGGAGAAAAAGATGCATTCTGGTTCACCGCACACGAGCTGCGCTTCGTGGGACCTGCAACCCGGTCCTGAAACACAACGAACGGATCACACTGTTGCGATCCTCTCGAAAAAGCACACAGGATGGACTAATCACTTGTCCAAAATGGACACCCGGTGATAATGCTGAAAACCACCGTCAACTCCCGAAATGGCCCTCGCGGGGCCCGCACTAGCGTGCGGAATCAGAGTGGGCGGATTGCACCATTGCAATCCTCTCGTAAAAGCATCCAGAATGGACTGCTCGCATGCCCCAAAAGGACGCCCGATGAGAAAGTTGCTAAACGCTGCTCACAGCTCAAAAGATGGCCCATGGGGCCCACACCTCGACTCCAGTCTCAATGCCCAAAGCCACCCTGGAAAGCTCCGCCTTAGTGTCAGGGTTCCAACGCCACTGACGGCGCTCGAAACGGACGTCGGACGCGTTCGCGCCGTCCAAAACAAGATCCCCCCGAAGAAAACTTCAATTCACTTAAAGACGTGTCGCGCCTCCGAGGCCCCTTGTTTCGAGAAGTAAAAATTCCCAAAACCATCTAAAAAAGTCTTGTTCGTCGATACGGTTCCACTACCACAAACAGCGCGTCAAATGGACCCGCCGTTTGGAAGTTACGGCCCCCCTGAACGCAGGGGGCCTAACTGGGCCGGTCCACCTCGGACGACCCACTTCAGACCATCGGCCTGCGGCCCAGCCACGGGTCCGGTCCGGTTCGCCGCGGCCCACTGGCCGCGGCCCACCTCCAAAGCACCGGACCCCTCCTTGGGTCTGATTTTCTGAACGGACCGGCCGCCCTGGCCGGTCTCCCCTTGTCCGCGCCGTGTCCAAGAAGACCCGCGCGCCGCGGGTCTTGCTCCCTCCCAAGGTCGCCGCCTGCCGACAGCCTCTGACCAGCGGATCCGCCGGCCTCCGTTCGCCCAGCGCCTCGCGCTCTCCCAGTGCCTCGCGCTCGCCTAGCGCCTTGTGCTCGCCCAGCGCCTCGCGCTCGCCCAGTGCCTCGTGCTCGCCCAGCGCCTCGCGCTCGCCCGGGCTCCACTGTCTGCCGCCTTCCGCTGAAGGCCACCGCTGCCCGTCCTCCACTGCCGAGGGATCCCGCCGCCTCGCGCCGAACACCCACACTGCCCGCTGCCCGCTGCCCGCCAGACAACCACCGGAACCTTCAAAAACCTGCAAACTTTGGCGGACGTCTGTGGGGTCCTCGGAACTCGGTTTTACAAACCAAAACAAGCGATGGAAAGAGCATAAAATCTACTACGCGTTTATGGGATTTTATTTGACAATTAAACAACAATTGATGCATATAATTGAGCTTGAAAGACGGTTTGGAAATTAAAACGCAAACCAAAACCTCCTACCTCTTGGGCGTTGCCCGAAGCTTCACGGAGGATTCGCCGCCGCGCTGTCGCCTTGGCGAAGCTGCCTCGCCGGAGTGGAGGAGGAGAGGGAGATTGAGGTGCTCCCTTTAGGGGGGTTTCGCCAGGGGAGAACAAGGGAGGGGAGGGGAGAAGGAAGGTTTAAATAAAATAAAAAGAAATTTTAATTAATTTAAACCCATAATTTCCTCGCATCCGAAACCTTTGGCAAGATCAAAATTAAACCTCCCCTAGGGTAAAAACCACCTACCGAGCACAACAGTGGTCTCAGAATTTGATTCCGAGCTTCCGTTTGAAAGTTATAAAGATGAACACCCAAAACCGCCAAATTACGAAAACGCCCCTGGGGCCATTTTTCACAAGCGGGCCACACCCGCAAAACTTACACCCCTCCTAGGGTAAAGAACACGCTCCGAAATCAACGGTGCCCTTAGTTTTCCAATCCGAACCACCATTTAAGAGATACTTGAGTTCCACCATTAAACTAATAAATAAATAAATTAATTATCCGTTTAACGTTCCTAAAGCGAGTGAGGGGTCCAAACGTCCTGCGCCGATAAGTTTTATGTCATTCCTAGGGTAAACACCCCATTCCGGACCCATCCGTACACTCTGATATCTGATCCGCATCACCGTTTAGGAGTTATCCCATTTACTTGGTGTTTCTGGTGTGAACGTACTGAAAATTTAATTCCGGCCACTTCGGGGTTCAGAATTGCACGCCGTCTGAAGGCGCTGCTCTGGAATAACATCAATAATATTCCAAAATGTTTCGCAGAAAAAACTAGGTTCTTACATGGTCATTGATAATTTATCTTGGGAATCTAAATCTAAAAATATATTATCCTTGAAAAAAGAATAAATAATAGTAAAATAATCAATCTTGGTGGATTTATATTCCATCCATTTTGAAAAATTATCTACAATAAAAAAGGATAATAATTTTTAAAGGATATGGGAATGGGTACCATGAAATATATGCCCCACAATTCAAATATTTTACAAAATTTTATTAGTATTTATTGATAATCCCACACAACTTTTAATTTCCCACCCAAAGTTAGACTTATAGAACTTATAATTGGTGAAAAAAGATCCAGAAGGATTCCTATTGAGCTTTAGTGTACTCGTGACACCCCCATGTAACTATAGTATTTTATATTGTATAATTTTTAGGTTATTTAATTTTTTTGGTGTTTTTGGAAATTGGAAGAGTTTGTATATTTTTGGAGATATTTAATTTTTAGAAATAATAAACCATGCTACAACCAAAGGTCATGTGGTGTGGAAGGTGGTTATTTTCTAGTGAAACCCTTTTTACATGCCTTTATTTTTTCTAGATTTAGGTAGGACCACCTTACAACACATGTGATACAAATAAGAGGCTCCTAATTTTCTAATGAGAACTTTATATTTTCCTTTGTGAAATTTTGAAAAGGGAGGTTGTCCATGCCACAGTAGGATGAGCTATGTTGTGGTGAGTATAGTGAGTGGTGCTCTACATCATGGAAAATGAAGGACACACCATAATGACTTGGGGATTTGGATTTTTGGTTTTCCCACAAGGAGTTTATCTATGCCACATTACTAGAGGCCACACCATAGGGGTACCTAGAGAGGGGCGTTTCACCATGGTGCATAAGGTTGTGTCATGGTGGTAGTCTACCAATTTTTAAATTTTATGGGTTTCTTATTCTACCCCACCCACTTTTATCTAATTTTATCCACATCCTCCACAATATTTCATCAATAGATCAATGGAGATCTAAGGGAGTTTCTACTTTCTTTTATCCTTGTTTCCCAGCCTATTATTCTTCATTTCCAAGTGGATTTGAAAGGTGGTTCCTCCTTTTATCCTCTTTATACTCCTCAATTCCATTTTCTATGGATTTATCCTTCTACCTCAAACCATTATGATAATTTTGGTCAAATATAGGGTTTGGGATAGTTCTAATATGAGGATTTGGTCATTTAGATCTTATTGAGGCAATTTCCCTTCGAGGTTATGCTTCTACCATTAAAGGGATCTTTTTTCTGGTGATTAAGGTAGGTGTTTATATGAAATTACTTTTATTTTACATGTCATTAAATGATTGGGTTTTCAATTTTTTATCAAGTTTCATGTATATATGATACCATTATGGGCTATATAATTTTTTTGAATGTTGTTTGACTTGAAATAGAGTATTCAATGAATTTATTATGCTTTTTTGGAATTAAAATTTCGGTCCACACCAAATGTTTTTAAAAATTAATAGAAGTTTTTTTCAAATTAATTTTATGATAAAAGAATTATTTTATCTACACTTTTATTTCCAAAGGGGTATCCCTTGATAAAGGTCTCGTGTCTAATTAAATAGGTGTTTATTTTGAAATTAATCATAATGGAGGAAAGTGGCATTTTCAAATTAATTTTCCTTGTTATCTTTTATAGGTTTATTTTAAAACTTGATTTATAAGTAGGTATTTAAAATTATTGTTGAAAATTTGAAAAATGATTTCGTTTATTGATTTTAATCATTTTTAGTGATACCATTGTTTTTTTCCTTGTATAGGGTTTCTCCCCTATATGGGGTGTGGATTTATTATTATTATTATTATTATTATTATTATTATTATTATTATTATTATTATTATTATTATTATTATTATGTGATTCATGATTGATGAGAAAGGGGATATTTCATTCAAAGGTGTTATAGATTAGATGATGTTTATTATTTATTAATATTTATGTTTTTTGGATCATGTTTCTTGTTTAAATACTAACCTATGTTTGGAATGTCATGGGACCCCAGTAAGCTAAGTGAGAAATTCAGTTTAGGATAAAATAACTTTGCTGACCTAATTATATTGTGGAAAATAATTTATATAATCTGATCACACTATGGGAACCAATCATCATGACCTGGTAAGTTCAGGGGATCTTACTGATATATTTTTTCACTTGGGTATTTTTAGGATCATCTCACATTAGGACCTAGGAAGTTTCCTATGACACTTATTCCTTGACTGATGGTATCACCTAAGTAATTTCTTATGAATGATTTGTTTGTATCAACTTGAGATAATATTAGATTTATGACACCATTTATTATCAATATTTACTTTTATTGTTCCTTATTATTGTAATAGTGTCTTTTGGGCACTATTTACTTTTATTGTTCATTATTATTTTAATAGTTTATTTTGGACATATGTGTCCATGGTTTACATTTTAAACTTTTTTTAAAAGGGGTATTTTGGTAAAATCAATTGAAAAAAGGAATAAATGATTGGGTTTTAATTATTTAAACCTGAAATACCACCCTATTAAATGTTTTAATGTGTTTCCCCATTTTAAATGGTGGATTCCAACCCTTTAGATAAAAAGGGGATTTGAAATACATTTTTAAAGGAATGTTTGATTTATGTTCTTGGGTTTGAAATCTTGGTTTACAAGACATAAAGTGTTTTATTTTTGAAAGAGGTTTATTTTTGATTTTAGAAAATATAAATGTGTGATGCTTGTTTTCACTATGGTTTGCATTTAGAAAACCCTATTTTTAAAATTATGTTCCAATTAGAATTTAGGAAATATTTTATGAAAGTAATTTCATATAATCATTGGTGAAGTCTTATAGGGCCTGTTTAGGTCACACCCTGAATACACACCTATATGCGTATATTAGCTCTTATGTTCTTGATAGGTCCTAGGTTGTGATATTGGATTGTATATAATTTAGGTAGTATATTGATTGAAATTGTGGATATGGTGAGTGGCCATAGGTCATATGGAAATATTATAAAATTAGCTTAAATTTATTTATTTTTGGGGTGATTTTGTATCATCCAATTAGGCCATATAAAATACCTTTTATTTCTTTTCTTATTTTATTTTTTTGATATATTTATTCCTATGTATGTTTAAAAGTGAGATAGATCATTTTTATTATAGTTTATATATCATTTGGATTTTAATTGTTTCTTATTCCATATTTGGCCTATTTTTTAGAGATTTGTATTTTATGTGCATGGATATCCAATGCATGGAAAGTTATTTTGAGATTCTTGGTATTTTCCATTTATTTATTACTATTATAAAATTTATAAATATTTACCACCATTTACTTATTATAATACACCCTAACTATTTCTCAGCCCACAACGATAAAAAAATTCACTTTGGGCCATGTGGAGAATCGATTTAGGTACTAGATCAGTGGTAGAATAGGCCAATTTATTACAGAATTCTACCAGAGTTCCCGATTATTAGTTAGATGTATCATGGTAGTATAAAGATAAGGTTGTCGAGAATCAATAGGTAGGTCATGAGTAGGTTCTTGATCAAAACCTTTCTTGATAAAAATTGAGTTACCATGTGTGGTTAGGATTTGGATCTTGAATTTGAGTTTTTTTCTTGTTTAATTTAATTTATTTTAATCTTAGATGAAGTTATTGACCCCTATTGAGTATATTAGTGATTTTTAAGGTATAATTAAATTATATGGATTAAAATGGAAAATAACTAAAGTTGAATGTTTAGCTCATATGATCATACAAACCATGAAAATGGCATTTTCATGGTTCTAGAAATTTTTTAGAGACTAACACATGATTGGTGCATGATTCATCAAACAAAATATCCAATCCATGTACAATTTTGTATCAAATTTTTCTTTTTTATTTAGACCACTTGGTTATTAGACCACTCTTGACTAATTCTAAAAATGATAAATTAATTTAAAGTTATTCTTGTGACATGTTTATGTGGTTGGTTTTTAGTTTGAAGGTTATATTGTGTGATAAAAGAGAATTCCACAATTTATTTACAGATTGAATGAGGCCTTAAGGCTTGTTTTCAAAATGGATTTTAGTTTTTTGAAATGTTTATGGAATGTATTGATTTTATAATAAAAATTGGGAAGTGTTTTAGTTTTATAACTAGAATGGTGGTTTATTTGTAAAATATTTTGACCCACTTGGAGTGTGTTTGGAAAGGAGATCTGTTTTAAAATAAAAAACAAGAAGTGATTTGAAATAGAAAGTGGGTTTTATAAAAATGTTTTAGGAATAAAGTGGAACCTTATTAAGTTCTATTGGGATTTTAATTTTAAATAATATGATGTATTTTAAATCTAGTGTGAGTGTTTTTGAAAATCCCTAAAAGGGAGGTTGTGATTTTAAGTAATGAAATGTATTTTTCTATAGTTTTCTAAAGGAAGTTATTTTTTTTTCAAAATGTGAGTACTTTTGTAAAATTATTTTTTAGAATATTTTCAAATATTTTTATTTTTAAAAAATGTATTTTGTAGTGTGATTTTAGTTTTTGAATTGGTACCTCATGTTTAATCCCCTTATTTTAATGGGATTGCTGATTTGGGGATGTAAGGAATGGATGAGTTTGATTTATGATTAGTAATATTTAAAATGATCCTCCCAAAAATTAATTAAAGGAAAGTAGAAAGTTTATCTTGATTTATGAACATTAAGGTGATTCCTATTATAATTTGAGTGTAACACTTTTTGGTTTTTACCCTACCCAAGTTCTGAATAGAGAAATTGAGGAAGATATTCAATGTTTCCTAGAGTTATCTCCCCATTATTCTAATATATTCATTTATGACCTTTAGAAATATTATTTCATTGATAGAGATCTCTATTTGGACTTAATATTGGACTTATTGAATCTATTTTGATGTTTTATTAGGAATTGATTTGGGGATTTGTTAATGGTAAAATTATCTCATAGGTGAGTTGAGATAGAGTTGGAAAATTATACTGATGAGGGTTATTTTTATTTTAATTTTTTTGATTCTTGTGAGGTGAATTCTTAGGTTTAATATTGGTTTTGATTTATTTGGTACTTATACCAATTGTGTTTAAATCCAATTGAGATTTAGGGTCATTATTTATTGGTTCATTATTTGGGAATTCATTCTATTCCTATTTAGAGGGGTGTTAATTATTATTTTTTGTACACATGAATCATTAATTTGTTATTAACTTGGGGTTTGAATGTGATGAAAACCATTTGGTGAGACTTGGTATGTGAGGATTTTCTCATGGTAAACCTTGGGTACATGATTGGGTAATTGAGATGAGAACCATACCTATCTAGATTGTTCTTTGGATGATATCTGATTTGAGACTATTCCATATCGGGGTTTCTATTTGGTTCACTATGAGAGGGTGTTCCCTGATCCAAGTCCCATATTTGTTTCCCTATAGCTTCATAAAATGAGGTTAGATCCTTTTTTTTTCTTATTTAGGCTTGATTTTGGGATTTAATTTATCTTTTCCATTCCTATATTAATGGATTGGTTAGCCTTGATTTTGGTCCTTGGGTGTCCCTTTGGGGTGAGTTTAATTTATGGAATTAAGATATGGTTTCATGAGTGGTTAATTGTGTTTGAGAGAGGATTATTATTTCCATTGTGGTATCTCAAGTAGACATATTTTCTTCGTAAATATCCTTCACATAGGAGTGTTTACCATCAGTCTCACCATTTTAGATGAATTATAAATGGTGAGGAGTCATATTTTAGGTCTCCATGAACTATGATCCTCATGACTTGGGATTATGAATTGAGTTATGCTTGGATATGTTTTAATAGTGTTTAAGGATTTGTTATATTGATTTTTGGGGAATTGTGTGATTGTATTGTGGTATTTCTCATCATACCTATTGAGTTTTTCCTTAACCCTCCCTCCTATAATGGTTGGTTTTGTGGCTTTTATTCTCTGTTGTCTTTAATTTTGATCTAACTTTATAGAGGAAAAAAGTGGAATGGTGGGGAGAATTTACATATCCCCATGTCACTATGGTATTTTATATTGTATTATTTTGGTATTATTTTGAAAATTTAGGATATTTTAGAAATTATAAGTTCTTTTAATATTTATATAGTTCTATAATTTTGATCTACAGTAGAACTCACCATATCTAGAGGCCTTATAGCATAGCAGGTGGTTATTTTCCAATGAAACTATTTTTCCTTGCCTTTTTTCTATATTTGAGGAGGATCAAGATGTAGTATGTGGGAATCACTATGGAGGGTCATCATTTTCTAGAGAGCAATTACTCCTTTACTTTGTGAAGTTAGGTTGACTAAATCACATTGGGGTGGGTTGTGATTTTTCAAGAATGTAAAGTGTGCTCCATATACTAGGGGTAATTGGAGAGGGGTGTTGTGTTGTGGTGCACAAGGTTGAGTAGTAGTGGTAATATAACCTATTTTAAATTTTATATTTTTTGTATTCTACCCCTACCCCTTTTATTTGATCATGGAATCCTCCTACCTTATATCATACCACCCAATAATGGGAGAAATAAGGGTGATTTTCCTTTCATTTATCCTTTTATATAAGATTATTATTCGATTATAAGTATATTTAGAAGGTAAATTTCTCATTTTCTATAATTTATACTTATTTATTCTTTCTCATATTAATATATCTTCTCCCTTGAAACCTAATGGACATGTTTTCTGAATATAGGGCCTGGGTTGGTTTTAATTTGGGGCTTTGTTCTTCTAGATCTTATTGAGGCCATTTCCCTATGAGTTTATACTTCTTCTCTAGAAGGTGACTTGTTTTTGGTGATTGAGGTAGGTGATTTTATAAAATTCCATTTATTTCATTACCATAAAGTGATTGGGTTTTCTAAAAATATTTTATTATCAAGTTACATGTATATATAATACCATAATAAGATTTATAAAATGTTTTGAATGTTTTTTTCTTATCTTTGATGATTTAACAAAATTCTTTTTCTATTCTAAAAATTATAATGATGGTCCATGCCAAGTGTTTATGAAAATGACTATGAGGATTATTTAAAATGAATTTAATGATAAAATAAAGGTTTTATCCTCGTTATGATTTCTAAATGGGTAACCCATGATAAAGGGTTTGTGTCTAATTAAAGAGGTGTTTGTTTTTAAATGACTCTTAAGGGAGTAAAGTAAAATTTTCAAAGTAATTTTCCTTGTAGGTTTTCAAAGGATGGGTTTATAACTTTATTTACAAGTTTATACTTAAAATCATGACTTAAACTTTGTGAAATTAGTTATTTTGTTTATTTTACACCTTTTTTCTGAGTTCCTTATTGTGATTAATTGTGTAGGATTTTTAACCTCTATGGGATGATGATAAATTATTATTATTATGTGATGAATGATTGATGAGAATGGGGTTGTTTCATAAGAGGGTATTGGAGTAGAGATAAGGCATATTGTTTATGAATATTTATATATGTGTGGATAATTTTTATTATTTGACTACTCACATCCATTTTTAATGTCATGAGACCCCAGGTAGCTAATTGAGGAATTTTTTTAGGTCATACTAACTTTGTTGATGTGATTAGATTATATAAACTAATCAATATGACCTAATAAGACTATGGGAGCTAATTTACATAACCTAATAAGATTGAACATGTATACCAATAGATTTATTCTCTTGTATATGTCTAGGATAATATCATGTTAGGACCTAGGGATATTTCCATGACACTTATTCTTTTAATGATGGTATTACCTAGATGATTTCTATTGCATGTTTTTTTTCATATCCCCTTGTGCTCATATTGTCTTTTTGACACCACTTGATATCACTATTTAATTTTATTGTGCATTATTGTTTTCATGGTGTCTATTTTATGTATGTTTCTATCCTCCTTTTATGATATGGTTTAATTTTTAATTTTTTTTGAAAAGGGGTATTTAATGAAAAGCATTTGAAAGAAGGAAGAAATGGTTTAGATTTAAAATTTTAAACTCAAGAGTTTACCCTCTTAAATGTTTTAAAGTGTTTTCTCATTTTAAATGGTGGATTCAGCCCATTTGGATAAAAATTGGGTTTTAAATACATTTTAAAGAAAAGTTTGATTTCTATGATTCAGTTTGAAATAATTATTTTTATTATAGAAAGTGTTTTAGTTTCCATAGAGGTTTAATTTTGGTTTTGTAAAAGATAGACATGTGATACTTGTTTTCCCTATTATTTACATTTAGAAAACCATATTTTCTAAATGAAGTTCTAACTAAAATTTATGAAATTTTTTATGAAATGAATTTCAAATACTCTTTGGTGAAATAATATAGGGTCTATTTATATCATACCCTTTATATACACATATATGCATGTATGAAAATCTTATATTTATATAGAGGTCTAGGTTGTGATATTGGCTTGGATATTATTTGAGTAGTCCATTGATGGATGTTGTGGATGTGGTGAGTGGAAATAGGTCACGTGAAAATCATAAAATGGGGGATTAAGTTTATTTATTTTTAAGTAGAGTTTGTATTGTCCAATTCAGTCAGATGTAAGGGGTTTTATTTCCTTTACTTTTTTGGTTGTGTGATGTATTACTTACACTACAAATTTAAAAATGATATGAATTATTTTTATTTTGGTTTATGTCTCATTTTGGATTACTATTTTTTCTTATTCCAAGTTTGGATTGTTTTTTAATTTATAAATATTTATTTGATGTACATGGACATCCAATGTATGGATAGATCATACTAGATTCTCATTAGTTTTTGATTCCTTATTACTATTATATGATTGTGAAATCATTCCCAATGTTAGTTAATTTTAATTCCTTGGGACTAGTTGCTATCCTATGGTAATCGAGAATACTCTTCAGGCCTTGTGAAAGATCGGTTCAGGTATCAGTCTGGTGGTAGTCTAGGATAGTTTGATATAGTATCATAACTTAAGATTAATGCCTCACCCTAGTCACCGCACTGTGTTGAAAAAAATACTCTAGCACTCATAAAAGAACCCCACTTCCATTATTGATTGATTGGAAATTACAATGGTTTATAAGTAAAACAATAAATACAACTAATATCAATACACTTTTTTATCTAGTCACATACCATTTTTAGTGTAACTAGTCCCACTCCACACATAAATAGTGGGTCCCATTTGGTAAAACCATTGCACCACCATCCATAACTCATGGAGTTTTCACTATTTGCAGTTGGTGGCCTCTAAGTTTATATAGATTAGCTCAGCTTGACCACTAAAATTTTATATAAGGAAATCAACCTGATTTATTCCATCCCTTTCCATAAAATGTTCTAGGATGACTTTAAGACAAATTTAAATTAAGGAATAACTTCCAAACAATATTCTACTAGTGAAATGGCCATTGCACACCCATCATAATATGAAACCTTTTAATCATCCCGGTGCTTCTAGAATCATCCACTTCCATTGAATTGAATTCCATGGAAAAAAATTTGGATGGAGTTTGTTCTTATAATAGAAATGGATTAGAATATAAGAGGGATTCACATTCCCAATAATCTAATACTTTAATAACGATTTAAGGAACTTTAGTAACCTTACAAAAATTTAGAAGGATTTCTAATATTCCATATTAATAAAAAATCAATGATCTTAATCACCTCCCAGTACCCCTAGTTCCAATCAGTCATAGTAGTGAATATGGATTGATTGGAATAGAACCTTGGATGACATATCCATTGGAATTTTTATTCTAATTATCTTCCATAATTCCAACAATCCATCCACTATTAACTTCTAGATAAAATGATATTTTAGTTCAATATGTTTTTTCCATACACGGAACACCAGATTCTTGGCCAGATGTGTTGCATTAAGACTATCATATTAGATCAATGCATTCCCTAGATTCACTCCAAGATCTTATAATAAACACTTGATCCATATCAATTATTTACCCCATTATATTAAAAGCACATACTATTCTTCTATTGTGTAGAGTGATATCATCAGTTAAAACCTCAACGTCTAGCTAACATACATTCCTCAGAGTGTGAACACATAACCTATAAGATTTTTTTTGATATTAGTATCACCTACAAAGTCAAAACCTACATATACTTATAATTTTTCATCTATTACAAAGAATATAATTATACCGTATGATCTTTTGAGATACTGGATAATCCAATTCATGGATTTCCAGTGTTCATTCCTCGTATTTTCTATATACTAGAAACTAATTCCCATTTCTTATGTAATGTCCAGGTTAGTGAACACTATAAAATAACTCAAAATTCATACCACTTATATAAACAAAAAGTTATCCATATAATTTACCCCATCATCCATTTTTGGTTCTTTCTCTTTGGAAGACTTTAAGTGACTATCCAATGAATTTGAAACTAACTTACATCTAGTTATCCATAATTTCTTGACTATATTTTGAATCTATTACTTTAATATAGAACCAATATTCTATATTTTCTATATCATTCAATAATTACACCTAATATTTTCTTAGATTCACTAAGATATTTCATCTGAAATATTCCAAAAAAATTGTTATTTAGATCTTTGATCCTCTTAACTTTCAGCCCCAGTAGTGGAATATCATCCACATATAGAAGTAAGATGATAAAAATCTCATACTTGTACACCTTTATGTAGAAATAATGGCATGAATTTCTATATATTAAACCTTTCTCTACCATTAAAGCATCAAAATTTAATTTCCATTACATTGGTTCTCATATCAAACTATAGAGAATTATATTTAATTTACACACCAAGACCTAATTTCAATTATCCAAAAAACCAATAGGTTTATTCATGTAAATTTCATTATCCATATATCCATAGATAAATAACATATTTACATCCATTTGATTTAAGATTTTTTTTTGAAGAATCAAAACTTAACACTATTTAGGTAGTACTATGTTTAACTACTAGTGAAGATATTTCAGAGAAGTCTAGGCCTACTTTTCTCTGAAACCCCTTCAACACTAGAATTTACTTTTACCACTTTCTTCTATCAGACACTTATTCTAATATAAATACTGATTTTTTATCTAGATATTTTATTCAAATTTATAGTTTCATTAGATCTCGGGTTCTTTTTTCATGGAATAAATCCAACTCATCATTCTTAACTAACTACCACTTACCAAAATCCCTGAGGCCAATTGATTCTTCTAGTATATTGGTCTCTCCTTAATCTATTAAAAGTTAGAAATTCAATTCATATCCATAACTATAAACTAAACATACAAATCTAGGATACATTTGTAACTCTAATTGATATTCTTCCCTTATCAGGATTGTAACCTTCGAAATATCACCTTTTAGAACTCTAATATGATCCTCCATAGTTACGAACCATTCAGGTACAACTTTCACTGGTTTAATTTATTAGCGTTAAGTTACCTCTAAAATATTTGTAATCTATGATGTTCAAGAGCCCCCATTCATGTCATCATAGATTTGTTTAGCTAAGTATTTTTTATCAACTTCCTTTGTTGCTAAGTTATAGTGTTTCCAAAATACCTGCTCATTGAATAGAACATTATATATTCTGATAACTTTTGAATTGTCATCATCTCAAGTTTGAAACTTAAAGTTTTTTTCACCATACCCAAAAAAGAAATATTTGTGAGAATTATCTTTTTGATTTTCTTGGTCTTTTAAATCCATATAAACATAGCTGATACTATCAAAAACCTTGAGGTAATTATGTTTCAATTACTTTATGAACTATAGAGCTTCCGTTATTTCTTACCCCATTGGTGCTAAAGTAATATAATTAAATAAGTAAACTGCATAGTTGACAAATTCCTACCGAATTTCCTTAGTCATTTCATAATATAATATCACGATTTTCACATTTTCTATTAATTTACTTCTCATTCTTTCAGCCACACTATAATGATATGGTGTCCTGAGTATAGTATTTTTAAGCCCAATACCTCTGTAAGAACCCTATTTTTCTATAAGGTAAGAATCATTTAATTTTTATTATATATTTTTTAGACTATTTATCGATTCTTAGTGAGTTAATTTTTTTGGGGTGTCCGAGGCTTGTTTGGAGCTCAGAACTCCAAATAGTGGAGAAAAGGTCTGGGCCGCATAGTTAGTAGACACCATTCGGGATAAGATGAATAGTTACCTTTAACAGCATGAGGCTAGACAAAGTGGTGATGGTGGCCGTATGGTTTGAAGAAACTATGTATCCAAGGTTGAACCCTCGTGAAGATGGTTTATAGTTTTTAGTAGAGCCATATAACACGTTTGACACATGATTTCTCAAACTACGTGTCTTAACTGCGTGGTTCCCCTCTTGAAGCAGTGAGGTGTGCATGATAGGTGCACGGTTTGGCCAACTGTGTAGCCAAACAGTACGACCCATATATTTTGGGTGAATTTATATTTTTCCCTTAAATTATATTAAACTTACCCTCCATATTATTTATTCCTATTTCCAGTACTAGGAGACCTATTTTCTCCCATTAGAGCTTCAAATTTCATTTTTCCTAGTTTTTGATACTTATTTTTCATTCTACCTTGGATTTGATCATCGTTGTTCTTGTTGGGTTACTCTAAGTAATATATTTGATCCTTAGGCTTAGTTTTTCATTCATTTTTCCCTTGGTGATGCTATTTTGATACAGGATCATATTCCCTATTTTCTAGGCGTTGATTTGTTATTCTATTTTATTCTGATCCAGGACAAACTAAGGGCTGATACTGGACGAGGAGAGTACTATAGGCTTGAGGTTGGTGTTCTATGACTAATCCCTCATGCATCTCCATTTTATAAATTTTCATCATTATTCACATGCTGATTTCATCGGGTGTTGCCTATTAAATTCATATTCCATGATTATAATCACCATGTTCTCATTCTAGATCCCTTTCTATATATGATCATTATTTTATTGGATGTTTATACCTCAATACCTTAAACCCCAAGTAGGGTGATTCATTAATTGTGCCTTAGTAACCCATTTGAGTTTATATATGACACCATTTGGGCGTGTGGCTTGACCTTGCTTATGGTAAGCCCTCTTAAACTAAATGAATTATCAATTACTAAATAACTAGACCTTGTATATTATATATATCACTTGAACATTATTAGGTAAGTGTTTAAATTAATTACCAAACCTTAATAATTTTAATTGGAAAGTATATTTATAGATACCACTTTTCCTAGTTAATTATAATTGAATTTCACATGGTTGCATGTACTTATCCCTCCTTTTCATGATTATGAAAGGTAAATGAATGAACCTAATAATTAAACATGAAATGAAGGTAATTGATGGTTTCATGTACTTTATATACCTTGTCACATTAATGAAATTTAATGGAATAAAACAATTTATTTATAAAAAGGAATGATTATTACATGGCTTAATTAAATAATGAATTATGTATAAGGTTCCTATTTCATATGAGCCTTTTATCTTCATAGGAATGGTTATACTTGAGTAATGCCATGGATTCCTGAGATAATTCCTTGAGCACTCAAAGGATTCCATTTCTATTCAAGGAGTCAGTTTCCAAGGGAGATACCCACCTTAGAACATGGTCCTTGTCTTCTAGTGTATTCCCAACATGACACCATAAGATCCCTTCAATATATTCCTGATATCAGGATGCCTTAGATACACTCCTTGGATCTAGCTTAATGTATTTGGACATGTGGCTACATGGATTCACCCCATTGGGAATAGTCATGCTTATCTTGTTTTTCCTTGGATGATATACCTAGACTCAGTTAGAACTATTTATAGTGGAATACCTTGGGATATGCCCCTTGAATTAAAATTAGACCCTTATAGCTAGACTGCATGTTATTACTGAGTTGACTCAACCCTTGAGGTTAAGGATTACTTGGTTATTACCTTGGATCCTCCTTACTATTAGAATAATTATAGGCTACCTTGTTTATACCTTGGATCCCCTTTACTATTATCATCATTATAGGATTCCTGGTTTATACCTTGGATACTTTATTATTATTATTATGATACATTGTTAGTGTTGTTATACCTCACGTGACTTGATTTTATAAAATAAAATCAAATGAATTAATTAAATGATTACATGTTTGGAGACATTTATAGATAAGGATTATGTAGGTATAAATTATCTTTATAGAATTAATTTAATTTTATATATACTTGCACACTATTAGTTTATATTCATAAACTTGATAGTATAGAAACCATTGGTGTTGGCTTAATGAGATTTATATCACAACCTATCTGGACCACCAATGGTACCCAAGAAGATTATATGTATGTAGGTGTTGACAATGGGAAGCATCCTACTTTGGACACCTGATCTTGGTTTCTTTCTTAGGACCAAGCTTGGTAACAGATAACCAGTCCAATGGTCAGGATATAGGATTGTTTTTGGCTTCTTTTTGATTCCTTTGTATAGAATGTATTTCCTGCTGCCATGTATACCTGTTTTTCATTTTTCTAGAGACATTAAATACATTATCATCATTTTTATATGATTTGGTTTTGTATTTGAGTATTATTATCAGTTTCTTGGTTGTTTATGTATTCTTACGTTGAGTTATTCATTGATATCATTCTCCCACTATTTATCTATTTTTTATCATCTACTATTATCCACTCTGAAAAGAAGACATAGTGTCCCCTTTTTCAAAACCTAGTCCCTCGTTTCTAGTTGGTATATTTTGGAATATGGGGAGGTACGCTTGAGGTCATGTGACCCATCGACATGGGGCACCTTTGAGTGGCACCTGGGTCGGGATGTCACAAAGCGGTATCAAATGTTTCTTTTCTTACCTTACTATTTTGAGACAATATATAGGAGATTAGGAACTATTTGGAACTTGGTTATAAGCCATACCTAGGAGTAGATAAACCACATTTAGGGTAAAAACCAAGTTTCCTAAAATGAGTATTTTTGTTCTACTTCTTGCATATTACAGTTGATACCCTTTCACCATTGGGTAATGCACATGTTATGTGATGGTTATTATTGTTATTATGATTGGGGATTGCATTTTATCCTTGGCCTAATGAGATTAGGACAAGGAAGTATCAATCATGCATCATTATAGGTACCTATAAATTACATGCCATGCATATTCCATGCCATATAGGATCATTTAACTACTTGCATTGCCTGTGTTTCTTGTAATTGTTGAGTGAGCTTTGGTATTTATATTTATGCATATGATACTAACATCTTATATAGGGTAGGGTATTGGTTATTTAGAGTTTCATCATCAATATAAATAGTTTCTTCCTATATTTGTTGATGGTGTCATCTTAAATGATTGGTTTCTATAAATGTAGGCTATGTGCTTTTGGTTAAATGAGTAACTCTTTGGCTGTGATTGAGTGATTGCCAGTTTCAATTTATGAGGTGTATAGACCTCATGGATTGTAATGGTTAATTTACTGAGTTGATTCATGATATATTACCCATTACATTTTGAGACCAAATATAGATAGGGTTACATAAAAATTAAATGGGTGTCAATTTTAGTGATAATGTGTATGTGCCCTTATTAACTGGGAATGATGATCCATTTTAAATAAAACCTTTTTTTTATGTAAATGCATAGATACAAAAATTAAAATTAAATTTATACTTAAAAAAATGAAACGGTTTCCAGTAAATGAAGAGGAAAGGTATAGTTGAACCTCCACCTACTAGAACCCCTGTAAATTAAACTTGAATACTTACCAATACACCATCCTTCTAAGTTGGTATTTGGGGTAGTACCTTGGGTAGTGATCGATTTTTCTTATGACCAGCTTCTGCTAGTGATTCTATCTTCTCTTAATATTGATATGGGTCACGTGATTAGAATTTTTAGATATATATCACCATGAAAAAGTCATTTCCTGCACTAGGAGGGTGGTGATGATCACGCTCCAAAGATAGTGGTAACTGAGCCCCCAGTATTACCACCAAAAGTGCCACTTGAGGCACCACCTGTTATACCCAAACTAGGAACTGATGCTCAACTTTGAGATAATTTTCTATATATTATGCAATCTATACAGGGTTCTCCAAAACCTACACCTACGATGGATGATCTGATACATGAGTTCTAGCAGCAACATCCTCCAATATTTTCAGGGTATGGCGGTCCTCAGGCTGCTGAGTCTTGGTTTGAGGACACTTTATCTATGTTCAATCATTTGGATATGCCTATAGAGAGGCGGGACAAGATTTCCACCTACATGATATGTGATTTATACAAGCACTGATGGGATGTGATTAATTAGGACGATCATTATCATGGTATGGTCTGGGTTGATTTTTAGACTGCCTTATGTGATTACTTTTTTCCTCATATGCTAAGAGATAACTGAGGTAGAGAGTTCATGAAACTGGAGTAGGGTTATATGTCTTTCATGGAATATTTATATTGTTTTACTGAGTTTAAATTATTTTCACCACTTCTAGATAGTGATGAGTTGTCACGTGTTAGACACTTTTGAGGATGGGATTAGGTATGCCATACATACTCAGTTGAACGTCTTTCACCTACACACCTTTTATAAGATCATGAACCGGGCCATTATCATTGAGAATAACCAGAGGAAGGAGATAATATCTGGAAAAAAGGTTTAGCTCCAAGACAGGGTAGTAGTTCTTTTGGTAGTAGGAATCATAGTCTTGAGGTTTCTCTTCAGAGAAGTAGTGACCATAGTATCCACACTAGAAGCCATGTTATATGCCATTAGTGTGGAAGGTAGGGGAATATAAAGCCTCAATGTGTTAAAGACCCAATAGAGTGCCTTGCTTGTAGATATATGGGGAATATCTAGAGATTCTATTGGACATTTCCATATAATTCCAGTGTAAGATGATCTACACCATATCCAACTTTAGGGGTATGATCAATTATGCCATGTTGGGAAGGGATTTGGAGTAGCATTAGCAAAAAAGGACTAGGGAGGTCATGGTTGTGGTATCCAAACTCCCGATTATCAACAATAGTAGAGTAAACATGCTCAGGGTAGTCTAGCTATAACACAAGGTCATAGATTAGGTTAGTTTCATTATTTACATCCGATACCCGAGGATCATAGTGCATGACCATTGACTGTATGAGAAACTATTCTAGTAGCCTCTACTATTGCATATTATTTATTCTATATAGGTATTCACACTCCTTTATATCTTTATCGACCTTGTAATGTATCGGGATGGAAATTAAATATTATTGTGGTGTGATGACCCTAGATACACCATTGGGGGTATTATTAAAGGGAACATAATAATGCAAGGACTATTCCATTAAGGTATAAAGTTATACCTTCTAATGGGACCTCTTCATCCTTGAGATGACGAGATTCGATTCCATTCTTGGGATGGAATGATTGTTTCCCCATCACACCTACATAGATGGTTATCACTACATGATGTCTTTTACATCATTAGAGGGAGGTAGTTATCTACACAAGGGATATTGGAATATCTAGGATGGTAGATCTAGACCAGAACATCATGGACTAAGTGGATTGACCATCCATATTGCTGGTCTCTTCATGGAGGAGAGGGGATTGCATATAACAAATTTTCCCATGATAGTAGATCATTACAGGGATGTCTTTCCTGAAAATTTTATAGGATACCTCCTAAAAGATAGGTATATTTTATGATTGATATTGTTTGTGGAGAATAAATAGTTTTTATTCTTCTATATAGGATGGAACCTACAGAGATCCAAGAGTTTAGTGACAGTTGGAGGATCTGGATTCTAAAGGTTTTATCTGATCCCGAACTTCTTCTTGGCATTCACCCATGATTTTTTCCATGATATAGGATGAGACCCTTAGGAAATGTGTGGGTTACCAATGGTTTAACTAGTTTAAGGATAAGAATCAGTATCCACTCCCTTAAATAGATGATCTCTTTGACCAGATCTAAGGTTACAGGGTATTCTTGAAGATTGATCTGAGACCAGGCCATCATCAGGTTCAAGTCAGGCCTTCAGGAATACCTTAAACAACTTTTCATAGTAGTAATGGTCTATATTAGTATATCATTATACCATTGCTCCTTACAAATGTTCCCACCATTTTCATTGATATGATGAATATGGTTTTCCTTCCCTATAGGAATTCTTTTTTCATGGTTTTTGTGGTTGAAATCTTGGTGTATTCTCATACTTGTAGCGACCTTGATAAGCATATCGATATCATCTATAATAAATTGAGAGAGAATCATATTTATGCCAATATTCCTATTTTCTGGTTATTTATTGAAAAATTTCACTTCTTTGGTCATATTATCTCAGAATTAGGAGTATCTACTGACCCAGAGAAGGTGAGTGCTATGGATTCCTGGGAGAATCCCAAGAACATGTTTGATATACATAGTTTCATAAATTTGGATGGATATTAGAAGAATTTCATACATGACTTATCATTCATTTCTTCACCTCTTACTAGTCTTAAAAATAAGGGTGTTAAGTTCCTATGGTTAAAAATGTGTGCAAAAGACTTTAAGGAGTTGAAAGGAATGCTTGTTTTGGAACCAATTAAAATTCTTCCAGAGCCTAAAAAAGATCATATAGTGTTATATGGTACATCATACATCTGAATAGGTTCTATATTTATGCAGGAGTATTGGGTTATTGTGTATGGATCTCTATAATTGAGGAATCACGAGAGAAATTATATGATGCACGATCTCGATCTTGTAGTAGTTGTCCATGCCTTTTGTTGTTGGAGACACAATCTGATGGGTGAGAACTTTATGGTGTATATGGAACAAAAGATCCAAAAATATATCTTTATGTAGTGTGAAATGAATCTAATATAGTAGAGATGATTCTAATATCTTCATTCCATTGATTTTGAGCTTGCTTATGTGCCTAGAAAGGGAAATGCAGTATCAGATGCGATGAGTCGAAAAACTCAGGCACATTCCATGAAGGAAACTAGAAATGAATGGAAATTAATGGACCTCTTTTCTAAGATAAATCTTGAGTTTCATGAGATTCATGAGAAATCCTCTCTTATATCCTTGATAGTTACCTCCTCACTCCTTGATAGGGTGAAGAGTAGGTAGTTTTTAGATCCTGATGGGTTGGTTCTATAAGAGAGTATTTTTGGTGAGGACCTACCTATAGATTAGTCTATTGATGGAGATAACATCCTATGTATAAATGGTAATATATGGGTTCCTACAAATATGAGAGAGGAACTATTTTGAGATTATCATTCTTCTCAATGATAATTTCATCCAGGAATCTCCAAGTTGTATCGAGATACACAACACTAGTATCAGTGGCCTAGAATGAAATGTCAAATAGCATGATTTATCACTAGGTGGTCCACCTGTTAGTAGGTGAAGGTGGATTACTAGTGGATTGTAGTCTTTTTACATCCATTACCAATCCCATAATGAAATGGGAAGATATTTTAATGTACTTTTCGTCGAATTATTAAGGTATCCTTGAGGTAGTGATGTGGTTTGGATTATCATGGATCAATTGAATAAGGTATCCCACTTACTTCTTATATTGAATACTTTCTTAGTTAAAAATATAGGAAGATTGTATGTCCAAAAGATCATACAACTACACATCCCTCTTACTATCATTTTAGATAGGTATACTCATTTCACATTGAGGTTATGGAAGGGGTTATATAAGGATATGGGTACAGATGTTCTTCTAAGAATATCCTTTCACCCTCAGACTAATAGACATTAAAAATGGATGATACAAGTTTTATAGGAAATGATCTAAGCATACATCCTTGATTTCAGTAGTTCTTAGCAGAATCGTATCCATATCATCGAGTTCACTTACAATAATAGCTTTTAGAAGATTATTCAAATGGATCCTTATAAGGCCTTGTATGATAGGCCATGTTGTTCACCCCTGTTCTAGCTAGAGGAAGGAGAGGTAGTGATACTAGGTACTTATCTTGTTCAGGAGATTTTGGAGGAGGTTCAAATGATTTGGAAGCGTATGTATATTGCTCAGTCTAGAAATAAATCTTATGTCGATCTCCATCGACGACTTGTAGAGTTTGAGGTCAGGGATCATGTTTTCTTATGGGTATAACCCAGACCTGAGAATAGATGGATGCAACAATAAGGGAAATTGTCACCTCAATATGATGTTATATTTGAGATCTTAGATAGATTTAGTCCAGTATCCTATCAGTTTATACTACCTCATAGGCATCATGTCATGCACGGCATCTTTCAGGTTTCACAACTTTTCTATTACCATGAAGACCCATCTCATACTTTTGATCCCAATGATGTTGAGTTATATGCTAATTCTTATTTTGAGGATTATCCTATACAAATCATTGATAGGAGCATGAAGTCTCTCCAAGTCTAGTCTATCCCTTTAGTATGGGCACTATGGAAGCACATCCATGTACATGATGAGACTTGGGAGTGGGAGGTCGACTTACATGACTAGTGTCCAGAGTTATTCTCAGACATCATTTCACCACCCTTGGAAGGTGAACTCAAGGATTATTTCCTTTATAGGGGAAGAATGTAAGAACCCAAATTTTCTATGAGGTATGGATCCTTTAATTTTTAGTATAATTTGTTTGAACAGTTATAGATTCCTAATGAGTTCACAATTGTTTGGGGGGGGGTGTTCATGGCTTGTTCAGAGCTTGAAAACCCAACCAGTTGAGAAAAGGATTGGTCTGCATAGTTAGTATAAACCGTATGGGATAATCCATGTAGTTACTTCTAACCATGTGGTTCTATAAATAGTGGATCAGGAGGCCACATGGTTTGAGGAAACCATACATCCAAGGGTGAATTCCCATGAACATGGTCTAAAGTTTTTAGCAGATCCATAAAACATGATTGGTTCATGGTTTTCTAAACCATGTGTCCTAGCCTTTTGGGTCCCCTCTTGAGTCAGGTAGGTCCACATATTTGGCGCATGATTTGTCCAATGGTGTATCCAAATAGTGATATCCAAATATTTTCGGTGAATTTACCTTTTCCCCCTTAAATTCTATTAATCTTACACTCCCTCTTATTTTTTCCTATTTACAATGATAGGATCCCTCTTATATCTTATTAGAGCTCCCAGGTTCCCTCTTCCTATTTTTTGATCTCGTTTCATTATATGATCTCAGATTCGATCATTATTGGTCTCATTGGGTTCCTCCAGGTAAGCTCTTCAATAATCAGGCTTGGTTTGTTGTTTGTATTTCCCTTTACGATGCTATTTTTATGTAGGATCATATGCCTTATTTCATAGTTTTGATCCATTATTCTATTTTTCTTTTGATCCATTCCAAAATAAGGGATGATACTATATGATGAGATTGATATAGGCTATAAGTAGGTGGTCTATGACTCATCCCTCAAGTCTCACCATTTTATAAACTGTCTTCATTATGTGAACTCCTATTTCATCAGGTGTTTCCTATTAAATTCATATTCCATGCTTATAATCAATATTATCATATTATAGATCCCTTTCTATATATGATCATATCATCGTTGAAGGTTGATACCTCAACACCTTGCACCCCAACTAGGGTGAATCCTTAATTATACCTTGAGAAGCTATGTGGGTTTATCTATGACACCATTTGGGAGTCTGGATTGACTCTTCTTATGGTAATACCTCTTAAAATAAATTAATTATTAATTGATAAATGATTATACCTTATATATTATATATGTCACTTTCCCCTTATAATGTAAGTGTTCCAATTAATTAATTAACCTTTATAATGTTAAATGGAAAGTATATTTTTATATATCACTTTTTTTAGTTAATTATAATTGAATTTCACATGCTTGGACATTATTAGCTTGAATTTTTATGATTATGAAAGGTAAAAGAATGAACCTAATAGTTGAATATGGAATGAAAGTAATAAATGTTTTCATGTACTTTATGTACCTTGTCACATTATTTAAAGGTAATGGAATGAACCGGTTAATTTATAAAATGGAATGAGTATTACATATAATAATTAATGAATGGATTATATATACGATGAATATTGGATATGGACCTTTTATATTCATAGGAATGGTCAAACTTGAGTTATTCCTTGGATTCCTGAGGGAATTCCTTGAGAACTCAGAGGATGCCATTCCGATTCAAGGATCTGGTTTCCAAGGGAGATACCCACCTTCTAACATGGTCCTTGACTACTAGTAGATTCCCAAAATGATGACTTAGGATCCCTTCACTATCTTCTATATATTAGGATTCCTTAGAAACACTCCTTGGATCTATATTGATATCTTCGGATATGTGGTACAATGGATTCACCCCATTTATCCCAATCATGCTTAGACCACTTTACCTTGGATGAGACCCATAGACCCAATTATAACTATTTATGCTGGAATGCCTTGGGAAATTCCCCTTGGATTACACTCATACCCTTATAGCTAGACTGTATGTTATTAATGAGTTAGCTCAACCCTTGAGGTCAAGGATGCCTTTATTATTACCTTTGGATCCTCCTTACTATTATCATTATTATTGGATGCCTTGTTGATACCTTGGATCCTATTTAATATTATCATCATTATAGGATGATTTGTTTATACCTTAGATCATTAATTGTTATTATTATCATGAAAATTTTTTAGTTCTGTTATACCTCATAAGACTTGATTTGATAAACTGAACTCAAATAAATTAATTAAATGATTACATGTTCAGAGACATTTCCAGTTGTTTATGTGCACCTCCCCATATATTATAAAGGTTTACTAATCAATCAGAAAATACTAAAAATATCAAAATAATTTGATATCCAATTTAAGAATTTTTTTAGTGAGAGTAGTCCCACCCTGATTCAAATAGTGGGTCATAATCTATTACACCATTGCACCACCATCTAGAATTCATAAGGGTTCCACCATTTTAAGTTGGTGACTACTGATATCCTATAGTTTTTTTAGATTAACCACTAACATATAGTAGAAGGTAAGAAACCCCCTTTGTTCCATCCTCTATCCAAAAACCTTCTAGGATTACTTCGAGAACAATTTCACATAAAGAATAAATTATAATTTAGCTTCTACAAGTGAAATAACCATCACACACCCATCAGAATATGACACCTCTAGATCATCCTGAAACTTCAAAAATCATATAATTCCACTACACTAAAATCTATGGCCAAAAAATCTATTGAAGTTTCTATTTCCGATAAAACTGGATCAAAACATAAGAAGACATCAAATTACCAACAATCTTTAGGGAATTTTTTTGTCTCTATTAGGATTTATTAAAGGGTAAAGGACATTGAGGGGGGGGGGGGTGAGGTGGGTGGGGGGGGGGGGTGAATTAGTTTCCCATATTTTTAAACCCCTTTTAAACTCTCATGGTTATTCAATAAATCTTTCCCAAGTATCTCATTGATGAAAAAAATTATCAGATGTAGAATGTTTGTTAACAAGGTGTGTATCTTTTATAGGATGACTATATACCCAGTGTGTCTTGCTTATTATCCCATGAAAACTAACCCATTATTATTATGAAAAAGAATATGAGAAATGGTATAAATTTGAACTTGTTACAATTGTTGGTTTTAACTAGTTAAAATCTCATATTAATAGAATAGAGTGATTATTTTTGAACAATGATTTACAATAAACATTTGAGACTCTACACAAACTCCAAAGATGATATTTGTCCTCTTTACATCACAAAAGTCTTAAACAAATGTTATCATTACTTAGTAATTCTATTGAATTCTCAATCACCTTCTCTTTCTCATTTTTCTACATTAATATTTATATCATATTTCTATGAATATTATTTTTACTTTTAATTTGATCAATATTCTTTCATTTATGATAGTGATAACTTCCCATTAAAAATCATTTTAATCGAATCAAGATCCCCCTTTTGATTCTACTTAGGTATAAAATTTTATCTTTTCACATGATATTTGAATATAATGATTATAAAAAATCCACAAATCCCATGAAATTTAATTATATTTAAATATATATCAACATTTACATAACAAAATGCATCATTTCCATAGGGAATATATTTTTACTAAATAGAGCCTCATATAATCACATCAGTTTAGAACATAGACTATTTTAAGGATCATGATGATTAAAACCATGAATAATAGATCATAATAATCATTTGATTTAGCATTCTTTAAAATATCATCATTATAGAAATATTAGTTTTCTACTAAGTAAACTATACCATGTAATTTTTAATAAATTTTACTTTATTACATATAAAAATTGGACATATCAAATTTCTTACTTGTGAAAAATTCACATGTGAGTAATCTTATTATGCATGGAAAATTATTTTATGTGTAGATAAAATATTATACACATGAAAAACTTATATTACATATAGGAAAATTATATAATATATAAGATAATTATATTACACATAGGTTAATTATCTTATGCAGCCAAGTTTCTCATGATTGGATCAAATAATTTACACATGTTTCATATATTGACTTGAAAAGGTGTCATAAAACATTTTCCTTATCCATATTTTAACTCAAGCATAATAATTAAAAAATTTATTCAAATGAGTTTCAGCCTTCTTGAATTCAGTTTAAGGCCTTCTTAATCTACTAAAATAATTTTAAAAAAACATAGAATAATTCCCAAAATTATTAAAATAATTTCAGACCCAACTTCACTCATTCACAATAACATGGAATCATATAAAATAATCATGATAGAGTATTCAAAAAACTCCTCTACTTTCTCAAACCCAACTTCATTTCATCCTTTATAAATATTTATCCAAGAGTTGTTTCTCACTAATTATAGTAGAAACCAAACTCATTAAAACAAGGATGGATTCTATAATATTTTGATAGCTTCTTTACAAATTTGAATCTATTTAAATCTTCTCAAATATAGCTATATGATTCATCTAAAACTAGGTTCAACAATAAGATTCTCCACTTCCTTCTCTTCTAATTCTTAACTAGTGTATATAGTAAAAATAGTATTAAAAAAATAAAAAATATTTCTCTAGAGGGTTCAACAATCTCTCCCTTTAGATTTGTTATCATTAATACTCATTCTTCTCTCTCTTATGGACAATAATAATCAAAATAAAAATAGAGAGGGTCCCAACCAAAATACTAAAAGAAAGTATTCATGAATTAATCATATTTAAGTCTATGTGAGATATATATATATCGGAAAAAAGAGTGATTAAAATATAAATCAATAATTTCCTTAAATAAATTCAACTTAGAATTTTAAAAAATCCATATATACACCACAAAGAATACTATAATAGATTTCCATGATTCTTTACTTCACAACTTAACAGACATGTTAATAATATCATAACAAAGAATAGAAAGTTACACCCCCTATAGAAAAAATCACCTAAAGAGTTAAAGTAAGAAGGAATAGAGGAGGATAATAAAAAAGATTCATACCTCAATTATTGGGAGAATTTTTCACTCTCAGATACAATCTCAACTTTTTAAATTGTTTAGTTGTTAGGGGGTTTGAAATAATATTAGAAGTTATCCCTTAGAAGGAAAAATTCTAATATCAAGATACCGTATACCACATTATATTTAAGTAAATGATACTAGATATCAATTTGTTTGGACTAGGAATATTAAACAAGATCTTTGGATAGATTGATGACACTTTGATTATCACTTCTTAAAACAAGAGTATACTCAGATTCAAAAATCAAATCACACAATTGTGTTTTCATCTACATCATTTGTGTAGCTATTTGTGATGTATCCACATAATCAAACTCATTTGAGATCAATGTAACTGATATTTTATTCTTTAAATTCCATGAAACACAACTCCTTCCAATAATAAATCCTCCACTAGATATGAACTTCATATCATCAACAGTTCCTTACTAGTCCACATCAATAAATCCACTCATATTTAGATCACATTTACTATTTTACATCATCCAATAATTGATATTATTTGATATTTATCTTAAGATTTTATTTATTTATAATGAATTCCATTCCTTAGTATTGGATTGGAACCTGACACAAAGAGTAACAACATATACGATGGAAGGTATTGTGGATGTAAAATGTATGAGACTTCCAATAAATATTCATAACTATTTTTTATTTAATGAATGTCCTCCATAATACTTACTCAATTTTATACCCACTTTAATTGGTGTGTACACACCTAAATATTCTTGCGTGTCAAACTTCTTTAATATCTCTCTAACATACTTTTCATGTCAAATAAAGATATATTCAGATAACTTGTAATCCTAGGAAATATTTTATTTCTCTAATAATTTAAATATTAAATATTTCATTCACATGTCTTGATAACTACTCACATAAGATTTATTAATGTTGGAAAAAAATTTGTCATTAACATACACAATCATAAAGAGAGTTGTGGTTTTGGTTTTATTCACATATAAGTTTCTATCCAACTGAAATTTCTTGAACTTCATGCTCTTTATCTATTCATCATGTTCAAAATATAAATATCCTGGAGCGTATTTCAATCTATAATGTTCCTTATTCAACTTATATACTTTGATGACATTAGAGTCAAGAGTAAATCCCTCAAGATGTTATATGTACATTTCTTAATAAATACCACCATTCAGAAAGGCCGATTTAACAACCATATAAAATATTTTGAAGCTTCTATGAGCTGACATGGTAAGGAATATTTTTATGGAATCAATTATATCCACACAGGAAAATGTTTTATTAAAGTCAACCCCTTCATTTTTTGAGTAGAAATTGCACACCATCTTGGATTTGTTTCTAGAAACTGCACAATTCTCATCAGGTTTATTTCTTAAAACCCATTTTTCTAGAATTATATTTTTTTAGTGGGTATGATAATAATTTCCCACGTTTGATTCTATTAAATATGGTCTAATTATTCATTAATGGACTTAACTGACTAATTATATTCAAAATACTCCTTAATTGACTTTGGATTAACTTTTGAAAACAAATTTTTTTTATTACTACTATGATTTCCCCCTAGTTCACACACCTTTATTCTAGTATCAAATTATATTTTCAGTGTATACATAATTACTTTGACTTTAATCAGTATCTGTAGTAATCTGAATCTCTATTTTATCTCTGGAATTATTTTCTTTTAACTATAAAGTATCACCATCATCACTAAAGATATCAGAATATGATTCTTCTGATTGGATATGTATTCTTTCTATCGATTCTAATATAGATTTATATCTATCAAAAATACTCTCATCATATATAAAAATAGTTATTTTGATTTATTCTTCATTTTAACACTTATAGGAACTCCTATTTGGTGTATAACCTAGAAAAATTCCATCTTTACCCTTGTCATCAAGATTTCTTTCAACTATATATTTTTTTATTAATTATACATAGACTTCCAAACACTCTAAAATTATTAACATTTTTATTCTTTTTAAACAATATCTCATAAGTATTAATATCATAACTTGGTGTCAAGAGACACCTATTTTGGTTGATTTCAGTAGTTGTGATGGCTTGTAGTAGGACAAATCTCAATGTGTCAAGCTCTATCAGAATTGTTCTATCCATGTCAACCAAAATTTTATTCATCCTTTAAAATAATCCATTTTTCTAGAGAGTGTATGGAGCACTGAATTCATGCTCTATGTTAAATTTTCTAAGGTATTCAGTGAATTGTATATTATCATACTCACTACCATTATCCGATCTCAACTTCTTCAAAGAAAATATTGTATACTACTCTTCAAGACTTAAAAAAATATTGAATATGTATAGAGACTTATATTTTCATGGAATAAAGCAGATACATGTGATACTTGTAAATTAATCTATGAATGTAATAAATTAACTTTATACACTAGTTGAATTCTTGGTCATAAGGGCATACATATCAAAATGGATAAGTTACAAATCTTTTGATGTTTAAATCTAAACTGTTTTAGGGGATTTTTTGAACATATCTCCTTTCATAAAAGTTCTAAAAACTAAATTTATTCCTTATTTTATGATGGGAATATTTATCCCATCTACTTTATTAATGAGTTTCTTTATACTCTTTTATCCAAGGTGGATAAATCTTTTATGCCATAAATTACTCTATGATTACTGACTAAAATAAAAATATGTATTTTCCTCTCTAACTTGAAATAAATTTCCTGGTTTCAACCTCTAGAAAATTTATCCATTTTTTTGAAACATACTTCATTTATATATTCAAACAAATATGATACAATAAAATGGATTCCAGATTTTGATCCTCATTCTGAGTCTCCGATTGTGCCAATATGGGTTGGATTTCCTGAATTTCCATTGCACTTATTTAAACAAAATTCCTTGTTTTCCATTTCCTCACTTATCGGTTAACCACTGAGGCTTGATCATTCCACTAAGACTCTCTCCAGGACCTCTGTAGCCAAAGTATATATTGAAATAGATGTCTCACAACATCTAACCTCAGCTATATGGATACAAAGTGGGTACTTTTGGTTTTTGCAGGAGGTAATTATGAGAGAGTCGCAGATTATTGTCATTTGTGTTTCAGGCTTGGGAACACTTCTATTAGTTGTGGAAAATCCAATAATTGTTCTAAAAATGTGACTTTAAAGTGGATAGAAAAGGGTAGAGAAAAACACAGGGCTGAAGCTGGACCCTCTGATTGTTTTATCAAAGAAGGAAATGATGGGGTTAAAGGGGGATTGAATTCTCAAGTACCTGAAAATCAAATCTCAGACTTTCAATGATGTTCTGGCTGTCACTGATAACTCCACTCATGGATTTACCAAACAAAAAGAACACTCAGAAGTTGAAAGGATTGAGTGCACCCACCCAATCCTGCTCAATGAGGAGCAAAATGAACATAGGGAACCAGTGGGGGATAAAGAAAAAGATCAGGAGAATTCAGTCTCTAATGATACCTCAATTGAAGTGGAGGATCAACATAGACAAATTGAGGAAGATTATTTGAAATCCATGGAAAGGAAAGGTACAAATACTTTAGTGGATGATGATGGTTTCATCACACCAAACCCCAAGAAAAACTAGAAAACTCAAGGACTACTCACAGATTGAGAGAACCATTGTTACACGTTCTCTTATTCCTGTTGGAAAAGAAAACGCTGAAACTAATCGAGTTGAAATACCCAATGACATGTCATAAAAAGATATTGACACACCCCAACAGGTGGAGGCACATCAACATAATGAATAGATTGTAAAACAGGATGTCCCCTGTTATCAGGAACCTGAATCTTCAGAGAAGCTTCGAGATACGATCCTTTTCAAACTTTTATAAAAGGGGAAATATCAAAGGAAACTTATCTTTACATTAATCATGAAATATTAAAGGAAAGATTAAAAAAGTAGTTACAAATATCTCCTTAATTTCTCTTTGTCTGAGATTACTCCCCTGATTGCAGGCTGTCATTGATTGCTTCAGCATCTTGATGGATTTTATCTCAGATTCTGAATTTATGTTGCTGTTTTTGTTTGGATTCGGCTTTGATGCATCTATGCTTGGATATTCCTTATGGAATATTTTATGAAATGTTTAGGAATCTATTTTGGTACTTCTTGCTGGACAGAACAGATGCATATTCTGCTCTATTGATGGAATATGAAGTTTTGTGATCTAGCCGCTCTCTGGAGAATTTGAAAGGAAATTTAAGACTGCTTCTTGCCGCGGTCTCTAAAGTTTCATGCTGAATCTGTAATATTTTTTTTCTCTTTAGGAGGGAGGTTCCCACTGCATTTTCTAGAATCTAGGCTGTTTTTTAGCTTTGATTTTGTTTTTTTTCCTGAGTTTCATTTTTCCCCCTATTGATCCCCACTGGTGTAAGTACATTACACCTCGTGTTTGTAATACATTATTTTGAATTTAATAAATTCTTTTTGATGATATGAACTAGGAAACTGGTTCATGTAATCAAATTTCTTAAAAAAAATGTATCCCCTTGATTATTTCTCACTCCTCATCCAATGTAGAGACATATTGTGCCAACAGTAGTAGTTATTTTGGCCAAACATACAATAGCACCAACAATACCAAGATTTTTTTTTGAATTTTTTTTACTGTGAAATGGGTACCATCTTATTCTATTCTCAACCCTCTTATTTATTTCAAACACATTTTGATTTCCATTATTATATTATATTATTTTTCAATTCTATCCTTACTATAAAACATACCCACTATTTTATTATGAATTATATTATAATGGGTTTACTTATTTTCCATCTTGTTCCATGAGAACTATGTGATAGATACCTCTAGAGGCTTTCATAATCTCCATTTTTTATTGTTAGAAACAACTTCTTCCACTAAAAGAAAGTTTCTTCTAAAGTATATAGGTGAAATATTCTTGTTTCCATTTCACTTATCTTTTGAAATATCTATTTTAATTAATGTTTTTTGGTAACTTTATAATTATAAATTTATCCTTTAATTTTCATGGTATAGTTGGCAGATAAATTTTCGAATTTTCTATAATTAAAACACTTGAAAGGAAGTTTACCTCTATTCCCACTCCTTCCTCGTCTTGTGAAATTTCTTGACAAGATAGAAAATGTTTTAGTATAATATTATTTTTTTATTCTTCATCTGATAAACCTTGATTCTATTTAAACATTATACCTTTGAAATATTTAAAGGAAATTTCCTTTTCATAATAACCTTTTCTTTTAACTATAGGTAATATTCTCATTTCACAGTTAATAAGATTACTATGGAGTTTATCGATAGTGATTTCATCAAATTATCTATCTTTAAGGGTTGAGATATTTGCATTAAATTTTTACAGTATAATTATCATCAATTTATTTACTACAATAGAGTCTTTATGAGATTCTCTAAATCCTCTAATTTTATTGACAATCAGATCCGCCCTATTAAAGAACACATCAATAGATTCATCTTCTGAATTTATAACATACTCAAAATATGGTTTAATAATTCATATTTTTCCATATTACAACATTTTATTTCCTTAATAAATTCAATAAATATTCTTCTAAATATTTTTAATAATTTTAATTCCCATAACCATTGTTATCTCCTTTTTTGATAAATATGATAATAAATAATTCCTAAACTTTCCATTATTTTCAATGTTCCTATTAATGTTCATTGACCATGTTGAGGTTTCATTTGGTAGAGTGAATACATATTTAATGAAATCAATAACATAAAACCTAAGAAATAGAAGTTAGGGAAACCTTATCTCCTTACAGGCATGCTTTTTTTTCTTTCAAATATTGGTACACCTTTACTATTAATTGAGTCATGTGGATCCATTCTTGGAACTTGATAGAATTACTTGATACCTATCTATGATACCAAATTTTAGGATCTCTTAAAGGGTAAAGTACACTAGGGGTGAGGGGTGAATGATTTCACAAATTTTCAAACCTCCTTTAAATTCTCATGCCTGTACAATATATCTCCCCCAAGTATCTTACCGATGAAAAAAATAATCAAATTTAACAAGTTTTTTAATGATTTTTCCACTTTTTTAGGATGAATATATCCCCAATGTGTCATGATTATTATTTTAGACACATTTCTACTTTTTTATTATAAAAAGGAATACAAGAAAGGTTATGAACTTAAACTGATTACAAATATTAGTCTCAAATAATTAAAATCTTGCATCAATAGAGCAGAGTGATTATTTTTAAATAATGATCATGAATATATAATTGAGCCTCTATGTGTAATTAATAGACGTCCTTATTAAAATTTATTTCATAATTGTATTCAATGAATATTCTCAATACTCAGTAATTCTACCAAATTCCCGATCACCTTTTATTTCTCATTTTCATACTTTTATATTCACATCATATTTCCATGAATATTATTTTCACTTAAATTTAGGAAATATTACTTCTTTTAATATAGTGAGAAAAACCCACTCAAAATCATTTGAATTAATTCAAGATCCTCCTTTTGATCCTCCTCAAGATGAAACTTATAAATCTTCACATGATAATTGAACACCATAATATCAAAACTTCCAAAAATCCTATGGAATTTAAATTTATTTAAATCTTCCTCCATGTGTCCACAAAATGATGAATCATAACCACATGGATATTTTTTTATCATAGATCTTCATCTCATCACAATATTTTAGATTATTGACTATTTAAAGTATTACAATGCTTGAATCCATGAAGAAAAGAACATAGACATCATCTAATTTATCATTCTTTAGTATCTCATTGTTTTAGAAATATTATTTTTTCACTAGGTAAAATATCACATAGGATCTAAAAAATATTTCCTTCATCAAATAACAAAACTGCACATATCAAATTTCATACATGTGAAAACTTCTTATGTGGGAAATCTTCTTAGGTGTGAAAAATTATGCTATGTGTAGATAAAATATCTCATGCATGACACAATTATATTTTTAGTAGGATAATTATCTTATGCATATGATAATTATCTTAAACTTAAAAATTCCTTACAAATCAATCAAATCTCTTACACATTACTCAAATATTGACTTATAAAGGCACTATAAGACTTTTTTAGTCACTTTTTAACTCAAGAATAATACTTCTAGAATTTCATAAAATGAGTTTTAAACTTCTCGAAATAAATTTTAGGTATTTTAAATATACTTAAAAAATTTAGAAAAACTAAAAATAATTCTAGTAATTATTAAAATAATTCTAGACTCAACTTATATCATTCTAAAGGTTGTGGCGACATGAAAAATACTCAAGATAGAGTATTAAAAAAACTATTCTGCCTTCTGAACTCCATATTCATTTCAGACTTTATAAATATTCATCTAGGTGTTATTTATCACTGATTACAACATCATTCAAGCTAAGTAACCCATGGATTTATTCTTCAACATTAAACTATATTTTTATAACTTTTAACTGATTTAACTCTTCTCAAATATAACTATAAAAGATATCTAGATCTAGGTTCTACAACTAACTTCTCCACTTGCATCACTTCAAGTTACTAACTATTATAAATAGTAAAAATAGTATTGAAAATAATTAAAACTTAACCATATTGATGGTTCAATAATATATTGGATATGTTCCTAGTGAATTGACACTACTCAGATTTATTACTAAATTCATTAACATCTTCAGACAAAGTGGTCCAATATATACATGGTTCTAATTTTCTTTAGGTTTAATGTGGACCCCAAAAGCTAAGTTATAATAGAATTTTAGGACATATTATAACTCACACTCATGAAAAAATATATTTATAATTTTTTTCATTAAAAATATTCCTAACATAAGGGTAATACCAAACATAAAACCTTGAGATAATTTTAAGTTTAATGGAACGTGGTTGGTTCAAGTGAAATAGAACTTGAAAGGTTACAAAACAATTTACGATATCCACAAACTATGGAACCTATATCACAATTAAATATATCCATTATCTTTATATGAATTCATTCAATGGATATTTTTCTAGAATTTACACCTTGGATATATAAGGTAGCCTTCTCAAGTGGTCCAATACTTTATTCCTAGATCATTTATTTTATTTTATTTCCAAATCAAACACCTAGACCATTATAATCCATATAAAAAATTTTGGATTAGATTTTGAATTATTAATAATTTATTTAAGTGATACATTATCATAGAAAATATACATTTCAACACCAAATAAATACGATCTAAATTTATCCAAAGAAAAAAAACTTCTAAAAATTCTTTTTCAGTGGTTTATAATGGTTTTGGGCTGCATATAATAGTCTTGAGGCATATAAAATGATAGGATGTATTCCTTGAATTATTTGATAAAAAAATTATACGACAACTTGGTTTAAAGTATCCAAAAGCATCTAGAATGGGTGATATCAATTAAGTGGTTTCATGATTAGAGGTGTGGTCAGCTTACACTTCAACTCATCAAAATATTTGCTACAATAATCATCAAAAGTAGTTTCAGTATCTTATAAAATAAATCTAGATAACAAAAAATAAATATCATTAAAATATTTAATAAATATTATATAAAGTATTTCATTCCCAACAAAATATCTTACATGTTAGACATAACAGGGGTAAGGTAATGAGTTGATAAATTTAATTTTATATTTATCAATCTCTGTCCCATGTTGTGAAATCATATTCAAAGGAACAATTTATCTTTATATCATAAAATAAAACTTTTAAAAATTAAAAACAATATTCATTTCAATATAGGTTTCCAAAAATTTGTCTAAATTTTAAAATAAGTGATCAAAATAATTTCAAAACATAGTAAAATCATCTAGGAATAACTTATAATTTTTTTATAAGTTATAATAAAATTCTTACCATCCATATTTTGAAATATACCCAAGGAATTTCATAATGAAAAAGTAATTCTTCTATATAAAAAGGTACTATAAGGACATGCAAACATCATATTGTTCTGTCCCTTGAGTGTAATGGGAACATAAAAACATCTTGAAAATTATTTTAGAAAATAGTAATGAGTTTTACATGATAATATTTATAAAATTTTTTCAATAATGGGAATGGGGAATCATCTTTTCTACTGACCTAGTTCAATTTCTTATAGTCTATATAGACTCTAAAACTATTCTAGGCTATTATAGGAATTAGTTTATTATTCTCATTCATAACTATGGAAAATATAGTTTTCTTATGATCTATGTGAATGGTATTAACCCATTTAGAGTTAGAAATGGGGTATATTATATCTACTTCTGATATTTTTTTAATTTCATTATTAACTAAATCTACTATTGTTTGTTTGAGTGTTATACTGAGCTATCTAATAGTTTTTAAAATGCCTTCAAATAAAATTCCATGTATGTATATTTTTAGACTGATACCGAGTATGTCTCCTAAACTCTAACCTATTTCTTGCACATTTTCCCTCGAAAGAGTCATTAATTTTTCTTATTGGTTAGGGGAATAGTTACTATAAATAATACTAGATATATTGTTTCCTTTCATTAGAAATAAATATTTTAAATCAGAGAAGAAGGGTTTTAACTCTAGGTTTGGGGGATGTATTAATAATGAAATTATATTTGGTCTACTTACCTCTAAGGCCGTGAATTCATGAAAACAATATTAAATTTCAGTACCATAATTATTGAATAAATAATTAAATCTATCAAAAAATTTAGAAGTCACCTTATCTTAACAATTTTTCATAGGGATATCATGATCCTACCAATTATTTTTTATAGAAGTTTCAAATGTTAATTATTCTCCTAAGTTTAAAATTCCTTACAAAATACCAGATTCTTTATAAATATCAAGTTCCCTAGAGTGTGAAAGTGTGAAAAGTGAGTTATCATCAAATGAGTACTTCATAGAATAAAAAATATTATAATGGATAGTGTTCTCACCAAAATACATTATCAAAGTACTTTCATGGATATTTATTACTGTCTTAAATATTTTTAAGAAGATTATTACCATGATAATAGGTGATAGAGATGGTTTCATTTCCTTCTCCATGTTTAGATGATAGAAATTAGTTGGGAAGATCAAATTATATAATCTAGTCAAAAAAATCTTCAAGTACTCCAATTGGGAATATAATGGATCTATAATAAACTTGAACAACCACCCCCATGGGTTTGATTTATCTAATTTGTGAAGTAAAAATATAATGTGGCATTACACTAATAAAATATTCAATATGAGACAATGTATCTTTATAATAAATATATCTAATTTTACATGTGATAGAAAATGTATCTAGATATTATAATTTGGTTGGAAATTGTGATGTGATCAAAGATGAAACATTTTTACCCAAGCTTACCCTTTAATTCCCTTGAAGACTCATTTTTTAGTGCACAATTCCTTGAAATATTAATATATTTTTGATTTTTGAGCAATTCATGTAAAAGCATGTTAATTTACACTTGTTGAAAGGTTTAAAACACCCCTTTTAAATTTCTTACTCTATTTTGTTTGATTGAATCATTTTCAACGAAAATGGTGACTGATGATCTATATTTTCCCTTATCATTTTTATAGGGGTTTCTAACTTATTCTTGTTTTTATACTTGTTTTCCTATTACTCTACCTCCTTTTACATGGGATAATTTTCAAATTCCTTTTCTTGTTTCCTCCCAATTTCTTTATAACCCTCTTCTTCCTCAGTGTTTTCTTAGTTTTTATTGGAATATAATTTGTAAATAGGGTGAATCTATTTTCTAATTTTATTAGTTACCAGGAATACATTACCTTTAGGGGTTGGAATAGTTTGAGATAATTTTTTTTAGTATATATATAAGTATTTTTATATAATTCCTTAATTATTTTACATTATATCTCAATTCCTCAATATCTTATCCTTATTGATTCTGATCAAGTGGTTTTGAACTAGTTAAGGGACACTTAAAGGATTTTTTTTTGTTGAAAGGGGGATGGTTAGAAATCTTATTAATGGTAGGGATATTTTTATAGTTGTTAGAATAGTAGCGGTTATTGATATTACTACTTAAAGGGTGGTCTATCTTGATTTTTGGATTCCAAAAATAAATATTATACGTGTGAAGTGTCTCACAATCCTTGATTAAGATTTTGAAATTATATTTTATGAGAGGTAGATAAAAAACATTCAGTTCCTTGTATTTCAGAACATTGGTAGTATAATGATTTCTAGAAGAACATAGAACACATATATTAGCTTGTTATTATAGTTCAATAGATTTATTTAGGTCCATATTTTCAACTACATTAGTTAATACCTCAAGCTTAGACTCTAAAAGGAGTGATTTGAATGATCTTACCTTATGCAGTATTCTTATGTAAATAATTCTTGTGCTAAATTATTTAGAATTCAGAGTAATTTTTTAAATTAGTCCTATGGATTCCAATGATAACTTTTTTTATAAAATATTCCCCTGATGTGGCATCTAGTATATTTTTATCACTATCAAGAAAACCATGATATAATAAGACTAGAAAATTATACTCCTCAATGTATTGGTGGGGACATCTGACACATAACTTCTTAAATATCTCTCGATACTCATATAAAGTCTCTCTTTATGACCATATTATGGAATATATCTTTTTTTTATGGATTTAATTCTTTAAGTGGGGAATAAAATTTAGAGGAAGATCCTTTATAGGTCATCCCAGTCATTTACCTCTCCATACTATAGGCTGTACTACCATTCCTTATCAGATCCTTCAAAAAATAATAGAAAGGATCTCTATTTCACTTGCTCTTATAATACTCCTATCGGGTTGAGTGATAAACATACCAAGGTGAATTCCTTGATATGCCTGTTAAGTTCTTTGCCTATAAATCAATGAAATATAGGTATTAATTTTATTTGACTAGTATTTAATTTAAATTTAGATTAGAGTTTAGGAATAGAAATCTGAGTGTTCTAGTTAACAAAGTGAGGTGCACATAGGTCTCTCAGAGTTGAATTTGAATTACCTTACATTGTCATAGATTTATAATGAACACTCTAATTTTCACTAGAGTCAAACATAGTATTTTATTCAAAATATTTTTTCAAAATTCAATGTTTCTTAAGTCTCTTATTTTGTTAATAGTTTTCTCTCAGTCTCTGGATCAAGAGGAACGAATTGGTCAGTGTTAGACCGAGTCAGGCAATTTTTCTATTAGAAAATTTTAGAACCACCTCCCCGAAAACAAAAAATGTTTTTGATATAGTTTTCATGGGTGTGAAAAAAATATATTTAAAACAAAATTTTATTAAATATATTTTATAGTGGAAACCATGGGTTTTATTTAGAGAGGGGTGAAAAAAATTCATTTTTCATAATAGTCAAAGGGGTTTTTGAGTGAATTTAAATTAAGGGAGACATAAAGTAGTTTGAATAAGTTATTTTACTCAATGTTATAAAATTTGATAGTTTTGGTGTTAGATTAACAATTTTAATGATATATTAGTCTTAAAAAATGCTTCAATATTCTTTTTATAAATAGATAAGTGAAATAACCCATAATTGCTTCATAATTCACCCTAGATTGTAATAAATTGAAAAGTTTAATCTATTAGTAATCATTTAATAATCAAACATCCTTATTATATATGTAAAAAGGTATAAAATAAAATCCAAATAGTATAACACCCCTAAATTAATCAGGTAAATCCCAATATTTTTTTCTTGTTCTTAATTTTTTTTAAAAAATTCAGTGTCTTCTACACACATATAGAAAATCATAAGATAATAACCACTCATACTATACTATTCCATCATATATATTCTAAACTGAGTAGAGAAAGACATGTGATTACTAACCAAGGTAACAAATAAATAATATGAAAAAAAATCTTGACCACAATCAAACTCAAAAAACCATCCAGAGATAGAATGAAGAAATTAGTTAATAGAAGAATTTTTTTTAGTAATTTAAGTGGAGACCCATTATGTAAAATTTCATACTCATTACCTTTCTTAATCACCAAATGTTTTTACCCCTCCACTTTAGAGGTAAAAAATATGGGAAAAAATAATTAAAACTCAAAATTTTACTTATAACAAAAAAGTAGAAAAAATAAAATAAAAACTTCGATATTCGATCCTCTCCCATGTTCATACTCATATTATTTTTATATATTCTTTATTTATTTATTCACTATTGTTAAACCCACATGAGATTCTATCCTATTGAATTTTAATGTCTTCCCCAATAATTTAGGCTCTCTAAAAAACTACAAATTTATTTTCTTCTTTCCCTTTATTATTCAATATTGGGTCTTTAGGGATTTATTATTTTCTAATTCAAATATATTTTCCTAATATCTATTTTCATGTAAAAACTAAATATAGCTTCCAAATGATCTAAACAACTATAATTCACCATGATTATTTTAAAATATTCCTCCCGACATGAAATATCTTCATCTGTATCCAGTAAAGGGTATGGACCTTATGTATCCTTATAAGAATAGAAGTTAGCTTTATGAATTGTCAAGATTACCCTTATGTACTAAGGGACTTGGAAAAAATTCCCACAATGATAAATGATTTTACTTTCATGTATCAAGGTGGTCCAATGTTTATTCTTATGCACTAGCCAAAATGACCTTTACATTTCATAAGCCTCAGTAGAATTACTTTTATGTATACCTAGGAGTTAGATATTAATATTTTTATCAGTTAGTGACCTTTAAATATCACCAAAATTATCCAAATTTCTTCTATTTCTTATTAATAATCCTTAAATATTTGTCTGGATGACTCATACATATACATAGGGGCTCTATATTTTGCTTTAGTGGAAAAGGGAAAGGCTCTTACGAATATCAGGGCCTTAGTAGAATGAATCTTACACACATACCAATACTTTACCAAATTATAAATAAAAATTTCAAAATGAATCTTACACATGAAGATATTTTCTTTTAAAGACCCATTCACGTTTTCAATTTTCCTTGACTACTTCAATGTGAATTTTATGTACAAGTATTCAACTTCCAAATTGAATCATACATATAGACTTAGCCATATTCATTACTCACTATTGTAACAATATTCTTCTCTATTCAACAGATTCAACCAACATTGTTCCCTTCAAAATAATAAAATAAAGTATTATCAATATCTATCCATTCATTTTAATTAAAAAATAAAATAAATGAATTAAATTCACAAATTTTTCTATTTAAAATAATATCCATAAAATTTAATGAGACAAAACTTTAATTATTGATCATTAAATGTCTAAATTAAAAAATAAATATAAGAGAATAAAATTAATGAAATATCAATAAAATTTAATGTAATTATTTCCTCTTTAAATTATCTATAATTTATTCTTCCTGAGATAGATCATTAATTAAATATCACTATATTATCCAATTTGGATCACGATTCTCAAGATTCTTGGACACCCTTATAAGTCCCATCTCTTTAATAAACATCATATGGACTCAATGTTTGACCATGCAGTTGAGTTATATAGAATATTCCCCCTTATAGAATATCCATCACCACTTTAAGTCCCATATCCTTAATAAACACATAGTCTCTATGAATTTAGTCATTAATTTATAGACATAAGAGTTTCTATTTCTCCCCCTATGCTAGGTTCTCAACACCTAAATTCACACCTATATGTAAAATTCACAATAAAACACATAAGTTATTAGGGTTCACCCACCATGATCTTAAAAAAAACTTATTATGGTGGAATAATGGTTGAAATCAAATTTATCCAAAGTTTAGGGGAAAACTTACAAAAAATTATATAAAATAGGGATTTAGATGAATTGTTATGAAAGAACAATGTAATACCATGAAAAATGATGATCTTTCATTAGACAAGATACCCTAAATTTGATGTGATTAACAAATTATCGATCAATTAATCAATGGAGAAGATAAAGTATGATAAAAGAAGGGGATAAATGGAAAGTATAATTGAAGATCACCTCTTGCTTATGGTTCGAATGAGAAGGAAGGAGGAAAATAAAAAATCCTATAAAAATTATATTAGAAATTACTAAAATTATCCTATTTAAAAATTATGGTTGGTTTCACCATTGAAATCCCAGTGGAACCTCATATAAATTTGGATAAACCATTTGAATTTTTATATATTACCACTTTAACTTTGGTGGAAGTGTAATGCTAAATAATAAGTATTTTATGGTATATAGGACTTTTGGTGGACTTCCATAAAGGTTTTATCGGGATCATTCACATTCTAAGAAAATCTATCCTCATTAATTTTATTCATCTTACTTTCAAATTTCTACAATTCAATTTTTATATGAAAATGAAAAAAATTAATGTTTAAAATCCAAAATTAAATAAAAAATCTAACCATGATAATTATGGTTATTAAAATCTCCCACTATTTGGTTTACTATCTATGAGAAGCAACACTTAGTGTCTCTAGTGAATAATGTAACACCTCATGTTATTGGGTGTTAGTTTGATTATAAAATGATATATTTTAGTAGAGTGGAATATTTTAGAATTTGTCTTTTTGGAATGGGGTTAAAGATGAGGAATATTTTTGTGTTTTTTAGATGTTATAATAGTGGTTTTAGATATGAATATATGGGCATAAAAGGATATATAGAAATACTTTTTATTATTTTTGGAGATTAAATATTTTCATGCTGTACTAAAAAAACTCAAGGTAGCTTAGTAGAAGTATACTATGAATTTGGTGGGAAAAGAAATGAGAATGTTCCATCGCCTTTTCTATATAAATCCCATTGGTAGGTTACAAGGGTTACATTAGAATACATGACCCCAAATAAGTGGGGGGAATTTTAGACATTTCCCCTAGGGAATTCTATAAGATTATACCTTCGTCTATTTTTCTACTTATCAGTCAGGAATGGGGATACCTCTTCGCTTCTATATTTGTCTCCATTAATTCTTTAAATATTTGGACAAATATTAAGTTACATTCTAATATCATATTAAGTAACTATTAATGGTTACCAACTTCTCTCACCAAGAATATGGTTACACACCCATTAATAACTAGTTTTCATTGTATTTTAGTGGATATAACTTCTATATACTTAAATTGGAAAATTTTGATTAAAATTTTGATATAACACTATTGAAGAAAAATAATAAAATGATTCCAGATGAGTTAACTCTTATTAATACAAAGTTGATGGACCATTATTTATTCCACAATTATTTATATATTTCACATGTGATGTGGTATGAGAGTGTGGGTAATCCGTCTAGTGAGACCCAAATGGGAATAGAGGGGGTTATATATTGTGTAAAAGAATATATAGATCATATTTGGTCTGAAATTTATGTTCTACATGAAAAAGATATATTTTAGCCCCCCCTATGTGGACATGTTTCTTTGTGATACATAGTATAATTGATGATTTGAGACTAGAGATGATGTTTATACAATTAATACATCCTGAGGGATCTAGGTTAGAACCCAATTCATATATTTTTTATTCTGTTGAGTTTGGACTAGATGATTATAGATTCAGTGATATACTTTCTTTATGGATTAATACCATTAAGAGGGTGAGGCATCGTCTAAGGACCTTTTGATTCATTTTAGAGATTATTTTCTATATTGGAATGAATAATTCATAAGGACCTTTATGAGGCCTAGTGCGATCAATTAGATTAGTTCACTTAGAGTGGAATAATAGGTTCACACCTTAAGAACACCTTTTCTTAGGTTCTTAGTGTGTAAAAATAATATGAATGAGGCTTAAGAGCTATAAAATCACAAAGGAGGTAATAATATTTCAAGTCTCATATGGATGATTGGAGGCCATCAGTGAAACTACATTACTAGATTAGATTACCTACTAGGGGTATCATAGTTAGATGAATATTTAGTTTATTTTTACTTAAGATTTAGTGAGTGGGAATGAAAATATATAACTTATGATATATTTTTTTCATCTGAGATATGATGAAGAGTATGGTGAGCTATTCATAGAATCGTTAGACTCTAAACAAAGTGTAACATGTTCATTAATACACAAAATATTATAGTTTCTTGATGAAGTATATGGTTGTTACATTAATACAGGAGATTCTTGGAATGCAATGAATTTATAGTTTAGGGATAAGATGTGGGTAGTGTTATTCCAAGTACTTGTTATAACTTATCCTAACCAATGATATGATATGGTGTTTATGGATACTATAGTTAGAGAGGTGGATGTATATCTATGTTTCCTACGATGATCATTAATACTAGAGGATGAAATGTATGTAATGGATATCCATATTAAGGATTATGAATAGGAGATGAAACATATACTGTGATACCTCTAATCTGGAATTATGAATAGTGGATGACATGTAGTCCATGAAACCCTTTAGTATGTTATATGACTAGGGGACCAACACATATGTTTTGGAATCCCACAATGTGGATTATTAATAGGGGTTGACACATGTGTGGTGGTACCCAATAACATGGATTATTAATAAGAGGAAACAATTTATGTCATAAAAGCTCATGGTATTTTTTATAACAATGATTAGGGGACTGAAACATGTGTTGTGGTGCCTTGTGGTGTGGATTGTGGTTGGTGTGGTTTACTGAAACTGGTCAGAGTAGCTAATATCAAGTTGAATTTTATATGATGAGTGATAATTCTTTATTTATGATATTTTACATGTACTCATATACATACATTATGATATATCTCAAGGTTCCATTTATGGTGCCACACTAAGTTTCATACTCACACTCGATTGGTTTTTAAACATCATCTTTGAGATACAAGCTAGGGAGAGGGCCTTGTGATAGTAGATAGAGTTGTTATCGATTAATAGGGATATAGAGATTGTTTTTTGGTGAGTAAAATATCCCTTTGGTGATTTTAATAACCTAGTTTTTATATTTTAAGAATATTCAACTATTTTAGTAGTTTCAGTGATTTTTTTTGAAATGTCTAATTTTTTTGATGAGGTGAAAGGTTGGAAACATAGTATTAGAGATTTTTTATAACAACATACAATATTTTTTTTGGGTTAGTGTGGATGTATGATTATAAAAATGATTTTCCTAGTCATTTATACTAATTTTTTATCTCTTTTAATGACCCAAAGTATGATTTTTTTTTGTGTATAATTCTTGATATATTTCCTAATTAATTTATAGATTGATAAATATATTTTTAAATGTTTTGTATGGATATATGATTCATTAATAATAGTTATAATATATATATATATATATTATTTATATTTGTGTAAAATAAATGTGTAATTATGGGTCATGTGTATTTTGTGTTATTATTTTTAATTAAACATGCATTTGAGTGAATTTTTACTTTATATGGGATTTTTTGATATTATTATTTGATGAGTATAAAATGATGTTTTGTGTGATAACATTATACCTTTTTATTTTAACTTATAGAATAATATTATTAAATTATTATTAAATTAAATAATTACAAAAACAAATTGGGATAATAATTTGACTTATATCTAGGCTTACATTAAAGAATGTAAGTTTTTGGGAAATCAAAACATACAGATGGAAGATGGATCTTTCACCAGTGATGTTGAAATTACTAGACCTCTTGTTTTGTCACACTTATAATCCTTAATTTAAGGTCCATGATGTAGGTTGAATGATAAATTTTCAAGGGTGCTTGAGTTCAAATTTATCATTAGTTATATTCATAGTTTCATTGATGAAAAATAAAATTTTATTATGGATGTTATTCCTATGGAAGAGAAAATGAAAAGCGCCATTAATAGTCTCAATCTATAAATTTCACCTGGACCTAATGGGTTTCCTTTTCATTTGTTTATCAATGGGATATTATGAAGGAATACACCATCAATGTTGTGAAATATTGATTTAAATTTGCCCCCCTACCAAGAGTTATAATGCTACGATCTTGGATATTATTCAAAAGGCACCTCACCCAAACTCTTTCAATCACTACAAGCCAATAAACTTATGAAAAGTTTCTTAAAATATCCTCACCGTAGTCTTAAATGACTATCTCTTTAGTATTATTATATATCTAATATCATATAAATAAAAAAGTTTTGTTAAAGGTATAAATATCCAAGGATATATTTGGTTTTATTAGTTTTAATGGAAGGTCCTAATTATAAATTTGAAGGATCTAATATTATGGTTAAAATTTTCATGGATAAATCCTATGATATAATGGAATGGAATTTGATCTTAAAAGTCATGATATAGTGTGGTTTCTCATAATTGGCATATAATATATTCTTATGGAGCTTCTCATATCCATGGTTCTTAATATCTATTAATCTAAAAAAGACTTATGTGAGAGATACCTTGGGGGGGAGGTGAATCTGTGTATCTAAATTATTTTCCAAAGTTTAACATTTTATATAAACTCTCACTACCTTAATGGATCTTGACCTATTAACCTTAAGGGTAACTTATTTTGATATTTTTTTATCTATGTTTTTTCTGATTACTTGAACAACCTTTACCAAATATCAATAATGTTCAATTTATCTCACATTAACTAGTTATGTGATATATAGAATATAAAAAAGAAAGAATAAGTGAAACACCGATTTTTACATTGTTGACCACTATGGGATAATTCATGGAGTATGTGATTGATAATGTGTTAATGAAAAAAATCCCTATCTCACCGTGTGTGCGATTTTAGGTTAGTACAATGATGTATAGGCTCAATACCTTTTTAAGGGTTTAAGATAGATTAACTATCACCCAAGGATCACTTCCCTCACAATTCCCTCTTCCACCCACTACTTATAAGGGATTTTTTTTGCATGTAGGACAATGAAAAACATCTCCCTTTTGTTTAAAATGCTCCATATATGAATAAGTGCATTTTAATTATTTATCTTCTCCTTTAAAATCCTACTATAAACATCATCATGAGATGTATCTTGTTTCCATGAGATGTCATTGAATCACCTTATTCCTTCTAGAATAATTATGGAATAACATTCCATTTTCAAAACCTAGAATTCCTTCCTCTTCTTCACTTGGTTGCACTTACAAAAATTTTATTCTTATTATTCTTTGTAAATTTATTAAATGAGTGAAACACTCATATGTATATATTCTTTATTTACTATATAGTAGTAATTCCCTTTACTCTCTACGATTCATATTTTCAATATACTTTTTGGTATATCTCAAGAACTTCTAAAATAAAATTTATAAGCATGTAGAACTTAATTAAATTGTTCATATTAATTCAACCTCCCCTTCTAGGCTTGATATTTATCTAGGTGTAACACAAATTTAGTGTGTCTATTTAGTGCCCTTAAATTTGAGTTAAATACCTAGATTCTCTAGCTATAACTTCCCTATAAAATTTCTTGGTTTTCTAGAAAAATGATTAACCATGGCATGGTAAATTATTCTATAGTATAGAAATTATCCTCCATACCTTTACTATTGTGTAATTTCTTTCACTATGATGTAAAATGAGAGCTCAATAAATTTTTTTAGTGTGGACTAATTCTCTATGGAGTGTCCTCCTATTGACCAGATCCAAAAATCACATATTTGTCTTATTATTGGGAAATTTATTCAATAAATGAAAACTAATTTGTATCTTCCTTATACTCTGAATATTAGTAATCCCCTTTTCTCTCTAAGAATCATATTTTCAATATACTCTTTGTTATATCTCAATAAATGCTACAAGTAGTTTTATAATCCTATATACCTTAATTCAATGGTTTATATTAATTCACCTTACTCTTATCTCTTTGATATTTCTCCATGTGTACCACACATTTATTGTTTCCATTCAGTGTCATTAAATCTAAGTTAAATTCCTAAATTCACCAGCCATAAATTCACTATCTAATTTTTGGGTTTTCTAGAAAATTATTGACTACATCATGGTCACTTATTTTATGACATAGTAGTTTTTTCTTTTTTTTTACTCTAACATAGATCATTCCACTTTGACATAGAAGGAGAGTTTGATAATTTTTTTAGGGTAGACTACTTCCTTATGGAATATACTCATATTGACTAGATCCACAAATCACATTGAATTTGACTTCCTTATAACTCTCGCTTGAATAAATGAACTAGCTATGGAATAACCCTTTAAACTATGGAATAATCTATCCTAGGCTTGGATATCATCAAATCATATAATCTTATCAAATTTCACCCTCAATAATGTGAGTCATATCTATTGTGTGGAAATATCCTTTGAAATAGGACCATGGTGTAGCTTGTTCTATAGGTGTATTAACCTTTGAAACTCCAGTGATACCAAATGTTAATTGATCTCCCATACAACATAATCCATTGTGATAAAGATAATATCACTAACTTTAATACACAAATTTTATCTTTTTAATTTCATGGCATATAATCCTGTATTATAGAATAAATCGTAATTTATGAATCCCACATTTTACTTCCCAATGTATTTCTACCTTCTATATAATCGAAGATCTTCTATAAAACACTGATCAAATCCATCAGGTATCTCCCCATATCAGTGGGTCCTATTCCACCCCACATGTTCTATACTTCACCATGGTTTTACCCTATGCCATGGTCTCTCCTTAATATGAACCCTTTTTGACTAGTGCTAGTTCTTATCTCCACCGTCACCTAAGTCGGGTCTCAATTTGAGTTTGGTTATCTACCACCACAGTGGATGACTGGTCGAATGGTCCTAGCCTATGAATGGGTAATATTTTACTTCTACAAACTCTTTCTGCAGGGAAACTGATAAAATTTCCAAGTAGAAAGTTTAACCCCTTGATATTTATGATGTAATCATATGTTATTCAACCCAATTACTTTCTATGCCATAAAAAACATCAATCAATTAGTGAGTCTACTACAACCAAACATATCCTATAATAAAACCAAATGTATTTTAGTATAGATTCTATCTTCTAAAAAACTAATGTGTTGTGATATAGTGTCTTGCTATGAGAAGGAAAAATTCAATCAACCCAAGAGTTTACTCCAACCAAACTTTTCCTATGGTGAAATAAAAGGTATTGTAGTGTAGATTCTTTCTTACTATCATATTTTTCCCGAACATCTTATATCCTTATTCTTTAAACATTATGAATTTAATTAATCCATAATAATCCTATAATCATCACTACAAAATGCAAATTTTGTACATTCTCAACAAATGCATAAAAAACACTCATTTCATATTTTCAACAAATATCCAAAGTCTATATTCCACATATATTGTCAATAATAAACACTATGTTGTTAAAAAAATAAATATGAACCCATAGGGTTCTAACAACCCCCCTTGTATTTTTTTGATAATATAACCTCTTCACCCCCCCTATGAAAATGAGTTCCAAAGGGTGGAATTTATCCTCATTTATCCTCAATTTTTCTCCCCCTCAATGTGTAATTATCATAGAAAGAAATTTCCATCTTTAACTGGGTGCACATCCCTCTTTTTTCTTAAAAAAATATGGTTTCCACATTTTCTTAGACTCCCCTTTTGGAAATAACATCCTTGCACTAAATTTATATCTCCCCTTTGTATTCTAATCACCATTTGAGGATAACTTTTTGATATATCCACATGTATCAAAACAACATCATATTTTGGATTAAACCACTTATTGGTTAACCAAATACTATATTTACCAATTTCTATTATAATTTATGGTCAGATTTTCTAACTATAGAATACTCCTCTAAGAAAAATTTCATGAAAAAAATATTTATTCAAAGGGATCCAGTGATTGAATTTACTACTTATCATTGGTTTATAAAAAAATCATCTAATTCTACTGAGAATGAGTTTGGTTAGGAAAACATATTTTAAGTTAACCTCCCTAAAGCTATCCATGTCACTCAGTTTAAACAATAATCCCATATAATCTTGAATATTCATCTTTAAAAAATAACACAAAACCTATAGTCTTAATCATATTATCACAAACTATTAGTGTATTAAATTTATAATCACAAGAGTGTGATATATACCACTTGAAGAAACAATTGATACCACTTGTTAAGAAAAATTGGTGATACCTACATGAACTCCAATAATTCATAAGTTTCCTTACATATAGGTAAGGCTTAACAACCTTTTAATATCATCACAAGATTCCCCTAAAATTAAACATCATATCTTAACACAAATTATTGAGATATTTTCTACCCAGGGGATATCACTAATTGAGAATAACTCCCCCTAAATAAGAACGTTTAGTATCCTAAAAAATAACCACTAGATACCAAATTTTCAAAAAATAAATAAATAAATAAATATGATGTTCATTCATATAGATACTTTCTTTTCTAAATCTATCCTCTTATTTAGTGTTTTGATCCCACTAAATACTTGTTCTAATCTCACTTATTACAAGGTAGATTCAACATGATATAATTTATTACTTCAGATCTATCTTAATGTACTATATTTTATCTAGGGCAGTCATTTATTCATCACTTTCAGTAAAAAATTAAAAAATATATATATCTTCATTCCTAATTCCAAAATGGACCTAAAATAACAAAAATTCACTTAATAAATGCAACTTTACAGCTTCAAACCTATTTTTTCAGATATATAATATGTTCTTTTTAGAACTCTTATCCTATTTATTGTGTCTCAAATTAAAATTTTCACCTCTATAAACAATTTTTAAAAATTTAAAGTATGTGGGGAGAGGGGTAAATCTATTTTACTCAATTTGAAAGGGATAATGAGTCATTAGGGACAACTATTTTCCCTTTTTTTCCTTCATCATATAGTTCATTTTCTGATTTGAATTATATTTAATAGAATCCATAATCTTTTTTACTTCTTTGGATTTGGTTTCTTCTTAAAAATACATTCCACAATATGATCTTAGAAAGATTTACCATTAAGGATTTTATTTTATATATCAGTTGAATTTTTTTTCTCTCCAAATCATCTTACTACTCTGGTTGTACCTATAATAATTTTTAGGCTTTTCAACACATACTTTTTCTTTGGAATTCCCTTTCTCATGTTTATTTTCTATTTTTGATGTATGTGAATTATTATCTTTCTTCCTGTCCTTTTTCCCCTCTTTTGGAAGTTTGGGATTTGGAAGCTATCTTTGATCTCCACTTCACATCACTTTCAGTATAGTAGTTTCTTTAACTGGCCCATGAAATCATTTTTTCATAAATATATATTTTTCATTTAATATAATATTATTCTTCACTTTAACCCCTATTGAAAATTTATAATTGATAATTTTTTAGTATGGTAAGAAAAAGTGGGATGATAACTATACTTTCACTGTTGTGTTTTGAAACTTAGCCTTTCAAACATTCAATCATATTCACAATAGTTATTGTATTCCAATGCTTCATAAAAAAATTGAAATGTTTACATGTATCCAAAAAAATATAAACATGTCTCCATACCTTCTTTGAGTGCTTATCCAATTTCCATTACCATTTTCATATACTTTTAAGCCTATTTCTAGACTCTACTAGATTTTTCATTTTATTGCAAATATCCATGTCTCATTATAACATGATAAAATTTTCATGTTTCTATTTCAATGTATAATATATTGTTGTTGGTTCCCTAGAACCAAATAATATGAAAATTATATTACTAGAATAATCATGGTGTTGAATATTAATAAATAACTGATCACATGATGATCGTTCTTCTACATGACATCTATGTGATAATTTTCTAAGGATATCTGTCACACTGAAAGATCAAATAAATTCCCTACTATGATGAAAACCTAGAAGGGATATTGAAATATTATTAAATGAACATTCTATAGAAATTTGATATTATCTAATGGGACACAAATGATATTGGCTATCAAGGATAGGGTATTATAATAAATTGATACTTCTTCCCACAAAGTTCATTTTTGGTATTCTATAAGAAGTAGAGGTTATGAGAAAAATATCCACAAGTAGTAAATCCTTATTTATATGTATCATTGGATTTTTCTATTTTCATATATGTTTAATGGTACTTAAAATTTAATATTATTATTAATACATAACACGAATTGTATAATTTTATGTATTGACAAAAACTGTGATGAAATATGCTCACGGTGAGGTAGGATATTTTGGGTGCATCATGAGTGATATCAAATTAATGAATAATGAAAGAAAGGATTTTTCCATTCTGCTCTTCAATGGAAGTTGATATATCAATATTTTAATGGAAATGTAATTTCTTGATTAAGTCTATGGACATGATATTCTTTCAGTAGGTTCACTTTTGGAAAGTCAAATAAATAGACTTCGAGCATGATGGTTGATGGAACCAACATGAAACCTACTTGATTGAAGATATTTTGACAAAGTGATTATATTACACACTGTGCATTAATATGTGGTTATTGTCATTATAAAATTTAACTTCTTTATCTATGGGTGTCTTGGCATGTTTCTTGACACTAACCTTTAACTTTAGGTGTAACAACCTAATGACACCAAGAAAAGGGATTAGAGGGCCACACACTATGTTTATTTAGAACCTCAGTTAAATTCCATATGAATTTAAAACGTTGAATAAATATTATTCCCATATGCGGTTTAATACTTATTTATGCTAAGTTGATCACACATATTAAATCATAAGTTATTTGATAGAATATTATGTGAGTTAAATATTAAATAAATATTTATTTTCTAGATAGTTATTTATTTAATTATATAAATATAATATTTATTTATTCTTGTTTTTCGAAAGGTAAAAATTATTTATTTCTTTGGTTATATGAATATTTAATAAATATTTATTTGTGATTCTAGTAAATATAATATTTATTTATTTATCAGTGAATAATTAAAAAATAATTCTTTATTTAAATATGGTTTCATTATTCAAGGTGTGATAAATAATGAGGAGGATGCATAACATGTTAAGGGATTGATAATAAATAAAATATTAAGTATTATTTGAATAAATATTTGTTTATTTATTCAGTAAAAATAATATTTATTTATTTTATCTACGAGTTTAGTGCATGTAAAGAAAATAATAGAATTATTATTATTTTAGACATGGATTTTTTGGAGGATTTAAAAAGAAATAATGTTCTCGGTGAAATTATTATTTATCTAACCATAGCTCTATATAAACCCAATTATGTAATTTCTAAACCTAATTTTCACTATGGACAATAAAATTATAGAGATAATTTTCCCAATCCCTTGAGATATTTTCTCTTAGAATACTCAATAATAGAGAGAGGTCCTACTATACCAACCTCTTAATCTTGGAGAGATCAAGAATAGACTGTTGCATTGATAAAAAATTAATGATACAAGCATCAAAATATTCCATGATAGAACCCAAGGATTTATACAATAAAATTCAGAGGTTTGTAGTGCATGTGTGGATCACCGCTAGAGGGATTCTATGATTGAATCCTATCACTGCAATGATGATTTGAAAATAAGTGGTCAACCGATTCATCAACATAGAAAGAAATTCTATTTAAGGTATTTCTTTTTCTAAGTAAATTAATTTTAAATTTTATGTGATGATCCTATCTTCTTGGTTTATAATTAGTAGTTATTTAATCTTTGATTTAATTCTATTGGTCATGATATTCTTTATCATGTAATTCTATGACTATTCATTGATTACAATAAAAATACATGTTGGCTATGACTTAATGGATCTTCTACTAGGACTGAAACCTTAAAGTGGCATCAAAATAGTCACATAATAATTTTTAATAATTTATTATTTTTTGATTGATTATACACATTTCCTGTTAGTTTTTAATTTATGGTTTATGAATTATTTAAATACGAACATTAAAATGTTCTCTTATCCCTTTTTCTCAATCATATAACCAATAATAGGTTAAAAATAAAAACAATAACATTTGAAGACTCCATATAAAGGTGATAAGGTTTTTTATAGATAACACAACACTATATAGATTGTGGATTATTGATACACACCATGTTCACATGTTCACTACATATGGACAAGCCATGATAAATTTGACTTGTTGTGTTTTAAATTCATGTAGAGCATATTAATGCACAAAGTGTGATTACCAAGATAGCCTAACACATGGTTTATCAGATTACATGATGTGTATCTGGTGTACACATCATGTTGTCTATGATAATTCCCAAAATAATTCACTGAATACACATGGAGCACAACATGACATATATTTATTACACGACACATAATACCAATGACCATTGAACACTGATGTCTCATGGAACATAGATAAAATACACCACATGTAACTCATAAATTACTATAGTTGGGAAAGACACCGATTCTATAGACATGAATCACAAAAGTTGTTACATAATGTGTAGTTTACTGTATATGCCATATAATCAGTACCCATTCATGTGTATTTCTCACCGTCCATGATTTTACTGTGTAGATTAATTATACATATTAAATATTAATTTTGGAATTAAATTTATCTACACTGTGTGTAGTTATTGTACACATTGTGTAATTATAATTTATAGAATATTAAATACCTAATTAATTACCACCTAAATCAATAACCACATACCATATGTAGTTTTCATTTACACCATATTTAATAAATGCATTAAATATGTACATGTCTTATATATTAATTTTACAGTATGACTTAAATATATTGAATTTATTCATCCTAAAACACTATACACTAATTAATACATGACACATTATATATGTTATATGCCATATTAAATGAATAATAAAGGACCATACCAGCCAATGTATAGATATGAAAGGTATTTATCATATTGAATTAATGTGTAATTAGTTTTATTTATTTAATATTAATTATTTAATATAAATCCAAGACTATTTGGATAGTCAATAAGATAATATAATTAATTCAAGAACATTTATCTTAATAATAAATAACAAATTGAACTGAATGCTAGCTAATTTACATTTATGAATTAGTTGCATGTATATGATCAGGAGAAAAGAATAATCTATGTATGTGAATGGTTTCTTTTAATTTATTATTATTGCATGGTTTTTGTAATAATTTATTAAATTAAATGTTGTCCTATGTGTTATAACCTCATCTCATTATGTAAGGTCCTGCATGCCTATGGTTTATCTTATGTAAACCTCTTAACTAATATTTGATTCCCCTCACTTGTATATGATTAAAAATTAATGAATAGATCTCCAAGGTGAGTGGATACTGTTGGGAAAAAATCTATTAAGGTAACATTGTATCATTTTGGGTTGGTTGTTATTATTGACAAAGCAGGTTTTAGTGGTGAATTTTTGAGTTCTAAACATATTGTTGACAACCCTTGTTGATAAATAACTATGAAAAATGAATAAAAGATCTTGAGGCAGTATGAAAAGAACAGATACAAGGTGGCGACGTTTTCTAGTTTTTCCAAAATTTCGCGGTCCAAAATTTGGAGTTTGGTGAGCATTGAAAAAATTGAATTTCCTTGAAGATCTCATAAAAATATAGAAATGGATTGAGTTTCTCAAAGATGGGATTCATGAAGTAGATTTCACAAAGACCTAAATAATGTTGATGGTGATCTCTATGATTATGATGAGCTTCATGAACGGTATAGGTGAAGAGCATTATGAGGGAGAATTGTGGCGGCACAAAGGTTTTGATGTAAGTATTTGAGATCATGATGAGAATCATGGTGGTGGAAGAAAGGAATTGAGAGAATGATCCACAATTACGATGAGCTTTGTGATTTGAAAAATTTCTATGGAGATTTGTGAAGAAGAGAAGATTTCAGCTGAAATTTTGAAGCTCTACAAAATGGGATTACATGGCACTAATGTGGTGTAGAAGGTTCTGGAGTCATTGGGAAATGCCTATAAATGGGCCTCCACCCCCTAGAGTAGAGTAGAGAGTTTTCATGAAACAATTATAGCTCTCGAATAGCAAAAATGGTTTGTGGAGGCAGTGTGCTTTGTGAAAGGAAAAAGCTTTAGGATAGCTAATCTAGATCCACAAAAGAGGTGTGCTTACCAAAGTCTTGTCCGAGATTTGTGGAAGTAGTTAACTATACAAAAGCTTGAGCTCTGCAGTGAAGTTTTCTCTATGAAGTAGTGTGCTCTGCGAAGCAGTGTTCTCTGTGAAGGCATGTACTTTACAAAGAGGTAGGAACTTTGCGAAGTATTGTTTGAGCTTTAAAAAATAGGGAGAAATGTGAAGAAGTGAGCTTTGCAAAATTATTTGAAAGGTTATTTCCCAGTGTTCAGTGGAAAAGGGGTATTCATCAATGGATGAAAATTGGACTTCAATAGAGCATCTACGTACTGTGAAGGATGAATTCATTATATATAAAGAAAGGACTTACAAGTCTCTAAATTGTGAGTGGATCTTCTAAAGAAGTGGTGATCTCTCTTTAGTTGAGAGAGTTGTGAGATTTCAATTATGATTTGTTGTAAACCAGAGGGGATAGTGAGTCCACTATGAACTTGTAAACAACAGTTCTCTTATGGTTGATTTGGTACATCGGTACATTGCCGATGTGTGCTCTATGGATGTATCCCAGTGAGGGTGAACCAAATAAAATTGTTGCATCCTATGAATGATTTATGATTTGTTCATACTTTTCAATGGTAAGAAGAGAGAACATAGTTTTTTCTAACAATGAAACAAGATCAAAAGGGGATGTTGTTTTTATCTATCATACCCTGATTAACCCCCCGCTCCGAGGGTATCTAACCTAGTGGACCTAAAAATTGGTATCAAAGAAAAAGGTTGATATCAGTGTTTCTATCTCACAATGGAGGTCACCAATCATAAAGGGGTTCTGATCTTCGATAGGATAAACATTAATTTATTTATGAATCAGATGAAGCACTACTTTTTATCTTTGGGAATAGATGTGTTTACAACAGCGATGCATGGTATCTCAACCGACATCAGTAGTGGTGCATTTTCAGAGGCTGATAGAAGGGAAATCAATGATGACATTAAGGGAATCAATGCTTTAGGGGGATATCTATCCAATGATATCTATATGAAGGCGATGTAATTAAAAACATAACTTTCTATATGGGAAAATCTATTGAATATATATGAAGGAGATAAAAAGGTTAGAGATGAAAAGCTACAAGTTCTGTGGAACATGTATGAATATATGAGAATGAACCGAAATGAGTCTGTTCATGCATTCTTTGAAAGGTTAAATATTGCTGTGGAAGAAATGCAAGGTCTTGGATAAGTCATTAAAGATGTAAATATTGTAAATTACATCTTGAAGAAACTTCCACCATGGTTTAATACAAATTTTTTAGTTTTGGAAGATAAAGATCTGAAAGAGTTGACACTGGATTAATTGCATAGTACCCTGGTAGCATATGAAATGAGAAATGATGAAAAAGATGCTTTAGAAAAGGGAAAATCTAAAGAGGTGGAATTCAAGGACATGGAGAAGATCACCATTTAAGAATCTTAATAAGAAGAATAAACAGATGAGGTGATGTCATTCCTATCTTCAAATCTACAAAGTGGAAAAGGAAAGTTTAAGGGAAAGCTCCCACTAGTGTGTTTTTGATGTGGAAAGCTTGTATATATTTTGGAAATGTTCCATAAGAAGTTCCAAGAAGATGATGAGGATGTATTCAAAATCCCCAAGAAGAAGTCTTCATCCTATGTGAAAGGCAAGAAACAGTTCAAGAGAAATTTATTTAAGAAAAATAATATTCTTTCACAAGAATGTGAATATTCATATGATTCTGAGGTGGAAGATGTTAAAGAGATAGAAAACTGAAAAGATCATGGAGAAAATTATATGGTGGAAGTTGTCGGTAGTTCTCAAAAAAAGGAAGAAATCGATGCTGATGAAAAAGAATAAGTTGAAGGAAGAGTCGATAGGGAAACTAAATTAGAATCAGATCTTGAGGAGATAGATGTTTGGAGAGTAAAAATAAAGAAATCCAACCAAGTGGTACATGATGAAAAAATCTACATATAATAGTAGGAAGAAGAAACGTATGAGTTGATGAAAGAATTTGAAAATATTAAGTCTTAATTTCAAGTGGACTCAAGAAAAGTTGATCAGTACAAACTCAGATTTGAATAACATATAAGTGTGATCGATTGTTTGAATAACATAGCTAAAGGAAGAATCAAACACATTAATGAAATTTAAGAATAATTTGTCAATCTGTGAAAAAAAGTTAAGGATCAAGGAAAAATATTGACTCCAAATATGACATCGGCAAAGTAGATCACTCAGAAGATGGAAAAGTTGGAAGTAAAGAATAGTGGTCTAGTAGAAAAGAAGCAACAATCACATTCAGATGTTAAGGATGATGTGGGGCCTTGAATTTTTTTTTTGTGAAAGTTGAAGTCATATTGCAAGAACCCATTCTAATATTGAAGGTTGATTTGGGAATAAATAGGAATATGAATATTCAGAGATCCCAAGGGAAAACTAGTAGTGTAGAAGTGTCACGCATGAATTCACCCTATATCAGGTGTTATTGCTGTGGAAAGATGGGATATTCACAGAATGTATGTTCTATATCCAAGAGATATCAAAGGGAAAAATAACAATAGTGGAAGAGAAACAGAGTAATATATTATAGAACATATTTTGAGGGACATTGTTTTTGGTGTAGAGGATTTGGGAACATGGCTAGATACTATACATTAATCATGTAGAGGAATGTTCCCAAGTAGAAACCAAGTAGTTGCAAGTAGAAAATCAGTGAATCAACAAGTGAGATGAAAACAAAAAATCAATTTACAATACTGTAGGATGAATCTAGTCCATCATACACTGAGGAAGATAAATATTTTCAAACTACACCAAGTATGAAGTCAAATTCATGGATAAAAAAGAAATAGGATGAGAAGGTAGTGGAAGTATAAATTTTCCTTAAAGCATCAGATCATTTTGGAGTATGGATCCTTGATAGCGGTTGCACAACCCATATGATAGGATACAAGGATCTTGTTATAGACATAAAACATGACAAAGAAGGATTTTTCAAGTTTGGGAACAATGAATTTTTGAAGATTATTAGCTCAAGAAAGTCTAGGTTTGGGGGAAAGTAAATGGGACATGCTTATGTCATGGTTGTAGAAGGTCTCGATCACAATTTTCTTAGTGTTAGTCAAATATGTAACTCACGGAATTCTATAAGTTTTACTAAGAAGACTTATATCATCAAAGTAAGAGATGACGTAGTGGTTCTACAGGAAGAAAGAAAAAATTGAAATCTCTACCTTGTAAGTGGATAAGAAGATATGTGTTTTTTGTCTCGAGAGGAAGAAAAAAAGATCTAGTATAAATGACTAGGTCATCTATGATAACCATCCCTAGAAGATCTGGTGAAGTGTGATGCAGCTAGAGACCTCCCTAAGCTATCAAATGATTGTAAACATATGAGGAATGCTTGTCAACAAGGTAATATTTTCAGAAATACATAAAAAGTAAAGGAAAAGAAGTCAACAAGAGTGATTGAATTGGTGTATGCTGATATTTGTGAACCTATCTCACCAAGATCCATTGACAAGGAGTGGTATTACGTTCTTTTCATTGATTAATATAGCAGAATGGCATGGGTATTTGTCATTTCCCATAAGTTTGATGTGTTTAGTTGCATAAAACAGTATCAGAGGGAATCTAAAAGGATTATTGGGATTTTTTTTGAAGTTTTTTATTGATAATGGCATAGAATTTGCAAAGAATCAGGTGGAAGACTATCTAGATAAACACAGGATAAGGAATCAAGTTTCTTCAGTGAGAACTCACCAGATGAATGGAGTGGTTGAGAGGAGAAATCAGATCATCAACAACATGGAAAGAATGATTCTTATTGAAAAATACCTACCAGAGAAATTTTGGAAGGAACCAGTATTAACATAGTTCTAAATTTCTAACATGGATATTTTGCATCCGATGGAAGGAAAGACTCTATTTGAGATGTGGTATATAATGAATCCAAAAATGAAATGCTTTCAAATCTTTGCAATTAAATGATTTATTCTCAACAGAGAAAATAACCTGAAATTTGAGTCATGAGGAGATGAGGGGATATTTATGGGATACTTAGGAAAACAAAAGGCATATAAATTATTTAATAAGAGGCTGGGAAAAGTAGTTGAGAGCAATGATGTCACTGTAGTGGGGAATGAAGAGAATATTCAACAACACAGTGAATAGTTTTCTGATGAAAGTGATGAGGAGGCAAGCAACAAAGGGGGAACTAAAGTGGTAGATGCTGATTCAGAAGAAGATACTGATGATGAGAAAGAAGACATCAAGTTTGTATCTACAAAGAAGCCAATGAATCGAGAAAAAACTAACAGTAAAAATATCAATGGTGATCAAACAGTTCCTGTTCAAACAAGAAGAATAAAGTCATTAAAACATGAATATTTATGATCTCAAGTAGAGATAATTTTTTTTACTGATGTAGCTAAAGATGAAAACTGAGTCCATGCTATGAATGAGAAGCCAGACCATATTGAGAAGAATCAGACATTGGAGATTGTTTTGAGGACAACAGATAAGAATTTCATTGAGACTAAATGATTTTTTTCAAAACAATATGAATAAAGATATTTCAGTGATTAGAAATGAAGCATGATTAGTGTGCAAAGGGTACCCAATATAGAGGGTATCAATGTTGATAAAACATTTTCAACTTCTTTAAGATTCGATACAATCAAATTATTCTTGACCATTGTAGTGCAATGGAAGTTCAAATTGTTACAGATGAACGTCAAATCTGCATTTTTGAATGGGGTTCTAGAAGAAGAAGTGTATATTGAGAATCCAGATGGTTTTCTCATTCATGAATATGAGAATAAGATTTTTCGGTTGAAGAAAGTTCTATATGGGATGAAATTGGCACCAAGAGCATGGTATTAAAGGCTTGATCAGTATTTGAAAAAGCTTTGATTTAAGCATGGGGGTGTTGATTACAATCTCTATTTCAACAACAATAGTAATCAAAAGATGATGGTGCTGGTTTATGTCGATGACATAATATTTTGTGAATCAGATGAAGCTTAGTGTAGACAGTTTTCTGAATTCATGAAAAGTGAGTTTGAAATGTCAATGATTGGTGAGCAGACATTTTTCCTTGGTTTACATGTGACATAAAGAAGGAACGCCATGTTTATTTCTCAATCCTAATATGCCAAGGAGGTTCTGAGAAGATTTGGAATTAAAAATTCTAAAGATATTAAGAATTCAATTTCTACCTTGATAAAATTATTAAAATATGATGATGGAAGGGTAGTTAATATCACATAATACAGGAAGATTATTTAAAGTTTACTAAACCTGACAATGACAAGACCTGATATTGTTTTTTCCACATTCCAAGCAGTGAATTATCAAAGCAATCCCAAGGAAATCCTCATTCTTGAAGTAAAAATAATACTTCGTTATTTTAAGGGAACTATGGATTTCTGTTTGATATATAATGAAAAATATCAACAAGAGCTATTGGGATATACATATGTAGATTGTCCTGAATCAGCAGATGACAGAAAATCAACATCAGAAGGATCTTTTTATCTTGGTGGATTCTGTATTTCTTGGATAAGCAAGAAACATGATTTAATTTTATTAAGCACCGTAGAAGTTGAGTATATTGCTGGAACTCAAGAATTCACATAGTTATTATGGATGAAGCAACAACTTAATGATATGGGAGTTGAAGTGAAGTCCCTGATCAGAATCTACTGCTATAATTTGAGTGCTATAAATCTTTAAAAAAATACAATCCATCACTCAAGGAAAAAGAAAATTGAGATCAAATATCATTTTATCAAGGAGATGGTGGATAAAGGGCTTGTGAATTTGGAGTATGTTTCTACATAGATACAGGTTGTAGACATTCTGACAAAGACCTTACCCAAGGAATCTTTTGAAAGGTATAGAATAGATTTGGAAGTCTAGTCAACTCCCTGCACTTGAAAAAGTGTGGATGTGGGACCTCCCTCTCCTTGATTTATGGTGTGGTTTTTTCCCTAATGTGCTAATCTATGTTTTTCCAATGTTTCAGACCACAAAAGAGTGACCTTTGGGTTCTTTGAAAAAGGGCGAGAAAGTGTGGTTCCTTAAGGGGGAGAAATTAAAGAAGGGATAAAATGTCTTAGTCCAATATATGGGGAAAAGATAATAGGTAGATCAGTAAGATATGGGGAGCAACAATATAGGGGAGAGTTTTAAATTTGACATTGCTTTAAGTGATCTATCAAATATTAGATATCATGACAACTGAGTTTCATGATGCAAGTAGAATATTGGTGTTGGAATGGTATCAATGATTATTGTCATAAATGAAGTGTTTAAATGAAATTTTTTTCATTATACTCTTGTTTCTCATGCCAATCATTTCTCATGTAGTCTTAGAGTATGTTTTGAGTAAATCTTTGATCGCTATCAGAATCACAGGAGGTGAATGGTGGATGAATATGGAAGAAACTTCAACAAGGTATCAAATGATGAAAGAGTTGTAAATAAACCCAATAGGGGAGATTATTGGGAAAAAATCCCTTAAGGTAACATTGCAAATTTTTTTGGTTTGTTTTGTATGTTGAAAAAGAAGGTTTTCGTGGTGAATTATCAAGTTCCAGATATATTTTGGACAATCCATGTGGAAAAAGAACTATGACAAAGTAATGAAAGATCTTGAGGCGGTGCAAGAAGAAGCGATACAAGGTGGCACCATTTTCTAGTGTTTGCCAAATTTTTGGGGTCTAAAATTTAGATTTTGGTGATCATTGAGAAAATAGGATTTCTTGAAGATATCATCAAAATTTTGAAAAGAAACGAGTTTTGTAAAGATTGGATTCATGAAGTGGATTTCACAAATACATAAAGAATGTTGACAGTGATATCTGTAATTACAAAGAGCTTTGCGAATGGTGGAGCTGAAGAGCATTAAAAGGGATAATTTCATCGACACAAAGGTTTTAATATAAGGCTCTATGATTACTATTAGCAACGCGAAAGTCGAACAAAATAATTGACAGAACACTATGTAATTACGATGAGATTTGTGATCAGAGAAATTTCCATGGAGCTTCACGAAGAAGAGATAATTTCAGCTGAAATTTATCAGCTTTGCAAAATGGGATTACGTGGAACTGACAGGGAGTGAAAGGATATGGAGTCAGTGAAAAATAGCTATAAATAAGCCTTCACCCATAAGATAATATTAGAGAGTTTTCACAAAAAACTTATAGATATTGAATCACAATGGAGGTTTGAGGAGACAGTGTTATTTGCGAAAGGAAGGAGCTTCACGACGGCTAATCTATCTCAGTGAAAGAGGAGTTATTTGCAAAGGCTTGTTCGAGATTTGTAAAAGAAGTGCAGTCTGCAAAGAAGTTTTATTTGCGAAGTTGTTTTTTTTATGAAGCAGTGTGCTCTGCGAAGTAGAGTGCTCTGAGAAGTAGTGTGCTTGGAAAAGGTGTGTAATTTGTGAAGGATTGTTTGAGGTTTTCAAAATATAGATCTTTTAAAATTAGTGAGATTTGTAAAAGTATTTAAAAGTTCATTTCCCAGTGTTTAGTGGAAAAGTGGTATTCATAAGTGGATAAAAATTGGACTTCAATGGAGCATCTATATATAGTGGAGGATACATTCATTAGAGATAATAGAAGGACCTACAAGTCTCTAAACTATGAGTGGATCTTATGAAGAATAAGTGAGATCACTTCAGTTGAGAGGGTAGTGAGCTTTCAATTGTGATTGTTAGTAAACTAGTATGGACAACGAGTCCACTTTGAACTTGTAAACAACAGTGTGCTTATAGTAGATTTGGTACATCTGCACATCATCAGGGTCTTCTCTTTGAATGTATCCCAGTGAGGGTAAACCAATTAAAATTGTTGTATACTATTAATTCTTTAATATTTGTTCATACTCTACAATGGGAAAGATAGAGAGGAGTGTTTTGTCTAATAATGAAACAAGAACAAAAGGGGTAGTTGTTTTAATATGTCATTCCCTAATTCACCCCCTCTCAAAGTATCTAACCTAGTAGACGTAATAGATGAAGTTTAATTCAGTGATGAGAAAAAACTAATATAGGATATACATAGCTGGTCATGTGTAACAATGCAACATATAACAACTTACAATTCAAGGTGTTATTCCCTAAGGTCAAGGTTTAGTTTATAATTTGAAAGATAAATTATTAGAATCACCTGTTTTGATAATCCCAAATCAAGTTTATTTTATAAGATAATCATGTTTCATTAATATTTATAGTTTCTATCAGGTAATAACTATGTATTTTTAATATCACTGCTCTCTCTATTAAGTTTACAGTGCAAAATTTCTCTAACTAAGAGGTTACCGATAGAGGTTAATGATAGAGGTTACCACTGGAAGGTTACCATTGGAAGGTTATTGATAGAGGTTACTGATAGAGGTTACCACTGAGGAACCTCACCACTGAGTTATCAATGAGATATCACCGCTATGATTCTACCATTCAAAGGCTAGTGTTGTAGAGTTACCACTAATGGTTACTAATAAAAGCCTACCGATGAAGGCTACTGATGAAGGATAACGATGAAAGCTACTAATGAAAGATATAGATGAAGGCTACCATTGAAGGCTACTAATGAAGGCTACCAATGAAGGCTACTGATGAAGGCTACCGATGAAGGCTACCGATGAAGGCTACCGATGAAGGCTACCGATGAAGTATACCGATGAAGGCTACCGATGAAGGCTACAGATGAAGGCTACCGATGGATCCTACCAATGAAGCCTACCATTGAGAAGGCTACCAGTACCAGTCTAATAATACCCACTCTTCTAATCCATACTTTTTTCAATTTTTTAAGATTATTCTAATGGTCGTATTTGAAAAATTTAATGCTTTTGACATTAATTAATGATGATTGTAGACATATCAAGAGACCATATCTAGAAACAGTTTGAGGTACGAGGAAGACTGCACGTGGTTTTATTATTCCTATTGTTGGACCTCAAATATAAAATAGAATACCGATGAATGGATGTAAAAATGATAGAGATACATTAAACAACTGACTTGAAGAACAAAGAGAACAAATCAGAATTTACACTATGAAACAACGAGCTTCATGAAGATCATATTTAGAGAATAAATTCAAGATTACCTTCTGTACTTCATCAAATCTATGTCAAACCAAGAAGCAGAACACTTCAGTACCTATAAGCTAAAACCTGGAGATTACGACACTCTTTTTTGAAGACAACTTCTAGATAAAGACTCGAACTGAAATTTCTTCCCTCCAAGGAGTCAAGAGTTGAAATGCAAACACATAGAGCCTTCTAAACTCAATATTTATAACATTATCACTATGGTGTTATTTATATTAAATTTATGATAAATGTGTGTTTTTCTATTACACACACTATATCCTGTGCTTGAACTGGAGGATACTGAAAATCCTCACACCAAACTTTTCTTACATTTTGTTTCCCACATGTAATTGTGGAAGAGGCTTTATGTTTCTCCCATGAAGAACTGTGGTAGAAGGTTTGAGCCCTGGATAGTTTGTGATAACTGTTGTAAATCCTGATACAGGCAGTGTATCAAGTATATTGTTAATATAAACTACTTGGTGGTAGGTGATCACAAAGTGGAGAGGATTAAGTCTCTTCTTGAGACTGAACCTCTTATTTAACTCTTCGGTGTACCTTATTTTGTAATACTATATTTTCTTATTTTCTGCTGCTTATAACTTCAAAATAGAAAACTATTTTACATTCACTATGATAGTTAGTTTTGTTTGGTGTATATATGTGTTTAATTCAGTAAACCTGTTTCAAAATTTGGATAAGTATTTTACACTGATTCAACTGAGGACTAATCGACCTTTGAGAAACCTATTGACCAATTGAACATTTATATCTCTAATACCTTAATTAAATGATATTTTTTCAAATTGGAGACTTAATCATAAAGTATTTAACATAAATTTTAAGTAGGAACTCAATTCACCCCCCTCTTAAGTTTCCACCCTGACCAACATTTGGTATTTGAGGAAAGTTTTTATTACTACCATCAGAACTGTTTTTCAATATTTTCATATTCTTTTTAACTGTGATTTTAGTTGTATCCTAAAGATATTAAAATTTCTATCATATCTAAATTTTCAGTTCTTTAAATTCTAATTAACTATAGATAACCAAGTTGAGGGTGATAATACTAACATACCACATTTCTTTATTGGTACTAATTATGATAAGTGGAAAATGAAAATGAAAATGTATCTAGAGATCATAGGTCCTGAAATATAGGACACAATTAAAGAAAAACATGCATTACCTGCTACTACTAGGAACACATGGTCTCAGTTGACTAAATCTACATATAATAATAACTATAAAGCAATGAATTCATTGTACTATGCTCTAGGTGATGAAAAATTCAATAGAATATCTACCTATAAAACTGCATATGAAATTTTGTATACATTGGATATTTCCCATGAGGGAACAACCAATGTTAAAGAAATGAGATTAAACACTTATAATATTAAATATGAAAATTTTAAAATGAAGCCTAATGAACTTATCTATGAAATGCATCTCAGGTTCAATGAAATAGTAAATACTGTGAGTCTTAATGGGAAACCAATATAAATCAAAGATTAGATTATGATATTTCTTCGATGCCTACCTGACAGATGGAGAGGTATTTCTGTTTCTATTTCAGAATCCTATGACATAAGTAAGATACCAGTGAAAGAACTAATTGGAAAAATCATGTTATATGAGGAAGATCTTAAGGTGAATCAAGAAGCATATGAAGAACTAAGAAAGAAATCTGTAGCATTTAATCCTGATACCTCAAAGAGAAAAGGCAAAGAAAAAGTTCATGTTTTTGTAGACAGCTCCACCAGTGGAGATTCAGACTCTGACAGTGATGATGAGATGGATCATCTTTCTAGAAGGATCAAAAAGTTCTACCAAAATAATAAGTTCTTTAGAAAGACAAATTATAAATGATGGCATAATAGTAAAGGACATTGAAAAAATGATAAAAAATGGAATGACAACACAAATGAGATAATCTGTTATGGGTATAAATGAAATGGTCATGTGAAGGCTGATTTCACCAAGATGATGTTTAAGAAGAAATATGAAGACAAGGGAAAGGGATATAAAAAATCTATGAAAGATACTTGGAGTGCTTCAGAAGAAAGCTCCTGTGAATCTAACAATTCTAATATTGAAAAGAACAATCATGAAAACATGTGTTCCATGACAGAAACATCTGAGCTAACACTATATTCTCCTATATATAATGCTTACTATTCTAGGAATGAGAGTGAATCAAATAATGATGAGAATATGACTACGGATAAACTATTTGAATATCTTGGAATGATTGAGGATACCTTTAATAAACTCAAGGATAAATATAAATTATTTAAAAGACAACATGCTTTAAATTCCAATTATAAGTCTGATTTGGATATTGAAAAGGAAAATTTTCCTTAGATATTAAAATAAAATACTAAAATAAAATTATCAAATGAGCAATTAAAAATAGACATTGAGGAGTTTACTATTGGTAGAGATGCTTGACCCAGTTTCTCGGGAAACAAATTTCTCCAAAATACACAAGTGGTTTAGGATATCAACCAGGACATAGAAGAATTATTAAGAACAAATTTTTTCCAAAATCTGGAAATTTCATTTCTAGTTAAAGTTCTGGACCATCTTTTGAAAAAAATTTTCTAAAGGACCTAACAAAGTGTTCATGTCTCAAAACATATCTTTTGATTATATGAAGCCTATAAGAAAAATATGGGTTCCCAAATCTTTACTTTCTAACCTCTTTGGACCCAAGAAAATCTGGGTACAAAAGTTAACCTATGCATAATCTATTTTGTAGGAAAATTGTCTAAAGAGATCCTATAAAACCCTATGGTATTTGGATAGTGGATGTTCAAGACTTATGACTTGAGACTATTCATGCTTCAAGAGCCTAATTCAAGTTGATGGTGGACATGTTACATTTGGTGATAATTCTAAAGGGAAGATCATTGGCTTAGGCCAAATTGGTATCCCTAATACTATATTGATTTCAAAAGTACATTTTGTTTATGGGTTAAAGTAGAATCTACTTAGTGTCTCTCAGTTTTGTGATGATGGTTTTAATGTTAAGTTTGAAAATGTTTCATGCAATGTTTTTAATTCTAGAAATGATTTAATATTCACTACTCATAGAAATGAAAATTTATATGCTGTTGATTTAAACTCTTTAGCTAAGCAAAATGTTTCTTGTTTAAATGATTTTCATAAGGAATCTTGGTTATGAAATAGAAGATTAAGACTATGTAATGTGCACTCACTTAGGAAACTGACTAGGAATTGGTTATTTAGAGACATACCTAAATTGGAATTCCCACTTAACAATGTTTTTAATCCTTGTCAAAGGGAAAAACACAAATTTTCTTTCAAAACAAAGAAAGAATTTTCAACTTCTCAAATGCTTGATTTGGTTCACATGGATTTGTTTGGAATATCAAGAGTTTCAAGTTTAAATGGGAAGCACTATGTCTATGTTCTTGTAGTTGATTTTCCTAGATACACTTGGGTATATTTTCTATCTCACAAAAGTGAAGCATGTTCTTACTTCATTAAATATTCCAAGTCTGTAGAAAATCTTAGTGGACTTAGAATTAAGACCTCGAGAAGTGATCATGGTTGTGAGTTTGAAAATAAGGAGTTTGAATATTTTTTCTCAAATAAGAGATATAATCACAATTTCTCTACTCCTAGAACACCTCAAAAAATGAACTTATAGAAAGAAGAAATGGGACACTTCAACAGATTTCTCGGACTATGCTTAATGAGTATAACCGACCTATCTATTTTTCGGCCGAAGCTGTTAATACATCTTGTTACATAATCAATAGAGTCTTAATTAGACCTATTCTTAAGAATAACCCTTATGAGATATGTAATAATAGAAAACCTAAGGTTAATAACTTTATAGTTTTTGGTTGAAAAGTCTTTATCCTTTACACTAGAGATAATCATGACAAATTTACTTCCAAAAGTGATGAAGGAATTTTTCTAGGTAACTAAATATCTAGTAAAGCCTATAGTTTATTCAATAAGAGAACCAAATATGTGGAAGAATTAGTTTATGTCAAATTTGATGAGACTGATCCACACGAACCTAAAACCTCTCTTGAATATCTTGAGGAATATATGTCAATTCTATATGTTAATGATAAAAACAGTGAACCCCTAGTAAAAAAAACTAGTTCTGGAAATTTTTCAAAATCTGAGCATGTTGAATATGAACATGTAGACAACCATGAGAAGTCTAGTCCAACCATTTCTAGAGGTATTATAAATCTCAAGAATCATCCTTTAGATGTTGTATTCGGTGATCTAAATAGAGGGACACAAACTAGAGATTCTCTAACAAACCAGGTTAAACATCAAGCTTTTCTTTCACAGCCTAAACCCAAAAATATCAATGATGCTATCAATGATGAATTTTGGGTGATAGCTATGTAAGAATAATTAAATAAGTTTTAAAGAAACAATATTTGGGAATTAGTAGAAAGACCTGAAGACACTTTGACCATTGGCATTAAATGGGTGTTTAGAAACAAAGTTTATGAGTCTGGAAATATAGTAAAAAATAAGGCTAGTTTAGTTGCACACGGATTTAGTCAAGAATAAGGAATAAACTATGAAGAAAACTTTTCACTTGTAGCCAAACTAGAAGCCATTAGGATACTGCTTTCTTATACAGCTCATCTGAATTTCAAACTTTATCAAATGGATGTCAAAAGTGCATTTCTAAATGGGTATATAGTTGATGATGTATTTGCTGAACAACCCCTGGTTTTAAAAATACCCATTTTTTCAAATCATGTTTTTAAACTTTTTAAAGCTTTATATGGTCTAAAACAAGCTCCTAGAGCTTCGTATGATAGCCTGAGTTTTTTTTCTTATTTTAAAAGGTTTTACTAAAGGAATAGCTGATCCTAATATTTTTATTAAAAGGATTTCCAATGATGTTTTAATAGTACAAATTTATGTAGATGATATTATTTTTGGATCCTCTAAAAATGATTTATTTACTGATTTTTCCATGGTGATTCAAGATGAATTTGAAATAAGTTTAATGGGGGAAGTTAAAGTTTTTCTTGGATTTCAAATTTTAAAAAGAAAAATGGTATTTTTTTAAATCAAAGTAAATATAGTAAAGATATTTTGAGATGTTTTGGTTTGGATAGTAATAATGGTAGTGATACACCTATGAGTACCACTTGTAAGTTGGATGCTGATAAAATTGGTAAACCAGTGGATCAAACCAATTATAGAGGTATGATTGGGAGTCTTCTCTACCTTACTGCTAGCTGACCTGATATAAGTTTCAGTTTATGCATGTGTGCTCATTTTCAAGCCAATCCCAAAGAATATCATTTAACTACTATTAAAAGGATTTTTAAATATCTCAATATACTATCAACTTAGGAATATTTTATCGAAGAGGACAACCATTTGATTTGATAAGTTATTCAGATGCTGACTTTGCTGGCTGCAAGCTGGATAGAAAGAGAACCTATGGAACATGTCACATTTTGGGAAAGTCACTAGTATTATAGTGTAGTAAGAAATTGAATTTTGTTGCATTATCCAATACCGAATCTTAATATATAGCTGTTGGTAGTTTTTTCATCCAAATTCTATGGTTGAAACACACTTTACTAAACTATGGATATCAATTCAAACATGTCTCTATAAACTATGACCACACAAGTTCTATTAACATCTCTAAAAATCCAGTATCTCATGCTAGGACAAAGCACATTGATGTAAGACATCACTTCGTGAGAGATCATTATCAAAGAGGTGATATCAATCTTGAATTTATTAGCACTAAACATCAATTTTCTGATATATTTACAAAGACTTTGAATTATGAGAGGCTAAATTACATCAAACATGAGTTAGGTATGATAAATTTTTAGGTTAGGAAACTTCACCATTGGACCTCACTGTTGGGATACCTCACCGTTGGACCTCACTGTTGGACCTCACCATTGGACCTGACCGTTAGGACACATCACCATTGGACCTCACCATTGGACCTCACCTTTGGACCTCACTATTAGACCTCACCATTAGTACCTCACCGTTGGACCTCACTGTTGGCACCTTACTGATAGTTGAACTTACTTAGGTCCGAAACTTAGCATTTTTTTCTTCTACTAGAATCTGAAATGTTTTAATATTATTTATTTTTTTACTCGATTTCCTTTTTAATCCCTAAATGATAAACACAAAGTACAATACAAATTTCAATTCACTTCAATCCTCTTCTAAACCTATTGATCCCGAAGCTTTGAACCTAACCTTCTGCTAAAACCCTCGAACCATATTAGATCGCAATGGAAAGACTAAAGAGACCGATGGTTGGTGATGAAGGAGATGCGCCGAACCCAAAGAGACCTCAAACTGGGTCTAGTAGTGAAATCAAGGCTATAGTGAAGGTGATCAAACCTCATTTTTCAAAGAGGGAAATTGTGGTTGAAAAGGAATTAAGTTTGGAATGGTTTCTGTCGAGAAGATCTCTATATCTGAAGGCACTCGAAGCTCAGTATTTTGTATAATGTTTTTCAAATAACAATGGATCATATTAACCGAAGCTAGTAAAGGAATTCTATGAGTTTCTAAAGTTTGAATAGTATGAGGAAGAGAACCGAATGATTTCTAAGGTAAATAGATTAAGTGTGAGCTTCTCCTCTATTGAATGGGATAAATTATTAAGAGTCCCACATGATGGCATATTCTATTATTACTCTAGAGTGATGCTTCCCACCAATGAGTATTTATACTATGAAGAGGATCTGGATGAACTGACAGGGAATGGAATCTCTAAGAAGGTGATTGCTGCTAAGATGGATGGGGAAAACATATTACTTTTTAAATTTTTTCAACATGTATTGAGTCCTAGGAGAGGGAAATTTTATACTTTAAAGTATCAAGACATATTTTTGTTGTATTTGTTAAAGCATGGAAAAAGGATAAATCTCTATAGGTTTTAATGGTTCAATTAGAGGATATGACTAAGCCTAGTTCCAATTAAAATGCTCTATTTCATGCAAATATTATATCCTTGATGTTGAGAGTGAAAGGTGTTTCTGGAAATAAGGATGAAACATTAGTTGTAAGGGAAAACTTCTACATTACCAAAATGATTTTCAAGTTTATGAAGATAAACTGGAACCCTTGGAAAAGGGAGTGGGTGAATGATGTGGCTAAACAATATGAGGAATTCAATCCTATTACCATTCCTACTCGATAATGAGTAAAAGAGATCTAGGTTTTAAACCTAATGAAGTGGATCCAGTGTACTTAGATGAAGACGAGGAGGTTGCCGTTGTGAAAAAGAGAGAGGATTCTCTTGTTGATGACATGGGTGATTCTGACCTTCCATCATGCACCCATACTGGCACTGTATCTTTTGGTGATCCTAGCCCACCAAAGAGATTACCTAGAAGAGAGACTGTCCTAAGGGACAATGATGATGAGTAAACTAGTTAATAACAAGAATAAGAGAATGTATTAAGATCCATTATTGTTGGAGAGACCTTAGAGGAGGAGGATGAAGCTGAATCTGGCCATAATGAATTTGAGACAGTTGTTGATGAAAGTGAAGAGGAATGAATAAGTCTTAGTCCTTTGATAGGACATATAAAAGTGGGAAAAAGTGAAGAAGAAGAGAATGTTGAATTGGTTGGAGATGGAATTATTATGTATGTGGTTGAGGATTCTATAAAAGAAATAGCAATGGACTCTCCTACTGATGCAGTTGATCAATGAGGGATGGAAGAAGTGAATGTAGTTGACCAGGAGGATGCTCCAAGTGAGGGGGAGGAACCTATTGCCACAAGTTAAGTTTCTGTTTTTCATGAGATAGAACATTTGTTAGAAAAACCTAGATTCATTATTTTGGGATTAGACTATAAAGACTCTGAAGTTGAAAATCCTGATATAATCCCTCCAATTAATTATATTTCAGAGACCACTATAGTGCAACCAATGGTTCTTCTAAATTGAGATTATGTGAATAAGGATGACTTAGAGTCCTTAAAATGAGATTTTAAGAGACACTTTGATGAGAGATCCATTGGGATAGAGAGAAAAATGGATCTCAATCAAGAGATTGTGGCATCTTCCAATTTGATACATGAAGTGAAGGCTTTCCAAAATCAAGTCAGAACCTTGACAGAATCTGTGGAGTCTATGAAATAGTCAATTATGAGTTTAGACTCATATATGGTTCAAGATCTCAAGGGGACAAAGATCTTAAGTTTGTTAAGAGTGTTTTTTAGCAGATGGTCACTATGTTTGAGGACTTTAAGAAGTATATGGAGACACATGTGAGTGATTAGGATGATGATATGAAGAGGTTGATCAGTAGACTGACCAAGTATTTTAAGGAAACAATAGCTTTTACCATGGAACCTCTGTGTGCTTTTACTTCCTCATCAGCCTCTCCTTCTATTGATCTAGAAGTTTTCAGATCATTTGTTAGAGAATAATTGGAGAAGATCTCTAGTGCAAGTACCTCAGACCCTTAGTCTATGACTCAGGTCATTTCCGATAACAGATACATTCATTAGCTTGTAGGAGATTACTTGAGGGAGGCTGCCCAAGATAAAAAGGCCATCAAAGAGTAGGATGAATTATATTATAAATGGTTTTACACTAACCATTAGATACATGATCACTTCAAGATACTATTAGAGAACTTGAGGATCCCACCTATCAGTTAGGCTTTTAAGGATCAAGTAAGCAGGCTTAGAGAGTTGAATCTTGCTTTGAAAAAGTCCATGGAGAATAAGGATGTTTTCATTTCAGATATGGAAAGAGGATGGAGCATCATTATGAATTTTAGGAATATCCTTTTTCACTTCCTCCATGTGGACTGCACTCCCATTATTATTACTCCAGCCTTACCTTCTTCCTCAGCTACATCAGGCTCTACCAGTGATACCCCTTTGATGAATCCTGTACAGGACATCAGAATCTTGACTCCTATGATTCCTCAGAGATCCACTCATTATTGGTCTACTGATGCTTTTGTAGAATCTCCCCCTACTTTGCTCACTACCATACCTAGGGCTGTACCTCTATCTTCTGAACCTCCCTCCTCGTCTCTCAGAGACAAATCTCCCTTGGATATCTCTGATGTGAATTGAATGTGGACTGTCTTAGTTGATAGGGATCTTTGTAATATTTTTGTATATTTCACTCTTCTTTCATTAATACAAAATATTCTCTCGTATACTTTTTGTCTTATATTCTTTTTTCTAATCATCAAGGGGGAGAAACTGGTTCCCTTGAATATATGCTCTGTTATATTTTCAGTAATAAACAAGGTTCAATTTTATGTTATTTCAACTACTGATACATAATATATTTATACTAACACCTTTGAAGAGATAAGAAAATGTGCTTAACCCTAATTCAATAATACTTAAATCTAAATTTTCCTAACATAATTTGTGATTATAAAAAAGGGATAGATTGTTGGACTCACCTATTTTGATAATACCAAATCATGTTTGTTTTATATGATAATCATGTTTCATTAATATTTATAGTTTCTATTAGGTAATAACTATGTATTTTTAATCTCACTTCTCTCCCTTTTAAGTTTACAGTGAAAAATTTATCTAAGTAAGATGTTACTGATAGAGGGTACTGATAGAGGTTACCGCTGGAAGCTTACTGATAGAGGTTACTGCTGAGGAACCTCACCTCTGAGTTATCAATGCAAGATCACCACTACGAGTCTACCGCTCAAAGGATACTATTGTAGAGTTACCAGTAATGGTTACTACCACAAGCCTATCGATGAAGGATACCGATGAAGGCTACTGATGAAAGCTATCGATGAAAGCAACTGATGAAGGCTACTGTTGAAGGCTACCAATGAAGGTTACTGATGAAAGCTACCGATGAAGGCTACTGATGAAATCTACCAATGAAGGATACTGATAAAGTATGCTGATGAAGGCTACCGATGAAAGCTACCGATGAAGGCTACTAATGAAGCCAACCAATGAAGACTACCATTGAGAAGGCTACAGATACCAGTTTACTGATACCCACTCTTCTACTCCATACTTTGTTAATTTCTTAAAATTATTCTAACAGTCATATTTGGTAAATTTAATGCTTCTGACATTAATTAATACTGATTGTAGACATATCAAGAGATCATATCTGGAGACAGTGCGGGGGACAAGGAATAATGCACGTGGTTTTCTTATTCTTATTGTCCGACCTCAAATATAAAATAGAATACCGATGAATGGATTCAAAAACGACAGAGATACATTACACGACTGACCTGAAGAACAAAGAGAACACATCATCATTTACAATGTGAACCAAAGAGCTTCACGAAGATCATCTTGGGAGAAAAAATTCAAGACTGCCTTATGTGATTCTTCAAATCTCTGTCAAACCATGAAGAAGAACACTTCAGTACCTAGAAGCTAGAACCTGGAGATTGCGACACTCTGTTTTTAAGACAACTTACAGAGAAAGACTTGAACTACAATTTCTTCACTCCAAGGAGTCAAGAGATGAACTAAAAACACATAGAGATATATCAAATCAATATTTATAACATTAACTATATTGTGTCCTTTATATTACATTTCTAATAAGTGTTTGTTTGTCTATTACACACACTGTCTCCTATACTTGAACTGGAGGGTACTGAAAATCCTCACACCAAACTTTACTTATAATTTGTTTCCCACGTGTAACCGTGGAAGAGGATGTGTGTGGTATGGTAGTTTTTTTTCCCATGAAGAACTATGTAGAGGGTGTGCGCCCTGGACAGTTTGTGAAAACTTTTGTAAAGCCGGATACAGGTTGTGTATCAAGTATATTGTTAATATAAACTTCTTGGTGGCAGGTGATCACCAAGTGGAGAGGATTAAGTCTCAACTTGAGACTAAACCTCTTGTTTAACTCTGTTGTGTACCTTCTCTTATAATACTATGTTTTCCTATTTTCTGATGCTTATAACCTCAAAATAGAAAACTGTTTTACATTCACTCTAATAGTTAGTTTTGGTTGGTGTGTATACGTGTTTAATTCAGTAAACCTATTTCAAAAGTTGGATAAGTGTTTTACACTAATTCAACAGAGGACTAATAAACCTTTGAGAAACCTGTTGACCAATTGAACATTTATATCTCTACTTCCTTAATTAACTGGGTTGTTTTCAAATTGTGTACTTAATCATAAATTATATAACAGAAAATTTAAGTAGGAACTCAATTCACCCACCTCTTGAGTTTCCACCCCGACCAACATAAACTAACCATCATAAATGCATAATGATCATACCAATTTTATTATTATTTTTCTATCAAGTTTCATGGTTAATTTCTTAATGTATGATTTTTCATGATCACATAAATTAATGAATTAACAAGCATACAATATAGAGTTAACATAAAATTGGATTATTCCTAAAATTTATCAAGACATGGGTAATCACTTTTTTAAAATCCACTTAATATTAGAAAGCTTGTAATAAAGATAAAATGGGAAATTTTTTGATAAAGGAAAATGACTCACATCAATATATATTAAGTTAGTATAAATTTTCACTAATTGGGTTGAAATAAAACAATAGTTCAAAGTGATTTACAAACCTCCATTGTGATTATTTAAATTTTCAAGGAATTTTTATATTATGTTTTGTGTTTACTTAACCTAGTTCACATTAAGGGTTTATCACCTCTATGAGAGTTAGTGAAACTATTAGGTAAGTGTTAAAGAAATATAAATCTAGGATTTCAGGAACTGGGAGTCCACTCAATGGATGAGGAACTACGAGTTAACGAAGTTCACAAGTTATATCTACCTAAATACCATCAAATATCTTGTCAGGACTCTGTATGGGTTATGAGAAGGGGAATATGGATCCTTTCCAATAGAACATCCACATTATAGGATATTCCAAAGAAAATGCTGAGGTATATTGGTTTTCAATAAAATAATGGGATACTAATAAATAAAACTTATCACATTACATCTTTGTTAATCAAGATAAAACTAAAATATGTTTTTAATTAATATTTAATATGGAAAGGGTAATCTTTATAACTCTATGATAAACCAACACATATTTTCAATCATGGAATAGTAGTCTATAAACAATATTAGTACATAAAAATTATACTATGTTCTAGAATCCCCTAAAAATATTCAGACACCTCACTGAGTAAGTTAAGGTGAGAAGGACACCTACAAGTGGTAAATGGGGATGCTCTATCTATCTGTTGCATATGGATATTAGTTATTTTATGAGAACTGATAATGAAACATAATGACATGGATTCTTATCCCATGACATCTCATCTCCTATATCTTAAGAAGGAGAAAGAGATAGTTTTTAGCTAAATGATATTGTCAAAATACTATACTACTATAAATTTAAATAGGATACTTCAGTATTGATATTACCTTTAATATACTAAAGTACAATGATCAGTTAGTGAAGTTTCTGATTCCATATGAATAATAAATTATCCATTAATCCATACTATCCATATCTTTTAGGTTCTGCTTATTCATATAGTATTATGAGTTGAATAGTATGGATAAACTACTCATGAATCTTTTGAAAAATATTTTCTAGTGAGATAAGGGTTTTAGGGAAATTGGTTCCTCGAACATTATAGAGAAAAATATAAAATAAAAGTTTGAAAATACCATGATTATTTTATAGTAAATGGTTTCATAGTAATATATTTTAACATGAAAAAATTTTATAGGTAGTACAAAGAATAAGAATATATTTTCTTTTCATTTTGATAAAAATTTTATTTTAAAAATAATAACAATAAATTGAAAAGATATAATAAATTGTAACTACTTCAAATATATTCATCATTGATTAAAATGTTTCACTTATTAGGTATTAAATACTATCTTGTATTTAAATATTAAAACTATGAAATAAAAATTACTAGAAGTATGGTGTATTATCCTAGGTGTTGAGGAAGGGTAATTCCTATATTAACCGTGATAAGAGCATGTCATCAATAAGTAAAGGTGAAATCTCCCTGAGGCTAAAAAGATTGATTCCTATTTCAACAATAAAAATTTAAAAACTTATCATTTTTCAATATATATATTCTAGTTAAAATATTGCTTATATTAAGTGTTATGTAGACATTTATCTGAGTGTTCTATTATAAACAATGAGATACTATTTATTTTTAGAGTTAATTTTTTTATGGTTATTATACACTTAATTAATAGTTCAATAATACCAGAATCATTAATATCCAATGGGGGTGATAAATCATGAATATAAATTTTGAGACTCATAAAAAATTATGGAAAGAATAACTCATTTTGAATTATAATTGATAATAGTTAATATGTTTATTCCCTAAAGATTATTTAGCCGCTTTAAGATAAAACACTTGGTTTACTAACAAACATACTTATCAAGTTTTAGAGAAAGAAACTTCTAAAAATAAAGGTATGTCATAAATCTCCCAGAGTTAGTTTACCTGCATAGCATGAAACTATTCCAAGGTGAATATAGAGGTAAATTCATATACATTTCATTAATTTCCTTTAATAAATTTTAGGAATGATAAATGAAATTAATTAATAAACTTGGTAAAAGATACAAGATCCTCTGGTTTGGTATGTTAGAGTATAAATACTAAATATTCATCGATAATTAAATGTAGAGTGAAGGTTTTCAAAAATCCACATTACCTCATTCATATCATAGAGATGGTGGTAATACAATGTAGATCAATGAAGAGTATTATAAATATTAAAATTCTTCGATGATTCATTTCTATAAAATTTTCACTAAATAATAGTGTAACAACTAACCATATGCCAACTAAATTAAATAATAAATATCATATTAGTTATTATATATTGATATTCCATTATGTCATAGCCTAAGGTGTTCTAATTTGAATCATTTATCAAGTTATCATTAACTTCAAATGTACATCAAAGGAAACACAAATTGCATCCCGATTAATTATCCTATAGCCACTAAGGATATTAACAAACCCAATATAGAAAGAGGTATTAATCATACTCATTACATTTCCATGTGGGAATGTCATATATTTTAAGATAGTGGGAGAAATAAAGGATTAAATTGATTCTTAGATCTAGATTCAAAAGTTAGAATACAAATAGTTATCTCTACAAGTTTAGTGGGAGGAATTATTCAACAGACGCATACTATATTAAAAAGCATAGTAGTGATTTTATATGTTCACAAAAATGGGTGATATACATTATTTGGTATGTAGTATGTGGAAATTTAGGTATGATTTAAAATGTAATTTTGAATTTAAATGTGGATTCAATTTACCAAAAATACAGTTTTAAATATTAATAGTTTCTATAGTTGATGTAAATCTATTGGTAGGTATTGAAGAGAAACCATAAACTGATGGAAAATTTTGGATCAATAAAGAATAAATTATTAAAATAAGTTTTTAATATGTTGATATAGTCTATGATAATACCTTATCACTAATAAGCATGTGAAATTAATTTTAAAATTTACCTTTAAAACCTTTTATATGATCATTTTACAAAGTATTGGATGTCAATACGCTACTTAAAGAACAATTTATGAGATATTTTTATATGACATGAGCAAAGGGGTAGGTGACATTATGAAATTAAAATATGATATATAATTTTCAAGGTTCCATTTATGGATTTAAATAAACATAATTATCATAGCATATTCATTTTAAATTAATGTGTTTTTAGGTGTCTATAAGTGATTATTAAGATCACTATAGTTTTCAAGGATAATATATTTGAAAACATATAAAAACAATTGATTAGTCTTAGAGTTAATTAAGACTAAAGTTAATTTCTCCAATACGACTTAATAAGAAACCCAACTTTTAGAGAACAAGATATATTAGATTAGATCGATGGGTTTATTAATCCAATCCATAATACACAGTAGACATGGTATTGGGAAATAAAAGTTGGAGCAACACACTAAAATTATTCCAACATAACATGGTGTTTTGTGTTGTATAGACTAAATATTCCTAAGATTACTTTATAAATATATCTCACATTCCATGATATGTACAAAAATTTTATATTTCTTATGCATAAAGTATAAAATAAAAATATCAAATAAGACTATGAGAACTACATAGGATGGTAGTTAAAACTATATGACAGTGATCAATGAAGAAAAAATGGACGAGTTATCAGTAATTGGAGAAATTAGAATACTAGTTTCAGGGAATATAAAAATAGTATTCTTTTAAAAACTTTTTCTAAAATCATATTAAGAATAAAATAATATGAAAGGGTAAATATTTTTATAATTAGTGGTTTCCATATCTACCTTCAACCAAGTATGTTGTGGATTCTCATGCATATTAAGAAAAAATATTAGGAATGATATATTCTAGATTTTAGAGTTATACCCAAACTGTAAAATTCTATCACATACTGATGAATTTTAACTATAATATTATCCAATATATCAAGGATAATAGAGGACTAAAATGACTATACATGGTCATATATTCTTATGAGGTATTTTCTTAGAGAGGTGAGTTTGTGATAAAAATATCAGTCATAGGTAACGTGGTGGGATAAATAGCTATAACCATATCTTATTAGAAGCATGTTTATCATGCGAGGTTAACTAGTGGGATTATTTAGAATTGACTATAGTGAAAGTGGGAGTCTATTAGAGCCGGTTCCCTAGAACCAAATGTTATTCACATTAGTTTACTAGAATATTCATGGTGTTGAATATTAATAAATATATTATCACATAATGACCATTATTCTCTGTGACATTTATTTGATAGTGTCCCAAGGAAACCTATCATGCTTAAAGGTCATAACAGTTCCCTACTATGATATGAAACTAGAAATGATATATAAGGACCCAACCTTAAAACATTACATAATCTTGAATTAAATGAATAATTGACATTGAGGATATTTTTAGGTATAGAGTTTCAGAGAATTAGGCCTTAACTATTATATTACATTTCAAAAATTACAAAGTAGACATTTCTACTCAGTTTACATTTTTTCATAAAATAAAAACTCTTGAAAAAAGATCCATGACTAGTTCCATGTTTTAGACAGCATGACTTTTCCTTGATCCAATCCTTGACCCTATTCATCATTAAGTCCTGTGAAAAATATTTCAAAACTTGGGATGAGCATAAAAAGCTCAGTAAGGGTTATAAAACAAAGAAAGAAAACATTAGTTCATCAATACATACATAACATAATCTCTTTAACATACCTCATGAAATCATAAGATTTATGAATAACACATTGTAATCACAAATCATAAAGGTAACTTGTGGCATACATAACATACTTACATTGTAGCTTTCACAACTACATAGGGAGTTACATTTGGAATACCCATCACAATATATTCCCTAAATAACATATGATAAACATTCACGTTTACCTTCGTCACGTTACCCAATGCATTGGAGAGATATATCAGGCTCACCCGCCCTAGGTTTATCACATAACCACCCATATACATAAACAATGCCCAATAACTATAACATATTCATAATACATAAAACAAACATAAAGGAAAGATAACAATTACACATTTCAATCACAATATATCATTTAAAAATATTTACATAAAAAATCCATTACCAAAACCATTTTCAATAACAAAATATATAAAAGAGTATATGGTATTTATTTTCCTTTTAAAAACATTACGGCTTGTTAAGGAATCCAAATATCAAATAATAATTGTGGCGACAGAAAAAGTCGTTGTCACCGCTTATGTTAATTTTTTTTTTCATTTAGTAAAAAAACTCATAGAAAAATATTCCCTTTGAATGAAAAGAAATTTCAAAGGTTTTTATACACCGTATAAAATAAATTCGTGTATAAAACAAAATATGTCTCAATGTAAGGAGATTGAGATGAAGTCCCTTACCTTATGTCTAACTTGACCCGTTCATTCTTTAATCTTATAAATAATAAACTAAAGTTAATTTATACTTTATTAAGAACATTTTTTAAGTTTATTATTTCTTTTATATCACTTATTACCATGTTATAAAAATTATGTAATTATTTAAGTTAATAATGGTCATTTTGTCGATATTTGGTACTTGTGTCAAAAATGACCTTCTTATAATTACAAGTTATTCATGTGGTAAAAATTCCATTATATACAAAATGATATTCGTGATAATATATATCATATATATCCAGTATATATATGTATTTATAATAGTACATAATATTTTGAGATAAGAAATGAAATGCACCGTTCATTGAGATGGCAAGCCTTATGTACGCATGAACGCTACTTTTCTTTCTATTTCAGATTTTAATGGAATGAAAACTTAATGATACATAGGTTTATTATAATTCTAGTATAATATCATATATAATTTCATTAACTCTATCCTTTATTCTTTCCATGTATGGCATGAACGAGTCATATCACATTGAGGGGGCGGTAGTCCGCACTTCTTCAAATGAAATTAGCATATTTAACCACTATGGAAACCATAAAGGTATTCATTAAATGAAAAATACATAAGACTAGAAACAATATAAATATAATATATATCACATATAAATATAGTGCCATATTAATGGCCACCATAAGAGGTGGTAGGAGAAGTTTGAACAATCATCGTTTTGTGAGACAATAGTTTGCCATCCACAGAAATAATATTTTCTTTACCAATTTGATGGAGGTGTGTGTAAGTGTAGTTAGAATAATTATCATAATAAAAACATAGTATATTGAAGATACTTGTGTTTTTATAAAATAAAGAAATAAAAAGATTTTAGGGGGTTGGAGAAGGAAAATAAACAAAAGAACTTAAGAGAAGACATTACCTTAAAATCGGGTAACTCCATTTGGTTTGAACCAAAATAATTTCTTGAAGTGCCTTATGCCTAAGGGAAGGATTCTAGGTGGAAGATAGGGATCTTGATAGATTATTTGGGTAGATTTTGGATGATCCAAGGGGATTGAGAGGTATTGGTAATGTTTTAGAGGTGAAGGCTTTTTATAAGGGGAGGAGGGGCTCTCTAGGAAATTTTAAAAATATTATTTTATTATATAATTATTCCTGGTTTCTAAAGGTCCAAAACTCAATAAAGTCGTATATAAGATGACTAATTTTCGAAATAAAATCATACAATAAGAATTGGACAGGTTTTGTATATTTTTTTTAATCTTTACAATCTTATTTATTTAAATCATCCATTAATGAGGAAAACACTGCGTCATTATTGTGTCATAAATAATTTTATTTATTTGATGTATAAAAATTATAAATAAAATTCCAGGATGTAGAAAATATTGTTATCTTTAAAATGAATATTTATAGTCTAAGATATAACTTATATAAACCCATGTAAGAATTGATTTACTAAAAGATATATGTTTATGTCATTTTTGTCATTACTTTAAATTAATTAATATAAAGTTTCATTATCACTCTTAAGTGGATCCATGGGGTCCCAAAATTGACCCAAGGATGCCAATGGTCAAAAATGTATCAACCAATAGGATTAGCAAACATTTTAGGGTAAATTAATATTATTATAATATTATTTGTTACCCTTATTTACCAAATTTACCTTTTTACCAAAGTAAATAAAATATTTACCGAAGTAAATATTCATAATGTATAAAACTGAAAGTTACCTATTTAAACAATTTGGACCTCCTTATTCCAAATATGGAATCCATTTTTCCAAATTCAAAACACAGAAATGGTAGAAATTTATTTAAAATTAATTCCCGTTGTCAAAACATAAAATGTGTTTTTATGAAATAATAACTATCAAAAGATTGACACTTGTTTATGTTCAGTTTCAAAGTGAAATTACTTACAATGACAAAAATTGGATTAAATGATAAAAATATAATCCAATTACACTTTAAAATCAATTAAAGTAATATTATAACTATATAAATAAATTAGATTAAAAGGCAATTTTTAATTAAAATGTTGTATTTTTTACTATTCATTAAAAAATGAACATTATCATAAAAATACCAAAAATTTACCCAATGTAAATTTTGATACCCCAATTCTAAAGAAGAATTTTATTTTGTCAAATAGAACTTATAAAAGTGACCAAAACTATATTTAAAGAGGGTTCACCATCAAAAGGTGGTAAATCGACCTTTTAATGAATATTAGTGTATTTATGCTTAAAATCAGATTCTTTCTTAATTTAAGCCTCTAAAATTTATTGGATAAATGTAAAAACATTTAAAAATAATATATAATCATATTTTAGTTAGTTCTATTCGTTCATTCCATTACAATGTCTAGGCGTTAACTACCTTTTTAAATAATAATATATTATTATTTTTCAGTATGACTCAGCATTGTGTGCAACATTAGACTTTGGATAAAACCATTGTTGCATGTTAGATATTCCATAAAACATAGCATTCCATTTAAATTAAAATTATTATTTAATTTACAAATATTAATAAATATGAAAATATCATATTTTTTTATTTACCTGGGATGTTGCATCTTTCTCCCCTTTTTGAAATTGCGTCCTCATAATTTTATTCACTTATCAAATAAATGGGGGTATTTATCCTTTATATAATTTTTAGATTCCCACGTTGCCTCTTAAACCATATAATTTTTCCAAAAAACCTTTACCTGATGAATTACCTTATTCTGCAACACTTTCTCTCTTCAATCAAGAATCTGGAATGGTTGTTCCTCATAAGAGATAATCTCTTCCAACTGAACTACCTCTTGACTAAAAACATGAGATAAATCCGGAATATACTTTCTCAACATTGAAACATGAAAAACATTGTGTACCTGGGATAAAAATGGAGGTAAATCCACTCTATAGGCAACTGATCCAACTTTATCCAGGGTTTCATAAGGTCCAATGAACCTCAGACTCAACTTTCCCTTCTTACCAAAACACATCACACTTTTCCATGGAGAAAATTTGAGAAAGACATGATCACCTACCTCAAAAGAAAGATCCTTCCTCCAGTTATTAGCATAACCTTTCTTCCTACTCTGAGCTGTTCTCATGTGCTTATGAATCAACTGAACATTTTCTACTATCTCTTCTACTAATTCTGGTCCCATCAACATACTTTCACATACTTCATCCGAAAAAGTTGGATTTCGACTCCACTTCCCATATAATGCCTCAAATGGATCTATTTGTATACTGGATTGAAAACTGTTATTATAAGAAAATTCAACCAAAGATATTGGTCCCAAATTCCCTGGTAATCCAGTGAACAAGCATGTAGCATATACTTCAAGGTCTGAATTGTTTGTTCTAACTGCCCATCTAATTAAGGATGAAAAGATGTACTAAAATTTAATTCATTACCCAACGACTTCTGAAGGCCTTTCCAAAATTTAGAAGTAAGTCTGGGATCACGATATGATACAATGGAGTGGGGAACTCCATGGAACCTAAATATCTCTTTAACATATAACCGAGAAATTCGATCTAAAGACAAATTATCTCGAATAGGAAGGAAATGAGAAGATTTAGTCAATTGATCAACAATAAACCAGATTGCATTATTACCTCAAGATGTATTTGGTAATTCCACAATGAAGTCCATGGATATATTTTCCTATTTCCAATCTGGTGCTGGTAAAGACTAAAGCACCCCTTTCGGTAACTTCCGCTTTTATTTAACCTGTTGACAAATCAAACAATTCACAGTAAAATAAGCAATATCTCTTTTCATTCCATCCCACCAGTAATACTCCTGAAGATCTCTGTACATCTTAGTACTTCCAGGATAAACTGAAAATGGAGAACTATGAGCTTGACATAATAACTCTTTCTTCAACTTTTAATCACAAGGCACATGTAATCTCCTTCCAAATATTAAAATACAATCATTATCAATGTTAAAATCAGGAAACTTACCCTTCTAAACCAACTCTATCTTTTTCTGAAACTCAATATCTTCCTTCTATGCTTGATTAATTCTGTCTGATAGAGATGATTTCACTAACACCTAAAACAAAACAGATGAATTTCCTGCGCCAAAAACTTCTATGAAAAATTTCATCAAATCATTAATCAAATAACCTTGTTCAAAATGTAACATGGTTAATGTAGCGTTACTCTTTCGACTCAAAACATATTACACTTTATTTTATTTTCCTAGATGGTAATGAATCGTGCAATCATAATCCTTGATTAATTCCATCCATCTCCTCTATCTCATGTTTAATTATTTTTGAGTGAATATATACTTCAAACTTTTTTGGTCAGTATATATTTCACATTTTACTCCATAAAAATGATGCCACCAAATTTTTAAATCAAAACCAACATCAGCTAATTCCAAATCATGTGTAGTGTAATTTAAATCATGAGGTTTCAAATGACGTGAAACATAAGAAATTACCTAATCATTCTACATTAGGAAACATCCAAGTCCTTTCGATGAAGCATCGCTATAGATAATAAACTCACCATTTCTGGAAGGCAGTTCCAAAACTAGAGAATTCAACAATATTCTTTTCAATTACTGAAAACAATCATCACATTCTTTTTTCCAAATGAACTTAACACCATTTCGAGTTAACTTAGTTAGTGGTCTAGATAACTATGAAAAAATTTCAACAAAACTCTGGTAATAACATGCTAAACTAAGACAAATACAGATCTCACTTATATTTGTGGGTCTTGGACATTCTTCATCAACTTTTGTTTTAGCAGGATCAACAATTATTCCATTTTTTGAAACAATGTGACCAAGGAAATAATTTTATTTTAACCAAAAATCACACATGATGAATTTACCATATAGTTTCTTTTCTTTTAAGGTTTGCAAGAAAACCCTTAAATGACTTTCATGATCCTATTTTCTTTTAAAATAAACCAAAATATCATCAATAAACATGACCACAAACTTATCCAAAAACTCACGGAAAATTATATTCATAAGATCCATGAATACAATAGGTGCATTAGTTAACCCAAAAAGAATAAATAAGAATTCATAATGGTGATATCTAGTACAAAATGCGGTCTTAAGAATGTATGCTTACTTTACTTTCAACTGATGGTACCTCGATCTCAAGTCAATATTAGAAAAATACTTAGCTCCCTGATGCCGATCAAACAAATCATCAATATGAGGCAAAGGATACTTGTTATTAACAATAATGTTGTTCAATTATCTATAATCAATGAAAAGTATCATTGAACCATCTTTATTTTTAACAAAAAATACTGGAGCAAACCATGGCGATGTGCTAGGTCGAATGAAACCTTTATCTAATAACTCCTGTAATTGCTTCTTTAACTCTAAAAGTTCACGTTGAGCCATTCAATAAGGGGGTTTTGAAATTGTCTTAGCATCAGGAACTAATTCAACAGTAAATTCAACTTCCTAATTAGGTATAATATCAGGCAACTCATCAGGGAAAACATCAAGCTACTCATTTACCACTAGAACATCATTAATCTGAATAGTTCCTTCATTTTAAATAATATGTGAAAGGTAACATTCATTTCCATATTTTATTATATTCTCATCTTCCTGATAAATTATCAAAAGTAAGGGTTCATTATTGTACAGTAACTGAAAATATTTCTGAAAAGAAACCGCTTTATCTCTATAGTAAATCTTATCATGATAAAAAGAAAGCAAATCGATACCCAAAATAACATCAAACTCTATTAGAGGAAAAACAATAAGGATTTCAGGTATATTATTTATGTAAACAATGAAAGTAATGTTATTATAATGTCCTTTTGTCTCAAAATTTTCCCTGGTGTTTTTACCATAAGTTCAGGATTCATATATTGATATGGAATTCCCAATTTACTAGAAAACTTCTCAGAAATGAATGAATTTGTAGACCCTGAATCAAACAACACATTGGCATAATCTGAACAAACAAATAGTGTACCTAATACTACTTCATTTGATGGCCCAACATTTGATGAAGTAGTTGCAAAGGATTTCACCACCCCTTTCTGCTTGTAGTCTGACTTATTTCCCTCATTTTATTTCTTCATTTGAAACTCATTTTCATAATGAAACATTTCATTGCACTTAAAAAAAATCTACTGGCTGTAAATCATATTTTTTATTACAATTACCATGATCTTTTTCTGTGAAATTAAGAGCCTTATGTCCCGTTTTATGACATCGGTATCACTTACAAGAATTCAAAAGACATTCCCCATCATGATTTTTACAACAATCTTCACAAACTGTGAACTTAAGTTTCTTACCATCAGACTTTTTTAAAGAGTTCTTCCCTTTCATCTTCCACCTCGACCTCTTATTCTATTGTTTTTCAAAGAACACATGATCATCAAAAAACTCCATTTCCACCTTCTCTGTACATCGAACAAGTTTTATCGTAACTTTTTAACTCACGAGAAGCTAAATCCCTTTGATACTTTGGATTTAATCCTGAGTAAAAATGGTTGATTTTACTATCAAGACCTCATATGAAATTTGGAGCATACTTTGCCAGTCGGGGGAATTTTTATACATAATCATCCACTGAGTCATCCTCCTGCCTCAATTCCAGAAATTATTTTTCCATCCTAAGATAAACCACCTTAGGAAAATATTTCTCAAGAAACATACCTTTGAATTTATCCCAATCAAGATCATACATCTCCTTACTATCCCTGGTATTTTTTACCATCGATCACCACTGATTGGATTCACCTTCAAAATGGTAAAAAATGAGACTAACCTTTTGATGTTCTAAACACCCCATGACATCAAAAATATTCTCCAATGATTTAATCCACCCTTATTCTAGCACATGGTCAGATGATCCTCATAATGATGGGGGATGTTGCCTCATGAAATTCTCTACTACTGACATGTTCCTCTATGACTGATCTGGATGATCTCGTGCATAGATACCATAACCATTTATAGCCTGAGTGAACTATGAAATCACTGCAACAAAATGTTCAGTTTTGATTCAAACCATCTCAAGTTGCTGATTTGGAAGTCTGTCTTCCTCATGATGTCTTCCCATCATAGCTGCGATGTTTCCTTTATGGAAAACCATTCTGAACATAGAATAATCTTAGGTGAAGCAACATGGTAATCTTTAAATTCTATATCATTTAAATTTTACCATAAATTAATTTATAGACATTAATTTAACAATATTATAACTCTTAAAGTTTTTTAAAATGACCTTTTATACCAACTATAAGGACCCAACCTTAAAACATTACATAATCTTGAATTAAATGAATAATTAAAATTGATAATATTTTCAGGTTTAGAGTTATAGAGAATTAGTCCATAACTATTACATTACATTTCAAAAATTAAAAAGTAGAAATTTTTACTCAGTTTCCATATTTTTCATAAAATAAAAACTCTTGAAAAAATGATCCATGTCTAGTTCCATGTTTTAAACAGCATGAATTTTCCTTCATCCCATCCTTGACCCTATTCATCTTTAAGTCTTGTGAAAAACATTTCAAAACATGGGATGAGCATAAAAATCTCAATAAGGGTTATAAAACAAAGAAAGAAAACATCAGTTCATCAATACATACAGAACATAAGCTCTTTAACATACCTCATGAAATCATAATATTTATGAATAACACATAGTAATCACAAATCAAAAAGGTAACTTGTGGAATCAAAAAAAAACTTACATTGTAGCTTTCACAGCTACGTAGGGAGTTACATTTGGAATACCCATCAGAGTATATTACCTATATATCGTAGGATAAACATTCAAATTTACCTTCATCACGTTAACTAATTCTTTGGAGAGCTATCTCAGGTCACCCACCCTAGGTTTATCATGGAACCACCCGTATACATAAATAATTCCCAAGGACCATAACATATTCATAACACATAAAACAAACATAAAGGAAAGATAAAATTTACATATTTAAATCACAATATATCATTTAAATATATTGACATAAAAAATACATTATCAAAACCATTTTTAATACCAAAATATGTAAAAGATTATGGTATTTATTTTCCTTTTAAAAACATTAAGACTTGTTAAGGAATCTGAAGATCAAATAATACTCACGGTGGCAGAAAAGGTCGTTGTTATCGCTTAAGATAAAACAAAGATTTTTTTTTTCATTTAGTAAAATGCACCATAGAAAAAGATTCCATTTGAAGTAAAAGAAAAGTCAAATGTGTTTATACATCGTATAAATTAAAGTCGTGTATAAAACAAAATATGCCTCAATGAAAGAAGATTGAGATGAAGTCCCTTAACTCGTGTCCGAATTGACCCGTTCGTTCTTTAATCTCATGAATAATAAACTAAATTTAATTTCTACTTTCATAAGAACCTTTTTTAAGTTTATTATTTCTTTTATATTACTTATTACCATGTTATAAACATTATGTAATCATTTAAGTTAATAATGTTCGTTTTGTCGATATTTGGTACTTGAGTAAAAAATAAACTTTCTATAATTACAAGTTGTTCATGTGGTCAAAAGTCCATTATATCCCGAATGATATTCATGATAATATATATCATATATATACAATATATATATGTATTTATAATAGTACATAACATTTGGAGATAAGAAATGAAATGCACCGTTCATGGAGATGGTAAGCCGTACGTACACATGAACGCTACTTTCATTTCTATTTTGTATTTTAATTGAATGAAAACTTAATGATATATAGTTATATTATAATTATAGTATAATATCATATATAATTTCATAAAATATATCCTTTATACATTCCACATATGGCATGAAGAAGTCATATCACTTTGAGGGGGCGGTAGTCCGCACTTCCTCAAATGAAATTATCGTATTTACCCACTATGGAAACCATAAAGGTATTCTATAAATAAAAAATATATAATCATAGAAACAATATAAATATAATATATATCACATATAAATATAGTTCCATCTTAATGGCCACCATAAGAGGTGGTAGGAGAAGTTTGAACAATAATCGTTTCGTGAGGCAGTAGTTCGCCGTCCATAGAAACAATATGTTCTTTACCCATTATATGGAGGTGTGTGTAAGTTTAGTTATAATAATTCTCATAAAAAACCTAGTATATTTAATATAATTTTCTTTTTATAAAATAAATAAATAAAGAGATTTTAGTGGGTTGGAGAAGGAAAATAAAACAAAAGAACTTAAGAGAAGACGTTACCTTAAAATCGGGTAATTCCCTTTGGTTTGAACAAAAATGATATCTTGAAGTGCCTTCTGCCTAAGGGAAGGATTCTAGAGGGAAGAGAGGGATATTGAGAGATTATTTGGGTAGAGGTTAGATGATCCCAGAGACTTTAGAGGTGTGAGTAATGGGTTATAGGTGAGGGCTTTTTATAAGGGGGAGGAGGGGATCTTTAGAAAATTTAAAAAATATTATTTTATTATATAATGATTCTTAGTCTCTAAAGGTCAAAAACTAATTAAAGTCAAATATACGATGAATCATTTTTGAAATAAAATCATCCAATAATAATTTAACTGGTTTTGTATTTTTTTTAATCTTTATAATCTTATTTATTTAAATTATTCATTAACGAGGTAAACACCACTTCATTATTGTGTCATAAATAATTTTATTTATTTAATGTATAAAAATTATAAATAAAATTCCAGGATGTATTAAATCTTTTTAGATTTAAAATGAATATTTATAGTCTCAGAGATAACTTATATAACCCCATGTAGGAATTGATTTACTAAAAGATATATGTTTTCTTCATTTCTGTTATTACTTTAAATTAATTAATATAAAGTGTCATTATCAATCTTAAGTGGATCCATGGGGTTCCAAAATCGACCCAAGTATGAAAATGGTTGGAAATGTATCAACCAATAAGATTAGGACACATGTTAGGGTAATTTAATATTATTATAACATTACTTTTTTATGCTTATTTACCATATTTACCTTTTTACCAAGGTAAATAAAATATTTACCGAAGTAAATATTCCTAGTGTCTAAAAATAAAAGTTACTTATTTACAAAATTTATAACTACTCATTCTAAATAAGGAATTAATTTTTCCATATTCAAAATAGATAAGTGGAATAAATTAATTTAAAATTAATTCTCATTGTCCAAACGAAAAACATGTTTTTTAAGAAATAATAACTATAAAAAGATTGACACTTGTTTATGTCTAATTTCAAAGTTAAATTACTTAAAATGACCAAAATTGGATTAAATGGTAAAAATTCAATCCAATTACACTTTAAAAACAATTAAAATAATATTCTAACTATATAAATACATTATATTAAAAGGCAGTTTTGAATTAAAATGTTGTTTTTTTCACTATTCATTAAAAATTAACATTATTAGAAAAATACATAAAATTTACCCAAAATAAAATTTGATGCCCCGATTCTATAGAATAATTTTATTTTGTTGAATAGAATAAATAAAAGTGACCAAAACTAGATTTAAAGAGGGTTCACCATCGAAAGGTGGTAAATCGACCTTTTAATGAATATTAGAGTATTTATGCTTAAAATCAGATTATTTCTTATTTTAATCCTCTAAAATTTATTGGATAAATGTAAAAACATTTAAAAAACATGTATAATCATATTGTATTTAGTTCTGTTCATTCCCACCATTACAACGTTTAAGCATTAACTACCCTTTAAAATAATAATAATATATTATTTTTCAGTATAACTCAACATTGTGTGCAATATTAGACTTTGGAGAAACGCATTGTTGTATGTCAGGTACACCATAAAACATAGAATCCCCTTTAAAGTAAAATTAATGTTTAATTCACAAATATTAATAAATATAAAAATATCATATTTCTTTATTTACCTGGGATGTTACAAGCTATGATAATATTCTTAAATACATGTTCTATGGTTGGATGATATTACCAGATAGGAGAAATATGTTACAAGATATTAGGAGTATAGGGATCATAATACATTGAGACTTCTTCTCATGAAGTCCATCATAGGTAATATCTAAGATAAGGAGGTTATGATAACAATACCCACCAGTAGGAAATATGCATTTATATATTCCACTGAATTTTCTTATCTATGAATAGGTGTAATGGTCCTTAGAAATTAATATTATTACTAATAAATATCATGTGTCATATACTTTTATATATTGTTGAAAAACATAATTACATATTTTCATAATGAGGTAATATATGTTTGTTGCAAATGTATTGTCTCAACAATACTCTATAATTTATGATGATTTTGATGCTCACAAATACCCTTGTTTGTTTTACTAATGATTTTAATTTAAGTGTATTTCAGGGAAGTAATATTCTTTTTATTTCTTCTGAAATTATTTGTAAGCTTTAATTTTGAAAGAAATATTTATTAAAAGTGTTTGGGATATGTTTTTTATCATTTGGGAAACACTGTTCATACCCTACGTGGTTTAGCGTAATGTATAGTATCAACCCTATACTTTGTACAACACATACAGATCGAGATCCCTACGTTTGTATTCAACCTTATGCTAGAAGAAGAAAGTATGTTTTCTCAACCTTACATTCAGATCAGTATGTATGTCTATTCAACCTTACACTATTAGACAAGTATGGTAAAAGAACCTTACATTTGAAAGGAACCTTACGTTTGGAAAGAGAAGAAAGTATGGTTAAAAAACCCTACATAAGTAATGAATCTTACATTCTAAAGAGAAACATATGGACCGTCAACATTTCTTTTACGATCAAACCTATATTGTCAACCATACGTTTGGAAGATGAACACTATGTAGTTGAACCCTAAGTTTAGTATTTTGTCGCTTTATAAAGGAAACCTATGTTTGAATTTTCAACATCATAGATTTATTTTTGCGATATTTTCCATGATTTTTGAAACATACTTGAAAGAGTTATAGGATATTTTAATGTCCGTGTTTGACTATTTTGAAGATCATTTTATTTTATTCAAAGAAACATATTCAATGGAGAAATTTAATCCCATTCTTAAGGGAAGTTATGACTCCCCAAGTAAATTAAGATTTTAATTTCTATGGTTTATCAGACATCTTTTGTGGATCTGAAATTTTAGAAGTAGGAGGATCATTATATAGTTATTCAAGTATTATTTTCTTCATATGATAGATAGTGAAGAATATTTTGATAATTATTCAATCTTTCTGGTGATCATATACTCATTTCTACAGTGAAGAAATGACTCAAGAAGAGAACTACACTTTGTTGAAATACATATCCAATCATGTAAGTGCATTGCTACTTTGTTTTTGTTGCTATTCTTAAAATAGAAGATCCCTTGTGAAACCAGATCTATTTAGACTTATTTCATATTAAAGATTTTATTTCTGAAGAAGAAGATCCACCGATTGTTAGTTATGTGCTACTGCAACTGTGAAGATCAATCCTTTTCAACAAGTAAAATATATTTTTGATTTATTTGAGTTTTGACTGCTTGTACTCAGTTGAATTGGAGTGTCAGTTTCTCGATCTAAGATATAGATAATATATTTTCTATTTAGAACCATAATAATTTGTTTTTAGTCTTAATTGTAAAGGTGTAAATTGTCTACACTTAGTTTTTGGAGTTATGATCCTGTGATAAGAGGACCAGACCAGTGAAATTCACCAAGGTCACACAGAGAGGTTATGGTGGAGTGGACTAGGGAATATTTTTTCCCTGAACCACTATAAAATCCATGTATTTTATTTTTGTTTTTCTACTTCTTATTCTTTGATTATAAGTAAAAACAAGGATTATCCAGGCTAAATAAAAGAGGGTATTTAAAGTCAGAATTGTGGAAGAGTTTTAGAAAAGACACAGTTCACCCCCCTCTTATTTTTTCTGCATATTCCAACCTAACAATTGGTATCAGAGGTATGATTTTGGATAAAGCTATAGAAAGTTAAAAGTTTAAATTTCTATACAAATATGGCAATGGATGGTCCTAGAGAAGGGATGTCCATGGTTCATGCTCCATACTTAAATGATGAAAATTATGGTTGATTGAAATAAAGGATGATCATTCATTTAAAAAATCATTAATTTAGAGTTTATTCGAAGATTACTACTCCCTATAAGATTCTTGAGAAACCAGAAATAAGGGATGCTACAACTGAAGCCGAATGTGATATGAATTAAAAATCTATGAATTCACTTATCTATATTCTAAGACCAGATGAGTTCATTCGATATTCGCAATATCCTACTACTTATAAAACGTGGAAAACTATTACAGTTTCCTATGAAGGGATAGATAAAGTGAGAGATATGATTCATCATAGAACTGAGTTAAAATTTGGCACATTCATAATGTTTGATGGATAAAAAATCACATAGATTAATGGGAGGATTACAGAAGTTATAAATAATATTACTTCCTTAGGTGAACCTATCAAACAATCTGATCAAGCGTTGAAATTACTAAGAGTACTACCTTTTAAATAGAATGAAATATCTGCTACTATTCGACAATCATCACCTATCAAAGATCTGACAATGAAAGAACTAATTGGTACTTTGATGGTGTATGAAGATGAAATGCAAAACGAAACTAAAGATCATGAAATTATTGCAAAAAAGGATATTACTTCTCTAAAAGTAACATCTCATAAGCAAAGAAGAATAATAAAGTAAAAAGTTAGAAAATAAAATAATTCAGATTCATCTGGTTTTGAAATGGAACTGGATCAATTATCCAGAAAGTTTAGTAAGTTTCATAAGAAAAAAGTGGATTAAAAAAGCCCTTAAAAAAGGATGAGAAAGACTCAAGATAATTCAAATGCTATGAATACAATCATATCAAACCTGATTTTCCTCAACTAAAAAATAAAAAGAAAAACCAGATAATAGATATTATAAAAATGAAGATTATGTACATAAAAGTAGAAGAGAAATGATATATACATGAAGTGTTTCTGAAGACTCCAAGATCTCATCAAAATATGATTTTGAAAAGGAAGAATCAAATCTGAAAGCAAATATGTTCTATATGGCTAAAGAAGATAAGGTACAAGCCTACTTTTCATTTAATTATGATTCTCATTCAAATTGTTTAAATAATAAATTTGATGCCTACTGCACAACGTTAGAAGAGAAATTTGAATCTTTATTAAAAAAGAATAAATCTTTAAAAAATATTCATAATGTTTTTTTAGGAGAAATTAATACCAGGATAAAACAACATCAGGAGTTAGTTGATAAATTTAACTCATCCACTATAAACTACCTTGATCACGAGAATAAGATTAAATCATTACAATATGAAGTATAAACTTATAAAAGTGATTCTCTTTTCTTTATAAAAGGATAAAATATTCTAAATTAAATTCCATGTAATAATTTCATTAAAATCGAATGATTTAGTATGTAAATTAAGGGTGAAAATTTGAAACTGCAAAAGAATTATTTTGTTCCCAACTCAAAAAGTGTTAATTTTTATTTTTGGGGAACAAAAGGATATATAAGAAATAACTATTATTTAAAAAATCCTCAAATTAGTGGCATTAAAAGAGATTTTAATTCAAAAAGGTTATCTTAAGAAAATGATATGAGTTATGAAAAAACAAAGCAGATATGGATTCATACATTTCTTCTAGTTAACACTACTAGACCTAAGAAGATATGGGTATAAAAAAAAACATTTTTTTAAAATGATTTTTTAGGTAAAAATTCACAAGAAAAGATATTCTATTTGGTATATTTACAATGTATTCTCAAGGAATATGAGTGAAGATTAATCAAATTCTCACACATTAACTCAAATGAATGGAGGTTTTGTCACTTTTGGTGATAATGCCAAAGGGAAAATAATTAGAATTAGAACTGTTAGAGATATAAAAATCATATACATCAACAAAGTACTTTATGTGCAAGGATAGAAGCACAATTTGATAAGTATTTCTCAGTTTTATGATGATGGTTTTTATGTCGATTTCTCTAACAATTCTAGACCAATATCTAAAAATGAATTGTTTAAATTTAGAGCACCTAGAAATGATAATGTTTATACTATGGAATTACATTTCTTGTTTAAAAAAAGTGAGCTATTTATATTCTAAAATAAGTGAGTCATGGATATGAAATAAGAGACTTGGTAATTGTAATATTTATTCTTTATATAAATTGTATAAGAAATAGTTAGTTTCTGATTTACCTAGTCTTAAATTTGATGATGACAGATCCTGTGAGGCATGCCAAATTGGAAAGTAACACAAATATTCTTTCAAACTGATTAAAAAAATATCTACATCTAAACCTTTAGAACTTATCCATATTAATATGTTTGGACCTTCCAGAGTATCCAATTTGGATGGTAACTTATATGTTTATGTTTTAGTTGATGATTATTCCTTATTTACCTGGGTTAATTTTCTAAATCTTAGGATACAATTTTTCTTTGTTTTTGATTTTTTTGAATTATTCAAAATGAAAAAGGTTTTAAAATAATTTCATTAAGAAGTGATCATAGTGGTGAAAGAAGTGATCATGGTGGTGAATTTTAGAATCAAGAATTTAATTCTTTTTTCTTAAATATGGTTATTAAACATACCTTCTCTACACCAAGAACATCTAAAAAAATAGAATTTTGAAAGAAGAAATCAATCTATTCAAGAAATGGCTTGAACTATGCTAAATGAACACATGCTACCTACCTATTTTTGGGTAGAATCTATAATCACAACCTGCTATATCATTAATAGAGTTTTAATTTGGCCTATTTTTAAAAAGACACCATATGAACTTTGGAACAAAAAAAATCTTAAAGTAAAGTACTTAAAAGTTTTTGGATGAAAGGTGCATATCCCAAACACGGATTATAATCTTGGTAAGTTCGATCCAAAATCTGAAGAAGAAATATTTTTGGGATATTCTACTACTTCTATATCTTATAGTGTGCTTAGTTAAAAATCAAGGATTATTAAAGAATTAGTTCATGTGAAGTTTGATGAAACTGATTCCCTTATTTAGGAAATAGATCAAACTGATGAAGTAACTGAGTCTTTTGATAATATGATACTTGAACCCTTAAAAGTAATTTTAATTCTAATTTTAATAATTTTTATACTAGTTCATAAGAACTTGAAAACAAATAACCTGAAAGTGTACTACCTAGAAAACCTATATATCTAAAGAACCACCCCTTAGAAACTGTTATAGGAAACCTAGACACTGGTATTAGAACTAGATGAATTATAGGAAACCTAGTTGAATTATCTTCCTTTATCTCCCAACTACAACCTAAGATTATTAAATAAGCCTTAGTAGATGAGAGTTGGATGATAGCTATATATAAATAGTTAAACCAGTTCAAGAGAAATAAAGTTTGGGAACTAATTGAGAGACCAACCAACTATCCAGTCATAGGAACCAAGTGGGTTTTTAGAAATAAATAGGATGATCAAGGAATCATCACTAGGAATAAATCTATACTAGTAGCCAAATGTTATAATAAAGAAGAAGAAATATATTATAATGAGACCTCTGCTCCAGTATCTAGACTAGTAGCTATTGGAATCTTTTTACCTTATACATATTATCTAAATTTAAAATTATATCAGATGGATGTTAATTCTGCCTTTTTAAATGGGTTTTTAATGGAGGAAGTTTATGTTGAACAACCCCTTGGTTTTGAAAATCCTTAAAAACCAAATTTTGTTTTTAAACGTACCAAAGATCTCTATGGCCTTAAACAAGCACCTAGAGCTTGGTATGAACGATTAAGTTCTTTTATTTTGAAAAATGGATTTACTGTTGGTTTTTAAGATCCAACACTTTTTAAGAAACTAATTTGTTCTAATATTTTATTAGTTCAAATTTATGTTAATGATGTTAATTTTAGTTCAACTAATTAAAAGTTTTGTCTGGATTTTTCAAATCTAATGTGAAAATAATTTGAAATGTGTATGATGGGAGAAATGAATTTCTTTTTAAGATTTTAAATTTATCAAAAAGATAATGGAAATGTTTTAAATCAAATTAAGTATATTATAGATTTGTTGATAATTTTTGGGCTTGAAAATAGAAAGACATATGAAACTTCCTTGTGTACTAATATAAAACTTGATTTGGATGAAGTTGGGAAACCAGTCAACAATAAGCTTTATTGAGGTATGTTTTTTATTTTTTTATATCTTACTACTAGAAGATGAGAAATTATTTATCCAATATGTATTTGTGTAATATATCAATAAAATCTAAAATAATCCCATCTTACTACTGTTAAAATATTTTTTATATATTTAAATGGAACTACTTTTCAATCTATTCTTTACTCCAAAACATCTGATTTATCTAAATTTCATATTCAGATGATGACTTTAGGGGTGTAGATTATATAGAAAAAGTACCTTAGGAACCTATCACTTCTTAGTAAAATCTTTAGTTTCATGGTCTAGTAAGAAAAAATACTTAGTTGCTCTATCAACTGCTGAGATAGAATATGTGTCTGCTGGCAGTTACTGTGCACAAGTATTGTGGATGAAAAAAACTCTACTGGACTTTGGACTAAATTTTTATAATATTCCTATTTTATGTGATAATACAAGTACAATAAATATTTCAAAAAAATCCTATAAGTCATTCTAGTACTAAGCACATTGATATAAGGCATTATTTTTCAAGAGATCATGTCCTTAAAAAGGATATATATTTGGAATTTGTTAATTATTAATATCAATTGGTTGATATTTTTACCAAACCAGTTCCCAATTCTAGTTTTGATTTTATTAAGGGAGAGTTAGGTATATTTAATTTAAACTAAGTGTTCTTTAATTTAATATTATTTATCTCTATTAAATTTTGTTCTTATATTTACTTATTTTTATTTTCTCTATTTATTTGTTTAAATAGTTTTTTTAATTTTTAAAAGTCATGTGCTTTCAAAAAATTTCATAATTATATTACGTAATGGCATGGGAAACAAGGTGATGTCAAAAACTTTTCACATAGTGAAACCTTTCATCTTCCCTTGCCTTTTTTTCTAAAACTGTTTCATCTAAAAAAGCCTTTGTTTACCTTCAAAACCCTAGAACCCAAGAACCTCATAGATTTTGATTTTTATAAATGGGAAAAACCAAAATAACTGATGAGGGTGAACCTAGTGACCTAAAGTGTCAATGAGTTTCTTCAAGAAAGATTCTATAAGAAAAAGTTGTCTATTTCGAGTGGTTTTATGAGACCAATTTGTTGCTAATGAAAGAACTCACATTTCAAGGTCTGGAATTTATTTTTAATGAGGTAAATACAGAATTTTTTTATGATATAGAGTTGAAGTATCACTTTAATAGTGTTCAGTTCAGTTTTGGCATGACTGAAGACACTATTTCTGAAAAAAAATAGAGGACAAGGTATTTTTGACTTCCTCTGTATAAATTGATGAAATATTAAAAATGTCCCCATGGAGGTGTTTTTCATTTTGATCTATGATCTATTTGTAATCAAGATCACATGTGTGTGGACATTATGTAATTTCTGTTTGGATCAACTCAAATTAGAAAGATGTTTGTTAAGAACCTTGAGGATGATAAAAAAGTTTTGATTAAATATATTTAGATTGTAATATCCCCAAGAGTAGATGAGATAGAGAAAATATTATATCTAGACATATATTCTTTGTTTCTATTTATAAGTAAAATGATGTTGAATTTTACAAGGAATATGTTGAGGTATTTGAGCTATTGTTGTCAAGAAGAGGCTCGTATGTCTTTTTATCCTTATGGAAGGATACTGTCTTTAATTTTTTTTAGAAAGAATATGGTCTGTTTGTTTAGATCTAGAGTTAAGTGTCATCATATTAATGTATTGAATGCTGGTACTCTTATAAAATTTGGTTTTTACTTGAGTATAGTGAAATACAAGGTTATGATAGTTGGTGTAGATGACCAAAAAAAGTCAGGATCATTTGCTAAGGGGGAGAAAAGTGATGTTGGAAATAAAAGGATTAGAGAATCTAGAGCTGATGTAATTTCTAAATCAATAAAGGGAAAATTGAAATTTAATGGTGAAGAAGATGAAAAAGAAGTTATAGAGGATCTGGTTGTGAAACCAAGGTATATAGAAGAACCACCAGCTGAAGAACTTGTGATAGGATCAAGGGAAGCTACCCTTTCAATTCATTTGGAAGAATTAGTTTTTGAAGAAGACCAACAGTTTAAGAGTCTTGTTTGAGATCTATAGGATGCTGCTACTATAGTTGTTTAGGAAAAAGAGTTGGTTGTTGAAGAAAAATTTGTTTTTGAAGTGGCTATTCAGGAAGATAAAAAAAATGAGCAGATCAGAAAAAGTGGATACATAAGTTGTTGATAATCAGGATTACTTAGTTTTTGATCAATTGATTGAGAGACTAGAATCTATTTCTAGAGATAAGACAGAGGTTCTTGACAATTTATCTTTCTCTAGTGAAAAATTAGTTGAAAAATCAGTAGAGAAGTATGATTCAAGTTTTTTAGTGATTGTGGCTATTGGTCAGTCAAAGAATCCTGATGAAGGAACATATGATTCCATGAATAATAAAGTTGAAGATCTTGTGATGAAATTTGATAAAGTTTATGAAACAAATTATATTCTTAGGCATGATATAGAGTTCTTGGAGAAATCATTAAATGATTTGAAAAATTCATCAACTCTAAGGACAAAGTTTGAGTCTCTTTATAATCAACTTCAAGAATTAAAAGAAAATTAAGTCTTAAGGAAATATTTTGATGCTTTAAAGAGAGATATGTTAGATGAAGTTGGAAAAATTAGATTTTAATCTATTTAAAAAATCGATTTTCCATATTTGAATTGGTATTTAGGTAGCCAATTTGAGTCCATTAAAGGAAGTGTTTCTCAAGCCAGTGATTCTGCTTCAACTCCTTCTACCTTTATAGATATGATTCATAGATTTCAAGAAATTACTTCAGTTATGGCTGAAATGAATGACTGTCTGCAGAACCTGAATGCAGTAGGGATCCATTATTAGTTTATTAGATAATCAAAGATATTTGATTGATAAATTGACTTCAGGTGAACCCAATATCAAGATTCTGATCAACAAATAAATAGATAAGTTAGACCAGTTAATACAGTAAGAGGAAAGTTTTCTTGAATTTTTGAAATTCAATCTTGTTGAAAATATGCATGTTAATAAAGATGCCATGATTTTTATTATGAATTTGAGAGATAATATTATTAAAAAGTTTCAGGCATAGATAGTAGATCTGAAAGAAGTGTTTCAAGCTGCTAAAATTTTTACATAACCAGAAACTGAGCCAAACCCTAACTAAAATCTTTCAATATGACCACATAAGTTGGATAAACTATTTCATAGTCAAAAAGAATATTGTATTTAAATATATTTTGATTAATTAAATCACTTTATTCTTATTTTCTGTGCTTTATTTGAGATTATTTTATGTTTATTTCTTCTACTATAAATCAAGTCTTATTTATATAATCATTATATTCTAAAATTTGTTTAATTTTTTATGAAAACTTAAATATTCTTTAATCCATTTTATATACTTCCTTTTTAATATCACAAAAAGGGGAAAATTTGGATAGACACAACATTTCTTTTTATCAAAATAATTTTGTAAAATCAAATTATTTTCGTTAATTTTTTTTTCAAAATTAAAAATTATGTTAATAATTTTATGGGTTTTGTGATAATAAAAGGGGTATATTGTTGGGAAAGTATTTTATCAACAATAATATATAATTTAATATGATTTTGATTCTCAAAAATAACCTTGTTTGTTTTACTAATGATTTTACATTAAGTGTATTTTAGGGAATTAATATTCTTTTAATTTATTCTGAAATTATTTTCAAGATTTCAATTTGAAATAAATATTTATTAAAAATGTTTGGGATATGTTTTTGAGCATTCTAGAAACACTGTTCATACCCTATGTGGTTTAGCATAACATATGTTATCAACCCTACACTTTGTACAGTGTGTATGGATCGAGATACCTACGTTTGTCTTCAAAATTGTACTGGAAGAAGAAAGTATGGTTTATCAAACCTACATTTAAATCAATAATTATGGTTACTCAAACTTATGTTATCAGAAAAGTATAGAAAAAGAACCTTAGATTTGATAGGAACATTACATTTGGTAAGAGAAGAAATTATGGTTAAATAAGCCTATATAAGTAATGAACCTTACGTTCTAAAGAAAAATGTATGGATCATCAAGATTTATTTTATGATAGACCCTATGTTGTCAAACATAGATTAAGAAGATGAATGATACGTAGTTGAACCCTATGTTAAATATTTTGTGGCTTTGTGAAGGAACCTTGAGTTTGATTTTTCAACGTCGGAGATTTATTTTCATGACATTTTCTGTGATTTCTAAAATGGACTTGACAGAGTTACATGCTAATTTAAATCTCATTTTTGACCATTTTTAATATTGTTTTATTTGATTCAAGAACTATATTCAATGGATAAATTTACTCTTATTCTTAATGGAAGTTACAACTCCCCTAGTAATTTCAATTTTGAATTTTTATGGTTAATTAGTCATCTTTTGTGGATCTGGAATTTTAGAATAAGGAGGCTCATTATATATTTCTCTGAGTATTATTTTCCTCATATGATAGAGAGTAAAGAATATTTTGATAATTATTCAATCTTTTTAGTGATCATATACATAGTTCTTCAGTGAATGAATAACTCAGGAAGACAACTACAATTTAGTGACATAAATTTTAAATCCTATAAGTGCAATGCTACTCTGTTTTTGTTGCTATTATTAAAATCGAATATCTCTTGTGAAAATAGATTTCTTCAGACTTATTTGATCTTGAATATTATCTTTATGAAGAAGAAGATACATAAATTGTCAGTTGTATGCCGCTATAATTGTGAAGATCAATATGTTTCAAAAAATCAAATCTCTTTTTGATTTATTTGAGTTTTGAATGCTTATACTCAGTTGAAGTGGAGTGTCAGCTTCTCAATCTAAGCTGTGGATAATCTGTTCTTTGTTTAGAACCAGAAGATTTTTTTAGTCTTAATTATAAAGGTTTCAACTAGCTGCACTCAATTTTTGTAATTTCAGTCTTGTGATAAGAGGACTAGACTAGTGAAATTCACCAAGCTCATAGAGATAGATTCTGGTGGAGTGGACTAGGGGATATTTGTTTTGCCTCAAACCATTATAAAAATCCATATATTTTATTTCTTATTTACCACTACTTATTAACTGATCAGAAGTAAAAAACAATAATTATTCATGATAATTAAAAGAGGGTATTTAAATTCAGAATTGTGGAAGAGTTTTTGAAAATACACAATTCATCCCCCTATTGTGTGTTTTATATATTCCCACCTAACAATATTGGCTATATAAATATTGATATTACATTAATGAATAATGTGAAAAATTATTTATCCCTTATGGTCTTTAATAAAAGTTGATATCTCCTACCCTTTGATGGAATTAGAACTTCTTGATTAAGTCCATTACCATGGTGTTCTTTAAAAATGTTCACTTATTGAAATTTAAATAAAGGGACATAGAGAACCTAGGTTGATGAAACTAGTATGAAACCTGATTGATTAAAGATATCAAGATGAAAGAATTATATTACAAATTTCAGGTTCGCATGTTTCATTGTCATTGTGACATTTATCTTCTTTCTCTATGGGTCCCTTAGTGTGTTTCTTGGTGATAACCTTGGAATTTAGGTGTAACAACCTCATTCCACTAAAAAGAGGCCTAGAGGGTTACACACTAATTTTATTTAGAACCCTAGTTAAAGTATATATGAATTTAACATGCTGAATAAATATTATTATCATATATACTTTAATACATATTAATTTTGAGTTAATCACACATATTTAATCACCATTTATTCAAGAGAATATTATGTGAGTTTAATATCAAATCAATATTTATTTTCTAGGTACTTATTTACTTAATTATATAAATATAATATTTATTTATTATGGTTTATCCATAAGGTAAAAAATATTTATTTATTTAGATACTTGAATATTTATTAAACATTTAACATATATTTTATTGAATATAATATTTATTTATTTATAATCAAATATTAGAGAAATATTTATTTATTTAAATAATTAATCACTATTCAAGGTTAGATAAATATTGAGGTAGATGAGGGCTGAGTTAAGGGCCTAATAAGAACTGTCATATTAAATATTATTTGAATAAATATTGGTTTATTTATTTAATAAAAGTTATATTTATTTATTATATCTATGAGTTTATTTCATGCTAAGTAAATAATAATAATAATATTATTTTATACATAGGGTTCATAAGGGATTTAGAAAGTAATATGGTCCTAGGTGAAATTATTATTTATCAAACCCTAACTCTATATAAACCTAATAATGTCATTTTTAAATGTAATAGTTTTTTTCCCATTGAAATTATAGAGAGAATTCACACAATCCCTAGTGATAGTTTCTCCTCGAATTCTTTCAAGAACGGTGAGAAATCCTCCTCTAATAACCTCTCAAGACCGGAGCAATCAAGAAGATATTATTATAGTGATCATCAATGGAAAAAAAGTGTCAGAATCTTCTATAACAGCACCCAATGATTTCAAAGATGACGTTAAAAGGTATTTGGTGCACATGTGGATCACTAATAGGGGGATTCTATACTTTATTCCTCTATCCACAATGAAAGAACATTAATAAGTGGTCTATCGATTCATCAATGAACACAAAAGTTTAATGTAAGGTATTTATTTATTCAAATAAAATAATTACAAATTATATTTTATGATATTTTATTATTGGTTCTGGTGTAATATTCAATCAATATTTAATTTAATTCTATTGTTCATGAAATTATTCATCATAAAAATCTCAGATTATTCATTAGTTAAAAAAAATATGAGTTAGCTATGACCCAAAGGTGCTTCTTCTATACCCAAAACCTTCAACATACTTATATTTTATTTCACTATCACCTACCAAAGGATATTCAAATAACAAATGAAAAATATCTTTGAGTTTAGGCTTACTATTTGAATATGATAGTTCTACTTCGTTCTTGGCTAAGTTCAAGCCTCCTCTAATTACTAGATCCTTTTTAATTTGTTTTCAAGATTAGCATAAAAATATTTCTTGTGTGTCTTACCACAAGATATCTCATCTTAAAATTAATGGGGGAGTTTATATAATATATCACTCCACCCCTTCATCATTGAATCCATTTGATTAATATAATATTTTAGGCATACCTTCTCTTATTATAGACTTTGAACCACATTAGTTAGTTCTAACAGATGTGAAACATTTTCATCTTTCTTAGATTTTAAATTATGAACTTCTTTTGAGTTAATATTCTTTCCACCGACATTGGATTTAATTTTTTCCACCTTTGTGGAAATCACCTCAAATTATTCATATTGAGAGTCATTTATCTCCCATAGGTCTATTTCCACATCAAAAAGCCTTTCGTTTAGGTCTTGAAACTTAAAAACTCACATTCCTTACAATTTGATCATGAGGTCCTTAGAGTTATTCTCTTCTTTAAAATTCATGTTTTTTTTCTTGCAGTTATTTATCCATCTCATCAGATATATGAAAAAATTTAAATTTTGTCCTCCTTGGGATCTACTCATCATCAAAGGATCTAATATCACTTGGCATATAAGCTTCTTCATTATTTCCCATAAAACCATTAAAATAATTTACAGTTTCATAATATGAATTGTTTATACCTCCGTATTTTTTGCCATTTTTTCCTTCAACATGATATCATTCTTTCCAAAAATAGTTCTATAATATAAAATTACACTATACCTCTACTTATTCTTTAAAGTTATTACATTTTCAATGGAAACCAATAACATAAGAGAAATATAAAACTTTAACTTTAAAACCAATTGGATCAAGTTGGATAAAAAAATCCAAAATAAAATATCCTTGATTTGATACAATTTGTTATGATTAAATGAGTTTAGTTGAGAGATACTATGAGGGGGGGGGGGGGGGGGGGGTGTATTAGGGTATCTGAATTATGATATCAATTTTAACACTATTCTTTAAATTCTAATTTCCCTAATAGATGTTAACCAATTAACCATAAAGGTCACTTATTTTTCTCTTTTTTCTTATATATTCATCGGATTACATAACCAACCTTTACCAAATATTAAAAATGATCACTTTATCCCACATTTACTAGTTAATTTATGTTCATAATAGAAATAATAAATCACAAGGGACACACTTATTTTTACTTGGTACACCACAATGGTCCAATCCAAGGATCATGTGATCAATAATATGTTGATGTACCAAATTACTAAGCTTAGTGCTTGTGGGTTTTTAGGCTAGGTCACTTTTTTATGGGATTATTTCTTTTAAAATGTTCTAGGGTCAATTCACTATATCCTTATGATCACTTCCCTCACAATTCCCTCTTTCAATCACTACTTCAGAGGGAAAAACAAAGTTGGAATGTATTCTAATGAACAATAATACCTTGTTCTTTAAGATGCACTGAGTATGAATAAGTGACTTTGAATTATTTATATACTCCTTCACAAGAATTATTTGAACATAATTATGAGAAAAATATTGTTTCCATGAGATAAAATGAAATCAATTCTTTCCAGATAAGTCTGGAACACCTTTCTAGTTTCAAAACCTGGAATTTCTTCCTCATTTTTAATTTTCTTTACTTAAAACAATTATCTTCCTCTTCTTCATTAAAAATTGATTCAACGAGTTACAAAAATCTTTATTCCTTTCTTCTTTGTTGCACAACAATAATTCCCATTGATCTATGAGATTTTAATTTTAAATATACTATTTATTATATCTCAATAATTTCTACACATAGTTTTATAAGCCTATAGACTTTAATTCAATGGCTTAAATTAATTCAAATTCCTCTTTTCTTTTTGATATTTATCCATGTGTACAACAAATTTAAAGAATCTATTTAATTCCATTAAATATGTTTTTAATAACTAATTTATAAATCCATAAATTCATTATAGAGTTTTTATATTTTCTAGAAAACATTATGACTATAAAATGGTCACTTATTTTATGGTGTAGTCATTCTACTCCATGAATTTACTAAAATGTTTCTCCTTCCACAATGACATAGAATAAAAGCTCAATAAAAAATTGTGGTGCAGTCTACTTCCATATAGTGAATAATCTGATATTTTGAGATCCAAAAATATTTCTCCATTTTACTTTCTTATAACTCTTCTATTATCATGGATTGTATAACACCCCAATATTTTAAAAGAACACTGTATTTGATAGAATACAAGATACGCAACACCCAACTTAAACGAATAGTGAAATATTATTATATGATCATTATAAACTAGCTGTTAAATTATTAAGAATGTAAATTATTAACTACATTATGAAATATATAATTTTACTACTCAATGTTAATGTATTAATTTATTATTGGTGAATAAGAACTATATTTTTAGTAAAGTCATTTTATTCTTAAAAAATAAGTTTTCTTAAAAAAGGGGTTTCTTGATTTCTATGAGTGAATATTATAATCAATTTATGGAACTTATATAAACTTTATTTTATAAAAATAGTATAATTTTTTAAATAATCATATTAAAATTATATTAGAGTTATTTTTTGGTATTTTTTTGAAAAGATTGATTTTCCAGTGAATAGTAAAAAATACCAATTTTTATAAAAAGTTCATTTTATTTACATTATATCACAGTAAATTAAGTAATATTTAGTTATATATAATCTAATTAATTACATTTTAATCATAGTTATGCCTTATTTGGGTATAAATACCTTTTGGGGCTTAAAAATGCATTTTTGAAGAGAATTGGTTTTCATTAATTTTTGTAGGATTAACTTTAAAATAATTTCTGACACTTATATGAGTGAAATATTCAAAAATTGAATCCATATTTGTAATTAATGATTCAAATTTTTTTAAATATTTCCTTTTATTTTTTAGTCAAATTGAATAGTAACTATATTAGTTTTTTATCACGGTAAGGGTAAATCGGGTAATTTTAGTTAAAAATAAAATGATAAGGATGAGAAAATGACTCTAAAACATTACCTAATATTATTTTATAACTAAAATTAGTCCACAATAATCCAATATTAAGTTATATATTCTTTTATGTTCATTCAGATGAGATTATGACCTTTATAATATTTTTTTAAAGGTTGGGTCTAAATCCTCAATTTATTATTTAAAGCAAAGACCTCTTTAGTGTGGGTAGTGGGAGACCCATTACATAGCCTGAAGGCCCAAGGCCAAGTTTCCTAAGTACAAGGCTTTAAATCCCATTTTTTGGCCCAAAGGACCCCTCGGTGAACAGTACTGCTACAGTACCTGCACTTCTATAGTACCAGCTGCAGTACAACGCCGCTACAGTGCCTCTACCAATACAGTGTCACTACTTCTATAGTCCGCCACTACTACAATGCCCTGCTATAGTATGCCCCTACTAGGAATTGATCCTGGGTCTTTTGGATGCTAAGCAGGATCCTGTACCACTTGGGCACAGGCTCATTAGCAAAATTATACCGGTTTTTTTAGACCCAAGGGGTTACATGGTATAGGTGGGCTGTTACCCACCACTGATCACCTTTTTATACTCCCCCATTCGTAGTCCCAGGTGTAATGGTACCCAAGATTTCAGGCTAGTACCACATGAGGTAGAGGGGTCCACGAGAGGTGATAAATGCATATAGTTCACGTTGCCTTGCGAGGACTCGAACCCGGAACCTCAGGGTCAAGTTGCCACCGCCGCTCACCAACTCACCCATGCCCCATCAGCACCTTTATATTAATTTATTTCAAGAAAAGTCAAACATGTAACACTCTTGTTTTTAATAAATATAAAATTTTTAATATAGGGTTATCGAAAGGATATGTTAAAATATAAATATTTTTTTAAATATAAAATATTTATCTTTATCATGGAAATTTAATTTTTAATAAAGAAATAATTATCTTAAATGCTTACACAATGCTGATGTAGTAATTATTTAATTAATGAAAAACTCAAATAAATGATATTAAGAATATTAAAAGAAATATACTTTTAGCCATAAATTTTATATATGTATTTTACATTTTAGGGAAATTTTAAAATAATTGGTTCTAATTTTAAGTGTTATATAAATGTTATTAAAGTTAAAGTAATGAATAGTATCAAAATTGATAATAATGATATTTTTTGAGAATAATATTTTTTTAAATTATTTAAAAATTATAAAAAACTTAAATAAGAAAAAATAGGATAATATATTATCTAAAATGTAATCCCATGTGCATTTATATGACATTATGAAGAATTTGGATCTAGAATCGTCTTATTATATTTTAATATTTTGAGAAATTCCAAAAGTTCCCACTACCTCAATTATAAAAGGGTACCCATTCCTTCACTTATTTACACAACTTTGAGCCATCTATATAAAAAACCCTAAACATTTCTCTTATAAACATCCTTATACAATTTCTTGAGGTTAGAGACCTTGCAAAAGAGCAATCCTAGGTTCCTTAAGTAAAGATATAAAGGAAGTCCACCGAAGAAGAGATTATCATCTTTACTGACTCTTTCAAGTTTATTTCTTATTATAATTTATATTCATTTGTTGCACCCAACCAGAATAATAAATATAGTATCATAAATATTCTGATATTTTATTACGATTATGGTAAAACCATATTCTAACTCATTTCCATTCCCTGAAAAGTGAAAATTACTTGTGCATACATACAACTTACCGTCTCCACATAGAGGTGTAATTTGTTTTAAACAAAAATTTACTTGGTTGGTTATAAATATATAAAAAATTAATTTATATTATATAAATTAAATAATAATTAATTTATAAATTTTAATTATTCTTTATCATTCTTTTGTTACATCCATCGAAAAATGAAACCAGCGTTCATGCATACGTATGACCTACCATCTCTATGAATAATGTAATTTATTTTTTTATCTCTATCTTTATGGATGAATATATATATATATATATATATTTAATATATATTATATTTACACCATAAATAATATTCTGTATATGACGGAACTATCATAAAATTAGAAGGATAAGAACTACTAAATCAAAACATACATGAAAAATGAAGTAGTTACCACCTAAAATAGTGATTTTAACAATGAATTGATAATAAATGGTTGATAAAATATTATAATATATGGTATGATAAATATGATTATTATTTTTAATATATTTATAATAAATCTATTTTTATTATAGTGGAGTTTCAAACACATATAAATGAAATCAAATTTGTGATAAGGGTTTCTCATCTCACTTTTACTTATATGAGATATATTCCATATTCTCTACTTATTTATTTTGTGTGGTATATATACTAACCCTTTTATATATTATTTCGTGAATATATTTTTATTAATGTTATGTAACATTTCATTTTAAGTTTTTTCTTTCGTAGGGTATATGATTCAAAATAAACCCAACAAGTAAGGGTTTATTTCACAATCTCATCATTATTTAGGATTGTTTATTTTTAAGTCTCATCTGAGGAATAATTCCCTACAATGACCATGTTTTATAAAAAAAAATTCAATTTTTTTAATATTCTTAAATAAAATTTTAAATTCATTTTACCCATGTTTACTTTTTAAAAAACGTGTTCAAAGGAATCTTCCTGTACTTTTCCAAACAAGGTACTTTTTGACATTTTTTAAAAGTGTAAAAGGAATGTTTTTTAACTTATATGGAATGAATTTTTTTCTTTCATCATGATACCTTAATACTATGAATCTTTCTTAACAAGTCTACAAGTTTATTTTCAAAGGAAATTATTTTGTAATTACATGTGTATTTTTTAGATTAAAAAAATATTTTCAAAGTGAAGAAATTATTTTACTCAAGAATATTTTTAAATAAATTTTTATTTTATTTATATTCATAAAAAACATCAATAATTTATTTAACTTATGATATATTTGGGATATTTTGTATTTATGTCATCCTTATTTTTTTACTGGAGAGTTTACGATCAGTTTGACTAGGGAAAATATTTAAATAATATTTCTTGATTAATTTTTATAATAATTAACTTCCCTTGAAATATTCACTTTCTTATTATCATTAGACCTTACATTTCCCCTAAATATCCATATTATTTATCATGGAAAAAATTATTACTTAATATATATATTATTTCTATATATGATATTTTACTTTGAAAGCTATGTGATTGACTGGGGTAATTATTATTAATCTGTATCATTTACTCAATGCATATATTTGATGATAAGTCATATTGATTCAGGAATTGAATTGACCATTCATCATGTGAGGAATTATTTGGACCTATAGTCATGAGTGGTTCCTATAATTATATGGCCCCTCGACGCGTCTATAGGTCTAATGAGACAAATTAGTTGGCCAGATTAAATAGGCTTCTACCTATAGTTTTAAAATATTTTGTGAAAGGTATTAATGGTATATATATCATGTGATAGAGAAAATGATGTACAATAATTAATAATTTCCTTAATCAAGAATTCAATTATTATTATCCATGATATTTTTATAATTATATTATATATGGATGAATTTAATTCTCTGTTTATTGATTAAATAAAATGTGTTTTTTATTTTATTACCTTTACAAATTGATTATTCCTTATCTAATCATGATAGTTAAGTTAGTAAATGGATCATGTGTTCAACTATTTAAATTTAAATGTTGATTATAGTTATTGATTCAAGATATCTTATATTTTACTTAACCCTTATTGATTATTTGAGGCCATCCTTATTTGTTTCCTTTATTAGAAATCTAGGAAGTGTAATATGAATGGTATGCAAGGATTTCCAAGAGAGAATAATGATATTCACAAAAACAATTATATTGTAATTTTTTTATTCAAAATTAATATGGGAGTCATGTATAGATCTAACAAGACTAATAAACTATTCAACCACTTGGGATGCGATTCCTTGCATTTAGTGCCAATGTAATAATGAAACCACCAGCTCTAGTCTACCAAGACCAGGTTCTGTTATAGTTGGTATCAAATAAATTTTAGTATAAACCTTGGGAATTGATTTATGAAAACATAGATTAGAGAAAGAAACCCTATGAGAGAATTTGTAAATATTCCCAAAGAAACCAATATTATGATATAAATATTAGTTATACCTAAATTTCCAATTTACGTTAAGTGTTTCACTAATGTTAAGATTATACATTATGTTTCATAATGGTCTAATCTTATATAGTGTATTCCATTATTTAGAAATGAAACCTAGAGGAATAATGAGAACTGTTTCAGTGCACACAATTTAAAGAGTTTTAATAGTCATTTCCTTGAGGGTATTAAGCGAATATTTTGAAGGGAACTAGTCTCCCAAACATTCTCAGCATATGATTACATAATATCATGTTATATCAAGATATAAAAATAATTCTCTAATTATTATGGATTTGAAGGGAAGTAATAGAAGAAGAGGATGATAATGATAAAAAATGGATAAGTGGAAGGATGACAAGAATCATATTCTCATAAATGATATTTGTTGAAAGAAACACTACAATACTTGATTAAAGGGAATGAGAGTTTAATAAAAATGAAGAGAGAATGTTCCCCAATAACTTGAATTCAAGGGGAAGAAATAAAACTCCCATGTTTAGTGTTTTAACTATAAGGTTATGAGACACTATGAAAACAAATACCCCAATCATCAAGGGAATATATCTTAGAAGAAGCAAAGAGATCTAGGTCGAGCTTATACTATTACTACGGTCAAAGTGGAATGATTAAAGTACTTTTATATTTTGATTCAAGAATTATGATGTAATAGTTTTTTATCAGTAATATTTTGGTTATAAGAATCATGAAATGAAAAAGGATTGTACTAAATTAGATTTTATTTAAGTATCTGAGAGAATATATTGAATGGTATGATAACTAAGATATGTAATTAGTGGTAAGGTGATATTTTTGGAGACTACATGGAAAATAGAAATATAACCCACAATATGTTTCTGATGTTGAGTTTAGTTGGGGTAAAGAAAATATAGAAAATGGGGAAGTAAATGGGCAAGTATTTGTGACCTTGAGATGGTACAATATAAAAGTAATTCATGATGTAGTTTACTTAATTTTTTGGATTTATGAAATATATTTAGTAATATGGTATTTTATTTAAGGAATAAGGAAGGAGTTAATTACTGAAAGCATGCATGTTTTCAATAAGAGTTTATAGTTATAACCATGTTTTAGGAGAAGATATGATAAATAAAATTAGAAATGTCATTAATATCTACTATATAGGGGATTAATGATAACTTGATTTTGGAAATTTAGTGACCTTATTCATAATTTTTTTTGGAATTTTTAATTTATAGGAGTCTTAAGGTTAACTACTTATAGAATGGATTAAGTTAGAATTTAGATTTTATTTTTTGTGTTTAAAGAATAAAACATCATATTGGATAACCAATTATATCATTTTTTGTTTCAATAAATATTTCTAGGCTGATGTAAATGAATTATGAATCTTATAATTTGTTAAAAGTTCTTCAATCATGAAGAATTAATCTAGAGTAACCATTTCTTGAAGCAAGTGATAGTGTGGAAACAAATAGAAGTATAACCAAAGGATGATATTAGTATTATGAAATAGAATGAAATCAAGTAACTTTATTTTATCAATTAATTTATCTAAATATCAAAATAATTCTCCAACTTTAGGAAAAAGGAAATTGAAATAAAAATGTTATCCAATTACTTTTCTTACCGAGAAATCAATAGCCTTTTAACCCATCATAGATTTATGATTTGGTGATGGATAAATTTATCATTAAGATGTTATATATCACTCTATAATAACACTTAGGAATTATTTTTTTCTTGCATATCCATGTTTTTACATTCCACTAATGTTCTTCCTTTTTTAAACCTAGTTTTGGGGTGACCTTCACATTTCCCTTTTCCACTTTTTAAGAGGAAGTTTTACTAACCATTTTTAAGATGTGGGATTAACACAAAGGCATTTAAAATGTTTAAAGATTAATTACCAAACACATGTTCAAATTTTTAGTATTAAATTTATATAAGGGTGAGAATGTGAAACCCCAATATTTTAAAAGAAAACTATATTCGATGGTGTATAAGATGCACAACACCCAACTTAAATGAATAATGAAAAATTATTATGTGATAATTATAAACTAACCATTTAATTACTGTTAATAAATACTATTTAAGACATTATATAATAGATAATTATACTACTCATTTTTAATTCATTAATTTATGATTTTTTAATAAAAAATTTATTTTTATTAAAGTCATTTTATTCTTCAAAAACATGTTTTCTTAAAAGTTGGTTTCTTTATTTTTATGAGTGAATATTAAAATAAATTCATGGAAATTCTATAAATTTTATTTTATAAAAATGATATCACTTTTGAAATCACCATATTAAAATTTTCATAGGGTGATTTTTTTTTTTATTTTTTTTTGGAAAATATTGATTTTCCAATAGACAGTAAGAAATACTGTTATTAATAAAACCGTCATTTTATTTATATTAAAATGTACGTTTATGATATGAATTTGATATAAAAGTAACTTAATTACTATTTAGTTATATATAATCTATTTAGTTATATTTTAATCACACTAATTCCCTATATATCATAGGGAAGATATATAAATAGAAGAGAAACCTCATATCCTTTGGGTTTAAGATCACTATTATTAATAGAATCCTCACCTTGATGGCCATGTATGCATTATCAGTTATCTGAGTTTCAAAAATGGTTATCAGGAACCCGAAAAGAATAGTCAATGGATTCCTATGGGATGCTAACCATGAGGGGCGTCACCACTAGGTGAGCTGATCATTCTTGGTCAAACTGTTCAAGGAAGGAAAATTTAATGTTAATATTACGGAAAAATCCACGAAATACATGAAATCCTGATGCTATTTTGATATATTGGAGATACATTATTTATAGTTGAAACACATGAAGAGAAAATGTGGAAGTATCCCTAGTTCTCTGAGAAACGACTATGATGTGGACTCTATTATATTGAAAGACTTAATTAAACCCTCTATAGTCTCCTTTTATAGTCACAATGAATTATTGACCATGGAAAAATATCATTTGGGATGATAATTGGTTAGTTATTTTTTCAATTTTTCCTAGGGTTCTTGTACCCCAATATGAATTTCTATAGAGCATTATTACACTCTATATTTCTTTTGTTCTTGATGATGAGTAGAAGGGTGTGGTTGAATGTATCAATATAATTGATGAGTAATAATGATGAATTTTCATCCACACTTTATTAGTAAAGTTTTACATTTTATATTATCAAAGGATTATCCATGAATAAAAAGAAACATACCCGTTGGAGAAATCTATTAGGAATAGATGAATCCTTATAAAATTTTTATTCTACGTGTGGAGAATCAAACAAAATTGCATTTCCACAATTAGACTATTCCAAGGAAAATGAATTCAAATCACCTCAAAGTTTTATTGTTCCACCAAGTCTAATATTAAGATGCATGATTATATTTTCCAATAAGGTAAACAGGATAGTTATATTTGTAACTTCCTTGGAAATTACATTGGTTCTTTCCTCTCCCTTGGTGATTTTGACTAGTTATTGTGGGATTGGTTTTAAAATATTAAAGCATCTTTTGATGGTGGTTGTGCCCGTTGTGTAATCTTCATAACTGAAAACTGGGTTATCTAGGAGGCATGGAATAAGGCCAGACATAAAAGCTAACATATGAGTTTGTCTCCATTTAATATTAAATCCTTTATAAAGATATATAAATTGTGCATGTTTTTCATAAAGGATACATTGCTTTCCTCATTCTTAATCTATAGTTTGACAGTAATAAGCCTTATCCTAATTGGACTAGAACAATATAGGGGTGATGGTTGTCATGGGAGGAACCAAGAGATGGACTCAAGATTGACACTGATAGAGAATGTGGAAATGAAATAATGTGTGGTGTAGGTATTATTAAATATAATAGAGATTAACAATTTTGGAATTTAGTTCTTATTATAGTGTAAGAAACCCTCTTATGAAAGAAGCTCAACCAATTCTAATCTGACTTCTCATTTGTCATCTCTTCAATATTTGACTCTGTTATTGAATCAAACTTGGATATGTCTATTAATTTATTTCAATGAACTACTCCATTTTATTGGGTTGGGGTGTATGACATTTGGGAATTCCAAACATTTATTGATTAGAATATGAGGACCCAATATACCTGGCATTAAGGTAACAAAGAAGCTGATATTTTGGATTTAAAAGGAAAACTTGAGGACTCTATCCAATTTTTCTATATTATAGGCTACCTTATTATTGACTATTACATCATCATATGTAGATACACACTCAGGCTCTACCATTTTAGACACCCCACATTCCCATTGGGGTCTTCTTTGGTTTCTTTAATAAAAATCCATTTTTGAGAGAGACATAAAGGGGAAAATAGACCCTTTATCTCTATTCGGATAGAGAACACAGAGAGAAAGGATTATTTTCCTATATTATCTAATATTATTCTATTTACCTCCATGTTAGTTACAAGGTAATCCCCCCCTCATATACTCTCTATATTCTTCTACTTCCTTTATCCCTTCCCCTTAAGTAGTTCATACATAATTAGGGATTTGGGGGTTTAAGTTTCACCAAATCATGGTAAAACCATTAATAATCAAAGGTATTTTTATATTAGGGGATAGATAACCTCTATATGTGTCATCCACATCGATTTAGGTATTTTAATTTAATTATATGGTTCCTTAGTAAGTATGCTCACTTTTCAGGCTTGGGTAGATTATCCAATTCTCATATTCTTAATAACTTAATTTTTTTAAATGATTATATATATCTAGAGAAATGGTATTATATAATCAATTTTTGAGGAAATTATCATATATCCCTAGAGGTTTCTGGATCTATTCACATTCCATTATCACTAAAACCATGAGTTCTTATATGTTTTAAATATTTTTTTTCAATTCAATAAATGATATACTTGATATCTGTAATGATTTTATGGTGATTATATGTTATCACCTCTTCATTTTGACTTGAAATGAAAAAGGAAAGTATTTAAAAGGTATAAATTATATATATATATATATATAATTGTGATACCTCCATGTAATTTTATTTTTTAATATTATTTAAATTTGTGTTATTTTTATGTTTTTGGGTGTCCTCTGTATTTTTTTGGTGTTTCAAGACACACTAGGGACCCACAATCGAAAATTTTAGTAGGATACAACATGGTCTGAGAATGACATACCATATCCCATATCTTTCCTTTAATGTTTTATTGGTCATGGGTGGATTGTGTTGCGGTCTTTGACACTGCACCGTGGAGGTGTATGTAAGGGGATAACAACACCACAACAAATGGTCTGAACTATGGAAGGTTCTTAAATGGTAAAAAATAGGTTCTTCCTATAAGGGGTTTCTTAAAATGTGTTTTATGTACCACTTTGTAGCAGCTTAGGTGATTTATATAGAGGATTATTCCCGATAGATATGCATCACACCACAACATTAATGGATACACCATGGTGGGTGTCTGAAAAGTAAAATCACACTACGGGACAAGAAGGATACACTGTGGTGGAATCCCAATGAAGGGAAATGCACTGTTGTGGTTAGATCCATTCCATAGAGTCATTTGAATAGATTTTTAATTCCAGTGATTTTTTAGTTTTACTCCTTCAAGTTTAAAGGGGTTTGGATCCCTTTATCCATTTTTTATCATGCACTAAAACTAAGAGAGATACCTTATATATTCACCCTCTTTATCCTCATTCTACAAAAAATCACAGTTATTCTTCCTTTTGATTCATATAGATTTATATGGTATTTTCATTCTTTCTTTTTCTCCCCATTATTTCTTTCCCTTTATTTCTCTATATATCATGGACCCTAATTGATGTGAGAGTCAATTTTAGGGTTATGATAGGTTATATTCACAGGGTTTGGATGTTTAGGGGTCATGGAGAGTGTCTTAATGATTGATTTCATATTATCCATTGAAATAAACTTGTTACGACTTGTTTCCACTTGAATGAGGTAGGCATTTCTATGTCATTACTTTATATCATATGCAATGAGATTCTTGGATGTTTTAAAATATCTATCATCCCAAAGTGTGATTTTATATATTATATATTACATATCATAAATGGTCTTCCTAATTTTTATTTACTGGGAATGGGGGTTTTCACATTCCAAATTTTTATGAAAATGCTTGAATGCCTATTTCGAAGGAATTTTAGTGTTTTAATGGGGTGTTTGTCACCAGTATAATTTTTAAGGATGGCATTTGGTGATTTCATGAGATGATTTATAAATCATGGGTTTTGAACCTTGTTTTTAAATATTTTTAAACTTTTCTTGCATTTTCACCTATTGTGATTTTTATTTTATTTTAAAATAAAATATTATTTTCTTTAAATGATTTGTAAAGTATGTTTTTTAAATTGTTTTTTTTCAAAATGATAGAATGACATGGAATCCCGAGTTAGTTTATTAAGGCCTCTTTGGAACTTTATAAAAAAATAATCTTAATATATAATATACCCTAAATTTTTCCCATTAGTTGTTTTATATATTATTATTCCCACTTATGGGAATAATTGTATTATGATCAATGCTTATGCAAAGATGAGAAAAGGGGTTGTTTCTTTCAATGGTTTTTGAGGTGAGATGAGGTTTATTTAAAATATTATGTTCTTGATCCATGTGATTATTATATATTATTTTAATTTCTTACCTCATTTTATTGATTTCATTAGGATCCTAATAAATTAATATATAACCTATATGAGTGCATCGATAGGTTAGTTTTCAGATTTTCTAGTACCCTAGTTTAGATTATACTCTGGATAGGGGATTTTATCCCATAGATACTGAGTGCTCTTGGGATAGATTTTTCCCATGGATGTTGAGCACTATATAGATTAATTATGTATCCCAAGTAGTCTAATTAGACTACTAGGAATATATACAAGTTATTTAGGGCTTTCCCTAGGTTACAGTCACCAGTTCAATCTTATATTACTTGAGTCCAAGAGAGTTTAACATGACAAATAGTTTTTATTGTATATTTTAAGGGTATTTTATGCTTCACCTTGTTTATATACCCTATATTTATTTTATGGAACCATTACTTGGTTATTTATAATATTGTTTTTTATTCTTTATTGATACATTGGTTCCATTTTTAGCTATGTACTTTTACATCCATGGTTTTTTTATTTTAAAATTGATTTATAAAATGGTTTTGAATGTGTTATTTTATAGGAAATGTAAGGTCATATAATATAAAAGATTTATGAAATGGGTTTAAAGATGATTTTGAGTAAAAAATGATGTTTTTTTGAAAATGATATTTTAATAATTTTTTTTGGGTAAAGAGGAATGGAAAACAGTTTCTATTTGTTTTCATGAACATTAAAGGTATAATTACCATGGTTTGAAAATGTTTATTTAAAATTTTGGTGCCACCATTGATTTAATTTTAAATGGTGGATGTTTTATAAAATGTTTTTATTCCTATATGTGAAAAATATATGTTTATAAATTATAATCAAACTAGAATATATGGAATATATTATGAAAGGAACTATATAAAATCTTTGTTTAAATCTTACTATGAATGGTATGGATCACACCCAACATCTACACTGGTGTGTGTGTGTGTATGTGTCTTTTTTATTATTATGTTTTCTCTAAGGTTATTAATATTTAATCATGTTCATTGATTTTTCATTGTGTATTTGGATATATGAGTTGGTATGTCATGAGTTTCCATGGGATATGTAGAGGTTTTGTTGGAATTGTTTAGGTTCTGTTTTATTTTTGGATATTGTATCAGCTAATTTGGACTAGTTTATTAATATCTTGATCTCATTTTATCTGCTTCCACTATCTTATATTTTATAAAACAATTTTATATTTTAGTGAGATGTTTATTTTACTATAACATCTTTGGTTGGTTTATTTATTTTGATATATTTATTTAATATGCATGGAGATCCAACATCTGGATATGTCATACTAGATTCTTGCTAATTTCTCATACTAGTTTGTATGATTATTCAAGGGTGAAATCATTCGCAAGTGTTTATTATTGATACTTAGTAACTATCTACCAACCATTTGGGATCATAAATTCTATTTTGGATTAGTGATGTACTGATTCAGGTGACATGTTGGGTCAACCTCACTTAGTTTGTTACAAATGGTATCATAGCCAGGTTCTTGAAATGGGCCTAGGTTCTTAGAGTGATCTATTGTTATTTGGGGTGTTTGGTAGTATGGAGATAGTTTTATAGGAAATCATGAGTAAGGTGTGGGGATATTCTAGATACCTATTTATCCTTCTGACCGATGAGTTACCATGGGTAGTTGATATTTCAATTCCTCTTGATTATTTCATTAGATTGTTGTTTAAGATGATGATCTTTTGATACTCATTGGAATTATATGGATTTCCTTGGGGTATTATCTTATAAATTTGGGATGGAAATAGAAAGGGAATTAGTTGTGTGAGGTTGGATTGTGTGGTCTGAAAAACCATTCAGTGACCAAGAACTTTATTTTGGAAAAGTTTTAATAACTATTTCATGATTTCCATAAGGCCCATCAAATCATGTTTCCATGTCAAGAATAGTTTGATATCCCATTTGGTTATGTAATTTTGAGCTCTTTATTCTTGGATTTCCTTGAGTATTTTAGGAAATGAGAACATAATCAAGGATGGACTTAAGATATATTGATATAAGTGGATTGGTTTTTTTTGAAGTTTTAGTGTGATTTTTTTTGTATTTGATTGTTATGAAAATGATTTTTTGTGAAAAAAATGGATTTGATGAAAAATATTTTCAATAATGGTTTTTTTCATGAAATTAAGAACTGTTTTTGTTTAAAATTCAGTTGGTGCTTTTTTATAATTAATTTAACTCTCTTGGATGGTGTTCCAAGGAGGGGAGTTTTTAAAATGAAAATTTGGGATAGTTATATGGTGTTTTAAAGAGGGGTATTTTTTAATAAAGGAGAATTTTAAAAAGAATTTGAGTGGGTAATTTATTTTAATGGAAGTATTTCACACCCTGAATATTATATTATCATTCATTAATTCATTGATTTTTTTATTTATTATTCTTGAGAATCAAGTGTTTTTATTTTGGTAAATTTTTAATTTTTAAGATTTTTTACATGTCTCACGATTTGGCCCCAATGGTTAACCAAACCATGTGACAACCATGTAGTAGGGATATAAAAAATCACATATTAATTTTTTATAGTTGGTTCATGGTTTGAATATCCATGTAGGAAAATTATGTGAGTGATAATAGGTTTCATATAAGGGGAAAATGATTGACGAATGACTTGATCAATTGTGCAACCAAACTATGCGATGTAATCTATTTTTTTAAAAAAGTTTCAATATTTCTACACCATCCCTATCCATTTTATCCCCCCTTACACTAATATTACCATTATATTGAAGATGAACCCCAGAGAGTCTGAGGTGCGGATTCCTATTTCTTCCTTCATGAAATCAAGCCTTGCTTACTTGATTATGAGTGGATTTCTCATGGTAAAACTCGAATTTATCTTGTATATCTCCCTTCTTACCCTCATTATCTATTTATTTTATTCTCTTCTCATTGAAATGTAACATTTACCAAAACCCATGTAGATATTTTTTTCTAAATTATCATGGACTTGATTTATAGGATATGAAGATCATTCAGTGGGCCCTTCCCTCTTCGAATTCATTGATTTTGCTTCATCAACACTCGATTGAGTTTGGTTTCCCCCATGTATTAACCTCTAATATTGGAATAACTGATTTCTTGATTTCTAAATTCATTTTTAAATTACCAAATGATAATATTATGAGTGTTTATGGAATTTATTAGGAGTAAATTGGATTTTAATTTTATTTTCATTAAAAGTGATGATTTTTTCTATTTAGATATTGGTTCACATTGGATTTCCCCATATTATGTGATTGCACCTAAATAATAATTTTGTTTTTGACCTATAAAATATTTATTATAGATTCTATATATAATTAGAGTGTTTCGTAATTATTTGATAATATTTATAGGATTTTATATGTTGGAAAATGGGTTTAAAATGTTAATTTTTTTGATATTTCTCTTTTTGGGAAATTTTATCGAGTTTACCTATTTTGTACTTATGTTATTCAATTATTATTGGTGTTTACACACACATATATATAGTCATATATATATATATATATATATCTATGTTCATATATACACATGAAAATATATGAATATATACATTGAGATATGTGTGTATATATATAGAACTGTAAATGTGTATAATAATAAAATAAAAATTTCAAATTTAAATTTTGTGGTGGAATATAGTTTTTCAAATAAGTTTAAAAATGATTATTTAGAATTTATATCAAAAGTATAATTTAAAAGACAATTTAGTATTTTGTGAATGAAGCTATTAATTATATCGCTACCATCCTCATCATCATCACTATAATAATATTTTTTATAAATTGTTTTTAATGGAGTTTTATAGAAACTGTATTATACTATGCATGAATTGATTGAAAAGGAATGTTTTTTACATGGAATTATTTTATGATATATGGTGGATATATCTTGAAGTATGTTTTATAAAATAACTTTTCTATTGATTTGGAACCCCCTTTGGCTCGAGATATAGTATAAATCCAAATCCACCACTTGGGTGATTTAGTATCTATTGGTGCACAACCTTTAATAACATTAGGATGTTACTCCAATAATGTTTATTAATAAATAATTATAGGGGTTTTCTCTTTCACTTTACTTAATTTATAATGTCATGATTATATATACATACATTTTACTACACCATACTATTTACTATACATTTTTATGATTAATATTTTTATTTAGTAGATTTATTCTTAATCTGCTTATTTTTTTTTCATTCCTATTGTTTTGTTCTGCATTTTATATTCTGGTTTAGTTTTCTTGTTTGCATTACTCTATTAATTATTTGAGTTACATTTTGAGTATTTATAAATAATTTTTTTTGAAATAGGGATTCTAAAATAAAAATTTTAATTGAATATTTAAAGAATGTTTATAATATTATTAATATAGATTTTGATCTTAAAATAGATTTATAAAATGATTATAAGTTCTCTTATATAAATAAAGAAAATCCAAATTAAAATTAATATAGTTGAAACTAGTTTGAAAATAGATCTTTGATTAATGTTTAAGCATTTTATGGATGGGTAAAATGAGTTGATTCATTAAAAAATAGAATCATATCCAAGGTTTATAAAGTTCCATTATTATTTGTGGAGTTTGATAGATTGATGATAAGATCATAGATACATTGAAGGTAGGTTATGAGCAGATTCATAATCATCAAATCTCACAATAAAAACTATGTTTCTAGGAAATTTGGGATTTGATTTTTGAATTTGATCTTTTCGTTGAGTCCTTCAAATTATTTCAATTTGAGTTCATGTCATATTGATTTATGTTGGTGATTATGAGTTTTATTGTAATTTTTCGTGATTTGGGGTGATTGTGAGAGTGGAAATAGAGTCATTTATGGCTCAAATGGACTAAAAATCCATGTGAAGCTATTGTGAAAGGTTCTAAAGAACTCTCGGTGGAGGCCGTGTGGTTAGTCCATGGTCTATTAAACCTTGTGGCCAAGTCAAGATAGCTATAATACCTTTAATATTCTTGCATTTAGTTCCCTTTGATATAAATTTCCTTGGGTTATGTGAAATATTATTTGGGAAATTTTTATGATGGGTTTATGCTATCTGGTTGGATTTTGTTAATATTTTTTTTAATGAAGTTCTATTTTTCAATGATTAAAATTATGATTTTATATATTCATAAATAAGTTTTCAAGAGATGGTTAAAAAAAAGTGGGATTTTTTTCCATTGTAAAATTTTAGTGGAAATTAATTTTTCATTTAAAACCTATTTTTAAATAAAATTCCATTATTTGAAAGGTCAATACATTGAACCTTTAGTACGGAAGTATGTTTTCAAAGTGGTGTTGATATTTAAATGCATGTTCCTATTGATTATAATTGGTTGGTTTAAAATTCATAAAATAGTCTTGAAAATGATTTAAACATAAATGAAATGTTTCAAGAACTCTAAAGTAGGTTTTAATGAGATATTTATGAAAATTTTCATCAATTTAAAGTGAAATTATGAAATTAATAAAGAGTTTTTGATATATAATTTAAATCAAATTTAACATTTTGGTAAAATATAGAAAGATAAGGTATAGTTTGATTATAATAAATAAAGACTATTATAGGAAGATATTTTTTAATATCGATTGGTGTTGGGGTTTTCTAAGAAATGGTTATGATTTACCATTTAAGTTAGGTTTTTGATTTTGGTTCATTCTTATTTCAAGATAATGAATTTTAAATAAGTAAAATCCTATGTTTCTTTTGTTATTTAAAGAGAAACTCATGATAAAGTATATAATAAATATAGTGAGATTAATTTTGGGAGTTATCTCTAGGTATACACCATTTTTAATTTAATTATATCCCTCCTAATTACCAAACCTACCTAAAGTCCCAGGGGAGTTTCTTAGAAGGATCAGTGGAGAGCCGTTGTTTTATTCTAGTTGTGAGATGCAATAACATAAGGGTTTATTAACCATTTATTCATGATAGTTTATTTTCCTCTAGATTTTTTTGAGTGTATTTTCTAAGATATTTTAAAATATTCTATGAGTTATGGCTTTAATTTAGGGAGAATTCCATGTTTACTTTGGAATCTTGAAAGTAGTTTTGTGAAATTTTGAGGTAATATTTTCTTCTCTCATTTCCCCTTCTCATCTATTTATCATTTGGAATTTCTTATGGTATCATATCATTTGAATTAATTATGTGAAACCTATTTGTAGAATGCATTATTATTCTTGTGAGGTTATGGTTGTGCCTTTGTTTAGGTTTTTCTACGAGAGGTCCTTTGATTGGGGTCTGAGTAGTGTTTTCGTTTGACTCTTTAAGTTATCTTGACACATTGAACCACCATGCTAGATGAATCCTTATATTATGGGATACCCATATTGGGTATATACCCCTTTTTCTTTTTTAATCAAATTGGTCAATAGTGAGATTGATTTGGAGATATAATGTTTTGTAGTTGTCTAAATTCTGTTTTCAGTGTGGTTTAAATTTTGTGCTATAGTGGATCTTTTTTTTTCTAGCTCATATATCTTGTGTTTTATTACTTTGATTCAATGGTTTTATAATGGAATAAATAGTCATGGTAGGGATAATTTTCATACCTCAACCCTTATATAAATATTATATTTATTTTCTTGATTATTCTTGAGGAATGTGATTTTTTATTTTGGAAATTTTTTAATTTTTAAGATTTTTTACATACCGCATGGTTTGGAAGTATGGTTGGAAAAACTATGTGATAGCCATGTGATTAGGGTATAAAACATAGAATATCCATTTCATATATTTTTTCATGGTTTACCTAATTCTGTGGCCAAAACATGGGAGTTCCATGGGGTGTCTAGTTGGGTGTGCACAATTTGTGCATGATATAGCCATCATGTGGCCAAACTGTGTGATGAACCTTTTTGTAAAAAAAGTTCCAAATTTAATATAATACCCCTAGACATTTTATTTACCCTATCTCTCCTATTTAACTCATATGTGTGACGCAACCCATATATGTCAAGGTTTAACTCCCTTTTTTTCCTCCATGATATTTAAACATCCTCCCTTGATTTAGAGTTGGTTTCTCATGGTATAAACCTCATTTCTATCCTCTGCCTCCCTCATTCCCCTATTTCTCTATTTATTTTATTCTTCCCTCACTGAAACATATATTTTACCAAGCCCTTGATAGGAATTTGGTTCCCAAAAATTTTAGATTTTATTTATAGGGTATTCAGATACTTCCTTGGGTCTTTCTCTCTTTGTATTCTATGATTTTTCTTCGTCAGTGCTCAATTGAGGTAGGTTTTCCCTTTGTATTAATTTTTAATGTTATAACTATTTATTTATTGATTTATAAATTAATTTTTAAATTATAAAATGATAATACTCTTAGTTTTTATATAATTTATGAATAGGAAATTGGATTTAAATTTGTTTTTCATAGAAATCGAAGAGTTTTTCTATTTTAGATATTTGTTCAAGCCAAAGTTTCATTTATTATTCATCTAAACCTAAAGAATAATTGTATTTTTACCTGTAAAATATCTATGATGGATTATATATATAATTTGAGTGTTTTATAATTATTTAATATTATTTATGTGATTTTATATGTTGTCTAATGGGTTCAAATGGTTAAATTGGTTGAGATTTCCTTATTTGGGAAATTTTGTCATGTTTACTTGTTACTTACTTGTGTTTTTCAATTATGATTGGTGTTTACACACATACACAAACACACAAAAACACACACATATTTATGTATATATAAATTTATATTAACATATTCACATGAGAATATGTGAAAAGGTATCTTAAGATTTGTATATATATAGATAATTATATATTTTTATAATTCTAAAGGTAAATTTTCAAATTTATATTTGGTGATTGAATTAATATTTTCAAATAATTTTTGAAAATTGATTTTTATCATTTTTTTATAAATTATAATTTAAATCCCCATTTTGTTTTTTTAATGGAGTTATCAATAGTAATAGTAATAATACTAATAATATTATTATTATTGTTATCATCATCATCATAATATTTATCTTCTAATGTTTCCAATGGAGTTTTATGGGAATTTTATTATGTGAGATGTAGTTTGATTAATAAGAAAAGTGTTTGTCATAGAATTATTTTAATATGAATGGTGGAGATATCTTTGAGAATGTTTTATAAAATAACTTGTTTGTCAATTACTTAATATAGTATCATTTTCTAATAATTGTGTATTTATGTATTAAACCTAATGGGAAATATCAGGTGCTCAGGTAGGATACCCTATATTGGATGAGGTTCCCCAACAACTAGATATTTTAGTGAAGTAGATTTAGAACCCTCTCTATCTAGATAAATAGTATAAATCCAAATACACCACTAAGGTAACATAATATCTCTAGGTACCTAGACTTTATTGACCTTATAAAGTTACTCTGGTGATTTTAAAAAAAAATAATTTTTTGTTTTTTATCTTTAAATTTCATTACTTTGTATTAACATGATCACACACACACACACACACTTTATTTCAACTTCATATTTGATGTATTAGTTTATTCTTCTACTTTATTAGAATTATTCTTTCTCTTCTTGTTCACATGTTTTCATTACTGCTATTTTTTCCTATATTTTATATTCCAGTTTAGTTGTTCATTTTGTGTTTCTATGTTTATTATTTGAGTTATTTTTTTGAGTATTTATAAATTAATTGTTTTAATATGGGGATTTCAAAATTAGGTTTTTAGTAGAATATTTAAACAAATTTTCTAATTTTCTTAATCTTATTTATGTTTTTAAAATAGATTTAGAAAATGATTATATGTTCTATTGAAAAATTAAATACAATTATATTTAAAATCAATATATCTCAAACTTGATTGAAAATGGAAATTTAATTAATTGTTAAGAATGTTTAAAGGTAGGTGGTGAACTCTAGGAAGTTTATGCCAAAACCTATATTATATCTCAATTTTATATTTTCATTTAGCTCTTGACCACTCACAAATCATTTATTATTTCAAGGCTGTATGGTGACTAATGAAGTCACATGATGGTTAGTTGGTTATTTTATATTATTTCCATTTACCTATACCATCATCCAAATCATCCAAATTTGTTTTTATTCATTTATTTTAATATGTGAATTTTTATACATGTGGTGTTTTGAATGTTGAATAATAAGGGATATTTCTTGTGAGGGGTTTTGAGGTAATGAATAGTTTTTATTTATGTTTCATTTTATTTTATATCGACTTATTTGATTTAGTATGGTTCTCAAATATATGCTCACATCATGGAGGATTTTAGTTATTTTTTCACTATTAGATTAATTTATTTTATGGGTGAAATCATTCCCACTCAGTTGTTTCTGCTACCCTAGCGCTTTTCTACAACCCGTAGGGATAAAGAATTCCCCACTATGATCCTTATCATAGTTTGACTCTAGTGTCCAATGGATTGATGAATCAGGTTAGTTCATGAAAAATCCTATGATATTCAAAAACAAATTTTGTAAATTTGTTTATTTTTAAACCTTGATTGTTTTTTAAATAGTAGATGGTTAAAAAAATTATAAAGGGTGAAGTTTTTTGAGGTTGAAAGTGGGTTATATGTGAATTTTTTAAATTAAAAATGTGGGGAATTTAGCTTTTGATTTAAATTTTAAAATGTATTTCATTTGGTTTTCTTAAATAAGGGCTAATTTTTTGAAAAGAATGTTCATTTTAAAGGTGTAGTTGCTTATAAAAAAGTAGTGGTTTTAAAAGAGTTTTTGTTGTTTTGATAAATTGTGTATTATAATTTTACCTCAAATTATGTTTGGACTATTTTATTTGATTTAAGAGACATGGGAAATCTTTGTTCATGTCACATGTTATTTTAAGTTAGCCTCCTAGAAAGGTATTGAGTAAATTTAGGGTGTTTATCTTTTTAGATAGTTTCCTTATTATTTTGATTCTTATTAGAATTTGAATGGAGTGATTGGTTTTATATTTTCATTTCGATCTTATAGTGGTGTGTCTTATAATTATTTAGGGCGGTGCTCATCCAATGGATTTATTTGGGAACTATGTAGTTTGAGTTGATTATATTAGAATAGACAACCTTGTATAGATAGTTTAATAGATGAGGATAAATCTTCGTGATTTTTTGGAGATCATCCATTATGGGGTTTTACTCAATGGTTTTAGAACTTTTTTGGTGTTTAGATGGATATCATTTTGGGTGCTCAATGGGTTCTATTGTGGTTACTATTTTTGGAGTGGTAGTAATTTTATGATGCTCATGACTCATTCATTTTTTATGCTCTATATGGTTTTCTTGTGAGGATATATTTGTTTTTTAATTTGTTCCATGAGATTTGGTTGGATGGTTTATACATGATAAGACCTTGGGTGTGTGTTTCAAGTGACTAGGATGACCATAAAACTAGTTGAGTTTATACACTAGATGGTGTTGATTTAGATATTATTGGGTTCACTATGAGATGGTGATTTAGGTATGAGGTCCCATATCACCCATTATTCTCAATTTCATTAACCAATGTTAATTTACTTGTCATTTCTCATTATGTCGTGTTTTGGGTTGCGGTGTCTATCCGCTTCTGGTGTTATGGGATGTAGTGGATTATGAAGCATGGACTTGTGATTGTTTTTAGGTTCATTGTATTTTAATACATTAAGGGATATGAGGTTGATTCTTGTATGGTTATTGTGTGTTATAGAAGATTGTTATTTTTGTTGGGTTTTATTTTGAGATTCGTTTGATTGTATTATAATAATGGATATGGGGTTGATTCTTGGATGTTTATTGTGGGATATAGAGGATTGTTGTTTTTGTTGGGTTTTGTTTTAAGGTTCCTTGGATTGTATTAACTTAAGGGATATGAGGTTGATTCTTGGATGTTTATTGTAAGTTATATAGAATTGCTTTTTTGGGCTTATGGTTGTAAATTTAACTCCTTGGTGGTTGTTTACTTTGATTATTTTTGGAATCGTGGTTGTTTTTTGTAATGCTACCTTTTTATGAGATGTTTTTGTTGATTCACCATCTTTTATGAAATGTAAATGGTTATGAGAACTATTATAGGTAACAATTTTCCAAGATTTTCATTTAGAATGGTCATGGATTTGATTTTTCTAGAGTTTTTTATACTCATACCATTGTTTAGTGGAATTTGGGGTAGTTTTTTCTTTCCATATACAATAGTATTTGACCTCACTTCACTTATACCTTTTTCAAATATTTTTTGGGGAAGAAAGTGGAGTGGTGTGGGGAATTGTGACACCAGCATGTAACTATGATTTTCAATATTTTTTAAATTTGGATAATTTTGAGATTTTTTGTGAGTCCATGGTGTTTATTTGGAGTTTTATTACATCCCATGGATCTAAAATCTAAAATTTTAGCAGGCTACACCATGACCTAAGAAGGCCATGATACAACCAAATTCTTGCATTATTATTTTTGGGTCAGGGGTGGATTGCGACATGGTCCTCGACATACATTGTGGAGGTGTCTATGAGGGCATAAAATTTTTATAAAACATGGGATATAAGGGGATATCATGACCCCTCCCAGTAGGGCCCATGCCTTAACTCCCCAAACCCACCTCTAATAGGCCTAGGGCTGGTGACTAGCACCAAGTAAGCATATCAATAACATGGGAGGCATTCCCTATGTACCTATACACACACACATCTCCAAGCCCAAAAAATTATAAAAAGTAAAAAAAAAATGAACATCCAATTCATGCATATATATATATCACACAACCAATGTATAAAAAAAAAGTAAATAAAGTAAATAGGGACACATACAAGAACAAAAAAAAAAGAAGTCTGTAAGATAAGTCCAACCTGGAAGTAAAGGTACTGGGACTACTATTTGAAAGGTGCCAGAACACACCTCATTCTGTCTAGTCTCACTAAGTGTCATCTTATCTTGATCTACCTTGGACTATGTCAAAAGGTCAATCATCTTCACAAGACACAACACACATGGGAAAAGACTATGCAAGGGTGAGTATAACAATACTCAGTAGGACACCCTGAAACCACAAACCATAAAAGAAAATAAATTACAGTAATCTCTACATAGGTATATGTATACAATACATATAACAAGAATATATATATATACTCAATCCAAGACACACAATCTATAGGTAATGAAAAACTACAATATAACATCCTAATATACCATCTCAAAGATTCCACGAAGCAATCATTCATGAGAACACACTCCTGAGTTTTATAGCACTGATGATGTCCATATGAGAGGTATGGCTCGTCGGTCTCATCATGAGAAAGATACACCGATTGATTCAAATAGAACATGATACAAATATAAGGATCACTTCCAAGGCCATAGGTTGATACTGACAAACCAGTTTGGATTAACCTCGCTATGTAGAGGATCGATGCCTGCGTAGTGTTGGTCATGTCGATACCAAGAAATCCACCTACGACACAAAGATGAATAGAGGATCTCACTCCAAGCCTGTCGGAGGGATTCCGAAAAATCTATACAAGGAGTCCCATTGAAGTGATCCTATTCCTAGGTGTAAGAAACAATTCATACCTACCTTCAAGGAAAAGATAAGGGGAATGAACCGTAAGAAAACTTGTCCAAGATACAGATTATAAGAGATTCAATTCATGTAGAATGAAGTACACAACATGTAGTAAGGGTACACACTATGTCCCTTGACCCCTAGTACTACCCATGTAAACAGAACATGTCATAAACCTATGTTGTGTAGAATAGTACATGGCGTGTAGTGGGGTTACACGCCATGTCCCTGTATCTGAGGTCCCGTTCATGTACTCTAGCTTGTGTGAGTACACAATGTCATACCATGTATCTGTTCCTGTATACCAATACATGGGGTAGTTCAAGTACATGGTTCATGACATATCATGTGGGGGAGAACATGCTGTGTAGGAAACCCATGTACTCTAACCCATGTATGTGTACTTTCCCATGTATATGCTGAGTCATCCAAGGGGACTACACACCGTGCAGTTAAGGCCTACACACCATGTGTATCTATTTTTTCCATAACCCTTCTTCTTCCTCCCACTCACCCCTTTTGATCCTCCAAACTCCAATATATCGAACGACATGCCATGAAACTTAATATCCAGTCTCATGTAGCCATGCCACAACCAAATCTATAAGGTTAGGGCCTTCTATATAATTGTGAAACAAGATATTCTCTATTATTCATTGCACACCAAAGAATAGGAAATTGGTACCAACCGTCATTCAATCCTCTACTGTAACCACCATCACACATCCTTCGAGTTGTACTGATTCTAGATCTATGATTTCATATTGTTTATCCATGAATAGTATTCTCAATGATCATTCATTCAAAGAAACATCGAATCATGGGGAAAAGAAGAACATCATAGAGAATGGTGAATTGTGGGAGAAAATCACAAATTCAAACAAGAGGAATGAACCACGATCGATGTTCATGTCGATCTTGGTTCATTTCCATTATAATGAAAATTGAATAAATTAATATTTTAATGAAAAATATAAGAATTTATTGATAAAACCATACAAATATAATATCACCCTACAATACGAACAACCCATGAATCAATACATTCTTCAATTAATTCATGTTCATCATAGAAATAAATAATGGGGAATAAATGAATTAAAACACAAAACCTACTTTTATTTTATTCTATTTCTGAAGAAGAACAGATGTCACGATGTGTTCGTTGGTGATATTCGTCGAATCAGAGGTTGCGTGGATCGATCAATCCATGACCAGTTCCCATTCACCTAAGAGGATTCTCCAACGATTTCATTATCAATCGTTTGATGTCTCAAGATTATGAATCTAACACTAAGATTATAACCAAAGTATAAATTTAAACTGGAAACAATCACTATGTAAAAAAACTGAATAAAATAGTTTTATTCAATTATTTTATTAATTTTACGCCTGTGAAATCTTTTTCACAAACGACCAATACTGACCAATGTTAGGTCACTCCTAGAGTAAAACCACCATTATGAACTCAATAGTGACCTCAGATTTATGACCTAGGCACCTGTTTAGGAGTTATTTCACTTTTTTAGGAAAACCATGCATGCATGCTATTTAATATATTTAGTATATTTCAAACATTTATCCCATACACATGAGGTCTCTGAATCATATGATGTCTCAACGCCTAATATTGATATTAATTTGTTTTGTATTTAAAAATAATATGTGGAGAATTTGAGACATTAAATTATTATAACCATGGGGATTTACATCCCAAAAATAAAAAACAAGGGCTGTTAATAAAATATAAGGGCACTGACCATGAATATGAGCCTCCCACACCCATGTGATCTCCTAGAGATTACTATACTGCCATCGGACACACACAAAATAAATATATTGCCCATGCAGGATCCTCTTCTGCTTATCCTGAATCTCCATAGGGTACTCAACAAAGGTCGTTTGATCCTTGATGTCCAGCTCACCCCAGTCGATAATGTGCGGCGATTCATGCATGTACCTCCTCATCTATGACATGTGGAAGATGTTGTGTACCCGATATCGCTAAGAAGGTAGATCCAAGTAGTACACCACCTCACCAACTCTACATATTATTTGGAAATAAATGATGAGCCTCAGAGGTAGCTTTCCACCCCATCCAAATCCCCACAATCCTAATCTAAGTGAAACCCATAGGAAAACATGGTCTCCTTCCTCGAACTCTAAAGGCCCCCATCACATATCAGCATAAGACTTATGATGGATTTGTATAGTCTTCATTTTCTCTTGGATGATCTTAACCTTATCTATTGTAGCTCATACCAAATCTGGGCCCATGAGTTCTGACTCTCTTGGGTTAGTCCAGCAAAGTGGTGACCTACATGGTATCATGTAAAAAGCCTAGAATGGTACCATACCGATGATAGAATTGTAGATATTTTTGTACGAAAACTGCACCAGTGGTAGGTGATCCTCCCAACAATGACCAAAGCCCCACATTCAAGATCAAATCTTGTCCTCTATATCCTGAATGGTCTGCTCAGTCTGACCATCATTTTGTGGGTGAAACGATGTGCTCAAGCATAATTGGGTCCCAAATTCTTCTTGTAACCCCTTCCACAACCAGGATGTAAAATTATCATCACACTAATAAACAATCATCGATGGGACTCCATGGAGTCAGATAATCTCCTACGAGTAGAGGCATACCAATATCTCTACTGAACTCTATTATCATATAGCTTGGAAGTGGGCCGACTTAGTGAGTTAGTAAATGATCACCCAGATGGTATCATGTACCTTGGACGTACATGGTAAGTTTGTAATGAATTACATAGATATCCCATACCACTTCCATTTTGGAACCTAAAGGGGTTGATCCAAACCCACTGGAACTTGGTTCTTATCCTTCACTTGCTGACAAGAAAGGCATTAAGAGACAAAATTTGCAACTCCTTTCTTTATCCCTGGACACCAAAATTGATGTCAGGGGTCCTGGTATATCTTTTCCACACTTTAATTTAATGCCAAATGAGATGTGTGAAAATATCTCAGAACCTCCCCCACAACGTCACTAGAACCACAATGCGTCCTTTGAAAAGAACAACATTCTCCCTACCTCTAGAATGTCTATCAGGAGCATGCCTTGTGGATATATGATCATTTAGGGTCTCTCAATCAGTATCCCTAAGCTATAACTACATGAATTTATATAAGAGTGAAGGGGTGATAACTATTGACTGGTGGTAATCTTCTTCATATCCACTCACAGAGGATGACTACAATGAGGACTACTACTTCTACATCACATTCAACAACTGCGAACGGGTTCTCCCACTGAGAGCTTCTATGACCATGTTCCCCTTGACAAGGGTGTATAACTTTTTAATGTCATAATCATGGAGGAACTCTAGACATCGCCTCCAACTCAAGTTAAGATTCTTCTGAGAGAAGATATACTTACAAATATTGTGATCTTAACAGATGATAATATAATCTCCCATCAGGTAGTGTCACCATATCTTCAAATAAAAGTAAACCACTGCTAACTCAAGATCGTGGGTCTAATTATTCCACTCATGTAGTTTCAAATGGTGTAAAACATAGAAAATCAGCATTTTCCTATGAATCAGGACACAACCGAGCTTAGTTCCTGATGCACTGCAGAACACTACATACTCTACACCCTTCTATGATAATCTGAAGATTGGAGTGATCGTTAAACCTATCCTTAACTACTAAAAAACCTACTGACACTTCTCTATCCACACAAAAGGATTCCCCTTTCATGTCAATGCTGTCATGGGTATTGATATCCTAAAGAAATTAGGTATGAATATCTGGTAAGATCCTGCCAACCAAAGTAATATCTACACCTCCGTCATGCTCTTATGTGGCTCCCATGCTAACACTACCTCCACCTTGGACGGTTCCACTAGCACTCCATCCCTAGAGATGACATGTCCTAGAAAGTGGACTGCCTGAATCCAGAACTGGCTCTTCGAGAGATTTCCATATAGTTGGTTCTCCTAGAGTACGTCCAGAACTATCCTTAAGTGTCTTTCATGCTCCTCTTCACACACCGAGTATAGAAGGATATTGTCAATGAAGACTACAAATAATTGGTCTAATAAAGGCTGTAAGATCTAGTTTATCAGTCCCATGAACACTGATAGGGTTTTCTTAATGCCAAGGGGAATCAAAAAGTACTCATAGTGACTATAGTGACATCTGAATTCTGTATTCGTTATATCCTCGTCCTGTACTCACAACTCGTGATTGCCTCATCTGAGGTCAAACTTTGAGAACCATCGTGCCCCTATCTGATGATAAAATGGGTCATCAATACTCGATAGTGGATACTTGTTCTTCATAGTCAACTCGTTCAAGTTCTCATAGTACACACATAACCTAAAGCTCATGTTTTCATTCTCGGAAAACAAAACTGGGGCTGCCTAGGGTGAAACACTGGTTCTCAAGAATACATTCCTTTACAAGTCGTCCAACTACACCCTCAAATCGTGAATCTCTATAAGATCCATTTGATATTATGGAATATATATCAATGTCTTATTGGGGTACAGATCAATTTAGAAGTCTATCTCTCAGCGGGGAGGAAACCTGAAACATCTTCAAGGAAGATTCCCTCATACTCTACCACCTTTATTGGAAACTGGAAACTCATAACATCTATTTCACCAAGGGTTAAGCTAGAAAACTGATGAGTGATCAAATTCCCCCTCCTTTGCATGATTCCATCTTGCATTTCTTGAGTTTCCTTTTAACTAAAAGAGGAGAACCTGGTTTCATAACCGCAGAAACACCATACCCTTTTACTAAAACAGTCAATCTGATCATGAAATGTAGATAACCAATCCATACTAAGAATGATGTCGTAAGACCTAAATGATGCTACCAAGAGGTTCCAACCAAAAATTTCACCTCAAAGGGCCAGTTCATACTATCGACATATGTGCATGATCACTGAGTCTTCTCTAGTAGGTGTCTCCAAGTGTAAGGGTTAAGTTAACAGTTCAACTGAAATATCTAAGTCTCACAAAATGTATGTGGAAAGAATGGAGTAACCATCACATGTGTATATCAGTACTAAAAATAAAGTATAAAAGATATAGATTATACCTTGAATCATTTCTAGATCCCCTATGTAATAAGCCTCAGCCACTTGTAGCTATCCCTGCCCATGTCCGCCAGCTCCCTAAGCATGGAGTGGACCACTTAGGGGCGGTGGTGGTAACAAGTCGAAACATAGACCACTTCCTACTGCTCTCCCATCTCATATACCACATCTATTGTACCATAGATCTACTTTCTCTTAACACTATATCTTCCTCATTGTCCCATCTATGATTTCTATGTCATATTTATTATAGGTTAGAAAATATCAGGGGAGATGTCCCTGGTCGTCAAATGAGTCACACCACCTCTCTTTGGGATGAATAGACCCACCCTGCGAGCCCTGTACTGTAGGTCCTCTATCCTGAGATCTCCTCCTAAAATGTCTCCCACATCTAGATCTCTGTGACTGACACTGAATCCCTACTATTGAGGTCTCTACTTCTGCTTTACCACTGCTGACAACCATCAGCTATATCTGCTTAGCCAAGATGCTTTAAACCACCAAATCACTCCCAAGAACCTCAACATAAGTAGTAATACATAGAGAGATAACATTGGATAGAATGTATCTATAAAAGACTCACTCAATGGTCTGATCCTTTAAAACAGATCTAAAACCATATCCATCGTGTACCTAAAGAGGTTTGTAAACCTCGATGAATACTCAGCTACTATCATGATGCCCTACAAGAGCTATAAAAGCTCCAAGATATGAACATCAATTAGCATAGATGGATATAACTCTTCTCTAAAGAGACGCTCGAACTCCACCATTGAAAGAGTTGCCTATTTACATGACTATGTCACTAAGCCTCACCATCACCCTTCTAAGCCATGAAGAAGGCTCACTTTCAGGACCATAATCTGATCTACTGGTGTCATGAATAGATGGAAAACTTGGGTCACCACATCAATTCTGACCTCAACTGCCTGTGGGTCAATATCACCTTAGAACCTGAGGAGTATCTGATGCTAAAACTAATGAAGTCCACTAAGCCTGTGCACCTCATCTGCTGGTATTGTGAGTACCATATGTTTCTCTACAGGTTTCAGTATGGATGGTTCACAACTTGGAGAAAAAATATAAGGAATTAGTCCCTGGATCAATGCCTCATCACTGAGGGGATCATCCTCATGATCATCATGCTAAATCCCAGCTAGTATAAGTTCTAGATGTATCCAAAAAGCAAACAACATGTACCACAGTCAATGAGTATATATGGAGAGATGAATCAACAAGGACATGGAAATCACAACCAATTCCTATACGATGAATGTGCCACTCTTTTCCCTACAACTAGTGTTCTCATGTACTTAGTTAAAAAGAAGGTGATCAGAGTCTTGGTGTATGGATACATCATCCACTACACCAAAACTAAAGTCCATGCAATGAAAACTAAATTTGAAACACTAAAAATTGTTGTCCCAAACCAATCTCATAGACTCTCAATCCTATGGTAGGACCAAACACCTCTGATACCACTCTGTCACGAATCATCCCAATGGGGCCTACGCTGCCACTCCCAAAGATGGCCTCCAATAGGCTAGAGGATGGTGACTAGCACTGAGTAGGAATATAACTAACATGGGAGGAATTTCCTAAGTATTTTCACACACACACACACATCTCCAATCCCACAAAAATGATGAAATGTAAAAAGAAATGAACAACCAATGCATGCATACATCTATATCCCATAAATAGAGTATGACAAGAAGTAAATAAAGTAAACCATTCCAAATACAAGACCACCACAATGAAGTATATAACACAAGTACAATCTGAATTTAAAGGTACTGGGACTTCTATTTGAAATTCGTAGGAACACACCTTGTTCTGTATAGTCTCACTAAGCGCCGTTTGGTCCTAGTCCACCCAGGACTCTGTGAAATGGTCGACCGTCTTCACAAGACACGACACATGTAGGAAAATATTATGATGGGTAGAGTATAAAAATAATAAGTAGGATACCCTGAAGCCACAATGCATTTAACAAAAGAGAGTATAATTAGCTCTACATAGATATATGTCTGCAACACATATAACAAGAATATCTATATATTCTCAATATAAGGAACACAGTCTAGAGGTAAGACACAAATATAGTATAACAACCTAGGATTCCAACTCAAAGATTCCATGAAGCACTCATCTGGGAGAAAACACTCCTGAGTCTGATAGCACTGATGACGTCCATTCGATAGGTACTGCTCATTGGGTCTCGTCATGATAAAGATACTCTGACGGATCTAAAGAGAATATGATACAAATATAAGGATCACTACTAAGGCCATGGAGTGATACTAACAACTTAATATGGATTGACCCTACTAATTATAGGATCAATACCCTTTTAGTGTTGGTCACATTGATACCAAGAACTCCACCTAAGGAACAAATATGAATAGAGTATCACACTCTGGGACTCTCAGAGGGATTCCAATGACTCTATCCAAGAAGTCCTGTTGAAGGGATCATATTACTAGGGGTAGGAAATGATTCATACCTTCCTTTTGAGAAAGTATAAGGGGAATAGACCCTAATGAAACTTGTTCAAGATATAGAGGACAAGATATTCAATCTATGTATAAAGGAGTATACGTTGTGTAGTATGGGTACATGACGTGTCCCTTGACCCTGGGTACTGCCAGTTTAAACAGACCGTGCCATCATCCCATGTAATATAGATGAGTACATTACATGTAGAGGGTTTAAATTCCATGTCCTAGTATCTAGGGTCCTACCTATGTACTCTAGTCATGTGTTAGTACATGGTGTCATCCCATGTATCCTTGTATGTGTACCATTACGCGGGGAGCCTACATACATGGTCCATGCCATGCCATGTGGGGGAGCACATTCAGTATAGGAAACCCATGTACTTCACCCCGTGTTTTTGTACTTTCCCTTGCACACACCGAGTCATCCAAGGGGCCTACATGTTGTGTGTATCAAGTTCTTCTAAAACCCTTATTATTCTTCCTGCTCATCCCGATCGATCCTTCGGGCTCCAATTCATTGACCACCATGCTATGAAACTCAATATATGGCCTTTTATAGTCATTCCATCTTCAAATCAACAATATTTTATCCTTCGACTCACTTATAAAACAAGATCATCTCTATTCTTCATTGCATGGCGAAGAACTCAAAATAAGCACCAAACATTGTTCAATCTATTATCACAACCACCATCGCACCTCTATAGAGTCGTATCGAAGAAGGATGTACGATTTCATGTTGTTATGACAAGAATAAAATGCACAACGATCGATCATTCAAAGAAACATTGAACCACAAGGAAAAGATGAAGAGCATCATGGAGAATGGTGAATCAGGGGAGAAAAGAAAAAATATAGACAAGAGGAATGAACCTCGATTGATGTACATGTTGATATCAGTTCATTTAAATTATAAAAGAAAACAAATCAATCAACTATTTAATCACAATGATAAGAATCTCTTGATAAAACCCCCCAAATATAATCTCATCCCGCAATATGTGTGAACCGTGAATCAATAAATTTGTGGATTGATTCACATTTTCCATAGAAATAAAGAGTGGGGAATTAATGAATTAAAAAAACTCCCTACCTCGATTTAGTTTGATCTCTGATGATGAATGGCTATCACGTCATGTTCTTTAGAGAGATCCGTCAAATCCGAGGTTGTGTCGATCAGTTATTCCATGATCCATCACCGTTCGTCTAACAGGAATCTACAAATCTCTCCTTAGAGATACTTTGGAATCTCTTGGATTATGTGTCTAACCCTAGGATTCTTACCTAAGGACTTATTTAAATAGGAAATAATCACTATGTCAAACAAATGAAATAAAATAATTTTATTAATTTACTTGATTCATTTTACGCCCATGAAATGTTTTTTCACAAATGACCCACACTGACTAATGTTAGGTCACACCAAGGGTAAAACACCCCTTATGAACTCAACGGTGCCCTAGGATTTCTAATATGGGCACCCATATAGGATTTATTCCACTTTTTAAAGAAAACCATGTGCACATGCTATTTAATATATTTAATATATTTCAAAAATTTATTCCAGAGACACCGGGGCTCAGAATTGCATGTCGTATCAGAACCTAGTCTCAAAATTATTCCATATAATATTTAAAAATAATATATAGAAAATAAGAGACATTATAGGGAAATACTATAATTTGGTGTATAGATCATTCCATTACGTATTTGGGGCATGGGATTAGGGATTCTGTCTAACCAAAGTACACTACATTACAACACCTTGGGTTGTGCTATGGTGGGTGTTTGATAAGGATAAAAATACCACAGGTCAAGAAATCTACACAATGGTGGGTTCCTGATAAAGGTAACTACTCTATAGTGGTTAACACCATTCCATAGAGTAGTATGACTACATTTTTAATTGTAATGAATTTCCTATTTTTCCCCTTTCAGTTTTAAGGGGTTTGTCCCATTTCAACCCTCCCTATTGTGTTTCTAAACCTAGGGATATCTTTTGAAACTAATAAATTTTCCTCTTCCATCTCCATTTTTTCATAGTTACTCTTCCTTCAGACCCAAGTGTATTTTTAAGGAAGTTCCCTTCTTTATTATTAAAATTTATTTTCTTCTTCCTTTCTCTAAATTACAATATATACATGAACCCTACTCACTATGTTGGTATTGTTTATGGTTCAGGTTGGTTTTAATCATGGGGGGTCGGTTGTTTAGGTTCATGGAGTATTTCTTCTTGCTTGATTGGGTATCCACTTTTAGAGGTAACACATTGTGACTTGTTTCCTCCTGAATGAGGTTGGTGTTTCTATATTGTTCGTTTATATTATTTTCCATGATATTCTTGTATATTTTAAAATATGTTTATTCTCATATTATACCTATATATATATATATATATATCCCTGAAGGATTGTAAATGGGTTTTAAAATATTATTTACCGGGTATGGAGTTTCTTGCATGGAAAGTGTTTTTGGAAATTCCCAGATGACCCTTTAAAAGAAATTTATGTGTTTGAAATGGGGTTTTGAAATTGGTCTAATTTATAATGGAATGTTTGGCGATTTTAAGAATTATTTTTAAATAATGGATTTTGGACCATTTTTTTACTATTTTGAAACTTTTGTAGTCTTTGTGGTTTTTGTGATGTTTTATGGAATTTTAAAGTAAAATGTCATTCTATTTCAATAATTTTTAAAGGATGTTTACTAAAAGGATTTTTTAAAAATGATAGAATCATTTAGAATCCCATGATTGTTTATAAAACCCCATTTGTAACTTTATAAATGTGTTTTTTTGGTATATGTGATAACCTCAATTGACCCCATTGGTTGTTTTGTATATTCTTGTGCCTTATTATGGGAATAATTGTGTTTTTATTAATGATTATGAATGAATATTAAATGGGTATACTTACTGAGATGGTGTTATAGGTGAGATTTAGTTTATTTAAAATGTTTTATTCTTGATCCATGTGATGATTCCATGGTTGGCTTCTTACTCACATCCTTTTATTATTCCATATATATCCTAGGAAATTAATTGATGAATTGAATGAGTGAACCACTAGTTTAGTTGACTAGATAGTTCCCTAGTTTTGATTATGATTTGTCTTGAGGATTTTAGTCCATTAATACTTAGTGATCTCAAGATGGATTATGTCATATAGATTCTAAGTTCTCTTGGGATGGATTATGTTCATTGAGTTGTCTAATTAGACTATCAGAACTATATAATGGCTATTTAGGGTAGACCTTAGGTTCTAATATTTAGTTTAAGTTCACATTACATGAATCCTAGGGAGTTTCCATGATTCTTAGTTCTTATTGAGTATTTTTAGTGGATTTTATGATTCAATTTTTTTATCCCCTATCATTGATTTTATGGTATAATTAATTAGTTGTTGATTATATTATTATGCTTTATTTATACCTTGGTACTGTTTGTGATTATGTTCTTTTCTAGTTATGGATTTATTTTACAATAAAATTGGTCTCTAAAATGAATTGGAATGTGTGGTTTTAAAGTAAAAGCATGGTAATTTCATATACATGATTTAATAAATGGTTTTAAAGATAATTTTGAGTAAAAAGTGTGATCTTGTTTTTTAAAATTATATTTTAAGAAAATGTTTTGTAGACAGAGGAATGTAAAATAGGTTGGATTTGTTTTCATGAACTTTAAAGGTCCTCTTTCAATGGTTTTAAATTTTTTATTTAAAATCTTGGTGCCACCATAGATTTAATTAAAAATGGTGGATGTTCTATAAAAAGTGGTTATGACATGTTACTTGTTTTATTTATGCTTACATGTGAAAAATTTATTTTTATAAATCATTTTCAAACTAGAATTTTTGGAATGTATTATGAAAGTAACTATATTGACTATCAGGAATGTTTGGATCACACTCTATATATCCACCTGTGTGTGTGTTTGTGTATGAAGTTATTAATTTTCTTTTAGGTGACTAGTATTTGATACCATTCATTGATTGTTTATTGGGTTCGTGGATGGATGTGTTGGGTGGTGGTGAGTGGTTGTAGAACATGAGGTGGTTTTTTTGAACCATCCAAGTTCTATTTTATTTTGGGATACTGCATCGACCGATTTGACAGAGTGTATTTTATTTATTTTTCTCACTGTATCTTCTTCAATTGTATTACATTTGGTGAACCAATTGACTATTTTGGAAGGTTGTTTATTTTATTATTCCCTATTTGGTTGGTTTATTTAGTTATATTTATTTATTTTATATGCATGGAAATCCAATATCTAAATTGATTGTTATAGATACTTGGTATTTTATAATGCTTGTTTATATACTTATTTAAGGGTGAAATCGTTCCCATGTTTGTGTTCTTGATACCCATGCACTAGTTTCCAACCCATGGGAATCGAGAATTCCCTTCGGGCCTAGTGGTGATCTTATTCGGTTTACATGTTGGGTTAGCTCAAGTTGATTCATTGAAATATAATTTATATATAAAGTGTTTGATAAAATTTCATGATTGATTTATCATGTAATAAATGGATTTTTTATCATGTAATGTTTAATATAATTTTTTTTAAAAATATGTATAAAATATATTCATAATTTTTTTCAAAGTATAAATACTTGTTTGGATACTTTAATGTTGTCAATTCTTATGAATTGTTCTTATTTTCATATTTACCATTTTTAATTATCATGTAATGGAATTATAGAATCATTTTATTGATGTATAGTTGATAATTTTGAAGAAGATGTTTATTTTATGGGTGTTTATGGGAGATATGAGTGTTTATTTTACATTCTTTACTCGAATTATTTAATCTATTTGATTATGGAAAAATTTATTGGAATAACTTGGGTAGATAATAGAAACTCAAGTGAGAATTATACCTTACATATTAGATTATGCACTACTTATATTTTCTCTTATTTTAGATTGCACACTGGTAAGGAAAAACTAGTTTCAGATCTTTCCCTAGATGGCTCTATTTTAGTTTTAATCACTATTTTTAAATTACACATTGACTAGTGACTTTACCACTTATTTTGGATTGTGCTATAACTACTATCTAGTTCCCAGGTGATTTTAGTTTGAGTATGAGTTTCATAGAATTTACTTACTTTAATCCCCATAATCATTCTCATATGATGGATTTATGTGAACTATTTTATAAAATTATCTTCATTTATTATTTTATTTATGAAAATGAATTATCTTTAGATAACTTGGATAACATACTTAAAAAAAGATAAATTTTTTTTAATTCAAGATACATATTTTTCATAAATTAGAGTGGGTATTTTCTTAGTTGTATTTCAAACTAGCATGACATGGTTTATTTTATAATGGTTAAGCATTGTGTATGTGGTGGAATCCTACTGGGCATATTTTCTCACACCCTATATACACACTACACGTGTATATAGACTTAAATTCTTTTTATATGGGTAAAATAATGTAATCACTCGAGTTAGAAGATGTTTAATAAATTTTTTTCAGATTCAGAGTAGCTAAAAAGTGGGATATGCACACTTATTACATGGATATGAGCATCTTTGATTCATTTTTGGTTTCTTTATGTGTTCAACCACATTGGAATTCTATTCCCATTCCCCTTGATTTATATTTTTATAAATATTAAGATGTATATAAGTGTTTAAAGGATTATTTATATTTGATATTAGTATATTTTATGACTTATTGGGTATTTTATTATGTTATTATGTTTCATTTGGATATTTATTATATTTAAAAATATTAAATTCTATATAGATGATTTCTCTAATTTATGGAGGGCCCCTACTGGATTCATAGTTGGAATTTATGGATTTATAAATATCATTTGACACTATATAAATATAGTGAAAAAATAATAAACCTTTTTACCCAAGCTCTACAATGAATTAAAAATAAATCCATGCATAAAATAAAATGAATAAACTCTATGAATTTCACCATTTGATGGTTGCTACTATAACTTCATCCAACCAAATGTTTATTGATGACATATTAGAATAAAACACATGACTTATTCATCTGTGGTGTATTATTGAGATGAAATGAAACACCCATTGTATGGGATGGAATCTCCTTCACTCTAAGGAATGCTCGCACCTCACATAATAAAGGAGGAAGAAGATGATAGATTTGGGGTAAGGAGAACTAGCTATGTTCTTCCACATGGTTTGTTCCATGACTAAATCATAGAAAAACCTCATTTTATATTCCATAGAGGATAATAATTATGCAATCAAGAATTAACTCAGACATTATAAAATGTATGAGTTAATTCATGTGGCTAAAAAAACTTTTTGTGACCCATAAATGGACATGCATTATGATTCTATATAAATTTCATATATATTAATGATATACATTATGGGCGACGATTCGAATATACTTCCTTTGTTAATATATTATGATATCAACATATCATATAACATAAAATAGAAAAGGTAGTATAGTTATGATATCATATATTATAGACAATGATATACTCTTAAGGCATATAATATGCCTTAAAAAAACGAAATTCATATTATACGATAAGAACATACCATACAATACAATATGAGGTCTTTAGGGCATATTTCCAAATTTTTCTCTTACACTAAATCCACATTGACATGGTTCAATTTCAAATTATATTATATCATATACAAAAACTTAAGAAACCATATCCAAAAAAATCTTTTGGATATCTTCAAAATAACTTTTTAAAAGTTATCATCAATTTAACCTTATATCACATCATATGTAATACCTTGTTAGTACACCTATAAAACCCCTTTTAGATAAAACTCTAATTTTTTAAAGCAATTACCAATGTCAAACTCAATCCCCATTCAATCAACAACAATATGTGATCCCAAAAGACTTTATAACATTGAATAAAAATATAGATTACTAAACTCATAAATTTATGCAAGGTGTGGACTCTAACAAAGAATCAATGCCACTCAATATATAAAGTGATCTAGCATGATCTCCATTAGACACATGTATCTCTGCACCTTTGTTCACTATATATATCATATGTAAGTAAGAATTTTCATATGATCCATTTTTCCAATAAATTAAGTAAATATGGGAAATAAATTATGTCAATCTCATATATTCTCTTATATAATCTCAATTATCCAAGTATAGACTAACTGGTTCGATGAATGCATCACATGTCATTCAACTTTATAGATGACCACATCACATACCCATCACAAAATATTTAGTGAAATTATATATACTATCTAGATATGAATTCACAATTCTTAAATCTATCTCAATTGAGGGCTCAAATTTAATACTCATCATATAAGAGGATAAATACCATATTGATTAAGATTTAACAAAAAAATGATCAGAAACATACCCAACCACCCCCTGATTAGCTAAGACTCTAGGATTTTATAAGAAAGTTATAAAATTATGAAGTTTCTGATTCTAGGTATCTTGATAAAATTAGGTATTGGGGGATAAAAATATGAAACATGCACCCCTAATATACCAAAGACATACTATATGAAATTCCTTGTTTTATACTTTATGGGAAATTTAGGATACAAAACCCATTTTATGACCCATGATAATATTCCCTATCTTGATACAAGAATTTTACTCATGCTAAGATTAAAATTTCATCACAATGTATTTTAATACATGATGAACATCAGTTAGGATTAGTTCAAACTCTTACTTTGAGAGGTCAATTATAATTTCAATTTACAATAAACACACACACACATGAATACAATGTGAAAGAATAAAAAAAAAGAATATTTCATTTTATATAACATGATACATTGTATATCCTTAATTTTATTTAATAATACTTACAAAAAATATACATAATATCTTGTCTAACATACTATATATGATAGACTACTAAATCAACCTTTTGTTTTCTACAATTTCAAGGGTTTTTATCAGCACATTAATTCTATATGTAATTACTAACACATAACTATTTTACACTTTATAAAACACTCCAACTAAACTATTTAGTGAGTAACATTTATGAAGTAAGAAAGTTTGAATAATCATGAGACATAAGAATACTATTCATAATGTTCAACTCTTTGAAAAAAGTATTAAAATACATTTAATTAAAAACATCCAATTTTGTGATGTTAATAATTTTATATTTTTTATTTTTAACTCTCTTAGTTTGTAATAATCATTATCCTTGGAACTCTATCCTTCAAAAATTTCACTTGAAATCAATTTGGTAACAAATTTAACTATTTATATTAATCTTTTACCAACATAAATAAATCACTTAGGATTATAAGTGAAATATAATTTGAATAAAATAGTTATTTATTTTTAAATTTTTTACTTCCCAAATTCCAAACATACTCCAACTAGCATCTTAGACATTATAATCTCTTTAAAATAATGCTAATACACACAAAATTCCATTGTGTTTAGAAAATAATGCATATTTTATTTAATGAGAATATAAAAAAACTATTGTATCCATATAGAATATGGTATTTTATGTGTTTGGATCATTAATATGAAAATAATACTTAATTTTTTTTTTAAAAATATCACTAATAGTTGTAATATACCCTTTATACTTTAAAAACTTCTGGATAAATTCTTTTATGCTAGATAATTTTTTTATCCTTATCTTCTTCTCAAAACATGTTATAGAATATAATGAATCATAAACCATGGGTATAGAATCCATAATCTTATATTTTTTTTATAAAAAACATTTTTTAATGAAAAAAATTATGTTATCATATAATAGAAAATATATGATTATACATATCCTTTAATTTGATTAATCTAAGCTTTATATATTATTTTTAATTAAAATATATGGTTTAACAATCCTTTATTTCATAATATTAATGAAAAATATAAGCTCCATCAATTTATTTATTTATTTTGATATCCTATATATATAATAGTTATAAAATACACATTTGGTATCATATACCATTCAACATAAATGAGTTTATTTCTATATCATCAACACTTAACATAACCAATCTAGATTGTTTCATATAGACCATTAGGTATCATGGACAATTAAATCCTATAGAAATCATTACTCTCCTTCTTGATAATATGTTTAGGTTTGAATGACCTTGATTGCCTACTTAAAGAAACATTATTGGAATTTACAAGTGACTTTTCTTCTTTTAGTTTAAACTTTTACCCTCTTATGCTATCAATTCAACATCAGAACCAGGATATCAGAATCCCAATTTATCTATCCTTAAAACTTTTATAAAAGCAGGCTAAAATTTTCCTAAACTCATTCATATTATCAGAACATTTCCAATAATGAAAGTAAAATTAATTTCATACCTAGAAAAATATTCTCAGAATTTCAATCATAACTTAGTTAAAGAAATTTTAAAACACTTTTAACTTTTGAAACAAATTTACTTGTATCAAACATTGTATATCAAACAATTATTAAATAAAAATATCAAAGAAGTTTTTTTCTATTGATTTTTTAACAATAAAACATATTTGTTTTAAGAATAGAGTAAACCCAACTGTAAAAAAACCAAAAAAATAAAATAATAGGTTCAATCTCAAGGTGAGACGTAGTCCTATTCACTTGGAAATCACCCACTATGAATAGGTTTATTATAGAATAAAATATCCCACAACCTAGATCAAGTTCTATATAAAAAACTACACTCCAACAGTCTTTGATACTCAAACCTCTTCCAAAGATCTACATGAGATAATATATGTAAAAGAATAGGCGAGAGAGTATCTAGAATTATCTAACACATTAAAAGAGTATGTGTTGAATAATAAATAGAGTAAAACAAACACATATTGAAATTTAATCAAGATTAGAAAGAGAAAGATAAAGAAAGTGTGAATATTTGATATAACCTAGTCTAATAAACTTGAGTTGATTTGTTTTCTCTAGATCTATATTTTAAAAGAATCAACTGGGTTTTCATAGAGAGGTATAAAAAATAGAGTTTTTTGGAAGCATATTATAATTTATCTATGTATCAGTATGCCTGAAAAACATGTGTATTCTATAGAACCTTATTTTATATGAGAGGATATTCATCTTAAAGTGAGATTTTTTTATAAACTATCCATTGAATGATATTCACAATTTAACCCTCATACTCATTGCATTATTAAATTAACTAGGTATGAATTTAATTTTCCAAAACATAGTCATTGAATATTTGAAAATACCCCAATCCTTAATTTATACATTCTCACTTGGACTTCACTTAAAACATGTTTAATTTGGATCATGATTACTTCACATGGTTACATGGCATGGTGACTTGTCTTGGTCACTTGGTATGAAAAATTCATTTCCTCTAGTGGTCACTTGATTTATTCTTTAAGTAGGTTCATATCTTCACATGACAACTTCATAAATTCATTCGGTATCTTTATGACTCTATACATTAGCTTCATGAATTCTTGGTAACTTCTTTTATTTTCATAGTCACTTCATTTGTTCACACAATCACTTCTTTTCTTCACAACAACTTATTTTCTTTTCAGGGTCACATGATTTCTTAATGTGGTCACTTGATGTATTCTCAAAATAACTTATTTTTTTCATATGATAACTTCATCTATTATTATGGTCACATGATTTGTTCTTGCAGTCCCAACATTACAGACACATAGTTAGTTCAGAACTTAGAGGAAATTATCACTTGTCACATGATAACTTGGTTGTGCATGCGGCTGGTTTAATCCTTCATGTGGTCACTTGTATTTTGAATGTGTGTTATGTCTCGTATACAATAATTCACTTAAAATTCAACACATGGTTACTTGTATTTTCTATGTGTAGTAGGTTTAGTACACATGATATCTCTTAAACTTCCACACATAGTTACTTTTATGATATCTTCTAACACACATTCAATTGATTTCACATGCATTCACTTCCACACAGTCTCCTAAACATCACAATCATTTTAACTTCTTCACATGGTAGGTTGTCAAGGTAACTTCAAGACTTAGCCAATTTTTATATTTTTCCAAAAAATAGTTCACTATAATAAAACAATAAATTCAATAGAAACATAAGAAATATGATTTGGGATCATTAAAATAAGGATACTCTAGACTATTATGACATATAAAATGAAATTAATTTAATACATTAGAAACATATTATCTACAAATATCCTATATTTTCAATGAATTAAAACATAATATAACTCTCAATTAAAACATCAATATTTTAATCAATTCAATTAATTTAAAAATTTATCCCCCTTTTGATATTATCAAAAAGTATAAAAGAGTGAAAATAAAATAAAATAAATAGTAGATACATTCTAAAAAAGAATTATAAAATGCTAAATAAAAAAGAAGATAAAAAATATAATTTTATTAAAATCTAAAAGGAGTACAAAAATATTACAAGGAGTGTCCCAATCATGAATTCTGAAAAGACCTGGAATTAAACACATCCCTGATTACCTCAAGGAGGATAGGATCCTTTCCTTTTAACGTATATGAAGAGGTAGGTTGGGTATGTTTTGGTATAGGGGTTGTAGAAGGTTCATATATTACCACACACCAGGAAACTAGTTAAAAGTGTTACACTACTTGTCTAAGAGACAAGATAACAGGGTTAATGGATGAGGTTGTTGTATTAGGGGTTAAGGTAATAAGTAAGTTAGGTGAAGCTTGGATGGATGTGTTAGAAGTGTAGAGGTAAGGCTCTAACAATATGGTAAAACCCTTTATTTCACTTGATCCATGTTCCATTTCCTAAAATTAATCCTCTTTATTCTCCATTAAAGCTTTCAGAATATGATTTAGAATTATCAACTTTTATACTCGATACCTGAATTATTATGTCAAGGGAGGAATCCTTAGATCACTATCCAATGATCAAAACATAGATTTCATGTCACGTTTAAGATTCTTCTAAGATATAAGTCAATGTCTCTTTTAATAGTCTATCTATCTCTTCCAGCCTATTTGACATCTTTTCTAACAATCAACAGCTTGAGTTTCGGACGGGCCTCTGAGCGGCAGCGGCTTCCCCATCTCGCGCACCTAGGGTTTCTCCGTCAGATCTCCCCCTCCCCTCCTTCGGCGTGGATCAGCTTTGTCGGCTACTTTCTCACCTCATGTCGATGTTGGCTGGTGTTGGATCTAGATGGCCCTGCTTCGGTTTTGGCTCGTCGGCGGCTTCTTCGCACCCTGTAGCCTCAGGTTCCTGACTTGATTCCGGTATGTTCGTAGACCGTTCTGGTGCCTCGGGATCTCAGAACGTCTCCGGCGTGCGATGGCCTTGGTGTTTCGGGATTCGGGGTTTTGGATCGGAGTCGACTTCGATCCTCCTAGATTCGTGTTCTTTTCGCGGATTTGGGTGCTCCAAGTTGCAGGAGTCTTGCTTGGAGTTGGTAGAGGGGTGCCTACGGCCTCGGGATCTCTCCGTGGCGTCGGCATCCTGTCTTCGATTCAGATGTGCTCACCGTCGGCTGTGAGGGTTGTCGTGGTCCGTTGCAGCTTCTCTTCGTGGCGGCTCCGGTGCTCGCAGCGTCTGCCATGGCGGCCTCCCGGTGTAGGGCCTTTTTCCCGGATTCACTCAGGATCCTCGTCGGTGTGTGACCTAGTGTGTCCGAGGTCAGATCCAGGGTTTTGGAGGAGGGGGGGGGGGGCCTTGTGTTCTGGCATGCTTGTTTTGGTTCCTTTTGTTGATTTGGCTTAGTTTATTCCTATTGATTCTGGGTTTGATCTTGTTTTGATGTTGGATGTGCTGTTGGTGAAAGGAGGTGAGAATCTGTGGAGCAGGTTTGAGTTTGTTTTGATGATGGATGTGCTGTTGGTGAATGGAGGTGTGAATCTGTGGAGCAGGTTGCGGCGTCAGCATGGCTGGACTACCTTGATCTGGATGCTTTTTTGCCATTAGTGGATGTGTTCTTAGACCATCTCATGTCACTGGTTGGTTTGGGTGGACTCTTACCGGAGTTCGCCGCTGGGTTGGTGGATTTGGAGGCGGTGTCGATGGTCGCACTGTTGGCGTTCAACGAGTCCATTTCTGAGGTTTGTTCATGCTTTTCTAATGTTGTGTACCCTAGTCCATGGTTTGAATGTTTGAGTGGATTAAGTCTGTAAGTTGTTTACCGATGTTTGAAGGTCGTATGTCATGAAGTCATGTATGGTTTCCCACTTTTCCCTTAAAAGTGTTTGATGGTTTCTCACTTTTGGATAATAAAAAATTAATTTTCAGTCAGTCAGTCTAACAATCAACAAATTTTTAATAGAATTATTTTTAAAAACTTCAACCACCACATCTCTTGTTTTCTCAAACTCACCATAAAAAACTTTTAAATCATTACTTATGAGTTTCTTGATTCCGTTTTCATCAACAACTAATGGTATAGGAGAAGTAAGAGGTGAATGAGTAGATGTAGAAGCCTAAAATATTGAGTTTATAAATATTTGATCTAATTTAATTTCTTTTTAAAAGGAATGATTTTAAATCAACCTCTCATTATCTCAAATAATCAATTTAATTTTACAGCATTTCCATTTTGATATGGAATCATGGTTGAAATGAGAATGGACTAAGGACACTAACTTGGATATATTATTTTCTATAATTTCTTCTGTTAAATTTAAAAACCCGATACACAATTATTTCAAATACTCCATCAAGTATTATTTGAACACAATTAAATCATCTTTTTTTATATAGTATGTGGAATGAATTAAAGGGGTAAAATCATGTATATGAGTAGATGGATTCTAAGTCGACTTCCTAACATCTATCTCATCATCAATATCCATAGACTTAGGTCCCACAAACTAAACTTTATATTTATCATTAAATTATTCTTAAACCTCAAGAACATAAATTTGGAGAGATATAACATTTTTTATTACATTTATATCATTAGATTTCTCAATTTTATATAAATGAGTATGGATAAACAATCTTTCCAAAATATAATCAATAAAAGGTCTTGTAGGAGATAACTCAATTATTTTTTGAGTAGTAATTTTATTTATCAGTGAACATTTAAGAAATATTTTAGTAGAAGGAATGGAAGATCCGCCATCTTTATGTGGACTAACCCCATTATCATAATCATCATCATAATCATAGTATAATAGACTAAGCACTGCTGATCTTGGGGAATTCTCCCCCTTAGAGAAGGTGAATCTAGTATACTAGGTCTTGGAGTTCTTAAAATCACATGAGACTTATATGAACTATATTCATTCTATTTAGAACTACCAGAGTCATCCCATAGAGGTCCATCAACAAAATCAATGAAGAAAACTTTAGTATCCATAATATCCTCATCTTACAATTCTTCTTTATGAGATAGTAATGGTATAAGAGTGTTAGGTGGTCCAAATGATATATATAAGGAAAATTTACTATAATGCTCATGATCTACCATGGAATATTCTTTGAGATCATCTATCTTTATCTATTCTTACTCAAATTTATTATATGAAGAATATTCAATAAATTATTATGGATCAATACCTATATATATTATATCCCTTGGCCTAACTAGATACTTTATAGGATCAATCTTATCATTCAACATCTCAGAGTCTTCCACCCATTATCTTTTCCTAGGATTCCAATTCACTCTCATATTCTTAAAGATATTCTGAGTTAGAAATAAACCATATAAAAAAGTTATCTTTTCCCCCCCTTAGGAACTAATCCCTTATACTCGAAAAGGGATGATAATAACTTTTGATATGGCAGAGGATTAAACTTAGAAGAAGGATCACATAACTCATTTAAATTCATCATCACATACATTGAAAAATTTCTCTAAAACCCATTATTCATCAAGAAGAGAATGAATATATCCTAGTTCCCTAGTATACTAATGTCCCTTTTCCTGGGACATATCAAATGCTAAGTGAACTTTTTTGGAAGCCTACATTCACTACTTAACTTCACTACGATTGGTATTATTGGTGTCCCATTTCTAGTCAGTTATTCAATAACATTTTTAATTATAATTGGGAATTGTTTATCTTATGAGAACATTTATAGTCCATTCTTACCATTATGAGGCACACCCAAGCTATTTTCCTATAGTTTTGAAGAAAACTCAAATCAGTATCCATTCACCATTGTCTGAATGTTGTCTTGATCATTCCATGGATAAATTCTAGATGGGTATAGAATTATTTAACTAGCCTTAAATAAAATTACTTAACATATTCCTTAAACCAATCATAATATCTTTGTTTCTAAAGCAATCTCCACACTAGTGATATTCTCTGCTAAGTCCATTGAGCATAAACTTCATTTTCAACACAAACTAACTTATTGATTAGTTGCGAGTTTCTCAACTTTTTCTAAAACATGTGTACTAATTTTTTCTTTATTTTTTCTCTTTTTAAGAGAAAATACAGAAGTAAATGAGACATAAATAACTATTTTCATCATAAATATACTCTTATTGTGATTTGATTTCTCATAAGCTTCGGGTTTGTGAGAGAGTTTAGATATAGAAGGTAGGCAATAATAAATAAATAAAGGGATTTTAGGGAAAATATACTTATCAATTCATATTATAATTTTAAATTTTATTTTCAATATTTTTGGTAATAGAACAATAATAAATCTAATCAAAATACCACTAAAAATTTTAATTAAAAAATTAGAATATAATCAATTTTTTAGGTATACTAAAGGTGGTATTATGAAAATAAATACATGGTTGGAATAGTGATAGTGATCTCATGGTATGTATACTAACCATATGATAAAAATCCCATAATAAGTATAATTATCATGTGATTTATGTTCAAGATAGGTATATTTACTATGTGAGTTAAGTTTATGATATGTATAATGACAATTTGAGTTAAAATTCACAGTTACCTAGGAAAAATATCAATCAACATGAAGTTAAGTTATTATAATAAGAATTCTAATAATTAAAAAAGTTAAAATAAAATATAAATATTTATGAATAGTTGATCATTCCTAATTAATATTTTATATAATTTATTCTCTCAATATTCAATGGATTTGTAAACATATCAGAATGAATTCAAGTGTAATATCTCTCTTTTTAAAATGATCTCTCAAAAAGTGATGTCTTATATCAATATATTTTGTCCTTGAATGAGATACATGATTTTTAGAAATTTTAATGGTACTTGTATTATAAAAATTTATAGGGAAATGTTGAAATTGATATCCATAGTCTAGTAACGTGTGCTTCATCCAAAAAATCTATACAAAAAAACAACTTATAATTATGTACTATTCTTCATCAGTGGATAATAAAATAGAGTTCTATTTCTTACCACACTATAAAACAAGATACTTTCCCAAAAAGTGATATATTCCTCAGGTGTTTTTTTTATAACTTACAATCACTAAAATATGTATAAAAATAACTAACTAGGTCAAATGATCGTCCTCTAAAATAAAAAAATCTAAGTTTTTTGTACTATTAAGTTATTTAAAAATTATTTTTCTACATTAAAATGTGATTATTTTTGGTTTTCTTGATAACTTTCACACATTCACACACAAAACATAATAATAGGTTGGCTAGAAATTAATTATAGTAAACTTATAATCACACCTCTATAGATGTTTGGATCAACTGATTTCCCAGTTTCATCAAGATCCAACTGATAGATTATACTGTGGGAGCATAACTATATTTGTTTCTATCCATACCAAAATGTTTTACAATATATTTTGTGTGCATAGTTTGATTTAAAATGGCACTCTATTTTTTTAAAAAAATCTAAAAACTAAAGAATAATTTTAACTCAGCCATTAAGCTCATTTCAAATTTATTTTCACCAATTTTGAAAATTTAGTACACAAGGAGTTTCTGGATGATCCATAAAAATATCATCAACATATATTTTAACTAATAAAACATGTTTTGAATTAATTTTAATAATTTTTTTAGGATTATATATACCTTTTTAAAAACCTTTAGAAATAAAAATGAGCTGATCCTATCATACCAATTTCTAGGATCATTTTTAAACAATACAAAACGTTGGTTAACTTTAAAAAATTATTTAGAAAATTAAGGGTTTTGAAATCCAATGTTTTTTTATACAAATCACCCTCAATTATATAACCATTTAGAAAGGAACTATTGACATCCTTTTGACATTTCTTGAAATCAATGTTGGGAAAAAATCCCTCAAGGTATCATTGAATCATTTTTGAGATGATTGTGTTTGTAGAAAATGTAGGACTCCATTTTGTGTTTTGTTGACAAAGAAAGTCTCAATGACTCAAACTGTTGACAAAGGGGGTTTTCTTGGAGAATGGGAAAAAGTGTTTTTGGAAAAAGGAGTTGTGAACTTATATTAAAGATGTTTCTAATAATGTACGCCAGAAATTTTTCGAATTTAGAACATCAAAAATTTGGCAAAGGAAAAGTGGCACGCAAGTCCAAAAGTGGCATGCTAGTGTGGCGCACAAGTCCAAAAGTGGCACGCAAGTGTGGCGCGCAAGCCCTAAAGTGGTGCGCAAGTATGAAACGCATGTATGGAGCACAATTATGGAACACAAGTCATATTTCAAGACCATCATATCAAAATATGACAAAGGAAAGAAAGAGGCGCGCAAGTCCTAAAGTAGCGCGCAAGTGTGGCGCGCAAGTGTGGCACGCAAGTCCTCAAAATTCTTATAAATAGATGACTAATATCCTCATTTATTAACGAGCTCAACACTTAGAGAAAATCCAAGCTCTGAACGTGCAAGTGTAAGTGACATGCAAGTTCAGTTTGCGCACAATTGGGGCACACAAGTGTACCGCACAAGTGTACCACGCAAGTGTACCACGCAAGTGTACCGCACAAGTGGGGCGTGCAAGTGTACCACAAAATTGTACCGCGCAAGTGTGCCGCACAAGCAGTGTGGAGAGAATGTTTGGTGTGCTAGTGTGGCACGCAAGTTGGATTCTCCACAATGAAGGCAGAGCCTGTGCACTAGTTAAAGGGGAACACAAGTCACCGTAGGTTTGCGTAAAAGTTATAAATTTCCCAGAAAATCTATGGTAAAGTGGTATTCATCAGTGGATGAACTTTGAACTTAAATAGATCATCTATCAACAGTTCATGATGCATTATTTCATGAAAATTAAGAGACTTATAGGTATATAAATTGTGAGTGGATCTTTTGAAGAAGTAGTGAGTTCACTTCATTTGAGAGAGTAGTGAGTTCTCAAATTGTGAGTGGTTGTAAACCAGGAGGGACAGTGAGTCCACTTTTAACTTGTAAACAACAATGCACTTATTGTGGAATTGGTACATTGACACACTGCTGGTGTATACTCCTTGGATGTAGTATAGTGAGGGTGAACCAAGTAAAAATTCGATGTGTCCTGTGCAATCTTTATGTTTTATTCATACTCTGCATCGGTAAGGAGAGAGAAGAGGGTTTTGTCTAACAACAAAACAAGATCAAAAGGGGCAGTTGTTTTAACCTATCATACCCTGATTCACCCCCTCTTAGGGTATCTAGCCTAGTGGACCTAACAATTGGTATCAGAGGGAAGTTTTATTTTATCAGATTTTTTTTCTTTCACTTGGTTTAGTATATTGCTTAAGTTAACTATCTAGTCTGCTCTTATCTTGGTGTGTCATCGCAAAGGGAAAAACATCAAAGAAAAGGAGAAGTATTGTGAAATTCCCCATTGTGGAAGTGTCAACGGAAAGAGTGTGATTCAGTTAAATGAATCGTGTAATGAATAGAAGAATGGTTTTGATGAATCATATAGTGAAAATACTTACTCATTCAATGATGCTGAAGGAATGAGTAAGGAACCTGACATGCCAAGTGATTTTGGAACTACTGTTGATGAAGAAACTCCCAGAAGTAGAAAATTGGAAGTTGTCCACAAAGATAAAGAAGTGGATCATAAGTTGAATGAAGATATTAAGTATAAAGATATCTGAATCCTAGCAATGGAAATTGAGGTTAACAAGATAAGAAGATTAAAACAAAGGCTTATTGATGTGGCCACTGATCTGAGGGAGAAGAATGATTCTCAAGAAGAAGAACTGAAAAAGTTGTCTATAAAGAGAGAAAAGATCAAAGTCGATGTTAGGGGAAAGAATCTGGACACAGATGAAATTCAAAATTTGAAAGCCAGAAATGAAGATCTTGTTACACAGCTGTCTGAGCTAGTTCAAAAGAATGAAATGCTAGAAAAAGAGAATGCATCCGTCTCTGAATCTGTTTCTTGGGAAAAACTGAAAGTAAAGGAACAAGGTGGCATAGTGGATAAGCTGGCACATGAATTGGAAGTTGAGATGAGCAGAGGAAAGCTTCTCAAGAAAGAACTTGATTCTCAACTTGAATCAAGAGATAAAAAGATTCAACAACTGGAGGAAGAAACAGAATCAGTCCAGATTGAAATGAAAAATTCTAAATCCAAAGACAAGCCCAAGTTGAAGGATGCACTACACTTATTATTTGATTATCCTTCGGTAGGTGATGATGAAACGAAAGCCAAATATTCTATATCAGAGGAGAATCATGAATGGATTGTATCATCCCAAAGGCCATCAATTTTTGGGAAATCAGGAATTGGATATGATGATCTCACTCCTATGAGTGATAGGAAAAGAGTAGTGAAAATCTCCAGAGATAAGAAAAACGTTGTTGGTGATGGAGATAGACCTAAAAAGGCTTTTATAGGAAGAAATGATAGCATGTGCTATTTTTTGGGATTCATGGTCATACATCAAGCTTCTGTTCAGAGGCACATGAATACATCTTAGGCTGTGAAAATAGAAACATTACTAGATCTAAGATGAAGAATATGTGTCATGAGAAATCATAAAGAAGAGTCTCTCAGAGGAAAGCATTCGTTAGATGATATTACTATGGAAGAATGGGACCCCACATGAGTATGTGTCAGGAAGATCAAGAGCTCCGTGTCAGAAGAAGAACTCAATGTGTATCAACATCTCATCACTGAAATGATGAAATAAGGTATGCATTTGATGGAAAATGTTTTATATGTTCAGATTATGGGCATTTGGCAAGAAATTGTAGTAAGAAGAACGCAAGAAAAGAAAAGGAACTCGAAAGGATATTCTCGACTCCAATGATGCATAATGATAAATTATACACTGGGAGACAAAGTGTTAAGGTGAAGAATAGACTTAGAGCCTCTAGGGAATCACATGGAGCTGAATGAAAGGTGTATCAGTCACATACTCTGTCATACTCACAACAAGACTCAAGGAGAGAATGTGAACAAACCTAGAAGATTAATGGGAGATCTACTCAATATATCATAAAGAAGAATGAACACTCAGTGGAGGACTCACCACTGGCACAAAATAGTGTGGGGACTCAACTATCTGATTAAATAATGATAAACTAATAATGTAATGAAAACATCACATGTCGTGTGCCACAACCAGAAGTGGAGGAAAGAGGAAGATCCCTAAAATGGTGGAAGAAGAAAGGGAAGATTTCAAACAGAGAGATTCCTACCCAGAGATAGAATCAATGGAAGTGGAATATTGGTAGTACATCAAATATAGAAGTGTGTACAAGTGGGATTAAACCCCAAATTGTAAAAAATTCCAAGCCTGTAGAATCTACATATAAGAAAAAGGCTCAACATGTGGGTAATGATTACTTAGTAATATAGTCAGAGCAGTTAAGATTGTCTAGGCAGCTAGAACATGCAAGGAAAGAGTGTGATTCTTTGAAAGAAAGAATCAAAGGTTTGACCAATCAGGATCAACCGCAATCCTCATCTTGAGGATTCCAGAAGCACCCCTCTCCCTATGTATATAAATGTTGTTAACTTATGATTCAATTGTATCAGGTTTCATGGAGATATGATCCAAGGGGAAGTGGAATCTAAAGATGAAAAGTGGAGAAGTGATATGATTCAGAGTTTTAATTGACTCAAATAAGGTTCTAAAGTTGATGAAGGGAGAAACAGAGTATAAAAGTAAGTGAATGTTTTATTAAATTTATCACTTGTTTCATCCACCAAGTTTCAACTTAGTGGGCTCAGAGATTTGGTTAATGGATCAATGTCGAGTTCTAGATCAGAATAAATGATGCAGGAGGAGAAAAATGGTTAAGGGCCCAAGTAGTGGGCCTAACAAATAGAAGAGTTGCATAACACAGGGGGATAACTCTATATCCTAATCAGATGAAAGATCTCAATGAGATATGAAGGATGAATGTTTATTTTCATGATGAATGATTGGGGGACAAGCAGAAACACATAGGTTTTTCAGGATTATTTATTTTGTTCTAATAATATGGTATCAACTGACTGCTTTCAGGATACCAAGAAGCTGTGTGAGAAAATCAAAGGTGCTTCAACCAAAATCTGAGAAATTATTTGAAAGAAATGACGTAATTGAACAATGACATAGTGAAAAGTTTTCTGTTAAATGTGAGGAAGTGGTATGAGACTCAGGGAGAGAATAAGTGGATGAAGTTGATTCATAATAAGATACTAATGGTGAGTATGAGGAAGTAAAATCATTATCTTCACAAAAGCCAAAGAGTTGAGCTGAAATTGATAGGAAGAATATCATTAGTGATTAGTCAGCTCCAATTCAGACAAGTAGAATAAAATCACTACAGCAGACATCTTTTCTATCTTAGGTTGAGACAAAATGCTTTACTGATGCAGCTGAAGATGAAAACTGGGTTCAGGCCATGAATGAAGAGCTAGATCAGATTGAGAAGAATAAGACGTGGGAGATTGTTTCGAGGCCAGTAGATAAGAACATCATCAAGACAAAATGGGTCTTTCGCTACAAGATAAATGAATATGGAACAATGATTCTAAACAAATAATGACTTACATGTAAAGGATACTACCAAATAGAGGGTATTTATGTTGATGAGACATTTTTATCACGTGTAAGGCTGGAGGCAATCAGATTATTTTTATCCATAGTAGTGGAAAGAAAGTTCAAAGTGTTCCAGATGGATGTCAAATCTGCATTTCTGAATGGGTTTCTAGAAGAAGAGGTGTATATTGAGAAGCCATATGGTTTTCTCGTTCATGAAGATGAGAATAAAGTTTTCCATTTGAAGAAAGCACTATATGGGTTGAAATAAGAACCAAGAGCATGGTACTCAAGGATGGATCGGTATTTGAAGAAGGCTGTCTTTCAACTGGGTGGAGTTTATTACAATATCTACTTCAACAACAATAGTAATAAAAGGATGATAGTGTTGGTTTATGTCAATGACATAATATTTGGTGGATCGGATGAAGCTCAGTGTAGACAGTTTACCAAATTCATGAAAAGTGTGTTCGAATTGTCAATGATTGGAGAGCTAACATTTTTGCTTGGTCTATAGGTGACACAAGGAAGGAATGAAACATTCATTTCTCAATCCAAATATGCCAAGTATGTTTTGAAAATATTTGGAATGGAAAATTCCAAGGATATGAAGACTCTGGTTGCTACTCAGATGAAATTATTGAAAGATGATAATGGCAAGGAAGTTAATATCACAGAATACAGGCTGATTATTGGGAGTTTACTGTACCTGACAGTGACGAGACCTGATATTGTTTTCACCACCTACCAAGAATCATGATATCAAAGCAATCCCAAGGAAAGACACATGATTGCAGTGAAAATAATACTTCGCTATATCAAGTTCACGGTGGACTTCAGCTTGATGTATAATGGAAAATCTCAGATAGCGTTATTGGGATATACTGATGCAGATTGGGCCAGTTCCACAGATGACAAGAAATAAAAATCAGGAGGTTCATTCTATCTTGGTAGATTGTGTATTTCTTGTCTAAGAAAGAAACAAGATTGCATTTCACTGAGCACCATAGAGGCTGAGTATATTGCGGCCACTCAATCATGCACACAATTATTGTGGATGAAGCAGCAGCTTGAAGATATGAGAGTTGAAGTGAAGTCTCCGATCAGAATCTAGTGTGATATCTCAAGTTCTATAAATCTCAACAAAAAATCCCGTCCATTACTCAAGGAAAAAGCACATTGAGATAATGTATAATTTTATCAAGGAGAAGGTTGAGCAAGGAATTGTGAAGTTGGAGTATGTGCCTACAGAACTACAGGTTGCAAACATTCTGACAGAGGCAATACCCGAGGAAGCATTTGAAAGGCATTGACTGGCTCTGGGATTTCAGTCGACTCCCCACACTTAAAAGAGTGTGGATGTGGAACCCCCTCTCCCCGAGGTATTGCGTGTTTTTATCTAATGCACAAATATGCGTTCTTTACAATTTTGCATACCACAAAGGGGTGACCTTTGGGTTCGTTGACAAAAAGGGAGATATAGTGACCCCTAAAGGGGGAGAAACTGTGGCTAAGGAAGGCAGAACATGTATTAGTAAAAGATATGGGGAGAAGTTGGCAGGTGGAGTAGTGAGATTAGGGGAGATCAATGAGATAGGAGGAGAATTTTAAATCATACGATTCTAAACATGATCGATAAAAGAATAGATATCACGACAACTGAGGATCGTGATACAAGCAGAAGTGTGGTTGGTATCAGGTTGGTACGAAAATTTCATTTGATATCAGGTTGGTATCAACAATGGTGTCAGAAATGAAGTGACTCATAGATGAAATTTTCATGATACTCTTGTTTCTCATGACAATCATTTCACATGTGGGCTTAGAGTATGTGTTGAGTATATCTTTTATCACTATCTGTATCGCAAGAGGAGAATGGTGGATGAAGATGAATGAGTCCTTTTTGAGGTATCAATGAATGGAGAATTGTTTTGAGAAAAGTTGTCAACAAACCCAAAGGGGGAGATTGTTGGGAAAAAATCCCTCAAGGTATCATTGAATCATTTTTGAGATGATTTTGTTTATTGACAATGCAGGACTCCATGTTGTGTTTGTTGACAAATAAAGTCTCAATGACTCAAACTGTTGACAAAGGGGGTTTTCCAGGAGAATGGGGAAAAGTGTTTTTGGAAAAAAGGGTTGTGATATTATGTTAAGGGAGTTTCTAATTTTGTAATCCAGGAATTATTCGAATTCATAACATCAAAAGTTTGGCAAAGGAAAAGTGGCGCACAAGTCCAAAAGTGGTGCGCAAGTCCAAGAGTGGCGTGAAAGTGTGGCACGCAAGTCCAAAAGTGGCGTGCAAGTGTGGTGAACAAGTCCTAAAGTGGCACACAAGTATGACACACAAGTATGGCACATAGGTATGGTGCACAAGTCATATTTCAAGATCATCATATCAAAACATGACAAAGTAAAGAAAGAAGCGCGTAAGTCCTAAAGTGGCGCACAAGTGTGGCGCACAAGTGTGTGCGCAAGTGTGGCACGCAAGTGTGGCGCGCAAGTCCTCAAAATGCCTATAAATAGATGTTTACTCTCCTCATTTATTAACAAGATCAACAATTAGAGAAAATCTGAGCTCTGAACGCGCAAGTGGAAGTGACGTGAAAGTTTAGTGTGCATGCAAGTGGGGTGCGCAAGTGTACCGCGTTAGTGTACCATGAAAGTGTACCATGCTAGTGTACCATGCAAGTGTACTGCGCAAGTGTACCGTGCAAGTGTACCACACAAGTGTGTCGCACAAGTAGTGTGGAGAGAAAGTCTGACGCGTTAGTGTGGCACGCAAGTTGGTTTTTCTGCAACAAAGGCAGAGGCTATGCACTAGTTAAAGGGGCACAGAAGTCACCCTAGGGTTTCCTGAAAGTTAGAAATTGCCCAGAACATCTGTGGTAAAGTGGTATTCATCAGTGGATGAACTTTGAACTTTAATAGAGCATCTATCAATAGTTGAGGATGCATTATTTCATGAAAATTAAGAGACCTACAAGTCTATAAACTGTGAGTGGATCTTCTAAAGAAGCAGTGATCTCACATCAGTTGAGAGAGCAGTGAGTTCTTAAATTGTGAGTGGTTGTAAACCTGGAGGGTCAGTGAGTCCACTTCTAACTTCTAAACAATAGTGCGCTTATAGTGGAATTGGTACATCGGCACACTGCCGCTGTATGCTCCTTGGATGTGGCCCAGTGAGGGTGAACCACGTAAAAATTCGATGCGTCCTGTGCATGCTTTATGTTTTATTCATACTCTACATTGGGAAGAAGAGAGAAGAGGGTTTTGTCTAATAGAAAAACAAGATCAAAAGGGGCAGTTGTTTTAATCTGTCATAATCTGATTCACCCCCCCTCTCAGGGTATTTATCCTAGTGGACCTAACAATTAAAATGTTTTGCATTGGTAAGAAACATTATGATAGATGCATGTCTTGCTACTGGTGAAAAGTTTTTTCATATTCAATTCCTTCTTCTTTACTGTACCCTTGTGGAACTAGTCTAGTTTTATTTTTAATTACAGTGCAGGAATTATCAACTATATTTATAAAAATCCACTTAGTTCCAATAGTCGAGAAGTCTTCAGGTATTTTTACAAGTTCCCACACTTTGTTCCTTTCAAATTGATTAAATTCTTATTATATAGCCATTACCCATAATTCATTATCTATAGATTCAGTGATGTTTTTATGTTCAAGGATTGGAAGTAATGCTTAATGTTCCACCTAGTTCATAATAGAATATATATATTGAGTTCCTCTATCTAGATCTTCAACTAAAAAATCTAAGGTATGGTCTCTATGAGTCCTAATGGTTCTTGGGATAGAAATAATTTCTTCTTTAGGTTCTGGTTGAAATAGTTCCTTTGCATTGGGTAATTTTTCTGGAAATAGTTTTACAAAACCATAATTATACTTGGTTTAAGTATTGATATTCATATTAGAAAAATAATTCAAAAGGTTTTTTTAAAGAGTTCTTACTCCCATGTGGATTTGTTTCATCAAATTTTACATGTATAGATTCTTCCATGATTTTGGTCCTTTTATTCCTCACCCAATATGAATTTTAGGAAGTTTAATAACCAAGTAAGATTCCACAATCACTTTTATATGAAAAATTAACTAAATTATCCTTTGTATTGAGTATAAAAAATTTTCAACCAAAAAATATAAAGTAATTTATCTTTGGTTTTCTTCCATTCTATAACTCATTGGGATTTTTCCTTAAATGTGGTCAAATTTGAATCCTATTGATAATATATAAAGCTATATTAACATAATATTTTCAAAAATAATTATGTTGATCATACTAATTGATAATTTTCTAAGAAATATCTTGAATAGTCCAATTTATTCTCTCTACAACCCCATTCCACTAGGGAGTATTAGTAGCATAAAATTTGTGATTATAGCCATGTTGTGAGATTAATGATTCAAAGTATTGATTTTAAAACTCATGGGAATGATCACTCATCAAGGTCTTAATAGTATGCCCACTAATATTTTCTATTTTTTTTTGAATATTTTATAAAATAAGAACAAGATTCACTTCCATGAGTAGAAAATAATACATAGATGTAGCTTGAAAATTCATCTAAAATAACATAATCATAGTGATTACCATTTAATTTAGAAACTCTATAAGGTTCAAAAAATTCCATGTGAACTAGCTCTAGGATTGGATAAGTTGAAATTCCTTATTTGGTTTGAAAGAGATCTTATGCTGTTTCCCTTTTTGACATGGGTTATAGACTTTGTATGTTGGGAATTCTAGTTTAGGAAGATCCTTAACTAATCCAATCTTAATTACATTTATAAGTGAGTAAAGGTTTCAATGGACCAATATCCTTTTCTATATCCACGATTCTATGTGAAATAAACTTAAACAAAAAATATTTTGATAAAATAACAAATATAAATCAACTATATAAACATTATCATTACACAAGGGAGTAAAACTAAAGCATGATTAGAATCATATAAATATCATCAATTATTTTCAAATTTAAGATGATATCTATCATCACATAATTATAAGATTCTAAGTAGATTACACTTTAACCCATCTATAAGTAAGACTTTATAAATCAAAATAGTACTTGAATTATTGATTTCAACAAGTCCAATTATATTTCCTTTGGCATTGTCACAAAAATTGAAATGTACACCACCCACCTTGATGAGGTTCTTAAAGACTAAGTAGTATCTAATCATATGTTTGGAAGATCCTCTATTGAGATACCAAATGTGTTTATTGGTACTCTTCGAGAACGTTTCCTACACACATTTATATAAGAAATGATTTTGGTACCCACACTTTCTTGGGTCCAGAAATGTTAGTAATAAAAGGTTTAAGAATCCAATGTTTTTTGAATAGTTTATAATAAAAAATTTAGTCTTATATAAACGAAATATTTATTCAGTCTATATGAATAATATTTGTTTAAAAAGTTTGAAAATATTGAGATAAAAATACATTTTTTTATAAAATGTTTTCTGACCAGGCTAGTATTCAATCCCAGTGGTATACTTAGGTGTGGTCTATTTACTAAGTATCCAAGTCAAGGTTTCTTAATAATTTTTAAACCTTTATAGATCCTTTTTGAGTTGCTTATTTAAAAATTAAATTTCATTATTTTATTTTAATAACTGACCATTCTTGTATTTTTCTACATCAATGTAATATTTAAAATGAAATAATAAATAATGTTGTTTCTTTAAACATTTACCCTTATCATCTAGTTTATTAAATGTTTCATCTAATATTTTATAGTATTCAAATAAATATTAATCGTTCATATTTTCATAATTATTTTAATTTTCAATAATATTTGAAATGTTAACAAGATTTGTAGAAATAGTTTTTTGTATCTCAGGTGTGTTTGTCATAAAACACATGTTAACTTTGCCAATTTTTTCCTCTCTACTAGAGTTAGAGTCACTTAAACTATCCTTATAGCTGCTCAAGTTGGATTTCATAGATTTATTTTAACTTTTTTACTTTATATAAATTTATTTTATTGTATTTTATTTTAAGAAAATCAGCCTTTATGGGTCCTTTTATTTTTTATTCCTAACAAGTTTCTTCACCTGATTGAATCTCCATTTTCCAATTCCCTTTTCGGTCGTATTTTCCTCTATAAATTTACTTTTTGAATAATTTCTTCTTCTTGTATAATTTTTTAAATATCTTGAATAGGTGAGAAATCCCCTCATTATTGTACAATAGTGATTCAACCTCACTCCAACTATTATATTTAATTTCTTTCCCTCATTTTTGAGTTAAAAGTATTGAAATAAAATAACTTCCTTAAGGTTCATATTGTTCTAATTTATTCACATTCAATTACTCCTCATACTTTATCAGTTTTACAATAATCTCCTACACTAGTTGTTTACTTAGGTCACATGATTCTCTAATGGAAATATAGGTTCCTCTCCCACTACCAGGAAAGCATTATAGTAGTGACATAACTATATATTTAACTTCAACTGTATTCCCATGTGAGTGAATCATGTTTAAAATCTTATTAAACGTGATATATATTTTAGAAACTTTCTCATTAGGTTTAATCTTAAATGAATCTACTTAATTGTATAAGTATTCAGTCATATCTTTTTAACATTTAGATTTCCTTTATGAGAAATAGTAATTTTGTCCCAGATTTCAGAAGTAGTTGACCAAGTATAAATTATATTAAACTCATCTTATTCTAGTGAAAAATATAATGAATTCATAGCTTTATATTTACATTCATAAGTATCCTTAGTGGAATCACTTTAATCATCTCTAGTTGATTTTTGTTTTTCATATTTTTCCTGGATTACAATCCAAATATCAAATCCTATGCTTTCTATATGGATTTTAATTTTTATTTTCCATTGAGCATAATTAGTGACATTAAAATAAGGAGGCATATTAGTGGTACTCCCCTATTTCCTATTGTTATCCTTAAAAATATAAATTTATAATTTTTTTAATCTTTTCTTAAAAACTAGATCACAATTAAAAGAAATATTAAACCTTTGATACTAAATTTAGGACATATTTGAAAACTCAAGAGTGGGGTGAATAGAGTTTCGAATTAAAATTTCTATTAAAAATGATTTAAAACAAAATGTACTCAATTTATAAAATACAACCCTATTAACTGAAATAGTAAAAGTATATAATTTGATCTTTCAAAAATATTCTCAAAAGTTTGTCACAACTTAGTTAAATAAACTTTAAAATTATTTTAAATTTTGAAACAGATTTACATATAACAAAAACTATATATAAAACAATTATTAAAGATAAATATGAAAGCAGTGTTTTTATAAAGAGTTTTGAAAAATAAAATAGAGTAAAAAAAATAGGAAAAAAACATAGTGGAATAATATAAGAGGTTTGGTCTCATGAAAAGAACCAATCATATACACTTGGAAATCACTCTCTAGAAATCAGTTTATTAAATAATAAACTAATTCACAACCTAGATTGGGTTTTATATAAAAGAACTACACTCCGGTAGTCCATTCTACACAAATACTCTTCCAAAATTATATGTGGCATAAAACATGTAAAATAATAAGTGAGAGAGTGCCTTTAAATATACAATACAATATAGAAGTCCGAAAAAAATAAATCCAAATGAAATCTAGAATAGAAAGGGAAAGAGATAGATAATGAGAATATTTTGTTCAAGTAAGTTTGATTATCTTTTGTTGATTAGTTATCTCTAGATCTATATTTGAAAAGGATCAACTGATTTTACATAGGGTTGTTTGAAAAATAGTTTTGTGGAAGAACAATGTGAGTTCTATGTGTATTAGTATTTCTCAAGTACACATGTATTCTCTAGAAATTTATAGTCTGTGATAAGATCTTCATCTTAAAGAGTTATTTTATCTAAACTAACCATTGGAGTATATTCATAATTTAATCCTCACAATCATTGTTGTATTAAATTCATTGGATCTGCATTTAATGCTCCATAATATTGTCATTAGAGATTTGAAAATACCTCACTTTGTAAGTTACACAAGGCCACTTTGTCCTTATATAAAAATGATTACTTTAGCTCATAGATTCTTTACAAATTAACTTGGTACAGTGACTTGGAATGGACATTGGGCATGGTAGCTTCATTTGCTCTTGTGGTCACTTGATTTATTCCTACACAAGGTTCATCTTTTAATGTGGTAGCTTAATGAATTAATGATGTATCTTCATGACTTCATACAATATCTTTATGACTTCATAATAACTTCTTTTCTTTGCATGATCACTTCATTATCTCTCACAATAACATTTTTCTTCATGGCAACTTACTTTCTTTGTAAAGCCACTTGATTTATTCTTGCTGTCACTTGATGTCTTCTCAAGGTAACTTTTCACTACTATAGAACATGTCTTTAATAGAGATGACCTTTATCCTTTCTAAAACAAACACTGATAAAGGGTACATTTTCATAGTGTTTTTTTGGCACTGATAAAAGGTACCCTTTATGAGTAGTTTTTACAAGCACATATAAAGGGTAACATTTATCTGCAGTTTAATTTAGCACTGCAAAAGGTAAACTTTATCAGCGATTTATTTTTATCACTGATAAAGGGTACCCTTAATCAATAGTTTATTTTTAGTGCTGATAAAGGCATCTTTTATCATCATTTTTTAGCACTCATAATGGTTCCAAATAAAATGAAATAATTAAATAAATAAAAAATGAAAATAAGTTTATTAAGAAAATATTTAATTTTTTATTATTTAAATAATTGTTGACAAAAATGAATAAATTTATTATACTATATAAAAATTAGAAATACTAATAAATATTATATATTAAATATATAGATATAAATAAATGAAAACTAAAAACTAAAAAAATAAAAAATAGGTAAATTTTGAAAAATATAAAACATTTAACTAATTAATTATTTATAATATTAATAAATAGTATATATTAAATATACAGATATATATTATTGTGTATATATATGATTTATATAATGAAAAATATTTATTTTTTACATTAAATAGTCTTATATTTAGTGAATAATGGCTTATATTTAAAAATTAATATGAATTAAAAATACTGACTAATTGCATCAAGTAATGGACATAATTGAATGTCATTTGATTTTTAAAATTAACATATATCAAACATGTGTTATATTTATTTCACATAAATATATGTAATTAATGTATTTTTTATATACAATACACACATAAATATTTACTTAATTAATGAAATCTTATATAGAAACACATACACTTAATATTTTTGTAAATTATTCAAATTTTAGTATTCACTTTAGAATTTTATTATAACATGATATATTTAATATAACATTTCTTTAATTGATAAATTTTATTTATTTATTTTTAATTTTATTACAGTTAGGTATTAATTCATTTTTAATATTTAATATTTTTTATATTTTTGATAATTTAATCAATTTCTATTATTTATTTATTTATATTTATTTAATTGGTTTTAACATTTTGAAAATGTATTCATCTTTATTTCAATATATATCTATATTTTTATAATAATTTATATTTAATTAATAAAACTTATCAATTTTTTTAATATTGTTAAAGTGTACTCATTTTAAATTATTCAGTTTCACTCATTTTTAACATGCATGTGCTTAAGATTAAATATTAATTAATAATGTTAAATATATATTTTTGATAAAATATATATAATTAAATATATTTATAAATGTTTATTTACTATATTTGTGCTTTTATATATTTATAATTATAAATTAATAAATATTAATTCTTTAAAAAGTATTTATATAATTATAAATTAATAATTATATATATTTAACTATTTGTAAAATTATAATAAATTTATTTAAATAATGAATATATTTACTATATTTATATATTTATATATTTATTATATATATAATTATATAAATTTATATAATTAAATAAATATTAATTTTTTAAAAATTATTTATATAATTATAAATAAATAATTATATATTTAATAAATTATACAATTATAATAAATATATTTAAATAACGAATATATTTACTATATTTATATTTATATATATTTATTAAACACATATATAATTATATAAATATAGTTACAATTTTTTTAATTATAATTATAATTATAAATCCTTTATCAGCGTTTAAGTAATAAGCACTGATAAAAGACATTTTTATCAGCACTTTTTCTATGTTGATAAAGCTATGCCTTTATCAATGATAAAAAATCATTGACAATGATTCATTTTATCAGTTCTTATTAATTTAGCGTTGATAAAAGAGATCTTTATCAAAAAAAAATGGAAGCACTGATAAAAGTGTACCGATTTATTTAAAGAACCCTAACCAGTTGCAATATCTAAATTTTTCCGTGGAATTCAAATGACACTAGCACTCCTCATCTCTAAATCCAAGATTGAATCAAGGCTTGAATCAATTCTTGAAAAATTCCAATGATCGAATCCATGGCTCGAATGATTCAAGGTTTGAATGAATTCAAGTTTTGAAAAAATGCTCTGCTTTGTGATATCTCTACTTTCTCCCAAATGATTCAAAGCTTCAATCCAAGGTATGTTATTTTCTCCTCCTCCTCACTCGTTGATTGATGTTTTGGTGATATTTATTTTCTTTTTTTCATCATCATTATTTCTTTTATTCATTACACTATTATTTATTCCCACAAAATAGTTTGATAATTTTTTCCCCTTCCAATTTTATCTTGAATACGATAGATATTGGTGAAAATATAGGGAATGAATTAGTAACCACTAGACATGTAAAATGGAGTTATGTTCATTAATTTAGACTAATGAATGTAGAGGCCAAGGGTTATTCTACTCAATTGAGGGATTCCTCCTACCATTGGACTTAGAAAATACTAGTCCTAATGAACATGTGATAGTAATGAACTAGTTCCTTACATGGGATAAACATCCAGAGCTGGTTATGTGAATTATATTGATCATTTACATAGAGGGATAATTAAGCTGGGACAACACATTATGAAAAAAATTAAACACATATATTAGAAATCCCCTAAGGATTGATCACTATTTATTATAATACTATATTCATAATATTATATTTTCATTATTTTGGTTATTTTTTTTGCATCAATTTTCCAAATCCCTAATTTTTTTCCATTTTTCTAAATATATACAAAATTACATAAATATAATAATGTGGTCGGAATATTGAGTTATCCAAAATAAAATCTTTAAGGGAATGCCCATGGCCATCAACTGTGCTATTCTAATGAGGAATATAAATATTATTTTTTACCACCCCATAACAGGAGTTTCATATACTCAACCTCATAATTTAATATTGAATTATTTACCAGATAATGAAACTCATTCTTAATACTTATTAAAATTATAAACCCATTTAGTTCATTATATATATATATATAACTAAAATATAATACATATGATCTAAGTATAATTATAAATGTGTGAAATGAAATACTTATCACAATGTACTGATTTATATTTTGAGGGTATTATATATCAAAATGAATAAACTCCAAGGGTTCTTTCATTTAAATCTCCAATTTATTATTTTAATTATTAACAATCTCCCAATTATAATTAGTAAAAAATATCAATCAATTTTATCTTGGAATTATAAAAACATCTCAACCCACCTTTTTTAAGTCAGTATTTAAATGTATCATTATCTAATATGATCAAATTTTCACTCCCACAAACCTATTTCCTCCTTCAAACACAATCACCATAAATTTTTACTGACCCTAAATTAAAATATTATTCAGATAGTTTTCTATACCTTTTTAAAAATATATCCATCTTTTAAATGATAACCAAATCATTAATACTTCTTAAAAATCACTTCATTTCCTTTATCAAACATCTAATAAACACTATGTATGTTTTACTTTAACCCATCTAAAAATAAATTATTCTCCAACATTGCCTTTTATTTCCAACAGCTTTAAAATTTAAACAAATTTATCTTAAGAGATCCAACATTTCTAAAATAATAAGTACCCCTTGAACTTGTAAAAAATATTTAATTACATCAATTTACCTTTCATGTGAGGTGAACAAAAAATATCTAATATGAAGGGATGTCTATTTTTTAAGTCATTTAGTGTGACATAAATAATAAATTATTTTTACATTCCATTCTTTTTTATATAATACATTTATAATTCTTTCTTCATATAAATCTATGTTTTTAGAAAATAATGACAATCATTCATACAATCGTTTAATTTGTCACATGTTTAATAGAGTTCATTTAATGTTTGAAATCCATCATCCAAATTTACTTAAGAAATTTTTTTCTCACTTAGAAACTATTTTTGTAAGAGTGGGTCATTTCCCCTTAAATTTAAAACCTATTTATCTTCCATAATTACTATTTTTTATCTCATTATGACTATAAGTTTACAATATGTGCCAAAAATCACCATAGAACCCATAATTTCTATGAAAATGTAATTTTCTTATAAATCATACTCTTCATATTAAGGAAAATAATTCTTGTTTTCAACCTATATAGACATAATTCTTGAATCAATTTATCATCTAATAATTTTGAGATGTTTAAAACCTTTATCATTATTAGGTATATTATTTTCTTAAAACTATTTTTTCCATTCCTTATCTATTTTTAATTGATATTGAAATTATAATTTTGATATTTTTTCAAATATTTGATATAACATTAATATTAAATGTAATAATTTCTTAACTTGTTACATCACTTGTTCCAAAATATAGAATAGAGGTAATTAAATTCTATATATGTTGGAATAATTATTTGAAATTATTTTTATGTATTCATTATTTTAGGTTAACATGTATTGGTTCCACCCCTAGGAATCTATAATTAACATCCATGTAATATAAATAACTCTATTTATTAAAATTTTTAGAAATACATTTTTATATATTATAGTTTATGGAATGAGAGTTTATTATTCTTGTTTATAATATTTGGGTTTCTTATCACTCCTTAGTTCTATATATTATATTTTCATTTTTAGGGGATTTAAGAATGACTTTATGTCTCATTTTAATAGAGGTAGAACTAGTCTTAGTTAGAATATTGAATGTATTAAAATACAGATTTCTCTTATAAATATATAATTCATTGAGGCCCCAAGGATTCATATATCATAACATGTTCCCATAGAGACCCCTTGAATCGTATACAAGAACATGTATGCCCCCCAAATATCACCTTCAATAGGCCATGAGTTAATAACTAGTTCTAATGGTGAAATTATCATAAATGAGAGGCATTACCACTTTTAGAGAGAACAATGGAGTATAACTGTCATCCTCATCAGCTTCATCTCCTAGATAGTTATTATTATAATTTGTTTCTTGAGACTCATACCCCGTATATTTTATGTTTCTTATACTACTATGAGCAATATTCATCCCATGGATGACCACTTCTTAGAGTATTTAAAGAAACATAGGTTCATGTTCACAATAGATAGAGGATGAGTGTCAAATAAAAAAATGCAGTGATAAATATTCAGGAGATGAGGAAATGAGGATTAAAAATGTGTATAACATTAACCTTTGGATGAATTTATAGGATAACACCTACCATAGTGGATTAATTATTTCATTAAATTCAACTAAAAATTTTCTTCAAAGAATACATAAATTATTTGAAACAATCAAATGTTGGGTTTCCATTATTAGAATTATCTATAACTTTCACCTTTGATAAAGAATATATTATGTGTATTTATTTATTTATTATAAAAAATTAATATTTTATAAACCCAATAGGATGGATATGAATCAGAAATAGATGCACACTAATAATTTGACAAAATAGTATGAATATGGAGTTAATTAGTTCATTATGTTTTCAAAATATCATGAATACGTCCCTCTCAAATCCGTTTTCCATGTTTATGTTGTTTTTTATTCCTAACGAATTAGTCTTGACGATCTGGAAGAACATTTGATTTTTTATAGAATAGATCGGAGCTATAAATTTTGTACTAAACTTGCGAAAAAAATGAACGTGCATACCGATTGGGATGATACTTTGGTTTATGGATCATTTGATATGAATACTTGAGTAAATGATAATCGAGATTGCATGGAAGAAATGAAAATGGAAATTTATGATGACCTTCTTGATTGTCTAAATAGTTTTGCTAAGAGACCATTGTATAGTGTTTGTACTAAACACATAACATTTTTTGTTGTATTGAATTAATATAATTTGAAAGATGATAGTAGATGGAGTGACACTAGGTTTATAGAACTACTTTGTCTCCTAAATGATAAGCTACAAGAAGTAAATGAACTACCATGTCAAATATATGAGGCTAAATGAATTTTACGTTCAATGGGAATGATCTATAAAAAATAAAATCTTTTCCAAATGATTGTATTTTTTTTGAAAGGTGCATGAATCACTCCTAAAATGCACTAATTGTGGCACATATCGATACAAGAAAAATGAATCAAGTCCTTAAAAATATTTATGGTACATTCCTAGCATTCTAAGGTTTAGAAGACTATATGGATTTTAGGAAAATAAAATAAAATTAACATGGCATGCTGATATAAGAATAAAATACAGGAACCTACGTCATCCCACAAATTATCCTCTGTGGAAGAAAATTGATTATGAGTATGATGAATTTCGTAATGAGTTAAGAAAATTTTGTCTTGAATTATCTATGGATGGAATGAATCATTTTGGCATACATAGTAGTACTCAAAGTACATGGACCATCATGTTGGTAAATTATAACCTTGCACTATGGTTATGCATGAAGAACAAATACATTAAGTTGTCTGTGATTATATCTAGACTAAAGAAACCCAGTAATGATATTGATGTATATTAGGATCCATTGATCTAAGATATGAAATTGATGTGGGATAAAAGTGTTATAATGTTTGATTCTCATAAAAGTGAAGGATTCACATTGAGGGCTATGTTTTATGAGACAATAAATGACATCCCTTCTTATGGAAATATTTTAGGATATAGAATTAAAGGAATGTTGGAGTGTCTCATTTTTTGAGTAATGCACACAATCACTTCAGTTGAGACATTCCTCAAAGAAAATGTTTTTAGGAAATTAGAATTTTTAACTTCGACAACATAAATTCCAATCCTAGATGATAAAATTTGATTAGAATATCTAAAAAGGTTCAAAGTTATCTCCAATAATGGGTGATCAACTATTTGATAAAGTAAAATATATTGGCACTATTTTTTTTAAACCATTTTCAAAAATCTTTATAAAATCGGGTTGGAAGAATAGATCAATTTTCTTTGAATTACCATATTAAAATTATTTATCCGTCAGACATTTTCTTGATTTCATGCATGTAGAAAAAATTTATTTTATAGTGTTATTGGTATGTTAATAAATGTTCCAAGAAAAATTAAATATGGCATCAAGGATAGGTTGGATATTATTGACACGGGGATAAGGAAAAGAGTTGTCACTAGTAAAGGGTAAAGGGAATAATTTTCTTCCTCCAGCAACTTACACTCTATCCAGATAAGAAAAATATCAATTTCTCATTTTTATTAATTATGTAAAAGTTTCAGAGGGGGTATTCATCAAATATAAATAATTACATGTCAATGAGTAATTTGAAGTTAAAGGGACTAGAATCATACATCTGTCATTTTTTAATACAAGATTTGATGCCTATTGATTTCTATTGCATTCTGCCTAAAAATGTACAACAAAAATTGACCAGACTCTACTTATTTTTCAAAGCCATATGTAGTAAATTTATAGACCCAATGAAGTTTATAATCATTAATAAGGAGTATGAAGTAATATTATGTGAATTAGAGATGTTATTCCCACCATAATTATTTGATATAATGGCTCACCAGATAGTCACTTTGTTATAGAGGTTCAACTATGTGGTCTTTTCTCTTATATATGTATGTACCCCATTGAACAATATATGAATATTTTGAAAGGGTATGTCAAGAATCATAGTTGTATAGAATGTTGTATTGAATGAAAATATATTATTGAAGAAGATATTGAATCATGTATCAATTACCTATTAGATGTTAACAACATCGGTCTCCCAAAGTCTTGTCATTGTAGACACCTTATAGGATAATGGATTTCTAGAAGATATGTTGTTACAATTAACTTCACAGAGTGGGAGAAATCTCACCATTCCATTTCACATAATAGTGAATATATTGATCCATATGTTTAAGACCAAATAAATTCTAAGAGATTTGAATCCATTATGGGATGAAGGATGGATATCAAATACACATAATAAAAAGTTTATAGGATGGTCCCAAGATCAAATTTTTACAGAGTTATATGAAAATAAAAATTCATTTTCTCAATGAATTTGATGCATAGCCAGGGGACCGAGTGAAAATGTTATATCTTACACTAGTTTTCTAATCAATGGTCATAAATTCTACGCAAAAGAACCCGATGACCACAATATGATGCAAAGAAGTGGTGTTACGCTTGTGGAAGAAGTGATATACATATCTGGTTCCATGAATATAAATCCAATTTATACAAATTTGTCATATTTTGGAATTATAAAATAGATATACATGTTGTATTATACAACATTTCAAGTTCTGATTTTCTATTTCAAATGGGTTGAAAATAGGAGTGTAATTAAAGTTGACGAAATGGGTTTTGTGAAGGTGAATTTCAGTGTGGAAGGGAAAAAAGATGAGTAGTTTATAATCAAATTACAAGCAGTGCATTTATTTTATGTCTCAGACCCATCAAACAAGAATTGGTTGATTGTACAACCGATGGAAAAAAAATCTATCAGCTTAGATGAAAATTCAATCAAGGATGGCCCTTTCATTAGGAGTTCACAATCAGTTCATACGGGTCCCAATATAGACAATGTATTGTATGTTAGAGGGGACCATAAAGAGTTGATTTTGATTCTTTATAGAGGAGCGAAAATATTTTTAAAAAATAATGAGAGCTCAATGATAATATAAATTTTTTTAATATACTTTGTTTTTCATCATAATATTATATGTTATCTAGTTTATTAATATAATATAAATTAAATGTTTGAATACTCTTGAAAAAAATGTCTTCTGAACATGTTGATGTTACCAATCCCATGCAAGAACAAAATATGATGGAGGAAATCCTTTTGGAATATGTAAATGTAATGTTATTATATACTTTATATATTTTACTAAAAAATTATATAATGTAATATTGATCTAATTTTAATTATTCCTTGTAGAGTTTATTTATTTTAGAAGATTTATACCATTATTTAATGGCTTTATAAACAAAAAAATCCATAGTATTATTCTACCTCAAAACCTTTTCACCCATGTAGTGTTGGCATTTATCAATTTCCATCAAGTTCTATCCACTACTTTTATAGGAAGAACAATTAAACTGAAAATTAAATATCCTAGAGGCAATCTTGAAGTTTTCATAGCAAAATCATTTTACATAGAATTAATGTATTGTTTCATATTTATTTTTAATTAATTTATTTTTATTATTACTCATTAGAATTTTTTTCTTATATTGGTGGATTATTTTACTTTAGTTGGGGTGGTTTTTTCAAAGCTTCTAATGCTCGTGAGTGGTTGGACTTCAAGGATGAAAATGAGATAATGAAAATAAGGAAAAAAGTCAAGAATGTATACAACCATCATGAAATGGTGAATTCTTACAACTTATTTAATTAATTTTTTTATAATTTTTTTTATATTTGTAATTTAATTTCCTCATCATTTTTACTTAATAATTATGTATTTTTTAAAGATTTTTTGGGAATTCATATTTTACTTTCAACTATCTACAAAAAACCACAAAAGATATAACATGTTTATTTCGGACAATTTTACCACACTTTTAATTGTCTTTTTTTATAATCGCCAACACTACATATTGATTCAAAAGGTAGTGCTGGAAGCTCAATAAAGAAAGGGAATGGAAATCATGGTAACACAGGTAGTTGGGATTTTATATACTTTTGGATGTGTATGAATTAACCACACCTAAATCAGACACATAGTGTGACTAGTATGACTCAAAGTGCTTATTTTTATTTAAAATCGACATTAATTTTAGTAAAAAAGACAACTAACATACTCAAAACTGAATAAACACATTCATATTGTTTTTATACTTTTATAAAATGATCTATAATTCATTTTTGACATACAAGGATTAGACGTACTGAAATCTAATACATGATGTATTTGGTATGAATCAAAGTGTACATTATTAGTTTAAAATTTTCATTTTAGTTCAAAAAATGTCACTCATTAAAATCCAATAAAACACTATCGAATTGTATTGAAAATTTAGGATAATGATTCATAAGTCATTTTTGATGTGTAAGAATCATCATTACATCAAATAAACACATTATGTGACTGTTATGACCCAAAGTGTGTGTTTCCAATTTAAAATGCCAATTTAGTAAAAAATATAAGTGACATACTCAAAGATAAGAAAAAACATTCAGATTGTTTGGATATTTTTGTAAAATGATCCATATGTCATTTGTGATGTATAGAAATTACCAAAACCTCAATCTTATGCATGTTGTGATATGTATGGATCTAAGAGTGTATTTTTATTTTAAAATGAAGTTAAATTTTGTAAAAATGAAAACTAAGATACTAAAAACAAATAAAACACATCATTATTGGTTTTATAATTTAGTAAAATGATCCATAATTCATTTTTTACATGTAAAAATCAGCATCACCTTAATCTGATACATGATGTGTTTGATATGACTCAAAGTGTAAGTTATCAGTTTAAAATTGACGTTTTAGTTCAAAAAGTTTCACTCACTGAAAACTGAGAAAATGTGATTAGATTGTCTTGATAACTTAGTAAAATGATTCATAAGTCATGTTTTTACATGAAATAATTAGTATCACATCAAACCGACACATGATGTGATAGGTATGACTGAAAGTGTGTGTTTCTTATTAAAAATGACATTTTAGTAAAAAAGATAAGTGCCATACTAAAAACCAAGAAAACACATTTATATTTTTTTGATAGTTTAGGAAATTGATAAATATGTATTTTGGGACTTTTTTGGAATCATCCATACCTCAATCTGACGCACAGTGTGGCCAGTATGACTCAAAGTGCTTCTTTTTATTTAAAATCAACATTAATTTTAGTAAAAAAGACAAATCACACACTCAAAAGCAAATAAAAAAATTTAGAATTTTTAAATAATTTTTGAAAATTATCCATAATTCATTTGTGACCTATAGGAATCAGTCACACCTCAATCTGATACATGTTGTGCCTGGTATGACTCAAAGTGTCCATTATCAGTTTAAAATTGACATTTTAATTTAAAAAGTATCACTCACTAAAAACCAATAAAACACACTTTAATTGTCTTAATAATCTAGGAAATTGATTTATAGTTCATTTTTAATGTTTAAAAATTAGTGCCACATCAAAAAGACACATGATGTGACCAGTATGACTCAAATTGTGTGTTTCTAGTTTAAAATGAAATTTTAGAAAAAAAGACAAGTGGCGTACTAAAAACTAAAAAAACAAATCCAAATTGTATTTATACTTTAGAAAAATTATATATAAGTAATTTGTAACATGTAGGAATCATACTAATCTCAATATAACACATGGTGTTACTAGTATAACTCCAAGTATTTCTTTTAAATATATAAGTGTCATTTTAGTTTAAAAGGTGCATCACGTCACCAAAACCTAGTAAATGAATCTGGATTGTTTTCTCATCATTATATCTGATATTACTTTTATAATTTCCTTATAATTTTTATCTTATACTTATTTATTTTTCAAAGTGATAATTCTTAAAGATGAAGAATAATTGGCGTGACGTGCAAGAATCAACAACAACTGAATCCCATACAGAGTGTTCCTGGTATGACTCAAAGTTTAGTTTAAAATTAACACTTTATGTTTAATTTATTTCTTTATATTTTTACTAACATATTAATTATTTTCTTATATAGGTGAATTTTCCTTCTCAAGGAGTGGTGGTTTGTTCGAAAATAGCATGAGTCGGGGTCAGTTTTAAAAGACAAAGGAACATTAATGTTTTTAATGTATCTAATAATTTTCACTTACTCATGTAATTTTATTAACCAATGTTTTAAATTTCTAAAATATAGTGTTTTTTTTCTTTTATTTGTGTCATAAATTTTATTTCATTTAAATTATATATTGGTATATTATTTTGCTAAATTTTTATGTGTTTTTGGTGCTGTAGTGTGTTGTTACAAAATCTAGCACATGAAAAAAGATACCACATGAATAAAAGATACCACAAGACATTTTTTTATGCAGGAAGTTGAATCCTTCATGTTTCCACTTGTATTTTAAATCTAATATAGGTTCAATATTCATGTGTTCTCTTAAACTTCAATACACAATTATTTGAATTTTAAATATATGGTTGGTTTAGTACACATGTGGTCACTTGAACTTCAACGCATGGTTACTTCATGAGCTTATCTGACACACAGTCAATTGATTGTACATGAAACCACTTCCTCATGGTCACCTTTCCTTCATGGCCATTTTAACTTCTTCATACGATATGTTTTCATGGTAACTTCAATACTTATCCAATTTTATTATTTTTTCTAGAAAATAGTTTACTATCATAAAACATAAAATTAATTAGAAACATAAGAAATATGATTGATCATTAAAATAAGGAGGTGCTGGACTAATACAATAATTGATTGAGTCATTTTAGGATTTTCATAAATAATATAGAATATTTTATTGAATTACATTAATAATTGGTTACATAGGCTGGGGATTATCTAACACATATATTTTTCATTTCTTAAGTATTATATCAGTCTAAAAATATTCCTACAATATGCTTTTCATTTATTTACAATTGATCTAAAAGTCAAGTTTCATGGTGATGATTCCATGATCTACAATAGAATATTTTTACAAATGATTATCATGTTTTATAAACATTCAATAAATAATTTAATCAAATGAACTCCCATTAAAAAAATGACCCCTTTTAAACTCATCATATCCATTGATGGTACAAAATACAAATTTCACTAATAAATGTGTCCACTTTGGAATTCCACTCAATAATTATTTATTTAGGTTTGGAATCCTCACAATCATATCATATATGAGTCTTGTATGGTATAGTAGACAACTCTTTGTCTAATCCATCACATGGATAAACTCAACACCATTCCTATGATATATTAACTCTTAGAGTTTCTCAAATAGGTTTAAACTAAATATCATAGTAGTATTTAGTCACATAACTATTAGGGATATACATTTCCACCATTCATTACACAATATAATACATGGGAACCACTCTTTGGTAAAACTTACCTGATTGAATGATTGAGGTATTGAAATGTGTTTTCTTTATAAGGAGTCTAACACTTAGTATTTCTCTGGGGATTAATCTCTCAATATCACCACTTGTTATTACCTTATCTATTCATGATTATAATGATTTAGTTTTGAATCAAATTCCTTCCACTAAATCAATGTGTTCAACCCATATTTATATGTAACTCTTTAAAAAAATCATAGTTTGTGTTAGTAACCCAAATCAAAATCCATCTACATTCATTCATAACCAAAGGCATATTTTTTCTTAAGTTACATGAAACACTTTCTTGTAATGGATTAGAATAATGTGACATAAAAAATCCCTAGGTGATTAAACTTGGAGACTCATAAATCCAACCCCCACTTTTCTAGATAAGTAATTGGCCTAGTCATGACCTGTCCCCTGGGGCCCATGCCGTGACTTCCCAAAGCCTGCCTTCCATAGACCAGGGGCTGTCGATAATCACCGAAAGCTGTATTACCTAAAACAGGAAGGCATTGCCTCTAAACCTATAAACTAATGCATACCAACCAAACATCAAGATAAAAGCACAAGGTAAACTATTTAGTAAACATGGTGTGTACAGTAAGTAAAGGAGCCAGAATACAAGACCAACTGGAAAGTACAAGTAAAACAGATAAGTACAAGTAAAAATGGAAACAACTCCTTTGAACACCCGCAAAGGATCCTACATGAAGGGTAGTTACAACTCAAAAATGGTCATCTCCACAAGTCGTCTCATCTAAGGTCCTCCCCCGAGCAACCTGCAGCCCTGGTACCCTCTTCCTCGGTCAGCTTTATCCGCCGTTTGCACATTATACCAAAAGGTGTGGGTGAAGCCCGTGTAGGGGTGAGTATAAAGATACCCAGTAGGTACCCCGAGACCCCCGAGGGTCTCTCAAACCCCACAAAGGATAAACCACAAAGTATGACCACAATCTAAAAGAAAAAAAGAAATAATCATCACACTACTTAGGTATATGGCCATACATATACCTAAGTTGTCAATAAAAACACACCTCACACATGAAGAAAGAATACCACAAAGGTAGAAGTAACACATAGGTAACACCATGAAGATATAAGTACCACACATGTACACCACAAGGGTAAAGACTCAGCTCACACAGGTATAAATAAGGTATTGAAGTACAGATGATTAGTCGCGAAGCTAGATAATCTTATTCTATCAAGAGGCACTGCTGTTAATTATAAGAAGTCGGACCCACATAGGATCAATGGGTACTAACCCCCGAAATGACCCACATAGGATCTGACGCACCCAGAGTCGATAGGTAACTAACATCCATATTACCAGTCTCTAGCCTCTGCCTCACTTCCAACCACTAGATTACTCACACCCGGTGTTCTCGAGTTCTGTAGAATCTGTCCCTCGAGACATCTGTCATACATCGACTACCACTAAGCTCTAAAAAGAAGTAGCCCAAAGGTATGTCATGTTATAAGGGACGCAATGAAACAACTGGAATGTCAAACGGACGCCCGATCTGTAAGTTATTAGTGTTTTCGCTCTGAGGGCCAGTTTGAATTCAGGTTTGATCTAACCACATTGTACTTAAAATTTATCCAAAACTTAAGTGGAGTATAACAAATGGACCATCTCAATCCTAGGATTCCGGGGTCACTGATGGTTCGTCAAACAGACACTCGGTTCTAATGTTATGGAAAAAAGGTGAAACTGAGTCCAGATGGCCCTAGGTTCGGTCCGACCCAATTGGACCAACCCTATTCGACCCGACATGAGCCTACTCGACCCAGTTCGGGTCGACCCAACCAGATTCAGGTCAAGCCCGATTGGCTTGGGCTGTAGTGGGTCTGGCCCGCTGGGCCATGGTCTGGCCCGCTGGGCCTTGGTCTGGCCCAACCCACGCTGGGCACGACCCACATGGGTGTCCCATGGTTGGGTGGACCACCGTGGCGGGGTCCTCCCTAGCCGACGCCTGAGAGGGAGGTGCCTTCCAGGTCACTCAAACGGCCAAAAGGCCATTTGGTTTTTGGAAGCAGGACCTACCGGAGCGGGTCCCGCTCAGTGCGCCATGGTCGGCCGGTTCACCGACCAATCCTCCTCCCAATGGCGCAATGGCACCGCTGTCCTCCGTGGTTGGCCGTTTGCTAGCCGCCTTTAGGCCCCTGCCATGGCCAAGAGGCCACGACCTCCTGCTCCACCGGCAGCGCAGACGCGCCCCGCCGCTTGGCAACGTGGACGGCTGACGTGCCGGCCGTGAACCTGCTTCGCCGCGGTCGATGGGCCGCACCTTCCTGCTCATCTGACGACATGGAAACGCGCCGCCCTACCTCCACGTGGTTGGCCAGTGTTTCTGCCAACCTCCTCTTATGCGGTTTTCCGCAACTTCGTTCTAAGCATAAATAATGATGACCTCATATTCACGATCCTTGGGTCGAGGGATCCGTGTCTCTAACGACCCAATATTTTTTTGAAGGAAATTATTTTCTTATAAATATTTCATAATCACATGAAATCACAACATAATTAACTACTAAGTGCTATGTGACCATTAAAACATAAGTTTGGCACTTTTGTGATGTGAATTTCAAAAACCCGACAAACACAGTTTTGATCAGTAAGTTATTTAGAGTCCAATAAGAAAAACTTATTTTTTCGTGAATAGTAACCCACCCTTATGAATATTAACATACCCTTATGAATATTGATATACCCTAATGAATAGTAACCTTAATTATGATAGTATATAAATAATATTCAAGTGTAGGTATGATATATCTATGTTTTAAAATAAGTAAACAAATGTTTTAAAACTCTTGTTTTTAGAATAAAATATTATTTAATTAAATTTTAAATTAATAACATTTAGAATTTTTTTTTTGAAAAATGGACTTAATTTTTGGATTCTACACATTGAAAAATGGTTGGGGTAAATTTTTGGGATTCTTTTGAAACACTTGAATTTTTGATGAATAGTGACATACCATAAATTGCAAAAATTTAGATAAATACCCTAATTATAGAGTCATGTGATATTTTCTGATGATGTAATCCCACTTGGCTCGGTATCACATGATTAAATTACTATTCTTTGTCATGGAATACTCACTATTCCTTATCTTTGGGATAAATAATAAATTAATGAGTTTTATATTAAGAAATCCCCTCTCTCCTCCACTATAAAAACCCCCTATCACCCCCTTCCATTCACTCCTATCAATCCTTGTTCCTTCCCCAAATTATGTCCAAATACCCTCCCAACCTCCTCTCCCACTTTCAGCAAGCTTTGGTCTCATAAAAAGACCAAAACCTCTCCCTTAAGGAGTCTCTCAAGGAATTTTGGTTCAAGAGGTAAATTCCTCTTTTCAATTCTTTGTCTTTCCTTTCAAGTTCATTTGTTTTATTTTTCTATTACATATCCTCATCCAAATTTTGTTATGACTCCAGTAACTTATATGTACTGGAATTTTGTCATTATAGGAGAATAATTTATCATAATCTTCCCCCTTTTACCTTCTTTTATACTAGTAGCAAGAACACTATCCGAGATGTGTCAATTTTACACATTCAAGGACGATGGACTTTCGATTTCTATTATCATTCTCAATTATGGTCATGAAACCATTCTTGTTATGGTTGAACCATATTATTATATATAATATAAACTATTTAATAATCTGTAATCCCTTCGTACAAATGTTATTAAGTTATAAAGAAAAATTAGTTCGTTGTAAGCAAAACCCACAAATTAACCGAAACAGTTATCATTAAAGATCTGTATAATAATTCATCCCCTTTACATGTAAACAAGTTATATAAATGACCAATAACACTTATTTATGTTTATAAATAATCTATAATTTCAATTATGGAGATTTAAATTCATTCCACATACTTAAAAACAAGTGAACCGAAGATGAAAATAAAGAAAATGAACACTCCGAAGAGACGGAATTCGATACAATAACTTATCAATAAGAAAATAAATGAACTAAATAGAACTATGATAAACTGAATACATGTCTAATAGGTTCTTAAATAATTTATTAATAAGTATAATTTAATATTCTAGGAGCTTAAGTTCGAGAGAAGAACATGTTTGGAGTTAAGGTAAGGGTTTTCCACCAGAACTTCCATTTTCATTCGGGTTACTTTTATTGTCTAATTTCCTCAATGAAATTATTATGTGTTGGTATGTACTTCTCATAAATTATGTGTGAGTATTCTATATATGTACAACAACCAGAATCCTTCCCTACTTTCTGGATAGATACATGTTTTAAAAGAATCTCTCAAAACTATTTCAAAAAATACAAGCCCGATACAAGGGAATTTCTCAGATTCATATCTATTTTCAAGGGAAAGATATAATCTATTTTTGGGAAAAATTATACTTCTAAAAAAACTGATTTTATCATGAAATACTATCTTACTTTACTTCTAGTTTTATACAAATATTTTCCAAAAGAACTATTCTTTTCAAAATAAAAAAGTATTTATCACAAGAATTGCTTAATGATTTTAGAAGATTATTCTCGTTTGATTCAACACTCTTGTTGATTCTTATGTATTGTTGGGGTTAATTATTTATGATTTCATATAAGATATTTTATTTAATGGTTTATAAATAAATTTATAGTGGATTATATATCCTAAAACCATTCACCAAATTATTCCGAATGGTTATTGTTTATGTTCAATAATTGGAGAAAGTTAGTTACATTTCATATGATAGTTTCAATATGAATGTATATGTTGTTTATGTTTATCCCTGCTCATATGAGGAATTCATTGGACTTATTATGTGATTGGTGGGGCCCTCTAAATCCCCTCAATGAATCGGTAGGTCTCATGAGACAATAGACGTGGAATTGGCCGAGGCCTTTCCCAATTTGATATGGATTTTGGCCGAGGCCTTAATCATTAGACGTCTTGGCCGAGGCCATGACAAAATGTTTCAGAATTTCTGTCATATGCACTTACCTCATTATAAAGCTAGTAATTGTAAGTTCATGTGGTGATTCAACTAGTAGAATACTCATGATTATGTTTTATTATGGCATTATTTATGCAGCTCATATCCGTTCCGTAATGTGTTCAAGTTTCTTAGTAAAGGCATGTGTTTTCAATTATTCACCATGTATAATGTTTACATTATCTTCCACTATATTTCTTACTCTTACTGAGCATTTGATATCACCCTTTCCTTATGTTTTATTTTTTTCATGACATGACGCAGTAAATTATGAATGATATGCAAGCATAATCTTGGAGACATGATGTTGCTAGTGGAGTAATTTAGTGTCGTTTTTTCCTTTACATATGTAAAGTTAAACTTATATATGTATCTTGTTTCCAATAATACTAGACTACTTGGTCCTTCGGGATTCGTATTCCTTGTATGTATGCCAACGTAATCAAATAAGGCACTAACTCCAGGCAACTGGGGTCGGGTACTTACAGTTGGTATCAGATGATGTTTAGTAGAATACTTGGAAACCAGATTTAGAAAATGTAGAATTAGGGAAGAGTCCCTAAGTTAGTCTTTGAGGATATACATGCAAGAACGTCTTGGTATTTTGTTAAGGAATCGATTATGTGAATCTTTCTAGAAAATAAATACTTGTCTGGATATGAACAGGTAGAGGCGGCTCTGGCACAGATGTATCTAGGGGTAAAACTTGAAAACACCGCTTTGAGCTAGACTCGAATAGGAACTGGTGCATGATAATGGGCCTTGTTGCACTCTTGGTTACGACACTCCTAGGGGATATGCTTAGGATAATTCAAATTTTCTTTACAGTCCATTATGAAGTATTGAAATGTAAAATATTCCTCAAATAAACCATATTTGTGAATATGGGATTAGCCATTTGTAGGATCTCAATTTTTTTAAGTATTTTGTTAAGTTAAGATTATAAATTATGATTCATAACCTAATCTAGTGTATTCCATTATCTAGAGATGGCAACAAGTGGAAGGAATGGAAACCTCATGAACACACGTGTTCCTTGTAGGGATTTTCCTCCGATGCAAGATAATGATGTTGGCACTGGTGCTATGACTGGTGCTGAGAAACTCTTAACTATACTGGGACAACTTACTCAGGTTATGAATAATAACCTTACCTATATAGAGAATCCGGATCCAACAGGTGGAGGAGCTATGCTGGATCGATTTATGTGACAAAAGCCTCCATCATTCAATGGGACTACAAACCCATTTGTAGCTGAGTAGTGGATAAGTTACCTCGAGAATATAATTCATGCTTTGGTATGTTATAAAAGAGAGAAGGTTTTCATGGAAGTATATTTTCTATTGGGAGATGTGGATCAGTGGTGGTCATTAATCCAAAACACAAAGGCAGAGGAAGAGATAAAAGATATGGAATGGAGGGATTTTAAGTAAATATTCTTAGAAGAATATTTCTCTCGTGAGCAGCGAGCAGATATGGAGAGACAATTATTTAATCTGAGGCAGACATAGGATGAAAATGTTTCCAAGTCTGAATCCAACTTCACAAGGTTAAAAATAAATGTTGTGGACTGTATACGAAATCCAAGGAGCAAAATTGATCGATTCTTTGATGTCCTGAAGCCATTCCTCTGGAAGGCACTGGTCTCCCATAGTTTTTCATCATATGAGGATATATTTTCATTTTCTATCAAGACAGAAAAAGAATTTTCTAAGTCTTATGACTTTAAGGGAAATCAAGAAAATAAGAGGGCTTCTAAAAACCATGGGAAAGGAAATAAGGAAATGGGAAAGATGGGAAGATTTGAATTTCCACCAAGTGAAAATTGTGGAAGGAAACACCCCGGTGAATGCTTAAAAGGAAAAGGAGTACACTACAAATGTGGTAAGAAAGGACATCTTTATAGTGATTGAAAAGGGAAGAAGGAAGCCAATGATGTTCAATGCTATAATTTTTGGGAGATGAGACACTATGCTAATGATTTTCTAAAGCGTCAAGGAAATATGAAACAGAAAAGGCCAAGGGATTAGGGACAAGCTTATGTAATCACAACTACATAGGTTGAAGTTTATAATGACATGGTGGTAGGTACTTTAATAATTTCCTAAAATTTAGCCTATACTTTATTTGATTCTGGATCGTCACATTCATTTATATCTTCCCAGTTTTCCAAGAAAATTTGATATGTCCAATTTAATTTAATAAAGGATTTATCAGTCAAAACTCATAGTGGATGTATCATTTTAAGAAAGGCATGTCGGTTAGTCGCCCTCCAAACACCAAAATGTGATCTATATTCTAACCTTATCATCATACCAATGACTGAATTTGATATAATTCTCAGTATGGATTGGCTGTTAAATTATGATGCGAAGATTTATTGTAAGAAGAAGGAAGTTATAATTTTTGAAAATAGTGTAGAATCTCTTGTCTTTAGGGTGGAAACTTCGCCACCTGATTCTTATCTAGAACCACACGCAGTAGATCTACTGAATACAATACTTGGAGAGTAAGATAAACCAATACTTATGGGAGAGGAAAGAAATCTTCAAATTGAGGATGTTCACATAGTGAAAGAGTACATTGATGTATTTCCATAGGATTTACCTGGAAATCCTCCAGAGCGGGAAGTTGAGTTCTCTATTGATTTAATTCTTAATGAAAGACCTATATCAAAGACTTATTATAGAATGGCCACTATGGAATTAGTAGAGATAAAGAAACAACTAGAGTATTTGAGTGAAAAATTATTTATTCGACCTAGTGTTTCTCCATGGGGAGCCCCTGTCCTCTTTGTCAAGAAGAAAGATGGATCCATGAGGCTTTGCATTGATTACGGGGAAATCAATGCTATTAAAATAAAGAATAAGTATCCTCTACCCCAGATTGATGATTTATTTAACCAACTTCATTGATTTCAATACTTTTTGAAGATTGACATTCGATCCAGATATCATCAATTGCGTGTGAGGAAGAAAGATATTCATAAGACAACATTTCAGCCCAAGTTTGGGCATTAGAAGTTTACAGTGATGCCTTTTGGACTGAAAAATGTACCCTCTATTTTCATGGATTTAATGAATAGAGTTTTCAAGGAATATATTGATAACTTTTTTGTGGTATTAATCGATGATATCCTTGTATACTCAAAAAGATATGAAGAACATGAGAATCATTTGCGGGTTATTCTGAGAACTCTTCGATGAAATAAATTATATGGGAAGTTTAGCAATTATGAATTCTGGCTTCAATTAGTTTCTTTTCTAGCCCATATTGTCTCTAAGGATATAATCCTAGTTGATCCTGCGAAGACAAAGGAAATCCAAGATTGTCCCATGCCAACAAACATAACTGAGGTACACAGTTTTATTGGCTTAGCAGGTTGTTATCGGCATTTTGTTCAGAATTTTGCCCGACTGGCTAACCCGCTAACCAAGCTCACATGTAAAGGGGTTAAGTTTGTGTGGGAAAAAGAATGTATAGAATGCTTATATGAATTGAAAAGAAGATTTTTCAATGCTCCAATTTTGACTCTTCCATCTGGAAGTGATGGATTTGTAATATACAGCGATGCATCAAAGAATGGACTGGGTGGTATCCTTATGAAAAACGATAAAGTTATTTCTTATGCATCAAGAAAATTGAAGACTCATGAGAAAAATTATCCAAATCACGATCTTGAGTTAGCAAATGTAATATTTTCTCTGAAAATATGGAGGCATTATCTCTATGGAGAGAGATGTGAGATTTATACGGACCACAAGAGTTTGAAATATATTTTCACACAAAAAGAACTCAACGTGAGACAAAGAAGATGATTCGAGTTACTCAAAGATTACGATTGTTCAATACACTACCACCCAAGAAAGGCGAATAAGGTGACAGATGCATTAAGCAGGAATGATCATTGACTTCTGACTCAAATGAGGATTGAAAGAGATCCTATGTTCATGGATCTACTGAATATGGATATGGGAATTGTTAAAGAAGGGAAAACATCACTCCTATTTAAAATTATTGCTAAACCATATTTACTAGAGAAGATAAAAATTTCTCAATCCAATGATGAGAATCTTCACAAGAAAATTAATGCAGTTAATGATGGGAGATTGGCTGAATTTGTGTATGAAGAAGGAGTTCTGATGTTTGGGAAGAGGTTATGCGTTGCATCAGTACCTGAGCTAAGAAAAGAACTATTAGACAATGATCAAAGCTCAAATTTATCAATACACCAAGGTATCACCAAGATGTATAGAGATTTGAAGGAACATTTTTGGTGGGAAAACATGAAGAGGGAGATTTCTGATTACATGTCGAGATGTTTAGTTTGTCAACAAGTGAAGGCACGAAGACAACATCCTAGTGGAGTCATGCAAACCCTTCATATACCTATGTGTAAATGGGATGATATTATGATGGAATTTATCACGGGGCTACCAAATAATCCAAGGAATAATGATACGATATGGGTCATTGTTGACCGTCTTACAAAATCGGAACATTTTCTTACTATAAGAGAAGATTTACCACTTGAACATTTAGCAAGAATATATAGTAATGAAGTTGTAAGAATTCATGGTGTACCCTCATCAATTGTTTCTGATCGTGATCCCCATTTTACATCACGATTTTGGAAGAGTCTTCAAAAGACCCTAGATACTGATCTTCATTTGAGCACTGCCTACCACCCATAAACTGATGGACAAATAGAACAGACTAATTAAACATTGGAAGACATGTTGAGGACTTTTTCACTTAATTTTCAAGGCATGTTGGATCAGTATTTACCTCTCGTAGAATTTTCCTACAACAATATCTTCCATTCAATTATTCAAATGGCACCCTATGAAGCATTATATGGGAGGAGATTCCATACACCAACTTGCTGGGATGACGTTGGTGAACGAAAGCTCGTGAGCCCAGAACTTGTTGAAGAAACAACAAAAAAGGTGAAGATTATCCAGAATCATATCAAAACAGCTCAAAGTAGGCCAAAGAGATATGCTGATAACCGAAAAAATGATTTGGAATTTTAAGAATGTGATTATGTTTTCTTAAAGGTATCTCAATGGAAGCGTATTATACGATTCGGTAAGAAGGGAAAATTAAGTCCCCAGTACATCAGACCTTTTGAAAGTCTTGACCGAATTGGAGCCATAGCTTACCGTTTGGCAATGCCTCCAAGTCTCTCCAAGGTTAAAAATGTGTTCCACATGTCAATTTTAAGAAAGTACATGCCATACCCCACACATGTACTCACTTATGAAGAAGTAGAACTTGAGCCCGATCTATCTTATTGTGAAGAGCCTATCAATATTCTTGATACTAGATAAAAAGTATTGAAAAATTGGATAAATCATCTGGTAAAGGTTCTATGGAGGAACCAAAAAATGAAGGAAGCAACATGGGAGCATGAGGAGCGTATTTTAAAGACATACCCAAATCTTTTTAGTTAATATTTTGTGAATTTTGAGGATGAAATTTTTGTAAGGAGGGGAGAATGTAATGACCCAATATTTTTTTAAAGGAAATCCCTTTCTTATAAATATTTCATAATCACATGAAATCACAACATAATCAACGACTAAGTCCTATGTGACCATTAAAACATAAATTTGTCACTTTTGTGATGTGAATTTTAAAAATCCGACATATATAGTTGCGATTAGTAAGTTATTTAGAGTCCAATAAGAAAACCTTAATTTTTGGTGAATAGTAACCTACCCTTATGAATAGTAACATACCCTTATCAATAGTGATATACCCTAATTAATAGTAACCTTACTTATGATAGTATATAAATAATATTCAAGTGTAGGTATGATATATCTATGCTTTAAAATAAGTAAACAAATGTTTTAAAACTCTTGTTTTTAGAATAAATTATGATTTAATTAAATATTAAATTAATAACATTTAGAAAATTATTTTTGAAAAGTGGACTTCATTTTTAAATTCTACATGTTGAAAAATGGTTGGGGTAAATTTTTGGGATTTTTCTGAAATACTTGAATTTTTTATGAATAGTGACATACCATAAATTGTAAAATTAAGATAAATACAGTAATTATAGAGTCACGTGTGATGTTCTGCTGATGTAAGCCCACTAGGTTCGGGATCACATTATGAAATTACTATTCTTGGTTATGGAATACTCACTATTCCTTGTCTTGAGGAGAAATAATAAATTAATGTGTTTTATATTAAAAAATCCCCTCTCTCCTCCACTATAAAACCCCCCTCTCACCCCCTTCTATTCACTCCTCTCAAGCCTTGTGGCTTATCCAAATTCTGTCCAAATACCCTCCCAACCTCTTCTCCCACGTTTATCAAGATTTGGTCTCATAAAAAGACCAAAACCTCTACCTTAAGGAGGCTCTCAAGGAAGTTTGGTTCAAGAGGTAAATTCCTATTTTCAATTCTTTGTCTTTCCTTTCAAGTTCATTTGTATTCTTTTTCTATTACATATCCTTATCCAAATTTTGTGATGACTCCATTACCTTATATGTAATGGAAATTTTTCATGATATTGGAATAAGTTATCATAATCTCCCCCTTTTTACCTTCTTTCCTACTAGTAGCAAGAACACAATCTGAGTTGTGTCAATTCTACACATTCAAGGATGATGGACTTTCGATTTCTATTATAATTCTCAATTATGGTCATAAAACCATTATTTTATGGTTTAACCAGATTATTATATATAATATAACCTATTTAAGATTCTATAATCCCTTCGTACAAATGTTATTAAGTTATTAAGAAAAATGAGTTCGTTGTAAGAAAAACCCACAAATTAACCGAAACAATTATCATTAAAGTTCTATATAATAATTCATCCTATTTTCATGTAAAAAAGTTATATAAATGAAAAATAACACCTATTTATGGTCATAAATAATATATAATTTCAATTCTGGATATTTACATTCATTCTACATATTAAGAAACAGGTGAACCGAAGAAGCAAATAAAGAAAATGAAACTCCAAAGTGACGTAATTCGATACAATAACTTATCAATAAGAACATAAATGAACTAACCATAACTATGATAAACTAAATTAATTTCTAATAGGTTCTTAAATAAGTTATTAATAAGTATAATTTCATATTCCATGAGCATAAGTTCGAGAGAAGAACACGTTTGGAGTTAAGGTAAGGGTTTTCCACCCGAACTTCCATTTTCATTCGGGTTACTTTTATTGTCTAATTTACTCAATAAAATTATTATGTGGTGGTATGTACTCCTCATAATTTATGTTTTAGTATTAAATATATGTAAACTAACCATTATCATTCCCTATTTTCTGGATAGTTAATTTTTTTAAAAGAAGCTCTCAAAACTGTTTCAAAAAATACGAGCCCGATACAAGGGAATTTCTCCAATTCATATCTATTTTCAAGGGAATGCTATAATATATTTTTGGAAACCATTATCCTTCTAAAAACACTAATTTTATCATGAAATACTATCTTACTTTACTTATGTTTTTATACAAATATTTTTCCAAAAGAACTATTCTTTTCAAAATAAAAGAGTATTTATCATAAGAGTTGCTTAATGATTTTAGAAGATTATTCTCATTTGATTCAACACTCTTGTTGATTAATATGTATTGTTGGGGTTAATCATTTATGATGTCATATACCATATTTTATTGAATGGTTTATGAATAACTTTATTGTGGATGATCTATCCTAAAACCATTCACCATATTATTTTGAATGGTTAGTGTTTATGTTCAATAATTGGAGAACGTTAGTTAAATTTCATATGATAGTTTCAATTTGAATGAATATTTGTTTATGTTTATCCCCACTCATATAAGGAATGCATTGGACTTATTATGTGACAGGTGGGGCCCTCTATAGCCCCTCGATGCATCTACAGGTATCATGAGACAAATAGACGTGGAATTGGACGAGGCCTTTCCCAATGTGATATAGATTTTGGCTGAGGCATTAATCATTAGACGTCTTGGCCGAGATGATGAAAAAATGTTTCATAATGTCCGGAATATGCACTTCTCTCATTATGAATCTAGTAATTGTATGTTCATGTGGTTATTCGACTAGTAGAATACCCATGATTATGTTTTATTATGGAATTATTTACTCAGATCATATCCCAGCCATAATGTGTTAAAGTTTCTTATTAAAGGCATGTGTTTTAAATTATTCACCATGTATAATGTTTATATTATCTTCCGCTGTATTTCTTACAGTTACTGAGAGTTTGATCTCAACCCTTCCTTATGTTTTATTTTTATCAGTACATGAAGAAGTAAATTATTAATGACATGAAAGCATAATATAGAAGACATGATGTTGCTAGTGGAATAATTTAGTTTCATTTTTCCTTTGCATATGTAAAGTTGAGCTTTTGTACGTATCTTGATTCCAATAACACTAAACTACTTTTTCATTTGGGATTTGTATTCCTTGTATGTATGCCAACGTAATCAAATAAGGAATCGACTCTGGGCAACTGGGGTCGGGTACTTACAACGTCCATACGTTGGGCTCAACCAAACATTGTGTTCCTAGAATAATTAATTATTTGGCATTAAAGAACTCATGAAGAACACACGAAGAACGAAAGAAAAGGGTCAAGGTATAAGTGTGGATTGATGGCCATGTTTGTTTGGCCATTTCCATCATGAATCAAGAGTATGAATAATCAACAAATAGATTTAATCATACTTAAAATTAAAGCCCCTACATTGACATTCATTGAAGATTTCGCGAGGAAGGAGATGATGTTGGTGGCGTCGGCATTCGTTGCTCCAACACCACGCTCCCGATCCGATCTCATGTGTCGTCCTCATTCTTGATCTGGGGACATTTTTTTCTTTGGAATATGATCCTCCAAAATCTCTCTCCAAGGCTCTCCTCTTTTTCTAATCCTTTTTTCCCCACGAGAGGTGAGTTACCAAAATAATAAATTATTTTAATTAAATAAATTAATGTGGAAAAATTTAATTAGTGGAATTCCAAGTGTTAACTCACATTTAAGAGGGAGTTCAAGGGTCGGGTGGTCCCCACCACTAAATTCAAATGGGATGTTTCAAGCTCGGGTGGTCCCCACCACTAAATTCAAAATGGGAGGTTTCAATTTCAAAAATAAAATAAAGAATGTTTATTTTATTTTCTCCCATGAAAAGTTTGAAAACTATTTTCCATCCTCGACCTAATGCGGTCAAGGTGAAGGTCTCCTTAAGAGAATATCGACACTATAAGTTCAATAATGTCCTAATATTTCAATTCTGAGCACTGGTTCAAAATTTACAAAATGCCGCTCACGCTTTTACTAAACGTACCTGAAAAAAAGTTCAAAAATTCATTCCGGGAACACCGGTTCTTGGAATCACACGCCGTCAATTTTGGCAGACTGTTAATAATTCCATATAATTAAAAAAAATTACATGAAAAAATATGAGACTTTACATTCTCCCCTCCTCAGGGATTTGCGTCCCCGAAATCCACAACACAAACTAGGGAAACAAGTGGGGGTACTGAGCACGAATCTGAGCCTCCCACTCACATGTGCTCTCCTGGAGGTTTCTGTACTGCTAGTATACGCACACCAAAGGTATCAACCACCCATGAAGGACCCGCTTCTGTTGATCCTCATTCTACACTGGAACCTCTGAAAGTGTCGCCCCATCGTTGATGTCCATCTCTCCCTAGTCAATGATGTGCGAAGGATCATGTATGTATCTCCTCAGCTAGGATATGTGGAAAATGTTGTGCACCCGGTGCAATTGAGGTGGAAGAGATAAGTGGTAAGCCACCTCGCCAACTCTTTTGAGGACCCAAAAGGGTCTAATGAACCTTAGATATAACTTGTCACCGAGACCAAATCTCCAAAAACCTCATCAAGGTGATACCCGTAGAAAGACATGGTCACCATCCTCAAACTCATGAGGTCTCTGTCTCCTGTCAGTATAGGACATCTGCCTGCTCTGTGCAGTCTTCATCCTCTCTTGGATGATCTGCACCTTCTCCGTGGTAGCCCTTACCATATCTGGTCCCATGAGTGCTGACTACCCTGGGTCAGTCCAACACAGGGGTGATCTACAAGGTCACCCGTACAATGCCTCGAATGGTGATATACCAATGGTGGAGTGGTAGCTGTTGTTGTACGTGAATTCCACCAAGGGAAAGTGATCCTCCCAGCTATGGCTGAAATCGAGGACGCAAGTACGTAGCTTGTCCTCGAGGGTCTGAATGGTCTGCTCTGTCTGACTATCCATTTGAGGATAGAAGGCAGTTCTCAACCAAAGTTGTGTCCCGAACGCCTCTTGCAACCCCTTCCATAGTCAGGAAGTAAAATTCACATCCCGATTGGAGACAATCGTAGATGGCACTCCATGAAGCCGTAAAATCTCTTGTACGTAGAGCCGTCCCAAGCTCTCTATGGATCCCTTCTCTCTGATGGGTAGGAAGTGGGACAACTTGGTGAGTCAGTCAATGATCACCCAGATAGAATCATGACCCCTGGACATGCGTGGAAGTCCTGTCATGAATTCCATTTAAATTCCATCCCACTTCCACTCTGGAACCTCTAGTGTATGAACTAAGCCCGCTGGAACTTGATGTTCTGCCTTCACTTTCTGAAAAGTGAGGCACTGAGAGACAAGCTCTGCCACTAATTTCTTCATTTCTGGCCACCAATGCTGACACTAGAGGTCCTGGTACATCTTTTCCACTCTTGGATGTACCACTAGGGGGGATGTATGGAACTACCTCAAAACTTCCTCTCTAAGAGCCACCGGTACCATAGTAAGCCCTCTGAAGTGGATGATGTGCTCCCCACCTTCAATAAATCCATCAGGTTCCAGTCATGTGGATATATGAGCATGAAGAGCCTTGTAGTCAGTGTCCCTAAGCTATGCCTCCCTGACTTGCTAAAGGTGTGGGGGAGTGACTATCAAAGACTGAAGATAAGCTGTTCCTTCTCGACCCACATAGGTTATCTGCAAAGCGGCTAGATACTTTACCGCCTCACCCAGAAACTGTATAACAGATCTCATACTGAGTGCATATGTTACTACGTTACCCTTCCCAGGAGTATAGACTATCTTGAAGTAATATTCCTGGGGGAACTCAAGCCAATGCCATTGTCTCAGGTACAGGTCCTTCTGAGAGAAGATATACCTAAGACTCTTGTGATCAGATTAGACTATAAAACGTTCTCCCATCAAGTAATGTCTCCACATCTTCAAGGTGAAGACCACTTCTGCTAACTCCAGGTCATGGGTATCATAGTTATTCTCATTCTATCTCAGTTGTTGAGAACCATACATGATCATTGCTCGCTCCTGTATCAAGACACATCCATGCCCGGTCCCTGATGTGTCGTAGTAGACTACATACCCAATGCCTTCCTCTGGTAGTCTCAAGATGGGGGCACTCGTCAGTCTCTGCCTTTGCTCCTAGAAACTCCACTGGCATCTCTCTAAACACATGAAGTGTTTCCCCTTCTTCGTCAATGATGATAAAGGTTCCGCAACTCGGGAAAAGTAAGGCACAAACCTCCAGTAGTAACTGGCCAACCCATGAAACTCTGCACCTCTATCACACTCTCAGGTGGCTCCCAAGAAAGTATAGCCTCAATATTCACTGGATCCACCGCAACTCCAGCCTCCGAGATGACATGTCCCAAGAAGTGAACCTCTCAAATCTAGAACTGGCACTTCAAGAGATTACCATAAAGCTGGTACTCTCTGAGTGTGACCAGAACTATCTGTAGATGATATGCATGATCCTCCTTAGTCGCTGAGTATATCGGGATGTCGTCGATGAATACTACAACAAAGCGATCAAGGTATGGCTGGAAGATCCTGTTCATGAGTCCCATGAACACTGCTGGGGAATTGTTCATGATGAAAGGCATAACCAAGAACTCATAATGGCCACACCGACATCTGAAGGCCGTCTTCTTCACATCCTCATCTCGTACTCTGACCCGGTGATAGCCTGATCCGAGGATTATCTTCGAAAACCACCATGATCCCTTAAGCTGATCAATGAGATTGTCAATCCTCAAGAGTGGGGACTTGTTCTTCATGGCCACCTGGTTCTGGTGCTGATAGTCTATACAGAGTCTCAAAATCCCATCCACCTTCTTGAAAAACAAAATTGGGGCTGCCCATGGAGAAACACTAGGCCTAACGAATCACTTTCTCTGCAAGTCCTCCAGCTGTACTCGTAGCTCTCGAAGCTCCGCGAGAGCCATCTGATATGCTGGTGTAGATATCAGTGCTATCCTGGGGTACAAATAAATGTAAAATTTCACCTCTCGGGGAGGAGGTAGACCCGGAACATCATCAGGGAAAACATCATCATACTGGTCCACCACTACAGGATGGCTCAAACTCTCAACATCTACCACTCCGAGGGTAAGTCTAGACAACTGATGTGTTAATGGTTTTACCCTTATCCGTGTAAGTCCATCCTATGCTACAAAGGTTCCATTTTTGCCAGTGAAGGAAAACCTGGTCCCGTCCGTGCAGAAACATCTCACTTTGCACCTAATACAATCAATCTGAGCATGGACTATGGATAACCAGTCCAATCCAAGAGGATGTATTAAGGCCTCGATGCCACTACTAAGAGATCCCAGCCGAAGCTCTTGCCTCCTAGTGTAAGCTCATACTACCAGAACCAGTGCGTAATCGTCAAATCTGCTCCCTTAGGATTCTCTAGTAGTAAGGATCGATCCAGAGACTCCACCGGAATCTCCGAGCTCCGAATGAGGGCCATGACAATAAAAGAATGACTAGAACATGTGTCTATAAGTACTACAACTAAGGTGTAGTAGAAAAATATCGTACCTTGTATCATCTCTAGAGCGCCATAGTAATAGGCCTCAACTGCATGGAGCTGAGCTTGTCCCTGTCCACCTACTCCCTATGGTCGGGGTGGGCCACCTAGAGGTGGTGGCAGTAGAACCTCGAATCGCCACCCACCTCTTGCTATACGAACTGCTCCTCTCCCACGTCCTCCTCTTTACTGCGGACCTCCTCAATCGAATCTTCACCTCTGCCCAGGACATCCTTCAACCTTCTGCTGGGTCGTCTGTATGGTGGGTCAGGAAGTTACGAGCCATGTCACCCTACCTGCCGCATGAATAACACTACTTGTTCCTCGCCGATCCTGCTCTATCTCGAGAGCCCTGCACAACCAACCCTATATCTTGCGGTCATCCACCTAAAGGTCTGGTTCTCTTGGACCTCTACGTCATCTGTCTACTGCCAGCTACCAGTTACTCTGCTACGTGTCGTTCGATGGTGGGTCTCAATGCTGGTGACTGCTCAGCAAATAAGCTCTCTACTAAGAGTTCTCTCTCTAAGACCCCCGCCTACGTCGGGATGCTAAGAGAAACCATCGAAACTCTAATATACCATATGATCCCAATGCTCAAAGTTTTGGGCTCTGAATAAAGGGTCCCACACCATGTTAGTGGAGTAGCGTGAGAGGTCGGTGAACCTTGCTGAATACTGAGTCACAATCATGATACCCTGCTGCAAGTGGAGAAGCTCCTGTATACGCACTAAGCATAGAGTTACTGTGAAGAACTCTACCCTGAAAAGGCTCTCGAAGTCAGACCAGATGAGATTCACCTGGTCATGAACCTATAGCACCAGGCACCACCATCTTCCCATTGATGCCTATAGAAGATTGGCGGCAAGGATCACTATGAGATCAGCTGGTGTCCCTACAAGATGAAAAATTATAACCACAGCCTCCAGCCAATCCTTAGCTACTTGTGGATCTGTCTCATCTTGGAATCTCAGTGGCCTCTGGCGCTGAAAATTTTTCAACACACTAAAGTGGCATGAACCCTCTGTGGATGGGACTGGTGGAATTGGCTGCCCAACGGGTAGTGGTGTTGCTGGTACACCACCCAAAGGTACAACTTCCGTAAGGGGGCCCTATACCGAAGCCTCATCGCTTAGTGGGCTTTCATCACGTAATCTAACTGGAACCCTGGATGACTGTCTACATGGAGGCATCCTGAAAGAATAGGTGCGCCACAGTCAATAAGGTATACCTGATGAGCTGACTCAAAGATATCACAAAGAAAAATTTTCAAAAACACACACGTAATTAGTGTTTTCATGCACTGAGTTGGAAATCATAAGTCAGGGTCCTGGTGTATGGATAAGTCAGTTTCTGTACCAACAATGGATTCCCAAAACCAATAACCACACTCCTAACAATTAACACTATTTCCATTTAAAAGATTAAAGTACAAGTTCTTTGGTAGAACCGAACTCCTCTAATACCAATTATTTATGACCCGTCCCCCGGGGCCCGTGCCCTGACTTCCCCAAGCCCGCCTTCCATAGGCCTGGGGTTGGCGACAAGCACCGAAAGGTGTATTCCAAAAAATAGGAAGGAATTGCCTCTAAACCTGTAAACTCAGACAAACCAAGAACACCACAAGATGAAAGTACAAGGTAAACTAAATAGTAAACATGGTGTGTACAGTAAGTAAAGGGGCCAGAATACAAGCCCGACTGGAAAGTACAAGTAAAACTAAGAAGTACAAGTAAAATTGGAAACAAATCCTCTGAACACCCACCAAGGATCCTACTTGAAGGGTAGGTATATCTCAGAAATGGTCGTCTCCATGGATCATCTCATCTAAGGTCCTCCCCTGAGCAACCTCTAGCCCTGGTACCCTTGTCCTCGGTCAGCGTTGTCCATTGTCTACACATAACACAGAAAGGTGTGGGTGAAGCCCATGCAGGGGTGAGTATAAAGATACTAAGTAGAGACCCTGAGACCCCCGAGGGTCTCTCAGAATCCACAAAGGATAAATCACAAAGCAAGACCTCAATCTCAACGCACAAAGTAATATTCATCACACTACTTAGGCATACTCCCATACATATACATAAGTAGTTAATAAAAAAACACCTCACACATGAGGAAATAATACCACAATGTTATAAGTAAAACACAGGTAACACCACAATGATATAAGTACCGAACCGGTACACCACAAGGGTAAATAATCAGCTCACATAGGTATAAGTGAAGTATAGAAGTAAAAATGATTAGTCGTGAAGCTAGATCATCTTATTCTGTCAAGAGTCACTGCTACTGATTATTCAAAGTCTGACCCACATAGGATCGATAGGTACTAACCCCCACAATGAACCACATAGGATCTGACCCACCTGGAGTCGATAGGTAGCTAACCTATGTATTATTCATCTCCAACCTCCGCCTCACTACCAGCCACTGGATTCCTCACACCCGGTGCGCTTGAGTTCCGTAGAATCTGTCCCTCGAGATATCAGTCATACCTATACCACCACTAATCTCTAAAAAGTAGTAACCCAAAGGACCATCACATAAGAAGGGACCAAACACAATAGATGGAACATCAAACGGACACCAGGTCTTTCAGTTATTAGTGTTTCTGCTCCAAGGGCCCGATTGGATTCTGGTTCGATCCAACCCATCCATACTCCAACATTATCCAAAACTCAAGTGGATTATACCCAACGGACCGTTTTGATCCCATGATTCCAGTGCCATAGAAGGTTCATCAAACGAATGTCTGGTTCTCAAGTTATAGTAAAAAGAATAAACTAGGTCAAGATGGTCCCGGGTCCGGTCCGACCCAATCAGACCGACCCTGCTCGACCCGATTTGGGTCCGGCCTGGTTGGCCTAGGCCGTGGTGGGTCAGGCCTGCTATCACGGCCCGTGGGGGCAACCCACAGTTGGGGGGACCGTCGTGGAAAGGTCCACCCTGGCCGACGCCTCGGAGGGAGGCACCTCCCAGGTCACCCGAATGGCCAAAGGGCCTTTCGATTTTTAGAAGAGGGACCCACCGGAGCAGGTACCGCTCAATGCGCCACAACCGGCCAATTTTCTTCCTCCCAGCTGCACGATGGTGCTTCTTTCTTACACGGCCGGCCGGGTGTTGGCCGTACTTCAGCCTCTGCCACGGCCCGACCGCCGTAAACTTATACTCCACCAGCGGCATGGACACGCACCGTTGCTCCGCTGCACTGCAGACCGACATGTTGGCCACGAACCTACTCTGCCACGACCGATGGGTCGTGGAATCCTTCTCATCCGGTGGTGTGGACGTGCGCCGCCCTACCTCCATGCAACCGTTCGGTATGCCGACCGCCCTCCTCTTCCGTGGTTCACTGCAACTTCATTCTAAGCCAGAAAAATATGATGACTGCATATTCGTGATCCTTGGGTCGAGGGCTCCACGTCCATTTGTCTCTCTCAACAAACCTTTGTGTTTTTAGCATCATTAATTATTTGGTGTCGAAGAAAGATTGAATAATATGCGAAGAATGAAAGAAAAGGGTCAAGGTATACATGAAGAATGATGGCCGTGTTTGTTTGGGCATCCTCATTGTGAATCAAGAGTATGAAGAATAAACAAATAGATTTAATCACACGTCAAATTAAAACCCCTATATTGATGTTCATTGAAGATGTCACAAGGAAGGAGATGATTTTGGTAACGTCAGTGTTCGTTTCTCCCGCACCACACTCCCGATCTGAGCTCATGGGTCGTCCTCGTTCTTGATCCGGGGACGTTCTTCATTGGAAGATGATCCCTCAAAAGTCCTCTCTAAGGCTCTCCTATTTTTCCAATCCTTTTTCCATGTGAGAGGTGAGGTGCCAAATTAATAATTTAGGTTAATTAAACCAATTAATGTTGGCACATTTAATTGGTGGAATTCCAAGTTTTAACTCACATTTAAGTGGGAGTTCAAGCATCGGGTGGTCCCCACCACTAAATTCAAATGGGAGGTTTTATGATCGGGTGGTCCCCACCACTAAATTATAAATTGGTGGTTTCAATTTCAAAAATAAAATAAAGAATTTTTTTTTATTTTCCCCCATTAAAAGTCCAAAAACTAACATCCACCCTTGACCTACTACGGTCAGGGTGAAGGTCTCCTTAAGTGAATATCGGCATTGTGAGTTCAACGGTGTCCTTAGATTTCAATTCCAAGCACTGGTTCAAAAGTTACAAAACCCCACTCACACATTTACTGAACGCACCAATTGTTTTTCAGAAATTCATTCCAGGCACACTGGGCCTCAGAATCACGTTTCTTCAATTTTCGCGGACTTGTAATAATTTCATATAATTAAAAAAATTATGTGAAAAAATTCAGGTCTTTACAGGCCTACATGCAAATGATCAATTCGATCCAAATACCCTATAACCAAGAATACTTAAGATATATCTCAATTAAATTATAACAATTACTTATAATATTTATAAATTATAATTAAACTATAAATTCAAGCTCACAACCTAATACAAGCCAATGTTATTGAATAAAAAAATAAATTCATTATTGGACCTAGAATGTAACTCCTTTGATACATGTATGGAAACTTAAACATAATTTAATAATTTAAACTAAATCATACATATATTCATACTATAAAAAATTAACATATATCTATAATAAAAAGGGAATAAATTATATAAATGAATAATTCATAAATTTAATCTTGAGAATAAACTTTTATGAACCATTCATAAAAAAGGAAATTATAAATGTTTTATAATTTAGCCATACATTATAGACTTTACATAATTAAATAAATATAAAATTTTATATTAAAAATTCATTATCTAAACAATTTAAATAAAAAAATACCACATATTTAATATTATATAAAACTTTATAAAATCAATTATCAAAACCCCATTTGATATGGTTTGAATAATTTCTCAAATAAGGCCTTTAATTCATACACTTCAAATTAAGTAATTATGAACAATTCCTAATTTTAAATTTAATTATTTTTATATAAATTCCTTATTTTATTATTTATAATCTACTTATAACCATACTTATAATTTGAATAAAAAACATTTTATATCTAAATTATAAACGATGTCATATAATATGAAAGTGTTATTTTAATATTACAAATTAAAAATATGGAATATTTATTTAATAAATCTTTTATACCCATTTAATTAATTAATTATAAAAATTTTATAATTAAACAATTTATAATAACTTTATAAATTAGATAAAGAGGCCAAAACATACTTTTATATTATTTAGAAACATTTTATAAACCATTTTATTCAATTCTAAATTATAATATTAAAAAAATTAATTTTTTTAGTTTGTAAATCTATTTCATATTCAATGATATAAGATATCGATCTAGAAAGTGAAATCCATCATAAAATAAAAATTATAACTACTTTATTCCCTATATAAGAATAATTCATGCGGTGGATATCAATCCCAGTTTACGATGTGTACCCCAATTAGTATTAACACTGCATGCTTGGGAGACATGTGTTGGAATAACCAAGTGTCCATTGCTAATGATAGAACTCACATAACAGTAACATGACATGAGATGTCTTATGTAGGAATAATACCATACTTCAGAAGTCACAACAAATAACATACCATGCATAGGATTAACCCGTGTAACATAGGCAATGAAACTTACGTTATAACCTTAACATAATGCAATGATAGACTGAGTCCTATGTATGAATAAATCCTTGGATAAAGTTATCATGGGTTATGATTGATCTATGTAGTACAATTCTTTTAGTGTGTGAGTATTAGTTTTTATGATATCACCCATATCATAATAACACTATGATACTATGTTTTTTCTTCCACATGAAGGATTCATGCTAATGCCATCCCACATTTTGATTTACCTATGTTGTACCCTAAATCATATTAAAATAGAATAATTAAAACTTTTTCACCACCAATGATTTCCTATATCATATGAATTACCCATCATATGGGTAGGACACTCCTATATTTCATGACATGTTAGTGCCTCACATAATGAAGAAAGAAGAAGACAAGAGATTTGGGGTAGAGAGAATCATACATAATCTCCAACAAGGCCACATCATGACCAACTCATAGAACAACCTCCTATCATAATTCCTTGAGTGCACACCTTAAGATATCAATTATTATCTAATGTGTTACAAAATGTATGAGTTAATACACATGGTTACAAATCTATTTTGTAACCCATGACCAAACATTCATTATGATTCTCCATACATTACATATACATAAATGATATCTAGTGTGGGTGGTAATTTGAATATACTAGGGGTGTCCATGGGTTGGGTTGGGTCATGTTTGAGGATTTTTGGTCCCAATCAAATAAAAAGAGTTTAAGTTAGGTTGGGTCAGGTCATGTGTAATGTTTAGTTTAGATTCACCCTACCCAACCCATCTTAGATTGGTTTGGGTTGGGTTTAGTTGACTTAATTATGAAAAAATATATCCATCTAGTCATTCCCACCTTGACAGACTCTTCCTTACCCCATGAATGTCTACTTGACACCTCAACACCTACAAAGACACTCTAACTAAACAACTCCATGATGGAAATTTCTTCCATGACTGGTGTAACAGGGTGGGTGAGGGATACGATAGGGACATCACAGGTGGCCTTCCAAATTTCTCTCCGGAGCACATTCATATATGGGAATGTGATCACATAAGAAAGGAAGGGAGATACATGATAGTGATGAAATTGAAATCCCATTGGATTTATATCTCTCTAAAGAGTGTTCCTCTGTGGGTACGCATGTGAGAAGTGGTGGTTGATGCATGATAGTGATAGTTCAATAGTTTCCTCAATGGGCAGGTGACATGAGCAAGGGCAGGTGAAGTGTGGTAGTGATTTCATAGGTGGTTGATGCCATGGATGTATTTATGGAATATCTATGTAGCCACAATAGTGTGGGGATAAATATAGGAATATGTTTTTTAGAAGAAAAGGCATGGTTGGTGGTAGGGAAGAAGAAAGAAATAACGAGTCAGACATGTTGGTTTGGTCAGATTTGATCATTTCATTCCAATCCATGAACCGACCTGACCTAACCATAGGTCAACCCAAAGTAACCCAACCCATGGATTTTGATTTTTTAACCCGACCCTAAATGATTGGGTTGGGTCAAGTTAGTCGGGTAGGGTTGGGTTTGGACACCCGTTTGATATAATGACGTTGATAATACATTACGATACCAAAATTTTGTTTTATATAAAATAGAAAATTTAATAGAGTTATTTTATTATTTATCTTATCCAACGATATATACCTAAGGAATACGATATGTATTAACAACATGAAAGTCCTACTATAAGATAATAACATATCATACAATATTATATGAGTTATTTAAGTAAAATTTTCTTTAGGAATTCCTTCTATGGGTTTATATTTATTTGGGAAAAAATGTTTCTTATAAGTTTATTTGATATTCTTAAAACTTTTTGTTGGACCCTAGTGATTAGGAATATTTTTTGGGGTTTGAGGGGGCTAGGTTAGGTATTAGGATAGGGTAATATAGGTTGGTTCATTACTATGATAGTGTTTCATATATTTTATACTACTTATTTTTGTATCCCACTAAGAAAAATTTATGTATATGACCAACATTACATAGAATGGTTTTATTGTTTTCGCATGGTGGATTATTGTTTCAATGTATGAATTTTTATTATAATTCTACATATGTACCTCTGGTTTTTATTAGTTTTGAATATTTGTTGATATTTTTTTTATTGATTATTATGATATTTTTTTGGCATTGAAATATTGTAAACCCAAACATTAATATTGATATAGATCTTGTTTGAATTTCATATGAAAAGGTTTTTGTGTGCGCAACTCTCCTTAATTTTAAAACTTTTATAATAGATCAAATTTTTGTACGTACATTCAATAGACACATTTTAAAAAATTTCATGCAAGTTACCTTGTCACATTTCATGTATGACACCCACATATTTTCATGCTCATGCCTGAACTTACACAATCATTATTTATAATCCACTATATACATCCCATTCCTATAAAATGTATGATATTTTTTATATAAGTAGATCTATAATACTAACGGCAAGGAAGAAAATCGAATTTATGAAAATATAGACACTTAAATAGAAAAAAATACTCAATTTTATGTGTATATTCTCTAAGAATAACTTAATATCAAACTCTCACTCTCACATACTCATAAATTGACAAAACAATGAAGTCAATTATATGATGGTGTACCTATAATAAGTCCCCAACATGGGACTTATGATTGAGTCCCCCTTTATAAAGATAAAATTTTATACTTATTTATGGTGTATTCCAAATATTTATGGATCAATGAATTTATATGATATATAAACTGGTGAAAGAGATTTACCATGATGGCACTGAATTATGATTTCTCCGGATGCACATATGTCCCTAGTTTCATAAAAACCATGTTTCTCACAATTTGTTTTCTATTTTCTCAAAAATATTTCATTGGATGCAATAATAACCATGCATATAAGTTTTGATGATAATGGTTAGCTCATGTATACATACCAACTTTCATGTATTCACGCAAATCCCTTAAAACATGGATTGTTCTCCTTACTTAGGATCCCGAACAAGGGGTTTACCTACCCTTATCTATATTCATTAGATTAAGATGTATTTGAAGTTACCTTCATGAATTTAATCTAGATTATGTAAGTTTATTAATGGGACCTAAAACCCTAGGCTTATTAGGTGTAATCTCAATTGATGTTATGTGCATATATCATTTGGTCAGTTACTAATGGTATCATGTGACGCAAGCTTCAATTCACTATAGGCTTATTCTACATAATTACCATTTATATTATTTTCAAATATTTCTTATTCTAATCAATACAAGTTCATTCTAATATTTTGATACCTTTCTTGGTGGAAGTACCACACCTTTTCCCTATTAATTTATAGACTCCTAACAATTTGGTAATTCACTATTCTCTTCAAAACCTTTGACTCTTCCTAGATGACCTTAAACTCTAGCGCAAAGCTTCCATTTTCCTGGATAATAAGAAACTTTAGCACAACCCATTCCATATTCCTAAATGGTAATAAACTATATTTTAACCATTAAAACTTCCCGGATGACACTAAACTCTAATGTAATATTTTGTATTTTTTAATTATAATAAACTCTAACATAAAACTTTAAGGATTTATGAATGAATATAAACTCCTAATTAAATCTTCTGTCTTCCTAGATGATTATAAAATCTAACATAATACTTTATGTATTCCTAAATTACTTTAAAATATAACATAACCTTTAATACTTTCTAAATATAACTTAACATATATATAACCCTTTATCTTCTTCTTGTATGACATTAAAATCTAACATAACCTTCATGTATTCCTATCTAGATTTAAAAAATTGTGTAAAATTTCATAAATTATCATATAACATTGATATATGGTACAAAATTTCACTACTTACAAGATGAAGTTAAACTTTAGGGTTCCATCCTATATAACTTTAAACTATTTATTAAATTCTTATCCTTGTACAACAAGCATGAGAAACCCAACCCCTTGAGCACATGAGATTTAATTTTATATATTTTCCTCTAAATGAATAAATTTTAGTTAGTATCTTTTTTTGTATATTTTAACCCTTATAAGGTGTAAATTTTCATAATTAATAGATATTTTTACTGGGAGGAATATTATAAACATTTCTTAAATCTATATGTGAGTCCCATACTAGAAAAAAATTTCTTTATGAGACAAGTTGACCTCCCATCCTCTCATTTTTAACCTGAACATCCCTAATGTTTTTAAATTTTCACCCGCATACCATGAGGGTATATTGTAAATATGGGGATAAAAATATCTTAGCGAGAAAATAGTGAGATAGATATGAAATCCTTTACATTTGAGAGAGATTGTAGGATCATGTGTCCTAACTTATGGTACTACAACGATGGGTTATTTGTTTATGATAACCAACATAATCAAAACAATGTATTATATTTTAAAATTATGGAGTGTTATAGACCCTAGATGGTGTAGGTCTATCCAAATAGTAGTTAGTCTTATGGTGTCCCAAAACCACAAATATATTATTCCCTATACTTATGCAGCCTCGACCACTATTAAAACCACTTCAACTCTAGGGATCTGACAATCACTTTATCTAACTCAGTACCCCTATGGGACAATTAAATCCAAACATGTATAAAAACCAATAAAAATATAGAATGGATAAATCTATGAATTTTAGTTCCATAACAATAAGAAACCAGTTGCAGACTCACCTATCACAACCAACCACTTTGGGATCTTTTCTCTTGAGAATTAAAATACACTCCTACTCAATTTAGAGAAAGTGAATGAGTATGTGACCAATATCTAAATGGATATTTAGGTGTCACCCAAAAGTTCTCATTAAAATGGTGTTCATCACCACTATATCATAACCCCAAATTCCCTAATTATTTCTAAAGAAAATCCTTCCCTAAGTATTCAATAAAAAGCACCCAAAAATAGGTATTTTTTTTACCATAGTTGTTGAAGTTGGTTCCATTATTATATATAGGACCCATGAGGTTTTTATACCCATCTAAAAAATTAGTTTTGGAGAATTTCAATTTGTATTGGGTTAGAGGTGACAAGTTTCATCTAGGAATTCCTCAGTAGCCCCATTGGCTTACTTTTCCCTTTAGGGAGATCAACCACTATAGAGGTACTCAAAACAAAAAAGTAGTCAATTAATGTATATTTCATTACCAAACTAGTGACATTATCCCCCATGTATTTATTTCCCATGGAAGTACCATAAACTCGTGTAGAGGTACTTACTATAGAAGTATCATGAACTAGTTTGGAGGTCCTCCCTATAAAAACTTTTAAGAGTCCCAACTAAGGGAAATTTATGACTAATGTAGGTATTCCAATAGGAGAAATAAATGAAAATATACAACTACATCTTAGATAACCTCATTAGATAATGGTAAATAGAAAATTATTAACACTTTTAGATCATTTATCTTGGATTAAGCCCAATGATTTATAAGGAAAATCCTTCCATAAGAAGGGACACATTCCATTTTTGATCCCCTTCATAGATACATTTTCATGGGGATAAAGAGGTCAGTTTCCACCCCATAATGTTACAATAAAAAGGAGTCAGAATCCATGTTTTTATGTGAAAAAAATTATATTCCCTAACATGGACAGTGATGGTCCCCTATATTTAACTAGACACATGATTTTTTTGAGTCAAAAGAAATATTTTAACAATTTCTAACCTTATTTTTGAAAATCATAATCCACTTATTTAAATGTTTATACTCTTATAACTTTTATAATTATCAATGTATTAAGTGTTTTTGTTAGAAATTAATCTTTTTTACTAGATTGAGAAAAATATTTCCAATGGAAAAATCCTTATTAATGTTTTACGAATGGAGGAAATTTGATGAAACTTCCATACCTAATGGAAATGTAATTTTTTATATCCGAAAAATGGATATAAAGTTTACTAGATAGAGTTTTATAAAGTATAGCATATTAATTATAAAAAATTTCCACTAGATTTAGTTTTAAAAAGTCTACCTAAAAAACTTTATCAAATAGAGGTAGAAATGATTTATGGTAAAACTTTTATAAATCATAAAAAAATAAAAAAAACCACACATTGTATAAAAATAAATCATTATACACTATAATGGTTTAAACTATGGTGACTATCGGATGGAGATTAATTGTATAAATTTTCATGTGAAAAATTTCATCCAATTTAATTAAAACCAACTCTAAGATATGAAGAATATGAACATTGAAAATATTCCTATAAATAGATCTGCATTAGAGGATAAGGGATCACATTAAAAAAATCTTTTTAAAGTTACTATGAAGAGTTTATAGAATCTAATTACAAGAGAATGATTCATTGTAATATTTTACATATTTTTTACTTAAGTCATCTGTTTCTAAGGATGTTTTTAAATGACCTAAGATATTTTCTTTTAGAATTATTGTTTGCGATATATTGTGATTAGAGTATTCCAAGGTCTAGGAAGAGAGAGGTTTCTTTGATCTTATTATTGAGGGTTCCCAGGTCTATGGAAAAAGAGGTTGTTACAATCTTCATATCGAGGGATTTCTTGTGTATGATAGACATACCTTTTATGGTTAGATTGAAATGATAGATACCTAAATTAAAGTTTATTGAATACATTAACACTTAGGGTTAAAGTGTAGATATCTCATTTAAAAGTTATTTGTAATTATTTATTACTCACTTCACAAAGTTTTTTATTAATTTTTTTACTGTTTTGTTATTCCACAATGTTTTTTAGAAAATTTTCATACTGCATGCAATAAAATTTTCTAATTATGATTATAATATATTCAGGACAAAAATTTATCTGAAATAATTTCTTAAAGAGGATAAATAAAATTATAAGTTTTATTTTATAAACTAAAATTCACCCCATCACTTTTAGTAAAATGCATGATTTTTTGATCCTATAACCTTACTCCAAAAATTGAAAGAAATCATATGAATCCCAAAGGTTCCCTCTTACCAAGAGTCTCCAAAAACCAAAAATGACCTTTTCCAAAACTACACCAATGAATGATAATAACCTTTATCCATTAATGGATGTATTGATAAATCATTAATCATTGGTTCCTCTACTATATTTGTTGAATTTTGATGATGCTAAAAATGCCTATGTGTATATGACTTCACTTAACAAAGAAACAAAAAAATTACCCATGTGGTTAGAAAAACATGTCAAGACAACCATTAAATATAAAGCTCATTTTTATGAAATGTGGGTGGAGTTTATGTGATAAAAAATATCTATTATATATTGTGCTCTCACCATCCATTAGTATATTTTTTCCAACATCATCAATAAGGAATAAATTACATGCCTTCATCACAACTTGTGGGTGAAATTTAATATCATATGTTTCCATATCATATTTTATACTAGTTAAGTTAAACACACCAAGATACTCATTTAAAAACACTAGTATACAGATATTTATTCTTTCCAAATAGCATGTAATCGTAAGTCCAATATACAATGAAAATTCCTCCAACATGCTTGCATAGTTAACATCAGGGTGATTCTTTAAATAATTTAAGAAGATTCTCCCTCATATATATTAGGGGATGGGGGATGTATATCATTCTACACTTTACCCCTATTTCGACCGTATAGGGATGTACTAAGAGTTTATTCCCTGGAACCTTACTTGGAACCATAACCCAAAGAAACATTCAACATCATCACCCTTGATGGAGACTCAAATTCAAGGTAATAAATCCCTAATCAATTTCATAAATAATTCCCCCCTATATCTAAATTTCAAAATTCCTATGCCTTGAGAGATCAAAAAATTAACAATATTATATCATAAGCTGTATATTTCATGAATAATACACTAAGTCTAAATTGGTAATAACCTATTAGGACGTGATTGTCCCTTATGGTAGTATTCCCTCATCTAATGATGATCAGGTTTAGGTCACATGAAATAAATGACACTTCACACGTAACACTAAATATAATACAAGCCTTTGAAGTGTGGAAAGATATAGTTATTATAATATGAACCCCAAGACTTAGGTGTGAGGGAATTTTTTCCAACCACCATATCTTATTACACTAATAAAAATAAAGTAGACTCAATTAATTTCACAACTATTTCATGAAAATTGGGTTTCACATGGATAGGGGCATCCCCATAAATATTTGATCAATAAATTTCTCATACCACTACACATTTAGTGGAAGTTCATGGTAACTCTCCAAGAATCAACTAACATATGGAACCTTCTTATTCACTTTATAGAGTATATCAATATTCCAAATAAATATTCAAAAAAGGCTACAGATCCATATACCTATTTAGTATGGCAGCTATAAGTTCCCAAAAATAATACTTTCCATGATTATTATTCTTAACCCAATGACTATCCATACTTCATGGATATTGATGATGACTTGGTTACCATGGGATTTGTGTTAGTGAATATCATCATAGTTAATATCACCGATGACTTAGAATATGAAATTAATGATGAATCAGATTAGGATAAACAACCATAAGAAATCTCCTCATGAAAAAACCCAAACCAATGGTATTCATACCAAATTTTAGAGGTGATATCCGGTGTTGGGACCTCCACCCAATTAACTATTACCAGAAACCCAATTTATGATATACAATGACTAAAGAAAGGGAATTTAAATGTCTTATTCTCACTAGTAATATTAGGACATTTTTTTTAATAAATAGATTTCTTACTTAATTTAGGAAATCAAAATTTTTTTGTAAATTTATACCAAAATCCTTAAATTAAAAATTTTCAGTGATAAAGACACCTATGTTAATTCATTTTCCTTGGTTGAACCTCCTTGATAAGAAAGAAATAGTCAAACTATAATGGTTAACCATTATTTATGATAGGAAACGTTCTATAAAAAATCTTTATAAATGTAGTGTTAATGGGTTCCTAATCAAAAAAAATGAAGGAGGAGAGACCATAAAATTTATGGAATAATTACATGTTGAAAAATATGGTGTAATTTAGTTAAAATCTAAACTATCCCACCTGGTGAACTATTTTGAATACTTTTAGTCATCCATAGTACTTGGCTTCATCACAAAAAAATCTTCCATCATTTATGATGGGTTATTTGTCGTTTGATTCCATCATTAATAACTCAATATGAAAAATAGTGTCAAAATTAGTAGTATTTTTAATAGATCATGACTAATATGTTAGGGACTATTTTTTTCTGATGAAAATAAGGATCCATGAAAAATAATATTTATGATAAGAATTAAATACTTACTAAATAAAATTTAGAAAAAAATTGAGTTGAAAATACTGATATGTCATTAATACATTTTTCAATAGGATTTTAATTCAGCACAAATACTATTTAGTAAATTTTTTGTGATGTAAATAATGATCCATCCCAAATAATATTTATGATGGGATTAAAATTCCATAAAAAATAAGTAAAACATAAAACCAAATTAAAATATATTAAAAATTAACAATTATAAAAAACCATTTTTCAAAAATAATAAACATTTTATACATAATATCATAGGTAGGTTCTTAGGGGTAGAATACAAAGATACACACACCTTTAAGCTATATGGATAGGACATAACCCCTAGGGATATCTCATTTAACCATCCATTTTATTATAAAGAGTGGCCTGAAGGCCTAATGGGAACGAAGCCCATTACATGGCCCAAAGGCTCGATGATGCATCATGCCTAAATCAATGAATTCCTACGTCACATGTCATGATTGTGTCATCAGTTTACTATATCATTGGATACACCACCACTTATGTGATCTTCTACATAGGATGAGAACAGTACCTGCACCCATCAGGGATTGAACCCAGGGATTCCTAGATGTAAAGGAAAGTGGCTAAGTACCATTCAGCTGCAACACTAACCACATTTAATAGACTATATTTTTATCTAAAAAATATTAATAATATCACTATATGGGAGAAATCCATACCAAAATAAAATTCAAGTAATCACATGTACTCTATGATCTACTCATGATACTACTCCTACTAATAACATTATAGACCCTTTTTATCGACATTGATCATCCTACCCTCTGTGTAATATTTTTATGGTCTCATACCATGATCATATAATTTACTCACACTCTATTAGTAGTCTAAAATTCCATATGATCTCCTTTAGATCTAACTAACAAGATAATTTTAGTACTATAATAATTGGATGTCGTTGATCATGAACAAATATTGATCACCCAATTTTTTTGATACCATGAATGGGAACTCTTTCTCAATACACATCATCAAAACTTAGCTCGCATGATCCCTCTCCATAAGTATTAGCCTAAATCTCCTATATATAATATGTGATGATGTAATATGTCTCCTTTAAGTTTAATTAGAAATTAAAAAGGAAATAAAATTAATTTAAGCTAATTTTAAACACTTAAAAATAAATAATAGCCAAAATATGATGTTTTCTCTCAATAGGAATCTCTCTTATAGTAAGATTAATGCACACAATCTTTTTGACACCACAACCTATAAAAATATAATCAATAGTATACTACATAATTATAAAATTATAATTTTATATTAAAAGTATATGTAATTTAATAATCAATATTACATACCATATATTGTTAATGTATACTAAACGTATAATTCCTAGCCTTGTGTGTGACATCCTGTATCTCCAGATTTTATTGACTAGATGAGGATCTCCTTTGAAATGTATCTCCTATATAGTAGGATCCCAATCCATCCCAATAAAAGTTAGGGATGCAATTAGGTTAATGAAACATAAAATAATCATCAAATATAGTAATACAAGCTCTATACATGACCAATTTTTAAAATATTGATAAAAACGCTCACACATAAAAATCTTCAAATCCTCCCAAATGGAAGTTCCCAAGTTATCATTGACTAGAGACCTTAATAATTGTCACTAATTAATAATATAATGTTTTTAGTTAAATAAATTTCATATAAACTATATTATTTATTTATATTGAATCTAGTGGTCGAACATGTGATGTCAAAAAATAGGTGGCAGCCTGATCCCATTGCACCCATGGCCCAAAAAAATAATTTTGTAGAATTAAATCTACCTTAAAAATAGTAATATGTAAAAATATATTCAAATATTAATATATAGTCAAAAATTTAATATATAAAAAACTAATTAAATTTAATTAAAATTTAAAATTTACCTTACTTCCTCAAGCATGGATACAAATAAAGAGATATATGTTACCTGGGAACACTGTCTGTAATAATGAATTTAGCTTGGTCATGACCTCTAATAATCAATGGTGTTTTAGTAGTATCATGTGGGCTAGATCATAGATAATGGGGATCATCAATGGGTATCAAAATGTTGGTGGGGGTTTGATGTAACTCATAATAATCCACTTTATCCATCTAGAACGTAAAAATAATTTTACTTACAAATAATTACTAACACAGATATAAAATATTAAAAATTAATAAATATTTATTGAAATAATATAATATATATTCATTATGACTATAAAAATAATTTAATACATCATTATTCATCTTAATATTTATATTTGTCGATATAAATATATTTATCTTCCTCATCAATATAATCATTTTCTATACAAGCTTCAATTTTTTCATCTCTCATTATTTCTAATTTATTGGTCACATCGTTCACATTATCAACACCATCAACCATTAACTAAATAGTTTGATCATCAATAAATTTATATCTTTGACTGAGAGATATATTTGGTGATGTTTCTTGAAAATTTTCAATAATTTTATTTCCATAGAACTTGTATCAATTTCTATAAATTTATTTTCATGAGATTTAATTTTCATTACAGTCTCTCAATAATTTAAATTTATCAATGTTGCATAATTATTTGTATAATAAACTTGATGTTCTTGAAGTTCTAGAATAAATAGTTTTTTTCCATAAGCATACTTTTTTATTTAATGTTAATGACTCCTTTCCATAGATTAATGTGAAACCCTCTTTTAGTATCAAACCAATAAAAGTTAAAAATCAATATGTAATTCTATCCCAGATAACATAACATTGTTATTTTAGTAAACATACCATAAAATTTAAAATCACTTTCTTTGGGATGGTTTTATTTTAAACAAACACCATTATTCATGGATTTTTTTGATTCACCATATGTGAATGTATGAAATTGAAATCCATTAACCACATATACATGATAAGATTTTACCAATTCGTAGGATGGGCTACTCAGTGCACATAATTGAATATTAACTTTATTTAGATGTTTTTATAATTGAAAAAAATGAAAAATAATTTATAAAATAAAAATTTGATTTCATATATCCGACAACAAAAAATTTAACTTACCAGTCTTTGAAACTAGTTAGAAAGATTATATTTTGTAAATTATTTAAGAGAATTTGGAGTAATTTGTCTGAATTGTTTTTATATGATCATTATGTAATATACAAAATAATTAATATATATTCAATTTTTAAAATATATTTGAAAAAATATAGGTAAATGTATAAATTATTTGAAAAATCATGTCATTTTTTCATAATTGAGTAGAATATATGCATGAGCTCTATGTTGTTCATTATTTGAAATCCATCATTCATGATCACCACTAAAACCATGATTAGTTAGATTAAATAATGGAAATCGATTGTTTGTGACATAATTAAAATTAACCTCATTATGACCCATTCAATTAATTTTTAAAAGATACTAGTATAGAAAACAATAATAATAGATATTTGAAAATTCCTCATGAAAGTATGATTTTGAAATTAACCCTTCAACCGATGATTTTTTAGAAACCATATTCTTAAATTTTTACATACAACACTCATATGGGTATATTTGTCAAAACTATATTGCCAATCTAGATTTTACATCATATGGAAAATATAATATTAAAAGTTATATTGTATCAAAAAGGATGACAATTTTTTTTTACAATTTACATAAAATTAAAATGATATTTTTTCAGCATACTTAGTGTGTCATAGTTTTTTTGTTTCTACACAAATATCTTATAAAAAATATAATTTTTTTGTCAACACATCCTAAGTTGACTAATTAAATAACCCTCTAAGACAAATTAGTAGTAATATTTCCATTATTACATGAAAGACTTGAATTTTTAACTAAGTAATATGACTATTTATGACATAATATAATAATTTTGAAGCATAGTAATTTTGTAACCATAAATCTATAGTCCACTGAAAAATTAATAATTGAAATTCTTTTGGAAGTGTTGATAGGGACCTTAAGAATAATGATAATTTACTAATAGGGAAGGGGTGAATTAGTGAATTCCTTCATTTTTACATTTCTACTTAAAACAATCCTTCAATAAAAACTATAGTTCATGAAAATATTTATATTGAAAGGATACAAACACTCCAAAGAATAAACACATCAGGAACACTATATTATCATAAGGACTAATATTCAAAATGAGTAGCTACATCTTTGTAATGATGCTGATAAACCTGTGACCAGACATTATACTAAAATCACCATGTAGATTATAAATGAGCCTGTATTATCCTTGAAATCATGATAAAAAACATATATCTAGTTTTTTGTAGAGTTACCCCACATAAAACAATGATATAATTTTTTTTCAATAACAAAAAAGTATTCAACCAAAGTATAATTCCATCATGTTATCGCTATTCTTCTCCACCTCCATCTCAATATTATTTCTCTTCCTCTTATTCTTTCATAGTAATAATTAATCTCATAAACCTATATTTACCTATATATTATTATATTTTTATACTATATAGTATACAATACACAAATTTTTACAGTCTTTAATATCCAGAGACTCTTCTACCAATTCAAATTTGAATTTCAAATTCAAACTCAAACTCAAACTCATAACTTCCTTTAACCTCTATTTAACCAATATCTATTATTATTTAGTTATTGTATCTATCCAAGACTTAAATCCATACTTGGATATAATTATAATACTTAATGATTAAATTTTAAGTATCCCATGAAGCAACAAAGAATCCACATCATCAACATCTCTAATTCTGATCTTTAGCATAAATCATGATGTGACTTCAAACATCGTGGCATGGAAAACTATTTTCACTTTAACCACTAAAAAAAACTATTTTTCCTTAATGGAATGAAAAACATCTTCATAGATTGATCTTTATTTTAACCTTAAAATAGTGTAGAGATAAAATCTCATGATTTCTTATCACAATTTAATACCACCCAAGCAGCCACACTGTGGTGTGGGATATACCATTATGGAATTACTTGTTGAAATCTCCCAAAACAGTGAAATCATTAAAGATCATGTTAATATATCATATCATGGATTCAATTTTGTGATATAAAAGTTCATAACAATGTAATACTTAATTTTGTTTAGGGAGTAAACTATTGTGTTATAGAATGTGTCATCCTTATGATACAATAATTTCTCATTACACAACATAGATTTTATAATGGATAAATATCACACAAATCCACATATGGAATGATAAAAAACCTTTGTGGTGTGACCTGACTAAGCCTCCCTTTACACAGAGTCTTTCTCTGTATAATTAACCTTATAAAACATTGATGTCATTATGGATTAATCTTATGTAGCGCTACTTTAGGCATTATCAAATAACTCACACCTTTACTAGATTTGGTCTCTCCTTAAGTATATCATGTCTTATTAGAATTAATCTTACTTAGTGTTAATTATTATTTTAATTAATCACAAATAGAATCCATAACATCATGACATCATTGGTTGTGTCATGATCTAATATACCAAATCACAATTACTTCCAAATTTCAATATCACTACTCCAAACATCTTCCATCAGTAACCTAACATACAAAAAACCTTTAACTCACACTAAACTCCATTTTATTCTAGTTTGTACATTATTTATGTATTTAAAAACAATATTAAACACAAAAACCATATCCTCTTAATCAATTCTCCAATTAATATTTCTTCTACTTTAATACTCATAAATATATCCCCAGGTCATGATAATATTTCTAAATTCACAAATACTCTTGAACTCACCATATTCTCTATTATTGGGATAAAAAATTTCCCCCTTTATATTTTTTTTGGTAAATATTGAATATAAATTACTTTTAAAACTCAAAACACATTGAAATGAATCATCATTAAATAACTATAAACCCATGTGATTAAAAAGTGTAAGAAACAAGAACATTAAACAATAAAATCATGCCATCCATTAAAGCAATGCACACCAACTTCTTTAACTCTTCTTTCAATTTAAACTATTTTTCCACTTCATAAAATTATTCTTTGAACCTCTGAAAAAATAGGATATGACATACATGATTACCAAATATTTTAGAATAATTCAAAAATCACATAGACACATGTTAAATTCAAAACATACCCATTTTAAAAACTTCCACTAAAAATATACTCCCCCAAAATAATAAAAATATCTTCCCTCCATTCGGTTAAACATATGTCATTAGATTATCTGAATATATTTTTTTCTCCCCATTTGAAATTAAGAGATAATAATAAATGTATTTTTGTTTTATTTTCCCCCTTGACAATAAATATCCAAAGAAAAACTGTTAAAGGGGACTAATTTACAATATTTATCCGTGTATGAAGTGAGTTTAAACTCAAATCATTGACCTGTAATTTAGAAATGAATCGTTTATCAGTGACTTAGTGAATATATTATATATTTTCTCCTTTGTTGGAACAAACTAAAAAAATAGTTCTTCCTCCACAAGCTCCGTGATGAAGTGGTGTTTGATATAACTGTATATTAATCATGAATACTGAACTGGATATCTTAAAATTTAGATATCACTTTTATTATCACATCCTATGAGTAGTGGAAACATATTATTCATCTAATGATCCTCTAATCAATTACTTATTCACATTAATAAAGATTTTTATTAATTTGCAGAAACATACTCTATCTCAGAAATAATTAATATCACCAAAATTTTCTTCTTTGTGATCCATGCCACACACCTTTCTCATAGAAAGAAAACTCCACCAGACGTAGAACTTAAATACTCAACATTTTTATTCCCAACCACATTAGTATATCTAAACAAATCAATTCCACCATTATTATAATATTTCAACCCATATTTCATCTTTACTTTGATATATATGATGAGATAATATAAGACCTTCACTACCATATTCGGTGATAAAAAATGCTATTTTTTAAATTATCAATTAATAAATATATTTTCCTTTACACATCCAAGGATATTTTTGGTCTAGGTTTTGACGAATTATGAAAAACCTTACAACATATTAGAGCTTTGAAAATATTTCATCAATAACTATTATAATTCACTCTATATATCTCCTTAAATGACACCAAACACCTTTATAACTTCTAAATATCATGTGAAAAATCATTTTAAAAGACAAGTTGAGAATAAAACTTCCCTATAAGGTGTTTTAAAACCTATAATAAAATCATTTTCTTTGAAACACTATAAAATGAATCATTTATAAAAACTTTTCATTGCATATAAAATAAATAAAATTTAATAAATAATTTGACAGAGTATAAAAATAGGGTTTTCAGAAAGTTTCATAAGAAATTTTGTTCAAAAACTTTAAAATATATACTATTTTTGAGACCCATATCATTTTAAAATTTAATAACCTTGAAATAAATTTGTATTTCTCTTTTAAAAAGTTTAAACTTTACTTCAAAAATACTAAACATTTCATGGAATATAATGATACTTAAAAAACATTAAGAAATCTATGGGGCCGCTAGTAGTATAAATTTTAGGAAAATATCTTATTGAGGTTATGAGTTTACTCTCCAATCATAATCATCACATTTGATACCCAAATTCAAAATTCAAAATATTTTTTTTTCAATTCTTTCCTTTATTATTATAAATACATTAAAACCTTCTTCAAAAACTTTACATATATTTAATTAATTTTCAAAAAACCAAATAAATACATAACTATTAAACTTTACCTTCTTTGAAGTAGGAAATCCATATGTCCATAAAATCTGAAAAATTTGAACACTTTATAATTATTTGAAGTTAAAAATAGAAACTTTTCTAATATTTAATGGAATTTCATTGAAATACATACCACATGTCCATACCTATTATCATGATCAACATCCAAAAATTTTAAATAATACATTATACAAAAAATGATAATATTCATATTCTAACACTAACTTATGAATTTATAAATAATTTTTTTAAAAAAAAATAAAAATTGCTAGAAACTACTTTGAAAAATAGAATAAAGCATTTAAAATTTTCATAGGGTTTTGTAAATAAAATTTTATTTAACATTAAATATCTTTATAATAAGGATTTGAAATTAAATCATTTTTCCTTTTCAGGATGGATTTTAAAATCATGTAAAAGGGGGTTTTAAAATTAATCTCCCTCATATGAAAATGTTTTTTGAAATAATATATTAAGAGTTTTTTAACAATTTACCTTAAAATATTTTTTTAAAATAAATAGAAGATTGTAAATTAATTAAACAATAGAATTTTGAAAACAAAATCACCATTATCTGGATTTGTTTTGTAAAAAACTTATGGATTTTCTTTTAAAACTATTAAAATAAAGAATTTCTTGATAAAATTAGAGTTTCTACCTTACCTTAATTTTTACGAAATACTTCCTTTTGATAAAAGACTAGCTTTCTCCCTCATTCTCACTTTCTTCCTACACACCCCACTAGAAAGTTTGTTTCCAAAACTTCTGTCAGGGCACACATTCGTAAGTCGAGGACATGCTATTTTCCCCGCATTCTAGCTTTCCAAAGGTGGGTGGCATCCGTCTCTTATTTAGGGACGTTTGATCCTTGCTCAAAACGGGATGATGTGATGTCGGTTCCCCCTTCCGTGGATTCCTACTCGGAACTCATCACTTAGTCCGGGTCTCCCTTATAGACTAAGATGTTATTAATGAAACTCTTCCCAATGCCATGTCTTCATGGACGCCGGTTAATTACACTGCTTCTATCAGGAAATTCAAATGGGTCTGGACAGGGCAACAACCTTTGGTCAAGGGATTTGTCACGTTGGACATTATTGGTATATCTGGATACTGGAACAATGGTGTGTCTGGGTTTCTTTCCCTTATGATAAGGTTTCTCGAGTGCATGGAAGATCGAGGCATCCCACGTCGAATGTGAAGAATTGTATTCCATAGGCATTTCTCTGAGGTTTTACTTAGCTTTCCATGTTTAACACAGGGTATTTCGTGCGTTTAATGTCTCATGGAGACAGATCAGACTGATCAGAACATTGACAGGAGTGGATCAGATGAGTGCAACACCTGGAGGGATCACTGATGCTGGGGAAAACCTGTGGTTAGTTACCTAGTTACTACTAGGAGCAGTGAGAAAGTGGGTTATATGATTTCACTGGGATGTGGCAGCCTGAGTAGAATCAGGATGGATGATGGAGAGTTAAATTATGTGGTGGGGGAATGAGATAGAACCATCATGAAAGTGACAATAATGTTGGTCTTAAGCCTTGAAGAGACTTTCTATGAATCCCCATGGCAGGGAATCAATGTCCCCATAGTTTGGTGGGTGATGGGTTTGGACACCTAAGGAGGTGACCCATATGGATGGGACCTGAAGGAAGTGGAACCTCTAGGTTGGGGCATGGAATTGGGGTGTGCACAGAGGACAACAACCCGATGTCATGTTAAGGATTATGCATGGTTAGAATCCCGGGTTGGCCTGACGCTCGAGGGATTACTAGAGATGTGGGTCCCAACAAAGGGGTCTACAACATCATACCGTCGATTAGGGAAAATGACATATTACTATCGATTGGGGTTGACAATGAATTACCACTGATTGGGGTTGACAACGGGTAACTTCTAATTGGGGGATAGTTTAGTGTCATGCGGGACAAAAAGGGGCATACAGTTTAACGTCATTCTGGATGGGGGTGGACCGATTTGAAGTAGTTGGGACCGATGGGAGTTGGGATCAAACCTCAAGGAGGCATCCTACGTACCCTTCCTTGGAAAGGATCAAAGTCCATGTAGTTTGGAATGTTGGGTAAACCGACATGAAGGGGGTCAGAAGCAATGGGTGATGGGCTTGAACCTCAAGGAGGCATCCTACGTACCTTGACTAGGAGACAAGGATCAAAGCTCATATAGTTCAGATTGTTTGGTGAACCGACATGAAGGGGGTCGAAACCAATGGGTGTTGGGATTGAACCTCATGGAGGTGTCCTACGTACCCTCCCTTGGAAATGATCAAAGTCCATGTAGTTTGGAATGTTTGGTGAACCGACATGAAGGGGGTAAGAACCAATGTGTGTTGGGATTGAACCACAAGGAGGTGTCCTACGTACCCTACCTTGGTAAGGATCAAAGTCCATGTAGTTTATAAGTGGTGTGGGTGGACTGATGTGAAGGGGGTCCGGACCAATGGTTGTTGTGTTTGAACCTCAGGGAGGCTTCCTATGTACCTTTCAATGGAAAGAATCAAAGTTCAATTAGTTCAGGATTGTGTGTGGTGCTTACGCTCTAGGCTGCCCAAAGAGGATGTCATGTTCGACGGTTACTCTAAGCCCACATGAGTCATGCTCGGTGCGAGAAAGAAGAGGCAAAAAAGACCTGATGATCATGTCGCAAAAGGTGCATCTTTGGGAAGTAGAGTGTATTTTATATATGGTTAATGGACCAAAGAGGAAATAGGGGCTTACGTGTGGTCATCAACTCAAATAGGAAACAGGGGGTTACGCATGGTCAGAGGCCTAAATCGGAGATGGATATTGAGACTTAATTTAGGATGGATGTATGAGTGGCGACAAAGCCTAACGAGAGAGGGATTTAGCATGGTAGAGAGGAGGGTTCCGATTCCCATCCCCCCTTTGGTCTTTAGCACCAAATAATAAAGGAGAAGTAAGGGTACTACCTCCTGCAAAAAAGGAAAGGGGCTTACACCATGATGGTTGTCCTTCCCCAAAGACAGGAACCTCTCTAGCAAAGAGGATCTCATTCCATGTGAGGAAGATTTCATTATTATGGATACTAGTGGGCATAGAGAATGTACGGAACAAAGAACCCTGCATAAAATGATCGGGGTGAGGTCACAGTTTAACATCATGTGCTCAGGACGATGGTGCTTGGTAGTTCAATGTCCTGCAGCTCAGATGAGGCGAGTTCACTTGGCACTACTAAGACTTACATAACTGATACCCGCCTGTCCTTTGGTGAAATAAGGAATCAAAAATTCTATGATTATGGGGTGTTATGGAGAAATCTGTTGAGGGGTCCACATTATAATGGGTATACGAAGAAGAAATAACTATTAGTGTGCCCGATTTCTGCTAAGGAGTGGAAATAGTTGATGGGGCTTACGCAAGGAAGCTTCCTGAGTGTCACTAAGGAGCGACAACAATGAATGAGGCTTATGCATGGGATTTTCCCGTAATGTCTTTCTCATGTCTAGCTACGAGGGCATCCCAAATTGCTGGTGGGTTGAGGTATATAATTGGGGCCAACAACTGTGTGCAAGTGCACAAGTGGGATAACTCCAAGGGCACTAGAATCAGTCAGAACACAGGGAGATGAAAATTGTTAATCACACACCCAACATTCGGAATGCAGTGAGGGTGGAGTGATGATGGAGGATAACTATTGACCATGTTAAAAACACGACATCCATATCATGTTAGCCTGAAATGGGGACAATAAAATGAGGGCTGACTGTTGACCATGTTCGAAACACAGGACCTGACTCAAAGTGTTATCCAATGTATTCTAGGGTGTTGGCCCAGAATGGTATGTGAGCCGAGGCAGCATGCGACCAGGCTATTAGGGGGTCCCTTCTGACATGAAAGAGGATGAAGATCCAAATGTAGGACATATGAAGGATGAGGTGGAGTGATGGAATGTTCTAATGGATTCAAACACTCTTAAAATTACACCGTGACAATCATGGCATGAGGTATCTTATGATTTTCACATAATCCATCTCTTATTTGGAATTAAAGGCATCCTATTATTGATTTATAGGGAATACTACAGTTTATAATCATGTATAAAGGACTATTGGAATTTTATTCATGGGGCATAAGGTATCTCTTGTTTTGAGAAATAGGCATCCTATGTTTGTCACATAGGGTGTACTACAGTTTATAGTCATGTAGAGAGGAATATTGGTATCTTATTCTTGTAGCATAAGGCATCTCTTGTTTGGAGCAAGATGCATCCAATGTTTGGAACATAGGGTGTACTATAGTTTATAGTCTTGTATTGAGGACTATTAGGCATAAGGTGAATAGAAATGGTTGGTTTTGGGACTTACACAAGGGAAACCCTTTCTGGATCAACCTGATATAGAAGTCAGGTGATGGGGTTTGGATGAGTTACTCGAGGAGTGGATCGACTCAAGGTACTCGGGGAAATGATGATGATAATATCAACTCACGACATGGGAAATGAACCAAGAAGAATATGTCAACTCAAGGTGTTTCATGGTGTGTGGAGGAGAATATAAAATTATGGTATTCCATAGGGGGAAGGCGACTGCGCATAAGGGCGCAATAGAAGATGTCAACATCCTAGCCCAAAAACTTCACAGTTGTGTGCAAGACTGCACTGTGCGACACTAGTGCACATAGGATTGGTCACCGTGGCACTGTTGAGTTCAATATTGGAAGTTTTGCATGCAATAGGGACGTTTTGAGCTCAATAGAGAAGGATTTTGCGCAATAGGGAAGGCTGGAGTGTAATAGGGAAGGATTGTGTGCAAGAGGGGAGGCTTGTGCGCAATAGGGAAAATTAGCACGCAATTGGATAGGTGCAACACTGGTGTGCACAAAATTGGCCATAGTGGCGCTGTTGCACACAAAAATTAGGTTTTGCATGAAAAATTGGACATGTTGGCACATTTGTTCACAACATTAATGTTTTTACACGTAAGAAAGGGGTTTTGTGCACAGGTGCAGAAAATGCGGACTTACGTGCCTTAGAGTGGTGACTGACCTCTAGAGGCCCTCTTAGAAGAAGGGGGTGCACTAGTATTTATAGGAAAAATGTTGAATGTCAGTGCACATAAAATTCCATTAATTTTTTTTTCAAAAATCCTTTTTACATTAATGATTCCATTTTTGCGGGCAAGATTCCATTTTTGCATGCAAATCCATAATTTTCCCTAAAATCGTCATGGATGGCCATTTCCAGTAATCTGCCTTCAAACGGCCATAACTTCTGATCTGTAACTTCTATCGGGATCTACAACCTATCAAATCAAAGACCGCGGAATGAGCTTTGATATGAGAACATGTCTTGTAGCATTTGGTGAATTACATGGATTATTTTTCCAGTTTGAAAAAAGTTACAACTATTTTTCTAGGTGAAACTATGTAAAAATTCTGAAGGATGTATCCTTTATATATAATACTTCCTACTATTTAGTCATATATAAAATAATTGGGGATTTTTTTATTACAATTATATAATACCGATATATATATATATATATTACTATTAATATTCTCTAAGATTCTGGTGGCAGTATATAGCCACTGGAATGGGTATTCAAAATTGAGGGTAATATCGAATGTTCATGATAGAATTCCAAGTTAGTTTGAGAATGAAGGTAAATAGTGAAATAGAAATCATTACTAAAGGTTCAAATATGAAAAATACCAATAGAGAATATATATATTTGTTTACATTGTTATCAAATATGGGTAACCCAAGGAGAAGATGACATACCCGGTAATATCTAACTGAAATGTATGTAATATAAAGGTTTTAAATGTGATTTTCATTGATATATATATAGATATATATTATAACTCATTATTAGATCTTCTTTAATATTTTTTCTTGGTACAAGACAACACCTGTCGATATTTTTTTGACCTTGCTACTTGTTTAGCGGCTGGAAAGGATCACACATTAAATGTCATCATGTGAGTGTAATGTTCTACTAAAAATCAACGAAACCAGTGGTGGTGATGTCTTATAGGATGAGAGATTCATGTGGGGTATATTTTTTTTGTTTGTTAGTTTATAAGTTTATGTGTTTGTCATCAAAAGAGGACGATAATGGTGAATGAGGTTAAAGTTAAGCTTGGGCCGCACGTCTACTGCAGTTGAAGGTGTGGACTTATGTTAAAATAATAAGGAGAAGAAAATAAAATAGAGGGGTTTTACTCTCAGAATGTGGTTGAAGATGATCTTGTGGTAATATCGGATGGTTCAGATCCATTTGATCAGAGCATAGTGACATAAATTTATGATTTTAAAAGAAGGTGAACAATAATCATATGCTGTGAACCCACATAAAACATTTGTTCAATTGAGAACTTATATATATATATATATATATATCATGATATCCCATCATCATCTCATACCAAGGTAGCAGGGGATCGACACCCACAAAACACCACACACCAAACCCTCATGGGTTATGTCAACCCATTATGCGGTCCACCAGGCACCCTACTGGTTCTATGCATCCATCGAACCTTCCTATGCATAGGCGCTCACATGCACCCCTATGAAAATGGGCTAGAATGGTTGACCCTCTCCCACATGGTAGACCCTACGGGCTATACATGTGTTGTTTAGGGGGACCTTGGCTGGCCTATATCCAACCAATTTTGTTAACTCTAAGTAGATTAATATTTTATTTAAAAGGAAAATAATAAATATATGTAAAATACACACTACATTTAGATAAATGATATTATTTATTGATTAATTCATGTAGTAATAATATTTTAGTAACCATATATATTATATTAAATTAATTATCATTATTTTAAAATTATTAATATAATTTTTTTACACAAATAATATTAAATACTTATTTATGAAAAATAATTAAAATTATATTGTAAAATTAACTTATATAATTAAAAGTTTTAAAAAGGGTCTATAATAAAAAAATAATTGTAGTATAATAACATTAAAAAAATGAATAAATGTATATCATCTTATTTTAAATATAATATTTATTTAAAGAATATATATATATATATATATTGAATATATTTAAAATAGAATTTATAATTTGTAATAAAATATTATTTTTTGAAAAATAAAACCAAAGAAACGTTTATTAAAATAATTCTTTCTTTAATTTATTAGGATGTTACATTTTCCATCTTAAAGGAATTCCACCCTCACAATTCTTTTGTCATACTTGCAAAAATTCTAAATCTTACTCAGGATTTAAGAAAATTAGAATTAAAAAAATTATATATTATTAATAGTTTCCTAGAATTGAATTTCTTAGATCCTTTGAATAATTTTTTTGATGAAATTGCATAACCTATAAATTTATCTGAACCGTTGTTCTGATACTAAATGAGACATCCTGAGACCCATACTCCCAGATCTGGTGTTAAAAACATTCTGTATCTTTTTAATTATCAATTCAGAAATATAAAATCATTTAAATATACAATTATATTTTCAGTCTAGGTTTTGTAGAATTAGGGAAAAATTTACAACATATTACAATTTTACAAAAATTTCATAAATAACTATTCGACCTCACCTGAGATTTCTCCTTAAATGAAACCAAACACCTTTGGAATATCCAAATATCTTATGAAAAATCATTTTAAAACGTAGGGTGAACATAAATTTTACCAGAAAGGGGTTTTTAATACTAGGAATAAAATCATTTTATTTTAAATATTATAAAAAGTATCCCTTTTAGATGCCTTTCATTGTATATCTAATAAAAAAATGTAATAAATAATTTTATAAAGTATAAATCTAGTGTTTTCAAAAATATCTATAGAAAATTATTTTCAAAACCTTTAACTGCACAAAAAATTTTAAAAAACTGTATCATTTTAAATTATAACCTTGAAATATATTTGCATTTATCCTTAAAAACATTAAAACCTTACTTTGAAAATAATAACATTTTATGGAATATAATGATTTTTGGAAAACATTAAGAAAGCCATCAGGCTAGTAGTGGTATCAATTTTAAGACAACTTCCCCTTGAGGCCATGATTGTAATCCCCATTCCACATAATCACATTCAATACCCAAGTGTGAATTTTTAAATAATTTTTTTGCAAGGCCTGTCTTTCTCATTGTAATTTCATTAAAACAACTTTTAAAAAACTATACATATATGTAATTTATTTCCAAAAAAGAAAATAAATACATCACTATTAAACTTTACCTACTTTGAAAGAGGGAATTCACATTTCATTAAAATTTGAATTATTCCAACACTTTATAATTCATAGAAATAAAAAATAGAAAATTTTCTAAGAATGAATGGAATCTTATTGAAATACATAATGTATGAACATACCTATTATCATGATAAATATACATAAATTTTAATGAATATTTAATACATAAAATTATAATATAAATAATATAAAAAAACTTCTAAATTTATAAATGAAATTCTTGATAATAAAATTTTCTAGAAAGAGGCCAGAAAAATAGAATAATACATTTTCCCTTTTCTTTGGTGTTTAAAAAAAATATTTATAATTAAATTTCCTTATAATAAGGATTTAAAAAAATCATATTTTAGTTTGTAGGAGGGTGTTTAAAATCATGTAAAAGGATTTATTACAATGAATATTAAATACAAGAAAAATATTTCGAAAACCATAAATTATGAAGTTTTAAAACAATTTCCCTTTCAAAAGGGTTTTGAAGAAGAAAAAGAATTTTGGAAATAATTTCTAAAATAGAAGTTTGAAACTCAAAACTCCCTTATATATATTTTTTTTGAAATAAAATTATGCTGGTTATTGTAAAATTATAAAAATAGGGAAGTTATTGAAAAATAATTACCTTTCATTTTTTTAAGAAATAATATGATTGATAAAACTAGAGTTTCTCCCTTGCCTTAATTTTGTTGAAATCCTTCTTTTTAAAGGCATAGTTTCTTCCTAACTCATTCTCAATTTCTTTTTACATTCCCTACTATAAAGTTACAAATTGTTTTCTAGGTGTAACTATATGAAACCCCCGAAGTAAGTATCCTTTATATAACTAACTCCCCATTGTCTAGTTATATATAAAATAATAGGGAAAGTTTATAGTAAACATATCTAATACCAATGTTTATATATATATATATATATTACTAATACCATCCAAGATTCGAGTGTCTACATATATACACTAGAATTAGCATTTAAAATCGTGGGAAATATCGAATGTTTACTCTGGAGTTCAACCTCCACCCTTTGTACCTTTCTCAAAACCCGATTTCATGCCTTCTTTCCCTTAGATATCTATCAGCCTGAAAGTCCTAGAATGCTTCAATGGACCCCACAACTGCCAATCTCAACCTTATAATTCAATGATTCATCCTATCAGCTACAGTTGACCTTGATTGTGTGATTCATTCACTACTGGCCATCATTGGACTCCTTCAACCGCATAATTTTTGAATCATGGCGTCTTCAAGATTGATCAATGGTTGGGCTTCTAAATTCGAAACATATCATGATTTAGTTTTTCTCTGAATATGGTATGATCCTTGCCTGGTCAGGTGCACCCCACACTTGTGATGAATCACACTTTATTCTCTTCAAATGGTCATATGATTTTCATATGAAGTGAGATTCACCAATAAAGGAAATATGGGTAATATTTCCAGAACTCCCATGCCCATTTAAAAATCCCTCTATAATTTGTATTCTTGGAAATCTAGTTGGGCGTTACCTCTACTCGGATCGTAGGACTAGAGTGGTGTGTCATCCTATTTCAATGAATTCATGTGTTGAAGTTTATGTGTCTAAGGTTACTATTTAATCCTTATGAATTTATGTGGGTAAAGAATTATGATATAGGTATTTGGTCATTTTTGAATCATGGTGTGAGTTCTGTTTATCTTGTAACAAGCTGGGGCATAGAATGATAGTTTGCAAGTGCAAGATGATGCACTTGGGCTCTGAATTGGATGTTCAAGTGAATCATGACCTAGGTGGTCCTCACGTTTATTGTGGAAAGATCCTAGTTGTGGAATGTAAGAGGTTAATTGAGGTTTGTGAAGGATCTATTTGAAGTGTCGAAAACTCGGCTGGTACTGTGAGTTCCAGTGAAGCAGTAAAGAAAAAGAAATATTATGTGATACCTCCTGAACCAAGCATAATTGGAATTTTTAATAGTTTGAGAGGAGATCTAGAAGGTCCCCCTGGCGACACTTTGGTTGGAGGTAATGTACATGCTAGTGAAATTGTGGATGTTAATATAGATATACACAAAGCTAATTCACAAGATCATGTGGATTCCATTGGAGTTGACGTATTAAATGATAATGAAGTTGTGATCCCAAATTATTGAACCTATACTATGGATATGCATGAAGGATGTAGAAAAAACAATGAAGGGGTGATTCAACCAATTAGTTAGGGTAGTTATAAGGATGGTTTGGATTAGGAGGATCCAAGTAACAATGCATATAGTCAGATGAATATAAAACATGGGTCCAATCTGAGAAGGACTCTGGCATGTCTCAATTTGAACAACCACTTTGATAGCCTGAGTGCCAATGGAGTGGTTGAACACAACACCAATTTTCCCTCATAAGTATAGGTCAATTAATAAATACAACCATGGTATGGTAATGTAATAGGAGGGAATGGTTAAGGCTTGCACAGTGTAAAGAGGAAGAAACGAAATAAAGAAAACATGGACCCAAGGAGATGCATTGTCATCAAGAAGAATAAATCATTGGGACACAAAGACTAATCAAATCTAACTAGACAAATAGAGACAGAATAAACAAAAAAATGCAGTAAATCCAAGGAACAAGGTCCCCAAATAGTGGAAGGTGGCAAGGAGGACCAAAAAATATGAGACAACAGTGCCCCAAAGCGTGAAAAGGAGGTTACATAGGTGGAGGGTACCTCAGATGTTTTGGAGACTCCTCAAGGATATGCAGATGAGAAGACCAAGGATCAACATGGGGAGATGCGATTACAATAAGAGGATTCATGATTGGTTAAGCAGGCTATAGACCCTACTGGATTATAGCAAGAGGTAGGGACTCCTGATGTCCCTCAGCGATAAGAATCCACAACTTTAGAACATAATATTGAACTTCTCATTCACTCAGGTGAAGAAATGGTGGAGGAAGTTCTAAAGATTAAGGAAACAAAGGAATATTTGGATCAAAATATGGGATGATTGATCCAAGTGGACACTACTTGGGAGAAATGTGAGTGGATTGTTAAGAAAGAACATATATTAATTATAGGATTCAACATGGGGAGGATTAAAAAATAGAAATACATGAAATCATGGGACTATATAGCATATAATTATGAAGATATCTTAAAGGACGATCCAGACATCCAGGTAAATTATTTTCCCTAGAAATTTTTTTGGGATATTGATTATAAAAGACTTAAAATTTTCTTTAATATGTATATAGTTTATTTTTCTGTTTGATCTGGTTATGCCGTGAGGGTTCTCACTTTTCCCTTAAAAGTGTTTGAAAAATAAAAATTTACATTGGTTCTAGTAGATGATATATATATTTATATACTTATATTCTCATCGCATTTGGATAACCCAAAGAGAAGAAAAACATTCCTAGGAAAATCTAACTAAACTGTACATGATCTAAAGATTTTAAATGTGTTTGTTACTCATGTGTGTGTGTATATATATAACACATCCATCGAGCTTCATCAAGAAGTTTTTTTGGAACCAGAAAACATCCATCAATATTTTTTTGACCATTCAGTAAGTTTATTTACTTTAAAGGATGACACATTAAATGTCATTATGTGTGTGGATTTTTCTATTATAAATCAAAGGACCTAGTGGTGGTGACATCTTTTTGTCTAATATATTCATTTAGGGTCATTTTTCATTGTTTGATATTTTGATGGTTTATGATCCTATCGTTGAAGGAGGATGGCAATGGTGAATGAGGGTGAAGTTGAGCTTGGGATGTAAGTTTGTTGAGAATGAAGGTGTGGTATTGTGTAAAATGAATAAGGATATGAAAATGAAGTCATTGGTTTTTAAACTAGACATGAGGTTAAAGAAGACATCTCAAGAAGATTTGATGGCTCAGACACATTTGATCAGATGATGGTGATATAAAAGGTTGATTTTAAGGTGTGTGAATAATACGTGTATACTACAGTCCCACATCAAAAATTCACTCAGTTGAGAGATTTTATATATTAAAATTTCTCCCATTAGTATCTTATGTCAAGGAAGTGGGAGATCAACACCCATAACACACTACACACCCACCCTCACAGGATGCTCCATCCCATTACGTGGTCCACCAGTCAATCTACGGGTGCTATGCACAGGTGCTCGCACATACCCCTACAGTCATGGGTTGGAAAGGATGATCCTCCCCTACATGGAAGAATCTACAGGTTCCACATGCATGGTTTAGGGGGTCCTTATCTAGCCTATAAGTGTCCATTTTTAATACCAAGTACAATAATATTTTATTTAAAAACAAAATACTAAATATTTCTAAAATACATCATATTTCTTATTAAATTATATTACCACTATATTACTTCTAGTAGTTATAATATTTTGGTAACCATAACTTTTATATTATTTTACTTATCATTATTTTTATATTTTTAATAAAAATTTGTTACACAAATAATATTAAATACTTATTTTTGAAAAATTATTAAATTTATTTAAAAAAATTAACTTATGAAATGAAATATTTTCAAAAGCATTTATTATAATAAAATAAATTTAGTATAATCATATTTTTTAAAAAAAATTTAGTGAATTAAGGCAATTTTTTTTATATATTTAAATAAAAAAAATATAAAATTCAATCTGTGTAAAATAAAATTTACCTTTTTTAAAAATATAATTTCATGAAAAATAAAATAAAATAAACATTTATTAAAAGAAATTTATGCTTGAATTTCATATAATGTTACATTTGAGTATCCTATTTATAGTTATAATATTTTAATTTTTTTGTATACTCTTAAATTTGGACTAAAGTGAAACAACATAGCCAAGATTTTTCCATGAAGTTATCAGGTTAAGTAAAATCTGAATTAGTTTTATAAACACCAATGAATTAATTTTTTTTCCTTATTTGACTTTTGATATCATAGTTCCAACTAAATTTTTTTTAGATACTGAATTTGAATACATTTTGAACTTATTCAAATGTTTTTAGGCATAATTCTCTTGAGATAAGATAATACGATCATTTTCATGAGAAATTTGTAAGGACAAGAAATATCTCATCTATCCAATCATGTATATCTCAAACATATTTTTAATATACAAATAAAATTTCTCACAATAACATTTTTTTATTTTAATAAAATATGATATCATCTATATAGATGATAAAAATTAAAGATACTGATTTATCATCTTTGATATAGAAGTTATTATCCACTCTTACTTTCCTGAAATTCAGTGTCTTAATTCTTAACAAATTATTCTGATACCATTCTCTCAGGGAATACTTTATGGTATAAAATTACTTCTTTAACATGAAAATATACTCTTTAAATTCTCCATGAACGAATCCATCAGGTTACTTAATGTACACATACTATTTAAATTTAACAGTGAGGAAGGAGAACATGAAATTAATTTTAAAGATATTGTATTTCCTTTGGGACATAATATTAGGAAAAATTATACTGGTCTCAATCCTAGAAACTTATTTTAAAGCATCGTAAAAATTAATCCCTTATACCAATGAATAGAATTTTCACCAGAGTCTTGTACTTTTTCTTATCAACAACTTTTATCATTTAACTTGTTATATAACACCAAATTTTATCCCCTAATATTCTTATTTTTTTGGATTTGGTACAAACTCTCAGGTTTCATAATTCCATATTTGATTCAACTCCTTATTCATTGTATCGATCCATTCTTGATGACCCAAAGTTTCTTTCATATCATTAGGTTCAACCTAAGATAACTATGAGGTATTAATTACTGTCCTCAAATCTCCCCTATTTTGAAATAGTTACCCTTGATATATAATAATATTATAGAAATACACATGATTTCTATTAATTGGAAGAGTTGATAAAGATTTATCTTCATCGTTATAAATTTATAGATCACCATCTTTAACTTAAAATTATTTTAAATTTATATATTTTTTAGAAACCTCATCATTCTTATTAACCAATTTTTTTCATTATATTCACCTCTAGAAATTTATTCATGATATTTATCTTCAATCACTGGGTATTCCAATACCATTACCTCAAAACTATCAATAATTTTAATTGTATATTTTTAAAAATAATCTTTTTTTTGTATTTAGAGAATATCTAAGTAAGATAACTTCAACTACTATTTGTTTAGAATTCCCTAGTTTTTCACTTTTAACATTGATAATATAGGGGTTTCCTAATAACCTCATTTATTTTAAGATAATGGTATTCTTTTAATATGTATCATATGGTTTCATATCTAAATTTGGTCCTAATAAACAATATTTTTATATTTGAACCGTTGTACCAATTTCTTGCCTAAAAAAATCAATGCATACCAAGGTCTGCCAAAATGGTGCAAGCCATTTACACCGAAATTATCTTCTTCCATTCAGTCACATATTTTTTTATGGAGTATACAGTGAATATAATTCATAATAAATACCTTTGTTTTTCAGATAATCTTTAAATATTTCACTTGTACATCTATCACTGTTGTTCGCCTACAACTTCATTAAGGAGAAACCACAGTCCGTTTTTGCACTTCTTTTAAAACTTTTGAACATATTCATAACCTTATAATTATAATTCATAAACATAATGCATGAAATATGAGTTAGTTCATCAAAAAATGGAATAAAATTATTATGTCTATTTGTTTATTTCTCATCCATAAGTCTACAAACATCTCAAAGAATGCGTTCAAATGGGAGAGATGTATGATTATCTACTTTTTTGTGTGAAAAATTAACAATATTCATTTTTTTAAATGTACATAAAATCCAATTTCTCCCTCTCTTTATCATATCCACACTATTAAAATTATTTCGTCAAAAAATATTATATTTCTTTAACTAATGTTTCCAAGTCTTTGATGAAACAATAGATTTGCTTTTTCCAAACTCAAGTATCATGAATTTTCAACATCACTAACTTCAAAAAAGTTTCTATATGTTCAATTTACTTATATAAATATAAATCCACATTTCAATCACTTGTAAAAACATTTATATTTTCAAAATACTAATTCATTTCCTTCATCACATAGTTGAGAAAGAATAAAAAAATTGTGTTTTAACCCATCAATGAATAGAGTGTTCATAAACATTAGCATGTGTTATCCAATTACTATTGAACCAAAACCCTTTATTTTTAGTGATTAATCATTTTAAAAATCTAACAAACCTTATTTTATCTTATAAATATATTTTTGAAAATTCAAATATATGATCTTATGTTAATGACATCAACTATCAAAGATCCAATGACATTTCTTGTGAGATACATTGAGTGTAAACACAAAAAAAAAATACCTTCCCGTGGAATTTAAATTTATTCATTTTATAATTTCGAGTATTATGATTCATACTAAATTGGGTATGAAAAATGGTGAGATTATCATCAACAATGTGACTTGGCTGGTGATATCTTCTACAAACCTTGTATAATGGTTGGAACATGTTCTCAACTTGCAATATAGAATTTTCAAATTTCTTTTTAGATATTATTCATTGAGTGGATTGACACAACATAAATATTTGTCTTATATAAACTATACAATCATAGTGATATTGGTAATTAAGGCAATATCTTCTTTTTAATGTTACTAAATCCTCCATAATCCCAAAAGTAACCATAAAATCATATTTTCCTTTGTAGAATGCTTTCTTTCCAAAAGTAAATTACTACCATTTTTTCACTCTTTAACTACTAAACTTGGATCATTTATTTGAAAAAAATTATTGTAGATTCACAAAACTTATTTCATTATTCTAGACATCATATTTTATTCTTTATGATCACCATTGTTAGTATATTTAACTTACAAATTAGTGTTCCTAGAATTTTTAGATTTCTATGAACTTGTTTTAATTTCCACATATTATAAATTCTATACATTAATTTTCATATCAACCATTTTAACGAATTTATTCTTCATGTTTTATCCATATTATTGAATTTAATTCTTAATGTTTAATTTAAATTTTTATTACTCTCATTCTACTTCCAAAAATTTCAATTGAATAACTTTATGCTTTTTCTCTTTTTCTTTGACCTTAATTTCTAGGTCAATATTCAACTTATTCTCATCACCAAGTATATTATTTATATTTTTAGTCTAGTTTATGAAATTGAAAACTTTTTATCATGTAACCTTCTATTATTAATAGATCATTGATAATACCATTGAAAAACCTTAATATGTTTTTTCTAATTGATTGATCTTCAAGAGATGCTCTTTGAGTTCCTATATAATCATGAACAACATTTGTGTTTTTACCGATTACATCATTAAAACCTTTATTTCTAGTGAATTATTTGTCATTTTAATTTTGAAAATAGTAATTTTTACCACTTTATTATAAGTATCATCTTCTTATTCATCTTCATAACTTTCATTATCTTCAGGATTAGATATAAAATTCCTCTTCTTGAATTTATATAAATCATTAATTTTACCAGTATAATAATATATTGGGAATTTATTCTTTGAGAAACTCAATAGATTATCATACTCATTATAAAAAATATAACCTTCTTTCAATGTAGCATAATTATCTAAGAAATTTCTAAAGCTCCAAATTTAAATAAATTCTGGGGTAACTTTAACGAATACTATCCTTTACCGTTTACTAGACATTTTGAAATGAATGACATAAGTTTGTAAAATTCCATTCCAACATTCCATTCTCCATAAAAATATTCTTCTTCAACATAAATTTTTTTATTTCTACCATATTTAATAAAATATTTAAAGGATATATACCTATTAGCCTTTCTCTTATTTATGTAGATAGTTCTATTCAATATTATATAAGCAATCAGAATGATGTAAAAATCATCAAATGGAATTTTACCAAGATAAAATTCGTTATTATTCATGACCATTTCACTAAAACTATCAAGAAAAATATATAGTATCTTTTATATAACCATTGAATCCACCAACTTCTTACTAAAATTTCTGATGGTTCTCAATACTTCATTAACTTTAGTTAATAATTCATACACTATTTTATCATCATTCATCTTGAGATCATCTAATTTAATTCTAAAAATTTGTATATTAGAACATTTCCCCTTCATATTACCTATATAGATATTTTCCATTTAATAAAAATTTCCTTTAATTCATTCATTCCTTTAATTATGAGAAAATTCTATTCATAAATAGATGATAAAAGGGAATTTTGATCTTGATCATGATTCTAGAAATTTTTTCTAGAAACTGTATTCATTGCAGAACATTTAATATGAGGAAAAAAAACATCAATGCTATCCTTCAATACATATAGATTACATCATATAATATATGGTATAATATGATCTTTACAAATATAATATTCCCTATTATCAAGTGTAAATCCTCTAGCTATTCATAGAATTAAATTTGTCCATATTCATAATAGAAATTCATAGAATGAATCATCTTATATATGAGATTGATTTTCACTTAAGACTCCAAAAGATAATCTTATTTAAAGGGAACCATGATTCTCTGATACTAGTCAATAAGACCTTCTATCTCTCTATACAATATATTTTCACTTTGGTTCACAATCTCATAGTTTTGTTTCTCCTAGGGATCTTTTCCAATTACTTGAAAAGGCCTCTTGGAGGGGATATGATTCCCATATAATATTTATACTAAACATGAAATCCCCCCTCACCCTATATGGGACTCAAGACTCAGCATCACAACATGACTTGTCAGGGTCAAGATATGATGCATGGTTTCCTCATGAAAGGGTAGTTAATACCATGTCATAAACCTGAAGGAGCGATGGGATTTGGTTCAAATATGTGAATATGTTACTTGGGATAATTTTTTTGATCTATCATTTTTAAATAACTCAACTTAAGGATTCCTACAAATTTTGGAAACTTCTAAAAGTTCCTTTACAATATATTTATTCTTTCTAGGCATGTCCAACATGGTGTAGAATATATTATCAAAATAGTTATTCTCAATATACATTATATATAGCATGATACAAAGAAAAAAATTAGACAAATAAGATAATTACCAAGAAATACATCACTCTATATAACTATGATCTTTACCAAATCCAATTATTTTTTATGGGTTTATAGTTGTTCTAAAATAATAAATGCTAATGAAGAGATTATGGATTTTACTTGAATACTAGAGATCACTACTGGAGGTTCATCTATTTCAAATTTACCTTTTATGAAATTATTTATATTCCTATGAAAAGGATGATCTAATAAAATACATCTCTGATGACAGAAAAGATATGTTTTTCTTCTATTGAAAAACATTAATACATTACTATCACCCATGTATTTTGGATAGAATTGTAGATCATGTTTAATACATCGAGATAACATACCATACACTAGATATTCATTGATTGTCCTTATTAATGATGCTTTTTAGTGTACAATTATTTTCTATAACTACATAATATATAGTTACACCACCACCCCATAATAATATTAACTCATCAATTAGTGGCTTAAAATAAACATCTATATTCTTATTTGGATGTCCTAGAATTAGTAATTCAAAATAAATATATAGTTCCTTCCTTATAATATAAAGAGATAATTTGTATGGAGTTATAGAAATAATAAAATAATAATATTAAATTTTGTAAGCACCAAATGGATAGATTACATTTGTAGAAATACCCAACAGAACATTATGAGGTTCCGAAGAAAAATATGGATGCACATGATTAACGTTTATCTATGAAACTACATCACAAAGATGATTTATGTTTCTACTAACATAAATACATGATATCTTATTTGGAATAAATATCATTGTGTTGAGAGACATAAATGGATAGTTTAATCAAGGTGTGATTGGAAAATACCTCAAATGTTTAATAGAAACAAATCTAGAATTTCCTAATTGTACCACTTTATACCTTGATATTCTATATATTGTCCAATTAACTAATGAATCATATTATCCAAAACATAATATCAAATAATGTAAAAATTCATGGGTCTTTTGAGGACTAAGAGAAAAATTATGGAAAAAATTATTTTCTTCATAGAAATTTATAGTTAAAGAATTTCCCTCTTCCAATAAATATTTTACTAATGAAAATATTTGTTTAAAAAAACTATTTATAATTCAGAAATCCGATTTAATATCCCTAAATATTGTAACATCTTTTAATTTACTTATCTTATATCTATGATATAAGTCCTCCTTAGTAGGCCACAAAAATCATAAATTTGAGATAATTCCAATTCCAGATTCAAATAATCATCTTGAGTTTCCATTTCTTAAAAATATAGACGATCAACCGCATGTACTAAATTTTAAAAATATAATGGTCCTGAAACCCAAAAGTTTTTTATTTTCTTCTAACTTATATCCACTATGTTGACACAAGAAAACATAATATATTTAAAAACCAAATCACAATAGATAAACCCCAATATTTTGAAAATTTTCAAATATCATGAGATCACATTTCTTACATAAACACTTAATTGTTCCTTCTGAAATAAATTTTCATATTGATGATGTGAATTAAATAAATGTTTTGAAACCGTAAATTTAAATAGGATTTATATGACAAGTGTGTATATTTTTATGATGATTTATTCAATCATTATGTCATAATAAAAATTGGTGTATATTTTCTAGGTCAAAAAATTTAAAATGAAACAAAAATTATTTTATTATATAAAAAGTTATTTTAACTAATATTAAATTAATTTTAAAAATTCATCATGTAATTTATTTTCACTAAATGAACATTTAAATTTTATAACATAGAATTAATTTTAGAAAATATTTATTAGCCTATAAGAAAGATTAAATTATAATTTAATTAATTTATAAATTTTAATTTTTTTAAATATTTATTATAACATTTAATTAGTTTTTACTCATAGTATTATTATTTTACTTATAATTTTTTTATAATATATAATTAATTTTCATAATATATTTTTAGTAATTAGTTTTTATTAATTTTTTTTATTTATTGTACAATTTAAAATAATTTATAATATAATAATTCTTAAATAATTTTAGTAATAGTTTATTAATTTTCAATATTTTAATTCAAATATTATATAAAATAATTCTTTTATTTTTTTTAAATTACTACTTTATTAGATTTTAATATTTTATCTTTTCTATTAATATTTTATTTTCTCTTTAATTTTTTTCTAATTATATATTTTTTGTTTCTAATATTTTTTCTAACAACTGAATATATTTTTTAATATATTATTAGTCTCTACAAACAAATAAAGTAAATCTAAATTAGTTTTAATTATGTTTTAATAAAATTTAATTAGTTTTAGAGTATTTATTATAAAAATAAAAAATATTATAAAATAATAATAATAAATTTGTTTTTGTTATATTTTATTATTTTCCGATATTATGTGTATAATATTATATATAATAAAAATTATTTATTAGTTTGCAAATTACAAATTTATTAGTTTTTAATATTTTATATTTTTTGCTGTAATTTTATTACCCTTTCTTATGCCAAACTATTATTATAAAATAATAATATTTAATTAGTTTTTATGATATTTTTTTAGTTTCAATATTATGCTTATTATATTATATATAATAAAAATCTTCCATTAGTTTTAAAATTACTATTTTTTCTATGATTTTATTATATATTTATTTTTTTCTAAGTTTTTTTTATTTTTCAAATATTGTTTCAAATAATTTATAATTTTTATATTATATAATTAATCTTTAAAAATAAATGAATTAAATTCCAATAATTTTTACTAATAATATAATAAAATATAATTACTTTTTAATTAGTTTTTCTAAAATTTCATATATTTTATAAAAAATAATACTTAAGTATTTTTGGTAAAATTTTATTAGTTTTAATTATTTTGATTGTAATATTATATAAAATATAAATATTTTATCAGTTTTTTAATTATTAATTTATTAGTTTTTAATATTTTACAAAATTTGATAATACTAGTTTTCAAATTATAGATGAGAGTTTAAATCTTACAAATATTAGTTTTTTTGTTTTCCAATTAATTATAATAAATTTATAAGTATTACATAAATTAGTAGAACTTAAATAGTTTTAGTAATTTTTTTTCTATTTTATTTATTTGAATATTTTTTATTAATAATATTAATATAATTATTTTAAAGTTAAAAAACATTATAAACATAATTATTTATAACAAACAAATTAAATTAAAATAACTATCTATTTACTAAATAAAAATCCAAAAACAAAAAGAAAATTATTTTAAAAATTAAAAGTTAAAAAATACCTCTTAAAGTCTAAAAAATATCTCTAGTTGATTCCTGATAGTTAGAACTAGATGTTAGACAATTGCTGTTGGAAAGAGAGGGAAATATAAGTTTTGAGGAAAAAAGAATGGGAGAAATGTATGGGATTCTGCTGATTTATATTTTTTTTATGATGGATTATTTGTGATGAAAGGGTTTCCATTAAAATATCCAACATTAAATTCTATAAATATCATTGGAATAATTTTCAATAAATATAGTTTATTGTGACATATAGTTCTTTCATTACAAATAATTCCACCACTTTTTGGTTATTAATGATGAATTGTGCCTATCAAAAATAGAAAATTGCTATATTTTCACATCCTTTTAATAACTGAATATGATAGATATTATTTTATATGTCACCATTAGTATTTTTGTTGAAGTATAGTAAAATTCAATTGAAAATACTTTAGTGATGGAATGTATTCATACAAAAAATATTTGAGAGATAATACTCATCCATCACAAATAGTCATTTTCATTGTAGGAATTTTCTATGGAAAATGAATTCATTAAAAATAAGTATAGAAAAATTGTTTTTAGGATAGAAATTTGTTCCATTGACAAAAACATGTCATAAAAGAATAAAAACTTTCCAGTGTATGAAAATTTTAAATTGTCACACTTGACAAGTTAATACTAAATTTAGTCATCACCCGTATATTTTCTATATACTATAATGTTATCTCAACCATTTTATATATGTGGAATAGATTCCATAGGTTTATACTCTACAAAAACAATTTTATCATTTATGTTCATCATCACTGTCACCAAATTTTCTCAAAGTGGGCTGAAACTATACCCTTAAAGGAACTTAGAACAAAATTTGTGATCACGATTGGTAAATCCAATATCACTAGTATATTTAGAGTTTCTCATTCTATCTTTGGAGATAAAAACAAAAAATATTGTGTGCATGAGTTGATAAATCTATATTCAAAATAAAATTTTTGTTCTAACCATTATTTTTTCTTTTATGAGGCATCTGGTGGACATTTATACACATTTAAAAAGACCTTATCAAATATTCTTTGAATGATGGAAGATAAATTTAATAATACTTGTTTGAGAATAGAGTTTAATTTTCTAAGACAATATCACAACACCATGCATACCACTACCTATTTGGATTTATATTACCTAGTATATGTAATAGATGTGGTATTAACCACTAAGGTCTAGTTACCCCTACATTGAATAACTATTTATACCTGGATGACTGAATACTAACACCCACAAGTTTTTCTATATGATATGGAAATCCTAGAAAAAAGGATCTTTTGGGTATTGAATAACCCCAAGGTTTATTAAAATTAAATTATTCACAGATTTAAATTGAACATAAACCTTTGATCATTTTTCTAAAGATAGTTAGTGATATAACTAGAGACACAAGTGATACCAGGTAGTAAACCCCTAGAATTGGATCCAAAATGGGAGGTCCCTTATTTCATACATAAGTTATACTCAATTGGACCATATTACTTGATCAACATCGATGGAGGGAGAATTTCACCACCTATAAATGTGAGGATTCTCAAAAAATACTTCACATGAAAATTAACATAAGATTTAGAAGTCTTAATTACATGACCTTAAAATCCTAGATATGAGGTCCTTTTTTCATGACATTAACAACATGATGTGAAGCCTTTATCACACAACCTTAAGCTGTATGGAATGAGGTTATAATTACCCAAACATAAACACTACACTATGGGGCATTTTTTTTCAGAACCATAAACAATAAAACATGAATTACTTGTTATATGACCTTAAATTTCACAACACGAGGTGTATGTTAAATGAACATGAACTATACTACTTGTGGTCCTTGTCACATGACATTAAAATACATGAAATGAGGTCTGTATCACATGAACCTAAATTATATGATGTATCATCCTTATAATATCATGTTAAACTACATAACCCAACTATTCCTGAGTATCATCTTGATATATATAGATACTTTTTAACAATCACAACCCTTATGTGAGGGTTCTCCTCTCAATTCACACATGGGATAATTATTCTCTCTAAATGACCTAAAATTGTAAGAAATAGGATTATTTTTCACCTAATCCAAATATATGAAAAAACATTGGATTGGCCACATTGACACTTGGACTTACTCACCCCGAGTCATGATAAACACCCCTTCACCTTTTTCATGTTGTGGTTTTATTTCTTTTAATTTCATATGGATTGATTCTAGTTTTCACAGGATATATAATGATTCCTGAACCTCGTATATTGATCCCCACTATGTGATCACTCACAAAGTTTCCCCATAACACTATATAAGTCAATCTATTGGATATTCTTATTGGGTTTTACATGTCAAATAATCTACAATATATACTACCTAGTGTTTGGACACACAAATTTATATAATTATTCAACCACTAGTACTACTCTAGGGTGTGTTCTTACTCTAAAACTATGTTTATCTTTATTCTTGTTTACATAATATATATAGTGATTCATATATCTTATATCATTGGACAACCTCAAATACCTATGTCGTTTTTCACCCATTTCAACTTGGTGTTTTGAGTCCTCACATTCATGTTAAGTTTCACCTATCACTCTCATAATAGGATTCATTTCACTCTTTATTATTTTTGGGACCACTCTTTATGTGATCCACAATTTATAACTACACATGGCCTGATCATTGTTTCCAATTAGAATAAACAACAACACATGTTTTTCCAATGTCAGTTCTAAACACACTTTCTATATCAACCAATCCCATATTCTATATTGGTTTTGATTATCCAACTCATTTATATCTAGTCTACATCACCACTTTTCATTATTAGGATTGGTCATTTGGAATACCATATGATTCAATCCTCATTCACATTGGGAAATTTTCATTATATACTGCATGAATGAGCTATTCCTTGAATACCCCTTTTACATGTGATGAACGGGGAACCAAATTTATTAGATTAAAACTTCGCAAAGGGAGTCTGGAAAAAAATTGAGTAGTTAGTTTCTAAGATTAATATATCAATGGATTAGGAATAAGTAAGGGGTAAAAAGAAAGAAATTCAAATATTGTGTGGACTGACACTTAGCCCCAATAAAAGTCAAGTTAAAATCATTAGTGTAAAAATATAGGTAAAAATTCAAGTGAGTCCCTACCACCCCATTTCACATTGTGGTTTATACACATAAATGTAATATGATAAACAATATAGAATTAATAAATGTCACAAGAGAATAAAGTTCATGACATATTGGTATGATCCCCATGAAATTAAACTAAGAGGCATCATCTTGATACATGCTATATGACCTTAAACTATAACCATCATTTAAATTATAGTCACCTAACCTAAAATTTCATCATATAATGTTATTTTCACTTGGAATGAAACTATATAGTTAACTATATTTCCTGTATGATGATTAAATACATTGATTTTTCTTTTTTCATCACCTCAATCTTTGTGACTATCCTTATTTAAGATCTCAATCTATGTAGGACCCCCTTTCAGAAAAAATAATATAATGGTCATGATAACATCCAAAATCTCTCACACTAATATTTAGGTTCACCTAACACATGATAAAAATTACCATTTTCCATATATATACACGGTTTTATTTCTATTCCCATGATATAAATAGCGATACCCAAATTTTCTATCACGTGTTTATCCATAATTTTATTTTTCTTTATATTTACCATCATATCTTTTATTAATTCATATTAGGTATGATTTATCCCTTTCACACCAAGGTTTCCTATTTCTCATTCTTTTCTCATAAATGATCATTTATCAATTCATAAAAAGTTTATCTCATTCCCATGACATTAACATATTCTAGAAATATGATAGGATTGACTCTTATTCCCATATGATATGAAGAAAATCTAAATATTCTTATTTTGGGATCATATATAGTTTATTTATTCCCATACTCTAATATGGTTTTCAACCCTTTATCATTTCACATTGGGTGTAATTTACCCCTCTAACACCTAGTTATCTTCAATTTGGAAACTCTCTATGTTACTTAATATTTTTAAATAAATAGATTACAAAATAAATAAGGGTATAACATTATAATACTCTGAACACCTTATGGATAATTAATTTTCCATCCATCCAACTTTATGTATTAAATGTATGGATAAATTTAAATACTACATAGCTATTTTAATGGGTTTATTTACTCATATAAATGCGAACCTTGAAGTTGGGTTATGTTTTATTAGAAAAGGCACCACATAATCCCATAACAAGCTGACGATCAATTCCTACTGGCCTAAAATATTTGGGGTATCATTCATGGATAAATGGGAGGGGGGACATGAAACTAGATAGATGGGTGGATTCCTCAGTGTTGACAGGAGGTATGCCATAGTTCATGATTGAGGGAGGATTGAACTCAGTGATAAGAGGGGATTCAATATTGATAGAATATATAGCTCCATGCTGTAGTTCGGTGGGAGCAGTTAGCATGGCGGTGGGTATTAAGTGTCAAAAGAGTGGATCCTTAGTGGTAGTGGGATGTCAGTGTCAGTGTAGTCAATGAAATCTTGATGTGTCATAGTTGTGGGTGGAATCACAGTCAATAGATCCATGATATGCCATGAATATGGTAGAGAAACCACTAGTGCCCATGATAAAGGTGGCATGCGGTAGCTAGGCTTGATAAGATTTGGGTGTGGGTATTTCTATTGTGACTACAGGTCAGTAGATTCAAATATATAGGCCTAGATGAGGATATTTAGAGCTTGCTAAAACCACCTTCAGATCTAACCAGATTGGGAGTGATGATAGGGTATGATTTTTATCATTGATACTTGGTACCATTTAGTTACTCATGGGGAAATGATAGACATTCGTCACTTCAAGGTTGATAGCTTAGGAGAATAAGAGGAAAATACTAAAGTAATTGATCAGTTATTCTATATGTCTATCCCTTGGGCCTTGGGGTCATGTTCAAGGCCTTGTGACCTTGGGTTTATGATTTATGTAAGGGTTCCCTTTAACCTAGTTAAAAATGGGGTTATCCAAAAATTAATAAATATATAAGGTCTTTGGGTTTGAGGAATGGGCCCCCCTATATAGGGTGAAAAATTTAATTTCATATGAGTCACCATGTAACTAGCTAGGGAGTTTTCATATCCTAAAAGGAGATACCCCTATCACCATAACCCTTTGATGAAAGTATAATGGAATTCAATTTTTGATCTTAGTTAACAGTTATCCAAGGTATACTAGTCTATAAGTACAATAGAAAATACATCATTAGAACATAGTGAATGGTCATATTAGACTACATACTATCATCTCATAATTCCAAATCAGAACATTCATTTTCATGATTTACATCATCAAATTTTTCAATGTTAAAATAAATTTGAAATATCTTTGACTTTTATTCTCAGGTTCATTATACAAACAATTATAGAAGGTTGGTATATAATTTTTATATAGATTTACTAATAAACCAAAATATACTATTGGAATTAAATTAAGTTCTATTATATCCATTTCAAATGATAGTTAACATTGATGTTGAATTCTATACTCATTCAAGTCATGTCAACTTCATCGCATGTTGGGTGAATGACATTCTCACATGAAATTCTACGACATGTCGCAAAAGTATAAAAAACATGATAATTATATGATCATAATTAATTTATATTAGGAGATATAATTTTTTCTATACTTCATAAGACTAAACTACAAGAACCTTTCCCCATCACCTCACATTTTGAAGTAAAGTTAAAACACAAAGGCATTGGATTCACTCCTCATTCCTGTTAGTTTTCACTTCATTAGTGTTGGGAAAATTGACACAACCTAAGGATACTTAAATTTCTATATAATTGTACTATATGTCATAGGAGTAAAAACTATATTAAAATATTCCAAAGTCTAATACCTTAAAATATGTAGCACCCCTTCGGTCTAAGATGTAATACCTTCAACCCCACAATACTATTTAATAAAATCATTACTTGATTATTGATGGATTAGGAAAAAAGTTATTCTTATTGAAAACCTACAAAGGGTAATTTTAGAAACATTTAGGTAATTTCTCACAAGACCCAACATTAAATGGGTTTCAACAATGTTAGTACATATAAGATAAAGTGTCATAAAACTTATTAAATTGACGTTCAATCCCAAAAAAAAATTGAGTTATGCTCACTAGATCTATGCATACAGGTAAAAGTTAGAGTTTATTTATATTGGGATTAATCAAACCCCTTTTCTCCCTATTTATTAATTCACACCAACATTGGTTTCAGTCTCCATTTAGATTGACTCAGTTTAATTTCATGTTATAAAAATGACCTATAATAGGAATACATCTGTATTTTAAATGTAAAAGCTGTATGATATTGGTCTAATCTCAATAAAATTAAAAATGATATATTATTTTAGTCCATGTTATATGACATTAAACTATAGGAACATTTTTAGTCCAATATCTAAGTCCTTAAATTATTAATATCCATTTCATATCAATTTTTATGACATTAAACTACAAGTTACCTTTTGGTCCAAGATCTAAGACCTCAAACTATGAAGTTATCCTCTAGTCTAAGTTATATGAACTTAAAATACAAATATTATTTTGGTCTAATATCTATATCCTTAAACGATGAAGCACACATTCAGTCTAATATTCAAAAACTTAAACTGTAAAGAACCCCATTAGTATAATATTTATTAAATTAAATTAAAATATATCAAATGATCTAAATTATAATATAATAAACTACAATGAAAGATTACAAAATCATTTTAGGCCAAAAACCCATAAGGGGTAGCCTAATAAATAGCTAAATCATTACTCATAATCCTTAAACCATTATGTATCATGTAAAATTTATTTTGTAAAATATAAATTTAAAATAACTTGTGGGGACTAACATTTATCCCTAATAATAGTAAATCTATGATAACTAGACCCATAGGTCTGAGAAAAATTCCGTTAAAGTCCTCTAAATTCATTTCACATGATCATAAACTATTATAGAAAATCCCCATGAGATGATTAAAACCATATCAAGTATACCCTCTAATATGGATGATTTCCTTTAAGTCATATTTATTTAAAAATATTCAATTAGTGGACTCTCCCTCATGTTGATAAGACTCCATATAGGGTTTAATATGAAAACATTATACATGGAACCCATTGCTAAGAACTTAAAATCTTTGAGTCAAGATCCATCCTCCCCCATTCTACTCATCATTACCTTTTAGATTTATTCATGTTGTATAATCATTTCATGTGATTATTTAATTCCATACCAATTTACCAAAATAATAAGTTCAACACACAATGGTGTAATATTTAGGGTTCTCAAACCCTTCTTGGATATCTCATACCCATAAAACCAATTTCATATAATTTAGTGCTCAAGTAAACTCAACCTTCATTATCCATTCTGTATGGACCCCTATCCTTTGGTATAGTGAAGGAATAAGTGAAAAATCCCAGCCAATATAAATCTAGGGAACATTACTTAGAGGTAATAAGTTGCCCATATCATATACTATAGTTCTTCTATTGGTATATTGAAGGTGTAAGTGAACATGTTGAACCAATTCTCATATAGGTGAATTAACTTGAGGAAATCATTCTCCATTCCAAGTAAACTCATCATTGTATGGTATAATAAATCCATAGGTGCACATATCTATCCAATATGCATCCAAGGAACACATCCCAAAACCACTATTTTTAATTGTGTAATTTTGTGCTATGATTTATATCTTTCCATTTTCCGAAGGTTTAAGTTGATTCAAATACATTTGATTTTACGGATTTGTGTATCATTATCATCATGAACGTACCTTCCCCCTTATGATATCTATGAGTGTGTTCATTTATAAGATGGGAAAATAATGATTCAAAAGGTAATTTATATTAGTAAGGTTTAAAAAATAGCGCATGATTCACAATTTAAAGAATCTATTCAAAGGATTTGCATAACTTGATATCATGAATAAAATGATGATATTAAGAAAATTAAAAATGATTTATTAAGTGGTTTATTATGAGGAAATAACCCTTTGTTATAGATATTTCGTCTGTTAATTTTCTAATCCATCTCACACACACAATATATATACCTTAGTGATTATCTATTATCATCCATTCTAGACACTATCAATATTGAATACCTCATTCAGAACCTTAATCTTGGACGTCTCCAACCAAATTTTATGTTTATTTACCTTAATAATTATGTTAAAAACCAAATATCTTATTCAATATTTCTCCTCTCATTACTGATCTAGATATTGTGAAACTAACTCAAGGTTCATTACATACTGTTCAATAGATTCTACTTCACGGTGATCCATTGAATAAATCACCAATTGATCTAAACTAATGAGTGTGTATTGGTAAATTTCATGTAGTAATTAAAAATTAAACCCAACTACCTTTAGGCTATAAAATAGGGGGTAAAATTACCTACCTTTCCACCAATCATCCTAATGGGGGTTTGAGTGATTAGAACATAAATGTTTCACCATTCCCTCTTTGTCGTCACTTGATTTTCCATAGCAGTTGATGAAAATATTATGGGTTTTCAAGAATATATTTATTAAACTTGAGAAAATGTATTATAAATAGTGAAACTCAGGTTTTCTCATAAAGAGACACTCAATTATCATGTTTATTCTCTATGTATGTGTTCAGGTTTCTATTTTCAATAGTTTAAATAATGGATAAAATAAAACCTGAATGAGTGTGTGAATATTGAAACATATTTTAAAAATGTATGGATTTTTTTTACAAACCACTAATATTACTCCAACCCTCTTTATCATAATCCCTTAAAAATAATCACTCCCTTTCATATCTAATTAAGTTCCTTGAAATATAAAACCAATTAGTCTACCTTGGTGTATCTGTATTAGGTTGAATAACGAAATAACCATTGAAATCACTACCTTAACCTTCCCAAAGTGACTAAGAATCCATGATAACTAATCAACCAGAATATCTACCCTTCACATGTGATGAAGGATGAATATGAAGGTATAAATAAATGAAAATTGAAATCCAAATAATAATATGGATAAATACATAAAATATTAGTGATTACCACATATTTCCTCATGTATAAAAAATCATTCCCCATAAAGAACAAATAGAAGAAATAACAAAAAAATCCATAAGCATTCATGATTGGGAATAATGGAAATTTTCTTAGATCAACCACAAGAGGTTTATCTCATGATCACTTGAGTTACAAAACAAGTATAAATGATAATCAAATGTGGTGATCCCTATTGTAGTGGGATCCATTCCCATTTGTAGGGGATGAAATAATATTCTAGAATAATTCCCTGGGTTTGGATAGTTTCAATGTAGGATTTTGTTATATATGATGATCACATATGGTACCCTTTGTATTCTTACTCATATATTTCTTCTATCATTAAATATTCCAATATCTAGATGAGTTCTATATAGAGAGTTAGTTAGGCACTTACCTGATTTGGATAAACCATGTTTTCATGAAATTATTTCAATATATCAATCTTCGACATGTATTAAAAAAGTTATTTTATTATCATCCATGGATTGGAATGAGTTTAAGAATCCATCAATGTGTTACTAGAGTGATTTTAAGGATTTATATATGATAATTTAAAATTCTCTATTATTTAAATCTCACATGGTGATTTTATTTATTTTTAACATGACACCATTTTACTAGTGTCACCTATTATGGTTCCAATTTATTCTTACATGATAACTATTTACACTTATACGATCATAGTAAAACCCAATTAATATGACACAACGTCCCTTTTCATTGGTATAAATTCTTGGTAATTACTACAATATTACATAGCTAGACTAAGAGGCGTTATATTTTTACCGAGACTATTTAAAAAACAATTTAATCACATATAACAATGATGCTCCTTTACTTTCATATAAAGTATAATATCTTACATTATAACCTCATTTTATTCTTATGTTTCCAAAATTATTTTGAATATATTCTTACATGGACATATCTTTGGATGATATAATATGATATAGAGTTTAGAATACATATAACATATTTTTACATGGGTTGAAGAAATAGAAAATTACTCTTAATTAATTAGTGTTAGTCATGTAATATCAACCCAAATTCATTTTTTATTCTTCCAAAACCTCTTTTTGACTTCTATCCAACTTGAATCAAAGAAAAACCATTCCAATATAATTATAATATTTTCCCGTAAACATTAAATATGAAATAAATATCATCAAAATTAAAAATTAATATATCTTCCATTTGATTATGAAGCTTGGAATAATATAAAATAGTGTGATTATTATTCTTTAAAATTAAGAAAAATTCTATTTTACTAAAAATTTAAAAAATTTATTATGCAATAAAGAGAGGGGGAGAGAAAAGGGATAACAAATAAGGGAGAATAAATGTAATGAATTCCAAGGGGATAACCTTAAATGATGTTATTAAATTCCATAGGGAGGGATCTGAAACTCAAATAAGTAACATATTGCTCATCTTGGTCACATTTTAAATCAAATTGGTATGCTTCCATATTTCCCTCATGCTAAGTATATAAAATTTCAACATATACTTAAAGATTATTTTGAGAATTTCTAACTACATAGATAATGATTAAATGACAGAACATATGATATTTTTTGTATTTGAAAAAAATGGAAGAATCACATTCAATGGAAGAAAAAGGGATGTTGTAGGATTTATAAAGGATGATTCCATTAAACAAAGATATAACTTTTGATTTGATGGAAGACCCCTATCCACTGAAGGGAAAGAAGGAAAGGATGAAAGAGCCATTAAAATCATGGAAAATTCATCCCACATGCATGATCCCATCGAGACATGACCCAATGAAATTAATCATTATCCCTTGTCATGAAGTGAACCTTCCTAACAAAAATCATATCCTGTTTATATAAGTACAAATCCTATAAAGGGAATGTAGAATTTGTGACCTCAAGTGAAGGGAAGATATACCTTATCATATAAAGAGCTAAGAGATGAGACTTGTGGAATGATTATTGATTTGAAATAAGACTCATTGGGAAGAAAGATTTGATTCTGGATAGTATTGAGGCATCCCAAAACACTGAGCATCCAATAGTGATAATGATTCTTCTTCCTTGGGCATTCATCTCATCACCTGTATGAAAGATAAAATTGTTTGTAAGAAAATGGTCAATATATTCATAGTGTTGGTGTGTTTCTTAGAGTGATCCCCATATATATCATACCTTGTAGCCATTAACCAAAATATATATTAGAGATTCAAAATTTAGATTAATACAACATTGCTATTTGAATATAAGTTGAATACCCTTATTTTTAACTTCAACGCCCATGGGAAGAGATAGATACAATAATATACAAACCAGAAAAATGAGTTTAATTATATGTTCATAAAACTAGTGTTTACTACCCAAAGAATACAAGTTCAGTTGGTCTTGTAAGATATTTATAAAGGAAAATCACTATAAGACACTTGAATTGGATGGAGTGAAAATGCAATACTATGGTACATCAATCAACTAGATACTTCTAACAAAAAATTTAGGATCATCATTGAGGAAAACCACCAAGAAATGAAAAATAGTATAAGCATTAATGAAGCTTATATCAAGAGTGGGAAATCTATGGAAAAAGAGAACAGATAAAACCCAACTATTAGTCTATAATTCGATATATCCTCAAAAAATGATCTAGTGAGAGTTATCATAAACCAAGGTTATAGAATTATGAGTTCCACACCAGAGATGTGGACCTATAGTAATTTTAGACTAGAATATTAGGAAATTACCATACTTCCTCCTTATGAAATTTTTCCAAAGTTATTTACCAAATATTTTCTCCCGACTGATCATGGAATGTATACAAGTAATTATTTCATTAATGTTTCTAAGATTAATACCCCTTACACAATTGGTTTGACCATTGTCACCCAACTGGTCTAGTGAAATCTCCCTTTATGGTAAGAATCCAAAAATAAAATAATAAAATAATAGTTCAATATTACTTACAAATATCTATGGATCCCTAGAAATTGAGAGGACATATATAGAAATGGATGAAAACACACTATTGGTCAGGGTGATCTGAACCCCGATAAAAAGGAATCAACTCTCCAAATTATCATTTCTCCATAATATTTGTTTACAAATTATTTCAAAATGATGAATTAAATTACTTATATTGGAAAGCATATGACCCATATTTTCTATAGGAAATTTGATCTTAGAAATAAAGAGCCTCTCTTCAATACTCCTTACATAACTACTAGTGAGAGATTTGGCGATTTCAATGCAGCTTTTGTTAATATTGGTGAACTACCCATTCATTTTATTTTAAGAATTCAAAATAACCTTTATTTTTTTAGAATTAATACTTGAATTGATAAATAATATCATTTCATACACAAATAATAAATGGGATAATCATTTGAAACTGTAATAACCTTTTATGGTAATAATCAGATCATAAGATATTCCATTGTTATTTTTCCTACTGAGAATATTCTATGAAAGAATGAAGAGGCATAGAGAAATAGGATCTACTTGATACAACTAACTTAAAAATATTATGAACTAAGGTGAGTAGAGTCATCTAAATAAAAGTCCACAATCCCATTTAGATATTCCACACTACCTCCAGACTTCAATAATGAATTGCCACTCCATTTTATCATTGGCATTTTCAATGTCAATATTAATGATAATGTTAGAACTAATGAAATTTCTATCAATATACGAGATCATTTATTTTGAAATCCCAATAAAACTATGAATATTTATTCCTTTGAGGAATATATATTTCTTATTAGAAATATAAAGCCCCATGTTCTAGGATAAAATTTTGTTTTGAATAGTAGCTAGAATTTTTGTGTGGAAAATTATAGAGGCTAATGAAATAAAATAGTTTGAATCCATTTGGGCTTCTAACTAGTGGAATGAAAAAAATTATAGAGGATTAAGAAAATATACGAAGAGTGAAATATTTAAAGAAGTCTGAAATTTAATTGATGATTTCAATTTTAACTTATTCCCCAAAACTAGAAAATAAGGATCCAGGAAACCCATATGGGACAAGGTCACTCTCATGATTTATCCATTTAATGGCCGCTATAATTTTATATTCACTATAGGTGGCTCCCATGGTGAAATTGGACTCGATTTTAATAAATCTCGACATGTTCCTAAAATAAACGTCACTAAAATTTAAGGAGCTAGATTCCTCTCTCAACACCTAACATGGAACTGCTAGAAAATTGGAAAAATTAGAAGCCGAAAGATTGATAGTGAAATTAATGAAAAAGATGGTGATATACTCCCATACACCTGGATAATATTTTTTCCTCAAGTAACTAGTTTTAAAAAGGTTCTATTTCTTCTTTATTTTTATAACAGATTCAATAAATGTTAAAAGAATATAAATTAGTAGAATAATAATTCTTAAAAATTTTACCATAAAAAATATATCTATTCTAGGATCCAAATTCAACTATTTAATTTTATATTTCTTTGATTTAACTGGAAAAATAATTTGATACTTTATTTTTCCCTTCTTCATATGAGTTCAGAATTCAACTCACTATCCATATCATTTGAAAACATTACATACAGACATTATTTTTTTTTCAATCCATTTATTTTTTATATCAATTATTCAAGAATTGAATATTGTAAAGTCTAAAACTAAACTACCCCAAATATCATTTATCCCTCCATAAAAAATTTAATTGTCAAAGAATAGAAGAAACATTTGGGTAAATGTATCTTATATTGCTCTTGATTCATATCCACTGTTTTTTATACATTCATACACTATGAAAAATAATATTTGGTAACTTCTAGTTACATACCAAATACAAATTTTACTCTTGTTCATATGAATTATTAGATTATTGTTTGGGTTAACTTCCTAAGGAGTTACTATGACAAAGTGGGAAATCCATTTAAAATTATGATAAAAATCCAATTTCTTCAGATCAGAATTTTATTCTACTAAAACCTTTTCATTAAAATTTATTTTACCTAGTTTTAAAAAAGTTTTTCTATGTTTTCCATGTAATTATTTTTCATTAAGGGAGTGTGAATATGATTCAAAAAATAATTTTAGATCAAAGTTCACAAACACACAAAAATCTAATAAAAAATAAAAAATAATATTTACATCTGAAAATTATCAGGCCCCTCCCCTAGAATTATATATAAAACTACCCCATATTAATTTAATTATATATATGTCATTAAAAAATATGAAAATAATAGAGGTTATCATAAATAAATTTTAAGGAATAAAGAAACATGGTGGAGTTATTCATAAGAAGTATGTAGAGAGACGTCTCTAATAGGGATCCCATTTGAAAAGTATTATGGTACTTATTTTGATATTTCCTATTTATCCTAAAATGTTTCTTTACTTTTTTCTCCATTATTTCATGTAATATTTGAGACCCTACTAATGTAAGTAAGCATTGAATCCCAAAACTATTACATAATGCACACTCTAAAGAGTATTTTTTCAAGATTTTATTTAAAATATAAATTTTAGGATTTGAAATTTAAAAATATAAAATTTATTTATGAATTAAACATATCAAAATTATATTAAGATTAATTTTTTGTACTTTTATGAAATAATTTATTTTTTGATGGATAGTAAAAAAATACTAATTTTGATAAAAAAATCAATTTTTATGACAATACAATAATGACATTAATGTTTTAGATGAATTTTAATATTAAATATATACATTTCTAAATAAAAAAATCATTTGTAGTCAGAGTGTTGTATTTATAAAACCCATGTTTATCATTTTGGAAACTTAAGTAATATTTTGCTCTAAAAAATGTTTTTATATGCTTATATTAAAATTTAATTCTTGAAAATTATAAAAATAAAATTTAAAATAATGGATTTAATATTTAATATCAACATGTACGTATTATTTAATAAGGTTAATTTCATTTTTATCTATGAAAATATGACTACTGGGATTAAATTTAATTACTGTGAAGATGATATAAAAATTTTAATCACACAACTACTTTATTAATGTTGTGTAATTTTTTATAATAAAATAAATTAATAAATTTTAAATAATGATTAAAATATAATTTTTAAACTTTATAAAAATATACTAATAACCATTCTTTTAGTATTCAATAATAAATTTTTTTAGGAACAAAAAATTGCGAAAACATTGTTTTTCTACAAAAAAACAGTTTTTCTATATGTTATATACTGTTATTTAAAAGTTAATTTTATCATATTTAGAATTTGAATTGAATTAAAAAGAGTATAAATTTATAGTTATCACATATAAATTTGGTAATAGGGTTTATCTTTTATTTCTTTAAAAATATAAATTACTTTGTTAATAACTTGTTACCAAGGTAAAAACCCAAATGAAAAAAATGAAAGATATAAAGGTTAATAACGAAAAAAACATTTTAATTTTTTTTTGAAATTATTTTTAAGGATTTATATACCCAAGTACACCCCTAACCCAATTATTTTCAACTTTTGGAGTCACTGACCCATGAATAGTGCAATGATATCATTGAAAAGTAATGAGTATTCACATAAGTTCCCTTTTCTTTACATACAAAAGGGACATAATTCCTTCACTTCATGACACACATTTAAATTATAATTTATTCTTTAAATTCAATTTTTTTCCTATTAGAACCATGTCCCACTTCCATAGGACTATTTTAACCATTATTTATCTTATTTCTTCCATTTTCAAGTAGATTTTTACGAGAAAACTCAAGCTTATAGTGTTAGTATTACATTTTTCTTAATATTTTATTCTTAATCTTCATCTTACTAACCTATTATAACCATAATGATATAATGAATTCATAATCATTATTATGCTAATATTTTATTAAATAAATTTAAAAACTATTATTTATTCCTCTTCAACCATTAATAAATTAATTTTAAGCATTATTTGTGAGTGTGCATAAAATACTACCTACACGAATCAACATATTCCATTTTTCATTCCACCTATAATGGTTCGTTATAATGATGGTATTGGTGAATAAATATGTTATATATAATATAAATATAATTCTTAAATTTTAAATTATTTTTTACTTTAATTCCATATCATTCTTTGAGAAATGAAAAACATTAACGATGGGTTGTGCGGACTACAAACTCCACAAAGTAACATGTATTGTTTTTATCTATTATTTATTAAAAACTATTAAAATATGACTCACCATGTTAAAATTATCTAAATAATATCCCCATTCTTTTATAATAATGATATTATTTCCATAAGAAACCACTTTCAAAATCATAATCATCAATTAATTATAGTTTGTTCATTTTTGGGTCAGTCTAACCACCTATATGAATGATGATATAAAAATATATCATGGATGAAAATGGGAACTTAAATGATAATAATATTATAATTTAATGTGAAATTTATGTTTTCAATTTTTCTTGAAAGGTAATTCTATATATTTCACTTATTATTAAAATGTCATATTCAATTACTAAAATTACTAAAATAAACCAACATTGATTCCACTTTCATGAAACATAATTACCACACTAAGGGAATAAGATAAGATATTTATAAAAAAATAAAATTTATCTTTTATATTACCTTTTTTATTTATATATTATTAACATTGGGATAATAATAAATAAAAACACCACTATTATAGAACTAGATCAAAATGATCAAGATTACTCACACCTGATATTGAAATCAATAATAAATAATTAATATACATGTAGAGAATAATTATAAATAAACTCATAAAATATAATTATGAATGATTTTATGAAATAGGTTATTAATATAGTTATTTTTTTATACAGGAGGTTAGAGAAAATTTGGCTACGTAGGATTAAAGGTATGATATTTCAATCTCAAATTCCTCTCTTTGAGACTTTTTCTGTGTTATGAACCTAATTTTAGCTACAATATATATATATATAATTAATATTTGAGATTTTATATCTTGAAATGAATTTTATTTATGTAATTTGAAGATCCATTTTAATGCATATCATTAAAGTGGTTTTAATTGAATTTAAACCCAATCTATACGTGGGTTTTTTTGTCTTAATTTTCTTTTTTTAGGACTCATGCTATATTCAACAACTTTTTCCTTTTCATGGTGCATACATTTCCATGATATAATTTTTACCATATTCCTCATGAATTTAAGTGTATCTAAAAGAATATATTTTTATACCTCCTTTATATTTTTTTAAATCAAGAGTTACCAAAACCATTTTAAAACTCACTCTTTTCCTTAGTGAAAAAACCAACCTTGGTTTTTGTAAACTAAATCATGTGTAATTACCTAGAATATAAATACATGTTTGGATATTGGACTGTGGATATTTTTGTTGTATATATTCACCTAGTGGTAATGACCTAATTTTTTTTTGGTTTATCATTGACTCAATCATCAATATAATGCATGATGAGTGGGTGTAAGACTGCACACCTAGATAAACATTCATAAGGGATATGATTTAGAATATTGACATGCTCTATATGAACCATGATGAAGTATTTTTAATATCATTTCCTTGGTATCCTACCAGTAAAAAATATTGAACCAAATTATTATCTTCCAAGGATAACCCAACACATTCAAAGTATCCGTGCCACTATATTTATTTTATAAGGGTAATTCCAATTACTTTGAAGACAACCTACAACTTCATGTTTATTTAGGGAATTTCTCATAAAAATCAACATTATTCCATTGAATGGGGAAGTATTTTTTTCTATATTGTTCATTATAATGATAGAAATATTTTATTTTTCCATAAGTTCCTTAGGAAATGGTATGAAATTTCTTATTGTCTCTTAAAGAGAATGCATTATACTTAAATAAGTGATGGGTGGGTCGTAGAATTATATATACCCTTGATTCATCAAAATGTATCAGGAGAAAAAATAACTCCAGTATTTGTGTATAAATATTCCCATATAAATATAATGTATTGTAATAATTCCTTGAAGACATGTCTAGATGTTATAAATTATTTATTCCAAGAGTACGTGATTAATTATTATTGTTATCTATGTTTTAATTTATTATATTTGATATAAAATTCCATAAGTTTCAATAGATTATGGGTTTATGTTATTTATGTTATTTATTTATTCATACCATATCACTCAATACATGTTTATGTTATGATATATTCTTCTATTTTTCCCTATTTACTGATCATATAAGATAACACTTATTTTTTTCTTTTCTTTAGAAAACATAGAGGAGAACTAAGTGTAATTTTCAAGGATATTATAGAAGGGTTAATATTGTTCTAGAATTGTGTTCATGTTGAATATTATATTTTCAAATGTAATTTAAGTTTGTATCCAGTCTTCTCATATAACTAAACTACTATATCATTTAGGAAATCTTTCATTATGTACCAATAATATAATATAAATAATATCTTCATGTTATTGGAGTCTGATTTGTTACAGTTTGTATCAGATCTAATTTAGTATGAACCTTTGGGAATATATTTAGAGGAACCTAGTTATATTTCAAAATTAATATGAAAACCACTTAATATTTATAGTGAACACTCTGAAAAACTTATTAGGAATTTTATTTTACAATTCAATATCATGGGCTAATTATGTGTATTCCATTGTAGAGAGATTGAGAGTAATGGGAGGAATGAGAACTATATAAACACCTATAGTAATTATATGTATGTTCCCCATTATAATTTCAATCAAGTTGGAGTTAAGGATAATTAGATCATAACAATATTTGGGTAGTTTAATCAGGAAATGAAAAATAATCTCACCTACATAGCACAACCTACTGATCCACAACATGGTGTAACTATATTAGACTGATTCATGTAATAAAAACCTAAAACCTTCATTAGAATTACTTTTCCATTGGTAGTTGAAAAATGAATCAGGTCCCTAGAGTTGATATTTCTCACTTTGTAAACTTGTGAAAATGAAATAGTCATCATGGTGTTCTATCATCATAAGGGAGATGTTGATCAATGGTGGTCACTAATTCACAACACTAAAGAGGAAGATGAAATAAATCTTATAGAATGTGGAACTTTTAAAAAGGTATTCTATGAAAAATAATTAGATCACGATAAAAGAGTAGAAATGGAATGGTATTTTCTCAATCTTAGATAAAAAGAGAAGGAAAATGTTTCTGAGTATGAGTATGACTTTATAAGGTTAGCTCGACATGCTAAAGTATATGTACGTAGACCTAAAATCAAGATTGATCATTTCTTAGATGAGTTAAAGTTGAGCCTTTGAAGGGAATTGTTCTATCATACCTTTTCATTATATGATTATATAGTATCAAAAACTATTAAGATATAAAAGGAGTTATCTAGGACATATGTATTTAAGGGAAATTAGGAGAAGAATATGATGAATAAGAAACATGGAAAGTAAATCCTGGAAATGGGGAATAAAGGAAGGATGAGATTTACCACATTTGATAACTTTGGGAAGAAAAATTCAAGGGCTTGTAGGAAGGGAATACAAGTTTTTTATAAGTGAAGGGGAAAAGGATATAGAGCTCACAAATTCAATGGCAAGGAAGAAGATATTAATGTTCAATTATTTAACTATAATGACAAGGTACATTATTTAAACTAATTACCCAAATGTAAAATTAATTTACCTCAAAAAAGGATAAGGGATAAAATCCAAAATTATATGATTACCACAACTGAATTCAATGTTTTTAATGATTTGTTGGTTGGTAAGTTGATTTTAGACTCAAAGTTACCTAATGTTTTATTTGATTCAAGATATTTTCACTCTTTTATATATTCTATATTTTCTAAAAACATTATATATTTACGTAGAAACCTATTAAGGGAGTTATCAATTAAGATATTGAGTGTAAATATTATTGTAATAAAGAAATGTCATTCAGTTCAAATTATGATTCATAGACACAACTTATTTAAAAAATTTCATATTATACCTATGGTTTACTTTGATACGATCCTTGGTATGGATTGAATTTAAAATAATAAAGAAAAAAATGTATTTCCAAGATAAAAAGATTATTATTTTTATAGGTGAGATTAAATATCTTGTCTTTAAAGGGTAGACTTCATCATATAAATACTGTATAGATCCTCTTATAGTAGACCACCTTAATGAAATTAAAGTAAGATGATAACATCAAGAATGATATATAGATAAGGATGATATCCTAATAATTGAATATGTACTGGTGGCACAAAAAATTTATTGACATTTTTTCATAATAATTAACCAGTCATCCATTTAAGTATGAAGTTGAGTTCTCTATTTAACTCATTCATGATAGAAGAACTATGTCTAAAAAATCGCATAGAATAGGACCAATGGAGTTTTAGTGTTTATGAAACAACTATAGGAGTTGTTTCATAATGGATTTATAGACCCCATGTCTTCACCACTAAGAAGCCCTATTTTATCTGTAAAAAGGAAAGATGGGTATATGAGATTATGAATTGATAATAGGAAGATAAATTCCATTAATATAAAAAATAAGTACATTTTTCCATGTATTTATAACTTATTTGATGAAATTTAAAGTTCCTAATAATTTTTCAAGATTGATATTTACTCTATCTATCATCATTTAAGAGTGAAGAATAACAATATACCAAAGAAGATATTTCAAAAAAGGTATGTAAATTATCAGTTTATGAAAATTCCCTTTGGATTGACTAGTGCATGTTTTTTCATTATGAATCCACGTATTAAAGTATTATTTTTATAAATTTATGGTTGTATTTATTTATTATATATTGATAAAATATAATGACCATGAAGAACATGAGATCCATCTACAAATAATTCTAGATACCCTCTAAAAAATGAATGATATGGGAAATATAGTAAGTGTGAATACTAGATCTATTCATTTTCTTTTCTTGTTCACATTTATTATAAGGATATAATATCAGTTAACCCTTTATATACAAAGGTAGTAATTGAATGGACTACACTATAAAACATAATTGAGATCCGAATTTTTCTAGGTTTAGGAGGTTACTATCAATGGTTTGTTTAAGACTTCACCCATTTGGAAAATTCATTAACCAAGTTAACATGTAAAAGGGTAAAATTCACATAGTTTAGGGAATATGAGGAATGTTTTAAAGATCCAAATAGAAGATTTATTGATGCATCAATATTAAATTTACTATCATGTAAGAAATGATTTGTAATATATATTGATGCATTGAAGAACAGACTTGGTTGTTTCCTTATGTAGAATGAAAGAGTTGTTACCTATGAATCAAGGTAATTTAAGTTCATTGAACATAACTATCCAAATATTTAACTTTAGTTAGAAATAATGGATAAACTACCTCTACTGTGAAAAACAAGATATACATACAGACCATAAGAGTTTGAAGAATATCTTCTATTAGAAGGATCTCAATATAAAGCAAAGAAGCTGGTTGTAACTACTTGAGTACTATAATTACATAACACTCTACCATACTAGGAAGGAAACATGGTTGATATTGAATTAAGTAGTAGGGACTATGGAATTATGACCATGATGAATAAAAATAAGGATCCTATATACATAGATCTAGTAAAGTTGGATATGGTGATTTTTTTGGCAAGGGGAGGCATCATTCATTTTAAAATCATTTTATAAACTATTCTTTCTAGAAATTATAGGGAAGTCCCAATAAGATGATGAGGAAATAAAAAAGGAATATTAAATAATTAAATGATGGTAAATTGAAAAAATTAATCTATAGAGATGGACTATTAGATTTTTAAAAGAGGTTATATTTTTTACCCATTCTAGTATTGAAGAGGGAACCTATAGATGAACCACATATCTAAAATTTTTCTATACACCCTAGTAACATAAATATGTATAAGGATTTTACATATAATTTATAGTGGGATGGTATGGATTGGTAAATGGAAAACTTTTTTTCTAGATTCTTAGTATTTCAGTGGGTAAATACTAAAAGAAAATATCATAATAGAGACATGAAACCTCTGCCAATACCCATATGAAAATGGGACAATATTAAAATGTAATTTTTCATTTTAATTATGAAGACTCCAAGGAAGAGTGATTCTATAAGGGCCCTTTCCAATTTTATTACTATGTCTAGTCTTTTATTAGTGATAAAAGAAGATCTACCCATTTAGTGCCTTTCTCATCTCTATATAAATAAATCACATGGCTTCATGGGGAACCACGATCAATTTTATCTGATCATAACCCTCATTTCACATTGAAATTTTGTAAGAGTCTTCAATGGTATCTCAGAACTAAGATATATTTTAGACCTACCACCCCCAAACTGATGGGAATTATTAAAGGACTTTAAAAACATTATAAAACATACTGAGATCATTTTATCTTGACTTCTAAGGTATATGGGATCTTTACCTACCTATTGTGGAATTTTGATAGAATAATAGCTTCAATTTCAATATCCATATAGAACTTTAAAAATATTTGTATGGGAAGAAGCATTGTACCCTAACCTATTGGGTATAATTTAAAGAAATTAATATATTTGGACCAAAAATTTTATAGGATACATCTATTAAAGTATGAATTATTCAATATAATATTAAAGAATCAAAGAGAAAAAAAAGAGAAATACTAATAATCAAAGGAAATATTTGGAAATTAAATTAGGGGATGATTTATTCTTGACGTTTTCCCCATAAAAGGTGGTTATAATATTTTTTTATAAAGGTGAATTTATGCACTAGGTATATTAGGACTTCTAAAACACTAGAAATCACTAGAGCTATATATTATTGATTAGCTATGCCATCCAACATTTTTTAAATTACAAAACATATTTAGTGTTTTATTATCCAGGAAATACATGACGTATAATATGTATATATGCACATTTTATAGAATAGATTTTGATGTTTATTTTTCTTATAACGAAGATTTTGTCTAGATTCTTGACACTAGAGTGAAAGTGTTGTGGAATTAGACAACTCAATTAGGAAAAGTTCTTTGGAGAAATATCAAACTAGTGGAGGAAACATGATATCTTGAAGAAGGTATGAGGATGGAATAATTATAGTTATTTAAATGATTACATGTTTCTAATTTTTAGGATGATTTTTTTTTGAGGGGGATGTAAAACCCTAGACCCTACTATATAAGGTAAACACTACATTACAAAACTATTACACAATGTGCACCCTAAAGAGCCTTTATTTCTAATTTTTTTTAAAATATAAATTTTAATATTTAAATTTTACTAAATTAACTTCATTTTTAATTCTAAATATCATAATTATTCTTATATTACTTTTTTTTACTTTTTAGAAACAATTTATTTTTAGGTGGACAATTAAAAAATACTGATTTTACTAGAACCATCACATTTATAACATTATCATAATAAAATAAAGATATAAATGTTTTGGAAAATTTTTTATATTATATAATTTATATATATTTATTTATAAATTAAAATAAATCAATTAAAATTACTATTTTGTAATTATAAAACCAATATTTATCATTTTGGAAACATAAGTAATATTCCACACTAAAAAACTATTTTATGAATTATATTGAAATTTAATTTATTTCAATTATAAGAATCCAATTTTATAGAATGTATTTAATTTTTAAGAACAAAATTTACATATTAGTTAATAAGGCTAATTTAATTTATAGGCCTCAAAATAAAACTATTGGGATTAAAGTAAATTAATGCGATAATGGTAAAACTGTTTTTCTAAATTAATTTTTTATCAATATTTTGTTAGATTTTTATAATAAATTAAATTAATCACTTGTAAATAATTATTATAATATAATTTTTAAACCTATATATAATTATACTAACACAAAATAATTTATTAATCAATACTAAATATGATTAGGATCACTTAATTTTGAAAACATCATTTTTATAAATAAAATAATTTATATTATATGTTTTAATTAAAAAATTATTTTTATAATATTTATAAATATAATTTTATTAAATAGAGTATAAATTTAGGTTTATCATGACTAAAGTTTCTAATAGTAGTTACCTTATATTTTTAATAAAATATAAATTACTTAATTAAAACTTTGTCACAAAGGTAAAAACCAAAAATTAAAAACATAAAATGGTAAATAGATAAAAATGTTTTTAAAAAATTTGTATCAATTCTTTTTTGGGGGATTTTAAGACCCAAGTATTCACCAAACTCTATTATTTAAAAAACATTATTCATTTACACTTAAATAGTGTAATGATATCATTAAAAATTAAAGGGTATTCACAAAACTTCCATTTTCTTCAATTATAAAAGAAACACACTTCCTCCACCTCATACCACACCTATTCCCTTTAATTTACCCTTTAAAATTTTAAATTTTGTTCTTAATATAACAATATCCTACTTAATTTGGTCTTTTTCACTATTAGTTACTTTAAGGCCTCTATTTCTATGGATATTTCTAAGAGAAGACTTAAACCCACACCGTAAGTATTATCTTCTTAATATTTCTATTACTAACCAATTATAACAATAAAAATATAATGAATAAATATAATTATTATACTGATATTTTTTTTATGAATAGAAAAACCATTATTTATTCCTCTCAATCCATTAATAGAAAAACAAAAGTGTCATTAGTGCGTGTGTGTAGACTACCACCACTACGTATCAACATCTTTTGATATTCTAACACCTCTCATGGTTAGTTTTAATGATGGTATTTATGAATAAATTTTATATTTATAATAAAAATAATATTATTAAATTTAAAAATATCATATTACATAATTCCCTCACATTATTTGAGATATGAAAACTTTAATCATATGTTATGCACACTACCGTCTGCACAAAGTCACATATCTCATTAATCATTTAGTTCCATTATTATTTATTAAACCACATTTAGAACTGAATTAAAACCTTAAAAATATATAAATAATATAATTTTTATCTTTAATAATGATATTATTTCCAAAACAAACCACTTTCATAATCATAATCATCTATTAGTTATAGTATGTGCATGTTTGGGTCGGTCTAACCATGTACTTGAACGATGATATAAAAATCTATCATTGAATAATATGAGAACTTAAATAATAATATTATTATAATTTAATAATAAAATAATTATTTAAAATTTGGTTTTAAAGGTGTTATTATTTATTTAACTTATTATTAAAAATTTCATCTTTAATCGTTAAAATTACCAAAATAATCGGACACTGATTCCAATTTCATGAAAAATAACTAAAAAAATCATGGAATGAGATAAAAAATTTGTAAATAAATAAAATTTATCTATTATGTTATTTATTTTATCTAGGAATGGTGAAATTTTGGAGAATAATAAATAACAACACCACTATTATGAAACTAGTTTAGAATGATCAAGATTACTCACAACTGATATTGGAAATAGATAATAACTAACCAATATAAATGTTAAGAATAATTATAAATGATGTAGAAAAAAAAGTTATAAGTACGAATTAGGTCCTTAGATAGTTAATTAATATAATTATTTTTGTTATAAATGAGGTTAGTCCACATTTAGATAAGTATGATTAAAGGGAAGGGGTTTTCATATCAAATTCCTCTCTTTGATACATGTTTTGTATTATGAACCTAATTTTGACTAAAATGTGTATTTAATAACTATTTTATAATTTAAAACATGAAATTTATTTAATTCATTATTTTTGAGGATTCATTTTAATCCTTATATTTTAAGAGGTTTTTATTTTATTTCTACCTAAACCATAAGTGTGTTTTTTGGGCCTCAATTTTATTCTTCGGGACTCATGATATATTCACCACTTATTTCATTTTATGTGGTGAATAAATTTATAATGATTTTTTACAATATTCCTCATGAATTTAAAAGTATTTCATGTCTAAATTAGTATTCCTTCCTCATATTATTTATATTCAAGAGTTACCTAAATCGCTGTAAAACTCAATATTTTCCTTGGAGTAAAAACCATCTAAAGTTTTGTTAAAGTAACACTATGTGTAAATACTTAGAAAATACATCCATATTTGGATATTGAAAATTGGATGTAACTATGGAAAAAATTCACCTAGGGGTAATCACCCCAAAAATGTTTGGTTGAGTATTAACTCAATCATAAATCTGATGCATGATGAGTGGGCCTAAGATGGAACACCTTCCTAGACACTCTTGGGGGATATGATTTGGAATATTCTTATAATAATTATAAATCATGATGAAGGTATTCCTCTTCTATTTCCTAGGTCTCCTACCAATTTAAACTATTTATCCTAATTATTTTATGACAAGGATGACCCAAAAAATTTAAATTACCACCACCACTATATTTCTTTGATGTGGGAAATTATTTTTTACTTTGGTGATACCCCAAAACCTTTAATTTGATTAAGGGACATTCTCCAAGACGTGATAATTATTCCATTAAATTGGTAATTTTTTTTTATTTTTATTATATTGATATCAATGTTTTTATTCATCTAGTGGTTCTTTAGGGAATGATATGAATTGTATTTTTGACTCTAACGTGAATGCATTGGACTTAAATAGGTTAAGGGTGGGGCCTAGATTTATATAGAACCATGATGCATCAATAAGTCTAATGGTACAAAAAAACATTGTTTTTGGTGTATGCCTCTTCCCATATAAATATATTGTCTTAGAATAAGGTTATACCAACTTTTTTTGATATCTAAAATTATATATTCCATCAGTATGAAATTAATTGTTGTTTTTATCAATGTTTTCATTTATTATCATGGATATAAAATTACCTAAATTGAAATTGATTATGTATACATGTTATTCCTTATTAATTCCTTATAACTTATGTCATGTTTATGTTATAATATATTTTTTTATGATTATATATACTAAGAATATAATCTCACACATATTTATTTTACTTTCCATAGGAAACCTTGAGAATAAATATGTGTAATTTTTAAAGATATAATGAATGTGATAATAATTTATTTTGTAATTTGTTCATACTATATCTTATTTTTTCAAATGGAATATATATATATATGTATGTATTTAGTCTTAAAATACTAATAATATTTTGAGTCCTATTTTAAATCTTATATTTTATACCAATAATTTAATATATTCAAGCTTTGGGATTTTGGATTCCAGGTAGTTATATTTAAACTACTCAAAATGGAAATATTTTCATAACAATGTATGGTATTTTACACTTAGAATAATACTTACATTATATTAGATTTATTCATGTTTAAAAAAGTTACAATTTGTCTCCAACTTGAGAGTCTTTTTTACGATTAATCTTATAATGGGTAGTTCTAGTACTTTCCTTATACAATAGGTTGATTTTATGTGATTACCACCACTTTTCATCTAGATCCATAATTTGGAGTATCCCACTATCTATAGTCTTTCTCATTTTCATTTTCAATTTTACCAATACCTAGAATTATTTAAGCTATAATTTAATTGAAAGTGACATCATTTACCATAAATAATTCTACAAAGGGATATATTGAGTGATATTTTAAATGCATAACAGTATACCCATGATGCACCATAAAAGTTCCAAATCTAGTCATTTATATTTGGTTTCATTTTCTTCACCCAAATTCTTATTAACTATTGATTGTATTCCTCTTCCTGCCCATTATGGATGCTAGGATAATAAGATTTTTTTTTCTGAACACCATATCTCCTGATCAGTTCTTCCATACCACAGGGGAAAAAATTTGATCCTTAATCTCTAATGATTTCCTTGGGTACTCCAAATCTATTAAAAATTGTGTGATCTAAGATAATAAACAACAACACAAGAATCATAAGATAGAGTGTATTTAAATTCAATACAATTAAAAAAAATTGTTCTATCAATAATATGTAAGTAAATGAAAATGACATAAGAAAATGGACCATAAAAACAACTCCTTAGATATCAAATATATTACAATAACTCAATTATTGTGGTAGAATCTCTTAAATTTTTGAAATACAAAAATTGAATTCAAAAGTCTTACAATATTTTCAAAAATCATGTGCATATTTAAAAAAATTAGGCCAATATAGTTCAACCCATAAGACCTTTACAGTAGTGGTTTGGAGTCCAAAATAATCTCCACATGAACTTGGGTGATAAAATTTAAGGGCAATGTCATCACATTATCCATAATATATCTCTTGATAACTTGATCACCATATATTTCTGAATCCTCCCACACATAGAACCTTGAATCAAATTTCCACTTCAAATGTTTATATTTAGTGAAAAAATAAGGTACCTAATATTTCACAAATAAATTTATAATGTATATATACCATAAAGCCTTACTAGTGATTATAAAGAGTTTATCATCTTGAAATTATGGTGTAAAGGAATTTCAATTGTATTTTTTACCTTATAATTATGGAAAAGTATATTCAGGTGGTCTATAATAATATTCTCACAAAATTTCTTAGATTTAATCTCTACATTGAACTCTTAAAGAAGTACCATATATCCCATGATACGTAGATACAAATATATTTTCTTTATTAAAATCTTGATATTTTCATGATCTGAATAAATTGTTACTTCCCAAAAAATAAGAACATAATATATATAGTGTAAAAAAAGAGAAAAAATCATCCCTTGTGGGTGTGTAATTTATTGGAGTAAATTATATAGTTTTTCACATGTATGAAATCACATGAAAAAAATCATCAACTTTATTGGAAAAAATAGCTCCAACATTTTATTTCGAAGTTGCGAACATGAACTCAAAAGGTAATTCAAAATATGGTGGGAAAATAATGAGATTTGATGTTAAAATATTGTTTAATTTTAAAAAACCCTATCTATATGAATCATATAAAAAAAATTCAATTAACTTTATAAAAATATATGTTGTTCATCATATATTACTAAAATCTTTAATAAATCATCAATAAAACCCTATATAGCTCATAAATGATCTAACATGTATAATATAAGTGTCATAATATAATGTGGAGATAACATAAACCGTTGAAGTTTCAACATTTATTCTATATTTAGAAAGTATTTGACTTAAAATTATTTCCTTTTCTACCATAAAATGACATTTCACAAAGTTCAGAATGAGAATATTTTCAATGCATTGTTTCACAACTTTGTCTAAATTCTTCAGAAAACATTCAGATCCTACAATATAGACTGTGAGATCATCAAGAAATACCTATAAATATCTTTCAATAATATTTAAAAATATAACTACCATGAAACATTGGAATGGAACTAGGGTGTTACACAACCCATATGGAATCCTTTGGTAATAATATTCACTGTAAATATAAGTGAATGTAGTTTTGTTTCGATATCCTATTACAATGGGTATCTAACAATATCAATAAAACCCATTCAGTAAATAGTAATGATTTTTTCATTTATCCAATTAATAATTTTATTGATAAAGGGAATATTAAATTAATATTTTTAGGTAACTTGATTTAAATTTTAATAGTTAGTGCACACCCTCCAACTATTTTGGATTAAAGTGAGAACAAGTATATTATTTCCATTTTTTACAATAGTTATTATATATTTCATTAGAATAATTAGAATGGGGCTCACACACTAAAAATATAATATTGGGTATATTAATCTATCATATAAAAAATTTTAAACCTATTTTTAATAACTTCTAGTGATGTAAGGAAATAACCTTAAGCATTACATATTCAAGTGTTTTTGAACTAGAATTAACATACTTAAAAGTACAAGGATCATTTTAGTATATATTTTTAGATAATTAGGTCATAATTAAAATAGAAAAACCCATAGGAAAAAAAATCGATACTAATAAAATATTATCTATTTTTTATATATTATATAACCTTTAAAATAAAATATGATTTTATTTTCATGAAAACTATTCACAACACACAAAATTAATTACTAGTTTCCTTACACATTCGTATACCCGGTGAATTTTTTTAGGACATAGGATGAATATAAAATGTTCATTAAAATACATAAAAACAATTAATGGAATATTTTGTCTATGAATACTTATAAACATGTGAAATTTTTTTCATAAAGTTATACTTTTCACACATAAAACACAATCTCTTTAGCTTACCATATGTAATCCAATGTTTAATAGAAATCATAAATCATAAAGGAAACTTTTGGAATAATTTTCATATCACTATTACAAATAATTAATCCCTATCGACTAAAAATGTATTAAACATCATATTTACATTTGTAATAAACACCACGATATATTTTTATAATCTCATAGGTGAAACATAATCAGTTAACTCCACCCCATTACCCAATGCATTGGGGAGTTATAACGGGGTCACCCACACTTATTGTATAATGGTATCACCTATACTCATAAACAATTCCCAAGAACCATACAATAATTATAACAAATAAAATTTTTATAAAATAAAAATTCTTGAGGAAAACAAATATTTCATTTTGAAATCAATTTTCATTTTAAAAAGTCACACTCATAATTGACAAGATTTTATTTGAAAATAAAATTGTAAACTTCTAAAGGAAGATTAAGAACATTAAGTTATAATTGAAGTGAGGAAATTTTATCATTTCATAGAAGTTAAAATAAACATTCCATTTTTTACTTTTGTAAAAATTGTTGAAAATTTAACTTTAAAAGAGTGTTTTTAAAAAATAAAGTCCAGTATATGAATTCTGAAAAAGAGGATTTTTTTGAAAATATTTGAGTGAAATTATATAATTTACATTTTGAAATATTCATTTACATATAAATAAATTCATAAAAATAATTTTTAAAGGATGGAAATGAAAGAGAAATATTTATAAGAATAAATATTTAAAATATTAAAAAAACATTTTTTGTTAAAGAATTCTTTACCTTGAGTCTGAATCATCTTGTAAAATATTTATATTCCTAAATAATAAACTTACTTTAATTTTTTACTTTATTAAGAAATTTTTTCATGTTTATTATTCCATATTACCTTTTTAAAACAATTTATTAATTCTTTATGTTTGTGTTGTATGTTTTGATAATATTCAGTACTTAAGTCCAAAATGAGTTTGGTATGATGTTTATAGTCAAAGTGGTCATTAGGATATCATCTTTGGAATAATATTCATGAAATAATTATAAATTTAATATTTAAATTAAACCTTTAAATCCATATTTTAAATTTGGTTATGAAAAATGAACTATGTTGCAATCATGGAGATGATTGGCTATATGTATGCATGCAAAATGTTTTCATTTTTCATTGATCATCATGGAAAGAAGGTAAGTATTATTTTATCTTTAAAAAATGATAATAATATCATCAATATAAAATTAAAAATTTAATATAATTATATATATCATCCTTGTGACGTGGTGATGAAAAATGTATAACATCGCTTCGTGGCGGTGATAATTCACACGTACACATGAACGACGTTATCATTTCCCTGTTCATGGAAATGTAAAAAACTGAATTATATATTAACCTTTTAGAATGTAAAATAGGTAATTAATATCATATATAAATATTATTTCCATTACTATAACCATCCTTGAGATATAGTGATGTAAAATTAATTAAATCGGTTCGCGAGGCAGTAGTTCGTTGTACACACAGATAATGAATTATTTTCCCATTTGATTGAAAAGGAGATAAATATAGGAAATTCCACTAACATAATAAAATATTAGTATACTGAGGGTAATAGATTTATTATTTTATCATATGTGAATAATATTTTAAGGAATTGGGAGAAGAAATAAAATATTAATACTGGATTAAAAGTAATACCTCTTCTCTAAACAATATCCTTTGATTAACACCTTAACACCTCTAAAGAGAGTGTTCGGGCTAAACTAAGGCCTATAGAATATGGGTTGGGATTCTAGGAGGGGATTTGGGTATATATTTGATGAACCAAAGAGGTATTCAAGTGTGAAGAAAACAGAAGAGGTTTACTTATATAAAAGAGGGGAGAGACACTTTTTAAATTTCTAAAAATATTATAAGAGAGGTGTCCTTTTATAAAAAGAGGTTTTAACTCTTAACATGACTAATTGGATTTTTACTCTTTTAGGGTTAATATTTTTACTAAAAAATAAAAAAATAACCCTAAATGGATCAAATATGAAATTTTAAACCATATCCCAAAAACTTGGATGGATTTTTTATTTTTTAAAATATTATATCATTTAATAAATTATATTTATATTTTAAATATCATTAACGTCAATTTTGAAACTATTTATTACTATGACTATTAAAAACATCAATACAATAAGATAACATTGAACCCAATATTCTAATGCATCACTAAAATGTTATATTCATATAAAAAATTCACTGATCACATTAATTATATCAATTTATATTTATTTTAATATTTTTAATAACATTTATTTTATATTTCCATTAATAAAATAATTATAGCATCATTATTGAGCACGACTTTAAGGAAATAATATCTTCGATAAAAATTAAAAATAAATCACCATGATAAAGATAAATAATTTTTACTTCCAAATACTATTTATTATTAAAGATAGATTTTGTATGACCACATATTAAAAGTTTTATATTTATTAAACACATTAACTTAAAAAGTTGTAATTTTCTTAAAATAAAATACTATAAGGGGATAGAAGTCATCTAGGTGGCTCCATGAGGCCATAAATTAGACCCATAGATGTTTTTGGTCAAAATTACTCATAAAATAAACTTGAAAGAGGTCATAAATTAGACCAATAGATGTTTTTGGTCAAAATTACTCATGAAATAAAATTCGTACAAGTGTTAAGGTAATTGGATAATATTTATAATATTATTTTACCATTAATTATCCAATTTACCCTTAACTATTGTAATAAAATTATGAAGTTTACTATTCATATTATCCAAAAATAAAAGGGGAATATTTACTGAATTTGATAATTCTGATTCAAAACATGGGATCCATTTTTTAATATTTAAAACACCTAATTGTCTAAAATTTATTTAAAATTAATCATATAGATGGGATGGGAAAGTGAGTTTTTAAAGAGAAAATATACTAACTTTGAAATGATTTTATATCCAAATTCAATATAATAAATGTTCTAATAACCTAAATTGGATTAATAGATGATAATTGATCTAATTTTACATTAAAATAAATTTAAAATATAATTTAACATTATAAATTATTTAGATGAAAATTTAGTTTTCAATGAAAATGAATTATTTTTTACTATTCATGAAAAAACAAAACACATCGAAAAAGAAAAAAATTCACCCTATGAAAAATTTTAAATTATGATTTCAAAAATGAATATTATTTTTTCAAATAAACTTTATAAAAGTATCAAAATTTAGTTTTAAAAAAAGTGTTCCATCAAAAAGAAGAAACGATGACTTTAGAAAAATACATTTTTTATATATAAATTTGGATTTATTTCTATATCTTGTCTTGAAAAAACATTGGATGAATTTTAAACATTAGATTGAATATAATACAGATATATTTAATTAATTTAATCTAATAATAATGATTTTTTTATTTTATTGGTATAAAACTCACTTGTTCGCATTTAAATAGTTTTTTTATTCAGAAAACAGAGATCCTTTAATTTTTAAAAGGGTTTTATTTTCATTTATAAATAAATTTTCACCAATTTTTTTATATATAAACATTTTTAAACCATATTTCCATAAATTAGTTAATAATATTCATACCCTCCATTATAATGGCCATGTTATAATAGTAACATTTAAATTGTAATATTTAGCATTTCATTTATGTTCGATATGTAGTATCATGTAATTATAGAACATAATGTTACTTTCTTCAAATATTGGGATGTTAAATTATCCCCCCTTTAATAAATTGTGTTCTCACAATTTCAATATGGCCTTGTTAAATAATTTTTTACTTTTCAAAATACGCTTTTTGAAATCCCACATTAGAAAGACGATTAATAAAACTTCCACTTTAAAAGAAAGAAATTGAATTAATAAAGTCATATATAATAAAACCAAACTAATTTTCTTATAGTAAAACTTGGACATGTAAGAGATAATATAACTCCCAAGGGAAGATATAGAGTGATAGAGAATATAGTCATGATAAATTTAATCATCACAAAATCATAAATCTGTGATAATTTAAAGGACCTTCATTTATATGTTGGAAAATTAAATGAATAAATTTTTGCATTAAAAGTAATCTTCTTAGTGTTTAGTAATTCCTTTATGAAATATAATGAAAACATTTGAAAACATACTTACTTTATGAGTATATTTTCATTTTTAAGGGAATGTTTCAAACTCAAAGGTTATCTTATACATTTCATTTTTCATCCCAACCCATAACTACCTTAGATTCTTAATTATAAAAGTACATTATATCTATAAATTTTATATTTAATAACCCTAGATTTAAATAAATATTTTCTAAGAACAAATAAAGTTCCACCTTCTTTATGGTGTCCACTTGATATCATTATTATTTTGTTCACTTAAATAAATGGTCCATGCATTGCAGCAATTCTTGAGAGATTATTCAAAGTCCCTTTCGTACATTATCCAAATTAACCTTGTAAAAATTGGGTTGTAAGGATGTTGGTAGAAAAATAGTTTTTAAAAATAGTTTTGTATGGCATATAATTTTAAAAAATCTGATAAAACTTAGTTTTTATAATACATTCAGACCGAGTCTGTTTTGAAATTTTTAATCATGGGTCCTTTTAAAATACCTTAAATATGAGAAATAGACTATAATATAAATATAAATAGGTTTCACAAGGCTCTAATTCATTAGAAAATTTATTAAAATCATAATATGCTACAAAGTCTTATGATAGGGTAAAATATTTGAACATGTCTGGAAAATATTTACCTTTTTAGAATATACGAGAAAATTGAGAAATTAGGATTTTATTAAAAACAAACCATTAAACATATTCGTATAGAGGAATAAAGGAGGTGTTTTATATTTAATAATTTTTTTCAGGATATATTTATGTTATAAAATTCTTCAAAATCATAAATACATGGCTTTGCAATAATTATTGCAAGCAAGTCATCACGAAGAAATTAAAATGTTGATTTAGATCCTCCTCCTCCAACATGTAACTGACCTTCCATGATCTAAAAAAGTTATAGTACAAACTTTTTACTATAATAATATAAATAGAAACATAACATATGTTTATCAAAAATTAATAATAACTTATTTTTTCTAATCCCTCCTTTGATACCAAATGCAAGGACCCAACCTTAAGCATACCATATTCTGGTGTTTTAGAACTAGAATTCACTTACATAAAATTTCAAGGATCTTTTTGGTTTAGTGTTTTATAGAACTATGTTACAATTCATACATAAAAACCCATATTCATAAAATTTTGAGACTAATAAAATAGTATCAATTTTTTCATTTATTAAATTTTTTAAAATAAAACATGTTTTCTTTTTTATGAAAAATCATCAAAACTTTCAACTTGACTTCCTAATTTCTATTAACCATTATTATAACCTATTATAAATATTTTAAAACATATTATGATAAAAAAACTCATTATGGAACATAAAAAGAAATAAATAAAGAAACCGTTAGTACATGAATACTTATAAATGCATGAAAACATTTTCACAAAGTTATACCTTTCACACATAAAACATAAGATCTTCAGTTTTTCTCATGTAATAATAAGTTTCATAGAAATAATAAATATCAAATCAAACTTGTGGAATAATTTTAATATCACTCTTACATATACTATATCTCTATCATTTAAACTGGGAGTAAGCATTATAGTTACATTGGGAATAACAATTGTATTGTATACTTAGAATATCTTTGGAGAAACAGAATCAGTCAACTCCTTCCCCTTACCCAATGCATTTGACTATTATAATGGGATCACCAATCCTCAATTTATAATATAACGACCCATCCTGATAAAAAATTCCCAATAAAAATAACATAATCATACCATATAAAATATTCACAAAAAAAAACATTTTTGAGGGAAATGAATTTTTTATTTTGAAATCACTTTTATTTTTTAAGAAGTTGCGCACTCAGAAATGAAAAAATTTTATTTGAAATTATAAAGGAAGATTAAAAAAACAAAGGTTTCATTAATATATGAAAATCCATTCATTCCATATATGTTAAAAAACATTCTATTGAATTTTGTAAAAATAGTTGAAAGAGTAACTTTAAAAACCATTTTTTAAAAGAAATCACCTTAAATAAAACATAGAGAAGATCCATTTTTTAAAAAGTTTGAGAGAAATTAGAAAGGTACACTTTTAAAACCTTAATTTCCAAATATATAAATCCCTTAAATTAATTTTTAAAACATGTACATAAAAGATAAATATTTAGAAGAATAAATATTTAAAACATTAAAAATGATGTTTTAGTAAAGGATTCCCTTACATTGAGTCTGAATCACCACAAAAAATATTTATATCTATGAATAATTAAATTACATTAATTATTTAATTTATTTTTTTTATTTTTAGTTATTTTTTATTACCATGTTATAAAAAATAATTTATTATTTAAATTTATGGTGTATTTTTTGACTATATTCAGTACTTGAGTCCAAAATGAATTTGGTATGCTATTTATTATCAATGTTGTCATTGGCCCATAAATTATACAATAATATTAATGAAATAATTATAAATTACATATAACCATTATACCTTTAAATCCATCGATTAAATATGGTTAATAAAAAAGAACTATGTCACAATCATTGAGACGGTAGGCCGTACGTATGCATGAGTGATGTTTTCATTTTTCAATGATCATTACAGAAAGAAGGTATGAATTATTTTATCTTTACATAATGATTATAAAATCATTAATATCATATTAATAATTTAAATATAATTATATATATATAATCCATGTGGTGTGGGGATAAAAAATAAATCACATCGCTTCATAGAGGTCATAATTCACGTGCACACATGGATGCCGTTATTATTTAACTGTGGATGAAAATTTAAGAAAATGAATGATATATTATCTTTTAATAATGATAAATATTTAATGAATTTCATATATAAACCTTAATTCCTTCATTATAACGAGTCTTGAGATATGGTTATTGAAAAAAATTACATCGTTTCGCAGGACGATAGTCCGCCATACACATGTTGATGAATTCTTTTACCAATTTATAGAAAAGAAGATGGATATGGGTCATTACACATACATAATAACATTTAAAAATATTTAGGATAGTCAATTTATTATTTTATCATGGTTGAAGAATATTTTAATTAAGTGCAATAAGAAATAATACATAAATACTTGATTAAAAACAATATATCTTCTTTGGATAATTTCCTTTGATTGACACCTTAACACCTCTAATGTGTGTGTTATGCCTTAAATAATTCCTCTAGAACGTGGTTAGGGATTCTAGAAATGTATTTGGGTAGATATAGGTTATATAAACCTTCAATTTTCATACATTAACATTACAAAGCATTTTTAGGAATACTTAAAACATTTTACAAACAACACCCATAGACCATACTAGTCTAGGGCCTTTGGAAACATAGATACATATGTACTAATACATAAGTGGGATAAATTATCTCCCACTAGGTTCTTCTTTACTATCACCCTTCTTAGAAACATTAAATATAATACATATCGTCATATCCTAGGGAAAGGAACCTTTAAAGTGGTGATCTCAAAGGCTTAGTAAGGGTAAACAAGGAAGATATGTAAGCATAATCATGAGTATGAGGGTATGAGAATGAAATCATAAAAATATAATATTATACCCTTTATATCAGTGATCATATACATGAATCATAACATAAATCTTGGAAACTCGTAAGACATGAATCATAAATAAATAATGAACATAAGACATGAAATCATAAAATAGGGAAAAAACATAGAACTGTAGTAGACATAGAAGAATATATAATTCTTTTCATATTAGTCAAGTCATTTCCACCGAGACCATCTTAGTGGACAATGTCCTTTACTGAACCCGGTTCACACCCCCTTCTAGCCCTGTATTTATAAACTGAGTTCGTTCTTCATTCCATCTGCATAATACTAAATCGAGTTCATTTCTCATTCTATCACAGTAATACTGAACTGGGATCATTTCACATTCCAGCCATGTCTATCTCATGAGATATAAATCTTTAACCAATTCATTAGTGGTAGAAATATGTCCCATCCATCTCATAGTGGAATCATACATAAAAGTTACACATGATCATAAATAACTATACCATAACCCATGAAATGGAAAAAGTGTTATTAAAATGTAATCATATCATAACCTATGGAAATAGGTTGGTTTCATAATAATTTCATCATAAACATAACCTGCGAAAAGAAGTAGGTTCCAAAAACATATAACCTGTGAAAGAGAAATGAATTTCATGAACATCATTTCATCAAAACATAATCCATTTAGAGAAATAATATGAATTAAAACATTGAATAATTTCTCCTTAAATCCATGAGTCAAACCAATGGATGTAATATTATATTGGAAATAATTTTGAAATATATTTTAAAAACATTTCTTGAGGAAAATATCCTTTCTTCATTGAAAAATTCATCTTAAGACATAAAAATTTTGAAAAACTTTTTATTTGAAAAAACATTTTAAAACTTATAAAGGAAGCATTGGAAACCATAAAACGTTTTTAAAATCATTTCCCCTTGAATATCGGAGTCAAATATCTTTTTAAAACATTTTAAAAAACATTTTGGAAAATATAGTTTTTGAATACAATAGATTTTCGACCGAAGAGAGAGACAAACATATTTTACTTAAAAACATTATCTTAAGTACCAAAGAGTTAAAAAGTGGTACTCATACAAGAGTATATCATGTATTACCAAATTAGAATAAAATTCATTAGTGTTCTTGAGAGATGGATCATAATATTTCATCAAATAAGCATATTCATTAACAATCTCAAAAAGCGATGAGATTTTTTCAATAAACTCTTACCACTTGGTTACTTGGGATCATAACATACATGTAAGAAAACAAAAGTAAACAAAGTATAAAATATCATGAAAATAATTATATTCATTATATAACATGTAAAATGGAAGTATATACATATCAAAAAATAATTTAGAAGAATAATAAAACATGAGTCTCAAAGGAGAAAAATTGAGACCAAACTACTTTAACGATTTGGTAACTTTTGAAAACCAAATCCCATAAAAAATAATAAAATTAATATAAAAATACCCATAAATTTAATTATAATAATAATTTAATAAATACATTGGTATTATACACACCACCCAAAAGGAATGGGTGCTGAATAAAGCATGTATCTTGAAGATTTAAAAACTAAGATGAAATCCCCTTATCTTATGTCTTGATTATCATCATACTTATTCAAACCACCTGTATAAGAAATATAAATTTATCATAAATATTTTAAAGAACCATGTTATTATATCTAATACCATATATGGTTTGATCATGACCTTATATTACCCTCTTGTTAACAATCTGATGTTAAGGTTTTACTTTGGGTAACATTCGCTTTGTTCTTCGCATATATTTTAAGTTGTCATATATTTGGTCATTAAATATATTTATAATTATTCCATAATTTAAAACATGATATAAATATAATTTATATTCGTTATATTTTTATTATAAAAATATCTATAATATATAAGTATGAAATGGAATACACTGTTCATGGAGATGATAAGTCGTACGTATGCTTGAACTTTGTTTCCATTTTTATTGTCATATTGAAAGAAATAAAGAAAATTAACTATATTTATATATATTTATAATATTGTTAAATTAGAATTATAATATTATATATATCATATATTTTCACTAAACCCATCCTTAATACATTCCATGTAGTGTGTAAATGAATCACATCGCTTTGAGGGGGTGATAGTCAACCATTCCTCAAACAAAATTATTGTATTTACACCAAATGGAAAGTAAAAATATATATATTATAAAATGAATAAATAAGATAAAGTAAATAATAAATATAATATATAACACATATAAACATATATTCCATCATAAATTCCACCATGAGAGGTGGTAAAGGAAAAATGAATAATCATCGTTTAGTGAGGTGTAGTTCCCAGTACACGTAAACAATATATTCATTACCAATTAGATGAATGTGTGTGTAAGTAAAGGTCAAATATTTATCATAACAAAATCCTAGTATATTTAGAATACTGTTTTTTTTATAAAATCAAGTAATAAAGAGAGTGTAGGTTGTGGAGAAGGAAACTAAAAGAAAGGATATTGAGAGAATACATTACCTCTCAATCGGGTAACTCCTTTTTGTTTGTGCTAAAAGGATTACTTAGAAGAATTTATTAACTAGGAGAGGATTCTAGGTGTAAGGTAGGTATGGTAGGAATTTTATTGGGTATATATTGGATTAACCTAAGTGGTTTTATAAATTTTAAGAAGAGGGAGAGTTGGTGGCCTTATATAGGGAAGGGGGAGTGGAACTCTTGTAAATATTTGAAGTGAGAATTACACCCACATTTTCTATATTGAAAGTTGATTCAATGATGATAAAAATCCAAGAAAAAATATTACAGAGTCAAAATAGTTTTATTAAATTGATTTTTAAAAAGTTTATAGGCCATTTTGGCCCTTAAGGTTATGGTTCAGTCCCTTATTAAGCTTAATTTTACCTTAATCGATGTAATTAATTTCAAAAACTTTCACTAATATTTTTGAAAAAAAGTTAAAATTATTATAAATTAAAAATTATGATGATTAAAAAAATGGATTCCATTTTTTTAAATTCATATAATATAATTCGAAGAAATTAATTTAAAATTAATCTCGTAGTCAGGTCAATAATGTAGGTTTTTTAAAGTAAAAATGATCAAAAGTTGGTAAGGTTTTTATATCCAATTTCAATGTGAAATTGGTTAAAATTACCAAAATTGGATTTATGTTTAAAAATATAATCAAATTAAACTTCTAAACGAAAATAAATTATAATTTTAACTTATAAATAAATTAGAAAACATAGTTTTGAATTAAAATCCGGTATATTTCATTATTCATCCAAAAATGAAGTTTCTTAAAAAAATCCCAAAAATCCATCCAAAGATAATTTCAACATTGTAAATTCAAAAAATTAGTTTATTTTATCAAATTTAATTTATAAATTTCTCTAAAACTACTTTAATTATTTTTCATATTAGGACATTAAGAGAAGTTTATTTGAGAAAACAATATTTTTAAGCCTATAAGGACTTTTCCAAAAATCATATATTTTATTATAAATTTGTTTTATTCATATAAAAAAATTATAAAAAATATTTTAAAAGTCGTTATTACTATTCATATTACTATATTTTATTTCTATATTATAATTATCTTATTTAAATAATTATAATATTAAAATTATTTTTCATAGAAACATTAGTGTTTCATATAACGTATGCTAAGTTGGTGTGGCACGTAACAAACACCAAGTTCGTGTTGAATGTGACATACAATGAGGCTATGTTACATGTATGGTACAAAGGTTTTATGCCGTGTAACATATTCCATGTCGGTTTCATATCAAGGAATGTTTGACTTAGTGCATTTCAATACAAAAATGAAAATTTAATTTATTCAAAAAAAAGATCGATAAAAACTTACGGTGTTACATTCTACCCCACATAAAATGAATTTGGCACTAGAAATTCATCACTCATTTAATAAATGTAGGGATAATTATACTTCATCATATCCTCATGTTCCCACATAGCTTCCTCTAACTTGTTACTTCTCTATAAATATTTGACCAGGTGAGTGATCTTGTTTCGTAGACCATTTTCTGACCGACTCAGAATTTCAACTGGTTGTTATTTATAAGATAGATATTTCTATAGAGGTATTACCTCTGAGTTCATTAAACATTAAGGTTCTGGTATGTACTTCCTCATGATATATACATAGAACACATCATGGTCTTGAGTGGGATTTGGAGGAAGTGCCAACTAATATGTTACCATTCTGATACGATCAAGAATCTCAAAGGGTCTAATATTCATAGGGCGTAGTTTAACTTTCTTTTAGAAACCTCATAAATATATTTTAGGTTGATATTTATAGAAACATATTTTCACAAAATTCAAATTTTTTATCACACCATCAATTATCAACATGACATTTCTGTTGGCCTTGAGCTTCCTTGATATGCTGCTCAATGGTTCTAACCTTCTCGACCATTTCTCCAGTAATCTCAGGTCTGAGAAGTTTTCTTTCTGCAACTTCATCCTAGTGCATTGGATCTCTACATTTAATCCAATATAGGGCTTGATAAAGTACTATATGAATTATTTAGTGAAAGTTATTATTTTAAGAAAACTCAACAAGAGAAAGGTGTTGATCCCAACCACCTTTGAAATCTAGAGAACAATATCTCAACATATCCTATAGAGTTTGAATTGTTCCTTCAGAATAACCATCTGTATGAGGATGATAAGTAGTGATACAACTCAATTATGTATCAAGTAATTTCGTAATACTTCCCCAAAAATTTTAGGTAAACCTTGGATACTGATCTAATACAATATAATGTGGTACTTCATGAAACCTTACAAATTCCTTAATGTATATCCTGGAAAGATGATCCAGAGGGAAGTCTTCTCTAAAAGCGATGAATTGTGCTGGCTTAGTACGGTGATTTAGTACCACCCATATAGCATTAAACTCTTTATAAGTATTAGGTAGTCCATAGAAAAATCAAAAGTGATGTTATCCCATTTCCATTCTGGTATGAGTAATGCATAAAACACCACTTTAGACCTTTTTCATTCAACTTTAACTTGTTAGAATACCAAGAATAAAGATACAAAATCTGTGATATCCTTCTTCATTCCATCCCACTAGAAGTATTCGTTAAAGTCCCTATAAATTTTCATACTTCCATGATGAATAAATAATGAATAACTATAATATTCCTTCAATAAATCCTTCTTCAAATATGGTATGTAAGTGAAATGCACACTATTCTTAAACCTTATCATTCCATCTTGATCAGGGTTAAACTCAAGAACATTTTTGACTTTGTTTTTTATCTCTTCATTTTCCCTTTTCACCTCTATAATATTCACTAGGAGAAAGGGTTGAACATTAATTTTCAAAAGACAAGATTTTCCCCTTCCTTCGTGATTTCTAGATCCATCCTTTGATAATCCATAAATATTGAATCTTTTTCGATCCTCATCAATGATAAGATAACATGATTCTTTTGACTCAAAGCATCGGCCACCTTGTTCACTTTCCCAGGGTAGTAATGTATTGAGCAGTTATAATCCTTTATCAGCTCTTACCATCTTCTTAGGAACATGTTAATCTCTTTATATGAGAATTTATATTTCATACTTTTATAGTTAGTTTATATATCACACTTTTCTCTATAAATATAATTCCTCTATATATTTAATCCAAAAATTACCATTGCTAACTCCAAATCATGAGTTGGGTAGATTTTCTCATGAATATTAAACAGTTGTGAGGCATAGGCTATAAAAATGTTAGTATGTATAAGAATAAATCCCAATACCTTCTTAAGGACATAACTATAGATTATAAATCCTTCTCTACTATAGGGTAATGAATGAACATGTGCACTCACTGACCTTATCTTCGGTTCCTTGAAATTTTCCTCACATTCATCTATCCAGAAGAACTTAACACCCTTATGAGTTAACTTGGATAGAGGATTATATAGTGATGATAAATTCCCCACAAACCATCGATAATATCTTGTTAAACCAAGAATGCTATGAATCTTAGTCACTATGGTTGTTCGAGGCCATTATTCAATAGCCTCCATCTTTGATGGATCTATTGCGATAACATATATTTAGATTATGTGACCCAAAAATGAAACATTTTTCTACAAAAATTCATACTTTGTAAATTTTTCATAAATTTCTTCCTTATTTAGGGTATTTAGTAATATTATCAATTGATCTTAATTATCTTACTTTATATTCAAATAGATAAGAATATCATCTTTAAATACCACCACAAACTAGTTGAGGTAATCTCAAAAGACTATATTCATTAAATCCATAAAGATAACATGGGAATTAGTAAGAAAAAAATGCATTACTATATATTCGTAATGTCCATACCTTGTAAAGAATGTTGTATAGGGGATATAATACTTGACTATCAATTTATGATATCCAGAATGAAGGTTAATCTTAGAAAATTATTGAGCTCCGCACAGTTGATAAAACAAGTCATCAATACGGGGAGGAGAATACTTGTTCTTGATTGTGATATTGTTAATCTCCCAATAATTAATGTATGGTATCATTGATCCAATTTTATTTTTCAAAAAAATAATAGGTTCACCCCAAGGTGAAACACTTGGCCAAATAGATCCCCTATAAATGTTTTCTTGGATTTTATTATTCAATTAATATGTAACAGCCCAAGATTTTATAAAAAAAATATTCTTTTTAATTTTATTAAAGTCTTGTGTTGTACGCTACACCAAAAGGAGCTTGCACAACACGCATCCTTGACTTGCCTTGCATTACACGCAATCACGACCTTCCTCGATAGCGTGTGTAATACGCAATACCGAGTTTCACTAAACAATGATATGCTAATAAAACTAGCCGTTATGAATAGTAATAATCACTTTTTGAAATTTTATAAATTTTATTTTTCAAAATGGACTTCATTTTTGGACTCAGAATATCGAAATTAGCCTAGGGTGAAATTTTGGTATTTTTCTGAAAACTTTCAATTTTTGATGAATAGTGAAACCACTAAGTGGTAGGTTAAAAACTGAATTTTGCATAAAACATAATTTTACCGCTTCTGTGAATGGAATTTCGAAAATCCGAGAGACACGGTTAATATCAAGGACTAAAATGTGGTTCAATGAGATGAAAATAATTTTTTGGTGAATAGTAACTTTTTACTTTTTTTTACCGCGGTTAATAGTAAATTGGGTAACTAAGGGTAAATATGATATTAATATTACCCTAACACATGTCCTAATTCTATTGGACAAGTGTAATTCGACCAAAAACAAACTTAGGAATAAAATATGACCATTTAGGTCCACTTGGATTAGATTAGGACATTTATTATTAATTTATTTAAAGAAGGGTTAAAATAGTTAAAATCAAAGTTTAATAAGTAAATCATTTATAATATGGGGTTATACATAAGATAAATTCGATTGTAAATATTCATTAGAAATCTAAAAAGATTTCCTACATGATGGTATTTTATTTGTAATTTTTAGACATCAAATAATGTAATTTATTTATGACACAAAGATGATGCAGTAATTATCTTATTAATGAAATATTGACATAATTGATAATATAAATACCAAAATAAATGTAATTTAAGACTTTTTATGAATTACACTAATTTTCTAGGTTAATATGATATATTAATGTTGATTTAATCAACTTGGTTCGAACATATAATTCTGTTATGACTTTCACAAAAATCATATATCAAATAGTGTCAAAATTGACACAAAATAGTTTTTAAATAAAATATTATATTATTAATTGTTATTTTATTCCTAAAAATCTAAGGTTCGGCCAAATGACTTAGATAAGGATATATATATTAATAATAAACAATTTGGGGTTCGTTTGGCATGTTATAGTAAGTTTATTAACCATATAGTGAAAGAAAACAAAAAGACATGGTAAAAGTTAAATTATTTAACTTAGAGTTAAATCTAATTGATAAGGTTAAAATAATACCCTAAACTTGTCTAAATCTTATTGGTTGATAGGATTTCGACCCATCCCCACCTTATCTTCGAAATAAGACCCTTTGGAGCCATTATAAACCGATTTTGACTTTAATATAAAATAATATTTTGAGATATTCCTAAGGTGCCCCTCTCCTCCCTTATAAAAGGGCACCTCCTCCCCCTCCTCCTCACACCAATTTGAGCACTCAATCTCGGCCAACCCCTGCCAAAATCTCTTCTCCACTTCCCTAGAAACATCCTAGAGGTTTTGGTCTTCCTCAAAGACCAATTTTAGTGCCCTAAGAGGAGGTCTCAAAGAGGCGCTTCAAAGAAGAGGTAATTACCGTTACCAATTCTTTCATCTTTATTTCTTCTTCCACTTCTTCTTCTTAGGTTGTTTAATTATGAAGTAATAACATAAGTATCACTCATATACTGATATGTTATTATAAGTATGAAACAACCCTATTTCACCATCTATCCATCCTACGGAAAAAGAAATCACTGCGCGTGCGTACGTACGGAATACCGTCTCCACGCCGTGGTGTAATCTATTTTCCACCACCACCTTACATGGATGGGTATAATGGTGTAAAGAATAACTATACATAGTTATTAAAACATAATATTGATTCTGATATATTGTATAATCCACTCCGATTCAATTCAATATTTATGAAAATGATATCATCGCTCGTGCGTACGTACGGACTACCGTCTCCACGACGCGATGAGATTCATTCTCCATGTTAACCATTTAAGAATGATTATAAAGTATATATAAGAAATAATAATGAAATATATGACATTATAAAGCTACTGGATTATGTATATATATATATATATGTATGTCATCTACTTACTTCCATTTCAAGACAATAAGGAATGGAAAACAGCGTTCATGCGTACGTACGGACTACCGTCTCCATGAACGGTGTTTTTCATTTTATCTATCTATTATATATATATATACTGAATATATATGATATATAAATCAAATTTTATATTCTGTAAGTAAGTAAATCATGATATAAGTAATAATAATGTCAAGAACAACAAGTCAAAACACCTACGATAAATGAAACGATTTTACCCAAAACGCTTCTTTAACATGGAATTTACAAAAGAACGGGTAATATAATGTCATAAGTGAACCATATATGATATCATAACAATGAATATGATTCTATAATAAGTCAATGACATTATTTAAATCATTATACAGGAGGTTCGGACACATACGAAGCAAATCGGACCTAAGGTAAGGGAAATATCACAATCTCATTTTTATCCGAGATTGTTTATTCATAAGTATTTACTGGGGTGTATTTTATCATCCACATCCATTTTTACTCAATATGTAATATTATTTCCATCCACCTACAATTTTTTAAATCCATTTTTACCCTTCGGTGGATTTTTAGTAAAATAAATGAAAGGAATCATTTGTCGTTTTTCATACGAGGTACTTTTTGACTTTTCCGGCAAAAGTACGAAGAATGTTTTTTTAACTTATACGTCATGAATGGATTTTTAAAACATTATTTCCAAGAAGATTCCTTTACAAGTTTTCAAGTTTATTTTTAATCAACTTCTTTTATTTTAAAGTTGTATGACATATTATGAAAGGAAAAATGTTTTTTTGAAGAAGAAAGGATATTTTCCTCAAGAATGGAGTTCAAGTGTTTTATCAAAATTATTTTCCATCTAAGATAATAAAGGGTTCTATTTTTATCCCTATTATTACATTGATTTGATCATGTTGTGATGGAATTATTTTTATGAATTCCTTTATCTTATATAAATTGATTTATGATGTCATGATGTTTCAAGAATCCCATTTTTGTTACATGTGTTATGCGATGATGTATGTTTTATGATTATGTGGCACACATAAGAAAGGATTCATTATAAGATGGGTGGGACCTATATCTCCCTCCAATGCATTGGGTAAAGATTTTATATCTCATGAGATAGACATGGCTGGAATGGTAGGTTATACCGGTTCAGTGAAACAGGACTGAAACGAGGGTTACTCGATTCAGAAAGGGACTTTGTCCACTAAGATAGTCTTGGCAATGAGTCTTGACTAACAAGAAATGATTCTATATGATTATGTGTGAATTCCACAAAGTTTCATGTTTTATGTTATGATTATTGTGATTACATTTCACTTCCATGATTTACCCCATGTTATGAAATTATGATCTCTTTTGCAGGTTAAGATTTCCAAAAGTTATGTGCTTATGTATATGATGTAATTGATATTTCTTTTGTTTACCCTTACTGAGCATTTGAGCTCACCATTTTATGTTTTCTTTTCCCCAGGATATAAAGAAAGGTTTTAGGTATAAAAAAAAGGAGATCTTTATGGGAGATGTTGAAGATCTTTCACCATGATTAGAAGATTATATTCCGAGTTTCCAAAGACACTAAACTATTACGGTCCTTGTGTGTGTGTTTTTGTTATGTACTAAGTATTCCGCAAATGTAATGTAATGTCCATGTACGTCAAGATACGGGTCTCTACAGTTGGTATCAGAGGAAAGGTTTAGTCAACCTTTGGAAACTAGGATGCGAAAACATTAGTGAGATCCCTAGAAATATTTCTAAGGTATGTCTAGGGATGTCCCTAAGGATACGTATACGTATAGGATATAATCCTAGAACTACGATACCGATCTTAGAATTTAACCTAAGATGTTAGATATTAAGGGTACTCCCCCTTTACTATGTTGTTTTCCCTAGCATTATTTTGCCTCTCACACTATTCTTTTTGGGTTTTAGAAAATGGCTGGAAACAAGATGATTCATGATAATGGAGGATATGATGGACAATGGAATGATATTCTTCATGAGAAACCAAATGAAATGGGATTTGGAAGTCCAAAAATCATTATTATGCCGAATCAGCAATCTCATAATATGATCAATAAAGTAAAATTTGGTAAGTTTCCTGACTCAGCTAATAAGAGAAAGATGGAGTTTCATGATTACCATAGAGGAAATAAAGTTCAATTTCCCTCATGTAAATCATGTGGGAAGAGGCATCAAGGAGAATGTTTCAAGGGAACTGGAAGATGCTTTGTGTGTGGAAAAGAAGGACACAAAGCAAGTAAGTGCAAAGGAAAAGGGTCGGTTAACACCATGGATGAGGATAATGGTATTGCTATGACATCAAAAATGGTTAAGTGTTTTAAATGTGGAATGTATGGGCATTATGAAAACAAATGCCCTAAGGGAAAGACTCATGAAGAGAATCAGTATGGTCATATGGGTAGTATTTATGTGGATGATGATGAAGAGACTACAAATGATATGTGAGATGAAATTTTTTTTTTTTGAAGCTCGGTCAATGGTTTGAGAATGTAGTGGAATGATTACATGTTTATCATGTGTAATTTTGTATAAGTAATCTCATGCTACTATGGAATAAAGAGACATCTATGGATTGTTACACTGTTGTCTTTCCTTGTGTTTTGAAAGTGTATGATTAATGTTACCAGTATCCATGAAAGGTTATTCAGATATTTTTGGAATGTAGATGATATGCGCATAATGAAGGGATAAGGAGAAAATTAAATGTTTGATAGTATTCATGAGCTCATGATTGATATAAGGACTAAGTGATATCATGGTTTGAGTATATAGAATTTTTAGGATTTCGGTATGTGAAAAGTGTTAACTTTTAACTGCATTCATGTTTTCACTAAGGTATTCAAGAGAATACACGATTAAGGACTTTGAATGTTTGGAATGTGACCAACAAAACATATCTTATGATATATGGGGATCGATGATGGTGTTAAATCTCTGGTAATCATTTTCACTATATTATGAGAGTCGACTGCAGTATTATGGATAAGCCTAAAAGATTGGAATGGATTATGTTGGACATAAGTTAGTATTGTTTGTTTTTTTGATATTATTGATGGGATGTTATATAGTTTTGGAAAAAGGAGAACCTGCAGGACGGGCGACAACCCATCGCTTCGGACAAGGCTGTGGGAATCGAACCCACAACCGAAGTGCGACTGGCCTTTATCGCCTACCACTGACCTACAGGAAGTCCCTGTTTAGAAGAAACTAGTTTTATTATATTAAGCAGTATGATATATGAAGTATAAGTCCATTTTAGGAACCATATATGATTAATCTCACTATAGATCGACTTATGTATATAATTTTGCTAACCTTTTGTTCGAGACAGATGGAATGACCCGTCATTCTATCACATGATCTACTAACACTTCACGAATAACAAATTCAACTTCATTTATATAAGAGATGAAGTGGAAATTGTTCAAGGCACGAACAATAGTGAGATTGTACCAAAATAAAGTAAGTATTTATTCTAATTCAAATTCTTCAACTTTAGGGAAATGATCTTGAAAACCAAAAATGTTGTCCTAGTGCCCTTATATCTGATGAATCAGATGGTACCCTAGATCTTCACAAATTTATGGCTTTGTGATTACTGGCTTTTCCATAGCCATGTTCTCTACCACTCTCCATCAGAACATGATGGTTAGATTTCTCTTCCATATCCATATTTTCACCTATGTGAAAACCCAATGATTAGTTTATTTGGGTAACCGTTACGTTTCATACTTTTGTTTTTAAAGATTGGTTTTGATATTCCTTTTTACGATGTGGGTTTCTATTAAAGAAACTTTCAAATAGTTAACCATTTATAACCCGACGAATTTCGAGGGCGAAATTCATTTTAAGGGGGGTAGAATGTAACAGCCCAAGATTTTATAAAAAAATATTCTTTTTAATTTTATTAAAGTCTTGTGTTGTACGCTACACCAAAAGGAGCTTGCACAACACGCATCCTTGACTTGCCTTGCATTATACGCAATCACGACCTTCCTCGATAGCGTGTGTAATACGCAATACCGAGTTTCACTAAACAATGATATGCTATTAAAACTAGCCTTTATGAATAGTAATAATCACTTTTTGAAATTTTATAAATTTTATTTTTCAAAATGGACTTCATTTTTGGACTGAGAATATCGAAATTAGCCTAGGGTGAAATTTTGGTATTTTTCTGAAAACTTTCAATTTTTGATGAATAGTGAAACCACTAAGTGGTAGGTTAAAAACTGAATTTTGCATAAAACTTAATTTTACCGCTTCTATGAATGGAATTTCGAAAATTCGAGAGACACGGTTAATATCAAGGACTAAAATGTGGTTCAATGAGATGAAAATAATTTTTTGGTGAATAGTAACTTTTTACTTTTTTTTACCGCGGTTAATAGTAAATTGGGTAACTAAGGGTAAATATGATATTAATATTACCCTAACACATGTACTAATTCTATTGGACAAATGTAATTCGACCAAAAACAAACTTAGGAATAAAATATGACCATTTAGGGCCACTTGGATTAGATTAGGACATTTATTATTAATTTATTTAAAGAAGGGTTAAAATAGTTAAAATCAAAGTTTAATAGGTAAATCATTTATAATATGGGGTTATACATAAGATAAATTCGATTGTAAATATTCATTAGAAAGCTAAAAAGATTTCCTACATTATGGTATTTTATTTGTAATTTTTAGACATCAAATAATTTAATTTATTTATGACACAAAGATGATGCAGTAATTATCTTATTAATGAAATATTGACATAATTGATAATATAAATACAAAAATAAATGTAATTTAAGACTTTTTATGAATTCCACTAATTTTCTAGGTTAATATGATATATTAATGTTGATTTAATCAACTTGGTTTGAACATATAATTCTGTTATGACTTTCACAAAAATCATATATTAAATATTGTCAAAATTGACACAAAATAGTTTTTAAATAAAATATTATATTATTAATTGTTATTTTATTCCTAAAAATCTAAGGTTCGGCAAAATGACTTAGATAAGGATATATATATTAATAATAAACAATTTGGGGTTCTTTTGGCATGTTATAGTAAGTTTATTAACCATATAGTGAAAGAAAACAAAAAGACATGGTAAAAGTTAAATTATTTAACTTAGAGTTAAATCTAATTGATAAGGTTAATATAATACCCTAAACCTGTCTAAATCTTATTGGTTGATAGGATTTCGACCCATCCCCACCTTATCTTCGAAATAAGACCCTTTGGATCCATTATAAACCGATTTTGACTTTAATATAAAATAATATCTTGAGATATTCCTAAGGTGCCCCTCTCCTCCCTTATAAAAGGGCACCTCCTCCCCCTCCTCCTCACACCAATTTGAGCACTCAAGCTCGGCCAAACCCTGCCAAAATCTCTTCTCCACTTCCCTAGAAACATCCTAGAGGTTCTGGTCTTCCTCAAAGACCAATTTTAGTGCCCTAAGAGGAGGTCTCAAAGAGGCGCTTCAAAGAAGAGGTAATTAGCGTTACCAATTCTTTCATCTTTATTTCTTCTTCCACTTATTCTTCTTAGGTTGTTTCATTATGAAGTAATAACATCAGTATCACTCATATACTGATATGTTATTATAAGTATGAAATAACCCTATTTCACCATCTATCCATCCTACGGAAAAAGAAATCACTGCGCGTGCGTACGTACGGAATACCGTCTCCACGCCGTGGTGTAATCTATTTTCCACCACCACCTTACATGGATGGGTATAATGGTGTAAAGAATAACTATAAATAGTTATTAAAACATCATATTGATTCTGATATATTGTATAATCCACTCCGATTCAATTCAATATTTATGAAAATGATATCATCGCTCGTGCGTACGTACGGACTACCGTCTCCACGACGCGATGAGATTCATTCTCCATGTTAACCATTTAAGAATGATTATAAAGTATATATAAGAAATAATAATGAAATATATGACATTATAAAGCTACTGGATTATGTATATATATATATATATGTATGTCATCTACTTACTTCCATTTCAAGACAATAAGGAATGAAAAACAGCGTTCATGCGTACGTACGGACTACCGTCTCCATGAACGGTGTTTTTCATTTTATCTATCTATTATATATATATACTGAATATATATGATATATAAATCAAATTTTATATTCTGGAAGTAAGTAAATCATGATATAAGTAATAATAATGTCAAGAACAACAAGTCAAAACACCTACGATAAATGAAACGATTTTACCCAAAACACTTCTTTAACATGGAATTTACAAAAGAACGGGTAATATAATGTCATAAGTGAACCATATATGATATAATAACAATGAATATGATTCTATAATAAGTCAATGACATTATTTAAATCATTATACAGGAGTTTCGGACACATACGAAGCAAATCGGACCTAAGGTAAGGGAAATATCACAATCTCATTTTTATCCGAGATTGTTTATTCATAAGTATTTACTGGGGTGTATTTTATCATCCACATCCATGTTTACTCAATATTTAATATTATTTCCATCCACCTACAATTTTTTAAATCCATTTTTACCCTTCGGTGGGTTTTTAGTAAAAGAAATGAAAGGAATCTTTTGTCGTTTTTCGTACGAGGTACTTTTTGACTTTTTCGGCAAAAGTACGAAGAATGTTTTTTTTAACTTATACGGCATGAATGGATTTTTAAAACATTATTTCCAAGAAGCTTCCTTTACAAGTTTTAAAGTTTATTTTTAATCAACTTATTTTATTTTAAAGTTGTATGACATATTATGAAAGGAAAAATGTTTTTTTGAAGAAGAAAGGATATTTTCCTCAAGAATGGAGTTCAAGTGTTTTATCAAAATTATTTTCCATCTAAGATAATAAAGGGTTCTATTTTTATCCCTATTATTACATTGATTTGATCATGTTGTGGTGGAATTATTTTTATGAATTCCTTTATCTTATATAAATTGATTTATGATGTCATGATGTTTCAAGAATCCCATTTTTGTTACATGTGTTATGCGATGATGTATGTTTTATGATTATGTGGCACACATAAGAAAGGATTCATTATAAGATGGGTGGGACCTATATCTCCCTCCAATGCATTGGGTAAAGATTTTATATCTCATGAGATAGACATGGCTGGAATGGTAGGTTATACCGGTTCAGTGAAACAGGACTGAAACGAGGGTTACTCGATTCAGAAAGGGACTTTGTCCACTAAGATAGTCTTGGCAATGAGTCTTGACTAACAAGAAATGATTCTCTATGATTATGTGTGAATGCCACAAAGTTTCATGTTTTATGTTATGATTATTGTGATTACATTTCACTGCCATGATTTACCCCATGTTATGAAATTATGATCTCTTTTGCAGGTTAAGATTTCCAAAAGTTATGTGCTTATGTATATGATGTGATTGATATTTCTTTTGTTTATCCTTACTGAGCATTTGAGCTCACCCTTTTATGTTTTATTTTCCCCAAGATATAAAGAAAGGTTTTAGGTATAAAAAAAAGGATATCATTATTGGAGATGTTGAAGATCTTTCACCATGATTAGAAGATTATATTCCGAGTTTCCAAAGACACTAAACTATTACGGTCCTTGTGTGTGTGTTTTTGTTATGTACTAAGTATTCCGCAAATGTAATGTAATGTCCATGTACGTCAAGATACGGGTCTCTACATAATACAACTCAAACAAAGATGTTCTGTAAAGAGTCTTTAAAATTGGTGTGGAACCTGGTATGAGTTCTATTGAGAACTCAACATGAAATTTAGGTGTAAGTCTAGGAAAATATTCTAGAAATACATACATAAATTATTGAAATATAAGAATATAATTAATTTATATTTTCTCTCAAACCATTTTAGATAAACAACACTTTTGAATGGGAATTAAATCCCATACACTCGATATAATCTCTACAGGTAGTTCATGATTATCATCACATTGATGTATAACCATATGAGGTTCTGAAATATCAAACATAACTTCCCTTGGTAATTGATGTGGGATTTTTGTAGATAAAGCCACACCATGCCTTAGATGACATCAAATTCTACCAAAGGAAGAATGAAAATATTTGCAGGAAGTACATTCCCACAAACATCCAACAGAGAGGAATCATATAATTGAGATGAAATAATCATACCATTAGAGGTTTTCACATATCAATACACATCTAATTGTTTTGGTGTAATATTAACACCCTTATAAAAATCTTTATATATGAAAGAGTTGGTAGATCTAGAATCAATTATGACATTAGTAGTTTTTGAGTGGATTGTAAGTGTACCTTTAATAATGTATTAATCACACCCCTCATTAGAAATAGAAATTTAATGAGATTTATCCTTTTTCCTTGGTTTAAGAGGTTGCTAACATCGATCATCATCCTCAAACCTTGGGTTTGGGAAGTAGTTAGCATAATTCATGTTCTCCTTAGACTTGATGTCCACACTTCCTCAAATGAAATTATTGTATTTACACCAAATGGAAAGTAAAAATATATGTGTTTTAAAAGAAATAAATAACCCTAAATACATAATAAATATAATATATAAGATATATAAATTGAGTTTCCATCATAATTTCCACCATGAAATGAACAATCATCATTTAGTGAGGTGGTAGTTTTCTGAACATGTAAACAGTATGTTCGTTACCCATTTGATTGAGGTGTGTGTAAGTATTGGTATAAAATATAGAGAAAAATACTAGTATATTTATAATAATTGTGTTATTATAAAATTGTTGAATAAAGAGAGTGGAGGGGGTGGAGAATGAAAATAAAAGAAAGGATTTTGAGAGAAGGTGTTACCTCTTTATCGGCTATCTCTTTTTTGGTTTGGGCCAAAAGGATTCATTTTAAGAATTTATTCCCAAGGATAGGCTTTTAAAAATAATTTAGGGTTGTTTGAAAGTGTATTGGGTTGATATTGGCTGAAACTAAGTGTTTTGAGATGTATGAAGAAGAGTGAGAGGTGGTGGCCTTCTATAGGGAAGGAGGAGTGGCACTCTTGTAAATATTTGAAGAGAGAATTTCACGCACGTTTTTCATGTTGTTAGTGGATAAAATAATGATATAAATACAATAAAATGGATTATGGGGTCAAAATATGTCCATAAAAGGGATTTTGGACAGGTTTATAGGTCGTTTTGTGCCTTAAGGTTATGGTTTAGTCGCTTATTAAGCTTAATTTAACATTAATCGAGGTAATTAATTTTATCAGTTTCAAAAATATTTTTGGTCAAAAATAAGTAGAAGAAATTATAAATTATTTTATTCCAAATATATAATCCATTTTCAAAAACTCCAATGACATAATTTTTAGAAATTAATTTGAAATTAATCTCAATGTATGGCCGACTATGCAAATTTTTAAAGTAATAATGATCAAATGTTTTCTATGTTTTTATATCCAATTTCAATGTGAAATTAGTTCCAATTACCTACATTGGATTAATAGATAAAAATATAATATAATTAATATTTTAAACAAAATTAAAATATAATTTAACCTTATAAATAAATAATTTTCAAAGGAAGTTTTGAATTAAAAGTTGGTATTTTTCAATATTCATCCAACAATGATGTTTCTCAGAAAAATCCCAAAAATTCACCTCAAGATAATTTAAAAATTTTAAATTCAAAAATTAAGTTTATTTTATCAAATTAATTTTCTAAATGGGTTTAAAATTACTTTTATTATGTTTCACAGAAAGACATTAAAAGCGTTCATTCGAGAAAACATAACTTTTAAACATATAAGGACTTTACCAAAAATCATATCTTTCATTATCAAATTTTATTATTTATATAGAAAAATTATAAATAATATATTAAAATTAGTTATTAATATTCATATACTAGGTTTAATGTCTTGGTTATATTTATCCCATTTAAATAATTATAACAGCAAAATGATGTTTCATAGAAACATCGATGTTGTGTCTAACGTACTCCAATTCAGGGTTTCCAGTAAAATATTCCAAGTTGGTGTTGCATGTAATGTATTCTGATTCGATGTTTTGTGTATTAAAATCCATGTTGGTGTCATGTAACATATGCCAAGTCGATGGCATGTGAAAGAAAGTTTTAATAATTGCATTCCAATACTTAAATAAAAATTTAATTTATTTGTAAAAAAGTGACATAAAAACATGGGGTGTTACATTGGTGATATGAAATAGGTTTTTATGTTTTAATAAAATAGAATAATATTCTCTCTTTATAAGAGATGTGAGGTGCACTATTATAATTTCTGAAAATATTAAATTAATATAAATTAATTTTCTTCTAAAAATGGAACCAAAATGATTTATTTAGAAGATATGAAAATTATGGGTCAAAATAAATTAATATAATGAAAAATAGGTTTATTTATACTATTTTTAATCCTTATATTTTGGTTTTAACCATTATTTAACCTCTTTAACTCTTACTGTGACAAAATGGATTTTTATTCTTTGAGTGTTAATATTATTGCAATAAAATAATAAACAAACCCTAAACATATAACGTATGAAATTATAAACACAATACCAATAATTTTTCCTAATTTTATATTTTTATAAATTTAATATCATTTAATAAAATACAATTTATTCTAAAATATCATTAATTTCAATTGTGACACTATTTATTACTTTTACTTTTAAAAATATCAATACAATAATATAACTAAAAAAATCATATAATACTCCGATAAAATGTAAAATTAATCTATAAAATTCATTTATCACACTGATTATTTCAATTTATATTTATTTTAATATTTTAATAACATTTATGTGATATTTCTATAAGTAATATAATTATTGTATCATCATTGTGAAATCCTTTAAGGTAATTATTTCGAACCTAAAAATTAAATATAACATACTATTATGAAGATAAATATTTTATCTTTAAAAATAAGATTTATTGTCAATTATATATTTTTGATGACCACATAAGAAAAATGTTATACTTATTAAAAACATTAGTGTGACATGTTTGAATTTTCTTTAAATAAAATAATATAAGGGGATTAAAGTCATACAAATGGCTCCAAGAGGACTTAAATTTAACCCATAGAATATTTTTTTTAAAATTCACTCATAAAATAAAATTGGTACAAGTGTTAAGGTAATTGGATAATATTTATAATATTATTTTTACCCTTAATTACATGATTTATCCTTAACCATGGTAATAAAATTACTATGTTTACTTTTCATATGTTTCGAAAAAGGGTCATATTTACTAAATTTTGAACATAAGATTAAAAATATGGAACAATTTGTTCAAAACTCAAAACACATAGTGGATAAAATTAATTTAAAATTAATCTCAAAGATGAGATGAGAAAGTGGGTTTTTAAAGTGAATATGTTCAAACATTTGAAATGATTTTATATCCAAATTCATTATGAAAAAGATTACAATAAAATAAAATGGTTAAATATATTTATAATTGATCTAATGTTACTTTAAAACTATTTTAAAATATAATTTAATGTTTTAAATTATTCATATGAAAATCTAGTTTTCAATTAAAATGCATTATTCTTCACTATTCATCAAAAAATGAAACTTATCATAAAAAAAAATTCACCCCAATAAAATTTTGAAATAATTATTTAAAAAATCAATATTATCTTTTCAATAAAATATATAAATGTTTAAAAAATTTGTTTTAAAATAAGTCTTCCATCAAAAGGTGGCAAAACCGCCTATAAAAAAATACATATTTTCAATAAAAAATTGAATTTTTTAATATCATGTTTAGAAAATATATAGGATGAATGTTAATTATTTGATTGAAAATATTATATATATATTTCATTAATATAATCCAAAAAGAGTTATTTTATTTTATTGTTATAAAACACACTTGTGTGCATAAAAATAGTATTTTAGAAAAATATTTCCTTTTATTTTTAAAAGGGTTTTATTTTTATTTATAATTAATTAGTATCTTTGAAATTAAATATATATACATAGGTAAAATATATTTTAATTATTTATTTAATGCTATTATGACCTTAAATTATAATATCTAGGTTATAATGGTGTCATTTAAATAATAATATTTAGTGTTTTAGGCTTGATGTGGGGTATCATTTAACATATCAAACATAATATTTGATTCTTAAAATATAACGATGTTACAAGAAATTTTAGATTAATACTTATTAGGTTTTAATTAATATTTTAGATTTAATTTCAAACAAAATTCAATTCATGTAAATTATAGGGATTATTTTAATTATATCACCAAGTGTCTATCTTATTACCATAAAAATTTATTTTAAAATTCCCAACAATTACTACTATTGATTTTGTGTCAGGTTATTTTTAATTTATATAGGTAAATTGTTAGCATCCATGAGATATTCATATTTAAGGTTTGATGGTAATAGTTTCAATTCTATATCCCAGTTTGAAATAATGATGGTAACAACCTGGTTGCATTCAAGTTCACGACCTTCATGTGAAGGGAAGAATAGTTTCTCAAAGTATTATTATTAAAAAAATAGTGAAAATACATTAGATAAATATTCAACCAACTGATATCCAGAATTATCAAGAAATACATTTGGTTTATTTCCTAATCCATTTCTAGAAATATTTTCATCTATGAGTTCTAGTGACATGATATTTGTACTCAGTTTCATAATTTCATTCAATAGATTATTTTCTCTATTTTAGACAATATTGTTTTTAAAATGAGAGAGTATAAATATTTATTGTTCTATTTAAGAAAATATAAGAGATTCAATGCTATTAAAATGTATGGTATATTCAACAAAATCCATATAAATTGTTCATTAATTTAAATTGAATATTTTTATGTTATTTTTAGAAATTTTTATGCCATAATGATTGGGGACTGAGTATGCTATTTATACTCCCATATATTCTTAAGGTAGAAATCATCAAGGAATAAAAAAACCATCACTCTTACCAATACATCTTTACAAATAATAATAGGGTATGCATCATGCCTATTTTTTATTTTCACTACAGTATAGGTTGTATTAATTTCTTCAACCTATAAAGAATAATATATAGAGTGAGCCATAACATTTATTGATCCACCTAAGTCACACATGGAATTATTGAATGTGATCTTCCATAAAATAAAAGTAACATGTAATATATTATGATATTTTCATTTTATAGGTAACTAAGGTGTAATCAAAGCGGATAAATTCATTTCCAACTCAAATTTTAATCCCTTGAATCCTCCTTCTATTAGTATAATGTTCTTTTTAAAATAATCCATGCCTTGTAATTTAACTAATTTATTCCAATAGGGGGATATTTATTTCAACCTTCTTAAAAGTATCAAATCCAAAATTTTGTAATTCTTCCTCTATGGTTTTATTAGGTGGAGTAATCTTTTAAAAAAATGATAAATATTTTCTAGAGAGTTCCTCTATCTTAGCCTTACCTTTATCCTTCTTCATTTCCTATGATTTCATAGGTAGGTCCTCATGTCATTCTACATGATCTTTCTTCTCTTCAAGTGTATAATTAATTTCAAATTTTATATGATACTTATCATTTCTTTGGTTAACTTCCACTCCACTCCTCAAATTCATTTTACTAACATTTACTTTAGGGTTATAAATACATTGATATGGGAGTTTACTAAACAATTGGTAAAAAAATTATTTTAAAGTTGTAATCATTTTCCTAACAATTTTCTCAAAAATTTAATCCTAGAAGCATGATTTTTATATTCTTCTATATATTACCTTGACACTCTACTATTTTTCTGATTAATCCCTTCATGGATGGTTTTTATTTCCCTTTCCCTTGAGGATGGAAGCTGATTGATGATTGATAATTATTCATTACTTTTTGAAATGGTGGTGGATGATATATTTTTAAAAGGATTTGTAGAATTTAGGGAGTTATTAATGTTAGTTTATAACTCTATATAGAATAGTGGAATATATATTCACCCTTAATTATTATTTGGTTGTTGGAACATTTTGTTTGGGAAAATGGAATCACAACACTCAGTGTATTTCATGTTGAGGAAACAATATTTATAATTATCTAAAGACTTAAAAAAATAAAATTTATTAAGAGGATTAGATTATGATTTTCTAACCTGATTAAGTTTCACCATTATCATAATATAAGTGTTTCCATTAATTTTATATTCAATTAAAGGAGGTTTTGATGTTTTTAACTAAGTAATACCACTTGATGAAGTGTTTATTCCCCCAAATTGTTGTTAATTTAGAGATATATTCTCAATAAAAACATTATTTAACATTGTAAAATTTTTAAGGAGGGATAATACTATAGAATTATTCACGTTATTTATATAATATTTTACTAATAATTTGTAAAATAAACCAAGAAGTGACATTGATATGCCACATGGTGTGGAAAATAGGCACACAATTTATTGAAAATATCCCAATAAATGTACAGAGTATCTCTACTAGATTAAATAATGTTATAAATATCCTTAATTAATGACATACTCCTTAAAATGAGGATCATTTTTAGGAGTATTATCTAAATATCATATTAACTTTTAACCTCTCATGGTTGTAAGTAATAAAAGCACAGTTTTAATATAGATTCATGTAAAAATGGAAATTATCTCCACTTGATTTGACTATCTGGTACTCCACACTACTTCATGTTAACACAAAAATTACTAAAATAATTTAATTTTTTGTTGGGTATTCATCAGTAAGACCATGATACTTCCTAAGAAGTTGTATATGACCATGTTTTAATTTAAAATCAACCTGATTATTAGGGTTCATAATCACATTGGTTGGACAGTTGAAATTTATTGCACATAATTACCTAAAAGTTAAATTTAATTACGTTATATTATCTTCCATGATTCTATAATTTTAATTATTTTAAGAAGAAAAAAAGAAGAATATTGGGAATCTATTAATGAAATTTAAAAAAAATATTGTTCTAACTATTCAGTATTTATCAATTCCTTTCATTATTTATAAAATATCAATCTAACTGTAGATCAATACCAAATAGGTAATTAATTCATTATCTAGTATTATAATTAACTCAAATAAAAATGAAAAAAATGGAAAACAAAATTAATGTTCGTACATGTTAAAATTCCAAATTCATAATGTTACTATTGTGGGTTAGTTAAGAATAAATTTTTAAGCACAAGAAAATGTAGTATTAGTGGTGTAACTTAGGTTATCTTGCAAATAGGCACTCAATACTAGTTTTTATTAATTACATGTATATTAGATTTGGTATTTTATTTAGTTTAAATAATGGAAACAATGAAACAATATTGAGTGTGTAAATATTGAAATAAATGTAAATTTATTTAAAAAAATGGATGAGAAACACTAGACATACCTAGAACATTTCTCTCATCCACATTATCAAATTCCCTAAAAAATATTCACCCCATTTATTATCTCATTAAGCATCTTTAAACATAGAACCAATTACTATAACTTATTGTGTTTGGATTAGATAAATATATTTAGTAACCACAACATGCAGTACCTTAACCTCTCCAAATTTATTTATAACCTTAAATTACTCCTTAATTTACCTCACTACCTTCCAATGAGTGCCGAATAACGAAGATTTAGGGATTAATACATATAAACTAAAATCAAAAGAGGAAAATTGAGAAAAAAAATTAATATTAGTGATGTAAACATGCAACCTAAAGCATAATAATTACTCCCCATGAAGATCACACATGATAAATGATATCAAATATTGATTGGGATTCATGATTGGGAATGAGGGAAGTCTCTTCAATGTGGCCATAAGAGGCTCATTTCATTAGCATTATAGGTGAAATATAAGTATCAAATTATAATTAGAAGGGTTGAACCTGACTATAGTGGGTTATAATATATTTTTAGGGATTTATGTTAGGAAAAAGCCTTCAAGGAATCCTATTAGCATTGTTGGGTGTGATTATGTTTGTTAATAAGGTCATATGACTGTGAATAAGTATGAATGGTGTTTTCTAAAGTAGGTGTTTAATGTGGCACGATTTTCAAGTGTTTTTTAAAATTTAGGGCCTCAAAATTAAGAGTTTTGTTTTTTTTAAAGGAATATTTTCTTTGTAGAAGATAAAAGTATGTGGAACATGAAGCATAGTTCACAGATTGTAAAGGGGGTACATGGGAATGGTTAAAAGAAGGAAAACGGTATGAGGAATGCGTTGGAGGAACAATTCATGGAGAGAAGGAGGTTTGTGGGAGGCCAATGGTACAAATAAGGATTGTGGTACATGGGATGGCTTGTTGTTTGTGAAAATGAGATGGTGATTTGGGCCGCTGCGAAGGAAGAAAGGAAGTACACAACTGTGTATGGATAATGGTTTAGAGGAGCACAATACGTGGTGAAGATTTGAGTAAATATCGGATTAAAGGATTTTGAGGATATATATGCCAATATAAGAAGTAGTAATCCATTAATTACACAGAGTTATTTTCATAAGAAAACATATTTGCTATGGGAATTCGGCAATGTACAAAAGAGGTGCACAAGGAGGATTCCATGAATGGTGAAGCACTTCATGAAAGCAATTCCATGAATGGATGTTTATGGTGAATTTTAGTCTGCAAAAGAAAAAAGGAGATATATAGGAGAAGAAGTTTTCAGAATAAGGAATTTCATAGAAGAAAATGTAGTATGTGAAGGAATTACATGAAAGTGGTATGTGGAGGCAGGTAAGTAGAGGTGGATTGCTGAGGTAGTACGTAGAAGTGGTAGGCAGAAGTGGTATGTGGAGGTAGGTATGCATAGGTGGTTTGCGGGGGTTTTATGTGGTGGCAATAAATAGTGGAGTAAGTGGAGGCAATTCATGGAAGATGTGGTCTATGAAGCATATGTGTTTCATAGTTCATGGAAGAAGCAAGTGGTTTGTGAAGGGAATTAAATAGTTTGTGAAAGTAAATTACACTAACTAATAGTATGCGGAAAAGAGTATTTCATCTACGAGTGAAAAATAGACTTCATCAGAGAATATATCTACTGTTGAGGATTATGATTTAATGTAAATAAAGGGACCTAAAAGTACATAAACTGTGAGTGGATCCCATCCAATAGTAGTGAGAAAAGGAAGAGGAAGAAAATTATACTTTCCACTGATAGTGAGCCAGTGAAAGAGACATAGGGAGTGACCCTTGGGAATGCAGTAAGAAGACCTTAAAAGGAAGTGATCATAGGAATATAAGATTCAATGCCGAAACCTTTTAATTAGATGTGAGATTTATTATATTTGGAACATCAGAACATTGCTGTCGTATACTTATTGGACGTAGCCCAGTGAGGGTGAACCAAGTAAATACATTGTGTCTTGTTCATGATTTCATTACTCATAATATATTGCTATGGGAGAAAAAGAGAGGTGTGTTTTTTTAATAATAAAAGAAGATCGGAAGGGGAATTATATTTAATATATCATACCTTGTTTCATCCCCCCTCTTAGGGTATTTAACCTAGTGGACCTAACAATGTAAAAAATGTTCTAGAGTGATTCCTAAGGTTTTAATGATTTCAACATAGTATAAATTTTTATGATATGATAAAAAAATGTATCCCGTTTGATTCATCCTAATTACTTCATTCCTTATAATCCACCAACAATATTTGAATTTCCTGATGAGCACCATTTGGAGAGGTTTTTATGTTTTCACCCAATTTGGATAGACCGAGTTCACATAATGTCATTTTTATTCCCCAAGATTTTTAATGTCATATACATGTGCTCAGATTATTATCCAAGGATCTCTAGGAGTTTATTGATCCTTACCAATGATACTAAGGTGATTCTAAGGCTTTATGTATAATGATTTAAAATTTTATAGTATTTCTTTCATCTATAATGATTTTTGTTATTCTAACATGGATCCCTTTTACTCTTACATCACCTATTTTGGTTTTGTTTAATATTATGTGAAATTAATTTAAAATTATGTGAGAAAGTCCCAATATAAGCTAATTTTGTAAATCTAAGTATTATCATGGCTACTTGATAGAGTATAAAAACATATTCAACTGGTCTGAGAGTTAATCTGTTCTTACAAATACCATTTAAAAAATAATTTAATCACACATATCCATGAAAATAATTTACATCCATGAAAAGTTAAATCCATTACATTGAAACTTAATTTTATTTTTTACATTCCCAATTTTTTACATCTATTCTCATATGGATATGTATTTAACCGACTAAATCTAATGTAGATTCTAGAACTCATCCTACAAATAAATTTGAAGGAGAAACTTAAAATTTATCTTCTGTAACCAACATTTTCCACATAATATTAACCAAACACAATATTTTCCTCCTTCTATAACTTCTTGTTGACTTATATTCCCCCCCTAAATCAATGAAACATAAATGTAGACTTTGTCTATGAACAATTAACATGAAATAAATCTAATTAAAATTCCATAATTAAATCATTCAATATTTAAACCAATTTTGTGAATAATCCCAAATAATATAATTATTGTTATTGATAAAATAGAAAATATTTATTTATATAATTAAAACCAAATGGAAATTAGTGAAAAATGTGGAAACATCATCATTATTGGGGTTTTATTTTTCCTTGTTTGTGGGAATTAACTCATAATGTTAGATGATATCACTCAATGAAGGAAACCACTCAACCATTAGAGTTGAAATAGTTGTAACACTAGATCATGAGAACATATATTTAAGATTACATGATATAAATAAAGTATAAGGATGTTTAGAATATCTATCAACTTTATTTTGATCAACATTATGACTTTCATCATGGATAAATTCTTCTCTTTAAATCACCTTCTCATGTTTTTAGGTAGAAAATATTTTTATTGTGGGAGCACCCTAATAATTGATGAATATTAACAGAACATTAGATTTTAGGATCACCATTTCAAATTTATTTTGTGATCCTGTTCCATTTTCAACTGAAATTTATGATCTTATTACCAAAACTATGGGAATTATTAAACAATATTGGCATATAAAATATAAACACCCATAAAGAGGATCATACTATCTGTTACATATAACATTAAAACAAGTTATACAATTTCATAAATTTGACATCAATTATGTCATTATTATGGTTTGGCTAAGAATACACTTCAAAAAAATAAATTGAATCCTATATTAGATATGTTATCAGAGATATGGTAAACAATATTTTAACCCTTTGATGTTACCTTGTTAGGATCCCTCCCATGTAGAAACAAGGGTAATTTCAAAACTAAGATCCTTTATATATACCTCACCTATATCCTCTACATGTTTTAAGTTTGTGTCGTAATGGTTAACTCTTCAACAGGATGTAAATACTTGAATACACATAGAAAGTGATAGAATCCATAATAGTTTAACATTCTCAAATCCATAATATATTTTTTAAACTACAATAGGAAATATTTATTCCCATTCAATTTGATGGTTTACCATACTATTAGAAAAATATTTTCTACTAGATTTCACTAATTTAAAATTCAAAAGTATTTTAGTATGAAATTAAATAATAGATAAAAAAGGTAAAGTATTTTTATGACCTAAAAAATAAAAAATAGGTGAATAATAAATATCTTATTATAATCATAAAAATCCTAATCACTTTATAAAGACTGAATGTCTAGAGCCACCATAGATGGTATTAAGAAATCCCCAAAAAATGTGTTTCCAAGAAAATTGTCCCACAATTCCAACATGTATTGAGCACTCTCTCCATGTAACACACACCTTAAAGTTAACCTATGTAGGGATATATATATTGGATCTTGTGAATGATAGAAACAATGACGTGAATTATAATCCAAATGAGATGATTAAACCAAAGGGGAATTTACCTCATTAATAATATTTTTTATTTCTCTTTAATCCCTTACCCAAATTAACATCTTCTACTTTTTGATTATATTATTTACCTTATTTATCCCCTTTGGACTCTCTTGAATCTATCACATTATTAATTTCATTTGTAACATTTTGATGAAGTTCTATGAACCAATAAGTAAAATCCACATCACAATTGAAAGAACTGATAACTTCCTTTAATTTTTAGATGCAGAATTTGAATTTCTTCAGATGAGTAATGAATTCAACAACCTTTAAGGACATTGCATACCTAGTTTTTTTAAGGTTTCCCCTTTGTTAATATGTTATTAAATCCATTAGAGTCTAGAAAAAACCAGTACAACCAGATTGATTATTTTTCCATATTCTAGTTGTGCAACCATGATGAACACACTATTACTAACACCCATGTATGAGGCTATCAAGGGTTGAAAACACCCACTTCAAAACATGGTCAGAAAAATTTCTATCTATAGATATCATGACACTTTAGGATAGACCAAAAATTCACACCCCATTCACCATATTTCCTCCATGGTTAGTCGATATTCACAAACTTTTTCGGAGTGAAAAGGATCAAGAAACACTTTATATTATACATGTCACTACCCGACCCAAGATGGGGATCGAGCCTCAATTACCCCAAGCCTGCCTCTATAAGATAGGGGTTAACAACAAGCACCAAAATCTCAAAACATTATAGAGGCCTTTGTCTAAGAACTTGTACACACACACACATAGACAACTCAATGGAAAAGTGTAGAGGAAAAGTAAAAAAATTGAAAACTTCTATAAAGTAATGTGAACATGAATAAACCCTTAGATGGTTAAATAGTACAGTAGTGAATATTGAAATATAAAGGGAGAAAACACACGCCCCAAATAGAATCTGATCCCAATATGAAGAAAACTAGAAAAGAGTATCCATTGATAGATCCCATCTCTTATATCCCAAATATGACCACCATACACGGTCCACACAGCCCGTATCCATACACTCATCTGTAGTCACAATTGACATATTCACCATCTGAAAAAGACACGACATGTGTTGGGAAAATCCCATGCAGGGGTGAGTATATAAATAAAATGTAGAACACCCCAAAAAGGTGAAGGGAGAGCGGTATGAGATACCACTGAATATAAGTATTAAATGGAACAAGGTACAATAAAAGAGGATGTAAAAGTATACCTCAACCCAATAAGATTGTGAAAGTTGAATCATCCAAACACAAAGAGCTCGAGATGGTGAGGATATGAACTCCTCATATAGTCTTCTCTACCTATAGATGGAGAGTAGTCCCGTCTAACCATGAGAAGATAGACACAAAAAGCATGTGGAATACTCCACACATCATCTCCCACACTGGAAGGATAGTTACCCAGACCCAAGGAGTGGGTACTATAACATGATGAATATATATATATATATGCCCAGTCAAAGAAGCCCAACTGAGAGAGTAAGGGGATCTCCATCTCATAGATCATCTTAAGAAGATGAGTAGACAATAGTTCCAAGGTAAAACCATATAAAAATCATAGTACCTCATGAGTCTTCCCATAATGCACAAGTCAAAGGGGATCAAATCACCACACCTTGATACTATCAACTTTGGACGACACTAACTCACCTGCACAATTTTAGTTCGTGTCATAAGGAAATGCCTTGGTGGGGAAAGTTATCCTCTTTCTCATGATTCTTTTGGTATATTGAACCATGCCTCACTACTGTGCCACAAATTTGAGGGTCTTCTCTGAATTTTTTGGGACTACACTACCTAGAATAGTTGGAGGGTATTTCCGGTATATCTCGTCGGGGACAACACTACGCAGCCCAGCTAGAGGGTCAGACGGATATATCTGATTGAGGAACACACTACCCAGCCCAGCTGGTGGGTCAACCCTATTTCTCTTATCAGGGACTACACTACCCAGCCAAGCTGGAGGGTCAACCCGATATCTATCATTGGAGACTACATTACCCAAACCATCTAGAGGGTCTATCTGGTATATATTATTAGGGACTACACTACCTAGCCCAATAGGTTGGTCATCTTGAAAGGTCATCCTGGTAAGTCTATCTAATTTCAAATATCATCATGTGTTGTCTCTAAATTTTCCAACCCAAAAAATCCACACTGTATCTTGAAATCAACTTCTGAGGGAACCATCACATTATATGCAAAAAAACTCAAGATAGGCATCTTGTAGGCTGAAATCCGAGTTTAAATGAAGAAGATAAAGATGATTGAATTTTTCTTATAGGAGATCAAACTGTACATGGATTGTGAGGGGGACCACACAACAAGTGGTCCCTCTTCACTATGTGGCCATATCATGGGAAGAACATGGGTCCCATCCCATGTAATAGTTCATTCCATGTAGGTGGACTAAATGATGTTTTCTGTTTATCTGGGGACCAGGGTCATGTATGCTAGCTATGTGTGTGTACTCGAACCCCGTGTCTGTGTACTTTGGTACGCAGCGTGTTGGCCCACATAGGATGCTACCTACATGGAAAACCCATGTTTGTGTGCTTGGCACATGACATGTGTTTAGCCGTGTGTTCCTTCACATGGATCACCTCACATGGAATGGTAGTGCACAACGTGTCAAGGGGAGTACACTTCGTGTCATCTTTATCCTTTCCCAAACCCTAGAGCCACCACTGAGGGAAGCTACACGCCATGTGTTCTTTGTTGAACACGGCGTATTTTCAGGATTTGGGCCAGAATCTGCATATTTTCTATAACTTTTTCGGTGCTCCAAATCGACTTTAACCGAGGTCATATTTTTTTGATTTTACTCTAAAATATTAGGATCTAGCCGAAGAACACAGAATCTCTTTGTCATTAATTGTGAATCGGCCACATTCAAAAACAAGGGTTTGGTCAGATCTTCCATAAGCTTCCATGACCTAATTTCTCATCGGATTGGTATGAAACATTAATATTTTTTGTCCTTGAATTGTGCTATTTCTAGATCCATTCCTCGCCCACATTTTTGTCTTCATTTTATAATTTTGCTCTGAATCTAAGCACCCTATCGAGCTCGGGTCACCCAATAATCATCAAATACAGATCAAATAGGATTCCAAGGTGCTAAAAACGAATAAAAAGGGGAGGAAGGCCCAAAAAACCAAGGTTTATTAATCATCTTCCAAGCATTCTTGGTTGGAAATTTAGAATGGGGCACCAAGGTTTGAACATGTGATAAACAATAATAAATCCAATGCTTGGGATTATGCAGTCTTTGAAACCAAAGGTGCAAGTTGAATAATTTAGTTTCAACATGATCAAACATTTTATCCAAGGAGTAAAAACAATAAAAATAATTCATACATAGATTGGAGTGATTGTTTTCGATGAAGAACTTGTTTATCGATGGAGGAGGATGATCCGTTACATTCACCACATCTTGATTCATCTAAAACCAAGGTTTCCTCATCATTTGTTATTCCCTTAATATTCTAAAATGGAAGGGAGCGGAGGAGAGGAGAGGAGAGGTCATTAGAAAAATAGGATTGTTAAGGAAACTCATAGAAATCAAGAATTTTTAACAATTATATTAGGTTATAGGATTCTAATTAATTAATTAAATCCCTTAAAATGCGCCACCAATGAGAAAGGATATGAAAATCCTATAATGACTCATTTCATGTCACTCCTATGGGAAACACCACATTCCAGACCCAAACGTGGTCTCAAATTTTTGATCTAATCAACTATTTAAGAGTTATCTCGTTTTCTTTTATTAACCATACATGTGTAATATAAAATATAAAATAATATTTTTATAAATTAATTCTGGGGACACTGGGCCTCAGAGTCACACACTATATTAGCACCTAACTCTAGAATAATATTTAAAAATATTTCAATGTCATATTAGGAAAAAAACCTTGTCTTTATATCATTCCATCATTCAAGTTTTTTATCCCTGAAAAGAAAAACTAAACAAAAAAATCGGGATACTAAGCCCGCATCTCGCTCTCCCATTCCTAGGAAATATGCTATATGCTTTCATACTGATGCAAAACTCATACTAATGGGATGTACCATCAACATAATGTCTACTTATTTCGATCCTCGATCACCACTGGGTGGTCCGCAAATGTGGCTCCATCCTCAATTTCGAGCTCACCTCAATCAATAACGTGTGTGGGGTCATGAATGTATATCCTCAGCTACAACATGTGAAATATGTAATGCACTCTCCCCAGCTGTGGGGGTAATGCAATGTGGTAAACAACCTCTACAATCCTCTGCATGGTCTTGAATGGCCTGATGAACCTAGAGGATAGCTTGCTTCCCCATCCAAACCTCTTTATTCCATGTTGTGGGGAGACTCTCAAGAAGACAGAGTCTCCCTGCTCTAACTCCACGGGTCTATGACGATGATCTGCATAGGACTTGTATTTACTATGGGCCTTCTTCCTCCATTTATGGATTACTTGCACCTTCTCTGTCGTCGCTTGCACCAATTTTGGGCCCATAAAAGACTACCTTCACGTCTTCGTCCAACACAAGGGTGACTTGCAGTGTCTCCCATATAGGGAATCAAAAGGTTTTATGCCGATGGTGGAGTGGAAGCGATTGTTGTACAAAAACTCCCCCAAATTCTGGTGATCATAACATATCTATCCATAATCCAAGAAGCAAGATGTCAAAATATCCTCTAGTGGCTCGATAGTACGCTCGGTCTGACCATCTATATGGGGGTGAAAGGTTTAACTCCCCTATAGCTAGATCTCAAATGACTCCTATAATCCTCTCTAAAATAATTATTTACATCAAGAATCATGACCGAAGACAATCAATGAGGGTACTTCATGAAGGAAAATGATCCCTCACATGTATAGTGGCCTCAAACTCTCCACCAAAATCTTCTCCTTGATAGAAAGGATGTGTGATAACTTTGTGAGTCAGTCCACTATCACCAACATGGCATCGTGGCCCTTCACTATGCGTGGAAGCCCTCTGATGAAGTCCAGGGATATGCCATCTCATTTATAGTATGGGATAGAAAGTGATTACAAAAAACCATCTGAAACCTAGTGTTAAGAATTCACCTACTGATAGGTAAGGCCTCATGAGATGATCTCAGCTACACTCCATCTCATGCTAGACCACCAAAACTGCAACTCAAGATCCTTATACATCTACCCCACACTGGGATGTATAGCTAAGGGAGAAGTGTGGAACACCTGCATCACTTCCTCCCACATCACCACTGGACCCCCCCTACCGCCCTGGGAACAAGATCTCATGATTACATCCTTCAGAATATCTATATGGTGTGTTGCCTAGGGAAATATGATCACCTAGAACCTCTCAGTCAATGTATGCCAGCTGAGACTTTTTCACATGCTCGAGGATCGTAGGATTCAACACCATCAATTGTAGGAAAATTGTACCCTCTTGCTCTATCGGGGTTAGCTATAAGGAAGCTAACTACTCTGAAGCTTCCTACACTAAGAGAGCCCATGACTTCCTACTAATGGAATATACAACAACATTTCCCTTATATGGAGTATAAAATATCTCATAATCGTAGTCTTACAAGAACTCTAAACAACGTTAGTACCTCAGGTTCAGATCTCTTTGAGTTAAGAAGTGAATTTGACTCTAGTGGTCTGAGTAAACCACAAAACAATCTCCCAGAATGTAGTATCTCTACATACTCAAAGAGAATACTATCACTGCTAGCTCCAAATCATGAGTCACATAGTTCTTCTCATGGGGTCTCAATTTCCTCTAACAATATATGATGACCACCTATTATTGTATCATTATGAAACTGAGCCTAACTCCTAAGAAGATTTAATATACCACGACCTAAACTCTTTCCTCAAGTTGTCTAAAAAATGGATCCCTCCTCATCCTCTACCTCAAATCCTCAAAGTCCTTTTTCACACTGCTCATACTAGGTAAAAAACTATCCCTTCCACTTCAAAGTGGCCACCGAGGTTGTGATTCTGGAAAAGTCTTCCACAAATCTCTAGTAGTTCACCACCATGCCATGAAATCTCTACAGCTCAGACACATTATTGGGTGGCTCCCAAGTAACCACTGCTTCAACCTTTTCTAGATCTATGGATAAATAATTCCTGAAAATTATATTCCCTAGATAGTGAACCTGTTGTATCCAGAACTGGAATTTCAAGAGCTTTCTATAAAGACAGTTCTCTCAAGTTAAATCAAGGACCTTACTCAAGTACTCTTTATGATCTTCCTATGTCATAGAGTGGAAGAGTATGTCATTGATTAAGACATTGAAAAAATGTTCCATGTATGAATGAAGGATATATTTCATCAAATCCATGAAAATGATGGGGGAATTTTTCACACCAAAGGGCATCAATATGAAATCTTAGTGTCTATAATGACATCGAAAGATAAACTTCAAAAAGTTTGCCTTAGGAACCCTTAGTTTGTGGTAGATGGACCAAAGATCAATTTTGGAGAACCATCTCACACCTAAAAACTGATCAAAGAGGCCGTCAATCCTAGGAAAGGGGTACTTGTTCTCTATCCTGGCCCAATTCAGGTGAAGATAATCCATGAAAAGTTGTAAGCCCCCATATTCCTTTTTTCACAAAAAAACCATATCTTAATAAGGGGATACACTGGGTCTGATGAAACGTTTCTCATGAATGTCCTCTAATTGCAACCTCAGCCCCTAGAGCTCAGTGGGTGCCATCCGATATACTTCAGAAGATATCAGGTCATTCCTTGGATACAAGTTAATGAAAAACTCCAACTCTCATCTTGGAGGTAGTCCCGAAACATCTTCGAGAAATATGTCCATATAATCCTCCACAACTGAAGGGATCTAGATACCAGTAGAGTCAATTTCATCAAGGTTCATACTTGATAGCTGAGGGGTAAAGGGTTATAAATTATTTTTCAGAACACCCACTCATCTGTATATGAGGTCTCTCTCATCGAGAAAGGAGAACCTCCTCCCATTATCACATAGGAATATGAGTAACCTATGGTGACATTAAATCTAGTCTTAAACCATGGAAAGATAATATATACTTAGGATGATGTTATAGGGTTTCATCGTGATGACCAGTAGGTCCCACGTGAACGTCTCTCCTCCAAGCGATAGTTGGCATTACCGGCAGATGAAAGATATAGAGGAAGCATTCCCACTAGGAACCTCAAGGAATAGATGTTGTGCTAGAATCTCTATTGGGAGATCTAGCTCCCGCACAAAGAGTCGATAGATAAAATGTTGGCTAGCCCATATTTCTAATAATACATAGGAATGAGTAGAGTAAACACATATCGTACCTCATATCATCTCATGTGTCGCCTGGTCGTAGACGTCCATATCCTACAACTATCTGTGACCCCAACCTCTAGCTCCCTAATCCAAACGTGGGACTCTTTGTGGTGGTTTTGGGAGAACCTCATACCTCCATCCCCAAATTTCATCCCCTCCAGGTCCTTTTCTAGCTCCGCCTCCCTGGGGACTACCCTCTCCCCATCGAGGAGATCCCTGATCATGGTGCGACTTCTTCTGTGGCGGTCTATTTGTTGCCTACCTAGGATGCTCTATATTCTTGGTTAGGAAGTCCTAAGACATGTGACATCACCACTCACATATATATCATCAACCCTCTCCAGATTTCCTTGGTGTTATGTGTTTCCCCAGAACTAGGTGACCACACCCCTTAGTCTAATCACAGAGGGGTCTCCTTTTCCAAGACCTATGATGCCTACCTGCTACTAAAGATGACTCACCACTATTGCTCATATAGATATATCTAGCTATTTGTAATCCATATGATTGGAATATCTCCTTCACAGGTTCCCACTCCATCACCCAGAAATAGGTTGGGATACACAAGGACACTACGCTAGCCCAAATCTCTCTATGGAGTCCCTGCTCAAACTTCCATGCTCGGAAGTATCCATCTATAATCATGTCAAGAGAGTAATTCATAAGGTTGATCAACCTCTCCACATAGTGTGCCACTATCATCCCTCCCTGCTAAAGCTCTAGGATCTTCTGAATCTAGACAAAGAATAAGTAGGAGGGGAACTACTCTTCATGAAACAAATACTGAATGTCATCCCACAAGAGTGTCACCTCATCACGCATCTGGGTAACTAAGCTCCACCATATCCTAGCTACTCTATGGAAAAGGATGTATGAAAACCCCCATCTAATAAATCGAGGCCCAAACCAGTATGAACATGCCTACCACTAACTCCATCCAATCCTCTACTACCTGAGGGTTTGGCTCATCGAGGAACCTTATCGGTCACTGATGCTGGAACTTGTGGAGTGCACTCAGCCTACACACATCCTCAGCCTACTGTTCTTGGAATATCTTCTTCTCAAAATGTGGAGCTTCTTATACCGGTTCACCTAGAAGAAGGGGATCACATGATGGACCCTGAACTGATGCCTCATCACTCATAAGGTCATTTCCAAGAACCAGAGCTGATATCCTGGGTGGTTGTCATCGCAAAGGCATCTTGAACATTTTCGAGGAGTACCTTGTTCAGATGAGAATATATATATATATATATATATCAAAAATGTAATGGTAAGTTGACTCAAGAAGGAAAATCAAATACTCAATCCTATATGATGCATGTACCATTGTTCCCTACAACAAATATCTTAGGTTGCCAAGTCTAAAAGTGGGTAATCAGGGTCTTGGTGAATGGATTTGTCAATTTCATGTACCATCATTGGATTCCCTAGCTTAAGAGACACTCTAGAGACACTTTGATACTATTTCCCTAACTCCCAAACATTTCCTTTTTAGGGATCTTTGGAACAACTTCCCAACTAACGAACCACCTTTGATACCACTCTGTCACGACTGGACCTGGGATGGGTCTTGAGCTGCAACTACCCCAAGCTTGCCTCTATAGTCCAAGAGTTGGAAACAAGCGCCAACGCCACAGAAAACTTAGGGAGGCATTTTACTAAGAACATATACACATGAACGCCACCAACACAATGTAAAAGTGCAGACGAAAAGTAAAAAAAGTGAAAACTACTATAATGTAAAGTGAACATGCATGAACCTCTAGACGGTATAAGAGTACGGTACTGAATATTGACATGTAAAGGGAAGAAACACACACCCAAACTAGAATCCAGTCCTAACCTAAAGAAAACTAGAAAATAGTATCTGTTGAAAGATCCCAACTCTTGTATCCCAACTATTACCACCGTTCATAGTCCAAGCATCCTGTATCTCTATGATCCTTTGTAATCATGATCGACCTGTCTTTCATCTGCAAAAGACATGACATGTGTTGGGAAAATCCCATGGAGGGGTGAGAATATACGCACCTAGTAGCATTCCCCAAAAAGGTGAAGGGAGATCAGTAAGAGATACAACTAAGAGAAGTAGTAAATAGAACAAGTTATAGTAAAAGGGGATGGAAATTGTGCAGCTCTATCCAACAAGAGTGTGAAATTATACTCATCAAAACACACGGATATTGAGGTGGTGAGGTGATTAACTCCTCATTGATTCTTCACTACTTATAGACAGAGAATAGACCAGTGCAACCATGGGAAGCTAGACACTGAAAGAACATGACATACCTCGCATGTCTTAACCTCCCCTATAAGGACAGTAACAAAGACCTAAGGAGTGGTTACTATAATAGGATGGATATATATATATATTCTCAGTAAATGAATCCCAAATGAAAGAGTAAGGGGATCTCCATCTCATAGCTCAACCCATGAAGATGAGTAGCCAACAATTCCAAGGTAAAACCATCTGCAAAGCCCAGTACCTCATGTGTTTTCCTTGGAGACACAAGTCAAAGGGGATCAAATAACCACACCACTATACTATCCACTTTGGGTGGCACTAACTCGCCTGCACAGTTTTAGGTTGTGTCACAAGGATGAGTCTTGAAGGGTAAAACACCCATATTTATTGTGAGTCCTTCGGTATGTCGAACCATGACTCACCACTATGCCACACAGTTGAGGGTCTTCTCTAAATCATCAGGGACTACACTGCAAAACCCATCTGGAGGTTAAGCCTAATATCTCTCATTAAGGAACACACTACCCATCCTAGCTGGAGGTTCAGCCTGATATCACTCATCTGGGAGTACATTACCCATCCTAACTAGAGGGTCATCCCAATATTTATCATCATGGATTACACTACCTAGCCTAGCTAGAGAGTCATCATGGTATCTATCATCAAGGTTTTACAATACCCAGTCTAGCTGGAGAGTCATCATTGTATCTCTCATCAGGGACGACACTACCCAGCCCAACAATATGGTCATCCTGAAAGTTTGTCCTAGTAAGACTATCTGATCACTGCCATCATAGGGTGTTGTCTCTAATTGTGCCAACTCGAAACATCTACACCATATCTCGAAAGACTCTTCTTACAAAACCATAATGTTTTACACAAAAAAATACTCAGGATAGACATCTCATTGGACAAAATCCAAGTTCAAATGAAGGTTATACAGTGGATTGATGTTTGCTTATGGGAGCTCAAATAGTACACAATGTGTGAGGGGCCCACACGATGTGTGGCCCTTCTTCACTGTCTGGACATGTCTTTGACCAGACATGGGTCCTTTACCATGTAGTAGTGAACACCGAGTAGGTGGACTACATGAAGTGATCCATTTATCTGAGGACTGTGGTGGTGTCTTCTGGACAGGTTCGTGTACTCGAACCCCGTGTCCATGTACTTTGGCACATGGTGTGTTAGCCCACACGGGATGCTGGCCTTGTGTCCAAACTGTGTTTGTGTTCTTGACACATGGCGTGTGCCTATCTGTGTGTTCCTTCACATGGGTCGCCTCAACTGAAAAGGTAGTACACAATGTGTCAAGGGGAATACATGTCGTGTCATCCTAATCTTTACCCAAACCCTAGAGACACCGTTGGGGGAGTACACACCTTATGTTCTTTATTGAACATGACACATAGTTAGGATTTTTTCCAGAATCTATAGATTTTCTAAAACATATCCCCTACTCCAAATATACTTCAACCAAGTTCAGAGTCACCTGATTTTGCTTAAAAATATTTGGATCTAGATGAAGGACACAGAATATATTCTTCGTTCATTGTGAAACGACCTCATTTGAAAAAGGGGGATTTATCAGATCTTCCTCATGCCACTGAAACTTCATTTATCATCAGATTGGTATGAAACCTTCATATTTTTCATCCCTGCAATGTGCCATTTCTAGATCCATTCCTCACCCATGATTCCATCATTGTTCCACAAATTCTTTCCGAATCCGAGTTCTTGATCGAGGTCGGGTTTCTTGAAAATCATCAAACTGAGATCCATGAGTATTACATGGTGATAATCGCAAAGAAAAATGGAAATGAGGGACCAAAACCCAATATTTTAATCATCACTATCCAAGTATTCTTGGCTGGAGATCGAGAATGGGCCAACGACTTTAAAACATATGATAAACAATAAAAAATCAGGTGATTGGGCTTTGTAAATTTTTAAAATAAAGGCATAGGTTGAAGAATTGTTTTTCAACACTCTTAAACAATTAATCCAAGGAATAAAAACACTAAATATGAGTCAAACATGGATTGGATCGATCTATGCTTATGAATAACATGTTCTTCAATGAAAGAGGAGGATCTGTTGTGTACACTGTGTTTTGATTCGTCTAATACCAAGGTTTCCTTATCGTTCGTTCTTCATTTTTCAATGTAAGGGAGAGGAGGATAGGAGAGGATAGATCATTGGAAAAATAATATTATCAGGAAGAATCCTTAAAATCAAGAATTTATAAAAATTATATTAGGTTAATAGATTTTAATTAATTATTCAAATCACTTAAAATGCACCACCAACAAGAGAGGTTCTGAACGTCCTGTGTCGAATCATTTTATGTCGCACCTATGGAAAGAACCATGTTCTGGACCCAACTGTGTTCATAGATATATGATCCAATCAACCATTTTAGAGTTATACCATTTTATTTAATTAACCACACACGCGTAATATAAAATATCTAATAATATTTCTATAAAATTAATTCCAGGAACACCAAGCCTTGGAATCGCATGTTGCCTCTGTGCTTAGTTATGGACTAATATTTAGAAATATTTCTAAGTCTTATTAGAAAAAACCCATGTCTCCACAATACACCATTAACATATCTTTTTTAATTTTCTAGAAGATAACAACTCAATACTTGAAGGGAATTCTTTGACACAGGTATAATTAAAGTGTAATTGTTCGAAATCGGGGCAAGAGTTCCATGATTACATCAGATTGGAATCCTTAGAAATAAGAAGGCTTCCTTAATATTTATACAAAAATATTGGATGAAAAATAATGTCATGGTTTCTTAATTTAGAGGATCCTTATTTTCAAGAGGGTATGTAACACCCCAACCCCAGTTACCCATAGTCGGTGCAATATTTTAATATATTGGTATGATTACAAGGAACCAAGTTCCAAAGGAAAGATCAGTTTAAGAGTCTTGAAAAATAGACTACATACATGAATGTTACATTACACTTTATAACATACAACACAATATAAATAATCCTTTATGAATTCCATTATTCCCTTAGCTTAACCCTCCATATCAATCACAATACACTTCTTGTAATCCTGTGAAAAATAAAACATAGAAAGGGGTGAGCTTAGATGCTCAGTAAGGATAACAATACAACATAAACTTTTATAAATAAGCAAAAACATTTAAGTAAATGTATAAAACAAATATATAATCCTTTTAAACATAAACTTCATCATAATATGGAAAATATAAATCAAAATAAGTTTATTTACTTACTCCCATAGATATTCTACTAGTCGAATAATCACATGCAATATCAATATCCACTTTCATAATGATGGAATGCATAATTCCAGACATCATAACCACATAGTGAAGGACTTGTTCCAAGAATACAAAGAAGATTTTTTCAAGGCCTTCTTCCAAGACACCGGTTTTTCTCATGATACCTACCGATGCATCGAGGAGCTATATCGGGCTCCACCAGTCACTTACTAAGTCCAATGCATTACTCATTTGAAAAGTTTTAAACATAACATAAAAATTCATATTAAAAATGGCATACGAAATGTCAATACTTTATCCATAAACCATCAATGGTATAAAAATAACACATCAAAATTCTAACATATCACAAAACATTCAATTTAATATGGAATATTTGTATCATAACAAAACAACTTCAAACAAGTTTAAAATCCATTCAAGGATTTTGACATAGATGAAAATGATTTGTAAAAATCTTTGAGAGAAATATCCCTTTTTCATGAAAACATTTACAACTCATACAATTTATAAAGGAAGACATTTAAAGACATTTTTACCTCAAAGTGTACCATACCACTTTGAAACTTTTCGATGTAATTAACATTTTAAACCATTCATGTCCATTTAAATAAATCCTTAAAACCATTTTGAAAACATGGACATTAATTAGAATGGTTTAGAAGAATAAATATTTTAAAATTTTAAAATGATTTTTAGTAAAAGTTCCCTTAAAAATAATCCCTTTGAAAACGATTTTATGAAACATGGACATGGATAATAAATATGTCCAAGTAGATACTTACGTAAAAATAACCTCGGATAATAAAGAGATTGTGAAATTAACCCTTACCTTGCACATTCTTTTAGTCAAGGGCGCGTTTAACCTCCTGTATGAAGACCATATTTTATTATTAAATTATAATAGAACCATATTAATATTTATGATATCATACATGATTCATTTATGGCTTTATACTACCCATTTAATAATAATATCCCTGTTAAATTAACATTTCGTGTAATAATCGCTTTGTTTATCGTATGTGTTTTAACTTGTTACTCTTGATTGTATCACTTAGATAAATATTTAAATACATACAAAATATAAAAAATGATTTATATATCATATATAATTATAATATAAATATGTATAATAGATATATATATGAAATGTAAAACACTGTTTATGGAGACGGTAGTCCGTAAGTACGTATAAACGCTATTTCTGTTTTCATATCTTATTGAACGAAACTAAGTAAATAACAGAAATGTAAGTACATATATATATATATATATATATCTCCAGTAGAATTATTATTCCATATATTACATACTTATTAATGATATATATTTTCTAATCATCATTGAATGGTGAACGTGGAAATGAATCTCATCACATTGTGGAGATGGTAATCCGTACGTACGCACGAGCGAAAATATCTTTATATTGATGGTAAAATCATATGTAATTGGTTGGTATATAATTTATACAGAATTATTAACATGTTATATTTACTATTTACATCAGTTATACTCATTATTATACCCATCAGAATAATAATGTGTTGAATAACATTTACACCATGACGTGCAGACAGTAAGCCGTACGTACGCACATATGGTGACATGTCATTCAAAGGATGGATTAAATAATTAATATGGTTTTACCATATTTATAATAACATCACATTATATATAAGATACTAGAGTTATTATTTTAAAATGGAAACTACAAAGAAAGAGGAAGTGGAAGAATAAAGGAACTTGAAATAGGTGATGAAATATTAACCTCTTCTTTGGGTTCTTCCTTTTTATTGGATCAAAAGGGCCCCTTAGGTTGTATTTCTGACTAAAGTAATGTAACACCCGAGAATTTTATGTTATATAAATCATCAAAGGGATATTTTTCTACACAACACTTGCTTGGCTTGCTTTACACGCAATCGCGACCTTCCTCGACAGCTTGCGTCGTACGCAATACCGAGTTTCACTAAACAACAATATGCTATTAAAACTAGCCGTTATGAATAGTAATAACCACTTTTTGAAATTTTATAAATTTTATTTTTCAAAATGGACTTCATTTTTGGACTCAGAATATCGAAATTAGCCTAGGGTGAAATTTTGGTATTTTTCTGAAAACTTTCAATTTTTGATGAATAGTGAAACCACTAAGTGGTAGGTTAAAAACTGAATTTTGCATAAAACTTAATTTTACCGCTTCTGTGAATGGAATTTCGAAAATCCGACAGACACGGTTGATATCAGTAAGTAAAATGTGGTTCAATGAGATAAAAATAATTTTTTGGTGAATAGTAACTTTTTACGATTTTTACCGCGGTTAATAGTAAATAGGGTAACTAAGGGTAAATATGATATTAATATTACCCTAACACATGTCCTAATTCTATTGTACAAGTGTAATTCGACCAAAAACAAACTTAGGAATAAAATATGACCATTTAGGCCCACTTGGATTAGATTAGGACATTTATTATTAATTTATTTAAAGAAGGGTTAAAATAGTTAAAATCAAAGTTTAATAAGTAAATAATTTTTAATATGGGGTTATACATAAGATAAATTAGATTTTAAATATTAATTAGAAAGATAAAAATATTTCCTACATGATGGTATTTTATTTTTAATTTTTAGACATCAAATAATCTAATTTATATATGACACAAAGATGATGCAGTAATTATCTTATTAATGAAATATTGACATAATTGATAATAAAAATACCCAAATAAATGTAATTTAAGACTTTTTATGAATTCCACTAATTTTATAGGTTACCATGATATATTAGTGTTGATTTAATCAACTTGGTTCGAACATATAATTCTGTTATGACTTTCAAAAAAATCATATATCAAATAGTGTCAAAATTGACACAAAATAGTTTTTAAATCAAATATTATATTATTAATTGTTATTTTATTCCTAAAAATCTAAGGTTCGGCCAAATGACTTAGATAAGGATATATATATTAATAATAAACAATTTGGGGTTCTTTTGGCATGTTATAGTAAGTGTATTAACCATATAGTGAAAGAAAACAAAAAGACACGGTAAAAGTTAAATTAATTAACTTAGAGTTAAATCTAATTGATAAGGTAAAAATAAAACCCTAAACTTGTTTAAATCCTATTGGTTGATAGTATTTAGACCCATCCCCACTTTATCTTAGAAATAAGACCCTTTGGAACCATTATAAACCGATTTTGACTTTAATATAAAATAATATTTTGAGATATTCCTAAGGTGCCCCTCTCCTCCCTTATAAAAGGGCACCTCCTCCCCCTCCTCCTCACACCAATTTGAGCACTCAAGCTCGTCCAACCCATGCCATTTTCTCCTCTACACTTCCCTAGAATAATCCTAGAGGTCCTGGTCTTCTCCAAAGACCAATCTTAGTTCCTTAAGTGGAGGATTCAAAGAGGTGTTCCAAAGAAGAGGTAATATCCATTACCGATCTTTTCAATTTCTTTCTTCTTCAACTTCTTCTTCTTTAGTTGTTTCATGATAAAGTAATAACATCAGTATTACTTACATACTGATATGTTATTATAAATATGAAACAATCCTAATTCACCTTCTATCCATCCTACGGAAAAATGAAATCACCGCGCGTGCGTACGTACGGAATACCGTCTCCACGCCGTGGTGTAATCTATTTTTCCACCATCACCTTACAAGGATGGGTATAATGGTGTAATGAGTAACTATATATGATTATTATGAAGTAATATTGATACTGAAATAATATATATATATACTCCAATACAATTCCACGATCATAGGAACGATATCATCACTCGTGCGTACGTACGGAATACCGTCTCCACGATGTGATGCGACTCGTTCTACATGATCTTCATTTCATAATGATTATATAAATGAATTGAATGAATGAATATGGTATATACAACACTAATACCATTATGGAAATGAATTATCTATAACCTAAAGATAAGAATAAGAATTTATTCAACAAAACACGCATAAGAACAAAAAGTTATAAAGACCCGAGTAACAAGTAACAATGAAATATTACTAACAAGAAGCTAATAATATGACCATATATGATATCATATCAATATGTATGATTCTGGAATAAGTCAATAACATTATTTAAACCATTATACAGGAGCTTCGGACATGAACAAAGCAAATCGGACCTAAGGTAAGGGAAATATCACAATCTCATTTTTATCCGAGATTGTTTATTCATAAGTATTTACTGGGGTGTATTTTATCATCCACATCCATGTTTCATCAATATGTAATATTATTTCCATCCACCTACAATTGTTAAAATCCATTTTTACCCTTCGGTGAGTTTTTAGTAATATCTATGAAAGGAATCTTTTGTCATACGAGGTACTTTTTTACTTTTCCGACAAAAGTATGAAGAATGTTTTTTTTAACTTATACGGCATGAATGGATTTTGAAAACAAAATTTCCAACAATCTTCCTTTACAAGTTTTCAAGTTTATTTTTAATCAACTTATTTTATTTTAAAGTCGTATGACATGTTATGAAAGGAAAAATGTTTTTGAACAAGAAAGGATATTTTCCTCAAGAATGGATTTCAAGTATTTTATCAAAATTATTTTCCATCTAAGATAATAAAAGGGTTCTGTTTTTATCCCTATTATTACATTGGTTTGATTATGTTGTGATGGAAATATTTTTATGAATTCCTTTATCTTATATGAATTGTTTTATGATGTCATGTTGTTTAAGAATTCCATTTTTATTACATGGGTTACGCTATGATGTATGGTTTATGATTATGTGGCACACATAAGAAAGGATTCATTATAAGATGGGTGGGACCTATATCTCCCTCCAATGCATTGGGTAAAGATTTTATATCTCATGAGATAGACATGGCTGGAACGGAAGGTTATTTCGGTTCAGTGATACAGGACTGAAACGAGGAGTGAACTCGGTTCAGAAAGGGACTTTGTCCACTAAGATAGTCTTGGCAATGAGTCATGACTAACAAGAAATGATTTTCCATGATTATGTGTGCATGACACAAAGTTTCAAGTTTTATGTTATGATTATGGGGATCTCATTTTCACTTCTATGAATTATTCCATGATAAGATATTATGATCTCTTTTGCAGGTTTTTATTTTCAAAAAGATATGATATGATTTTTATTTCCTTTATTTGCCCTTGCTGAGCATTTGAGCTCACCCTTTTATGTTTTCTTTTCCCCAGGTCAGGAAGATGGATATTAAGTAGAATATGCTAAAAGGGACCCTAGATATGATGAAATAAATGGGAGACACTGTAGAAGATTTATGAACCAGTTGTTTATGTTTCCCAGTTTCTAAAGACACTATACCTATACGGTCCTTTGTGGTTTTGTCATATGTTGTAATAAGTGTGCTTCAATTTCGAAGTATTAACAATGTATGTAAAGTATGGGTCGTTATAGTTGGTATCAGAGGAAAGGTATAGTCATCCTTTGGAAACTAGGATGTGAAAGCCTTAGTAAGAACCCTAAGGATAAGTCTAAGCATAGAACACAATCTTAGTGTTTTAGAAATGGCCTTGAATAACCTAGGATAAGACCTTAAGCATGAAAATTTTATTCTTGAATTATGTGGTTTCCTATTATAATTAGTGTTGCTCACACTATTCTTCTTGGTTTTAGTCAATGGCTGGAACCCGAAGGAACCGTGTTAATGCAGAATGCGATGGGCAATGCAATGATTGTCCCCCTGAGCAACCAAACGATATGGGAGCTGGAATGCAAAATCTTGTAGCCATGCTCACACAACTTTCTCAAGCTATGAATCATGCAGGATTTCCAAACGAACAAAAAAGGGAGAAACATTCTGTTGAATCCTTCATGAGGCAGCGTCCACCTTCTTTCAGCGGGTCTACTGATCCATTAGTTGCTGAACAATGGATTAATACTACTGAAAAGATATTTTCAGTTCTTCAATGTTCTGAGCATGATAAAGTCATCCTAACAGTGTATCGTTTGGAAGGAGATGCGGATCAATGGTGGAATCTTGTTAAGAATACGAGGCAAAGGGATGAAATTGAGTCTATGGAATGGGACGAGTTCAAGAACTTATTTTTCAATAAGTACTTCCCTCGTATTCTCCGAACAAAGATGGAGAAAGAGTTCCTTGAACTGAAGCAAAGGGATGATGAATCTGTTAGTACCTATGAAGTACATTTTACAAGACTTGCAAGGTACGCTTCTGGTATTATTATTCAACCTGAGAGTAAGATCGATCGATTATTTAGTGGCTTAAAACCAAGTCTTCGAAGGGCGTTAGCCATAAGGGACTTCAATAGCTACGAGGAAATCGTTCGATGTGCTCTCAAAGTCGAGATGGAGATTGGAGTAACCCATCAGTCACATGGGTTTGATAAGAAGAGGAAGATGGAATTCAAAGAAAAATCTAAAGAGCACACGGAAAAGAAGATGAACTTTCTCTTATGCTCAAAGTGTGGAAAGAAACATGGAGGGAGTTGTCTTAAAGGGACAAGTAAATGTTTTAAATGTGGAAAGGAAGGTCATCGGGCATTTGAATGCCGCGATAATGGGAAGAAGATGTCTAATGATGCAAACAAAGGAAGGGATACACAGAATGAACCTACTACACTTCAATGTTTCAAGTGTAAGGAGATGGGGCATTATGCCAATCAATGCCCAAATCCAAGGGTTGATGATGATGGTCGACGTCAACAAACTCTTAAGGCTAAAGACAAAGGAAAGTCACATGCAATTTCTATCAGCGATGTGGAGTACGATAACGATGTGGTGAAAGGTACACTTACCATCCACTCTAAAGTAGCAAATGTTTTATTTGATTTTGGATCCACCCACTCTTTTATTTCTGAAGACTTTTCTAAGGGTATCACCATATTACCTCAACAATTAGATGTTGAGTTAGCTGTGACAACACCTAATGGCACATCAATCGCATCAAAAGTTTATAATTCTTCTCCGATCGAAGTTTGTGGGAAAGTGCTTCCTGCAAATCTTGTGATCCTTCCTTTAGTGGAATTTGATGTGATTCTTGGCATGGATTGGCTTTCTCTACATGGATCTCATATCGATTGCCAAAGAAGGGAAGTCACATTTCATATTCCAGATCAATCTACGATCGTCTATCAATGCAAGGATGAACATAACCTTCCAGTGGAAATTTCTTCCATCTTATGGGTATTGATTCCACTAAATGAAGGTTATTTATCTCAAATGGTTGGTGAGAAACTCACGATTAAGAATATGACCATTGTACGGGAGTTTGATGATGTCTTTCCGGAGGAATTGCCGGGTCTTCCACCAAATCGTGAAGTTGAGTTTTCAATAGAACTCGTACCGGGTGCTTTGCCTATTTCAAAGACACATTATAGAATGGCCCCAATTGAGTTGCAAGAATTGAAGAAGCAACTCCAAGAGAATCTTGATAAGGGATTCATACGCCCTAGTGCGTCACCTTGGGGAGCACCTGTTCTATTTGTTAAGAAGAAAGATGGATCAATGAGACTTTGCATTGATTATCGAGAACTTAACAAGATCACTATCAAGAACAAATATCCTCTCCCACGCATTGATGACTTATTTGATCAACTACGTGGAGCTCAATACTTTTCCAAGATTGATCTTCGTTCAGGGTATCATCAATTAAGGGTCAAAAGGGAGGATATACCAAAGACGGCTTTCCGTACAAGGTATGGACACTATGAATTTATAGTGATGCCATTTGGTCTTACTAATGCCCCTGCTATCTTCATGGATCTAATGAATAGAGTCTTTAGAGACTATCTTGATCAATTTGAGGTAGTCTTTATAGACAATATTCTTGTCTATTCAAAGAGAAAGGAAGAGCATGAAGATCACTTGAGAATTATATTGAAGACCCTGAGAAAGGAGAAGCTTTATGCCAAATTTACCAAGTGTGAATTTTGGCTTCAAAAAGTTGCATTTTTGGGTCATATAATCTCAAAAGAGGGGATATCTGTGGATCCAGCAAAAACAGAGGTTATCGAAAGATGGTCAAGACCAACAACAGTAACTGAGATCCGAATTTTTCTTGGTTTGGCTGGATATTATCGACGTTTTGTAAAAGATTTTTCACGATTATCTAATCCAATCACCAAGTTGACTCGGAAAGGAGTTAAGTTTGTCTGGACAGAGGAATGTGAAGAGAATTTCAAGGAGTTGAAAAGAAGGTTATCCAGTGCACCTGTGCTCACACTACCTTGTAGTGGAGAAAGGTTTGTGATCTACAGTGATGCATCCAAGAAGGGATTGGGGTGTGTTCTTATGCAAAATGATATGGTGATAGCTTATGCCTCATGACAGTTGAAAATCCATGAGCAAAATTACCCAACACATGATTTGGAGTTGGCTGCGGTAATCTTTGCATTAAAGATTTGGAGGCATTACCTTTATGGTGAAAGGTGTGATATTTATACTGATCATAAAAGTTTAAAGTATATTTTCACACAAAAGGAGTTGAATATGCGTCAAAGAAGATGGTTGGAGCTGATTAAGGATTATGACTGCTCAATCCATTACCACCCTGGGAAAGCAAACAAGGTGGCAGATGCATTAAGTCGACAAGACCATGCTAGTTTATCCATGATGAGGATCACAAAAGATCCAATATTTATGGATTTACAAAGGATGTATCTTGGAATTATAATGGAAAGGGAAAAATCTTATCTTTCTCAAATGAATGTTCAACCATCTATACATGTGAAGATTAAAGAGGCACAGAAAGAAGATGCCGAGTTAAAAAAGAAGGTGAGAAATGTTCCTGAATTCAACCTTGATTGTGATGGGATAATAAAGTTCAGGAATCGGGTTTGCGTTCCTCCCATCCCCGAATTAAAGAATGAGCTGCTGGATGAGGCTCATAGTTCATCATTCTCTATTCATCCTGGAAGCACGAAGATGTATAGGGACCTGAAAGAGTACTTCTGGTGGGATGGCAGGAAAAGAGATGTTGCTGAATATGTCTCTCGATGCTTGGTTTGTCAATAAGTTAAAGCTGAGAGGCAAAAGTCTAAGGGGATGTTACAACCGTTACCCATACCCGAATGGAAATGGGAAAACATCACTATGGACTTTGTCACAGGACTTCCTAAAACATCCAAAGGCAATAATGCTATCTGGGTCATAGTTGATCGTCTTACAAAGTCTGCACACTTCATTGCTATTAGAGAAGATTTCTCTCTAGATCAGCTTGCCAGGATATATGTAAAGGAAGTGGTAAGATTGCATGGAGTACCACTTTCTATTATATCTGATCGAGATCCGAGATTTACCTCGAAGTTCTGGCGAAGTCTTCAGCGTACTCTGGATACAGAGTTGAGTTTCAGCACTGCTTATCATCCCCAGACAGACGGTCAGTCTGAGAGAACAATTCAAACCCTAGAAGATATGTTGAGAGCTTGCTCTATGGATTTCAAAGGATGTTGGGATCAACACCTACCTTTGGTGGAATTTTCTTATAATAATAGCTTTCACTCCAGTATTCAGATGGCTCCTTATGAAGCTCTCTATGGAAAGAAATGCAGGACTCCAACTTGCTGGGATGAAGTTGGGGAAAGAAAGCTATTAGGACCTGATCTCGTTGATGAAATGGCAGAAAAGGTCAGATCTATTCAACAACACATAAGAGCAGCTCAGAGTCGACAGAAAAGTTATGCCGACAACCGAAGAAAAGACCTAGAGTTTGAAGTGGGCGATAAAGTGTTCTTACGAATATCTCCCTGGAAGAGGGTTATGAGATTTGGAAAGAAGGGGAAGTTGAGCCCTAGATATATCGGTCCATTTGAAATACTGGATCATGTTGGGAAGGTAGCTTACCGATTGGCGCTTCCACAGAATCTCTCTCAAGTTCACGATGTGTTCCATGTATCTCTCCTGAGAAAGTACATACCAGATCCTTCACATGTACTCAGCTCAGAATTTGTACCGCTGGAGAAAGATCTTTCTTATGAAGAACAGCCGATAGAGATTCTGGATCGTAGCGAAAAAGTCCTACGAAACAAGACCACTCGCTTGGTGAAAGTTTTATGGAGAAACCACCAACTTGAAGAAGCTACATGGGAGCTTGAGGATATGATGAGGGAGAAGTATCCTCATCTGTTTGTTGCAAAGTGATGAATTTCGAGGGCGAAATTATTTTTAAGGGGGGTAGAATGTAACACACGAGACTTTTATGTTATATAAATCATCAAAGGGATCTTTTTCTACACAACACTTGCTTGGCTTGCTTTACACGCAATCGCGACCTTCCTCGATAGCTTGCGTCGTACGCAATACCGAGTTTCACTAAACAACAATATGCTATTAAAACTAGCCGTTATGAATAGTAATAACCACTTTTTGAAATTTTATAAATTTTATTTTTCAAAATGGACTTCATTTTTGGACTCAGAATATCGAAATTAGCCTAGGGTGAAATTTTGGTATTTTTCTGAAAACTTTCAATTTTTGATGAATAGTGAAACCACTAAGTGGTAGGTTAAAAACTGAATTTTGCATAAAACTTAATTTTACCGCTTCTATGAATGGAATTTCGAAAATACGACAGACACGGTTGATATCAGTAAGTAAAATGTGGTTCAATGAGATAAAAATAATTTTTTGGTGAATAGTAACTTTTTAGGATTTTTACCGCGGTTAATAGTAAATAGGGTAACTAAGGGTAAATATGATATTAATATTACCCTAACACATATCCTAATTCTATTGGACAAGTGTAATTCGACCAAAAACAAACTTAGGAATAAAATATGACCATTTAGGCCCACTTGGATTAGATTAGGACATTTATTATTAATTTATTTAAAGAAGGGTTAAAATAGTTAAAATCAAAGTTTAATAAGTAAATCATTTTTAATATGGGGTTATACATAAGATAAATTCGATTGTAAATATTAATTAGAAAGCTAAAAAGATTTCCTACATGATGGTATTTTATTTGTAATTTGTAGACATCAAATAATTTAATTTATATATGACACAAAGATGATGTAGTAATTATCTTATTAATGAAATATTGACATAATTAATAATAAAAATACCAAAATAAATGTAATTTAAGACTTTTTATGAATTACACTAATTTTCTAGGTTACTATGATATATTGGTGTTGATTTAATCAACTTGGTTCGAACATATAATTCTGTTATGACTTTCAAAAAAATCATATATCAAATAGTGTCAAAATTGACACAAAATAGTTTTTAAATCAAATATTATATTATTAATTGTTATTTTATTCCTAAAAATCTAAGGTTCGGCCAAATGACTTAGATAAGGATATATATATTAATAATAAACAATTTGGGGTTCGTTTTGCATGTTATAGTAAGTGTATTAACCATATAGTGAAAGAAAACAAAAAGACACGGTAAAAGTTAAATTAATTAACTTAGAGTTAAATCTAATTGATAAGGTTAAAATAATACCCTAAACTTGTTTAAATCCTATTGGTTGATAGTATTTAGACCCATCCCCACTTTATCTTCGAAATAAGACCCTTTGGAACCATTATAAACCGATTTTGACTTTAATATAAAATAATATTTTGAGATATTCCTAAGGTGCCCCTCTCCTCCCTTATAAAAGGGAACCTCCTCCCCCTCCTCCTCACACCAATTTGAGCACTCAAGCTCAGCCAACCCCTGCCATTTTCTCCTCTCCACTTCCCTAGAATAATCCTAGAGGTCCTGGTCTTCTCCAAAGACCAATCTTAGTTCCTTAAGTGGAGGATTCAAAGAGGCGTTCTAAAGAAGAGGTAATATCCATTACCGATCTTTTCAATTTCTTTCTTCTTCAACTTCTTCTTCTTTAGTTGTTTCATGATAAAGTAATAACATAAGTATTACTTACATACTGATATGTTATTATAAATATGAAACAACCCTAATTCACCTTCTATCCATCCTACGGAAAAATGAAATCATCGCGCGTGCGTACGTACGGAATACCGTCTCCACGCCGTGGTGTAATCTATTTTTCCACCATCACCTTACAAGGATGGGTATAATGGTGTAATGAGTAACTATATATGATTATTATGAAGTAATATTGATACTTAAATAATATATATATATACTCCAATACAATTCCATGATCATAGGAACGATATCATCACTCGTGCGTACGTACGGAATACCGTCTCCACGATGTGATGCGACTCGTTCTACATGATCTTCATTTCATAATGATTATATAAATGAATTGAATGAATGAATATGGTATATACTACACTAATACCATTCTGGAAATGAATTATCTATAACCTAAAGATAAGAATAAGAATTTATTCAACAAAACACGCATAAGAACAAAAAGTTATAAAGACTCGAGTAACAAGTAACAATGAAATATTACTAACAAGAAGCTAATAATATGACCATATATGATATCATATCAATATTTATGATTCTGGAATAAGTCAATAACATTATTTAAACCATTATACAGGAGCTTCGGACATGAACAAAGCAAATCGGACCTAAGGTAAGGGAAATATCACAATCTCATTTTTATCCGAGATTGTTTATTCATAAGTATTTACTGGGGTGTATTTTATCATCCACATCCATGTTTCATCAATATGTAATATTATTTCCATCCACCTACAATTTTTTAAATCCATTTTTACCCTTCGGTGAGTTTTTAGTAATATCTATGAAAGGAATCTTTTGTCATACGAGGTACTTTTTGACTTTTCCGACAAAAGTACGAAGAATGTTTTTTTTAACTTATACGGCATGAATGGATTTTTAAAACAAAATTTCCAAGAATCTTCCTTTACAAGTTTTCAAGTTTATTTTTAATCAACTTATTTTATTTTAAAGTCGTATGACATGTTATGAAAGGAAAAATGTTTTTGAAGAAGAAAGGATATTTTCCTCAAGAATGGATTTCAAGTATTTTATCAAAATTATTTTCCATCTAAGATAATAAAAGGGTTCTGTTTTTATCCCTATTATTACATTGGTTTGATTATGTTGTGATGGAAATATTTTTATGAATTCCTTTATCTTATATGAATTTTTTTATGATGTCATGTTGTTTAAGAATTCCATTTTTATTACATGGGTTACGCTATGATGTATGGTTTATGATTATGTGGCACACATAAGAAAGGATTCATTATAAGATGGGTGGGACCTATATCTCCCTCCAATGCATTGGGTAAAGATTTTATATCTCATGAGATAGACATGGCTGGAATGGAAGGTTATTTCGGTTCAGTGATACAGGACTGAAACGAGGAGTGAACTCGGTTCAGAAAGGGACTTTGTCCACTAAGATAGTCTTGGCAATGAGTCATGACTAACAAGAAATGATTTTCCATGATTATGTGTGCATGCCACAAAGTTTCAAGTTTTATGTTATGATTATGGGGATCTCATTTTCACTTCTATGAATTATTCCATGATAAGATATTATGATCTCTTTTGCAGGTTTTGATTTTCAAAAAGATATGATATGATTTTTATTTCCTTTATTTGCCCTTGCTGAGCATTTGAGCTCACCCTTTTATGTTTTCTTTTCCCCAGGTCAGGAAGATGGATATTAAGTAGAATATGCTAAAAGGGGCCCTAGATATGATGAAATAAATGGGAGACACTGTAGAAGATTTATGAACCAGTTGTTTATGTTTCCCAGTTTCTAAAGACACTATACCTATACGGTCCTTTGTGGTTTTGTCATATGTTGTAATAAGTGTGCTTCAATTTCGAAGTATTAACAATGTATGTAAAGTATGGGTCGTTATAAGTAAGGACTCTAAGATTAAGGAAGGATAGTTGAGAGGGTATTTGGGTAGGGTTTGGCTGTTCCAAATGGCTTTGAAGGTGAAAATTATAGAGAAGGGGGAGTGTCATTTTATAAGAGGGGTGAGGGGCACCTTAGGAAAAGCTAGAAATATTATTTTATAACAAAATAATTTTCGGTTTCAAATTGCTCAAAAATAAATTATTTAAATACTAAGGTGGTGATGGGTCGAAAACCACTAAACCAATAGGTTTTAGACATGTTTGGTTCACTATATTAACTTTATCTTTTAGATTTAACTCTTAGTTAAATAGTTTGACATTTACCATGTCTCTTTGTATTTTTATATTATATGGTTAATAAAAATACTATAAACTTTCTAGAGAACCTCAAGTGGATCATTAATGAAAAATATAATATTATTAAATACCTTTGTCTGAACCTTATATTTTTAGGAATAGCATATCAATTAATAATATAATATTTGTTTTAAAAACACTTTTATGTCAATTTTGACACTATTTGGTATTTTGTTTTTTCTAAATTTATTACAGCATTATTACTTCGAAAAAAATTCATATAACCAACCCTAACATGTAATATTTACCTATAAAATTAGTGGAATTTATAAAAAGTCTCAAATTACACTTATTTGGATATTTTTAATGTCATTTATTTTAATCTTTCATTAATTCGGTACTTACTGCATTATCATTGTGTCATAAACAAATTTAATTATTTAATGTCTAAAAATTATAAATAAAATTCCATTATGAATTAAATATTTTTATATTTATAATGAATATTTATAGTCGAATTTATCTTATGTATATCCCCATATTGAAAATTTTTTAGTTACTAACCATTGATTTTAACTCTTTTAACTCTTCTTTAAATAAAATAATAATAAATTTCCTAATCTAATCCAAGTGGACCAAAGAGGTTCATATTTTATTCCTAAGGTTGTTTTTGGTCGAATTATACTTATCCAATATAATTAGGACATGTTTTAGGGTAATAATAATATCATTTTTACCCTTAATTACCCTATTTACTTTTAACCGTTGCAAATAAAAGTAAAAAGTTACTATTCACCAATTTTTTTTCATCTTATTGAACCAAATTTTACTTACTAATATGAATCGTGTCTCTCAGATTTTTTATATTCAACTCAAATAAGCAATAAAATTAAGTTTTATGTAAATTTGCAAATGCTCCTAGGAGGTGGGTAAAAGATGGTGAAAAGTTCAATAAAATTTTATATATCCAATATTATTACAAAATGACTCCAATAAATTAAATTGAACATATATAGGTATTATGTATCTATTTTTACCTAAAAATAATTTAAATAAAATAATTAATAATTTAAATAAAAATTAAATTTTAAACTATAACTTAGTGTTTTCACTATTCATCAAAAATTGAAAGTTTTCAGAAAAATACCAAAAATTCACCCTAATATAATTTCGATATTCCAAATAAAAAAATTAAGTCCATTTTACTAAATTAAATACATATAAGTTTCATTTATTAATTTAAAATTAATTCATGTTGTCAAGACCAAAAAACGTGTTTTTAAGAAATAATAACTAACAAAAGATTTATACTTGTTTATGTTCAATTTCAAAGTGAAATTATTTCCAATTAATAAAATTAGATTAAATGGTAAAAATATAATATATTTTTACTTCCAAAACATTAAAATATATAATTTAACACTACAGATTATTTTGATTAAAAAAGTTGTTTTCAGTTAAAATATAGTATTTTTCACTATTCACCAAAATATGAAAGTTAGAAGAAAAACACCAAAAATTTATTCAAACTAAATTATTATGTTTTGATTATAAATAATAAGTTTATTTTTTCAAATTGAATATATAAAAGTTTCAAATATTGGATTTAAAAAGGGTTCGCCATGAAATGGCGGTAAACTTTCATTAAAAAATACTTCTTTTATCTGAAAAAAATGAATTTGTTTTTTATTATGTCTAAGAAACTCATAATATGGATTCTAAAATTATAAGGATTATATAAAGTTCAAAATTTAGTTAATAGTATTCATAACCTCTTTGGAATGGCTAGTTTGGTAAGTCGTGGTGCGCTTGAACTCAGTGTTGTGTGTAGTGCAAGTTATTGAATTACTTTGAAGAAATAACGTACTATGAAATCTTGGGGTGTTACATTCTTCCCTCATTAAATAAATTTCATCATAGCAATTTGAAATTGTTCTTTGAAAATAAAAGCTTTAAAATAGAAAATACCTTTGTGGGAAAACCCACATCGGAAATTGGGTTAATAAAATTTAGTCTTCATAAGAGGAAAAGGGGAATGAAAAAGTCACCAAAAAATTATGATCTCGATTAAGGGAACATTGGTGAAAATTAGAGACACATAATTGGAGGAAAACGTAAATATTTATAGGGAGTCATTGAGGTCATCAGTCACAAAAAATTGTAGAATTGAGGGCCACAAAGCCATCAATATTTGATGATTTAAAATATCATCGGTTCAACAAAACATAAGGTATTAGGATAACACATTTTTATTTTTAAGATCCATTAGCTAAAGTTTAAGAATTAATTTATTAATAGAATAAGAGAAGAAGAAAATATATACTTGAAAATTAGAGTTCCATCCTTTAACTAATTTCTACTACAAACTCATCTTTCACTCTAAAAGATAATAGAACTTAAAAAAATATTCTATTTATCATATACGTATAGGGTTAAAAAAATTAATTTATAATTCACCTATCAGACCCTTTTAAAAAATAAACTACATTATACAATCCAGTGATTTCACGTAGTCCATTGGTAGGCGATAAATCCCAATCGCATTATTGTTGTGGGTTCGATTCCCACAGCTTTGTCCGTCGCGACAGGTTGTCACACGGTCTGCGTGTTGTCCTTTTTATAAAAATACAAAAATAACCATAAAAATAGCATCCAATTTCAAACATAATCCTTTCCAACCTTTAGAATTATCCAAAATACTTCTATCTAAACTCACAGTCCAAAATTTATAAGGAAGTTAAACACAATGAAGATCATTTTTTTCCATGTAATAACATGTGAACACCTCCATCATATATTATTTTAAAACATGGTAACTCCATGAATTACCATAAAACATTATTGATTACATTCATGCTCTCTTATCCTTTATACAATACTAGATATATTCTTTATATCCAATTTTTTTGAATATTCCAACAACGATGAAATAATAAAAACTATTAATCAGTTCCAAGGATGTTAAGAATATCCAATATAATTTATCCAAATCAACCATCTCTTATTCCAAAATCACTACCTCATTATCCGGACCATATTAAGGATTACATTTCCTTAAACCATGTATTTTTACAAAATGTGTGGCTTATTATTAAGTCACTTTTCTTAGAACTATATAATCTCAAATCCTCAATAAAATAGTACTGCAGTATAATCCTTATTTATCTCCATAATTCATATAAACGGTATATTGTTGACACAATACTCAAATGAAATAATTCTATAATAACAACATAAGAAAACTAGTCATTCCTCTTCATCTTAGGTAGTATCATAACTTGATTATTATTTAATATCATAATTTAAGGTATACTAAAATGATTGGGACATTTATTTGTGTCGTGTCCCAATGCCTTGCAGATGAAGAATTGTACATTTGAAACTTTTTTTCTTACCCTTACAATCACTTACGTGGTGTCCTTTTTCTCCACACTTATAACAAACTCCCATTCCTTCAAGAATTTACCTAGGTGATTCCTTCCACATTTATCACATATGGGAAATCCTTCTTTTGCCTCTTCCTTTGATCCATCTTTCTCCCATCCATCATTTTCTTCTCTTGCTTCCCTTCATAGCCATAGGACTTAGAGAATTCTTTACTTATATTATTAACACATGAGACTATTTCTTCATATGTTGTGAATACATGGGAGACTATTTCCTTTCTAAATTTTGGCTGAATACAATGAAAGATATGATCCTTCTTACTCTTTGGATCATGCGTATTGCTGGAGGTCTCATTCCTTCTACTAGGCACCATTTCTAAAGAATTTCATACACTAAGTTAGTTTATGAATCGCAATGCATACTTCAAAACATGTAAAATACTTAATGCAAATTGAAATGATTTTTTATATAATCTATAATCATAAAATGTATTCTTTGAGAAAGTATTTACTCCTAAATCCTTCATATTGGCTTGTAATGAAAATGTGAATTATCCTAATAATATCCCCCAGGAGTGTCATAACCTAGAGTGATGCAAGGCCCGTTGTCATGCACCAATTCTCGTTCGATTCTAGATCAAATCGGTGTTTTCGGGTTTTAACCCAAGGTACATCTATGCCAGATCCACCTCTACCTTCTCGTATCCAGACAGGGATGTATTTCTTGGAAAACTCACAAAATATCTACAGTACCAAAATTCTAGGAAGATCTTCTATACTAATTCTCAAACTCAATCTTAGGGTAATTTTTTCTAATTAGAGTTTAATTAAATCTATTTACAAGGTTGTTGCTAAACTTCCTCTGATACCTACTGTAATTCCCTAACCCCAGTTACCCAGAGTCGGTGCATTATTTAAATACATTGTTATGATTACAAGGAATCAAGTCCCGAAAGACCGATCGATTTAGCAGTATTGGAAAATAGATTATATACATGAATGTTACATTACAATTTATAACATACAACATAACATAAATAATCATTTATTAATTCCATTATTCCCTTATCTTAACCTTTCATATCAATCACAATACACTTCTTGGAATCCTGGGAAAAATAAAACATTGAAAGGGGTGAGCTGAGATGCTCAGTAAGGATAACAATAAAGTGAAAACTTTCATAAATAAGCATAAAAATTTATGGCAATGTATAAAACAAATACAAAAGGATTTTCAACATAAAATTCATCATAATATGGAAAACATAAATCCAAATACTTCCATTTACTTAATCACATTGATATAATACTAGTCGAATAATCACACGAAATATCAATAGCCACTTTCATAATGATGGAATGTATAATGCCAGACTTCATAACCACATAGTCATGGCCCTGTGCCAAGACTAAAAATAATATTTTGTCAAGGCCTTGTGCCAGAAAACTATTTTGTCTTGTGAGACCTATCGATGCAGCTAGGAGCTATAGCGGGCTCCACCCATCACTTACTAAGTCCAATGTATTCCTCATATGAAAAGGTTTAAACATAAAAAAACATTCATATTAAAACTAGCATACGAAATGTCAACACACTATATATAAACCATGAATGGTTTAAAAATAAAAAATCCAAAATAAAACATATCACAAAACATTAAATACAATATGGAATATTGGTATCATAATAAATAAACTTCAAAAATGTTTAAAATCCATTAAAGGATTTTGATATAGATGAAAATTATTTTTAAAACTCTTTGAGAGAAATATACTTTTTTCTGAAAACATTTAAAACTCACACAATTTTGAAAGGAAGACATTTAAAGAAATTTTTGAATCAAAGTGTCCCATAAAACTTTGAAACTTTTTAAAGTAATTAACATTTTAAAAAATTCATGTCCATTTAACTAAATCCTTAAAACCATCTTGAAAACATAGATATTAATGAGAATGGTTTTGAAGAATAAATATTTAAAACATTTAAAATGATGTTTTAGTAATAAAGGACCTTAAAAATAATCCCTTTGAAAATTATTTTATAATACCTGGACATGGATAATAGTTATTTCCTAGTAGATACTTACATAAAAACAACCTTGGATAATAAAGAGATTGTGAAATTAACCTTTACCTTGCACTTTCCTTTAGTCGAGGGAATGTTTAAACTACTGTATGAAGAACTTAGTATGTTATTAAATTATACCAGAACCATATTAATATTTATTATATCATACATGATTCATTTATGACTTTATATTACCCATTTAATTATAATTTCCTTGTTAAATTAACATTTCAGGTAATAATCGCTTTCTTTATCATACGTGTTTTAACTTGTTACTCTTGATTGTATCACTTTGATAAAGATTTAAATACTTCCCGAATATAAAATATGATTTATATATCATATATAATTAGAATATAAATATGTATAATAGACATATATATGAAATGGAAAACACTATTTATGGAGACGGTAGTCCGTACGTACACATAAACGCTGTTTCTGTTTTCATATCGTATTGAACGAAACTAAGTGAATAAGATATATGTAAGTACAAAAACACACAATATATATATATATATATATCTATTAGAATTATTATTTCATATATTACATACTTATTAAGTATATATATTTTATAATCATCATTGAATGGTGAACGTGGAAATGAATCTCATCAAGTCGTGGAGACGGTAATCCGTATGTACGCACAAGTGACAATATCTTTATATTGATGGGGAAATCATATGTAATTGGATGTTATATCATTTATACATAATTATTAACATGTTATATTTATTATTTACATCAGTCATACTCATTATTATACCCATCCAAATAATAATGTATTGAATAACAATTACACCACGACGTGGAGACAGTAAGACGTATGTACACACGTATGATGACATGTCATTCAAAGGATGGATGGAATAATGAATATGGTTGTAACATATTTATAATAACATCATATTATATAGACTATATTGGAGTTATTATTTTATAATATAATCAACAAAGAAATAGGATGTGGAAGAAGAAAGGAACTTGAAAGAGGTGATGAAATATTTACCTCTTCTTTGGGTTCCTCCTTTTGATTTGATCAAAAGGGCTCTTTAGGTTGTCTTTATGACTAAAGGAAGGCCTCTAGGATTAATTTAGAACAGTTTATAGGGTATTTAGAAAGGGTTTGGCCAAGAAAAATGGTTGTGAAGGTGTGAATTACAGAGAAGGGGGAGTTCCCTTTTATAAGAGGGGTGAGGGACACATTAGGAAACGATAGAAATATTATTTTATAATAAAATAATTTTCTGTTTATAATGGCTAGAAAATGAATTATTTAAATTATAAGGAGGTTATTGGTCAAAAAACACTCACCTAATAGGTTTTATAAAGGTTTTGGTCACTACATTAACTTTATATTTTAGATTTAACTCTTAGTAAAATAGTTTGACATTTTCCATGTCTCTTTGTATGTTTATATTATATGGTTAACAAACTTACTATAAACTTCCAAGAAAACCTCAAGTGGTTCATTAATGACATATATAGTATTATTTAATACCTTTTTCCGAACCTTAGATTTTTTGGAATAGAATATCAATAAATAATATTATATTTTTTTTAAAAACTCCATAATGTCAATTTTGACACTATTTGGTATTTTGTTTTGGCTAAATTTATAACAACATTATTAATTCATAAAAAATTCATCTAAAAAACCCTAACATGTCATATTATCAAAGAAAATTAGTGTAATATATAAAAACTCTTAAATTACATTTATTTGGATATATATAATGTCAATTATTGTAATATTTCATTAATACGATAATTACTGCATCATCATTGTGTCATAGGTAAATATAATTATTTAATATCTAAAAATTATAAAGAAAAAACCATTATGTAGGAAATATTTTTATATTTCTATGGAATATTTATAGTTTAATTTATCTGATGTATACCCCTATATTAAAAATGATTTAGTTATTAAACTTTGATTTTACCTCTTTTTAATCTTCTTTAAATAAAATAATAATAAATGTATTATCTAATCCAAGTTGACCAAAAAGGTTCATATTTTCTTCCTAAGGTTGTTTTTGGTCGAATTATACTTATCCAATAGAATTAGGACATTTTTTTAGGGTAATAATAATATCATTTTTACCCTTAATTACCCTATTTAGTGCTAACCATGGTAAATAAAATTAAAAAGTTACTATTCACCAAAACATATTTTCATCTTATTGAACCAAATTTTACATGATGATATCAACTGTGTCTCTCAAATTTTTGAAATTCATCTCACAAAAGTTGTAAAATTATGTTTTATGTAAATTTTCAAAATTGCTCATAGGAGGTGGGTAAAAGACGGTGAAAAGTACAATAAAATTTTATATATCTAATATATTTAAAAAATGACTCCAATGAATTAGATTGAACATATATAGTTATTATGTATCTATTTTGACCTAAATTTTTTTTAAATAAAATAATTATTTATTTAAATAAAAATTCGGTTATAAAATATAACTAAGTGTTTTTCATAATTCATCAAAAAATGAAAGTTTTCAGAAAAATACCAAAAATTAATCCTATGAAAATTTAGAAATTTTGAATCCCAAAATGAATTCCATTTTAAAAAATTAAATAAATATAAGTTGAATTTATTAATTTAAAATTAATTCCCATTGTCAAAACCAAAAATCCTGTTTTTAAGAAATAATAACTAACAAAAGATTGATACTTGTTTAGGTTTAATTTCAATGTGAAATTATTTCCAATGAATAACATTAGATTAAATGGTAAAAATATAATGTATTTATACTTACAAACCATTAAAATATATAATTTAACACTACAAATTATTTTTATTAAAAAAGTTTTTTCAGTTAAAATATAGTATTTTTTACTGTTCACCCAAATATGAAGTTATAAGAAAACGCCAAAAATTTATTGAAACTAAATTATTATTTTTAATTTCTAAATAAAAATTTTATTTTTTCAAATTGAATATATAAAAGTTTCAGATACTGGATTTAAAAAGGGTTCTCCATTAAAAGGTGGTAAAAATGATTTTTTTTTTAAATTCTTCTTTTATCTGAAAAAATGAATTTTTTTTATTATGTATAAAAAACTCATAATATGGATTCTAAAATTAAAAAGAATAGATAAAGTTCAAAATTTAGTAAATACTATTCATAACCTCTTTTTAACGGCTAGTTTGGTAAGTCATGGTGTGCTTGAACTCAGTGTTACATGTAGTGAAAGTTATTGAATTACTTTGAAGAAATAACGTACTATGAAATTTCGGGGTGTTACAGGGTACATAATTGAACATACCAAGATATTAAATATGAAGAATAAAAATTCCTTGGGGGAGACCTTCCATAGGATATAGAATATACTTTATTAAAGGGGTTCACTATTTCACAATCCTTTTATGGGACTTGAGTGGCACTCATGTTAATATGGATTGTAATAGACATATTGATGTTTTTAGAGGCATTTCAATATGGTCATGTGATCACTAGAGAATAAAATCTCTTGAGAATATATTTAATGATGGAAAAATATGGAGGTACTTGATATAGGGTTTGAAATCATGGATATATCCACTTTCTATTGTGCGACCATGAATAGAAACAATGATTTTTATATAGTGACAAACACTCTCTATGTAATGTACATAAACATAGATGCCCGAAATAAGGGATAAAAAGATATAGATGGATGATTTTTGGATGTGTGGTTATGGGCGAACATGGGCTAATATGTGTAATCATGGATGTTCAATATTTTGGATGCATAGTCATACAATCCCTTGATAAGAACAAAATACCTTAGGAATTTATTTTATTCTTCAATAACAGGGGTTTCTTTAGTGATTTAATTGTATTAATTATCATTATTTCTGAGGTGTTAGATAGCCTCTATATATATAAGATCTATGCATGGATTTCTATGAGTATTTAATATCATGTATGAAATGTGAGTCTCATAAATCTTATAGCACACTCCGTGCTTTATCTCATGTATTTACCTATAGGAGGATGGAAAACTGCCTAGTGGGTTATGTGAATCATGTATTCTATGAGTCTCTTTAGATTCTCTCCAAATATTTAGATACTTAAAATAAAGGGATACATTGGGAATATATTTGAAAATAGGTCCATGGAATTCCATAAAGATAGGTGCATGATCGCACACCCATACTGAATGAAGGTACACAATAACAGAATATATCAAATGGGATTATGTTTTCATGTATACTAGAGTTATCCAAAATTTTCTTTATTTTTTTTAAAACATATAAATATTTATTTTTGGAATCCATGATGATGGGTAATCAATATTTTGAATGTCAAGAAATTACCCCTTGATATTTGATCCATTCATAATAGAACATATCAAATTATTTGGAAATGTAAAGTAATTTATGGATTTTTCTTCCAATATCATTAGACCGGTTCATAGTGAATCATTTCTATGACCATAAAAAGATTGACCCCACTCCTTTGTATACATGTTTGAGTTTAACAATGAACAAGTATTAACTCTATCATTCATGGAACCTATTACCCACACAATTCTTTTATCTTTTTATAATTTTCTTTTGTTTGTATGATTTTATGTATGCCTCATTCCTACCATTCTAGGATTTCATGAAAGGAATATCATAAAAATTATACACACATTTCATTAATTTTTTTTATAGCTTTGTAAGAATGATGGAATTGAACTCAACTCTCACTAAAATTCAATGTGTATGATTGAAATAAATCCTGTCATATCTTGGAACAAGAAATATAACCTATGAAACCATGTCACATGCATACTTAAATCTATTAAAAAAATCATTGGTCTAGAATTTAAATTTTATTCACTATCTAATAGGATGTGCTTATATGAATTTAATCTTCTTAATGATGAACCGGTTCTTGATCCAGACTATAAACTACTATCATCAAAGTTTTTGAATTCCCTTAATTATATCTATGTAAGCATATCCCACGACAGTTGACTCAATTATGAGGTAAATTAAGCATAATCACATATTTCAGTGAATTTTCTTCTGAATTTTTATGGTAGAAACTAGGGAAACAAAACTATAGAGAAAACCATTCAAAAATTAAGACAATTTCATTAAATAATTCTTATAGAGGATAGAGTGTATGGTGTGATCTCTATCATCAAGGAAACTTCTTTGATGAGTGGAATTAGGATTTTCATGGCTGTTAAATTTATAGGAATTTTTTATAGTTATGGGAACCAACCTATATCACGCATATTATGCTTAATAATTAATTATTTATATGAATATAGACATTTTTTCCAATTCTATTCAACTATTATTGTCAAAATATTAATACCTTCCAACTACTACATGGGAAGATAATATTAGTTTATGAGATATATACCAAATTAGTGATTCCCCAAACCTTAGTGGAATTTATTATTTTTTACTCCTAGAACCAAATGTATGGAATGATTTCTAGTAGATATCTTACATAGTTAAGGACTTGTTAATGAATACCAAGAGGTTGATATATAAATAACTTCATCCTAATTTGATCATCCCTTTTGAATAATGCCTCTAATTTTTTTTGAATAAAACATAATCAAATCAATGGAAAGGAACCAAAAATGATTCCCTTATAAATGAACCTATAACACTGGATGTTCATACTGGGATACACTATAGGGGGCCTGATAAACCACATGTGGAAATGAGATCATACTAAAGTTTGAATAGAAGATCTATTTACAAGGATTCTTAAGCATATTCCACAGTGTCTGGATCTTCCCTATAAGAGATGATGGTTTAGGAATCAGGGTCTGCACCCTCATAATGGACACACTATTATAATTGGGATTATTGATTAATATTTTTGTTCCATTCCTATATAAAAAATATCATATGATAGTCCACGTTTATATGGGGAGGCATCATATTATATTTAACTTATGATTCAATTTTTATATAGATGGATAGTGAGTCACTTTGGAACTATGAGTTCTAGAACATTAGGATGATCCCTTAGTCCATCTTCAACACTAAGTTAGTTAAAATTGTAAGTGTAAAAACCAAGGTCTTTTAATACTGAATAAGTTCTCAATATACTAAATAATTGATCCACATTAATATTCAATCCTTTTTAGATGCCCTATGGGATAATTTTAATGATGCTATTATTGCTCACAAGGAGTATTCCTATATTATCAGTACTGAAAAATAGGTGTATACCCACGGGTTTTTGAAAAACCGTGGGTGTAGGGTTGGTATGTGAACCTATACCCACGGTTGTCCCAAAAACCATGGGTATAGTTTTCTTTTTAGACCTATACACATGATTTTCTCCAAAACCATGGGTATATGGTATTTTCTGAAGACCTATACTGACGGTTCTTCAAAATCGCGGGTATTGGGGTTTTTCTTTAAGCACTATACCCACGGTTCTCCAGAACCGTGGGTATATCTTCCCCGCATTATGGAGGGGAAATAAAATTAGGCGGGACACACACAAAAATTGGCGGGAAGACAATTTTTTCACGGTTTTGATTAATACATTTACTTTAATATAAATTTAAAATTACAAAAATTCTTCAGTTCGGTTGGTAAAGGCTTCTCTGCGTTTTATTTTGGTCGCCGGTTCGAATCCCTCTCATTGCGTGTTTTGAATTTAAATTCCACACCAGATTATATTAATATATAGACGCAGATATATGCACATATAATAATTAAATGCGGCAGCTCGTTTGGTCCATTTGTGGGGTGCGACTACGAGGTGATCTGTGCGACGCGGGTTCAAATCCCTCTGGCCGCGTTTTTTGAAATACTACATTGGATTATATTAATATAAATACACAGATATATGTATAAATTAAAATTAACCATTACAGCTCAGTTGGTCCGTTGGTGGGGGAGCTTCTGTGAGGCCGAGTGTGAGGTGTGGGTTTGATTCCCCCCGACGCCAGAATTTTTGAATTTAAATTCCCCACGGTTTGAAAAATGTGGGGTCTGTTGTGTGCCACGCTGGAACAGCGTTGTGCCGCATTTGACTACCCTATACCAACGGTTCTCCAAAACGGTGGGTATAGGCTAAGACCCCTATACCGACACTGTTCCATCCCATGGTTCCCAAAACCGTGGGTATAACCTATACCCACGGTTTTGGGGGCTATACCCACGGGTTTGAACCATGGGTATAGGTCGTTTTTCCAGTAGTGTATCTATTTTAGAGACGGGGTCTAAGTATCCTACGTGTAAGAGTCTATTATTTTTTAATCTTATGTATTATAATATTTTTCATCGAATTTATGGTGATTTTTAGTTTTTTTCATACTATTATATTATAGAGTTTTTGATAATTGATATCCAATAATCATGTATCGGTTAGGGCTAATAATGACATACAAGGATAAAAATTCTCTCATTATGCCACAAATCAATTTTTAATCAATTAATCCATCCTTATAATATGTTGATGCTAGGATAGTTATTCTTGTAAATGAAATTCCAAAGAAGCTGATCTTGTGACTATCTCAACCAATTATCCTAAATGGATCATGTTTAGAAGTTTCCTTTTACTGAATTCATGAAGAATAGGATCGTCCAACTAAGAGCTCTATTAAATATAGTGATTCTTCACAAATGATGACACCATCAGTAATTGAGGAGAACATAGGTCCTAATTTAATGTTTGATAATAATCTCATACTATATATCACACCATTAGTGGTTGTCTTGGGGTGTTTGTTAAGGGTATCCCATTAAGGCCAAATCCTTCCAACAAATCACTCCCTAAAGGTAGATAGAATTAAACTATTAAAGAATCATTATTCCCAATAATTCTAGCTAATAATAGTACTTATATAGTAGATTTTAGTCCTAATTTTGTTTTAGTAATGAATAATGGATTAGATTATGGTCTTGAGGCTGCCACTATTAATCAAGTACCAAGAATGTGGGTGTGACATAGTGTTCATTCTATAATCACAATGGAAAAATAGAGGAAATTATACACAAATATAATTATTTGTTACATATTTTATAAAGTTTGGGTATGTGAGGGGTTGACTATCAAGCACTTCATACCACAATCTAGAGGGGACATTAAGATTTAGAGTGGCTTATATCCCAATCCACCTAAATTTTCAAGTAAATAAACAAATTATATGCATTAAAATATTTTCATGAGTTGAACAGACATTTAATTAATAAGATGATACTAGAGTATAATTTTATGTATAGAATAATGTCTATAATTCTAAAGTGGAACAATATTATCTTTATCTACCAGAAATCATATTGTAGTTTAATGAAGTGATAGTTATGATTGTAGCCTTCCAGTGGGGTTAAGAAACATTAGCCTCATAGGTAGCGCAACTCTACATGAAAATGGAATCCAAAGATTCTAAGTTGACATCCATCCAATAATTGGTAAATTTTTTCACTATAACTTCTATACGATCTAAAACAATCATCTAAAATAATTCTATGTCGATGTTTTTTAATTCCATGTTTTATTTATACTTTTCTATAAATAAGGATAATATTATGGATACTGCTTATCAAATTATATTTTAATTTATGGGAATGATTACAATTTCTAAATCATTTTCTTATAATCATAACATCACATACAATATTTTTTTAATGAGTGTACTTGTGAGAAATATTATTTTTTTATGGTGAGATAAATATTATACATTTCCTTTTTGATGAATAAAATCCATGCGATTCAATATAAAAATCCATCATTGGTATCTAACAAAATTTTCATGGGGAGAAACCTTGAAAGTACATAAAAACCACTTGATAATTAGAAGGGATAAGGTTTATAAATCATGATCCAATAAACATTAGTGAGTGATGTAATTTTGATTGGTCATTTATATTTTAGATGTGTACACTAGATTGGGTATAATCATGTCATATATGAGGCATGAATTCCATCATAATGAGATTATGTTAGTATATTGGATTAGGGGAAGAGGTTTCACTTCTTTCTAGATGTGTCAATTTGGATGGTCATAGGTGGGACATATATGGGGTATATGTTCCATAATCACAATTCTTGGATTATTTTCTCAGATATGAGGTGAGATGATTTCCTTTATGATTTCTGATCTTAGACGCATATAAGTGGTTTGTAGAATGGCTTTATGAGCCATCATCGTAAGATAATTTTAACTTGTAAAATATGAATATATTAAAGTGTTCAAGGTAATATTGATTATAATGTGGGTTTTATGAGAATGTAGGTCTATTTTAGAGGGGTTAATACACCCTAATATAGTAAAATTGTTCATTATTTAGGCCATTAGATAAACATATTTGAAGAAACAATGAGTGCTAAATATTTTTCCTAGACCCATAGATCAAGTGATCATAACTCTTATTTTATTGAGGTTGGATTATAATCCCTTGCGATCATTTCATTTTTTCTAGTTATCCATTAATTTTATTCATAATCCATAAAATGATTTTAACTCGATGAGAAAAGACTAAAGTTTTCCTCAAGAAACCCTCAAAGAGTTTTTTACTAGACAAGATTTGTGTCACATTTTTAGTTTATTGTAAATTTTTTAGAGTAAATAGTATTTCATGTTTTCAGTCATATAAATTTTTAAAAATTATGGTGGATATTTTATGTCTTTCAATTTTGACGAAAGGATTCTAAATAGTTATAGTTGTATTTTATCGATTAAAAGGGTGTTCACTAGTCCAAATGTTGTGTTAAAACCAAAATACCATGAATAATTTACCCACATAAACATAGAAAAACTCATTGATAAACAATAATATATATACAATTTAAGTTCATGCCTTCTTAGACCATGAATATGACTGAATTTTATGGTCATACAACTTTGACCAAGGGTAACTCATAATTTTAAATTCATATAGATTGTAACATAATATGGGGTTTCTAACACAACATGGTATTTATTTACCTTACATGAATAATTCATTTGACATTGGACTGTCCAAATATAAGGGAAATCATATCACTCATAGTTCAGGTTCACATATCCAGGTTGAAAATTTCGTTCCTAGTTTAAGGTTATAGAGATTAAACTAAATTGGACATAAGTTTACTCATCTAGTGCAATAAGAACTAACCCAATGTGAATAAATATTCAAATTCTAGTGTGAGTAAAATGTTATAGGGGATTATCCATTTATCGTATAATCCTTCCCTAAAATCAACTAAAAATACTTGGATTATTAAATAATAGGGAATTTTAAATTGAATATTGATTTCTTTTAGAAACATGAAATCCGAATGAAAGTATGACAACATTAATTTTTTTTTACTTTGAATAAAATATCAATGATTGATATAAATCCGAGATAGTAATATTTAATTAGGTATAGTGGTGTAGTAATAGATAATTTAGAGAAATTACTCATCATGTTTGAATGGTATGACTATTACCATACCATTGGGTAAATACATTGAGGATGGATACAAAATATGTTTGAAAGAAGGTTTATACTATAATAGTATCAAAGGAATAATGAAATAGATAATATTTCTTATAGGATTAGTATATTCCCTTAGATGGTTATAATTAAGATATATATATTGTGTATATATTGTCACCATTCCAAAAGGGGGTTTCTTAGATAATACATTTTTTAGGTTTCGATTATAGAAACCATTTTCTAGGTAAGACATTAGAACCAACATATGGAGAAAATATGGGTGTTCTAGTGTCTAATAGATATATTGGACATGAAAAAACAAGTCCAAATGTTCGAATATAGGATAACTAGAACTTATGAGGGCTGAGTTTGTCAAATGACAGAAATAGAATGAGGTATTTTGGGGAAAATAAAATTTGTGCTAGAGTCATATCATGAAATCCAAAAAGGTGGGAATAATAAACTCGTAGAGTGGGTTATGGTAGCAGTATTATTTGAGAAAACATACGTTCAACTGAAAAAATCATCTTATGTGGATTTTATCCAATAAATATAGGAAGGTTATGACTATCAAACACACTGGATAGATCCTATTATTTAATAGTGGGATTGATATTTCATTTATGATACACTAATCATTGTAATTATCCTTAAATTATCTTGATTGAAAGTAAAGTATCATTCACCCATATATTTGGTTTTATGTTTGAACAATGTAAATCAATGTTGTTCTTGTACATTTGAGTTTTTTCATTCCATTTTTTCATCTAATTGTCTTATATATTCTTTTGTATGAAGGTTTTCCATTGTATTATGGCGGTTTTAGTGCACTTATCTTCCAAGATATAGATGTTATAGTGTGGGTTTACATTATAATACTTGTTTCAGTGTGGTATGTTTGGGTTCAAATAATAGATTATGATTTTATGGGATGGTTATTATGGACTCAACATGTAGTATCAGAGCTTAAGGTTGGAGTTTTACAAATGAATACTTATGGATGAACGAGTTTAAAAGATCAATTTAATTGGATACTTTTCCCTTTTATTTATTGAAAAATAATTTCCTGGCCTCTCACTCAATATTCTATAGGAATAGCGGGATTTCACAATTTATATAGGAATGAAATCCAACAAGAGTAAGGTTCAGGTGGAGAATATTGATGGTATGGATTTTGGGTTCTAGATAATGAATATAGAGGATGAAATTATAAATAACATTGATCTTATATTGACTTTTTATATGCATGACATGATGAAATTGGAATAATCGGAGAGGCATGATAAGAAAGTATTGAGGTAGTTTTAGATTTCAGTAACACAAAACATGTTGTTCAATATATGAAAGGTGAAAAATGATTTAGACATTAATATGTCCCTTAGAGAAATGTATTAAAAACCAATTATGATGAATAAGGTATTATTATTAAGGGTACTATTTGACATGTTCATATCATAAGATAATTCTATGTCAAATCACATTAATAAATTTAACATGATCCATAACAGGTTGGAGTAAGTGAAGGCAAACACAAGAGGTCTTGAATACGAACTATTATTTCTCTCTTTTATCTTAGAATATTCAGATGAAATAGCCACCAATATGTTTAATTTTAGTTGAAATATAATATCCCGAGATTTTAAAATAAGACTATATTCGATAGTATATACAACACACAACAGAAAGCTTAAGAGGACAATGAAATTTTAATATCCCAATTTCATAGTTATAAACTAAACCTTAAATCAGAGGGTATTATTAGGATTATATTTATTTTTAAATATATATTAATTTCTTAATCAATTCAAATTATTGATTAATTATTAGTAAATAAGCACCCAATTTTAATTAGAGTCATTTTATGCTGTAAAAATACATTTTCTCTTAAATGGTTTTTAATTATTTTATTAATAAAATATTATAATTATTTTATGTGAATTTTAGAAATTATACTTGATAAAAAAGATATCATTTTTGAAATTATTATATCAAAATTATCATAGGGTGAAATTTTGGGATTTTTCTGAAAAAATTTATTTTTCAATGAAAAGCGAAAAATATCGATTTTTGACAACTCCCTTTTATTTTCATTTAAATGACTCATTATAATTTTAATTTGATCATAATGAAATTAAGGTATTATTAAATTATATATAATATAATTACCAAATAAATTGTTTATTATTTTCATAAATCCACTTTCAAGGGAAGAGTAGGAACCCTCGCAGTCCAAATTACAGTGCGTAAAGGTCAAATATGAAAAATTTAAAAAAACCAATATCAAATTCAATGACCTAAAAGAAAATTCAAAACTGGAGAAATCATAGCTATAACTTCATATCAAAAACCAACCCCATATATCAATCAAACTGCACAAGAAACCCTGAATCAAGGTATGACAAGTTGAGTCTACTACGCCATCCACATCATCACTACCATCAACAAATCACAATATATATAATCTCCTCAACTTTTTACACACCAAACATCATCATCGGAATCTCCTTCGGTTGAGATGAGACAACCTCTCATCGGAGCCCAAACCCTTCTATAAACAATCACATAAGTCATCATCGACAACTAATTGAGATAGAAGAACATCAAAACAAACTAGGATCACAAAACCAAAACATTTGAAACTAGAAATATACAAGAAGGATCACCACTAAGTTCCCAAAGGGGGAGAAGCAATTCCATAAACACCTCTAGAAAACCATTATTCCCCTGGAAACACATCACGAAACACCATTAGAGACCACCTTTCCAGACCACCTTGGGAAAGAGTGATGTACTAGGATGTGAGAGTAGAGTTGGAAAATGAAGGCCTTGGTAGATTCCACACATTCATAGATATTTATCCCTTGATTCGACAACCCCTGAGAAGTCAAATAGAGAAACCAAAAGGAAACCGAAGAACCAACATGGGTAGAAACTCCACACAAAGATCAATGTGATCTCAATAAATTAAGAAGCTAGTGCCAAAAAAGAAAGAGAAATGAGACTTCCACCAGTACCCCTCCAAAAACCATCCCAGGTTTCCCCAAATCCATCATCAAGACCGAAAAAATGGGGTCGAGCACGATGGGTTGGCCAGCAAGTGAATTGGAGAAGAAGGGAACCATGCGCCACCACCGACACCGACCCAAACAACATGAAGCACCGGAACCCAAAACCAAATATGGAGGTCCAAAGAATAGGGGTAGACAGAAAGATGGCGGTTAAAGGCTAATGTTATCCACACTTGTGAGTGACATAATTAAAGATGGGGAATAGGTGAAATCAAGACAAGAAAGAGAAAAATAATACATAAAAATTAATGAGGCATCACTACAAATGATGGAGATAAAGAGACAGGGAATAGGAGACAAAGATAAGTGAAGTGAGGGATGAGAAACCCAAGGAGGAAGTGGAAGAAGAAGGAGCATCGAGATCCCTGGGTGAAAACAACGAAACTGGAGAAAACCTAGGATGAAGGGGGTGAAGGTGGAGTTCTGAGAGTGATGAGAGCACTAGATGACTAAAAATACATTCTCTTAAAGTTTTCCAGGTAAACCTCATTCTAGATTATATAATATAATTAATCACATATTAATTAACATTATACTTTATTTTGGTATATATTCATTTGTGGGATTAAGAACATATTTTTCTAAAATATATTTTTCATTATGTTTTGAGCATTTATGATAAAATTGATTTTGGTTAATTTTAGGAATTTAATATTTAAAAATCATTCCCATATTTGTAATTAAGCGTCTTAAATATGTTAAATAGGACCATTTTATTTTTGAAAATATAATTATGATATCATTGTAAAATGTTAAATTATCACAGTTAAGGTCTAAATGAGTTTAAAGTTGTTTAACTAGAGTATAAGGGTTAAAATGTATCTAACACATGATGAAATTTTATTTTCTGAGTTTATTTCTATTCTATCATGTATTGTCATTTAATTTTTTTTCCATAGTGCCATTTTCTTGGATTATGACATTTATATTATCGAAATTAAATAATAAATAAATAATTTAACTCACATGATTTTAATATCTCTAATTTTTTTACATAAGGATAAAAATAGAATATGTCCAGTTATAATTTTTTATTATAAAGATGAATTAATTTTTTTTCATAGTACTTTATTTTTAATTTTTAGTGATTGAATAATTACATTTAATTCTTACCCAATGCTAACATAATATTTATTAAATTTATAGAAAAATAAATTAAATTATTTTTAAAATATTGAAATTAGTAGAATTTGAGTGATTTATAATTCCCCATTAATGTTTTATATAATTATAACATATTTGGGGTGTATGAAAGGTTTATATAGGAATTTTATCATTGTATTGATATTTTATGAAAATAATATTTTATTAAATTATTTAAAATTCATAAATATCTTATATTTATCCAAGTGAACTTTATATAGTTGAAAAATATCAATCATGTTCCATTTAAGGGTCACTTTTACTTTTATTGTAACTTTCTTGATTTATAAAGAGTAAAAAACATTAATTTAATTGTAATTATCAAAAGGGTTAACATGAGGTTAAAACTAACAGATAAAATTAAAAACATAAAAAAAACAATTACACGTTTTATTATATTAGAGGGTTTCAACCCATAATAATCCTATATTCTAATTATATCCATATAATTCCTTAAAAATGTATATATATTAATTTAATACTTTACGAAATTTTAAGAGTGCCCCTCCCCTCACTTATAAAAGGGAAACTCTTATCCTCAATTTATCACAACATTTTACCACTCTTGATCAGCCATGAAATATATAATTACCTTAATAAAACACCTTAACACATTTAATAATTCATAGTTTGAGAATAATACCAACCTTATTGGGATTATGGTTTAAAGAAATAGGTTTTGTTTGAATAATAGGTATAACTTTTAACTGAATGTTTTAGTTTTATTTCATCATCTACCTCTTCCAAATATTCATCAAATATGATGAAATAATAAAAATTATAGTCCATATATTGTTATGTTTTTTAATTTCAAACTCTATGTCCATATTTAGTTCCATTAAATGGGAAATGTAACTACAGTTCGTGTGTATAACTAACTATTGTCTCACGAACTGATTTAATTTATTTCCCATCATCACCTATCATGAATGGTTATAATAATGGATTTAATATTTTTATAAGATATTAATGAAATATTTATCATTTTTATAAGATAACATGTCATCTAATTTATTACTTTTACATCCATTGAAAAATGATAATGTTGTTTGTGCTTATGCATGGATCACCTCCTCTACAAAGCAATGCAATTATTTTTTAATCACCTATTAATATGGATGAATTATATAATATTATTTAAATATAAAATATTATATTTTGGATATAATTATCATTATGAAAATATAAAATAAAACATACCTTCTTTTCATAAGGATTGTTGAAAAATGGAAGTGTTACTCATGCGTACGTATGACCTACCATCTCCATGACTAAAATGCAGATTGTTTTTCCGAAAAATATTTCACTATTACTTTTAAAAATTTAATTAGTGTATGAAAATGATAATATGTCATGATTATTATTCTATATAATATAGAATAATGAACTTATTGACTGATAATCCAAATTAGTATACCCATTTTGGATACATTTAATTATGGTTTACTCATATGTTATTTGATAATACACTAAGTTTTGATGTGTTTTCATAGGAATAAGTAATTCAAGAATCAAAATAGGAATGTTGAAAAAACCATCACATTACAAATCATAAATCTAAAGTATATGATGTGTACTCATCAAGAATATCACCATAGAACTGAATTTTATGTTGTAAATCTGAAATGGAAGGCATGAAACAAGTACATGATGTGCATCCTGACTACACGTCATGAAATATTTGAAGTCAAAATATGAATAATTGAAGGTGTGAACTCATTACATGATGTGATAAGTTCAAAACCTAATTTACACTAAAGGATCAAGCCAAGAAATCTATCGTATCCCATTTATTTGTAGAGTAATGACTATATTAAGTAAATGATATTAAAAATAGTTACATGTTATGTAAGTGTTGAAACAAGATCCACTTAAACCCATTACATGACGTAAAAAATGTACACATAGTGTAAATTTTGAGTTTTAGATATTTTAATTCCTCCGATGTGTAGAATATCTCTCAAAGCCAAAACATATTTTCTTTCTTTCTTTCATTCTTATCCATTTTCATCCATTTTTAGTTATGTTTGTCTCTTATTCTTTCTTTTATTATCCTACACAATTTGTTTTTTTCAACTTTTTATTCCAGGACATGTTTTTTGATCATTTCTTCTTCGACATTCCATTTCTAATCCCGTTTTCCATAAAACATATATTACCGTGAAATTATTTATTTATTATTATTTTAAGTTTTTATTTAGTTGAATTTAAATTATTATAATTGTGGATTTATTTTCTTTGAGTCATTTATTTGTTATGAAAAGTGTGTTGTGACCCATTACCCCATATTCATTCAATTTAATCATGTATGACTAATCTACTTAGGGTTAGGTGTTGATAGTAGGGGTAGTTTGAACCTAATGAATATCTAAAATCAATACTGGGTAACCCTATGTCTAGTAATCAGGTTTAATGAAATTTTCAATATCCCAAACCACAAGTTGTAAAAATTAAATGGTTATGAACTAGTTGAGAAGAACAATCTAGGACTAATATCCTATAATTATTTATACATATAATCCAAGATTCTTGTGCTTATTTTGTCAATTAATCTAGGCTAAGCATCCTTTTCCAACTTATATTGATCTAATTGGCCAGGAAAAGATCAATGGGTGTCTTTTTAACCACATTAAATCCTACACAGTTGGTATATCCCATGTTATATTTAGGAATAAGCTTTACCTTTACCCTAAAATTTACCCCAAACCATTCATTCAATCTTATTTATGACCCAAGATACTTAGTTTTAGTTTAAACAAACACAAAAGAGTAATACCGAGGAATTATACTCAAAATGGTATGACTGCTAGTTTTCTTGCCTAATAAGTAGTCTCTATGGGTTCGACCCCAGACTTCCAATTATTACGCCTTAGTAACTAACAGAGTGTAGTTTTAGAAAATAAAATTTTAATTTAATAAACATCTTAAGGAATAAACAAAGGCTTATAGTCATGTAAAAATTTTGGTCCATTGTTGGGGATAACTATACTTGGGAACTATGCCCTTCGATACAAACCTCAAATTATCTGTCCCCATCCCCACTTTCTTCTTTTCCTTCCCATTTTTATTTTACAGTATTTCTCCCCATTGACTAGAACCCATGTCTACTTCTTCTTCTCTAGTTCATTCATTAGGGCCCTCTGACCTACATGAGGATCCTTGAATATCTAGATCTATTTTGGTTTGACCTCGAGATTGATTGATCTTTAGATGGCTCTACCTCTTCATAATGGATGAGTGGAACAATATTTCACTATCCCACTATCATAACCCCCAATAGGTGCCACTTGAAAATTAGGATGAGTGACCAACACTACAAGAGAACACCATAATTAACTATGAATTTCCTTCCATTAGTGGTGTTGTGCCCAACATCGTGCGACCACCTATTTGGGAACACACATTAAAAATAAAACATGGACTCATTCATTTGATATAGAACAAGGGTTTTTTTTGTGAATCAAAGATAAGACCCCCATTAGAATTTTTATAATTTCTTATCGGTTTACAATAAAATTTTTCAACCAGTGTATATCCTCTGATGAAATTAGTCTCTGAGTTTTAACATTATCTTTTCATGAGAGATCTAAGGATTGGATAAAAAGTCCAGATCCTGAACCCATCATGATATGGGATGACCTTTCAAAGAAGTTTCATGAAAATTATTTCCCACCCATCCAAACCTCAAAAATATAAAATGAAATTTAAAACATTAATCAAGAAGATGGAGAATTATAATAGGATGCCTGTGATAGATTTAATGATCTTACCAGCAAGTGACCACATCATGGACTCAGTGTGTGGATTTAATTGAAATCCTTCTACCAGGGACTCCAACCTTCCTTGTTAACAGTTGTGCATTCCATCATTGAATATGGCCTCACTCTTAAGACACCTGAAGCTAAAAGATAAATTTTAGATGAATTATCCTACAATTCCATTTTGTGGATATGTGAAAAAGAACCAACCCAACCTGGAATCCATCAATTTGAAGAGACAAATATCCTGATAGATTAGGTCGATGCTCTCACAAAGAATTTGATATCTTTTTAGATGATTGAATCACCACCACCCCTTATGCTTCTATCCTAGAGATTCAATCTCACGAGTTGTGCATAAAAATATTCCCCTATCAGGAATTCATGGTATGAATATAATACCCTCGAATATAGGATTGTAATTACATTAACTATAATAAATAAAATAAACAGTACTAGCATATGTCAGATAAAAATATGCAACATGTGAAACCAAGAAATCAGGGACCACTCAGTTACCCGCATCAAGGATTATGTTCTCAATGACATTAAAAATTACAACAATCTTTTAGACCTATATCATAGTAGTTTCCATGTATTCAACTACATAAATTTCATCTAGATCCACTAAGACCACCACAAAAAGACCAACCTCTTCAGTCTAATCTTGAAAAACAACTGACCACATTCATGAAGAAATCATATCAGAGGATAACGAACCAAGACGCTAAAATGAAATACCAAAGGGGTACCCTCTGAAACCTTGAGCGCCAAGTGGGTCAAATCTCAAAGTCACTTTTGAATCAATTACCCTGTACTTTGATAGGTAATGTTGAATCTCATCTAAGGGAATAATTTAAGGATGTGGTTTATAGGAGTAAAAAAATGATGGATTCATAGTATCCATTCTTAGGTGAATAAAAAAAGATTAAATAAACTGAAAAATATGAGGCAATCAATAGAAATTATAATTATTATCACAAAAATAAAATTGTCCATGAGGAAAACATAAATTCAGATATAAAAGTTCCAGTCCAAGAGAAGATAAAAAAGAATAAGTGTATGTGGAACCACCAATTTATAATCCCCCTATAACCTTCCCAGTGAGGATGAGACAATCCAAAAGAGAGGACCAATAAAATAATTGGACTTGTTTAAACAATTTCACATCAATATTTCCCTTGTAGAAGTAATTTCTCAAGTACCTAGTTATGAATTTTTATTAAAGGTATTTCTCTAAAGTATGAAAAATATAATAATTAAGAGTCGCCTTCTTAATTGAAGAATTCCCTAGAGTTTTTTATTGGAAGCTACCTACCAAGATTTGAGACATTGAAATTTTATCTGTTCCTTGATCTATAGGGACATGTCATTTCAAAATATCCATGTGAAATATTGGATCGAGCATCAATATCATGCCTATGAGTGTCTTTGAAAAATTGTCGATTGAAGATTTAAAACCAATGAGAGTATCACTTCAACTAGATGACTGATCAGTCAAGTACCCTTGGAGAATTATTTAGGATATCTTAGACAGAGTCAAAAACATCACCTTTCAAGATATTTTACTTATCATAGATTCATAAGAATAAGGTTAAATCCTCATAATTCTAGGGTGACCATATCTCTCTATTACTAGGGCTTTGATTGATGTTTATAAAGGGAGAATGATTTTCAGATATAGTGATGAAAAAGTAATGTTCGACCTGGGGAATGCCTCCAAGAAAGGAGATGACTAGTTTTCCTTTTAAGACATATTTATTACCAATGATAAAGATGATCGTATGAATATTTAGGGAATCATAAAGTCTTAGTCTCTAGTTGAGGATGAAGGTAGTGATTATGATGGCATAAATTACACTAAATATCTAACAAGGGATACTATCCCACCATTTATACCCTCGATCATCAAACAACTAACATTAGAATTAAAACATCTATTGATAACCCTAAAGTAGTAATTATTAGAGAATGAGGTATCAATACTAGTCATTATCAATGCACAACTAAGACATGTACAAGAATAAAAACACATTTATGTCCTTAAAATACAAAAAAATCAATTTCCTATGGAGTGGATGACATTAAAGGAACCAACCCCATGATATTCACCAATAAGATTTTATTAGAAGAAGGTGATAAAAACAAATCTCAACCCTAGAAGAAAATAACCCCTTTAATGAAGCAATTATTCAAGAAAAGATTACTAAAAATTATTGACATTGGGACAATATTTTCAATCTCTAGAAGTGACTGGGTGTCACACCTGGTTTTTCATGTCTTTGTTTTGATCCGATTAATTTGAAATCACGATACTTTTCTTGGGTATTGTGTGAGATTAATTTTGAGTTTTTAAGTTTCATCTATTTCTAATCACCCTAATTTGGGTTCCCCATTTCCTGTTTAGGAGTTTTTGGAGAAAGGGTGGTTACTTCATGATTTGTGCCAACCGTGATCCCATTTCCAGTTTTAAAAACCAAATTTGTTTCTTTTATAACTCCTTTGTTTTTTCAACCTTTTTCACCCACTACAATTCCCAAATTTCCTAAAATGTTATAATAAAACAACCATATCATTTTGGAACCCTTAATAATTCATAATCATGGTGAACTTGGGTTACTTATTTAGGGATTGGGCCGACCCATGGGCCCATTTCCAGTTTTAAAAAAATAAATTGTTTATTTTATATCAAATTTAATATTTAATATTTTTTGGTGATTCAACCTCCCAACCGAAGAAAATATACCTATCCTATCCCCCATTATCTATTTTTACTCTTTCGAGCTCATAATAGTCATGGAGTGGGGAAAACATTTCAATGTCTCTCAAATCGTCTAGAATTGGAAAGGTAAAGTGTATCATTAATAAATCAATCAATTTGTACTCGTTTGGCCACCATTGTTCATTAAATGGTTCTTATAGACCCTAGGAGTCTCTAAAAGAAGTTTCAATCCAATTACTTTTACCTAAGAGTGCATATATAGTGGAATATGAAGAGTTTTTGAGTTGAAATGGTGATATTCCTTCTGCCTTATCCTCCATCTTCTTCCTCCTTTCATTATTTCTTGGTTTTATAATATCCCCTAGTCCTTTTATACTTAGGGTTATATTATTACATGATGTTTTATGGGGGTTTTATTCAATTTGGTCTGGTCTTCATAGGTTTTATGTTTGTAAACCCTCAGATAGTGATTTTGTGTGTGCGTTTCCATCACGCCAAAGATTTGAGGTAGGATATCCCTTTCACTTGACTTTATTATTTAAGTTTAATCATTTTAATATTGTTAAAACATGATATATATATGTTTATTATTGTTTTTCAGCCTTTTATAGTTTTCTTGGGGTTAAAAATGGTTGTTTATGCATTGTTTTGTGAATGGTAGTGTTGTTTTGTCGTAAAAGTGCACATGAAGGGTTTGTTTAAATGTTCCGCTATCTTTCAAAACTATTTTGTGAGGTTTATAAGATGTTTTATGGTATGTTTAACATGTTAAAGTATCTTGAATAAAATATGGAATTCAATTTGTGTTTTATTTCTTTTCATGTTCTTAAAATAAATTGTTTTGTTTAAAAATGGCATGTCATGTGTTCAGTAAATTTCCCTGTTGGATTTTATGTGTGATGTTTGATTTAAAAATTATTTTTTTGGATTTATAAATGAATTTGAAGAATTATAAATGGTATTTTTGGGTCCTTATATAGCTTTAAAATTTGTATTTTTTTTTACAAATAAATGGGTTTTGGTTTACAACATGTTTTGGCCCGAGTTGTCGAAAAATGGTGCGTTTCACATCCTTATAAAAATGGATCTGTTTTGAATATGTTACCTAAGTGGTTTTAGAGGTTTATGAATTAGGGTTGCTTATTTAAATGGTTTGTATACACCTCCTCAATAAAATTTAATTCATACCTTGTTCAAATGTTTTTTTTGAGAATGGCTTAAAGGCCCGTTTGGCATTTGTTTTTTATTGTAAATATGGTTTCCATGTGTATTTCATGTTCTATATTTTTGGTAAATTTTTATGTTCCATGAAAATGATTTACTAATTGTTTTTGGGGATGAAAAGTATGTTTTTTTATGTTATTGGTGGGTTTTTTCCCTTAATATAGCATCTTTGAATGGATTTTATGGGCAAGGCCTCGTGATACTCCATGAAAATTTTTTACAAAATTTTTTATTGGTTTGATGATTTTTGAAAGAAATGTGAAGAAATTTTATGGGATATTTGTGTTTTATGGTTTAGGAATGAAATTTTGATGTTAAATGTGTATATTATAATATGTGTAACTTTATTGAGCACAAAAGGGAATCTCAGGTATCTAGGTGGGAAGACGTGTACTAATATGCTAGTGATTCTATGGGGTTTGGCCTTTGTTTCATGTAGAAAGTTTGATGATGAAATCACTAACTAAAATATGATGATGATGATGTTGGGGTAACACTAGGTTATGGGTACACTCCCTAATAGTGGATCGTGTGCACGAGAACAGATATTTTTTATGGTTACTTTCCCCGAGATACGTGGTACCTAGGGATCACAACTAACTAGTGCCTAGGAGTGTTCTTGTGAGTTATGCTCATTGGATATTTTGTACACACCATTGGCATACGGTGTGTTTTGTTGGTAAAATCAGTATTGTGTGTTATTTTTTTAAAAGTGTTCATTTTTTGAAGTATCCCTCTTGAAATCTATTTTCATTTTTAAGTTGAACCTCTTTGAAAAATTGCTACTTGCATTTTTGTTTATTAAACATGCATGTTTTTGTCTGATAATTATTATAGCGTGGAACCTCATTTTAAAAACATACTTTTATATCTTGTATTTAAAAATAAAAATTGATGATTATTTTATTTTAAATAAAGTGTATTGGGAAAAGAATAACGGGCTAACGTACTGAGTTTTAATACTCATGCCTATAGTCTTCTTCTATTTTTATCCCTTGTGTAGGTTTCAGCTCGAGTTTTATCACCTTCGGCGACGTGTGATCATTTTGATGGAGATTGCCCAGAGGGGTCACATGGATTTAGTTGGTGAACTGGTTTGGTCAGTTGAGTTTTTGGTTTAGTTGTACTTTCATTTTCTTGTACAAATAATGTTCAGTATAATTTTTATAAAAAAGTATTTTGGGCTGTCCATTTATTTCCGCTATTTGTTTGATTATTTATATATGGGGTAAATCGTTCCCTTGTGAACTCTATTGATGCCCTTGGTGCTTGTCTTTTTCCCGGGAGGATCGGGAATGCCTCTCGGGACTTGTCACGGGCTGGCCTGGGTGACCAGTTCAGGGTTGACTCTAGATGGTTCATGATAGTTGGTGAGTCTTCTATAAGTCATCCCAAATAAAGGTGGCTTAATAGTTGTTAAAAAATGAATATGAGTTATTCTCAACTCAAACCATCACAAGAAAGGTGAGTATGAATTTAATATAGAAACAACAATGTCAAAAAAATAAAAGATCATTTCCCATCACCTTTCATAGATCAAATACTGGATAGACAAGATCGGTGTAAATTTTATTGTTTATGGGAAGGGTACTCCGGGTATAATCAAATAGTTATTGACCTAGAAAACTACTAAAAAACTATATTTACCTATATTATTGGAACCTTCTCCTATATACTAATTTCTATATGTATGTGTAACACAGCAAAAAACTATAAATGGTATAAGATGCATATTTTTCATGATATGGTGGAAGAATTAATGGAGATCTTTATGGTTGATTTCAATGTTTATGGAAGATCCTTCAAGGTGTGCCAAATCAATTTGGATCTGGTCCAAAAACACTATGAGGAAAATCTCATAGTATTAAATTAGAAAAAAATCCACTTCATGGTCTATGGAGGCATAGTACTCAAACACAAAATATCAAATCAAGGCTTGCAAGTTGATCCAAAAAAATTTATAGTCCTTAAAGACATAGCAGATCCCACAACCATTAAAGACATAGGGATTTTGTTAGGCCATATCGTATTTTATGATTGTTTTATTCAATAAATTTCAATAATATCCTTCCAAATGAAACACCTTTTTATCAAAGGACACTCCTTTCATGTTCAATGAAGTGTCAGTGGGTGTTCAAAATTCTAAAAAATAGCATGGTGGCCGCTCCTTTCCTAATATCACAATATTTATACAAGGGCTTTGAATGTATATGCAATGTTAGAGACTTTGTTGTGGGTGACATTTTGGGATAATGGGATATAAATATCTTTCATCTCATTTATTATGCTAGGAATATACTAAACAAAGCTTAGGTTAACCATATAACCACCAGAAAGTAACTACTCACAGTCATCTATGAATTTGAAAAGATTCATTCATACATAGTACTATCCAAAGTAGTGTTCAACATGGATCATGCAGTACTAAAATATGTTTTGAGTAAAAAATATGCCAAACCATAGATGATATGGTGTGTCCTACTACTGTAGGAATTTAACATAATGATCAAGGATACAAAAGGAACTAAAAATTTCATTTTTGATCACCTATCTAGACACCCACTTCCCAACATTATGGATAATGGTAATCTCAAAATTAAAAAGTATTTCACTGATGAAATTATCTTTAGCATAAATTTATAAACAAAACCATGGTTTTCAGATATTATAAACTATATTTTCACAAGATCAATTTTATCCCACGTCTCCTTTCAACAGAAGAAAATATTCTTAATAGAGGCCTCACACTATTACTAGGATGATCTGTTATTATTTTTGTGTTGTTATAATGGCTTAATATGATACTAAATTCTAGATGATGAAATAAAATGTGTGCTCGAGATGTGTCATATGTCACCGACTGGAGGACATCAGGGGCCTTAACACACTCTGAATTAAATCCCGTTGAGTGATTTTTTCTAAACCACAATCCATCAGAACATAAGGATATTCATTCAAAGCTGTGATAAGTGATAATTAATAGGAACCATGGGAAAATAATCAGAATGACTTAGAATCCGATAATAGAATTAAAAATATTTTACATATAGGGAATCAATTTTATGGGTATATTCCCAAAATTCTTATGGAAAATTTTACATCCTGGTCAGAATGGATTACGTTTCAATGTGGGTGGAATCTGAGGGCTTCACCCATGATATAGATATAGTGGTAATGAAATTTTTAAAGAAACACATTTTCTTGAGATTTTTATTTACCCAAATTCTCATTAGTGATCAGGGAACTCAATTTACAAATATTTTCATGAAACATTTGCTCAGAAAGTATAGAATCCATTATAACAATGAAAATTCCTACCACCCACAGATATGTAGGCAAGTTATATTGTCTAGTATAGCTATTAAAATATTTTTATAGAATATTGAGGCTGAAAATAGAAAGGAATGGAGTCTTAAATTGGATGATGTACATTGGACGTATCACACATTGTATATAACACCCATCAATGTTACTATATTCGGTCTTATTTATTAGAATACATGTAACATTTCAATTGAATTCGAGCATAACTATTATTGTGAAATTAAGAAATTGAATATGGATGATGGAAAATATAGGGAATTTATAATCCTATAACTTGATGATCTAGAAGAGTTCGAAATGAATGGTTATGAAAATACTCACATTTATAAATAAAAAATAATGAAATGGAATGACCAACGCATTGATGAGTTTTCACACCCGAAGACAACATTATAATTTTTGATTCCTAATTGAAACAATTCCCTCAGAATTCAAAATCCTAATGGTTAGGTCCCTTTAATATTTTCCAAGTTTTTCCCTATAAGGAAATTTCAATTCAACAAAGTGAAGAACCACCCATTAATGTTAATGGAGTGGGTCTAAAAATTTATAAGGAACCATTTCACAAAGGGTGTGATATTTATTTGTAGTTCATTTGATTCATTTTTCTATCTATATGGTTGATGAAATTATTGTTTTCACATCATGGGAGGAAAATAATATTCCTTGATTTTTTCATTATTTTTAGTTGTGTTCTTAGGATATGTATTTTTATTTTATAGAATTTAATATTCATCAGTTATCCCAAAAATCATTATATTTCATTTTAGAATTTATTTGAGTTTTTTTCTCTATTTTTTACTACATCCACCTTCTCTTTATTTCGAATCCAGATTGATAAAACCTTTTAAAATAATGGTCCATCTAGTGAAATTAGTTTCTTCCTTATAAATTTACAGGTAGAAAAATTTCCACTCAACATCCACCAAGTGTTCACATGGAATTAATTTCACTACAGGGAGATATCATTTCCCTAATTTTACATTTCTAAATTTCTATTTAATTTTTTTATATGATTATATTGATTTCTCTCACAAAAATTATTTTTAGAACAGTAGAAAAACTATCTCATTTTAAGCATGGGGGGGTTTTTTAAGATTTTTATTGATAAAAAAGTATTTTTTACAATTTTCACTAGTATAGGTGATATTTTTCATTGGAATGATGCTTTAAACATGAAAAATATTTACACCCATTTAAATGAGATTTAATGTTAGGATGGAGTTTTGAAAAATATTAGTTATATTCTTCTTTATATTTTTAGAATGATTTAGGATTTTGGTACTTTAATTCATATTCTAGATTCTTGTAATTGATTTTGATTGGATTATTACTAGATACAATGACTTGAGTGATTTATAGTTGTTTTGGTACTCTCATTCCTAAAATAATTCAAAACTTATAATATCATATTATTTTATGAACATATTTCTTGAGAAATACTTAGGGAATATAAACCTATCAAAACTTTCATTGAGATCTTATTGATGCTATGATTGAACAAATACCCTATTAAAATGATTGAGTCAATATTTGGTGAGGTATATTTCTTGAGACACACATGTATATCTTTCATTATTTTTCCCGTAGTAGCAATGAATATACTTGTTATGATGGATCAATTTCAAGACAATTATCACTTACTACCCCATTCTTGGTACGATGCATGATTTTCCTTTGAATAAGTGTGGGGGTATTTTTACTACTAATGAAAAGAAGATGTTGATACTAAAAATACATATAGTGGAACTTTCACCAGATTATTATGATGTTGTCTATTATTACTTTTGTAATTTTTTACACTTACCCATTTATAAAAAGAATATAAATAAATAATAATAATAATAATAATAATAATAAATAAACAAATATGGGGTTGTATATTAGGAAGGTCAAAAATCAACATTACTGAATAGATGAATCCTATGATAGATCATATGTGGTTAGGTGATTGATGTGAGATTTGGTTTAAACATGATTTTTGAAAAATAAAAAAAAATAAATATAAAGGAACATGGTACATTCTTGATACTTAATTTATATATTAAATTACCCACTTTGATCTATTTTGAGCATGGGCACCTTTTTCCTTGGAGGAGTTAATTTATTTAGTTATTCATGGTTATCATAAATTATAATATAGATCCTACCCTCCTTTCTAGGATTTATTTTCACTCTTTACCCTCATTCCTTGGCCTCAAAAACATTAAAACCATATTTCTCAATCCATCATGATTAATTTTGTTTTTATTAAGTGGAGATTTATGACCAATGAAAACCTATGGTAAAGAACTTTTTTTTTGGGTATGAATATAACTCCAGTTTTATTTTACCTTGAGTGATGGGAGAAAACTCACTATGAGGTAAGTTGAAAAATGGGTATAACATCTAAGGAATAGTTATGAAAATATAATTAAAGGAATAAAGAATATGAATAATGAACATAAATATGAGGCATGAATAATTTTATCAACAAGATTGATTCTGAAGGACTTACTTTTTCCACCTACACTTAGTTTTATTCACCTGGTTATAATTCTCATTTCTTGCTTTAATTTTTTCTTTCAATTGAAATCCCAGTTGAGATGATTTTTTCTTGAGTAACATAAATTGTTCAAGACTGGGGTAATTTGATAAGATGAATTTATATACACATTTAGGATAAATTTAATTACGATTTAATCATATATTAATAAATGACACACTAGGTTTTTTTGTCTTTTTATTGGAATTAGTAACTCAAGACTCAAAGGAGGAATGTTGGAGAAATAGTAAAATTTCACATTAAACATCATGACTATAAAGAACAAAACATGTACACCTTGATTATACCACCTTCAATTAAAAATAAGAACTATGAATCATAAATATAAGGTGTGAACCAAGTTCACAACATGTACACCTTGAGCAGACCACCTTCCATCCAAATTAAAAACCATGAATCCTAAATTCATGGTGTGAACCAAGTGCACAACATGTATCCTGATTATACGTTATGAATGATTCAAAGTCAAAATCTAGATAATAAAAGGCATAAACTCATTACACGACATGAGAAGTTCGAAACCTTATTTCTAATGAAGTATTAGACCTTGAAATATAAAAGATCCCATTTATTCATAGATTAATGTAGATCTAAAGTACATGGCATAAAAAATAGATAAACTCAATGTAATTGTATCGACCCAAAGTTTTTCAATGGAAAATTCCCTTCTTATATCTATGTCATAAAAACAGAAAATAATGAACTAGTAAGTGATAAGTGACCTTTAAACATAATTTTTTCACCCCTATGTTTGGAATTTTAAAAATCCAACATTCACGGTTGTGTTCAAGATAGTTTTTGAAGTCTAATGAAACAATAATAATTTTTAGTGAATAGTAACCTACCCTTATGAATAGTAATATGAACCTTATGAATATTAAATAAGAGTAACATTACCTATGAATAATAAAATAAAATTTAGACATCATAGAAAGTGATAATTTGACCTTAGTAAACGTTTTTGGTATTTTATAAGTCATAAATAAATAACTATAATTAATTTAATTAATTTAAAAAATATTTATTTTCCTGAAATATATTCATAAATTATTGAATCAATGTCTAATAGTTTTTAGATAATTTTATAAGACCCAAAGTAATTTTTGAAAGAACTGTGAAATCAGTTTTAATTTTAAAAACTGTTTTTTAAGTAAATTATGGTTTTAATTAAATATTAAATTAATGATATTTAGAAAATTATTTTTGAAAAATGGACATAATTTTTGGATTCTACACGTCGAAAAATGGTAGGGGAAAATTTTTGGGTTTATTCTGAAATACTTCAATTTTCGGGTGAATAGTAAAAAAATAAAGTTTTTCGCATAATCGTTGTACACTAAATTGCATCATTAATGATGTAATGATGACATAAACATTATAGAACTTTAGTTTCGGCCAAAACATATTAAATTTCATAAATTTTTCCTTTAAATACAATAAATTCAATTCTCAAACCTAAAAAGAACTTTCCAAAGCCTAAAGTCAAAAAGGTGATTTCTTAAAGTGTCTTTTTCTCTTTCTTTCACTTTCCTTTTAATAAAGTAATGAATTCGGATTATAAAGAAGAGTTCAAGCCTAAAACGAATTTTATTATATTAATATATGATTTAGGTTGTCAAAAAAATACTATTACAAGTCTAGATTATGATATATTATTTTATTTAATATTTTATGCCAAAAACACCTCCCTCCTCATGTATAAATAAGCCCTCCCCCTCCTCTTGCCAAACCACACCTCTCAAGATTCAAGCATTTTCTACGCTCTACCCAATCATCTCTCATATCCCCTTCCCCACGTCCAAGAGCTCCTGGTCTCATAAAAAGACCAAGCATAGGCCCTTAAGGAGGTTCTTAAGAGGAGGATTCTAAAGGTAATTTCCCTCCCTCTTCTCCTTTAATTTCCTTTCAAGTTCAAGTTCCTTTCTTGATCTCTCTCTATCTATCTTCATCCAAATTGTTCTGTAAATACAGTATTATATATATACTGTAATATTATGATTCTAATGTTATATTATATCACCCCACACCCTTTCCCCCTTCCTTTTATTTTATTAAAGAGAACGTTGTTCATGTGGTGATAATTTATCACCTTCAAAAACAACATGCTCTCTTCTTCCATTTATACCTTCAATATGGTCATGAAACCATTTTTATGGTTGAACCAGAATGTTTTATATGTATTATGTTCTATTTTAAGTTCTGGAAATAACTTATGGCCATACTACTAAGTGAAAAGTTATAATGAGTTGGTTGTGATCCAAAAACCGCTCAAATTAGCCCAAACAATCTTCATTTAATTCTTATCTAATGATTCGGCCACATGGATCTAATATAACTCATTATAAAATCATTCAAGCTTCTGTAATATCATTAATTACATGTAATATCAGTTCTGTATGTTTACCCATGATCTACCCAAACATCAATTTAAGAATACAAGTGGACCGCTCAAGAAAAACATAAAAACGAACATCCCCGATCAATGTTTTTAAACTCTATAAGTCATCCAAAGGAACATAATATGAAATAATGAAACCAGAATGAACCCTATTAATGAATAAAAGGTTCTGGAATTTCTAATTAATGAATATAATGTCATTATACAGGACATTAAAGAGAAGGAGGCACTCGAGTACAAGGTAAGGGGAAATCTCGAACCCAATTTTCTTCTTTCGGGTTCTCCCTCTTTCACTCCATTTTTGATATGGTTACTCCTCAAAGGTCTTTTGTTCATATTTTCCTTTACTTTTCTAGGATATACATGTTTGTAACTGGTTTTTATGTCCATCAAAATGTTTTCCAAAAGAAATCTTCTTTCAAGATCTCACCTTTTACCTCTCATTCAAGGTTGATGGTTCTTATATCAAGTATGTTGTTCCCTCTTTCTTTTGGGAACCCAAAGCTTATGAATGTGTTATTATGATATGAAAACCATTCCTTTCCATGGGTTATTTATGTACATGTTTGATATGTGTTCTATGTGGCAAGCATGATAATGACAATGTTATGATGTGACGGGTACGCCCGGAATTATATAGCGCAATATGAATGTTTAAATGTGACGGGTGCGCCCGGAATTATATAGCGCTCCAATGCATTGGGTAAAGTGATGAATATCATGAGTAAATGTGAAATGATGTGTGAACCTGATTCTAGCTTTGTACACAAGTATGTGTGGTAGTTAACCACTAAGACATGATGTTTTATTTTTATGCTTTTCCACATTTCAAGTTTATTGTTTATGCTCCTCTCATGTTCAAGATCTTCTTCATGATTATGATCACCCCATGCTATATTGTTCTTATCTATCCTCTTACTGGTATTTTAGATCACCCCTTTTGATGTATATCCTCAGGTGGATACATGTACTAAGGAGAGGACAAGTGCTACTAAGAAGCTATAGAAGAAGGGATTAAATGAATTTTTATGCTTGATGTTGTACTTGTTATGTGTAGTCCTAGTTTTCCCAAGACACTAAACCTCTGGATCCTCCATGTGTAATACTATTATGTTTTTTATCTTTGAAAAGATGTAATAGTAATGTAAGAAAAGTTCTGTTCACTATAGTTTGTATCAGAGGAAAGGTTTAGTTAATTTGGGAATTAGGATTAGTGAACCCTAGAGAAAACCTACAACATGAGACTAAGTACAAATATGTACACAAGGATATTTACCTAGGGATACCATATGTTATGTTTTTTGTATAATTGTTTAAATGAATAAGTTATTCATGACTTGTTTACTTATGTTTTGTTCTAACCTTTTCTGTTTTAGAAAATGGTGGGAACCACGAGAGGTAATGAAGGAGAAGTACCCTCACCTGTTTGTGTAAAGTGAAATTTCGGGGGCGAAATTTCTTAAGGGGGGAAGAATGTAACGACCCGAATTTTTTCAATGGAAAATTACCTTCTTATATCTATGTCATAAAAACACGAAATAATGAACAACTAAGTGATAAGTGACCTTTAAACATAATTTTGTCACCCCTATGTTTGGAATTTTAAAAATCCAACATTCACGGTTGTGTTCAAGATAGTTTTTGAAGTCTAATGAAACAAAAATAATTTTTAGTGAATAGTAACCTACCCTTATGAATATTAATATGAACCTTATGAATAGTAAATAAGAGTAACATTACCTATGAATAATAAAATAAAATTTAGACATCATAGAAAGTGATAATTTGACCTTAGTAAACGTTTTTGGTATTTTATAAGTCATAAATAAATAACTATAATTAATTAATTAATTTAAAAAATATTTATTTTCATGAAATATATTCATAAATTATTGAATCAATTTCTAATAGTTTTTAGATAATTTTATAAGACCCAAAGTAAGTTTTGAAAGAACTGTGAAATCAGTTTTAATTTTAAAAACTGTTTTTTTAAGTAAATTATGGTTTGAATTAAATATTAAATTAATGATATTTAGAAAATTATTTTTGAAAAATGAAAATAATTTTTTTATTCTACACGTCGAAAAATGGTAGGGGTAAATTTTTGGGTTTATTCTGAAATACTTCAGTTTTTGGGTGAATAGTAAAAAATACAGTTTTTCGCATAATCGGTGTACACTAAATTGCATCATTAATGATGTAATAATGACATACACATTATAGAACTTTAGTTTCGGACAAAACATATTAAATTTCATAAATTGTTCCTAGAAATACAATAAATTCAATTCTCAAACCTAAAAAGAACTTTCCAAAGCCTAAAGTCAAAAAGGTGATTTCTTAAAGTGTCCTTTTCTCTTTCTTTCACTTTCCTTTTAATAAAGTAATGAATTCGGATTATAAAGAAGAGTTAAAGCCTAAAAAGAATTTTATTATATTAATATATGATTTAGGATGTCAAAAAACTACTATTACAAGTCTAACTTATGATATATTATTTTATTTAATATTTTATGCCAAAAACACCTCCCTCCTCATGTATAAATAAGACCTCCCCCTCCTCTTGCCAAACCACACCTCTCAAGCTTCAATAATTGTCTATTCTCTACCCAATCATCTCTTCTAGCCCCTTCCCCACATCCAAGAGCTCCTGGTCTCATCAAAAGACCAAGCATAGGCCCTTAAGGAGGTTCTTAAGAGGAGGATTCTAAAGGTAATTTCCCTCCCTCTTCTCCTTTAATTTCCTTTCAAGTTCAAGTTACTTTCTTGATCTCTCTCTATATATCTTCATAAAAATTGTTCTGTAAATCCATTATTATATATATACTGTAATATTATGATTCTAATGTTATATTATATCACCCCACACCCTTTCCCCCTTCCTTTTATTTTATTAAAGAGAACGTTGTTCATGTGGTGATAATTTATCACCTTCAAAAACAACATGCTCTCTTCTTCCATTTATATCTTCAATATGGTCATGAAACCATTTTTATGGTTGAACCAGAATATTTTATATGTATTATGTTCTATTTTAAGTTATGGAAATAACCTATGGCCATACTACTAAGTGAAAAGTTATAATGAGTTGGTTGTGATCCAAAAACCGCTCAAATTAGCCCAAATAATCTTCATTTAATTCTTATCTAATGATTCGGCCATATGGATCTAATATAACTCATTATAAAATCATTCAAGCTTCTGTAATATCATTAATTACATGTAATATCAGTTATGGATGTTTACCCATGATCTACCCAAACTTCAATTTAAGAATACAAGTGGACCGCTCAAGAAAACCATAAAAACGAACATCCCCGATCAATGTTTTTAAACTCTATAAGTCATCCAAAGGAACATAATATGAAATAATGAAACCGGAATGAACCCTATTAATTTATAAAAGGTTCTGGAATTTCTAATTAATGTATATAATGTCATTATACAGGACATTAAAGAGAAGGAGGCACTCGAGTACAAGGTAAGGGGAAATCTCGAACCCAATTTTCTTCTTTCGGGTTCTCCCTCTTTCACTCCATTTTTGATATGGTTACTCCTCAAAGGTCTTTTGTTCATCTTTTCCTTTACTTTTCTTGGATATAAATGTTTGTAATTGGTTTTTATGTACATCAAAATGTTTTCCAAAAGAACTCTTCTTTCAAGATCTCACCTTTTACCTCTCATTCAAGGTTGATGGTTCTTATATCAAGTATGTTGTTCCCTATTTCTTTTGGGAACCCAAAGCTTATGAATGTGTTATTATGAGATAAAACCCATTCCTTTACATGGTTTATTTATGTACATGTTTGATATGTGTTCTATGTGGCAAGCATGATAATGATAATGTTATGATGTGACGGGTACGCCCGGAATTATATAGCGCAATATGAATGTTTAAATGTGATGGGTGCACCCGGAATTATATAGCGCTCCAATGCATTGGGTAAAGTGATGAATCTCATGAGTAAATGTGAAATGATGCGTGAACATGATTCTATCTTTGTTCACAAGTATGTGAGGTAGTTAACCAGTAAGACATGATGTTTCATTTTTATGCTTTGCCACATTTCAAGTTTATTGTTTATGCTCCTCTCATGTTCAAGATTTTCTTCATGATTATGCTCACCCCATGCTATATTGTTCTTATATATCCTCTTAATGGGATTTTATCTCAACCATTTTTATGTATATCCTCAGGTGGCTACATGTACTAAGGAGAGGACAAGTGCTACTAAGAAGCTATAGAAGAAGAGATTAAATGAATTTTTATGCTTGATGTTGTACTTGTTATGTGTAGTCCTAGTTTTCCCAAGACACTAAACCTCTGAATCCTCCATGTGTAATACTATTATATTGTTTATATTTGAAATGATGTAATAGTAATGTAAGAAAAGGTCGGGTCGCTATAGTTGGTATCAGAGGAAAGGTTTAGTTAATTTGGGAATTAGGATTAGTGAACCCTAGAGAAAACCTGCAACATGAGACTAAGTACAAATATGCACAAAAGGATATTTACCTAGGGATCCCATATGTTATGTTTTTGGTATAATTGTTTAAATTAATAAGTTATTCATGACTTGTTTACTTATGTTTTGTTCTAACCTTTTCTATTTTAGAAAATGGTGGGAACCAGGAGAGGTAATGAAGGAGAAGTACCCTCACCTGTTTGTGTAAAGTGAAATTTCGGCGGAGAAATTTCTTAAGGGGGGAAGAATGTAACGACCCAAAGTTTTTCAATGGAAAATTACCTTCTTATATCTATGTCATAAAAACACAAAATAATGAACCACTAAGTGATAAGTGACCTTTAAACATAATTTTGTCACCCCTATGTTTGGAATTTTAAAAATCCAACATTCACGGTTGTGTTCAAGATAGTTTTTGAAGTCTAATGAAACAAAAATAATTTTTAGTGAATAGTAACCTACCCTTATGAATAGTAACATGAACCTTATGAATAGTAAATAAGAGTAACATTGCCTATGAATAATAAAATAAAATTTAGACATCATAGAAAGTGATAATTTTACCTTAGTAAACGTTTTTTGGTATTTTATAAGTCATAAATAATTAACTATAATTAATAAATGAATTTAAAATAATATTTATTTTCCTGAAATATATTCATAAATTATTGAATCAATGTCTAATAGTATTTAGATAATTTTATAAGACCCTAAGTAATTTTTGAAAGAACTGCGAAATCAGTTTTAATTTTAAAAACTGTTTTTTAAGTAAATTATGATTTTAATTAAATATTAAATTAATGATATTTAGAAAATTATTTTTGAAAAATGGACATCATTTTTGGATTCAACACGTCGAAAAATGGTAGGGGTAAATTTTTGGGTTTATTCTGATATACTTCAATTTTCGTGTGAATAGTAAAAAATACAGTTTTTCGCATAATCGGTGTACACTAAATTGCATCATTAATGATGTAATGATGACATAAACATTATAGAACTTTAGTTTCGGCCAAAACATATTAAATTTTATAAATTGTTCCTTGAAATACAATAAATTCAATTCTCAAACCTAAAAAAGAACTTTCCAAAGCCTAAAGTCAAAAAGGTGATTTCTTAAAATGTCTTTTTCTCTTTCTTTCACTTTCCTTTTTATAAAGTAATGAATTCGGATTATAAATAAGAGTTAAAGCCTAAAACGAATTTTATTATATTAATATATGATTTAGGATGTCAAAAAACTACTATTACAAGTCTAACTTATGATATATTATTTTATTTAATATTTTATGCCAAAAACACCTCCCTCCTCATGTATAAATAAGCCCTCCCCCTCCTCTTGCCAAACCACACCTCTCAAGCTTCAAGCATTGTCTAAGATCTGCCCAATCATCTCTCCTAGACCCTTCCCCACGTGCAAGATCTCCCGGTCTCCTCAAAAGACCAAACATAGGCCCTTAAGGAGGTTCTTAAGAGGAGGATTCTAAAGGTAATTTCCCTCCCTCTTCTCCTTTAATTTCCTTTCAAGTTCAAGTTCCTTTCTTGATCTCTATCTATCTATCTTCATCCAAATTTTTCTGTAAATACCGTATTATATATATACTGTAATATTATTATTCTAATGTTATATTATATAACCCCACACCCTTTCCCCCTTCCTTTTATTTTATTAAAGAGAACGTTGTTCATGTGGGGATAATTTATCACCTTCAAAAACAACATGCTCTCTTCTTCCATTTATACCTTCAATCTGGTCATGAAACCATTATTATGGTTGAACTAGAATGTTTTATATGTATTTTTTTTTCTATTTTAAGTTCTAGAAATAACCTATGGCCATACTACTAAGTGAAAAGTTATAATGAGTTGGTTGTGATCCAAAAACCGCTCAAATTAGCCCAAATAATCTTCATTTAATTCTTATCTAATGATTCGGCCTCATGGATCTAATATAACTCATTATAAAATCATTAAATCTTCTATAATATCATTAATTACATGTAATATCAGTTCTGGATGTTTACCCATTATCTACTCAAACATCAATTTAAGAATACAAGTGGACCGCTCAAGAAAACCATAAAAACGAACATCCTCGATCAATGTTTTTAAACTCTATAAGTCATCCAAAGGAACATAATATGAAATAATGAAACCAGAATGAACCCTATTAATGTATAAAAGGTTTTGGAATTTCTAATTAATGAATATAATGTCATTATACAGGACATTAAAGAGAAGGAGGCACTCGAGTACAAGGTAAGGGGAAATCTCGAACCCAATTTTCTTCCTTCGGGTTCTCCCTCTTTCACTCCATTTTTGATATGGTTACTCCTCAAAGGTCTTTTGTTCATCTTTTCCTTTACTTTTATGGGATATAAATGTTTGTAACTGGTTTTTATGTCCATCAAAATGTTTTCCAAAAGAACTCTTCATTCAAGATCTCACCTTTTACCTATCATTCAAGGTTAATGGTTCTTATATCAAGTATGTTGTTCCCTCTTTATTTTGGGAACCCAAAGCTTATGAATGTGTTATTATGAGATGAAACCCATTCCTTTCCATGGGTTATTTATTTACATGTCTGATATGTGTTCTATGTGGCAATCATGATAATGATAATGTTATGATGTGACGGGTACGCCCAGAATTATATAGCGCAATATGAATGTTTAAATGTGACGGGTGTGCCCAGAATTATATAGCGCTCCAATGTATTGGGTAAAGTGATGAATCTCTTGAGTAAATGTGAAATGATGCGTGAACATGATGCTAGCTTTGTTCACAAGTATGTGTGGTATTTAACCACTAAGACATGATGTTTCATTTTTATGCTTTGCCACATTTCAAGTTTATTGTTTATGCTCCTCTCATGTTCAAGATCTTCTTCATGATTATGCTCACCCCATGCTATATTGTTCTTATCTATAATCTTACTTGGATTTTATCTCACCCCTTTTGATGTATATCCTCAGGTGGATACATTTACTAAGGAGAGGACAAGTGCTACTAAGAATCTATAGAAGAAGGGATTAAATGAATTTTTATGCTTGATGTTGTACTTGTTATGTGTAGTCCTAGTTTTCCCAAGACACTAAACCTCTGGATCCTCCATGTGTAATACTATTATGTTGTTTATCTTTGAAATGATGTAATAGTAATGTAAGAAAAGGTCGGGTTGCTATAGTAATTGTCTTAGAAGAATCCATATAAACCCATTATATGAAATGAAGTCTTTAAACATTGCATACAATTTATGAATATAAATATTTTAGCTCCCCTGATGTAAAAATGTCTCTCATAGTTGGAACATATTTTCTTTCATTCTTTCATTATTCTCCATTTTTCATCCATTTTCAATTCTATCTATCTCTTCTAATTAATTTTATTATTCTACACATTTTGTTGTTTATACTATCAATTTAAAGACATCTTTGTTGATCATTACTGCTACGATGTTCCATTTTCAACCCCGTTTTTTGTGAAAATTTGATTGTATCTACATTCTTAATTTATTATTCATTCATGTTATCATTATTTTATTTTTCATGATTTAATTGTGGATTTATTTTCTTTGAGTTGTATTTTTATTATGCCCCTGATGTTCTGATCCATTCCCCTAATTTCGTTCAATTATATCATGTATAGGTAATCCTCTTAGGGTTAGTGGTCATGATTAGGGATGGTTTGAACCTAATTAATATCTAAAATAGAAAATAGGAAACCCTGTGGATAGTAATAAGGTTTAATAAAATTTTCAATCTCATTTATTTCCAACATCCCTTACCATCATCGGTGAAAATTGAATAACAATTACTTAGTTAGAGAAGACCAGTCTAGGACCAATAACCTATAATTCATCCTACCTATAAGGCAATATTTATATACAAATGTTATCAATTAACCTATAACAAGGGGTATTTTCCAATGTAGGTTGTTCCATTTGGTAGGACCATGATCAATGGGTGTCTTTTTCACGAATTTGTAGCCTACTCCATTGGTCTATCCCAAGTTAGATTTAGGATTACCATTATCCTTTACCCTAAAATTGACCCCAAACCATTACTTATTATATTTTAAGACCCGAGTTAATTAGTTTTTGTTAAAACCGAACCATAGAGATTTATAGGGAAGAATTATACTCAGAAGGTTATGACCTATAGGTTTCATGTATAACAAGATGCCTCAGTGGGATCGACCCTAGACTGCCACTTAATATGCCTTATTAGATAAGTGTAGTTTGGGAAAATATATTTTTAATCTGATCAATTCCTAGATGAATCAATAACATCATATGGGTGGATCATTGACCATAGACTACCTACCGAATTCATTTTAGACATATGAGATGAATATCATCAAAACAACTGATGTGAAATTAATTGATTAAGTAATAGATTATAGCTTGGTAATAATTTAATTAAAGTAATAATAAACTTTAAAATAGTCCTTAAGAATGTAAATAATTAACATAATTTTATTATCTAGGAATATAAATAACATACATGATGAGTCCACCTTGAGGTAAGGGACACTTTAATTTAAAACCCTAATTTTAAATTTTTTAACGATCTATTTTATTAATCTTTTTATTCCATGTCCATATTATTAAAATTATTTTATTGATGTGTTTATATAGATATGAATGAATTAAAAAGGGAGGTTTTTACCTAATTACTTTTTTTTTCAAAGATAAAATTTTTACATAAAATTTTTATTTTTTTAAAAGGCATAAGAAATTTTGCATTTTAATGTATACGACATCAATAAATTTTACTGACACTACAACCATTATTTTTTTATTTGGTTTCATTTATAATATTCCATTTCTTCTTCAAAGAAAAACCCACCCTCCCTCTATTTTTTGTATTTTAGTTTTACAAATGGGTTCTTAAAAAAATTTCTATTTTGATATATAAAAGTGTTTTACCAATGTGTTAAAAAGAGTTTTTGAGGGATTTATGGTGAAAATGTGCAAGTTTAAAATGTTTTATTCATGATATGGTCCTTGGAAATTGATTAATATAAAGTAATCCTCGTATAAATCTATAAGGAATTGGGTAATGATTTTGTTCTTTAGAGAATTGTATTAGAAGAAAACCATAATAGTTATTACAATAAAAATGGATCCTATAAGGGAACTATAACAATGGTATCCAAAATAAATTTAATGAATTTTATATGAATTAAAATTAGTTTTTATCAAAAAAAAATTATTTCAAAAGGTAATATAGTTCTCTTTTATTTTAATGGAATGATTTTGAACTTTTAGGGTAAAAAAGTTATGTTAAAAAAACATTTTCATGGGTTCTTATGTTTAATAAGATACCGTCATGATTATGATTTTGAATATATGTTTTCATATATAGTGTTTTATAAAAAAAATTGAATAGTAAATCTAATATCATATGTAAGTAAATGATTGTTTGTTCTTAAAGTTTTTTATGTAAAAGGAAAACACTATTTTATGATATCATGGTTTTAAAATATACTAATGACTTTATTATTTTTTATATGTACCTTTCTATGATATTTTTACTCATCCAATTTTTTTTAAATTTTTTTATAGGTTCAAAGTATTAATAATAGAAAATAAGAATTAAAATTGAAAACTATAATTTTCTTCATAAAATATTACATGTTTTATTGAAAAATATATTTATTGTGTAAAAAATGGATACTAAGAGAAATTTTCTAACTTACAATGTATAGTTTTATTATATAAGATTTATGAATAAATTATATGACAATATAAACATGGAAATATATTCAAAATAAAAGGAATTGAATTCTTTTATAAAGATTCAATTTTTGAATTATTTAAGGATGGGTCCTTACAGTTTTTTTAGAGGAAGGGTTTAGATAACATTTTAGAATAAGATGTTTAAATTTGGGGCTAACTTAAGTGTTATGGATACAATCATGGGTTTACAAAATTAAGGTTGATTATAAGTTGAGAGTCTTAGAAATCTATTTTTGGTTTTATGTGATGGGATTTTGATGTGATTAATGTTATTTTGGGAGATGTTTTATTAGGTTGCAGTATATGTAACCAATAAGTTTATCATGAAGGATTGTTTTATAAGGATTTTATTACATTTTAGGGATGTAAACTAAAAGGTTTGAGATAAACGTTGAGTTTAAAACATTCATTAATGTTGAAATTATTAAGGTTATTTTGGAGGATGATATTTATATTTTGGGGAATGTGATAATAGTTATATTAATATAGTTTTATTAAAAGGAAATCACAAATTTGGGTGGAAAACCACTGCATTCGGTATGGCTCTAGGGATTGAACCCATAATTGATGGGTGATAAGGGTGGAATTCCTACCAATGACCTACAAGATGTGATAGTTAGTATGGCATTTTTATTACTTAAATAATTTGAAAAATAAATATTATGTTTATTTTGAGAACATATGTTTTATCATATTGATAAAAATGGGATAAAAATGTGATTTAAGGATTAATAGATTAATGTCATTTTAGAAGAAGTTCACATTTTTTAGAACCATTTATGATTAAGTTAAATCAAAATATTTTCAGATAAATTTGGACTTAACTTTAGGAATAAGGGTTTAATTATATTTAGGAATCATATTCAGTTTTAATTTTATATTATGGAGATTCTTGTTATTTATGGAAATGATTATTATATTTTTGAGATTATAGTATTAGGGCGTATACATTTTTTGGTATATGACTTTATGAGAGACTAATGTTGATTGGATATAAATGTTAAATTTATCTTGGAAGACTATGCAATCAAATACTTTAAAGTTTTTGGTTTCTAACTTGGTTGAGAATATTTTGATGATTTTTTTTAGTTATTTATAAAATAATCTATGTTTAATTTGAGTGTTATTGTTAAGGATTTGGATATTAATGTTGTATTTATTTATTGGATGGTTTATTCATTTTTATAATTATCTTCCATTTTTATAACTATTAGGTTTTAGTTAATGTATAATGATAAGAGGAATATATTGTTAAAATTTTTCTTAAATATATGATCTATTAAAAGTTTATTTTAGTTCTTCAGACATGGAAAATTCATTTTTAAGACTCATTATTTGATGAAAAAGATGAGATTGTGGTGGATATTGATTAAAGGATGAAATTATAATTATAAAGTAATAATATTTCCTTATGTTCATAGTCTATATTGTAAATGAATTCCTCAACTCTTGGAAAATGATATTGAAATAAAAATTCTATCCCATTACCTTAAATTTCATTGATTCTGTGGTATTTTTCACACCTCTTTAGTTTATGGTTTTGGGGGCATTAACTTTCTCATTATCATTTCCATTATTTTGATCAATATTATCTATAACTCTCCATATTTTGTTGGATATTAATTTTTCCTCCATGTACATATTTTTAATTCCCACTAATGTTAGCATATTTGTAAACCTAGTATGTTTTATTCAAGATTTCCTTCTTATTACCCTTTCCTCTTTTGAAAATGATGTTTTATTTACCCTTTTTATGATATGGGTTTTCAACGAAAGTATTTTAAAATTCAAAACCCTTTATTACAAAGATCATGATCAAATTTTGGGGAAAAATCAATTAAATTAGCGTGAATGTAATTTACTGAGATATTAAATTAATACAATGTTCGATAATGTTTACTACACGCAACATCGAGCTTAAGCAGACAATAAAAAATTAATCTTTTGTAGGTCATAGTTATAACATAGCCATTAAATTTGGTGGGTATGAATATGATTAACCACATTTTGAAATATATATAATTTTCCTTAGTAATATAAATGTATTGATCAATTATTAGGAAATAAGCACCCAATATTTAGTAAAGTCAATTTACACTTCAAAATACATTTTCATCAAAAATGGGTTTTATTGATTTTTTTTGAGAATTTATTATAATTATTTTTTGGAAATCTTAGTAATTTTATTTGATAAAAATGATATATTTTTGGAAATAAGTATATCAAAATTTCCTTTGGGTAGAATTTTCAGTTTTTTTGAAAGGATATATGTTTTTAGTGAATAGTGAAAAATAACAATTTTTTGTAAAAATGTATTCTCATTTCATTTAAAATTGAAATTAAAATTTTAATTTTATATTAAATTTTGAAATTATTATTTAATTATAAACAATCAAATTAATCAAAAATGAATAATTATTATACTTTATTTTTCTATATGATCATTTTTTGGGCTTAAACACACCTTTTTCCAAAAATTGTTTTTATTACATTTTACACATTTATAATAAAATTTATTTATGAAAATTCTAAGAATTGAATCATATAAATTTGATATGATATTTGGAATAAAGGGGTTTAAATTTTTAAGCATTTATATTTTATTTTTGGTCATATAATTAAGATATCATGGTAAAAATTTAAATTAGAACGGTTAAGGTCTAAATGGGTTTAATGTTTTTAACTATAATATTGGCTTAAAATGTATCGAAAACATCACCAAATACAATTTTTTTGAGTTTATCTCAAACCTATAACATATCATATTTTAATATTCAATTTATTGGTGCTATTTTTCATTGATTATGACCTTTATATTAATTTAAGAAAATAGTAACTACAAAATGCCACTCTCTTGACTTTAATATCTATAAATTATTGAAATAAGGATAAATAGGTTAGTTTTGGTTTTAAATTTTAATTTTTAATATTAGTTAATTTTTTTCTAGTAATTTATTTTTAATTTTTAGTGATTGAATAATTTCCTTAAATTCTTACACACCACTAACGTAGTTTTTTTTCAATTAATAGAAAAAAATAAATGATTTTGAAAATACGAAAAGTCGTATAATGTTAGTGAGTTATAGTGTACCATGAAATTTTTAGATACTTATAACATAATTTTTGTGTGTTAATGGTTTATATTATAATTCAACATTTTTACTGATGTCTTTAAATTCAAATTAAATGAATAGTTTCAAAAATGACATAATTGATATTTTTTGAAAATGAAATTTTATTAAATTATTCAAAATTAATAAAGTGATTACTATAATTCATGAAAATTTTATATGGTTTAAAATATCAACCATGGTATATTTATGGGTCAATTTTACTTTTATGGTAAAATTATTAACTCCTAAAGAGTAAAAAAATGGATATCATGATAATTATAAAAAGGGTTAACAGGGGTTAAAACTAAAAGATAATGGTTAAAAAGTAAGAAAACATGTAAAAACTTTATTGTAAAAGAGTATTTAAAAAAATAATAATCATATATTATAAATATATTAATTATTTTACACTTAAATTTGAAATTTAATATATATTAATTTAATACATTAAGAAATTCCAAGAGTGACCCTCCAATCACTTATAAAAAAAATGTACTCTCCTCTCTTCGTCACTCAATTTGAGCATTATATCATAGAAAATACCCACCCAATAACATTAACATCATCAATTTCCACATTATGTTGGTCTTATTTGGTGAATAATACTAACCTTATAGGGATTGAGGTGTAAAGAAAAGGAAGTTGTTTGAAGAAGTGGTATAAATTTTAATCGAATGATTTAATTTTATTTATTCTTATACCTCATTAAAATATTACAAAAAAATAATGAAAGAAAAAATTCATATATTCCATATGTTGATATTTTTTATATTAAGTTCATACCCTATATATATATATATCCTATTCTATATAATGGGAAAGAAAATCATTATACGTGTGTGTGGATTACCACCTACATGAGGCGATGTGATTTGTTTTTCATCACCACATCATATGTATGATATATATAAGTCCATGTAATGAGATAATATGATATTTTTTATATAATTAAAATTATGTAATGACAGAATAACACTGAAATTCTCTCCATCATGATCACTGAAAAATGTAATCTTTACTCACCTGTACATAGGACCTACCGTCTTTATGATTGTAACATAGTTAATTTTTCATTACTATATATCATGGTTGGTTTTAAAAGTATAATTAATGCATTAAAATTATAATTATTATATGATTATTATTATATATATATAACTATTAATAATTAACTAACTAACAATAGTCTACTTACCGATGTCATTTTAGACATATGAGTTGAATATCATCAAAACACATGATTTGAACTTATTTGGTTAAGTAATTTTTTATAAAATGGTAATAAATAAAATAAAATGAATAATAAAATTGATAATTTTTTTAAGAAAGTAAACGATCAATATAATTTTATTATTCAGGAAGATAAAAAATGTACTTGACAAGTCAGACATGAAGTAATAAACACTTTACATTTAAACCCTAATTTTAAATGTTTCAAAGATTTATTTTCTAAATATTTTATTTCATTGAATATATTCATAAAATTGTTTTATTGATGTATTTATATAGAGATTGATAAATTATAAAAGGAAAATTTTTACCTACTTATAAAGGCTTTCAAAAAAAATCTTTTTCCATATTTTTTTGACTTACTATACTAAAGGAAAAAAGGAATGTTCTATTTTAATGTATACAACATTATTGAATTTTACCACAACCAGAAAAATTATTTTATATTTGGCTTCCTCCGTAGTACTCAATGTTTTCATCAAATAAAAACCCTAATTCCACATTTGTTTTTTATTTTGGGTTTTAAAATGAGTTTTTAAAAGAAAAGGGTATTTCAATATTCGAAATTATTTTTAAAAATGGTTTCAAATATTTTTTTCAATGGATTTATAAGGAAAAGGTACAAGATTAAAATGTTTTATTAATTTTATGGTTATTATAAATTTTTTATGATCTAGTGATCCTGGTATATCTCTCAAATAAATTTGGGAATGTTTCTGTTCTTTGAAGAATTATTTTATAAGTCAACCATAATTCTTATTACAATTGTAAGGGTTCTTTTAAGGGTTTTATGAAGATGATGTATCAAGGAACCGAGATGATTTTTTATTCTTGAAAATAAGTTTTCTAGTAAATAGTTTTGTTACAAAATGTAATCTAATGACCTTTTGTGTTAAAGGAATGACTATACCTTCTCAAGGTAAAAATGTATGTTTTTAAGAAAACATATTTCATGGGTTATAAATTTTTCTAAGAAACCCCCATAATTAAGATTTTTTCTATTGGGTTTTATAAAAAAGTGTTTTATGAACAATTTTTTGCAGTAATGATGATTTCACATGTAATTAAATGATCATTTGAGCTCAATGTTTATTAAGTAAATTGAAAAATATATTTCTTGATCTCATGGTTTTGAAATGGACTAACCGGTTTTATTATTTTCATTATATAAACCTAACTGAGATATTTGTTCTCAAACCATTTTTAAATGTTTTTCCTATATTTTAATTATGATTAGTAACAAATAAAATATCATGTTGAAAATCATAATTATTTTTCATAAAATAAAACATTTTGTTTTCTAAAAGTTTTTTATGTCATGAAAAATGGATACTAAGTGGATGTTTCCATGTTGTAATGTTTGGGGTTATTATGAAAGTCTTGTGACCTAATACTCTAAAACTATAAACCTGAAAATATACTCAAATTGTAAGGAATTGAATTATTTTTTAAATATCCACTTTGCAGATTTTTTAAGGTCACGTCGTGGTAGAAATGGATGATTTAGAGTTATAAAATGTTCAATACTTGATCTTAGGTGAATAAATTCATCAAAAAGACATCTAAGTATCTTCAAGTAATTTATAATATTAAAACAAAAGGTATCTGTTTGTTGATTTTTTTGTTAATGTATATTTTTTATCGATTAATAGTCATTTGAAAGTGTATAAAATATTTTGAAGGATCTAGATAAAGTTGGAAGAATTATTAATTATGGAAGAAATAATTAAAATTTATAATTCAATAAAATATTCCATAAGTATTTAGATGAAGTAATGGTTCAAGAATGATACTATGTTTCATGTATAGTTCATGTAATGTAATTTTGTTAAAAAACCACACCAAAAACCCTATACTCTCACTATCATTTTTTTGATTTAAAAAATAAAGCCCACCCTGCAACACAATAGGAGAGAGGAACCACTATAAGGTGTCAGTAAGCTCAACCATGGTTATAAGTTGGGTATAAAAGGATTATACTGACTTGCATGGATTAGATCTAGGTAGTAGGAGGGACCAAAATGATGAGAAAGACCATGAAAAATAGAATCATGTGGGGTAGCATGGACCCGCTAGGATTGGTAGGGCCCAAATGGATTTTTAATGAGTTTTTTAAATTATAAAGTAATGAATATTCCCAAAACCATATAAAAATTTTGAGATAGGATTCAAGAGTTATAATTTATATCGTAATCTAGGTGGACACACTATAGAATATAGAGAGTTAATTTATTAAACAATGAAATGAAGACTACGTCACAATATGTTCCATATGATGTGAAGGGTGTTTTTGTAACAGTGTGAAGGTTTGATAATTTTAAAACTCTACAATAAATTACATCAAGGTGATATAAATCATTCCTCTCTCATGACAGAGAGTAAGTCTTCCATACCATGATAAGGGATTATTCCATGGAGGGTCTGTTTAAGGTAGAGTGATCAATGGGTTATTTTTAAATGTATACTAGAAATTTCACCATGAGGATGATATCCACGCCATAACCTTTATTATAGATGAAAAAAGTAAATTCAAAACTACAATTCCATGATGCGAAAGATTATAATACATAATATTTTAAAAATCATTTAGATTTTGAAAAATATTTCTGATGTGACTTTCTCATTGAGATTTGGTGGTCAATAAAACTTATTAAACTAAAAAATTAGAATTAAATGATATATTTTGAATACAAAATTAATTATAAGATGGTTTTGAAGTATAATAAAGGAGTAAGTTAAGTTATGTTTTAATTTCAAATATGAAGTTTAAAAATTCACTAATATAGAGAATATACTATGAAATGAAAAAATATATCACACATATAATAGTGATGTAAAGGGAGTATAATTTTTAATATTAGAGAGATATGAATATACTTTATTTTATAGTATTGATTAGTGAAGTTTTATTATACCTATGTAACATTAAAAATATGATATACAATACAATAGAATCAAATATAACACCCTTATTATTTGGTGTTTAATTTCTTATTGAAATATTAAATAACCAACCTATGTATCGACTATGTATTTTGTATCCCTCTTTAAATTAGTGTGTGGAAAAGAGGAAGAGGCCATGAAACTTACGGGAAAAAATTATATATTACTCAAGTTGTAATAACATAGTATTGAATTATTTTTTAGTTAGAATATCAACACATCAATGATGTGTACTCCTTGGAGTAGCCTTTTATATGTGTACCATATAAAAATCAATTTACCCATACTCTTTATTTTTATTCTTTTGGTTACTATTAAATGTTATATTAATTTTTTTCGAATGTAAAAAATGATCTCATTTTATTTAAATAATGAAATAAATTTCATCACTGAAATTCATCCCTATCTTAGTGTGCATAGTTGGAACATAATTCAATAAGTGGTATAAGATCCCTTGGTCAGTTCTTGAATCCCTTGAGAGTTTTATAAAGTTATGTGGAAAATTGAAAATGAAACGTTTGTACACTTATTCGATTGATGAAATTATCATATATTAAATAAAAATATGAGATATCATCTATGGTCTCTTAGTCTTTATGTATATTATACTACAGTGAATGATATTCAAATAAGTGATCCCATAGGAAGGTCAATGATGGTTCCTGAAAAAATTTTGATGAATGATGATTATAATGATCACTATTCCTTATAAGAATAACTTTATAATTTGTTATATATTAAGGTGATGCAATTATAAATTTCCAAGGGTATTTTGGATAAACTTTCTAATATATTTTTAAGTGGAACTAATGTGAAAGAGTTAAATCTACAGGTCTTACAGAACATGTTTTATGATCTGAAGATAAATTCGAATGAATATATAGATAGTTTCTATAAAAAATATTACAAAAGTTATTGGGTCCATTCAACATCTTGGTAAGGAAATCAAATATTCTGACATAGATAAGAAGATTATGATAATATTACCTCTAATGGGAAATAAAAAAGTATAAAATTTTGAGGAAATGGATCTCAATGAGTTATCTCTTGATGACTTTCATAGAACAATAGTTACTTATGTAATGAGTGTGAAGATAATATATATTTAGAAAATAAAGAAATAGCATTTAAAAAATTTTAGAACCGGGAATTTTTGGAGACTGAACATGAAGACGATTTATGTGATGATTTCCTATCACTTATTTCATGTAATTATAAAAGTTAAAAATATAAATTTGAGGTAAATATACCTATTTATTATTTTAATTGCGTAAATTTTGGGAACATTACCCCAAAGTTCCTAAATAATTTTTATGAATAGGGTGGTGAGTATGTTTAATCCCTAAAACAAAAGAAGATTCCATCCATAAGGAATTGAAATTCTTTAAAATCAAGTGGTAAGAAGTTTTGAAGGAAAGTGATTTTTAGAAAGGAATAATAGAATGAGGAAGATGATTCACATGAAAGAATTTAAGATGATTTTATCTTAGATGTTGATGATTCCATGATATATTCAATGGAGAAATATAAAAGTAAATAAAAATATAATAATAAAGCAGAAGGATTTCTATAATTTAAAGTAGCGTTATAATGATATCTTGAGGAGATTTACTTATAAAGTAATATGAATTTGAAAATTTAAGGTTTTATGAAGGACTACTAAAATTATATTGAAGAACTTGAAGCTATATTTGATTATCATGAGAAAGTAGTGAAAAATTATGAAGAAGAATTTGTAAAATCAAAAAATATGTGGATTATATAATGAAGATTAAAAAATCAACTAATATCATTGATGTTTTTATTTTTTATCAAATATAAATTCAAGAAGATTTAATATCTTTAAGAATAATTTGTTTCTGTGGGAAATAATGTGGAACCTAAAATTAGAATTAATGGTTTAAATAAAAAAACTTGGAGAAATTTTTAGTTATAAAAAAATGGAAAAGGTAAAATTGGTGTGGGTTATGATGGTGAAACATTAGTTTTTTTGAACATAAGGCAATAATGTTGAAGCAACGGTTCTCAACAAACGAAAAAATATACATAACCAATGATTTATACAAAAGTTGTGATATTTTGAGAGGTGAAAATATTTTTTCCAGTTGATGAATTTTTTTCACTTATCTTGGACACACTACATCCTATTTTGGTGAATGTAAATGTTATCTAACCATAGAAGATTTTGGAATCCAATAAATTAGATTGGAACATACTCTTTATATTAAGGATTAATTAGTATCTTTCCCTATTTTAATTATTCCAACTTTTAGCATAATGTGGTTGATTAGAGGTATAAAAAATTATATGGAATATAATAGAAAGTGGATGAAATAAAATCCAATACAGTTCCCTTGGAGAATGAGTTTTATTCTCTTAAATAAAAAGTGTTTAGCTTTATAGATTGTGATGAAAATGATAATAAAAGATCAATAAAATTATAAACTCATTCATAAATTTACTAGAATAAAAAAAAGAAATATTGGGAAGGAAATAGTCATAGAAATTACTTTAAAAGAAACAAATAATAGTAGTTCATAGATTATGTATAGTGTGTTCTTGTCTTATATGATAGGAAATATGAACTAGTTGAATAATGTAAATTAAGAGTTGATGGATCTATTTTCTTTGAAAAAGATCGATAATTGAATATAAAAGGAAGTGGAAAGAATTAATTGTCTAAATATAAGTTGAGAAACAATAATTTATTTTATGTTAATGGTTTATGAAATAATTTATTATGTGTTTTTCATCATTACGAGTTGGGTTTGGAGTTCACATTTGGATAGAATGGCTACTACATAAAAGGTATGTCATGTAATTATTTGATTAAAGGTTGATGAACTAATGGAAATTTATATCAAGTTGATAGAAATGAAAAACATTGTCCATAAACCATTTAATTAGAAACTTTATTGTGTTATCAGGGGCTAGGCTAGGGATATCCACAATGTATTGAGGACTTTTCAAAATTTAGAGCAATAGTGGACATTCCAAACCTGAAAAAAGATTAAGAAATGATTTTTTAAGATATAATACAAGGAAATATGGTCCATAATACATATCCTTCAAAGATTAATAAATCACCAAGTTTGATAAATTTGATTCATGCTTATGTGTGTGGTCTGATTGGTCAGTTAGGAACCATGGTGGGTGGTATTTCATCTTATTTTTTTATGATTATTGAAATATGGGATGTTTTATATTCATACATTTAAAAATGTAAATTAAGGATTACATAAAAAGGTTTCAAAGAAGAGTAAAATTTTAAATTGAAAGAACTATATAAATTTTGAGACTAAATAATGGAATAGAGTACACTTCATATGTAGATGAAAATTATCTAGAAAAGGATGGTATCAAACATGAAGTATCTCTAGTGACAACCCATCAACCAAATGGTGTTTTGGAAATAATAAATCTAATGTTAAATAATATAAGAAATAAATTACTTATAAATAGTTGTATCTCATGTCACAAATGAAAGGAATCTATTTAAGTGGATTTATATACTCAAAATAGAGTATTACTCGATTTGGGAGTATAAAAGATGAAATATTAAATGTGTCATGGAAGGAAACCCTCTTTGAAGAATATGACAGTATTTGGAAAAAACTGTTTCATCCAAAATAAATAAAACAATCATAAAAAATATGGAGATATATTAGATAAAGGAATTTTCCTTTGATAATAAACTAAGAGTACGACCCGCAAGTTTAATAATAAGAGACTCAAAAAAATAGTTGAGAGTAATGATGTAAATAATAATTATAAGGAAGAAAATGTAATTTATAGAAATTATTTTTCTGAAGAAGCATTTGAATAAATTAGAAATGTTTTTTTGGAGAATCATAAATTATTCATGTTGATGATGATTCTGAGATTGAATATTTAAAATTGTAAAGTGAAGAGGTGAATCATTTTATGAATCATTCAAGAAAAAAAATAACCCACAATGATCTAAGAAATATTAGTGGTTGAAAATATACTACAACTCATACTTTATGGAAAAATAGAGTAAAGAACACTTCTCTATTATTATATATTTAACACACTTCATTTTAAGATATAATAAAAGAGAAATGATGGTTAAAACCATGAACATGGAATTGAATAAAATTGATAAAAATCTATATTGAGATCTTGTGGGTTGACCGAGAATTATAGTTTGATTAGTACAAAATAGTTTTTCACAAACAATATGAATTAAATTTGGAAGGTTTTTTTTAGAGTAATGAAATTATATTTTTCAAGGTATATGGTCATGTTTAAGGTGTTGATGTCAAAAAAACATTTTCACCAGTGGAAAAAATAGAGTATATCACACTTTTTACTATAGTGACACTCCAAATAAGATTCATAATATATTTGACGGATTTCATGAAAACATTACTAAATGGGTTCTTTAATGAAGATATATATAGTAAAATACCATTTTGATTGTTTCTTTGAAATGACCATTCAAAATTGTAGAGGATTAGAAAATATTTGTATGGTCTAAATAAAGAATGTAACATACTAAGTATTTATAGAATAATAAATTTTCATATCTATTAATAATTATGAATAATATATTAATTTTATATTAAGGGGATGCTTTGTGTGATAATGTACTTGACACGCAACGATGTGTTTCTTTTAAATCTTACGTTCCACACAACATTGAGTTATACCTAAAAATAATACAATAATAATATTATTATTTTAAATAGTAGTTAATGCCTAGACTTTGTATTGATGTTAATGAACTGAACTAACTGTTATATGATTAGAGATGTTTTTAAAGGTTTTTACATTTATACAATTAATTTTAGAGGCTTGAAAGGAGAATAAATCCAATTTTAATCATTAAATACTCAAATATTTTTAAAAGGTCGTTTTACCGCATTTTGATGAAGAACCCTTTTTAAATATAGTTTTTTTGTAACTTTTATATATTCTATTTGAAAAAAATATTTTTCTTATTTATAAGTAGGACATCAAAAATTACTTTGGTTAAATGATTATATTTTTATGAAAAAATTAATTTTTAATGAATAGTGAAAAATACTGCATTTTAATTCAAAACTACATTTTCATATCATTTTTTTATATAGTTAGATTATATTTTAAATTTGTTTTAATGTGTAATTGGATTATTTTTTTTTATTATTTATTCAAATTTTGTTCATTTTAAGTAATTTAACATTTAAATTTCCTATAAACACATGTCAATCTTTTGATAGTTTTTATTTCTTAAAAACCTGCTTTCTGGTTTTGAGAATGGGAATTCATTTTCAAAGTAATTAATATAATTGAATTGTTTAAAATTTTTAAAACATTATTACATATTTGAAATCATATTTTCCAATTTGTGTAAATATGCACCTTTTATTTTTGTACATTATGAATAGTAACTTCAGTAATTATTTATATTTACCATGATTATTGGGTAAATTATGTAAATAAGGGTAAAAAAATATTATAATAATATAAAACTACCCTAAAACATGTCCTAATATTATTTTATGATTCATGGGTGACCAAAAAAATACTTAGGCTGATAATTTGGCTTTTGGGAACCCCTAGGGTGTGATAATGACATGTTATAATAACTAATTTAAATTAAAGAAAAATATAATATAACATGTATCTTTTTTCTAAAACAATTTTAAGGTGGGGATATATAATTGATCTATTAGACTATAAATAGTCACTAGAAATATAAAAACTATTTTCTACATAATTGTATTTTATTTATAATTTTTAGACATTAAATAAAAAAATTTATTTATGACACAATAATGATTGAGTGATTACCTTATTAATGAATGATTCAAATAAATGATATTATAAGTATTAAAAGAAATGTAATTTAAATATTTTTTTCCATTCAGAAATATGTTGTCTTATTATTACATGATATATTTGAGTTAATGTAGTTTTTTAGAATGAATCAAGTTTTTGTGAATTTAAAAAAAAATCAATTGCTATATAGTGTCAAAATTGACATAAATGAGTTTAAAAAAATACTAATTTATTAAATAATATAATTGTTATAAAAATATAAGAATCCTCCAAATGACTTAGATAATGCTAAAAATTTCATTAATGATCCACTTGAGGTTCTATTGGAATTTTATAGTAACTATATTAACCATATAGTGTAAAAATAAGAGTATACATGGTAAGAGTTAATTTATTTAACTAATGGTTAAATCCAAAAGATAGGGTTAAATTTGTGCCCAGAAATTGTATAAAACCTATTAGTTTAGATGGTTTCGACCCATAATCATATTATCCTAGAACTATATCACTTTATATCTATTATAATTCAAAAATAAATTCATAAAAAAATTATTTTTCAAGACTTTCCTAAGGTGCCCATCCTTCCTCTTATAAAAGGCCACCACCTCTACCAACTTACTCACACCTCTCAGGCCCCATAGATTGTCAAAAGTATTCTCAAATAAGCTCCCAACATCTATAAGTTCCTCCTATAATCCATAACTTGGCTAGAAGGAAACTCAAGGAATCCTTTTGGCTCAAATAAGAAAGAATTACCTGATTTAGAGGTAACATCTTCTCTCAAGATCCTTTAATTTATTTTCATTATCCAACGCCGTAAGATATTTTTATTCAATTATTTTAAAAAAAATAAAAATATAATCAATATATTAGAATATTATTTTTCTAACAGTTCTACCTACAGTTACAAACACCTCAATCCAATGTTTATAGAACATATTATTTCTGTGTACGACGAACTAATGTCTCCTGAAATGATGATTGTTACATTTTCTCTTAAGACCTCTCATGGTGGCCATTACGATGGAACTGTATTTATATATGATATATATTATATTAATATTATTTTTATGATTCTATAATTTTAATTTTCAACATACCTTTTTCATTTTCATATTGTGTAAATATGATAATTTCAATTGAGGAAGTGTGGCTAACACCACCTCAAAGTGATATGACTCATTCATGCCATATATGAAATGTATAAATGGAAGAGTTAATGAAATTATGTAACATATATAACAAAGATATTATATTGGAATTATAATATACCTATGTATCATTTAGTTTTCATTCCTTTAATATGGAAAAGAAATAAAAGTAACGTTCATGTGTACGTACTACCTACTGTCTCCATGAACGGTACATTTCATTTCCAATCTCCAAATGTGATTAATTATTAAAAAATCATATATAATTGAAATATATGATATTTAAATAATTATTACTATAATATAGATAATAAACTTTTGACCACATGGACAATTTGTAATAATAACAAGTCCATTTTTGGCTCATGTACAGAACATCGACAAAATGCCCGATATGAACTAAAAAAATTAACTAATTTCTATAACATGGTCATAAGTACTATAAAATTAATAGTAAAATTGAAAAATGTTATGAAGACCATATAAATTAACATAAGTTTATTATTTAGGAATATAAATAATGAATGAGATAAGTTTTACTTGAGGTAAAGGACTTCATCTGAATCTCCTTTCATTGAAACATATTTTGATAATATACACCACCTTATTTTATACAATTTTTAACAAACCCATATTAATTTTTAATTAAAAGGGAATATTTTTTCTATGAATAATTTTACTAAAAAACAAAAAATAATGTTTTTAACGTATGCAGTGAAAATGAATCCTCAGTCGAAGTAACCATTATTTGATATTTTGATTCCTCTATAAGACTTATTGTTTTTAAAAGGAAAAGAAATCCATTATTCCCTTTTTGTTTGTTTCAGTATTTAAAATGTTTTTGAAAGTGGATTTACTATTTAAATATCCTGAAATGATTTCTTGTGATTGAAAATTATTTTTTTAGAGGGAAATGTTGATAATTTCAATATTTTTGTGTTACAATTATATAACAGTACTTGGAAATTTGATGGGTGGTAATGTGATAAACCAAATATGGGTGGTTCCATGATAAACCAAGGATGGGTGGTTACGTAATTAACTCCAATGAATTGGGTATGGTAGTCAATCATATGGATATTCTATTTATAGGAATGATATGTGTGAAAGTCAACTGTATGGTTATTCAATTTAAGTATGATTATGTCCCAAGTTTCCTTTTATATGTTATGAGTGCTTTCTATGGGTTTTATGATAATAATTTTGTCAAAAAAGGGTAATAAATGAGCTTATATTTAGTGAAGATGATTTACTACTTCATAAAGGTGAAAATTATTACTCTTTGATAATGTATTCATGGTTTACATGTTTTCATGATGTTAATAGTTTTCCTTCTTTGTGTATCCCTTACTTAACTTTTTATGCTTATTTCAAGTTTTAAATGTTTTTCAGAGGATTTTAAAGGAGAAAAAGGTCAATTATGAGATCATTTCAAATTTAGGATGTTTAAACATAAAGAAAAACCTTGTTTCATTTTAAAAGTTTTTTTATTTTATAAAAAATGGATAGAGAGTAGAAGTTTATACATTGTAATAATCAAGTTGTTATGTATAAGTGATAGCCTAATTTTTGGAATATCTAAACATAAAAATATCCTTAATGTAGAATAAAGTAAAATTATTGACTTAACTAAATATTCAGTAATGATTAAGGCTTGAGCCTTATAGTTGGTATCATAGGTTGGCTTAGATAAATTTAGGAGTTATAATATTTTTAATAGAATATCCATAATTTTTTTTACTTTAAGGTCAAATTGAAATGATATATAATTTGACGATTATTGGGTTTCCTTACCTAATATATGTTTGTTCAGAATGGGTTTTTTAAGAGGAAATATGGAAGCTGTGTTAGGAAGGCATACAGAGGGAAATAACCTTCCAAATAAACATCCATAGATGGTTATAATCGGAATTGAATAGTTTTTTGTAGTGATGGATTAGTTGAATCAGGAGATAAATGGTGGTTGTATCCACGCTTGAGATCAACCAGACCAACTTCAGGGGAATATGTCAATAGTGAAGCATTTCATGAGGCAATATCCCCTATAATTCATACGATCATCTGACTATGTGCAAGATGATGGTTGGATTAAAGAATTGGGAAATATTTTTATGTAATGGGGTGTTTGAAGAATCAAATGGTTAGTCTTTCTATTTATCAGTTTGAAGGTGAATTTGATCAGTGGCAGTCAATAATTAAAAATATCAGAGGAAGTGAAGATATTGATGCCACAGAATGGGATGAATTTTAGAATATATTTTTTGATAAGTATTTTCCCAAGGCTATTTGACTTAGGATGGAAAAAAATTCTTGTAATTGAGACAAAAAGAGTAAGATTCTATGGATTCATATGAAGAAAATTTTACCCACTTATCAAGTTAAGTCCCGAATTTTGTCTAAGAAATTTATATTAATATAATTCGCTTTTACTCAGGATTGAAGCCAAAATATAGAAGGGTGTTAGATTCTTGTGAGTTCAAAAGATATGAAAAACTTGTCTGATGTGCTAAGAAGGTATAAATAGAGTTTTATGATGATCATGTGTTATATGGGAGAAAAAAAAAGAAGTGGTCCAATTGGAAGACAATGGGAAATAATTCATAAAAGAATCTTGGAGGTAAGAAAACTAAATTTTAAACTTGTGGGAAGTGTGGTAAAAAGAATATTTGAGACCACCTCTCAAATTCTGGGAAGTGATTTTGATGTGGTAAGACTGGTCTTATTTCTCGTAACTATAAGGAATATGATTAGGAAGGTAATAAAAAACCACCAGTAAGTTGTTTTAGTTTCAATAAGATAGGATATTATGCCAATGTGTGTCCAAAATTGATTAACCAAGGTGGAAACCAACAAGATCAAAAATCAGAAGACCATGGAAAAATCATTTTCTACTACTATGGTTGATTTGGGTCCATAAAATGAAGTGGTGATATGTATGTTATCAGTTTTTTCAAAATATTCCAATACTCTATTTGACTTTAGATATTCACATTATTTCATTTCTGGGAGTTTTTCAAGTAAATTGAAAATAGAACCTCATGATTGTGATATAGAACTTTTGGTAAAGACCTTAGGTGAAAGTATTAAAGAAACCAAGATTTATAAGAATCTTCCTATTATCTTTAGTGGGATAGTAATTCTTGTAAATCTTGTTGAACATCCTATAGTGTAATTTGATATCATTTTGGGTAGGGATTGACTTTGAGTTTTTCATGCCAAAATAGATTATAAAGATAAGAATGTTTTATTAAATGATTTCATACCTTTGATAACATAATAATAAGTGGAAATATTGATTAAATATGATAGTGAATGTTATTTATATCATGTTGTTGAAAAAAATAGATTAGATTAGTGACATTCCAGCAGTTAAAAAATTTACCGATGTTTTTACAGATAAATTGTCGCGTATTATTCCTAACCAGGAGGTTGAATTTACTATTTTTTAGTTCTTGATGTTAATCCTATTTCTAAACCCCTTATCGAAGGGATCAAGTAGAACTGATGGAATTGAAAAAATAGTTACTAGAATTACTTGATAAAGGTTTCATTCAACCAAGCACTTCACCATGGGGTGATCCAGTTTTATTTTTGAAATAGGAATATGGTCCTATGAGACTATGTATTGATTATAGAGCATTTAATAACATCACTATTAAGAACTTGTATCCTTTACATCATATCAATTATTATTTTATTATCTCTGGGGAGATCAGTATTTTTCGAAGATTGATTTGAGGTCCGGATACCATCAACTGAAGGTGAAAGAGGATGACATTACAAAGATAGCTTTCTGAACGATTTATAGGAATTATGTGTTTTTAGTTATTCCATTTTGGTCATATAATGAAACTTTTGTATTTATAAATCTCATGAATGGGACCTTTCATTAGTTTTTGGATCAGTTTGTGGTGTGTTTATAGATGATATTTTTGTATATTCTATAATCTAGGAGGAACATGAAAGTCACTTAATGATTTTTTTGAAAACCCTAAAAGAAAAGAAACTATATGAAATGTTTAGTAAGAGTGAATTTTAGTTGCAAAAAAATTCATTTCTTGGACATATTGTTTCAAAATACGCCATAACTGGTGACCCTTCTAAAACAGATATTGTTGAAGATTGGAAAAGATCTACCAATATCATATAGATTCATAGTTTTCTAATATTAGAGGGTTATTATCGAAGGTTTATTGAAAAAATTTCTCAGTTATCTAGACCACTAACTATGTTATCATATAAGAAGTTATATTCATTTGGATAAAATAATGTGATGATTGTTTTCAGGAACTGAAAAAAAGATTGGTAAATGCTACAATTTTAGCATATCTTCTATGAATGGTGAATTTCTTATCTACAGTGATGCATCATTGAAATGATTTGGTTGTGTCCTATTGTAGAATGATTAGGTAATTTCGTTTTCTTCGCGTTAGTTGAAATCTCATGAGTTAAATTACACTACCCATGATTTGGAACTTATTGCTATTGTTTTTGCATTAAAAATTTGGAGGCATCATTTGTATGTCATAAAGTGTAAAATATATACTGATCACAAATATTTTGAAGAATATATTCACTTATAAATAATTAAACATTAGATAAAAGATATGTATGGAATTAATCAATTATTATGATTTCAAGATTCATCACCATCCAGTAAAGGAAAATAAAGTGGCTGATACCTTGAGTTAAAAGGGTAATTCTACAATAAACATGCTACATTTGAAATGAGATTATTTGTTTATTATTTTGATGAATTTTGTATTAGATGTTTTTGGTGTGGGGAATTTCTCTATTTTTTAGGTGTCCTTGAAATCATCTCTATCAGATATAATTAAGTAAGCATAGAAGAAATATAGTGATTTGTAAAAAAAGGTAGAATTGGTTCAAATGGGTAAGTTTCCTAAATTAAGAATTTATATAGATTGTGTTTTTAGTTTTGGGAAGAGATTATGTGTACCTTTTGATTCACAGTTGAAGAAACATTTATTATGTTAAGCTATTAGTGCTATGTTTTTAGTTCATCCAGGCAACACTAAGATGTACATATACCGTTTAGAGTGTTACTAGTGGGATGAAATGAAAAGAGATTTTGCTGACTTTACCAGGAAATATTTAACTTATCAATAGGTGAAAGCATAATGAGAGTTTCCAAAAGAGATGCTATAGCATTTTCCAGTGCCGAAGTGGAAATGGAAATATATATCAATGGTCTTTGTTGTGGGTTTATTGAAGACATTTTGAGGTAATAATCCATTCTGGGTTGTTGTTGATTGATTGAATAAATCATCTCATTTTCTTCACATTCGAGATACTCAGTCTCTAGATCAACTTTCTAGATTGTATATTAAATAGATAGTCAGGTTACATGGTGTTCTCCTCTCCTTTTTATATGATAGGGATCCTAGGTTCACATCTATCCTTTGGAAAGGCCTTAAGAAGTCATTGGTTACTAAATTAAATTTTAGTATAGATTTTCATCCTTAATCATATGGGCAGTAAGAACAAAAAATTCAGACATTGGAAGATATGCTACATGATTTTTCAATGGATTATTAAGGAATTTGAGATCAACATCTTTCTTTGGTGGTGTTTTCAAATAGTAAAAGTTTTCATTCTAGTATATATTTGGAACCATTTGAGGCATTATATGGGAAGCAGTTACAAACTCCAGATTTTTTAGAATGAAGTAGGTTAGAGGATGTTGATTGGACCAGAATTGGTATAAGAGATGGTAGATAAAGATCAGTTGATTTAGAAGCACATGAGGATAGCTGAGATTAAGTAGAAAAGTTATGCAGATAATCGGATGAAGGATCTTTCTTTCAAGGTAGGTGATCATGTCTTTCTCAACGTTTCACCATAGAATAGTAGGATGTATTATTCTAAGAAACAGAAGATGAGTCCATAGTTCATTGGACCCTTAGCAATTCTGGAGAAAGATGGGTCAGTTTCATATCGAGTGGATTTAACACCAATTTTATCCCAGGAAAACAATGTTTTTCATTTTTCAATGTGAAGGATGTATATTCCAAATCCATATCGTGTTTTTGAGTATATAATTTGTTTATTTAGAATGGAATCTTTCTGGTGAGGAACATCTAGTCTAGATTCTTGACCGAAGAGAGAAGGTGTTACAGAATAAGGTTATTTCTCAAGTTACGATTTTGTGGAAAAACTATATGGTTGTATATGAAATATAGGAATATGAAAATTCTATGAGGGAGAAATACCCTAACTTATTTTATAATTAAATAAAATTATGGGGACTAAATTTCCCAAGGGGGGAAGGATGTAACAACCTAGGTATTTATATGATAATACTTTTTCATATATATATTAATATTTGTGAATAAGATATTAATTAAATGTAAAGGGGGCACTTTTTTCGATAGCGTTCACGAAACAAAACAATGGATTTCTCAGAAATATTACATTGCACACAACATTGAGTTATACTGAAAAATAATACAACAATAATATTATATTTTTAAATGATAGTTAATGCCTAGATTTTTTATTAGAGGCAATGAAAATAAATAAATATAATATAATTAAAAATCTTTGATAAATGTTTTTACATTTATTCAATGAATTTTAGAGGCTTAAAATGAGAATAAATCCAATTTTAAGCATTAAGTACTCTAATATTTTTAAAAGGTGGTTTTTCTGCCTATTAATGGAGAACCATTTTTAAATCTAGTTTTTATCACATTTATATGTTCTATTTTATGAAATAAAATTCTTATTTAGATGTGGGAGAAAAAAAATTCTTTGGATTAATATTTGGTATTTTTATGATAAAATTCATTTTTAATGGATAGTGAAAATAATGTATTTTAATTCAAAACTTCCTTTTCATCTCATTTATTTATATAGTTATATTATCTCTTTAATTAGTTTTAAAGTTTAATTGGATTATATTTTTATAATTTAATCCAATTTTGGTCATTGGAAGTAATTTCACTTTTAAATTTGGCATAACAAATGTCCTTCTTTTGATAGTTTTTATTTTTAAAAAACCCGTTTTCGGGTTTTGACAATGAGAATTAATTATAAATTAATTACTAAAATTTCTATGTTTTGAATTTGAAAAAATGGATTCCATATTTTTAATTAGAAGGTCTAATTTGTGTAATTTCTTACCTTTTATTTTTGGACATTTTGAATATTAACTTTAATGATTATTTTTATTTACCATGGTTAAAGGGTAAATTAGGTAAATAAGTGTAAAAATAATATTATAATAATATAAAACAACCCTTAAATGTGTCCTATAATTATTGTATGATTCATGGGATACAAGAAAAATACTTAGTCTGAAATCATGGCATTTGGGAACTACTTGGGTGTGATAATGACATGTTATAATAATTAATATAAAGTAAAGAGAAATATAACAGAAACATGTATCTTTTTACTAAAATTTTTTTAAGTTGGGGTTATATAATTGATGTCTTTGAATATGAATAGAAATTAGAAAGATAAAATTATTTTATACATCATGATATTTTATTTATAATTTTTAGAAATTAAATAAATAAATTTATTTATGACCCAAAGATGATGCAATGATTTCCTTATTAATGAATGATTTAAATAAATGATATTATAAATGTTAAAATAAATGTAATTTAAAAATTTTGATTCCATAAATAAATTATATATAATATTATGACTTTTTATTTTTCTGTTAATTTAGTTTTTTATAATAAATCAAATTGGTATGACTTTAACAAAAATCAATTACTAAATAGTGACAAAATTGACATAAATGAGTTTTTAAAAAAATACTGTTTTATTACATGATATAATAGTCATAAAAATATAATATTAGAAAAAATAAAATATATAATGATAAAAATGTCATTAATTATCCACATGAGGTTATCTTGTAAATTTTTAGTAACTATATTAACCATATAGTGTAAACATACAAGAAGACACAGTATGAGTTAATTTATTTAACTAAGGGTTAAGGATAAATGATAAGGTTATATTTGTTACCTAAAAATATCTAAAACCTGTTAGTAGAGAGTATTTATACCCATAACCATATTATAATTTAAATATATCACTTTGGAGATATTATAATTATAAAATAAATTTCTGATAAAATAATATTTCAATACATTCCAAAAATTCTTGTCCTCCCTCTTATAAAAGGCTACCACATTTACCCACTTAATCACACCACTAAAGCCCCTTGTATCGTCCAAATTCTACTCAAATAATCTCCCAACATCCCTCAATTACTCCTAGAAGCATTAAATTTGGAATAAGTTAACTTATGGATCCCTTTTATCTCAAATGAAAAAGAATTACCCAATTTAGAGGTAATGTCTTCTCTCAAGATCCTTTCATTTATTTTACTTCTCCAACATCCTAACCTATTTTTATTACATTATTTTCTATAAAATATAGTATCATAAATATACTAGTATGTTTTTATGCTAATATTTAATCCTACACATACACACACCTCCATCTAAAGTATATAGAACATACTATTTTTCTGTACGACGAACTACTGTCTCACAAAATGATGATTGTTAAATTTTCTCTTACCACCTATCATGGTAAAAATTATGGTGGAACTATATTTATATATTATATATATTACATTTATATTTTATCTATGATTCTATAATTTTTTTTACAACACACCTTTATGATTTTTATAATGTTTACATACGATAATTTCATTTGAGGAAGTGTAGACTACCGCCCCCTCAAAGTTATATGACTCATTAATTACTTACATGGAACATATAAAGGATGGAATTAATAAAATTATGTAACATATATAACATATATATTATAATGGAATTATAATATACCTCTGTATCATTTAGTTTTAATTCCTTTAATATTGAAAACAAATAAAAGTATTGTTCATGCGTACGTATGACCTACCATCTCCATGAATAGTGGATTTCATTTATATCACAAAATATTATGGATTATTATAAATACATATATAATGGATATATATTTTATTTAAATAATGAATTCTATTCTGGATATAATGGACTTTTGACCACATGGACAATTTGTAATCATAACAAGTTCATTTTTGACTCATGTACCAAACATCGACAAAATGTATGATATAAACTCCAATAATTAACTAATTGAAATACCATGGTAATAAGTAATCTAAAATCTATAAAAAATATAAAAAGGCCTCATAATAAATTAGAAATTAATCTATGCTTATTATTTAGAAATATAAAGAATGAACGAGACAAGTCAAGCTCGAGGTAAGGGACTTCGTCTCAATATTTTTTTAATCAGCCATATTTTGATAATATACCCCCACCTTATTTTATATAGTGTATAATAAACTCCTTTTACTATTAATTAAAAGAGAATATTTTTTTATGAATCATTCTAATGAATGATAAAAATTCATGTTTTAAATGTATGCGGTGACAATGAATCCACCGCCGTTGCAACCATTATTTGATATTTGGCTTCCTCTATAAGCCTTAATGTTTTAAAAGGAAAATGAATCCCTTATTTCCTTTTTGGGTGTTTTGGTATTGAAAATGGTTTTGAATGTGGTTTTACTATTTCAATATACTAAAATTATTTCTTGTGATTCAAAATGAAATGTTCAGATTAAAATGTTGATAATTTCCATCTTAATCTGTTATGATTATATAATCGTACTTGGACATTTTATGGGTGGTTAAATGATAACCTAAATATGGGTGGTTACATGATAAAACAATTATGGTTGGTTTTGTGATAAACCAAAAATGGTTGGTTACTTTATAACATCCAATTAATTGGACACAGAAGTCATTCATATGACTATTCCATTTGTAAGAATGATATGTGTGGAAGTGGACCATATGGTTATTTCATTTAAGTATGATTATGTATCAAGTTACCTTTTATATGTTATGTGTGATTTATATGGGGTTTATTATAATAATTTGGTTATAAAAGGGTATTAAATGATATTATATTTGGTGAAGAGTTTTTACAACTTTATAAAGTTTAAAAGTATTACTGTGTGATAATGTATTCATGTTTTACATGTTTTTGAAAAGCTAATATATTTCCTTCTTTTTGTATCCATTAATGATATTTTTTATGCTCATCCCAAGTTAGAAATGTTCTTCACGTGATTTTAAAGGATAATAAAGTCAAGGATGGGATCATGGGAAAGTTAGGATGTCTAAACATGAAGCGAAACCATGTTAATTTTTAGTTTTTTTTTGTTTTAAGAAAAAACGGATATCAAGTAAAAGTGTATACTTTGTAATAATAAAGTTTTTCTGTATAAGTGATGACCGAATTCTCTAATGCTTTAAAACTGAAATGATCCATAATGTGGAATAAAGAAAAATTATTGAATTAACTCAAGATTAAGTAATGGTTAAGGCTAGGGCCTTATAAAGAACCTCATTCTTGATATGAAAGGATGGATATTTTTTTTGGAAAAAATGACTTAAAAATTAAATGGGTTGATTAAGAACTCTTTGTATACTTTTATGAATTTTAATCATGTTGGTGCATGATTAAGATATCATATTTGATGTTACTAAGTATAATTTTGTTGATAATTTTGAAAAAATGATGAAATATAAATTAAAAATGTCAAAGTTATAATAATTGAAATATTTTCAAAGGTTATACACTCATAAAGGTGAAAGGAAAACGTTTATTTCATCAATGAAGTATTGAAAGGAAGTCTTAAAGATATTCAAAATAGTGTATTTCCATATTTTTTTAACTCCAATAGGAGTTGGAATAAATCTTTTAAGAAATGTATAAAATTAAGGGGTATACTCAATATTATATAGAACAATAATTCCTAGTTTACTATACCTTATTAAAACCAGGAAAAATATTTTTATACTGCATCCAAGGAAGAAAATTTTACAAGTTATCATAAGAAGGAATATCTCATGGTAGTGATAACAATAATGAGGTATATTGAATGAAATTTTAATTGTGACATGTTATTTAAATATGACAAAATGGATTTATTGGTATATTAAAATGATGATTTTGGTGGTGATATTGTGAATAAAAAATTCATAAGTGAAAGATCTTATAATAGGAATAATTTTGTTGATTGGGTAAGCAAGAAGCATGATTTTGTTTCTTTGATAAAAAATAAGGAAAAAATGTATTTTATTTAGGAAAAATTATACTCAAATTATCAAGATAAAACAATATTTAAAATACATCAGAGATATTTTACAATAATTAATGATTATTCAATGTGGAAAAAACTTATATTTAATAATCTAAAAATAATTTCCAACACTCTCATATAAAGAACCTTGATATTTGGTAACATTTCATAAAGGAGGAAGTAGAGAAAAATATTTTAGGGATGTAATTAATTTGAACTTAATATCAAATGGATGATATATCCATAAATCCTTTAGATGATCACATATTCAAAAGACATAGGTTGAACCTTAGAGTTTAACCAATTTTCTAAAACTAATAAGGCTCAAAAGTTACATTCTACCTATAAATCAAATAATTATATTGATATATTACATTTATTTTCAATTCTATATTTTTTTAGAATAACTAAGATAGTACGAGATACTAACCATAAGAATTTTTTAAATGGATAATTCTTGTTTGAAAAATATAAATCACATTGTAGCACTTAATATTTTTATCTTGTTTCCAATAATGAGATTTGGCTGATGTAGTTTTATAGATAATATTATAGCCAATTTTTTTAGCTTCTAGAGTAGTAGAAAGTTGAAGAACCCTTCTCATTTTATAATCAAATAGTGAGTGAGAAAAAAAGAAAAAAAGTGAGTATTACCAACAATTTGTAATAGTAGATTCCTAAAAAATCCAAAACGAAAGAATGGTGGAACCAAATGTATTTTTTATTGGATTTTTTTTCAATATGACTATTTTTTTATTAATAGTTTTTTGAAGAACTTGTAAGTATCTAGATAAAATAGGATGAATTGATAATTCTGGAAGAAGCTAGTTGAAAACTCAATGCAAGTAATTGACCACACTATAAGGATTAAGTTGAAATAATAGTGCAAGAATAAGAGAATTTCATAAGAATAATATATTTAAGGGTCTTCAATTTTGTATTACCATGCCATATGAACTCTACTCACACCACGTTGTTGTTTTGATATTTAAAAATGGGTCCGACCATGAAGCATCATAGGAGTGAGGCATCACCTTATGGAAGAACCAATCTCAAGAAAAAGTCCAAGCAAGGTGGTAAAGGAGTGGAAAGTCCAATGTAAGATGGAATTGGGTTGTAGGAAGGACTACAATATGAGGTGAAACTTTGGACAAGAGAACTATACAAGGTAGCAAAAACCTATTAGGGCTGATAAGGGCCGAAGGTATTTTATGATGATTTGTGCTAAGTGGAGGGTAATGTAATGTCCCTAACCCGGAAGAATGTTTAATGAGGGGTTTAATATTTATATGTTACGCCACAAGCTATATGACCCCACTAGTGAATAGAGAGAGATAATTCCTCAATTATGAAATTAAGACCATGCTAAAACATGTTCCTAGTGATGTGTAGGGTTTGTTTGTGTCAATGTAAAGTATTGAGAATTATTATTTTCTAAAAGTGGTTACAACATGGAGATGTATACTATGCCATAGTCATGATTGAGATGATATATTTTTTTGTCGCAAGAGATTCTTCCATTGAGGGTCTATTTTGGGTAGTATACAGGATGGGTTATTTTTAAATGTATGTATGAAATTGGACCTTGTGAATGATATCCATTCCAAAACAATCATTTTAGTTGAAAAATTATTAAGTCAAAACTATCTTACTACTTTGCAAATGGGTATGTTATTTATTAACATATAACTTCTATAGAGTTTGAACAAAATTTATGATGTGGATTTGTCAAGGAGGTATGGTGGTTAATTTAACTTCTTAATCTACCAAATTTTAACTAAATTATGTAGTTTTAAGGGAAGATTAGTAAATATATATACTTTAAGAGAAAAAAAGTAGAATATTAAGTGATGTACGGATTTTAAATTTGAAATTCAAGCATTCTTTGATGTATAGAATTTTATAAGTAAATAAAAGAGATATCACACATAGAAAAAATATGTGAAGAGAGGATAATGATGAATATTAAAAAGATCTAAATATACATTATTATTTAGTATTGATTACTGAAGTGTGATTAGGTGGCAATACCATTGGAGATATGATATATAAGGGAAGAGAATCAGGGAGAACACCCTAGCAGTTTGGTGTTGAATTTATTAAATAAATCCTGTATGATAAAATTGTGTATAGACACTATCTTTGGTATACCTATTAAAAGAAATGAGTGAAAGATAGAAAGAGGGCATGGACCTTGGTAGAGTAGTGAAATATCTCTAAAGTTGTAATCACACACTTGTGAAGTAGTGGTTAATCAGTATATCAACACATCATTGATATGTGTGATTCACTTTGATTCACATTTATGATTTAATTTGATCTTAGATTATCTATTTTGGGGTTCTAGAGGTTTTTAGGTGTCAGGGGTTTAAATTTTTGTGTTTTACAAAAAAAGGCATATTTCACGATTTAGGAACATAGTTAATGATAACCATGAAGTAGCTGTGTGCTATATAAATATGAGTTCCAATGGTAGTTTTCATAGTTTGATAAATAAAATTCAATCCATGCAAGACTAACTTTGTGGGTATCTAGGATTTTTTAGGGGTTTTCAAATATATTGAGAATGGTTTTCCAAACTATGTTGCTCAAATCCAGGTAACTATGAACCTTAATTTTTTAGGGAGAAAGGCCATTGCATGGTTGGAACATAGTTTGGTAATCCATGTGTCCTAACCATCCACTCAGATATGAACCTACTAAAATTAGAGTTTACCTTGATGCCCTTGGTTGTTCTTAATTCCAATACCCTTTTAATTCCTCATTATCCTGAACCATCTTCTCTTTGAATCTTAAGAATGTTCTCCCTTTAGTCTCTTGTAGAATCACTATTGATCTAGATTGATCTCTTCAAGGAATGCCTATTTTTACAGTTGTCTCCTTCTCTTATTTCGTGATATACCTATGACATCCCACATTATCCATTACTTATAAACCAATTTGGGGTATGTTGACCCAATCTATAGTTAATATGGGTTATTGGTGGTGTTTCTCTTAGATTAAGGTTTTTTAGGACTGAATATCCTTATCACCAATATCTATTTTTGAAGGAAATTTACTCAATTGGGAAAGTTAGTTTCTCTATATATTGGTTTTAACCCCTGAATCACTTCATATTCTTGTAAATTCAGATGGTATGGTTTTTGAAATTAATTGATTTGATATCAAAGATGATTTTTTTATGAAATGAATCTTTTTTGGTATTAAAATATGTTTTTATTTGGAAAAAAGTTTTTCAGTTAGTGTGTTAGATGAAATGTCTTAAAAATTATTTTGAATCAAAAAATGGGTTTTCAAGTTTGGGAGCAGTGATGATTTTTTATTGAAATGTTTCATAAAATTGTGATCATGGTTTTTAAAATTTTATTAGACAACATAGCACATTGGTAACCTAGGGTATGTTGGGTTATGAACATATGCAAACCATAGCGAGTGAAACACCACTAGGTGTTATTATTGTGAAATTGATAGATTGTGGTAGGACCCGGTATTGGTAGGATTCAAAATATGCTTGGATTAGTGTTTCATCATGTGTTTGAGTATATGTTACCATACTCTAGAGATGACCTTTTCTTTGTTATATACATGATGTAATTGTTTTATTTTTGATTTCTCACATATTTATTGTATGTAATTTCAATAGATCATTCTAATTATTCCTTTTACATAATCATTTATGTACCTTTCAAATTCATATTTTATGTGAATATGAAATTATTTAATGGAAACCAAATAATTTTTTTATAAAATGGTTTATGTTTAAAATTTATTTATATACTTATTTTATTAAATTGAGTGCAATAATTTGCATGTGTATAATCATTGTATATATTCTTTGGTAAAATCATAACAATTTTTAGTGCTCACAACATACCTTTTCCTTTGAGTATTTTTAGTCATGGTTTTTCAAGATACAGTTTAAGGTAAGGGAAAAATATTCCATGGACATTTCTCTCAGCTGATATTTTTTTCCATGGTGGTTTAGGAAGGTGGTGTGAGATTGTCACATGGAGGCTTGGTGTTGTCCTTGGTTGGTTTCCCCTTTAGGTTTATACTTCTTTCTTGGTTTTTTTCTATTATGGTTGTTTTCATTTTGTTAGGTGTTATTCCCTAATTATTTATCTTATATTTTTATAGATGATACATGTTATGTTATCTTTTAGGGTAAATTCATCCCCATAATTTTGAATGTTGATACCCATGTGATTTTTTCCAACCTGTGGTGATTGAGAACATGCTTGAGGACTTTTGTCGTGCTATCTTGGGGGATATTTCATGTTGACATTGTGTCACAACCCATCCCAGTGGGGCCCATGCCGTGACTCCCCAAGCCCGCCTCCAATAGGCCAGGGGCTGGTGACTAGCACTGAGTAGGCATATCACTAACATGGGAGGCATTGCCTAAGTACCTGTACACACACCCACATCTCCAAGCCCACAAATGCTGAAATTTAAGACACTAAGAAACCAAAATGCATGCATAAAACTAAACCCAATCAAAAGAGTACGACGAAAGTTAAAGTACTGTAAAAGTAAACTGGGCCAGAATACAAGCCCAGCAAAAGCAAGAGTCTGAAAAAAAAATGCAAAGTCCAACCTGTAAGCAAAAAGGTACTGGGACTACCGCTCGTAGCCGTAGGAACGCCTCGGCCTGTAGGGAACTTAGAAAGCTCGGTCCTGTCCTAGTCCGCCCTGGACTCTGTCAAATGGATGCTCGTCTACACAAGACACCAGACGTGCGGGCAAAGCCCGTGCAGTTTTGAGTATAACAATACTCAGTAGAGGACCCCGAAAACCACAAAGTAGTACACAAAGTAAAGGTACAGTCACCTATGCATAGTATATGTTTACAAAACTTATAAAACAAACTAGATATACTCAAAACCCAGACCCGTGGTCTAGAAACAAGTCACGTGACCGCGTACCCCCACAAGGGATTCCGTCCGAAGATTCCGTGATGTGCTCGTTCCGGGAGAACACACTCCACGAGTCTTATAGCTCTGATGACGTCCGTCTGGGAAGAGATTCTTGTTGAGAACCATCACGAGGGATGGTTACACTCATTATGGGAGACACTCTCCTAAGTGGAAGGGTTACGATAGATAGAAGCACTCATTACTGGAGACACACTCCTGAGTGGGAGAGATCTTGATACACAGAAGAGGATCACTTCCAGGGCCATGGCGGATACCACGACTCATCTGGAATTCACCTACTAGGTAGAGGATCAATGCCCGGTAGAGTTGGTCATGTCGATACCTGACTCTACCTAGAGTCTAGAATGGATAAGGGATCTCGATCCGGGCCTCTCTAATGGATGCCTAACTCTATCACAGAAGGTCCTGTTGAAGAGATCATATTCTTGCATGAGGGAAAGATTCCTGACCTTCAGGGGAACAAGAAGAAGGGGAACTAACCCAAACGAAAGATTTTCAAGGCACGGTGAACAAAAGGACCAAGCCATTTTCCAAGAAATACACAGCGTGTAGAAATGATACACGCCGTGTTGTCCGACCCCAGGTACTGCCCGTGTACAACGGCCCATGTCGTGAGGCTGGTCGTGTAGAAAACATTATACATGGCGTGTAGTGCGGAGTACATGCCATGTCTGGGTAACTGGGGTTGGCTCAGTGTACTATGGCCATGTGCCCGTACACGGTCACCAACCCATGTACTCCAACCCTTGCAATCTGCACACGGGGTGACCCGTGCTGTTGACCTCGCATGGCCGAGTGATGGAGTACACGGTCGTGTACTCCATCCTGTGTCTGTGTATTCCTAGGATACACACCGAGCTCCACGTAACCGCCTCTGCCGAGCTGTACACGTCATGCCGCCTAAAGCCGTGTAGACCATCCCGTGTCCGTGTGCTACCCAAAGTACACACTGATCTTTGGGGAAAGTCCAACACACAATGTGACCAAGGTCACACGCCGTGTGACCCTTCTCTGACCCCGGAACCCTAGCTTCCACTGTCATAACTACACGGCGTGTTCTTTAGAAGTACACGCTGTGTATTCTGGAAATTACCAGAAACATCTCTCTTCACCAGCGCACCTCCCGTGCTGCTCCGATCATCAATCCATCCGTACGATCGCCGCAAAACTTCCAGGTTCTGGTCTCCCTGACCCCATGAAGCTGCTTCCGTCGCTTTCGGGCCTCCGATCAGCTCCGAAAACATGTTCTGATCTTCCCGCATGAAGAACGCTCGAAGAACGTTCTTTCCGATTCGGTCCGATTTGTCGTCTGCCATTGTCGTCGCACCTACACAAGGACATTGCGATGTCGAACCTTTGATTTGGGATCGTTGCGTCTCAGAACGGATGTGAAACGATCCTTTGTTCGTCACCCCGCGAAGAACGCGAAGAACACGCGAGGAAAAAGGAGGAAGAAAACCAATTAACAAAAATGAGGAACGAACCTCTGACGTCGTTCATCATGGCCTTGATCCACTCCCGTTAATAGGCTTAAAACGGAGCAGAGATCAACATGAATAAAAATCATGGATTATTTCCCCCAAAATCATCCCAAAGAAAACCCTCCCATAAGAATATACGAAGCCATAGATCAACTAGTTCGTGGTTGATCCGCGTTCGTCGTTTAAACTCTAAAATGGGGAAAAAACTGAAATAAAAAACCCCTACCTTCAAAAGGATCGATCGTTGACGAAGGCTCTGTGCTGCCGTTGCCGTCAGGATCCTTCAACGTCAGTGCAACGATCCTTGGTTTCAATCCGTTGTCATTCTTCGTCGAGAATTTTCTCCAAAACGCCGTGGATTCTGCAGAGGTTCCTCTCTCTACGTTGACAACGACATACAATTGCTTAACCCAGTAAAAAGGGGAAACAAGTTGGAACTTAATTACGCGGCAGTATTAATAGTGTTGACTTGCCATTTCAAATTCATTAAGACACGCCATTAATTTAGGAAACAGTTGTGCCGTTTCCGCACTACAGCGGATGTTTCCTTAAATGAAATAAAATAAAATGGTTAATTTATTTTATTTTATTTTACTTAAAACGTCAAAAAATTAACTTTTTCCCTCGACTCGCACCAGTCGAGGTTAGCCTTATTCGTAGGTAAAGTCGTCATCCCGGATGCAACGGTGTGATCAGATTTTTAATTCGGGCATCCATTTGGAGACTGCCACAACCGCGCACAAGTGCTGACTCACTTAACTAAAAAAAATGTTCAAACCACCATTCTGGGATCACTGGACCTCAAAATGATGTGCCTTCTTCACGCCCGGCCTTGAAATAATTCCATATAATATTTAAAAATAATAAACAGAAAATCTGAGACATTACACATTGGTTGGTTTAAAAAAATGTATGACAACCACTACTTAGACAAAAGTGTGATGAAACTACCTCGGTTTGGTTCTGGTGTTTGGTAGAATAGATCTAGGAATTTTGAAGGCTCAAGGGGTATATTTAGAGTAGTTTTCCGATCATCACCTTTCATGATTCCACTTATGTTACCATGGGAAGTCAAGATTGATGTTTTATATAATTTGTGGTATGATATGATGACATATGATCCTCATTGAAATGTTTTGGTTTCCTTGCGGGTTATTTTGGATTTGGGGTGAAAAAATAAAGAGTAATAAAGTTGTGAGATCAACTTAGATGGAATAAAAATCAAAAAATTATTAATAACATGATTTTGGAAATATTAATGCAGTTCTCACAAGATTGTATGATGGCCATAAACTCTATTCCTTGGTCAATCATGACTCCATATCCCATTTCTATTATTTTTTAGAACCCATGACTCATATATTATCAATGTAATTCTCATTGATAAAAATAGAATCATGGTGCATCCTAGAATATGTTGGAATTATAAATTAATTTTATTGGATGTTGTGGAATACATTTATTTATTAATATATAGTATAACTGATTTATGTATGAAAAATGGATTTCCCAAAAAATGTTTTTTTGAAAAGTTAATCTTTAATGATTTATTGAAATATAATTCTTGGTTTATAGATCATTTTTTTATAAATGATTGTTTAATCATGAAAAAATGTAATTTTTTTAAAACTAGTTAATGATTAATATGTAAGAAACCTATAACTTTGAAGGAATGTCTTCAATAAGTCATAAATGTTCTAAAAGAAATTTTTTTTCACTATGAAGTTTAAAAGGGTGGGATTTTTCTTTAAGGAAAAACCATGATTTTTTAATCTTTTAATTTTGAAGAGATGATGGATTTTGAAAGTTGAATAATGAATGAAAGGAGAATTTTGATTTTTAATAAAAACTTATTTTCAAACTTGAATGGTTCAAGAAAAAATCAGGGTGTTTGAATAGTGATGTCTCTTAAAATAATTTCAAACATGGAGAAATGAAATTCAATATGAAAATTAATCATGTTTAATTATTGTTCTTAAAAGATAATATGTTTCATACTGTGAAGAAATAATTGAGAAATTGTTCCTCTTTGGGGATTTTTCTGAAAGTGATGAAAAAATATGATTTCTTTAATGGGTTATTGGTATTACTCATTATCAAATGGTTCTTGGAGGACTTGAAATGAATATTTTTTTAAAGTGGTTTATAAATTTTTAGTTGGTTTTTTAAACCTATATGAAATTAATTATTTGATTTATTGATTTTATGTTTTTTATGAACCTTTATTGTGTGTAGGTGTTACATGATGTATGTTAAAGTAAATGATTATAGGGAGTTCAAATCTTGTGTATATTGAGTATGTTTTCCATATATTCCATAAGTTTATGTGTGTTTCTATACTCAAGAGTGGAATTTTACTCTTATCTTCATAATTTATCAAGATGTGAATGGAATGGAAAGGGTAATCTTCTCTATATATGTTCTTTTATATATTGGATAGAGAACTATATAGGTTTAGTTGGGTAGTCAAGTCATTCAGGGAAAATTTCCTTAGATTCCTAGTGTTCCTTAAGGAGAGTGGAATCATGGGTGTATCCAGTGATTAGGGTGATGATCCTTACAAGTTAACACTGTATATTTCTAGAGTGGAGGTGTTTTTGGGATATCCTTGTTTGGGTGTGGTCTTTGATATCTTATTTTGACTACTCCATTGAGAGTAGTTGACATATCATGTCTTTTCATGATTTATATTTTAATTTCACTTTTTGAACCTTATTTCTAGGGAAATTTTTTGGTAGAATCTATTCCAAGAGTTTTGTATTGGAATTCTGAGCATATTAATCCTTGGGTGTATGCATGGGTAATAGGGTTTTGTTGGGTGACTGGATGGGATATGGAATCCATTGGAAGTGTTTGATGGATTGAGAGAGACACCAGAGTGTATTCTATAAACCTAAGTAACCATGAATCAAGTCTCAAGATCCAATACTATATCCATATATTTTACTGATAATACATGTCTTTATTTGGGCTATCTCTTGGTTATGAGAGACAAGGTGGATCTGGTGAACAGGTTTGTGCATTATTAATGATCATTGTGGTGGTTCGACCTGATAATGTTTTTATTGTTTCTTGGGGTAGTTCCCTTTTCATAGTCTTGATCATGTTCTCCCTTGGATGGATGCATCTTGTGAAGTATTTTCGGTTTCCCTTGGTTAGGGATGGAGATCATGGGGGTTTTCTTTGAGTGGAATGTGAAACCTCAGTTATCTTGTTTATTATATCTTACATCAATGTAGTTTTATTTTGTTTCACCATTTTATATTGAATATAAATGGTGGTGATACCCATGTTATAACTTTGTTACCTTTTGAGCCTTTTAATTGACAATATGGAACCTATAACTCATTTTAAAGGATGAAACTGAGGTTTAGTTTTACATTAATATTAATTCAAATGAATCCTTAGGCATGGAGTTGGGATATGTGTTAGTATCATATAATGGGTTATGTACTAAGTAATTCCCCACTTATTCCCTCATTGAAAGAATCTATCTCACAATGACCTTGATATGATAACAATTTTTATTTCTGTTAGACTATATTGAAAATATTCACTTAGTGAGTAGTTTATAATATATTCAGATCAAAGAAACATAAAGAGTAATCTTATCCAGTGGATTTTTATCCTATGATAGAAATACTAGGTTAAGTGATTTCATACCTTTGATCTTGATAAATCATAAACTCTCAGAATAGGGGGTGTACTCACAAATTCCCTAAGCCAAGAATTAACAACATAGGCTATATATGAATCAAATGAGGAGGGATAATTGATGAACCTAGTTTCAAAAATGATCTCAATTGTGAATGGAGATATACTGTTCTTTTATTCTTAACTTGTGAGAAATATGGGTTTCCATTGTATAATCGAATTCATATTGGGAAAATATTGTATGTCATTTGGAGGTGTTTTAATGAAAACTTTTATGGTGGGGAGACATAGGGTTCTAGTTTTGGTATCCCAATGGTGCTTCTATATTTGGAGGCATTTCATTATTGAAGTTGATCCAAGTCAGAGATTGATTTATTGTGAATACATATATATTTTTTATGTTCACTTTGGGGTTCCATTAATGTATCATGATTTGAGATAATGGTGTTAGTACCTATAACAAGATAGTCAATTGAAAACATTATGTCCCAATTCCTTTATCCAAGAAAATTTAATCGGAATACCATAGATTTATCATTATGATGTTTCCTTATTCATTTCATTATGGATGTTGAATTAAGGACCCATGAACATTGTAACTAAACTATCATAGAATCCTAGTGTAGAAGAAGATATGATTTTTTATAATAATTACCTAATTTATGAAATCAAATTATGAATTTTCTTCTAAGGTAGTGAATGTGGTAAAATTTATTAAATTATTGTATAAATGAGGGGTGGTTAATCTCCTTGATATAAATATTGTTACCATAAATATAAGATACGTATTAATTGTATTAAAATCCTAGAAGGTATTTCTAAATTCCATGGATTATTTGTCAAATTCAAGAATGAAATTCAATGTTAAGATGGATTGTTAAGGTAGACGAATTTGCTAATTCTTGACAATGTTATCTAGGAGCGAATTCTTTATTTCTATGGTTTTGGGTATGGAATTTTAACTAATTTAAGATAAAGAGATTGACTTTGAAGCGTATTATGTATGAACTTGTTCATCTCCTTGATGTTGATTAGGGTAGGTTAATGGTCTTGATTAGGACCAATTCTTGTCTCAAGAGTATGGAGATGGTGCGTTTATCTCAAAAAACTATGATAGAGCTTAAAAGCCTAAAAAATGTTTTCTAGAAAACCATCTTTGTCTGTTGGAGGATTCTCTAGGTGATCAATTTTTTAATAGGTTTTCAACTCATTTGGGACATTGTTCTTTGCATTAGAATGGTAAGTTAGCAATGAGTTTTGTTAGACCTTTCAAGATTGTTGAACATCTTGCAATGGTAGATTATCAGTTGGACTCACCATCACTCTTGATGTAAATTCATGACATGATTCATGTTTACTAACTAAGGGGGTATCAACCATACCATTCCCATGCAATTTATTGGGGATATGTCAATCTAGATCTTGAGACCTTAATGGTTGAACAACCGGTTCAGATTATGGATCACCATAATTTACTATGTAGTAAAACAATTCCTTTCGTCTTTATACTATGGTATAATGAACATGATAGCCATGAGATGTGGGAGTGGGAATCAATGCTATGGAAATAATGGTGTTCGATTTTTGTGAGTCCATATTCATGACTATTTTTTGGGGTTAGAAAGATTCTATGGTGGGTAGATTTGTGATTCCCTTTAGGTCATATGTATGCCTTAATTTGAACTTGGTTTATCTCTTGTGAGGTAATAATGGTTTTTGGGAGTCGATGGTTCAAATTTTGGAGTTTTATGAAAAATGTTTGGAAATTAGTTTATTTTCATAGTTAGTTATAAAAATTATGTAACCATATGGTATGAAAATGTCAGTCATAGTGTCGTTTTTCATGATTTGAGCACAATTTTTCAAATCGTGATACGAAAATTGTGAGGGTGTTTGAGATTTTTCCATGGGTTGTTGCAGGACTTGATCAGGGTTCTTCAAACCATGTGGATCAAACCTAGATAATCGTGAACCTCTATTTTCTAAGGATAGAGTCTACTGCATAGTTAGAACACTGTTACTAGTCTATGTATACAAATCATGTATCTAGATACGATCATCTTAAAATTGGAATTTACCATAATTTCCTTGGTCATTTTTAAGTATAATACCTTTTTGATTATTCAGTATCATGAATTAGCGTATACTTGATACTCTAAGAGGTTCTACCTCTGGTCTCTCGGTGAACCTACATCGATCTATATGTATCTCTTAATGTTTTGTATGTTTTTCTTGTTTTCTTCTTCTATTATTTCCAAATCTATCTATGATATCTCATCTTCCCCATGTCGTGAAAACCACTATATGATATTTTGAGCCAATATATGGTTTATATGGAAAATTTATGTTTTCTATCTTTAATACAGTCTTCTAAGTGTTGGATCTCTTCATCCAAATACTCTTATTTTAAATGCAACTTTGTTTTTTCTGTTGGCAAGGTAGTACTCTCTATAAAATGGTGAAAACCGATGAAATACTTAATTTTCTTGTAAATTACATTATTTTGGTTTGTAAAATTTATTTATTTTATATCAAAAATTATTTTCTTATGAAATTCATCTTCGGTGTAATGAAAAATATTTTTAAATGGGGTTTTATTTAAAATTATTTTATTCACTTTATGTGTTCAATAAAATACCTCAAAAATGATTTTGACTTTTGAAGAATGGAAGTTTTGATTCTTTATTATAGAAATGTTTTATACAATTTTGAGAATGGTTTTTCAAATGATTTTTGAAATAATAGGACATTGGTAACCTTGGGTTCATCTGATTATTGACATATGAAAACCTTTGTGAGAATGGGACAACTATAGATTATTCTTGTGACATTGATAGACTATGGATGGACTTGATATAGTTAGTATTTTAGTTATTCCTATCTTAGTGTTCCTTCATGTGTCTGAGTCAATATTCTTATATTCTATAGCCCACTTGTTCTTGGATTTATATATGATGTAATTGTTTATTGTTTGATTTCTTACTTTTTTATTGTAAGATATTTCCATTGATTTTCATTATTATTAACTTTATGCTATCATTCATGTACCTTTCATATTTCTAGTTTATGTGAATATGAAATTATTTAAAGGATGCCAAAGGATTTAGAAAAAATGGTTTAATTTTCAAATATATATATAATTTTCTAAAATTTAGTGATAATAGTTGTGTGTTGATAGATATTATATAGATTATTTAGTGAAATCCTTTTGAGATTTAGTGCTCACACCCAATCCCTACCTTTAGGAATTTGCACTAATAATTTTATATTATACAGATGAAGTTACGTTCATCATTTGACATATAGAATTATGTATATTGATATTTCCGTTGTAGTGAATTGGTATGGTGGTGATGGATAGTTGCATGGAGGCTTGATGTTTTCCTTGGTTGGATTTACATAAAAGTTTAGCCTTTGTCGTGATTTTTTATGTCTCATGGTTGTGTAATTTTACTTATATGCTTTAATTTGATTATTTTTATAATATTTTTATACATGATACATGTTGTGTTATCTCTCAGGGTAAATTAATTCCTATAGTTTTGTATATTAATACCCAGGTGCTTGTCGCTAACCCATGGTGACCAGGAACATTCTTTGAGCCTTCTACCAAACCATACTAGGTGATGTGTTAGGTTGACCTGATTTGGTTCATTATAATATGTGATCCTTAGAGTATATATTTATAGGTGAACCAAATAATAGTGTAATCATTATCTTTATTTTCCTATCTTTGGGTTTGTCTAAAATTAAGAGTCAAGTTGTCATTTCCAATATAAAGATAATATACAATTTGACCTAAAGAAAAGAAGACATTTCATCACCCTAATTAACCCCCTCTTAGTGTGTATAGTGTAACTAAGGTATAAGAAACAAAATTCAGAGGTAAGAGTATGTACTAGTGGATGGGAAATTCATTATAAAGTGAAATGAAGAAGGATATGAATCATGAGTAGCTTGGTGAACTGTGAAACCCCAAATATTTTAAATAACTGTTTCTACGGAGTAGAGAAAACTAATAGATGTGTTTGGTTTGTCTTGAAATTAAATTAAGATTGAGGGGGTTAAATGCGCTACACAATTATTTATGTTAGGTTACCATTTTTGTTCTTAGTGGAAAATCCCCACAGTTCCCACATTCATAAATGGGTACAAAACTACTTTCCAAAGTTTGGTGGTTAGTTCATGTTTCAAACCCAATGACACTTAGAAACTCACATTAGTTAAAATTATTAGAGGTCAGGATCATCATACCCCTTTTGGGGGAATTATTTCCTACTCTAAGACTCTCTCATAGACTCAAGATATGTTCAGGTATCTATTCTGAATCCTGATAGGAGAAAAGTTACCCTAACAAAATGATCATAGGTTAACCCATTTTATGCTTAGAAGAGAGATGTGATATCATTATTGAATATATTTTTATGTATATGATTTTCTTAATCCATTTCTCAGTAATGAATATTTACTTATATATTGAAGCCACATAACCATGAAATTTAAAATTTTCTGTCATGTAGAGACGTGGTTCATATTCTGAGGAGGGGATTGAGACATTATGAGTTGTCTAACATATCATGTTTATTGAAGAAATTAAAAGCAATTTAGTTCATTTATCCCATGAAGTATAATTTCACGTAGAAAGAAAATATTTGTGGTCACTTTGGAACCGAATATTTGAGATTGATTCTTGAGGATACGTCCTATATATCCTAGTTATAGCACGATTCAGACTTATCATAGTTCATTTGAGGTCTCATTTCATTTGTGGATGAGGTAGATTGATCAACACATAGAAATTATTGAGTAAAAATAGCTGAAACATAATAAATAATAGGGTAATTTTACTGATGTGGGTTTCCACTTGAGTTTAGGCTCAGGATTTAGGAAGGAATCCTACGTATCTTGGTTATGGAAGGAATAATATTCCACATAGTTCTATTGGTTTGGTCTTACACAATTACATTGCCTTTATATATGGGACATATCATATTATTCCTATGATCGAGGCTTACACACTGAAGTTGACCAATTTCTGATAGAGTATTTTCACATGACTGATATGATCATTTTGACTCCCTAATTCCATTTGATTTATGCTCAATTTGAGAAATAACGGATGGAATGTATTTAGTCTCATTTCATGTGGATGTGATATTCATGTGCTGAGACTACCCTTTGGATGATTAATATATATCTCAGGAATTAGAAAGGTGACCTATGTATCCTGGTTATAGAGTGAATTAGAGTCATCTAGTTCAATTTATTGGGGATTACACACTAGCATTTCCCTTATATGTGGAACATATCATATTATACCGCTGATCCGAGATTACACTATAAGGTTTCCCTTAAATGTGGTACATATCATATTATGCCTCCGGTTGAGGATTACACTCTAATGCTTCCCTTATATGTGAGAAATATCAAATTCTTCCACTAATATGGGCTTACACTCTAAATTTTCCCTTATATGCGGGGAATATCATATTATACTAATGATTGGGGATTACACTATAAAGTTTACATTATATGAAGGACATATCAAATTCTATCACTGATTGAGGATTAAATTATGATTTTTCCTTATGATTGGGGATTAAACACTAAAGAAGGTTAAGGTTATCAAGTCACAAGATTCCTGATTGACCTGGTCTTCTTGTATTTCTAACATGTGTTGATTGTATGCTCGAAATTCCTTGATGGTCTCTTTAACATGTCAGCGGATTTATTCCTAACATGTCCAAATAAAATTACATGATCCAATTTAATTTTCCAAGTAACGTCTCATAACTTCGATTCTATTTATGAAGGTTGTCACATGATCATGGTTGACTTGTCCGAAGGACATTACAAGACTTCTATAGCTTTCCCTGGAATGCATCACATGATCCCAACTAACATACTTAGAGTGTTTCACATGATTCGGTTGAATTTACATGGTGTCATTGTGAAATATAGGTTAAATTATTTCATGGAATCACGAGACTCAATGTGACATGTCTCATAGGGTGTCGTATGTCATGGATTATTTTTCCATGTGTCATCGTGAAAGCTAGTTGATATTCCTGGAGGACATCATGAGGTCTAGCTGGATTTTCTATAGGATATTGTGTGACCTAGTTAACATGCCCTAGTTCTATCATTAGACATATTTGACATGTACTTATGTCACCATATGATTTGGTTGAAATGTCTAGAGGACATTGAGTGGCATTGATGGTGACCTCGAAGGGTTTTGTGGGACCTGGCTGGCATGCCCAGGGGAACCATGTGACCTACTCTGACATGTACATGGGACATCACATGATCCAAAAAGTATACCAAAGGAGAATAAAATGACATGGGCAACATGTATTGGTGCTGTCATATGAACCAAGTGGTTTATTTGAAGTACATGAGGATCATCATATATGTTCTTCACATAAGTCTCCCATATTTTAATCTCTATTCCAGCCTTTTAATTCATATACATAGATTTGTTTAGTGTAATATTATTCTATGCCTCGTCTATTTTAGAAAATATGTGGGGTTTCATTCATGAAACACTCCCTAAGTCCTCCATGTGATCTATGAGTGATCACACAAAGTGCTTATGCATTTTGTGTGATCACTCTGATTGTTCCCAGGATCATTCCTGATAGAAAAGTTTCCCAGTCCCAAGATCAGCTGCTCTGAGAAATATGCTATGATGTCTATATTCCCAAATGTGAGGTTCCAATAGTTTATCCATCTGTATAATGGTACTTTTTTATGTGGGGGTGTGGGATTCATGGGCCTCTCCACCCCAGTTATTCACTAGTTTATGTAGTGCATATCATGTAAATCCAGGTAGGAGTCGGTGGATGGATTTGGTATCACCTAACCTCATGAGGTCCTATCATTAATCATTTTGAGGGAGTTGCATTTTTTTCAATGACTATAGGTCCATCCCCTCAACTCCCCATTTATTGGAATATATACAATTAATTGGGTCTTGTTTAATCATGTAAACATGATAAGGGACCTTCATATTATCATATCATCATGTCCAAGGACCTTTGTGAGATCATGGAATTTTTCAAAAGGCCTTCATGGGATCTTATGTGACTTATCTTGTACTTTTTGAAAGATATGGATAGTTTGATAAGTGTATTTACAAGACCATGCTGGTTCACTGTAGGAGTTTTATGATCTCATGAGGCTCCCACATTTTCTATTTTTATTTATCGAAGGATTATTGATCTTAAGAGCTTGTATGAGTGTTGTAGAGGAAAGTCACATTCCCCATTGGTGATATGCCTCCGGACCAAAAAAAGGCCTTATGGTGATGTGTGATCCCTTCATGGATAAACCCTTCTTCTTATCTTTGAAGCCAAAGGAGGGGTGCAAGACTTATTGGACTTGTCCAAATCTTTTCATGTGATGAGGATGACACATCAACGGGATCTTTAGCGATCAGGAAGACATGTCACCAAGGACTTTGTGGTCTGTCGTGTACTATATGGTTCACTTAACATTATTTTTATGACTACAAGTGACTCCCAAATTTCCAATTTTTATTTCCTTTGATTATTTTACAAAAGTTGGGGATCTCATGATATTTTATGAGTGTTTTTGAAAATAATCACTCTACCTACTAGTGATGTATCACATGATATTTTCAACCACAAGAGGATTCCAACCTTTTGGATATTTTCCACCTATTTTCCAAAGATTTTCTGAAGTAATTGTCAAAGGGACTTCATGGGTCCTTCTACAGGCTATGTGATACACATGGCCATCTGTATGGACTTTTTTTGGTCATGGGATTGTGTGTATTATGGGGGTTCAAACGATCCACATGATCATGTCCACCTTACTATTCTTTTGTTTTATGGTAAAAATAATAACCATATTTATGTATTTGTTCCTAAATGAATTTTACAATCCCCATTTGATGGTCATCAATAAATTCCCCCCTTAGGAGTGATGTCTACGTTGACAAGGTCTCAATTTTGAGGAAAGTAAATTCCCACTTGAGGAATTAGTGAAATCCATAATCGGTGTCTTGGGTGACATTTGGTCTACCAAGAGACATTTGACATCCTGTGAAATTCCCTATAAATAAGGGATCAAAGAGTAGTTAATTCCCAAAATAGTTAATTCTACAGAGCTCCTACGCCTTACTTCCATCACGTGAACTTATCACAATACCTTCTCCTAAGAACCCACATGATACCTCACTGCAAGATCATTTTGAGAGAACCTCTTTGCAAGAATTCCTATTCTTGGGCACCCATTTGAATCAACTAGGAACTAAATTTTGATAATTGTTTGAAATTTCTCCATGGTGATACATGAATGTATTGATTGTTATGTGTGTTCTTCTGCATTGATTTCATGTTCCTTTGACTACATTGAGGGTTGTGTGACCATGTTAAGTTCACTCTATCATGAGTCTTATGAGGGTTCATGCGGTTTCTTGATTCCTTGTGGTTTTATTCGGTCTGTCAGATCTTTATGGATTCATTCGATTCGTGATTTATTTGATTCATGATTAATTTATGTGATTCAAATACCCCTTTGATGATTCATGAAATGAACATGATGCTCCTAGTTTATGACTTTTGAAAAGTAATTAATTTATTTATTTTACATATGCCACTTAATTTTTTTCAAATGGATTCTAATTCTTTATAATGTTTCTCTACTATGGATTATAAAAGGGCTATGACTTCTAAAAAACCCAATAATGACCCTCAATATCATGTGAATTATGATAATGATATTCTAAAATGGATTCTTCGATTAGAGTTTCAAAAAAACCCTTTATAACACCAGATTCCTCTATATGGGTTCATATTTCTAGAAGATGTTGTCATTCATGTTTTGGAATTTAATTTTTTATCTTAATGGGTGTCACATTTTCTTGAATGTACTTAGATCAAAATTTCGGAGGATGTATGAATGGTCTTAGCTTGATCCCAAGGGATGTCTTATATGTTAGAAAACTCTACCTAGGATTTGGATGGATATGATTTTTCTCATCATCCTATCTATCAAAGATACTCGAGTATATTCATCTCTTCTCTAAACAACCCAGGCCTAGGATAGAGCTAAAAATGGGATCTACTTTATGGTGGAATTTTTTTTGAAAAATAGGCATGGACATTTTGGGTTAGGAAAAGATGCTTAGAGTTTATTGACCAGTTATATACTGTCTATCTTTATGAATAATTTGGGATTTCCCAATTTATTATCTATCTCCAACCTGATATTATTCAGGAAATGGATATCTGTTGGCATCCTAGAAAAAAATTATTTCATCTATCCCATGACAAGGTGGGAATCATCTTATGGGATATCTACTAGCTATGAGGGATCCCCCCCTCTCAGAGAAATGTACAATATGTACCTTGATACCATTGATGTTTTGGATGAGCCTTTTTATAATCCAGTCTTATAGTGGTACATGATCATAAGTGTTGAGGAAATTCTACGAAAGGAGATGATTATGCACTCAATTATCTATTTCCATGATTGGATCAATAATTTCCTCTATCACAACAGAGTTACAACATCTTATAAATTCCCACATCGATGCCCTTGTAATAAAATTCATGACAGTTTTGGATCATATTGGACCATTTTGGATGTTGGGTATCACACTTCATGGGGCTATAGAGTGAATTCAGAGATCTATTCGAGCATTAGGCTAGTAGGCTTCATGGCCATGTTCCAGAATGGGTGGATTTTCCCAACTGAGGATGCATATTCTGGAATCTAGGTCAATGCGTTGGAAATGGTAGCATATCTAGGGGAGGGAAAATGCCTTAATATGGTCATACCAACCCTTAAATTCCTTTATAAACTTCTGGTCCACATCCAAAAATGAATAATACCCTCTAGAAGCAGTGATCCTTTTTAGTTTTTATCTGGCTGGATAGGGGACCCCTTTCACTCCCATGAGAACTACAATGAAACCAAGATCCCAGATTTCTTATATTGTCCTAGGTTTCTGGACATATATGGGGTTGTGGATATGTCACTATGCTCTGAAGAGGCTTCCAATGTTTTGAGACAATCTGATAGCTTTGATTTCACCCCTTATCTCATACTGATTGGGTCAATCACTGATAAAGGCATGGGTTTCACAATGAAAGGTTATTCAAGATCTACCTTTGAGATGAGGTTCTTATAGCAATGATGGATGAGCTGATCGACTACAATACATATAAACATTATCAGTTTCCATGTTTTTTTAGTTTCACACAAAGGGTATCCCATCTTCCTTCAGATGGAATATGAGGAGAGAGACACCTCAGGATCATCCGTAAAATTTTTATGATGTTTTCATGTGAATAAAATGATATTGAGATCATTATTCTATCTATTGACTCTCCTTACTTTCTTACTCAGGATTATTCCTAGGCTTGGGTAGAAGCCTAGTAGGGTAGTTTACTAATCTAATAGGTTTACCTTGTGGATAAATCATTTGCCTCACCAAACCCTCTATATATAGAAATGATGTCGTTGACTTAGGACTTGGGAGAAAATTTAAAAAAAACCCTCATCCTTATGTCGATCATGCCGATAGTGTGAATGAATCTATTAAGGAAGACATTCCTTTGGCACAAGCAGTGGGTGATTTCTCTGTTGAGGGTAGGATATATGAAGTCTATTATCCTATTTCCATGCTAGCTTAGCTGACTATTCCTCCTTTTGGTTTTCCCATACCATAAGTCCCAAAATCTCAAAAATAACATAGGCTGATCTGGCATCCGATTCACACCATTATTACTAAGACTCATTTGGAAGAATTTCATCACCTAAGGAAATTTACTAATTATCAATTTAATGAATTGGTGTGTGGATGGTTTTGATTAAAAAATAATTTCTAAAATAATTAAATAAATCATCTTGACTTGTAAATATTTTTCCACAAATGAGATCATCTTGCGTGATCATGAATATGAGGTGCCCCTTTCTAAACAAATGAAGGAGGTGTTGGAGGCAATGGAGCAGAGTGTTTAGTTCATACTTAGTTTGGAACCCCAAATGAATTTTTGGACCATGAAAATATGGTGATATGAGGAAATAATATCTCTCTTAAGGTCTGAAATTAAAACATAATCATCCTCATTGGAAACTAATCGAAAGAGAGTTGATGATATAACTATATTAGTCAAGAATCTCCATCCAGGGGTAGAAGTACAATAGGCTAGGTGACCGACACTTCAGCGTTCAATTGGTGCTTCTTGCCAGACTCTTGCCAACTTGGCCAACTCAGCCCATATAATATTATTGTAGTTTGATCATTATTATGAAAAAAAATTTATGATATTCTTAGAGAGACTCTAAAATGCGTAGATTCCTTATATTTCATGCGATCAGGTAATTGATTTTATAAAATTTTAATATTACTATCCAATTTTCTTTCATTCATGATGTGCATGTCTCTTCACTAATTTGATATTATTTGTATCACCAATGATACCCACCCTCTGAAAAATATCATGTAATCATGAATGTCTAGATCTGAATATTTTAATCATAACAAATTATTCTTAACAAGTTCTCATGAATGCCCACCGATATGAGATTCCTCATTGATATATCTTCTCTATCTATCTTGAGATCATGTGATTCACCAAAGGATAATTAAGTAGAATACATTCCTTAGAGGGAGAGTGTTTTATCTTTTTCTAAATATGACGAGATTTGTGAGAATTCCTTGATGTTTTCAATGTTCATGTGGTTTTCCTTATAAGCTTTTCCATTCTTTTACACTAAATCAATGATCTATTATAGTTTATAGTCTTTTAGCTTAGACATTATATCACTATAGTTTATAGTATTTAACTTGGAATTTCTATCACTATAGTTTATGGTCTTTTAGCTTTAACCATATATCTATGTAGTTTATGGTTCTTTAACTAATACCATCTATCAATATAGTTTAGGGTATTTTATCTTGGGCATTATATCGCATTAGTTTAGGGTATTTTAGTTAAAACCATAGGATTCCATGTATTTTAAAGTCTTATTTACATAACCTGATTCATGATAATGGGATATAGTGCAGACATTCCAGGAATGACCCAAAACCCCATTGGGTGTTGAGTTCTCCCATGGTGTTGTCAAGGCTCAGAAGGATTCGAGATCCTTTCCTGTAAGGTGTATATTCCTCTAGTTGGCAGGTCAAAGCCCTTATGCATCCATATCAATGAAATACAAGGGAGTATACAATAATTTTTTAGGGTTATGGAAGATTTATGGTAGAATATTGGTTGTGGGAAAATACATGGGATGTTAGGTACACTTGTATAGCTAGGGTATGGGTGATATAATTCAAAACCCAAAATATAGATTCATTGAATATAGGAAGGAAAAAATATACTGAGGAAAACCCATAACACCCTAAGGTTCTAGGTTTAGCCATGGTGTTCCCAAGGCTCATAAGGATTGAAGCTCTTTTATTATAAGGAAGAGAGTCCTTTAGTTGGTAGTTCCAATCTCTTATGCATAGATATCATGATCAAGAAAAGATTATCCACTAATTAATGAGGGATATGATGGAATAAAACGTTTAGATGATGAGGTTGGTTATGGGGGAAAGCTATCCATGTGGGGTTCTAGAACACAAGGATGTTCAGATCTTAATTGTGAAGCTTGAGCCTTATGCCTTGTGGTTTCGAATCATGAGGTTTGGGACATAAAATGTTTGGTAAAGGAGGGTCGTATTCTTAATTTGAGAAAGGATATTAAACATGGTGAAGAAACATTGAGGATGTTAGATCCACTCAAATAGTTTGGCATGTGGATTTTAAATCATGGTCCAATGTACTTAGGTTGGGAGGATGGTATGGGACAATCATACTTGGAATGACTGAGAACACACTAAGGTGTTGAGATTTTCTACTATGGTGTTAGGGATTAGAAGGATCAAAAATCATTTTTTGAAGGGTGGGTCATTTGGTTTACGAACATAGGCACATATGATGGAGAAATAAGCCTACATGAATAATCATGAAATGGGTCCCTTGAATATGGGTATCCTTTTCAAGGGCCATGGAAGGTTTATGTTAATCTGGTATACTCCAATAATGAAGTGTAATTTGTATAGAGTTTAATATAAAAGAAGGGTTTGAGCACTCAAAAAGTTGTGTCACCTCCCAACGAACATATTCTCACACCGAGGAGATGTGAAAAATCAATAATATTACATTTTCCTGAACCAAGGGGCCAAGTGAGCATATCATGGATTTTACCAGGGCTATAGAGTTGTCTATATGAGATTTATTTCTTATTTACTTTCATCGTAATTTTTTTCCTAAAATATGAAGATTGAGAGTTATGCGGGAGGAGACTTGAATTTTTCCCTAAGAATCCCATTGTAGGGTTTGATCCTGAATTTTTTTTCTATTTCCATAGTAGTATAATTTCCAACAATTTTTACTATTATCAACCAAAGATTAAGGTCATTCAACTTTGACCAAAGTGTAGAAATTTTAAGGACATGACACACATAGACCTAATATGAGGGATGATATACAAGATCCTAATTAGGATACCTAGGGTCTAGAGTACCCCATCATGCTTCTGATCGGGGTATGAAAATACTGTAAATCATGGGTAAAGGTTCTCAAGTCATGATAAATGATATGGGGTAATCATACTGTGAATAACCTAGAACACACTGAGGTGATCGGTTCTTATGTGGAGATATCAGGGATCATAAGGATCAAAAAGCCTTTTTTTCAGAGTAACGCATTTTGTTAACAACCATCAATGCATATAAAGAAGCTATATGCATGCATGTATAGTAAAAAAATGGGTTCTTGAAGCTAGGAACCTTTTTCTATATTCCATGAGACGTTTGCAGAAACTTGAGGTGATCAAGACATGTAGTGTGATTTATGGATGAAGGTGCTTAAAATATAGAAGAAGCACATTATTATCTAGATGACCAGGGAAAGTATCTTGTTTCACTTTGATAAATAATGATAATAGATTTTGGCCTACATAGTTTAATTCCATTTAGTAGGGACTTACTTCTTCCATGCAAGTTGACATCCTGTGGTAAGGATATTTGACTTGCAGTTTAACATCATGTGGTAAGGACATATTTGTTTTCCGGTTTTAATGTCATGAGACCATGATTTTTTACTTGTATTTTTATCCACATGTGATAAGAAAATGGGTATTGGTTGTTGTAGTTGGACCTAGTATTGGAGATCCAAACATCACTATATATCCCATGATGATAGAAACCAAGACATGCATAGTTATTGAATGGGAAACTCTCTAGAAAGGTATGACCTGTCTTTAGAGGTGGGAATTTTTTCTATTGATTATTATAACTGGGTCAAGGATTAGATATCTAGGATTCACTAAATATCATGTGATAAAAGGAATCAAGTCACATGTTGTTTTTGATCCAACAACTTCTAACATAAGTTTGAACTATATGCATGAAAGGGGAATCTTTATGTTTATTTTTTGTGACTGGACCAAGATTAAAAGATTTAGGTGTCACTACATCTCCTGTGATTGTATGAATCAAGTCACATGTTGTTTTTGATTGTAGGTGTGGTATGAGACTGATCACCAAAAATAGTGATCATCTTGGGAGAGGTCCACATGAATAATCAACGTTTTTTCATGAAAGGGGAATCAACCATGCAGTTCAACATTGTGGGGTGATGACTCATGTTATGACTTTTAAGGTCTTTCATTCAAGACCATAAAGATCATGTTATGAGAAATCATGCCTTGTTTGTGTGGGGAATCCCTGACTGAAATCCCTTTGCTCACGTGAGCTATTCTCAGTGTGAGAAACAAGGGATGGAAAGGGTTCCTCTCACCATGAAGAGAAGATTATGGATATGACACGGGAATTTTAAATCAAGTGGTACTGGACCTAGATACATGATCAAGGAATCTATAAACATCTCATTTAAAATTAGAATCAAGCCATATATAATTCTTGACAAACAATTTAGTTAAATATCATATAGAAAAGACAAATTCTGTGTAGTTTAATGTCATGAATTAATGATGAAGATCACCCCATGTGAAAGAGAAGTTACATTATGGATCCTTGTAGTTTCATGTCATGTAGGAAATACATATTTCGTGTATTTTAACTCCATGTGGTAAAGACAAGGATCACCAAACATGGAAGAAAAGTGATATTACATCTAGGCCCAATATTAGAGGTTCAGACATCACTATGTATCATGTGATGGAAGGAATCAATACAAAAATAATTCTTGGATGAAGATATTCCCTATATAGATCTAAATCTCACACGATTATTGGGGAATTTCATAATTCCTTCACATAGATCATTCTCCTGTGTAGTGAATCATTAGATAGATGAGGATTCTCAAGCAGTTTAACATCTTGAGGTGAGGATGTGCTATATACAGTTTTGTTTTATGTGGTTAGGACTTGAGACGTTGTGATATATAAAGTCTTTCTACTAGGACTTGATATTCGGTGTAGTGTAACATCATGTTGTTAGGATGGGAGAAACTGTATAGTTTAATGTTTCTCTTCTTGGATGCGACATATTGTGCAGTTTAACAGCTTGCTTCCTGGAAGACTCCATATACTTTATCATCATGTGGTCAGGACATTCTCATACAATATAACATCATGAAACAAAGATGAAGGGCACTTGGTAATAGATATCAAAATTATTTATTGAGAAATCTCACATTTGGGGGGGGGGTGTAACATACTCCCCATCCATTATGTCTAGTGAGTAAGCTCTATTTTGATAGACCTTATGTATGATGTAAAGAACTTCCCATTTGGTTTCTAAATTTGGAGGATTATTTCCTAGTATAATTGTGGTCCTAATAGACAACACAAGTTCTCATTGGAGGACAGGAAAACAATCTTATTAAAGGCCCATATTATTTAATAATAATGGTATTAAAGGTTGTTCAATGTGCACAACTTATTGTCATCGAGCCACTCTAATTCATCAAAATTATTTTGTGATTGATCATCATTATAGAGTTATCCAAAAATAGCTATTTAGAGTGGATACAATTGTACTTCTATGGGTAACACTGCTTCAATTATGCACACCAATGAGAATGGAATTTCTTGTGTAAAAGTCTGCATGGTGGTTTAGTAGACCCATAAAGCCTGGAGGATGTTTTTTGGATAGGACTACTTATCCTTGTTCACCATCTTATAGAGTATATTTGATGGAATATTGTTGAAGGCCTCTATATATTCATTTTCCACTACATTATAGTGAGATGAGTGATTGGAATTGATATTTTACTTTTGGTATAGTGTATTCAAATCTATAGAATAGGATTTGGTTCCATTGTTTGTCAATATATTGTGAAGGACTCTAAACCTGGTGATGATATGGTACATTATGAATTTGATGGTATTCTTTGTCCTGACTTCTTTGTGGGGTATTGCCTTATCTCATCTAGAAAATAGTTCAATATCATAAAGGATTTACTTAAATCGGTAAGCTGTGACAGGGGGATATTTCCCCACAACATCGATTCCCCAAATGGAAAACAACCAGGAATATTTATCTGTTTCTAGAAATTAAGGGGTTTATGGATGAAGTTTTCATTGATATGGAATTCATGAAATTTCTTGGTGAATTATATATAGTCATGTACCATGGTTTTCTCTTAATATCCCAACCTCTTAATTTGGTGGGAGTGCCTAGTCGCAAGCTGATGAGTGCCACATGAGCTTGCATGGACTTCTTCCTTGAAAACATGATTCTCTCTTTCTGCTATGCAACTGAAGATGATTCTTTCAACTCCACACTAGCAGAGGTATTTCTAATCATTTGTCTCATCCTATAGGGTAAAGTACGCTGCATGGAACTACATATTTTCTCTTATGGATCTATCTTTTGGGATAATCCCATTTTATTGATAAACAATTATAGGCTCTATCCATCCAAGGGTGGGTATTGGTTCATCATGCTATAGGGTGGTGTTGAACTTATTGATTTCTTCCATATAACATATTTTGATCGATTAGAACTTTATTCATTACATGATACATAATATTACTTCCTCCTAATTAGGGTAAACTTGGTTGTGTCCTCATTAGACAATTCATCGGCATTGGCATTCTATGATTGGGGAACAATATGTAATGTGGGCTCAAAAGGGAACTCTTCCATCAGTACCTTGACATAGCTAGTGGGAGGAGTCAGTTCTTCCTTTATGATTCCATATTCACCATTTATATTATTTAGCACTAGTTATGAATCCCATTTTATATTTAGGTAGGCTATATGCAGCTTTAGTTCTTGTTCCAAGCCAATGATAAGGGCTTGGTATTCAAACTCATTATTCATGCAGCCCTCAGATAGTGAGAAAGAGTAGGAAAATTTCTCTATATAGAGAGAAAAATATAATCCCCAAGAATTTCTAATTGAGCTTCGGGTCTTCTATCATTTTGCTGATAGGACATTGGGAGGTTCCATCAAAATAAATCTCCAATGTTCGTGGAGTGTCATGGGAAAGTAAGACCCCTTCATCTGGGATACTGTTATCCACCAGTGTATTCTCTAAGGTGGGATGTGCTGTGAGGAAATCAGCTAGGTCTTTTCCTTGAACCTCCTTTTCTGAAATGAACTAGATGTCTTATTTTTTCCGAATGACCACCCATTGGGCTAGATACCTAGTTATCATGGGGTGTTCAATGATTTACTTGAGAGAATCAATAAGTGAGGCCAAATGGGATTCATGGTGGTAAAATTAATCCGTCATCTTTTTCACTATAATTTTGAGTGAAAGGAATTTCTTATTTACATTGGAGTATTCAGTCTTATAACCTAGAATTGTTTAGATGAGGTAATAGAGATTATTATTTCTTCTTGAATCATTTTAATGTGTGTGGAGGGCGCCTAGTGAGCATTCCATGGTAAGAATAAACAAGATGAGTGGCCTTTAGTCCCCCAGAGTCATCAGAACTGGTGGGTGTAGAAGATACTGCTTGATACTTTCGAAGGCTTCTTTGCAATTCCTATTCAATTGGTAGGTGATTCTATTCATCATTTTTCGATTAAAGGGGAGATATTTACTAGCCATGTTCGATATTAAACACTGAATATAGGTGAGGTTCTCTAGGATCCCACTCAGTTCGTTGAGATTGGGGGGGTGACATTGCTAAAATAATAATATTCTTTTCTGGGTCAACCTCAATGCCACATTGGTGTACCAAAAGGACATGTAACATCACTAATGTTAACACAAATGTTCTTTTCAGTGGATTCATTTTATATTGTACTATCATATCTTGTCAAATATCATTTGAAGATCTGTGAAGTGGTCAAATCATTATCGGTATTTGAACACTAGGTCATCAAATATGAATTCAACTAATCTTCCTAATAAAAATTTAAACATATGATGTATGGTGCATTTATATATTGAAAAAACATTCTTTTACCGAAAGGGGATGAACTGATAGAAAATAACCCCTTATGTATCTTTCAAGGTAGTGGATTCCGCTTCTTTAGGGGCCATGATTATTTGATTTTCCCCTAAGTACACATCCATGAAGGAAATGGATTTGAAGCCACATATTGCATCAATCAGGAGTTATGTGGTTAAAAAGGGGAAATTTTATTTTGGCAATTGTTGATTAAGGTCTCAAAAGTCGATGAAAACCCTAATATTACCATTATTCTTCTTAACATGGTCAAATTTTTCAATCCATTTTGGGTATTTCACTTCTTAGAAAATGATGTTTTTGATCAATTTGTCAACTTCCACCTCTAAATTAGTGGAATGAGATGGGTTCATCATCCTATATTCCTTCTTGTATCTTCAATTCTCATTGGGTAAGTCGAGATGGTGCATAACCACATTTGGATTCAGTCTAAGAATTTCTATATATTTTTGACCAAACATAGATTATTGATTCTTCATAAATGTAATATACATATAATTATCTTTTGTGGGAATGGAATCACTAATAAATGTCAGTCGTGGGCCTTTTTCTATTCCCAGATTTACCTTCCTAAGCTCATCAGTGGTGGTGGAGACACCTTCCTCAAATGCAGGAGGGGTGATCATGAGGTTATCCTCTTGTTATTCCTTCTCTGATTCAATGGAGGCATTCTTAGGTAGAGGGAAAAATATGGGGGAATCTCTATCACTATATAGGTTAGAGGGGCCATGAAAAAATAAATTATAATCCCCTACTACCTGTGTCATTTTTGAGAGATTCTAGAGCTGATATTCATTTACACTGTCACTGTGGACAGAATGGGTTTGGACCTCTAGGACTAGGCCTATCACATCAACTAGATTTATGGGGACAACATAATCACTATCAAGCATACTCTAGGGATTCGTAGAGGTAGTACTCGAGACATTGTGGGTTGTAACATGTATATAATCATCCATCATTGGTGGTTTACCTCTGATTTTGTAGAAACATTTTTCATCATATGAGGCTTCACAAGTCTCACATGAGACTCTGTCACCATGTAGTATGCTTAATTTTCCATCGATGGGGTATTTAATACATTGATGGAACATTGAAGGTACCACCAGGTTTCTATGGATCTAGGAACTTCCAAGAAATATATTTTATGTAGTGTCTTTATAGATAACCATAAACTCAGCATCACATGTGAGATCACCAAATAGATCTTTGAGTTTGACTTTCCCGATATGTGTTTGCTCATGCTTAACATACCCTTGAACTCTCAAATTTGTGGGAGAAAAATAAACTTCACTATATTCCAAAAATATGAGAGATCAAATAAATATGTGACTGATCCCATATCCAATTTCAATCAGATCCTTTTAGATATCAACATTATTGAGTCTGCATGACATATATAGGTGTCTGATGTGTCCCTGAATGACTTATTCTTGATCTTGAACAATGAACGAGATGGTGAAATTTCATTCTACTAAAATGACCTCCATCTGATTGACATTGGATGTAGAGACTTTTGTCTCAAATTACTATGGTATTTGGAGGGATTTATTGAGTTCCTCAATATTTTCTTTTAAAAGATAGAGCATATCAATTATTGATAGCTTGACTAGGAAAAACACCAGCTATTTCAGCATGTACTACATTTGGGAAAGAGGTTGGTGATACCCATGGTAGGGTTTCCCATGAACATGTGGCTTAGGAATTGAGGGATTTGAGGTACATGGGCTTAGTGCTTATGTAAAGTCCATGTAACATATGATTCCAGTGGTGCAGGTCGTGTTAGTCTTCTCCATTTCCTCGGTTAATCAAATAATTAAACCCCTAGTAGGTGGTCATCCAAGAAAACATGGTTTGGATGAACACTAGAGGGTTTTTGGACACTTCTGTCTCTTTTTTGGGTTTTCTAGAGTTCTTTTCCATGGGTCTCACCTGCATATATTTCCTATATGGGGAAGTGACCAAAATATTTTTTCCATCCATGCTTGAACAATCTCTTGTATCCTCGATTCCGGCACATGCAACCACTCATTCTCCAATTATGTATAGGAAAATATAATTTTAATTCATATTTATCATTAGAGAAGGGTATTATAATTGTTTCATATTGAAAAAACCAAATATGAGATCTTTTTCATATGAGGGTTCCATTTGGTGTGGGTAGTTCCTGTGCTTTGTATTTTACAGGGAAGAAATATACAAAAGTCAGATCTTGCATTGGATAAGAATACAGATCATTTTTTTTATTTACTTCTACATTTGGTGGTCACATGAAATTTTTGGAGACATATTCAATGTCACCTTCTAGGGTGATAAAGCTATTTTGGGTTAGTGTATTGGTGTTATGTCGGTGGAATGGTATCGTTCAGCTATTTTCCAAGTCATCCAATTGTTAAAAATATATTCATGCCTGGATGAAACTTTTCCCCGATCACCATCTTATTGTGACTGGGAAAATATTGTGAAATCCACCTTCTCTATGGAGTTATCAAACACCAAATTTCCATAATTGACCTCGCCTTGAATAACTCTTCGAATATGAACCGGTCTTGGAAATTATGAACCATAATTATATGGAAAGTCAAGTAGTTAGGATAGTCAGTGAGGTTGACCTAATTGGGCTTTATAGTCTATGGTATCTTGAGGAGGACATTATCAATGGCCGCTAAGAAATAACCATTGACTTTTTCATTTTAAAATAATTATGTTTTATTCATTTATTCCTCAAAATCCTAGGTGACCCTGATTTCTCTATGCTTCTTACCAAGGGAGATTTTGTAGTTCTTTGCACTTGACAGAAGGTTCTAAGTGGTTCATGACCTTTATAGGTGCTTGGATAGGTACTGATTCAATCTTGAGAGTGATAACTACATATTCTTATTTTCCTAGCCTTTTCCCATGTGCTAGGGTAATGAGTCACGATTTGGATAAGGTTTGCTAAATGGAATCCTTCAGTTGTTGTGCTAATTCTAAGAACTCATAAAACCCACCTAGATACTTTATTCGAACGATAGGTTTCTACAAAGCATCTATAAATGTTCATCCTAGATTCCATGTTGTTGATCCCATGATAAAGGGATGTGTAGTGAATAGTTTAATCCCTTGAATCCTGATATGAAGTTATGAACCCTCTCATTTTTGTATTATTTTCAATTCGTTAGGTTGAAAATTTTCATTTTCCTCAATGTGGGGATGAACTGATAATAGAATCTATGAAGAGGGTCTTCCCATCCTAAAAAAAATCCTACTAGAATAATATTTAACAAAAAAGGTTGTTCTTATTATAATATATAGAAAATACCTTAGTTTTGTTGCCACCTCTTGATCTCAAGGGCCCTTCATCATACCAAATCTGGATAATAAGTGCGTGAGATGCTATTTGGGGTTGTATACTCAATCAAAGAAAGATTATATTGGATTGAGAAAATTGGATAGGGGTAGAGTATCATCCAACCACTTGGGATATGGATTTGTCTCAGGAAACACATGTGCATGTCACCCATCCATGACTTTCATTCGAGTAGCTTCAGACTCAAGGATGCTAAGCAGCTCTAGGGGTACTACTATAAAATCCACCTCTCATCTATAGGGAGTGGACGAGGGTTAATAAGGTGGCCTCACCTTCATCTCCCAATAATTCTCCATTCTTCTATTGACTAAATGATCACCCTAGAAAGGTAGAGGTTATCACCAAAATAGAGTGAAGTCACGATCATTGCTGACTTCTTCATTTATGTATAACTGATGCTTAAAACTAGAGGTAGTTTTATTCTTAGACATCGTTCTTGTTTGAAGATCATATATGGGAGGGATAATATTCATATCTACCTAGAGATGATACCTGATGTATGTTTTTCCCCTGAGTAGCTCCTTGTTGAGTTGTGTGAGAATTTTTATCTTAAATCATATTGTGACAATTGTTCCTCCATAGAAGAAACCTCAACTCTTATGAGTTTTTATTATGATATAGACACACATTTCACATTATCTTTGGTATTTTCAACTAAATAAGTTTTAATTCGGTATTTGGAAGTGCCAGATTTTGGATCCTTCTTTGGTTGTTGGTGAGTTTAGCCTTAGTTGGTGTATCCAAATCACACTCCTCTCTGGGTATATTTTCCATGTTGCAGCCTTGTTTATTTTATATTGATCCACCATATCTATTGTATTAATAGTGATAATATTTACATATTAATAATGGGAAATTCTTGTTGTCCCATTACTTTCGAATCAACAATATGATTAAGAACTACCTTCATCAGGGTCTTTACTCGAACCCCTAGCCATATTGGTCCATTTTGTCTTATGAACCCATAGGGGTATGAATTATTTTTCTATATGCCTCCCCTATCTCTAACTCTAAGAAATGACCATGAGGGAGTTTCTGGTTGTAATTTCTGAACAAGAGCTGAATAGTGTAGGTTTTTCGTGTGACTATAAGAACAATTGAGATACTGACCATTGGTATTTACTTTCTAACTCAGAGAAGAATAATTCTCTTTTTGGTCCTAATTATGATGAAGACAAACCATCCATGTGGTATAGGGGTTATTGAGGGTCATAATTGGCATTTATTGATCCCGTTGATGAGGATTCAATGATTCCTGTCTGTGATTTGATGACTCTTGGGATATAAATTATGATATAAATTCAACCATCCAAGTGGGATGGGGTAGATCTATAATCACCATTGATTTCCCTATAACTCTCTTAGAAGGTGATGAACCTGATGTGGGTGATTGAGATATAAATCCCTCCAACCTATTGGGATAAAGCTTATTTATACCTACTGCTGATATCTCCTAAATCCTATTTGTAATTGATGATCTGTGATCTAGAGGTGGTGGTAAATATTCCCTTGGCCTGGTGAGATGTGTATTCTACTGGATGGCTACTTTGGAAGATTCTACTATGAACCATTTAATGTATCACAACTATGATCATATAGGATCAAGGTGAAATCGAAACACATGACAAAATCCATTTTTATAGGATGTCATTAGGTTGATTTGAACCTTGGATTCCATGTCTAAAATTCATTCTCTTTTCTTCTAGGGTCTTAGTTCAAATAATTTATGACTATAATCTCCCTCCGTTCATGATGTCTGGGCATCATTAAAGCAGAATCTTTTTTTTTGTGATGTCTAATTAGCTCATGCATTATAGGTTCCTCTAATTTCACTGAAGGATATGAAATTATAGGACACCATATATGGAGGGTACTATTGTTCTAGGAACATTTTGAAGTAAAAGGATCCATAACTATTTCATACCTAGATATGAACTCCTTGTGATTCTTTGTAAATTAGTAGGTGCAGAGTTCCCACAATGTAGAGAAAAACATTGTGTTGGTGTTTTTCATGATCCTCTATTTTCAGGTTTTGGGCTACAAAAAAGACATCCATATCCAGATGATAACAAAGTATATTGATGATATGAAGGTGATAATCATACCATGGATAAGTGAGATGTCTAGACTATAGCCGCTGATGAGTATCCCAAATATTTTGGCATAGATAAGACATGAAATCCATTTCTAAATCATATGGGAACTCATAGTCATAAGTGGGGAGGGAAAAAACATATTGGAGATGTTGTTTTTTGGATAAATATCTCTTTATGTCAATGTCAGCATCCTCTGAATCAAACTTACATGCCTCCATCTGATTAGACCACAGAACATGCTCCTGGTGGTTTTTTGCTAGCTAGAGTGAAGTGCTGTTGGATGTTGATGGGGAACTATATGCGGTTGACCCCAATATTCTGATCACCTCTCTATATAAAGGCTTATGAGATTTGGAAATCACTCTGTACGATGTTTTATAGTAAAGGGGAGGATTTTATTGTCTGTGGGAGATATCACCATGGGTATGTTGACAACAATATATGTCATGAGTAGTGTTCCTATGATCAATATCCACACTATAATGAGGAGGTCTATTGCGGTGATGATCATATTATTATTGGTTTGAATAGTTGATAGACCCATGAGATGTTGGTAATGTTTCTTTAACAACATCAAGGACACTGGAATTGAGAATATTAGGGATATGATCCTCATTATGCATCATGGATGGAAGAAGCCAACCTGACTTCTAGAATTGTTTAGGGATATGAGCCCATTGTATGATGGTTGTTGAAACTTATTTGTATTAGTATGTTGTTATAGGAGTATTACCCCGCTGTTTAGAAGCTTCTTGAATATTCCAATGATCTTCCTCATTATTGATTAGAATATGAGCCTATCCTGAGGCTTGTACAATTATCACTTGGTGAACCTCATTTAGAATAGGAGTATGAGCCCGATCCTGATCATTTCGAATATGTTGTTAGTCTTTTTTGGTAGGAATATGAGCCTTCCCTGAGGCATGTCTGATCTCACTTGGTTAGACCCGGTTTGAATAGGAATATTATTCTTTTCCGAATATGAATTCCTCTCCATAATAAACTGAGTTACCTCTAGAATGGGAGAAGGGATATGAGCCTCCTTCTATATTTCCTTAGAAAGATTATAGTGAATTCATTCATTCGTGGATGTAGGAATATACATCTAAATTCTATAATCTGCTGTAATATTAAAATATGATTCATAGAAATTAGTATGAGCTTATCCCAAGTAATTTTTTATTCTCACATGGTTAGCCCCAAATAGAACGAGGATATGAGCCTGATCCTAGGTATTTAGAGTATGCATCTAGTGTTTTTAGATTGTAATGCTAGGTTTTCCCAAGGTATGTTCCCTCTCACCTAGTTATCTTTAGACATAATGGGATATGATCATGATTCTGGGATTTTGGAATATGTTGCATGACGTTTTCAATAGGTACATTCCCATATCCCAAGGAATTTCCCCTATCACCCAGTGAGCCTCGGCTGGAATAAGAATATAGAGCTGATCTGACACCTCATACTTTACTAAAAAATGCCTATAATCCTAATGGATGGGAACAAGAATGTTTTATTTCTTTGGATAAACCACATATTCATAATGATGAGAGTTTTGATCTTCCCTAGATATAGGAATATGAATATGCACCTATCCTTATATCTATACTAGTGTTAGAATATGATAGAGTTCTTAAGCTATTTCTAAGATGTATTTTTATTTTACCAAACTCTGTGTAGGGATATAATAATGAACTTTTTCCATATCCACTATGTACTGGGGGATATCTTCAATAGAAGTGGGGATATGATCCCACTTATTTCCTCCTTATTTCACCGGAATGCACCAACAGGCTTCATTCATAGGGGTAGGGACATGCACCTCCCCCATTCTTGTTGTAGGAATATTCCCAACTACTTTCTCCAAGTTAGTAGAGATGTGATCCTTTTCACTTGTTACTCTCAAAATATGCCAACAAACATCATCAGATGGAGTGGGGATATGAGCCCACTCATAGTTATCTAGAGCATTCCTTGCACGATATGTCTTCCTTAGTGCCCATGCATGGGTTTCAGAGGCGGTAGTGTGTCAGGTGGTACCCTCAGCAGGCGACTGATGGGTACCAGTGGGTTGGTGCTGGAAATGGTAGTTTATAGGATCCCTCCTCGGTGGTACCTGAATAGAATGGGAGCCATATTTGACTCCCTAGTCCACCTTCATCAGATACTTAAGGTGGGGAATGTCTCACTCTAGGGATAAGCTTCTGAAGTAGTTGGTTGTGGCTATGAGGGCCACTGGATTAGCTTCAACTTTCCTTGAATGATACAAACCCATTAGTGTCTGTACTTGGAGACCCCAATGGAAATCTTCATGAGTTGTGATTATACCATGTCAATGTTATTACCAGAACATTGTGTTCTCCTCCTGATTTAGATGATGATGGGAAGGGTAGATCACTTTTCAACCCATAGAGGTTATATCCATTGATTATTTTCCATAATAGTCACTGGAAAAAGACATTATTTTAGATCAGGATTATTTTGATTAGATCAGTATCTACATTTAAGAATAAAACAAGGAACAATATCATCAATTAGTGAAATATCGTTGGCATGATGTGCACTTAATCAGATATGCATGGTTAACACAATTGTCCTTTTATTCCCGATCCTTCCATTCTTCTCACTTGGAATTGCTAAAGTGGGGATGGAATTATTTATTGGGAACCCTGGTAATTAGAATCCAAACTGATATTTATTTGAGGATTATCATCATTGTTTGATATGCCAAAAAAGTGGGTAACATATGAAAAACTGACCATCTTTCTATTTAAGGGTTTTTTTCATGATCATTGTTTCTATTTGTATAGAATATGCTAAGAATAATGACCTGAAAAATGATTAACTAAGAATTATATTATTTTAATAGATTCACGTTGGCTTCACCATTTTTATTTTGACATAGATGATACAACATATTGGTGTGTTCAGTTTGGCTCGACAGTCGACTGTTAGTGGAGGGGGTTAAATTTGCTTCACAATAATTTGTGTCGGGTTGCCGTTATTGTTATTAATGGAAACATTGAATTATTATAACATCCATAACGAGGTACATACCTTATTTCCAAAAAAAGGTGGTCATTTTTTGTTTTAGACCCAATGAAAATTAGAAATTCACATATGTCGAGAGGATGAAAGTTCAGGCTCATCGCACCCTTTTGTGGGGAATTATTACATACTCTGAGACACTCTACTATATTTAAGATATGTTCAAGAATCTATTCCTAATCCTGATACAAGATAGGTTACCCTAGAAAAATGATCATAAGTTAACCCTTTTTTGTGATGAAGAATAAGGGTATATCATTATTGAGTCCATATGTATGTATCTGAGGTTCTTAATATATTTCTCAACAATGAATAACTACTTATATACTGATGATGAATAATTAGGCACTTTAAAATATTCTATCATGTAGAGAGGTAGTTAATATTTTGAGGAGGTGATTTATCTATTATGAGGTGTACTATGTATCCTATTTTTTAAAATAATAAAAATCCATGTAGTTTATTAAACTAGTGTTGTATAATGTCATTTAGAAAGGAAATGTGTGCGGTATCCTTGGAAATGAATATTTGAGATTGAGTCTTGATGATACATCCTGCATATCCTTGTTATAGTAGGAATCAGATTTATTATAGTTCATTTGGCTTCTCAGTCCTCTGATGGATGAAGTAGAATGATCATCCCATGGGAATGATTAGGTCTTGATGGTTGAAATGTTGAATACATGAGACAATTTTACCAAAGTGGGTTCCAATTTGAGTTAGGATCATGACTTTGGATGCTGTCTTACATATCCTAGTTATGGAAGGAATTAAAGTCCTCATAGTTCCACTAGTCGGGGTTTACACACATATGTTGCCCTTATATGTAGGATATATCATGTTTTCCCACTGATTGAGGCATACACATTGAGGTTCCACTAATCCTGATAGAGGCTTTCCATGTGAATGAAATGACCATTGTGACTCTCAAAGCTCATGTGAGTTAAGCTCAGTGTTAGAAACACGGGATGGAATGAATTCAGTCTCATTATTTTGGATGTGGGACTTATGTGTTGGGACTACCCTTTTTATTCATAATATAGATCCCAGTCCTTAGGAAGGAATTGTAAATATCTCGGTTATAGTAGTATTCCGAGTCATCGTAGTTTAATTGATTGGGGCTTACACACTGATGTTTTCCTTATATGAAGAACATATCATATCACGGATCTGGGCTTACACTCTGAAGGTGCTCTAATATTCAGGAGAAATCATATTATACTGCTAATCTGGGATTACACTACGAGGTTTACCTTATATGAAGGAAATATCATATTATGTTGTTGATCGGGGATTACACTATGAGGTTTCCCTTATATATGGTACATATGATATTATGTAGTTGATCAACACTTACTCTATGAGGTTTCCATTATATATGAGAAATATCATATTATTCAACTAATCTAAGCTTACACTCTAAGGTTTCCCTTATGATCGGGGCTTACACACTATGGATGGACAATGTTATCAAGTCCTGGGATTCCTGATTTACCTGGACTATATGTCCACCTGACATGTGTTAATTGTTCGTTAAACATGCCCTGATTGTATACTTGAAAAGTCAGAAGATGTCTTCCTGACATGTACCAATACAATATCATGATCCAGTTAAATTTTTATAGGGATGTCACATAACCTAGATGGCATTTTTTAAGGTTTTTTCATGATCAAGACTGATTTTTTCGGAGGGTACTGCAAGAACGAGATGACTTATCCTAGAATCCATTGCATGATCCCTACTTTCATGATTAGAGAGAGTCGCGTGATCCATATGACATTCCCTAGTGTCATTGAAAAAGATGTCGGACACACATAGAGGGAATCATAAGGGTCAATGTGACATGCCTGAGAGGGTGTCGTATATCCAGGATGACTTGTCCGGGAGTCATTGCAGAATTGAGCTGACATGTCCTGAGGAAATCATGAGATCTGGATAGATTGTTCAAAGGATATCTCATGAGCCAGTTGACATCCCTTGGTGCTATCTCAAGACTTAGCTGACATGCACTGATGTCATGATATAATCAGGGTGGCATGTCTAGGGGAAATTATGAGGCCTGGATGGTGAGCCCATAAGGTTTTGTGAGACATGGGTGGCATGCCCGTGGGGTACCATGCGACTTTCTCTGACATTTCCTAATGAATTATCATGATCCAAATAGTATACCAAAGGAGAATCTCAAGACCCGGGCGACATGTCCCGGTGATGTTGCATGACCCGGGTGGTTCATGCGAACCACATGAGGATCGGTGTATTTGTTATTTGCATAAGTCTCTTATATTTTAGTACATTTTATAGAATTTTATTACATATGACTTATACTGTTTCAATGTAATCTTATTTTATGTCTCATGTGTTTTCAAAAATATAAGATATGTTATTCACATTACCACTATAAGTCCTCCGCATGATTTATGAGTGATCACACACAGTGTTTACACATGATGTATGATTGCTACAATTGTTCCCCAGGTTCTTACATGATAGAAAATTTCTTGACTGCAAGATTAGCCACTCCAAAAACTCTTCTATGATTCCTAAGTGTAATGGTGTGAGGTTTTGAGGGTTCCTCTTTCTGCTTAATAGGTTTTTATCATGATGGTGTGGGGTATTTATAAGACTCTCCACCCAGGTTATTCACTAGTTTTCATTGAACATAACATGAAAATCCATACTAGAGTCGGTGGAGGGGTTTATAATCATGCGTCTACACGAGGTCTTTTCATAGGTCATTCCATGGGTGTCATAAGATTTTCAAGAAACAAAAGACCACCCCTTAAATGCCTAATTTATTGGATTATAACCGATCACTAGAGTTTTTAAATCATGTGGACATGCCAATGGACTTCCATATTTTCATACTAACATGTCCAAAGGCCTACGTGAGATTAGGGTGCCTTTCAAAAGGCCATTGCGTGATCTCGAAATACATGTATGGTACCTTTGTAAAGACAAGAATAGTTTTTTAAGTGTATTTTAAGACTGTGATAGTGTATCACATGAGTTCTATAACTGCAAGGGGATCCCAATTTTTCTCTTTTATTTATAGAAATATTATTGATCTTTTGTGCTTTCATGAGTATTGTTAAGGACAATCACTTTCCCCATTGGTGATATGTCTCATGAACAACAAAAGGGCTTTGTGGTGATACACGATCACTTCATTGTTAAACCATTGTTCTTATATTTAGATTAAAAGGGGGTGTGTAAAACTTCCTAGGCATTCATGAGGATTTTCATGTGATGGGGATGGCATTTCAAGGATCTCCTAGGTGATAAGGAGGACATGTCACAGAGGATTCCGCGGTGTCTCATGGGATACATGGGGAACCTTAAATTATTTTTATGACTTAAAGAGTCTCCCAACTTTCCTCTTTTTATTTCCTTTGTTTATTTTACAATGGTTAGGGATATTGTGAGGTTGTATGAGTGTTGTTAAAGACAATCACTCTACCTGTCCATAATTTATCACATGATATTTATGACTGTAAGAGTATCTAGCCCTTTTGGATATTTTCCAACTATTGTACAAGCATTGTCAAGAAAGACTTGTTAAAGGGACTTTACATGGCCTTCCACATACTATGTATCGGGCATGTCCATTAGTAAGACATTCTACTTGTCATGTGATCACATGTATCCAGGGGGATCACATGATCCATGTGATCAAGACCACTACCACCTTCCTTTGTTTTGTGGAGAAGAAACTCATATTCAGGTATCTATTCCTTATTGAATTTACTAATGATCATTTGGAAGATGTAAACAATAATATATCACTTTTTTTTATTAATATTAATGATTATGAATTTATATATATTGTAAACCAATCCATTTTTTATTGAAAACCCACTTTGAGGAAAAGATGTATCCTACAGAAACAATGTAATGTCCTGAACCTCTCCAGTCCATTACTTTGTGAAAATGTGGTGTTAGAGGTGTTCTAGAAGGTTAAGGTGGCTTGGGGTGCATTTGGGTGGACTTTTAAGGAAAGCTAAAGGGTAATAGAATTCACACGGTTGGAGCACGGTTTGCCTAAACCGTGCGGCCAAACCGTGCAAGGCTGGTCTTGGTGGTAGTGGCTAATGCTTGGTTAGAGCACGGTTTGTTTAACCATACGGACTAACCATGTGAGGAGTGTTTGATGAGGCAGAATCTAACACAGGTTAGCACATAGTTTGTTAAACCGTGCAGATTAACCGTGCTGGAACTTAATGTTAGATCCTAAAATTGTGGATCTAACTCGTTTTTTCCTTTAATCACCTCGTTTAAGCCCCTAATTGGCCATAACATGGGATTACTCTCCATTGAAGGTTATAAAACCTCTCCCATGTGTTTTGGAGGCGATCCGGAGGCCTCTCTTCGTGAATCAAAGCTGGTTTCTTGAGGTATGTGATCGTTCTTGGTTGGTTTCTTAGATCTACTTTGATCTACTCCTCCTCTTCTCTCGGTTTCTTAGATTTATTCCCATTATGGGTAGATCTATGTTTGTGGATGCCAAATATGATGAGATTTGGTCATGATCCTGCTAGGAGGAGAGATCTAAGGTGGGGTTTTAGAGAATCGACCCGGGTTCCTTGAGCATTCCTCGACCGTTGTGGTTTTCGTGAAAAACCACTGAGGTAGGGGATTCATGGATTGTCTAATTGTTTATGTGAAATCGTAGAGTTAGCATGATTTATCCCTTTTGGATCACAATGAAATTGACCTAATTATATACTTGAATCGGATTAAAATAATTGGTTTGATCGAATGTTTTTGATTTTTACCGTGATAATGGTTTGGATCTTGATTTTTCTAGATAGTGTAATATATATGCCTTTCTTGTTATCATGTTGTTATTGATGAAATTGATAAAGAAAGTAAATACAGAATTATTTGATAATTAATTTGATAAAGATAAAGAGGCATGTAAATGAATCTGGTTATTGTTGTTGTTCTAATTTGATGTTAATCAAATTGATGCTGATGTACGTGTTTAATTCAGTTGGTTGGTAAAACTGAAATCTATTGGTACTTGTTGTTTGAAGGCTGGATGCCTTGTAAAAGGGCCAAGATCCCAATTTTATGTGATGTTTGTTTTTCCTGCTGCTTGTGCTGTGATGTGACCCTGGACGGGTGTTGTGATATGTGGAGGCATAGAGGCCTTTTGTTTGTGGAATCGGATGATTCCTAGAGTGGCGAGATGCATCATTTTGTGCATGTGGGTGTTGGGGAGGACACCAAGGATGATGAAATGGGATGGAAGTGATTGTTGTATGCTTGTTGATTCTTTTTTTGATTATCTGATTTAATTTTCTCCACTGCTCAAGGAAGATGGTCTTGCTTACCCTTCTTCTGAAAGAGGTGAAGACACGAGGGGCATGACACGTGCATTCCGTGTTTAGCCTCTAAATGGATAATGGGTCTACACTCTTGCTATAGGAGGAAATTAATCGACAGGTAGTACATATAATCACAGTGTTGATCCCACTTGTGCTTAGTAGCATAGGATGTTTTTTCTAGAATTCTTGGGAATATTGGAAAATAATTCTATAATTAATGTTTGAATAAATTATGTTAACCCATGGGATTGGAGTTTGTTGAAAACTAATGATGAGGATGAGAACTTTTGAAAGGATAGTGGAATTTTTGGATGTGGTGATAATAGAATTTAATGTGGAATTGTTCATGGTTAATTAATGTTTGAAGAATTAATTAACGTAAAGTTTAATTGATAAAAATGGAATGAATTAATCTAATAAAGCCCTTAAATGGTTGTGTGCTTATAGGATACCTAGTCATGGAAGTGGTATGCCGGAGTCCGAGAGACGTTAGCTGTAGTTGTGTCTAAGTATAGGTTATGCCTATAGTGTGGTTGTGAGTTATAGTATATTCTACACTTTTTGTGTTTCTATACCCTACTCCACCCTGTCAGAAAGGGCAACCGACACCCTGAGGATTCTAATACCTCGGGGGTGTTTTCCCCAACATTCCGGTGGGAGGATGAATGAATGACTACCCCCTTTTACCCCGCTCTCTTCTCTTGGTAGATACTAGTTCCATTAGGCACAATGGTTAGTTTTACCCATATATGTGTGTAAAGCACTGTAATGGCCTATGGTTATTCACACACATTTTTTTGGACATAGTATCCTATGGACAACTATAGGTGTAACGTGTATAGGATGTGATGGCTTGAGGATTCTTACTCGGTGTAGGGGCTGTAATGGATTGAGGTATAATACCCTACGTATGATACACGTTATGTGAGCTGTGGTGGATCCTGAAAAATAACTGGTTAATTTTGTTTGTGAGGATGGTGTGGTGCTTCGCCCAGGTATCCATGGGAAACCCTTTGTGGTGCACGTGGTTCAGATTGTGGAGCTTAGCCCAGGTGTTTTTGGGCATGCCTTTGGAGAGAGAAGCACAAGACGTATGTCGTTGGGGAAAAGTGGATAACCAGTGGGGAAGTAGTAGTGGGGTACCCTTGATATTCTTTATTATATGATATATTCTTGTATGTGTTACTTGGTGAGAGTAGCCATGGTGAGTTTGGGAACTTATTATACTTGTTTAAGTGATGAGTTAGTTTCACTTGTTGTTCACTGTGCTTTAGCATGCTTTCTTTACCTTTTCCCAAGAGGCTTCAAAGAGGATCCTACTGAGTATACTATTATACTCACCCTATGTATATATAAACTATTTTTCATCTCACATGGAGCAGGTTGGAGATCAAGCCGGTTTCTACTAGCTCGGGTTTGTAGGAGCTGTTCGGGATTGTGGTTGCAGCTTTTTTTACTTTCTTTTGGGTACTTGCAGTTTTCCCTTTCAGTTTTTTTACTTATGCATGGCATTACATATATTCATTTGGGTTTCTTTTATATTTCAGTTCCGAGTTGTAGTTGATTGGTGTCTATCTTATCTCTCTCTTCCGCGTGTGTTCTCTTAGAGGGTAATGCATCCCATTTGTATGTTATATACCGTCGGTGATAGTCGCCAACCCGGGGCCTACTGGTGGCGGGACTCGGGGGTCATTATCCCTCTTCTCACATTGCCATCCCAGGAGGGTTACACTTTTTGGGGAGGGGGTCGTGACAAACAATCCTTGAAGCACCAATCACACACTCACAAAACACATCACATTACAGATATATAATTTGAAAAAATAAAATAGAACCATCGTCATCACCTACAAATTGTCATCACACACCTATTTAATAATTCAAAGGAGACCGACTCACTGAAAATTATGTGAGCAGAATAGGGGGCATCAATTGCATTGAGTAAATCTTTTCCTCCTGTAGACACATCATCTCCATTAACAAAACAGAGTGCCATCATATCGACGTCGATGACCACCACCGCAAACCGAAAAAACCAACATCAAAACTAGCTCATCGTCACCATATCCACTTTCACTTCACCGATGTGCATGACCATAAACTGAAACACAGATCGTTGAAGCCACTAAAGAAAATCACAACCTTATTATCAAACCTAGTCAAACCAGAAACTACCAAACCAAGAAAATAGAACGACCACACTTCATCGAAACACATAAAAAAATTACCTGACATTGTCCAAAGTGACACTGAAGGCTTCCACCATAACCAATCATGGATTAAACCCAACTTGAACCATAGATCAGAACACCATCAAACAAGATTCAAAAATTTCAACCTCCCAGAAGAAGAAAATACACCTACGTCGAATAAATGAGAATGAAATCTAAGAAACTCTAACCCTTTTCGAAGGCCACACACCTGTAAAACCAACAACCACCAAACCACGCCTCCCAAAACCCAATTGAAACCAAACCTCCCAATGTATTATATGATTTTATTTAAAAGTTAAATTTCTAAATTTTAAAACTCTAATTTTATAAAATGGATTGTTTTTGTATTAATATGTTAACATTGAATTTGTGATAATTTTTAGGTTTTTTATAAAAAAGTTGATTTGTGAGTGAAAAATAAAATTTTAGAGATGTATTTTAGGAGTAAATAGTGAATTTAAAAATTAATATGTCAAATTTATTAAAATATGTTTTTCATTTTCGAACCTAAGTTATCTTCTATTCTAATAATTTTTTTTGGTTCTTTTCCTTTAATTATGTATTCAAAATATTCCATTGAGTTATGTATTGTTTTCCATTTAAAATAAACCACCATTTTCAATCATGAAGAAATAAATTTCATGGGAATCAATACTATTCACAATCTTTGGCCTAAATAAGTAAAAATTTAGTTTTATACATATTTATAAAAAAAAATTATAACATTGTGTGTACTTATAATAAAATTAATTTTTATCACTTTTAAAAATTGAATTCAACAAGTTATATTTCATATTTTGAATAAGAATATCAAAATTAGAGAATAATTTCTGTTGGACTCACCTATTTTGATAATCTCAAATATGTTTAGATATGCCTTGATAATCCCAAATAATGTCTATCTATATATTAATTATACTTTCTAATTATGCCATCATGCTAATGAAATGATATGAATATCAAAATGATCATATCATATCATTGGAATATGTTATTCAATGTTTATTTATCATTATAGATGTTTAACGATGATAAATCTTGATACTAACTCTATCTGGAAATGAAATGCATAGAACAGATATGTTATTAGAATTCTGGTTTTAAAGTCACTGATACAGACAGAGCTACCGATAAACAGAGGTCACCAATAGACTACATCTACTAATAGACAAGGTCACTACTCCAAGCAACCGATAGAATGAAGCTACTGATAGAGGAATATACTGATAGAGAGAGATACCAGTACCGATGTTAACAGCTACTGATAGTGAGGAAGCGCTACCGACAAAAGTTCGCCGTTATGAAGTGCTACCACTACACATGGAGTTACTGATACAAGGAGCTAACACTGCACATGGAGCTACCAATACAAGGAGCTACCGCTAAATATAAATCTACTGTTATAGAGAGTAACGTCTACTGATGCAAGACCTACCATTACAAAGAGTAACAACAACTGATGCAAGACCCACCATTACAAGTTCACCGCTACAAGTTCACTGATACAAAGAGATACTGATGGAAACCAGTCACTATTTATCTAAATTATATCTCTTTTTGTTTATTAGGAACGGTCATATTTTGTGCTTTTAATGCAACTAATATTAATTAATGATGTTTTTTTGATGTTAGGGAATCGTACCTCGTACCTGTAGAAGTATTCAAGTCTTATGTCTGAAATTAAATAATGATGTTTGTTGGATGTCAGGGAACTGTACCTCGTACCTGTAAAAAGGTAATAATTCCCATTTCTTGAGAAAAAGGGAGTAAAACGAATATCAAACTACTGGAGAACATAACGAAGGGATATTAAGAATAAATGGAAGTGGGAAATATAGAATGCACCAAGTGGCACATATAAGAAGAACACACTAAGAACTTCAAAGAACACTCATACACATCAAGAACAGAAGCTCAAAGAGGATGTTCAAGTGCTATAAGGAATACTCTCACATTCAAGCAGAACACCTGTATTTGAAGTGAAGGAACAAAACCACGACTCTCTATTTTCCAGGAAACATCCAAATAAGGACTCAAAGCTTCATCTGCTTCAATCCAAAGGATTCCAGAGCTGCATTTACATCACACAAGATAATTCTAAACTCATATCCATATTATTTCTCTGATGTGATAATTTTTATTACATTAGGAGTAGTGTGTGTGCTTCTGTTTGTTTAGAAAAAAACTAACTCCTAAGCTGAACTAGAGGATACTGAAATCCTCATACCAAACTCTTTATACCTTTGTGTATCACATGTAGAACTTTGACAGAGGTCTGAGGACCTGTACAGCCTATGGTCTATTGTTGTTTCCTTCCCACATAGAACTGTGGTAGAGGTCTAAGGACCTGGATAGTCTGAGTACTATTATAAACCCCAATCCAAGGTGTGGATAAATGTTTAATATAAACTGGTTGAGAGGAATATGTCTCATCTTGAGACTGAACCTCTTGGTTAAAACTACTGTGCATCTTATTTTAGTTTAAACTATTTTCAATATCCCGCTGCTAATTACTTTGAAACTCATATCTTCTTTAAAGTAACTCTAATAGTTGAACTAGAAAGTTCTTTTAATTTTTTCTAGACAGTAAGTTTGTTTCAAAATCTAACTACATCTTCAAATTAAGTTAACTAAGAAATAATCAATATTTGAGAAACTAATTGAACACTTACAATATTTATTAATTAACTAAAATTTAACTTGTTTTATGAATTGGGGGATTTCAATATAAATATTTGAAAATAGAATTTTTTAATTGGAATTCAATTCACCCCCCTCTTGAGTATCCACTCTGACCAACATTTGGTATCAGGGGTAGTTGATAAATGTTTTTCAAAACACTCTATTTGTGAAAAGTTCTCAACTGTTATTTTAATTTTATCGTAAAGATCACAAAATTGTTGTTGATTCTAAATTTTTATATCTTTATAATTCTTTTTAAAACATAGTTATTATGGATAACATATTAGAATCTGTAGCTACCAACATGCCACATTTATTTAATGGTGTCAATTATGCCCATTGGAAAATCCAAATTAAAATTCACTTAGAAATTATGGGATTTGACATCTATATTTCTATAGAGACATAGTATAAGATTCCATAAAATGTTATAACCACTTGGGATAAACCTAGAAAAGTTGCTTACAATAATAAATATAAAGCAATGAATTCTATGTATTTTGCTTTCGGAGATGAAGAATTTAATTGAATATCTGCTTGTAAGAATATTTATGAAATTTGGGATAGTTTGGATGTTTCCCATGAGGGAACGAACAATGTTAAGGAAATGAGACTAAATACATACACTATTAAGTATGATAATTTTAAAATGAAATCTGATGAATCTATTTCTGATATGTATCTTAGGTTTAATGAGATAGTCAATACAATGAGCTCCATGGGAAAATCTATTCCCACAAAGGAGAAAATAATGAGAATACTAAGATGCCTACTATATAGATGGAGTGGAACCTCTGTCTCTATACGAGAATCATGTGACATTGTCAAGCTACCTGTCAAGGAGCTGATTGGTAAGCTGATGATGTATGAAGAAGAGATGAAGGTAAACAAAGAGGAAGATGATAGACCTAAGAAGAAGTCATTGGAATTTAAGTCTACTGCCTCAAAGACCAAGGAAAAGGAGAAAGTTCACAAACCTGTCGAAATCTCAACAAGTGAAGGTTCAGATTCATATAGTGAGGAAGAGATAGATCATATAGATAGGAGATTCAAGAAATTCTATTGGAAGAATAAATTTTTCAGAAAATAAAATTATAAGGGTATGTTTGACCAAAGAGGTAATTAGAAGAGAGATTGGAAGAAAGATGATAAAGATTATGAGATAGTATGTTATAAATGTAAAAGAAAAGGGCATGTCAGAGGTGACTGTCCAAAACTAAAATTTAAGAACAAATATGATTTTAGGGACAAAAAAATATAAGAAATCTATGAAAGCTACATGAAGTGCTTCTGAAGAAAGCTCAAGTGGATCTGAAGCTTTTGATTCTGAAGAAAATAATCATTCCAATATGTGTTTTATGATTAAAACATATAAGGTAACACTTAATTCGCCTATGAACAATGACTATTATTCTTGGAATTAAAGTGATTAAAATAATGATGATAATATGTCAAAAGATGATTTATTTGAATACTGTAATATGTTGGAAGATACTAGTAATGAGATTAAAGATAAGTACAAATCATTGAAGAAACAATATTCCTTGACTAGTACTGTTAAATCTGATCTTAGTTTAGAAAAGGAAAAGAATGCTCAACTGTTAAAGGAGAATACTGAACTTAAATTGTCCAATGAGAAACTTAGAAAATAAATAGAGAAGTTCACAAATGTAAATAATACTCTAACTCAAATTCATGGAAAAAAATTTAAACCAAAATTTACTACTAGTTTATGATACCAACTTGGACATAGACAGATTGTTAAGAATAAATTTATTCCAAAATCTGGACAGTATGCTGCTAGTTCATGTTCTAGAAACTCTTATGCGTTATATTTATATTCAAATTATTACAGACCAAAAAAAGTTTATTTATCAAAATCTTTTGAATCTGTTAATTATAGGAAACCCATTAGAAAATTATGGGTGCCTAAAGTTTTACTTTCTAACCTTTCTGGACCCAAGAAAATCTGGGTACCAAAGTTATCTTTTGTCTAAATCTATTTTTTAGGAATCTTGCTTGAAAAGTTCCTATAGGAAGTAATGGTACTTGGATAGTGGATGTTCCAGGCATATGATATGATACTAGTCATGATTTAAGAGCTTAATAAAAGTTGATGGAGGGCATTTCACCTTTGGTGATAACTCAAAAGGAAAGATCCTTAGCTTAGGCTAGATTGGTAACAATGATTCAATTTTAATTTCTAAAGTATTATTTGTTGATGGACTGAAATAAAACCTGTTAAGAATTTCTCATTTGAGTGATGATGATTTCAATGATAAATTTGAAAATGATGCTTGCAATGTATTTAATTCTAAAAATATTTTGGTATTTATGGCATTAAAAAATGAAAGTGTATATGCTGTAGATTTAAATTCATTATACAAACAAAATGATACTTGTTTAAATGATTTTCATAATGAATCTTGGCTATGGAACAAAAGATTAGGACACTACAATGTTAATTTACATAATAAACTGATTAGGAAAGGTTTATTTAGAGACCTACCCAAACTAAAATTTCCAACAGACAAAGTTTGTAATCCCTGTCAAAAGGGAGAGAAACATAATGTTTTGTTAAAATTAAAGAAAGAAGTTTCAACTTCTCAACATCTCGAGTTGGTTCATATGGATTTATCTGGACTATCTGGAGTTTTTAGATTAAATGGGAAGCACTATGTCTATGTTCTAGTAGATGAATTTTCAAGATACACTTGGGTATACTTTCTTTCTCACAAAAGTGAAGATTTTTACTATTTAATTAAATAATCCAAGTCTTTAGAGAACCTTAGTGGACTTAAGATTAAGACCCTGAGAAGTGATCATGTTTGTGAGTTTGAAAATCATGACTTGGAAACCTATTGCTCACACAATGGCTACAGTCACAATTTCTCTGCCCCTAAGACAACTCAACAGAATGGTGTAGTAGAACGAAGGAATAAAACACTTTAAGAAATTTATAGAACTATGATCAATAAATATGACATACCTGTTTAATTTTGGGTTGAAGCTGTCAATACAACTTATTATATTATAAATAGAGTCTTGATTAGACCTGGTCTTAAAAATACCCCTAATGAGATTTGGAATAATAGGAAGCCTAAAGTTATTTACTTTAGAGTTTTAGGTTGTAGAGTATTTATTCTAAATACTAAAGATAATATTTCTTGGTTATTATATATCTAGTAAAGCTTGTAGAGTATTTAATTAGAGGACTAAATATGTGGAAGAATCTGTACACATTGAATTAGATGAAACTGATTCACAAGAACCTAAGACCCCTCTTGAAAATCTTGAAGAAGACCTGTCTATTTTGGACCTTAATGAAACAAATAGTGAACCAGTTGTTAAGACAACAAGTTATGGAATTTTTCCAGAACCTATTTCTGTTGAACCCGAACCTGTAAATTAACCTGTAATTTCTAGCCCTACTTTTTCTAGACAAACTAGGACCCTTAAAAACTATCCATTAGATGATATTGTAAGATATTTGAATAGAGGAACTCAGACTAGAGCTTCTCTAAGAAATCTGGTTGAACATCAAGACTTTCATTCACTGTCAGAATCTAAAAATATCAATTATGAATTTTGGGTAATGGCTATGCAAGAAGAATTAAATCTATTTGAAAGAATCAAAGTCTGGGATTAGTAGACACACCTAAAGACACTTTGACCATAGGCACTAAATGGGTTTTTAGAAATAAAGGTGATGAATCTGGGAATATAGTTAGAATCAAAGCTAGGTTAGTTGCACAAGGATATATTACAAAATAAGGAATAGAATCTGAGGAAACCTTTTCACCAGAAGCTAGGTTATAAGGTATTATAATTCTACTTTCTTATGCTGCTCATCTGAATTTCAGGTTATATTAAATGGATGTTAAAAGTGATTTTCTAAATGGTTTTATAATTGAAGATTTTTTTTGTTGAACAACAACCTGGGTTTACTAATCCTCATATTCCAAATCGATTTTTTTTAAACTTTCTTAAGCATTTTATTGTTTAAAACATGCTCCATGAGCTTGTTATGATAGAATTAGTAATTTTCTTATTTCAAAAGGTTTTATTAGAGGGATTTCTGATCAAAATCTTTTTATCAAAAGGATTTACAAAGATTTGTTGATAGTACAAATCTATGTTGATGATATTATTTTAGGATCTTCTAAATGTTCTTTATGTATTTATTTTTCAAAGAGTATGCAAAGTGAATTTGAAATGATTTTATTGGGATAACTCAAATACTTTCATGGCATTCAAGTTTTTCAAAATGAAAATGGTATTATTTTAAATAAAATTAAATATACAAAGGATATTGTAATTTTTTTTTTGGTTTGGATAATAATAAGGAAGGTGATACAACTATGAGTACCACTTGAAATTGGATGTAGAAGAAATTGGGAAACCAGTAGATCAAACCAATTATAGAGGTATGATTGGGAGATTACTTTATATTACTTCTAGTTGACCAGATATTATGTTTAGTGTGTGTATGTGTGCAAGATTTCAAGATAATCCAAAAGAGTCACACTTTTTTGCTGTTAAAAGGATTTTCAACTATCTTAAATAAACCACTAATTTAGGATTAATTTATCCAAAATTGCAATCATTCGATTTAACAAGTTATTCAGATGCTGACTTTTCTGGTTGCATGTTAGATACGAAGATAACTTCTAGTACATGTCACTTTCTAGGTAAGTCCTTAGTATCTTGGTGTAGTAAAAATAATAATTATGTTTCATTGTATATTTCTGAAGCAGAGTACATAGCTGATGGTAGTTGTTGTGCACAAATTCTATGGATGAAACATACTTTATTGGACTATGGATATCAATTTAGTCATGTATCTATAAAATGTAATAACACAAGTGTGATCAATATCTCTAAGAATCCTATATGTCACTCTAGGATTAAGCTCATTGATGTAAGACATTACTTTTTGAGGGATCATTATCCAAAGGGTGATATTACTCTTGAATTTATAGGCCCTGAACATCAGTTAGCCGACATATTCACTAGGACTTTAAGTTCAAATAGGTCACGTTACATTAGACATGAGTTAGGAATGATAAACATTTCTTAATCCTCAATGTTAGATAAAACTCACCGATAGATAAACCTCACTGATAGATAAAACCCACTGATAGATAAACCTCACCGATAGATAAACCTCACCAATAGATAAACCTCACCGATAGATAAACCCCACCATTAGATAATATTCACCGTTAGATAAACCTCATTGTTTGGTGAAACTCACCGATAGATAAACCTCACTGATAGATAATACTCATCATTATAACCACACTGTTAGTGGAACTCGCCATTAGGAATCCTCACCGGTATATGTTATCGCTAGTTTGCACTGTTTTAAACATCATTTTTTTAGCCACCGGAATCTATATTATTTGTATTATATTCAATATGTTTTATTTATTTCTTGATTCCTAAATGATAAAACATTAGTCTTAACCTCATTTAAATCCTCCTCTAACCCTTAACCTTCAAACCTTATCTCTCAATCCTTCATTTCTCTCGAACCCTAAAACTCACAATTCGAAGAATGGAAAGAGTAAAAAGGCTGGTAGTCATAGATGAAGGTGATGCACCGAGTGAAAAGAGCCAGAAAGAAGGATCTAAAGGCAGTGGCAGTGGAACAATTCATGAGTGGAGTTCCGTGAATACACACATACAGAATAGAAATATCATAATTGAGAAAGATCTATGTGAAGAATGGTTCCTTCCTAAAAAATCGTTGATTCTAATGATTTTGGAGGAACACGGATGGCTCAAATGTTTTGAGAATAACAATGGTTCCTATTATCCTAAATTGGTAAAATAATTCTATATGTTTTTTCATTTTCAGAAATCTGAAAGTGAGAACAGAATGGAATCTGTAGTGAATGACAAGATAATACATTTTTCTTTCATTGAATGGGTTGAGTGCTTGAAAGTTCCACATGAGGCTGAGTTTGGATATTTCTCAAAGTCAGTAACTACCTTTAGTGACATTTTTGAGTATGAAACTGCTTTGGAAGAGCTCACTGGATATGGCACACCAAGAAAAGTATTTTCTATAGAAATGGATGGAGAAAACTGGTTATTACTGTTCAAATTTATTCAGCAGGTGTTAAGTCTCAGAAGAGGAGATTTTGCAAACCTCAGATTCCAAGATGTAGTCTTGTTGTATCTGCTAAGGCATGGTGTCAAAGTAAATTTGTGTAGGATTCTGATTATTCAAATTAAAGATAAGACCAGACCAAAATAAAAAACAAATTCTCTATTATTTGCAAAGATGATCTCTTTGATTATCAAGGTAAAATGTGTGGTAGAGTCCCAGGATGAGATAATGGTTGTAAGAGACAATTTTTGTATTATAGAAATAGTTTCTATGTACTTGACAATTGGTTGGAACCTATAAAAAAGGGAATGGGTAAATGATGATGAGAAAATTTTTCATATATTTAACCATGTTGAGCATCCCAATCGACCAAAAGATAAGAGAGATCTATGTCTAGGAATTTATGAGGAAGAACCTAAATACAATGATGATGATGCTGAGGAGGATACCTCTATAGAAGATGGAGGAGATTCGGATTTTCCTCCTAGCCTAGTTGCTGAAAAGGTATCTTATGGAAAGGCAAGTCCACCTGTGAAGGAAGATGTTCGAGGAGAAACTGTTGAAAAAATCTCTATAAATGAGGAATAACTGCCCAGATCAGATCATAGGGAGACTTCTCAAGATTAAAATAATAATGTTTATGAATAGGAATAAGTATCTGAGAATAAAAGTACATGTTTGAGTCTCAATCCTATTATTGAGAGCTCTATTATGCCTGTTGAGGAGATTCTTGTAATGGATAGTCGAATACCTATTTATGACATACCCCAACCTGTGCAACCTAGTTTGGATATGAATTTGGTTGTAGATCACTCTTCTAAAGAGGAAGTACCCAATGAGGTTGCTGATGCTGCTGTAGATATATTGCCAGAAGCTCAGGTTTCGGGGGAGCAACCTATAAGGATAGGGTCAGTTTCTGTGACCTATGAAGTGGAAGATTGGTATATGGATCTAGGATTTTCTATATTGGGACTAGACTATACTGATTATTATGATTAGATACCCATTAGAAGACATCCGGTGTCTTATGGTATTTTCTCAAAGGAAGTTACTACTCAACTGTTAGGTCCTCTAGCTCTTCTTGAAGACATTGTGGGAAAAGGAGATCATCAGTCACTGAAATCTGAATTTAAAACCTGTTTTGTTTAAGAGCTAAGTAAGATGGAAAGTTATTTGGTATCTTCTCTAAAAAAATGTTTTGTCAAGTGCTGTGATAGACGTAATGGATGAAGTAAAAGTGTGTCAAAATCATATTGGGAGTTTGACAGAGGCTATTAATTCTTTGAAGAAATCTATTGCTTCATTTTACACCTTCATGAGTTCTAAATCTCAAGTTGATACTGACATCAACTACATTCGAGGTGTAGTAAAACAGTTTGTGGACATGTTTGAAGATTTGAAGAAGAACATAAAAATGCATGTCAGTACTCAGGATTGTTTTGTGTGAAAATTTTGATATGTAGTTCGACACAATCCTTCAAGGAAATAGTAGCTTTTACTGTAAAACATCTTGGTACATATAGAGTTTCAGTTGATGTTGAACAGTATAGATCTGTTCTGAAGGGAGAACTTGTTCAAGTTCATGCCAGTAGCTCATCTGATTCCTAGGTGATTACTACCACTAGGGATATCAAACAAATCATCCAAGACTATATGAGAGATGATACTGCATCTTCGATGGAAATCAAAGACAAAATTGATTACTATTTTCAGAGAGTGTACACCGAGCATCAGATAACCAATCATTTCAAGCTGCTGTTAGAAAATATGAAACTGCCCCTAGCTACTCAAGACTTCAAAGAACAAGTTAGTAATGTTAAGGAGTTGACCCTTTCTTTAGAAACATTTATGGAGAACAAGGATGATTTCATCTCTTCTATGGAGGGAGGGGGAGGTATCATCATGGATTTCAGGAATCTTTTATTTCCTTTCCTGCATGTGGACTGTACACCTATTATTGTACCTATAGCCCTGCCTGCCTCTCGTCAGTCTACTTCCACACCTCATTTGACTAAAGCTTAAGCTATCATAATTATTACTCCTATGATCACACAAAGAAGTACTCATTACAGGCCCAACAATGTTTCAGTAGCTCAACCACCTTTGATCATTACTAGTGTTCCCAAGCCCAAATCCTATTCTGACCCCAAATCCAAATCCAAATTACCTATTGAGGAGGTTGATTGATTATTGGACAGGACATTGGACATGAATCATTTTACTTTTTGTATTTATTTCGTACTATCTCATGTAACTTTGTCATGTGAAATGAAAATGTATGTCTTCCCTCTTCTTCTTTTATGCTCTAAACCATTGTTTTTTCTCTTTTTTATAATCACAAAGGGGGTGAAAAATTATAATATGGGGATAAATTACACTAATGGGGAGAAAAGTTTAATATGTGTTTTTGGAGAAATAAATATTCTAGTTCTTTTTACTCTTATGTTTGTCCATAGTTTAACTATAGTACATTTGAGAGTTATGATCTGAACACCCTGAAAAATTCCATTAGATGTATTTTACTCTGATTCATTAAAGTTTATTCTGGATTATAATTCCATAATTTGTGATTATAAAAAAGGGGGAGATTGTTAGGCTCGCTTATTTTGATAATCTCAATTATGTTTAGATATTCCTTGATAATCCAAAATAATGACTATCTATATATTAATTATACTTTCTAATTATGCCATCATGCTAATGAATTAATATGAATATCAAAATGATCATATCATATCATTGGAATATGTTATTCATTGTTTATTTATGATTATAAATGTTTAAAGATGATTAATCTTGATACTAACTATATCTGGAAATGAAATGCATAGAACATATACATTATAAGAATTCAAGTTTTAAAGTCACTGATACAGACAGAGCTTCCGATAAACAGAGGTCACCGATAGACTAAGTCTACTGATAGACCAGGTCACTGATACAAGCTACCGATAGAATTAAGCTACTGACAGAGGAAGCTACCGATAGAATGAAGCTACCGATAGAGGAAGCTACTGCTAGAGAGAGCTACCATTACCGATGTTAATAGATACTGATAGAGAGGAAGCGCTACTGAAAGAAGTTCACCATTATGAAGAGCTACCACTACACATGGAGCTACCGATATAAGGAGCTACCACAACACATGGAGCTACTAATACAAGGAGCTACCACTACACATAAAGCTACCGTTATAGAGAGTAACAACAACGGATGCAAGACCTAACGTTACAAAGAGTAACCGCTACTGATGTAAGACCTACCGTTACAAGTTCACTGATACAAACAGCTACCAATGGAAACCAATCATTGTATCTCTAAACTATATCTCTGTTTGTTTATTATAAAGTGTCATATTTTGTGCTTTTAATACAACTAATATTAATTAATGATTTTTGTTGGATGTTAGGGAACCATACCTCATACCTACAGAAGTATTCACGTCTTATGTTTGAAATTAATTAATGATGTCTGTTGGATGTCATGGAACCACACCTCGAACCTGTAAAAAGTTAATCATTCCCATTATCAGAGAAAAATGGAATAAAAGGAATATAGAGATACTGGAGAACATAACGAAGGGATATAGAGAATACACAGAAGTGGGACATAGAGAATGAACCAAGTGGAACATACAATAAGAACACACGAAGAACTTCAAAGAACACTAATACACATCAAGAACAGAAGTTTAAAGAGGAGGTTTAAGTGCTACAAGGAATACTCTCACATTCAAGCTCAACACCTGTACTGGAAGTGATAGAACAAAACCACAACACTTTGTTTTCTAGAAAAATTCCAGACAAGGACTCAAAGCTTCATCTTCTTCAGTATAAAAAGTCCAAAGCTTCATTGACATCACACAAGAGCATTCTAAACTAATCTCCATATTATTGCTCTGCTATGATCATTTTTATTACATTATGATAAGTGTGTGTACTTCTGTTTGTTTAGACACACACTGAATCCTAAGACGAACTGGAGGATACTGAAATCCTCACCCCAAACTCTTTATACCATTTTGTATCCCATGTAGAACTGTGGTAGAGGACTGAGGACCTGGAAAGCCTGTGTGCTGTTTTTTCCTTCCCACATAGAACTGTGGTAGAGTTCGGAGGACCTGGAAAGTCTGAGTACTGTTGTAAACCCCGATCTAGGGTGTGTATACAAGTTTAATATAAACTAGTTGAGAGTAATAAGCCTCAGATTGAGACTGAACCTATTTGTTAAAACTAATGTGCATCTTATTTTAGTTTAAACTATTTTCAGTGTTCCACTGCTAATTAATTTCAAACTCAAAACTATTTTAAAGTAACTCTGATAGTTGAACTAGCAAGTTTTTGTAATTATTGTTATCTAGTAATTTAGTTTCAAAATCTAACTTAATATTTAGATTAATTTAACTGAGAAATAATCAATCTTTGAGAAACTAATTGAACACTTACAATCATTATAAATTCACTACTATTTAACTTGTTTTATGAACTGGGGTTTTTCAATATAAAAATTTTAAAAAGAAAATTTTCATTGGAACTCAATTCACCCCCTCTTGAGTATCCACTACAACCAACAAGTTCAAATTCATTTCTAGTCATAGTCATATTTTACCTAAGTAAATGTTAGTTTCCTAAATAAAAATTGAAATGAAGAAAAAAGTTTTAATTAAGGTTTCAGATCATAAAATATCCTAAAAAATTACATTTAAATGGGTGAATGACGTATTTATAGACTTAAACTTATCTTAAACTCATTGATTTTCAATTTTTGGATCCAATTTCTATGAATATGAATTTTATTTTATATTAAAAAATTAGTATTAAAAATAATTCCAAAACTCTCTCTTATAAAAGGACCCCTCCTACACTCATAATAAGAAAACCCTAAAATTGGAATGTCACTCCATAATATACCATATTTTTTTCCTTAAAAATTATATCACCCATTTTGAGCCATAAATCTCTATAGAATTATTTAATTCTGTCAAAACCAAAAAGGCTTTGAAGAGGTGATATGATTTATTCTTTATAAGTTATATATTATTAACACTATTTTTCATTTATAATCTCTATTAACGTCTTGTAAATTATTATTTATCTTTTTAACATCATATAAATAATATCATTATACTTATGGAATGATGATATTAAAATAAAATTATTTCATAAACATACTCATCAAATGATTATCGTGTGTTCTTTCATGGGTAGGTTTAACCACATATATGAATAGTGAAATAATTTTTTTATCGTGGATGGTTATGGAAACATAATCGCTACAATTATATGATATAAAAAATTAAATATTTTTTTTGTTCTGGAATGTTAATATTATTATTTTAATCATTATAATATACCACATTTTATTCATTAAAAATTTACTGAAAAAGTGCATTATGAATTTCATCTTGGAAACTCACACATGAAACGTCCATAGAGTGAACCTAGAACCTCATACCCCATTTTGGAAATTATATTCCAGGCCCATTAACATTATTTAGATGATTAACTCATGAATATAGAATGAAGACCAAAACCTCTATACCGAAACAAACAGGGGATGGTTGAAACTTCTAACAAATGATGATAAATATTAACTAAAAATAAGTAATATATATATAATAAATGAAAAAATATTAATATAATACGTAATAAAAATAAATAGGGTTACCAAATATTCAATTAATGAGTCTTATTTTACTATACAGTAGGTTATAGAATTTCTAACTAGCATGAATTGATGGTAAGGGTCTCTCTTCTAAAATTTTCTTTTTTGAGTCATGTTTCATATTATGAACCTATTTTAATTTATATGGTGTATATAATTCAACATTGAAATTTTATACAATGATTATATTTTGATTCATGATATTTAATGTTCCATTTCAATTTCTATTTTAAAAGGGATTTTGAATCAAATGTTAATAAAACCATATGAGTTTCTTTTCTAATATCACTTTAATTTTTAGATCTTTTATATTCAAATTATGTATTGGAGAAATTTTTTATACATTATATATAAAGCCCTATATAATTTTCTCACCTTATAGGTTATTTCTATGGTATATGTATCTCCAAAACATTTCAATTTCCTTTATTTTAAAATTCTATTTAAATGTTTTCTGTATGTGTAGTTGAACTTATCACTTTTTCGGTCAAGAATATTTTTTCCCACGTGCAAATTCATTATATTGTTTTATGGTCACTATTATCTAAACTTAACTAATTGATTAGGGTCATTTTATATTGTCTTTGAATTTATTTACAAAATGGAAAAGGAAATATTTGTAACATTTTCTATGCATACAATTTTGGACCTTCTTTTCAAAAGTGTGAAAAAATATATTATTTAAACAATTTTTGCATAAAAACATTTTAAAAAATTATTACACCTTTTATCAATTAAGTATAATTTCCATTTTTTCATATTTTTACAAAATTAATTCATATTCTATATATTTTAAAAAATATTTTCTTTTAAATAAAGTTATCAAAAGTAAATTATATTTCTTCTTACTTTTCATTGCATTTTGATAATATTCTTATAAAACCATTTTTCATCTATGTACACATCCTTCAGTTTTCATATGATTACTTATTGATATGTTCTAATGATACCATCCATATTATTTCTATGTATTACATATGATAATTCTATATATAAGTTTTCATGAAACACAATTATTTTTATAGGTTAATTTAGTTATAATGGGATTAAAAATGTTTACATAAGCATGTTATTTAATCTCTAGAATATATTCTACATAATTTATACTATTTATCTATTGTTATTTTTATTATTGAACTAATTGTTTAGCTATTACCATGTATAATTTCAGATCGAAGGTTGCTCACCAAGGAATTTATTGCATTTGTTTTTAGGGAAATATTAGCTTTCCTTATACATGGTGTTTCAATAGATATTTTTATTAACTAACCAGAAAAAATGATTATGTATTCTTAATATTTTCCATTCCATAATATAATGAATTAATTTTATATATTCAGTGATGGGTTGGACCTAAAATTATATAGCCCCTTGATGCATTGATTGGTATCAGAAGATAAAATAGGTTTGGCATTTAGTGTATGCATGCCCATCTACCTATAATTTATTTGCATGAGGCCTTGATGGTTAAAAATAAATATAATATAATATCTTGAGGACTTGACAATTTTTACAATCCATAATTTCATGGAATTATGACATGATAGATTGAATTATCTATAAAATATTGGAAGGAGGAGACCATTGGTTTAATCACACAACAAATTTTCAATTTTGTTTCTATGTCCCCCCATGAGTTAGGATATTCCAATGTTAATCATGAATTGTGATAAATTCTAAAGAAACATAGGCATTGGTTTGAATCATGAGATTCTAGAATATCCAATCACGGGCTTTGAAATTTTTACCCTATGTGGAGAATACATGATGGTCACATTTCCCAAATCATTTTGAAAATCAAAATTCCTAGTATTTTTTAGAAAATGTATCAAAGTGGGTTGAAACTAAATCATGTGTGGAAAATACTTCTTGAGTTGCAATAAATTTTTTGGAACAACACATTTTGACCCAGTTCAGATTTCCAAGACTCATCATCAATGACCATGATGCTTACTTAAAAAATTATATGCTTCAAAAAAAATAATTTTCAATGGATATCACAACTGTATGAGATCCAAATATCATCTATATACCAATTTCTATGTTCACAATTCAAATAAATAGATCAAGTTCATTTTGGATAATACTATAAATACATATTGAAAATATTAGGCCACTAAACATGATAAATAACTTTGGGTTAGAGAAGCACATTAAAAACACAAATTATAAAGTCCCCATACTCCTTATTATTTATAAAAACCTTTCACCAACCTATATATTTGAAACATAAACTTTATTAAGATGTCAATAATCTAAACATAGATTTAAAAACCATCCATGAAATGTGATTTCTAAAGATGAATTAATTTGATGAGATAAAGAGGGACTTTTTTGAAAATTCTATGATATAGGTTTGGCATGAAAATTGGATCCAAGAAAGTAATTTTTAACCTTGATTCAATTTATTGATCTTCAAATCAAGGTTTAGTGTTAGGGAGGGAACGATTAAAATAAGTGGTAAGGGAAGTATATCATCACAATTATCTATCCACATGATTGACAATGAAATATATGATGAGAAGATACCTCTATTTAAGGTTAATGGTTAATTTCTAAAAATTTAGTACACTTTATATACAATAGATATCATTTAATAAAATCATTTAAAATGGGAGGGTTCTCATCTAGATTAATACATTAATCTTAGTACTACCCAAGAGGAAACCTGGCTGCTACTACATTTCTTATTCTATGTATACAGAATCTAACTTTGTGGTTGCAGTAAAAAAACATTCCACACTCTAATAAATTTGGAATAATGGTTGATTCCTCCTTGAAATTTCCCATTTAAATGACTTAAATAGGATGGTAAAATCCCCTCTAGAAATTTTGTGAAAACCACCTTATAAGATTTTTCAAATGGAGGAGGATCGGGGAATGATACCACATGAGATGTTATAAAGAGTTAAAAGAGTAGGGTGGATAAATATATTACCACATGAGAAGATCAATAATATATATATACCGATATTTAACCTCATTAAAAAATCCTTGGAGTTCGAAGACAATACTTTAAGCACTGGGAAGAGGTCTTGAAATTCTGATTCAATGAGTTAAAAAATTGATCTGTATCCATTCATCTACTTGAAGATGTAAAACATAGTAAATAATGGGAGTCGTCCTATATTATATTACTTTAAATTATTTTTAGTTCTATTTTGTTTTAAGAAATAATCCTGGAATGTGTGGAATATTTTCTTAGCTACTCCTAAAATTTTGTGCAGTTGTTATGCTCCCATGTGTCTACATTTATCTATGTGATATTTTGTGTTATCTTTATGATATGATGTTGGTATGTACTATCCATATGTATATTTTATATGTACATCATTTATAATCCTTTATCAAATACATGTTTCCTTTTTTCTTGTATCTGTAATTACATTGAGAAGTGTTAATTTTTTTTTCTTCATATTTTGTACTTCAAAGAAGAACATGTAAAAAACAACATAAAAATTGAAAACTAAAGTGTAAAAATTGAAAAATAGAAGAAAAATAATATTTATATCATTGGTTAACCAATATGAAAGTTTTTGTTTTCTATCCAAACACATTTAGAGACATACCACTAGTGTTCTTGGTCAGTCTGAGCACATGATTCTAGTTTGAAATGCATTTATTCTTGATCCCATGTTTTTTTTACGATTTCTAATATCATTCCCTGATTTGAAAACTTTTTTTTGGAAAAATGTTTATTTTTGAGACACCTATTTTCACTTATTATCATCTCTATTGTCCAACATTATATTTTCTTACCTTGAATAATATATCCCCTTTCCACATCTCTTCATTTTCTCTATTAATTGATGGAATATCGACTATGTTATTTCATTAATAACTTTCCTTTCTTAACTAACAATGATATAAGAATTTTGACATATATACTACAATTTCTAAGGAATTTGTTTGATTTATTTTGTAAAGACCCATAAATTTCAAGGAAACTTTTTTTTCTTAATTTTATTGGGAATTTTACAAAAGCACAGTTTCTTACGGCACCTGATTCTAAGGCCCGGTGTGCCCGGAATCATTTTTCGAAGTTTGGCTCAGGTACGTTCAGTGAACGGACGAGCGGGTTTTTCTAACTTTTGAACCGGTGCCTGGAATCGAATTCTGAGGGCACCGATGAAATCACAGCGCCGGTATTTTCTTAGAAACGCCTCTTCCGGAGTTGCGTTTGCTCGGGTGTGGTTTTTAATTTTCGGGCTTAAAGTTAAGAAATAAAATAATTTTGCGACAACTTTATTTTATTTCACTTAAGCCACTTGGAAGCCACTTTAAGCCACTTAAAAGCGGATTAAACTGAGTTGAAATGGATAGGGTACTATCCAGAAATATCCTACCCTCTTGGTAGGATATTTGTGAGGTGGGGCCCGCACGAGCCCCGCCGTTTCTTTCCGCTATGTAACGCACCTGCGAAAACCTGTCATTATGAAAGTCAGCTAAAGCGTTTTCTTAAATCCTTAACGCACCATTTAATTGGGCGGTTTATTTCGTGAATTAAATGGGCGGTTTCTTTCGTTGAATTAATTCAACGAATTGATGGGTCGTTACTTACCTTTTTCGTTTGTTGGCGTAATAATAAAATAAGACCAACAAGTCTTTTTGGAGGATTACTCGTTGAGATGTTTTGTCAGAGTTTTTGATCCTTCATCCTCCTTCGCAAAGAACGTGAAGAATGCGAAGAACGCGAAGAATGCGAAGAACGCAAAGAACGCCGACCTCCGACGATGAATGTCGAACCCGCGGAAGTCGACGACGCGACGCCGTGTTCCGCGACGCCGACGTTCCCTTCCTGAAACGTTATTCTGCGACGTCTCTTCCTCCGCAACAAAATCTTCGATCAGCTGTTGGAGGTAAGAGACTTCGGGATTATCTTAAATCTCCCTTGTGTTCTTTTTAACAAAACACGGATTTAATTTTATATAATTAAATTAAATTTGTTGTTTCTTGGTCCGTTGAGTTCGCAGACTCAACACCGGATTCCGTGATGACGCGACGCCCTTCCGTGACGACGCGACGATCCCCTCCTTCCGCGACGAACAAATCCGCAAAGAACGTGCGTACGACTACGACTACGAGGTAGGGGTTGTTGTGAATAATACATTTTTCCCGTGATCGTTCTTTTTTTTAAAAGTGAAGAACCAGACAATAAGAACAATTTTAATCCATTAAAATTGTTGATTCATGTGTTGAATATATTTCTTCCGTTGCTTATCTCTAACGCGGAGGGTGCGGGCCAAACGAACACGGCCCGACAACCCTCCGCCGTTCTTCGTTGTTGTGCGGATTTGACAGGCGACGACGGAACGCGCCGCAACGGAAGTTTGATGGTTCCGCAGGGAAGATCGGGTCCCGGGAGGAGCAGCGGCGCAGACGGGAACAGAATCGGACCACCAGAGCGACTCCAGGGGCCCGCGGAAGCTACCGGCGGCGCGAGTCGCCGCCGCGGCGGCGGCACTCGCGGACCCGCGGCCGCGCGGGTCCGGCGCACGCGGGACGCGGATGAAGTCGCGTCCGGTTTTCCAGGGCGACACCCCGCAGGGTTGTCACGCGGGGGCGGCGGCTCCCCCCAGCGTCGCTCAGGTTGTCCAGGGCGACACCCCGCGGGTGCCGCGGGGGTGTCACGCGGGGGCGGCGGCTCCCCCCCCCCCCCCCCCCCCGCGTCACTCGGCCGCTCGACCGAGCCGGGCCGGGCGGGCCGAGCCCTGGGAGCGGCGACTCGTCGTCAGCGGTAACACGATCCTTGGATCGAGACGGTCGTTTCGGTATATCGCACTCATGGCTTCGGAATACTTTGAGTTCGGCCGGGTTGGTTCGTACACGAAACCAACCGGGCCCTCGGAGCGGAAACGCTCATATCTTGAGCTACGAATGTCTGATTGACGTGCCGTCAGCTTTGTTGATTTCCTCTAAGTGAGACGGATCTTTTGGCATACTCCGCCCGAGGTTTGGACGTAGGTGGAGTATGGTCGGGTTGGTTTTGCCTTAAAAACCAACCGGGCCCCTGGGACGAAAAAGCCAATAACTCTCAGACTGGGCGTCTGATCGACGCGCCGTCTGAGATGTTGAGTTCCTGTTGACGATACGGAACTTTTGGATACATCAACTTCGGACTTTGTGACAGTTGATGTATCGGCCTCTCGGCTCGTGGAGCGGACCCTCCCGAACGAGCTTGCTGTGTGCGAGAACCCTAGTGTTGGCCGCGACTTCGACGACGACGACTATGCAGAGATCCTCAGTGGATTCGACTGCAACGATGATGAGAACAGTACGGGAATCCTCCGTGTTTTCAGCAGTGACCACTACGGTACACCTTGGGATACATCAACTCCGGACTGCATGACAGTTGATACATCAACCTTTTAGCTCTGTGTGCGGAACCCTAGAGCCAGTTGAGATTTGACGACTGTTGTTCGAATGACTCGGTGTGTTACGAATAGCCCAGTGGGGAGTGCTTGGTTGTAGCGGCAGACCCACGACAGAGGTGCGCTTGGTTGTTGCGGCACAGGGGAGTGCTTGGTTGTAGCGGCAGACCCACGACAGTGGTGCGCTTGGTTGTAGCGGCATAGGGGAGCGGTTGATTGTAGCGGCAGACCCACGACAGAGGTGAGCTTGGTTGTAGCGGCACAGGGGAGTGCTTGGTTGTAGCGACAGACCCACGACAGAGGTGCGCTTGGTTGTAGCGGCACAGGGGGAGCTCTTGGTTGTAGCGGTAGACCCACGACAGAGGTGCTCTTGGTTGTAGCGGCACATGGGAGTGCTTGGTTGTAGCGGCAGGCCCACGATGGAAGAGCGCTTGGTTGTAGCGGCATAACCACTGTACTTTATGGAGAAGGAGTTTCCCAATAGATTTGGGTCCAACTTCATGAATGATCATATGTGGGTCATTGCGGGGGGGGGGGGGGTAGTACCTTCCGATCCTTTGTGGGTCCGACGACCTAGATGAATCAGTGGCTACATCTGATCATCTCTAACGTCATTTGAAGAAGCATACCTGTGTAAGCTGAATCTTGTGTTACTATCCTTTGTGGATTGTGTTGTGCTATCCTGTGTGGGTATTCGTTTTACGTTCCTGTGTGGACTGGGTTGTGATTGGGCTATGATGTTGGAGCCGAACGGGAATTGATGACTTAGGTATATGTATGGGCATATACCTAAGCAGTGTCGGGTGTTACTTCATGATTGTATATTTTCTTGTGGTTATCCTTTGTGGATTTCGGGAGACCTTTGGGTCTCGGGGTCCCTACTGAGTAGCTTATACTCACCCCTGCACGGGCTTTTCCCGCACTACACTATGTTGGTTGCAGACGACGGACAACGCTGATCGTGGTGGAGGCGTGCGGAGCAGGACGATACCTGGAGGTGGACCACTGGGCGGGACACACTCGGAGCGATCATGTGGACCCGAGGAGCAGTGGAGACTATCTGTACCCACCTTTCAGGTGGGACTTCCAGAGGACGGCACGACGCTGCGGCTTTTTTTTTCAGTTTCTGTTTTCCTCTTTTATTTGTACTTTACAGTTGGGCTTGTATTTCCGGCCCCTTTTACTTTCAGCACAGCTTGTTACAGTTTTTACTTACTGTTTACTTTTCCTCTTGCTTACTCTGTGGTGCTTTTTTACTTTTCAAAGGCAATGCCTTCCCTTTTTTTGGGATTTACGCCTTGGTGCTAGTCGCCAGCCCCTGGCCTATGGAAGGCGGGCTTGGGGTAGTCACGACACGGGCCCCGAGGATGGGTCGTGACATATTTATCCTCTTGACCCATTGATCCACTCTTCTATTTTCTCCATTATTTATCCCATCGAAGCAATAAAGTATACTTTTTATGACGATCCTATATTAGATACCATTCCCTTAAAAATTCTTGAAATTTCTCATAATTATTGTCAATAAAAGTGAAGGGGAAAGATTTATTCATAGACATCGTTTTTTATGAATGGTGAGTTATTTGATGCACAAGGAATGATATTATCTAATAATCTTATAGGTGTTACTTTTCACAACATATTCATTTATTGTATGTATATTTTGATATGGGAATATAGATTATTTTTTAACTCTAAGAATGAGTAAATTTGTGGCCATTACATGGTAACCCTATCCATTATGGATACTTATAAAATTGATAACCCATTATTTATGTAGTTGGAGAGTTTTTATATGACCCATTTTCATTGATATTCTACTAAGTATGAGTTACTTCTATATTTTTCTTTTAGATAGTTTCTAATATCTTTTTCATGGGGTTTTGAAGATAATACTCACCCATTTATCTATCCATTTTATTTGAGTGAGTTGTGTCACTAAAAAAGAGAGATAAGAATAACCAAGAAAGAGAAAAAAACAGCAAAATTTTAAGTGGCATTGGATTATCATATGATTGAGGAAAAGAAACATTTAAAGCATTAGGGAGTACTATTTTTTTTGGGAGATGTATGGATTGATATTTATCATGAATTTATATCAAGATACAATCCTTATTTTTTCCAAAAAATATTATATTTTATGAGATACTATCTCGCAGACTAAGATACATTTGAACCTAATATGTATTCCTCATGTTTGATGCACTCTTTTGATTACCACTAGTGGATATACGAAATTCATGGAATGAAATTGGTAAACATTCATGTGTATGGGAATTGAGTACAACTTTTTTAATAAATAACAATGATAAATGAGGGTGATAGAGAGGTAGTTCACATTACTAAATGAATCTAGATGTTTGTTTTCAAATGAATGTTAGTTGAAATGATTTTTTTTGAAAATCGGTATTTTAATTAAAGGTTGATATTTTGTAGGTAAAATTATTGAAATTCTATGAACATGTGATTGTATTCCCCTTGTTTTACTAGAGTGAAATTGCGTGTTGTTTTTGATTTTTTTCCAAGGATTGAAAATTTTTAAGTGTTAGAGATTTGATGCACATGTATTTCACTAAGTTTTTTATAATTTTCTCTCATAGTTTTTATTGAACAGTTTGACCATTTTTAGGGGTTTTTAGTTTATTTCCTTAGTCTTGTAGTGTTTTTATTATTTTTATGATTTTTACATAATTATATATTAATTTTTATAATTTATTTTTTTATTAGTGTATATTTATTTTATATATTATTAGAATATATTTTTTAACACTTTATTATTATTTATAGTTATTTACTTAATATTAGTTTTATTTTTAATTATATTTATTAGTATAAACATTAATTTTCTATATTAGTATTACATATTAGTAGTATGTATTATTTAACATTGAATATCATTATAAAGATTAGAGGTAGTAATAATAGTAGTATTAATATTATTAGTTAAATATTATTATTAAATTAAATTTATATTGACAAGTAGTATTATTATTATGTGTATAGATTATGATTTTTTCTAACTAGTAGTTATATTTTATGTATTATTTAGTAATTATAATCAAATGTATATATGTAGTTATATAAATATAAAAATATATAATAATAATTATTCTTTATTTAATATTTTTTATTATTAACTTATACTATTTATTATTTAAAATTTTTATATTTTTTTATCAATTAATATCTTATATAATTTAAAGGTTAAATTTTGAATATTAAAATCTCTTTACTCTATTTTTCATGCAGGCATACACCTCAGAAGTTTCCATTATTGTGCTTGGTTCCCTTCATCTTTGCTAGTCCCTGCACACAACACTCAACCCAACTCCCACTCCACCCTCCCTCTTTATATCAGGAGCCTCCTCCACACATAATACTAGGTCTTCTTGCATACCCCTATTTTATAGTAGCACATCCCAACCATATTACATGTCCACTAGCAATCTTGAAATACCAAGCCGACCGGCCTCCCATGTGCATTTCACCACAAACGTGATCCCCCAGTATATCTACTAGGAAATAAATCCTATACATTCACATATCTCACCACCTCACTAACTGGTGCTCCTAATCATAGCACAATCTCAATTCCCATCATTCCTCTTCTATCATGTGCATGTCCACATCCTCCAAGCACACTGCTAATCTCCTCCCCTACCCCTATTTGAGCACTCAACATAGATATGAATTCTGGCTTAACCATGTGCACAACAGGTTGTTATGGGTGTTGGAGGTGTAATATTTCATTCTAATATTGACGAGTGTACAAATTGTTAAGATTATCATGATGATATTGGGGTTATGTTTTTTAATCATTAAAATTTTATTAAAATTTTTATTACTTCAATTGTACTTTCTAGTAGTTTTTCTTCAAGTAAAAATGTTGACTGAGTAGGACGATTTGATGTGTATGCCATATTGATATTCTATTTTGTTACTAATTTCAAGTCGAGTCTGTTTTAACTAGATTTTCATTTTAATTAACTGTATTTTCGTTGAAAACAATTTCAAAAATTAAATCTGTTCAATTTAATTGTTAGTTGCTTCATTAATACTAGGTAGGTTAGTTGTTCAGCCGATCATATTGTAAAAGGTGACACGCCAATATGAGAAATGGGTTGTGTTATTTTTCTCAACACTTCAATTCTCAAAAATGTTTTTTAATTTATTTATTTCCATATAATAAGAATTTAAATAAATTATAAGATAAAAATATGATTCCAAAATAGATTAATTTTTTTAAATGATTATATCTAAGCATTATAAATATTTAATCAATAAAAAATATTTACCCAAGCCTGCCCAATATTTCCCAATGACGTCATCACCCCATACACTGTCACCAATTCAAAATTCACCATCACTATTTTTATTTCATTTTTTAGTGTTGAGTTCTTAATTTATTTTTTATTAAAAAAATTAAAATATAAATATATTAGGGAAAGTTTACCCATTATCTACCTACTTGAACATTGTTCAAAGAGTCTTATTTTATTAAAATAGAACTTTTCCCCCTACATTTCAACTCATTCTTGAAAATTATGTAGTCTCTAATAGGTGAATATTTTTTTTTTGAATTAGACACATTATTTGTGAAAAAAATGTATACTGAGTGAGGAATATAGGTTTTGTTTTATAATATATTTTTCTAATTTGGTAAAACACTAAACTTAATGGATATTGGGTATGTATGTTATATGATATTTTATAAAAATAATGTATTTATGTTATAATAAAGTTTAATTTGTTACAATTGGTATCAAATAAACTTTTTGAATCTTAATCCCAGAGGTATATTCAACCATTATTCATCAATTTCATGAATCGAAGTCATTTACTTGTGATATCTTCGATAAAAGAGTTAATATAAGTAATGAATCTATGAATTATTATTAATTCTTGGAGGTTTTGAGGTGGGTTAATGTTGAGTATTACTTTGGTATTTTTTTATATAATTCAATTTCTTGATGTAAAACCATAAAATTGAGAAAATTTTCAAAATTGACACCGAAATCACATTTTATCATGTTCATCTTTGTGTTGTGTGGTCATCGCATAGTGAATACTACCTCACGGTTGGAAAAGTGATCACAATAATGAAATTATTTTACCAACATGACATCTACATAAAAATCCACTATTTTTTCCATAATTGGATTAAAAATATGTTTTATAAAACTTTGATTGGTATCACCAAAATTTGATAAGTCGGTGGTCATCACTCTGTATCAATGCACCCCTTGGAGTGCCTAAAAATCAATGGATTACACATGTTTAAAATCCACATAGATTTTATTGTATCTATAATACCCAACCATAAAAGAGAGTTATTTATCCACATTGTTTCTTTGATAAATAATTTCATGATCGGGACTGGAAGATTGTCCATTAGGCTGTGAAATTTGAGTTTCTAGAAGTCGATACAGACCTTAATTTGGGAAAGATTTTTGCTAGACATTGAGGATATCGAACCTCTCGAATGAAATGATATTTTTTCAACATATCCACTTTATCGTATAACATGCCTCTGTGGGATTGGTGATCCTAATCGTGGATTGTTTAAAATAACCTTGATTTGTTATATGGCTAAAGCAATGAATGATGACCTAGGTATTTACCGTAAATATATTTTTAACAATTCCAAGTAAATACATATCAATGTTTTTTATGGAATATAATATATTTTCCAACTTAAATAAAGACATGGTTTCATTAATGATAATAATCCATGGATATTTTTAGGTTCCCAAATTTACATGTGTGACCTCTTCAATGGTGGTTGACATGCCTTCTTCAAAGAGGGGTTGGTCAATTCCATGATCCTCTTAACCAACATTAGAGATGGTGTAGGATTAAAAATTATTCTATAATTATAATAGGAGAGTCACATAATTTTCTTCTTTATAAGTGGAATAATAATTAGAGGAAAATATGGGAATTTTGAAAAACAAAAATATTTTGGATAGTAGAAGAAGCTCCCAAAGTTGGAATCCTTTGCATACTAAACTCTGTCATGGCTTCAAAACGATGGGATACATTTATTTTGTGTTTATGAGACCAAAGTTTTGACAAAAATACACCATATGGGTTCCTAATATCATATATTGTATGGAATATTCCCTCATTACTTCTGTGATGTATGGTAATTAATGATTGGATATGGTTTTCATCTACATGGGATGTAATTTTTATGAGGTTTTCCTTTGGATAGAAGCATAATATGGCTTCTTATGTTTATATTTTCACCTATATTATATGAATATGGAGTAGGAAAATTTCATTTAAATCTTCTTTGAGGCTATACTCAGTGTCTTCCAATCCATTGGGTGAAATCACTTGTGAAGATTCTTTGATTTAGAGTCAATTCCACCTCCATTTTATTGTATTGTACATTGAGTAAATGGGTTTCATAGAATTTAAAAAGGTAAGAGTAACCATGGATCAGTTATCATTTCCTTTTGATGAAATATTTTTACCATTAGTGGTAGGAGGAAGGCACATCCATTAGTGAATGTTGAAGGTTCCAGTTGCAGTGGAAGCACCTTGTTAGGTGAATAACCATAAAAGGTTTGTCAATTTGGTGGATCATTCACAAATTTCACATGACCTAAATGCTATGTACAATGAATTTTTTCACTAAATATTGACATTAGAGAACTCAGAACACAGAGATGATATTTTATGAGTAAATTCATAATTCATTTTTTTATAATTAGAAGAAAATATTACCTCTTCTAGGAACATTCTTCATAGATTATGTTGATTATATGTAAACCCTTATCAAATTTCATTCATTGTACATTGTGGATCTAAGTGTAGAATCCCTATTGAGGTGATCCACATGTTCTACTTTGACCTCTGAATGACATCAATTGTTTTTTGGGCCTTAGCGTAGTGACTTAATCATCTTTCGTTGTTTTTATTGATCACTTCTAGTTCCTTCAATATTGAACGAATATCTCTTGAACATCTCATTATTGAGAGGAATAGATGAAGATTAATGTAGATGAAATTTCATTGTTGTTAATGATTCTCATGTCTTGATTAGTCCTACACCATAGACATAACCATCTATATATAGAGTTAGTGTTTAGTTTAAAGACTATTTAAGTTCAAATCATACCTTAAATAATGAAATATTAAGTATCATACACCATTCCATTTAATAATAATAATAATAATATTGTTATTATTTTATGGTTTGTGCTAAATGGTACAATTATAAATATTATTTTATGGACTTATAAATTAATATTCATCATTAGACAAGATCTATGTCCACTCTAACTCCTTGAAATTTATTTAATAAGTGAATATATTTTTAATTAAATATTTAATTCATCAATAAATATTTTTGATTGATAAAACAAGAAAAACATTATTCCTTAGTCATGAGAATAGTATTTATTTCATTAACATAATTGAAATGTTATTTAATCACGATCTACGAACATAGTTAGTGTGTGACCATATAAGATTCTTTCTCACTGTAATTAGGTGTGCATTATCAGAGTCCAAGATTACTATCTTGAAATTGGTCAAGGCACCCAAGTGAAAGAAATTAATTTCAAAACACATCAATACCCACGTATGATTCATCTCTGGGTAATATAATTGTTTTTTCATAATATCAAATCAAGTAGGTTGTATATTTGTGTCACCAACCAATATGATTGTTGTGTCGTTATTTGACTATCTGAAATGAATACGCCATTACACTATTACCATGTGATTTTATTCAAACCTTATATTCACATCAAATGGTCTAGATATCAACTTCCATAAATATTTAGGACACAAATTTTTAATAGATTAATCTATTAATAATATGACATTCATGATGCAACAAATATAACCTATTTCCTAAAAAAAATATGTCATCATGGTTTTGGTTTATAAATTTAAATGTGTGAGTCATGAAATGAATTAATGATAATCTTAATGTCTAAAGAACATTACACACACTCACAGATAGGAATATCCAATGAAAACAAAACAAGCATAATTTCTTGAGAAGGTCATGTTCTCATAATCATGTATCTTAGAGAGTACCAAGTGTAAAATTCATGAGAAGAAGCTTCATCCTCTTATTATCACTCGTACTTGATTGTAAATATACTATTATCTTTATCATAGCAGATTATCCGAACATAGAATTATATTTAATAATATCATCATGAAACTTCATGGTTCTCATTATAGAGGGGAACTTTTATGACCTTATCAATGTGATTGGCACGGTAGGACATTATTTCATTAATGTTATATAGAACAATGAAGAATAATTAGTAATATATTTTATTAATATTAAATTATTATAATATGTATGTAGTGAAATAATAATAGTTGGTTCTTGTAAACCAACTATAAGAACCTTCAACTTGGAATAAAGCCAATTTCCTATGACTTTTGGTCCTCTAGACCTCACATGATGATCGGGTTTCTAGTGAATTAAGGATTTAGTAAGGGGTGCCACCGTGTTGTCTTCTATGTATGCTCTTCTCACCAAAATTTCACCTCACTGAGAAAAATACCTTAAGTGATGATACTTCCAATTTATATGCTTAATCCATTGATGTGACATTGGCTCTTTTGTGAGATCCACCACTGCAGTATTATCACTCTAGAGTGTGATAATGTATTTAATGATATGTACCACATTAAACCAATGGTTGATGTTGTGTGTCCATACTAATTCTTTGGATACCTTATAATTTTAAATATACATATATTCTACTTTAAAATATGAAACCACAACCATCTTTAAGCCATTATATCTGTAAAATTACCCATTCTGAGTGAAAATGTATCCAATCTGTGATTTCATATCATCTTGATCTATTTGGAAACTTGCATCTGTATATCCTCTAATGAATAATTCACCATCTCCTACATATACCATGAACATATCCTTAATACACATCATATACTTAAGTATAGTCTTTAATTCGAACCAATGGCGATCACTTGGGAAATATTGATATCTTTCTACAACAGTTAAGAATTTGGAGAAATCTAGCCTAGTACATAGCATGTTATACATGACTGAAGCAATCATAGATGTGTATGGAATACTTTACATAATATTCCTTTCATCATGTGCAGGAGGAAACATTTCCCTAGAAAGATGAATTCCATGTGACATTGTGAATAATCCTCTCTTGGAATGTTTCATAATGAATCTCTTCAGTATCATATCAATATATATAGCTCGAGATAGGCTGAGAATCCTATTGGATATATCATGATGGATCTTGATCCCAATAATATATATTTTCTCTCCTAAGTCCTTCACAGAGAAGAATTTATTCATCCATGATTTATATGATTGTAATATTATTTTTTGTTTCTAATAAGTAATATTTTATTAACATGTACTATTAGAAAAATGACGAAACCAGCATTGAACCAATTATGGGAAAAGGCTAACATTAATTTTTTATGAAACAAAAATCTATTATAGAATCATAAAAATTAATGGTCCATGAATTGGATGCTTACTTTAATCTAAAAATGGATCTTTACAAATTTCATACATTGGTGGAATCATTTGGAATCCCAAATATTTTAGGTTGTTTCATATAGAAATATTTCTATATGTTACCATTGGGTAATGATATTTTTATATCCATTTTAAAAATATCATCATCATGGAAAGATGAAAATGAATGTATAATTATAGTGGATTTCATCATTGAAACTAGTGAAAAAGTTTCATCATTATTTATGACTTAACACTGTTTTATTTATTTTGTAACTAGTAATGATTTATACGTATTGAATTTTCCATCCGTGTTCATTTTATTCTTAAATAACCATTTATAACTAATGGGATTTACATCCACTAGAGTATCTACCGAAATCTAGACTTGATTTTTGTACAAGGAATCAATTTTTAAATTTATAGCTTCTTGCCACATGGAAACATTTATACAACATAATGATTCCTTTTATGTCATAGGATCATTATTATTAACCAATAACGAGTCACTAACCATGGTGACTAGAAAACTGTACCTCTATGGTTCTATTACCTCTCTCGTATTCCTACATTGTACGAGTGTCTCTAGAACATCTTCTTCCATGAGGATTTATGGAATTTTTCCCATGCCAACTCTTGTTAACCTTTAGTATAGAATTTATAGAAGTATAACTATACACAACTATCTATTTTAAAGATGGCCTCCATGTCAAGGAATATGGCAGGTCTTCCCACCATTACCTTTTTTGAGGGGTTGTATATGTAATATATCCTTGTTTCCATAGGGTATCATATAAAGGTACACTTTTTTCCTCATGATGCATGTTTGTTACATGAAGAGGACCTAACAAATTATTTTAACCCCAAACATGTAAGTATGAGAACATTATTTTCATTCCATTCCACAAATTTAAATGGTATAATGACTACTGCTTATTTGGAACATGGTTTAGTATTTTTAATTTTTTCCTGTAATACATATCCCCAAAATGATAATGGAAGACGCACATGACTCATCCTTGATCTCAACATGTCTAAAAAGGTGTAGTTATTAATTTATTTTTCAATATTCCACTGAGGTGTATAAATATGAGTGAGTTGAGACAGATTACCAAAATCCCATAAAAAATCAATGAAGTCTTGATTATGATATTCGCCACCATGGTCTGAGTGGTTTTATTTAATCTTCCTACTATGTTGGTTTTAAACTTCACTCTTTAATTCCTTTAAAATATAAAAAGAAGTTTACATGAAAGTCATCACGAATATATATCCACATCTTATAAAATCATTAGTAAATGTTATTATGTATGAGTAGCCACCCCATTTTTTAAAAAGAAATGGCCCACACACATTGGTATGAATTAATTCAGAAAGGTATTTGGACCATTTCACCATTTCCACTAAATGGGGTTTTGGTCATTTTTTCTTGTAATAATGCATTTCATACAACTATTGTTTTTATTTCAAAATAATCTAAATATACATCTTGTGTAATTTGGTTGATTTTTTATTTACATAACCTAGCAAATGATGTTATTATTTAGTGTGGTATGAGTTATTTGATGAAGTTTCATTATAAACTACCATTACTTAGTTTGTGTATTAAAACACATAAAACACCATTATTTAAATGTTACTTACAATAACATATGATATATTTATAAAATCTAAAACATTTATTCCCAACCATGAAAATAAATCCATTTTTATCAAGTCTTGTTACAGAAATAATGATTTTAGTAATATATGGAACATAATAAAAATCTATTTACACCAAGATCATTTCTCTCGAAACCATGAGGTGGCAGTCCTTGATAGCCAAAACAAATAGTTTGGCCATGTTTTCTACTCATAGATCAACCTACCATTGGTGATGTTTATGAATCTACCAGGTTACTATATTTGTATACAAATATGATCACAAAAATATATATCTAATAAATAATTTTTTGAAATAGATAACTTACTATTAATAATGAATTCAAATAATGCTTTCCCTTTCTTCTTTAGATGGGTGTAATTTTTATTTTTGTGGACCTTCTTACCACATGAGAAAAAAAAACATCATACACCGTTGATTGCCCATTGATCTTTCTCTTTATGGAAATGAATTTCAAATAATCAATTGTCTTGGAGATCTTTTCGTGACATTTCTTTTTATTTAATATAATAAAAAATTGTTTTTTGTTCATTTTATCCTTATCTACTTGGTAAAAAAGAGTGAGTAGATTTGGGAGATATCTATTAGTTTTGTTAATATTAAATTTGAAAAAATAATAGAGAATCTTTGAGGGAGTGATAGAAATATGAGATCAGTATAGCCAATGAGTATTCCAATGTGAGGACTATCTGGTGTACCCTCTCCAATCATACACATAAATAGTGCATTGGAGATCTCGAACAATTCTTTTCTATCCCAACCATGGTAAATACCTTAGATATTCTTGGGAATGATATAAAAATAATTGTTTTTATGAGACTTCATGATTTCACGTGACATATATGAAATAATGAAACACTAAACATCAAACATGTCACTCATGTGTTTATCATATACATTTAACTCTTAACCACTCACCAATTTATTAGGTGTATCAGAAAGTGGGGATTCTAGAACAAATGATTTTCATTCATGGTGCAACACAACCCTAAGGGGTTTGAACCATTACTTTATGTTGATGCCTATGTGGATATCTTCTTTCTCCAATATAGATCAGATATATAATTTTGGAATATGAAATTTACATTATTCTAAAATTATAAAATATCATATTATTAGTACTTTTTGTAATTACAAATGATATGAGGCATAATAATAATAATAATTTTTTTAAATATCCCACTATTTCATAAATTCCCAATAGATCATACCATTGGACTCAAAATGCACGTTTTCATGGAAATTCTAGGGGAAATGATCTATATTCCCCTTCACATAATCAAAATGAGAGTTGGACAAAATACTTCAAGGTATTTAGGTAGGAATTTCTTTTACAATTGTCGGATTGTAGCGCTTTGATCCATTTATTTGACTCACCAATAGAAAAATTTGGACTTGGATTTCATTTACACTTTCCTTTAATCTACACCAAGTTTAGGAAGGGATAATTATCTTGATGTATGATGGTTAAGTAAACCCCAAACCTTCATAAGAACTCCACGATAAAATTAAGTGTCACAATGAGGGTTGTTAAAACACATATTTCTATGAATTTCATTCCCAATAATGTTTTGGAAGGACAAGTCTGACTTAATATTTAGTAGAGGGATTTTGTTTAATATGCATAAAATTATCATTTTTTGTCTTTCACCTATCTTGTTAACATTAAGTGTATTTTAAATAAGTGATTAATTTTTTTGATAGGATTTTTATGAATAATACATTTATTTAAATTACAAATTTTCATATTAGTTTATTTAGTTATGTTATTGTGTTATTGAATTAATAAAATAAATAATGAATAATATAGAAATAAAAATATAAATAAATAAATAAAAATATTAATTAATTAATTAATATATTTTTCATGAGATTATCTAATGTTTGATTAATTGAGAACACAATAAATCAACCTATGAATTAAGGGAAAATCCTCATGTTTTTCTTTTAATGAGTTAATGTAATGAACTAAACTTTTATAAATAAAATTCCCACTGTGATTGACTTAAAAAATCTACTATGTATTATGGTTACAAAAAACACCTGATTTTTTTTTTTTTGGGAATATTATATCTTATCTGATTTAATATACCATTAATCATCATAATCATTGATAATATTTTTGTTGAAAAGTGATCTTATGATTGGTATATATATTAACTTTCATAAAATAAATCCATTAGACATAAGGAAAGGAAGTGAAGGCCTCAACCAATAGGATCATACCCTATGAAGCCCATTTATAGAAGATTACAAGGGTAATAGAATATATTTGAATTAACTATGGCCAATAATATTCCTTGATTAAACATTTAAATCATTATAGAAACCATTTATGAGATTCGTTAAAGATCATATAAGTCATGACCCAAACCATGTTCAGTGAACCACCATAATAAAATATCACTGTCACACACCATAACCTTAGGGAAGTCATTGGTGTAATAAAGGTCTATGTAACTAGACTCTGACAAAAGTAATATTAATATTTTATTTTATATGAAATAATTGGTATATTTATTCCATATTGATTTTTATTTATATAATATTAAATAACGAGTTTGATGAAAATTATATTTCATTACGACAAAACTCAAATTATATTTTTGGGTTGTAAGAAATTTCAATTAATATATATTCATTTTTAAGAAATAATTATTTTTAAAAATAAATTATATTTTAGTAAAATATTATTATTAAATTATATTTATTATGTATAGTTGATAATATAATTTTATGAATTTAAGAATGATTTTTAAATGGGTCAGAAAACTATTATTGTAAAAAAACTAGTATTTTTCAATAAATGTGGATTTTAATTTAAAAGTATAAATTATGATATTTGTAGATTTATTTGTCTAAAATAAATATGATTTTTTGGATTCATAACATCGAAATAATCCAACTGTTAATTTATCATAATTTTTTGAGACAATCTAATATTCAGGTAAAAATTAAATACATTATAAATATACATTATGTATTATGACATTATAGTGAATCAAAAGTAATGTTATTTATTCCATAAATTGTATAAAATAACATATATATATCTACCACTTAATATAATGTATTTTTAGGTTATTTGAATAATTTTACAAAGCCTTTAGGAATCCTCTAAAACATATATTATATTTTAAGGTCCTAAAAGCAATTCTTTTTAAACATGACTTGCTTCCACATCATCGAGGGTAATATTTTAATGAGTTATATTATTGGGAATATAAAATAATTAAAATAATTAATTTTTGGAATAAATCATGGTAAAAAACTAGGGCATTTTTAGTGGGTTTGATTACTTTATTTTGTGAGTCCAAAATCTATGTTTAGGAAATAATCAAGAACTCCCCTCTATTTTCCTATAAAAACCAACATAGGATTCCTTTTTTATTTAGTCAAAAAACGTAGATCATATCCTTAGTTATCCACTACCTATATATAGCCTTCCCAATTTCCCACCAAACTCTCAAGAATCCCCTCCTAAGACTTTAGAATCACCCTCTAAAGGTATGGGACCCTCCCCTTATCCTTTTTATTTAAGCACCTTATTCATTTTATGCCTTTTTTATTTCTAATTAATAATGCTGGTATATGATTTTACACATAGTTAGTTATTTATTTTTTATTTAAAAATGATGAGATACCCCATTTTATCTCATTAAAACTTGGATGTATCTTAAGTACTACCATTATGCTACTGAAATTTCTTTGCAATTTTTTCATGCCAAACTATTATGAAGTGAATTCTTAAACCCATTTACAATTAAAGGTATTCACTTATATGTACATATAATTATTTTATTTTGGAAAAAAAATTATATAACATATAATCCAAAATCATGGGATTAATATAATGAAACAAATACTTATGTTATATGATCTATGTGGAACGCTTAAGCGTGTACATGATATGATTATGACAGGTGTGACTGGATAGTTCCCTAATTCCATGGGTAATGTTTTAGTCTCATGAGATTCCATGTATAGTGAACAAGAGGTTATAAAAATAAAATTATGTTATGTTGTTGTAGTGTGTAACATTGTATTATGATTATGATTCCATGTTTTATGTTGTTTCCACAATCCCATGTTACCTTTATGCAATCATATAAAATCATGTCTCATTGTTCATGATTATGATTCTCAACTCCTATGTTGAATTTTTATTCCTCTTGGATCACATTTATTAATTTAACATCTGAAATGATTATTTTATTCCATTAATGGGCTTTAAATATCACCCCTTTCTTATGTTTGTACCCAGGTTATCTCACACAATTTTTGAAATGTGGTGTAATTTTAAGAGAATGTTAAGGAAGTATTAAATAAAGTCATTTCATACCAATTTTATGATGTTATGTAACTAGTCTCCCAAATAAACCACAAATCTCGATTTTCTAAATTGTACTATGTGTTTTATGTAATAAATCATGAAATAGAGTGTATTAAAGATAAGGGTTACCATAGATGGTATCAAGGGAAAGTCTAGTTATTTTTGGGATTATGATTAGAAAACTCTAGTAAAAGTCTTAATAATAAGACTAAATATTGAAAAAAATCCCTAATATACTGTTAAAGTGTATAGTATGTGATGTCTATGAAAATAAATCCCCATATAGATACTATAAGTAGTGTGGCTCGGGAACAAATGTACATAGGAGTAACAAACCTGAAAATACTGTATTGAGCTAAATTCAATCATTATCTGGTGCATTAAAACTAGCATTTCTACACACATGGTTTAGAACTCCTAGGGGATATGATTTGGAAAATTTATAGACTCATTACGAACCATTATTAAGGTAAAAAAATATACCTATAATAATTTATGGTAGGAAGTAGATCATGGATTACTTAGATTGATTCCTAGAAATTTATAGGTCTCGGAACATCTGTTAATTATGAATGATACCTTTAACATTCAAAGTTTCTCATTTTTGTTTTTAATAATTTAAAAATTATCATCTCTAATTATCCTTTTATTCTATTCAATTTCTAGAAACAGGAAAAACCAAGTCAACAACCAATGTGATGGTCAATGTGAGGACAATCCAAATAAGACGCCCCACCTGATGGGAGTAGAAATTATGAACTTCATGACTATACCTTCTCATCTAACTCATCTTTTGAACCAAAATATGAATCTATAGGAACACCCAAACCCCACCCTAAGAAATATAGAGTTCTAATTGTGACATTCATGCATCAAAGGCCTCCTACTTTCAGTGGATCTTATGATCCCATAACTATGGAACAATAGATTGGCTCCATTTAAAAGATGCTCTATGTCCTTAAATTATATGACCAAGAGAATTTCATACTAGTCATTTATCATATATAAGGATAAGTGGATAAATGGTGGACATTGGTCAATAATATGAAGCTTGAGGAGTATCCCATCGAAATTTAGCTGAATGTATTTTAAAAAAATGTTTTTTAATAAATATTTTCCTCAAAATCTCTGGAAAAAAATGTACAGGGACTTCCATATACACAAGAAAAATGATGAAGAATTTATTTGGGTGTATGAGGAAGACGTCATAATACATTCATGATATAACTACACCTTTTTTTACCCTCGAATGTAATTTTTACTACTTCTTTGGTGGACTAAAGATGAGTCTATAAAAATCCTTGATAATTCATGACTTTGGCATTTACAATGAAATTTACCGATGTTCCCTCAAATTTTAAATTGATATTAGTGAATCTCAAGGGTCTCACTAGGATAATAAGTGTTAAGTGGATTTTAATTATGGTGGTGTGATATTGAAATATAACAGTGATAAGAAATACTAGCATCCAACTTGTCAAACGTGTGGGAAGAAGCACCCTAGAAATTTCCAGATGGGGATAAGAAAATTATATAGGTGAAGAAATGAAGGGCACATAGATAGTGATTACCAACAGTAGAAACACACCAATGTGATATAAGAGAGGAATACTCTAGTGAAACCTTATCGTATTTTCCAATTTTTTAACATCCCGGAATAAGAGCATTGTGTGAACCACTTCCCTAATACTGGGATTTTCAAATACAATCAACACCAACAACATCCAAGGCAGCAAGGGAGATCATATGAAATCACAACCATATAGTTATATCCTGAGAATGAAGTGTTGAAAGGTATACTAGTTTTTCATCAATAATAGTGAATATACATTTTGATTTCAGTTCTATGCATTATTTCATGTACCATAAGATTAATAGAACTATCCATACACCATCATAAATCAAAAAAGTAGAGATATTGGTGAAAATGGAAAATGGGGAAATTATTACATCCCAAGTATGTAACTCCTCCCATATCTGCATATACAGGATGAACTTCAAAGTGAACCTTTTCATGCCCCATTTAGAATATTTCGATGCTATTTTGGGCATGGACTAACTTTACTTATATAGATCCAACATAAATTTAAGAGATAAGGAAATAGCCCTTTATATCATGGATCACCCTCTGATTTTATAAAATTTCATGGAGGAGGATGAATCTTATTTAGTAAAATCATCTCAATAATGGATATTATTGAAATATGAGAAAGCATATCTTTTTGAAATGTTTTATAACAAAAAAACATTATCCTTGAAGAAATTACCATTATGAGAGAATACATTTATGTGGTTCCTAAATAATTTACTAGTCTTCCTTATAGTTGAGTGGCTGAATTTTCAATCAATATTATAATATCCAAGAATCCATATAGAATGGTTATTTTGGAACTCAAGGAACTAAAGAAATATCTATAGGAAAAAATAGATAAAGGGTTTGTACACCCAAATGATTCATTGTAGGGAAAACTAGTCCTCTTCATCAAGATGAAGGATAGGTTGATTCCCCTTTTCATTAATTATCATATTCTCAACAATATCACTATAATGAAAAAGTACCATCATCCAAAAATTGATGACTTGTTTAATCAGTTATTTAGAGGACAATATTTCTCAAAGATAGATCTTTGATAGAGATATTATCATGTAAAGGTGACGAAGAAGGATATCCAAAAGAATTATTTTCATATAAGGTACAACCACTATATGTTCATAGTGATTCAATTAAAAATGAAAAATTATTCCGAAAATATTTATGGACTTTATGAATTGTTTTTAGAGAATACCTTGAACAATTTGTGGAAGCCTTTATATATGATATCCTTATCTACTACAAAATCATGGAGGAGCATGAGGGTAAACTTATTACTATTCATAGGACCTTTATGAAATAAAATATGTTTTTAAAGTATAGTAAATGTGAGTTTTATTTGGATTAAGTAACTTTCTTAGTGAATTTCATCACCATCAAAGGGATATCAGTGTATCCTTTAAAAATGGAGATGATTGAAGAATGAAAAAGACAAAACAATGTGAAATAAATCCATATTATCCATTATTTAGTTGGGTAATATCATATATTTAGGATAAAAATTTCAATTTTTTGAAGAACACTAACCAATTTAACTCGGAAAAGAGTAAAGTTTGTCTGGAATGATGAATGTGAGGAAAATTTTAATGAGATGAATAATAGGCTAATCATGGCACCGATGCTCACATTAACCACCAGTGGGGAATAATTTATTATCAACATTGATGAATATAAAAGTTATTGGGTTCTGTACTCATGAAAAATGACAATTTTATTGACTATTTCTTCCTACAACTAAATATCCATGAGAAAAACTACCCAACTCATGATCTAGAATTGGTTGTAGTGATCTTCGCATTAAAAAATTTCATGGCATCATATCTATGGGGAGAAGTGTGATATATATATGACCATAAAATCCTCAATTAAATATTCACACAAAAGAATATTATTATGCACCAATGAAGGTGGTTATAGTAGATCAATTATTACAGTTGTTCAATCCATTACCTTTCTGGGAATAAAAACAATGTAGCAGATGCTCTGAGTAGAAAGGATTTTAAAACTCTATCAATGATAAGGATTGTAAGGGATCCAATCTTCATAGAAATGAAAATGATGGATATGGGAATAATAAAATGATAGTAACCCTACCATTCTCAAGTATATACGAAACAATATATTCTCAATGCATTGAAGATAGATAAAAATGATGAAATGTTTCTATAGAATAAGTTAGCTGATATTCCGTGGTTCAACGTTGCTGAAGATGGAGGTATAAGGTTTAGAACTTGGATATGTGTCCCTTTAGATATAGAACTAATGAGGGAACTTATGGATGAGGTTTATATATCATCCTTCTCTACTCATTAAGGAAGAACTAATTTGTATAGATATTTAAGAAAAAACATTAGTGGCATATAATGATGAGAGGGATTGCAGATTTGGTATCTTAATTCTTAGAATTCCATCAAGTCAAGGTTGAATTATAGAAGTATAAGGGGATTATGCAATTATTACCCATACCAGAATTGAAATGGGAAAACATAATGATATATTTAATTATAGGACTCTCCAGGACACCTAAAGGTTTTAACTACATCTAGTTGATAGTTAATCACCTTATAAAGTCAAAAAATTTCATTATTATCAAGAAAGCTTTTTATATTTACAAACACTCCAAGATATATATATATATATATAATAATAATAATTTGTAAGACTGCATGGATTGAAAATCTATATTGTATATTATTGATATTTTATGTTTACCTTGAGGGTTTGGCGTATCCTTCAATAATAATTGAATATAAACTGATCTTTAACACTTCTTATCACCATTAAATTGATGGTCAAACTAAAAGGACCATTAAAACTATGGAATATCTGATGTGATCATGTTCAATGTATTTAAAAGAATTTTTGGAACAATACCTTCCCCCAGTGAAGTTCTCATATAATAAAATTTTCCATTCGAGAATTAAAATGGAACCATATGATGATTTTTTAGGGAGGTGGTGTAAGAATCCAACATACTTGGATGAATTTGGAGAGTGGAAGTTGATTGGACTTGATCTTATCTAAGAGATTACATAGAATGTTCAAACCATTTAGCAGCATGTGAAATCTTCACAAAGTCGATAAAAAATATTTTCATACAATCATCAATGAGATCTAGAGTTTTTATTTGTATACAAAGCGTTCCTTCATATATCTCTATGGAAGAAAATCATGAGGTTGGGGAAGAATGGAAATCTTAGTCCATGAAAAAGTATCCCTTTTGATATGTGGCATATTGAGTAGCATTCCCATATAATCTATCTCAAGTACATGATGTGTTTCATGTATCCCTTTTGATAAATCACATACTAGAACCATCACATGCACTGAATCATGAGGTAGTGTCATTGGATAATTATATTTCATATAAGGATAAACTGGTGAGGATCTTAGATCGTATATTCAATGTTCTTTGAAATAAGAAAACTCACTTAGTTAAACTGTTTTCATTGAACCCCATGATTGAGGAATCAACAAGGGAACTAGAAGGGAGGATGAGAAATAAGTATCATCTTTTATTATAGGGTATGAAATGAATATTTTGGGGGTGAAATTTTTGAAGGGTGGAATAATGTAATGGCCTAATCTTTAAAAAATAAAAATTTCCTTGTGATTGAATTAAATTCCCTATTATGTTTTATGGTTATAGAAAAAAAATGCCCTTGTTTTTTATAGGAATATTATATCCTATTGGATTTAAAAGACCATTAAGAATCATAAACATTGATAATATAACTATTTAAAAATTATCTTTTGATTAGTATATATTAAGAGTTATGGAAAATTAAATTGACATAGATAATAAATGCGATGGCCTTGACTGGTATTATCATGCACTATGAAGCCCATTTATCAGAGCTTCCAAGGGAGGATTTTTTTTTGGATTTTTTCTTGAACAATACCAAAACGAGGTTCAATAACTAAATCATGAGTGAAACTGTTTATGAGTGAAGTTCAAGCTCACTGAGATCACATAACAAATCATATTTATTAACTATAATTTATAATATAATTTTATGAAGGTAAAAATAATATTAATAAGGGGTAAAAAATAGTTATTGTAAATAAATCAGTATTTTTCATTAAATGGGGATTTTTATTTAAAAATATAAATGAAAATATTTTGATATTTATTTATTTAAAATAAATTTTATTTTTGTATTCATCATGTAGAAAATATACAATGGTGATTTTTTGATAATTTTATGAGACAATCAGATTTGCAAGTAAAAAAATTAAATACTGTATAAATACATATTATGTATTATGATGTCATAATGACCCATAATTGATATAATATATTCCATAAAAGGTATCCATGAAAAAATAAATATTTAAACATTAAAATAATGTGTTTTTGATGTTATATTTTTAATTTTATAAGTCCATTATGAATCTTCCAATAACCATATTATATTTTAATGTTTTAAATCATTTACATACAAACCTGACTCACTTCCACATCACAAAGAGTAGTATTTTAATGCCCTCAGTAATTTAAATTATAAAATAATTAAACCCACTAGTGTTTGTTAGAAACCACAATAAAATAAATTTTGTATGGTTTTTTGGTTTTGATTAATTTATTATATAGAGTCCAAAACCTAAGTTTATGAAATAATAATGATGTCCCATATTAATTCATTTATAAAACCTCCAAATATCATTTTTATCACAGCTAATAAACCTTTTCGACCATACATAATCTACCCTTCCCTTTCTATACCCCTCCCAAGGTTCTCTCAAGATCTCAAGAAGCTCCTCCCAAGACTATGAAAACACCCTCTCAAGGAAAGGGATCCTCTCCTTCTCCTCATTATTCATGTACCTTATTTATTTTATTCATAATAATTTTAAATTACTAATGTTGTGGTATGTTTTAAATAATACCCCATACATTACTTTTTAAATAATAATAAAAATAGACCCATTTATCTATCATCAACCCATTTTATCAATCATTAATTACTTTCATTATAGATCCAAACATTCACTATGATTTTTCATTCTAAATGATTGTGAAGTTAATTCATATACCCATTTACCCTCAAGGGTATTCAGATATATATAATGATGTTAATTTTATTAGTGAATTTCTTTTATGTAACCCAGACTCCTCAATGTCGAGGTTAATATAGATTAATAGCAATCTTAATGTATATGATTTATATGGAACACTTAATCATTAATGTGATATGATTTTGATGGATTCACCCAAATAGCGCTCTAATGCATTGGGTAATATTTTAATCTCATGAGATTCCATGTATGGTTCATAGGTGGTTATTATAAATACATTATGTTATATTTTCTTGGTGTTTAACCTTAACTTATGATTATAACTCCATGTTTTATGTTGTTTCTATAATCCCATGCCGCCTTCATACTATCATGTTATATCATGCCTAATTGTTCATGATTATGATTATCACCTATTATATTGAATTTTATACATCATTGATCACATGTGTTTCTTTACCTTACTCAATGATTTTTTACTCACTTACTAGGATTTATAACTCACTCTTTTCTTATGTTTGTCCATAGGTCATCATGTGCAGTTTTCAAAGAGTGGTGTAAATTTAAGGGCATACTAATGAAGTTTTCAATAAGTTGATTTTATCCTAGTTTAATGATGTTTTTTATGTACCTAATTTCTCAAATACACTATGAATAATGATCTTATGGGTTGTATTAAGTGTGTTTTTATATATTATACCCTGCGTAAATGTGTATTAAAGACAACAGTTGTTATTGTTATTACATTACACCTATCCACCTATGTAGAACATGGGTTGTTAACATCTATACTCCATCTTGAACCACCTCTATGTAACTTAGGGTACACAATTTTTACATGTATTTATAAATCATACATAGGCAAGGGGATGTAAGTGATTGGTTAAGGAGGATTGCATAAATCACCTCGAACATGTAGACCCTATATAATAAAGGAGGGAAGGATGAATCACACACCATCATATTAATTTAATAATGAATAATTTTACAATCATGTAATAAATTAAGTTAAATAATGCTAACACATACATAGGTATTGGTCATTCTCATGATTTGTCATAAATATGAAATGATTATTCAAAATTACACTGACTCACATTCTTGTATATTCATTATTTATTACTAAGATAAACATACTGGTATTAATTAATTAAATAATTAATTCCCTTGTATATTAATTTCAGTATATATTCTCTTGGAGAAACCCATCATAAAGTAGTTCATGGAAAATAAATGCAAGAACAAATAATTCCGACTAATTATAATAAATTAATTGAGAAATTAATATTCTTTAAAATCTTTATTTAATTTTCAAAAAAATGAGGTTCCAATAAATATAAAAAGTTTCTAATAATTCAATTATTTATTTTAATTATTTTAATTCTATCCTTTATTGGGAGACTATATGGCATGTTCTTATGTGTTAAACTTCATGTACCATGATTGTCATATCCCCAGGATAAACTCTCAGGGATTCGACATGCACCTCAGTTAAACACAAGGAATTGTAATAATTAGCTACACATAGTGTAACACACTTACCACATTTACACAGAACCCACAGAAGAACATAGTGTTTTATTTGGATTCTGAAACACAGGACATGTACTCTTGATATATACCGTGTGTCCCGCAAGCTCTGTGTTTTCTTAACATACAAAAAGGATTGACGTATACATTAGACATGATAATTAATGAACTAAAAGCTTTGTTCACCAACTAAATTTCATTTATTTCATTAATTACCCATGTTTTCAGTCTCATGAAATTTTGACATGTTTTTTACTACAAGGTATGCGTGATTTTCTCCATAAAAAGTTTCTACTACATGACATGTACACCAGGTACCCACATGTTAGTCTAACAAGATGTGTCCCATGTTTTCCTAGTCTACATGTGGAATTCGATAAATTATCAAAATTTAGTTACTTATGGGAATGTTTTCTATCATGTGGAACATCTAGATACAATGTACCTAGGTACATGACATGTACCCTAGTAATAGACTACATGACCCAGTTTTACCATAAAATATTTTGGGCACTTATCAATTACATATCTAGTGATTCTTCATCTATTATAATTCCTATAAGAAAAAAATATGGAAAAATTATAATAAATATGTCAAAATCATGTTAATTAAAATTATATTAAATAAAAAAAATTGTATAAATGAAATGTCTATATACTACTGAACTTATAGATCAATAATCAAATAAATGACTATAAATTTAAACATGATACCTCTAATATAACATGAAGGTTTTGAGAATAAGGGATGTAACTTTGTGGATTCATAAGCATAATTTTTTTTATCTATTTAGTGTATCATTCAAACATTTTACATGATGTAAATTCCTTGACCAAAAAATGTTTCCTTGAGTATTTTCATAAGAGAACCTAAAACTCAGATAGGATCTTTTCATGAAAAATTCTTAATTAATTTATTTATGACTATAAAAATGGTACCCTATTAATAACTTTTTTTCAATGATATTGTTGATAATAAATAAACCCTTCTCAAATTACCTTCACTGTGTTTGGAGGATCCAAGTGTATAATCCTCCTAACGGTGATCCACATGTGCTTTTTTCACCTCTGAATGATGTCAATTTATTTCTAAGTTCTAGTACGGTGAATAAATCATGTTTCATTGTTTTAAACGATTGCTTCAAGTTCCTTCATGCTTGAGGAAGTCTCTATGGCCCTTCTCATTCTTGAGGGAATGAGAGGAATAGGAATGGAGGGAGAATTTCATTGAGCTTAATTATTATCATGTCTCAATTAACCCTACATAATAGACATAATCATCTATTTATAAAGTTAGGGTTTAGATTAAAATATAAATTAATCGAGTATCAAACCTTAAATAATATAACAATTTTTGTCAAACATCGTTCTATATAATCATATTATTATTATTCTTATTATTTTATAGTGTGTTCTAAAAAGAGTAATGATAAATATTATTTCACCAGTTTGTAAATTAATATTAATCATTGAGAATGATATTAGTCCACTTTAGCTCCTCGATATTTATCGAATACTAGAATAAAAATTTATTTAATTTTTTCTTTCAGTAATAAATATTTTTTGTCAATAAAACATGAATAAAATTATTCCTTTGTCTTGATAATAATATTGATTTCATTAATTAAATTAAAATAGAATTTAACTGTGATCTATGGAAACAATTAGTGTGTGACCCTATATGATTGTTTCTTATAATTATGAGGTCTTTCTTAAAATCCAAGATTACTATCTAGCAATAGATCAAGAAATTCAAGAGAAAGAACTCAATGTATCAATGATGACAACTGCATATGGATTCTCATTATGTAATATAATTCCTTGGTCACAATATCTCATTAAGAAGGTTACAAATATTTTTCATCGACTTATATGATTTATGGATAATTATTTTACTATCTAATATAAATTCATAACTAACCTTTGGACATGGAATTTAATGTTATAGTTATATTCTAATTACAGTGAAAAGATATCAACTTCCACAAACATGGAAGGGATAAATACTACCCCAACATATCCATTAATAACATGTCATTCCTGAAGCACCCAATATACCTTACATACCATAAACATATGGTATCACAATTTTTTTCAGAAAATATTAGTGCATGAGTCATGAAATTTATTAATGATAATCCTAAAGTCTAAGGAGAAATACACATGCTTAAAGATAGGAATATCTGATGACACCAAAAAATAACTAATCCCTATTGGCACATCAATTCACATAATCTCTTATCTCGGAGATTACTAAGTGTGGAAATCAAGAGATGAATCCTCATCCAATTATGAGAAATCACACCTGACAGTTCATATACTACATTCCTTATCACAGTACATTATCTGAAAATAGAACTATATTTAAGAATATCATCATGACACTTCAAGGTTCTCATCATAGTGGGGATCTAATATGACCTTATCAATGCGAAGTATACCACATGAAACTATTACATCATAGTCAAGGAGAATAATGAACAATATATAATAAGATATTTCATTAATATTCAAATCTCTGAATATAAAAATAATCAATGTATAATCAGTTGGTTATAGAACACTAAATCCAATAAATAAAACTAGGGTAATTCTAAAAATATTTGAATATCATATTATGGGTAATCATTATGAATTAAATATCTAACATAATGTCTCCAAATTTTGTCATTTGAAAGATATTTACTATGAGATTTTGTTCAATTTTATCATAACCATGGATTTTCATGTTTGGGTTATCTTTATAAGGATTAGAAAATAATTTTTAAACACTATAGAAGTAATTAGAAATAAATACCATGAACAATAATGATATTGTATTAAAACCACAAATAAATGAAATAATGAAGATGTACCTTTCATTATATAATTATTTTATTATTGGATTTGATCAGTGATAGATAAAAACACAAGGAAAAACAAATAGAAACTTCCCAGTATGGTGTATCCTCAGATCAATCTGAATCACCTAATTTTCTTGTGAGATTCTCATCACCTCAATGATATGCTATAATATCCATAGAGTTAAGGAAGTATCAGGAATAATGATTCTATTTTTAGATTGAATAAATAAGGGATTTGAGAATAATCATGTAAAATATCTCAATGGATTCTTCCTTTTTTATATTGGCCCCATAACATTATATATTCCTCTATGGAAGTTATTGAAATATCATGGAATTCTCACATGAAATACTTTTTTTTTGAATAATTTATAACCTTTAACTGAATTAACCCCATCTATTTATTCATATGATAAATTCAATTAATGATAAAATAATGGGGAAGATAACACTATATATTAAATAATAATGTTTTAAAGACGTTATCAATACTAAAATTCTACATAAGTCATATTTTATAACTCATAAAATATGACATTGTCATGTCATATAATAAAAATGACATAGGTGTTGAGCCCAAGTTTTTTATCTCTTTTAAATGATGTATAAATATGTTTTTGGTGACTTTGAGATGACGTGTTAATTATTTAAGAGTTATTGTGGATTCACTTTTAAGCATTATATATCATGCATGGAAAAATATTCATATAATCTTGTCAATTATTGAATATCTCATAATAACAAAGACCTATGAATGTGATATTAATATAATGAAATTTTTTTAAAACAACGAAAAAATAATTGAAGGACATGAGAATCATTATTTTAAAGAAGAATATAGAATGCCATGAAAATTTAATGAGGATTTTATGTGAAGTCCATGAAAAAAAATATTTTTTATGAAAAGAATCTTGAGTTTTGGTTTGAAATTTGTATATGTATGATTCAATTTACTCTTAGATGTTTTTAGAAATGTTGGAAAATAAATTGGTAAACCACACATGTTATACAAGGAAAATCTACCATATTATTGTGAGAGTGGGTTTAACCAAGAAGGGAGTAAAAAAAGAAATTTTGCATGGAGACATGAGGTGAGTCACCTATAGTCAAGAAGGTGTTCATGAACATAAGTGAATGGGTGTATGGGGAGAGAATAGATATAATAGAGTGTGAACTATGGAGTTCAATGGGGAACATAAGTTATCCTGCCCCATGCGTTGTGTGAAGTGTTTTAGGTACAGATCCCCACCATCATCTAGAGGAGTTAATAGCACAAAGATACTTATTAAGTGGTGCCCAAACAAATGAATGGTCAATGTGTGATGAGGATTCATGGTACAATTTTAACATACTCTAAAATGTTATGAATATAACACATCTATTTTATCTGATTCAATCCCATGATCCATTATCCTCCTCTTCCTCCTCATCAACCTATAATGATTTGTTTCAATTATAGACTCCCTAATGTCATGGGTTTGATTCAATATTCTATTCCAAATGTCTGGCCATATCTAGTGATTGAAAAAATCTTGTAAAATAGAGAGAAAGATTCATCTTAATATCTTGAATACAATATTCATCTGACATGATTAAAATCATTCAAATTTTATGATTCTTCTAAGGATGATATGAAGTTAAGAATGAAAATTCATGTTATCATTGTCGTAGGGATGTGAGAATATAGTATCACAAAGACATCGACTTTATCAATTTCTAATGATAGAAAACCCATATTTGATTAATATATAAATGTTGATATCTTTAGACATTCAATATATTTTCATGACATGGAATTTAACTTGAATAGTTAACATGACATAAAACATAAGATTTGATTTGGTAAAAGATATAAAATGAGATCTGGTTAAACCTATATAAATATTGATGAACTGGGGAGGAAGAGGGTTCTTTCATTCTCTATATTGAGAGGTATTAGTTTCGAGAGTAATGAACAATCTCAATTGAATTATTTTATGTGAAATAAATAAGGTAACGTGAAGCTCTCTGCTTATGTGTAGAACACGACCTCTTGTAATACTTTTAAATGTAGACTAAGTGTAAATTGTGGTCCTTTTACTTATGTCTAACACACCTACTGTGCTACAAAAATAATTTGTTCTATGAATCCCAGTTGGTTTCTATGAATATTTATTGAATTAATTTATAAACCTTGAGATATTTTATACACCCTCATAGTGTTTAAATATGGATAATGGAGGGTGATAACCTGCTATTTCTCACACCTACATAAAGGTTTTACCGGAAGAATAAATTGATAAATTTACCAAACATCATTTATGGTTTTCCTGAAATGGAGTGAAATATACAGAGAAAATACAATGTAAGAAATACAATCATGTACATGTAAGACCCCATGCATAGATTTTTTTCCATAAAGAATCAATCATGAAATAGTGCATGCATTCATCCATTAAAGTATATGTATATGAGAATAAAAATTCACAAGCACCTATGAAAAGATAAATACATATTATATAAAATAATAAATCAATGATTATAATGTTTTAGGGTTTACAAGCATGATAATACAATGAAATTCACCCATGATGTATTAATAAAAAAATTTGTGCATTAATTGGACACATAAAAGTTGTTGAGTCAATAAGGTTTTCCTTATGAATTTTACATTCCTTCATACTTGGGGGATATTGTTCAGTCAATAAGGTCTACTTAAGACATTAAAATTCCTTCTTGTCTTGAAAATCACAAACACCTTATCTCAAGGAAAATCTCTTTTTACCCTGTGTTTCACTTCTATAAGGAAAAATTTCCTTCCCCAAGGAAATTTATCCTTACCATGTTTTTATTGTTCATATCATAATTTTTCCAAGTATAAAATTTGGTTTGTAATAAAAACCTTGAAATCCTATAAATACCTAGATATGAAGAATTCTATTTTAGGATCTGAATTCTCAAAATTCTGGTTACGAACTCTTCTGAGTTCTCACACTGAATTCTGAATACGAATTCCGGTTACAAACACTTCTGAGTTCTGACTCCGAATTCCGAATACAAATTCTGGTTACAAACTCTTCTGAGTTATGACTTTGAGTTCTCTGAATATAGACTCCGAACACTTATGAGTTCTGACTCTGAATTATCATGAACTACGACTACAAAGTTTGTAAGTTCTGGTTCTGAATTTCTATTAATCTAGATTCCGAATTTCCTTGAAATTCATACTCTGGAATTATATAGAGTTCAGGTTCCGAATTCCTAGAAAAAAGAATCTGAATATCCTTGTATTATAAACTCCAAACTCAGTTTTTGGTTAGACTCTGATATTTCATTTTCTTACATTCTGAATATTGGATTTTAGTTATGTGACCATATTTTTTCTAACACTAGTTTTATTATAAAACGATGTCATGAATCCAGTTACTAACTAACCATTGTTTGAGTGACACTTGAATAGGTCCCTTCGAAATTCAATGAAAAATATGACCATTGGAGGAGGTAACTGACCGTTGAAACCATTCCTATAAATAGAAGCTCATTTGAAAGAGCTCACAACTTTGATGAACTATTCAATGACTCTAGAGATTACATGCTGTTGAAGTGATTTCTAGAGAGATACTTTCATTGATTTATGTGTACTGAAATTCTTGTTCAGATTTCTTTGTGGAACTCTGATTGTTACTATGTACAATTGAGGGCTTCCGGGGATATGAAGATAGAGGATCCGACTACCTTGAAGTTGAGAGCTTCCTTGCTGAGGAAGAAATAGGTGGCGACTACCTTGAAGTTGAAGGCTTGCGGGGATAGCAAGACAAAATCCAATATTTGTATCGAGGGCTTACCTTGGTGTGGGTAAGACAGACTTTCTTGAAAGTATAAATCAAAGGACCTTTATCCAAGGTTGTCAGATACCCTTCTATTTGGGTTAAAATATTTACTACCTGTTACTTTTTTTGTTATAAGTTTTCCGCTGCATTTGTATTTTTGAGGAAAGTATAAATATCTCATACTTTATTACACTTGTACTATGATCTAGTTAGATTCTATACACTTTAAGGAAGAATCATCATCATTCTAAACTTTCATTAAGTTTCATTTCTAGAACCATATTTTCCGAAATCAATTTCTCGAAATCATATTTCCAGAATTAAGAAATTGTTTAGAACTGGACGTTTTTTGAATTACCTTGTTTAACCTTGTTAAACATAACCATTTTTAAAAGTTCCAAAATAATTTTTAAAGTGTAAAATTCACCCGCTCTTGTATATTTGAGCATCATTAGATACTCCATACAATATCTCTTTTATTTCGATCCTACATTTGGTATTATAGAGTATATCATACTCACATACCATCTCAAAAAAGTGAGCCCCCAAAATTATCATTATAAGAAAGAAATTTTTTATAATTTTTATACTGAGGAAAATGATCATGTACAAGAGAGCATAATAGTTGAGAAATACAGACAGACATGATCAGTGGATGTTGAAGTTACTTAAAGTGAACATGATAAATTTAGATCATAAAATGTCATGGAGGAATATCTAAAGATCATATTGTAGGGGATCGACCCTATTGATGGTAAGGAGTCTTTCAGATGGTGAAAAAATTAGTGAAGTAACTCAATTGGTGTTGAAAAAAGGAGAAGTATGTTAGTTATAGATCAAAGTAATAAGTACCTATGTTGTATTTAGGAGAATGTGAAGCCTTTAATTTAAAGTTGAAAGTATAAAGTCCCTCAGCTTGAACTGGGAGCTGGATAATAATTTTTGTCAGTGATGGAAGTAGTGAGTAAGTCATTCAGTTAGAGATGGTATCAGTGTAATCAATTATTTTATAGTGAAGAATCTATAGATTATGGGAATAATCATTTTCCACAAGGAGTATACTTTTTGTGAACATTTTAAATATTGTGTAATACTCTCTCCATTATTACATCTACACATTAGTTAATGTTGAGAGATAATATTTAGTGTATTGAGAACCTTAAAATGTTTAAGAGGTTGATTTAAAAATAAATTAATTCATAAAATTAAACCATCGATTCACCCCATCTTAGTGGTCAATCTATCCTGGGGATGAACTAGTGGTATTAGAGGATGTTCTATCTAAATATCCAAATGATTTTGTATGAAGTGTATATTTTAGTAAATGATTGAGTTACCTTAGATAAAAATATAAAGTTACTCATAAGGAGACTAATAAAAAGATTTATTCCAAGATTTATAAAATAAAATGAAAAGATGGTAATGGAATCAGAAGAATAATATTAAGATAAAATAATAGACACCACTAATTGATGGTAATCAAAGTGGTATATGTTGTAACAATTCTCTTGATAATTATTATTATAATGAATCTAGATAAATTAGTAATACTCATTTTGAATTAAATGAACATATTATGACAGTTCCAAAAGAAGTTTTAATGTATAGTATTAGAGTTTTCAAAGCTATTCAGAATGAAATATTCCATCTAGGAAAACATAAAAATTCTATATAATATGAATTAGCTAAAAATTTTGGAATATAAAACACAATCACAAAACATATGAAATAAAAGATGAAGCAATTTTTCTTCGAAATGAAATATATACTAAATCCATTGAAGAATTGAGAATAATTGTTTGGATGAATTTTTCCTTGAGATATAGTTTTTTGTAACATTCTATGCACTTGAAAAATTGAAAACTTTTTATAAGGTTTTCAAAGCTTCTCAATTAGTGGATAATGAAAAAAATAAAGGATCTTGAAAATTATTTACAAGAATTAAAAACAATTATTGAATAAAAAATGAATAATATAAAATAGGACTGGAAAGATATATTGAGATTAGATGAGGATGAAAATAACTCTCTCAATATGATGTTTTTATAGCTGGAGGTGAAATTAAAGAATCAAGAATCACCAAAATCTAAAATTTCTCAAATTACATGGAAAATATATACTAGCAAAAAACTATGTATTGAGGATCATGAATAAAAGAAGAGAATGATATCATTATCTAATAAAATGGAAAATCCCTCCAAGAATAAGGTCTCCCACAACTCAAAAACTATATTATGTTTTAATACTATTTCAGTTACAAGTACTTGTTATAAACCCAATCCTAGGAATGTATGGATGTTGAATAATACTCATAAGTCCATGAAGTAAATGTTTAATGAGAAAATGCATAAAAATATTTTTTCACCATGATGAAATATAAAGGAGTGGTGGTTCCACTAAAAAATAAAAAGGTTCAAAATATGTGAAATATGTATAGACTTTAATAGAAAAGAAGAGAATGTGATTCATAAGATATTTTCGGGGTTACTGGATGTTTGGGAATAAGGAATTAGAATGTTATAATAATAATAAAAATCATGAGAATAATATAAGGACTTCATTTAGGGAGATTAAGGATAAAGATACGAGAATACTTTCACTATAGTATAAAAATACATATAAATGATTCTGTATACAAAGAACCAGTTTTAATGCTTTGAAATTTCTATGAGTACTACAATAGAAATAGTAACTATCATGTTAAGTGGTAGTATGAACCAATAATTCACAATTAATATGATAATGTGAAGGGAATATATAAAAAAATTGCAGGATGGTAATAAAAAATGGAGACAAGTTAGTCTTAATATGTTAACTAAAGAAGAAGATTATTAAAAAACTATCATAAAAAAGAAAATTATTGTAACAAAAAAGATATCCAAGATAACAATTCAATTTTTTTGAAATATCTGAATATATTTTTGGAATATTTAAGTAGGAGGGCCACATAACTAAAAAACACATGAAAATACTACCATGCGATATTCCCTATGTTATAAAAAGGAATATGTTTCAAGAGAAAAATAGTGGTATAAGTAATGTGAGGATTATGAGTAGAGAAATAATGGAAAGAAATTGTGACTATTTGTTTCAATAAATCAACTAAAATGGTATAATAAATTAAATTATTATTAAAAAAATTAAATCCAATGTAAATAAAGTGTCTTTAGAATTTTAGGTAGAACAAACTATTCCACACAAAGATTGCGACTTGTGTGAAATGTGTGCTAAATCTAAAAATTCTCCACAAAACTGAATGGATATTATACCTAATTATTGGTGGATTTTTAAAATTAAAATTAAATTAATTATAGAATTATGTGGTCAAATTACTATAGGAAAATAAAATTTCACATAAAGGAAAGACTAATATTGAGAGAAAAGAATGGCCTAGGTTGAGAGGTAAGTCTTATCTTGAATGTTACTCATAAAGAAAAAAAGGTCCCTCTTTATTACCATATATATATATATATGATTTTTTACTTATATATAGGAAATTTAAGGATATGTATACATCCATTTAGGTGGATTATTTATGAGATGAATTTATTAAATTTTCACTACATAGTGAATGTGGAACTTTTGAACAAATAAATAAAATTAGAATATGAGGCATGCCATCACACTTGCATACCTTATTCATAATTGTATTAATCATATAAATTAATTAAGGATGATTAGTTGATGAAAATATTAGATAAAAGGGGAGATATTTTTTCACATGAAATTTCTGATTATTTTATTATAGTGTGTGTAGGATCATGTATTTTCTTCATTAAAAACCTATATTTTGTGAAATAAGAAATTATGGGCATGATTTAACATTCATTGTAGTTTATGGACAACATATACCACCATGGTCATATACATAAATGTTTTTATAATGGGGTATCCCACATATACCTAAATTTTACTAACTAAAAGATCTATGCTAAAAAAACCATGTGATATCATCCATCTTTTGGAAGTGTTTAATAAGAAATCATATAAGGTATAAGAACATATTTTGTGAAAATTAAGGAGATGATAAGAACCCAAATAATTCAATGAATTTGATTTTAAATAAGGGGAAAAAATTTTGAGCATATATATATATTTTACAAGGTAAAGATATATTGAAAATAAAATAAAAATGGGGATATTTTTGTGCCCAATTGTTTCGCTTCTTGTCAATTATGTATCACCATGTTTTCGTGACATTGAGATAATGTGTTGATACATAGATAATTGTTATAGATTCATTTATTATAATTATATTTCATGATTTAACAATTATCCATAAAATTTTGATGATTCTCGAACCACTCTTAATTCCAGAGACAAGTGCAAGTGAAATTAAGAGAATGCACATTGTTTACAAAAATTAAGAAACAAGTGAAGGCCATAAAAATGTATGAGGAATTTATGATAAGGCAATAAAAATATATTTTTCATGAATAAAATATTGAGTTTTGGTGTGGAACTTGTGGGACGGTAGGTGTCCATGAATAGAGGTACATGGACATATGAGTAGTGCATAACGCATGTAGATTGCACACGGTGGCACACAAGTGGGAGAGTAGGTCGGACCACCCATTATGGTCTGTGTAATGTTATAGGTACCGAACCATGAAACCTTATTATGGAGTGAGTGGTACATAGATAATTATTAACAATTTCTTAACCAAATAAATTTTTGACGTGGGATGGGGTCATATGGTTCACTATTCACCCTCATTAAAATGTTACTTACATTACATGTCAATTCGATCTAATTCAATTTGATGATATACCAACCTCTACACCATCATCATTAAAATATTACCATTTAATGTACTTACAGACTACCTGATGCCACTAGACCAATTCTGTTTGTTACACCTGATGTTTAACCATCTCCAATGATTGATAATATCTTGAAAAACAACAAGAAAAATTCATCCAAATAACATGCATGAAATCCACATCATGCTTAAAATCTACATCTTGTATACATATGATCATTTTATGTTTATGATTTTACTAAGGATGATATAAATTTAATTGAGGAAATTAATGTGATCATCATTAAACTCATGAGAGAATCTAGTATTGTGAAGAAGCTACCTTTATCAGAGTCGCATGATAAGTATGCCAACATTTGAAGAATATATATAAATATTGAGATCTTAAAGCATTAAAAATATTTTCATAGTATAAAAAAACTTGGAGAATTAACAAGGAATAAAATGTGGCATTTTATTTGGTAAAATATATTGAATAAGTGGTGGTGGAGCCTATATAAATACTGATGAACCATGTAGTCAAAGGCTTCTTCTCTTCTCTATATTGATAGAACTATGTTTCTAGAGATACACGGCATCTCCACCGAATTATTTTACTTAAAAGGAATAAGGTATTACAATGATATCTACTTATTTGAAGAATAAGTCTCTCATAATACACTTATATTAAGGGGAAAAACCATTAGCCTTTAACTTGTGTCTAACACACTCATAGATATTAATAAAGAGCTGGTTCTATGAATCCCATTAGGTTTCTATGAAGGTTTTTGTTTTTTTGAAGAACCCTTTAGATAGTGTATACACCTTCACTCTATTTCATGAAGGATAATGAATTGAGATCTCCAAATATTTCTTACACTATCGTGAAGGTGTTTCATAAGGAATCAGATTAGTTATATAACAAACATATGGTGTGACTTTCATGAAAGAAAGTGAAATAAGCAATGAGAATATAGTTTTTTCAATACAATCATGCATGTGTGACACCCCATGTATATAAGTGTATGTAAAAAGAAGCAATCAATAAAGAGTGAATGGCTAAATCTATGAATCCATATACATATGAGAACATAAATTCATAATCACTTGAGTGTATTTAAATAGAAAACTTATAAAAAAATAAATTAAGGGTTATTGTGTTCTAGTGTTTTTAACCATGAGAAAACAATGAAATTCCTGAATGAAGTATTATTGAGAAATTATATGGATGGATTTCACACATTTCAGTATGACTGCAAATTCATCAGTAGAAGGAATAATTTATTGGGAATTGTTTTACTGAGGCAACTGAGCATTTATAAGTGATTATAATTATTGGGAAAGATAGACAAACTTAATCACTATCTATTGAAGGTACATGATATGTGCATGAGAAGTCATATCCTGAAAGATCAAGGAGGATGATATAAAAATCATCCTATAGTGGATCAAATATATTGAAGGGTAGAAGTATTTTAGTTGGCACTGAAAGTAGTATAATCTCCCAATTTGAGATGGGAGTAGGAGAATTTTTTCAATTGGAGTTGAAAGATATAAGTCTATATGTTTGTGTTGGGATCAGGTGTAGTATTTTGTTTGTATTTGAAATAAATAAGTCTTTTTATTTGTTCTAGGAGTAGAATAATCCTTTTAAATGGTGATAGATGTTGTTAAAAAGTTTCTTATCTAGATATTGGATTGGTGTAATCAATTGTTTGACAGCAAAAAATTTCTAAATGGGGGAATAATTGGTTTTAGTAAGTGGTTTTCTTTTATAGAACCATGTAAATATTGTGTTATTATCTCTCCATTATTAAAACCATGTATGAGGTGATATTGAAATTTAATATTGTGTAGATCAAGAACCATAACAGGTTTAATAGGATAAATTAAAAAAACATAAAATAAAACCATTAATTCACCCCCTCTCAGTGGTTAATTCGGCCTAGGGATCTATAATAGGCAGTGGATAAAAAACATAAAATAAAACCAGTAATTTACCCCATCTCAATGGTTAATCCAACCTAAGGATATATAATAGGTAGTGGTATTTTATCACTTTAACATTATTTATGATATTCCCTTTATCCATGGATACAATAATGTAACACCTTGACCCATACTTCCAGGTCTGAACTAAATTACCGCATGACCTCATGTATACCTTCTGAAGCACAAGAGGCTATAGAATAATAGTGAGGGCCCAAGTCCATCTGTGGGGAGACTATATCTATATTACCACATCATAACACAAATAAAAAATAAATAAAAAAAAATAATAAGAGTAATATTCTGAAACAATGATGAAATGCAATTTATACAATAAATAGACAATTGGATTACAAGGATGTAATCCAAAATAGAGTAAATGTGTAGTTGATAAATAAATAAATAAATGTGAGGTCTATTTTGGCCTACCACTAGCTCCATGCTTTATAGATCAACCATCATCCATTAGCCCCTTTACCTTACTCGAATCCCAAAATATAAAGTCTGTATATGCATCAATAATTACTATACAATATGTGAGTAATAAAACCAATTAGGAAACCACCAATGTAAACTTAACGTTTTCCCATGTAAACAAGTGTATTGTATAAATACAAAAAAGGATCAATAAACAAAATATTCACAAAATGAGAACACATGTGCTTATAAATACACCTTGAGCCCCGACCATAATTGATTAAGATCCATTCTAGAAGGAGTTTCAATATATCAGGAGTAACAAATATCTATCCACAGGGGTAATAATCATGACCCATGAGATCGTGTGTAAATAATACTCAACATATAGTAGGAATCAAGTGAGTTATTTCTAGATTATCTTTAGGAATTGAGTGATTGTTCTACTTTTCATCCACTAGGAATCAAGTAACATGATCCTTATAATCCACTAGTAATCAAGTGTATCAAAAATTAGACATAATGCATGTTACTATTCCTACATGGTGTTTAGGTGCATCATCGCCATCGTTGCAAGTCATCCGCACTCCCCCTATAAGGTATAAGCTTGTCATGACAATATGCCTACATTGGTAACCTAGAATAATACCTATAAAGAAACCCATAATAGTTTAGAACACAAAATAAGGAATAAAATATCATTATGTGTAAGAGTATCAACATACAATACATGCGATCAACATCAAACATGAATAAAAAAGGTATGAACGTACAAAGAGAAACAAGTATCACATAAGGATCTCATGAAATATAAACACACCCAAATCTGATAATAATAAACCACTACTATGGATTATTTCATAAAATTGTAAACAAGATCCCCAATAATGTAAGTAACTTCTTACCTAGAAGTCATTGATGAATAACTGCAAGGATTGTTAAGGAATCATCACCCAAAACTCAGACATGTCGCCTATGATTCTTAGAAAAAGCTCCAATATTTTATTTCAAAAATAAATCAAATATGACATGTGATAATAAATTCTCTCTCCTAGATAATTTCAATATTATTATTTTATTGCAATACATGGCTAGAAATTCTTCCTCAACGAATAATTACCAAACCAAACATGATGATACCCTATCTATCCAAATAATATGCATGTGATAATCGTTTATTATTATTATTCGATAATTTTGGGTTATTTTCCTCTAAATAATTCTTTATCATGTTCCATAACTTAGGGAAAAATAAATATCAAAATAACATAAAAATATAATAGAAAATAAGAATTAATACATAGAATTTATCTCTTTCAAGTGTTGGACCCATGTAGAGGAGAGAGAAGTTATTTCCATAAATAGAAACTAGTGAAATGGATGATATTATTCAAAAAAAGTTTCACAAGAAATAGGGGAATTTCCAAGTTTCTAGTACAAAAAAGATAATTAAAAATGAAGGCCTAAAGGGATCATCTATATTAGAAATAAAAACCATGTATGAAGTAGTAGTATTAATGTCACAAATTAAATTAAGAATTTAATTTTTCTTTTTACTATTTCTTAATAGTGGATAATTTGAGTCTTCTAAAATATTTTACTTAAGGTAAAACTAATTAATAAATTTAATTCCATGATTTATTTTATTTAAAACCTTTAAAATGCATTGTAGGTAGGATCTGGGGAAGAAGGAGTCGAAAAGTAGGTTTTAAATGTTTTTTTCCAAAAAGGGCGTTGCGTTAGGGTGACACGGTTTTGCCCTTATATTGACCCAATGTTTTCAATAAGGGTGAGGAGTTTATCATTATGCAATAGATGAACCCTAGACTACCCTTACATAGTTCTGGTTTTACCCATATGGAGCCTCTCGAAAACAGAAGGTGCCTTTACCTATGGGCCATGCTACCCTTATGAAGCTTTGTTTACCCTTACGAAACACTAGAAAAACACATATGTAGAACATGGATTGCCATTAAATTTCACCTTTTACCCTTAATTAGTGTTGTAATGACCCTAACACAGAGCATATAATCAAGGACTTATGCTTACGCAACACATACATTTAAGTAGTTACCCTTACACAACCTAAGGAAATGTGGCTCTACCCTTACAAAAATATTGGAAATGACAATTTACCACTATAGAGAGGATTATATATCTCACAAACCCTTAAAAAAGTATTAAAAAGTGATTTTTCCCTTATGAAACCCTTATATATCCATGGTTACCTTTATAAAACACCATAAAACCATAAGTAAGGGTGATTTTTGTTGAAAAATTAAAATTTCCCATAAAAAATTATAAATTGTTAAAAAAGATAGTTAATGGATCAATTAAAAAAATTATAATATTATAATTATCTCTAATGAATTATCATCCCTATGAAGTAAATCCAAAGGTCTTTCTTGAACTACTTTGGAAACAGAACTCAAACACCATACTTTATCTCCCGCATATCCACCTCAATTATTCCATAATAAAAAAGGATCCCTCCAAGTGGTATTGGCTTCCATAATAGAAATATATTATTATGGTCTATAATCCACACATGAAAGACCTTATAATTTTCATATAGATCCAACTCAACACCGTTTTATTCTGTAACATGCATAGGATCAGGAATGTACCTCAAAATCTATGAAAAATGAAACATGTCACACATAGCCCAGTAGTGATAAAGAATATCCAGATGGTATGACACGGTTTGAAAGAGCTCGATGACCTCAAAGGGTCCAAAAAACTATGTTTCCATCTTCCCGTACTCATGTAACTGATTATGCCCCAATCGATGCGATACTCGTTATAAAACTCAGTCTCTAATAAGAAACTCCAAAGTTCATATACCTTAATATGTATATGATCGCTACCTAATCTAAGTTGGAGTCAACCAATTCTGAATTAGTTTCATTCTATTATAGGTCTCCAAAAGCAAATTGGTCCTCATAACTACTACCTCAATTGTCTAATTCCAATAAAGTAGTAACCGACATGACCTCCCATAAGGGACTCATAAGATTACATCTAAATTGAAGCCTAGAAACTATTGTTGTATAAAAACTGAAAGAAGTCTAGGTGATCACCCCAAGATCCAATAAAATCTAGAACACAAACACCTTGAATATCCAATAGTATATGAATAATCTGCTCAAACTATTTTTTTGTTTGATGATGATATGTCTTTATCAATCACAGTTGATTCCCTAGGGCCTTCTAAAACCCAATCAAAATTGTGACATGAATGGTCTATCTATTAAAGATACCATACTATAGGTAACCCCATGTAAGAATCCCATCACATGGATATATAATATTTTCAGTTCTCATATTGAGCGAGTCTCTCAGATCAGTAATAAGTGAGAAACAATTACCATATGATCGATAATTACCATGAAATCATTAACAATCCTTGGGGTCTATTATAACCCCATAAAAAGGCCATTGGGACTTCCTACCACTTCCACATGTCCACTACAAGTGGTTAGAGTAAACCAGTAGGATTTTGGTGCTTGGCCTTTACCCTATAGAAGGTAAGGCATTGATAAATAAGACCATTTGTTCCCCTCTTCATCACTATCCACCAGAACCATCGCTTGAATTCATGGTACATATTGGTTACACCAAGATATTTCACCCATATAGAGGTATCAAAATCCCTCATTAGTTCCCCCCTAATTGAAGTAGGTACTACTACCCTCATATGCCCATGAATCACATTGTCATCACCGAACGACCACCCGAGTATCAGGTTACCATCAAAATGTCATTCCCGCATCACAACACACTTTGGGGGAGTGTCATATTAAATATTTACCACATATAATAGATATTTTGGGAACATTAGAGGAATTTAAGTCATAAAATCATGATACTCAAAAGCACCCATCCTATGGACATCAAATAATCTAATCAATCACTACTGATCATCTAAAGGGTTCTCACAAATGTACTGGGACACAAGTGTCTTATAGATAATAAAATATTCTATGAAATAACATTACCAATTATATATTTCATATAAAAGTAAAAACTATTTTGATAATACACCCATCACTTCAACCTCATGTTTAGGTCACACTGTGTGAAGATGAAACAGATTCTCTTACAGGTTGTGCAAGCAACTAATATATTGTTTATATGATAGTTTCACAAACGCATCATAACATGAACTATTAATACAAAGTACAATTCATGATTAGGGTAGTTATACTCATGGGGTTATATATGAAAAGAACCATAATATAATACATCCTCCTTCTGCATTAGTTCCACTCCCAATCCAATTCTTGATTCATCATAGTACATGTGATAATGAATTTCAGGCTCAATAAGTATCAATACTGGATCTATGGTCAAACTCCTTTTAATCTCAGTAAAGGAATCATAAAACTATTTAAACCACTAGAAATTTACTCCATTTTTATTAGAAACATCATAATTTTTGATAATTGGGTGGAGTCCTAGATAAATAATCAATCATATCCTCCACATACCAGAAATATCCAAAAATCAAAACATTCAGAGGATGTTTCTAGTACATCACTTCCTCTACTTTCTTTGGGTTTATGGATATAACTTACTCAACAGAACATTACCACATAACAAACATCATGAATATTGAAGTTAAACTTTGATATCATAGCATAAATCTGATAAAATCAATGTGTACTTAGAAATACCTCAAGTTTTCTAGTATGTTGCTCTAATGTTTTTGAGTATATGAGGATATGATCAATGAATACCATGATAAAATTGTCACGGTAAGGGTGGATGATATTTTTCATGAGAACGATGAACACATCTGATGTGTTCATTAGTCTGAATGATATCAATTGATACTCATAAAACCCTTACCATCTCCCAAAAATAATATTTGTGATGTTATTCTCTCTAACCCACAACTGGTGATAGACTGATCAAATATAAATCATAGAGAACTAACAGGATCCCTAAAACTAGTCTAAAAGGTCATCAATCATAAGAAAAGAATATCTATTCTTCATAATCACTGGGTTCATCTTTCATAAATCAACACAGAGTTAAATACTACTATAAATTTTCTTGGAGAACAATACAGGTTCACTCAATGGTGAAGTACATGGCCTAATAAATCTCTTATAATCCAAATCATTAATCTAGACCTTGAAATCCTTTATCTTAGATGGATCCACACAATAAGGGTGTGTTGAAATCAGATGCCCACCTGACATGAGCAGTATGTCAAAGGAACCTCTTTTATTATCAGGAGGTCCCCTAAAGTCATCTGGAAATATTTTTTAATTGAAATCCATGACTAGTGGAAAGGATGAGGGGGGTTTACATTGATATTGTTAAAAATACAATCCTACCATATATTCCATGATCATCTTAAGATGAGTCATTTCTGGAAAAAAAATCTACCTTCTCCCACCCATTATTCAGTCATCAAGAACCTCTCTCCCATCTCCAAAGTAAATTTCACACATCTATAATAGAAATAAATGTGAGCTTAGAAGCTAGTCAGATATTCCATGTCTAGAATCCCATTAAATGTAATTATACATAGGTCCATGAATTACCACCAATTTAAATAACCAATGATGAATATAGGACAGCCTAAGAATCACTGAACATAGAAGAATATCATACCCAATTAAGATTCAATGGATATTAACTCATAGGATAACATGAATGGTAAGTCAATCCTAGAAAAAACATGTGTATATATGAATGAATGGGTAATAGCGGTAGTAAGAGATCTACTAGCATAACCTAATAATCCTTTAAAGTATAAAATCGGTAAAAGTTTCCCACAATGATTTCAACACATTCCACAACATCCTGAAGGACTCCAATGACTTAGATAGATGAATAATGATGGAGAAGAATGTTATGGTATATTCAACCATAGTTATGAACTACAATGACTAGAAGAAGAAGAAATAAAAATACATCTGGATAAAATTTCCCTATTGCCAAAAACATAGAGTAGGGGTGGGAGAATGTTGAGTTGGAAATATCTAAAAGTATGGTGGTAGATAAGTACATCCTCTCCTATGGAATAATTCCATCCCCACATTGTAAGTAATACCATAAGACCACATCGATTTGACATCTTATGAAAACTAAGTAAACACTTTAGAAAATTGATTCAATAGTATAAAACATAATTAGTTAATTGGATCACACTAGGTTCCTCAAGGAGTCCACCATTAAACCAAGGTATAATTCTCCTAGAACTAACCATGGTCTTATCCATGTACGTTAGTCACAATCATTATATGTATACTAAAAATAACAGCTTACCCTGTTCAAATAACCAATTCCAACATAGATATATATTAATATCATGGAAAATAGATATATCATTATATAAGGAAAAATAGATATATCATACATTAGAGAATCTATCTTGAATATATATAAAAATTCAAATCATTTAATTTAATAACTAATATGCAACAAAGAACAGGTATATATATGACATGTGAACCCACATGCCTAATCCTGATGCATGAATACACAAAAAGTCACCTAAAAATAATAACAAGAATCCCATAAAAGATAACATGGAGGTCGATTACACATGTGTTGGTAGGTATATGGAATCTACCTACATGATTCCCATACAAATATCTCTTTTCTACCATGTCCTAGGTTAGTCCAAAATTTACAAAAAGAATGATATTCTCTAGTACCATTTTGTAACACCCCAAACTAAACCATTGGGTTTAAACTAGAGTACTACATAACATCATGTGTACCTCCCCATATGGAAGAGGCTACTGTCTAGAAATGAGGATCAAAGTCTGTCATTGGGTAGGCTATTCCCTCAGTATCATGTCATAACACAAATAAAAAAATATAATAAATAATTAAAAAAATATATAGAAAATAATAAGGAATATATGTTATATAATAGATAAAAAATAGGCCTCCAAGGTGATAATACAACCCAAAGTTTAATTGTATTATATAAATAAATAAATATCTACATAGTCCCTAGACTCCATCCCGGTGTGACACCAACTCCATGCTCCCCAACTCAACCATAATCCATATGAACCTTTCCCTTAATTAGATACCTAAACAAAATGTCTCCATCCACATAGAGAATACCCATATATGGTGTGAGTAATTAAACCCAATAGGACCCAACCAATGCATCCTTAGCTGATGTGATCATGCAAACATGTGTATTCTACAAATAAACAAAAAATGAATAAGCAATACAACAATCCAAAACTGAGCACCCATGTGTAACAAAGACACCATGAACCCCATCCAAATATTCTTCATATCTATACTAGAAGGAATGTAAAGATATCAAGATTAATAAGTAACTATCCATGTGGATAATAATCATGATAATCGACATTGTGTGTATGTACCACTCATCATCCCCAATGAATCAGGTGATTCATGTTGACAACATCCTCTAGGAATCGAGTGATTATGTTACTGTCCATCCACATGGCATTGAGTAACATACTCCTTGGAATCCTCTATGCATCGATTATATCACATGATTTCCATAGGGAATCATCATTTTCCTACTCTATGCCGAGGTTTATCGTCTCTATCATTGCAAGTCATGAACACCACCTTTAGGGGATTAACATTTCAGGATGGTGCACCGACTTAGGTAATTAAGAACAATACCTAAAAAGGCACATATAACCAGGTAAAACACACAATAAAGAATATTATATCAACATGATTAAAAGTATCAACAGAAAATACATGTGATTAACATCAAACATATGTAATGAAGCTACGAACATACTTAAGGAAATAAGTACCACATAAGGATATCATGAGCTATATACACACCAACATGTGATCATAAAAAAGAAAAATATTCATTTATTCTGACACAAATGTTATATCATGGAAACAAGTATAAAAAATATTTCAGAAAAATAAAGTCACTTTCTACCTCAAATTCATTGATAAGAAACCTTAGGGTTATTTAAGGAATCGTCCCTCAAAACTCACCCACATTGCCTAGGATTTCTTGAATGGAATCCAACATTTTATTTCAAAAGTAAATAAAATAGCACATGTTATAGTATATTTTCTCTTCTATAATATCTCTATATTAGAAATTTATTCCAATACATATGTTAACAATTCTTATTTAAATAATATTTTTGAAAACACATGAAATAAAACTCTATCTCTACATAATAATATGAATTTGATAATTGGTTATTATTACTCATTGATAATTTTGGGTTATTATAATCATAATAATTTTTTATTGTGTTGTAGAACTTAAGAAAAAATCAATTTTCAAATCACATACAAGGAAGAAATAAAAATATAAATTCCCTAAAAAAAATTATATCTTTCAAGCACAACACCCATGAACAGAAGAGAGATGTTCTTTCCATTCACAGAAACTGGAAGAATATATCATATTATTTATAGAAGGTCTCACCAAACTATACATAAGAATTTTCAATGTATTCATACATAAATTATTAACAAAAAATTAACGTTGTAGGGTTATATTTTTTTTGGAAATAACAACTATATACAGATCCATTGTATTAAATATACAAATAAAATTAATGATTTAATTTATCTTAAAACTATTTGATAATAACATATCATTTAGGTCTTGATAAACATTTTATGTTTGTTTAAAAAATCAAAATTATTTAATTCAATGATTTTTGGTATTTAAAACCAAAGAAACACATTGAAGGTGTAACATGGGGAAGTAGAAGTAGAAACAGAGGGTTTAAAAATAATTCCCCCAAAATGGGAACTATATAATGGTAACATGGTTTTACCCAGAACAAACTCCTAGGTATCATCTAAGGGTTAAGATTTTAACCTTATACAGTAGCTGAACCCTAGATTACCCTTATAGAGCTCCAGTTATACCCTTAAGAAACCTTTTAAAAAAAGAAGGTACCATTAATTTTGATCCATGATACCCTTAAATAGTTCTATTAACCTTTACACAATGCGCATATTACCCTTATATAGTATTACTTTCCATTAAAAAGCACCATAATGACCATTACACAATGTGCATAATTAGGACCTTACTATTACACAATGAAAATATTTAAGTAGTTACCCTTACACAACCTATGTAAAAGTGGATCTACTATTATAAAACTTAGGGAAACACCACTTTACAGTTATAAAAAGAATTTACATCCCACTTTCCCTTAAAAAAACTCCTAAAAAGTAACCTTACCCTTATGTAACCCTTATAAATCCATGTTTACCTTTGTGTAACATCATAATACTAAACCTGATGTTGATTTTTCCTAAAAAATAAAATATTTATATTACAATATGTATAAATTATAAAAAAAATACTTTTTAAGGATGAATTTAAATTATAATAAAATTAAAAATACACCTTAGATATTTTAATTGTGTTCCACATAATATTTATATATTATAAAATATAATATATAATCTTTAGGTTATATCTCCATCAATCTCACACTTGCAGTAAAGCCATGTAGAATTTGTACCATTTCACATAATATTGTATCCTATAAAATAACATGTGAAACCATACCTAAAACATATTTTTTATTTATTCCTAAACACTTTTAGAAATCCATCATCAACTTCACCTTGTATCACATCATAAAAAATACATTTCGAATATCCATCCAAAAATTCTTTTTTGATAAATTATAAAACACCTTATAGAGTATTGATCCATGTTACTTAAAATAAATCCCTATTTAATAAACAAAAACAAGCCACCCAATTGGACTTTAAAGAACTAAAATATAATATGAATTTATGAATTAATTAATTTACTTAATAAGTAACCTCTAGAAAGGAACCAGCGCTACTCAAACTACAAAGGTATCTGGTGCCATCTCCATCAAACACATACATCTCTATACTAATTTCTACCAGTTTTATCATATAAAAGTATGAATAATCATGTAATACCTCTGGCCAATATATCATGTGACCATGGGATATAGAGTATGTCAATACTATATAACCTACTAATATGTTCTTGATTTTTTGAGTATATACCGGCCTGATCGATTAATATATCACATGTAATTTATCTAAGTTGATGAGTGGATCACATTACCATCATAAAAGTAGATTACAATTACTTATTCAATTTATCATGGTATAGGCACACACTTCCTCAATATAACTCAATAGAGAGTCCATATGTCATACTCACCATATGGGAGGAATAATCCCATCTTGGATAAGTTCCAACCAATGAAAAGATTAACAGCTTACCCAACTAATCATTGATTAGGTAGGACTCAAGGATTTTGTAAGAAATGGATCAAATTATTAATATTCTCATTCTAGGTATCTCTTTAAACTCATTTTCTAGGATTCAATATTAAAATTTCATAGCTATAACCCCAACTACATAGAGTAAGAAACTCTATACGGTATACATTATGTAACATCAAGCACAAAATACATGTTTTGTACCAAATGATAATATTATATATTCCAATACATAAATCTTACTCATGTTAACCATAAAATTTAATCACAACCTATAATACATCAAAATGAAACCCTACCAATGATAGTACAATGTTATACATTGAGAGGTCAATTATCATTTCTCATTATCAAATATTTATAGCCAATGTAAAAGAATGATAAAGTGAATACCTCATTTTTTATAATCATGATATATTTCATATTTTTATACACTTTTAATAAAACTAATAAAACCACATATAAGTACCGATATAATCATAACTCATATGAATGACTGTTAGAGATACCTTATAATTACTTCTATTTTAGTATTTTTTACACTTGTTAGATATTTAATTAATTTCTATAATACATCTACCTAAAAATCAAATAAAACATTACCACTATAAATTTTTAGTGATTAAAATATATAAATTAATCTATTTTGAATAATTATGACTCATAGGAATCATATTAATATTTTTTAACTCATTGATCATAGTGTCAAAAATTCTAAACATCATGACAATAAAATTTGTGATGTTAATAACTTTTTTTTTCTATTTAGAACTCTTTAAAGTCCAAATTGTTTTTGTATTACAAAAATATTCCTCCAATTTTTCTCTATGTGATAATTTTTGTTTCAATATGTAACTCTTTTTTCATTTTTTATTTTCCAACATATCCTAAACCCAATATAGTACAAAAAAGTGATATTTACTCGATGTTTAAAATATAATATTTTTTTATTAATTTTGAACTTATCTATATATAAAAAATATACTAATTATCTATTATGATACTATATTATATTTATAATATTATAATGTGATACATAAATTCTTTTATTTCATGAAATAAAATTTATTTGTCACTAGTCAGTATATTTTAAAATTTTAGTATTTTATCCATATCACATATGGTATTATATTTGTTTAAAAACTCTTTATTTATATCATCCTGTACTTAAAATATTCTTCTGAATTTAATTACATGGTTTAGAAAACCTTAGATACTTTATTTGAATGAAAACTACAAGCTCCATTAATTAATTTCTTAACCTCGAACTCTTTTATATTTACAACCTTTATAAAATATATATTTGGTATTTTATACCCTTAATAATAAAATAATTGATTATATATCCCTAATACCTCACATAAACTTTCCATGGATTTTTCCAACCTTTTCAGATCTCCAAGAAAATCCCATGCTATGGAAAAAATGTATTTCCTTCATAAAATAACCTTTATATTTTAATTACTTGGACGAGATATTTGAATTAATATTATTTAACTCTTAAACTATGTTTTCTTATTCATGTTTTAACTTTTATCCACTTTTAATATCAATAAAACACAAGAACATTGATATTATATGCCCTAGTTAATTTATTTTTATCACTTTTAGAAAATAGGGTAAAAATTTATTGAACTCATTCACATTTTTAGAAGATTTACAATGATTATTTATAGAATTAATTGATAACTAGAGAAATAATTAAAGTAAACCATTAGTTTCTCTTATTCATTAGCATAATCAATCACATTGAGTATATAAGTGGTAACTAAATTTATATTGTACATATTGCATATTGTGATTTTAAAAACATAATTGAATTATAATATGATTCTTATATACATACATATCCACTTTTTGAACAGATTCAACATCTAGCTACTCAGAAAGGTGTTACCCTAACACATATAATTCTCCCTTTTTTCATAAGAACGATTCATCGGTTTTTATAACCTTATAGGGAGTTTATTATATTAAGATTATCCTTTCAATATTATTGACATAAAAGTCATTCTTGATTATTATGATTCCATTTATCAATAATAGAATCATTTATTAAATGATTATCACGTTTTACATTCATTCTATAAGGAATTATATTAAATGTTTTCCCAAAACAATTATGACCAGTTTTAATTTCATTATATCTATTAGTGATAAAATGTCTATATTTCATTATGAATTACACTATTTAGGCATATAAATAATTTATAAATCTATGTAACAGACAATTATTTCAATGAAATCACATATGAATATTTGATTGTTGAGTGGATAACTCTTTACCCATATTTATCTTATGGATTGACTCAACTCAATATAATTTCTATCTTAATGGTTATGGTTTCATACCAAGGTTTAAACCAAAACCATAGGCCAAAAATGAGTCATTTAATGGTTTGTTTCACCACATTTTTTTCTTTCTTTACCTATAATAATTCATGATCACCTGATTTTTGGGATCACCCATAGTTAATGATCATTCTCTTGGTAAATTTTTTCTTTAGAATGAATACAAAAATTGGAATTATTTCAAAGGTTATTTAACGTCACTATATTATATCATTATTTCATTAACAGAGATGCATGATTCTAATTATTTATTTTGAAATATTACCCATTTTACAAAATCTATATATCCAATATATATTAACGTGTAACCCTTTATATAACTCATCAATTGTAAATAAACCCAACTAAAAATAAAACTATATTTAGACACCTATTTATGTATTCTTGTCATAAGGTACATAAAAACCATTCAAATAAAGGATTAAAATCATATGAAATCAATAATCTTCTAAATAGTAATCTTGGTGCGAGAGATAACTAACTCCCACTTTTCTAGACCAGGAAAAAGCCTCCATGCCAGTGAGTAGTCTAAAAAAATCCATATACCAAATGATACATTAAAAAATATTTTCATTAATTATATCATGATTATAAAACCTGATATGTATAAAAAATAATTAAATTCTTAATTCACAATCCTAACCTAGTACTAGGGATAGTCATTGTAAAAGGAAAATAAATTAATTTTCATTTCTAGAATTTAACTCATTAGATGAATGTATGAAAATAAATATATGTAGATTAACACTTTCAAATAAATCATACATTCATTCATAATATAAAAAATATATCTATGATTAAAACATGGAAAAAACTAAATAACTAAAAAATTTATATATTTAGACACAAGTTGAAAAATTTATTATCAATTCATAAATAAAGTAATTTTAAACACTTCATAATTCAGCATGCATTATAGATTATCCATTATAAAATAATTATGATTTTTTTATATTTATTCCCAATATTAACTCTTTCATATTATCCTTTTATATATTATTTTACTTAAACATATTATTTTAAATGAAATATAAACTTTTTTATGTTCTAATTCTATTTTAAGAAATTTACATAATGTAAATATCACATATTTTATGTTATTTAAACCACGATCATATCAATAATCAAAAATCCTCTTGATATGGTTTAAAAAATTTCATAAATAAATCATTTAATTTGATTAATTCAAATTTAAATAATTATAATCATTTAATATTTTTAAATACAAAACTTTTAATATTTTTATGTATTACATAATTTATAAACACTTTATAAATTATACATATAATTTATATATAAAAACGTCATATTGTAATTATTAGTTATGACATATAATTTCAAAATGAATTTAATCTTAATATTTAATAATATGTATACTTTTATTAAATTTTTCATAAACATTTATCAATTAATTATAAAAAAATTAAAACTAATTAATGTATAAAAAATTTATAAATTAAATAAATATGCCCAAATACCTTCTTTAATAATTTTTAAAAAAATTATAAATTGTTTAATTCAATCAATAATTGAAATTTAGAAACAATAAAATTTTCCACTATTTTTTTTGATATAGTATATATCATAATTTTTATTTGATATATCAATGTAGGTGACACTCCATCAGTGTTATCAACTATATTTTATTATTGATAATCTTGGTTGTGACATAGAGATGGACTACGAAGTATTAAACTATGAGTGTAGTGTCAATCAGAGCTTACAATTGGACTCTATATAATATTAACTCTGCATAAATTCTTTTTTTGATACAAATAGATATCACTAGAATCATATGATACTCTGTTCTTCTAATGCAGATTAGTGACTTTGTATAATTTTACTCATAATATCACACTTGATGTTATGATGAAACAAAATAAATTTTATTAGATCATTTATTATTATGTCACATATCATATAGCATGACCCCATCTTAAAATATTATATCACATATCATAAGACAAGACATTGTATAATTTTTTTATTGTATTTTATTATTGGCCATATGATACTAATATGATATCATATTTCATTATTTTTCAAGCATGATTTAATGAATTAAAATGAATGGTAAATGTTTGGTGAAAAAGATAGGTTTTATGGAATTAAATAGAAATTTTTCAACTCAATGGAAATAATTGAAAACCAAAAACCAAAATCAACCATTCTTGGATAATGAAACCATGAATAAATGGATTTAATATCATATAACTTTAACCATAGAAATATATTGGGGCTATCTTTGATCAGTTCTTGATAAAGATCACAAGGAATTACCAATATAATTGTTGTTCTATGGTATATTCATAGATCATTCAGAATCACTTGCTGCTTAAGATATATTCTCCACACTTCCAAGATATTCTAGTATCTCTTGAGAGTTAAGGAAGTTGTAGAAAGAGAGATTTAAGAGGAAGAGAGAATAAACATGAGTTTTGGGAACATTTGTGTAATCCATAAACAATGATACTAGATATTTTATATAGGCCTCAAACATTCATTAGTCTTATAGGGGATTTACTTGAATGTTATGTAACATTTGAGTTATAGCCTTCTGTTATGAATAGTTTATATCCTTTGGCCAAATAAACTCCCATGAATTTGATCATATTAAACATTAAATTAAATATAGAATAACGAGGAAGATGAATTTGAATGTTAACTATTCATTTTTTAATATCATTATTATTATTAATTTGTTAAGTGAATCATACCTCACAATTGTGGCCATATGATATGGGCAACTTGTACAATATGGCTGGCATAGGTAGTGTTATGTTTTAACTACAACATGTTTTAAAATATTCCCTATATCTTGTTATCTAATATACCTTAGATCCATTCATGTCATAACATAATATATGTATATATATAATAATATTATATTTTGGATTTAAGTAATATCTCTACTAGTTTTATGGAGTTATGTCATCCTCCATAAATCCTAGTAGGTAGAGGGCTTGAGAAGGGATCAGATTTATCCTAAAACCACTATCTACCAAAACTAGGTGGATATAAATGTCATATATATTTACAAACACTTATAAAGGTTGAATATGTCCATGAAAAATTACTTATTAATACTTTTAAATGAAATATATTTATTCATGACACTAGGCATCTTCCTACTTAATAAAATATTCATATTTGGAAACCATATCGGTTTTAAAATCTTGTGGGTTTGTTAGTGAATTAATGAAGAACTATCAAATTTATTTGGATAGGTATAGGTAATCTAGAATTATGAATCATTTTGGAATATGGGATATAAAATTCAACACATCATATTTTTAGGCCAATGGTGTTTGTATCCTATTTTTATCCTACAATGGGGATTGAGGTAAAAAAACACAGGGAATTTTGAAGGTAACTCCCTTGATGTTTGAGTTAATGATGCCTTTATAATAATAGGTTCATGGGGAAATAATAATATTTTGATGATGTATCCCTAATCAAAAGTTCTACCAACTAGATCATAATTGGGGAAAAATGGGGGGGGGCTTTGGTTGTCCATTTCTCTTATTAAACATATTGAATTACTACTCTCTTAGTTTCAGTTTCAGGAATAATGTGATCTAGGATGACCTCCCAATTATTAAATATAACCATAGTTTATCTTACCCATCATAAATGACCTCTCCCATGAGTATCATTTGAAAAATCTATTTCATATAAATCCTCTTCACAAACTTATCAGTCTATTAGTCAAATAACATAAGCATATGAAAAATTGTATTTTTCATCAGAGTAAGGATCTATTTGGTTAAATGGTTCCCAACCAACCAATACAGGTGGAAGAATATATATAAGGGAAGAAACTTTTTAGGGAACTAATGTGGTTTACTATCCATTTTATTTGGCACATCAAAAAAATTTAGGTCAATTTTTTTATGTCTTTGAAAAGGATGATTCTTCCATTAGAAATATAAATAAAATTAGGGTCAGAATTGGTTGATTCAATAATGCTTTGATAAAAAAATTCGTATAATTAACAAACATATAAGAAATAAAATAATTTAATTTCTATGTGATATTGTTTGATACTTATTTATAATCCCCTTATTTAGCTGGAAGGATAGAAATTACATGATTCATTATTGCCTTGGTGTCATCCAAAATTACATTTAAAAAATCAACCATGTTATGAAGTAAGTCCTTGAAGATAAATCAATAGAAAATGCCATTCCCTTATATATGATAATAAGGGAATTCGTTGAGGTGTTACTTAATACCTTCCTCATTGTTTTTTCTAAATTACGGGTGAGAAATCATCTTCTTATTTAAGGAACAATAAAAAAACCAAGGAAACTAATTAGGCTGTATGAAATACACCTTGTTCTAATAGGAATAAAAATAATGATTCCAATATTCTCCACACACATTATGGTGTTTCATATTTAAGAAATCTTTTTGCTACTATTTTTAGGGCCTTCGTATTGGTGCTTCATGGAACTTGATTTGGATGGGAGGCAGGGATGATGCATAGTACTTATAAAGGTGATATTGATAATTTACATATTTATGGGATTATTGTTTTTACTTTTAGGCTGGATATCATGATTTATTCATAGACTAATTAATAACATTATTTAGTAATGTAAAATCCTATAAAACTCTACGAATCTTCTAAAGATAATTTTGTGGGATAACATGGTTTTAACCTCATCTTTTATGTTTTCTATACTTGCTTTAAAAAAATTATCTCTAAGTGGAGTTTAATTTTTAGTAATATTTTAAGTCTTTATACTAAAAAATGAAACTATTTAATCTCAAATTTTATCACCATTGATAATTATAGTGCTGAAAAATTATTTTATTAATTAACACCAAGATGATCTGATTTAAAAATAACCAATGGAGGTCCAACCAACTATAAATAGATCCCACTAGTAAGTTGTTGTACCGAGTGAATGTAATGACTTCCACTGTTTTGAAAAAACACCAAATATTCACTAACACATGGTGTTTAGGGATAAGTAACATCAGGATACATTAAGAGGAAAAATGAGAGACATGTTTCTACATATATCCAATATTGGGATTCCCAATTTTTTGCGACATATGGAAAGTCAAACAATTCATAATATGGGTTATTTTTTAGTTTATTGGTGTATTATTAACATAAATCACCATTTTTTGATCTAATAAGATAACAAATATCGCATCCTCTAATGTCACTCTCTATTTAAGGGTATTCCGAAGATTATTCAATTGAATTATAGTTTAATGGTTGTCAAATGGGGAAAATCTTGATGTCACACCAAGGAGGTTATTATTTAAACATGTCTACATTTCCATTGTCCTATGTGGTGGTAATGTTCAACCCTTATAGGTTGAGAATTCTATTTCCACTAAGTTTATTCAAAATATAGTTGTGGGGCCTTGATTTAGATATCGTAATTATTGAGTTCATTTCTTTTTAATATTTTAACCTAGAATTACTACAACCTTTCATGTTCTTTCCTCAACCGAGTAAGCTCTTATTTGGAAAAATATAACTCAGAATTACTGTGTGGTAGGGTTATTGAGGAGGTGGCCACCCGTTTGAAGTTGTCTTTGTGTAAAATTCACTCTCTAGTTAGAAATTAAAGACTAGGGGGATCCCAATTCAAATTATATCTTTGTTTTTATATTGGAACACCTACTTTTAATATCTCAACATGGGAAAAATTCTCTTTAAATGGGCCATCCCAATTGATATTTTCATTTCTCCCATATGTTATGGAATCAAATACATCATAAATGATGATGTATTTTGACGAAAACACCCTAGGAACCACTTCATAATCCATATAAATATGCTAAGAAGTTTTACTAGGGTAAAAATAACCATCAAGGTTAGTGTCATCATTAGTTTTAACAGTTATTTTTTTGAGGTGATTATATATTTTTGGCCCTTATTATGACTTGTAATTCCATTCTGGGGAATTATGAATGATTAATTGAAGGAGTGTCATTAAAATATGATTATGAAGGCATATACCAAGATCTATAATAATCCAAAATTGTAGAGATATTTTAGTTTTTGGATACTTATAGGGTCTCCCCCAACCATAAGAACCCTAATATCCTCATAGGGGGTTCCCCAGAATTAAATACACATTATATTTAGTTTAAGGGGTGAAATATGGAGACTGGAATACAAATTCCAATATCCTAGTGTGGTAGGGATTTATTGTTTGGGATAAAAATTACCTATATATCCATGGGTTGAGGCTTTCCATGAATTTTTAATTTTATCTAAAACTAATACTACATTACTCCTTAGGAACATATTCTAATAATTGACTCATTGAAACTCCCCTTTGTTAGAGTTTACTTTGTCATGAATAATGTTGGTTAATGTTGGGTCACTATAGGGGTGTCCTAACATAATAAATATTCAATCATTTATGATTGGGATTACTCATTACTGTATGGATGATTTCATAAAGGATATGGTTAATAGCCAGATATCTTCAACCTCATCACATTTATACCTTAGAGGCATAATGATATGTTTGAATATGTGAATAGTTCCATCCTTCCTCAAAATCCAGACATTTTCAAACAAAAAACTTATAAGCATTCTTTAGTGACTAGTCAGAGGTTATTTCCATAGTTACAACATCATAGATTTCCAATTGATGCACAAGAGATATCAAACATAGTTATACATATTTTTCCAATCCTGTAATGCCAACATGAGGTCAAATATCACTAATCAGTTTATTAAATTTCTTTAGGAAGTTTTTGTAAACATGTTGAAGGATATATTGTATCCTATGAGGTTTGAGACCTCCAATCATAGAAAGGAAAGTAATGATTTTTTATTGGAACTATTGATTGATTACATTAAAATTTTCTATATATTTATCATATAGAATATATTTATGAGAGAGGAGATTTCATGTCATACAAATTTTCTAATAAATTTGAGAAACATGCCCCTCCTAGACATGCTTAGGTATAACAATTTTGTGGGTCATTAGAGCTCGATACACGATTCGTATGATATCCTCTACCAAATAATTATATATGTAATTGGAATTGACTTATCCTTGAGTGTATGAATCACTAACTTAATCATAGAATAAGAGTTATTCTTGGTATACCTCATTATATGGGGTCACATTTTTTCAAATAAATTATCCTTAATCTATTTTTGGATGATTTGTTGATGGAAGAGATGATGACCATTATAATTGATTTGAGTCAATATTGGCTTGAAAAAAATCCAATGGATGTGGTTTTTATCTTAATTAAAATTATTATTTCATTGATGTATTTTTTGTATATAGGGTATCTATAATTTGGTGTGTGATTAGTGATTTTGACTCATATTTAGATTCCATTATTCTAAAATAATATAGAATGCAGTTTTTATTCTTATCTATTATGAATATGTATTTGAGAATATATTCTAGGGTAACATGAATATCCACCTATAATAAAATTAATCTCATGAATCATGGTATTGGATCTAGTATTGAGGGTATAAAGACATCGATAAAATTACATTTTACCTTATCTAATTGGATCATCAAAGTAATGATAATTTCTTGTAACACACTAATTCGTATAGGCAGATAAGGAATCCTAGTAAAGGTTACTCAATATTAACATAGATATAGTTTCTATATAGTATTATATTCCATGAATGTGGAAGATCAATAATTAGGGCCATCGAACCATTCCTAGTAAGTAGTTGGGGCCTCCATCCCAAAGAGATTTGTAACTCTCTCTAACTCACCACCTATTTCTAGGAGTGGACCCTAGTGGTAATGGTAACAATGTGGGAAATAAATAACACTGTGATGATGAGGTTGAATCATCCAAGGTAGGATCTCCTTTGGGGTTAAAGGTTTTAGATGACTGGGGATTGAATTACATTATTGGACCTTGGAGAAGTTGGGTTAATGTGACGTTGATGATGGCCATAATAAGTAGGATCCCTCTAGGGATACTCCATGTTATCTAGAAGGACATAGGTAACATCCTCACCAACCCTTATAAATATGATAGGAAATAATTTTCCTGATCGGGATACAGACTTCCAAACCATTTATAAATAGATATGGGGGATATTTCTATCTATAAGTCCTAATGCTTGTTGTGTGACTTCACAAATTCATTCCCACAAGTTTTTCCTGTACCACTAGTTGAGACAAGATTATGCCTTCCTGATCATAAACATACATCTAGAATTTTAATTTTTAATGATGAAGATTCTAAATTGGGGGTAATGTGTGTCATCATCTTATGGTTGAGGAAATAGTTTCATTAGTGGTGGGGAAGAGGAATGTGATAATGACATTATGACAGTGTGTCCTTAGGGCACAAAAGGCTAGTTAATTTTCCTTATACATATTAGAATTTACAACAATATGAATTCCACCAGTTTATGAAATTTTGTATTATAATATATTGATAAAGAAAAATCCAAAATTGAAGTACTATAAGGAAAAATTCAAAACTATTCAATATATTTTATAGGTTAATGGTTTCATGATTGTTTCACAATTTTTTTGTTTAGATTTTTCCTCCTCCACCTATCCTGATGCTCATTTTGTTGTTTGAAGTAAATGAAAAGCAAGAGTGTGTAGGATTGTGTATGTAAACTAAGAGGATAAGAGGTTGAATCATCTTATGAGAATTTTTTTCCTATACAAGGACTCACATAAATATTAAGAAATATTAATGATTTAATTCCCAATAAAAATTCTAGTTTTTAATATTCTTACAACCTTTGTGAGGAAAAATCCAACTGTAAATGGGATTATCTAATTTCAAGAGGCATCCCATGCAAGTCACATGAATGTGGGAGTATAGATTATATATATATTGAATAAATATATGTATACACTCTCAAATTTATCACTATCTTGGGAGGCATCAAATAGGTAATTCCACTATTTAATGTTATATAGGGAGGTGTTAAGAATCAGATACATGTGCTTATCACATATATAAATTTCTGACCTACTGTCTAATTACTAGTGAATTGTCTCAATGGACAATCATGAACAAATATATGTATTTATGTCTGGTCACTAACAAGGGTGTGTATTTTCTGGAACATACCTAGGTGATTGGTCCATAGGATTCTCAAACACAGAGCTTTGGGTTATATAAAATTTAACCAAGGGATTAGCCCATTGGCTCATCACCAATGAGGATGTGGGTTTATTATCTTATAATAAAGGGATTGGTCCATTGGATTATCACCAATAAGAATTTGAAAAATTGGTTCCTCACTAGGGGTTTTTCTATTAACTTGTTACTAGTGGGAATTTTGGTTACTGACTCTTATCAAGGGGATTTGTTCATTGGATCATCAGCAATGGGTATTTATTTATTGGTTTATCACTATGTAATTGGTCCATTAGCTAACCATTAATGAGGATTTTTATTACATTCTCATAAACAGACGATTGGTCTCTTGACTCATTGCCAGTGGTGATTTAGATCAGCTAGATCATCACTATTGGATTTATAAAGGGGAAATCCATTTAGTAGGACACTGATTGGTGAGATTATAGTAGAGTTTCCAACTATTTAATGGGTTTTAAAGAGTGTGTTATGATTTAAGGTATCTAGAAACACTTGAAGTTACTATGAAGTTTCTTTCTATTTAAGAAGTATCACAAAGTACATAGATGTTTAAGGTCCTAAAAGAATACTCACGGTTAATGGGATCTAGAATGTGTGGTGGAGTTGGGATTGAGTCCATGAGAGGGGATTTATAAAAATCAGTGTGACCTAAATCAAAACTCACATAGTTCAACCAAATTAGTTCCCAATTATGTTCCTATGAAGGATATACCTTCTAGGGTTGTGCGACGAGGACCGAAGGTGCACCATTTTGTTTTTTGTAACCAGGAACATGATGTATTTTCTTTTATGTCCCTATGATTTGGACACTTAGGTGATATATTCAATGTGGGGGTTTGTTGTGGGAATTAAAAATGAGTACCCCATTTTTATGTTTCCTCTAATAGACGGATCCTGACAATGTATGGGTCCTACACTAGGTTAATATCCTATAAGGGACGAGTTCTTAATAAAACATAGAGAATGTTTATATAGATTGATTTATATTTATTTCCTAGTTTTATTCATCCCTCATCCACTGATAAAAAATGGGGGTAATGAAAAATGAACTAATGGGAGATGGGAGGTAGTTGTTCATACACTAGACAGACACTCGATCATGGAGTGGTTGTAGTCAACTAAAATTACCGTGTTTTGAGTTAAATAAAGGGAGATACCAAAATATAGGTACCATTGAAGGGTATCCACGTGTGATATATTCATTATTGGATGGATTTAACAAGATCAGTAACCCTATACAGAAGAAGGCCATCTGAATGGCCATGAAAAAATATAAGAATAGAGGGTAATCCATGGATCCTCAAGATAAAGTATCTTTACTATTAAAGGGGGGAATAATTAGCAACTACATGGAATTTAATTATAACAATTCAAATTTCATAGGTGAAACTTTCCATAGGATATATAATTTCCTTTATCAATGAGGTTAAAAATCATGTTATCCTTTCATGGTCATTGAGTAACATTCATGTGAAGATGACCTGTAGTAAATATTCATGAGATATTGGAGTAATGCCTATATGGGTAGGCAATATATAGTTATTTACATAAAATGGTTATTATTTTGGGAATTTGTAACCATATAGGTACATGTTATTGGTCACACAGTTGTAGATATTCCCACATTTGTGTGCGCGATCACAGATAACCACACTAATGGTTTTATAGTAGTGTACATGTTCTTAGTAAATTTTGTGATTTTGGAAGCTTGTACTACGGGATGTGTGGAGGTGGATGTCCTATATTTTATATTTTTGTTTTAAAAAACCTTAGTTCATAATTCATTTCCATGGATTTATTATTTTTGGTATGTGTGATCAATGATGTCTACATGCTGCGATGCAAGGTCATGAAAGCCCCTGATAGAACATAAATGACTTAAGATTATTTTACTCTCCTTAAAAATGGATCTCCATGATGATTATATCATATATTTTTATCATAAATTCATAGGTGTTAGGTGTCCCTTACATAAGGAACACTCAATGGTATCTAGGAGTCATGGATATTAAGCATGAAAAGGGGTTCATGAGAATCACATAACACAACCTATTTTATTCTCCCATGGATTTACCTATGGGAGGATATGATAAATCCCTATGGTGTACATGAATCATAAAAATATATTATTCACTTTAAATTCTATCTAAATTTTTGGATCATTAATGTAGCATCCTTAACTCGGATCACCCTAACAACACCCGAGCTAGAGAACCAATGTCCTTTGGCTTGCCTCCCCATATACCAGAGGTTACTAAATAACAATGAGGCTCTATAAGGTGATAGTGGAGATACTATACCCTTTATGATAAAATACAATAAGAAACATTGAATTAAATATACAATAACAACCATAATTATTTAAAAACAACAATGTAACTAATAACATACCATCTTTAAAATTTAATAACATGTGCAATGTTATTTTAGTCATGAAAGACAGATTGGGTTCATCCATGGGCTATTAACATATAAAAACTTCAAAAAGTAGAAAAATAAAACCCCTGGATCAACACTAAGGATCCACTCGGTCTAGATTTAATGATAGTCATCTATCACATTCATTTACTATACCTTTATCTAATAAGTTATAGACGTTGAGGTCTTACCATTTCTTATATCATTATACACGATGGTTACTTGTTTCCAAGAGGACCGATATAACATATGAGTATAAACTGAGTAGGACACCACTGATGGTGTCCCTAGATAATATCCATACATATTATACTATATGAAAAGTGAAAAGTATGATGAGAAAATCAATCATCACAATCTAGTCCACCCATTCGCAATCAACCTCAAGTGATCCTTTAATTTCTTCGAACAATGTCGGGGTGGATGAGATAACCAAAATCTATTCTACCAATAAAGCCCTTAGAGTTCAATACTAGTTTATATCAAAATAATAAAACACTATCCATGACCATAAAAACCATTATGAACTATTCATGATTCCCTAAAGAAATGTACACACATCACCAAATAAGATCCACGTTCATTTGAACCCTTTACCATACTTCCAACTCAATAGGATGACAAATCCCAAGGCATAGTGAATGACGAACCTTCACTAAGATCACCCCATTAACCCTAAATTATCTCATATTTATGGAAGGTATCTTACTCCATATGAGTGATCACAATCCCCCATATAATTTAATGGCCCCCTATGGTGTATCTATCCTTTGAAATGATGGTCAACATAATAACTTTTAATCCAATTGATATACAAAGATATTACCTACCACTAGTAGTATAAACCACATCCTGGGACTTATATTGTTTGAATAAAAATTCCAATGGCCTTATCCCATGGTAAGAAACTTTCCCCATCAACCTATGAGTATAATAAATATAGAGAATATTCACTAGCCAACCAATATTAGTTGTTATCAAACCTCATTCCATACCCAGGAGTCAATATCATCCCACAACTAAACAAGCCACATCAAAAAAATTACCAAGGAAATATATCAATAAAATAACAATGAGAACACACACTATACAACATAAGACTCATTTCTATGCAAAACCTGAAGTCACATAAACCAATAATATCTTATTCCATGTCCCTTGAATGTAACTTCGATTTCAATAAATCAGTTCATAAACACCAAATTACCCTCTATCAGCATAGCTCATCTAATATCCACATGTGGTTTCCCTAGACTACCCTAGGATAACCAACAAATACCCTAGATGCCATGACTAATTCTAGTTCTTGTTTCTCAAATGGCTATACTCAAGATCACATTTCACATGATTCACAACAAAAATATAAAATAGGAAATTTCTAGGAACCTCATACATCATAATAGTTGGAATACACTCATCGAGTATCCTTTTTTGATTAATCTCAAACTAGAAGAAATAAAAAAAGAGAAAAATAAATAAAATTGAAATACTAGATGAAACTCACCATAATGGTAAAAAATCAAAATACAGATAGTGAGGTAAGATAAAACATAGCCAAAGTGAGTATTATAGACAAACCACATAAATAAATGGCTAATGAAGGGTGGGATAAGAGGGAATTAAGGGACATGGGAAAATAGGCCCTTATAGTTGACAATGCACAATTGTGGGACAACCAAAATTTTAGTATAGAATAAAATTAATTAAAATTTTATAAAATGCCCTCTAGGAATTCACTTGGAACGCAGTACCCTTCCATAAGGTATGAGATTTATTATATGAATCATTATTTGGATCAGTGAGTATGTTTTTTCATTTATTATTTGATTTGTTGATAAGTTCTTAACTATTAGATATTATCTAATTTGATTCATATTTTTTTTATAACTCACTAAAAATCAGTAACTATTTAATGGATCCTTATACTTACTACTTTTTTTTCAAGAGGACATCAATTGAGTATTCACTAACATATTATTTTAGGAAAGAGTAATATTTTATTGAGGGTGATGTTTTACTAATTTATTAATATATTTTATGTCTTTAAACAGTTGGTATCTCTTTCATTTGACATGATTCTAGAGGGTGTTGGTTATTTTTTATATTATAATTCCTTTTAGGTTTATTTCAATATGGATAGATATATTTGTTTACTCTTTATTAGAATTCCAGTTTAGTCTTCTTATTATTATTTTTTGTATTCATTATTTCTTTAATTTATGCGGGATTCTTATTATTTATATTTCATGTACCCATTTTATTTATTTTTTTAATTACATTTCTTGAAATGATTTATATTTTAGTTATATTTTTTATTCTTATAAAATGTGGGATAAATGTTCCAGTTTTGATTTTATGGTTTTGTAATTTTCAAAAAGGGGGAGAATGTGGAATGGATTCTTGCCACTTAATTTTTTATACTTATAATTTCATAACTATGTCATCATTTGTTTATTATGTTTATTTAAATATTTATCTTTTTTATTTTTTATTTTTTATTTAGTGTTTATTAAGATTCTCACTATTTATGTTGAATGAAATTTGAAAAAAATTGAGAATACTATTCTTGGATAATAATTCCTTACATATTTGAAATTATAATTTATTTTTTAATCATAATATATTATTTATTATATTGAATATATTAAGAAACCTTTACATATGTAAGGAAAATTTGAATGATGGAAGGAGAACCTTGTATATTGAAGAACCTTACAAATCAATGGAAGTATAAAAATATATTACATTTCAAAATAAAAAAATTATAGAATTTTATGTTTTGAAGGAACAATATTTTGTATCATAGAGGAATATTATATTAATTGAGAAAAAATTATTATATATGATGTTTGAAGAAAATTTTTTCTATCGATTCTAGAAGTTATGTTTCTTATATATTGTTTTCATATGATAATGAATTAATTATATTTTCATATATCATACATTAGAAATTAAGGAATTTTTTTATCATAATTTTATGTTTTCACAAAGTAGAAAACATTATAGATAGAATAAAATCATATGTATGTTATGAAGTTATGAATAATTAAAAGATGAAATAGTTGAGAATTTCACTAATGTAAATATGTTACACAATAAAGATATATATTCTGTATTAAGAATATAATGGAGAATTATATATCACCAATCATTATTATATTTTCAATCAAATCTTATTATTGATAATTTGGGAAATTCTAGTTATTTAAGTGGATATTCTTGAAGGTATTATTCAATGTAAAAATGATAATTATTATGAAGAATTTAATGAATATTAAATGGTTATTTTTATAAGGAATCAAATGAATATTTTATAGTGAAATAAAGAATTGTTATTGGGACTCTATGAATGATTAATGGTAATTATATTATTTATAATTATTTTAATGGTTATTTTAAAGGGAATTTCCATGTTAATTTATAATTCATAATTATGTTTAGAATATTGGGTAGATTACAAAATAATGTAGTACTTTCCACATAGTTATATTTAAGAGGATCAAATCTACAAACAGTAACGATGGAGAGACACTTAACTATAACATTCAATACCAAAGTGATAAAACATTGACACTCTGAATTAATGGATTTCCTGAGCAACATCATACCATTTACTATGAAGGGACACACATACATATTCATACACAAATGAACTCATTGGAATAATTTAAAAGGTTTAATTGTTTTATTATTTCATTATTTATGATTGTATTTTATTACAATTTTTTCATTGTGTCTCACAAATTGGTTATACATTTATTAAAAGGAACATTTTTCTGATGAAAATAGGAACAAAAGGAAAGAAACATGTTATGCTTGAACCCTTAAAAGGCAAGGTTGATAGTTACTCCACTTTAAAATGAAAATTTTAAGTTAGTACTTCATATTTTAATGTCCATGTAAGGAAAAAAACCAAAAAATGATAAGTTTATATTTTTAATTATAAAATATAGGGTTTGGGGATTGTGTATCTAGGTTAAAAAATAAATATCATAAGGATTTATTATTATCCTCAAACAGTGAAGTTTTTATATTGTGAAACGTACCTCTCAATTAGTAATGGGATATAAATAGTACATAGAGGATTATTTGTATTTGAACTACTATAAAAAACATGTGCTCACTTTTTTTATTTATTATTCTTTTTTATAGTATTCACACATCACTATTTTATTATTTATTGTCAAATTATTTTATCTTTGTATCCAAAAAATTCTACCTTATTTTTTAAATCACAATGATTATTTTATGACTAAAAATTTACAGTATATTATCTTTTTTCATCTCTATTTGGGGCCTATTTTATAAAAAAACATCTAGAAAAGAACTAGGTACTTGATATCCTTCCACTGAGTACCTGTAATCCACTAGCCACCTACCCTAATTCCACTAGGTCTCGGCAAACCACACAGGGATACCTTCTCATATACTACTACCACCAAGTGTCTAGTATGATTCCATCAGGTATGCAATACCATATGTATTTAAAATATAGAGCTCGACATCCATGAAACATTCCCAAATTGGAATCTCAGTCCTACTCAAACCCCTCCAACACCTCAAATAATCCAAAATACAACTAGATTCAGGGGACACTATGACTCAAATTTTTTCCCTCAAGAACCCATGATGTTGTAACCTAACTAACATATAACAACTCATACCTGATTCGTATTGGAAAAAACAATAAACAAACTTGATGAACCTCGATCACACCACTCACCACGTACCTAAAACATAGAGATGATGTCAAACACATATATATATTCCAAACTACAGTAGTCAGACAATAAAAAAAAGCCTGATTCCTTTTATGCGACCCCTGATAGGAATCACTGACCTGGTTGTACCACAACCATGCTAACTGAAACATTGATGGTGCTATACCTGAACATCACCCCAATTCTCACACACACAAGCTACTAACACAATCATCACACATCAGACACAATAATCCTACCAACACCATCACCTGGTTTTTAATTTACACACATTTTCACAACATGAAACAATATCTATAAAAAAACTGAAAAAAACTTTCTTAATGTAGATTATTGAGTGTATATGGCTCTAAAAACAATTATAAATATGCTACATCAATCATGTGATGTTTAATCAAATCTTGATTACCTAATGCTTATCATCCCAATAGATTTTCACTCATTGTTGGATGATACCCCCCACTACTTGAAATCTAGACTACTACTACTAGGAGCTATTAGTGTAGTAAAATCATTATTACTACCACTTGGTCCCACCATAGATTACGATGATTTACTTGATCTATATCCTCTAGCTAACTTCAATTTTTTATAGTAAAACTAGTTGAAATGTCTAATTTTGAAACAATCCTAACACTACTTTGATGGCTAATTGCACAAGTCCTAAACATGTCCTAATTTTATGCATTATAAAGACCCCATAGATGGTACAATACATAGTGGAATCATTGAAACATTATTCTAGTTATACTAATTAATCTCCTCTATCCCATGCTTCTGGTTACTCAGAGTTCTACCACCTATCCCGCCTAACATCACTACTTGGCTTCATATACTACCATCATTAAAATTATATTATGTTATCAGTTCTTGGTTCACTACCTCCCAAAATATTTTCAATATGAAAAATGTTTACTTTTACCCTAATTGTATTCCATAAACTATCCTTTAATTATTTCACCTTGGTTATAACATTTAATTGTAGCATTGGTGTAAATAATAATAGTTTAGTAAACCTCATGGAGTAGTCCATGATAGATGAATGGGATCTACTGTCTCCTAGGAATATGGGATGGTAATATGAATAGAACTCTCTTGTAAGATATCCCATTAAAGACATAACACACAAAGATCCTAGATTAATTATCTATGTAACCAACACCAAACTCACAATGAGTTAATCATAAAACCACTTCCCCAACTCATCTAACCTCTTTGGATGACATGAAATCCTCAATACCTATACATTTGGATCATTTTTTACTCAACCCTTATAGACCTCAAGCTTTCCATGCCTTGGTGGAGTAAGGTATTTTCCAACATGAAACTCTAATGAAGGTCGTCTAGGAGGAATCTTGCTAAAAACCAAATTATATTCTCAATAAAGATATAATAGTTCAGATATCCCAAATATGAAAATATGTATTAGGTAGCACACCAAACATTCCCATGAAGTCCATCCTTGAAACCAAGTCCCATATCATCCAGAATCATGTCCCCACCTACCCCTCATAGGGTTAGGTTCTACACACATCACACATAGACATGATCCATATAATCAAGAATTTACGGAATCACATCCTTGTATTGCAAAATTAGAACATCACTGAGAAGGAATATGGGAAAACATCATATATGTTATTGATAACACTTTAAATAGCCACACTAGTTCCCATTCACGAACTAATACCAGAATGGAAATCATAAGCAAGCACACACTTTTCATGTGATCTATAAATGCCAATAATGATACATTATTACCAGCTATTAACTCTTAGGATAAGAGACCAAGACGAAAATCAATAATATCAGATAAAAATTTCTCTAAAAAATTAATCAATTGAAATTAAAAAAACAAAAACGGAAATCCTTATTAACCTATAAACGTGGACATCATTAGATATGTTTATCTTCCAGTCAACCAATATTACATTTGTCCCATGTATACCATTTCTAATTTTTTAGGACATATTTATAAAGTCTCCAATCAACCATATCCAAAAATATTATGACCAATACCTTTTAACCAACACATTAAGTAAATATCTATACCAATTTTTAGAATCCTCTAAATAGATGGTCCAAAGAACACCCGTTCTAGATACCCACTAACCTCATGCATGCCCCCAACACACCAGAGGTTATTAAATAACATTAAGGGTCTAGTAGGTTATAGTGGATATACTATAACCTTTCTAATAAAATATAATAAGAAATTATAAATTAAAGATAATGAAATGAACAAAAATATTTAAAAACCAAAATAAAACTTATAACATACCATGTTCTAAATACAAGAACATGTGCACTTCCATACCAGTCCCACAATACATAATAGGATTGACCATAGCCCAATCATGTGCAAACATGTACAAAAATTGTAATATAAAAACTATAGCTTAGTATCAGGGATTGACATAGTCCATCTCCAAACATCAATTTACAACCCATATATATCCATTATACCTTTAACTACTAAACTCCAAATATCATGCTCTTATCATTTCCTATATCATGAGATATTAACTCTACACTTGTATTGGATGGACTATACATGGTGTGATTATGAACATAGTAGGGGATACCAATGTTTTTCCAATATAATATCCAAAAACATATATATATATATATATATATATATATATATGTGAGTTTTTGAAAATTATAAAGTATAATAACTAAATAAATCATTACATCCCACTCCAACCATAATCGTCTTGCCACGAGTGACCCTTTACACACTTCAGTTAGTCATGATGTGGGAAAAAATGTCCGTGGATTTTCATACGAGAATATCTTTCAGCCTTCAAACCTAGTTTATATCACATAACATTACACACCGACCATGACTCAGAAAATTATTCCAAACCATAAAGGATTCATTGAAGTAACATCCACACATCACATCAAAATTACCATGGTCATCAGAACCCTTTACAAAACTTTTGGCTTAACAACCCAAATAACTAAAGGCATGGTGAATGACCATTCATCACGAATCCCTTACCTTTATCCCTAATATTTAAAACATGTACAATGAGTATCCTACTCCCAAATAGTGATATTAGTCACCCTTAAAATATCATGGTCACATATAAAGTACCCTTATTTCAAAAAACTATTCAACACCATCACCTGAAAGACACTCAATATATAGGGGATACCACAGATAACTAGTAGTCTAAATCACCTCATTGGCCCTGTACTAAGTTCATGTAACTCTAATGGCATCATCCTTATGGATAGTGTTTGTCACTATCTTCCTATAGACAAAACACATCTAGTGAATCTCCATCTCCCTACCTACAATAGTGTCCATCACCACCCATTTTATTTTGGGGAGTCTACAACTACCCATGGCCACATGAGTGTTTTTAATCACATTCCCAATATACCAATTCAAGGATATAATTATGACCAACCACAAAATAAAACACATGAATCCTTTCCATGAATTACTTAAATTCGCACAAGCCAAGAGAAATCCTGGTCAAATCCTAGAATGGTGGACTCACATTCTAACCATTAATCTGTGACTACCACACAACCCTTTGTTGATATATATCAACCCATAAACACACATGATAGACCTAATATACCCTTGGATGACTCTCAAATATTTTAGTCCATGAATGGTTACCATTATTGTCATTCACATGACCCACCACATAATCACATATCACATGATGTATAATAATATGTATAACACATAACATATATAGGAAACCCCTACCACATACAAGGCGGAGGAAAAATGTCCAGTATCCGTGTTTGATTTAGATCTAACCAAAATAAATCATAAAACAAAATAAAAATACCTAAAATGAAAATATTAAATTACAGTTGTTGTAGTGGTGAAAAATATGTAAACATATAGGGATGGAAGATAATAATAAATCATGAAAACTTCTAGATACCAACCCATAATGAACTAGTGAAAGTCAACTGAGAATATATCAAAAGAGAAGAGGGAATGAATAGAGATGGTAAATGATATATCCTAGTTGGATAAGAAGAAAATGAGTTCCAAAATTACATTTAATATGAAATAAAATTAAAAAAATTATATAAAAATTAAAAACCCTCTAGGAAGGAATATAGTACCTCGTACCCATCCACATGGTACTCTTTATCCATTGAATACTTTCCTTGGTCTTATTAGGTGGGTTGTGGACATCACATGGCCACATACTCCTCTACTACTAGCATCTGATACATAATACTAGCCTAATTATTACTCAATACCCTTTTCCCCAAATGAAAATCCATATATTAAAGTCACATTTCCAAATATGACACCCAGGTCTTTGAAAACCTATCTAACACCTCAATAATGCCTAAACACATATGGCCAATCCCTCCTAGTCTCATGTTACCTCATTAAGATCTCTGGCCATTATAGCCTCCCAACTATATGTTGGATTTTCGCAAAGAATTATAAGGCTGTACATTGAATAACCTCTATAGAAAACCATTTATCCCACTCCCCAAATACCTAAATACCCAAAAATAATTTGAGAAAAACTATTTATTTGTAAATACCACAAACAACTGACTCAAATAAACAGATTACTTCTATAGGTATCAACCACCAAAAGAATCACCTACGTAGGCACACCAAACTAAATGATGTACTGATGGTACCATACCCTACCATTATCTTGATTTTTATACATACTGGCTATAAAAACAAGTATCATTAATCATATATTATTCCCATACCTTAACTGGTATCAGTTCAGCCCATTACATGAAAATATATCAGGCACTAGTATTCATCACACAAAGCAAAAAACCAACAAGTTCATGATATAGCTATGACTATAAATATATCTTTAGAAAATTCTGAACACATAAACATGATTATGTGAAAAAAATTTAATCATTACTGATAAATTATTGTACTCCCTATAGATACAATCTATATTGATAACAACCCACACTACTGGGTGAATTAACTAATTCCACACCCACATGTGTAGAATAATACTAGAGGCATTCTCTTAGTATGGACGTATATCCCACCAGAGATGCCAATATTCAACGTAGTTGCTGACCTCTATATGAATTTGATGTCATTAAAAAAACTACTTCAAATTTACTTTATGGTAATAATACTAGAAATCATTCAGTAATCGATCATATTAGTTCCCAAAAATGGATATTATGTCCATACTAGAACATCTCATCCCCGACCCACTCCACTGTGGAAATGTAAAACCTCTAGTCTAGACACCATGCTATGTCCCATCATAGCCACACTTCTATATACATGAAGATCTACTACCTATATCTCCTAAAAACCACTACATTACTCGACATAATCCCATTAGTAAAATTCCACTCTTTTATCATTTCCAAGTTTACCACCTACAAAAACACATACATCTTAAGGATTTTTACCTATACACTGATTGAACTCCATTAACCTTCCTTAAATTATCATCACATAGTAATCTTACCTCCTTCCACCATAACTGTGAATCAAAAAAATTCTTTAAACATCATAATATTGTCTTTGTAAAATTCTTATTGGGTTTCATCCACAATAAACAAAAGAAGATGTTCTGACTAGAACTCACAACTGAAATATTCTTTTAATAACCCATCTTCCTATGTACCCTGATTGATGCTCTATATGGCCCACACAAGACTCACCCTAAGACGATCATCAAACCACTACCCAGCGCCTAAATCCACTATACCTTACCTTCCTTCCTTGTCACCTCTAACTATGGCCCATCCTTTACTATTACCTTAGTGTCCTTAACTAGACCATGAAATGGTGTTACCATATCTCTACCCCCAAGACATTCCAAATGAGGCTATCTAGGTGGTATCTCATTGATAATGAAATATCATTCTCAATACTGATAAAATATTAAAAATTTCCCAAATAGGGGAAGCTTTAATTTGAATCATAACATACATTAAAATAAAATTTATCTAAAATAAATTACTCAATTGTAATCATAAAACCCAAAATAAAGTACCTATTCTACTAGAATTGTGGGATTTAATAATTAATTATGTAAAAAGACACCCGATATGACATAGATCACAAGTAAATAAATTCTAAATTTGTTGGGATACATTTCTGAAGTTTCCAATTTATCATACCCTAAAATAACATAACATATACTAGCTTAAAACCACTCTTAGTGACCCATTTTGGTACTGTATTAAATAATAATTGACTCAGATCCCTAGAAAAACACTTGATAAGAAAACCCACCAACCTCCGACATGCCTCCCCATGTGATAAAACCTATATAATTACAATTATGGTCTAAGTGGTGATATTGAGGATATTATACCTTCTATTAGAAAATATATCAAGAAAAAAAGAAAGAAAGATAAATAAATAACCAACAAGATATAAAAACATAAATGTAACTAATAACATATGTTATGCTAAATATAATAACATAATCTATGTAATATTATTCATATAATCCACAATGTGGTCACACATAAAGTTATCACATAAATGGAGGTCCAAAAATAGAAAAAGGCAACCCCCAAAATCAACACTAAAGATCCAAATTGTCCAAATACAAAATCAAACACATGAATACAAGGACCCTTTGCAAAATTTGATCCAGAAGATGATATCTTATTTTCTCAAGTATCATGGGACATATAGTCTCTATGTATCCTAGAAGGCCCATATAGTGTGATTATGAACTAAGAAGGTCATCACAGAAAATGTCCCAAGATAATATCCACATGTATATAAGTGTATAGAAAGTGAAAGAATGGAAACCAAATCAATTCTTATAATATGTTTTAAAAATTCTCTAACATTCAGGAGTGATCCTTTACCTACTTTGACCAGTTCTAGAGTGTGATGAGATTACCACATACTTTCACACTAGAATATCCCATGAACATCAAAACTAGGTCATATCATATGGTTTTATAATCCAACCATGACTCACAAAACCATTTTAAACCTTCCAGAAGGAAACAAATTCACATCCACAGATCACATTACAAGTACCATGGTCATCTAAACCCTTTAATATACCATTGGATAAATAGGTTAATGAATCAAAAGCCACTAAGAGTGAATTTACATCACCAATCTTGTACCATGACACTCTATATAACCAACATGTAGGATAATATTCCTTCTCCCAACTAGTGATCTCAATCACCCCCATGATCTCATAGCCTCCTACGATATATCCCACTTATGAAATGATGTTCAAAATCAACATCACTAGGAAAAAAATCTATAGAGGATAATTTATAAAACAAGTGGTCTAAACCACCTCATTGGCCTTATCCTATATAAAAATTACCCCAGTATCCTCATCTAAATAGTGATTGGATATAAACCTCATCCTATGATTGAAAAACATTAGGAAAATAATAATCTCTCAACCAACGACAATTGAAAACAGAAAAAATTTCATACCAATGATTTTACATCCACCAATTACCACATGAGGCATATCCACCACATTTTGAAAGAACCATTTCAATAAAATAATCACATTAACCCACACTATAGAAAAAAAATCCCCTTATAAGAAAACCTCAAATACACACAAGCTAATAAAAACCCATTCCAAGTCTCTCAAAGGTGACTTCCCATTCAAACCATTGGTCCACGACCCCATATAAAACCCTATATCAATATATCTTATACAATATCAACAAAAAACCCTATACAACTGTAATATAACCCTTAAATACCTAATAGACCATGTATGGTTTGTTTTCTAGTCACACACTTGATCCTACCACCCTCATATTTCAAAAAATACATAAATTCATATATAAAATTGGAAATAAGTTGGGACCACTTAACTTGTATTAATAGGACTTCACTCATCATGTATCCTTACTGGATTTGAATAAAACTAAAAGAAAGTTCTAAAACTAATAAAAAATACTTAATATTGAAATATTTGGGGAAACTCCACGTGGTGGGGAGGAACCTAGAAATAAAAGTAATGGAAGAGGAGACTTACCCTCAATGAATATTAATGACCAAACACATGATAAACAAATTAAAATTATATGTGAATCCCCCAATATAGAATATAGAATTAAGGGATAAGAAAAATTAATCTCGCCTAGTTGGAAGAGAAAAAAAATGAGAGGAAAACCTTATTTTAATTGAAAATCTAATTAATCAAATTAATCAAAAAATTTAAAGGACCCTTCTCAATGGAGGGAAGTTACACATACCATTCCACCGCGAACCCTCACTGGGTCCACCGAGTTGTCAGGGGACCTCACAGGGCCACCTTCTCCATTTTAACTATGATTGGGTATATGATACTAGTTCGTTGGATTCCTGATGCCCTATTGTTGAGTGTAAATAATACTTTTATAACATTTTATCCTTACATTTAAAAATAAAAATCCACCTTATAAAAAGATCATACATTTAAAAATTTTATACATATCAAAATTTATAGATGTTTTTATAGGAAATTTAAAATTTTTATCGGAAGGACAACATCCTTTACAATGGATGGAAATTTATTATTTTTTCCGAATGTAGGATATCAGACAAAAATTCCTTACTAGATAAACATGTACCTGGTACATTGGATATAAAATTATAAATTTCACTCCATATACATTTGTAAAGTATAGATGATAATTTATAAAAAATTTCATCATAAAATGTTTCACCATGTCTACCAGAACAAATTTACTAGACATAGGCGATCATATCTTTTGGATGAAATTTTAAAGATCTTACTCGATAAATAACATTATACATTACACCAAAAAAGAGTTTTTATTATACTAGATGAAGTTTATATTCACTATAATGATGTAGATCATAAAAACTATTAGAAAATAACACTATGCAGAACTTTCCATGTGAATAAGAAGTGTGTCCAATGTCATTGAAACCACCTCTATGAAATGAAAAATATTACTGTTTGGAGTGTGCATATAAATAAATATGTATTATAGGATAAGGAATATTTTGAAATATGTTAAAAATAAAGTGATATAATGTTGTTGTGAAGAGTTGTAAACAACTTATTATGAGAGGGACCATCATTATAATACATCGACAGTCTTTTTCTTAAGGTATTCAACTGTGAGGATTATTAAAAATTCTTTAAAATCTTTTAATTTATTAATTTTTGTGACTGATCTTGTTTTATTAAGGAATTATATTGTTAAATAAGATAGAGTATAGATCGATCATTTGATCAAGGGTTCCCATGTTAAAGGTAAATAGAGGTTGTGCTTGATATTTTTGATCAAGGAATTACATGGCTAGGAAGGAGGACCCCATGATAGGGTAAATATAATGGATATATTAAATCAAGGTTATTAACATCCTTTAAATTAAATGTTAATGTTTTGAAACTTTTTTTATAGAGTTATTTTAAAAACATTCATATTTTCTTTGTAATGTTTTGTTATTACTTATATTTACTAGTCCTTATTCAACTGTCTAATTTATAAGAAAACATTAATATAGTTTATCATAAAATTTTATTACTCTAATTATTAATTTTTTAGAATGAATCTTATTTTAACAAAATTTCATAAAGTGGTTAAAAAATATATGTTTAACATTCACAATCTATAATTCACCACCCCACATGTAGTAAAATATATACTCTTTTAATCTTATATTTGGTACCATGTCATGGTTAAATTTGTTATATACTATTATACTAATAGTTTTTTGTAGATAATAGTATCCTTTTTGGAATGGGTTTTTCCCATTGTGATACATGAATACTTAAATCCAATAAGAGCACCAAAATTTGGTGATGCTGATTATAAATATTGGAGAGATCATATGATAATTTATATTATTGATATTTGAGTAGACAATTTTTTCATGATGATTGGAAATTTAAAAAAAATTTATAAGGAAATTATTATTTTTACTCGAAAATATAAATATGAATATCAACATAACTATCGTGTTAGAAAAACATTGTAAAATTCAAGGACTAGAAACATCTATTATTATATTTCTTCAGGTGAAGTAACTAATAATATTTGGAAGAAACATAAATTAACTCATTTTGGAACTTCCAAAGATATAGCGACGTGAAGATCCATGTTAATATTAGACTGTAGATATTTTGATTTATTACCTATAAAATCGGTTACTAAGATACATCAACCCTTTATGGCCATTATGAATAGTCCATAATATATTAGAGATAAATAATGGACTGATGAACAGTTGGTTGAGAAAATCATTAAAATCATTCCAAATGAATTGGAATCTAAGATAAAATATCTTGATGATAATAAAGAACTAACAAATCTTAGTTTTGATGATTTTTCTAGTACACTCATTAATCATGAGTGAATATTAAGAGAGATAAAGAAAAACAAAAGTTAAATAATGGGGTAGCCTTTTCCTCTATATATATTAAACCTAAAAAACAATGATCTTGTGAGGATGTTACCAAGTATTCAATAAATATGAATGTGAATCGTGAAACTAAAATTATTTAATCATAATAATGTGAAAATGAAATTTCTCAAATTTACAAAAGGAAGAATAATATTTTTGATAGGAAATATTTTCATTAAAAATTTAGAAAGAATCCAAAAGAGTTAAGTGAGAAGAAATACACTCATACAGTTCATTATTATTAATTCAAAAAACATGGTCATATTAGACAAAAGTTTCATGATTTTTAAAATAACAATAAGAAAGTTAAGATATTGAGAATTTTTTAAAATAAAAAATGGAAGAAAATTTTGAAAGCTGCTGACACTTGGAGTGAATGTGGCAGAGATAGTTCTTAGAAAGTTTATATGACAACAAAAGTGATAGTAAGCAAGTTCTTGGTTTCGATTAAGTTATTCCAAATATCATATAACATTATATGAATTATGTGTCTATTGAATCCATAATAAATTTAACATTTAATTCAAATTATCCAAATTCAGATAATGAATGTTCCACTTCTTATAACTAAGAAAAATATATTACATATAATGATGATGATTCTTTAAATAGTTTTTAAGAAGTATATATATATATTCTTTATTTATTGAAAATAATAATAATTAATTTTATAATAAAATGTGAACATTCTAAGGAAAACATTTCCTGAGAAATTTCAAAAATTCAAAAACATCCTTATAAATTTCAAATCATACATCTATATTAGATAAGAAAAATAGTTTTACCTCATATAATAAATTTAAAATTTAGGTTTTAAAACCAAACATTGAAATATATATAATAATAAAAATTCATCAAATTTTATTCTGGAAAATAAAATTTTTATAATATAGACAAACAGATGATATGAAATAGAAATTCCCCTAGAATTGTTTTTCAAAGAAAAACATCAATTTACAAAATAATTACCTTTTTCCAAAGAGTTATTCTTTATGAATGAAATTTTAGTGGTATAAATTATAGTAATAGATTTTTTTTAAACAAAGTTCAATATTTTGGTTTTCATAAATAATAAAATTATACAAAATTAATGACTTTTTAATATAAAAGATTTGTATAGATGTGAATTTTTAAGGTTGATTTTATTATAATTCTAGACCCAAGAACATTTGGGTACCAAAATCACAAATTTTTAATTTTAGGGAGACAAGATATGTACCAGTGATAAATATATTTAGTATATTAATAGTGTATGTTCTAGACAAATGACTAGAAACAAGCTGTTTTTTCAAAATTATTGTCAAGATGAATGGTGTAAAATTCACATCCAGAGATAATGTTCAAGGAGAATAATACAGTATATGTGATATTTTAATTCATGGTAAAAAATTAATTTCAAATATTTTATATGTTGTAGTACATAAAGAAATTATACCACTGAAGTAGAATATATAGAAATTTGAAGTTGTTGTACATAGGTTTTGTGGATGAAACACAGACTTACTGACTTTGGCATGAGTTTTAGTAAAAAACATATTTTTTGTGGAAAGAGAATTACCATAGATATATGTAAAAACTCAAAACATCACCCAATAGTAGATTAAATTGATATAATACATCATTTACTTCATGATCACAAAAAAATGAGATATTGTTTTATAATTCATCAGAATGTAATAATAAATTGATGACATTTTTAGAAAACCATTTATCTCAGATAGATTTAAATACATGAAATAGAATCTTGTAATGGTCAACATAAAATGATCATTTATTGACTACTTTTTTATCTATCTCTAAAAAGATTCTTGAAAAGGGGGGAGAAAATTTTTCCTATGTTTTAAATTATTTTATAATGTTTTATTAAAAAATATCGAGACAAATTTATTTGGAAATTTTTATAGAAAAGTTTTTTAAAAAAATATTCTATTTTTATTTGACAGATCTCCATTCAAAATATCATCATATAGAAAATTTAATTATTTTTCGGCAACTAACAAGTTTATATTACTGAACATACATTCAAAATAATTTTTATAATAATTTAGCTGAGTGATAAAATTTTCAATCATACATTAAAAGTTTTTTATTCATTATTGTAATATTTCTACAATATATATAAAATTTAGGAAATTTTATCTTTATATTTCTTTATAATATTTCATGTTTTATCCTAACAAATGTTTGTGAAATAAATTATATAAAAAGTTACAAAACTTTATGAGTTTAAATTTTTTCATTGTTTGATAAATGATAGCATCCATTGATCTCTGTGATTATTCGTTTCTAAGAAATTAAATCTTTAGAAGATATATCATCACTATATTTCTGAGTATATATATAAAATTCATGGTCCACCACTATTTAACCTCAATCTTGTAATAGAGATCTTTTTCTTAGCTGAATTTATTCTTTCCATTTGTTTTCATTTTTTATGTTCTATCTCATTTTTCTATTAGATCTCCATGAAGACCTCAGAATATTTCACTAATAAAGAATATATTAAATAAAGGTTTACATAAAATAATTCTTATTAAATATATGACTTTATTTTTAATTCTTCAATCACTTTTCAATTTTAGAATCTTTGTGTGTTTCCAAAGAATATTTTGACTTTCATTATCCATAGATTATTATATAATTCTATATTTATGCTATGTTTAATGGATTTTATGGTGTTAATAATGTTTCCTTTATTTTTATGGAAAATCATATATCCTTAACATTAAATAATTTTATGAATTGGTTTATATCCCAATAGAAGGAGAATAAAAATATATCACCCATAAATTTCTTAAAAACGTTGGTGGTTTTTAGAAATATCAAGTAGAAAATGCAATATTTTATTTGTATGAGAAAGTGATAAATGTATACTATATCTCAGTAGATAAAATAATTGATTAAATTTTTAATTAAAATATTATAATACCGAGAATATTTTAAAGGTATATGTTAAAAGTATAATACATATATGTCTTATATATCCTTTTTAATATGAGAAAGTATAATATTGTAAAGTTCATGTTTTGATGCATTTAAAAAGTAAATAATGGGATGTTTACACTAAATATTCTTATTTATATATGGGTTATTAAAAATTATTTAGTAAATTTTTGAATTGAAAGAAAAATTAACAATGATGGAGTTTAGGTTAGGGAAATGACTTCATATATTATAGAAAAAGATATCTAAAAAATGAAGCTCGTATTTTTTTTTTGTATTTAAATACTTTTTTTTTGAAAAATTGGGAAAATTTGAATATGTTATTGATGTCCAATTGATTAAAAGAAGATTTATAAGGAAAAGAAAAGTTGGAGATAACTTTCCTCTAATGCTAATGGAGAAAAAAGACATTTTCCAATGAAGCTTTTTCCATGTTCATCTACAAGAAAATTGAGAAAACCGATGAAATTATAACTATTGGTTTGGATATTGTATAAACTTTTTCCTTAAAATAAAAATCATATGAAAATCTTAGATATGAGGATAAAAAAGAGTCACGATATTAAATTTATAAAAGAAAAAAAATCAAGATAATTTCTAATGGGAATTGGAAAATTTCATTCACGAAATAATGTTGAAAACGTAGAATAATATCCTTAGTTTTATTCCCCTAAATCCATTGTTCCTATTATAGTTTAATAGTTAGAAGATAAATGTATTCTTTATTAATTATGAAATAAATATAAAATATTTTTTGTTTGATAAAAGTCAATCTGAGTGTGTTCATGCTGAGGTAGAAAAATCTTTTCAAGAAGATAAGGAAGGAAATGATGAATCTTATCATCGCAAAGAACAACCTCACTTACCTGGGAAGAGGAAATCTAAGAATAATTTTGATGTTATTGAAGAGCTAAAAAATCTATTGGATATAAAAGTCTTGTCATCTAAAATATTGACATCACCATCCTCTCACTTAGTAAAATATGCTTCTCTAAGGGATCATAACAATTAAAAACCATTTATTTATGATGAGAACAAAACAAAAGAAAAATCATCTAAAAATCATGCATCCAATGAATAAGTTGAGGTTTTGGAGATTTCACAATCTTACATTATTTAAAAAGGATAACCTGAACCCACAAAACCATAACCACCTTCTGTACCTGATGCTTCTATGGATTCCACTTATTCCACTCCAAGTACAATTATATATAGAATAAGAATTAGAATGAACTATTTCAAAGAACAAATAAATATTATTTAATGAATAATGCTGATATTTCCACACATTCCATATAATTTCATGTATATTCAATGAAAATTATAGTTTTTTGAAAACTCATGTAACTTGAAGCAACTTGATTATATAATAATCCAAAATGAATCCAAATTAAATGAATTAAAAGGAAAAATACAAAGTGGTGCTATGAAAGCTAAAAATTTGTATGATATATGTTAAACACACATAAGGTGATATCATGTTCTTTGATGGACTAGTGGATATAATCAAAGGATAAAAAATCCAGCCTTAATTTTTTCCAAAAGTATCAATCATGAATTTTATGAATGTACAAGGAAAACTAATGATTATAAATATGTAGAATTATAATAATATTATTAAATTTACAAAAAAGGAAAGAAAATATCAATTTTAGGAGAATAATTTCTGATTTTAAAGTAAATATGTAACACCCAAATATTTTTTTAAATATTTCACTTTAAATAATTTTAAATCTTTAATATCTTGTGTTGCATGAAACCATGAGTTTAAACAAACCACATGACCCTGTTAGTATACAATGAACATTATAACATTGCCATTAATTTTTTATTAATAAATATTAATAATTAATTTATGAAATAAATATAACTCTGTATGAATTTATAATGTTCTTAAAAAATGACCAGACAATTATTTATAAAATAACTTAATTATTGAAAAATTAATTTTCTATAAAAATGATTTTATCTAATTTTTATGTTTAGAAGGTCTGGAAAATGGAATTGATGAAATAAATTTTATTTTTGAATTCATAATTTCAAAATTAACTTAAAATTATTTTTTTATGAACACATTTATGGAATAGTGAAAACATAGACTTTTATTGAAAATTGTATTTTTATTTTAAAGTATTTATAATGTAATTTTTTTGGATTTTAAACATGAATTAGTTATTTTTGATTTCAAATAATCAAATTATGGGTTTTTGAAAAGGATTTTATACATTAATTTGTTATAAAAACATTTTATGTTTAAAAAGGGCATTTTGTTTTGAAAAAAACAATTTCATGGAATTTTATTAGTTTTATTTTATATAAAATTTTGTAAAATCTATATTTTTAATTTTGAAAAATGGATTCGAAATTTTTATTCGTAGGATCCAAATTTAATTAATATTTACCTTTTATTTTTTTTTCAATGTCAATAGAAACCATGGTAAATTTTGTTACACATAGTAAAAGGTAAATTTATTGATTTAGGTAAAAAAATAAAATTATAAAGACTATAAAATTACCCTAAAACATGCCAAAATTTTATTGGATGAGTCATATTTGACCCTTATTAACTATTTATTTAAATTAAATCATTTATTAGACACTTTTTATGAATATTATTTATATAATATTTAAATCAAAGAAAGACACAAAATGTCACTTTCTTTGTCTATATTATCCCTTATGTGTCCACACAGGGAAAATGTTTTTTTATTAAGGAATATAACTATATATTTTTAACTTAATAAAAATATTTTTATGATATTAATTTATTTTTGAGTTTTTGGGTCACTTATATGAGATTATAGTATTTATAAAATCTTATTTAATAAATATTTAAAGATTTAACATTTATGTTTTAATTCATATATCATTTTTAATATAAGGTTACCTAAAAGTTATATTTAAATATAAATATTATTCAGAAATATAGAAGAATTATATTCAATATGGAATTTTATATTTTATTTTTATTAAATAAATTAGTAAATTAAATAATTATAAAATACTATTGTAGTAATTATTTTATTAATATAATTATCAAATTGATATTATTAAAAATATTAAAATAAATATAATTCGAGATAATTAATGCGATAAATTAATTTTATAAATGAAATTTAAATATCTGGGAAATAATAAATTAATTTTTTTGAAGTTAACTTATTATCCTAATATTTTTAAAATGTTCTAATAATGAATTGTTCAAAATTTGAAACTAATGAAACTATATCAAAATAAAATTTTATGAAATTATTTTAAAAACATAAAACATCTTTAAAATTATATAAAATATTATATGTTCTAAAATTTTATAAATTTTTCATTTATAATTTAATTGAAATAACATATTTAATAATTTAAACCTTTTTATATTTAATTTTTTTTTACATTAGTTAAAATTGAAATATGTTACCTAAGGGTTTATCAAAATGATAAGTTTTCAAATTATACCAAAAAAAATGTTTAAAATCTATATTATGATGATATCACAACCTTATCTCATATTATATTCAAATAAATTCCCATTTGGTGGTATTTGTATTGATATTGAATTTATTATAAATTAATATTTTTAGAGATTCCAAAAGTTCTTGTCTCCTAAATTATTAAAGGTTTCCTCCTCCATCATTTTCTCACATGAAATTGATACTTGAAGATCAAATATCCCATGAAAATTTCAATATTTAAATTCACTATCCACATTCTAGTGGTTTTGGTCCTCTCAAAAGAAAACCACTAGTGTCCCCAAGAGTAGATCTAAGGAAGTTCACGAAAGAGGAGGTAATCATAAATATCGACTCTTTCAAGATTATTTATTCCTATACTTCCTCTTCATGCGTTGATTAAATTATAATGTATCAACTAAATCATCCCTCATTTGTGGATATTTTATTATGATTTTTTATCAATCATATTCTATATTTTATCCATCCTACAAAAAATGAAAGCACCATGCATGCATACATATGGCTTATCATCTCCATACCATGGTGTAATTTATTTTTCATCACTAATTTTTTTGTAAGGATTTAAAGGTGGAAATAATTTATTTATATTATAATTATAACAAGATAATTATTCTAGAACAAAATATATACCATATATCTTCTTACCCTTTTACTTTTTAGGGAATGATTCCATCGTTCGGGCATACTTGCGGCCGACTATCTCCATGACGCGTTGCTATTCATTTTCCATATTCACCATTCAATATTGATTATATAAATATATATAGTGAGTAAATATAGTATATAATACCTTAATATAATTCTTTTAATAATCTAATTATATCCTATAGACAAAAATTTGGACTTATAAGACAAAACAAGCATAAGAAAATGAAGCAGTTTACACATGAAAGAATAATAGAGATGAAATATTATTATCAAGTGATAATATAATAATATATGATATTATAAATATAAATATTGCTCTATAATAATTTAATAACATTATTTAACCAATTATACATGATTTTCTGATACATATGATGGAAATCATAATAATGGTAAGGGTTAATTTCATAATCTCAATGTTATCTGAGATTTGTTATAGTTAAGAATTTACTAGGGAATATTTATCTTCCATGTACATGTTTCTTATAAATGTATTGCAAAATATTTTTACTATTTTTACACAATTGATTAATGTTTTTTAACCCATTAATGAATTTTTTCAAAATAGTTTGAAAGGAATCTTTTTTATTCATTTTCCTAATGAGGTAGTTTTTGACTTTTTTTAGAAAAAGTACGAGAAGAATATTGTTTTAACTTATATGGAGTGAAAATATTTTCAAAATTTTATTAACACCTTAATGTCATGAAGAATCCATGAAACTATTATAATGTTATTTTATAATATAATTTTTTTATTATAATAGCACAAAATTTTAAGAAAAGAAATCACTTTCAATGTTGAAAGATTATTTTCCTAAAGAATTAATTTCAATTAATATCTAAAGATTATTTTACATTTAAAATAACATTATTATATGTTACTTTTGTTTTAATTGGGTTATTTGTAAAGATTATATCCCAATTATTTTTATGGTTGGTTTAGGTTTATGATAAAATTATGTTTATTAAACACATTTCTTTTCATTGGTTCTGATTCGACGAATGAATTACGTTCTTATGGAACACATATGTACATTTTTCATTATGTGATGGGTGATACCTATAACTCCCTCCAATTCATTATTTAAATATTTATATCTCATGACATATACATGAATGTAAAGGGAAATTATATTGGTTTAGTAATAAAGGGTTGGAATAGAAAGTAAACCTGGTTCAGTAACACAAAGCTAAAACAGGAAGTGAACCCAATTTAGTAAATTCATTTGTACATTATGATTATCTTGGTAGTGAGCCTTGACAAATATGTAAATGATTTTATATGCTTATGTTTATGCTAAAATTTTATTTCTTCTGTTATGATCTCATGAAATATATTATTTATTAACATATATGATTTATCCCATGTAATGACATCATAATCATTGATATGTAGAATATAATTGTCAATTTTTTTTCTTACATTATTATGTATCATGATTATTATATGATTGATATCTCTCATATTTATCCATTTTTTTATTTTAGAGCACCCTTTCTTAGGATTTTTTCCCAGTATATGAAGAAATTTATTAAGTAAGATGTGTCAAAAGGGATCGTAATTATGAAGGAATAAGCGGTAGGCAATGAAGATATTTTATAAACCAGTTGTTTATATTTCCCGTTTTCCAAAGAAACTAAACTGATACAATCATGACATGGTTTTTTAGGTTTTTTAATTAATATTATTCCATTTACATGTAATATCTTTGTATCAAAAGTTTTTTCCATTATAGATGGTACCAGAGAATTTTTTTAGTTAACCATTGAAATCTAGGATGATAAATCCATAGTAAGAACCATAAGGATAAATAAAAGTATATGATACAATCCTAGAGTTTTAGTTATGATCATAAAAAACCTAGGATAAAACAAACAGTGTATTGAATCAAAATTTCATATGTAATTTCCCTTTATTATGTTGTTTCTCCATTATGATTAGTATTGCTAACACTATGTTTTTTTTGTTTTAAGTCAATGGATGGAAACCGATAAAACAATGTTAATGCTGAATGCGATGGGAAATGAAACAATTATCTCCTTAAGAAAACAAATGTTATGGGAGATAGAATGAAAAATCATGTGGATTTAATGACACAACTTTCTCAAGCTGTGAATCTTTATGGACATCCAAAATATCAAAGGAGGGAACTACATTATGTAGATTACTTCATGAGATAACAAAAATAATATTTCTGTGGGTCTTCTAATCCACTAGTGGCTGAAAATTCAATTAGTACAACTAAAAATATATTTTCAGTTCTCTATTGTTCATAACTTGATAAAGTCATTTTGACTGTCTATCATTTGGAATGTGAAATGGATCAATGGAGGAATCTTATCAAGAATATGAGGAAAAAATATGAAATTGACTCTACGGGATGGGACGATTTCAAGAAATTATTTTTCAATAAGTTATTTCAATTTATTATTCGAAAGAATATGGATAAATATTTCCTTGAGCTCAAGAAAAAGGATGATGAATCCATTGGAACCTAAAAAAGAAAATATTACCAGAATTTCAAGGTACGCTTCTAGATTCACCATTCATCTTGACAGTAAGGTTGATCAGTTATTTAATGGATTAAAACCAAGTCTTGAAAGGGAATTAGCCATAAGAAACTTCAGTAGGTATGAGGAAATCTTTCGATGTTCTGTCTAGATTGAGATAAATATTAGAGTCACCCATCAATATTAAGGGTTTTATAAGAAAAGAAAAATTTAATTCATGTGAAAATTTTAAAAACATAGTGAAAAGAATATGTAATTTCATTTATGATAAAAGTGTGGAAACAAAACGTGGAGGAAAATATGTTACGGGGAATAATAGATGTTCTATGTTTGGGAAATAAGGTCAGCATGAAATCGACTACTGAAGTGATAAGAAAAAGATAGATAATGATGCAATATAGAAAAGGATATACAGAAAGAACAAAAAAACAACAATGTTACAAGTTAAAGGAAAATGGAAATTAGGTTAATCAAATCCCCAATTAAAGGGTTATTGACGATGGTCGACATCAAAAACCTCTTAAGGCCAGAGAAAAAGTAAAATCATATTTGATCACAACCAGCGATGTGGAGTACGATAATGAAGTGGTGAAAGGTACACTTACCATCCAGTATAGAGAAGATAATGTTTTATTTGATTATGGATACACCCACTTATTTATTTATAAATAATTATATAACGGTATCACTATATTTAATCACCAATTAGATGTTGGGATAGCTATTAAAACATCAAATGTCACAATAGTTGCCTCAAGAGTTTTTAATTATTCTCTGGTTGATGTTTGTGGGAAATTTATTCCTGTAGATCTTGTGATCCTTATTTTATATTAACTAGATGTGATTAATGGGATGGATTTTATTTATCTATATTGTGATCATATCAACTGTCATAGAAGGGATGTTAAATTTCATATTCCAAATGAATCTTTGATCATATATTTATGAAAGGATTAATATGAACATCTGCATTAAATTAATTTCATCTTTTGGGTATTAATTATTATAAAAGAAGGTTATCTATCTCATATGGTTGGGTAGAAAGTCACTATTAAGGACATGCCTATTTTATAGGAGTTTGTTGATGTCTTTCCAGAAAATTTTTTAGGTCTTCCACATAATTTTGAATTTCAGTTTTCAATAGAACTCATACAGGGTGTTATGCCTATTTCAAAGACTACTTACAAAATTTCCCCAATTGAGTTTCAAGAATTGAGGAAGTAAATCCTATATAATCTTCACAAGGGATTCATATTCCCTAGCATGTCACCTTAGGGTGTACCAGTTCTATTTATTAAGAAAAAATATGGATCAACAATAATCTTCATTGATTATTGATACCTTAAAAAGATCAGTATAAACAAAAAAATATCTGAACCCACATATTGATGAATTATTTGATCAAATATGAAGTGGTAGATACTTTTCAAAGATCAATATTCATTCTGGATATCATCAATTAAGGTTTAAGAAGAAGGATATACCTAAAATGGAAATTCTTTAAGGTATGGACACTATAAATTTATTGTTATTCCTTTTGATCTTACAAATTACCCCTCTATCTTCATGAATTTAATGAACAGAGTGTTTAGACACAATCATGATTAGTTCTTGAATGTATTTATATATTATATTATTGTATATTATAATAGAAATATATAACATGAATATCACTTGTATATTGTACTGAATACCCTAGGAAAAGAGAATATTCTTGAAAAATTTACCAAGTGTGTATTTTCACTTCAAAAATATTGATTTTTGGTCACATAATCTCAAGAAAGGGGATATCTATGGAACCAGCAAAGATTGAGGTTATTTAACATTGTACTATACCTAAAATGGTACTTGAGATCATATGTTTTCATGGTTTGGATGGATATTATTGACATTTTTGGAAATACTTCTCATTCTTATATAATCCACTCACCAACTTAATTTCAAAATGAGTTAGGTTCATTTGAGAAGAATAATGTGAATAGAATATAAAGGATTTTAAAATAAGTTTAGTCAGTGAACGTATACTTACACTACCCTATAGTAGAGAAATATTTTTAATCTATAGTAGTGTATCAATGAAGCAGATGGGATGTGTTCTCATGAAAAATGATATAGTGAAAGCTTATGCCTCATGAAAATTGAAAATACATTACAAAAACTACCCAAATCATGATTTAGAGTTATATGTGGTAATATTTTCATTAATGATATAGATACATTATATTTATGGATAAATGTGTGATATGTATACTCATGATAAAAGTTAAAGGTATAAAATTACTCAAAATGAGATGAAATGTGAAAAAGGAGAGGGTTGATGTTTATAAAAGACTACTTCTGCTCAATAAATTACCACCCCGAGAAATCAAAGAAGGTGAAAAATGATTTGAGTCAAAAGGAACTTACTATATTATCTATGATGTGGACTACAAAAGATTCAATATTTATTGATTTTCAATGTATGTATCTAAAAAACATAAAGTAAGGGGGAACTTTATCTATCACAAATTAATATTCAACAATCTATACAAGTGACGATTAAAGAGGTGAAAAAGGAAGACATGTGGGTATAAAAGAAGGTGAAAAATATTTATGAGTTCAACACTGACTTTGATGGTATAATAAGGTCCATTAACTATATAGGTGTCCCTCCCATACCATATTTAAATAAGGATCTCTTGGAATAGTATCACAGTTCATAATTTTTTATTCATCCTGAAAGCACCCAGAATTATATAGATCGGAAAGAGTAGTTATTGTGGGATGACATGTAGAAAGATATTTGAAGAATATTTTTCATGATTCTTGGTTCATCAGTAAGTTAATTCTAAAATACATAAGTCAAAGGGGATGTTATAACCATTACCCATACCAGAATGGAAATGGAAAAACATCACCATGGAAATTGTCATTGGACTTCCAAAAACATCTAAAGGCCATAATGGTATATGTGTTATATTTGATCACCTTATAAATCCAGAACACTTAATTTGTATCATATAATTCATATCACTGAATCAAATTTCTATAATATATATTAAGAAAGTGGTAATAGTTCATTGAGTACCACTTTACATTATATCTGATCAAGATCTATGGTTTACCTTGATGTTCTTGAGTAGTCTTTAGCATGAACTAGATATAGAGTTAAGTTTCATTACATCTTATCATACTTAGATATATGGCTAATCTGGTAGAACAATTAAATATCTATACAACTCTTTGAGTTCTTTCTATATAGATTCCAAAGGTGGTTCGGATCCAAACATACCTTTGGTATAATTTTCTTACAATAATTGCTTTCACTCTAGTAATCAGAAGGCTCTTTATGAATCCCCCTATGATAAGAAGTCTTAAATTCCAACATATTGGAATGAATTTGGAGAACGAAATATATTAAAACCATATCTAGTTAAGTAAATGACATAGAATATTAGATCTATTCAATAGTATACAAGAGAAACTCAGAGTTGAGAAAAAATTTATGCTGAAAATAAACAAAGAGACCAAGAGTTTGATGTGGGTGATAAGGTATTTCTACAAATATCTCCATGGAAGAGAGTGTTGAGATTTTGAATGAAGGAAAAGCTAATCCCTAGGTATATGAGTCCTTTTGAAGTTCTAAATCATATTCAGAAGAAAGCTTATCAATTTTTGCTTCCAATAAATCCTGCTCAAGTTCATGATGTGTTCCATGTATCTCTCATGATAAATTAAATAACCAATATGTAACATATACTGAACTCATAAGTCATACCACTATATCAATATCGTTCTTATTAAGAACAACCAATAGAATTCTAGATCGTAGAGAGAAAGTTATATGAAACCAAAAAACTCACTTTGTTAAAGTTTATGGTAGAAACACCAATTTTCGGAAGCTATGTGGGATCCTAAGGATGTAATGAGGCAGATTCATCTTCATATTTTTGTATCCATGTGATTAATTTATAGATATGAATTCATTTTCAGGGTGGTAGAATTTAAAACCCCAATATTTTAATAAATATTCCTCTTTAAAAAATTTTAATTCTTTAGTAGCTTGCGTTGCATGAAACCATAAGTTTAAAAAAACCATGAGACACTATTAGAATATAATGACCATTATAACCTAGCCAAAAATATTCAAGAATAAATATGAATAACTAGTTAATGAAATTGATATAACTCAATATGAATATTTCATGTTCTTAAAAAATGATCACACAATTGTCTTTAAAATCACTTTATTCATAAAAAATACATTTTATTTAAATATTAGTTTATCCTCTTTTTAAATTTAGAATTTACAAAAAATGGATTCAATAAAATTAATTTTATTTTTCAACTGAATATGATAAAATTATCTAAAAATTAATTTTTTGAAAAACGTTTATAAAATAGTGAAAATATAGATTTTTGTTGAAAAATATATTTTTATTTTAATGTATTTACAAGGTAAAATTATGTTTTGGATTTTTTTTTAATATTTAATTAGTTTATTTTTATTTAAAATAATCCAATTATGTGTTTTCAAAAGGATTTTATGCAATAATTTGTTATAAAAATATTTTATGTTTTAAAAAGGAGTTTTTTTAAAAAATTGTTTTTAATGGGATTTTCACCAGTTTTATTTTAAATTATTTTCATAAAATTGTGTGTTTTCAATTTTATAAAATGAATGAAAAACTTATATTAATAAGGGTTAAATTTATTAAATATGCCCATTTTATTTTTGGCCAATATGAATAGTAACATTAGAAAATTTTGATAGTGCGGTAAGGGTTAAATTTAGTAATTTAGGTTAAAAGTAAAATTATGAATACTATAAAATGAAAATAAAACATGGAAAAATTTTATTGGATGAATAATATTTGAACCTAAATACCTGGAGATCAAAATTATGTCATTTAATAGAAAATTGTTTATGAAAAATGACTTATATTGAATTGAAATCAAATAAAGACACAAAATTTTACTTTCTTTGTCTTTGATATCCATTATGTGTCCACAGGGGGAAACAATATTTTATGAAGGAATATAACAAATTTTTTTATTTCAATAAAATTATTTTCATGATATGAATTTATTTTTGAAGTTTTGGGTCACTTAGAAGAGATTATGGTATTTATAAAATATTATTAAATAAATATTTAATGATGTTATTTTCATGTTTTAAATAATATAAAATTTTCAATATGAGGTTGCCCAAAATTTATATTTTACTATAAATATTATTATCAAATATTGATGATTTATCTTCATAATCGTATTTTTTTAAAATTTTCTTAAAGGAATAATTATACTAAATAGTTTCACAACACCAATGTAGTATTTATTTTGTTAAGAGAAATATCAAATATATGTTACTAAAAATAATAAAATAAATATAATTTTAGAGATTACCTTGACCTCTATGGGATATAATTAAATAATTGGTTCAATGTTATCTTATTATCTTGATATTTTTAAAAGTCTAAATAATGATTAGCATCAAAATAATATTTTATTATTTTTTTAAAAAAATCATAAAACATATTTAAAATTTCTAAAAACATTATATGTTATAAATTGTTATAAATTGTTCACTTATTATTTAATTAACATCCCAGAATTAAAAATTACAACCTTTTAAAATTGAAAAATTTGTTACGTTTGTTAAAATTAAAATATGTTACCTAAGGGTTAATAAAAATGATAGGGTTAAAATTATTTGAATTTTTTTAAAAAATATTTTGGTTAATGACATAAAAACGTTATATTATCTTATATTTTAATAAATTGACTTTTTTTGGAATTTGGATTGATATTATATTTATTATAAATTAATATTTTTTGAGATTCCAAATGTTCCCTCACCTCAATTATAAACGGGAACCTATTCTCTCACTACTTCACATAAAATTGCGCCTTGAATCACGACCTTCCCCTACCAATTTACTTCTATTAACATTCAAATACACATTTATGGAGGTTATGGTATTCTCAAAAGGTCATTCCTAGTTTCTCTAAGAGGATATCTAAAGGACTTCTCCAAATAAGAGGTAATCATCTTTACCAACTCTTTCAAGATTATATCTTCTTCTATTTCCTCTTCATGTGTTGATTCCATTATAAATTTTAAACTCTAGTATCACCTATATTATTATATTTTATTATGATTATGGATCAACCATATTCAATATTTTATCCATCATATAAAAAATGAAGGCACCACACATGTGTACGTACAACTTACCATCTCCACATCGTGGTGTATTCTGTTTTCATCGCTATTTTATTTAGATGGGTATAATGATGGAAATAATTTTGATAAATGATAATTATAAGATTATATTTATTTTAGAATAAAATATATACAATATATTTCTATTCCCTTTTACTACTATGGGAATAATACCATTGCTCGTGCGTATCTATGGGATGCAGTTTATACAATGCGATACTATTCATTTTTTATATTAACCGTTAAAAATGATTATATAAATGTATATAATTAAAAAATATTATATATATTACCTTAATATAATTATATAAAACATTTATGTAAATCCTATGCACAATAATTGATTCTTATATGATGAAACATGCATAAAAAATTAAGCAGTTAACACCTGAAAGAATAATAAAAATAAAATATTATTAACGAGTGATAATATGATCCTATATGATATAATAAATATAAATATGGTTCTGGAATAATTTATTAAAAATAACTAATCCATTATACAATATTTTTCAATATGCATGATGGAAATCAGACTTAAGGTAAGGGTTAATTTCATAATCTGATTGTTATTTTAGATTGATTGTATATAAGTATTTACTTGGGAATATTTATCTTACATCTACATGATTTTTTGAAAATAATTCCTAGATATTTAAACTATTATTCCATAATTTTTTAAATTCATTTTTACAACTGTGTTATTTTTTACTAAATAGTTTGAAAAGAATATTTTTATCATTTTTCTAATGAGGTACTTTTTGAATTTTTACAAAATTATGAGAATTTTTTTTCTTAACTTTTATGGAATGAAATTGTTTTTTAAAATTTATTAAAGCCTTAATGCCTTGAAGCTTCCATTACAATCTTACAAGTTTATTTTCAATGGAATGTTTTTCTTTTAAAATTGTTGAAACTTTTACAAAAATAAAATGTTCTAAAAGTAGACAAGATATTTTTTCATGAATTAATTTCAAATGATATCTCAAGATTGTTTTCCATTTACAGTAAGATTCATTGTTTATACTTATATTTTAATGGGTAAATTTTTCTAGGATTTTACCCCTTTTATTTAGATGGTTGGTTTATATTTATGATAAAATTATGTTTATGAAACTAATGTCTTTTCATTGGTTCTGATATGATGAATTAATTATGTTCTTATAAAACACATATGTATGGTTTTAGTTATATAGAATGTGGGACATATATATCCCTCCAATTAATTGCGTAAATATTTATATCTCATGAGATAGATAGTATTTGAAGGGAAATGATCTTGGTTCTATAATACATGGCTGGGAGGAGAAGTAATCTTGGTTCTGTAACACATTGCTGGAATAGGGAGTGAACATAGATCAATAAGAGACTTCATCTTCTATGATGGTCTTGGTCATTAGATTTTACTAATTTATAAAAAAAATTCTATGCTTATGTGTATGTCAAAATTTTATGTCTTATGTTTTGATCTCATTAATTATGTTCTTTATGAACTTCTATGACTGATCCCATAACCAGATATCATGATCTTTGATATATAGAATATAATTTTAAAATGTTTTTATTATGCTATTATGTATCATGATTATTATATGATTGATATATCCCTTATTTTTCATTAATAAGAATATAGGATCAACCTTTATTTTTTTTATTTTTATAGGACATGAAGAATGTTATTATGTAATATGTGTCAAAGTGGGTTCGGATTATGAACGAATAAGTGGGAGATGATGTAAATATTTCTTGAACTAGTTGTTTATATTTCCTAGTTTAATAAGACACTAAACCTATATAGTTATTATGTGGTTTTTCTATATTTTATAATTAATATTCTTCCATTTCGATGTAATATATATTTATGAAAAGTATGGGATATTATAAGATACTTTTCAGAATATGAGAAGAGTCAGGGTGATTTCAAGATGATAAAGTTGATAGTAAAGAAACTTTCAAAAAAATGATATTTTTTAAACTCTTGAAAATCATAGTAATAATCAAGCTCAAAAAATTGGATTTATTTTTTGATTATAATTTATTCTTTATATTTTTTGGAAGGTTTTTTTCCAATATATTTGGATGAATGTATTTATTAATTTTTTAATGAATGTATTCCTTGTATTTTTTGGATAAGTGCTTTAGTTACTTTTTTTCATATAATTTTGTGTCATTTATTTTTCCTATATTTTTAAGAAGAACTTTCTTCATCTTATAAATATTTTCAAATATCAAAGAGGGGTATATGGGGAGAAAGGGACCAAATTTCGGAGTATACTATAGAATAATAAGATGTTAAATTTTTGGCACAAAGGGTGAAGAATAAAATTCGTAAATAATATATAAGATATGATGATAAAGTCATTCTAAGATTTAAGCCTTATTTTTCTCTTAAGAAAATGTGTATTGTTGTTTTCAAAAATGGGGAGATTGTTATGTTGATAGAATGATTTCAAAACATTATAACATTAATTTTTATTATTACGATCCACTTCCTTAAAAGATTATAAATTTCATACTTTTATAATTCTCATTTTTAAGCTATTTTTGAAGAAAAGTTAAATGTTTTAATTGAATGATAATATCATTTTAAATAGAAAAAATTGTAATTTTTTCTAGAAAAATGATATTGGATGGAACTTCCCTTCTTAGTGGAAATGAATTTTTAAATCTTAAAATTGTATATAAATTTCATCGTACAAATGATTGTAAATACTATAAGATAAAATATATACAAACTCCATCGAACAAAGTTATACCATGTCAATATGAATGAATTTATTAGTTTTAGGAAGAGATGTCTTCTAGATAAAACATTTTAAAGCCTACCTGATTAATATCTTTATACATTTTCCTAGATGAATAATTTCAATTCTATAAAATCGAACCTACATGTACTATAATGGTATAGATCATAACACATATCAGATGAAGTTTTTGTGTTGAAATTTCAAAGTGAATAAGAAGTGTGTCGGATGAAAATGCAAACACCTTCAAGAAATGTCGAATTTGACCATTGGGAGTGTGAGTATAAATAATGATGCATTCTAAGAGGATTATTTTTGTTGTTTCTTCATATTTAGTGATTTAATTTTGGTATAAAGATTTTATAACATCTTATTATGAGAGAATTATTCATTTTAATCTTTAGATATTATTTTTCTTAAGGAATCATATGTTGAGGATTATTGTAAATGGCTTAAGAAATTTTTATTTTGTAATTATGTGGTCTGATTTGGCTTGATCGACAACTTTAGTTGTTAATGACGATAGAGGATATACTAATTCATGGATCAAGTGCTCCGAATGTAAATAGAAATAGGGGGTGTGTCTGATAATTGTGATCAAAGAATTTTGTGGGTAGGAAGTCAGATCCAATGATAGTGTGAATATATTGGACACCCTATTTCAATGTTTTTGACCTCCTTTACATTTAATGATAATGTGTGGAAACATTGTTAAAAATTTATTTCTATGTTTTTCTTATGTTATTTTTAATGTTTTGTTATTACATGTTTTTACAAGTCCTTATTTTAGTGTAAAATTTATATGAAATATTATATATAGTGTGTCATAAAATTTTATAACTCTGATTATAATGTTTTAGGAGTTAATCTTACTCAGATAATCTTCCTTAAATAGGTTGGAAAAAATTGTATGTTTAGTTTTTATAAACTAAAATTAAGCCCTTATTATAGTAAAATGCATAATCTTTGAAGCCAATTCCACTATCTTCAAAAGATGAATCCAAAAACCTAGGTCAATTTCATAAATCCGACAAATTGGCCCTATCCAACCACCCCACACCTTAAACAGGTGTAAACACACATGTTTAGGCCACTCCCATGCCAAAATTCCCTCACCCGACAACCTAATCCTTTACACTAAAAATGAGGTTATACTTTAGGTATTTATTAGGAAACACTATCACTGATTCCAATGAAGTTAGGTACATGATCATTATCTCAATAGAAGGGAGTTTTATGACCATGAAAGCAAGAAAATGGTTAATGTGGTGATGGGATCTAAACATAGATAAAATCTTATTTGTTTATTGAAAATCATTTTGATATATTCTTGGAATCATTGATGATGGATGAACCTTTTTTTTGGGAAAAAATTATTTTAGTGGGAACACCAAATATTTATGTTATTCTTGGTATTATATTCATGGATGAATTTTATATAGAATGAAATATTAATTTTTTACCATACTTCACCGTGGTACTAAACATAATGGATGATAGCTCTTAGTCTAGAACTTGTATAAGATCATCATTCATAAGGATGACTCAATATAGAGGTATATAATTAGAAAATGGGTATTTCCTAATATACTATCCCAGAAAAATTGAGAGTTTCTAGTTCATAGATGAAATTTTATGGAAGAAGTTAAAATTAACATTTTCATCAATATATATACCATATTTAGTGGAATTTTATAGATTCAAGTGGGATTAAAATGATATAATTTCTTATAAAAATGGAAGAAATATAGATAAACTGTCTAAACCATAAAATCAGTGGAATCTATAAAAAATGGTTTAATGTTTTCTATGTTTTGATGAACACAAAAGTAATAAGTTCATGCATGAAATTTTCAGTTTCATATGCACTTGGTTCCCATGAAACAACCATTGCAGGGAAGAAACATACACTAATGTAGTTGAATGTGTGGGATTAAAAAAAAATTTTGACATGAATAATCAATGTGTAAATTTGAATTTCATGAAAAATGATCATTTTTGTTTCAAAGATTCATAGAGGGTTTTTGGTGCACCCCTCGGTGCATGCTCACTTATATAGAGGGGAATGAGAGTCAATTTGTAAAAATTTAATTTCTCATATATGAAAGTATGAGTTCCAAATTTGTATTTTTTTTATGAGACAACCATTTAATGGAATAATCATAGATTAATGGAGTTACACATGTGGGAAAAAATATCAATTTACATGAAGAATCAATGGGAAAGGGTAATTTCATGAAAACAATGAATTTTGGATTAAAAAAAGTAAATTTATGGGTCCACCTCATAGTGAAAACCCTTTTATTTAGATGAAAATAAGGGACCTTTGAACATCTAATTACACATATAAGTGGAATAAAGTTCATTATTCATCCACTTTTCTACAAAATTCGATTCTTTTTTGAATGAATACTATTTTGAGTATGGGTGGGGTGGGGATTTTTCTATAAGTAAAAAGTGTTATAGACCACAAAACGAATATAAATATTAATTTTATTTAAATTTCATAGGTAAAAGTGTTTTCGCTCCTAAAAAAATTTCTCTGAGGCATGAAATGGGTTTCACATAAATTTTATTGTTAATCTGTCATGTACAAGTGTTCATGATGAAATTCTCCCTATTATGTGATAAATGTAACAACCAAATTGTCCCATAATGTGCACAAAAATACATGGTAGTTTTTCTTTAATATATACATAAGTTAATAATTTTGTCTGAAACATGAATTTTCATAGAAATTGATTCAAAAGGAGAATAGTTAGGGGGTACGATTCCCTAGGTTTAGTGTATAGGTCCCCCTTTGAGTTTTGTTAGTGTTTTATAAGATCCTTTCAAAGAGATCTAACTATTAGAATTTAGAGCACTTCTATTGTATTATATGACCAACCATGGTCATTTCCTAAGGGAATTTTTTTAATTATCTATAATTATAATTCACTATTATTATAGTTTATAGGTTATTAATATTTAAAAAAAAATTAAATTAGCAGTGTTTGGTTTGTGATAATGCATGAAATTAAATGAAATAAATTAATAAAAATATCTAAATTGTATGAGATAATGGAAGTGTTCCCTTGATTTGGTGATGAAATCCTTCATTATCCATTTATGCTATTCAAATTACTTTTTATATTCCATTTATACCATTTTTGAACATCCACCCATACCTAAATATTGATATCAACTGTGCTTATGAAACCTCCTAGGCGTACTAAATCTGACCTCCTCTACTATGTTAAGTGCTGATCATGCCATAGCGATTAACATATCAACACTATCCACTCAATCATAAAAATTCATCTTTTAAGCCCTGAACCACCCCATTCCATTATATATGGAATGAACTAAGACATGGGAGGGAAATATGATTTGATATGGAAAGGTGAGACATGAGAGCGATGTGAAGTGGTGGGAAACTTCCTCACAAAATGATATCATTCTCCATTCCAAACAAAAAATTAAATTAAATTAAATAAAAAATGAAGTATAGGGATTCAATATTGCATGAACCTCCCTTATTGATCACACCATCAGGTTATGAGACACCCCAGAAATTCACTCAACGTTTCGATTATAAAAACATATTATTTATAAACTATCATCAATACCAATTGAGACAACCCAAAATAAACTTACACATATTTAACATTAACAAAACATTATATCTCATAAATAATTATACAATCCTATTATTAAAAGGTTTAGTGTCTTTATAAATTACAAAAAAAAATATTATTTCACATATTTTATTCAACATTTCTCACAACATCTATACACATGACTTCCTGATATAAAAAATGTGAATATAATTTCTTGGGGAAATGTGAAAAAAAAGGTGTGAGATCAAACACCTAGTAAGGGAAAATTTATCAATTAGTAAAAATGGGTTATATCTTAAGTATTTGATAAACAAATATCGTGGAATAAATATTTTATTTAAATTACATTGAAGAATAAGAGTTTTCGACAAGTCTAGACAGAAGTACATGTAATATCAAATGGGAAAAAATATATCATGGCATAAGAGTATAAAAATGTGAGATAATAAAAATGATCCATGTAGAATAATCATAGGAATATAAAAAATAAATAGCATTTAAGGAAAACATTGCATAATAAGGAACTTTGTTATAAACATAATCAAAATAAATCATCACATTATTTGAAAATCCAATCATTCCCACCAATTTTGTTATGAGAAAACCCAAACATTCCCACCGTTTAAGTCATGATAAAACCCACTCATGGAAGAACTCATGAGATATAAAACTATAACCAATTATTTAGAGGGATATATAGAACCTGACCTATAAAAATCTATACCTATGTGTTCCATATAAAATAATTCGTATATCATATCATGAAAAACCCCTAGAAAGAAAATGGGGTTTATAATATTTCTAACAGGTATAACATAAAATGACCTCAAGAACTATGTCATTTGATACCAAAATATTTTATAATCAAAAAGGATTATTTATTAATAGAATTTATAGGCTTATTAATGAAATATAATTATATAAGGTACATATCCATTTGATATAGGGAGGAAAATGGAAGTGAAATCATAAATAGAGGTTTTCTAAATCATTTTCATCATTGTTGTAAAAAGATGAAGTTATGAGTCACCATAAAAAGTTATTTATGAGAATTTATCATGATATATTTTAAAAAAACTTTAAAATTAATCACCACAATGTATTATTGAATTAAAATAATAATTTGGTTAACAAATGTATAGTGGAAGATACAATATATAATTGTGAAAAAAATGAATTTTAAAAATTTTAAATTATATTTTTTGAAAACCAACATTGTTTAAAGGAGTAAGAAAAATTAATTTTGAAAATAATTAAATATAAATATGAAGGACACATGATAAAATACATTTGTTTTGTTTCAAAATAATAATGGAAAACATTAATGGAATGAAATAATGTAACACCATACGTTTTTTTAAACCTTTTTTTAATTAATTAGAGTTATATGATGGATTGTGTTATAAGACAAAACAAGTTAATATTTTTTTACACACAATAATAAATTACCCTTATATACATGCCACATTATCATAGCTTCATTTATATGAACACCAGCTTAGTTTTTATTACACACAACATTGAGTTTATACAAAATAATATTTTATTATTACACTTATTTAAAAGAGAAAATTATAACCTAGATTTTAGAATGGTATTTATAAAATGCATTAACTGAATTATGAAATTACGGTTTAAAAATAATTCTTTGACCAATTAATTATAAATTATTGTAAAAATGTTTTTAAAATAATTTTTTTTTCTAAAAAATTATTTAAATGTGCCCAAGTGTGTTTTATACTAATAAATAATCAAGTAAATATTTTAGAGCTATATTAATATAATATATTAAATATATTATTTAAAATTCATATTATGTGTTTTCAAAACATGACATAAGAACAAATCCAATTTTAAATTTAAAAACTTTATTTTTCAAAAAAATTATTTTCACCTCTTTTTCACGGAAAAAATATTTTAAATATATTTTTGACACTTTTATAAATTATATTTGACAAAATAAACTTCTTATTTTAAATAATATTATCAAAATTTAATTTGGTTCAATTTTTTGTATTTTTCTGATAAAATTCATTGTTGATGAATAATTGAAATATTTTATTTTAATTGCAATCTATTTTTTCATAAGATTTATTTATATTTATATATTTTATTTTAGATAAGTTTTAATGTATAATTAGATCAATATTTTATCTTTTAATCTAATTAAGGTAATTGGAATAAATTTTAAATAAAATTTTGATATAAAAACATTTAAATATTATAGACATTTTTACATTAAAAACCTGTTTTCTTGACCTCTTAACAAGATTAATTTTTAAATAATTTAAAAAAATTCATTGTTTTTTAGTTTTAAAAAATTTATTCCATATTTGTAATTATAAGGTACAAATTTATTAAATCGTTCCCAATTGTTTTTTGACAAAATATGAATAATATCTTTGGTTATTTTTATTACCATGATTAAGGGTAAATCTAGTAATTAAGTATGAAAATAATATTATAAATATTATAAAATTACCCTAACACATTTCGTGAATTTATTGGATAAATTTATTTCTTGCCTAAGCATTAAAGGATTAGTTATGAGACCATTTACAGTCTTTTATAATATTACATTCAATGGAAAGTCAATTTTTTCATACTTTTGATTTTAACAAGGAAATATTTCTAATATGGGGTAATATAGGTGATATGTTACAGTATTAATATTATTTAAAAATTTAAAATTTTTATCGACAAAATTTAAATTTAATTATAAACTTTAGTGATAAAAAAGTTCTATTAAATAGTGACACATTGACGATGCAGTAATTATTTAATTTATATAAGAATCAAATAAATATTATTACAAATATTAAAATAAATTTAATTTGATATAATTAATCTCATACAAGAAACTTTTGGAAGGATTTGAAATTTTAGTGATGATTTAAAAGTGATTTTTTAAATATATCATTTTTAGGATATTTTAAAAAGGCCATGTAATGAATAGTGTCAAAATTGATATTAATGATATTTTAAAATAAATAATTTTTTTAAAATGATATAAAATTTATAAAAATCTAAAATTCAACTAAATTATTGTTATATGTTATAAAAGTTCATCAATTACTCATTTATTTGTCATTTGATATTTTTTAGTAATTATATTAACCCTCAAAGTATAAATTACATGATATCACAATAATAATTAAAGAGGTTAAACAAGGAATAAAGATAAAAGATAATTATTACAAAATAGTAAAGATTTATCAAATTTTTATTGGATGAAAATATTTAGACCCAAAATAATACTATATTTAAAATTAATAATTTTAGAGAGATTTGGATTATGAATTAATTTATATTAATTTAATATTTTAACGATTTAAAAGAGTGACCCTCTCCTCTCTTATAAAAGTGATACTATTCTTATCTTTTATACACACGTCAAAATGTATTTTAATAATAAAAAAACTGAATAAATATAATCCCAAAATCCCTAAATTTATCCTAGAATTCTTACTTTGAGTATATGTCCCATGAATAGAGTCCTTTTGTGAAAATCAAAAGGAGATACCCAAAGAGGATGTTACATTCACCAACGAATGTTTTTGTTTTATTTATTCATTAAAACAATTAAATTATATTTATTTCATGTTTATATAATAATATAAGTATTAAAAATATAATTATATGGTGTTATATTAATGGTTTTACCTACACTTACACACACTTCCATCAAATGGGTAACGAACTTACTGTTATTGTGTACGGAGAACAACCACCTCATGTAATGATGTTGTTCATTTTCTCATTACCACCTCTCATGGTTGGGAATTGTAGAAAATATATTTTAATATTATATATATTGTATTTATGAAGTATTTATTTTAATGTAAATATGATATGAAACATACCTTCATGCTTTCCATTTTGTTTAGATATGATAACTTCTTTAGTGGACATATGGACTACCACCTCATCATAGCGATGTTATTCGATCAAACTTTTCATATAATATTTTAAAGATGAGTTTATTAAAATTAAATAATACATGAAATAATAGTTCTTTTTTTAATGATAATATATATATATGTGTGTGTGTGTGTGTTTCATTTACTTTTGTTCAATATGAAAATAAAATGGAAACAATATTCATGTGTACGTACGACCTACCATCTCACTGAACGGTGTATTTAATTTTCTATTTATATATTTTATATAAAAACATAAATACATATATAATTAATATATATCATTTTTACCTTATTTGTGTAAATGAAATCATGATCTAAGTATGATTTCCAAGAATAAAAAATCAAAACATTTATGAGAAACAAATCTGTTATTACCGAAAACATTACATAAACATAGAATTTTTAGTTATAAGGTAATATAACGTCATTAGTAAATAATATATAGTATTATATATATAGTTATATAAAATATTTACAATAACCTTATATTTATTCTATATAAGTTTTTCATGAGTATAATAAGAGTCAAGAAATTGGGTAAATGATTTTTGTCTCACTTTTATTTTTGTGGGACACATACTTTATACCCAATTGTTTTGTCTATGTGTTGCATATACTTAACATGAATATATTTTATGAGTCTTATACAAAAATAATATGTTTTTTTCATATCCATACAATTTTATTTCTTTCATTAAACTTATTATTCTACTAATTATAAAGGGATGATTTTTTATTTCAAATTCTCATCAATATTCAGGATTATTCCTTTTTGAGTTTCTATTGGGGAATATTTCCCTTACATGTCTATTTTTTCATTAAATGATTTCAAAAATTTATTACTCTCCTATTATGGGTTTTTAAATTAAATTTTTACCATTTTTTTAACTTTTTTACTTACTGGTTTGAAAGGAATATTCTCTTTCATTTTCCAAATAAGGTACATTTTGAGTTTTCCAGAAAAATTGTGATGAATGTTTTTTCAACATATAATGAATGAACCTAATTTTCAACAATGATGACACCAAATTTATTGTAAAATTACCTTAAAATATTACAAGAATATTTTTAGATAATTTTTTTAAAATAAATTTGTCTTTATTTTAAGTAAAGAAAATATTTTCAAAGAAAAAAGGATATTTTCCTCAAAAATTATTTTCAAGTGATCTCTAAAAATTATTTTCTATATAAGATAACATTATTTTATGTTACTTATGTTTTAATAAGGATATTATTCATTGATACCATTATTATTATTTCTAATAATGGTTTAAATTTATGATGGAATGATATTTATAAAACCTATTTCTTTTCCACAGTTTATTTTAAGATTGAGTGATATCTACAGAACCCATTTCATTCCATGGATTTGTATATGACGAATGATTTAAGTTATTATGGAACACATATGTACGGTTTTAATTATATGACAGGCTAGACCAATTTCTCCCTAAAATTCATTGGGTAAATATGGATAACTCATGAGGAATATAGGTTATGTGTGAATCTGATTTCATGTGTCCACTTATATGTGTGGACCTAGTTTAAATTTCCATAATTTTATGTGTATTCCTAGTTTTCATGTACATATTTTTATGAATGTCCTTGATTTCATGCCCTTAATTTAATGAGTGAACCTGTTTCTATTTATACATTTTCAAAAAATTACAAGTTTATGTATATTCCAAAATTTCAGGTCTTATTTCAGTGTTATTCCCCCATGAATTTTTTTTTTATTCCATTATGATTCATGTATTATGAATTACCAATATTTATTTCATTATTCACGTTTATGATCTTTGATATTCATGGTATTATCGGCTAATGTTATCATCACATTCGTATACTCTTTATTCTCATGTTTATGCTTATATATCTCTCTTGTTTACCCTTACTGAGCATCTGAGCTCACCCTTTTATTATGGTTCTTTTCCCTTGGATATGAAGAATTTTTGTAAGTATGATGCATCAAAAAGTGTTCTATATATGTAGAAATGGGAGGCATAAGATATAGATATATTATGAACCAGTTGTTTATGCTTTCATGTTTTAGAGGGAACTAAACTAATATGGTATTTAGGAGTGTGTTGGTGTAATATATGAAATATTCTTAAACAATGATGTAATATAAATAAATGAAAATAATGTTTTGTTATAAATAAGAAGGAAATGGATGAAAAATATCCATTAAAATGGATAATTATTAATCTTATCAACACCATATTTTTAAGAATAAGTGAAATCATCAAGGAATGATTTTTTTGATTTAAGAGTGAAAATAACTTATATAAAAAAAGGGAAATTTCTATATGAAATAAATGGATATATGAATATAGGGAACCTATAATTTTATATTCAACGGATAAAAAATATAAATCCATATAAACAAGGTTGAGTTGAAAAAACCCTTACAAAAGATTCCTACTCAACCAGACACACTATAAACTCTTGTTTGCTAAAAATAACAGTCTTAATTAATTATTGTAACAAAATAATCATATATATTATATTTTTTAATATTTAATTATAACAATTTATTATAAATTTTTATGAAATTACTGTTTATTTTCATCCTCAGATGTTAGTGACTTTGATAATTTTACACGTGATTTATAATTTTAATGTTCATCCCCATTAATTGATACCAATTTCATCATTCATATATTATTTAATATACTATAATAGATGATACATGGGAATTTATGATGTTAAAATTTCATTCCATGATAGTTTTAGTTATGATTCGGGAATATGAAATCAATTACAGGGTTGTTTTAGTAATTTATAACGAAATAGGTAGTATATTACAAATGATTTTATATATTAGAATTATCTTTAATGAACCAATAATATTTATTTAAAATTTAATATCTAATATTATTAGTTTTTAATTTTATAACCTTATCCAGGATATAAAATTAAATCATTGTTCATGTAGGTGGTTCAACAAACATAAGAAAGAAAAATACATAATTAATTGATAAGGATGATTTAGTTATAATAACACAATTCTATAAGTATAATCAAATTAATAATCTTTCAATAAATAAAGAAATCACAATTGGGAATATTTTGATGATGAAGGTATGATAAGAAGATATTATTTATAATGAAGAAATCATTTCTTCTATTAGTATGTTCATTTTAGGTGGTTAAATTTACAGTGATCACTTATTATTAATATTAGTAATAGAATTCCAAATTTATATTTTAAAGAAATTAATTATTTTTATAAATTTAATATGTATCCTTTTTATCGATTTTTATAACTATCCATCAATGTTGGTGATGAAAAATTAAATATTTCATTCATAGAGGTTGTTGTCTGCATGCAAAATGATTGACATTTTATTTTTTTGAATAGATTTTTGGAAGGTAGAAAATGATTATTATATTAATATAATATATTTTAATTATAGTAATGAAATTTATGTAATTATATTAATATTATTATAATATTTCTAGATAATATTATAGGATAAATATAGAGAATAAATGGATGTGGAGTTGATTGTACTCACATTGGGGACTTAAATCCATTCTTGAAAGAATTATTAGAAATAGAGGATTTAGTGATTATTATTGGGACAAGATATAAGGAACCGAACATAAAACATTACATAATATTAAATTAAATGAATAATTGAAATTGAGGATCTTTTAAGGTTTAGAGTTTTAGAGTGTTAGACTATTACTATTACATTTCAAAAATTACAAAGTAAACACTTCTAACCAATATCCATATTTTTACAAAACATGAACTCTTGAAAAAAAGAGTCATGTCTAGTTCCATGATTAAGTCAAAATGAATTTTACTTGATCCCATCCTTGAACCTATTCCACATTATGTCCTGTGAAAAACATTTCAAAAACTTGGGATGAGCATAAAAAGCTCAGTAAGGGATACACAAAGAAGTAAAACTGTTAGTTTTTAAAAACAACAAGTAAACCATGAATGCTTTAACAAAAGTAATAATTTTCACCTTTATGAAGTAGTAAATACTCTTCACTGAATAAAAGATCATTACATACCCTTTTGTAACCAAAATATTACCGTAAAACCCATATAAAGAACACATAACTTATAAAGGTAACTTGGGAAATAAACATACATAAATGGAATAACCATGCGGTCTACTTCCACACATATCACTAAATGGAATAGGCATATAGCCGACTTCCATACCCAATGCATTGGAGGTTATAACGTAACCACCCGTCCTGGTATTCACGACACCACCCGTCATTTGGTTTATCACGTAACCACCCTTCAAATGTCCAAGTACCATTATTAAATCATAAGACATAAAACAAACATAACGGAAAGAAAAAATTTACACATTTCAATCACAATATATCACTTAAATATATTGACATAAAAAATCCATTATAAAAAACATTTTCAATACCAAAATACATAAAAGGGTATATGGTATTTATTTTCTTTTTAAAACATTACGGCTTGTTGAGAATGCCAAAGATCAAATAATACTCGCGGTGGCGGAAAAGGTCATTACCATCACTTACGTGGAGAGGAACATTGTTTTTTTGTTTAGTAAAATGATTTGTAGAAAATTATTCCCTTTTAAAAGTCAAGGGTGTTTATACGGCGTATAAAAAATGTTGTGTATTAAAACAAAATATTCCACAATGATAGAAGATTGAGACGAAGTCCCTTACCTCGTGTATGACTTGACTCGATCATTCTTTAATCTCCTAAACAATAAACTAAAGTTAATTTATACTTTCTTAAGAACCTTTTTGAAGTTTATTATTCTTTTTATATCACTAATTACCATGTTATAAACATTGTGTAAACATTTAAGTTAATAATGTTCATTTTGTCGATATTTGGTACTTGAGTCAAAAATGAACACCTTATATTAAAAGTTCTCGATGTGGTCAATAGTCCACTATATACAGAATGATATTCATTATTTAGATATAATATATATCATATATATCCAGTATATACATGTATTTATAATAGTATATAACATTTAGAGGTAAGAAATGAAATGCACCATTCATGGAGACGGTAAGCCATACGTACGCATGAACGCTACTTCCATTTCTATCTCATATTTAATTGAATTAAAAAATAATGATACATAGTAGTATTATAATTTAAGTATTGTATCACATATAATATCATTAAATCTATCCTTTATATTTACCACATATGGTATGAATGAGTCATATCACTTTGAGGGGCGGTAGCCCGCACTTCCTCTATTGAGATTATCGCGTTTACCCATAATGGAAATCATAAAGGCATGCTATAAATGGAAAATAGAGAATAATAAAGGAAAAATAAACATAATATATATCATATATAAATATATTGCCATCATAATGGCCACCATGACAGGCTATAGGATAAAATCGAACAATCATCGTTTCGTGAGGCGTTAGTTTCCCATCCATAAAAACATTATGTTCTTCATCCATTAGATGGAGGTGTGTGTAAGTGTAGTTAAAATTCATATCATAACAACATACTATTATACTGATTATACTGTTTTTTTTACAAAAAAATGTAATAAAAAGAGTTTATGGGTTGGAGAAGTAAAATAAAAGAAAAATATTTAAGAGAAACGGTTACCTTTAATATGGGTAACTCCCATTGGTTCGAGCCAAATGACTTCATGAAGTGCCTTATACCTAAGGTAAGGCTTCTAGGAGGATTATTGGTACATAGGAAGCTTAATTGGGTAGATTTTGGACAATCCAAATGGCTTGAGAGGTGTGAGGAATTGGTTAGAAGTGGTCTCCTTTTATAAGGGAGAGGAGGGACTCTTTAGGAAAGTGTGAAAATATTATTTTATAATATAATGATATTAGGTTTCAAAAGGACCCAAAATCATTATGGTCGAAGATAATATGACTCATATTAGAAATAAAATCATCCAATCAGAATTTTACATGTTTTGGATAATATTTTAATCATTATAATCTTATTTATTTGAATGATTTATTAATTAGGTAAACACTGCATCATTATTGTGTCATAAATAATTTAAATTATTTGATGTCTAAAAATTATAAAAAAAAATACCATGATGTAGGAAATATTTTTAATCTATCTAAAGAATATTTATAGTCAAAACGATACGTTATATAACCCCTTCTAAAAATTAATTTACTAAAAGATATTTTCTTTTGTCATTTTTTCTGTTACCTTATGTTAATTAATCTAAATTGTCATTATCACTCCCAAGTTGCTCAATGGGGTCCCAAAATCGACCCAAAGATTCCCATGGTCGTAAATGACTCAACAAATTAGGTTTTTACAAGTTTTAAGGTAATTTTGAATTATTATAATATTCTTTTTACCTTGAATTACCCTCTTTACCTTTAATCGCGGTAAATAAAAGTCAAAAGGTACTAGTCACCAAAAATTATTTTCATCTTATTGAACCACATTTTACTTCTAGATAACAACCATGTATGTAGAATTTTTGAAATTAAATTCACAAAAGTGGTAAAATTTAATTTAAAAGAAAAGGTCAGTTTATTTAACCACAACTAAGTGGTTTCACTATTCATCAAATATTGAAGTTTTCCAGAAAAATATAAAAAATTCAGCCTAAGCTATATTTGGTATTCCGAATTCGAAAATGATGTCTTTTTTTCCAAATTAAAAACATAAAAGTGGAATTAATTAATTTTAAAATTAATTTCCGTTAACAAAACAAATAGCCTGTTTTTAAGAAATAATAACTATCCAAAGATTGATACTTGTTTATGTCCAATTTCAATGTGAAATAAATTAAAATGACCAAAATTGGATTAAATGGTAAAAATATATTTTTATTTCACTTTAAAACCAACTAAAAATATAATCTAACCATATAAATAAATTTGATTAAAATGCACTTTTGAATTAAAATACAATATTTTTCACTATTCATTAAATAAATGAACTTTATCAGAAAAATCCCAAAAAATTACTGAAAGAAAAATTTGATGTCCACATTCAAAAGAGGGATTTTATTTGGTCAATTAGAACATATAAAAATGACCAACACTATATTTAATGAGGTTTCTCCATTAAAAGGAGGTAAATTGGCCTTTTAATTTAAATTATGCTTAAAATTAGATTCATTCATATTTTAAGCCTCTATATTTTTATTGGATAAATGTAAATAAATTTAAAAAAAATGAATAATCATATTAAAGTTAGTTTTTTTCATTCCCGCCAATACAACGGTAAGTAGTTAACTATCATTTAAAATAATAATATTATTTATTTGTGAGCAATGTAAGATTTCAAAGAAACGCATTGTTGCGTATCGGGTACGCTATCGAACATAGTAACCCCTTTAAAGTAAAATTAATATTTATTTCACATATATTAATAAATATGAAATATGTATTATTCTTCATTTACTTGGGATGTTACATCCTTCCCCCCTTTTGGGAATTGCATTCTCACAATTTTTATTCACTTATCAAAATAAGTGGGGGTATTTATCCCTCGTAGAATTTTCATATTCCCACGTTGCATCTTCAACCATATGGTTTTTCCACAAAAACTTTACCTGGTGAATTACATTATTCCACAACACATGCTCTCTATAGTTAAGATTTTGAACTGGTTGTTCTTTATAAGAGAGATTATCTCCAACTGAACTACCTCTAGGCTCAAAACATGAGATGGATCTGACATATACATTCTCAACATCGAAACATGAAAATAATTGTGTACCTGGGATAAACTTGGAGGTAAAGCCACTATGTATGAAACTGATCCAACTTTCTCTAGAATTTCATAAGGTCCAATGAACCTCTGACTCGACTTTCCCTTTTTACCAAAATGCATCACACTTTTCTATGGAGAAGCTTTTAGAAAGACATTATCACCTACCTCAAAAGAAAGATCCTTCCTCCGGTTATCTGCATAAATTTTCTGCCTACTCTGAGCAGTTCTAATGTGATTTTGAATCAACTGAACTTTCATTACCATCTCTTCTACCAATTCTGGTCCCATCAGCTTCCTTTCACCTACATTATGCCAAAAAGATGGAGTTTGACAACGCTTTCCATATAATTCCTCAAATGGATCCATCTGTATACTGGAATGAAAACTGTTATTATATGATAATTAAACCAAATAAATATAGTGGTCCCAAATTCCCTGATAATCCATCGAACAAGCATGTAGCATATCTTCCAATGTATGAATTTTTCGTTCTAATTTACCGTCTGATTGAGGGTCAAAAGATGTACTAAAATTTAATTTAGTACCTAATGACTTCTGAAGGCCTTTTCAAAAGTTAGAAGTAAACCTGTGATCACGATCTGATAAAATGGAGAGGGGAACTCCATGCAACATGACTATCTTTTTAACATACAACTGAGCAAGTTGATTGAGAGACAAAGTATCTCTAATAGGAATGAAATGAGTAGATTTATTCAATTGACCAACTATAAACTAGATTGCATTATTACCTCGAGATGTCTTTGGTAATCCCACAACAAAGTCCATGGATAAATTTTCCCATTTCCACTCTAGCACCGGTAAAGGCTGAAGCATTTCTTTGGGCAATTGTCTCTCTGCTTTAACCTACTGACAAGTCAAAAATGTCATAGTAAAATCAGCAATATCTCTTTTCATTCCATCCCAGCAGTAATACTCATGAATATCTCTATACGTCTTAGTACTGCAAGGATGAACTGAAAACAGAGAAGTATGATCTTCACATAACAAATCATTCTTCAAGTTTGAATAATAAGGCACACATAATCTCTTCCGAAACCTCAAAACACAATCATTATCAATGTTAAATTCAGGAAACCTACCCTTCTGAACCAGCACTGCCTTTTTCTGCAACTCACTGTCTTCTTTCTGCGCTTAATTTATTCTGTCTAATAGAGATGATTTCACTGACACTTGAATCAAAAAAGAATAATTTCCTGCACCAACAACTTCTATGAAAAATTTCATCAAAGCCAAAACCAAAGGATCTCGTTCGAAACCTAACATGGTTAATGAAGTATTACTTTTTTGACTCAAAGCCTCAGACACTTTATTTGCTTTTCCCAGATGATAAAGGATCATGAAATCATAATCCTTGATTAATTCCAACCATCTTCTTTGTCTCATGTTCAAATTTTTTTGAGTGAATATATACTTCAAACTTTTGTGATCATTATATATTTCACACTTCACTCTATACAAAAGATGCCTTAAAAATTTTAAATCAAAATCAAATGTAGCTAATTCCAAATCATGTGTAGGGTAATTTAACTCAGGAGGTTTCAACTGATTTGAAGCATAAGCAATTAACTAATAATTCTGCATAAGTACACATCCAAGTCCTTTAAATGAAGCATCACTGTAGATAACAAACTCACCATTTCTAGATGGTAGTGAAAAAACTGGATCATTCACCAATCTTCTTTTCAATTCCTGAAAACAATCATCACATTCTTTTGTCCAGATGAACTTAACACCTTTTCGAGTTAACTTAGTCATTGGACTAGATAACCGTGAAAACTTTTCAACAAACCTCAGGTAATAACCTTCCAAACCAAGAAAACTATAAATCTCAGTTATGTTTGTTGGTCTTGGCCATTCTTCAACAACTTTTATTTTAGCAGGATCAATAGTTATGCCATTTTTTTAAACAATGTGACCAAGGAAAGAAATTTGTTGTAACCAAAACTCACACTTGCCGAATTTTCCTAGTAGTTTCTTTTCATTAAAGGTTTGTAAGACCACCCTTAAATGAATTTCATGTTCCTCTTTAATTTTTTAATAATCCAAAATATCATCAATAAACACAACCACCATTTATCACCTGATTAAACTGAGCCATCACTATAGTAAACTTCTCAATTCTGATTCCGACCATCTCAGGTTGCTGATTCGGAAGGTCATTCTCCTCTGTATGACTTCCTAGAAAAGATGCTACGTTTCCTTTATGAAAAATAATTCTTAACACAAACATATCTTAGAATAATAAACATGGCAATATGTAAATGCTATATCATTTCAATATTACCATAAATTAATATATGGAAATTTATTTAACAATACCTTAACTCGTAAAGTTATCTAAACCGACCTCTGATACCAACTATAAGGAACCGAACATAAAACATTCCATAATCTTGAATTAAATGAATAATTCACATTGGGTATCTTTTTAGGTTTAGATTTTTAGAGATTTAGACCATAACTATTACATTTCAAAAAATTACAAAGTAGACACTTCTACCCAGTATCCATTTTTTTCACAAAACATGAACTCTTGAGAAAATTGTCATGTCTAGTTCCTTGTTTAAGACAACATGAATTTTCCTTGATCCCATCCTTGACCCTATTCCACGTTATGTCCTGTGAAATTTTTTTCAAAAACTTGGTATGAGCATAAAAAGCTCAGTAAGGGATACAAAAATAAGTAAAACTGTTAGTTTTTCAAAACAAAATGTAAACCATGAATACTTTAAAAAATGTAATACTTTTCACAATTATGAAGTAGTAAATACTCTTCACTAAATAAAAGATCATTACTTACCCTTTTGTAACCAATATATTACCATAAAACCCATATAAAGAACACATAAATTATAAAGGTAACTAGGGACATAAATATACATAATTGGAATAACCATATGGCCGACTTCCACACATATCACTAAATGGAATAGCCATACGGAAGACTTCCATACCCAATGAATTGGAGGTTATAATGTAACCACACATCCTGGTAACCACGACACCACCTGTCATTTGGTTTATCACGTAACCACCCGTCAAATGTTCAAGTACCACTATAAAATCATAAGTTGTTAAACAAATATAAAGGAAAGAAAACATTTCCACATTTCAATCACAATATATCAATTAAATATATTGATATAACAAATCCATTATAAAACCCATTTTCAATACCAAAATACATAAAAGGGTATATGGTATTTATTTTCTTTTAAAAACGTTATGACTTGTTGAGGAAGCCAATGATCAAATAATAATTCCGGCGGTGGAAAAGGTCATTGTCACTGCTTACGTTAAAAGGAACATTCTTTTTGACCTTTAGTAAAACACTTTGTAGAAAAGGATTCCCTTTGAAAAGTTAGGGGTCTTTATACAGAGTATAAAATAAAGTCGTGTATTAAAACAAAATATGCCTCAATGAAAGGAGATTGAGACGAAGTCCCTTACCTCATGTCCGACTTGACCCAATCATTCTTTAATCTCCTGCATAATAAATTAAAGTTAATTTATAATTTCATAATAACCTTTTTCATGTTTATTATTCCTTTTATATCACTTATTACCATGTTATAAACATTATGTAATCATTTATGTTAATAATGTTTATTTTGTCGATATTTGGTGCTTGAGTCAAAAATGAACACCTTATATTACAAGTTGTCCATGTAGTCAATAGTCCATTATATCCAGAATGATATTCATATTTTAGATATCATATATATCATATATATCTAGTATATACATGTATTTATAATAGTACATCACATTTAGAGGTAATAAATAAAATGCACCGTTCATGGAGACGGTAAGCCGTACGTACAGATGAACATTACTTCCATTTCTATTTCATATTTAATGGAACTAAAACATAATCATACATAGTAGTATTATAATTCCAGTATTTTATCATATATAATATCATTAAATCTATCCTTTATACATACCAAATATGGTATGAACAAGTCATATCACTTTGAGGGGGCGGTAGTCCGCAATTCCTCTATTGAGATTATTGCGTTTACCCATAATGGAAACCATAAATGCAAGATATAAATGGAAAATACAAAAGAATAAAGAAAACATAAACATAATATATATCATATATAAATAAATTTATATCATAATGTCCACCATTAGAGGTGGTAGGATAAAATTGAACATTCATCGTTTCGTGAGGCGTTAGTTTTCCATCCATAGAATTATTATGTTCTTCATCCATTAGATGGAGGTGTGTGTAAGTGTAGTTCGAATAATTATCATAACAAAATCCTAGTTTATTGAGGATACTGTTGTTGTTACAAATGAAAGGAATAAAAAGAGTTTAGGGTTTGGAGAAGTAAAATAAAAAGAAAACAATTTAAGAGAAACCGTTACCATTAATTTGGGTATCTCCCTTTGGTTTGAACCAAAGGACTTTTTGAAATGCCTTATACCTAAGGTAAGGATTCTAAGAGAATGAGAGGGATGTAAGAAGCTTAATTGGGAAGAGTTTGGATGAGCCAAATGGCTTGAGATTTGTGAGGAATTGGTTATAAGTGGTCTCCTTTTATAAGGGAGAGGAGGGGCTTTTTAGGAAAGTGTGAAAATATTATTTTATAATATAAAGATATTCGGTTTCTAATGGTCCAAAAATCAGTAATGTCGAATATAAGATGACTCATATTCTAAATAAAATCATCCAATCAGAATTGTACATGTTTTGGATAATATTTTAATCATTATAATCTTATTTATTTAAATGATTTATTAATGAGGTAAAGAATACATCATTATTGTGTCATAAATAATTTAAATTATTTGATGTCTAAAAATTATAAAAAAATTACCATGATGTAGGAAATGTTTTTATATTTATAATGCATATTTATAGTCAAAAGTATAATTTATATAACCCCTTTTAAAAATTAATTTACTAAAAGATATTTTCTTTTATCATTTTTGCCTTTACTTTAAGATAATCAATCTAAATTGTCTTTATCACTCCAAAATTGCTCAATGGGGTCCCAAAGTCGACCCAAAGATTCCCATGAATATAAATGACTGAAAAATTATGGTTTGGACAAGTGTTAAGGTAATTATGATTTATTATAATATTCTTTTTACCTTGAATTACCCTCTTTACCTTTAACCACGGTAAATAGAAGTCAAAAGTTACTATTCACCAAAGATTATTTTCATCTTATTGAACCACATTTTATTTCTTGATAACAACCATGTATGTTGTAATTTTGAAATTTTATTCATAGAAGTGGTAAAATATAATTTAAAAGAAAAATTCATTTTTTTAACTACCACAAAGTGGTTTCACAATTCATCAAAAATTGATGTTTTTAAGAAAAATACCAAAAATTTATCCTAAGATATATTTGATATTCCCATTCAAAAATTATGTCTATTTTTAGAAACTCAAAACATAAAAGTGGCATTAAGTAATTTTAAAATTAATTCGCTTTATCAAAACAAATAGTGCGTTTTTAAGTAACAATAACTATCAAAAGATTGATACTTGTTTATGTCCAATTTCAAAGTGAAATGAATTCCAATGACCAACATTGGATTAAATGGTAAAAATATATTTTAATTTCACTTTAAAACAAACTAAAATTATAATCTAAAAATATAAATAAATTATATTAAAAGGCACTTTTGAATTAAAATACAATATTTTTCACTATTCATTAAAAAAATGAACTTTATCGGAAAAATATGAAAAAATTACCGAAAGTAAAATTTGATGTCCCCATTCTAAAGAATTATTTTACTTGGTCAATTAAAACATATAAATATGACCAAAACTAGATTTAAAGAGGGTTCTCCATTAAAAGGTGGTAAATTGTCCTTTTAATGTAAATTATGCTTAAAATTAGATTTATTCATATTTTAAGCCTCTATCTTTTTATTGGATAAATGTAAATACATTTAACAAACATGTATAATCATATTGTAGTTAGTTTTGTTCATTCCTACAAATACAATGTCTAAGAGTTAACTACCATTTAAAATAATAATATTATATTATTAATGTGCAACGTAAGAATTCAAAGAAACTTGTTGTTGCGTATCGGGTAAGCTATCGAACATAGAAACCCCTTTAAAGTAAAATTAATATTTAATTCACAAATATTAATAAAAATGAAATATGCATTATTCTTAATTTACTTGGGATGTTACAAAAGACGTTTTAAAATGTGTAATTGTGATCTAGTGGAGTAAAATTATGTATATTTTCAATGTAATTTTGAAGGATAAGCATGGATTAATGTTGGTCTAAGAGAGATCCTTTTATTTGTGAAAAATAGTGACTTTTACATGGAAACTAATGTTAGGTGATGGGTAAAAATGAAATAACATTAGAGTTTGGTGAGTTAGGTTATTAATGGTACATGAGACATACAGTTATGGATTTTAAACATAATAATGGACTTCAATAATTTAATACTTTCAAATTGATTTATCATATTTTGAACTACATTATGTTACCTCTTTTAACCCTTATTGGCCTTGATTAATTTTTTAGCATAGTAATTACTCTTTTACTAGAAATATAAGATCAAAATTGTTACAAAATTTGGATGTGATGATTATAAATTTAAACAACATTTAATCTCACTATATTTATAAATATTTTAAATCTAAATTTAATATTAATATATAAGGCCTGGGAAAAATCATTTTTGTGGAAAGATTACTTTTTATAGATTAAATCATTTTATTATAATTTATAATAAATTTAAAATTAAATATTCTTTGATGTCAAACCTAACCACAGATTTCATTTTAATTTTATTTATTTCTGGGTTCTTGATCATGCCATTGGTTTTGGGGGTGATTACCCAATTGAATATTATTATTTTTGGGGGTTTTTGGCCATTTTTGTGATTTTTTTCTCTTACATAGTTACTGTCCACAGTTTAAATGGGAAAATTATGGATGGTAGACCAACTGACCATTTCAAGTTAATTTTTTTCTAGAATTTTTTTTTCTTTCACATTTATAACATGTTTTTGAACAATATATGTGAGACAAAGAAGTAACTGTTTGGCCTTTTTGGGGTGTCTGAAAACTAGATGATGACTTTTTCATGGTTTGAGGAATCTATTAAATAAGAATGAATGGGTTTTTATCATATTGATAGACATGAGTGGCATGATTTTCACATAGTTCTTTAGACCCTATGTCTAGCCCATGCAATGGTTCTCAGTTTCCATAGAAGGGAGAAAGGCTGGTGTATGGTTTCCAAACCATTAATCCAAACCATGTGAGGCTATTGTGTCATTCTAGTATGATGCACATCGGGGAAAACAATTTTGTAAACCATGTAGCCTAACCACGTGTATAAGGCCCCGACCTTAAAACTTACTTAATATTGAATTAAATGAATAATTCACGTTGAGGATCTTTTCAGGTTTAGAGTTTTAGAGAATTAGAACATAACTATTACATCTCAAAAGATTACAAAGTAGTCACTTCTACTAAGTTTCCATAATAAAAAAAAACTCTTAAAAGAAACATGTCTAGTTCCATGTTTTATATAGCATGACATTCCCTTGATCCCATCCTTGACCTTATTCCACATTAAGTCCTGTGAAAAACATTTCAAAAAAACTTGGGGTGAGCATAAAAAGCTCAGTAAGGGATACACAAAGAATGAAAACTGTTAGTTTTTCAAAATCAAGTAAACCATGCACACTCTATCAAAGTAATACATTCACCTTCATGAAGTAGTAAAAAATCTTCACTGAATAAAGTATCATTACTTACCTTTTTGTAACCAAAGGATTGCCATAAAACCCATATAAAGAACACATAACATATATAAAGGTAACTTGGGACATAAACATATTTAAGTGGAATAACCATACGGTCGACTTCCACACATATCACTTAATGGAATAGCCATACGACCAATTTCCATACATACTTAATGGAATAGCCATACGGCCGACTTCCATACCCAATGCATTGGAGGTTATAACGTAACCACCCGTCCTGGTATTCACAGCACCACCCGTCATATGGTTTATAACGTAACCACCCATTAAAATGTCCAAGTACCAATATAAAATCATAAAACATAAAACCAATATAAAGGAATGATAACATTTCCACATTTCAATCACAATATATCATAAATATATTGACATAATAGAATCCTTTATCAAACCCATCTTCAATACCAAAATACATAAAAGAGTATATGGTATTTATTTTATTTTAAAAACATTACAGCTTGTTGAGGAAGCCAAAGACCAAATAATACTCACGGCGGTGGAAAAGGTCATTGTCACCGCGTACGTTAAAAAAAACATTCCTTTTTGTCGTTTAGTAAAACGCTTCGTAGAAAAAGATTCCTTTTGTATAAAAGTAAAAGTCAAAGGGGTTTATACATCGTATAAAATAAAGTTGTGTATAAAAAGAAATATGTCTCAATGAAAGGAGATTGAGACGAAGTCCCTTACAAAGATCATTTTTAAAATAAAATAGTTCTATTATGTGTATTCACTATAAGTAAACATAAAGAAAGTACAAATACAATATAGGACATAATAATATCATGACATAATTTGAAAGTAGGAGATTAACCCAAAGAATGGTAATTGGGTTAAGAAGTACCCTTACCTCAGGTCCGACTTGACTCGATCATTCTTTAACGTCCTGAATAATAAACTTGAGTTAATTTATACTTGATTAAGAACCATTTTAAAGTTTATTATTCCTTTTATATCACTTATTTCCATGTTATAAACATTATGTAACCATTTAAGTTAACGATGTTTGTTTTTTCAATATTTGGTTCTTAAGTCGAAAGTGGACTTCTTACAATTACATGTTGTTCATGTGGTCAAAGGTTCTTTATATCCAGAATGACATTCCTGATTTGGATATCATATATATCATATATATCCATCATATACATGTATTTATAATATTACATAATCATTTAGAGGTAAGAAATGAAATGCACCGTTCATGGAGACGGTAAGCCGTACGTACGCATGAACGCTACTTTCATTTCTATTTCATATTTTATAGAATGGAATCATAATGATATAAGAGTATATTATAATTCCAGTATAATAACATATATAATATCATTAACTTTATCCTTTACACATCCCACATATGGTATTAACGAATCAAATCACTTTCAGGGGGCGGTAGTCCGCACTTCCTAAAATGAAGATATCGTGTTTACCCATAATGGAAACAATAATGGTATGCCATAAATGAAAAATACAGAAGATTAAGGAAAGAATAAACATATTATATATCATATATAAAAATAGTGACATCATAATGGCCACCTTTGAAGGTGTTAAATGAGTATTGAACAATCAGCGTTTCGGGAGGCAGAATTTCGCCATCCACGGAAACCGTATGTTCTTTAACCATTTGATGTAGTTGTGTGAGAGTGTATCTAGAATAAATCTTATAACAACATCCTAGTATATTGAACATACTGGTGTTGTTACAAAAGAAGTAAATAAAAAGAGTTTAGGGGGTTGGAGAATCAAAATAAAACAAATGAACAAGAGAGAATAAATTACCATTAAAAGTGTAACTCCTTTTGATTTGAGCCTAAAGGCTTCCTTTGAAAGGATTCTGCCCAAAGGGAATCATCTAGGATGAGGAGAGGTATGTGCAGAGAGTAAATGGGCAGGGGATGGCCGAGCCAAAGGCTTTAGGAGTGTGTGAAATGAGGTAGAGGTGGGGGCCTTTTATAAGAGGAGAGGAGGGGCACTTTTGGAAATCATGAAACTATTATTTTATTTTCAAAAGTGTTTCGAATTTATAAGGTCCCACATTGATATATTTCTAACATAAGATGATAAGGCTTCTAAATACACTCATCCAATAGGTTTTGGACATGTGTAGGTTTTAGAGTTTACATTAACTTTCCATTTAATTTAAATCGTTAAATAATGAAGTCATCGCTGCATCATAATGATGTCAGAAATAATTTATTTTATTTAAAGTCTAAAAATTATAAAAAAATTACTATTATGTAGGAAATTTTCTTAGCTTTCCAATTAATATTTATAATCAAAAATATGATCTTAATAACCCCTTATAAAAAAAAATTTTTAAAACATATTATGTTTGTGTCATTTTTACTTTTATTTAAAAAAAGGCATTAAAGTCATTATCTCACACAAGTGGCTCCATGGGGTCCCCTAAATCGACCCATGGGTTGTCTTGGTCGGCCATGACACAACCAATAGGGTTAGGACATGTGTCAAGCTCATCTCATTTTATTAAAGAATTATTTTTACCTTAAACTACACTAATTACCTCTAATCGCGATTAAAAACTTAATAAGTTACTATTCACCAAAAAAATTATTTTAATCTCATTGAACCACATTTTAATTCTTAATGACAACCATGTATGTCAGATTTTTGAAAATCAAAACACAATGATTGCAAAATTTCATTTAAACGGAAAATCAGTTTTTATAAGTACCACTTATTAGTTTCACTATTCATCAAAAATTGAAGTTTTTCAGAAAATTACCAAAAATTCAACCTAAGCTATATTTGATATTACGAATTCAAAAATGAAGTCTATTTTACAAAATTTAAAACATATAAGTCACATTAATTAATTTAATAATTAATTCTCGCTGTTAGAGCAAATAGCGTGTTTTAATGAAACAATAAGTATCAAAAGATTGACACTAGTTTAAGTCCGATTTCAAAGTGAAATTAATTCCAACGACCACTATTGAATTTAATGGTAAAAATATTTTCTAATTTCACTTTAAAACCAATTCCAAAGATAATCTAATAATATAAATAAATTAGATTAAAAATGTGTTTTGAATTAAAATACAACATTTTACACTATTCATTAAAAAAAAAGAACTTTATCGGAAAGATACCAAAAAATTACACAAAGTAAATTTTGATGTCCCGATTCTAAAGAAGGGTTATTTTTGGTCCAATAGAATTTATAAGATTGATCAAAACTATATTTAATGATAGTTCTCCGTCAAAAGGTGATAAGTGAACCCTTAGTGAAAATTAGGGTATAAATGCCTAAAATTGAACTCTTTCCGTATTTTAAGCCTTTATCTTTTATTGGGTAAATGTAAAAACATTTAAAAACATATATAATCATATTTTAGTTATTTCTATCCATTCCCGCCAGTACAACGACTACTTGTTAACTAACATTTAAAATAATATTATTTTATTACTTGTGTGCAATGTAAGTTTTCAAAGAAACTCATCGTTGCGTATAGAGTACGCTATCGAACGTAGAAAACCCTTTTAATTAAAATTAATATTTAATTCATAAATATTAATAAATATGAAAATTCTTTATTCTTTAATTACCTGGGATGTTACATCCTTCCCCCCTTTTGGGAATTGCGTCCTCGCAATTTTATTCACTTATCAAAATAAGTGGGGGTATTTATCCCTCATAGCATTTTCAGATTCCCACGTTGCCTCTTCAATCACATGGTTTTTCCACAAAACCTTTACCTGATGAATCACCTTATTCCGTAACACCTGCTCCCTGTGGTCAAGAATCTGGACTGGTTGTTCTTCATAAGATAGGTTCTCCTCCAGCTGAACTACCTCTGGACTCAAAACATGAGATGGATCTGGCATATACTTCCTCAACATTGAAACATGAAAAACATTGTGTACCTGAGATAAACTCAGAGGTGAAGCCACTCGGTAAGCAACTGATCCAACTTTCTCCAGAATTTCATATGGTCCAATAAACCTTGAACTAAGCTTTCCATTCTTACCAAATCTCATCACACTTTTCCAAGGAGAAACCTTCAGACAAACATGATCACCTACCTCGAAAGATAGATCCTTCCTCCGGTTATCCGCATAACTCTTCTGTCTTCTCTGAGCTGTTCTCATATGCTTCTGAATCAACTGAACTTTTTCTACCATCTCTTCTACCAATTCTGGTCCCATCAGCTTCCTTTCACCCACTTCATCCCAAAATGCTGGAGTTCGACACCGCTTCCCATATAATGCCTCAAATGCTTCCATCTGTATACTGGAATAAAAACTTTTATTATATGAAAATTCAACCAAAGAAAGATGTCCGTCCCAACTTCCCTGATAATCAATAGAACAAGCTCGTAGCATATCCTCCAAGGTCTGAATTGTTTGTTCTGACTGCCCATCTGATTGAGGATGAAAAGTTGTACTAAAATTTAATTCAGTACCCAATGACTTCTGAAGGCCTTTCCAAAAGTTAGAAGTGAACCTGGGATCACGGTCAGATACAATGGAGAGAGGAACTCCATGTAACCTGACTATCTCTCTAAGATACAAATGGGAAAGTTGATCTAGAGAGAAAGTATCTCGTATAGCAAGGAAATGAGTTGATTTGGTCAAGCGATCAACAATAACCCAGATTGCATTATTACCTCGAGATGTCCTCGGTAATCCCACAACAAAGTCCATGGATATGTTTTCCCATTTCCACTCTGGCACTGGTAAAGGCTGAAGCATCCCTTTCGGTAACTTCCTTTCTGCTTTAACCTGTTGACATGTCAAACACTTCACAGTAAAAACAGCAATATCACTTTTCATTCCATCCCACCAGTAATACTCCTGCAGATCTCTGTACATCTTAGTACTGCCAGGATGAACTGAAAATGGAGAACTATGATCTTCACATAACAACTCTCTCTTCAACTGTGAATCACAAGGCACACACAATCTCTTCCCAAATCTCAAAACACGATCATTATCAATGTTGAAATCAGGCAACTTACCTTTCTGAACCAGCTCTACCTTTTTCTACAACTCAGTGTCTCGCTTCTGTGCTTGCTTGATTCTGTTTGATAGAGAAGATTTCACTGATACCTGAAACAAAACAGAAGAACTTCCTACACCAACAACTTCTATGCCAAAGTTCATCAAATCTTTAACCAAAGGATCACGTTCCAAACTCAACATTTCTAATGAAGCATTACTTTTTCGACTCAAAGCATCAGCCACTTTATATGATTTTCTCGGATGGTAATGAATTGTACAATCATATTCCTTGATTAATTCTAGCCATCTCCTCTGTCTCATGTTCAATTCTTTCTAAGTGAATATATACTTTAAACTTTTGTGATCAATATATATTTCACACTTTACTCCATACAAATGATGCTTCCAAATTTTTAAAGCAAAGACAACAGCAACTAATTCCAAATCATGTGTAGGGTAATTTACCTGATGAGTTTTCAACTGTCGTGAAGAATAAGCAATTACCTGATCATTCTGCATAAGGAAACAGCCAAGTCCCTTCAACGAAGCATCACAGTATATAACAAACTCACCATTCCTGGAAGGAAGTGCCAAAACTGGAGCATTCACCAATCTTCTCTTCAACTCCGGAAAACAATCATCACATTCTTTTGTCCAGATGAACTTAACACCCTTACGAGTTATCTTAGTCATTGGACTAGATAACCGTGAAAAATTTTCAACAAACCTTCGGTAGTAACCTACCAAACCAAGAAAACTACGGATCTCGGTTACATTTGTGGGTCTTGGCCATTCTTCAACAACTTTTGTTTTAGTAGGATCAACAGTTATGCCATCTTTTGAAACAATGTGACCTAGGAAAGAAATTGGTTGTAACCAAAACTCACACTTGATGAATTTTCCATACAGTTTCTTTTCTTTTAAGGTTTGCAAGATAACCCTTAAATGTCTTTCATGCTCCTATTTACTTTTAGAAAACACCAAAATATCTTTAGTAAACACAACCCCGATTTATCACCTGAGTCAACTGAGCCATCAATGCAACAAACTGTTTAGTTCTGATTCTGACCATATTAGGATGCCGATTTAGAAGTTCATTTCCATCTGTATACATTTCTAGCACAACTTCCGTGTTTCCTCTTTAAAAAACCATTCTGAACAAAGAAATATCTTAGGCGAAGCAACATGGTAATCCATAAATGCTATATCATTTCAATCATATTATAATTTAACACTTTTCTAACTCCTAAAGTTATCTAAACCGACCTTTGATACCAACTATAAGGCCCCGGCCTTAAACCTTACTTAATATTGAATTAAATGAATAATTCACGTTGAGGATCTTTTCAGGTTTAGAGTTTTAGAGAATTAGAACATAACTATTACATCTCAAAAGATTACAAAGTAGTCACTTCTACAAAGTTTCCATAATAAAAAAACTCTTACAAGAAACATGTCTAGTTCCATGTTTTATGTAGAATGACATTCCATTGATCCCATACTTGACCTTATTCCACATTAAGTCCTGTGAAAAACATTTCAAAAAAACTTGGGGTGAGCATAAAAAGCTCAGTAAGGGATACACAAAGAATGAAAATTGTTAGTTTTTCAAAATCAAGTAAACCATGTATACTCTATCAAAGTAATACCTTCACCTTCATGAAGTAGTAAAAACTCTTCACTGAATAAAGTATCATTACTTACCTTTTTGTAACCAAAGGATTACCATAAAACCCATATAAAGAACACATAACATATATAAAGGTAACTTGGGACATAAATGTAACACCCGAGACTTTTATGTTATATAAATCATCAAAGGAATCTTTTTCTACACAACACTTGCTTGGCTTGCTTTGCACGCAATCGCGACCTTCCTCGATAGCTTGCGTCGTACGCAATACCGAGTTTCACTAAACAACAATATGCTATTAAAACTAGCCGTTATGAATAGTAATAACCACTTTTTAAAATTTTATAAATTTTATTTTTCAAAATGGACTTCATTTTTGGACTCAGAATATCGAAATTAGCCTAGGGTGAAATTTTGGTATTTTTCTGAAAACTTTCAATTTTTGATGAATAGTGAAACCACTAAGTGGTAGGTTAAAAACTGAATTTTGCATAAAACTTAATTTTACCGCTTCTGTGAATGGAATTTCAAAAATCTGAGAGACACGGTTAATATCAAGGACTAAAATGTGGTTCAATGAGATGAAAATAATTTTTTGGTGAATAGTAACTTTTTACTATTTTTACCGCGGTTAATAGTAAATAGGGTAACTATGGGTAAATATGATATCAATATTACCCTAAAACATGTTCTAATTCTATTGGACAAGTTTAATTCGACCAAAAACAAACTTAGGAATAAAATATGACCATTTAGGCCCACTTGGATTAGATTAGGACATTTATTATTAATTTATTTAAAGAAGGGTTAAAATAGTTAAAATCAAAGTTTAATAAGTAAATCATTTTTAATATGGGGTTATACATAAGATAAATTCGACTATAAATATTCATTAGAAAGATAAATAGATTTCCTACATAATGGTATTTTATTTGTAATTTTTAGACATTAAATAATTTAATTTATTTATGACACAATGATGATGCAGTAATTATCTTATTAATGAAATATTGACAGAATTGATGTTATAAACACCAAAATAAACGTAATTTGAGACTTTTTATGAATTCCACTAATTTTCTAGGTTGCTATGATATATTAGTGTTGATTTAATCAACTTGGTTCGAACATATAATTCTGTTATGACTTTCACAAAAATCATATATCAAATAGTGTCAAAATTGACACAAAATAGTTTTTAAATCAAATATTATATTATTAATTGTTATTTTATTCCTAAAAATCTAAGATTCGGCCAAATGACTTAGATAAGGATATATATATTAATAATAAACAATTTGGGGTTCGTTTGGCATGTTATAGTAAGTGTATTAACCATATAGTGAAAGAAAACAAAAAGACACGGTAAAAGTTAAATTAATTAACTTAGAGTTAAATCTAATTGATAAGGTTAAAATAATACCCTAAACTTGTCTAAATCCTATTGGTTGATAGGATTTCTACCCATCCCCACTTTAGCTTCGAAATAAGACCCTTTGGAACCATTATAAACTGATTTTGACTTTAATATAAAATAATATTTTGAGATATTCCTAAGGTGCCCCTCTCCTCCCTTATAAAAGGGCACCTCCTCCCCCTCCTCCTCACACCAATTTGAGCACTCAAGCTCGGCCAAACCCTACCATTTTCTCCTCTCCACTTCCCTAGAATAATCCTAGAGGTCCTGGTCTTCTCCAAAGACCAATCTTAGTTCCTTAAGTGGAGGATTCAAAGAGGCGTTCCAAAGAAGAGGTAATATCCATTACCGATCTTTTCAATTTCTTTCTTCTTCAACTTCTTCTTCTTTAGTTGTTTCATGATAAAGTAATAACATCAGTATTACTTACATACTGATATGTTATTATAAATATGAAACAACCCTAATTCACCTTCTATCCATCCTATGGAAAAATGAAATCACCGCGCGTGCGTACGTACAGAATACCGTCTCCACGCCGTGGTGTAATCTATTTTCCACCATCACCTTACAAGGATGGGTATAATGGTGTAATGAGTAACTATATATGATTATTATTAAGTAATATTGATACTGAAATAATATATATATATACTCCAATACAATTCCACGATCATAGGAACGATATCATCACTCGTGCGTACGTACGGAATACCGTCTCCACGATGTGATGCGACTCGTTCTACATGATCTTCATTTCATAATGATTGTATAAATGAATTGAATGAATGAATATGGTATATACTACACTAATACCATTCTGGAAATGAATTATCTATAACCTAAAGATAAGAATAAGAATTTATTCGACAAAACACGCATAAGAACAAAAAGTTATAAAGACCCGAGTAACAAGTAACAATGAAATATTACTAATAAGAAGCTAATAATATGACCATATATGATCTCATATCAATATGTATGATTCTGGAATAAGTCAATAACATTATTTAAACCATTATACAGGAGCTTCGGACACGAACAAAGCAAATCAGACCTAAGGTAAGGGAAATATCACAATCTCATTTTTATCCGAGATTGTTTATTCGTAAGTATTTACTGGGGTGTATTTTATCATCCACATCCATGTTCCCTCAATATGTAATATTGTTTCCATCCACTTGAAATAGTTTAAATCCAATTTTACCCTTAGGTGAGTTTTTAGTAAAGAATATGAAAGGAATCTTTTTGTCGTTTTTCCGTACGAGGTACTTTTTGACTTTTCCGACAAAAGTACGAAGAATGTTTTTTTTAACTTATACGGCATGAATGGATTTTTAAAACATTACTTCAAAGAAGCTTCCTTTACAAGTTTTCAAGTTTATTTTTAATCAACTTCTTTTATTTTAAAGTTGTATGACATGTTATGAAAGGAAAAATGTTTTTGAAGAAGAAAGGATATTTTCCTCAAGAATTCAATTCAAGTGTTTTATCAAAATTATTTTCCATCTAAGATAATAAAGGGTTCTGTTTTTATCCCTATTATTAAATTGATTTGTTCATGTTGTGATGGAATTATTTTTATGAATTCCTTTATCTTATATGAATTGATTTATGATGTCATGATGTTTCAAGAATCCCATTTTTGTTACATGTGTTATGCGATGATGTATGTTATATGATTATGTGGCACACATAAGAAAGGATTCATTATAAGATGGGTGGGACCTATATCTCCCTCCAATGCATTGGGTAAAGATTTTATATCTCATGAGATAGACATGGCTGGAACGGAAGGTTATTTCGGTTCAGTGATACAGGACTGAAACGAGGAGTGAACTCGGTTCAGAAAGGGACTTTGTCCACTAAGATAGTCTTGGCAATGAGTCATGACTAACAAGAAATGATTTTCCATGATTATGTGTGCATGCCACAAAGTTTCAAGTTTTATGTTATGATTATGGGGATCTCATTTTCACTTCTATGATTTATTCCATGTTAAGATATTATGATCTCTTTTGCAGGTTTTGATTTTCAAAAAGATATGATATGATTTTTATTTCCTTTATTTTCCCTTGCTGAGCATTTGAGCTCACCCTTTTATGTTTTCTTTTCCCCAGGTCAGGAAGATGGATATTAAGTAGAATATGCTAAAAGGGACCCTAGATATGATGAAATAAATGGGAGACACTGTAGAAGATTTATGAACCAGTTGTTTATGTTTCCCAGTTTCTAAAGACACTATACCTATACGGTCCTTTGTGGTTTTGTCATATGTTGTAATAAGTGTACTTCAATTTTGAATTATTAACAATGTATGTAAAGTATGGGTCGTTATAGTTGGTATCAGAGGCAAAGGAGGTAGGAATGTATCCGATCCTTGGGAACTCTCACATGTGAGAGTTGGACGAAGCATGGATCTCCGCCCAAGGGCTTCATGAGGAAATGGCTACCACTGGGGATGGTGGTGTGTCCCGCCCAAGGGGTGTAGCCGCCCATGGAGTGCCCTGATAGGTATCAATTGTAGTCCACTGGAAGTAATTCTGGACCGTTATAGTTGGTATCAGAGGAAAGTTATAGTCAACCTTTGGAAACTAGGATGTGAAAGCCTTAGTAAGAACCCTAAGGATAAGTCTAAGCATAGAACACAATCTTAGTGTTTTAGAAATGGCCTTGAATAACCTAGGATAAGACCATAAGCATGAATTTTTTTTTCTTGAATTATGTGGTTTCCTTTTATAATTAGTGTTGCTCACACTATTCTTCTTGGTTTTAGTCAATGGCTGGAACCCGAAGGAACCGTGTTAATGCGGAATGCGATGGGCAATGCAATGATTGTCCCCCTGAGCAACCAAACGATATGGGAGCTGGAATGCAAAATCTTATAGCCATGCTCACACAACTTTCTCAAGATATGAATCATGCAGGATTTCCAAACGAGCAAAGGAGGGAGCAACATTCTGTTGAATCCTTCATGAGGCAGCGTCCACCTTCTTTCAGCGGGTCTACTGATCCATTAGTTGCTGAACAATGGATTAGTACTACTGAAAAGATATTTTCAGTTCTTCAATGTTCTGAGCATGATAAAGTCATCCTAGCAGTGTATCGTTTGGAAGGAGATGTGGATCAATGGTGTAATCTTGTTAAGAATACGAGGCAAAGGGATGAAATTGAGTCTATGGAATGGGACGAGTTCAAGAACTTATTTTTCAATAAGTACTTACCTCGTATTCTCTGAACAATGATGGAGAAAGAGTTCCTTGAACTGAAGCAAAGGGATGATGAATCTGTTAGTACCTATGAAGCAAATTTTACAAGACTTGCAAGGTACGCTTCTGGTATTATTATCCAACCTGAGAGTAAGATCGATCGATTCTTTAGTGGCTTAAAACCAAGTCTTCGAAGGGCGTTAGCCATAAGGGACTTCAATAGCTACGAGGAAATCGTTCGCTGTGCTCTCAAAGTCGAGATGGAGATTGGAATAACCCATCAGTCACATGGGTTTGATAAGAAGAGGAAGATGGAATTCAAAGGAAACTCTAAAGAACACAATGAAAAGAAGATGAACTTTACCTTATGCTCAAAGTGTGGAAAGAAACATGGAGGGAGTTGTCTTAAAGGGACAAGTAAATGTTTTAAATGTGGAAAAGAAGGTCATCGGGCATTTGAATGCCGTGATAATGGGAAGAAGATGTCTAATGACACAAACAAAGGAAGGGATACATAGAATGAACCTACTACAATTCAATGTTTCAAGTGCAAGGAGATGGGGCATTATGCCAATCAATGCCCAAATCCAAGGGTTGATGATGATGGTCGACGTCAACAAAATCTTAAGGCTAAAGACAAAGGAAAGTCACATGCAATTTCTATCAGCGATGTGGAGTACGATAACGATGTGGTGAAAGGTACACTTACCATCCACTCTAAAGTAGCAAATGTTTTATTTGATTCTGGATCCACCCACTCTTTTATTTCTGAAAAATTTTCTAAGGGTATCACCGTATTACCTCAACAATTAGATGTTGAGTTAGCTGTGACAACACCTAATGGCACATCAATCGCATCAGAAGTTTATAATTCTTCTCCGATCGAAGTTTGTGGGAAAGTGCTTCCTGCAAATCTTGTGATCCTTCCTTTAGTGGAATTTGATGTGATTCTTGGCATGGATTGGCTTTCTCTACATGGAGCTCATATCAATTGCCAAAGAAGGGAAGTCACATTTCATATTCCAGATCAACCTACGATCGTCTATCAATGCAAGGATGAACATAACCTTCCAGTGGAAATTTCTTCCATCTTATGGGTATTGATTCCACTAAATGAAGGTTATTTATCTCAAATAGTTGGTGAGAAACTCACGATTAAGAATATGCCCATTGTACGGGAGTTTGATGATGTCTTTCCGGAGGAATTGCCGGGTCTTCCACCAAATCGTGAAGTTGAGTTTTCAATAGAACTCGTACCGGGTGCTTTGCCTATTTCAAAGACACCTTATAGAATGGCCCCAATTGAGTTGCAGGAATTGAAGAAGCAACTCCAAGAGAATCTTGATAAGGGATTCATTCTCCCTAGTGCGTCACCTTGGGGAGCACCTGTTCTATTTGTTAAGAAGAAAGATGGATCAATGAGACTCTGCATTGATTATCGAGAACTTAACAAGATCACTATCAAGAACAAATATCCTCTCCCACGCATTGATGACTTATTTGACCAACTACGCGGAGCTCAATACTTTTCCAAGATTGATCTTCGTTCAGGGTATCATCAATTAAGGGTCAAAAGGGAGGATATACCAAAGACGGCTTTCCGTACAAGGTATGGACACTATGAATTTATAGTGATGCCATTTGGTCTTACTAATGCCCCTGCTATCTTCATGGATCTAATGAATAGAGTCTTTAGAGACTATCTTGATCAATTTGTGGTAGTCTTTATAGACGATATTCTTGTCTATTCAAAGAGCAAGGAAGAGCATGAAGATCACTTGAGAATTATATTGAAGACCCTGAGAAAGGAGAAGCTTTATGCCAAATTTACCAAGTGTGAATTTTGGCTTCAAAAAGTTGCATTTTTGGGTCATATAATCTCAAAAGAGGGGATATCTGTGGATCCAGCAAAAACAGAGGTTATCGAAAGATGGTCAAGACCAACAACAGTAACTGAGATCCGAAGTTTTCTTGGTTTGGCTGGATATTATCGACGTTTTGTAAAAGATTTCTCACGATTATCTAATCCAATCACCAAGTTGACTCGGAAAGGAGTTAAGTTTGTCTGGACAGAGGAATGTGAAGAGAATTTCAAGGAGTTGAAAAGAAGGTTATCCAGTGCACCTGTGCTCACACTGCCTTGTAGTGGAGAAAGGTTTGTGATCTACAGTGATGCATCCAAGAAGGGATTGGGGTGTGTTCTTATGCAAAATGATATGGTGATAGCTTATGCCTCACGACAGTTGAAAATCCATGAGCAAAATTACCCAACACATGATTTGGAGTTGGCTGCGGTAATCTTTGCATTAAAGATTTGGAGGCATTACCTTTATGGTGAAAGGTGTGATATTTATACTGATCATAAAAGTTTAAAGTATATTTTCACACAAAAGGAGTTGAATATGCGTCAAAGAAGATGGTTGGAGCTGATTAAGGATTATGACTGCTCAATCCATTACCACCCTGGGAAAGCAAACAAGGTGGCAGATGCATTAAGTCGACAAGACCATGCTAGTTTATCCATGATGAGGATCACAAAAGATCCAATATTTATGGATTTACAAAGGATGGATCTTGGAATTATAATAGAAGGGGAAAAATCTTATCTTTCTCAAATGAATGTTCAACCATCTATACATGTGAAGATTAAAGAGGCACAGAAAGAAGATGCCGAGTTACAAAAGAAGGTGAGAAATGTTCCTGAATTCAACCTTGATTGTGATGGGATAATAAAGTTCAGGAATCGGGTTTGTGTTCCTCCCATCCCCGAATTAAAGAAGGAGCTGCTGGATGAGGCTCATAGTTCTTCATTCTCTATTCATCCTGGAAGCACGAAGATGTATAGGGACCTGAAAGAGTACTTCTGGTGGGATGGCATGAAAAGAGATGTTGCTGAATATGTCTCTCGATGCTTGGTTTGTCAACAAGTTAAAGCTGAGAGACAGAAGTCTAAGGGGATGTTACAACCATTACCCATACCCGAATGGAAATGGGAAAACATCACTATGGACTTTGTCAAGGACTTCCTAAAACATCCAAAGGCAATAATGCTATCTGGGTCATAGTTGATCGTCTTACAAAGTCTGCACACTTCATTGCTATTAGAGAGGATTTCACTCTAGATCAGCTTGCCAGGATATATGTAAAGGAAGTGGTAAGATTGCATGGAGTACCACTTTCTATTATATCTGATCGAGATCCGAGATTTACCTCGAAGTTCTGGCGAAGTCTTCAGCATACTCTGGATACAGAGTTGAGTTTCAGCACTGCTTATCATCCCCAGACAGACGGTCAGTCTGAGAGAACAATTCAAACCCTAGAAGATATGTTGAGAGCTTGCTCTATGGATTTCAGAGGAGGTTGGGATCAACACCTACCTTTGGTGGAATTTTCTTATAATAATAGCTTTCACTCCAGTATTCATATGGCTCCTTATGAAGCTCTCTGTGGAAAGAAATGCAGGACTCCAACTTGCTGGGATGAAGTTGGGGAAAGAAAGCTATTAGGACCTGATCTCGTTGATGAAATGGCAGAAAAGGTCAGATCTATTCAACAACACATAAGAGCAGCTCAGAGTCGACATAAAAGTTATGCCGACAACCGAAGAAAAGACCTAGAGTTTGAAGTGGGTGATAAAGTGTTCTTACGAATATCTCCCTGGAAGAGGGTTATGAGATTTGGAAAGAAGGGGAAGTTGAGCCCTAGATATATCGGTCCTTTTGAAATACTGGATCGTGTTAGGAAGGTAGCTTACTGATTGGCGCTTCCACCGAATCTCTCTCAAGTTCACGATGTGTTCCACGTATCTCTCCTGAGAAAGTACATACCAGATCCTTCACATGTACTCAGCTCAGAAGTTGTACCGCTGGAGCAAGATCTTTCTTATGAAGAACAGCCGATAGAGATTCTGGATCGTAGCGAAAAAGTCCTACGAAACAAGACCACTCGTTTGGTGAAAGTTTTATGGAGGAACCACCAACTTGAAGAAGCTACATGGGAGCTTGAGGATATGATGAGGGAGAAGTATCCTCATTTGTTTGTTACAAAGTGACGAATTTCGAGGGTGAAATTATTTTTAAGGGGGGTAGAATGTAACACCCGAGACTTTTATGTTATATAAATCATCAAAGGAATCTTTTTCTACACAACACTTTCTTGGCTTGCTTTGCACGCAATCGCGACCTTCCTCGATAGCTTGCGTCGTACGCAATACCGAGTTTCACTAAACAACAATATGCTATTAAAACTAGTCGTTATGAATAGTAATAACCACTTTTTAAAATTTTATAAATTTTATTTTTCAAAATGGACTTCATTTTTGGACTCAGAATATCGAAATTAGCCTAGGGTGAAATTTTGGTATTTTTCTGAAAACTTTCAATTTTTGATGAATAGTGAAACCACTAAGTGGTAGGTTAAAAACTGAATTTTGCATAAAACTTAATTTTACCGCTTCTGTGAATGGAATTTCAAAAATCCGAGAGACACGGTTAATATCAAGGACTAAAATGTGGTTCAATGAGATGAAAATAATTTTTTGGTGAATAGTAACTTTTTACTATTTTTACCGCGGTTAATAGTAAATAGGGTAACTATGGGTAAATATGATATCAATATTACCCTAACACATGTCCTAATTCTATTGGACAAGTTTAATTCGACCAAAAACAAACTTAGGAATAAAATATGACCATTTAGGCCCACTTGGATTAGATTAGGACATTTATTATTAATTTATTTAAAGAAGGGTTAAAATAGTTAAAATCAAAGTTTAATAAGTAAATCATTTTTAATATGGGGTTATACATAAGATAAATTCGACTATAAATATTCATTAGAAAGATAAAAAGATTTCCTACATAATGGTATTTTATTTTTAATTTTTAGACATTAAATAATTTAATTTATTTATGACACAATGATGATGCAGTAATTATCTTATTAATGAAATATTGACAAAATTGATGTTATAAACACCAAAATAAACGTAATTTGAGACTTTTTATGAATTACACTAATTTTCTAGGTTGCTATGATATATTAGTGTTGATTTAATCAACTTGGTTCGAACATATAATTCTGTTATGACTTTCACAAAAATCATATATCAAATAGTGTCAAAATTGACACAAAATAGTTTTTAAATCAAATATTATATTATTAATTGTTATTTTATTCCTAAAAATCTAAGGTTAGGCCAAATGACTTAGATAAGGATATATATATTAATAATAAACAATTTGGGGTTCGTTTGGCATGTTATAGTAAGTGTATTAACCATATAGTGAAAGAAAACAAAAAGACACGGTAAAAGTTAAATTAATTAACTTAGAGTTAAATCTAATTGATAAGGTTAAAATAATACCCTAAACTTGTCTAAATCCTATTGGTTGATAGGATTTCGACCCATCCCCACTTTAGCTTCGAAATAAGACCCTTTGGAACCATTATAAACCGATTTTGACTTTAATATAAAATAATATTTTGAGATATTCCTAAGGTGCCCCTCTCCTCCCTTATAAAAGGGCACCTCCTCCCCCTCCTCCTCACACCAATTTGAGCACTCAAGCTCGGCCAAACCCTACCATTTTCTCCTCTCCACTTCCCTAGAATAATCCTAGAGGTCCTGGCCTTCTCCAAAGACCAATCTTAGTTCCTTAAGTGGAGGATTCAAAGAGGCGTTCCAAAGAAGAGGTAATATCCATTACCGATCTTTTCAATTTCTTTCTTCTTCAACTTCTTCTTCTTTAGTTGTTTCATGATAAAGTAATAACATCAGTATTACTTACATACTGATATGTTATTATAAATATGAAACAACCCTAATTCACCTTCTATCCATCCTATGGAAAAATGAAATCACCGCGCGTGCGTACGTACGGAATACCGTCTCCACGCCGTGGTGTAATCTATTTTCCACCATCACCTTACAAGGATGGGTATAATGGTGTAATGAGTAACTATATATGATTATTATTAAGTAATATTGATACTGAAATAATATATATATATACTCCAATACAATTCCACGATCATAGGAACGATATCATCACTCGTGCGTACGTACGGAATACCGTCTCCACGATGTGATGCGACTCGTTCTACATGATCTTCATTTCATAATGATTGTATAAATGAATTGAATGAATGAATATGGTATATACTACACTAATACCATTATGGAAATGAATTATCTATAACCTAAAGATAAGAATAAGAATTTATTCGACAAAACACGCATAAGAACAAAAAGTTATAAAGACCCGAGTAACAAGTAACAATGAAATATTACTAATAAGAAGCTAATAATATGACCATATATGATCTCATATCAATATGTATGATTCTGGAATAAGTCAATAACATTATTTAAACCATTATACAGGAGCTTCGGACACGAACAAAGCAAATCGGACCTAAGGTAAGGGAAATATCACAATCTCATTTTTATCCGAGATTGTTTATTCGTAAGTATTTACTGGGGTGTATTTTATCATCCACATCCATGTTCCCTCAATATGTAATATTGTTTCCATACACTTGAAATAGTTTAAATCCAATTTTACCCTTATGTGAGTTTTTAGTAAAGAATATGAAAGGAATCTTTTGTCGTTTTTCCGTACGAGGTACTTTTTGACTTTTCCGACAAAAGTACGAAGAATGTTTTTTTTTAACTTATACGGCATGAATGGATTTTTAAAACATTACTTCAAAGAAGCTTCCTTTACAAGTTTTCAAGTTTATTTTTAATCAACTTCTTTTATTTTAAAGTTGTATGACATGTTATGAAAGGAAAAATGTTTTTGAAGAAGAAAGGATATTTTCCTCAAGAATTCAATTCAAGTGTTTTATCAAAATTATTTTCCATCTAAGATAATAAAGGGTTCTGTTTTTATCCCTATTATTAAATTGATTTGTTCATGTTGTGATGGAATTATTTTTATGAATTCCTTTATCTTATATGAATTGATTTATGATGTCATGATGTTTCAAGAATCCCATTTTTGTTACATGTGTTATGCGATGATGTATGTTATATGATTATGTGGCACACATAAGAAAGGATTCATTATAAGATGGGTGGGACCTATATCTCCCTCCAATGCATTGGGTAAAGATTTTATATCTCATGAGATAGACATGGCTGGAACGGAAGGTTATTTCGGTTCAGTGATACAGGACTGAAACGAGGAGTGAACTCGGTTCAGAAAGGGACTTTGTCCACTAAGATAGTCTTGGCAATGAGTCATGACTAACAAGAAATGATTTTCCATGATTATGTGTGTATGCCACAAAGTTTCAAGTTTTATGTTATGATTATGGGGATCTCATTTTCACTTCTATGATTTATTCCATGTTAAGATATTATGATCTCTTTTGCAGGTTTTGATTTTCAAAAAGATATGATATGATTTTTATTTCCTTTATTTTCCCTTGCTGAGCATTTGAGCTCACCCTTTTATGTTTTCTTTTCCCCAGGTCAGGAAGATGGATATTAAGTAGAATATGCTAAAAGGGACCCTAGATATGATGAAATAAATGGGAGACACTGTAGAAGATTTATGAACCAGTTGTTTATGTTTCCCAGTTTCTAAAGACACTATACCTATACGGTCCTTTGTGGTTTTGTCATATGTTGTAATAAGTGTACTTCAATTTTGAAGTATTAACAATGTATGTAAAGTATGGGTCGTTATAATAAACATACTTAAGTGGAATAACCATACGGTCGACTTCCACACATATCACTTAATGGAATAGCCATACGACCAATTTCCATACATACTTAATAGAATAGCCATGCGGCCAACTTCCATACCCAATGAATTGGAGATTATAACGTAACCACCCATCCTGGTATTCACGGCACCACCCGTCATATGGTTTATAACGTAACCACCCGTTAAAATGTCCAAGTACTAATATAAAATCATAAAACATAAAACCAATATAAAGCAATGATAACATTTCCACATTTCAATCACAATATATCATAAATATATTGACATAATAGAATCCTTTATCAAAACCATTTTCAATACCAAAATACTTAAAAGAGTATATGGTATTTATTTTATTTTAAAAACATTACGGATTGTTGAGGAAGCCAAAGACAAAATAATACTCGCGGCGGCGGAAAAGGTCGTTGTCACCGCGTACGTTAAAAAACATTACTTTTTGTCGTTTAGTAAAACGATTCATAGAAAAAGATTCCTTTTGTATAAAAGTAAAAGTCAAAGGGGTTTATACACCGTATAAAATAAAGTTGTGTATATAACGAAATATGCCTCAATGAAAGGAGATTGAGACGAAGTCCCTTAAAAAGATAATTTTTAAAATAAAATAGTTATATTATGTGTATTCACTATACGTACAGATAATGAAAGTAAAAATACAATATAGGACATAATAATATCATGACATAATTTGAAAGTAGGAGATTAACCCAAAGAATGGTAATTGGGTTAAGAAGTTCCCTTACCTCAGGTCCGACTTGACTCGATCGTTCTTTAACGTCCTGAATAATAAACTTGAGTTAATTTATACTTGATTAAGAACCTTTTTAAAGTTTATTATTCCTTTTATATCACTTATTGCCATGTTATAAACATTATGTAACCATTTAAGTTAATGATGTTTGTTTTGTTAATATTTGGTTGTTAAGTCGAAAGTGGACTTCTTACAATTACATGTTGTTCGTGTGGTCAAAGGTTCTTTATATACAGAATGACATTCCTGATTTGGATATCATATATATCATATATATCCAGAATATACATGTATTTATAATATTACATAATCATTTAGAGGTAAGAAATGAAATGCACCGTTCAGGGAGACGGTAAGCTGTACGTATGCAAGAACGCTACTTTCATTTCTATGTCATATTTTATAGAATGGAATCATAATGATATAAGAGTATATTATAATTCCAGTATAATAACATATATAATATCATTAACTTTATCCTTTACACATCCCACATATGGTATTAACGAATCAAATCACTTTCAGGGGGCGGTAGTCCGCACTTCCTAAAATAAAGATATCGTGTTTACCCATAATGGAAACAATAATGGTATGCTATAAATGAAAAATACAGAAGCTTAAGGAAAGAATAAACATATTATATATCATATATAAAAATAGTGACATCATAATGTCCACCTTTGAAGGTGTTAAATGAGTATTGAACAATCATCGTTTCGGGAGGCTGAATTTCGCCATCCACGGAAACCGTATGTTCTTTAACCATTTGATGTAGTTGTGTGAGAGTGTAGCTAGAATATATCTTATAAAAACATCCTAGTATATTGAAGATACTGGTGTTGTTACAAAATAAGTAAATAAAAAGAGTTTAGGGGGTTGGAGAAGCAAAATAAAACAAATGAACAAGAGAGAATAAATTACCTTTAAAAGTGTAACTACTTTTGATTTGAGCATAAAGGCTTCCTTTGAAAGGATTTTGCCCAAAGGTAATCCTCTAGGATGAGGAGAGGTATGTGGAGAGAGTAAATGGGCATGTGATGGCCGATCAAAAGGCTTGAGGAGTGTGTTAAATGAGGTAGAGGTGGGGGCCTTTTATAAGAGGAGAGGAGGGGCACTTTCGGAAATCATGAAACTATTATTTTATTTTCAAAAGTGTTTCGAATTTATAAGGTCCCACATTGATATATTTCGAAGATAAGATGATAAGGCTTCTAAATCCACTCATCCAATAGGTTTTGGACATGTGTAGGTTTTAGATTTTACATTAACTTTCAATTTAATTTAAATCGTTAAATAATGAAGTCATCGCTGCATCATAATGATGTCATACATAATTTATTTTATTTAAAGTCTAAAAATTATAAAACAAATACTATGATGTAGGAAATTTTCTTATCTTTCCAATTAATATTTATAATCAAAAATATGATCTTTATAACACCTTCTAAAAATTTTTTTTTTAAAACATATTATGTTTGTGTCATTTTTACTTTTATTTAAAAAAAGGCATTAAAGTCATTATCTCACCCAAGTGGCTCCATGGGGTCCCCTAAATCGACCCATGGGTTTTATTGGTCGGCCATGACACAACCAATAGGGTTAGGACATGTGTCAAGCTCATCTCATTTTATTAAAGCATTATTTTTACCTTAAACTACACTAATTACCTCTAATCGCGATTAAAAACTTAATAAGTTACTATTCACCAAAAAAAATTATTTTAATCTCATTGAACCACATTTTACTTCTTAATGACAACCATGTATGTCGGATTTTTGAAAATCAAAACACAATGATTGAAAAATTTCATTTAAACGGAAAATCAGTTTTTATAAGTACCACTTAGTGGTTTCACTATTCATCAAAAATTGAAGTTTTTCAGAAAATTACCAAAAATTCACCCTAAGCTATATTTGATATTACGGATTCAAAAATGAAGTCTATTTTAAAAAATTCAAAACATATAAGTCACATTAATTAATTTAATAATTAATTCTCGATGTCAGAGCAAATAGCGTGTTTTTATGAAACAATAAGTATCAAAAGATTGACACTAGTTTAAGTCCGATTTCAAAGTGAAATTAATTCCAACAACCACTATTGGATTTAATGGTAAAAATATTTTCTAATTTAACTTTAAAACCAATTCAAAATATAATCTAATCATATAAATAAATTAGATTAAAAATAGGTTTTGAATTAAAATACAACATTTTACACTATTCATTAAAAAAAGAACTTTATCGGAAAGATACCAAAAAATTACACAAAGTAAATTTTGATGCCCCGATTCTAAAGAAGAGTTATTTTTGGTCCAATAGAATTTATAAGATTGATCAAAACTATATTTAATGACGGTTCGCCATCAAAAGGTGATAAGTGAACCCTTAGTGAAAATTAGGGTATAAATGCCTAAAATTGAACTCTTTCTGTATTTTAAGCCTTTATCTTTTATTGGGTAAATGTAAAAACATTTAAAAACATATACAATCATATTTTAGTTTTTTCTATCCATTTCTGCCCGTACAACGGCTACTTGTTAACTAACATTTAAAATAATATTATTTTATTACTTGTGTGCAACGTAAGTTTTCAAAGAAACTCATCGTTGCGTATAGAGTACGCTATCGAACGTAGAAAACACTTTTAATTAAAATTAATATTTAATTCGTAAATATTAATAAATATGAAAATTCTTTATTCTTTAATTACCTGGGATGTTACAACGTGGGTTTTCCATAATCCCTAAAACCTGAAATTCATCTATTTAATTCTTAAAATAAAACCCCAATATGGGTTTATCTACCACCATTAAAACAAGTATTCCCCTAGGATCCTTGGGAGACCACCTCCTATTCTCCTCTTAGGGGTTTGGGTGTCTGCATCAATCATTTCTAGATTCCTCATTGGGTAAGTATTCTCCCCTCTCTCATTACTTATTTATCTTGTTTAGTTATTATATCACAGATTGTTTCTCTCATGTTATAACCCTAGAGCTAGGTTTGGATTCTGTGGAATGTTTCTTTTGATGTTAGGGTATTATATTTATTTTTTGGTCTTATTTCCTCTAGAGTATAATGTTTCATCTAAATCTCACACTGTTGAGGTAGGTGTGTCTATCTATATCTTTTTGAAAACACACCATGTTGTGCCTGAGAAATATTAAATTAATTTTAATTTTTTTTCATCATTATTTTGGTTTTTAAATATGAATTTATATGTATTTATTTGTTGTGTATCTGATTAAAAAAGTTTTAATGTATTTTCCCTAGTATGTTAGTATGTATCAAATATTTAGGTATGCAATGTGCTTGAAAAAATGATAATTTTTATTTTAAAATGGATTTGGTTATTTTAAATTGATGTTTGGACCTATTGGAATTTCATGAAATTAAAATGGAATGTGTAATTATGATTTTAATGGGGTTTTGGCCTCTTTTTGGATTTGGTTCTTAGGTTATTAATCTTGTGTTACATTTTAATGCTCCTTTACGATTCTTTAATTAAACCAATAACATTAAAATAGATATAGATTTTTATTCATTTGTGATATGTGAATAAATATCTATTCACAAGGTTTACATATAAACATGTGCAAGTATGTAAATAGTAAATTCCATAGAATTTCTATTTCCTAAAAATTTATTTTTCCTCAAATTTTTTCTAAATTTATAAATTCTTTAGAAATAGTTTCATTGTTTTCAAATATCTCATAAATGCGGTTTCAAATTGTATTTTATAAAACACACATTAAAGGTCCATTTTGCATCTTTTAAGGATTTTTGGAACCTTTAAAGTTATGTTTGGATACCACCATGGTTTCATTAATGTATTTAGAAGAAATAAAAATTCCTTTTAAATGGTATCAGATTTCAAAATATAAGCCTTTTGAGGAACTAGGCAGGGTCTCCATCCGACCCGGCACCAGAACGTGTCCATGACACGGCCCGAAGGGAATTCCTAATCCCCACGGGCTAGAACAAGTTCCCGAGTATCAAAATAGTTCAAGGGAACTATTTACCTGAAAGAAGAGACATAAAAACAACTAATAACTTTAATAGAAAGAAACTAATTTTATACAACCAAACATATCCTTAACACAATTCATATTTAATATCCTACAACTATAACCCATAACCCAAGATAGATGACAAAAAGGAAGAATAAAATTCTAAGAAGAGTGCAACAAAAGAAAACTAACATGTCTATCCACACCTTCATGCAACAAGAGGAGCCACCTCCTCAAACCACCATCATCAGACCTGCATGGGAAAAACCATCGACAACCCGAACCACTGTCACTAATCACGATGCCTCGACTTATGACACACAAAGAGAAAGGTATAAAAACACCAAAGGTGTATGTAGGGTGTGATCCAAGAGCCTAGTCGGATGCCACCTGTAGAAGATGCCCCACATAACAATTTAAATGATGAATACATTTCCCAGAAAATAGATAAAAGGGAAATAAATGCTTAAATAGTATCTAATGAAATCCAAAAAAATTCAAGACAAGTGATTTAAAATAAAATGAATTTTAAAGACAATAACTCAAATTAAATAGAAGAATTAATTACTTGAACACCTTTAAAGAAAACAGGATTGAAGAAAACTGTATCAAATAAAACAGATTAATTAAAACACACAAACACACATGTAATTTTTAAAATAACCAAAGTGTCGCATAGATGAGCGTAAAGTAACCATGGAGCACCAAATATGGGATGGGGCTCATGGGTGTTAGCTATGTTGGGTCCATAGATCTTCGTGTCTCAGTGATACATGGCTTAGAAATCACGACCCTCAAAAAACATGGCGTAGAAGTCTACGGCCCTCAGAAAATGTGGCTTAGAAGACCACGACCCTCATAAAACATATGTTTATTTAGAAGACCATGACCCTTAGAAAATAGTATTACACTTAGAAAACCCCCAAAAAACGCATTAAATAAATTCAAATATGTTCCACATGACTTGAAACACTAAAATGCACTCAGAGTCTCTATTATGAAAAGATGAACTTTGATGTCACACCCAAAACACACACTGAAACTCTTTCACATTCAAACAAACTAAATGAACAATCTTGGGAACACTTATATGTAGCCCAATGTAGGTTTTCACAACAAAACACACTAAAATGACATAAACGCTCGACTAACAAAACAAATTCACCACAAAACTCAGTCTAAATCACTTTCGTAGCATGTAAACTACTTGAAAATTGTTCTAAATTAATTAAATTGAAAAACTAATTCACCATAAAATTTGTAAACAATTTTCAGAATCTGTCGCATGACTCAAAAATACAAAAAATGCAGTCAAAACATCCTCTCTAACTAGATGCAAATTGATGCTAAATCAGAGAAAAAAATTTCTAATTTTTAAACTACTAATAAACAGTTCAACATCAATTTTTCACATAAAACCCACCTATATCGCATGCACATATCAACTTTAATTAAAAACATTATTCGCATCAAATAAACAAATTAAATAAGATGATAAATTAATTTAAGACGAAAATTAGGTCATCAAACAATTGTTAAACGTGGAACCACCTACCGATGTGTGGAGACTTTGCGAAACAATCCGCAGACTCCCAACGAACAACATGCACACCACAAGAAAAAGGAATTGGACCATATGTAATGAATTTGATCAAAACCAAGAGTAAAGAAAATTGATCCCTAAACAAACCCATACCCACTGAACATCCAAGAACTAAAGAGAATTAAAGAAGAAGAATAAGAATCAACTAGAAGAGGGTGTCACAAAAGATGTCGTGTGTTCTGGAGGAAGACCAGCCGAAGGCGGCGAGCTGGGGGAAGGGTGCCGGTTGGGATTCATCAGACAAGGGCCAGCTGGTTGGACGTGGGGGGTGGCGCGTGTGTACCGTCGGAAAGAGTGGGCTGTGAAATCGACGACGGTGTAAGTGGCCTGGCCAGCTGGGAGGGAGGATGGCCCGGTGGTGGGGGTCGTGAAGCAAGGAGGGGAGGGGTCGGCCAGTGGTGCCACGATTCAAGGGAGAAGAAGGTTCCAAGGGGTTTCACTAGGTAGCAGGTGGCCCATTGAGATTGGTAGGAGGAGAGTGAGGCAGCGGCACGACATGAAGAAAGGGGAAGAAAATTGGGGTTGTGATCATGGTACATAAAGGGGAAGCCAACAGCGGTCCACAATGCACAGGAAGGCCTACAAAGTGATGGGAAAACCGGGGGAAGACACTACCCAAAAAAATCCGAAGCTAAAAATAATAATAAATTAATAAAAAAATAATAAATAAACAAATAAAATAATAATAATAGAAATCATAAAACAAAAACTGATAATAATAATAATAATAATAATAATAATCTAAAGTAAGAATGATAATGGTAATTAATAATAAAAGTAAATGGAAAATAATAATAATAAGTTATAATAAATTTAATAATAATAATAATAATAATAATTAGGTAACAAAAATCTTAATAAACTAAATAGTTAACTATACTATTATGAACTTAATAAAATGCTATTAATAAAAATAATACTCTCAATTAAATTATTATCCAAGATAATAATAATAATAATCTCAAGTGACATTGATATTTTTTTTATTATTAAAACTATTCCTAATTAATTTTAATTTACTAATTGAACATCAGAAAGGTGTGGGGTGATCTGAGCGGGGTCGCATGGTGACCCAAGTGAGATCGCACGGCTTCGACCGTGGTGCGATGGATGTGGTCAAGGCCAAAACACACATTTTTAAAAAGAATACCCCAAAATTTATGTCGGGAATCAACCTGAACTACCCAACGCTTAGGAAAATTAATAAAATAAATAGATAGGAATAGGAGAGTGAGAAAATTCTCCCCACCATAGCGCTTTCCATCCCCGGAAAGCCACAAATATGATTGAAGCTCAAAGTAGAAAATAACACACCCTTTAAGATTCAATGAGGATCCCCTACGAAAAACAAGTGAAAAGAGGAAAAATCACCTGTTAGAGAAAGTGACTTAAAGACAACTTAACAAAATGCGTAAAAAGACTTTCCGATTTGTGTCGCCCGACCCAAAGAGATAGAACTCCTCCAGTTGACTAATCAAAGAAAGGAACTCTCACACCCATGGAAACCAACTTCCGAAGCCGAAAAATCTCTATATCCATTAAATGAGAACCACACCATTTGGATAGAATGAACAAACATGGTCAAACCACATCCAAGGAATACTCTAATCACTTATCACGAATCCATCTTTAGAAACAAAACAAAATGGTAAACATGGGGAATCCTGAGGGGCTCCCCACTATTAGAAACCTACTAATGCTCGAGATGGGATTGGAAAACTGACATGGGGAGGCCTGAGCGGACTCCCCACCATAAAAATAGGGTAAAATCTATTTATTTCTGGAGAGTCTTAGTGAGACCCTCAATTGGTCACACAACCATTGGCACTAACAAAAATAAAAGAACTCAGAGGCTTTCCAACACTGACCCAACACCCCACCAAAAGGGTGGGAAGGGAAGGGCCAAACCATTGGGCTTCAAAACCAAAACTGAAGAAAAATCAACATCTCAACATCCTTGGATAAACACCATTCGATTTTGAGACTAATTTTCCCAAACAGACCCCATAAGGGCTACTAAAATCAATTATATCTTGTGGGACGCAACCCCAATGTCATTAAGGTAATGAGACGACCGCGTCTCCTCATAGCCATGGGAAACCGCACACACCAAAACATGTTGTTCAGAATGGAACAACTACAAAAAACAATTTAAACCTCCTTCACCATCAGTACCGATGATAGAAATAAAGGTGGGGTCCCATACACTCCTGGGGTTCTTGACCACGCGCCATCTTCACTCTGATGCCTATGGCTGGAGCCATGATGTTTGATGCATCTTCTGCCTCGCAATCAAGTATTGAAGACTCTTGAATGGAGCTTCTCCTTTGGGTGTCACATTAAACCATACCACAACTGAGACATCACAAGAAAACACAACACACCACGACATCCATCTACTAACTCGTGGCACATCCATCAAATATGGGTTTAGATAATGCACAAGAATCTCCTCTTCACCTTCACCATGAAACATAAGAAGGACAGACGCACAAAAAACAATCCCCTCCAAAAGGAAAAATTATAACTCCCTAACGGGGGGAAACACTCCTATGAAAATAGGGATTCTCATAGGTTCTACGAAATCCACCTTTAATCTTCAAGAAAACTCACACTGCATGACGTCACCTGACATGACCCATACAACCGATGAGGTCACTACAAGCATTTGAAGCCATCAGTTAGTGCTAATAATTCCAAACCTCCTTCAACCTTCCCTACTGAAATTTCATTCATCATTTTTAGGGGGACCTTTAGACACAACTGTTTCAAACATCATACCCAACGACTCGGAAAACTCAGGGTGACCAAAGCTCCCTTTAACTCCTCTCATTTTTTCCATCTTACTGTGAGAGGATCTGCTTAACTAAAATGGGTAAGTGACAATCTTAGCACTATCACTCAAAGGGAAGAGTCCTTGTTGTAATCAACCGAAGGGCCGAACAATGGTGAATTACCCATAGTCATGGTTCAATCGCATGTCAATGCATTATAGGGGTGTACACTAGTAAAGAGAGAGAACTGTAGACCCAATAAAACTGGTCCAATGGCCAAGAAATATCGCAAGAGAACACTAAGCGTGAAGGGGTAACCACTATAAGGGATTCTCGAAACACTTTTTAGAATAAATCATTAACCACATGAATTCACTCCAACTTAAAAATAAAATTTAAAACTCGGACACAATTCAGTCAGAATGGATTATTGAATCAAAATTCCTCACATCCAACATGTCAAAATCACAAGGACACACCGTGCAATCACTGGTTACTAAAACACCAAATTTTCATTTAAAAAAACATTTTGAAAATAAGAAAATCTAGTGGGTTTCACAATAACCAATGGTGTCCCATGGGCCTCACACATGAATGTTATCATGCCACAATGGCACCCACCTCATAGCCACCCAATAATTCATTCACTTGTGCCATTGACCATTTCTTTTTCCATTTACACTCATGCATGTGGTTTCCCATGACAACACCAAGAATAAAAACTGGAACTTTTTCATTTTTTTCGAAAACAAAAAATTCAACCCACACTTTTCAAACATTACACATCATCATTTTTATTAAGCACTTCATTTCAAAATATTTTTCAAGACGAAATAATTTTTTTCTTAAAAACCAAACATCCATGAATCCAAAACAACAAGACGAAGGATGATGCAAGATGAGACTAGTGTTGGCGGGTGAATGAGACATATGGTTGGCAGCTATATGCCAATCACACCACCACCACAGAGAGTATTCTAAGACAGATTCCCCATCTCCACATGGCTTTCCAGACCCTATGATCTCACTAGGACCACTGACCCTATGCTCTTTTCATTTCCCCTAGACAATATTAACCGCAAGGACCAAAGACTCAGAAAAACCTCAACTTACTTTGGAAACTCGAGTCCCGCCATGAGGTGTGCTGGACAAGAACCTTACTCGTAGATAGAACATCATGTTCCAATAACCTTAACTCTAGTATAACATGAGTCTGTCCCAAAAGAGAAAACCACGAACCAGTCAGGGTCTCCACTGACCCGGAACCTGACCCAGTCCGTGACATGGTCTGAAGGGCGTTTCCAATCCCCATGGGCTGACACAAGTTCCTGGGTATCAAAATAGTACAAGGGAACTATTTACTCGAAATAAGAGACATAAAAACAAATAAAAACTTTAATAGAAAGAAACTGATTTTATACAACCAAACATACCCTTAACACAATTCAAATTTAAAGGTCTACAATTGGAACCCACAACCCAAGAGAGACGACAACATAGGAAGACTAAAAATCTACGAATACTGCAATGAAATAAAAATAACACTTTTATCCGCACCTTCATGCTACAAGAGAAGCCACCTCCTCAAACCACCATCGTCAGACCTGTATGGGAAAAACCATATACAACCCGAACCACCATCACTAAGCATAGTGCCTCAAACTGTGACACACAAAGTGAAAAGCCTACATACACCCAAATTTGTATGTAGGGTGTGAGCCAAGAGCTTAGTAGGATGCCTCTAGGAGAAGATTCCACACATAACTATTTAAATAAAAAATACATTTCCCAATAAAATAGATAAAAGGGAAATAAGTGCTTAAGTAGTATCTAATGAAAACAAATTTTTTTCATGACTGGTTCATTAAATGAAAATGAATTTTAAAGAAAAAAACTCAAATTAAAGAGAAGAATTAATTACCTGAACACTTTTAAAGAAAACATGATTAAAGAAAATTGTTTCAAATAAAACAGATTAAATTAAAACTCACGCACACGCATTATTATTAAAATAACCAAAGTGTCGCACTGATGAGCGTAAGGTAACCATGGAGCATGAAACAAGGGATAGTCCTCATGGGTGTTAGCTAGCTTGGATCCCAAGATCTTTGTGTCTTAGTGACACATGGCTTTGAAACCATGACCCTCATAAAACATGGCTTAGAATGAAAAATCCCTCAGAAAACATGTATTAGAAGACCACGACCCTCAGAAAACATATGTTTAGTAAGTGTTTCAATCATCAGTCCTACCAGTGAAACCAGGTCGAGTCACCTTCGGAACACTAGCCCACTAGTCCTAGTTCACATTCCTAGCTAACCTGGATTCCCTCTTTGTGCTCACCAAATTTCAAGATCATAATAGGTGCACATCACATAAGCAATCCAAGTGAAACACCACACATGACGATATACCATTTACACCATCAATTCTACTTTTAAAATTCAAGATCATGTCAAATGTCAGATTTATGAATAAAATAAAAATAGAGTACTTACACACACCAAACCATCATTTGCAAACCCAAATACCATTTTGAAATTTTAAGCACACCCAACACACCCAAAAAATCCTTTTTGACATAATCTGCATCGCTTACACCATCAATTAAACCAGTTGATTTTTTTAAAAAAAATAGTCTACCCTAAGACAACCCCCAAGGAAAATCATTAAACAAACTCAAAGATGTTCCACATGACTTTAAACACCAAAAACACACTCAGAGCCTCTTTTATGACAAAACACACTTTGATGTCATGCCCAAAACACACAGTGCAACTCTTTCACATTCAAACAAACTAAATGAACAATCATGAGAACATGGATAAATATCTCAATGTATTTTTTCACATAAAAACTAAAAAACAAATGCACAAAAAAACTCAGTTAAAATAAATTTCGATGCATGTAAACTACTAAAAAACTATGTTAAATTAATTAAATTGACAACTAATTCACCTAAAAATTTAGAAAACAATTTTTAGAATATGTCTCACGACTCAAAAATTCTAAAAATGTAGTCAAAATAGCCTCTCTGACTCGATGAAAATTGATGTTAAACCAGAGAAAAATTTGTATAATTTATAAACTACTAATAAAAAGTTAAATATCAATTTTTCATATAAAACAATCCTATATCGCATGCGCATAAAAAATTCAATTAAAAAACATTATTCGCATCAATTAAACTAATTAAATAATATTATAAATTAATTTAAGAAGAAAATTAATTCATCAAACAATGGTTAAATGCGGAACCACAAACCGGTGTGTGGAGTCTTTGCTGAACAATCTGCAGACTCCCACCGCATGCCACATGTGCCACAAGAAAAAGGAATTGGAACATAAATCAAGAATTCAAACAAAACCAGGAGTTAAAAAAATGATACCTAAACAAACCCAGACCCATTGAACATCCAATAACTAAATAGAATTAAAGAAGAAGAAGAAGAATCAACAGGAAGAGGGTGACACCAAATATGTCGTGTGTGATGGAGGAAGACTAGATGGAGGCCATGAGTAGGGGGAAGGGTGCTGGATGGGATTCGTCGGATGAAGTCCAGATGGCTGGATGTGGGGGTGGCACACGTAGGCCATCAGACAGAGCGGGCTGTGAAATCGATGATAGTGCAAGCGGCCTGGACGACTGGGAGGGAGTCTGGTCTGGTGGTGGGGGTCATGAAGCTAGGAGAGGAGGGGTCGGCCAGTGGTTCCACGATGCAAGGGAGAAGATGGTTCCAAGGGGTTGCGCTGGGTAGTAGGTAGAACATTGCGATGGGTAAGAGGAGAGTGAGGTGGTAGTGCGACATGAAGAGAGGGGAAGAAAATTGGTGTCCCGAGCTTGGTATGAGGGGGGGGGGAGAGGCCAAGGGTGGTCCAAAATGCGCAAGAAGGCCTACAACACAACAAGAAAACTAGGGGAAAACCATTCCCAAAGAAATATGAACCTAATAATAATAATAAATAAAAATAAAAATAAATAAAAAAATAAAATCATAATTATTGAAATCATAAAACAAAAACTGATAATAATAATAATAATAATAATAATAATAATAATAAACTAAAGTAAGAATGATAATGGTAATTAATAATAAAAGTAAATGGAAAATAAAAATAATATGTTATAACAATTGTAATAATAGTAATTAGGTAACAAAAAACTTAATAAACTAAATAGTATAGTATGCTATGAGAAACTTAATAAAATTCTATTAATAAAAATAACACTCTCAATTAAATTATTATCTAAGATAATAATAATAATATTCTCAAGTGACATTGATATTATTTTTATTATTAAAACCATTCCTAATTCATATTATTTCAGTAATTGAACATCGACAAGGCGTGGGGTGATTCGGGCGAGGTCACACGGTGACCCAAGCAAGACCGCATGGCTTTGACCGCAGTGCGATGGATGCCGTCAAGGCCAAAACACAGATTTTAAAAAAAATAACCCAAAATGTTAGCCTATATTCAACCAAAACTACCTGATTCCAAGAAAAATTAATAAAATAAATAGATAATAAAAGGCGGGTATGGAAAGTCTCATTTGGTACCTTTAATCTTTTATTTGGAAAACAATTGATGATTCTCATTTAATCAGTCCCGATTGAACCATTGAATTATTTCTTTTAAAAATGTTTTAAAACAATCATGATGGGTATCCTTGTTTGGAACATGAAAAATGTTTTCTATATGATAGGTATCCCCTTATATTTTCACTATTTGATGAGGGTCTCCACATGGATGGTGTTATGAAGTGGAAATGACATGCATGTTAGAATTAGTAGGTTATAGTTAGTGTCAAGAATATGGTGTTCTTATCTTTTTTATATATTATTGTCATAGTATCCTAGCCTTCATTTATAGGGTAAAGATATTATTACTATCTATTTCCCAATGAGACAAACTATATCCTCCATGGTAGGTGAATGTCCATGGTGGTTGTGCCACTAGTGTTAGGATATTGAAGTAGCCAAGTTGGTGATAGACTATGGATCACATCATTTTATGAAACTACTATGTGAAGGGTAACCTGTAGTTATGTTTATGACATTCCCACAAATACTATCTTGTATACTAAAGTATTTTTTAAGGAACCCTATTTTCCTTTTCTTTATACATGTACTTGTCTGTACTTATGCTCGTTACTTTTTTTGACTTTTCCCTTTTGATATATCTTGATGATTATATTTATTTTTTTTTCTTCATTAATATATACTTAACTGTATAATATTTTCCTTTATGGAAATGTTTTTCAAAATAAATTTTTTAAATGAGAATATGTTTTAAGGGAAATCGGTGTTTTATCTTTTGAAAGTGGATTTTGGGAAAGACATGAATAGTTCTTTTTAAAAGAAAAACCCAATTTTCTAAATATAATTTTAAACCAATAAACATGGAATGATTCAAGAAAGGTCATGTATGGATTTTATGTTTATTACCTACTATGTTGTTGTATTCCCACACTCTACTTGTGCCACTCAACATTGATAGGCTCGAGATGTCTTGAAAGTTAATGTTATGTTCTAGTTCTCTCACAGTGTGGGTTTTTCTTTTTAAAGGTGTTGACAAAGAGGTGACAAAGAGACTGTGTCTGGTTCTTCTTTGGTTGTAGTTATATTTTTTCTATCTCTTATGTGAATCCTATTGATGTTTCATTTATTTTTAGTAATTTTTATATTTACCTAGTTATATTTCATGATCAATTTAAGTTTATATTAATGGTTGTAGGAATAAAAGCATCCCCAATGATATGTTTATGAAACTCTAACACTTGTCATAATTCTGTTGATATTGAGGATACCCTTTATGCCTTTCAATAGATCGGTTTGGGTGGATAGTTTAGGGACAACATAGTTTAGTTTATGATAAAGTGGTATTAGAGGAGCCCTTTCCTTTTTGGGATCTAAATAGGTTGATGAGAGGATTTTTGGGGCTCAAACGATAGGTAATGGGTTGGTGAGTGATCGTCACTACATAAGATGAAACTTGAGTTACCCTGGATTGTTGGGTGTAGATTCTTTATTTTTGGATTTTGGGATGAGTTTATGTATATTGTGGTATGAAAATGAGGGTGATCTTATGTCACATAATGATCATACATGACATAATGAACCATGTAGAGCCTAGGTACATGCTTCATTATGATTATAAGGGTAGATTAATTATTAAAACATGGACTTATAAAACATGTGGTTAATTTATGGACGATTACTTTTCCCCTTATTTCAATGGTTTTTTTGTTTGGGTGATGTCATTGGTTTGATCTTATATGGCATAAAAATATTTTGAAATAAGAATTATTTATGAAAAACAATTCAAAAGGGTTTGTATTCCTAATGGACTATGTAGTTTTCAAGGAAAAGTGGGAGTTTTGTTTTGGGTTTAGAAGTGTATAAAATAGAATGGATTTATTTGAAGGGGACTAGAAATGTGAATTGAGATTTAGAAATTCTTTTGGTATTTGAAATGGAATAAAAGTGAAATGGTTTCTGAAATTTGGAATGAAAATGGGAATTTATGAAATAGGTTTCTTGGTTTTATTTGATAATGTATTTGTTTATGATCTTGGTATCTAGGGTTGAGGTTTTTATTTGATTGATATTTTGTTTGAGGTTGATTTTGGTATTTTTTTTATTATATTTAGAGTACTCTTCCCAAAAAGGACCCAAAGGGGTCTAAGGAGTCTCTTCCAGGTGTTGATTCTTCCCAGAATCCTAATGGAGTGATGGATCCAAATTCTACCTAGATATTTCTTGTAATTTGTATTGATAAAGGTCTATTATAAAATATATAGTGGCTATATTAAATTTAATATATATTTAGTTCCTCGAGAGCTCTTGATGTCTTTAGGGTGAAAGTTGTCTTCGGTTTTTTTGGTAGACCAGATTTGGATAGGTGGAACGTGATAATTCCATCCTAATTAATCAATGGGATGTCTTGGGATATATTTAAGACCAGTTTCATATAATGGTTTATCCCAAAGTTGGTAAATGTGATGAAATTTCTAGAGTTCAAAAGTGTTCAACATGTATAACATATGGTTAAGGGGTATGTTAGGCACATCAAGGAGCTAGTTACTTTATATTATAAAGTGGAATCAAAAAATTTATTGAAATATAATCTCTTTGTGTGGGGGTATCCATCCTGATATAATGGATTGAGTTAAATAATTTGTGAAAGTATTTTAGAAGTTTGTGGACAATGAATTTTTCATTGAGTTAGCTTTCAAAGGGCATCCCATGATGGTTGGAACACTGACTACTCATAGTAATTGTAAATTTTCACTATATATTAGTGGTTGTAAACTAGAGGAACCTATTCAGATAGAGCATCCTTATTAAATTTCTAATTTTCAAAAGAAATACCACTCACTCATGTTATTAAAGTGTAGTTGGTTTGGGTATTCTAATCCCTCATCCTTAATTCTCCTAATAATTATAGTTAGCGTGGTTAGTTTAGACAACATAATAAATTCAATGGGGTGGGACCTTAATAGAAGAATAAGAAATATCGACTAGTTATGGATCTTAAAACCCCTCCCTCAATGATCTTTTTTGGTAAATATATTTTTATTTCCCCCCTCAATCTTCCCTTTTCTTTGGTTCCTTCATTGTCCTTGCTTCTCTTATTCTACTTTACCTTGATCTGCAGTTTGCATGGGTGATCTGTTATCACATGCCTATTTGGAGATTGGCGTTTTTTGTGGAAATTATAAATCATGGGTTTGTCTGGTGTTTTTATGATTTACATAATCTTTGATCTTCTCTTGTTGGAGGTTGTTCCCTTGTTACTCATGCTCTTATATGGTGAGAAGACCCACATAGGGTCTCTTTATTTTTATTATTTGAGCTGTTATATTTTAACTTATAAAGATAAAAGGTTATAATATTTTCAGTGGTTTCATTTAGTATTGGGTTTAGTTTGGGTTTTTTGTTTTAGAATTTTTTTATTTTTGAGTTTGAGAATTCCATTTTTTTTTTCTATTCTTGATATTGGCGAATTTCTGGGGGGATAATGTTGTTGTGGTGGGGATAACTGTCACACCCTACCCTCAATTTTCCTTTTATTTTTGTTTATTTTCTTTGATATTGTCATTGGTTCTAGGGTTGAGTCCCAAATTGATTTTTTTTGTTTTGGATTTTTGGACTCTTTTTATCTCTTTTAAAATTAGTATGAATGGTTAGGAGAGAAAATTTGTGGGTGGCATGCCAAGCGATCATTTAAAGTTATTTTTATTCTAGAAAATGTTTTCTTCTATGTTTAATTTATGGTTTGGACCATACTATGTGTGAAAAATATTAATCATGTGAACTTATTTGGGTGTCTAAAACTTCTCACACAACTAATGCACACTTAGAGGAAACTGTGAAGTATGTGTGATAAGGTTTTTATCATCGTTATAGGCCTGAGTGGAATTGTTGGAACACTATTCCGTAGACACTACATCAAACCCATGTGAGGGTTTGTGGTTTCTAAAGTAAGGGTCATGGTTGGCCCATTGTTTCTAAATTATACATCCAAATTGTGCAATACACCAGTGTCTTTCTTGTAGGGGGTGTACAATTAGTGCACAGTTTGGTAAAATGTGCAACCAAATAGTGCATCTTGGCTAGAATCTATAAATCATGAAATTACTCAACTTATATTATTAAATTAAAACAACATAAGGGGAATTTTTCAATCCCCTATTTGAATGATAATATCATTGGGAGAATAGGGAAACCACATCCTATCCTCCCCCTTGTATTTTGGGTGTCTCCTTTATTCTTCGGTGGATTTATACTTGGGTAAGTCTTATATTTCCTATCATTCCTTCCATATCTTGTTTCTTTGTTAACTATTATCTTGGTGGTCTTTTTGAGAAACCATAGAGTGATGTTTTTCTAATTAGGGTTGTTTATTTTAATGTTAGGGTCTTGAGATTGTCGCTTATTCTTAGTTTTTACCAATTTTAGTGTTCGGTTGTATTCACACACCATTGAGAATGGTGTTTCAAACCATTTTCTTTCGGAAATAAGCCATTTTTTTCTTGATCTTTTTTAAATTAATTTTAATTGTTTTTGTTTATGCTTTTGGTGTGTTAGGATGAATTTATATAGGTTTTTATATCGGTGGTTGGATGGAAAATTGGTTTTTTTTGTCAATGGTTTTTACATTATATGCCTATATGTATCCAAATTATTGGTATGTAATGTGTTTGATAAAATTATTAGTGGAATTTAAAATGGATTTTGGGTATTTTAAAAGGATTTTTGGACTTTTTTCTATTTTGTGAACTTCTGATGGAATATAGAATTCTTATTATTATGGTTTTTGGCATTTTCAGGACATTGTTCTTACGAAAAGAATCTAGTGTTACATTATGATTCTCTATTTTTCTTCTTTAATTGAATATTTAACATTTATATGGATGTCCCTATATATTATAGAGTTATGTGATCATGTAAATATGTTTATTAGGAGTACATATAGACATGTGCATGCATATAAATTGTAAATTCCATAGAATTTAAATTTTCCTAAAACATTGTTTATCTTCAAAAAATTTATAATTTTATAAATGTTGTTAAAATTACTTCTTGGTTGTCAATTGTTATTAAAATAATGTTTAAATTTTTTATTTTTTGATGTTTTGTTTAAAATCCTATTTAGTATCATAAAAGGAATGTTTGGAACCTTGGAAGTTATGTTTGTATACTAATTTGGTTTCAGAAATAGTTTTGTAAGAATGAAAATTTCTATTGAAATGGTTTCATATTTTAAAAACTAAGGCCCATTTGGTACCTTTTAAATTTAATTTGGAAAATAATTTATGGTTAAAAGTACTTAGGCCGGATTGGAACTGTTAAAAATTTATTAAAAAAATGATTTAAAACCATCATGATGTGTAACCCCAGTTGGAAATCATAAATTTTTTTTCTATGGGATGGTTACCCAAAATTTTTCCTCTAGTTGGTGAGGGTATCCATGTGTAATAGTTTGGGTAGTCGTAAAGAAATAATCATTAGTAACTATGGGTTATAGTTAGTGTCAAGTGTTTAATGACCTCATAATTTTACCATGTATTGTCGTCATGGGATCCTATAAATAATCTAGTGGGTTGATAGATGATTACTATCTTGTTTCGGATGATATAGACTAGGTCACCCATGTGAGGTGAATTTCCATGGTGGGTGTGCCACTAGTGTTAGGCTATTATAGTATCCAAGTTAGTGATATACAATAGATCACATCATACACTAAAAGTTGGTACTGAATAGAGTACATCTATGTTTACCTCTAGGGATGTTAAAGACATTCCCATGACTAATATCCTATATGTTATAATATTATTTTATTGAACCCTATTTTCATGTTTGGTTTATATTTACAATTTTTTACTTACACTACTGTATTTTCTTTTGAATTTTCTATTTTGTTATATCCTAATTATCTTATTTAGTTTGATTCCTCATGCTTAAGTACATACCTGGATCATGGTTTTCATCTTGGAATTGGATTTCAAAATTGGTTTTTGAAATTATAATTTGATTTCAAGGAATGTTGTTTTTTTACAAAGGTGGATTATTGGAAAGACGTTAATGGTTATATTTAAGTGATAATAACATATCTTTTAACTGTATTTACATACTATTTTCATATAATATTTCAGGTGAGGAAATGTTTTGATTTTTTAGTACTTATTTTCTGAGCAGTCTTATGCTCACACCCAACTCATTCCCCTTGATGTTGGCAGACCTGAGATATTTTATAGTTTTAGATTATGTTTTGGTTTTCATATGGAGTGACTTGGTCTTGTGGATGGTGGTGACCAAGAGGTCACATGAAGATCATTTTTGGTTTATGATTGGTTGTAGTTTCATTTTTAGTATCTTTTATATTGATAATATTGATGTTTTATTTATGTTCACCTATTTATATATTCCCATTCTTATTCTACATTCGTTATTTTATTTTATATTTATGTTTATTAATATAAATCAACCCCAATGATTTTTCATTGATTATCGGATGCTTTTCATCAATACCTGGGGACTAGGGATGCCTCTCAGGACTTTACATGGACTTATTTGAGTGCCTTGTTTCAGGATGACTGAGGTTGGTTCATGAAAATAAATATATATTTTTAGATGTTTTAAAAATAATATTATGATCATTAATTATATATCTATTTAATTTTTCTTAGAAAATAAACAACATTTATAACAATAATTTACCAAAAATAACTGTTTTACTATTATCATGGTAATTAACTTTAACCACATTAACTTATTTTTTTTGAAAAAATAAAATCAAACTTATCATCTAATTTGAAAATCATGATTCTATATTTGAAAAATATTTTATTAAATTTCATGTCTAATGGTGATACAAAAAATATTTTTAATATAGGCGCTCATAACAAACAATTTTTAGAAAAAAATGTATTATTACGAAGAAAATTAATTTGTTCTTAATAATTTAATAGTAACAAATACTGTATGAATTATAATTTATTTTATAATTTATATTATCAACATATTTTATTTGAAATTATTCTTCTATAGTGATTAATTATAATAGGATAAAGATACTCAAAACCTAAACAACATCTCTTTGGAAAATCTCACTTTTCAGTAATGTTTACCAAATTACATTAAAATTAATTAAATATATCCTAAACATTTATTTTTATCAATCAAATTATATTAAATTATATCTTGGAATTTTTTAAATTTATCATATCTTTCATTATTAATAATCATATTTGAGACATGTAAATATTTTAGTAATCATATATTTTAGTCAAATTTTATCTATTTGATGATTCTTTATTAAGTGTGAAGTATAATAATTTAAATTTGTTTATAACAAAAAATAAATTCATTACACCCATCTGATACATGTATATCAAACATCCATATTTACGATGACCATATTTTCCTCTATATTGGATGTGTAATAACCATAACTCTACATAATTTCATTCCATTTTAACCTCTAAAATCACACTTCTCATTTTATATATTTTCATTAATCATTTTTCATAATCCTTTATTATTTTATGATGTTCTTTCTCATTTTAGGTTTTTTTATACTAATGAAAATTATCATGGGTGGTAATGATATAGGAGTTCCTCTATTTTTAAATATACCATTATTCTCTATTTGTTATACCATTTTAATTTACATACTTTAAATTGATGTAATAATGTATGGTATATAATACTCTAGGGTATGTAATTCTTAGTTTCATGTACTTCTATTGTAATGTTCCACTATGAATGAATACAGATTTTTTTGTTTAATTGACATATTTTTAAGACCCATTTATAAACCATGTTTAATTATTTTAAAATAATATAAATGAATATTCTATAATTATAGACATATAATTTGTGAAAATAAATCATTTATAAAAAACTGGGATGGTACACTCCCCCTTTAAATAAGTTGAATCTCATCTCAAATAAAAATGGTAAAAGTATTTAAAATATAGGGATGAATCAAAATATCAATTTTAACATGATATAAAACTTATTATCATGGTTAAGACTTGGTAACAAATATTATTCCTCATAATATTCATATCCCAAATATTGAGTTTTTTATGAATCAATTGAGCTAAACACCCCTCATGAATGGGTATTAAAACCCATATAATGAAATTATTTTTTCCAAATTGTTCATAGAAATCCTTTCTATGATATAAGATCATGGGTTTATTTGGAATATGAAATTTGATTTCCTTATTTCATCATTTGATAGGTATTTTATGTGAAGATCACCAATCCATTCCCAAAATCACATCTAACTCATCAAAAAAGGGTAATAAGGCATGCATGAATAAAATTCACACAAAATTCAACTTGTGAAACTATAATCATTCATATAGAAAATTTTTCTATAATTCAATATCAAATTATAGGGGTGGTTATTTTATGCTCCTAGAAAAAATAAATGATATAATGTTGTTCCAAGATCCAGAATCCAATAAGACACCCAAAAATTTGGAGTGGAAGATAAGTGTATCTCAATTATCATGATCCAGTTTATATGTATTCATTTGAAAGTTTCTTACTAATTCCTATTTTCTTGGAGGTTTTTGGTATATTATACTCATTACACCTTAGTATAGGGTACCAATTTTCATAATTCCAAAACTCATGGTACATAAAACACTGAATTGTTAGTGGTACCATTGAAAGAGCATTATTATTTTTATATTTCTAATTAAACCCTTCATTTTTTTCAATATTTTACCACTTGATGAGAACCTTGACCACAAATAAAATATATTCTAGTTCCTTTGATAATTTTCCTGAGGTTCTTATTCCCACATTCTAGACATTTTAGAAATTAAATCATATTTCTTATATGGTCTTTATCACAAAAACATATATTAAACTCAATTTTATCATATTTTTTGTGTTTTTAAAATGAACTAGGTTTAAATAGTTAATAATAACATAAGATATCTAGTTATAAATTACCAAAAAATTTCTCACCCCATATCCTACTTCAATCTATTATTCATTAGTGAAATCGTCACATTTTCCATGAAACCAATTTTCAACTCAATTCTAACATGATTCTATCATTACTTTAAATAAAGGAATGTTATAGGATAAGAATTATTTAATTAATAAATGTATAAAAAGGAAAACTATAAACTTATAATATGTAACTCATAAATTACATGTATACCTTAACTTATGAATGTCTTGTTTTCAATCAAGGTTATCCATATCTATTTTCCTATTATGGCCTCTAACTAAACTAGTTTTAAATTGCATCATATAATTCTAATATATTTGAATATTTTATAATGGTTTTTAAAGAGAAATATATTCAAATGAATTATATCCTCATAGTGTCAAACTAGGTTTATAGTCAGGACCTCATTTTTGCGAACTGAGTGAAGATCCAGTTAAAAACAAAACAATATTTTTCAGGCATTAATTCCTCTATGTGAATATGTACCAGAAGCTGTATCCATTTACTTTTATTCAGATACTATTTTAATTTATAGGAAACCACACACTCTATACTTTACCAAAATATTACGATGTTTTCATATAATTAGAAATATCCCTAGGGGTATCACTAATGTTATATTGGTATAGAACCAAAAATTACTAAACCCCACTGAGATATCATTTGTGATTCCTAATTCCTACTATCTTAGTATAGTTTCTAAAAATACATAAGTTGTATACCATCATTGATATAAAATGAGATGAATGTATATAAAAATTACGTATATTTCACATTATTTTTAAAATTTAAACATTAAATACTAGAAATAGTTACATAATTCTAGAACTCAAATGATTAGTTTCTTTAGGCGTTAGATACAAAAATAATATTATTTCACATAATTTTTTGAACATTTTACATAACATATCTATGAAATGATTCATTATATATATAATCTTTCATAAAATTTCCTGTGAATATTGGAAAAAAAATTAGGGGTGAGAAAAATGCTAAGTAATGGAAAACTACTCAATGGGTCATAAAATGGTTAAATATTAATTATACGATGAAGCATGATCACGGTAGAAATATCAAATTAAATGAATGTGGAACAAGAAGATTTGTCCACAAGTAAAGATAATATGACATGTAATCTTCATTGAATAAACATGTGCAATGGAATAAGAGTGTGGAAACATGTGATAATAAACATGAGGCACATATCATAATTATAGATAACCATACTTTTTATACATAGATATTACACCTTATTAGATTAATATTTATTACATAACATAATTATCCACATAATAATCATATAGGTCTAGTATGTTTGGAAACATTGATACATAAAATATTGGTTCATTAGTGAACTATATCATATCCCTCTAAGTTCATCATAACTAGAACCTATCTTAGATATATTATAAATAATAAATTTCTTCATAACTCAGGGAAAGGAAACATAAGATAGGGTTATATTATTTTCTCAATAAGGTTATACATAGGAGATATCAACATAACAGAAGGAAAAGGGTATGAGAATGTGAGAATAACATTTGAAAACCATACCATGCATATAATAGATCATAAAATTTAGTTAATTCATAAGTGTGGGCTGCTAATAAGACAGTAATATTAAATAAAATAAGATAAAATAATCCATAAGTGCAAATAATTATCATAAGAAATATATTATTGGAATACACATAAGTATAGGCAATAATTTACTTAGTACTCAAAGATCATTTCCAAGACTGTCATCATGGAATGGGTACACTCCCCACACTATTATTGTAGTCAAGGATACCTACCAATACTATTGTAGTAAAATAATTCCCTTAATTAACTTGGTTCAATCTATATTCTATTCGTCTTTATCAATTAATATATATATCTTCACATATTTCATTATAAGCCTATATAATTCCGGGCCCACTAGTCACATTGTAAAAATCACATAGATATGTGCCACAAGGTCATAAAATATTAATCATATAATATTTCATCATGTTATAAACCATTAAAAAAATTGGTTTCATATAAATTTCACCAATTCATCATAGCATAACCTATTAAAAGGAATGAGTTTCAAATAAAATATTATTATCATAATCATAAACCATCTAGGGAAAAAATAAGGATGGTATAATTGGTACATATTCCTAGTATATCATAACTAAAATCAAGGGTTATTATCATTGATGGATATAAATAACATTAAAAGTCATTAAAAATATTCTCAATGAAAATATCCCTTTCTATTTGAAATAAGTTATATTAAATATAAGAATTTCTAAAATATTAAAGGAAAAAATTATTTTAAAATAACCTTGAAATATTGTAAAGAAATATTTAAATGATTTATAGTTCATTAGGTGGAAACATCTGCTCATGGAATGTATGTTAAAATAGATATTCTTTTCAGAATCATAGTAAAAAGTCTAATGTAAAATGGAATGAAAATTCACTTTATTTTTTTGGAAAACATAAAATATGGGATAAAATGGATTTAAAAAATTATATAATAGTATTAAAAAAATTCTTAAAAATATTTTCAGAAACATGGATATGGATGAAAAGGTATTTTATATCGAATTTAGAAATAATGAAATATATCCTTAAAAAATCATTTTTGTCTATTGAGTAATAAAAGAGAGGAAAAATAAAGTAAAACATGTCAAGAACTAGTTGGGGTACCCTGGAAACACAATAACTGAGCTGGTCCTGATATAGCCTGAATGGAATTCACATTCCCCATGGGTTGGAAACTAACACCTGGAATCATACAATATGAATGTGGGAACAAATTTTCCACAAATGCAATGGAAGAAAGAAAAAATAGTTACTATGCATATAAGACTAACTCTATCGGGGGAGTGTACACTACGTGAAAACCTCAAAATAGCCATAGTTTTCCAAAACCATGGATATAGGTATTTATACCAAGGATATAGACACTATTTTATATAAAACCATGCCTATAGGGTTTATTTTCTAATGTTGTAGCCACCGTTCATTGAAACCATGGATATTGTATCTTTTTTCATAGGATATAGCCACAATTTGTGTAAAATCATGTCTATATATTCTTTTTTCAAGGGTTATTTACACGGTTTTATATAATCGTGGATATAGAGTCTTTTTTCGGGGGCTATAGCCACAGTTTTTGTAAAACTGGGGCTATAAAGTATCTTTTTCGATGGTTAAAGCCATGATTTCTGTAAAACCATTTTACATATTATTTCTCTTCAATATATAGCCACATTTTTTCTAAACCATGGATATATTGTATTTTTTCAAATTCTATTATGACACTTTCTATAAATCGTGGCTCTAGGTTTCCTACGTAGATGTGGAGAATTTTTTTCATGCGGTAATATGGTGGGAAGACCTATTTCCATGATTTATTGGATATATCCGCAGGTTATAAAGCTATATATAATAAAATAAACATATTAATTTCAACATTTCTCATTAGGTTATTGGTAATATGGATAACCCAATATAGCGGAAGCACGGAGATCAAATCCAACTCGTCATTATTTCTTTTAACCATACAACCCCTATTTTTGGGGATAATAGCCATGATATTCCATCATGGAAATAGATTTTATAACCAATGTTTAAACCATGGATATAACCCTATTTCCACAGTGGATGACCATGAGGGCTACAACCACATTTTAAAAAATCGTGGCTATTGGGTCTGTTGCCATGATGAAAACTATAGAAATATCCGACCCAAACTATGGAAATAGGTTTTAGCTATAGACATGATAATATGAGGCACAAAAAGATAAAACCTTGGATATAGATTAGAGCCATGTTTTTAGAACCTCTATCTATGATTTTGGATTGTGGATGGAGCCAAATTTTCTATAAGGGGTACCAGAAGTCAAACATATATGAAAAACGAAATTACAGCTCAAATACTATAAAAACTGGATAAAAACCCAAGTCCTGAAGAAAAAAACGTTCCATGACCAAGTATCAATAGCTAATACCACCTTTATGTGGTTCATTACCCTTGATCGAACCTAGAATTAGATAATATACAAACACCTGGAGGCACATGTAGGGCATGAGCTAAAATCCCAATAAGGTCTCACTAAGGATTCTATAAAATATTTCCAATTTAATTATCAAATAAAGTGCTTTAAATTTTAAATAAGAAGTGATCATAGTTTCAATGAATATTTAAAAAAAATCGTCATTTATATTTCATATGATTGAAATAATTTAAAAAATGGATTAATAAACATTTTATATAAAATAGTTTATATAAATTAACAATCATGTAAAATAGTTTACAATAATGAAATATATTCCAAATACATCAAATGAGTATCACAGTCATGTGATAAAAGATACTATAGTTCTAGGATTTAGGATCCTCACACAGTCGAAGGTGAATCACAAAAATATGTGTATAAACATGTACATATAACACTAGTTGAAGAGGGATCATCACAATCCCATCAGGTATATGACATGTTTCACTATGTTTTTATCCAGTTATAAATCATCAAAAAATTGTTATCTCAAAAACTCACTAACTACCGAGCATTGAATGTTATATAATATAAATAAATTATGTGAAATTTATTTTAAAACTTCTTAAAATAAAATTCATCCCATTTATCCATTTCAAATATGCCAATTTCAATTCAAAAACTAATATACGGTAATAATAAAATTATGCATTTTCCAAAATAAATCCAATGGATTTATTTAAAAACCATTTTAAGACATTTTTATCAAATACCAATTTGAAATCAATTACATAAAATCAATCTCAAAATTTGCATTCAACTATTTATATTCCACAATTTTCATCAATTTTGTAAACACATGACAATTAATTTGAATTAGTGATTTTTCTTAATTTCATGCCCAATCAAATCAAAATCCCCTAATTTAATGGAATTAGGTTTTTGAAAAATAAATTAAAATATATTTCATGAAATCGAATTTAAATCAAAAATTTCAATTTAAATCCAGATATTTAGGATTAATCAAATTGGCCAACCAAAATGGAACCACCTACCTCGGGTTTACTGGATCACAAAACACCAATCCCTAATCAGTAAATTCCAATAAGGAATGTTGAAAATGAGTATTTTATAATCAAAAATAGATTCAAGATCTCAAACATCATGGATTAGATCATATAACAACACAATGATCAATAAAACCCTAGGGTGGAAATACGAGAGAATAGGAGAAAGAGATCAATAAGAGGAAACCTATCAGGTAGAAATTGAACTCCATTTACCAACTTCGATCTTATTTTGGAAGGTAATAGAGGGGCCAAAATCACCTCTAGGGAGAATCCATATATGAATAAATTTTAATAGGTAAAAATTGTTCCATATGAAACCTTTAATGAGGATTTGAGACTTTTAAAAATAATTTTTTTATTAAAAAAACCTATATACCTGGTATGTTGGGAAGGGACACCTTATTAGAAAAAATGTGAACCCTATACATGAACCCCTACTACTGGGGTTGACCAGTGTCTCCTAGGTGGGTGCATAGTTTTCAAAATTATGGGCCAACCATGCAAACCCGATCTGTTTGGGTTTTAAGTGCTTTCTATTAGAGAGTGCATATTTTAGGAAAATCGTCCACCAACCATCTACATCATAGAAACATTCAAAATTTTCTATATTTTCACTCGAATCAACCTTAAATGAAACCAATCCAAGGAATAATAAAAATAAGGTTTTAGGACATGTTGGAAATAGTAACACGATGTTAAAACCTCCCCACCATAGAAACATTATTCCCTCATAAAGCCTACATATAATCTTCCATGTCAAAAAGATGGGGCCACTACTATCATCGGTGCCTCCCTCTCCCACATATCATGATTATCAGAACTATGATACCATAGAAATCAAACCAGTGGTATCATCCTACAATGAAGTACCTATGCTTCAGAATCAATTATCTTGACTGCACATTCAGTCATAGATAAATCGGGTTCAACATCAATATCACTCCAGCTCAGAACATGGGGTTGATGAGATAGATACTTATGTTGCTGAGATACATGGAAAACATTATTTATCAATGTTATATATAGTGGAAGTGAGAAATTGTAAAAGACTTTCCACACTTTATCAAAAACATCAAAAGGTCCCACAAAATGAGTAGCAAGTCTGCCTTTCCTCTCAAGACATGGATGTACTAAACAAGGTGAAACATAAAATAAAACCTAGCCACTAATTTAAATTTCATACAGTATATAGTAAAAATAAAAAAAATGTATAACTTCTCTTTTACATAAACATTATCTGTAGAATAAATTAAATCATTTTTGTCTTTTCTTAAAACAAGATTGTTCTAACCAAAGAACATTCATCAATCTCTTACCAAAACAATATAAATATATGAGGTTATAAATATAAGGCCTCAAAAAGAGACATCTAAATTGAGGATGACTAACTATTTTTATAAGTAAACTCATCCAGACATAAATGATCATCCAAATCCCCACCATAGTAGAGAACACAAGCACAAATCAAATCCTCAAGAATCTATATAACTCTTTCTGACTGCACATACAACTATGGATGGTATGTCGTACAAAAATCTAACTATGATCCTGGTGTATCTTGAAGGCCTCTCCAAAATAAATAAATGAATACAAGATCCCAATAAATAACTATAGTAGATTTAACTCCATGAAAATGAAAAACCTATATTACATATATATTTCTGAACTCCTCAACTTTGGTTATATCACGAAAGGGTACAGTGTTAGGTGATTTTGTCAGCCTATCGATCAAAAAACATATTGCGTTATTCTTTCTCTGGGTATGTGGAAAACCAATTCCAAAGTCCATTGAGTTCTCATCCCACTTCCATGTAGGGAGTCAATGTGGATAAAGAAAACCCGATGGTTTCTGTTGCTCAACCTTGACCAGTTGGCATGTATAACAATGAGAGAAAAAACTATTAGATCCTTGTCTCATACCTAGACACCAGAATCTTAACCACATTTCATAGAACATATTCATGGATCCTGGGTTCACAACATAGTTAGAGATATGGAAATACCCTATACCATCAATCCTTACTACTAATGACACTACACGAATATTCTCAAAACATATAATGTCCTCTGTTAAGAATGACCACTTAGTAATGGTCTTCGCACCATAAAGAGATACTCTAATGCTTCAAAACTCACTATTAAGATACTATTCTTAAATAATCATATCAAGAATAGTGGATGTCAAGAGAACACTATCTAAGAAAACATCCACCCATGATTCCTAGACTCCAATATGTTACTGTGTAAAAAGATCCATCAAGTTCGACTCTTATGATGAATCTTTCATAGCATGGGTCGTATGTTTCCTATTCAAAGAATCAGTGATGAAATTCCCTTTTCTCAGTGATTATGTGATGTGAAACATAAAATATTGTATGTATTCCACCAAAATCCATTGGTGGAGATTCAAATATTTTTGAGAGAAGATATAACTCAATATCTTGTTATATGAAAACATAGTAAACCTGTATCTGAAAAGGTAATGTTTCCAACTCTTAATCATGTTCATCAGAACCTCTAATTCAATGTCATGGATAGGATAATTTTTACCAAGTGGCCTAAGTTGACGAGATCCATATTAAATGACATGATTTCCATAAATATGAACTCATTCCAATCCTTAATCTGATGCATTAAAGAAGACCACATAGCCTTGACCGACCTATGGATTAGTCAACACCGTTGTTATAGTCAAAAGACACATCAAATCAACAGAAGAACCCTAACACCTTTCATCCAAATAAAACTTTATTCCATTCCTAGTTAGAGAATTCATAGGATAATCCAACGTTGATAAGCCATTAACAAACTAGAAATAATACACAGTTAAGACAAAGATACTTTGAATCATGAAAACATTCATTTGGTTTTCCACTTTCACAATAGCCTTAAACCTTTAAAGGTAAAATGAAATTCCATGTTCTAATACCACATGTCCCAAAACATCACTTCCTGAATCCATAAATTAAATTTCAAAATCATGGTATAAATTTGGTGGTTACTCAACAATTCCATAACTGATCCCAAATGATGCACATGATCCTCATAGGACATAGATTAAATGAGGATGTCATCCAAAAAGACTACCATTAATTTATCAAGGTACTCATGGAAAATCATGTTCATCAAATCCATAAAGACTACAAGAACATTGGTTAGAAAAAATTTAATGAAAAGGAACTCATAATGGTTGTACCTATTTTCTAAGGTGGTTTTATGAATGCCAGATTCTTTTATTATCAACTAATGCTAACCAGATTTAATATCGAAATATTAAAACCACTCCAACCCTTTCAACTGGTGAAATATATCATCAATTTGTGGAAATGAATACATGTACTTCACTATAAATTGATTTAGATTTCAGTAATAAACATAATGTTAAATTGAACAACCATATTTCTTAGAAAAGAGAACTAGAATCTCCCAAGGTGACACATAAATAATTTATCAAGAAAATCATTTGGTAGAGTCATCAGCTCTTATATTTTTATTAGAGACATGTGGTAAGAGGGAATATACATTAGATGATCACTAGGTAATAAATTTACCAAAAAAACTAACTCTCTTATCAGTACAGAACTAGAGAAGTTCGAAGGAAAAACGTTGGGAAACATTATGAAAAATTGGTGGAGATAACTACTCAGAGATTCCCACTCAAAATAAAAAGAAAACACAAATATTACATTCCCCAACATCGGATACGAAATTCCAACTGTACTCGACACCATTTCCCACTCTCCTTAAAAGATATAGAAAAATCCATTGGGTGGAGTAAATGATACCCATTGAAGATAACAATCAATATGGTCTTTATTGGAAATGATCCAATCCGTCATGAAAATGATGTCATGTGTTTTCATGTCAAGAATAAAAAAATCCCAAGAAAGATCAATATTTGATAAATAGAAATCACATATGGGACACCAGAGAAGCTTATCTCCCTTCATCCCAAGGGGTGTAGTAATATCCATCAAATAAGATAAAATATCTATCATAAGATTTAACTAATTAAAAACATAGGTTGAAATAAATGAATGAGATGAACTAGTATCAAATACATAAACCACTAATGATAAATCTATAGTGATGATATATTTTAAAATAACTGGACATATATCCGCTTCCTATAGAGACTCTTCCATTGCATGAAATATCTTCATTGAAGATACATGTGGTTGGAACCCATTTGTTCATGATGAATTTGGTTTCACCACTGCTTTATAAGGTAATTATGTCCCTGTACCACTACGTGTAGTGGAATATATATGAAAAAACATCTAGAAGTGACATGAGTATCCGTAGGAACCACATACCTTAGTTGCCTCAGTGAAAACCCAATTATAATTCCCAAGAATTACACACTAGTAAAAAATAAACGGGCCTCTAAAAGGCACTTTAAGAGGTCTAGAGAAATCCTTCTATCGAGATCCACCGTGGGAATCATCAGGCTTCTTATTTTGTTTTGAGGAATTTTCACTACCACTAAGAGAAAAGGAAATTCCATTCAACAATGACTTACAAGACATGTCCATTTCAACTATTAGGGCTCTATCTAAAACATCAGTATAAGAAGGAAGTTTCAGCAAGAAAACCTAATATCGAATATCAAATAAAATTCCCAACTCAAACCATCAAGAATTTATATTCTCATTTGATACTATCTCAGGTGAAAAATAAACAAGATGAGAAAAATAGTTTTTATACTCCAACACAGTCTTATCAGCTTACTCATGTTTGAAAAATTCAATATCCATGGACAACAACATCGACCTTGGATAGAACTAGTTAGGGAAAATAACCTTGAAGTCTTTTTACTTTAATCCATTGTGATTATTATCTATCATCATTGTGTACCACCATATCTTGTTCAGTACTTCTAGTATGATGGGGACACACATCAACTTGATCTCCTCTAGTGTATCTATGAATTTAATCAAAAGATCAATCCTGCTCAACCATTTCACATCCTACTAAGGATCATTGGAGCCTTTGAACATTAGTGGCTTCTAGAAAATTAACTCCTATGAATGATTCCGAAAAACATCCCTCTAAGGATCTACAGCTAGATTCTGAATGAGAAATGGTGGCAGTTCCTATCTTAGAGCTTCTAATTCAACCACAATCACCTCAACTAGACTCAGGTCCGTAAGAGGATTTTCTCGATCTGTTTTAGAAGCAGCTTCCTCTTAGATCTGATTCACATGTCTTCTCAGAGTCATGATGCTACACAATATCAACAGACAACATTGAAGGAATCATATTTGCACACAAACAATGTAATAAGGGAAATAAATCCTCACAGATAGACAAACCAAATTTGATTTTCAATCCTATCAAAATAAAATGTAAGGAAAATATTAGAACTAATCCATAAGATGTATTTCCCAAAACCACCCCTGGTTACATAAGTCACATTAGAGTGAGAGATGGCCACACTCTCAATATCAACGTCCCTCTATGTCTCAACAAGATCACACTAATTCATACTAACATCAAGGTAAGATTAAAAAACCTCTCTTTGATATCATTTTTTCACAAACCAACCCAGGTAACCTAATACACGGTCCAATCCTGACATATCCTAAAGATAATTTCTGATCCACATGGGTTAGAAACTAGCACCTAACATCATATAAACATTGGGAAAAAAATCCAAAAACACAATAGAAGAAAAGTAAAAATTTATGTATGAATACAAGAAAACTTCATAGGGAGAAGTGTACCATATGTCAAATAGGTATTAAAACCCTATGTATAAATCAATGTACCAGAAAAAATAGGATAAAAACCCAAATACTAGTGTAAAACACTCTTTAAGCCTATGGATAAATAGCCACTACCACCTTTAGGTTGAAACACACCTTTTCCTGAACCTGTAAGAAGATAATCTAAAAAACTCAAACACCTAGGTAGTGTGTGAGTTAAATGCTCAGTAGGGTCTCACTAAGGATTCCATAAAAATGCTACATTAAATTAACCAAATAAATAGCTTCCAATTTTAAATAAAAAATTATTGTATGTACCGAAGCATATTTAAATCCAATCATTATAAACATTTATAATGATGGAAATAATTTCAAAAAATGGTTAATAAATATTTAATATTGATCATTTTATAGAAATTTACTAGGCATTGAATACTATTTACAACAAAAATGGAATATCTTTATGATACAAAAAATGAGCCACATGGTCATTTTACAAAAGGTATGATAGTTTTAGAATATGGGATCCTCACACAACCAAATTTGAATCATGACAATATGCGTATACACACATTTCTCAAATATTTTCCAAAGAGGAATCATCACTATCCCATTGGGGATGTGACCTACTACACTATGTTTTTTTCAGTATGAAGAATCAAAATAATTCGATCTCAATAAATCACTAACTACATAGTCTTTCATGTTCTGTAATATAAATAAATGATGGTAAATTTATTTTATGAATTCTTAAAAGTCAATTCATCAAATTATCCCAATTAAAAAAAATTCTAATTTCCCTTTGAAAACAATAATAATATTTTAATCAAATAATTCATTTTCCATGATAAAACCAACGTGTTTCTATTAAAACCATTCCCATCCATTTTTCTCTACTAACAATTTGAAATCAATTTATTAAAATCAATCTCAAAATTTAAATTCATCAATTTAAATTCCCCAATTTCCATAAATTTCAAAAACACACACCAATTCATTGGAATTGTGGGTTTTTATAAATTTCATGCCAAATCAAATCCAAATCCGCCAATTCAATGAAATTGGGTTTTTAATAAATCAATTGTAATCAATTTCAATAAATTTAATATAAATAAAATATATGAATTTAAACAATGAAATTTAGGGTTATTCAAATTGTATTGTCAAAATGGAACCTCAGACATTGGGATCAGCAGATCTCAAAACACCCAGCCGTAATCGGGAAACTCCAATGAAGAATATAGACTTTAAGGATCTGAGAATAAAACCTAGATTCAAGATCAGAAACAGTTGGGATTAGATTTTCTAACAACATGATGATTTATAATATCCATGTAAGGAATGATGAGACAATGGGAGAAAGATACTGGGAAGAGGAAACATACTCTATAGAGAAACAAATGTCATTATGTAAGATTATATCCACTTCCATAAGGGTGTAGAGGAGACAAAATAAACTCTTCAGATACTCCATGGAATAAGAAATTGTCATAAGATGAAAAAGGTCTTTCATTCAACTTAAATGATGATTTTGTGACTTTTAAAAACAATTTTCAGATATAAAAATCCCATATGCATGTTTAACTAGACAGGGCCACACATTTAGAAAAATAGTGCGCCCCAGTTGTGAACCCATGCTGGTGTGGTTTTATGGTTTCTCCTAGGTGGGTTCATGGTTTTTCAAACCATACACCATCCATGAAACCCCTACTATCTAGTTTTCCATAGTTTGACCAAAGTGGGTGCATGATCTGGGTAAATATGCACCAACCATGCACTACTTAAAAACATTAAAAATTTCTAGTATTTCCACCCGAATCCACCTTAAATGAAACCCAACCAAGGAATAACACAAATAAAGGTTTTGGAATAACTAAAAATAGTAAAATGATGTTACAAAACATATATTGACATGAAATAACCATACGAGAAGAAAATTCATGAGTTTATTGAGATATATATCATAATATTTCATTATTGTAAACATAATCATAAACAATCCGGATAAACAATGATATTTTAATGTAAAACCCTTACCACATGGGTAAAATTCCATAAAAAATCAATAAAGGTAGAAACCTAGATGAAATGAAAACATTTATTCTCAAGAAATAACCATAGGATAAAAAATGACGAGCTCATAGAGAGATAGATCATAATATTTCATCATCAAACACATAATCATAAACTATCATGATAAATAGTGATATTGTAATATAAACCCCTTATCACTTTTGTTACATTCCAATCAAAAACTCAAGAAAGAGAAAAACTTATATGGATATGTGTATCCCAATAATTTTAATAAGTATAATCATCAAATAAATTCATGGGCCTTATATGCACCGTAAAAAAAACAAGTGGTAAATATGGCATGTGTCTCAAAGAAGTAAAAAATGAGACATAAATCCCTTTCCTCAGTTACATATTCCTTCATAAATATTTAAACTTATTATCTAATAAAAATTGATATATTATACATATATTACAATGCCATTATCAAATATATAATACCATATATAATTTACTCATATCCTTTTACCATCTGTTTATTACCAATTCATTATTAAAATCATTATTCAGGGTGATAACTGCTCCGTTTCTCATGTATGATTGGATGCAGTAGTTTCATTCTTTCTATGCTGATTATAGTCATATCATTTAAATGATTTTAATAATGATATAAATATCATATATATTAATTATATACATATTTATAGTCATCCATAAACGTTATATATAGAAAAATAATTACACCATTCCTAGAGATGGTATGTCATAAGAACACATGAACATAGTTTCAATTTTATTGAATGATGGAATGAAATAAAATTGAATATTAATTAAATTTAATCAAATATTTTTTTTTCATAGATTTTGTATATATTCATTTAATATATCCTTTTTAGAATCCAAGTAAAAATAAAATAAATAACATTTCTCATCGCATCGTGGAGGCGGTATTCAATATGTATGTGATGTGGCAGTGCTTTAACACTCTTTGCCACACCCTTTTTGTATTTTTTATCGACGTTTTTATTTTAAAATGTTGTTTTTTATTAAATATTTGATAACTGTTTTGTTTTTGTACTTACTGTGTAAAATAATGAATTTTAGTTTAAATTAACTGTTTTTAATATTCATTATTGTCTTTTTAAATAATTATTTAGTTTACTTTATTCTTTTGAATTTGATTTTTATTATTTACTATTTTATTTTTATAATTTTTCATTCTAGTTAGTTTTGTAATTTATTAATTTAATTAATTATTCTTTAAATAGTAAATAAATAACTCATTTTAGTTGTTAGTCTTTTAATTAGTTAATTAGTTTTAACAATTTAATCTTATTTAATTAATATTTTCATTAATTTAATTAATTCATTTATTTATTGGTTAAATAATTTAAGCAAGTTACTATAAATTTCTTTAATTTGTTCTTTAAGTAATTTGTTTGTAATTTTTAACCTGAATAAATTCATTAATTGGAAATCATAATTTATTTTATTATTTAACTTTTTTGTTTTTAGTTTTTAATTTCATTCTATTTAATTTGATTTATTAATTGATATATTTTTTAGTTCCATTAAATCATTTTATTTATTTAATTTTCTTTGTTATGTTTGTTTGTAGGTGTTGTGGTTGCACGATCCGGTTCCTAAACGTTGACTGTCTCACCGTTTCCACCCAGCCTTAACGGTGACTGTCTCACCGTTTCCACCCATTTGAAGCGGTGAATGTCTCGCCATTTCAACCCATTTGTAACACTGAATGTCTCACCGTTTCAACCCATTTGTATCTGTGACTGTCTCACCATTTCCATTCCTTTTTATTCCCTCTTGAACATCTCACTATTTCACCCCCATCTACCGTTTCTTCACGGTATCACCATAATCCCAACCACCGTTTCTTCCTACTACCGTTTTCCTTTGCCACCGGTTCTCACATCATGCATCGTTTCACGATCTCCCTGTCACCATTTCACCCACCAATTTCCTCCCCAATCACAGTGTCACCTCTATTCCACCGTAACTCTTCCCCTCACTACATCACACCAGAACACTTAGCAGGAGAACATCGACCAAAAAACAATTTTGATGGAATAATAGAATACAAATTTGCATAAAAAACAACAAATCGCACACCAAAACTGTTAAGTGGAACTGCAAATTACATGCACCAGAATAAAAAAAATCCTAAAAGCTGAATTGATCAGGAAAACAGGAACTATATCTGAAGAGATAAAAATATTGAAGAAGAATAAGATCCAATTTTCTCCTTCTTACGGCTGAATCTACGAGGACCTAGTAGCGGCCTACCCTAATCGAAACCTTTCCCCTACCGCAACCCCCAGTCCTGAAGCTACCGGCTCATCTCACCACAGCCCGCGCTGCCCGCAGCCCGCGCTGCCCGCCTTGAAACTACTTGGCACCGCACGAACCCTCTGCTCGACTCGCCGTATCCCCTGCTCACCAGCAAATCCCCGGACCCTCACCATTCTACATCAACCTGCGGCTTACCCAGTTTGAGCCCCGCCACCGCACAACAAAGCCGCCGCATCCACCCTGTCGGCTAAACCCTAGGCCGCCACACTCCCTACCTGAAGCTATGGTCGAAGCATCGACCCCCTCCTCAAGCCCTCGCCGCTCTTCATCTCCACCGCCGCACATGGCTGAGACTCCTCTGCCCTCATTCCCCCTTTCTTCCCACTTTTTCACTCCACTTGAACCCTGTCGCCCTCCTCACCCCCTTCTCCCTACGCTGAATAGACCTGAAGCCCCCCCCCCCTCATTGTGTTTTCTTTTTTTATATTATAATATATAATAACAGTTATATAATATACACTTAATATATTAGAATATATATAATATAACTATTATAGAATGTAATATAACATAATATTTGCTATATATATCAAATACTATACTATAATAATTACAGATATATTAATAATAATATATAATCTTATATATAATATCAGTATATCATAATAAATAATGTTATTAAATAAATATAATAGTCATTAAACATATATTGGTAATTATAATATTAGATATTATTATAATATATATACTTATTAATAAGTGTTTTCGTTTATTTTAAGTTGTGATATAATATATGGTAGTTTTAGTTGTTTTGACTCACGTGTGTATTCGGTTGTTTCGTGGCAGGGGGCGGGATGCACTTACTTAGAGATAACTAAAAATAGGGAAAAATGCATATAAAAGTGTGCCATGTGGATCTACTGTTTCCGGGGAAGAAATTAGCTCGCTGCGCGTGCATCATTTTCATTCGATTAAGAGCAATTGCTCTAGTGACCATCGAGGGAGGAACAATGCAGTGAAACCTCCACATAGAGGCTAGGGAGCTCCTCGAGAGAGATTCCAATGACTTAGACTGGGTGATGAAGGCACAAGAGGCGAGAGAGGCATAGATCATCTAGCGAAGCAGGAGTTTTGGGGGAGCTAGTTCGAAACATCAGGGGGGATAGAGGAGAACATCATCCAGGATGAAAGGTAGAGAGGAATTGATCCAAACGAAAGGACGCGAGCAAGAGAAGCATATCACTGTCCATTGGGTGAAGATTGGAGTATCGAGAAGAGATTATCAGATCATTTTGTACCTCAATTCCCAGGGTAGGACATCGAGTGCATTCCATCACCGCTTCCACCATTGAGCAGTAGGAATTAGTACTTTCAAGAGAATCACCAGGGAGTTCGAACATCTTAGTTTTCCTTATTCTCTATTTTTTTGCAACATATTTCAATATGAATTTCATCGATCTTATTTCTTTTGTTGCATTAAAACCAATCATTATGTCAAGTTAAATTCCTTCAGAAGGAATAAGCTGGTTGATTAGTTTTGTTTAGTCTTATTCATGCGCTGCATCCTTTTTCTTTGGATTGCCTCTCTAATTGTTTACAGACGAGTTTATTTTCAAAACAACAAGATTGTGTGAAAACCGATCTTTTTTGTACCATAATTAAAACAGTTTCAACTTGATTAATTCACTAAAAAGTGAATTATTCTCAAATGAGAGAGACACACTGAACTCAACTGACAAGTTGAGTTTGGTGACTTCTGACTTATTTTCACCATTGGATGGAATGACTTTTACAGTCGAAGGACTGTAAGAGCTAATTCATCACAAACTGACCAGATGAAAAATCTGGCCATTTACTTTTAGTCACATCCATATTTCTAAATCTTAGTGCATGAACAAGGCTAAGCAACATCAAATCAGCCCGTGGACTTTCCCCTTGCTCATCTATTGGTTTTTTACACCACAATGTCTCTTGCTGGTCTGTCTACTCTCTTAGCACTTACTAGCTTACCCTCAATTCTTCACACACTAAAATCTAATTAACACTACTTTACCACCACCATGTTTTTTTCTTGTTTTCGCATGTGTGTTTTTGTTTAGTTTTCTTTTAAGATCTCCAAACACAACATGAGTCCTCCATGTGGTCCGACCCTGTCTTGCCACTGTCCCATGTAGTAAGTAGGTTATAAATTTTAGTTTGTTGCCTGTTCCCAATGATACACAAACATGAAAATTTTGGCACCATTACCAGGGAGGTTATGTGTGTTTAAAAAAAACAAACAAAAATTCACATAATAAATCAAAAAAAAATTCAATAAAAAAAATCTGCAAAAAAAAAGAAAAAAAATTGAAATTCAAAAAAAAATTGTGAACCTTCTGCATGAAAACCAGGTCTAAGTCTGAACACTTATTACCTGGTAATCCTGAAATTGATAAGCACCTTAAGGAAGTGAAAAAGAACAAAGATAAGGTCAAAATGGAAGATAACCGAAATGAAAACTTTAACAACCCACTACCTGAGAATTTGAACCAACCTGGAAATGACATAGGTGGGAGGCACAGTTTGAGAGAGTTATTGTTAACTTCAGTGTCTAGAAACCCTTTATGCATTAGACTCCATCCTAGGTCTAGAAATTACGATATCAATCACTCCATGATTAGTCATATTCCTACCTTCAATAGAATTCCTAGTGAAGACACTCTGGACATCATTAGAGCCTTCTATTGTAGTGTTCAGCAGCTACCACTTAGGGGTTTCACTAAGGAAGAGCATAAACTGGGGGTGTTCCCCTTCTGCCTCAAGGGAAATTCTAGGTCTTGGTTCCAACATATAGAAGAAGAGATATTTTTCACCTGGGATCAAGTTTACAATGCCTTCACAATGAAATTCTATCCTAAGAGATTGACATCTGAGATTAGGCACAAAATCACTGGATTCCTTCCGGATGAAGGAGAACTGTTTCATGAAGCCTGGGATAGGTTTAGAGTTTTGCTTAGGCACTGTCCAAAACATCAATGTACACCTAAATTCCTCATGGAAACCTTCTACAATAGTCTCTACCCTTACCACCAAACCTTGGTGGATTGGCCTTCTGGAAGAGATTTTAGTGATAGGACTGCTAAGGAGCTCAAAAAGATCTTTAACACATTAGCTCAGAATTCCTAGCACAAATTCTATAGGTGGAGAACCATTGTGAGAAAAGAAATTGCCCCTGATCCTCAAGATGAAGCCCAAGCTACTGGGTTCTTTAATGTGAACCCACATCAAATCCTTAAGGAGCAGTGTCGCTATTATGGCATGTATGGCCATTCTCAAAACTGTTTTCTAGACATTCATATGCCTGTCCAACCTCATGAGAGTGTCAGTTTTGCTGGCTATAGACCTCAGTTGCAGACTAGGGATGATCCATTTTCCAACACCTACAACCAGGGTTATAGGAACCATCGGAACCTGTCATGGAGGGAGCAGGGAGTCCTTCGAACTTCTGCCCCTCCTGGATTCCATCAGCCTCTTAGGCAACAATTCCAACCCCAATCCCAACAAAAGTCTGAGTCATCCATCTCAAAAGACGAGGTGAGAGACATGTTCTATTAGTTGATAGGGAGTTTTGATGAAAAAAATACAAAAAATGATTTTGATAAAGTTCAAATGGATGCTAGAATAAAGAACATGGAAATTCAAATGGGGCAGTTGGCTAGGGATGCTAGTAATAGAGAAAAGGGTAGGATTCCCAGCACCACTGAAGCCAATACTGGGGAGAAATCCATGGCTATGACCACCAGAAGTGGTCTCCAAACTCACCAAGAGCCTAGGAATGAACCCCAAAATGTAGAAAATGAAAAACTGGATGAAACTGGAAATCCAAATTTGAAAGAACCTGAATCTGGAAAACTGGACCGCACCACTGGAATCCCTCTAGTCCCTATTGTTCCAAATCAAAAAAACAAAGAAAATGGCTTGAAAAACAAAGACAATAAAGGAAATAAAATTGTTGAAGAAAGAAGATATATAGATTCCCCAAATTGTGAGGAATTTCCCCCCTGCATTCCCCTACCCACAAAAAATTATGAAACCAATTCATGATTCTGAACTGTTAAAATTTTAGAAAGTGGTTAAAAAAATGAACATTGATATCCCATTATTATAAGAATTGATTCAAATCCCATAATATCTAAAATAAATAAATATAATTTGTTCAACCAAAAAGGCATTAGAGGAATTTTCCACATATAGCTTAATAGAGGGGTGTAGTGTAGTCTTGCAGAATAGGATACCTCCTAAGCTTCAGGACCCTGGAAGCTTAGTCATCCCATCCACATTTGGGTATAGAGGTGGTAAGTTCAATTTTTTGTGTGATTTGGGTTCTATTATTAATTTGATTCCACTGTCACTTTTCAGCACCTAAGATTAGAAGTTCTCCAACCCACCATTGTTGTGTTATAACTTTCTGATAGGTCCATTACAATTCTAGTTGGTAGGGTCAATGATTTTTTAGTGGGAGTAGGAAAACTATTTTTGCCTATTTACTTACTTATCCTTGATATGGAGTGTGACCAGGAGGTTCCTATCATTCCTGGTAGGCCCTTCTTGGCCACATGGGGAGCTGTGATAGATGTGTCTAAGGGGAAACTGATTTTCAGTTTGGGTGAAGCGAAAGAAGAATTAAATGTGTTTAAGAAAATCCAAGAACCCACCAACCCACTCTTCCCCAAATATGATATGGTAGTTTCTAAGAGTAGTGTTGATAAGGAGGAAGAATAATTTTTGAGAATGATATCTAAAATCAACAAGTGAACCTGAAATCCCTGCTAACTCTTGCATAGGGATCAGCTCAAGTAAGGAGAGAGAATTTTTTGATGAGTATGAGGGTGAATTCTTGGAGACAATAGATGAGTTGTCTTTGGAGCACATTCTTACCCCAAGAGAGGAGTCTATGTTTAAGGAGATATCTTTTGAAACCTCTTTCACTGAGGAAAAAGCATTGTCTACTGCATTCTTCAAGAGGTAGCATGAAGACCTTGGGCCACCCAGGCCTAAGAATATTCCCTCAGTCTAATCACCACCCACCCTTGAACTCAAGCCCCTCCCTTCCCATATCAAATATTCATTTTTAGGAGACAATTCCACCCTTCCTATGATCATTTCATCCAACCTGGAAGTGGGTCAAGAGAAAAATCTGCTTACTATTTTGAAGAAGTACAAGCCTTTCATAGGTTGATCGATTGCTGATATCAAAGGGATAAATACAGATTTATTTATGCATAAAATTCCAATGGAACCTGAGTGTAAGACCGAATTAGAAGCCCAAAGAAGAGTCAACCCCAACATGAAGGAAGTTGTGAGAGAAGAAGTGATTATGTTTCTTGATTCTTGAATAATTTTTCCTATTTCTAATAGCCCCTCGGTCAGTCCTGTCCAGGTGGTACCCAAAGAAAGTGGAGCGACATTGGTCACTAATGAAAAGAATGAGAAAATCCTGAAAAGCGCATTGAATAAATGGAGAGTTTGTATAGACTACATAATTTTAAATGCTTCCACAAGAACGGATCACTTCCATATGCCATTTTTGGATCAAATGTTAGAGAGGTTGGCATGCAATGAATTTTTATGCTTTCTTGATTGTTATTCTGGTTACAACCAGATTTCCATTGCACCTGAGGACCAAGATAAAACCATCTTCACCTGTCCATTTGAGATATTTTCCTACCGGTGGATTCCCTTTGGCTTGTGTGGTGCTCCTGCCACTTTTCCGCGGTGCATGATGGCATTTTTTTTCATACATGATTTAAAGGATAATTGAAGTTTTCATGGATGATTTTTTCTGTTGTGGGAGATAACATTGAGAACATTCTGAAAAACCTGGTACTAGTGTTAGAAGGATTTCAAGAGACCAACTTAGTCTTAAACTGAGAAAAGTGCCAATTAATGGCCAATGAAGGAATAGTTTTTTGACACAATGTTTCTAAAAATGGGTTGGAGGTCAATAATTCTACAATTGAGGACATACAAAAGTTACACCCACCTAGAAATATCAAATGAATTAGATGCTTTTTGGTTCATGATGGGTTCTACAGGAGGTTCATTAAATACTTTTCTAAGATCACTAGACCCCTGTGCTCCCTGCTAGTTAAGGACACACCCTTTGTCTTCGATGAGACATGTCTAGAGGCCTTTAATCTGCTCAAGGAGAATTTGACTACTTCACCTGTAATCACTGATCCTGACTGGAAGCTTCCTTTTGAGGTTATGTGTGATGATAGTGACTTTGTAGTGGGAGGTGTGTTAGGGAAGAGGAAGGATATGAAATTACATGTTATTTACTATGCCAGTAAGCTGCTAGATGATGCCCAGAAGAATTATTCTACCACTTAAAAGGATTTGGCTACTGTGATGTTTTCTTTTGAAAAGTTTAGGCAGTACATAATAGGATCCGGGATCATAGTTTTCACAGATCATTCAGCCCTAAATTATTTTCTAGCTAAAAAGGAATAAAATCCCAGAATCATGAGGTGGACCTTGCAGGTACATGAGTTTGATATAGTGATTAAGTATAAGAAAGGGGTTAAGAATGTAGTTCCAGATAACTTATCTCGATTGGCCAATTCCCCAAGTAAAGAACCAAAAGAGATCAACACTTCTTTCACTGATGAAAAATTATTTGTTGTTTCTGTGTAGCATTCTTCTTAGTTTGCAGACTATGCCATATTTCTGGAAGCTAGAGTCATGCCCAAGGATCTCTCAAAAAACCATATGAAGAGGTTTATATCTGAACTGAAATATTATTATTTGGATGACCCTTTTCTATTTAGGAGGTGTGCTGATGGGATTCTGAGAAGATGTGTGGTTGAGGATGATATTTTACCCATACTTGAGATCTTCCATTCATCGCCTGGGGGTGGCCACCATAGAGGAGAAAGGACTGCTCAAAAGTTCCTTCAGGCTAGTTTCTACTAGCCAACACTATTTGAAGATTCTAGGAGTCTGGTTATTGGATGTGCCAAATGTCAAATGTTGGGAAATGTTGGAAGAAGATAGGAACTACCCCAAAAAGGTATTCTGGAGGTCGAAATCTTTGATGTGTGGGGCTTGGACTTCATGGGACCATTCCCATCCTCTTATGGGAATGAGTACATTTTAGTTTCTCTGTACTACGTGTCCATGTGGGTTGAGGCAGTAGCTCTGCCCAACAATTCAGCTGCTAGTGTTGTGAAATTCATCAAGAAAAAGATCTTTTCCAGATTTGTTGTTCCTCGAGCATTCATCAATGATAATCGAAATCACTTCAAGAATTATAAGTTCAATGGTTTGATGGATAAATATAAGTGATCAAATAGGAAAGGCAGTACATACCACCCATAGTCCAGTGGGCAAGCAGAAGTTCCAAACAGAGAGATCAAACAGATTTTAGAAAAAACAATGTCTAGCTCTAGAAATGACTGGTCAAGGAAATTGGATGAGGCCCTTTGGGCCTATAGAACTTATTATAAGACTCATATAGGGATGTAACCATATAGGCGGCTCTTTGGGAAAGCATACCATCTACCTATTGAGTTAAAATAGAGATCTTATTAGGCAGTAAAGGATCTTAACTTGTATTTTAAGTCTACTAGAGAGAGGAGACTTCTAGAGCTGAGTGATCTGGATGAGATTTGAAGAGAGTCCTATGAGAATGCTGAAATTTACAAAGAAAGAAAAAAAATCTTTTCATGACTCAATCATTCAAAATAGGAATTTCAATGTTTGTGAGATGTTCCTGCTTTTCAATTCCAGATTGAAGTTGTTTCCAGCAAAGTTGAAGTCCAAATGGTCAAGACCCTTTACCATTGTTAGAGTATTAGTTAGTGGAGCTGTTGAGATGGTTGGAGAATAAAATAGATCTTTCTTAGTCAATGGTCAAATAATAAATCACTTCTTTGAAGGGAAGCCAAATGGCTTGGCTTCTATATCTCTATTGGAATAATGATCTGATTCAAGTGTAACTGGGGACTATAAACTTAGTTTTTCATGGGAACTATCCCATGGTTGCTTCGTAGTTTCTCTTTTATTTTATATTTGTTGATAAATTTAATACCTTCTGCCTTTTCTCTAGTTCAAGTTCTTAACTCTTGATGGTTCTTCATGATATGTTGTTTTTTTAGAGAGATTTGTTGTTTCCAGAAGCATGGCCAAGAAACCCCAAGGAAGCAATCCACGACATCATATGGATAACATTTCTCTCTACTCACTCTCTTGGGTTACTTTTCTTGAACATTAAACTCTGAAATATTATTTTAATAATTGTAACCTATAGGTTAATGAATAGGAGTAAAAACCCAGTGATGTTGAAGAGGATCTATTGATGAAATCCACTACTTAAGGTCTAATAATTCAGGGAAGTGTTGTTTTTCCCTTTTCACTTTCAATTACTTGGTTACTCTTCACTATGAACTATGTGTGGGGGAGTACCCTATTTTTCTATGAAATGTAAATTTTTCTTCTTACATGGGTGTTAGCTTGATAATATCTATTTAGTTGAAAAGGTATTTTGAGTTTCGTTTTTAAACATGCTACACCCAATGCTTTCAATTTCATTATGCTGCTGCTGCACATAACTGCTAATCATGATACCATTTGATGTAAATTGATACATTCTTTTGCCTTCTCACAATGATTCAAAGCATGAACATTTTAGGAATATAAATACACTTGGTTGCTGGTGATGGTTGGTGGGGTCGGGTTCTACTGTTCTTTTTATTTGGGTTTTTATTTTCTTTTACTTTTTTGTGTGGATTTTTTTTTAAATTCATTGATACCCCTCCATATCCATTTTTATCTGAAATTTCCATCTATTTTGAAGTTAAACTGTCTCCCACCTTTATAGTCAATATTGGGGACAATTTTTGGTTTTAAGTGTGGGGGAGAGGGGTCATTCTAGTGTCATGTCGAATTCCCCCTTCATGAACCTGAGTCTGTGTTTGTTTAAAAAAATGGTCAAATTTTGTCAATTTTATGGTTCAAAATTCCTTCAATTTTTTTTCAAATTCATTCATCAATTTATGATCATTATAGGTTCAATGTTATTTCAATCATGTCCTATTGAGTGTACAATTTTTCGCTAGTTTTGGATAGTGGCATTTGGTCAGAAACTGTTAAGTATGAATGATTATTGAGTGCAATTATTCACTATCTCTTTGAATATGTCTGTTTGGGAACTGAGGACGAGAGTATGATAGGGTAGGTTTTGTGGGATTATTATCATGACTTGGAGTAACTATAAGTTCTCACTGGAACCTAGGGGACTCACATTTTTATTAAATAATATTCAATCACTTTAAGAAGTCAATCCGAATTATTATTAATTTTGTCTTTTGTAACTAGAGTAAAATGGGAAAATGGGATCCCACAGTGAGTATCTGAGACAAGGTGCATTGGGTGAGTTTCTGTGAATAAATAAAGCCAATTTCTATTTTAATAAGGGCTATACACAGTGCTCTGCACATGGAATATGGCTGGGAAAAATAGAAATAAAGTTCCCTTGTCAAAAATGAACTCATTAAGGTGAGGGGAATTTTGAACCCAGATGAAGAAGGGAGAAATTGACTTGGTTAGTTTTCATTTGTGTTGAATCAATAAAGTGATCAAATTAATGGAATTTAATTTTTTGAACCAGGGGGAAGGTGAGAATGGAAGATGCACTTGGTTAAGTTTTGAGTTCCATTTCATCTAACCTGTCAACACTCCTTGAATCAGTACTTGAATTAGAAGTTGAAGTAGGGTAGTTAATGATTACACATAGGGGGAATGACATACTTGAAAGTGTATGAATTTGTGATGCTCTTGACTTTTAGTGGGTTTTTGAAGCTAGACAGGACATCATTGTTGAACAACTTTTGAAAAACCTGACTCATTGTTTGGTCCTGCTCCTCTGGATATTAAAGATTAATCATGCACCTTTTAAGTTGAAACTCACTAAACTTATTTCTATTTTAAGGTCAAAGACATGAATTTTTTGAGGAAAAACAAAGCATTAAGTGTGGGGGAGTTTGATGTGGCGGTGTTTTAACACTCTTTGCCACACCCTTTTTGTATTTTTACTGACCTTTTTATTTTAAAATGTTGTTTTTTATTAAATATTTGATAACTATTGTGTTGTTGTACTTGCTATGTAAAGTAATCAATTTTTGTTTAAATAAATTTTTTTAATATTCATTATTGTCTTTTTAAATAATTTTTTAATTTACTTAATTATTTTGAATTTTATTTTTATTTTTTACTAATTTATTTTTATAAATTTTCATTCTATCCAGTTTAGTAATTTATTAATTTAATTAATTATTCTTTAAATTGTAACTAAATAACTCATTTTAGTTCTTAGTATTTTAATAAGTTAATTAGTTTTAACAATTTAATCTTATTTAATTAATATTTTTATTAATTAATTTATTTATTTAATTAATTGGTTACATAATTTAATCTAGTTACTGAAAATATTTTACTTTTTTCTTTTTGTAATTTGTTTACAATTTTTAACCTGAAGAAATTCATTCATTTGAAATCATAATTTATTTTATTATTTAACATTGTTGTTTTTAGTTTTTAATTCCATTCTATTTAATTTAATTTTTTAATTGATTTTTTTGTTTCATTAAATTAAATTATTTATTTAATTTTATTTGATATGTTTGTTTGCAGGTGTTGTGGTCGCACTATCCTATTCCTAAATGGTGACTGTCTCACAGTTTCCACCCAGCCTTAACGGTGACTGTCTCACCTTTTCCACCCAGCCTTAATGGTGACTCTCTTACCGTTTCCACCAATTTGAAGCGGTGACTGTCTCACCGTTTCAACCCATTTGTAATGGTGACTTTCTCACCCTTTCGACCCATTTGTAATGGTGACTGTCTCACCATTTCCATTCCTTTTTATTTCCGCGCGGCTCCTCCTTGCACATCTCACGGTTTCACCTCCCATCTACCGTTTCTTCACGGTCTCACCATAATCCCTACCACCGTTTCTACCTGCTACCATTTTCCTTTGCCACTGGTTCTCACTTAATGCCCCATTTCACCCACCGCTTTCCTCCCCACTCACGGTGTCTCCCATGTTCCATCGTAATTCTTCCCCTCGCTTCAACACACCAGCACACTCATCAGCAGAACATCGACCACAAAACAATTTTGAAGCAGTAACAGAATACAAATTCGCATAAAAAAAAACAAATCGCACACCAAAACTATTCAGCGGCACTGTAAATTACACGTAGTAGAAAAAAAAATCCAAAAAGCTGTATTGATCAGAAAAACACGAACCAGATCTGAAGAAATAAAAATATTGAAGAAGAAGAAGAGTCAATTTGCTGCTTCTTGCAGTCGAAGCCACCGGGACCTAACCGTGGCCTACCCTAATCGAAACCTTGCCCCAACCGCAACCCCTAGTCCCGAAGCCGTTGACTCATCTCGCCACTACCCGTGATGCCCGCCTTGCACCAACATGGAACCGCAAGAACACTCTGCTCGACTTGCCGTATCCCTTGCTCTCCAACAAATCCCCGGACCCTCACCATTCTGCTTCAACCTGCGCCACACCCAGTCTAAGCCCCGCCACCGCACAGCAAAGCCGCCACATCCACCATGTTGGCTAAACCCTAGGCCGCTACACTCCTCACCCAAAGTCACGGTCGAAGCATCGAACCCCACCTCAAGCCCTCACCGCTCTTCATCTCTGCCACCGCACAAGGCCGAGACTCCTCTGCCCTCCTTCCCCCTTTATTCCCACTTTTTCATTCCGCTTGAACCCCGTCTCCCTCCTCACCCCCCTTCTCCCTACGCCGAATAGACCCGAAGCCCCCCCTTTCATTGTGTTTTTTATTTATATAATAATATATAATAACATTTATATAATATATAAATAATATATTAGCATATATATAATATAACTATTATAGAATATAATATAACATAATATTATATATATATCAAATACTATACTATAATAATTATAGATATATTAATAATAATATATAATATAATATATAAAATTAGTATATAATAATAAATAATGTTATTAAATAAAAATAATAGTCATTAAACTTATATTAGTAATTATAATATTAGATATTATTATAATATACATACTTCTTTATATGTTGTTTCGTTTATTCTATGTTGTGATATAATATATGGTAGTTTCAATTTTTTTCACTCACGTGTGTATTTTGATGTTTTGTGGAAGGTTGCGGGATGTACTCACTTAGAGTTCACTAAAAAGATGGAGACTTGCACATAAAAGTGCGCCACGTGGATCTGTTGTTTCTAGGGAAGAAATTATCTCGCCACGCATGCAAATTTTTCATTCAGTTAAGAGAAATTGCTCGGGTGACCAACGAGGGAGGAGCAGTGTAGTGAAAGCTCCATGTGGAGGCCAGGGAGCTCCTCGGGAGAGATTCCAAAGACTTCAACTCGCTGATAAAGGGCCAGGAGGCAGGAAAGGCATGGATCAATCCAGAAGAGCATGAATTTTGAGGGAGGAAGTTTGGAACATCAGGGGGGATAGAGGGGAACAACATCCAGGGAGATAGGTAGCAAGGCATTGATACAAATGAAAGGACGGGAGAAAGAGAAGAATATCACTATCCATTAGGAGTAGATTGGAGTATCGAGATGAGATGATCAGATCATTTTGTACCTCGATTCCCAGGGTGGGACATCGAGTGCATTCCAACATCGCTTCAACCTTTGAGCAGCAGGAATTAGTACATTCAGGAGAATCAGCAGGGATTTCTAACATCTTATTTTTCCTTATGCTCTATTTTTATGCAACTTATTTCAATATGAATTTCATCGATCTTAATTCTATTGTTTCATTGAAACCAATCATTATGTCCAGATAAATTCTTTTAGGGGGAATAAGCTGGTTGATTAGGTTTGTTTAGTCATATTCATGTGATTTATCCTTTTTCATTGGATTGTCTCTCTCATTGTTTACAGACAAGTTTATTTTCAAAACAACAAGATCATGTGGAAACTAATCTTGTTTGTACCATAATTAAAATGGTTTCAACTTTAGGAATTAATTGACAAGTGAATTATACTCGAATGAGAGACACACACTAAACTCAACTGACAAGTTGTGCTCGGTGACTTCTGACTTATTTTCACAATTGGATAGAATGAATTTTGCAGTCTAAGGACTGTAAGATCTATTTCATCACAAACTGACCAGATGAAAAATCTATCCAGTTACTTTTAGCCAGATCCATATTTCTAAACTTCAGTGCATGAACAAGGATAAGCAACATCAAATCATCTAGTGTAATTTCCCACTTTCTCATCTATTGGTTGTTTACACCACAATTTATCTTTCTGCTCTGTCTACTCTCCTAGCACTTACTATCTTACCCTCAATTCTTAACATAGTCAAATCTCATTCACTCTACTTCACCACCACTAAGTGTTTTTTCTTGTTTTTGCATGTGCATTTTTGTTTACTTTTTTTTATGATCTCCAAACACAACATGAGGCCTCCCTGTAGTTCAACCCTATCTTTCCACTGTCTTATGTAGTAAGTAGGTTATAAATTTTAGTTTGTCTCCTGTGCCCAATGACGTGCGAGCGTGCAGTATGCATGAGGATCATTATCATTTTCCAAAGGATAAAAGGGAATATGGTAAATGTAATATATAATATTCATAAGTATAATTCATTCATAAATAGGAGATATATTATTTAAATAATTAATTATATATATCTTTGAGAAGTGGGGATGAAAAATGAATTAGTTGGTTCGAGAGGTGGTAGTCCTCCATACACACGATCGAGAGTTTCATTTCCTATTTGATGGAAAATGAGATGGATAGAGGGTATGGTAGTAACATAATAAAATATAAATATATTTAATACATTGTTTTAATTATTTAATCATAGTTGATGAATATTTGATTTTAGAATAAGAAATAAAATGAAAATTCTCAGTTAATAATGAAACCTCTTCTTTAGAAAACTTCTTTATTTTTTCACCAAAACACTTATTATGAGGGTTTTACAATAATAAAAGGACTCGAAGAAGTAGTAAGTTATGTAATGAAGGTAGTTTTCTATTATTTTCTTAAACCAAAGGATTTGTATGTGTGATGAAAATAGGAAAATAGTTTCCATTTTAGAAGTGATAAAGAGTGGAATTTTTCTGAATATCAAAAACAATTAAAAAATGGGAACTCAATATCAATCCATGTTCCTCAAAAATTGATAAATAATTGATTATAGAGAATATATGGTTGATAGAAAAGTCCAACACTTAAAAAAAAGACACATGTTTTAAACTTGTTATTCCCTTAAATGCTAAGTTAACTTTTACTATTTTAGCTTTCACCATGATAACATGTTTTGTTACCTAGGTAATTTGTAATTTAAGACTAAAAATAAAGTGATATGTATTATATAACTTTGACATAATAATTATAAATATGAAATTAATATTTTCAAATAAAAATCCTATGTGTGTGGATGATCGCACCGTAATTCAAATTTTCAATTTCACCGTTACAACGTTGTGTTAAACTTGTTTTGTAATAAAAATTATACAAATAATAAAAAATTGAACATCATGTTGGATTAATTTATTTTGTGTTTATCACTATTAAAAATGGAAATGTTACTTGTTTTGATGTATTCATTGTAAGAGGAGGTGATTGGGAGGTCCTGGAGATGATCTAGAAGGAAATGGGCCAAACTGCATGGGAGCCCAATGATATTTGTCCACTATTTTGAACATTAAGAGAAGTCAGTGTCTCCAAAACGGATGATATTTTGTGGACTTATCGAAAAAATCATGGGAAACACCTCACATAAAGTAAATAAATCACAATTCATCCATCTGGTGGCTCGTTCGAACCATTCTATCCAGGGAACCCAATCTACCTGAATTCAAAAGTTTAGTTTGGTATTTTCCCCATATATCCCAATCTAGATGTATAATGTCTTCAAAATTTGACATGGAGATATTAAAGATCATGGCCAACTACTATTCTCTTTTTTACTAGTCGTGATATGGATTTATACTATTCCAAAACCAAGACACAATTAGTATCTCAAAAACATGGTGCTTAAAACCATGTACCATTTTTGGCTATAAAAAGGCACCAGGGACACCTCATTTTCATATTTGACTAGAAGGCCATGATCTGCCAATTTTGATACCACCAAGAGTACTATCCTCATGAAAGAAGCTCTGGAGGCCCCTATCCCTATAGGGGGATCAAGGATGAAGTTCAAGTTTCACCTGAGCCTCCTTCTCCTCCTCTGGATAGTGATCTAAATGGTGGATGATCATTTCGAGGGAGCTACACATACTTGGGAGGGTGTTATGATACTTGTTCATATACTATTTTTATTTAATTTGTGTGATAAATATTTCACTTATTTTTTCCCTTGATTTGATTTTCCCCTTAATACATTTATTTTTTTATAATTATTTGATGCATTTTTTATCTTAAACATCGATTAGGTCGAGATTTTAAGTGGGAATCTTGTATTGTTCCAATTGGACAAGACAAGAATTCTATTTATCTCACACATACATAATATTTTTTTATGATTTGGAAGCATTTATTTTCTATATTTGATACACAAACCTCGAAAAAAATATTGATGTGTCAAAGGGTGGTTCTTTGAGCATCGTTTTAAGAGGCAACGAGAAATTCGAGATCTTGACAACCCTCAACCAAAGGGTTCTATTAAACCATGTGTATTTTTCAGAATGATAAAATCACCAAGATTTGTAGTGAACTGGAAATTATCTCTTTATCTCATAATTCTAAAACACTACCTTTATTTATCAACTATTAATCTTATTAAATCATGTTATTCTCATAAATCTATTTTTTAAACCATCCCATATTTTGTTCCTTTTTATTAAAAATTCACACTATAAACCACAAAATATTCTTCAAAGTTGACCTGGGGTATTCCTTATATAATAAATAAACCTTAAAATCATAATCAATTTGACGTTCTATGACAACGTGGCCAAATTTGGGCATCTTTAATGGGGAGCGCTTCAGTTTTTATTGAATATTTTTTATAAGATATTTTTTTTCAATATTTATTTGATTTCTCTTATACTTTTTGAATACTTTTGTGTTCTGATCTATTTCTTGTGTAGGGTTTTTACATGATTTGTTCTACTCTGGGATATTTAGCACCTTTAAATCCCAAATTGGAGAGGATCCTACGTCAACAACATTAATAAACACAAGACAACACTTTGAAGGAGGACACACCACACATTGAAACTCTTCTTCATCCTTCTTGTTCTTCTAGAACCCATGTTAAAACTAAAATAAACTTGTATAACGTGGCTGAAAACTATATAACACAAAAAATAAATAACCTCACCAGATTTTTTTATGCAACCCACATACATTCAAATACAAGGGAGGTACCCAATTTTGAAGTAAAATCATGTTTCATCCATTTATTTACAAGATTCCTTGAACATCCTGGACAGGATCCACAATATAATATAAATAAATTCCACACTATTTTTTTAACATTAGAACCTAAAAATGTGTATGAAGAACAATTTAATCTTTGGGAATTCCCAATTTCATTAAAAGTCACTGAAAAATATTTGTTGTACTATGTTAATTCACCAAATTAGATGTTGGACGGATATGAAACCCCATTTTCATGAAAAATATTTTCCATCCTCTATAATCAAAACAATAAAGAAGGAAATTTGTGGTATAATAAAATCACAAGGGGAAACACTTCACGAATATTGGGAATGATTTAAAATACTATGTTCGCATTGTCCACACCACTAAATAAAAAATAAACTTTTAATACAATATTGTTATGAATGTATAATTACAATTTATCATAACATGATGATACTACTATAGGGGGTTCACTAGTGGAAAAAACCCAAATTTATGTAAGGACCCTAATTGAGAACATGTCGTAGAACACTCAAAAATACGGTTCTAGGTCTATTATACCCATTCGAGGTATTCAAGAAGTGAAAAGTGATGAATTAGAGAAGAAGGTGGACACTAATTTTGAAGAGGTAAGTACTATTATTTGACAACTTTCTCTTTCCCAAGGGAAATACCAATATCCTCCTCCCATCCATTGTGGGATATGTTCTTCTAACACCCACTACACTAACCAATGCCCCCAATTTATAGAAGCTTATGAGAGTTACGATACAATCATTATAGGCCACCCTTATAACCAACCTGTTAAGAAAGAAACATACCATCCATACAACCTAGGGTGGAAAGAAAACCAATAATATAGGCAAGGATGGGTATTCAAACTAACCTCACCAATAATGGCACCAACCGGGGAAAATTAGTCATTCACCACCACCTAGAAATCCTCAACCACAACAAAATACTTTACAACAAACCCCACCAGAACCCAAGCCTAGCCTAGAATACATGATGAAACAAATACTTTCCAAAAATCTCCAATTATAAAAAAGCACCCAAGATTCGTTACAAGACCTAAAAACCCAATTAGGCCAATTTTCTAACTCGGTGGCGAAATCCAACGCCATGGGTTGGGTAAAGTATTTTCTCAACTTGCAGTTAACCTTAGGTATAAGGGAAATGTTTGTTCCATCACCCTTTGTAGTGGAACAAAACATAAATTCCAAATGACCCCTCCACTAGAGTCATTACCTCATAAGGAAACTACTATCCCAACTACTATAAATGCTCCAAATGTGGTAGAACCTTTTCCAGAGAGAATACCTTCCAAAAGAAAGAGTGTGTCTAATGATGAGTCACCTAGCCCAACTATTCCCCTTCCATTCCCCTAAAGGGAAAACCAACCAAGAAAATAAAAAGAAACATAACTTGATAAGGAAATCTTGGAAACATTCAAAAAAGTGTAGGTCAATATACCCTTCATTGATGTTGTGAATAAAATTACAGAATACTCAATGTTTCTAAAGGAGATATGTACACACTAAAAGAGAATTAGTGGATATTAATAGGTGAAAAAAGGGAGTAAAGTATCTGTATTTATAGATCTATCACTTCCCACTAAGTGCAATGATCCTGATACATTCTCGTTTCCATGAACCATAAGAGAGTATTAATTTTCCAATGTCTTGATTGATTTAGGTGCTTCTATAAATGTTATGACACACTCAATTTATTATGAATTATAGGTTAGGGAACTGATGCCCACTATAATTTTTCTTCAACTAGAAAAATGCATTATTGTACACACCTCGGGTGTGTTAGAGGATGTTCTTGTGATGGTCTAAATTTTATTTTTTCTTACTGATTTGTATTTTCTTAAAATGGAAGATGAAAGAATGAATGGACATGCCCCAATTATATTGGGGGGACCTTTATTGTAGACCACAAAAACCACAATTAATTCCCTTAATGATACATTTTCTATGGAACATGGTCTTGACATAGTCCATTTCAACATCCTTGATGCAATGATGCACCCCTCAGAAGAACATTTTACTCTCTCTGTAAATTCAATTGATGTACCCCCTTCCCCTGAAAATAATTCTTTTCATTCCCCTAATCCCCTTTCGGACTTTTCACTCTTGATTGAAATTCATCATAATGAATCATGAATTGATTGTTTTAGTTGTTTAAAAAAAGTGTCATGCATGTTTATCAATTGTTAATTTCTTGAACACTGAGGATCCAATGGTCATCTATGATACTGCTAAGCTTGTAAAAGCTCATTCCTCATCATAGGATGATACCATTGAGCATTTATATGAGAATAATAACCTATAACATTCGCACAAACTCCCATAAATCCAAATTACACCGGAATTGGAATTGAGACAACTGCAGGAATATTTAAAATATTCATATCTGGAGAATGGAAACAAGATTCCCATCATTATTTATAGTTCACTCCCTCATTAGCATGAATTGTGATTACTTGAACTTTTGAGGGATATAAACAATAATTGGGATGGATACTTGCAGACATTACTAGTATTAGACCATCAATTTACACAAATCATATTTTGTTAAATGATTAGGCTAAACCAATGAGGTAGGCACAATGTCAAATAAACCCCAACCTAATTAGATGTAGTTAAAAAGGATGTAACTAAATTATTAGTTTTTTGAATCATTAACCACATCTCTAATAGCCAATGGGTCTGTCCCATTCAAGAAGTTCCTAAAAACTGGTCTTACAGTAATCAAAAATGAAAATAATTAATTATTTCCAACTCATGTACAGAATATTTGTCGTGTTTTCATAGACTATCAACGACTAAACCAGAACAATAAGAAGAAGAACTTCCCATTTCCATTATTTGACCAAAGGCCAGAGAGCCTAGTGGGGAAGTCCCATTACTGTTTTCTTTAGGGGTATTTTGGATACTTTCATATCCATATTGACCCTAAGGTTCAAGAAAATACAACCATCCCTTGTGCCTTTGGCATATTTTCTTATAGAAAGATGAAATTTGGTCTGTGCAATGCTCCGAGTAGTTTCCAGCGATGTATGGTTAGTATTTTTCGGATTACCCAGATAATTTCATGGATGTTTTCATATATAATTTCAATATGTATTGATACTATTTTGATGAATTTTTTAGTAGTTTAGGTTTATTCCTATGTCACTATATTGAAAATAATGTCGTATTAAATTATAAGAAATGCCATTTCATGGTGCGATAAGGTATTGTTTGGGGAAATGTAATTTTGGGGATGGTATCCTATTAGATAAATCATGGTGGATGAAATTTATTCCTTACTATTCCCTGAAATAACATGGGATGTGTGTAATTTCCTAGGTCATTCTAGATTTTACCATCATTTCATTAGTGACTTTAGAAAAATTTCACTCCCCCTCTCTCGATTACTCCAAAAAGAAAAAGAATTTGTTTTTGATAAATAATGTGAAGAAGCTTTTAATAAGTTAAAATGGAGTCTCATGTCACCCCCATTAATCCAACGACCTTAGTGGGATTTATCATTTGAGCTCATGTGTGACACTTCTAACTATATATTTGGGGTAGTATCATCTCAAAGGGTTGATCAAGCTCCACATATCATTGCCTATGCATCACATACACAAGACCCTACCTAAGAAATCTACCCCACAACTGAAAAATAATTTCTTGCCGTTGTATTTTCCATGAATAAATTCAGGTCGTATATTTTAGGGTCCAAATTCATTGTGTTCTTAGACCATACAACCCTTTGATATCTCTTAAAGAAACCATTAGACAAACCACGTCTCATTCACTGGATGCTCCTCCTTCATGAATTTAATTTAGAAATTAGAGATAGAAATGGATTATAGAATGTGGTGGTTGACCATATTAGTAGGATCCACCCATCCTTGGACATTGACTCATTTTACTATATTCCCATAAATGAGATATTTCCCATTGAGAAATTAAATTGAGGGAAAAATGTTTTTCTTTGGTTTTCCCAAATCGTAAATTATATGGAACCATCTTGCATTCCTACTAATTTCAATTTAAACCATGATATTCTTCAAAAACATGATTATAGTTGGTACATTTGGGATGATCCCTACCTTTTGTGCACATGTAGTGATCAAGTCCTTAGGAATTTTGTTCCCGATAATGAGTTTCCGTCAGTCCATAGATTCTTCCACACTCTTACTTGGGGGGGGGGGTCACATTGGTCCCCAATGGACTACTTGTAAAGTCCTTTATTATGGCCTCTTTTGGACAAAACATTTTTAGGATGCCTATGATTTTTGTAAATCTTTTCCCCATTATCAAAGAATGGGTAATGTCTCTAAAAAATGAGATGCCACAACAACCATTTTTCTTTCAGGACATTTTTGATATTTGGGGAATTGAATTTATGAGGCTATTTCATAATTCCATTGGAAACTTACACATTCTTCTAGTAGTTGATTACATGTAAAAATGGGTATAGGTATAAGACAAAAGTATAGATGATTCCAAAATAGTGGTATAATTTCTAAGAACCAAAATTTTATGTTGGTTTGTGTTACCTAGGTTCATTACCAGTGACCTGTATTCGCATTTCTGCAATCGAATAATGAAAACACTTTTTTATTGGAACGTGGTCATTCATCATGTGTCTAATACATATCACCCATAGACCAATGGTTAATATGAGGTCTCAAATAGATAGGTTATTCAAATTCTTGAAAAAATGGTTCAACCCAATATAAAATATTGGAGTCTTAGACATGACGATTCATTATGGTATAACCTTACTGGTTTTAAAACCCCAATTAGAATGTCACCTTATAGGCCTGTTTTTGGTAAGAGTTGTCACCTATTTTTTGATATTTATCACTAGGCCTACTGGGCTATCAAATAATACAATTCTAATCTATCTAGTGCAGGTACTCAAAGGATGTTTCAAATTCAGGAGTTAGAGGAAATGAGAAGAGATAAATATGAGAACTCTAGGATTTATAATGAGAGAACCAAGGCTTCCCATGAATATCTCATCCTTCATCATCAATTCCACATGTGGCATAAGGTCCTCCTCTATGATGCAAGGATGAAGTTACATCCAAGTAAGCTTCATTATTTCAAGTATGGACTATAAAATGTTACTAATATATCTCTATTTGGTGTTGTTCAGGTTAAAAATTAATAGAATAAGAAAACATTCACTGTTAATGGGCAACTGATAAAGCACTTCCACAAAGCCCTTCTAGAGTTACCGATAGAGGAACTCCTTGTTCAAGAATAAACATACCAATGAAACCCACTAGGTTTTACCCTTCCTTCCCACATTTTATTTTATTATAGTGAGGACACTACACACTCTTGGTGTGGGGGGTGGGTAAATTCCTAGGTTAGTTAGGAATTTTCATAATTTTTGTTCTCTTTTCTCACTTGGTGAATAGTATTATCACATGCCCATATTTTATCCCTATCTTTTTTTCCACAATGTAAATTTTATTATGAAAAAAGGACCACTTTAAAATGATTCCAAATCATTTTTCATTCTTGAGTAGATTATGTGGAAAATTCCATTATTTTTTTAAAAAATGTTTTTCAAATGAATATTGATATGGAATATTTTTCTAGAATATATATTTTCATATAATTCTAAGCTGTTTAATGGATTTTTGAAACCCATGCCTCATTAGCACTGCCTAATATTTTAATCTATTACCTGAGAGATATTTTAAGCCCTTTATTACATATTAATCCTGTTAATCACTTTGTTGAGAGTCTCAGGTCATGTGGAGAAACTATAACTTTCCGTTATTCTATTTGAATCCATAATATTCAAGTGTCCTATATCCATAATAGAGGTCATCATTTATTGGAAATCATTTTGTACAATTAACCTCTATTTTTGTCCACCTTGACATTTAACCCCTCTTAGGCATTAGAGACCATGAAATGTTTGTTAGGTAGACACATTACATGATTATTTATCTTTACATACACATATCTTGTGTACATTTTTGTTTTAATTTCATCAATTGTGGGGGATAGGGTGTTTCCATGGAAATTATCAAGAATGAATCACTGTTATGGGTTGAGAGAAAGGGTTCCTACATTTTTATTAGGCAGAGGGTTCATAAGACATATTGTATCATTTTTTTACAAATTTTACCTCTTTATCTTCAAAGAATATTTTAAAAAATGAAAATAGTTCTATACATGAAAAAAGAGAACAAAAAAACTAATGGAGGAAAAATGAAGTTTATTGATTATTTTTCACTGATCGGTTGTGACCTACACAAATAGACTATGTGGATAGTGAATTGTAAGTGATATACATTGTGAGGGGATGAGTTTGTACATTCCTTTTGAAAACATGATGAATTTTGACATGTTTTGTACTTAAGAGATTAAACACTACTCTTTGGCCTTAGATTATTTGTACATTAAATCCTACCGACACTTGAACCTCAGAAAAATATGTTGGAAGTCCTCTTGAGTATCACACAAGTTTCTATCAGTAGAGAACATATAATTTGGGAAAGAATATGGTAAGATCAAATAAAGTATGTGAACAGAGAATAAATCCACTTCCATATGTTTCTTAAGTTAAGAGGGAATATTTCTAATTGACTTAGGCTGTGACATATTGAATGGGTGAACAAATGATGTTGAACAAATTCGAATTTGAGAGAAGAAAAAGGACTGGAAAATTGATTTAAAAAACAAGACATCATGAATTTCATTTCAGAAAAATTTTGTAACTTTTCTCACCGTTGATTTCAGAATGATACTTGGTTAGGATAGAAGAATTTTACTAGGAGTTAAAATGTTTAAGTGTGAGGGTGTGACCGCACAGTGATTCACTATTTCATTTTGACCCTTACACCAATGTGCTAAAAATGTTTTGTATTGAAAATTATAGAAATGATAACAATTTTCACTTCATGTTTGATTAATTTATTTTATTATTATAACTTTTAAAAAATGATATGTTAATTTTTTTTATGAATTGATTGTAGGAGAGGGTGATTTGGAGGCCCTAGAGATGATCCAGAAAGAAATGGGACAAACTTAATGGGAGAAAAATGATATTTCTCTACTATTTTAAAAATTATGAGAAATATTTTTCTCAAAATGGGTTTAAAATTGGTGGACCTATCCAAAAAATCATGGTATACAACTCATCTCAATGAAATTGAATCCCAATTCGTCCATCTGGTGGCCCATCCGAACCATTCTATCCAGGGGACATAATCTACATGAATTAAAAAGTTTAGTTTAGTATTTTGACCATATCTACATATCCAGATGTCTAATGGATTCCAAATTTGACAAGGATATACAAAAAAGGTCTTCCAAAAACTCTTCATTTAGGGAAAATTCGTCATATGGGTTTCTAATATTCTAAAACTGAGACAAAAGTGGTATCTAAAAAATATTATTCTCAAAACCATGTCCCATTTTGGATACAAAAGGCACCATGGGAACCTCATTCTCATGTTCGACCAGAAGGCCAAGCTCTGCCAATTTAGATACTCCAAGGATTACTGTCCTCATATAAGAGGATTTTGATACCACTATCTTCATAGGGGGATCAAGGATGATGTCAATGTTCCACTAGAGCCTCATCCTGCTCTTGATGGTGAGCTAAACGGTGGAAGATCATTTCAGTTGAGCTACACATATTTGGGGGGGAGTTCTGACAGTTGTTCTTCTTCTGGTTTTCTGTAATTTGTGTGATAAATATTTCACATATATTTAAACTTGATTCTCTTATCTTCTTAATACATATCATTTGTTATAATTAAGTGAAACATTTTTTATCTCAACACTGATTGGGTTGAGATTTCAAGTGGTAATCTTTTGTTGTTCCGATTAGAAAAGATAAGAATACTATTTTTCTCACACATATATAATATTTTAATATGATTTGGTATCCTTTATTTTATATACCGAATCTTTGACAACACAATATTTGTGTCAAGGGGTGGTTCTTCGAGCATCATTTTAAGAGGAAATAGGAATTTTGAGATCTTGAAAATCCTCAACCAAAGGGCTCCATCAAACCATTTGTATTTTTCATAATGATGAACTCACCAAGATTTTTAGTGAACTTAAAAAGATCTCCTTATCTCATAATTCTAGAACACCACCTTCATTTATCAACTATTAAACTATTTAAATCTAGTTATTTTCATAAAACTATTTTCAAAACCACACAAAATTTTGTTCCTTTTTATTAAAAAAATCACACTATAAACAACTAACACTCCTTGAGATATGACCTAGTGTCTTCCCTATACTATAATTCAACCTTAAAATCATAAGAAATGTGATGTTCAATGACAACGTGGTCAGTGGACAATTAATTTTAACAAAAGCATGTGTAATGCACACAACCTTATTTTATCCTTAAGAGTGGTAATTAGTTTCTAATATTTTCACTATTCATTAAGAAAAAAAATATATTTAATATATTACATAATATTAATTATGAATATTATAAACAAAAAATCCATTTTACCAAATTAAAATCAAATAAGTGGAGGAAGTTAATTTCAAATCAAACTCGTAAGGGTGAAGAAAATGTTTTTTGATAAAAAAAGCACAATATCCTCAGCCTATTCGGTGAGGACTCAACAAGTGAATCTAAGAGACCTGAGATCAAATCTGGGTGGAGAAATATTTCCCAGTTACTGTAGAATTACCATAGAAGGTACAATTTGATACTGAAACAACTGGAAATATTCATCCATTTCGGATTTTGCCCAAACGTTTTGGTCTTTGTGTCCTTCAAAGCCTTGGGTCCACTCGAGGCCTTCGGGCTCGTAAGGATTACATGCCACCTCAAGGACTTTAGATCACATGAATTTTTTATTAAATGGACTAGGACGTCTCCATAAAAAACATGATCTAGATGAAGATTAAGATAAGGTTTATTCACTAGAGCATAGCTGACACATTTGGAAGAATGAGAGGTTATGGAAATTTCCATTGGGACCAGCCTATGCACACATGGAATGACTAGCCAAACAACCATGCCAAGGTGGAGAGATTTCATCATAATGTAGATTCTAGGGAGGGGTAGTATCATGTAGTTATAGTCTGGATGAATTCCTCTAACACCTTTGGTTCATGTAATTTTACAATGCATGTAGGCCATATTAGGTTTCAATGTGATCACTTAAAATTTGGATTATAAACAAGGAATAAAAAAAGTCTTTTTGGCCATTTGGTTTGGGAAAGAAAACTTTTTCTTTAAAAACAATGTTTTATATATAAAAATTTAACATAAAATTGATCCCAATGACCTATATTGGATTAAAAATTATATAATTGAACGAATTATTCTTCTAAAATAATTTAAAAATAAAATAAAACCTTTTAACATTTATTAAATGAAAAGGAATGTTCAAATAAAAATGTGAAATTTTTCCTAGTTCATCAAAAAAATAATCTTTTAAAAAAATTATCTATAATTAACTAAAATATAATTTTGGATTTTTAATTTCAAAAATGAAGTTAAAATTTTCAAATAAATTTTCAAATACTGGAAAAAATATCTTTAAAAAAAATACTATTTTAAGAATAAAAATAGATTTATTCTTATCCCTTGCCTATAAAAATATTATATGACTGATAAAAATTATAAATTAATATAAAAAATATAAATTTAATTAAAATAAATCAATAATATTGAATAGATTAATTTATTTAGATAAAACACATAGCATGCTTAAAATTGTTTTTTTTAAAAATACATCTTTTACTTTAAAATCATATTGATTTTCATTTCTGATGAATTTACAAATAATGAATATTATATGAATTTAAAAACAATATTTTTTTTATAATTTAATTAGTATTATTCATTAAGACAAATATAAAGGCTATGCGATAACTTTAAAATTAAATAATAATATTTTTATAGCATAATAATGTCCATTTAAACTCAGAATTGTGTGTAACAAAATCTATTGAAGAAACTAATTTATTTGAAAAAAAAATCCATAAAATTTTAGGGTGTTATAATAATCATGTAAATATAAAATAAAAATGTCGAATTTCATGTAAACATATCATAATGAGGAACTTTGAGATGAACATAAGCACATGGAATCATTACATTGTGAGAGAACCCAATCCTTCCCACCCTCTAATATTTGAGAAAAACAAATCATGAAAACTCTTTAATTTGGGAATATATATATATCCAATACTTTTACACATATAGTTACAATATTTTTAACACAGAAATTTATTAATTCAAACCTAAATATTGTGATTCCTTGTCTCTTTGGAAGAATAGGTTCACAATACATGAAAGTGAGGCTAAAATAAAACTACATTAGTTTATTCTCTAAAGAGATCTTAAATCCATTAAATCTCCTAAAACTTCTTTGGATAACTTGGGTAAATACATAAAAAACTGTTTACCTACAAATCTAAGTAATTAAATAATCATGATAAGGCATTCTAACATGTGATTCAAAGTTATAACATTGTGTCATAAAATTAAAGGAACATGAGTAATAATATAGAAAAATAAGGAAAAGGAAATGGTATCATAAGATCACGGAAACATAGGAAGGTGGAACCAACATAAATCATGACATAACCATAAATCATGTTTAACTATTGGGATAATATCACATGGTGTACAGAGTCCCATAACGGAATAGGTTCACTCCCTAATCCCATACATGACGTCTCATTAGACTAAAACATTACCCAATGTATTGGAGGGATATATAATTTTAGGACCACCCATCACATTCATATTATTTACATTCATATGTGAGACACATAATCCTATATCATAAACATAATAATTACCCATGGAAGGAAATGGGTTGCATAATATTGTCACATAAAATAATCAAAATAGATTTGTTAAAGAAGGCATTTGAGAAATGGTAAAAAGGTATGTATTACCCAATAAAATTAACGGATAATGAGATATGTATATATTTAAGAGACATATACAGAACTTATAATCATTCCATATCATTAAAGTGAGATATAAAATCGGTTAGAGAGAGAGTGTCTATAACCCAAAGAAAAGGGTGGTTTCGATAGATCACATGCATTGAGGTTGATTCTTCATGTGTTTTATTTATATTCCTAAATAATAAACTAATAAAATAGTATTTTATTTTTTAATAACCTTTTTCTATATTATTATTCCTTTTATTTTTTTATTACCATGTCATGTTAAATTACTTAATCATTTTTGTTCATGTCAGACGTTTAGATGATATTTGACTCATATATAATCACGTTGGTAAGTAGAATAAGTTGAAAAATATTATTAAATAATTATCTCAATAATAATAATTATTTTTTAAATAAATCATATATTTAAAAACAATTTTTAAGGATGTTTATGAAAAATTTACTACGTTAAAATCATGGAGATGGTAGGTCATACGTACACATGAGTAACATTTCCAATTTTAAACGATCATGATGTACCGAATGAATGTGTTTTTTCCTTATAGAATGTTAATTATATTATAAATATAATATTATTTCATTAAATACACTTACATATAACTTCTATGTGAAGAAACATTAAAATAAATGAAATACATCACTTTATGAGGTGGTAGTCCTCCGTAGACAAGAACGACGTTATCATATTAAATGAATGGAATGATAATAATTTATATGATATAATAATTTTATTTAATGGTTAATATTTTTTTAATATTTTATATAAAAATAAAATCCATAATTAACAACAGTTGTGAGGGGATACTATGGGAAACAAATTACATTGGTCTGTGGTGCGGTAGTTTGTCGTACACACAAATTACGGTTTCGTTCACCGTTTGATAAAAGTGAGGATGTATTTTGGTTATTAAATTAACATGGTAAAGTTTTGTTATATGGTATATACTTATGTTAATATATGATCTACATTTAGTAATATTTTATAGAGTTATATGAAGAAATAAAATAATATCACTCAGTTGAGAACATTACCTCTTTTTCAAGCAACTATATTAGTATTATACCTAAATCCATCCTAGAATGGATTTATGATTAAAAAATGATTATAGGATTATGGGAGGGAATTAGAGAAGTTATATGGGATTTTTTTATGTATAAATGGGTTTTTTATTTGTGAAAACCTGAGGATAAGGGGTTATGTAACACCCCAAGCTTCTACGGTATGCTTCTCTTCGAATAATGTGATAGCGTGTGTTGTATGCAACACCGAGTTCTAACACACCATAACCAATTAAACTAGCCGTTATGAATAGTAATACATACTTTTTGAAATTATATATATTATATATTTTAAAATGGACTTCATTTTTGGATCCAGAATATCGAATTTAGCCTAAGGTGAAATTTTGGTACTTTTCGGATAACTTTCATATTTTGATGAATAGTGAATATTACTAAATTTTAATTAAAAACAACTTTTTTAATCAAAATAATTAATAGTGATAAATTATGAATTTTAGTGGTTTTAAATTATATTTAGAATATATTTTTACCATTTAATATAATTTTGGTCATTGGACATAATTTTACAATTAAACCGAACATAAACAAGTGTCAATCTTTTGATAGTTATTATCTCTTAAAAACACGCTTTTTGTTTTAACAGCGGGAATTAATTTTAAATTAATTTCTGCCACTTCTGTGTTTTGAATTTAAAAAAATGGATTCAATATTTGGAATCAGGATGTCCAAATTGTGTAAATAGGTAACTTTTATTTTTAGACATTTTGAATAATTACTACGGTAAATATTTTATTTACCATGGTTAAGGGTAAATCTGGTAAATAAGGGTTAAAAAATAATATTATAATAATACTAAATTACCCTAAAACGTGTCCTAGCCTTATTGGTTGATACATGTTAGACCATAGGCATCCTTGGGTCGATTTTGGGACCCCATGGTGCCACTTGTAGGTGATAGGGACACTTTATTTTAATTAAGTTAAAATGAATACAAAAATAACACAAGCATATATCTTTTAGCAAAACAATTTTTACATAGGGTTATATATGTTGGATTTTAGATTATAAATATTAATTAGAAATATAAACAGATTTCCTACATAGTGATATTTTATTTATAATTTTTAGACATTAAATAATTTAATTTATTTATGACACAATGATGATGAATTAATTACTATAATAGTGAAAAATTAAAATAATTGATATTATAAATACCGAAATAAATATAATATGAAACTTTTAATGAATTAAACTAATTTTTTAGGATAATATGATATATTAGGATTGATTTAATTGACTTTGTTCGAAGTAATCAATCTGTTATGAGTTTCACAAAAATCAACTATTGAATATTGTCAAAATTGACATAAAAGAGTTCTTAAAACAAATATTATATTATTAATTGATATTAAATTCCTAAAAATCTAAGGTTCGGACAAGACACTTATATCATGATAGGTTCATTATTAATGGACCACTTGGGGGTCTCTTGGATGTATATAGTAAGTTTATTAACCATATTATATAAAAATACAAAGAGACATTTTAAAAGTGAAACTAATTAACTTAGAGTTAATACTTAAAGATAAGGTTAATATAAGTACCCAAACCTGTATAAATTCTATTTGTTGAGTTGTTTTCGAACTATACCCACCTTAGAAATTAAATAATCAACTTTGGAGCCATTAGAAACCGAATATGAATTTATTATAAATTAATATTTCTAGCTTTTCCAAAGGTGCCCCTCACCCCTCTTATAAAAGGGCACTCCTCCTTCTCATTTCTTCACACCTTCAAAGCCATTTGGTTCGGACAAACTCTGACCAAATACTCTCCCAACTTCCCTCACTACAACCTACAGGCCTTAGTTTGATAAAAAATCCAACCTAAGGAGCCCTTTTGATCAAATCAAAAGGAATAACCTGAAGAAGAGGTAATGTTTTCACCACCCCTTTCCAAGTTCCTTTCTTCTTCCACTTCTTATTTCTTTGTTATTACCATTATAAAATAATAACTCCAGTATCTTATATATACTATGATGTTATTATAAATATGGTACAACCATATTCAGTATTCTATCCACCCTTTGAATAACATGTCACCATACGTGCGTACGTACGGCTTACCGTCTCCACGTCGTGGTGTAATTGTTATTCAATATATTATTATTTGGATGGGTATAATAATGATATGTAACTCATGTAAATAATAAATAAAACATGTTAATGATTCTTTATATATGATATAACAACCATTTATATATTATTTTAATATCAAAAGAATGATATTGTCGATCGTGCGTACGTACGGACTACCGTCTCCATGAACGCGATGAGATTCATTCTCCATCGTATCCATTCAAGTATAATTATCATTTGATGATTTAAAAATGATGTTTAAGGACTTGATATAATTCTGGATATGAATAATATACCACCTATCCATTACAAACATGGCTTACATAACAAAACATATAAAAGAAAACAAGTAAGTTAACACCCGAACAACGATAATACTAAGATATTATTATCAAATCAACATTAAAAGATCATATATGATATCATAATTATGTATATGATTCTTGTATAATTTAATAAAAATTATTTCACCATTATACAGGAGGTTATCCTACCCCAAGCAAGGAAAAGTACAAGGTAAGGGTTATTACACAATCTCTTCATTATCCGAGGTTGTTTATATGTAATAATCTACTGGGATCTCTTTATCATCCACATCCATGTTTTCTTAAAAATTTATTTCAAAACATTTTTATTATTTACAAGAATATGGTTTAATGTCATTTATACCCTTGTTTGACTTTATATAAGAGGTTTATAAAGGAATCTTTCCGTCGTTTTCAAAACAAGGTCCTTTTTAAACTTTTCGACAGAATTTAGGTTAGAATGTTTTTTTAAACTTATATGGCGGGTGAGGCTATTTTCCGCCATTATAAAATCTTCAAAGCTTTCCTTACAAGCTTATAAGAATATTTTCAAATAAAATGTTTTATTTTATATGGCTCTTAAATCATTTCAAAAATAGAGAGAGATATTTCTCTAAAAAGAGTTTTGATTTCATCTATGTCAACATCCTTTGATGGATTTTATGCTTATTTGAAGTTGATTTATTATGATACAGGAATTCTATATTGTATTGAAGGTTTTGTGATATGTTTGACTGTGGATGTGCTATTTTTATACCATTCATATTTTATGGTGAAATTATTGACATTTCGTATGCTAGTTTTAATACGAATGTTTATGTTATGTTTAAACCTTTTCATATGGGAATGCATTGGACTTAATATGTGACGGGTGGAGCCCTCTATAGCTCCTCGATGCATCGGTAGGTCTCATGAGACAAACTAGTGTCTTGTCACAAGGCCTTGGAAAAATCTTATTTGTAGTCTTTGCAAGAGGCCTTGGCTATGTGGTTATGATAGTCTGGCATTATGCATTCCAACATTATGAAAGTGGTTATTGATTTTTCATGTGATTATTCGATTAGTAGAATATCCATGTGAATAAGTAAATGGAATTATTTCATTTTATTTATGCCATACCATGTTGAAAGTTCAAGTTTGAAAGGCTTTTGTTTTAGTTATACATTGCCTTAAATGTTTATTCTTATTTATGAAAGTTTCCGCTATATTGTTATCCTTACTGGGCATTTGAGCTCACCCCTTTTCTATGTTTTATTTTTCCCAGGAAGTGAAGAAGTTAATTATGAATGACCTGCGGAGATATTATGTGGAGATATGAGTGTGGATTATGGAGACAATATGTTGTTGTAGTAGTTTTTCATTTTATGATGTAATGTAAGACTTATGAATATATCTAGTGTTTCCAAGGCTACTAAACCAATCGGTATTTCGAGATTTGATCTTTCTTGTAATCATGTCAATGTTATGTAATAGTGCACTGACTCTGGGTAACTAGGGTCGGGGCGTTACAGTTGGTATCAGAGGAAGTTGAGTACAAACCTTGGAAGCTAGATTTAGATAAACTCTGATTAGATCACGTAGACCTAAGATGAACTTTGAGGATTAGTATAGAAGAACTTCTTAGAATTTTGGTATTGTAGAGATTTTGTGAGTTTTCCGAGCAATACATCCCTGTCTAGATACGAGCAGGTAGAGGCGGCTCTGGAAAAGATGTACCTAGGGGTAAAACCCGAAAACACCGCTTTGAGCTTGACTCGAGCGGGAACTGGTGCACGACAACGGGCCTTGCTGCACTCTTGGTTACGACACTCCCGGGGGATATGCTTAGGATAACTCTCATTTTCTTTACAAATCATTATGAAGGGTTTATGAGTATATACTTCCTCAAATAAAACATTTTTATGATTATGGATTATATCCATAACTAGTTCAATTTATGTTTAGTGTTTTATAAGTATTTTGATTCATAAACTGATCTAGATTATGCCATTGTTTAGAAATGGCGCCTAGTGGAAGAAATGGAAACCGTATCAATGCACGCACTCCATGTAGGGATTTCCATCCTGCTCAAGATAACTATAGTGGAGATGGTGATGCAACTGGTGTCGATCAGCTAATCACCATACTGGGACAACTTACTCAGGTTATGAATAATAACCTTACCCGTATGGAGCACCCTGATCCGCAGCGTGGATGATCAATGTTAGATTGATTCATGAGGAAACAACCACCAACGTTCAATGGGAGTACAAATCCATTAGTATCTGAGAAATGGATATTTTCCCTATAGAAAATATTTCAGGCTTTGGGGAGTAGTGAAAGGGAAAAAGTTATCATGGCAGTTTACCGCCTCACTAGAGATGCTCATCAATGGTGGTCATTGATTCAAAATACGAAGGAAGATGATGAAGTATCAAATATGGAATGGAGGGAGTTCAAAGATCTATTTTTAGAAAAATACTTTCCTCGCGACCATCGAGCAGATATGGAAAGGCAATTTCTGAGTTTGAGACAAAAGGAGGATGAGAATGTCACAAAGTATGAGGCTAACTTTACAAGGTTAGCAAGGTATGCTGGAGATTATATACGTAACCCAAGAAGTAAGATTGATCGTTTCTTTGATGGGTTAAAACAATTTCTCCGTCGAGCATTAGTCTCACAATCCTTTTCATCGTACGAAGACATTGTCTCATGTGCTATCAAGACCGAAAAGGAATTCTCTAAGTCTTATGACTTTAAAGCAAAGCAAGAGAAGAAGAGACATGCTGATCAATCTGGGAATGGAAATAAGGGGAAGAAGGGAAAGGTTGAATATCCATCCTGTGGTAAATGTGGGAAGAAACATCCTGGTACTTGCTTGAAGGGAATGATAGTCTGTTACAAGTGTGGGGAAAAAGGCCACCAAGCTCGTGATTGCAAGGGGAATAAGGAAGCCACCAACATTCAGTGATATAATTGCAGGGTGATGGGGAATTATGCAAATGAATATCCTAAACGTCAGGAGAACTTACCTCAGAAAAGGCCAAGGGATCAAGGCCATGCTTATGCTATCACTACTACTGAGGTAGAAGCTCCGAAAGACGTGGTGGCAGGTAATTTAATGGTTTCCTTAAGTTTAGCAAATGCATTATTTGATTCTGGATCATCACATTGTTTCATATCTTCCCAGTTTGCTAAGAAAATTAGATATTTCCAATTTGATTTAACAAGGGAGTTGTCAGTTAAAACTCCTAAGGGAAGTATCATTGCAACACAGTTTTGTGAATCAGTCCCCATTAGAGCACATAAATATTCGTTATCTGCTGATCTCATCATCATACCTATGATTGAGTTTGACATAATCCTCAGTATGGACTGGCTTTCAGACTATGATGCGAAGATTTATTGTAAGAAGAAAGAGGTTACGATTCTTGATGATAATGATAAGGAACACCTTATCTTTAGAGCAGAATCGTCACCACCTTATTCTTATTTAGATCCACCCTCAATAGCTCAACTAAATTCAATTATTGGGGAGGAAGAGAATGAAATAACTGTGGGTGAGGAAAGGAATGTTCAAATAGAAGATGTACCTATTGTGAAAGAATTTGTAGATGTATTTCCGGAAGATTTACCTGGACATCCTCCAGAACGAGAAGTTGAGTTTTCCATTGATTTAATTTCTGGATCAAGGCCTATATCGAAGACCCCTTATAGAATGGCCACTATAGAGTTATTCGAACTAAAGAAACAACTAGAGGAGTTGAGTAATAAAGGATTTATTCTCCCTAGTGTTTCTCCATGGGGAGCCCCTGTTCTTTTTGTTAAAAAGAAATATGGATCTATGAGGTTATGTATCGACTACAGGGAGATCAATGCTATAATGATAAAGAACAAGTATCCCCTACCTCGTATTGATGATTTATTTGACCAACTGCATGGAGATCAATACTTTTCAAAGATTGACCTTAGATCTGGATACCATCAGTTGTGTGTAAAGAAGGAAGACATTCCTAATAGAGCATTTCGAACCAGGTACGGGCATTACGAGTTTACTGTAATGCCTTTTGGATTGACTAATGCACCCTCTGTATTCATGGATCTGATGAATAGAGTTTTTAAGGAGTATCGCGATGAATTTGTGGTGGTATTTATTAATTATATCTTGGTATACTCCAAAACCTACTAAGATCATGAAAATCACTTGCGCATTATCTTGAAACTCTGAGGAGGCATGAATTATATGGAAAGTTTAGCAAGTGTGAATTCTGGCTCCATGAGATTTCTTTTCTTGGCCATATTGTCTCTAAAGATGGAATCTCTGTTGATCCTTCTAAGACCAAGGCAATCCAAGAATGGCCAGCACCTACGAGTATAATTGAGGTTCGCAGTTTTATTGGTTTGGCAGGTTATTATCGACGTTTCGTCCAGAATTTTTCCCAATTGGCCAACCCATTAACGAAGCTCACACGTAAAGGGGTTAAATTTGTTTGGACAAAAGAGTGTGAGGAATGTTTCGAAGAACTAAAGAAAAGATTAGTCAATGCTCCTATATTGACTCTACCATCGGGGAATGATGGGTTCGTTATTTATAGTGATGCATCGAAGAAAGGACTTGGTTGTGTCCTTATGCAGAATGATAGAGTTATTGCCTATGCATCACGACAGTTGAAAATTCATGAACAAAACTATCCTACTCATGATCTAGAGTTATCAGCGGTGATCTTTGATTTGAAGATATGGAGGCACTACCTCTATGGTGAAAAATGTGAGATTTATACTGATCACAAGAGTTTGACGTATATTTTCTCACAAAAAGAACTCAACAAGAGGAAAAGGAGATGGCTTGAATTACTCAAGGATTATGATTTCATGATACACTACCACCCGGGGAAAGCAAACAAGGTAGAAGATGCTTTGAGTAGAAAAGACCATGTAATTTTGAACAATATGAGAATTGAAAGGGATCCAATTTTCATGGATCTAGTGAAGATGGACATGGGAATAACCAGGGAAGGTGAAAAATCAATGCCTTTTCAAATGGTTGCCTAACCATCTTTACTAGAAAGGATTAAGAGTTCTCAGACCGATGATGAAGAATTTCAAAAGAAGATTAAAGCTGTGAATGAAGGGAGATTGAGAGACTTTGTGTATGAAGATGGAATTTTGAAATTTGGGAAGAGACTTTGTGTTTCCGATATACCTGATCTAAAAAGGGAATTGCTGGATGATTCTCATAGTTCCAATTTCTATATACACCCTGGGAGCACCAAAATGTATAGAGATTTGAAGGAACATTTTTGGTGGGACAACATGAAGAGGGAGATTGCTGATTTTGTGTCAAGATGTATGGTTTGTCAACAAGTGAAAGCTGGATGGCAATAGCCTGGAGGAGTCATGCAACCTCTTCCCATACCGGAGTGGAAATGGGACAATATTACGATGGACTTTGTCATGGGGCTACCAAAGCCTCCTAGAAGGAATGATGCAATATGGGTTATTGTTGATCATCTTACCAAGTCAGCACATTTTCTTTCTATAAGAGAAGATCTACCCCTGGAACGTCTAGCAAGAATATATATTAATGAAGTTGTGAGACTTCATGGAGTACCCCTATCGATTGTTTCTGATCGTGATCCCCGTTTTACTTCAAGATTTTGGAAAAGTCTTCAGAAATCCCTAGATACTGAACTTCTTTTGAGCACTGCTTACCACCCTCAGACAGATGGACAATCAGAACGGACTATTCAGACCTTAGAAGACATGTTGAGATCTTGCTCACTTGACTTTCAGGGTATATGGGATCAATATTTACCTCTGGTAGAATTTTCCTATAACAATAGCTTCCATTCGAGTATTCAGATGGCACCATATGAAGCGTTATACGGAAAGAGATGTCGTACACCAACCTGTTGGGATGACGTTGGTGAAAGAAAACATGTAGGCCCAGAACTGGTGGAGGAAACGGTGGAAAAGGTGAAGGTAATCCAAAATCACATCAAAGCAGCTCAAAGTAGGCAGAAGAGCTATGCCGATAATCGAAGGAAGGATTTGGAATTTCAAGTCGGTGATCATGTTTTCCTGAAGGTATCTCCATGGAAGGGAGTAATACGTTTTGGTAAGAAAGGTAAATTGAGTCCTAGGTACATCGGACCCTTTGAAATTCTAGAACGAATTGGGGTTGTAGCTTACCAATTGGAAATGCCGCCAAGTCTCTCCAAAATTCACGATGTGTTCCATGTATCTCTGTTGAGGAAATACATGCCTGACCCAACGCATGTACTCACCTATGAAGAACTAGAACTGGAACCCGATCTGTCTTATTGTGAATATCCCGTCAAGATTCTTGATACGAGAGAACAAGTGCTGAGAAACCGGACGATGCGTCTGGTAAAAGTTTTGTGGAGAAACCATAAGATGGAAGAGGCAACGTGGGAACCCGAGGAACTTATGATGAAGAATCACCCGAGTCTTTTCACGTGATAAGTATTCTAGAAATTTCGAGGACGAAATTATTTGAAGGAGGGGAGAATGTAACACCCCAAGCTTCTACGGTATGCTTCTCTTTGAATAATGTGATACCGTGTGTTGTACGCAACACCGAGTTCTAACACACCATAACCAATTAAACTAGCCGTTATGAATAGTAATACCTACTTTTTGAAATTATATATATTTTATATTTTAAAATGGACTTCATTTTTGTATTCGGAATATCGAATTTAGCCTAAGGGGAAATTTTGGTACTTTTCGGATAACTTTCATATTTTGATGAATAGTGAAAATTACTAAATTTTAATTAAAAACAACTTTTTTAATCAAAATAATTAATAGTGATAAATTATGAATTTTAGTGGTTTTAAATTATATTTAGAATATATTTTTACCATTTAATATAATTTTGGTCATTGGACATAATTTTACAATTAAACCGAACATAAACAAGTGTCAATCTTTTGATAGTTATTATCTCTTAAAAACACGCTTTTTGTTTTAACAGCGAGAATTAATTTTAAATTAATTTCTGCCACTTCTGTGTTTTGAATTTAGAAAAATGGATTCCATATTTGTAATCAGGATGTCCAAATTGTGTAAATAGGTAACTTTTATTTTTAGACATTTTGAATAATTACTACGGTAAATATTTTATTTACCATGGTTAAGGGTAAATCCGGTAAATAAGGGTTAAAAAATAATATTATAATAATAATAAATTACCCTAACATGTGTCATAGCCTTATTTGTTGATACATGTTCGACCATAGGCATCTTTGGGTCGATTTTGGGACCCCATGGTTCCACTTGTAGGTGATAGAGACACTTTATTTTAATTAAGTTAAAATGAATACAAAAATAACACAAGCATATATCTTTTAGAAAAATAATTTTTACATAGGGTTATATATGTTCGATTTTAGATTATAAATATTAATTAGAAAGATAAAAAGATTTCCTACATAGTTATATTTTATTTATAATTTTTAGAAATTAAATAATTTAATTTATTTATGACACAATGATGATGAATTAATTACTATAATAGTGAAAAATTAAAATAATTGATATTATAAATACCCCAATAAATATAGTATGAAACTTTTAATGAATTAAACTAATTTTCTAGGATAATATGATATATTATTATTGATTTAATTGACTTTTTTAGAAGTAATCAATCTTTTATGAGTTTCACAAAAATCAACTATTGAATAGTGTCAAAATTGACATTAAAGTGTTCTTAAAACAAATATTATATTATTAATTGATATTAAATTCCTAAAAATCTATGGTTCAACCAAGAGACTTATATCATGATAGGTTAATTATTAATGGACCACTTGGGGGTCTCTTGGATTTATATAGTAAGTTTATTAACCATATTATATAAAAATACAAAGAGACATTTTAAAAGTGAAACTAATTAACTTAGAGTTAATACTTAATGATAAGGTTAATATAAGTACCCAAACCTGTCTAAATTCTATTAGTTGAGTTGTTTTCGACCTATACCCACCTTAAAATTTAAATAATCAACTTTGGAGCCATTAGAAACCGAATATGAATTTATTATAAATTAATATTTCTAGCTTTTCCAATGGTGCCCCTCACCCCTCTTATAAAAGGGCACTCCTACTTCTCATTTCTTCACACCTTCAAAGCCTTTTGGTTCGGCCAAACTCTGCCCAAATACTCTACCAACTTCCCTCACTAAAACCTAGAGGCCTTAGTTTGATCAGAAAGCCAACCTAAGGAGCCCTTTTGATCAAATCAAAAGGAAGAACCCGAAGAAGAGGTAATGTTTTCACCACCCCTTTTCAAGTTCCTTTCTTCTTCCACTTCTTCTTTCTTTGTTATTACCATTATAAAATAATAACTCCAGTATCTTATATATACTGTGATGTTATTATAAATATGTTACAACCTTATTCAGTATTCTATCCACCCTTTGAATAACATGTCACCATACGTGCGTATGTACGGCTTACCGTCTCCACGTCGTGGTGTAATTGTTATTCAATATATTATTATTTGGATGGGTATAATAATGATATGTAACTCATGTAAATAATAAATAAAACATGTTAATTATTCTGTATATATGATATAACAACCATTTATATATTATTTTAATATCAAAAGAATGATATTGTCGCTCGTGCGTACGTACGGACTACCGTCTCCACGAACGCGATGAGATTCATTCTCCATCGTATCCATTTAAGTATAATTATCATTTTATGATTTAAAAATGATGTTTAAGGACTTGATATCATTATGGTTATGAATAATATACCACCTATCCATTACAAACAAGGCTTACGTAACAAAACATATAAAAGAAAACAAGTAAGTTAACACCCGAAACAACGATAATACTAAGATATTATTATCAAATCAATATTAGAAGATCATATATGATATCATAATTATGTATATGATTCTTGTATAATTTAATAACAATTATTTCACCATTATACCGAAGGTTAACCTACCCCAACCAAGGAAAAGTACAAGGTAAGGGTTAATACACAATCTCTTCATTATCCGAGGTTGTTTATATATAATAATCTACTGGGATCTCTTTATCATCCACATCCATGTTTTCTTAAAAATGTATTTCAAATTTTTTTTATTATTTAAAATAATATGGGTAAATGTCATTTATACCCTTTTTTGACTTTATATAAGAGGTTTATAAAGGAATCTTTCCGTCGTTTTCAAAACAAGGTCCTTTTTAACCTTTTCGACAGAATTTAGGTAAGAATGTTTTTTAAACTTATACGGCGGGTGCAGCTATTTTCCGCCATTATAAAATCTTCAAATCTTTCCTTACAAGCTTATAAGAATATTTTCAAAGAAATTTTTTTATTTTATATGGATCTTAAATGATTTCAAAAATAGAAAGATATATTTCTCTAAAAAGAGTTTTGATTTCATCTATGTCAACATCCTTTGATGGATTTTACGCTTATTTGAAGTTGATTTATTATGATATAGGAATTCTATATTGTATTGAAGGTTTTGTGATATGTTTGAATGTGGATGTGCTATTTTTATACCATTCATAGTTTATGGTGAAATTATTGACATTTCATATGCTAGTTTTAATACGAATGTTTATGTTATGTTTAAACCTTTTCATATGGGAATGCATTGGACTTAATATGTGACGGGTGGAGCCCGCTATAGCTCCTGGATGCATCGGTAGGTCTCATGAGACAAACTAGTGTCTTGGCACAAGGCCTTGGAAAAATATTATTTGTAGTCTTGGCACGAGACCTTGGCTATGTGGTTATGATAGTCTGGCATTATGCATTCCAACATTATGAAAGTGGTTATTGATTTTACATGTGATTATTCAATTAGTAGAATATCCATGTGAATAAGTAAATGGAATTATTTCATTTTATTTATGCCATACCATGTTGAAAGTTCAAGTTTGAAAGGATTTTGTTTTATTTATACTTTGCCTTAAATGTTTATTCTTATTTATGAAAGTTTCCGCTATATTGTTATCCTTACTGGGCATTTGAGCTCACCCCTTTTCTATGTTTTATTTTTCCCAGGAAGTGAAGAAGTAAATTATGAATGACCTGCAGGGATATTATGTGTGGATATGAGTTTGGATTATGGAGACAATATGTTGTTGTAGTAGTTTTTCATTTTATGATGTAATGTAAGACTTATGAATATATCTAGTGTTTCCAAGGCTACTAAACCAATCGGTCTTTCGAGATTTGATCTTTCTTGTGATCATGCCAATGTTATGTAATAATGCACTGACTCTGGGTAACTAGGGTCGGGGCGTTACAGTTGGTATCATAGAAAGTTTAGTACAAAACTTGGAAGCTAGATTTAGATAAACTCTGATTAGAGCACGTAGACCTAAGATGAACTTTGAGGATTAGTATAGAAGAACTTCCTAGAATTTTGGTATTGTAGAGATTTTTTGAGTTTTCTGAGCAATACATCCCTGTCTGGATACGAGCAGGTAGAGGAAGCTCTGGCATAGATGTACCTAGGGGTAAAACCCGAAAACACCGCTTTGAGCTAGACTCGAACGAGAACTGGTGCACAACAACGGGCCTTGCTGCACTCTTGGTTACGACACTCCCGGGGGATATGCTTAGGATAACTCTCATTTTCTTTACAAATCATTATGAAGGGTTTATGAGTATATACTTCCTCAAAGAAAACATTTTTATGATTATGGATTATATCCATAAATAGTTCAATTTATGTTAAGTGTTTTATAAGTATTTTGATTCATAAACTGATCTAGATTATGCCATTGTTTAGAAATGGCACCTAGTGGAAGAAATGGAAACCGTATCAATGCACGCACTCCATGTAGGGATTTCCCTCCTGCTCAAGATAATTATAGTGGAGCTGGTGATGCAACTGGTGCCGATCAGCTAATCACCATACTGGGACAACTTACTCAGGTTATGAATAATAACCTTACCCGTATAGAGCACCCTGATCCGCAGCGTGGAGGATCAATGTTAGATCGATTCATGAGGCAACAAACACCAACGTTCAATGGGAGTACAAATCCCTTAGTAGATGAGCAATGGATATTTTCCCTAGAGAAAATATTTCAGGCTTTGGGGAGTAGTGAAAGGGAAAAAGTTATCATGGCAGTTTATCGCCTCACTGGAGATGCTAATCAATGGTGGTCATTGATTCAAAATACAAAGGAAGATGATGAAGTATCAAATTTGTAATGGAGGGAGTTCAAAGATCTCTTTTTATAAAAATACTTTCCTCGCGACCATCGAGCAGATATGGAAAGGAAATTTCTGAGTTTGAGACAGAAGGAGGATAAGAATGTCACAAAGTATGAGGCTAACATTACAAGGTTAGCAAGGTATGCTGGAGATTATATACGTAACCCATGAAGTAAGATTGATCGTTTCTTTAATGGGTTAAAACCATTTCTCCATCGAGCATTAGTCTCACAATCCTTTTCATCGTACGAAGACATTGTCTCATGTGCTATCAAGACCGAAAAGGAATTCTCTAAGTCTTATGACTTTAAAGCAAAGAAAGAGAAGAAGAGACCTGCTGATCAATCTGGGAATGGAAATAAGGGGAATAAGGGAAAGGTTGAATATCCATCCTGTGGTAAATGCGGGAAGAAACATCCTGGTACTTGCTTGAAGGTAATGGGAGTCTGTTACAAGTGTGGTGAAAAAGGCCACCAAGCTCGTGATTGCAAGGGGAAGAAGGAAGCCACCAACGTTCAGTGTTATAATTGCAGGGTGATGGGGAATTATGAAAATGAATGTCCTAAGCGTCCGGAGAACTTACCTCAGAAAAGGCCAAGGGATCAAGGCCATGCTTATGCTATCACTACTACTGAGGTAGAAGCTCTGAAAGACATGGTGGCAGGTAATTTAATTGTTTCCTCAAGTTTAGAAAATGCATTATTTGATTCTGGATCATCACATTATTTCATATCTTCCCAGTTTTCTAAGAAAATTAGATATTTCCAATTTGATTTAACAAGGGAGTTGTCAGTTAAAACTCCTAAGGGAAGTATCATTGCAACAAAGTTTTGTGAATCAGTCCCCATTAGAGCACATAAATGTTCATTATCTGCTGATCTCATCGTCATACCTATGATTGACTTTGACATAATCCTCAGTATGGACTGGCTTTCAGACTATGATGCGAAGATTTATTGTAAGAAGAAAGAGGTTACGATTCTTGATGATAATGATAAGGAACACCTTATCTTTAGAGCAGAATCGTCACCACCTTATTCTTATTTAGATCCACCCTCAATAGCTCAACTAAATTCAATTATTGGGGAGGAAGAGAATGAAATAACTGTGGGTGAGGAAAGGAATGTACAAATAGAGGATGTACCTATTGTGAAAGAATTTGTAGATGTATTTCCGGAAGATTTACCTGGACATACTCCAGAACGAGAAGTTGAGTTTTCCATTGATTTAATTCCTGGATCAAGGCCTATATCGAAGACCCCTTATAGAATGGCCACTGTAGAGTTAGTCGAACTAAAGAAACAACTAGAGGAGTTGAGTAATAAAGGATTTATTCGCCCTAGTTTTTCTCCATGGGGAGCCCCTGTTCTTTTTGTTAAAAAGAAAGATGGATCTATGAGGTTATGTATCGACTACAGGGAGATAAATGCTATAACGATAAAGAACAAGTATCCCCTACCTCGTATTGATGATTTATTTGACCAACTGCATAGAGCTCAATACTTTTCAAAGATTGACCTTCGATCTGGATACCATCAGTTGTGTGTAAAGATGGAAGACATTCCGAAGACAGCATTTCGAACCAGGTACGGGCATTACGAGTTTACTGTAATGCCTTTTGGATTGACTAATGCACCCTCTGTATTCATGGATCTGATGAATAGAGTTTTTAAGTAGTATCTCGATGAATTTGTGGTGGTATTTATTAATGATATATTGGTATACTCCAAAACCTACAAAGATCATGAAAATCACTTGCGCATTATCTTGAAGACTCCGAGGAGGCATGAATTATATGTAATGTTTAGCAAGTGTGAATTCTGGATCCATGAGATTTCTTTTCTTGGACATATTATCTCTAAAGATGGAATCTCTGTTGATCCTTCTAAGACCAAGGAAATCCAAGAATGGCGAGCACCTACGAGTATAACTGAGGTACGTAGTTTTATTGGTTTGGCAGGTTATTATCAACGTTTCGTCCAGAATTTTGCCCGATTGGCTAACCCATTAACGAAGCTCACACGTAAAGGGGTTCAATTTGTTTGGACAAAAGAGTGTGAGGAATGTTTCGAAGAACTGAAGAAAAGATTATTCAATGCTCCTATATTGAATCTACCATCGGGGAATGATGGGTTCGTTATTTATAGTGATGCATCGAAGAAAGGACATGGTTGTGTCCTTATGCAGAATGATAGAGTTATTACCTATGCATCACGACAGTTGAAAATTCATGAACAAAAATATCCTACTCATGATCTCAAGTTAGCAGCTGTGATCATTGCTTTGAAGATTTGGAGGCACTACCTCTATGGTGAAAAATGTGAGATTTATACTGATCACAAGAGTTTCAAGTATATTTTCTCACAAAAAGAACTCAACATGAGGCAAATGAGATGGCTTGAATTACTCAAGTATTATGATTGCACGATACACTACCACCCGGGGAAAGCAAACAAGGTGGCAGATGCTTTGAGTAGAAAAGACCACGGAATTTTGAACAATATGAGAATTGAAAGGGATCCAATTTTCATGGATCTAGTGAAGATGGACATGGGAATAACCAGGGAAGGTGAAACATCAATGCTTTTTCAAATGGTTGCCAAACCATCTTTACTAGAAAGGATTAAGAGTTCTTAGACCGATGATGAAGAATTTCAAAAGAAGATTAAAGCTATGAATGATGGGAGATTGAGAGACTATGTGTATGAAGATGGAATTTTGAAATTTGGGAAGATACTTTGTGTTTCCGATATACCTGATCTAAAAAGGGAATTGTTGGATGATGCTCATAGTTCCAATTTCTCTATACACCCTGGGAGCACCAAAATGTATAGAGATTTGAAGGAACATTTTTGGTGGGACAACATGAAGAGGGAGATTGCTGATTTTGTGTCAAGATGTATGGTTTGTCAACAAGTGAAAGCTGGAAGGAAACATCCTGGAGGAGTCATGCAACCTCTTCCCATACCAGAGTTGAAATGGGACAATATTACGATGGACTTTGTCATGGGGCTACCAAAGACTCCTACAAAGAACGATTCAATATGGGTTATTGTTGATCGTCTTACCAAGTCAGCACATTTTCTTGCTATAAGAGAAGATCTACCCCTGGAACGTCTAGCAAGACTATATATTAATGAAGTTGTGAGACTTCATGGAGTACCCCTATCGATTGTTCCTGATCGTGATCCCCGTTTTAATTCAAGATTTTTGAAAAGTCTTCAGAAATCCCTAGATACTGAACTTCTTTTGAGCACTGCTTACCACCCTCAGACAGATGGACAATCAGAACGGACTATTCAGACCTTAAAAGACATGTTGAGATCTTGCTCACTTGACTTTCAGGGTATGTGGGATCAATATTTACCTCTGGTAGAATTTTCCTATAACAATAGCTTCCATTCGAGTATTCAGATGGGACCATATGAAGCATTATACGGAAAGAGATGTCGTACACCAACCTGTTGGGATGACGTTGGTGAAAGAAAACTTGTAGGCCCATAACTGGTGGAGGAAACGGTGGAAAAGGTGAAGGTAATCCAAAATCACATCAAATCAGCTCAAAGTAGGCAGAAGAGCTATGCTGATAATCGAAGGAAGGATTTGGAATTTCAAGTCGGTGATCATGTTTTCCTGAAGGTATCTCCATGGAAGGGTGTAATACGTTTTGGTAAGAAAGGTAAATTGAGTCCCAGGTACATCGGACCCTTTGAAATTCTAAAACGAATTGGGGTTGTAGCTTACCGATTGGCAATGCCGCCAAGTCTCTCCAAAGTTCACGATGTGTTCCACGTATCTCTGTTGAGGAAATACATGCCTGACCCAACGCATGTACTCACCTATGACAAATTAGAACTGGAACCCGATCTGTCTTATTGTGAAGAGCCAGTCAAGATTCTTGATACGAGAGAACAAGTGCTGAGAAACCGGACGACGCGTCTGGTAAAAGTTTTGTGGAGAAACCATAAGATGGAAGAGGCAACGTGGGAACCCGAGGAACTTATGATGAAGAATCACCCGATTCTTTTCACGTGATAAGAATTCTAGATATTTTGAGGATGAAATTATTTGAAGGAGGGGAGAATGTAACACCCCAAGCTTTTACGGTACGCTTCTCTTTGAATAATGTGATAGCGTGTGTTGTACGCAACACCGAGTTCTAACACACCATAACCAATTAAACTAGCCATTATGAAAAGTAATACCTACTTTTTGAAATGATATATATTTTATATTTTAAAATCGACTTCATTTTTGGATTCGAAATATTGAATTTAGCCTAAGGTGAAATTTTGGTACTTTTTGGATAACTTTCATATTTTGATGAATAGTGAAAATTACTAAATTTTAATTAAAAACAACCTTTTTAATCAAAATAATTAATAGTGATAAATTATGAATTTGAGTAGTTTTAAATTATATTGAGAATATATTTTTACCATTTAATATAATGTTGGTCATTGGACATAATTTTACAATTAAACCGAACATAAACAAGTGTCAATCTTTTGATAGTTATTATCTCTTAAAAACACGCTTTTTGTTTTAACAGCAGGAATTAATTTTAAATTAATTTCTGCCACTTCTGTGTTTTGAATTTAGAAAATAGGATTCCATATTTGGAATCAAGATGTCCAAATTGTGTAAATAGGTAACTTTTATTTTTAGACATTTTGAATAATTACTACGGTAAATATTTTATTTACCATGGTTAAGGGTAAATCCGGTAAATAAGGGTTAAAAAATAATATTATAATAATACTAAATTACCCTAAAACGTGTCCTAGACTTATTGGGTGATACATGTTCGACCATAGACATCTTTGGGTCGATTTTGGGACCCCATGGTGCCACTTGTAGGTGATAGGGATACTTTATTTTAATTAAGTTAAAATGAATACAAAAATAACACAAGCATATATCTTTTAGCAAAACAATTTTTACATAGGGTAATATATGTTGGATTTTAGATTATAAATATTCATTATAAATATAAAAATATTTCCTACATAGTTATAGTTTATTTATAATTTTTATACATTAAATAATTTAATTTATTTATGACACAATGATGATGAATTAATTACTATAATAGTAAAAAATTAAAATAATTGATATTATAAATACCCAAATAAATATAATATGAAACTTTTAATGAATTAAAATAATTTTCTATGATAATATGATATATTAGGATTGATTTTATTGACTTTTTTCGAAGTAATCAATCTGTTATGAGTTTCACAAAAATCAACTATTGAATAGTGTCAAAATTGACATAAAAGAGTTCTTAAAACAAATATTATATTATTAATTGATATTAAATTCCTAAAAATCTATGGTTCAACCAAGAGACTTATATCATGATAGGTTAATTATTAATGGACCACTTGGGGGTCTCTTGGATTTATATAGTAAGTTTATTAACCATGTTATATAAAAATACAAAGAGACATTTTAAAAGTGAAACTAATTAACTTAGAGTTAATACTTAATGATAAGGTTAATATAAGTACCCAAACCTGTCTAAATTCTATTAGTTGAGTTGTTTTCGACCTATCCCCACCTTAAAATTTAAATAATCAACTTTGGAGCCATTAGAAACCGAATATGAATTTATTATAAATTAATATTTCTAGCTTTTCCAAAGGTGCCCCTCACCCCTATTATAAAAGGGCACTCCTCCTTCTCATTTCTTCACACCTTCAAAGCCTTTTGGTTCGTCCAAACTCTGCACAAATACTCTCCCAAATTCACTCACTACAACCTAGAGGCCTTATTTTGATCAGAAATCCAACCTAAGGAGCCCTTTTGATCAAATCAAAAGGAAGAACCCGAAGAAAAGGTAATGTTTTCACCACCCCTTTTCAAGTTCCTTTCTTCTTCCACTTCTTCTTTCTTTGTTATTACCATTCTAAAATAATAACTCCAGTATCTTATATATACTGTGATGTTATTATAAATATGTTACAACCATATTCAGTATTCTATCCACCCTTTGAATAACATGTCACCATACGTGCGTACGTACGGCTTACCGTCTCCACGTTGTGGTGTAATTGTTATTCAATATATTATTATTTGGATGGGTATAATAATGATATGTAACTCATGTAAATAATAAATAAAACATGTTAATGATTCTTTATATATGATATAACAACCATTTATATATTATTTTAATATCAAAAGAATGATATTGTCGCTCGTGCGTACGTACGGACTACCGTCTCCACAAACGCGATGAGATTCATTCTCCATCGTATCCATTCAAGTATAATTATCATTTGATGATTTAAAAATGTTGTTTAAGGACTTGATATCATTATGGATATGAATAATATACCACCTATCCATTACAAACATGGCTTACGTAACAAAACATATAAAAGAAAACAAGTAAGTTAACACCCCAAACAACGATAATACTAAGATATTACTATCAAATCAATATTAAAAGATCATATATGAAATCATAATTATGTATATGATTCTTGTATAATTTAATAACAATTATTTCACCATTATACAGGATGTTAACCTACCCCAACCAAGGAAAAGTACAATGTAAGGGTTATTACACAATCTCTTCATTATCCGAGGTTGTTTATATGTAATAATCTACTGGGATCTCTTTATCATCCACATCCATGTTTTATTAAAAATGTATTTCAAAACATTTTTATTATTTACAAGAATATGGGTTAATGTCATTTATACCCTTTTTTGACTTTATATAATAGGTTTATAAAGGAATCTTTCCGTCGTTTTCAAAACAAGGTCCTTTTTAACCTTTTCGACAGAATTTAGGTAAGAATGTTTTTTTTAAACTTATACGGCGGGTGCGGCTATTTTTCGCCGTTATAAAATCTTCAAAGCTTTCCTTACAAGCTTATAAGTATATTTTCAAAGAAAATGTTTTATTTTATATGGCTCTTAAATGATTTCAAAAATAGAAAGAGATATTTCTCTAAAAAGAGTTTTGATTTCATCTATGTCAACATCCTTTGATGGATTTTACGCTTATTTGAAGTTGATTTATTATGATACAGAAATTTTATATTGTATTGAAGGTTTTGTGATATGTTTGACTATGAATGTGCTATTTTTATACCATTCTTAGTTTATGATAAAATTAATGAAATTTCGTATGCTAGTTTTAATACGAATGTTTATGTTATGTTTAAACCTTTCCATATGGGAATGCATTGGACTTAATATGTGATGGGTGGAGCCTGCTATAGCTCCTCGATGCATCGGTATGTCTCATGAGACAAACTAGTGTCTTGGCATAAGGCCGGGGCAAAATCTTATTTGTAGTCTTGGCACAAGACCTTGGCTATGTGATTATGATAGTCTGGCATTATGCATTCCAACATTATGAAAGTGGTTATTGATTTTGCATGTGATTATTAGATTAGTAGAATATCCATGTGAATAAGTAAATGGAATTATTTCATTTTA